>CM070648.1:45867063-48365917 GCA_036346575.1 Dendrocalamus sinicus | reverse complement strand
AATTAATGAAATTAAGAGAATATGGAATATGGGACTAACGTGTTTTAATGAGTATGCGAAGGGTTAGTCCACACACATGAGCGACAAGATGCAAGCCAAAGGATACGCGGGAAAATCAAAATTGGCGCAAGACAAAGGTATACTTAGAATAGGACCCCTTTTTGTATTTTACCGGTCTTAGGTGAATGGTGGAAGACCGGATTATAGGATAAATGATCGTACCATCAAGGGGGATCTTGGCTAAGTAGCTTGAACACTTATCTCATGTGCCAAATGGTTTTGTCCTAAAACTTGCATCCATTAAAGAAATCTAGCTTTCAAAAGAAATCTTGCTCTGTCTGGAAAAGCGGTAGTACCGCAGTTTTGAACGTCGGAACTACCGGAAAGCGGTAGTTCCGCAACCAAACTACGGTAGTACCGGCCAGCGGAAGATCCGGTTTTGGAGCGGACCGATATTTCCAGAGAGCACCCTTGGCTCATTCCAAAATCTTGTGAGAACGGAAGTACGGCCGTTTGAACGTCGGTATTACCGCGCAGCGGTAGTACCGCATCCTAAAGCGTACTTCCGGACCTCGGAAGATCCGGAGGAGAGCGGATCAACTTTTCCGAAAGCACCCTCCGGATGAAGCTCGGATTCCTCCGAGCGAAGTACGGCTATTTCAACGCGGAACTACCGCGCATGCGGTAGTTCCGCCACTCAGCGGTACTTCGAGTCCGGAAGATCCGACTTCAAAGCGGATGTATTTTTCCAGAGCGCCAAGTCGGGACCCTTTGGAGTTTGGTGAAGCGGTAGTACGCGCCGACTTTGCGGAACTACGGGTAGCGGTAGTACCGCAAATATCAACGGCGGTAGTACCGCGCGCCGAATCAACGATCCACCGCAGACGTCGACATAGCCGTTCGCGCGAAGATTTGGTAGCGGTAGTACCGGTCCTTGGGGCGGTAGTTCCGCTCGACCAAAAATTTTCTCGAAACCGAGTCAAACGGCTAGTTTTGGTTGGTGGAGGCTATAAATACCCCACCACCGCTCAAGGGCAGATGTTAGAGACTCATTGCATATTTCTCAAGCCCAAGTGCATTCATTTCACCTCAATTCTTTCTTTGCACATCAAAGTGAGGTGGTTGAGCATTTAGTGCTAGATTTCCTTGCAAATCCATTTGGCACTAGAGTTGCATTCAAGTGAACACCGGATTTATTACTCTTAGTGCTTGCCAAGGCACTTGGACGATCCGGTGGAAGTTGGCTCGGTGATCTTCTCAAGGAGATTGTGAGAAGACCCGACAATTGTGAAGGTTGGAGCTCGCCTACCGGAGTGGGAAGAGCTACATTAGTGATCGAGTGCTTGGCTCAAATTTGTGGAGCCGGTCCGATTCGTCCGGCTTACCTCAACGTGGACTAGGGGAAACCGGCAAGTTTCCGATCACCACGGTAAAACATTGGTTGTGTCTCTTGTCTCTTTAGCTCTTGTGTACTTGCTTGTTTATGCTTATTTGATTGTTTAGAGCTAAATTGTTGACTAGAATTGCGTAGGATTAATTGCTTTACATCATTGCCATTTAAATTGTGAAAATTAATCAAGTGAACAAGAAAAGTTTAAAAACCTCCTATTCACCCCCCCCCTCTAGTCGGTATCCTTGATCCTACAAGTGGTATCAGAGCTTGGTCTCTCACATTTAGACTTAACCGTCTAGAGAGAAAAGGATGGCTAGTGAGGGGATTGCGGTAGGAAAGGCACCTCTATTTGATGGCTCAAATTATGCTTATTGGAAGATTAGAATGTCAATTTATTTAAAGGCCATGAGTCCTAATATTTGGAAAATCGTAAATGATGGTTACGTCATGCCACTTGATCCCGACAACCCAACGGAACAAGATGGGCGTAACACTCATTTAGATGCCCAAGCCATGAATGCTATTTTTGGGGCCTTAAACGCGGATGAATTCAATAGAGTGAGCAATCTTGAGACGGCTCACGCTATTTGGAATACCCTTTCGGAAATACACGAAGGACATCCACGGTTAAGGAGGCAAAATTGCATCGGCTTAGGATTAAATATGAGACATTCATAATGTTGCCCCATGAGGACATCAATGAGATGTACACACGGCTCAACAACATTGTGAATGAGCTCAAAGGCCTTGGCACTAACCTCTCGGATCTTGATGTTGTGAGAAAGATGCTTAGGGCTCTACCGGAGAAGTACGAGATGTTGGTGACTCTCTTCCTCAACTCACCGGAATTGGCAAGAATGACGCCAACACAACTCTTGGGTAATCTAATTACCAATGAGTTGTACAAGAAGGACAAGGAGGAACTTTTGGAGCAATCCACCTCCAAAGGAAAGAAGATCACCGCTTTCAAGGCAAAGGCGGTGGCAAGTGAAGAGTCCGAAGATGAAGAAGAAGACTCCGAAGAAGAACTTGCCCTTCTTGTGAGAAGGATGAACAAGTTCATGAGAAGACGCTCAAATCGAGGAGGAGGCTATGATAAAGGCAAGAAGTGGCAATCATCCTCAAGCAAGAAGTATAGCAACATCCGTTGCTATGAGTGTGACGAGAAGGGCATATTGCCTCTCAATGTCCCACAAAGAAGGATGACAAGGAGAAGTCATCCAAGAAGAAAGGCTATCCAGCAAGAAGAAGCTCTTCAAGAAGCTTCACAAAGACGGCAAAAATGAAGCCCACATTGGGGAGTGGGATTCGATGCGAATACTCCGACTCGATTCTAGCGAGGATGAGTCTCCCAAGAAGAAGGGACTTGTTGGCATCGCCATCAAAGAAGCTCCATCGCTATTCTCCACCCCACATGTCTTATGGCAAAAGGAGAAGGTAAAAACTCTAGATGACGATGAGCCTTCTTATGATGATTTAATGGACATGTTGGTAGAATTAAATGAATTTCTTGGAAAAGAAAAGTCAAAATTCAAGATTTTGAAGAAAGAACATATGTCTCTTCAAAAATCCTATGAGGAGCTAAAGGAAGCTCATGATTTACTTCTCCAAGAAAATCATAAGTCTAGCACTAGCATTGGAATCACTTGTGATATTATGAATGAAATGCCTAGTGTAGAAATCTCAAAGTCTAGCATATCTACTTGTTGTGATGATCTACTTGCCATGCCTTGCTCATCAAGTGTAGATTCTAGAAATGGTTTAAATCTTGTTCATAATGACATGCTTATAAATGAAAACAAGAATTTGAAGGAACAAGTGCTAAAATTGAACAAAAGTCTAGAAAGAGCTTACAAGGGAAAGGAAACCCTTGATAAGTTGCTAAGTGATCAAAGATGCTCCTTTAACAAAGAGGGACTTGGATATGTTCCCCAAAAGGGTAAGAAGCCGCATACAAGCCTCCAAGGTTTGTAAAAGAGAATGGCAAGTATTGCACAAAGTGCCGGTGTGTTGGACATGCTCAATATGATTGTTCTAAGAATAACATGAAATTCATTGGCCTATATGATTCTTGTTATATGCTTAAAAAATCTAAAAATGGAAAAATTATTGCTCATTTCATTGGTACCTCGATTTTGGGTGCAAAGAAGAAATCCATTTGGGTACCCAAAACCTTGGTCACTAACCTCCAAGGACCCAAACAAATTTGGGTACCTAAAAGAACCTAATCTTCTTTTGTAGGTGAACTACAAAACCGGTGGAAGGCATTGGGTGTTGGATAGCGGTTGCACTCAACACATGACCGGAGACCGGAAGATGTTCACCACATTTGAGAGTGGAAGCAATGACAAGATTACCTTTGGAGACAATAGCAAAGGAAAGGTATTGGGATTGGGTAAAATCGCTATCTCAAACGATCTTTCAATTTCAAATGTATCACTAGTTGAAACATTAAACTTCAATTTGCTATCCGTTGCTCAACTATGTGATCTAGGCCTAAAATGCTCATTCTCAAAAGAAAGTGTTGTAATCTTAAAAGATAACAATAATGAACTAGTCTTCAAAGGCTTTAGATTTGGAAATCTCTATTTGGTAGATTTTTCTTCAAATGAATCTTGTTTAAAAACTTGTTTAATTGCAAAAACTTCTTTGGGTTGGTTGTGGCATAGAAGGTTAGGTCATGTGGGTATGGTACAACTTAAAAAGCTTTTCAAACATGATCTAGTGATTGGCTTGAAAGATGTGAAGTTTGAGAAAAATCGACTTTGTAGTGCTTGTCAAGCCGGAAAACAAGTCGCTAGTTCTCACCCTTCCAAAAGTATCATGTCAACCTCTAGGCCATTGGAGCTCTTACACATGGATTTGTTTGGGCCAACAACCTACAAGAGCATCGGAGGAAATAGCTATTGTTTAGTCATTGTGGATGATCACTCTAGATATACATGGGTCTTCTTCCTAAATGACAAAAGTGAAACCTCCGAATTTTCAAAAGTTTTTCAAAAGGGCCCAAAATGAATTTGATTTTAAAATAAAGAAAATTAGAAGTGACAATGGTTCCGAGTTCAAGAACACGAAAGTTGAAGATTTTTGTGATGAACTTGGAATAAAGCACGAACTTTCCACAACCTACACTCGGAGCAAAATGGAGTTGTAGAAAGGAAAATCGCACATTGATTGAAATGGCTAGGACAATGCTTGATGAATATAATACTTCCGACAAATTTTGGGGAAGCCATCAACACCGCTTGTCATGCCATAAATCGCTTTTATTTACATCGACTTTTGAAAAAGACTTCCTATGAGCTTCTTGTTGGAAGAAAACCGAACATCTCTTACTTTAGAGTATTTGGTTGCAAATGCTATATTCTAAGAAAAGGTGTTCGCTCTCTAAATTTCAAAGTCGTTGTGATGAAGGTTTCCTATTAGGTTATTCTTCAAATAGCAAAGCATATAGAGTTTATAACAAAAATTTGGGGTTAGTTGTAGAATCATGTGATGTACAATTTGATGAAACTAACGGCTCTCAAGAAGAGCAAGAAAACTTGGATGATGTAGGTGATGAAGGCTTGCAAAAAGCTATGGAAAATATGCAAATTGGAGACATCAAGCCAAAAGAAGATCCATCTTCACCAAGCTCATCAAGACAAGTAGTGCCACCCACATCGTCTACTTCAAATGATATTCAAGTTGTTGAAGATGAACAAAAGGATCAACAACAAAATAACATCAAGATTCATAATGCAATAGCCAAGGATCATCCAATAGATCAAATATTGGGTGACGTGAGTAAGGGTGTTCAAACTCGCTCTAGAGTAGCTTCATTTTGTGAACATTACTCTTTCGTTTCTTCTCTTGAGCCTAAGCTTGTAGATGAGGCTCTAGATGATCCGGATTGGGTAAATGCCATGCATGAAGAATTAAACAACTTCGCGCAAAATGAAGTATGGACCTTGGTGGAAAGACCCAAAGAACATAATGTGATTGGCACCAAATGGGTCTTCCGGAACAAACAAGATGAAAACGGGATTGTGGTAAGAAACAAAGCAAGGTTAGTAGCTCAAGGCTATACTCAAGTCGAAGGGTTAGACTATGATGAAACATTTGCGCCCGTTGCTAGACTTGAGTCAATTAGAATCTTGCTTGCTTTTGCATCTAGCTTTGATATTAAATTATTTCAAATGGATGTTAAAAGTGCCTTCTTAAATGGAACAATCTCCGAACTTGTATTTGTTGAACAACCTCCGGGGTTCGAAGATCCTAAATGTCCTAATCATGTCTATAAACTTTCAAAGGCTTTGTATGGCTTAAAACAAGCTCCTAGAGCTTGGTATGAACGCCTAGAAATTTCCTTGTCTCAAAAGGATTTAAAATTGGTAAGGTAGATACAACTCTATTCACAAAAATCATTGGTGATGATTTCTTTGTATGCCAAATTTATGTTGATGACATTATATTTGGCTCAACTAACCAAGATTTTTGCAAAGAATTTGGTGATATGATGTCTAGGGAGTTTGAGATGTCCATGATAGGAGAATTAAGCTATTTTCTTGGACTCCAAATTAAACAACACAAAGATGGGACATTTGTTAGCCAAACAAAGTATACTAAAGATCTTTTCAAGAAGTTTGGCATGGGAGATGCAAAACCCATCAAGACACCAATGGCAACCAATGGGCATCTAGACCTCGACGAAGGAGGTAAGTCGGTAGATTTAAAGCTTTATAGATCCATGATTGGTAGCTTGCTTTATCTTACCGCATCTAGGCCCGATATCATGTTTAGTGTATGCATGTGTGCTCGTTTTCAAGCTTCACCAAAAGAGTGTCATTTAAAAGTCAGAAGAGAATCTTGAGATATTTGAAACACTCCCAAAATATAGGGCTTTGGTATCCCAAAGGTGCTAAATTCGATTTAATTGGATATTCGGATTCTGATTATGCGGGTTGCAAAGTGGATAGAAAAAGCACCTCGGGAAGTTGTCAATTTCTAGGTAGATCCTTAGTGTCTTGGTCCTCAAAGAAACAAAACTCCGTAGCACTCTCCACAGCCGAAGCCGAATATATTTCTGCCGGAAGTTGTTGTGCTCAATTATTATGGATGAGGCAAACATTGTTGGATTATGGAATAAACTTTGATAAAGTGCCTTTATTGTGTGACAATGAAAGTGCCGTAAAAATATCCAATAACCCAGTCCAACACTCAAGAACCAAGCATATAGATATACGCCACCACTTCTTGAGGGACCATGTTAGCAAGGGAGATATTTGCATTAGCCACATCCGGACCGAAGACCAATTAGCGGATATCTTCACCAAGCCTTTAGATGAAAACCGTTTTGTAAGCTTAGGAGTGAATTAAATGTCTGGATTACTCAAATGTTGCATAAACTCATGGTAAATTTAAATGCATACTCTTGGAAGAAGCTTGAAAGGTTATTTGAAATTATGTCTCTATGCAAAGGACTTTGACTTATAAAGGTAAAATGCAAAAGTATTTGATTATATTATTTTGTTCTGTTTAATACATAATGATCCTTAAAGACTTTAGTTGAATGCAAAATCTAGGATCTTTTGCATCTATAGTCCTAAAGTTCAAATTCTGAAGTCTCGAAAATGCGGAACTACCGCGCTTCATGCAGTACTTTCGAAGCGGTACTTCCGGTCGAGGAAGCGGTACTACGGACCTGCATTTAAGGGGAGCAACCGCCAACCCCGTGGTTCCTCTGTTGGCTCCCACTTTGGACCCTCTCTCCGTAGTTCCTCTCCATTTCCGCCGAGCCCGCACTCTCTCCTCGTTCTCTCTCTCCCACCAAAAATCTTCCAAATCGCCTCTCAGATCTTCATATCTAGTGGCATTTTCTTCGATTCCTTGCAGCGAATCCTTTCCCCAGGGTTCAACTCCTTCGATTGCTAAGGTATTTCGGATCGAAACCCCTTTTGATCTTCATTTTCTTGAACCCTAGGTCATGCTTAGGTTAAATCGAAATATAGTTGTGTTTGCCAAATATTTCTAGGGAAATTGAGCATATTTGGTGGTTAAGGGTATATACAAACCCATTTCATGGATTCAATCCAAGAAAACACCAAAGATTCATTCACATTTCCAAAACCCTAGAATCAGCGAGAAGCGGAACTACCGCTCGACGTGCGATACTACTCACGAGCGGTACTACCGCCCGTAACGGCAGACTACCGCTTTAATCGACATTTTGGCAAATTCAATTTATTTCTTTAGAATCTAATTTGGCCATATTCCTTCTATCTCATAATCCATTCTTCTTGTGCCTAGATGCCTAGAACAAGAGCGGCTTCCAAAAAGTCCTATGCCTCAGGGACTTCCTCAAGCCCTCGTGCTCTTCCATCCCCCGAGGTGACTCAAAAGGCAGCCCAGGACAGAGGGAAGAAGCTCGCGCCGCCCCCGAGTCGACTGGGATCTCAAACAGAGTCCGAGCATCCTATCCTCCAAGCTCTCCCATGGAATCTTCGAAGAAGATATAGCTGGAAGGAGTGTCTTGAGATTGATCTGAAGAAGATCTCGCCTGATGAGTATGCTCGCCTGCGTCACACCAACCAGTATGAGTTTCCATCAAACTCAATCAATCCACAATTCCATACTAAGTTCCAGGAGAAGATATTTGATGAGATGTATGGACCAGATCGCCAGTTCGCAGATCATAAATATATTAACTGGGATCACATTGATGATATTGACAAGTATGATGGGACTTTCCTTTATTCCAAACAGTCGGTCTCAATCAGCTCGTAGCACTAGGACGTGACTACAATGAGACCTTCATCCGACAGTTTTATGCTACAGTGCATGTCTCTCCCGACCTTCAGAACATGACTTGGATGACAGTATGTACCAGATATGAGGCCACCAAGCATGACTTTGAGGTTGTATTAAGGGCAGAACTAAGTGCCTATGAGAAGGTTTATGACAAACCTGCTCTCAGTCTGGATGCCATATATCCCTACTATGACACTGCAGGAAAATTTACACTTGGCAAGAATGTTGGACTTCAACCCATTCCCAGCTTGATCAATCGCATCATCAATCATACCATTCTTCCAAAAGGTGGTAACTATGATGCCATTCGAGGACATGTCTGGAACATCATAGACTATATTATGAAGGGGCAGAAGTTCGATGTAGTGGATGTCATCATAAGGGAGATAGTTGCCTCCAAAAATGATCGCTACAAGTGCATTAACTATGCACCCTACATCATGGCCTTGATTGATTCTAAGTTTCTCTATCGTGGAGGTCGCGGTGGTGTGCATAAGCCATACAAGCCAAGATCGGAGCCTCCCATTCCCACTGTTTTTCGCGCTAGCCGGACGACAGCTTCAGGAGCAGGTTCATCAGCAGCAGCAGCAGGAGCAGCAGCTCAGTCACAGGAGCCTGGCCAGCCCACTCTCCAGCAGATCTATTCTACCATGATTGAGGGTTTCTCTACTCTCAACTCTAGGATGGATAGGGTGGATGAGCGTCTCGACTCCATTGACAGCAATTTGACCTCTTTAGATGGTCGGGTTGCAGATCTTGAGCGCTCACCCTCGCCTCGTCGCTATGGTCGTCGCCAGAAAGTCGCTCATGATCCTCCGCACCCTCTCGATTTGATCTTTTTTTGGTACTTGATGCCAAAGGGGGAGAATATTTTGGGAGTTTACTTATGATATTTGGACCTATGGGACTATGTTTTTAATTATCTATGGATGGTTGTAATGAACTTATGTTTGGTGCTTGGATGTAATGAACCTTATGGTCATGAGTTGATGATATTACTTAGTTGTCTATCTCTCATTGAATAACTTTGTCTTGTGCATCTTGTATAAAATATCGTAATCTTTATCTATGCACATGTTTAGGGAGTCATATTCCTCTTGGACTCTAAAATGAAAATAGTTGTTTTTTATCTAAATAAATCTTATTGCATAAGAACTACACTCTTATTTAGAGTTCACATAGAATATACAATTTGTTGCCTAACAATTTGATATATTCAAATCTTTCATCTCTCAAAATTTGGGTTGTCATCAATTACCAAAAAGGGGGAGATTGAAAGCATCTAGGCCCCTAAAAATGATTTTGGTAATTAATGAAATTAAGAGAATATGGAATATGGGACTAACGTGTTTTAATGAGTATGCGAAGGGTTAGTCCACACACATGAGCGACAAGATGCAAGCCAAAGGATACGCGGGAAAATCAAAATTGGCGCAAGACAAAGGTATACTTAGAATAGGACCCCTTTTTGTATTTTACCGGTCTTAGGTGAATGGTGGAAGACCGGATTATAGGATAAATGATCGTACCATCAAGGGGGATCTTGGCTAAGTAGCTTGAACACTTATCTCATGTGCCAAATGGTTTTGTCCTAAAACTTGCATCCATTAAAGAAATCTAGCTTTCAAAAGAAATCTTGCTCTGTCTGGAAAAGCGGTAGTACCGCAGTTTTGAACGTCGGAACTACCGGAAAGCGGTAGTTCCGCAACCAAACTACGGTAGTACCGGCCAGCGGAAGATCCGGTTTTGGAGCGGACCGATATTTCCAGAGAGCACCCTTGGCTCATTCCAAAATCTTGTGAGAACGGAAGTACCGGCCGTTTGAACGTCGGTACTACCGCTGCAAGCGGTAGTACCGCATCCTAAAGCGGTACTTCCGGACCTCGGAAGATCCGGAGGGAGAGCGGATCAACTTTTCCAGAAAGCACCCTCCGGATGAAGCCCGATTCTCCGGAGCGGAAGTACGGCTATTTCAACGCCGAACTACCGCCGCATGCGGTAGTTCCGCCACTCGAGCGGTACTTCCGAGTCCTAAGATCCGACTTCAAAGCGGATGTATTTTTCCAGAGCGCCAAGTCGGGACCCTTTGAGTTTGGTGAAGCGGTAGTACCGCGCCGACTTTGCGGAACTACGGGTAGCGGTAGTACCGCAAATATCAACGGCGGTAGTACCGCGCGCCGAATCCAACGATCCACCGCAGACGTCGACATAGCCGTTACGCGCGAAGATTTGGTAGCGGTAGTACCGGTCCTTGGGGCGGTAGTTCCGCTCGACCGAAAAATTTTCTCGAAACCGAGTCAAACGGCTAGTTTTGGTTGGTGGAGGCTATAAATACCCCACCACCGCTCAAGGGCGATGTTAGAGACTCATTGCATATTTCTCAAGCCCAAGTGCATTCATTTCACCTCAATTCTTTCTTTGCACATCAAAGTGAGGTGGTTGAGCATTTAGTGCTAGATTTCCTTGCAAATCCATTTGGCACTAGAGTTGCATTCAAGTGAACACCGGATTTATTACTCTTAGTGCTTGCCAAGACTTGGGCGATCCGGTGGAAGTTGGCTCGGTGATCTTCTCAAGGAGATTGTGAGAAGACCCGACAATTGTGAAGGTTGGAGCTCGCCTACCGGAGTGGGAAGAGCTACATTAGTGATCGAGGTGCTTGGCTCAAATTTGTGGAGCCGGTCCGATTCGTCCGGCTTACCTCAACGTGGACTAGGGAAACCTGCAAGTTTCCGATCACCACGGTAAAACATTGGTTGTGTCTCTTGTCTCTTTAGCTCTTGTGTACTTGCTTGTTTATGCTTATTTGATTGTTTAGAGCTAAATTGTTGACTAGAATTGCGTAGGATTAATTGCTTTACATCATTGCCATTTAAATTGTGAAAATTAATCAAGTGAACAAGAAAAGTTTAAAAACCTCCTATTCACCCCCCCTCTAGTCGGTATCCTTGATCCTACAAGTGGTATCAGAGCTTGGTCTCTCACATTTAGACTTAACCGTCTAGAGAGAAAAGGATGGCTAGTGAGGGGATTGCGGTAGGAAAGGCACCTCTATTTGATGGCTCAAATTATGCTTATTGGAAGATTAGAATGTCAATTTATTTAAAGGCCATGAGTCCTAATATTTGGAAAATCGTAAATGATGGTTACGTCATGCCACTTGATCCCGACAACCCAACGGAACAAGATGGGCGTAACACTCATTTAGATGCCCAAGCCATGAATGCTATTTTTGGGGCCTTAAACGCGGATGAATTCAATAGAGTGAGCAATCTTGAGACGGCTCACGCTATTTGGAATACCCTTTCGGAAATACACGAAGGGACATCCACGGTTAAGGAGGCAAAATTGCATCGGCTTAGGATTAAATATGAGACATTCATAATGTTGCCCCATGAGGACATCAATGAGATGTACACACGGCTCAACAACATTGTGAATGAGCTCAAAGGCCTTGGCACTAACCTCTCGGATCTTGATGTTGTGAGAAAGATGCTTAGGGCTCTCTGGAGAAGTACGAGATGTTGGTGACTCTCTTCCTCAACTCACCGAATTGGCAAGAATGACGCCAACACAACTCTTGGGTAATCTAATTACCAATGAGTTGTACAAGAAGGACAAGGAGGAACTTTTGGAGCAATCCACCTCCAAAGGAAAGAAGATCACCGCTTTCAAGGCAAAGGCGGTGGCAAGTGAAGAGTCCGAAGATGAAGAAGAAGACTCCGAAGAAGAACTTGCCCTTCTTGTGAGAAGGATGAACAAGTTCATGAGAAGACGCTCAAATCGAGGAGGAGGCTATGATAAAGGCAAGAAGTGGCAATCATCCTCAAGCAAGAAGTATAGCAACATCCGTTGCTATGAGTGTGACGAGAAGGGGCATATTGCCTCTCAATGTCCCACAAAGAAGGATGACAAGGAGAAGTCATCCAAGAAGAAAGGCTATCCAGGCAAGAAGAAGCTCTTCAAGAAGCTTCACAAAGACGGCAAAAATGAAGCCCACATTGGGGAGTGGGATTCCGATGCGGAATACTCCGACTCCGATTCTAGCGAGGATGAGTCTCCCAAGAAGAAGGGACTTGTTGGCATCGCCATCAAAGAAGCTCCATCGCTATTCTCCACCCCCACATGTCTTATGGCAAAAGGGGAGAAGGTAAAAACTCTAGATGACGATGAGCCTTCTTATGATGATTTAATGGACATGTTGGTAGAATTAAATGAATTTCTTGGAAAAGAAAAGTCAAAATTCAAGATTTTGAAGAAAGAACATATGTCTCTTCAAAAATCCTATGAGGAGCTAAAGGAAGCTCATGATTTACTTCTCCAAGAAAATCATAAGTCTAGCACTAGCATTGGAATCACTTGTGATATTATGAATGAAATGCCTAGTGTAGAAATCTCAAAGTCTAGCATATCTACTTGTTGTGATGATCTACTTGCCATGCCTTGCTCATCAAGTGTAGATTCTAGAAATGGTTTAAATCTTGTTCATAATGACATGCTTATAAATGAAAACAAGAATTTGAAGGAACAAGTGCTAAAATTGAACAAAAGTCTAGAAAGAGCTTACAAGGGAAAGGAAACCCTTGATAAGTTGCTAAGTGATCAAAGATGCTCCTTTAACAAAGAGGGACTTGGATATGTTCCCCAAAAGGGTAAGAAGCCGGCATACAAGCCTCCAAGGTTTGTAAAAGAGAATGGCAAGTATTGCACAAAGTGCCGGTGTGTTGGACATGCTCAATATGATTGTTCTAAGAATAACATGAAATTCATTGGCCTATATGATTCTTGTTATATGCTTAAAAAATCTAAAAATGGAAAAATTATTGCTCATTTCATTGGTACCTCGATTTTGGGTGCAAAGAAGAAATCCATTTGGGTACCCAAAACCTTGGTCACTAACCTCCAAGGACCCAAACAAATTTGGGTACCTAAAAGAACCTAATCTTCTTTTGTAGGTGAACTACAAAACCGGTGGAAGGCATTGGGTGTTGGATAGCGGTTGCACTCAACACATGACCGGAGACCGGAAGATGTTCACCACATTTGAGAGTGGAAGCAATGACAAGATTACCTTTGGAGACAATAGCAAAGGAAAGGTATTGGGATTGGGTAAAATCGCTATCTCAAACGATCTTTCAATTTCAAATGTATCACTAGTTGAAACATTAAACTTCAATTTGCTATCCGTTGCTCAACTATGTGATCTAGGCCTAAAATGCTCATTCTCAAAAGAAAGTGTTGTAATCTTAAAAGATAACAATAATGAACTAGTCTTCAAAGGCTTTAGATTTGGAAATCTCTATTTGGTAGATTTTTCTTCAAATGAATCTTGTTTAAAAACTTGTTTAATTGCAAAAACTTCTTTGGGTTGGTTGTGGCATAGAAGGTTAGGTCATGTGGGTATGGTACAACTTAAAAAGCTTTTCAAACATGATCTAGTGATTGGCTTGAAAGATGTGAAGTTTGAGAAAATCGACTTTGTAGTGCTTGTCAAGCCGGAAAACAAGTCGCTAGTTCTCACCCTTCCAAAAGTATCATGTCAACCTCTAGGCCATTGGAGCTCTTACACATGGATTTGTTTGGGCCAACAACCTACAAGAGCATCGGAGGAAATAGCTATTGTTTAGTCATTGTGGATGATCACTCTAGATATACATGGGTCTTCTTCCTAAATGACAAAAGTGAAACCTCCGAATTTTCAAAAGTTTTTCAAAAGGGCCCAAAATGAATTTGATTTTAAAATAAAGAAAATTAGAAGTGACAATGGTTCCGAGTTCAAGAACACGAAAGTTGAAGATTTTTGTGATGAACTTGGAATAAAGCACGAACTTTCCACAACCTACACTCCGGAGCAAAATGGAGTTGTAGAAAGGAAAAATCGCACATTGATTGAAATGGCTAGGACAATGCTTGATGAATATAATACTTCCGACAAATTTTGGTGGAAGCCATCAACACCGCTTGTCATGCCATAAATCGCCTTTATTTACATCGACTTTTGAAAAGACTTCCTATGAGCTTCTTGTTGGAAGAAAACCGAACATCTCTTACTTTAGAGTATTTGGTTGCAAATGCTATATTCTAAGAAAAGGTGTTCGGCTCTCTAAATTTCAAAGTCGTTGTGATGAAGGTTTCCTATTAGGTTATTCTTCAAATAGCAAAGCATATAGAGTTTATAACAAAAATTTGGGGTTAGTTGTAGAATCATGTGATGTACAATTTGATGAAACTAACGGCTCTCAAGAAGAGCAAGAAAACTTGGATGATGTAGGTGATGAAGGCTTGCGCAAAGCTATGGAAAATATGCAAATTGGAGACATCAAGCCAAAAGAAGATCCATCTTCACCAAGCTCATCAAGACAAGTAGTGCCACCCACATCGTCTACTTCAAATGATATTCAAGTTGTTGAAGATGAACAAAAGGATCAACAACAAAATAACATCAAGATTCATAATGCAATAGCCAAGGATCATCCAATAGATCAAATATTGGGTGACGTGAGTAAGGGTGTTCAAACTCGCTCTAGAGTAGCTTCATTTTGTGAACATTACTCTTTCGTTTCTTCTCTTGAGCCTAAGCTTGTAGATGAGGCTCTAGATGATCCGGATTGGGTAAATGCCATGCATGAAGAATTAAACAACTTCGCGCAAAATGAAGTATGGACCTTGGTGGAAAGACCCAAAGAACATAATGTGATTGGCACCAAATGGGTCTTCCGGAACAAACAAGATGAAAACGGGATTGTGGTAAGAAACAAAGCAAGGTTAGTAGCTCAAGGCTATACTCAAGTCGAAGGGTTAGACTATGATGAAACATTTGCGCCCGTTGCTAGACTTGAGTCAATTAGAATCTTGCTTGCTTTTGCATCTAGCTTTGATATTAAATTATTTCAAATGGATGTTAAAAGTGCCTTCTTAAATGGAACAATCTCCGAACTTGTATTTGTTGAACAACCTCCGGGTTCAAGATCCTAAATGTCCTAATCATGTCTATAAACTTTCAAAGGCTTTGTATGGCTTAAAACAAGCTCCTAGAGCTTGGTATGAACATATAGAAATTTCCTTGTCTCAAAAGGATTTAAAATTGGTAAGGTAGATACAACTCTATTCACAAAAATCATTGGTGATGATTTCTTTGTATGCCAAATTTATGTTGATGACATTATATTTGGCTCAACTAACCAAGATTTTTGCAAAGAATTTGGTGATATGATGTCTAGGGAGTTTGAGATGTCCATGATAGGAGAATTAAGCTATTTTCTTGGACTCCAAATTAAACAACACAAAGATGGGACATTTGTTAGCCAAACAAAGTATACTAAAGATCTTTTCAAGAAGTTTGGCATGGGAGATGCAAAACCCATCAAGACACCAATGGCAACCAATGGGCATCTAGACCTCGACGAAGGAGGTAAGTCGGTAGATTTAAAGCTTTATAGATCCATGATTGGTAGCTTGCTTTATCTTACCGCATCTAGGCCCGATATCATGTTTAGTGTATGCATGTGTGCTCGTTTTCAAGCTTCACCAAAAGAGTGTCATTTAAAAGCTGTAAAGAGAATCTTGAGATATTTGAAACACTCCCAAAATATAGGGCTTTGGTATCCCAAAGGTGCTAAATTCGATTTAATTGGATATTCGGATTCTGATTATGCGGGTTGCAAAGTGGATAGAAAAAGCACCTCGGGAAGTTGTCAATTTCTAGGTAGATCCTTAGTGTCTTGGTCCTCAAAGAAACAAAACTCCGTAGCACTCTCCACAGCCGAAGCCGAATATATTTCTGCCGGAAGTTGTTGTGCTCAATTATTATGGATGAGGCAAACATTGTTGGATTATGGAATAAACTTTGATAAAGTGCCTTTATTGTGTGACAATGAAAGTGCCGTAAAAATATCCAATAACCCAGTCCAACACTCAAGAACCAAGCATATAGATATACGCCACCACTTCTTGAGGGACCATGTTAGCAAGGGAGATATTTGCATTAGCCACATCCGGACCGAAGACCAATTAGCGGATATCTTCACCAAGCCTTTAGATGAAAACCGTTTTTGTAAGCTTAGGAGTGAATTAAATGTCCTGGATTACTCAAATGTTGCATAAACTCATGGTAAATTTAAATGCATACTCTTGGAAGAAGCTTGAAAGGTTATTTGAAATTATGTCTCTATGCAAAGGACTTTGACTTATAAAGGTAAAATGCAAAAGTATTTGATTATATTATTTTGTTCTGTTTAATACATAATGATCCTTAAAGACTTTAGTTGAATGCAAAATCTAGGGATCTTTTGCATCTATAGTCCTAAAGTTCAAATTCTGCGAAGTCTCAGAAAATGCGGAACTACCGCTGCCTTCTGCGGTACTTCCGGGAAGCGGTACTTCCGGTCGAGGAAGCGGTACTACCGGACCTGCATTTAAGGGGGAGCAACCGCCCGAACCCCAGGGTTCCCTCTGTTGGCTCCCACTTTGGACCCTCTCTCCGGTAGTTCCTCTCCATTTCCGCCCGAGCCCGTACTCCTCTCCTCGTTCTCTCTCTCCCACCAAAAATCTTCCAAATCGCCTCTCAGATCTTCATATCTAGTGGCATTTTCTTCGATTCCTTGCAGCGAATCCTTTCCCCAGGGTTCAACTCCTTCGATTACTAAGGTATTTCGGATCGAAACCCCTTTTGATCTTCATTTTCTTGAACCCTAGGTCATGCTTAGGTTAAATCGAAATATAGTTGTGTTTGCCAAATATTTCTAGGGAAATTGAGCATATTTGGTGGTTAAGGGTATATACAAACCCATTTCATGGATTCAATCCAAGAAAACACCAAAGATTCATTCACATTTCCAAAAACCCTAGAATCAGCCAGAAAGCGGAACTACCGCTCGACGGGTGCGGTACTACCGCTGAGCGGTACTACCGGCCCAGAACGGCGGTACTACCGTTTTAACTGACATTTTGGCAAATTCAATTTATTTCTTTTAGAATCTAATTTGGCCATATTCCTTCTATCTCATAATCCATTCTTCTTGTGCCTAGATGCCTAGAACAAGAGCGGCTTCCAAAAAGTCCTATGCCTCAGGGACTTCCTCAAGCCCTCGTGCTCTTCCATCCCCCGAGGTGACTCAAAAGGCAGCCGGGACGGAGGAAGAAGCTGCGCCGCCAGTCGACTGGATCTCAAAGCAGTCCGAGCATCCTATCCTCAAGCTCTCCCATGGAATCTTCTGAAGAAGATATAGCTGGAAGGGAGTGTCTTGAGATTGATCTGAAGAAGATCTCGCCTGATGAGTATGCTCGCCTGCGTCACACCAACCAGTATGAGTTTCCATCAAACTCAATCAATCCACAATTCCATACTAAGTTCCAGGAGAAGATATTTGATGAGATGTATGGACGGATCGCGATTCGCAGATCATAAATATATTAATCGGGATCACATTGATGATATTGACAAGTATGATGGGACTTTCGGTTATTCCAAACGATCGGTCTCAATCACTCGTAGCACTAGGACGTGACTACAATGAGACCTTCATCCGGCAGTTTTATGCTACAGTGCATGTCTCTCCCGACCTTCAGAACATGACTTGGATGACAGTATGTACCAGATATGAGGCCACCAAGCATGACTTTGAGGTTGTCTTAAGGGCAGAACTAAGTGCCTATGAGAAGGTTTATGACAAACCTGCTCTCAGTCTGGATGCCATATATCCCTACTATGACACTGCAGGAAAATTTACACTTGGCAAGAATGTTGGACTTCAACCCATTCCCAGCTTGATCAATCGCATCATCAATCATACCATTCTTCCAAAAGGTGGTAACTATGATGCCATTCGAGGACATGTCTGGAACATCATAGACTATATTATGAAGGGGCAGAAGTTCGATGTAGTGGATGTCATCATAAGGGAGATAGTTGCCTCCAAAAATGATCGCTACAAGCGCATTAACTATGCACCCTACATCATGGCCTTGATTGATTCTAAGTTTCTCTATCGTGGAGGTCGCGGTGGTGTGCATAAGCCATACAAGCCAAGATCGGAGCCTCCCATTCCCACTGTTTTTCGCGCTAGCCGGACGACAGCTTCAGGAGCGAGTTCATCGCGCAGCAGCAGAGCAGCGGCGGCTCGATCCACGGGAGCCCGCCACCCACTCTCCAGCAGATCTATTCTACCATGATTGAGGTTTCTCTACTCTCAACTCTAGGATGGATAGGGTGGATGAGCGTCTCGACTCCATTGACAGCAATTTGACCTCTTTAGATGGTCGGGTTGCAGATCTTGAGCGCTCACCCTCGCCTCGTCGCTATGGTCGTCGCCGTAAAGCTGCTCATGATCCTCCGCAGCCCTCTCAGATTTGATCTTTTTTTTTTGGTACTTGATGCCAAAGGGGGAGAATATTTTGGGAGTTTACTTATGATATTTGGACCTATGGGACTATGTTTTTAATTATCTATGGATGGTTGTAATGAACTTATGTTTGGTGCTTGGATGTAATGAACCTTATGGTCATGAGTTGATGATATTACTTAGTTGTCTATCTCTCATTGAATAACTTTGTCTTGTGCATCTTGTATAAAATATCGTAATCTTTATCTATGCACATGTTTAGGGGGAGTCATATTCCCTCTTGGACTCTAAAATGAAAATAGTTGTTTTTTATCTAAATAAATCTTATTGCATAAGAACTACACTCTTATTTAGAGTTCACATAGAATATACAATTTGTTGCCTAACAATTTGATATATTCAAATCTTTCATCTCTCAAAATTTGGGTTGTCATCAATTACCAAAAAGGGGGAGATTGAAAGCATCTAGGCCCCTAAAAATGATTTTGGTAATTAATGAAATTAAGAGAATATGGAATATGGGACTAACGTGTTTTAATGAGTATGCGAAGGGTTAGTCCACACACATGAGCGACAAGATGCAAGCCAAAGGATACGCGGAAAATCAAAATTGGCGCAAGACAAAGGTATACTTAGAATAGGACCCCTTTTGTATTTTACCGGTCTTAGGTGAATGGTGGAAGACCGGATTATAGGATAAATGATCGTACCATCAAGGGGGATCTTGGCTAAGTAGCTTGAACACTTATCTCATGTGCCAAATGGTTTTGTCCTAAAACTTGCATCCATTAAAGAAATCTAGCTTTCAAAAGAAATCTTGCTCTGTCTGGAAAAGCGGTAGTACCGCAGTTTTGAACGTCGGAACTACCGGAAAGCGGTAGTTCCGCAACCAAACTACGGTAGTACCGCCAGTGGAAGATCCGGTTTTGGAGCGGACCGATATTTCGAGAGCACCCTTGGCTCATTCCAAAATCTTGTGAGAACGGAAGTACGGCCGTTTGAGCGTCGGTACTACGCGCAGCGGTAGTACCGCATCCTAAAGCGGTACTTCCGGACCTCGGAAGATCCGGAGGGAGAGCGGATCAACTTTTCCAGAAAGCACCCTCCGGATGAAGCCTGGATTCCTCTGGAGCGGAAGTACCGGCTATTTCAACGCCGGAACTACCGCTGCATGCGGTAGTTCCGCCACTCAGAGCGGTACTTCCGGAGTCCGGAAGATCCGACTTCAAAGCGGATGTATTTTTCCAGAGAGCGCCAAGTCTGGGACCCTTTGGAGTTTGGCTGAAGCGGTAGTACCGCGCCGACTTTGCGGAACTACCGGGTAGCGGTAGTACCGCAAATATCAACGGCGGTAGTACCGCGCCGCCGAATCCAACGGTCACTGCAGACGTCTGACATAGCCGTTACGCGCGAAGATTTGGTAGCGGTAGTACCGGTCCTTGGGGCGTAGTTCCGCTCGACGAAAAATTTTCCGAAACCGAGTCAAGCGGCTAGTTTTGGTTGGTGGAGGCTATAAATACCCCCACCACTGCTCAAGGGCAGATGTTAGAGACTCATTGCATATTTCTCAAGCCCAAGTGCATTCATTTCACCTCAATTCTTTCTTTGCACATCAAAGTGAGGTGGTTGAGCATTTAGTGCTAGATTTCCCTTGCAAATCCATTTGGCACTAGAGTTGCATTCAAGTGAACACCGGGATTTATTACTCTTAGTGCTTGCCGGCACTTGGACGATCCGGTGGAAGTTGGCTCGGTGATCTTCTCAAGGAGATTGTGAGAAGACCCGACAATTGTGAAGGTTGGAGCTCGCCTACCGGAGTGGGAAGAGCTACATTAGTGATCGAGTGCTTGGCTCAAATTTGTGGAGCCGGTCCGATTCGTCCGGGCTTACCTCAACGTGGACTAGGGAAACCGCAAGTTTCCGATCACCACGGTAAAACATTGGTTGTGTCTCTTGTCTCTTTAGCTCTTGTGTACTTGCTTGTTTATGCTTATTTGATTGTTTAGAGCTAAATTGTTGACTAGAATTGCGTAGGATTAATTGCTTTACATCATTGCCATTTAAATTGTGAAAATTAATCAAGTGAACAAGAAAAGTTTAAAAACCTCCTATTCACCCCCCTCTAGTCGGTATCCTTGATCCTACAATAGCATGCTTCTCTATTCCTCTTTATTTTGCCTTTTCCCTCTCTACAGTTTGTTTCCTCATTCTAATCTTCTCTATATCTCCAATCATCTCTGTCTCTCCAAGCGTTTCTTCTTTTTCCCATTTTATCATTTTTTACGTCACATTCATGCCTGATTTGATTTAAAATTTTATACTGAGTTTGCTTTACAAATTATCTTTAGGTTGCTTGCATGATTTGTGTCTAAATAATTATGGTTTTGCTTTTAGATAATATCCGGAATTGCTTCAAATTTATAATGACTTTGCTCTTGAATTTATCCTGATTTGTTTGCCGGTTGGAGATCAGCGTGTGGTGATGAGTGGTGGCAGTAGCACGTAGACAAGCAGTGGATTTAATTCAATATTAGTTTTGATTTGTACTGATGTGCTTTTAAATGTATAATACTTTACTCATCATTCTGTACTAGTTTGCTCTTGGATTTACATTGTACTCTCAAATTTGTATCGATTTCTTTAACATTTATACTGGTGTGCTTTTAAATCTGCAATACTTTGTTCACAAGTTTGTACTAGCCAGTTTGCTCTCGAATTTACATACTGTATATAGCAAGTAAAGGTGTACGGTGAAAATCACAAGCACATGCATACGCGGAATGTAGACACGTCTTTTTTAAATTCTGTAGTAGTTACTCGAGAAGGGCGATTTGATTCTCTCCCCTGATCACTTTGTCGTTCACGGTGGCTGGGACCTGGAGGGGGACATCTATAGTCCGTTTGGATCATAGGAAAGGTACAGGAATTTTATTTTAAAGGAAGTTTGACTAGAGATGTTGGAATAGAGGATTGGTCTTATTCTTTTCCATTGGAAAGTTATATCTTTATACAATTTTGGAGGAAAAGAAAAAAGAGGTTGAAGTTCATGGAAAATTTTTCCTTCAAAAGTTCCAATGCAATCTCCCTCTTCCTCTCTCTCTCACATGAATGATTTTTAAAGTTTCATAAGATATTGTTTACACTTTTAGTTCCTGCATTCTAAACAACTCTTCCTACATTGTTTTGTATTTCCTAATCCTCTGTTTTACCATACGTTCCTGTAACTTTCCTATTTTTTAGATAAAGGATATAATATCCGGTCTCTATATCCACTTGGGATATACACAGCCAAAAGATACACGAGCTCTTAGGCTCAAAGCCTTAACATTGAGGAGTACACAACAGCAAGAAAGAGCGCTTAAGGACTATGAAAAAGCTAGAAAGACTAAACTTCAGCACTTCTTCTTCGTCCTTGCTTTCAACTAAGCCCCTAACCTCCTCCAACTGAACCACCCAAACTCCAGTCTACTTTGCATGAAGAATCCTCCGAGGCGACGTCTCCAAAGAAGCGACGAGGGTCGCCGACGCCGTCCGCCTCAACGAGACAAGGCTTTCACCTGGAGAATAGAGTACATGAGGGCTATGGAGTGTCATGACAACCCTTCAGGAAGGAAAATGGTGTCCAAAGACGTCATAGTTATCGAGACCGGTAGGAACACCGGCACGGCTTTCGCCAACACCTCCACAGCAACCCATGCACTATACACACAAAAAATATCGCCACCATCACACCGGGGATCTACACGCCTCAAGGCCATGACAAAGCCATCTTTGACCTCCACGACGAGCCGCTTCCCGCTCGAACAACGTCGAGCCATGGATCCCTGGGTAACCCAGCAGCCATAGCCTGCCGCCTCCTGGCCATTGCCGCCACCGCCGATCGGCCTCCTCCACGCGCTCCAGCGCGCCCACCCTCTCCTGTAACTTTCCTATGTTTTCCTCGTTATTCTATTTTTGATTCCGCGATCCAAACAGGCCTCTACTGTCTTTATTAGCGTAAACCAAAAAAGATAATCTCTCATACGAGTGGTTGTAAGCCAAGTACAGAAAGGTACCACAGCGATAGCACTATTTCAGTACAGAAAGGTACCACAGCGATAGCACTATTTCAGTACAGAAAGGTACCATAGCGATAGCACTAGTGGTGCATTGTAGGTGTCGTAGCTTTGGTGCTGGACATACGGTGCAATCGGATTGGATATCGCTCGTCTGTGTTATATTTCGTAATTTTTTTAAATTAAAAGTAGTCATAGATAATGTCGGATATTTATTTGTAATATGGGCTTATATGGGTGGATCCGTTGGATGTAGATCTAACGCCCCAAATCAATCTAACTGTTTTTATCCTAAAAAACAGTCGAATGTTGTATAGACACTCCCTTTTTATATTTTGTATTCACTTCGTAAGCTTCGGTTAATCAATTAGATAAAGGTGGTGATCGGTTGGGTTGTGGCTTATGGCCTATTTCACTGTAGCTGGCTGAAATTACACTGTAGCTGAAGGTGGCTTATTTGGTATAATTAAATTTTAAAATTTTTAAAAATAGAAAAAATGGGTTAGCCCATCACGTGTAATGCAAACGAATACAGGAAAAAAGAACCGGTAAAAAAACTCAAAAAATAAAAAAAACCAGAAACAGACGAAATTTAGGAATAGTGAAAAATAAGCCAGAAGCCGAAACCGAAACGATCGGGGCCAAAAAATATCCGCTTCTTTTACACTCTTACATAGGATATTAAATAGTATGAATGTAGTCAGAGTAAACACGGAGAGAACAATTACCGAGATGCCAGAAAAAAAGAACACTTGGTATTTTTTTTGCCTGCTCAGATATGACAATCCGCCTATCTTATTATGTTCTTAAGGGTAGGTTCTTTTCGACTGCAGCTTATGGTTACGGTTTATAGTTTTTTATCCTAGTATGAGCGCTTGCGTGAACGAATCGAATACCGATAAACTGCTTCAAATAGGTTATCCTAATAAGCCGCTTTGAAACGACAATGAAGAAACTGTCATGTTTGTTTGTTTGAATGAAACCATAAATCGAAAAGAACTCGGCCTAAATGAAGTCACATCGTACTTCCTCATACCACCTGACGTATAGTCATATATGGATGGATATCGTTTATTTTATATCATATTTTGTATTTTCCCTTAGAGTCAAAATCAAACACGAATTATATCGGACACCTATTTTATCTCTTGTATTTACTTCATAAGGCTTTGACCGATCGGTTGAATAAAATTATCCACTCTATTTGTACTCTTAGCTGGACAGGACAGATGAGAACCGGCAAGATCATTTAGTCCGTATTGCAGTAGAAGGTGGCTAGACTGGTCGTGCTCTTCAGCCATCATTTCCTGATCAGACGTGTTCAGGGCTCAGGAGCCGTAAGAGCAAGTACAATAGTATAGCCAACTAGTGGCTATAACACTTGTCTATTTCATCTATAGCCTTCAAAAAAATAGTTCATACAATAAGGTAGCTATTACAATAACTATTTGGTCCCACGTGTAAGAGAATGAAATGCATATTTTTACGTGCTATAGCTAGCTGTAATTTAGTAGCCAGCTTACGTAAGATTTGGTTGATATTATATTTGCTATATCCTACTGACTAAGCCTTATTATACCTGCTCTAATACGTCGCACATCCACTGTAGTGTAAAGGTACTGTTGATTTGTTGCTGTTTGGCCAAAATGACAGGAGCGCACCGTGTCTATCCGCAGTGGACCACCGAATGCACGATACTGTTTCTAAGACGGCAGAAAGATCGATGGATAGAAGATGCAACAAAGGAAGAAGGAAAAGTTTGGTGAATGTTTTCAAGGCATGTTCTGGATTTATCGCTTGATAGTGCAAAAACGCCCCACTTAGGTTTCACTCGTTTGGGCTGAAAAGCTGTGGCTGTAGTTGAAATTGTATTGTAGTTGGTTGAAATTACACTGTAACTGAAAGCGGCTTATTTAGCGTAATTAAATTTAAAAATAGAAAAATATATTAGCTCATCACGGACAACGCGAACGAATACGGAAAAAAACCGGCAAAAAAGCTAAAAAAAGAAAAAGTTCAGAAAAAGACGAAATTTATAAATAGTAAAAAATAAATTAGAAATCAGAAGCTCAAACTGAAATGAGCAGGACCTAATAGAACACCCTAATTTCGCAGGAGTCATGCATAGAAGAGATGTGTGTTTCTCGCAAAGTTGCTGTAAAATTCTCGTGTTTCGAACATGCCTCAAGTGTGCAAGTTGTAGGTAGCATGTTGCTACAATCTAACGAGGTGATTGTTACTAAATATATGGAATGCTATTATTTAGTAGCAATAGCAAGTATAGCCAGTTGCTACGGTGAACTTGCATTTCTTTTTCTGAAATAACCTTATGGCAAGCGAATGTGCTAGACTGCTGGCTACTCTCTGGATGTGTTTTTGGCACATATGGCATATTTTAGATCTGTATTTATAAAAATATAAGTATGCACGTGACAATAGCAAAAATATATGTTTTGCCACTCGGTCATCGGGCGGTGACGCTGTGGAGCTGACACGTAGCACCTGGAGCCCTATAGGCCGCCCGGCCACGGGCTCCAGGTTGCCTGCCGCCCGGCTACAAGGCTCTAGGTAATTAGCACCGTAATTAATTATTTTAATTGCATAATTAGAAATTTAACACGTAGTGCTCGTAGAAATTTTTTAGATATAACAAATCAGCACAAAAACTTACGAAATTTTTGTAGAGCTTTCCGACACAGTGTAGTTCATTGTATAATTTACTGGTAATTTTTGTAAATACTATATGAAAAAAAATGCTAAAACTGACTTTAACTCCAAAAGTTCCTCCCTGGATTGGTTCGTGCACAAAGTACTTTCTTTTTCAATGATAGGTGTCTCTTTTTTTTTCCTGTCCGGATAAACTGGTAGGGAAGCAAGGTAACCGCGCGTCTCTGCACTTTTGGCATGTGCTAGCTCTGATAATTTTTAGTTGTCAACTTTCAAGTTCGCCACGTATCCACTACTTTCTGTTACTTTCCAAACCACTGCCGTTTCCAAAGTGGAATTATAGATATATAAACCATGACCCCTTTTGCCGACTAGCCTTTAATTACCTTGGAGATCTGCCTAAGCTAAGAAGAAGACTATTTTGTCAGCAATGCATGGCGTAGTTAAATCTTGTATGCAGAATACTACTACTGTACTTGTCGGTTCTGATCATTGATTCATTCGGATTTCGCATAAAAAAAAACAGACGAATATTGGTAAGAGAATATTGATAAGAGCTCAGACGAAATGAGGTAGTAGCGGAAAGCTTTTAACATAATATTTATATAAAATCAGAAATTAGTTTAGTATAAATTACTCATATAGCAGCTTAATAGGTTAATAGTGTAATTTGGCTATTAATACAACCAGAAAAATTCTGCCTACTCAAATGGTTTTACCCATTGCATTATGAAAATCAAGTGGATATTATTTACTAACTACTCGAGCGGTGACCTTATAACTTTTTAGAAGAAAAAATCTTGGTTAGCTTTCGTTTCATTTGGTCAAATACCTACAGTAAGAAGTTAGTCTAAATGACTACACAAATTTTTGAGATTTTGACAAAACTGAAAAGAAAAGCTTTTTAACACACATCTAAGAGAGATAAAATAGAAATAGGAAAGGCGAGATAGTAGTAATACTTATGATTTTCACAATCCTTGTATTTGAAAATAGGGGTTTTTTATAAAAAAAATGTATTCTTATCATAATCAAATCTATACTTAGGATTACAATCTTTAGTCAATCCTGCTCTGATACCATTCTGTAACGGCTCCATTTTTGGGAACACGAACGTCGTTACCTTCCGTAACAGCCTAGGAGTACAGTTACGAACAGAAGGAGTATCATGTCTACTCATGAACATTTCGAAAGTTAGCCTGAATAAAATAAGACTGAACGGTCAATTTTAGCAGCTTTAAGGGTGTCCAAACCCAAAATTTACTTACACTCAGAAGATCCAAAGAAAATTTTCACATGAACGCTTGAGTGCGATCGTAATTCTAACACGAAAACTTGTAACATCCTTTCTTCCCTTGATCTTTGTGTTGATGAAAAATGAAGCAAGACTGAGTACAATCAACCGCACTTAACAAGTCACACGAGAAAATGCTATATAACTACTTGCTAGGGATTTTCAAGAGGTGAGGATATGTTGGTTTTATTAAAGCATTTATGAATGCAATTTTATTTGTAAATATTTTTAAACACAAAAGAACAATAACTTATTATGGAATTAGGGGTTTAAAACTCAATTACTTGACTTCAACATTTCCAAATCATTTCTAAATCTACTTATGCTTCGCTATTGGAATCACTCATTAAACACAGCTTCATTTATCAGAAGCACGACGTATTCGAATACCATTTATGATTGACTCTACAGAGTTGCCCAGCTTTACCCGTAAGATCTCTTAACTCCCGCGTCCGGGTTTAAGAAAACAAGGTTTTTCGCTACTCAATTCTTTATATAGTCTCTACCAAGTAGTTGTTATTTCCCAATAAACTCGGGTGGCCCGCGGCCTCGCCCAATTCGAAGCGGATCTACTATTGTTAAGTATCATTTTCCCCTCCCATACCACAAAAAATCTCTTAGTCTCTCTCCACCCTTTGTAGATATTCATTCGAATTTGAGCAGCTACTAAGCCAGGTTTGATGAATCAACGCTTGTGGTTGAGCGATCACTATATTCTTTACTTGGCATATGGTTTTAGTTCTTATATTTTCATCGAGGCAACTTCCATCCATAAACCCTTGTTTCAGTGTCCATCCGCACTGCCACCTTTCCAATCCAAGCCTCTACTCTAGGATAAAGTCATGGGATCCAATTATCTCGTGGCTTCCCGTGATATTTTCTTATCCTATAACCACTTTTAAAATTCTACCGACAAAGTGCCAAGTCTCTTAGTAGCATAAAACAGTTGAGTTCCTGGTCTACCATGATTATTTAAATAGTATTTAGAATAATACTAAGTCTTGTCTAGGTGAATATGGCTTATCAAATTAAACTGGGCTTTATCAAATGATAGGACATAACTAATATCATGTTATTCTAAACGTTTATTATATAAGAAATAATAGTGCATAAATAACATAATGAAAATACTGTTAAATAAATAATTAAAGGAATGTAGGTTCAACATGATAAAAAAACTTATGACTTGCCTTGCAGATCAATGTGTTCCATAATTTCATATTCTTCTAAGTCATGTGCTTGTACTTGAGCTTCTCCTTCCTGGACTAGCTGATCTACGACGTCATGTGCTAGTGCAAAGCAAAAGAAATAATTCAATTCCATGCTCGAAGGATTGAGCTAAGAATAACAAGAAAGAAAATAAAGATGTAAATTCTAGAAAAAAATTCAAATAAAATAGGTTTAGGGATTATAGAAGTCTGATATGGGAAAACGAAGTTGAGAAATGAGTAGATAGGTTTGAAACGATCGAAATGGATATATATATATATTTTAAGGTTATGTGAATATTAACAGGTTTGGGTACCATTCATTGCGGGTTTTACTGTTCACAATGGGTTCGGTCTGTTGGCCCACAGATGAAACCTATCACACACATATAGTGGTCGAAAACATACACAAACACCTCTTCTCCAACTCAAGACACACGGGTTTGCGCTGCGTTAATCCGCCATCTACTTTTCTATTTTCTCATCTATTTATAGACTCTGATTAGAAGTGTACAGGCAAAAACTACCCAACTCTTCCAGCCACGATCTCCATGACTCGCACACTCCCCACTACCCGTATGACTTGCTCTACGAACCATCACACTCGGTTTAGAGGACACGACCAGTCGCATGCAGACTAACTGCTATCTGGCCTGGTCTATGACTGCACACAATCCTTCGGGTCCTCTTCAGGTTCTGCTTTGAGTCCTTCAACCATGTCCTGTCGACCATGGTGCCTTCGACTACTTCACTTACTATGGCTTGTCAACCAGCATCTCTAACCACACAGATCTTCCAAGCACTGATCGGTTCACTGTAGTTTACGAGTATCGACCATCGATTACTATAGCCACGACCAACTGTAACTACGACTACGACCACTTGCTATAGTACTCCTTTCGAGTACCGACTGCTACAATACACCTTTGAGTACCGACTGCATCGACTCACGACTACGTCCACTACGTAGTTCGACTTATGACTACAACCACAGAGTACTCAAATACACCGAGCACTCGACACGACCACGTAGTACTCAATACATGAGTACTCGACTACGACTATAGTACTTGAACACACCGAATGCGCTCAACAACAAGATTAGTTCCAACATGGTCCTTATTGGGTTGTTGCTGTGTACTCAGAGAACATGGGAGTTATGAGTACTCGGGTGGTTTTAGGTATGACTATGAAGTCGGGTGGACGGTCGAGGTTAGACTTCGAGCGGAAAGTTGACGGAGATCAGATAGTGTACGAGTTGTTACAAAGATAGGACGACATCCGAGTGGCTGTGGAGATTGGACTGCGTCTGAGTGGCTTAAGAGCATCGGATGGCGTATGAGTAGCTCAAGAGCATCAGACGGTGTCCAAGTGGTTGCTTAGGACTCGAAACAGTGCAGTCGAAGTTTCTCTCAATTATAAGGTGGTCGGAGGTTTCAAGCGGTGGAGCGGTTTGAGAATCTGTGGTCGAAACAACAATTGGCGACCATGGGGGGTTCCTGGGCCACAAGGATTCTATTTTTTGGGTTCGAGAGTGCCTGGAAGTCAGGTGAGCGTTGGCGGTGAGGTCTTTTCTTTCCGGGACTTTTGAATGGCACAGGGGTTAACGGTGGGTTAAGAGGACGATAGCCTTTGCGATAGAGCATCTCTAGGAGTAGGGGAAGCTTAGGGGTGTGGTCGTTTGGGTCGGGGATGGCTGAGTTAGGCTGTCCATGGCAGGGCCTCATGGTCGAGCGGTGACGCTAGTCGTTGGAGGTGTAAAGGGTTTGGGGGCTTATGGCAACACTTCAGTGGAGTTCCTAGGGACATGAGGGTGCTACACGTGCAAGCAATTGAAACAAAATTGATTGCTTAAGAGAAATTGAAAATCGGGCTCACTTGGGTGGTTGGCAATGGCAATGGCGAAGCGACGGCTGACGAGGGGGTATTGGGGGTGTCTAGGGCTTCTTGGACACCAATGAAATTCACAGAAGGGGTTTGGGACCTTTTATAATGAGCTTAAGGTGGTTGGCATTGTGCGGCCTCCATGCGAAAGCTGGTAGTGGCTATGGTGAGGTGCGAGAAGGCTCGGCATGGTTCAGAGAGGTAGCAAGGAGGTCGGCATGTGCGCTGGCATCTCATGCTATGTGCTTCTCGGGAGATGCAAGGCAGTGGTCAATTGACAGCAAGGTTTGTCAGGTCGTCGGTGAGAATGCAGAGGTATGGCAGTGAGGTGGTGTGGCGAGGCTGCCATGGCGGTTGGGCAGGTGTGTGATGTGGCATTTAAGGGGCAAGGTACGATGGCTTGTGCTGGCAGCAAGGGACCTCGCGGAGTCAAGAATTACGGCATTGGAAGGTCGGTCGTAAGTGCAGAGGCGGTTGACGGAAGATAATTCTGACCCGGTTGCCCTTCCGTGCGGTCACGGTGCATTGATGGAGGATGCCAGGAGTGTGCCAGGCAAAAGTGCGGTCGATTGACTGATATTTGTGGTGACGTCTAGAAGACGGTGGCGGAAAAAGGGTGCTGCACTATTTTGCCAGATGGTGAATAGTGAATACAGACGGCTCGGTGGTTTGCTCAAATGGCTAGAAAAGATAGCACGACAAGAAAAGAAGCGTAATTGGGTGGAGAAGGTGTTGAATTGAGCAAAGATTTAATTGAAACCAAAATTCAATGAAATTCAATTTGCTTTTAAATTCTAGGTTGTTTCAGCGTTCACTCAACTGTTGCGAGGTTGGTAACTTACATAGCTAGTGGCGGAACCAAGCCTAGAGTTACCTGGGCTATAACCCGAGACCTGGCAATCAAAACCTATACAAAATTCATGAAAAATCATAAAAAAAAACAGAGTTAACCTAAAAATCGGCCTAAGTGCAGCTAGCTCAGCCTGGACTGAGTTTGGGATGGTTCCGCCTCTGTACACAGCAATTAGTCAAGAAGTTGGACAGAAGAATCCGTGCAGAGGAGCACTTTGTTTCACCGATGGCATCAAAAATCACCGGATCAAATCGAAACACATCCGTAACAATACTGATCCACAACAAATCCTAATAGCTAATGCTTGTACTCATTTAGATGTCATCACTAGTAATTGTGTACTACTAGTACAGTTTAACTATTGTCGATGACAGTGCGCACATGCTGGTTTGGACTATGCTTTTGTGGGCTTTTAGCTTTTCCAAAAATTAAAATAAATGTACCGATTTTTTAAATAAATTCTTCAAACAATTTGTCTAGTTTAAAACCGTGTAGATTGTTCGTGTCGATATCTCCTCTATTCACTATTATTTTAAAAAATATAGATAAAAGACATCAGCAAAGAAACAAGACCCTACTTATTAAACGAACTCTCCCTTGCATAATTTGCACTGTTCAGTTGTTCTTCGTCGAGACAGAATGGCAAATTGGTAATTTGTTCGCATATCCAGGGTCCAACTACACGATGCTCCCCTCCCTCTCGGCCCAAGCGGAAAGCGTCACGGCACCACCACAGGACACACCGCCCCTCGTCGGCCCACGTAGCACTGTAGCAGGATAGTTCTGTGTAAACTAGTCACCGGAATCTCCCGCCACCCCACATGGGGCCCACTGGACGAACCATCCGCGAGGCGCCACGTAGGGCGGGTAAGGACGGGCCCGGTGCGGAATCCGCGAGGAGGGCGACAGCGCCGCCGGGGCGAGATTCCGCGCCGTTGGATCGACCTAGGTGGACACGTGTCGATCGGCGAGCTGCGGCTGAGGCTGAGACGCATGGACTTCGGCGGCGTAGTAAACTACAGTTGTTACTTTCAGCTTAGCTTATAATTTATGATTGTTCTTAAATAAATTAATAGAATGATTTCTTTACATTTTTTATAGCGTTTTGTTGGGATAGTTTTTTAGGATCGGTTTATCAGCTTTCAATTTTTTCATATGTACACTTATATTAAGATCAAAAGTTATAAATCGCAGTTAAAAAAGCATGCCCTATATTAATTTAGAGGAGGGAAAGCTGCCGCTAAATAGCTCGTTAAGTGGAGTAGCTTTCTCCCCTTTTTTTGTCCCTCACAAATCGTTTTCCTGTTTTGGTGCATGAATTGCCACGATTGCCACCTAGGAATTCGAGATAGCATCATGTAAAATTTTGGAGATTGGAATTCCGTTCTCTTCGTTCGATGTTAATCATGATTAAGTGAAGAAAAAGAATTATGAAAAACAGCGCTAGAGGTTTGATTTGATCCCATCCCAGAGGATCGCTAGTATACTCATCAGTGTAGTACTAGTACTTCATACACTAGCAAATGGACGGTGGATTCGAGGCTTCAAGCCGTGCAGTAGGATGGCTGTCAGGCTAAATGGTAAGCTTCGACTCCCAATTAATCACACACGTAAAGGCCCCTATCAATTCGATTTTTTTTAATGATTTTTGTTAAAATAATACTATAGCGATTGTTAGATTTTTAAAAGTATTTAATTTAAAAAATAAAAAATATCGTTATATCTCTAGAAACAATACAAAGAAAAAATATGTTAAAAAGCCAACATATTTCAAACAAATTTTGACTTTGAAAATTAGAAATAAGAAGCCAAAAGCTATTTGGAATAAAACCATATATAAATACATCAATTTGCACTATAGTTCGAGCTTCCTTCGGTGTGAGTCGTGGATTAAATGAAAATTAGAAGTCGGATGCTACAATTAAAATCCCGAATCGCTGTGTGCTTGTTGGTGAGAAACCGGGCAGGGCATCTTATAATAGGACACCTTTATGCCCCATTTGGGACATAGGGATTTTGACATGAAATGGCTCGAATTCCACACGAATGGGGTAAAATTTTCGCATTCCACGGGGCCTTAACTTATCACTTGAGATCCGTGAGAGTTGAGAGGCAGGTGTGAAATTGCGATTAGCAATCATACCTTTGATTGAGTTCGTAGCAATTAAATATATAATGAGATCACTTAGGCCAATTTTCACAAGCAATTAACAGAAGTATCAGTATCAAGCATATTTACAAACCAAGATAGTGCGTACACACACAGGCATAGAAGCGCTTGTGTGCAGCACAGACTGCGTTGTACTCCGTATAAGGCCAGATAAGCAAATTAAGCATATATATGCATGATTGGGTCATGTCTCACGCGGGCAGTTTCTTATAAGCGATTTACAGGAACGAAAAACAGACGCAATAAACCGTATCTAATTTCCTTTAATTTATCTGATCCCATTAATGCCGCATGAGAAGTTTGACGTGAGAGATTACAAAGCAGCGGGAAGATGCATGATAAGTTTGGTTGCCTGATGCTCAGGGATGATTCCCCTCGACCAATGGCGATTTTAGGAACCTCTGATTTGGGATTAGAGCATGTACAATACATGATGCTTATATATGAATGCTTAAAGAGAGAGAATATAGCCACATCATCAAGTACTCATACAAAAGTTATTCCCTCCAATGCAAGCATCTCTTCCATAGATGCTTAGATGCTATATTTTCTATTAATAGAATCAGTTATATACATAAACATCTATTAAGCACTGGTGCTTATTTAAGCATCGATGCTTCAATATAAACACCTTATCTATCCTATGTGGTAAGAAAAAACAATTTTTTATTGTTAAGCACCTCTCTAAACGTCTGCATTGTACATGCTCTTATTCAAAGTTTCTAACTAGAACCTACCAGGTCGATGATGCTTAAACAAATTAACAGAGCAGTTCAAGGCAAGCTGCTGTTAGTGGCCAGCACGATCGATGGCCAATCGGCCACAGTGCCCTGTCAGGAAAGCTCAATAATTCCGTGTGCCGAACAACGAGATCCGAACGAAAAAGGTTTCTTGGGCCCAAATATAGGGTTTGACTGAAATGATTTGTGCACACACTCTATACACACATAATAGTATAGATAACAGAGACATTATAGTACTCAGACTTATGATTGAGATTTTTCATCTATGATTAAGATTTTTCATCCATAATTAACTTTCCATCTTGATATATTATATATTATTACACTTGCACGTATTTAAAAGCAATTCAAACAGAAAAGTTTGATGCTCAAATACATAGTGTGTGTATATATCCTGTTTTTTCTCCTGACGATCACGCCATGAAGTTTTTTCTCTCTGAAAAGGTCAATTCAATACATCATACATGGCTGCTTATCAAGAAAGCTGAACATAATGGGTGGACAATTGATGGCGTCAATTCATTCTAGACTTGAATCCGTCCGATCAATCAATTCCCGGTCAGACGGCCGGGTCATGCATGTTAAATTTGAAAGTCCAAGTCGCATGTCATTCATCAGTCATCAGTCATGACCCAGTTCATTCATTTCGCCTCATATTTATCTGCTGCTCACAGTAACTGGCTTGCCATATATGCCCTCAGTCCTCACACTCCAACCAGGGTGACTGTATCCGTACGCTATTGAACAAAAACTTGTGCTTTATATAGGGCCTGTTCTTTTGGCTGCGACTTATAGTTTTTGGCTGAAAATTTTGAATTTTAGCTGTTTACGGTACAGATTACGGAGAGACCGATATTCACTTACGATTTTGGCTGGTACAGATGTTGGGATTTTAACGTGTACTACGTTTAACTTGTAGACCCTATCTTAAGAAAATACTCCGTTTGAAAGTTAGATACTGTAGCAAAAGCCAAAAGCTGACCGGCTTTTGACTTGCCGAACAGGCCCTATATAACTATCATGCTCGGGTTAGAGCGCGAATTTTTTTTACAAGTGCTATCCATATTATCCATCGTGTATCTATAAAAATTACTAAAGACAGCTTATATAATAAATTACAGACAGCTTTTTCACGACACAATATGTCTTGTTTATTGTATTACAGTCGACTACTGCATAAGAGTTGTCCTAATTCTCTATGCTCTCTCTCTTTTCTCTATATTATCTCATATCCTACGTAATAAATTTATATACAACTGATATTACACTATTATATATATATCCTTTAATGAACATATGCTCCTAACCATTGACCACTTGATTAGACAGTCCAAAACATTGTTTGATCTCCGCCGCAATAAGGCCCCGCTCGTTTGGGCTTACGATTCTGGTTTATTGTAAATTTCGTTTTTTCTAACTTTTCGGATTTTTGAGCTTTTTTGCCGGTTCTTTTTTCCGTATTTGTTTGCATTATACGTGCTGGACTAACCTGTTTTTTCTATTTTTACTTTTTTTAAAAAAAATTTAATTATGCCAAATAAACCACCATCAGTTACAGTGTAATTTCAGTTAGCTGCAGTAAAAATTCAATCATAAGTTACAAAAAATTAGTCTAACCGAGCGCCACCTAATCTAGTATTACCAATGCAATCCTAGGCGTTCCCTGCCACGCATCGTATACCCAAAACACACTCCGTCTAGATGAACTAGACCGCCCAATCGACGTGCAGAAGACGAACAACAAGTATACGTTCCTAACTAGCTCCCTATACGTGGCCGTGATCGCAAGGCACCAAAAAAACTTATCGATCTCGCCATCCAAATCTCTTGGACGTGCCCGGGAACCTGGTCGATAAAGCTGTGTTTGCTTCGAGGAGCTTACGTGCAAGGGCGATGCATGCTAGCTAGCTCGACGACTAGAGATTCCCGAGCTGTCTAATTGGCCAGAAAGGGAGCTGCTACTAATACATATCTCCGTAGGCCTGCTTGTTTCAGCTTAGCTTATGACTTCTGATTTATTTTTTACTATTTATAAATTTCGTCTTTTTTGAACTTTTAGCTTTTTTGAGCTTTTTTGCCGGTTCTTTTTTCTCGTATTCGTTTGCGTTGTCTGTGATGACCTACCATATTTTTCTTATTTTTAATTTTTTTAAAATTTAATTACGTCAAATAAGTCACATACAGCTATAGTGAAATTTCAGTCATTACAATATAATTTCAGCTATAAACCACGGCTTTTCAGCTCAACCGAACGGAGCCACTGCTTTTGTCATTAGCACTGTTCTTTTTAGACTATGATAGGTTTCTCCTGGCCACAGCTCTACGTGTTTTTGGGTTGCATATGTACAAGGGAAGCTGCTATCTAGAGAGTAGAGGCTAGAGATGACACGGATTTCTGGTTCTCTTGTGGTCACACTGATTTGGGACTTTGTCTATTTCAACAGCCGACCTGCTTGAGAGATCAAACAAATCAGAAACACCAAACAAAGGAAGCTTGCTACGTGCTGTACATCTCATTTTTCACATCGACGCAGCCTTTCGAAGGATGCGGGATACCATCCTAACTTAAAACAAAATAAATAGAGAAAATTATGTTGGAGGTCCTGACTTATAGCGAATTCCTTAAGAGTCGCATAACATGATTCTTCATCAGTGATGACCTGAGAATATAATCCTGGCTCTATCTATTATTTTGCTATATCTAAAATTCCAATGTTTTTCTAGTATCCAAGAAATTCTAATATTGGTGTGTACCTAATAGTTGTCTGTTTTTTCGCAAAAAACAGTAGTTGAATTTTGAACAAATGGACGAACTCCTACCCCACCAAGGTGTGTGACAAGTATCACTCCTCCCTGTTTCTCATGCCCACCTCTCTCCACCTAGGGGTGTAAAATGGATACGAGTTGCCTATTTTATTTGACCTCCGTATTCTTTATGGTTGTGAATCTAGTAAAGCAAACAACATTTCTATTGGTACATGAACATAAACATTATGTTTTTTAATTCAAATTCGAATGTGGTATGAAAAAAATTGTCAAATTACCCCAAGTCCTAGCCCCTTAACTACGCCCTTTCCTTTCCTAACCATCCAACCCTAACAGCGCGGCCCAATTGCTTGTCCTCCGTCCTCCACGTGATTGTGCTGCAGTCCCGAGAGGAGGCTAGAGTTCTTTGAGGGGTTTAAGTACTTAAGACCGATCAGTATTATGATGTTATGTACTATCTACGTAAATTTGTGGGTACTAAGCTGGAGTCTTTTGTCTTTAAGGGCTACTAGTACTACCCAACGCTACCCCGTTGGACCCCAATCCAACAGAATAGCTGTCTAGCTGCTCCCCCTCCCCTCTTCTCATCGCCTCTCCCAGTCTCCCTCCTAACTGTTCCCCCGCTGCTGCTCCCCTCCCCTCCCCTCTTTTCTCCGGCGCGAACAGCTCCGTACCGCTCCACCACCTCCTCCTCCACCGATGGCTAGCAGCGATCTCACTGCCTCGCCACGCCCCCGTCTCCCCCTCCCCCGTCGCCATCATCCCGCCCAACCTAATATTCACAACACCGTCGTCTTGCCCGTTCCTCCCTCTGCCACCGCCCTCCGCTGCCACCCGATGCCCTTTGCCACCGCCCACCGTCGAGCCACTGCCTCCCTGGCCTCTCTTGACATCTAGGGGGGGTCGTAGTGGACCCATTGTCACAGCACCACTTCACCAGATTCAAAGCCGAAGGCAGCAGGTATGAGGAGGAAGGGGAAGCTACGCTATACCGTCGGCGAAGGAAGGAACGGTATACCGTTTGTAAGCTTTTCTCTTTGTCTTTTATTAAGCTTTATTGTGTGTTGGTATGTACGTTGTTCCTACCAATGCTATGGACTTGCTTAACATTATTTGCCTAAAATTGATTGTTGCCTCATATTGATTCTGGCTGCATGATGATGTGGCGCACCATGATTCACACATTGCTTGTTTCTATCTAGCTATGTTGTGTGTCGTATTGTACATGGAGATTTCGCATGCAATTCCACATGTGAAAACTAAACGTGTTGCCATTAGGATTGGAACTCATTTTGTCAAACAACATTATGTATTCCATTCGAATTCAAATTCATAGTTACGCATATTCATCTGAAACACCTGAATATAGACATACTTTGAATTCTATTCCATTTGTTTCACTCCTAATATCATCCCAACCCAGAAAACTTTGTTAAACCTTACATTGATATGTACTTTTGTTGGCGTAGGCTATGGACTCATTTAGGTGTTGCTCGGTTGGGCTGAAATAAGCTGATTTATGGCTAAAACTGCACTATAGCTTGCTGAAATTACACTGTAGCTGATAGTAGCTTATTTAGCGTAACTAATTTTTAAAAATTTTAAAATACAAAAAACAGGCTAGCCCATCATGGACAACACAAACGAATACGGGAAAAAAAGAACCGGCAAAAAAAACTCAAAAAAGCTAAAAAGCCAGAAAAAGATGAAATGTATAAATAGGAAAAAATAAGTTAGAAGTCAAAAGCTAAAGCCGAAATAAGTGAGACCTTAGTGCCATTTGCTTGAAATTGATTGTTGCCTCGCATTGTTTCTGGCTGCATGATGCTGTGACACACCATGATTCATGCGTTACATGCTTTAATTTTGCCCAGCTGTGTTGTGATGTCGTGTTGTGCGTGGAGGTTTTGCATGCAATTCTAGATGTCATGTTGTGTGTGGAGATTTTGTATGCCACTCCACATATCAAAATGGAATGTGCTTATTTTATTAAACAACATTATGTAGTAGGATATGAGGATCCGACCGAATAAGTAGAGATTCTATTTGGATTTGTATTTACACTAAAATCATCCCAACCCAACACCAATCCATGGTTGAGACCGATTGGACTCTGTAAACCTAAGCTGGGGGAAAAAAGATTGCCATGATGAGAGAGGAAGATGCTACCGGCAACACTTATGAATGAATTCACGGGGCTCTATGTGACAGTGAGAAATCCGAATGATTTTTGCAAATTTTCTAGTGGACTCATGAATCATGGTTAGCCGTTTCGATCAAAATATTCATGCATCCAACCCCTCACATGATCGCGGTTCACAGCCCAGAATACCGCAGGGGGCAAAACAGTCATCTTCAAACTGCAAAAAAAAAAAAGCCTCAAATTTCTTTTCGACACCAAAACCAACCAACACCCAACGTATTTTTCTTTTCTTCTCTTCTCGCCTTTCTTTCTTCTCTTTTCATTCCTCTCCGCCTGTCCCTCTCATCTCCCCTCCCCTCCTCTCCTTTTTATTCTCTCTCTCTCTCTCTCTTCGTTTTCCGTGGATTCCCATGGTCGCCACAGTGAAGTCTCGCCCGCCGCATGTCCTCTTCGCCATGACCAGCAGCCGCCGCGGCTCTTCGCCGGCGGCGAGTTCTGTTTCCTTCAGCCCCCTACGCTTCGTCTCCTCCTCTCCTCGGTAAGTTCCCCTCTTAACTCCCCTTCTGGCCCTCTTTGCTTTCTTGCTTCCGGACATCGTGAAACAAACAAGGAACTGCCTCTCGCCTCTCTCTTGCTGTTGTTCTTGAGTTCCTGTGTGATCCATGCTTAGGGCGCTAAAAATACTCGAGCTTTTTTCTTTTTGGTTCTTGTGATTATTTTTTTGAGGTTTTATTGGGTGGTTTAGTGTTCAGTACACTTCGCCTATTTGGCGATCAACCGCAGCCAGTTCTTGATTCTTTTGTGGTGTTTTCGGTTTCTTGTAGGGGGTCCTTGCTTGCTCTGTCCTGCTTGTTCTTGGCCCTTGCTCTGTCCGTCTCGGCGGCGGTGGGGGATTGCGCGGAGGAGAACGATGACGACGGTCGCTGCCTCGGCTTCCGGGATGTGTGTGCAGACCGGAGTTCCTTTTGCTTCTCGTCCTCGGTGGTTCAGACTTTGCTTGCAAGCGAGGACCGCATCAAGGAGCCCGATTTAAAGGTTTCAAGGGACCGGGGACCATCACGGCCATTGGGATTCCCAATGTCCGGCGGAGGCATGGTAACTTGCTCGTCTGCAGACGCGATGATCACTCAGGTGAGTAATGGTTTGGGGCTAGAGGGCAAGGATGGTGGGAGGTATAATGTGGCGTCGTGTCAGGCGCCGCTTGTGCATGACAATTGGATGCGGGCATCGCACGGGGTGCCGCCGGAGTTGGATGGCACGGCCACAGGTGTCAACCCAAATGGCCTTTACGGTTCCTCATCGATGAACGTGGACATAAATCCACCGGTGTTGGATTGGGGCAGGAGTAACTTGTATGCAGCCTCTATGGCCACCTTGACTGTGGTTAATTTGAACAGTGACAGTGCCTTGCGTGTCTATGAACCATTCAGCACTGATCCGCAGTTCTATGTGTATGGTTATGAGGATCTGGTGCTGCAGCCCGGAGAGAATGCATCGGTCAACTTCATATTCTTGCCAAAGATGTTGGGCTATTCGTCAGCGCATTTGGTTTTGCAGATGAATTTTGGTGGGTTCATTATACAAGCTAAGGGCATGGCTGTCAGGTCGCCCTATCAGATACTGCCAATGACTGGGATGGATGTCGTAATAGGTGGACACCTGGAGAGGAACTTATCGATACACAACCCTTTTGATGATTCTCTCTATGTTGAGGAAGTGGCTGTTTGGATGTCTACATTTGATAGCCCAAAACAATCTTCTCACATAGTTTGTCAGTTAGGCCCTTTAGATGAGGCATTGGATTTAACTTCTTTGAGTAGCAACTGGTATGCAGCAAGCAGTACTGAATTTGGATGGCCAATGATCCATATTAGGCCTAGTGAGCAATGGGAGGTGCTTCCTTCAAAAAGCAACACTGTCGTAGAGTTGAAATTGCAACCTCTTTTGGAAGGCAAGGTGTTTGGTGCTATCTGCATGAAACTGCGCAATTGCACGACTGATACAACGGATACTGTTGTTATACCTATTGAGCTAGTAGTGCATGCGCGAACCTACTATGATTCCACTAGCTTAGTTTCTGTCACGTTTGAGCGTATATCATCTTGTGCTGGAAGTGGATCAATATTTTCCCTTTCTTTACAGAATGATGCAACAACGTTACTGAGGATTGTAAGCGTGACTGAGGATAACAGGGATGGCCCAATGATCTTTCAGGTTAAGTACCTGAGTGGATTGATACTCTTTCCTGATACCGTAACAGATATAGCTTTGATAAGATATACTTCAGTTCCAAAGGATATTTCACTTGACAACTGCAATATAGTGGTAGTAACAAATAGCTCTCTTGGTAGTTCAATCGTGATACCCTGCCAAGATATAATGTGTGCATCTCTTTCTTATACAACTAATCCTGTTGCTGCTGAATCTGATGGGCCATTTGTTGGACCATTTTCTGAAGAAGAGACATCTGCTAACTCAAGGACGGGATCTTTGGGCAGTATCCTAGAAATAGAAGGCCTGCATAACATGAAGGTAATTCCGTTGCGCATGTTTTTGATTTTAGAACCTTGTGTTGTTTCAGTTGGTCTTAAACATTGTTCTATTAGCTGGACTGGGAGTTGCTTTTAAGCAATCAATGCTTACAAAAATGATATATGAACTCAGTAATGATAGCACCTTGTCATGCATCGTGCTGTTTCATTAGACTCATCCACCCCAGTATATTTCGTATGGGCATGTGAAGCTTATTGTTCTCTATAGCATACTTTTATCTCATTAAAGTAAAGGTTTGGATGCCTTGATTTTGGTTGTCATTAGTCTTAATCATCTATGTGAATAATGAATGGATAAAATAGATCAAGACAGGCACATGAGGTAGTCTTGCCCCCTTAAAGAATAATGCTTTTTTTAGCATTTGAGATATCAATGTCAGCCAGCCTGTCTGATGGACCTGTGCTTGATATTTCAGATTAAATGTTCATTTCATAATAATGTCCAATGTATTTGGATACAGTTTCTAGCGATAGATTTAGCTTGTCCTGAGAGTGATTCCTATGGCAGCAGAATACCTTTGTGGTGGCTTTGAATGCATTGGAGAAGAGTAGGTGCTTATCAAGTAGTTGGTAGCTCCTGGAAGTACAATATTTTTCTACTCGCTTTTCATTTTTTTGTTGTTTTTGTTACATTTATATAATGAAAACTGTTTGATTGCTTATCCCAAGTGTCTTCTACCTGTATGCATTTAAATATTTCTGCTTGTGAATCTGCTCATGTAATTTTATGAAATAATTTGCAGTCAACAATCATGAGAGCAGTCAGAGCTGATGATATGGTACTTAGAAGATGGAGATCTCATGGCACAAGGACTGGGATTTCTGTTCTCACAGATCATGAACTGCTGTTTCCTGTTGTGCAAGTTGGATCACAGATTTCTAAATGGATAGCCATCCATAACCCAAGTCTGGAGCATGCAGCCATGCAGCTGGTTCTGAACTCTGAGGAAATCATTGGCCAGTGCAAAACTGTAAATGATGCATGTGAACACACATTCTCAAGTAGATCTCCAGAAATTGACTCTATAGAGACTAGATTTGGTTTCTCATTAAGCGATGCAGCAATTACTGAGGCCTATGTTGGTCCTTTGGAGAGTGCTTTACTTGGTCCTATTGTCTTCCGTCCCTCAAATCGGTGCATGTGGTCAAGCATGGTTTTGATCAGAAGCAACCTATCGGGCATGGAGTGGCTGCCTCTTCGAGCACATGGTGGATGGCAATCTATTGCCCTTCTCGAGGGATCTGAACCTGTTTGGAAGCTAGAGTTTGACCTTGGGTCTATTCACAATAAATCAACATTGTCCAAATCAGGGATCACCGGCCCTTTGTGCGGTCAACAGTTGTCCAAGGAGATACACGTAAAAAATAGTGGCGACCTTCCTCTTCGAGTGACGAAGGTAAAAGTTTCTGGAGCGGATTGTGGCGTGGATGGATTTACCGTGGACAACTGTAAGGGATTTAGCTTAGCACCAAGTGAATCAATAAGAATGCTAATTTCTTTTAAAGCTGACTTCTCTTCAGCTAAGGTTCAGAGAGATCTTGAGCTAGCTATGACTACTGGCATCTTTGTGATCCCTATGACTGCAAATGTTCCTGTCTGTATGCTTAACCAGTGCAGAAAGTCTTACCTCAGATCCATCAATTGGAAAGCGTTGATACTCTTTTTCGGAACTGTGTCCTTGATTGTTCTGGTCTTTGTCCGTGGTGTCCCTTCTTTGCCAGTGGGCTTTGAAGATTACTATCTCAAGATTGATGACAGGAAAGGTACTGTTAGCAAGGCTGTTAAGCCCTCTTTTCTTCAGTGTAGCAACAAAACTTCCAGGTAAAAGTTTGGCCACTGTTGTCTTTTTTCTCACATTTCCTTGATTTTACATGATTTAGGTTTGATCGATTATGCCTTGTGCACAGGTCGATAAGGGATCACAAAAGAGCTGAAGAAGGTCTTACTGAGAAATACCCTGCTAATGTTCTTGATAGCCCCAAGAAGACATGTGACAATAACAATCCAGATGAACAACTGAATACAACTTCGACTATATCTGTCCCCCCAGCTAATCCTGTGGAAGACAAGGTATCAATGGAAGCTCCACAAGCTAGTGGGAATCTTACTATCAGAGTTTCTCGAGACAAAGGGAGGCGAAGGAAGCGGAAAGTTGGTGGTGCAGGACTGGCAGCCAAGTTTGAGGTTTCTAGCAGCCACAGTGGGAATTCAACTCCGTCTTCACCTTTATCACCAAGTTCAACCCCAAAACAAGGTTGGTCCTTTTCTGGGACACCATCAGAACTGAAGCACAGCAATAAACTCGAGAGTGGGTTTGATGTCGAGGCAAAGGCACCATCAACTGGAAATAACTACCAGAAGAATGCTTGGTTGCAAACTGCCAAGGAGCAACATCCTGCACCTTCAGCAACATCCGGAAATCCATTGCCTTCAGCCACTGTGCTGACCACTGCATGGTGCTCACCCGTGTTGGCCGCATCTTCCCCAATCGCTCCGCACGCTCGCGCTCCTGGCTCCAACCTGATGAAAGATAAGGCTGTGAAGAGAGACGAGGGTGTCGCCCCGAAGAAAGAGTTCACATATGACATATGGGGAGATCATTTCTCTGGACATCTGCTGGGGAAAGCAAGGCAGGCCGCGCCATGCAAGATGTTTGATGCTTCTGAAGGGGCCTCCAATAGCTTCTTTGCAAGAGAGCCCCAGGTCCTCATGATGAAGCCATCATCTGCACCACCCGTGTCTCGTGGCCGCGGATCGCTGCCGCCTGATGTAGCATCTGGCTATGCAATAAATTAATAAGTTGAAACATTTCGACTCTCGTTTCTCCCCCTGCACGTTGCATTCTTGTGCTCTGCTTTTCTACTAACCATACCGCCATATCCGTAACTAACAGAAGCTTAAAACTCAAAAAAGGCAAGAGGAAAGGGTAGAAGACTAAAGCTGACATTTCTCACCACTGATAATTAAACTGTTTAGTTCAACATCTGTAAATTTAATCTGAAAAAAATAAAAAAGCCACTAAACCTTTTGAAGTGGAACACGTTGTTCTTTCAGATGCTTTTCTGGAAAATGTGAGGCGAGATCTGACTGCATTTTTGCTTCGTTGCAAATGCAATTCAGAGAAACATGAACCATTCCCGTGCACTGAACAAACTTGATCTGCCTTTTTAACATTCGTATGCCGTCTCCAGCTAAAGATTCTAAAGGTGATGTCTCGCTTTACTGCCCCGTCAAATCGAAGACACAAGGGAACATTTATGCCTGCCTAAAGCAGGAGAGGTGCTTGATGCAGGCCTCTATTTTATTGGGGAATGTCTCATTCGTTAGGCCAGTCTCAGTGGAGATTTTATATCTTAGTTTCCAACACATATATATTTTAGAAACAGTACAAAAGAGTTTCATCCCCCATAAAACTCTCTCTACTCCCATGAAATTTTTATCATCTCTCTCTTCATCAATACAGTGCCATGTCAGTGTATTTAATGCCCATAAAACTCCATGAAACCCCCACTGAGACTGGCCTTAGAGCATCTCCAACAATATGAGCTAGTTAACAACTTCTCCAATAGTATTAACTTTTAGCACATAGCTCATAACATAAATAGCCTCACATGACACTCTCACATAATCTTGGAATGTGTGTATGAGACTAGCTCTTGATCAAGAGATAGTTTTTCTCTCTCTTCTATTAAAATATGAAATAATATGCTTAGAGTTAGCTCATAAGTCACTATTGGAGATGCTCTTAGTGCCAAAAATGCGTGCTTTGTGTAATTGTGTAACACGTGCAGATTAGCCAGAAAGTTCAAATGAGATGCCTCACCTGTGGATGCCAATATCTCTAGTTTAACTTCGATGGCCATTTTTCCTTGCAAATTCACTGTTTACCACTGTTGTAATTGTTGCCACTAGCTTCGTGAAGACTATCACGACAGATTTGTTGAAAACTAGAAATCAATAGTACCGAAGGTTACTTGCAGGGCTGAAATAATTCTGATTTCTGAATTCTGATGGATCACCGAGGGTTATTTTGGCCCCGCTCCAACGGCTTTAACTTTTTAGCTTATAAAATTCAGCCTTTTTAGCTTTTTGGTTTTTTTCCTTTATTATTTTGTATTGTCCTTAATGATTTCGCGCTGCTTTCCAAATTTTCTGATTTTTTTACTATTTTTTCTTATTTTTTGACTCATTAAAAGTTACCATCCGATACAATTAAAAAAACCCCGCTACAGTAAAAAGCCTACGTAACAGATGAACAGAGGACAGAACATGGATGGGAATAGTAGCAGGCTGCCAGGTAACATTCGAGAACCCGTTCTCTCTTATTGTTGTGTGTATAACAAAAGCTAGTGACTTTCAGAACACACATTATCTGGCACTCTTAAGATGGTTTATTTGATGCAATCCGTTGATCGCTTCCCGATTCAGGAATACTGCCAATCACTTCCGAGTTGAAGAGACAATTTCCAGCCAATTACTTCGAGTGGAAGAGTGGTAATCTGCAATATGCAAAATTCATATCATGAATGCCCATTTCTATGTTCATTATATCACCAACCTCTAGTTTTTTTTCCCTCACATACAACTAATTTCGTATTGGACTTGGCTTGAGATGAACTAGGAACACCTGTAAGATATGGTGCATCTAGCAAGAACTCACCCGAGCGTAAGCGACGTATCAGAGCAGTCTTCGGTGACGAGTGGAGTGCGCGGATACGACGCATTGGTGACGGATTCAGACGACTGCCCTTCCTCGTATACCAATTCTGAATCAGCACCGAGCTGCTTCTCCATCTTTGACATCCGGGACACCTGCAGCTTCAGATCGTCGCTCAATAAGGAAGGCGTGCAAGCTACGGGAAGAAGAGAGACAGAAAGGACAGAACAAAATGGAAACAACACCAAAAAAAAAATCAGGGCTTACTTGCTCCTTTAGCCTCGAATTTTCCTCTATCAGTTGCATTCTCTGTTCAACAGCAATAGTGAAGCTGTTATATGTTAGGAAAAGAAAAGGGGGGAAAATCCAATGGAAAAGTTTCAGATATATTTTGTAGTAGCATATGAAATTATGGAGTGCCAATAATTTCTCTGAAGTTCCCGGTTTCCCACACACTCTAGCATAGAAATCTTTAGCTGAAACCGGAGTCCGGCCAAACAGGGCTCTAATTGAAGTGTGGAACACTTGCCTTTCTTTCTAATCCGTTGATCTCGTCCGTAATCTTTTGGCTCTGCAATACGAAAAAAATCATGGTGTGCAACTCATCAAGACCATCCAATAGATAGCCTCGTGTTGTCACACGTACCTTAGTTTTCAACACACAGCCTAGTCCGGACTCGAGGCTCTTCTCTAGCTCCTGCAGTTGCTGGACGTTCAGTCTCTGCAGATCCTCTCCTCTCATCTGCCTGCAGGAATGAGATAGAGCGAAAGGCCACATGTAGTTGAACTAATCGATAGGATTGTTTAACTCTGGTAATAGTGTAATCTCGCGTATTTGTCTGAAAAATTGAGTAGCTAAATGTGAAGCCATGAACCTGAGCCTAAGGCTTGCTTCTGCAAGCTCCTCTCTTAGTCTTGCACAAGTGCTGTCCTCCGCCTACCATATGACAAAATTTTTTTTTGAAAGGGGCATATGACAAAAAAATTTAAAGCTGTCAGAAGACGCGTTTCTTTTTTTATGTGATGATAAATGATATGGCTTTTGTAAAAAGTACTAGTAATTCTTAAAAACAAAAATTAAGGGCGACATTTTAAAAAATAAGTGATATAAGCATAGCATCAACATCATAATCGATGCATTTGTCTTCATGTTTGCAACAAAAGTGTATGCATGGTAATTGCAAATGTGATTTAGCTTACAAGCAAGTCCAGCTGAGAAGGCTCGTCTGCTTTCTGAAGTGTCTTGGAATGCGAGTTGTACCGATCAATAATCTGCTTCATGCTACAGCAACGCAGAAACACAGATCAACCAGAGTACAGTGTGAAGATTGGCGTTCTCCCCTCCAACTTGATGATGCTACTACCAAAAGAATTTATATACTCCGAACCCACCAAAACGAGCAGTAAATGATCTGATTTAGGTCTCCCGGCTCTGGATTTAAGAACCTTGATCTGAACCAAGGGTAGAAAAACCAGTACCGGGAACTTCCCGCCTGGCGAAAAAACTGTGTTGAAATTTAAATATCAAAATTTGAACTCGGGCTGTTTTCAAACCGATAACTGTTCCGGTTACGAAAAAAAACACAAAAAATAGGAAAACCTGATAAAAAACTTGGGATTAATTCATATTTAGTCATACGATAAGTAATCTAGCAAAAAAGGCCTAAACCAATCTAGAAGGTGCATTATGCAGTCATAAATGTAAATTTACATTTGAAAATTCCAACCTTTTTTTACCGATTAACACAAGTTTTTCAGGTTACCGGTCGGTAACCGCCGGTTTTTCTATCCTGATCTGAAGTTCTGAACAACCCTCATAATTTTTTCGGAAAGGAGAAAGGACAGAGCTGCTTTTGCCAAGAAAGGCCACGCGCCATAAAGCTACTTGTTCTTTCACCATCAATATTTCATACATGGACCTTCTACTTGGGCCAGGACTACCTTTCTTAATTTTACATCTCCTTAATTATTGTGTAAAGTCAAAATACACCCTATATTTACAGGACAATCATAAGCTATAAATAGGTGACATGTAAAGAAGACAGCCGAATAGTGTAATGTGAAATTAATTGAACATACCTGAAATTCTATGCATGCAAGTTTCGGCCCATGTATTTTCGTTAACAAGCATTTTTAAGGGTTGTTTTGAGAATTAGCAGAGACATTCAGATATATGCTTATCACTTCATCTATGTGACAAATTATTTTATCTAAAATTAAATGTTTGGATATATAGGTTGCTAAAAATATAAAGAGCGCATCAAGCTTGGGGCATATCTAGTGTAAACTCCCTGTTATAAATTAGTGAAAAATAAACCTTGTTTGTTTGATATCAGTACTAATTTTCAAAAATAAAGGAGATTCAAAGCTGTACTAATTATAGAGGAATTATAGAGGAATTAAGCTCATGAGCCATGCAATAAAGCTTTGGCAACGAGTGATTGCGAACCGTTTAAGAAGAGTAACTAGTGTGACGACAAACCGACGACAAACCAATTTGGTTTTATGCCTAGCAGGTCGACTACGGAGGCGATTTTCTTACTACAACAGTTGATGGAGAGATATAGGAAGCAAAAGAAGGACCTTCACATGGTGTTTATTGACTTGAAAAAAGCCTATGGCAAAGTACCAAGAAAGATCATGTGGTGGACGCTCTAAAGAAAAAAAAAAGTCCCAACAAAATATAGTACCCGAATTAAGGACATGTACAAAGATGTTGACTAATACCAAAACATATGATAGTGTTACTAATAACTTTCCTATTAAGATAGGAATATACCAAGGGTCAGTATCGAGACATTTTTGCCGTGGTGATGGACAAGATCACGCGGGACATATAAGAACATGTCCCTTGGTGTATGCTTTTCGCTAATGATATAGTGCTAGTTGATGAGAATAAGATAGGTGTTGATAGGAATCTGGAGTTGTGAAGGAAGACCTTAGTATTGAAGGGTTTTAAGATTTAGTAGGACTAAAACTGAATAAATGAGGTGTGATTTCAGCGATACCAAGGTAGATAATGGAGATGTTAGGCTAGATGAACAAGTAGTGCCTAGGAAGGACACATTTCGTTATTTAGGATTGATGCTACAGTGGGACGGTAATATTGATGAAGACATGAGTCATAGGATAAGAGTAGAGTGGGTGAAATGACACCAAACATCTGGTGTCCTGTGTGACAAAAAATTTCTCAAAAGCTAAACGGTATGTTCTATAGGATGGCGATCAGACCCGCGATGGGTATAACGGAGATAGGATGCTGCGGTGGATCTGTGATCACACAAGGCAGGATCGCATCCGCAATGATGATATACGTGATAGGTGGGGGTAGCACCAATTGAAGAGACTTGTCCAATATCATTTGAGATGGTTTGGACATCTCCAACGGAGACCTCCTAAGGCACCGGTACGTAATGAAATTTTAAGACGCACTTAAAACGTAAGAAAAGGTAGATGTCGACCAAAACTGATGTAGGAATAAGCAGTTAAAAAAGACTTGAATGATTGAAATGTATCTAATTAGCTTTGGATAGAAGCACATAAAAGTTAGCGATTCATATACCGGAACTATAAGAAAGTTTAGAGGTAGTATTTTAGGCTCTCGACTCAGATGACATGATGTACGACTTAGGGTTTTAGCATTGTAGGTTTTTAAAGCTCTTGCCTTTGATCTTGATAATGTTTCATTTCTAGTCTACCTCAACTTGTTTGGAATAAAAAGCTTAGTTGTTGTTATTTGATATTTGGGGTTACGTAGCAACGCTAGTTTACTACATGAAGATGTGAATATATGATTTGAACACAATATACTGAATCTCTCGCGCAATTGAGCGGCTAGATATTACAATACATACGTTTATATTTGGAAACAAAGTTTTATTTGATTGTTATCTCACTCTAATGCTCATGACTGAAGGTTCTTTTATATATCTAATTGATTTACACCATTATAATATGTAACCACAAAAAATAAATAGTGTAGATCTTTCTCTTTTTTCTTTGATTAACGCAATAATTTCTAGTCCTTACGAGCGTACATGGTACTTTTTTCTTTGTTTTAATAATATAATAATAATAATATAATAATAAATAGATAGATAGATGATAGATCATATTTCTCTCATGCGTTAATCGGCCAACGACTCCCGTGGGATTTGCACGTAGAAAATCAGAAGTGTCCTTTTGATATTACTTATTCTCATCAAATTATTCCATATATCATTTTTTTAGGATTTGCCTAATGCGGAAGAAAGATGGAAAAACTTTCAACACCCCTCGAATCTAAAACTGGGACGAATTCCGATGCATGATGCCGCCCTTCTGATAGTAGTACGGGGTCAAATTTGAGTGGATTGGTCAATCCTTTTTTAACCTTTTTGGTTCAAGAGTCCCGATCATTCTACCAACGCAGACGTAGCCTTTTCTAGCCACCCTGACAAATCATGTCATGCACAGGCAACTAGTGTCAGTGATATACGAATTCACTGCGTAACATGAGAAGACTACTGATATAGAGATAAAAAGCAAAAGAAAATTTTTTCACTTTCCATGTACTATATTAGTACCTATTTTGACACTAACTTCATTTTTGTTCCCTTTTTAATGGAGAAATTAGTATATTAATCTTATAACCAAGTTCGAAATGAGGTTTCAAGGAAGGTCACAAGAGCATACCAAGGCATTGCCCGGTAAGCTGCGGAATGTACATGCAAGTAGCCATCTTGCAAGCAAGATTTGCTATGTATGTAGGATGCCCGACTTGGAGTAATAGTGAAGTCAAAAGCAATGTAGAAAAGTTAGAACGCGCTAAAACGACAGCAACAAAACAAAGCAGAAAGGTAGAGAAGAGACTTGGAAGTTCAACCAGCTTGTAGAAGAGTTCTCTCACTTCAGGCATTCAAGTCCAACTTTGATTTTCTCCGAGAAAATAGTACAATGTTAATTTTACTGGCTACATTGCTTAAGGAAAACCCTTCCTCTGTATAGTAGGGGTAAAAACGAATCAGATAGTTTCTGACCGATCCGAATAAAAACGAATAGGGATTGTATCAGATCGGATTTTCTTCAGATAATTCTTGGATCAGAAACAAATACGGTTTTTTTGTCGGAAATGAATATGAATACAGTAGGCCTGATATCCGACGAACACGAATACGGATTATCCAGATAATACGGATTCAGATATCCGAGATTTCAGCCCAACATTGCCCAGCCCAAGCCAGCATCTCTCGTCTCCCTGCCACTAGCCCACTAGCAAATATTTATGTTTATTAAAAATAAATTTAGTATTGTCAGTAGATTAAAATTTGTACCGATTAAATTGATGTACTGCCGTTTAAATCGTTTTGACGCAAATTTAAATTCTTAATTAATTAATTAGTCACATGTAAATGGTAGAAATCCATTAAGAATTATTTAGGACTTTTAAAAAAAGTTAACTGCCATTTGAAGATTTAAAATCTATACAATGGTATGACTATTGTGAATAAAAATACTTATGCTTGATTAGATTTCATTAATGTTTTGATAAGATAAATTATTTATGTGTTTTCATTGATTTTGGATGTATAATTTAAGGGTTTTCATGTTCCAATAGATATTCGTGACCATATTCGTTTCGATTCGTATTTGCTCCGTACCTGTACTCGATATTATTCGTATTTGTATTCATATCCGAGGTATCCGTATTCATATCCACATCTGAGAAAAAAATATGAAAACAAATATGGTAGAGACATTATCCGTCCGTATTCGACCCGTTTGCATCCCTACTATATAGTCTCTTCCACATGTATGTCTCTTAACAGAAGAACAGTAGTGAAATTAAAATAAAAACACAGAATTAAACCTGAAATTATTATCTATGATGGATGTTTCGAGCCAGATCAAAGGAAAGATAAGCATCAAACCAAAAAAAATCGTAGCAGGAAAAAAAAACTTATTAGACATTTCGACTGTAATCTAGCTAATAATACTCCACAACAACTCTACAGAAGAAGCAAGCATGCATTTGTCAATTTGTCTGCACACATGTAATATTTCCATACTTAAAATACAGTATATAGGTCAAACAGTTAAAGCATTCATAGATGCAGAAATAAAGGCTGAGCATGAACAAAAGAACTGTACATATGTTCTAACCAAATCAGGACTAGGCTATAACAGATCTGTTCTAACTATTTGGAAACATTGAACGAGTAATAGCCAGAAATTAATAATACAATCTACAACCGGCCCATCAAATATCAACGACACATCGTCGTTGTTGTGCCTAAGAAAGAGAATGGCCCGGATAAGTTGGAGAACAAGAACCCCCGATCTCAAGAACTCAAGAAGCAAAAATCAGGACATACATACTATGGAATTAATTAGCACGCCAGATTAAAGAAGTAGTAGTAGTACCGGATCAATTAGCGCGTTCAGATACCCCAAGAACCCCTAACGATGGATGATCGATCGAGCACCACCAGAATCAATCTAACCCTAAAACCTGGAAGAACCCCAACAATACAATATACACGATCCGAGAGGCAAGATTAATTCCTAGACATGGGGAGCGATCGAAGAAAGAGACCGGTAGCACGTGTATAGAATAGATACCTGGAGCTGGCGAACTGGAAGAGCTTGCCGGTGGCGGAGAAGACGACGAGGCCGACCTCGGCGTCGCAGAGGATGGAGAGCTCCTCCGCCTTCTTGAACAGCCCCCTCCGCCGCTTGGAGAAGGTCACCTGCCTCGCCGCCAGGTTGTCAATCCTCCGTATCGCTATCCTCTCCCTCTTGCCCGCCATCCCCTCCACCCACCACCACTGCAGGAACAAGAAGAAGGGACGAAGCACGCGTATTAGGTAGAAGAAGTTGACAAAAGGTAGAGAAAACCCTAACTGCTGACTGGCCGGAACGACACAGCACGAGCTAGCGAAGCACGGACGGCAGGTTTGGGAGGCGGAGACGCTTACAGGTGTAGTAGATCTGCGGGGAAGGCGGCGGTTGGGGGCTGTGCGGTGCGGCCGCGAGCTCCTTTTTTCCTCTTTGCGCAAAGGACCAGGGCTGCGAGGGAGCAATGCAGCTGGGCTACTACTTATGGAACGAAGGGGCAAACCAATTGAGAGATGACAGAGGAAGGCAGCAGCGGTAACTTTTTATGGCAATGTTCGTGGTGGTGTCACTGGGATGGAGCCAAGTGTCTGCCACGAGGTGGTCAGGAGTGAGAGACCACCCCTTCCATACTAGCTCCAACGACGCCATCGGTCCGCGCGCGCCACCTCACCTCGCCTGTCGCTTCTGCTTTTTCCGAAAGGTCAGGCATCCCTGGTCGCCGTATCCAGCAGCATCCCCTCTCGAGTTTTTTTTTCACATATAATACTGTTTATACTCATATTTATAAAAATATTAATATGTACTTAGTATTAGCAAAAATAATCCTGTTATCGCTCGGTCACCGAACGGCAAAGCTGTGGAGCTGACACGTGAGATCTGGACCTCCGTAGTCGTACGGTAAGCAACCTGCCGCTCGGCCACCGTGCGGCCAAGGCCTGCCGCTTGGCTACAGAGCTCCAGATGATTAGCACCCGTAATTAACCCCTTTAAACCAAGCTTAAACAGCCTCTAATGGCCTGCCGCCTAGCCACCGAACGGCAGGCTCTTGACATTGTGCTTCAAAAGCGACTCCCACGTATTTCTTTACTTACTTTATTCCGCATACGAACGAATGAGTGGGCCGAAGGCCATTTGGCTCATATGAAAATCGAGTGCTCGTGCAGACGCAACAAGCGAACAGACCACCAAAAGGGAGGTTTGCGTCGAGTCTGTCTCCCCTGCGCGCAATTCAGTCCCGCTATTATCGGCGCTTCGTTACTGTGCCCCGCTCTCGCCTGCGCTATAAATTGCGAGCTCTCTAGCAGTCGCTCTTTCGCAATCTCTCTTGCAGTCGCTCTTAGAGTCTCGCAATTCTTTGCAGCCATAGCAGTCGCATTAGCAGATACTTTCTGTGTAATACATATGTGTGTGTGTGCATACATACATACATACATACATATGTGTGTGTGTGTTTATAATTATACATCTGCGGACTGGAAGGAGAGGCTGGCGTGCCTGCCGAACTCAGCAAGTCCAAGGAGGGAGCTAGATTTAAAAAATCAGATGTCCGAAGACCAAATTTGAAAAATAAAGTGGTACGATGCCATTTATGTGAATAGTTCCTTTTTCATACATAGAACCAGAAATGGCACCAGAAGTGTGAACATGTGTTCTCAAAATCTTTCCCACACATCTAGAAATTTTTTACTCCAGTAGTTAAAGAATAGTGGAGATCAAATTTAACAGTCTAAATCCAAACAACAACCCAAAACTGCAAGGACTAACAAACTCGTTACCTAACAGGTCAAGTCGCCACTAGAGCGGTCTGACAAAATCAGTCCGGGCCAAGGTCAAGTCGCCACTAGAGCGGTCTGACAAAATCAGTCCGGGCCAAAACCAAATTTGGTGTAAATTTCAAAATCCATGTCCGAATGAAGCGAAACTTTGCACACACCTTCCATAGGGTCGTAGGAACCTATTCCATCTAAGTATCGTATAGATCTCGACCAAAGTTACAACCTTTACTCAAAACATGCAGGATTGCACAAAAATTGGGCAAATATAAAAATTAGAGAAACAACATCTCATGAGTTAAAAACATACAAGATAACTCTATATGAGTTCCCACTTATCATAAAAAGCAAGACCACCTAAACTTTCGAAGCCAAGACCCTTAGATCAAGGTTTCTTAAGAAATGCTCCAAATCAAACAAGAATCGAGCAACTTCAAAATTTTGCAAACCAAATGACTAGATGATGTGAATTGATCTACATAAGTCATGTCTATAACTTACACATTCTTGGCATGCAACAAGATCATGAACTGGAGAGAAAAATTAAAAAAACCAACAAAAACAAGAGCAAATCAACCAAGACAATAACATTTTACGAGAGATGAATAAAATTGATTTATTGCTACTTGAAGATAAATGTTTCATAGCAACTCCTATAAGGAGGACTAGAGAGTACACCACAACACTCAGTCTTCTTTCTTAAACCCTAACCCTATAACTCAAAAACAAAATGGTTGGGTGGTTGGCTTAGAAACTTTCATCCCCTACACATTAAATAAATGAAGCAACCAGCTCATATTTAACCCTAATGGATACTATCTACAAGTACAATTAGGGGAACATGTTAACCTAATACAACATGGGTTTTATACTCACACTTAACCATGTACATTTTTCAAAGCACATAAGTTTGAACCTGCTAAGTCATTAGGTTTTGATCCACTTGGTCTTCTCAACACCTCCTTGCCCTAAATTGCTTTTCCATATGCCATGATTTTGATCCAACAAAGTTTTTGGTATTTGACCAACTATCAAAATACTCTTGCCTTGGCATGGTCTTTTCCATCTTTTGCAAGCAATTGTCATGCTTGTCACGTGTAGGTGCATCAATGTCATTCCATGCGTCGGCAAGTCTCTCCCACTCCACTGGATTACACCTCACTTGGATTGATCAAGCCACTTGGTGCAACTTATCGCCCAAACATTCCCTTCAATATTCTTGCCTTTCTTGTGCCACTTTCAAGCTCAACCATCTTACCCAATATCGTTGACTATTTTGGACCATGACTCCTTCATCAGCATAGTCCTGGTCCTTGTTGTTGACCACAGTTGACTTCAAGCTTCCTTGCACATCTAAAGACTAAAAAATTATTTCTAGGCACAAGTTCATTACAATTTGACCCACGCTAGCTCAAGCATGCCTCATGCAACATGAATGCACTAACATAAGGCAATTTGACTCAATCCATGATCAAACTCCTAAAATTCAGAACTCTCAACCGAAACTCAGAATTTATTCGGTCTGATCGCCACCAAGCGACCAATCTGACTGCCCCTGCACAGTGGTCTGACCAACCTTGCATATCACCGATATGCAGGATCGGTTAGATCATTGGCTTCACCAGTTGAACATTGTGCAGGGGCAGTTAAACTAGCCACTTGGTGGCAGTCAGACTGGCTAAATTCTAGACCAGTTTTCTGACAGAGGAATTGAAATTTTGCCAACCTTTGCAAACTCTAAAATCTAAATCAACACACATTGACAATGGTTCATCACAGCTTAGTTGAGCCTTCTCACGTGGTCCCTTGGTATCTTTGCTATGGAGCCTCCCCACACAATGTACTTCATTGTGTAATTTATTCATAATTTTATATATTCTAAATTTTTCTCAAAAATATATTTAAATGAAATATTTGTAGGAATTTTTTAATATAGGAAATGAGCACTAAAAATTATAAATTTTTTGAAGGATCCTTATGTAATGGACTTGATTGTGAATTTTTTGCAGAATTTTATATTTTCTAAAAATAATATAGATATAGCAATATAAAATCGCATAACATAGGATATGATATGGCTCACTCATCTAAGCCACTACTCTCTCCTCGCTACGTCTGCGCCCGTGGGCGTGGCCTTGTCTTGTGTCAAGCATGTCTCGTGGGATATGTCAGCCAGTCCGGAGAGCGAATGTCGGATTGGAGGAGGTACAGAGATTGTTCAGTTTGTTAGGTGGCCGGAGGTGCACCAGTAGACTGAGTCTGGGGGATTGCCACACTGGGGGCCGCCAGCGATGAAGTCCTGAATGAGGACCGTAGAAATCCACCGCCCACAAGATATGTTGTGTGCAACTCTGGTCATGTGGAGGAGCTTTGGCCTTCACCGTACGATGTGCCACAAACCCAGAGGAGCTCTACCCTACGTACACTCAAATCCCTGCATACAGTCCTAATGCTGAGCTTTGCCCTACATACGCTCCAAACTCTGGCGTTGTGTATTCCCTGTAAGCAGCCGGGAGGCCCTCATCCTCATTGGTGGACTAGCCGCCACCCTCACGATGAATTATAGGTTGTAAGACAGAACGATGTTAGTCAAAATAAACATTCTGGACATAGACTGCGAATCTCATACCTCTCAGATGTGCAATGCAGATGACCGGAGGGGAACACTAGTCTGTGTAGGGGGTTCGAAGGGTACAAGTGATGCATCCCGATGGACCTGTGACGGTAGAATGCCATGATGTTAGAGGAACATAAGGTATAACAAGAAAACAAAGTGTAGATTTGTATGTAACTTACCTCCTCGCTGATCTAACCTGGAGATGATCTATAGGTAGTACTACAACACCGGCCAGACTCGCTAGGTCGTGATGACATGGTGGGTGAGCACGGTCTCCCCACTGGATGGCCGATGAGCAGGGCATGGTCCATAGAACAACCATAGCTCAAGTTCTTTATTATTTTCTTGGATTGCACTAAGATGAACTGCAAAGTTTTCTACAGCCCCGGTGCTATGTCTGGGCTGTAGATGGTGATCTCAGATGTGCTTGCCATGCGCTGCGCCCGCTCTAACTAAAGTGACATACAAACATGTTTAGTAACAAATAGTACAAATATCATCAATGAAATAATAAGAGATTGCAAGTGGCTTACGGCGTCATCGTGCCGCGAAGTGTTGTGATGATCGAATGAATGAGTGGTGGAGGTTGTCGTGGTGTGTCACCTACTCTGGGTGCTCTAGTGGAGGAAGGGTGAGTCTGCCAAGTGACCGTGGTATGTACCACACTAGGTGTTCACCGTATATCCAAACATCATATGAAAGTTGCTCCTGTATGACCTCCTACTACACTCTGTCCATCCATGTCATCATCCACTCATGCTGCACTACTTGCCAGTCTGTAGCATGCCTACCCGCCCTCGATTTCTTGCATTTTTGGAAGGATTGATGTTACAGAAGAAGTCATAAGAACTGTAAATATTACTCGGACGAAGTTTGACTCATAGGTGTACGGCTCGCAACAGGACCCTGCCATCTAGAGGGGGCACTATCTAGTACAAAGCAAACTATCGCATTACGCGCTGTGACACATAAGGATCCACCATGTGTGAGAACACCAGATGGTAGGTCGTCGCGCATAACCTGGCATACTAGGTCATTGCATGGACATCCCATGTGGCACTACCGTCTGCACAAATTCTGGAGTCTATGGAGCCCAGATGTTGTTGTTGTGTAACGACTCGAACTCATTGTGGAACAACGAGTAGCACCATACCGGTCTATCCTTGGCCCTAAGCAAACGGGTAGCAGTTCATCAGAATCCTATAGTGGGCACCGTTCATCGGGTCGTCCAACTCGGTGTACAGGTGCACTGGTCTCTCGAAGACCGGACACCCAACAGGGAAGTGCTCCCAACTCCACAGCTGCAGGAGCACATAGCAAACGATCAGGTTCGGGTTAGCACCAATGCCACATTGCGAAGCGTCACACAACCCCCTGTATGTGGTGTAGAGGATGGCTAATCCCTAGCTATACTGAGACATTGCCCCAGCCACCGCGTTAGCCAAAGATTCGGCGATGTGGATGAAGTCGGGACAACACCAATTACCCTATGTGGATGGAAACATAACCCAACCAAAAAGCTGAAGAAGGTAAGCGACGAGGTGTGTCCTGACGACCTCGTCAGGTGTATCCTACGGGCACTAACTGAAATGCCTCATCCAAGTCTGGGGGGGCACCACGAGCATTCTCTAGGATAGGCAAGCCGAATCGATACACCAACTTGGCGAGACCAATCAAGAACAAGACGTCCTGCAGAGTAACCGCCATCTCACTTCACCAAAAGTGGAAGGTGTATGCCTCAAGCCTCCACCTGTCGACAAGTGCTCACAGCAGACTATCATCTAGGGTGAACCAACTTCCGATGGAGACCAGCCTTGCAAGAGGCAACAAGCAAGTGGTCCAAAGGATTGGGATGTAGCGATCGTCGAACTCCCAGTAATCCCTTCCTGACGGAAGCAGCAGAGGCGGAGGGCCATCCACATCACCCACGATCTGTTGTTGAAACTTGGCAGGTGAGCACGCACAGGAATGGCTACTTGAAAACAAAAGATGCATATAATCATTAATACTAGCTGCAAATCAGCCAAGTCACAGGAAAAAGGACTGTGAATGAAAACAAAGAGTGAATTGCCGGATTAAACACAATTTTGCAGTAGCGAATCACTATCTTACTAGACATGAAACACATTCAAGACAAGTCACAGAATCAAATTGGTATGTAACATACCTCTGCACCTCAAGGATAAATATGTAGATATCCCCAAAGCAGCTAACAGCAGCCAACCACTGCCCATCAGCGCTCGGAAACATTTTCGTAACCGGTGGTTCTTTGGTAGATGTTTTTGTTCCATCCATCTCTCATAGGGTGAAATACATTTGAAACTTCACTTGTTGCAACATCTATAACCTGATTGGTGCAGGAGAAATGTTGAACAGTGAGTTTAGAAGAAAAAAAACAAACAAGATTAAAAAAACATTTCAGCGGATCATCTTAGCACCGTGACTCATTAGATCATGATCTATAGCAGTTAAATCATATTACATTCTTTGAGAAAATAACAACTTTGGAGGACACCAAAGAGGTCGACTGATTGGGTTATAAACATCTCATTGACCGAATATTCAGCCAAACTTGTTTCAGTTTTTTCACACAGAGGCCAAAACCTGTTTCAGTTTGCAAACTTTCAGTGATTTGGTGAGACGTGTGGAAGCTAGGTTTCGACGTTTGATGGTAATATGATAAAAAAATGAATCTACAGACTCGTTAGAATGTACTGTTTTCTCCTGTATACTACAATTGTTGACAGTTCAATAGAAACACACAATATGAGTGAAATATATCTCGGACAGGTAATGAAATCATCTATTGCTTATCATTTCTTCATTTCAAACTACTAGTGGCTGGCGATTCAGCTTACCAGGCATGAAAGTTTTTAGTACTTTTGAGAAAAATAAGTTCTTCAGTACATCAGGATGTTGATTTAATGATTTGTGTGCTGAGAGTGAGGATGGAAGAACTTCAGGAGAGATCACAGTTCCCACCAGCCCATGATGGCTTAGGCCCAACTGCCCAACTGCCCAACTGCAATATCACAACGCTGTACCGTGCAACCCACTAAGGCCCAAACCAATTCAGAAACTTCTTTGCTTAGTGCTTTCTTTTTGCCTTCCTTCCTCTCCTTTTTCTTTTGGGAAAATGCATTCTTCTATCCGAAAAATCAAGTTCTGGCGTTCAGCAACAAGTGTTAGATTGAATAATGTACAGAGGAGAGGAAATGAGCTCTGTACAGTTCCCAGACATCATAAGTCTCTACGACTTAAAAGTACTTAGTGGTGGTGGTGGTCATCTGCCACTGAGAAGATCGGCGCCGACAGGTGGGCCATATTCCCGGGCCCCTTCACAACAGGTGGGCAATTAGCTAGTAAGCTTAAAAACCTCACAAGATTTAGAGGTTTTAAAATGGAAATGGAAGTTTATTTGGATCTACACACCTGCCTGCTGCCAGTGCCTCCGTGCCATCTTGAACATGTAAGGAACTTTGCAAAACATTGTCAGGCTAAAAGGAGCCTACTTTCCCATTCCCATCTTTGACCTGAAAAAGAGGTTCTCAAAGGAGTCTCCTGCCAAACTTCCCATAGAACTGCAAATGATTTCTCTCCATTTCAAGAGTAAACAACCCTACCAATCTACCAATTTCAAGAGTAAATTCCACGCTGCTTCTGCCACCTGAAAGAAGTTAGGACTGTTCTAGAAACAATGGGGTGTGACTAGTGCTCGTGCTACCATTGTGTCCTTCAGTATATCAAGGCACCATTGAACCAAGATACTCGAAGAAAGCCAGCTATAGCCTATAGGGTTAGGCCAAAGCACAAAATTAAGGAAAAACTTGATGCCGTAAATGGCTGTAGAAGTTGAAGAAATGTCATGCGCAGGTCAGTTCTATCACATTTCTCCACATGACATTGCCACCATCATAGGCCAATACGGAACAAAGATGTTGCCTGGTCTTCGAGCCTTATTAGCGTTTAGACTTTCTTGTTTTCTGGAACATATGCAGTTACCTTTAGACTTTATGCTATATTGATGTCATTTAGCTCAAACAGAAAGTGCTATCTTGTTCTATAAGCTGTTGTAGTGATAAAAAATAAAGAGGATAGAAAGGAAGGAAAAAAATTGACTGCTTTCAAGTATTTAGATTAAAATATTGGGTGTAACTTCTTAGTATATTAGGAGCTCCTGGGAAAAATAAGAGCTTTGAGAATTGAAACGCGAACATTGTGCAATAAATTGGTGGCAATTGTGATATATAGAGCAACACTTCAAAGGCACAAGGAAAAATGGAGATTGACCAAAGTCATAGGACACAAGGACACAAGGAAAATGTGTAGAGCAACACTTCGAAGTCACTGGACACAAGGAAAAATGTATAGAGCAACACTTCAAAGCCACAGGACGCAGGACACAAGGAAAAATGTAGAGAACACTTGAAAGTCACAGGACACAAGGTCATTGACCCAAAAAAAGGAGATTAGAGAGTATCAACGAGAATGGAGATTCATTTCTTGATAGAAAAACGTGGTACACACAAACTGAGCATTTGAACTCATCAAATAGCTCTCTACAACAAATTGGACAATTATCTTGGTGTCATCAGCAGATTGCCAAATATATAGTTCATACACTGCAGTGAATCTATAATATGAATATGCTGGGAAGTACATGGAGAAACGGTCAAATGAGTCATTGTGATGAATGGTTCCTAAAAGCTTATAACGAAATTTATTAGATATATAAAGAATTATACTATAGAAAAGGGTTACTCTGATCAGTTGAAAAGTGAAGAGTGATAAGAAGTTGAGAATGAGACGGTTGGAGGAGAAGAGACGTACGACCACCAACTCGTTCTTTTATAATAGTAATGATGATGGAAACGGAACCATTCCATCGTATGTCAATTCATAGTACAACCTGAACGAAATCTTTCAGGTCGATGGACTGTCAGCGTACAGAATTCTGCTCTGCTATGTTATTTCGTTCCTCAATCCTTCGTCAAAGAATGCCGGTTGCAATCTCAGTGCTTGTATTTGTATCGGCCAAGTCGCCGAGAGCCCGCACCTGACTGCACTGTTTCAAGGGTTAAATCAATGCGGTTCCCTCAATTTCTTCTTGTCACAAGAACACAACCGAGGTTGGCTTCTTCTGCCTCCTCATCTGGCCTCCGTCCCATCTGGTCCGCCAGCAGCCCGAGCACCTCCCATATCTCGAAGCGCCGCGGATGCGCCTGGTCGTCGGCGACGAACGAGCTAACCTCGCCGTCGACCTCTATCGCGCTATGCGCAGGGATCTTCTTGATGCCCCTGCTGCCGATAAGCTTTCGGACCCTCCGAGCGTCGTCCTTCCGGTTGGCATCGAGATAAATGTTTGACAACTGGACGTAGACGCCCTCGTCGGCGCCGACGCCTAGCTTCTCGAGCTCCGTCGCTGCCACCTCCGCCAACTTCACGTTGCCGTATATCCGGCAGCCTGCTAGCACCGTGCCCCACACGGACGCGAGCGGGGTCATCGGCATCGTCTCGATCAACCCCACCGCGTCCTCCAGCCGCCCGACCCGGCAGAGCATGTCGACCGTGCAGCTGTAGTGCTCGTGCCCCGGCGCGATGCCGTACCGGCGGTGCATCTCCTTGAGCAGCCTGAGCCCGTCCTCGACCTTCCCGGCGTGCGCGCACGCGGACAACGCTCCGAGCACCGCCACGCCGTCCGGCCGCACCCCGTCCTCCCTCGCCATCCTCTCCAGGCACGCCACCGCCTCCCGTGCCATGCCGTGCACCGCGAACGCGCCGACCATGGTGCCCCAGACGTACTCGTTCCGCTCCGGCATGCCCTCGAACACCCTCACCGCCTCCTCCAGGCAGCCGCACTTGGCGTACATGCTCACCAGCGCCGACCCGACGAACGCGTCCGCGAGCAGCCCCGGCGCGCTGCTCTCCACGTACCGGTGAACCCACTCCCCGCACTCCAGCGCGCCAGCCTGCGCGCACGCCGCGATGGCCGTCGTAAGCACGACGGCATCCGGGGCCACCCCATCCAGGAACATGGCCCTGAACAGTGCCAGCCCCTCCGCGGCCATCCCCGCGCGCGTGTACGCCCCGATCATCAGGTCGTAGTGTATCGCCTCCCGCCTCGGCAATTCATCGAACACCCTCCGCGCGTCCTCCGGGCGGGGCGCGTGAAGCTGGAGCAGCGCGGTGGTGACGTAGTGGTCGAATGGGAAGAGGGCGTTCTTGAGGAGGAGGGCGTGGAGCTGGGGCCCGGGGGACGGGGCGACAATGGCGGCGGCGGAGAGGGCGAAGGGGAAGGAGAGGTGGTCGGGGTAGGGGAGGGGCGAGGCGGGGGAGAGCATGAGCATGAGGAGGCGGAGGGCGAGGAGCGGATGGGCCGGGAAGGAGGCGCGGCGGGAGAGGAGGCGGAGGAGGGAGTTGAGCGCGAGGAGGGAGAGGTCGGGGTGCCGCGGGAGGAGGCCGGCGGTGGTGAGGAGGGTCTGGACGGGGAGGAGCGGCGCGGCGGGGGAGGCGGCAGTGGACGGGAGGAGGCGGGAGGCGAGGAGGGAGTGGCAGAACGCGAAGGTTGGCTTGGGGATGTACGGCCGCATGCTTGCCTGGCTCGACCGGCGGTAATGGGTGTTGTTTCGAGATGGTTTCACACTGGTCTAGACTCCAACCACGCAGGGAAGGACGATGCAATAAAATGCCACTCCATTATTAAAAAGTCACTTTCTACATGACAATTGTTAAAATACCACCCAGTAGATGATTAACTCTATAATTTACCTTTTTAGAGGATTTAGTCATTTCTTTTTTCTTTTTTATTTTTTTCCACCAAAATTGTATACGAAATTACCCTAATACCCTTCTCAAAATTCCACTAACTCCTCAACCGATCCAATCCATCTGCTTCTGCTGCTTTTCCAGAGAGAGCACTTCGAGAGGAGAGAGGCGAAGGGGCGTAGTGCGCCGCCGCCGCAAACACGGACGCCGCCGCCGCCGCCAGACGGGCGCCCGCTTGCTCCGCGCCGACGGATGGGTGCCGCCGCCGCTCCGCCGCGCGCGGACGGATGGTGCCGCCGCCGCTCGAGTCTTGGGCGCCGCCGCGCCATGCTCTGGTCCCGCCGCCACGCCACACGGTGCCGCCGCCGCCGCCACGGGGTCCCGCAATCTTCATTGGATGATTTCTGTGGGGTTCTCCCCTTCCTCTCCCCCAATCTTCCCCTCTCCCCCACCCTGTCTTGCGTTCTTGCTACTTCTCCAATGGCCATATACATGTGTGATTAGTAATGGACCCAGTGCGGGCGGCGGCCCAAGACCTGGTGCGGCGGCGGCGTCCCGTGCCGGCGGCGGAGCAGCGGCGCACTACGCCCCTTCGCCTCTCTCCTCTCGGAGCGCTCTCTCTAGAAAAGCAGCAGAAGCAGATGGATTGGATTGGTTGAGGAGTTAGTGGAATTTTGATAAGGGTATTAGGGTAATTTCGTATATAATTTTGGTGGAAAAAAAACAAAAAACAAAAAAGAAATGGCTAAATCCTCTAAAAGGGTAAATCATAGAGTTAATCATCTACTAGGTGGTATTTTAACAATTGACATGTAGAGGGTGGCATTTTATCGAAGCCACTCCAAAGGATGGAGTGGCATTTTATCAATTTTCTCCTCGCACAGGCGCACAGCTTAAAAAAAACATTAACAGCATGCTAGGAACAGTACCGACGAGATCAAAAGCGCCTTCCTGTACTTCCTGGCAGTACAGGGACGTGCCAAATCGCATAAACACGGCCACTCTGTTTGCCGAGTGCACGACCACTCTGTTTGCCGACGTGTTCGCCTACATTTGTTTGCCTTGGCTGGCTTGATAGAGCCGTAGCTCGAGGCCAACAGGGAGGGATCGCAAGTTGCGTCTAGCTCAGCACATCGCCCTTCATGTGTCGATTTGAGGATTGAGACTTGAGAGATATCGGGGAGAAAGAAGAGGAGAGTTACAACCGCACGGTATCCCGTTGGACCACAATCCAACGAGATAGCCGCTGGTCGCTCCCCCTCCCCTCCCTCCTATCGTCGCTCCCCCTCCCCCCTTTCTCCGGCGCGAGCAGCTCCACATCCCTCCTCTGCCTCCCCCGCTCCCTCCTTCACCACTAGCGGCCGGCAGCGATCTTGCCGCCTCACCACGCCGTCGTCTCTCCCTCCCCCACTGCCACCACCCCGTCCAACCTAATATTCACATCGCTGCCGTGTCGCCCGATCCTCCCTTCGCCACGGCCCACCGCCTAATGCCCTCCGCCATCGCCCACCACCGGGCCACCGCCTCTCCGGCCTCCCTTGACATCTGGAGGGGCATGGTGAACCCGTTGTCGCAGTGGCACTTCGCTAGATCCGAAGCCAAAGGCAACAAGGAGGAGGATGAAGAGAAGGCTGCGCTATGCCGTCCGCAAAGGAAAAACGGTTTACCGTTCTTAACATTTTGTGAATACGTCGACAAGAATTCTGTTGTCCCGTGCAATGGCTCATAGATTATTCGATGAACGAACCAGAAAATGTGTCTGAAAAGGATCCATTTATCCAAATGTACAACGCATCTTTCTTGGCAACTTGCACTGTAAATCCAGTAAAACCAGAACCCATAGGTCTGATGCTTTGATTCTGTGTAGAAGCAAATTGCTACGTAAATAGAACAGTTTTATGAGTGCAGTGAATAGGGAGAAGACAGGTTAGGGCGAAGGGGAATATTCTGATAAGAACACTTCAATTCGATACGATCTTAGTTTGGCTTGTCTGAACACATTGCGTCGTTTGCGTGTTTTGTTTATAACCATTAAAGAAGAGTTCAATCTGTTTCCGTGGCTCCATGACTATGGTCAAATACCTCAGTAACCTCACTGCGTTTGTTTACCAACCATCATGCAGAAAGAAGCCCTAATAAAACCTGACTGGCCCACTCTGCAGGAAGCAGCAGCACGCCATAGTAAAATGTATGGATGCTCATGTGGTAAGTCATAACTTTACATGCAATCTCAGTTTGATGTTTGACAGGCCCTACAATACGCTGCACTCAAAAAACAGGGCCAAGTTGACAGACACCATTAGTGTAGAACGAGAAAGAAATGGGATACAACAAAGCTGCCACAAATAATTCGCCCAACAAGACAGACAATTGGTTCTCAGCGAAGCGAGGTCTTGCCGGCAAGATGGAGCAACGCCTGTTTGTGGTAGGCAGTGCGGAGCTTCTTGTACTTCTGCACAAACGTAGGCAGATCGATGTCCTTCTCCAGGAACTTCTGATGCAGCTCCTCAGACTCTTCATCCAACTTTGCCATTGACTCTGAGCAAGCGCCAAGGTAAAGTATATGCATGTCAGAGATGGGTTTGTGACAAATAGCATTACACTATTAAACTTCAAGTAATATTTTAGAAGCAACTAATCAAAGTTTCTGGAACTGGCACTACCACATGCACCACTGGGTGGCCAGAACCAGCTCCCCGCTGATCAATGGCCGGTACATGAATGAGGTGCATGAATAGCAAACATTCAGATGTCGATGCACGCATAACAAACATGTGCATGAGTGCAGTGTATTAATGTACATCATATACAATTACGAATCACAAGGTAAGCAATCTCAAATGAAAGTATTCAACTGACAGGACTTGCGACTGCAATTGTTCAGAGCGCTTACCTTGGAGCTTGTCGAGCAGTGCAGCAGGAGAATAGGACTTCATAATCTCGTCCTTCTGCCTTTCCAAGTCAGCCAACCTGGCTTGAGCAGCAGCTAGTTCTGTAGTTCTTATTATAGTGCACTGTACAAATCATAAATGCTATTAGAATGCAAGGGAAAATTTATGAAGTGCAGACAACATAAAAAGAAAAAAAAACTTGTTTAATTGAATAATTACTGGTTTAAAATAATGAATAGCGTAACTACAGTAGTCGCTGAGATGGAGGTAATTCTACTGAACCTGATTCCTGAGCTCCAAGATCCGTTGCTCCTTTTCCAAATTTTCCCCTGCAAGTTCACCATATATCCAACAATATTCCATTTAGAAACAATGACAAGTTGTTTATATTTTCTTCACAGGTCAGCCAACCCAAAAATATACTTGATTTGGAAACACTGTTAAGTCGATTTATAGAAATAAAATGAGCAACTCACTTGCAAGTTGCAATGTTTCCTTTCTAAGCTCATCGCGTAACTGAACATTAAGAAAGAGCCACAGGTGAGAAAATTGACAAGTGGCCACTTAAGAATTTTCTATCTGGGATATCTCTTGCCAAGATTTAGCATTCAGATTAGCCTTCTATTTAAATTAACAGCAGTCAGCATCAAATATAAAATAATTGTAGAGTAATCACCAAGATGAATTCCTAAACCACTTCAATGCCACACACAGGAGATGTGCCACAGCCCACAGCCTCAGAGATGAGCGGCGGACGATGTATGGAAGGATGACTTGGGGTTGCAGCAATTGATCGAAAGTTGCAGCGGGGAGGTGGGCCGTGAGATGAAACCGGCGGCGGCGGCGGCCTTTCTGGCTTTGGCAAAGCTTGACGGCTGTCCGGGGCACTAAATAGGTGTCAGAGACACCATCCTCAAGGTGGTACGGCCTTTGAGCTAAGAAGGTGGTGGCTGATTAAGATTTTTGTGGCATATTCTCTTGGTAAATTTGTCGGATGATGAATAGTGTCAACCAGCCGAGGGGTGCACAGATGGATGGGGAAATGGTGTGGCGGGAAAAAGGTGGCACGAATGGGTGAGGGTGATACTGAATTGAGCTAAGAACCAAATGAAAACAAGACTCAAAGTAATTCAAAACTTTTGAATTAGAGCTTTGAATTTTGGGTTGTTTTAGCTACTATCAGACCAAGTTTCTTTTTTTTTGCTTATTGCTTTTAATTATTTTACAGTAACTAGCTTTCAAACAGTTTGTTTTTTCAATACGAGATCTACAAGTTGGTTATAGTAGATATTGTACCAACTTTACCTATATCGTCAAAACCGTACACGAGTGTCTCTCTATACTCTCTGTCTTAAACAATCAAAATTTAAAAATTTAAGCTATAAATCATGACAAAAAAAGAAGAGCAAAGCAACTTGTAGCAAAACACAGATCTTGCAACTGCGTTTAGAAGGGGATCATCAAATTGGGGGATACGAGCCTGAGTTTCGTGAAGCAGACGTGGCAGCTGGTTCTGGGCGATGTGGATGCTCGCTTGTTGGGACGCGCACGAACGGTGGGTGGGCTAGTGTGGATAAGGTTCACCTGCCTGTCTAGTCTTTTTCGGCTGACTTTTTCGTATAAGGTTGATCTAGATAACATACCCCACTTCACTTCTATCACCGTACGCACGTATACAAGTACGCATCTTTTAATACATGTTAAGATTTTTGTGAAGGCACCGAGATTTCATAGAGTGATTAGGGACTATATTTTTTCGCTAAACATGTATATGTGTGTACCTTAGTTGGGACTATATTTTTTCGCTAAATATGTATATGTGTGTACCTTAGCTGGGAGGGTTTGCTTTGGACGCATGGGATAGCTCGCTCGCTTCCTAGATCACTGTAGCCATGTATATTCTTAGAGCAACTCCAATGGTGCCGTTAGCGCTCTCTACAGACTTCTACGTAGGTGGGAGGAACAGGAGAGAGAGCAAAACTGTCGCTACAGGTAACGACTATCGTTAGCACGCTCTTCAACACAAAACAGGCCCCATGCATGCACTTTTTTCGTTCTTCAACACAAAAAAATACTGACATGTGAACCCTATATTGATTTAGAAATTTATGCTATAGATAGATTGTTAGACTGGTGTGCTATACTGCTCTCTGTATCCTACGTGGATAATACTATAGAGAGCATGCTATCTGTACCATTGGAGTTGCTCTTAGAATGCAAAGGAGCATACGTGGCATGGACTATATTTGAAGTTGGAGAACCAGCCCTAGAGTAATGTTGCCTTTGACCACTAGATGGTTGGATGAAAGGGAGCACATGAGAGTAAAGATGCGGTAAGCATGCCAGTGATTTTTAGTGGCCGAACTATATTAAAGATGTTATGCTTGAGTTGCACTAATTTAAAGTGCATGGTGGTGTGAAAAATACCGAAGATCCGTAAAACACATGTACTTACCTTGTAAGTTGATCGCAGAACGCTCGTTCAAATGTCATGGTTAGTGCAAAAACCAACACTTACACTAGGTATGTTGTTATAAATATAGGGCAACCTGGAATTATGGATTGGTTCTTTAACATGCCATGGTGTGAGAATGAGACTATAAACCATCTTTTTTTTTTATTGTGTGATTGCTAAATATGTATGTGGTGTTATTAGATTATTTCTATGAGCCAATTGTAGGTATGATTCTTTTGACCAATACCAGTGGTGGGCTAGTCATTATCTACCTAGTAAATCAAGTTTTCATATAGTTGGTTTGTCGGCTATATGCTAGCCTAAACTAAGGAACAAAACAAGTTTTGAGAAGAAAATTGATTAAATTTCCAATTGAGATCATATGTTATATATGCACCTTCCAAAAATTTTGGGCAGAACTTCATAAGGAAGAGGAGAAAGAGGTCTTAGTGGCCGGCGCAATTAGGGCATGTTTGGTTGCCTGCATGAGCTGATGCAGCTGCATGAGCGTGGCCAGGCTGAGTAGAGAAGGTCTTCAGCCGCGTTTCTCCTCAACCTGGTTCCAGTTGATTTTTTGCATCCACTCGTGCAGGCTCTCACCCCGATGCAGGCAACCAAATACCATCTCCCTGCATGCGCTAGTGCGAGCCACCCCGATGCAGGCAACCAAACAGCCCCTTAGTGAAGCCCTTGGGATACAAAAATGAAGAGGACGCATGAGAAGAGGAAGCTAAAGGCACTCTCAAGCGCAGAATGGTAAATTCAGGCTCCTCTGAAAAAAAGAAAAACTGGTTTTTTTGTATCTAGCTTGGTTATTAATTTTCTTTTTTCGCTTTTTATCGAACTACAGCTGCTTTGGTTGTGATTGTCTCGCTTAGGTTCTTGCTGTTGCTATGCTTGGTACACTTTGACAGGGGACAAGAGGGAAAAACAATAAACCCGCAATAACAGTAGCTCAAAAACATTGAAGCATAACTATATAAATTTCGTTATCTTAAAAATGGAATATGAGTTTCTCTTGTGGGAAAAAAAATACTGCTATGGTGTAATAAGATCATACAGTATGAAAAGTACTGCTAGGGGCGACCGCTCCCATTTTGGTTGGGAGATAGCTTCCAAAAAAAAAATCTTACTCTAGAAGGCACACTAGGGTACGCACACATATACATTTGTGGGGATAAATATGATCGTGCGTAAGGCTAAAAAAGACAAAATTAGACCAAAAGGTACACAAAAAAATACTTGCCTCAAGCCTCATCATTTTTGCCCAAATAATCTCTTGTATGTTCTTTAACTTTGGAACGTGGACAGAACGTAGCATGTCCTGCATGTTAGAACCTTTGGATCATTTTTCGTGTAACCGTGATACGTGTGATCAACCAATGAATGAATCTTTATCAAAAAAAAAAAAACCAATGAATGAATCATGTCTACCGTCGTGCGAAAAGCAATAGTTACCCGCTAATCTTGAATAACTAAGACAATCATACTCATGCGGACTGAACTTCTCAAGAGTTTGTAGGCATGTAAGCTCCTACTTTTAGTAATCTTAGTGTTTTGATGATTAATGATACTGGGCATGTTCTTTTGTGGCTTTTGGTTTCAACTTTTGGTTTTTTACAGTAACTAGCTTTTAAACGAAGTATCTTTTTAAGATGGGATCTACTAGTTAATTATAGTACATACTGTACCGACTTCATTTATATCGGCAAAAATCGTACATGAATTTCAGTTACTCTATAATCTCTCACACGAACAGCCAAAAGCCACAAGCCATAGCTAAAAGCCATAAGTCATAAGCCGCAGCCACAAAAGAACGGGCCCACTTATATGTCAAGACTAACTATATTTCAAGGTTTTAAGATAAGTTAGTATTTAACATTGGCATATTAAAACACCACTACAAAACAATGTATACTGGACATCTCACCACAAACGGTTCATGTGAAGTCGTCTGTGCTTTAATTATTACAGATGGTTCATGGCTAAAACCGTATCTGAAACTATCATAGATGGTTAGATTTAAAATCCGTCTATGATATACGCATTATCACAGACGATTTTTAATTAGAACCGTCTATGAAACTATCATAGACGATTTTTATTTACAACTGTCTGTGTTTGTCTTTTGTCGTATGAACTACAGAAGCTACTGAGCTAGAACAAATAAGTGTGCCAGTGTGACTAGTCACTTTTACAAAAGACAAATTAAAGACAACATTATTGCAAAAGTCCTAAAAAAGAGATTCCCAGATCTTAGTCTTCTGGGTTTCATATGCTTCTTCTCACGGGCGGATCCATGTTGTAGTTACTGGGTGCGGCCGCACCCACGCCGAAATACGGAATACTTTATAGTATACAGATTTTTGCTGTATTCGCACCCCCCTGGCCCAAATCCCTGCACCCATAGCCCAACTGGAAAGCGCCCACAAGGCCACAACTACTTGCAACTCGGCAGCCCAGCAGCTAGCAGCATCAACGCACGCCGCACCGTGCACGCATCTGGCCGTCCGCCCAATCGCGACGCACCGAGCTTGCCGCTTGGGGCGCCGATCGCAAGCTTCGATCGCACGCATCTCCTCCGCTCTGCGGCCTTCTCTCGTCGTTGGTCGCTCCGTCTTCTTGGCTTCTCGAATCGGCGATCGCGGTGCGCGGTGGCCGTCGCAATGGCAAGCAACATCGCAAGCAAGGCGCAGCGCAGCGCCAGCCCAGCAACGAGAACGCAGCAAGGCGAAAGCGGCGCGCACGCCTCTCTCCTCTTCGTGTCCATCCTTTGATAGAGTAAGCAAGTTCAAATATTCTTTGTTCTTTCATAGTTTCAGTTTCCATCAATTTGACTATCCAATGATTTTAATTTTGTAATTCCTGTCTTTTCTCTTCGTACTTTGTAGAGATTGTAAATTGTTTGCTTACAATGAATGCTTTTTTTTCTTTTTCAGTGAGGATTTCGTGGTTAAGGATTGTATTTTGCCGACGCCGACGATCTTTTGTTGTTATATTTGTGGGATTCGTTTACTGTATTTTGATAAATGGTAAGTACAAATATATTATTACCGCTACTTCATTGTTGATGTACATCAATATTGCTTGTTCTAAACTATTCATGCTAAAATTATGGTTATGGTGCTATTAAGTCACACTATTGTTCTGTCTTTAGACCGCAAGCCGCACCCCCTCTATAATTCTCTAGCTCCGCCACTGCTTCTTCTTTGACTTTTGAAGTTGGAGGATCAACCGCTGAGTTCTCGAATATCGTGAAGATTATCCTTACCCTCTCCACTTCCTTCTCTAGCATGGGTAAATCATTAGCATGGCCTATAATCTCAAAAAGGATACCATGATAAGCTTCCTCATAATCGGCCACTTTTGCTTGATCGGCAATATTATCCATATATTTCTCCACTGCCGCAAGAGTTTCTTCCGCTTTATGCACATTGCAGAGAAGAATGAGGCTGAGGGTGGTTTCCCTTTCCTGAGCGGCAATGAGACACTTCCGTCGACGGTGAATGATGAGGTCCAGCTGACGGATGGAACGAGTCGAGGAAGGAGAGCAGGGCGTGAGCGGAGGAGCTACTTCAGACGTAAATTGTTGGCCATCTGTGTAAGGTTGCGGCCGAAAAACTCATGATGGATAGATGAGGGGAAGGAGATCAAAAAAAATATTAGATGCCATTATTGAGAAATCTGGTGAAGAAGATGAGGGAGAAGACAGTTTAGAAGAGTTAGATTAGGGCGCACATATTTAAGCGTTATCACAGACGGTTCGTATACCAAACCGTCTCTAATATTAATATCATAGATGATTCGTATAACAAACCGATTCTGATATGTGACTTATCATAGACGATTCGTATAACAAACCGTCTCTGATATGTGCATTATCATAGATGGTTCGTATAACAAATCATCTCTGATAATGACACATCACCGATCCGTGGCGTATCCCCCAGGATTTTGATCTCACCCGTCTATTTTCTCCACATTGAATGGCAGACACCAATTCCTCTCACCGCTCGGCCCTTATTAATTACTCCCCCTCTCCCTTTCCACCAGCAGTCATGCATGAGTTCATCTACTAGCTTCCTGCATCGTCCCCTCGATGAGGCTGACTACTGTAACATCCCAATTTTTTTTTGCTAAAATAAAAGTATATAAATAAAATAAAATAAACTTTAAATTAAAATAAGCATTTTTGTGCCTAAGTTTGAATTTGGATTTACCCTGAATTTCTGTTTTTGAAAAAAAAGCCTGATTTGAAAAGCATTTTAAGAAAAACCAAAAAAAATATAAATAATATGATATTTTGATTTTATATAAAAAAATCTTATGTCAAATTAAATATTTGGAGTTATTTGGCTTTTATTTGGTTCCCTGGATTTTTCTGGAGTTTAAAAAATGTATTTTTGAAATTAAAAAGTATTTTAAATATGAAAATTAAGTACCAACATTAGTTGGAAATATTTTTATTTAGTTCAAAATGTCTCCAGGAGGTTCTAGGAATTTTTCTGGAATTTTTGGAGGTCATTTGGTATTTTTCTGAGGCTTAATGGAATTTCTAGGCTTTTCTGAAAATCCAAAATCAATTTCCAAAATTAATTCCCTCCTCCTCTCTCCAGCCGCCACGTGGACGGCCGATTGCCGCCCACGTCGCCCCATCCGGCCATCCGCGCATCCCGCCTACCTCCTCCGCCGGGCGCCACTTGGACGGCCTGGATCCGCCGCCGATCCCGCCTTCCCCTCCCCCGCGTTCGCCACCTGGCTGGCCCGGATCCGCGCCACGCCGCCCCCTCGGCCCATCTGGCCCATCCACCCCGCGCCCTTCCTCGGCGCCCGATCCGCCCGCGCCGCATCCACCATCCCGATGCCGCCGCGCCTCCGCTCATCTCCTCTCTCGCCGCGGGCCCGCCGATCGTCCCGCCTCCCTCTCTCGCTGACCGCTCGGGCCCACACGTCGGACCCGTCTTCCCGCGGCCTCCTCCTTCCTCTCGCCCGCCGCCCGCAACGGCCTCCCGCCCCTAGCCGCCACGCCTCACTCCGCGTGCGCGCCACCTCTCCAGCGTCTTCCGCACGCCCGCACCCAACTCCCCAATCCCGCGCGCACCGCCCTAACCACCCGAAACCGCCGCCACTTCCGCTCCCTCCGGCGAGAATTCCCGTCTCTCCTCCTCCCGCCTATAAATACCCCACCCCGAGCTCCACCTCACTCCGCCCCACACCGCTCCGCCTCGCTTCTCCTCTCCGTGAGTCGGCGCCTCGGCAACGTCGCCATCGCCTCCGCCTTCTTCGACTCGGCGGCTCGCCGCGCCGTCTCGAGCTCCCGTGCCCCGCCGCGCCTCGCGAGCCGCGTGCCGCGCGCACCTCGGGACTCTCGCCGCCTCCCGCGCCGTTGCCCGAGTGCGCGCGCCGCCTCTCTTGCGCGCCGACCACCTCGGCGCCTCGTGCCGCCCCCTACCCCGTTCCTCGACCTCCTCTCTCTTCCGACCATCGCCGCCGCCGCCGCCACCGGAGCTCGGCGAGGCTCGCCTCCGTCGCTCTCGGCCGCTCGCCACGTCGTCGCCACGTGGCGCCACGTTCCCCGCCACCTCGGCGCCACCTCACCCCGTCCGTGCCCAGTCAGCGCCACACCGCCACCCGTGCCACCTCCACGCCTCCCCCTCTCAGTGGACCTGGTCCATGGACCATGGGCCCACTTGTCAGTGTCGGCCCACTCCAAGCTGACGCCATTAATCTCATTTTTCCATTGAAAAATAATTCCAGCCGAAATTAAATTCCTTGCTGACGCAATAATCCCAGATTTTCCTTTAGAAAAATAATTCCATAAATTCAAAATTTTCTTTTCTCTGAATTTAATCTTCCCGGAGCCCGTTCTCCCTCGTTTTAACTCCGATTTGGCCCATTCAAATTTCTAAATTCATCAAAAATTCCCCTCTATCCATTTCTGGCCTCAATTCAAATATTTGAAGTCAATTTGAATTTAATTTGAATTTATTTGAATTTGGTGGGTTATTTTGACGTGTAGATTTCGACGATTCGGGAAATTTCTTCGACGAAGATTCAAGCCAAGTTGAAGAGAAAGGCAAGTCACCCTCCTTGATCATGTTGATCCCAGAATTGCAAATAAAATTATGTTGATTTAAATTATATTGCATGCGTATTTATATTCAACGTATTTCAATTCAGTTTTAAATTTAGTTATTGCCTATTTGTTATTTCCTCCATTGTTATTGAACCCCTTATACCTTGTCACCCTAGAATCAAACTCTAGTTAATACATTAGTGTTGGCTAGAGAGTTTAATCAAATGCTTAGCCCTGCTTAATCATATAATTTTGTTTTGAGATATCTTTCGCATAAAATGACAAACCCTGTTTACATAAAATGATAAGTACTCTTGACTTTGGTGAGTCAAAGAGTGTTATGAATTATTTTGCAAACAAAATATCAAAACTGGTTTAGACTTAGGCATTTGGTTAGAGTGGTGGGTGCAGGCATGCCCTGTTGGTTGGAGCCGCAGTGGTTGATTGTCGTGCACGGGGTATGTGGTTGGGCTGAGTCGATTAAGGACCGGTGCAGAACTCTTGTTGCAAAGCCCTAATCGTACTACCACATGGTGGTATGGGACACCCACAGGTGAATAATTTGTGAAGTCCCAATCTGAGCCGAGTTGTAGGTTGAAAGTGAGCGTGGTTGGTGCCATGTGAAGTCTCACTTGGCGGCGTGGTTAAGCCATGAGAAGTCTCGTCTAGGCTCAAGAGGGTCCGTGCAGTGGATTCCTTCGGGGTGAAACCTTAGAGTTGGCTCGACCAGGTTGAAGGCTTTGCATTGTAAAGGCCTTGTCATGACTCCTTGCCGCACACCTAAGGAAGTGTGTAACTCGCGTGGCACAAAAGGATGATCGTGTCTTGTGGGTAAAGCTGTACAACCTCTGCAGAGTGTATAATCTATCCTGGATAGCCGTGCCCACGGTCATGGGCATGCTGAGTAAAAGTTTCTCATGGATTAGACTTTGCTTTTCAAAATATTTTTGAAAACCTTGTGGATAGATGGAATCCACGAGTGATGAAAACCTTGCGGATGGATGGAATCCGTGAGAGATGGAAATCTGGTGAATGGATGGAATTCATCAGAGTTGCGCAGTGAAAGCGTGTGGATAGATGGAATCCATGCGTGATCTTTTGGAAAAGATGGTCCGGGTGGGATGCCCGTGGATAGGTTGGTGTATGGTCGGAGCCTGCACTGACGGTATTACTTTCTACTACAATATTATTTTTACTTACTGTATTAAATTCAGCAAGTTCAATCTACTTATTGTATTTCTTAAATGCTGATTTATGCAAACTAACCCTATAAGCCTTCCATTGAAGCCTTTATCATTATGTTGCATTTTCCCGGGTGATTTGCGGAGTACAAGTTTGTACTCACATTGCTTTTTCCACACAGAGGAAGATGTCGTTGACTACGGTGAAGATCTGGACGAATAGGCCGCGTCTTACTATCATTTGCCTGTGGGCAGGCTTGGGCTTCACTATTTATCCGTTTGCTTCCGCAGTTATTTCCTTTATTTATTTGCCAATGGGCGTTGATGTAAGACTTGGCCATAAGGCCGTACTCTTTATTTAATATATTGAGTCATTTGTGCTTGGTTATTATCTTTGTTGTGACTGTGTGCACTAGCTGATCCTGGACTAGTGCGATTTACACAGAGGATCCAGGAGTCGTTACTCCGGGTTCCGACAACTACCACCGTGAGTTAGCTCCTCCGCCTCTTGTTGGGACACTACGGTGCACTGTTGCTCCTAGCTAGTTCATCCACTCCTATCTTTTTCCTCGATGATGTCGACTACCGCCATGAGTTAGCGCCTTCGTTGTGACACCACAATCGACTGCACGACACACTCTTGTCGTAAGTGTCGTAAGAGTGTCTTGTGCAGCCTCACCGTCGTGATACAAAGGTGACGCTACCACCGCCTCTCCATTGCTAATGATATCCGGCCGCCATCCAATGCCCTCCCCTCTCTTCCTTGATGGTAGGCGTCAAGGACATCGCACACTGCATCCAGCTTCTACTGTCTGTTAGGATCTCTGCTTCTTATATATTCTTGCCATGTTAAATAGTTGGGTTCGTTATGTTGTTGTGCTGTAATGATGGATTCTAATATTAATGGAAATGGAATGTGTTATTGTGTTTGCCACTGTATTTGTTTGTTTTCAAAGTGCATAGGTAACATTATTTCTTGAGGCTAGCCAAAAAATGAAAAAAAATAAATATAGAATGAACTATCACAGATGGTTTGTATGAAGGACTATCACAAGCGGTTCTATATACCAACTGTCTGCGATACTCACCAATCACAGATGGTTCGTAACTAGAACCATCTGTGATGTGTGAGTATCACAGAAGGTTTTTTGTTCGAGCCGTCTGTAATAGTTTTTTTCATAGACTATTCTAGTTACAAACTATCTATGTTATTTTTATCACAGACAGCTCACAAACTATATGTGATAACCTTCTATTGTCACTAATATATAAATTCAGACGGTTCAAAAAACCGTTTATGATGACGGTTCTAAACCATCTGTGATGACCCTTTTATAGTAGTGAAAGTTCTTGATATTTATGAATCCCAAAAAAAGTGTAAATAATAACAAAACATGAATATTTATGACCTTGTGACTAGAAACAATCCTAAGAGTTGAGTTTGGATTATTTTAGTAATAGATTTTATTTTTACTTTAGCCATACTATTAAGAGGATTTAAAGCTAACAGCTTGAGCTTGGAGAGGTTGGGCAGCTAGTTGTGATACACACTAGATCTCTCTAGCTCATATATATATATATATATATATATATATATATATATATATATATATATATATATATATATATATAACCATAGAAAGCAAAGAAACCTAGTGAGGATGCCAATTTTGATATATGTGTGTGGAGTTTTAGACTTAGTTAGAAAATTTAGACTTGAGTTGGATAACCTGACTAAGTTGGATCATCAGTTGGATCAATTCAATAGAGAGCACGTCCAGAGGATTATAACGTGAGTCGGATGATTTGAGTGACTTGAAGCATGGCCAAATCAATTGTCCATAGGGCATGTATTTGAGTTTCAATGGAAGTTGGATGCCAAGTGATCAAGAGTATAGGTTAGATCAATTTTACTGAGAAGTGCTCTAAGGGACTAGATGATCCATGTAGACCAGACTATGCGTCAAATCAATTTAACAGAGATTTGGTATGAGATGGTTTTCATATAAGTCAAATGATCTGAGTGGGTCGGAGCCTGACCCAAATCAATTTAGCAGAAAAAATTATTCTTGAGAAGTTGCCCTAAACCGGATGATCCAAGCCAGGCGGATGATTCGAGTGGGTCAGATAATCTGACTTGGTCGGACGATTTGAGTGTGTGCAATAGCTATATTTTTTACGTTGGAAGTGTCTAAGCCAGATAATCCAAGTGGGTCGGATGATTCGACTCAAAGAGGTATTTTGAAATATCTATATGTATCGGTTAGTTTATAAGGAATGGAGCTATATATAGACCCTATGGGGTTTAAGTTAGCTCTCTTAAGATTCTATTTTAGTATCATCCTATTGAGGAGCTCAGTGGCACTTTAAAACTTGGATTGAAGATCTTAAGTGCTTTCGTGAGAGATTGAGAGTAGATTAGGTCTAAGTTATGCACCACTCCTAGTTGCTTGATCTTGCTGGATTCAAGTGACCTTGTTTGGCTATTACTCTTGGAGATTGGCGTCTCCTAAACAGGTTGGATGCGTTAGCTTGTGACCTTTCCTTGAAGGAGCTTATGGGAGGCATCAGGAGGCTTGTGAAGGTTTAGAGTCTATCTATTCGGAGCGAAGGACTACCACGAGTGGATAACTTGCGTGGTCTTAAGTCAGAGTTGTACATGTACAAGAGTGTTCCAACGAAGGGTAGAGAGTTCACTGAATCTGCAAGATCTCAGTAAAAAAGTTGGTTATGTTATTTGTGTCTTTTATGTTTCTGCATTTATCTTATTGTTTCTTATTTTCTAACTTACTAAAATTGTGTAGGGTTGAAACTAGGCTGCAAAACTTCACTATAAACCCTGAACATTTTGATTGAGCTAGTAATTTTTAATGTAGGCTTCCACGAAAAAGAATCCAATTCATACCTCTTAGACATCAAGTCCCTTCTAAGGCAATCTAATCAAAGCAAGATATGATTCACGCCTAATTTTTCACCTGTACTAAAGATTTCAGTAAGAAATCTCTATGCGTTACAGCAGAAGAAGATCTACAATTGATTTTGCATCCTTTTCACTGTAATGCTCCCACAGCGGATTGAATTTCTCATTAAACAATTCACGTGTTTACGGTAAGAGAGGGTTTGCGCTTGAGTCTCGACAAGTTGCAACTTAGGAAAAAAAAAGGACAAAACTTGTACGATTTCTGCGCCCTCCTCTTCAGCGTCTTCGCTACTCTTCCCCAGCGAGCCCCAATACGACCAACCTCCCGCCGGCCCGGCCGCTTGCCGCGGGTGATGTACAAGCTCGGCGGCCGTGGCGGCGGGCGCGGCGGCGGCCCCGCGAAGCGCCCGCCGGCCCCCCACAGCCGCGGCCGGGGCGCCGCCTCCTCCATCGGCGGCATGGCTGCGCCTCCCCGGGGTCGCGGCGCCGCAGCCTTAGCCGCCGCCGCCGCCTTCGCGGCGCAGGCGGTGGGGCGCGACGAGGCGTTCCGCCTGGAGTCCAGCGGACCGCCTGCCTTCGCGGCAATTATAAGGCTGACCCCCGACCTCGTTGACGAGATCCGGCGGGCGGAGGAGGCCGGTGGCGGCGCCCGCATCAAGTTCAACTCCAACATGTACAACTCCTCGGAGAACGTGAGCTCTCTCTCTCTCTCTTCCTCCGTCGTTTAGTTATGTTCCCTTGAGTCCCTTCCAAGTTATAACCTAACCAATTTCGATATTTTGCCCATTACGGCATAGCCTAACTAGAGATTAATTTGCTACGAAGCATCCGTTTTCTGGTTTTTCTGTGATACTGTTCCCGAGTCTGGGTTAGTTCATTCTGTAATTTGCATTCATATTGCTCAAATTTACTGCGTGGTACTTACGAGATAGTTTGAATTGTTAGGACATAGTGATCTGTTACCCTAAGTCACGTTAGGATTGCCAATTTTCACTTCCTTGTGCGGTAGCCTTGGTACTTTGGTTCTTATGACACCGATCTCTTCCATTGCTTGTTCGGTCCTTTCAGTAGCGAATTTGACTTAGGATTTGTTCAAATGCTGCCTGCTTATTATTTAGTGACAGTTCATGTTGTAGTTTGGTTTTTGTTAGGGCCTTCATTGCTGTCTCTTTTGTTGCTTGGAAATTGATCATGTGGTTTTCTCCGGTATTGGAATGCTCAAATTTCAAGGATTTCACTTGTGTAGTTTGTATTAGTTTGATATGTTGGAGCACAATGATCTGTTACATTCTCATTGGAACCTCTGTTTGGTTGGCGATGGATTTGGTGATTTCGTGCATGATTCCTTAACTTTTTACATGCATCTATTGTCCTGCCTAATTTGATTTGCTTTATCCTTTAGGTAGAATGGGAGCAAGTGCATTGCTTGTTTGATGATTCTTTTGGATAGTCTATGTGGCATACATCTTAATTTGAAGTTGTTGAAAATTCACTTTGGTTTCATGGTGCCTACACATAATTTTATTATTTTTGGTGGTGCAATTGGTTTCTTGCGTTGGTTATTTAATTCTTTATTTTTAGGTTAGGGTGAGTTTAGATTCTTATGCTGTTTAGGATTGCTCAAAGTTTTCCCCCGTGATAATCCAAGCTTAATTCAGCTCAATAAGATCACACTATACTTTTTAGGCTTTTAGCACTTACGTTCGAAGTTCTTAATGTCTTTTCACATGATTTAGTTTAATACCACTTTTGTAATTGTTAGCGCATGACATGCTCATGCATTTCTCATTTGGGTTTTTTTATTTTTTATTATTGTAACTCAGTGATGTTTTGGAATTGCCAGTGAGGACCTATATATGTTTTTTCCTTAAAAAAACGCCCACTTGTTTTTTGCTAAAGAATCACACAAATGATGGGTAGCGAGTTCCACAAGAGTTCACTAATGTCAAACAGGTCACACAAAATCCACAATGTGAAGTAGTTTTCTTGTGAACTGCACAAATCTTAAAATTACTTTTGCACAATGCGAGCTGGTTTTAAAGAAAAGGGAAATAACAGGTAGCTGTTGTGTTGGGTCTTCTTGTCAAGACAGTTTGGATTTTTATCTTTCTAGCTTACATGACATGTCAGTTTAGAGATGTGAACCCCTACTGCTATGTCTGGTTGGTGATGTTTATGAATCCCAGTTCTACTATTTTGTTTTGTTTGTAATAGCTGCTTCAATAACGTGTTGCTTAAACACCACAATTTTTTGTGTTGTTATCTACTATAATATGCATGTTTTGGCAAGAGATAAGCTTACTGGTTGTAACATTGTAGTGTCCCTACTTTATCATGTACAGGGCCCTTTTTTTAAGCTTCAAAGTAAGGTTGCTGGAAGATCAATAATTGGCTAGCTTATTCTGCACAGCATAACGTGATTCATGTTTCATGAAATGGATACATGTTTTATGTACATATGAAGGGAAAAGTAAGGCTCGTATTGATGATGGCATCCAAGTATGCATTCATGTTTTTTCCTGTAGCCTCAGTAGCACCAGTGCCATGGCCCTTGTGCACTGGAGCAGCATCTATCTACTAGTGTCGTAAATGGTGCATCCTAGTTAGCCTATCTGGAATGGTGCCTTGGAGCAGGGTTTGGAATCTCGGTTTTGAAGAAATAGTTCTCCCCTCTGATTTGCAGAATAGGCTAGTTTTCGGAATTTTTCCCAGCCTTTTTGGATTTGATTTGTCTTTTACCTTTTTGAAGTTTCTATGTTTCCTATCTATGCAATAATCACAGATGGCCAATTTTGTGGAAATAACAGAAAACTTGCCTATTCCAGCTGGTATTTCACTTCCAGCCCACACTGGATTTCTGGAAACCGGTGGGAACTCTTTGGTTCCCAGTGGTTTTTGGAAACCTGTTGTGGAGAATGTTTAAAATGTTTGGAAGTGGTATGATTTTTTAGTAACTCTACTAGGTCAGTCTAACTAAAATTTCTTTATCAAGCAAAATCTGTTCAACATGACAAATACTCTTGTACATATAATTGGTTGAATTGAGTACTGAAAGCTCTTTTCTTCCACCAGGTTATAGATGTTAGTGGTAAAAAATTCAAATTTACATGGGCATCCGAACGTGGTGAATTATGTGATATTTATGAAGAAAATCAGAGTGGAGAGGATGGAAATGGATTGCTTCTCGAATGTGGCTCTGCTTGGCGCAAGGTGAATGTGCAACGTATTTTGGATGAATCAGCAAAGAACCTTGTGAAAATGCGCTCAGAGGAGGCTGAACGTCTCTCAAAATCTCGAAAGTTTGTTTGCTTTCCCTGTTCCATAATTGTCTTGGTTTCCATTGAATAAGCGTCATCCTGATGTATACATTTTTCTTAAACTTGCTGTTTTATGATATTGCAGATTTATTTTCATATTTTTAGTAATTTTCTTATGCGTCCTTGTAAAATTGTCTGCTATAGATCAATTGTGCTGGACCCTGCGAATCCATCTGTCAAGAGTCAGGCCAAGTCAATGGCTGCTGCAGCTGTAGAAGGTTTGTACTTTGAACTATGATATCATGTTTCTTTTGCATGATGAATCATGAGTTCATTATTTGTACCTGGATTTTGCCTTCATAGTAGAAATATGTGAATGTGATTCTGTGTAATTGTTTTCCAAAAATCCGTATATGATTTAATTACTTGCATTGGATAATTAGTGTGTAAATGTGCTCAGTTTTTTCTATGCGCAATAGTAATACTAGTTCTGAATTGAATCTCTGGCTAAAGTTTGTTAGATACTGTATAATGGCTAAAGTTCGACTGTTTAATTTGGTGCTGTTATCTCTTTAAGGTAATATGCGGAGGATGAACTGGAAGCAGAAGAGGGAATTTTACAGGAAGAAGTCAGGTTTACATCCTGTTCGATCTTTTCTTTTTATATTGCTTTATTTCTTTTTATGCATGTACATTTTCCACCACTAAGAGAACCCTGCATTAGCACACAATTAACTCCATATGTTTTTTATGGGCCTATGCCAGCTGCTGTTATGGCGCCAACCAAATCAGTTTCCAAAGTGAAGCTGTCTAACAATATTTCCAAAGGAAATTTCTCTACTTCACCTGCGCCTTCTCCTGAGCAACCTGGACCAAGCATACCTTCATTTCCTGTTGGATCAGATGCAAATAATGAAGTCACAATACCTTTTGATTTGAATAAAGAGGAAAATAGTAAAGTTGAGAAAGCAACACCAAATAGGATGTCGCAGGGAACAAATCGCCGGGCAAGTGTTGATGATGATACAACTGAATTACGAAGCCTCTTGATATCTATTCTCTCGGAAAATCCGAAAGGGATGAACTTAAAGGTAATCTCTCTCTCTCTCTCTCTCTCTCTCTCTCTCCTCTTATGTAGCATGTGCAAATGAAAAAGGGATCCGGAAACTTCTAAGATGAACTAACAGGGAGTATATTCCTGAGCAGTGGGAAAACGTTATATGGACACAAAATGCTTTCAGCCTATATTGTTAACGTATAAATAATTATTCTGTACTCCTTTGTAAAAGGCAAAACTGAGTTACATGTGTAGAAACTTATATGGGTGACAGTTGTTCCATAATAGTTCGCACTATGACAAAATAAGTTGTTTATTGATCCTTGAGTATATTGCTGCTTGCATCATTGGCATTTTAATTCATGGTTGATCTTGTGGTCTGATAACTGTTCTTTACCGTTTGAACTATATGGTTTCATGATTTCAGTTTTGTACATAATGTGTTGTAATATCCATAGTTGGCTTGATCGTATACTACAAATGCTTTGGTTTATCATGATAGATGCCTTTTTTTGCAATTTGTTTACTTACCTAAATCACTTAGGTTTACTTCACAAGCAATTGTCTGATGTTCTGTCCATGGCATGTTCTGAAACATATGCAGGCCTTGGAGAAAGCTGTTGCAGTTGCAATTCCAAACGCGTCAAAGAAAATAGAGAGTATCATTAAGAATGTGAGTAACAAATATTATACACCACCTCTTTTTTCAATATGGAAACATTAACAATATATTGTGATGCACACTTGACACATGAATATTCTTCCAGATTGCAAATTTCCAAGCACCAGGGAGGTATGTGCTCAAACATGGATTGGAGGTGGAAAGCTCTAAAAGGCATGCATCTGGCAGTGGAAGGTACAATTTTTTTCTCGTACAAGTTCAATCCCTTGTTTTCTTGTCACACAGCGGCATTGCTTTCATGAAGTTCCTTCCGTAGTTTCGTGTATAATTATTTTTCTGCATGTTTGCTACTCTCTCCCACAAGCACCTCAACAGCCATCTATTGCTATCGATGTATCTAACAGGGCTATTGATGAGAACATCGAGGAAGCTGCTCCAAGCTTAAAGACAGATGATCCTGATATATTTGAGAAGATTGACATTGGGGGCTCCCCAGTTTCTGCTGCAGGAGATGAAAAGGTCAATAATGACAGTGATGGTAAAGCAGGCACGTCTAGTGACAGTGGAAGTGATAGTGATAGTGACAGTGACAGCAGTGGCAGTGGGAGTGATAGTGGGAGTCAAAGCAAAAGTGCAGCAAACGGCAGTGGGAGCAGCAGCGACAGTGATAGTGATGCTTCATCGAGCAGCAAGGAAGCATCTGATGCATTTGTGGATATCACAAGTGATGATGACAAAGCAAATACAGCACAAAGAAAATTAGCAGATGAACTGAAATTGACTTCCTCGCAAAGAGATTTGACAACACTGGATGGCGATGATGAGCAAATTGACATTGGAACAAATCTGGAGTATAAGAGTACATCGTCACACATCGATCTGAATAATTTTAATACCGACAATGATGAGGCAGCATATACACCTGCAGCAATTGAGAGCTTTGGTGCAAGCAACTTAGACAGGCCATCAGAAATTCCAGGAAGCAAAAACATGGCGAGTAACAGAATAGATCCTAGTATAGTTGATGGCAAGTATCCCGCAAATGAAATGTCTTATCCGGACAACCTTTTTGATGATTCCTTAGCACCGAGTAGTCAGAACTTACCCAAGGAAGAAGCCAGTCAATACACGAAGCAGCATAGTAGCAGAAGAAAATCAACATCAAAGGATGGATCAAACCATGGCCCAACAAAGATCACTGAGAGAAGTGGTGATGAGAACTCTACTGCAAAGCCAGAAAGTGCCAAAAAGGCCAAGGTTGACATGGCATATTCAGGAGCTACAGGTTCTTTCTCAGAGCACAGACGAAACTTACCTCCTGACAAACATATCAATGAGAGGTTGAGCAAGGAGACAGGGAATGTTGGCTTGGACACACATAACGATTTGCATGCACAAGATAGTAGCCCTGCTATGAAAGGAAGACCTTTGGGTTCTGGAAATTTACAAAAGATAAATCAGAGCCCAAATGTACCTGTCACAACAATGCACTCTGAGAGAACACAAGAAAAGATTGAGAAATCAAGTTCTAAGAAAAAGTCAGATAAGGTACAGAAACCTTTGAATAGTATGGACGGTAACTTTGGAAGAGGTTATGTACATGGTGAAGGCCACCAAGCCAATTTTGATGACTCTGACGATTCTGCCACAAGAAAAAGGGGCAGACATGGGGAACCTTTCGCTGATGAGAAAATGCACAAGCGTTCAAAGGATGGTAATATTGGTGTAAATTCCATCAACTTAACCAAAAGTACAAAAGGAAATGTTAATCATGATGAGATCATGTCTTTTCCTGAATGCAATGAAAGTAATGGAGAGCCATCATATTTGCAAAGAAATAGTGCTGAGAGATCACCTTATGGAAAAAAGGTGCTCCAGAGAGAGCTTTCAGATCTTGAGTTGGGTGAATTTCGTGAGGCTTCTTTGGACAATGACATCGGGAGGACAAGGGATCAATTTGAGAGAAATAGTTCTTCCAAGTTGCTTGATGCTAAATTAACTAATGTAGATAACTCCTACCCCAGTATTAATAACAGGAAGGCCGCTCTATCCGCTTTTCATGAACCATCACCTCAAGAATTTGGTATTGGAGGTAATATAAATCAGGAAGGATTTCCCAGGAAGACACCAGGGTATGATTTTGATAATAATAGGTCTCAACAAAGAGTAAATGTTCCACAGAGTCGGCAATTGCCAAGGACTGATAATCCAGATTCAGAGAACATATTCTATCCAGATAAGTTGGGAGAAAAAACAGGCAAAAGGGAAACAAGGATGGCACAGGGTGGAATGCTAGATCATGTAGATCCGAAGAAGAAAACTACTCCCAAGCTTCCTCAGAATGGTAGTAGGAATGTCATAGAGTCTACAACACGGAAATCAATTTCCCCTGCAGAAAATGAGGAAAGAAGTAGGAATAACTCTTTGATTGAGGCTGAGACAGGTAGGAAGAGAAGGGAAAGTTCTTCGGACGAAGATACTTTATTTTTCTCAAAGTACGATAAAGATGAGCCAGAACTGAAAGGTCCAATAAAAGATTTCTCACAGTAAGTGACAGTATCGTTGATGCAGTTCTTTTATGCCCCTTTGAAGTATTTTTGCTAGTGCATTTTTATTTGTTTTCTCACTCTTGTTGCTAAGCTTTACACTGACTTGTCTTCTCATGAAATTATTTGATCCAATCTGGGATATTCCTAGAGATTTTTAAGCTAGTAACATGTATTATATATTAGACTAGAATATGCTTTTTTTTTTTTTTTTTGCTTTTTGTCCAGTTTACCTTTGGGAGGTTAATCAAACCATATCAGCAGGCCTGGCCCTGTAATTTTACTAACCAGGTTCTGTTTTAGGCAAAATACCAGCAGGTTCCTTTAAAGTTTGCATAAATTTCATTATGGTGTCACCCTCCTCTTAGAGCTGTATAAATGTTTAGACTGGTATATGAGGTATTCTAATTCTACACGCTCCTTTGGATTGTTGGCTTGGACCAGTGTCCCGATGTCTGTGTTGTCTGGAATATTATAGGTTGTACGACCAATCTCACACTTAAGCAATGTGATTCTGTAAATCTGATATGCTTTTTAATGATAGTTCATGGCATATAAGTTTGATTGATTTTGCCCAAAATCACACTCTGCAAACTATTTATAAATGTGCCGGTATCTGTCATATTGTAGTTTTAAGTTTGTTCAGACAACTAACTGATTATATTCTTTGTCAGATACAAAGATTATGTGCAGGAGTACAGTGATAAATACAAGGTTTACTCTTACTTGAATAGTCAGATGGAGAAAACTCGGTATGTGTTACACTGTAACTGTTCCTTTTTAGTTCCCCTTTGTACTTATTTTTTCTTCTTCGTAGTCCATGTTGTAAATTTCTCCTGTAACTGATGCCTTTCTGTACAGGTCTGAATTCCTAAAGATTCAGGAGGATCTCAATGTTGCTAAAGAAAGAGATAAGGATCAGTATTATAACATCGTGGAAAGACTCAGAGACATGTATCAGGAATCGGGCACAGTATGCTTTCTGACTGCCTTTCCATTAATTCCATATACATATTGCTTATACATGAGCATACGACTATCTTCAGTTTTTTCATAACCTGAAACTCTGAAAGTGGGCCAATTCTTCCTCATTTCTTATTTTCTGTCTTGGAATTTCTGCCAGCATCCTAATCCAACAGTTACTTTTACTCAGAAGTTTAACCATTCAGTTAGACAAGGGAGACTATTAATAAAAAATTAGCATTGTCTGAAATTGTATTTGATTTGACAAATTAATGATTGTTAATCTAAAGCTCGTCCTGATTCTGATTGTGGACATATATGCTGCAGAGGCATAAATTGATGAAGAAGGTCTTCATATTGCTTCATGAAGAGTTGCAGGTGCGTGATATGATCTTTGAGTGTGTCTTTGGTAGTTTACTAGGCAATTGATTCCAGTTACTTTCACTACCATTCTAGTTAAACCTCCGTGTGTTTTGTTTCACATGGGGTGTGTAACATGTGCATTCTGATTCTTTTGGATTCCGCCACCCCCCACCCCCAGAGTATCAAGCAAAGAATTAAAGACTTTGCAGCAGAGGTCCATTCAAATGAATAATTGATGTGCGCTCATAACATGTAAGTGATGTTCTAAGTAATATTTTCCCTAAAGTACATTGAAACGTCGACAACCAACTTCAGTATTGATTGGTGATGATCATGCAGGGCATTTGCAACTGTTTTTCAGAGGCTGTCACTCAGCATCTACTCTGAAAATGTTGGGAACCTCGGCATTATGCTTTGCCTTCGTAGAAGCACATCCATGGCTTGAACATTCAGCCAAAGACACTCATCAGTGACAGGAAAGCTGAGAAGCTCACGATTTTGTGGATTGTTCTGCTGAATTTCATATAGTGATCACAGCGGCGGGGGGCAATGCAACACAAAGACGAAAAACCAGCTACTCCACATGACCGTGGCAGCGTGAGCGGGCGAAGCTTAACTTATGGAACAGAGGTAATATTCGAGGCGGCTTTACAACAGCAATTTTGCAGGTTGAGATGGGAACTGTGACGGGGCGGTCCCCTCTGTAGATGTTTGTTTATTTCGGCGAGATATCTCCCCACCTGGCGTTTCGCTATGTACATCGCATTTGTATTATTTTGATCAGTGTCAAATTGAAGTCGATTAACTCTGTACATATCTGGAGACCAAATAGAGAAGTTTTGAAGGTGGTGGGTAGTGTTCCTCTCGCAATTATTAGTAACTCTTTTAATCTCACCGTGGACGCAGTGCAGGTGTTGAAATAGTATATGTTTGACATGAGGAGCAATGAGCTGTTTATCGTCGGTTCACTTTCAGGGCCTGTTTGAAACGTGGGAATTTTTGCTGTTTCCTGCAGGCTGCGGGAATTGTACTGGCCCGTTTAAAACTTGTAACGCCCCCGTTTCCAGGGGCGTCAGAACCCGTCATTCTGCAACTACTCAAGCTTGACCAGTTACGGAACGTTAAGCAAGAGAATATCATCATAAAACATGCTTACAATAAAAAAACCAACTTATATTACAACATATGGTTTAACAATCAAGTTTTGCTGCAACGGACGTGCAAACCCAAAGTATCTTACATTACAAAACCACCAGGAAACCTGAGCGCGGCTGAAACCTAAAACCAGTGATCCTCGTCGTAGAATGGCTCTTCTGGAGCTTCTTCAACGGGGAGACCTTCATCGGCTTCCTAACTTTCTGAAGGGTTTTGCAAGCCGTGAGCTAATCAGCTCAACAAGTCACAAAGGGAACACCCTATCTTAGCTAAATTGCAAGGATCAACAAGGGAGGGGAGTATAGTTGTTTTATTAATTTCAGTGGATGCATATTTATTTGCAAACATTTTTGGAAACCCAAAAGCCTATGACTACTCCTTAGGATTAAGGGGTTTCTGATAAATTTGATTAACCAATTAATCCAATTAAAACACTTGTAAAAGTTACTTATGCCTCGCTGCTGGAATCACCAAATAGACAACTCCATTAACCGGGAGCACGGCGTATTCGAATACCTTTTTGTTGACTCTGCAGAGTTGCCCAACTTTACCCACAAGCATTCTTACCCCTCATGACTGAGTTAAGGAACCGGATCGTTTCACTGCTCAACCCTTGGTATACACTCTACCCGATAGGTTAGGGGCTCGCACACCCTCGGGTATCCGTTGGCCGACACGGAATGCTAGGCCTGAGTTGTGGAGACCTATCGTTGTCCAGTTTGGATATGCCGATCCATACCAACTCCCAATGTAGGGTTTCACTCGTGTTAAGCAGCTACTAAATCAGGGTTGACAAAGTCAACACCTATGGTTGAGCGGCCAATATGTCACTTGCTCGGCGTAAGGGTCTAGTCCTTAACATATCACCAAGCGACCAACTTCCGACTCAGGGTAAAGTGGTGGGCGAAGACCACCTCGCGGTGTCCCACAACACCTTTTCCATAACTCCCAATTTTTCAAATCTACCGGCCCTCGGCTACAACCTTAGTAGTGTGAAATTTTGCATGAAAAGTAAATACTACAAGTATTTATACCATAATTTAGAGTAATTCTAGGGTTGACAAAGGTAGGGCTACAATTTAACATGGCAATTGTCGATGGCAGGGATTATCTAAATATCAGGTCATTCTAAACATTTTATTTTACGCAATTAGCATTTCACAATTAACAATAATGCAAATAGCATATTAACATACTTTAAACGACATGGGATTCAATATGGTCAAGAATTTGCGACTTGCCTTGAAATTCGATGACCTTGACAACCTCGTAAACAACACTCCTGTGATCCTGCCCTTGCACCGAAGCCTCCGAAAACTCCAAGCTAGCACAAACACACAAAAAATAACATAAATCTGGCTTGAGCCTAATCAAGTGAGGAAAAATAAAATCTATGAAAAAGGAGTAAATTGCATAAAAATTCAAACGAGGGGTTTTTTAATTTTTCTAGAATGAATTTGGTGGATTGGAGGCCAAAAATGGGTTCAGGGCATTAAAATGAGCAAAATGGTGTAATTTGGGAATTTTTTGGGATTTTCTAGAATTTTATTTGATTTTTTGGATTTTTGGAAATTGGAAAATCTCTGGAAAAATCGGGTGAACAGTGTCGGGCTGGCCTTTTGCTACAGTGCGGCCCGAGCACTGTTTCGGCCTGCGCGCTGAGCGGGCCGCGCGGCCGAAACGTGCGCGCCTTGCCTCGGTGGATGGCTGACACGCGGCTGGCGCGGACGGCGACGATGCGGAGCGAGCGGGCGGACATGATGAGGTGGGCTAAGTGAGATCGGACGGCCAAGGAACACGACGATCCAGCGGCCGAGGTTAGATGGCAATGAAGACGTGGACGGCGAGGATGCGTCCACGTCGTCATTGTCTACCTCCGGCTCGTCGTCCTCGCCGAAAGGCAGAGAACGACGACACTGGAGAAACAGCGCCGACGACGCTCTCCGGCGGAAACCGAGGGTGGCACGAGGTGCCTTGGGAGGTGGGGAACCCATTTCTAGGCTTTGGGAGGAATGGGAAGGTTCAACGGCGGCGAACAGCCATGGAGAAGACAACGGCGACTTTCGGGTACCAGAGGCCATCGGCGGTGCTTCGGGCAAATTGGTGGTGTCTGGAGCATCTCTGGGGGTGAGGGGAACTCAACGGTGGCGATGGTTCAAGCTGAGAAGCTCTGTGGCGAGCTGGCCACGACAGCCCCCTTTCGGCCGACAGCGAGCTTCGCCGCCAAGGCAGGGAAGGGGCGCTCTCGGCCAGCGGAGTCCACCGTCGCGTTTAGGGAGCAAAGGAGAGTAAGTTAGCGAATGCAATTGAAGTTTAGAAGAGAAATGGAGGAAAGGGGCTCGGGAGTTCACCTGCGATGAAGGAGCTGATCGGTGGCGATGCAGGGGTTCAGAGCTAATCGGCTGCTTGAGAAGTGTCTTGGGAGCGTGGGGAAGACAATGCCGGGGTTGGCTGGGCTTAAAAATCAAGGGAGAGAGCGGGCGGCGAGGGAGCAGTTCGGGGCAGTTCAGGGGGAGTAATGGCGCGGCGTGGGCGAGCTGCTGAGCTGCAAAGTGCATGGGGAAGCTGCGGGGGTGGGCGGGGAGTCGTGTCCGAGCAACGGGCTGCGTCATCGCGAGTTAAGGCATGGGGTAGTGCGGGAGCAGGTGAACGGTAGTGACGGGCGGCGACGCAACGCGCGGAGGAGGGAGAAGGAGGGACTGGCAGGTGGGCCACGGGTGGCAGAGAGGAAGACCGGGTCGGGAGCGGTCGGGGACGGCTGGCGACGGCGAGCCAGCACAAGACGCGGCGAAGCTCTGCGTGCAGCGCGGGCGCATGCGCGAGGAGAAAGCGGGAAAAGAGGGGGCGTCAACGGAGAAGGAAGGCGGATGGCCGAGAAAGGAAAGCGCTCTCCGCCGGGAATTTCCAAAACGGGAAAGGGTTCAAAAATCACTCAAAAATTCAGAAAAATTCATAAAAATATTTTGAAAATTTTGGGGCCTTTCAAAACTCGTATGCAATTCCTGCATTTCAAACTACGTTTCAAGCGAGGTTTCCGCTGGGCTGTCGCTACATCTCGAAGTGCTACCATACATCTGCGGCGTTTTCTCAGAGAAGGTTGACGCTTCTGTGACCTCTACAGTCTAAACCAGTGGTAGAAACCGACCAATCGATCCTGATCATCGTGTCTAAACCCAGAGAATACAAGAAAAATGATGGGGAAATGTGAGTAAAACTTTGAACTACTACATGTACATTCTAAGGCAACTGTATCATGGTTCAGTTATCGGAATACGCTTGAAATTTCTGCACCATGTTCGTTTTAACCAGCTATCAGACGGTTGGATGATCAGATCAGACGGCCGCAAGTACCATACTCCAACCGGCTTATGATTGTGGCTTCCGGATGTGATTGTTGCCTTTTGGTTAAAATTACGCTACAGTATCTGTTAACTTTTTATGAGTTATTCAATTAAATAAAAATTAGAAAAAAATACCGCTATATATTCACAGACAATGCAAATGAATAAGAAAAAAAAGCAAGAAAGGCGAAAAAACAAAAGAAACTGAAATTAAGAAGCCGAAGCCACTTGAGGCCCGCTTCAACCGGCTTTAGCTTCCGATTGTGTCACTTGGTTTTTGGTTGAAATTATATTGTAGCGGCTATTAGCTTTTCCGAGTCATTCAATTAAAAAAAATGAGAAATACCATCCATTATATCTTCACAGGCAATGCAAAGAAATAAGGAGAGACCGACTTTAGCTTCTGATTGTGGCTGTTAGCTTTTCGTTGAAATTACATTATAACGATTATTAGCCTTTTTCGAGTCATTCAATTAAAAGATAAAAAATGAAAAACATCGTTATATTTTATGGGTAATATACAAATAAAAAAGAAAATAAAAAACATCGTTATATTTTATGGGCAATACAAATAAAAAGAAAACACAAAAAAAGAAATTAAAAAGCCAACGGATTTTAAGTCCGAAGGAAGCAAAAAGAAAAAGAAAAAGAAAAACGAAAGCCACGTCTCATCCAGCGGCTCGCTCCACGCGTTCGTCCCTGGCCGGCTGGCCCCACTTCCCAATGCCAACCCGGCAAGGCCTGGCAAAGCAGCAAGCCCTCTCTGGAAGTGGAACCCAAACGGAACCCCCGCACCACCACCATTCCGACCCCTGAAAGGCGCAAAAGCCTCCAGTAGCAATCCCAAACAGCCCCGCGGCGATCGGGGGGCGAAGCCGGCGGCGAAGTGTGAGGGGTAGAGCTGCGAGGGCTAGCCCGCCGCCTTTCTGGGGTCTCGCTCGCCAGGCTCCGGAGATGGACATGACGGAGAAGGTGCGGTGGCGCTTCTCGGACGGCAGCGTCGCCGATCTCCTCGACGCCCGCAGCCTCCACGGCTCCCCAGTAAGACTCCTGGGCATGGCCCAGCGCCCTTCCGTTCTAGGCATCGTTTGCATTTGTGCTCACCTTTGGGGCGAGCTGTCGCCCCGGGGGCGGATTGCCCGATTCGACGGAGTTCTTAGGTGGTGGAGGGTTTGCGTGGATCAGTCGATGGAGTGAGGCGGTTTCGGATTCCTCGATCCGCTTGGGATTTACAAGGGTTTATGGGCGTGGGGGAATCGGTTGATGTTCGAGTGCTTTCTGTGTGCGCAACGTGTTGTTTGAATCCGGTAGCCTTAGATGGATTCCTTCGAGGTTTGGCGTAGTGCTGCCAATAGCTCGAAATTTTGGAATCTGGGAGTGACGCAGGTGCTTGTTGATGTTTTGGTTGCATAACCAAGCAGATGTCTTTGTGTTTGTGCTTATCCTTGGTTACAACTTACAACTGTGATGGGAGGTCATGATCTATTCGTGAGTATTTTTGTTGTGGTATGCTCTTTGGGCCAGCTGTTTATCACTCTGGACTTTCGGTTCGCCTCAACTTTTATGTATATGGTGACCTTGAATGGACATTGGCTGTGAAGTGAATTCATGGGAACTAGGAGTTCTTGAGCATTAAGAGACATTAATTTTGGATTTTGATTTTGTAAGGTGCAGCAAATTATTTTGCCAGCATTGTTTGGTTGGACATTAAATCATGAATTACTGAGACACTTCGTTGGCACTCTTTTATGATTCGTTGGCACTCTTTTATGATAATGTTCTTCTTTGGTCTTGCATGCTGTAATTATGCATGTTTTGATCACAGTACCAGCCGAAGCATAGTTGTGCAGATACAAATAATAGTTTCTTCCTTACCAGGACATTAATAAGAGAGTTCTGTTCCATTCTTCTCTAGTACAAAGGCTTGCTTTGGAAAAGGAGATGAAGGTATGTGACTATTTTTTTATGTTCATCTTATCATTTGCACTAGTTTTCTCACGAGGACAGAGAAATATAGTAATTTCCTGTGTTGGAATTTGTATTTGCCATTACGAAGAAAGCTGAAGTTCCTTAATTCTTTCGTTGATTTTTACTGTGATTGCTTTTTGGTCTTTACTGTGCTATATGACAGGGTCACGTAGGTTGCGTGAATTCTATTGCGTGGAATTCAAATGGCTCACTTCTGCTATCAGGATCAGATGACACTAGAGTAAGTTTCTGAACATAGTTTGGTTGGCTAACGTTACTAATTTCTTATCCTTTTTTTTTCATGTTTTCTTTAGTACTAGGACTCTCATTTCTCTGCCAACTAGTTAAAGACCCGTGCGTTGCAACGAAGTCATAAAAATGGTGAGACAAAACTTACTGTCTGGTCAACTTCACACATCAAACATTGGAGAGCAAGCGATAGAGATAGAAGGGTGGCCAGAATGTGCGAGGAGATGGGGAAAGTGGAGGAGGTAGGCGGTTGTATCCTGAGAGAGAGAGAGGAGGAGAGAGACGAACGATCCACATCAAATCGGATGGCTGAGAAGAGAGGGGGGAGAATGGACCAACCACTAACTCATACTTTTATAATAGTAAAGATATTATATTATCCTAGAACCCTGTTTTGGGAGAAATTTGTTCACCTGCTATTTTTTCCTTTGCCTCTGAATGTTCTATTGTGCTTCTTTTATAGGACTAGATACACTATGGGTAATCATCTAATGGGCCTTTTTGTCTTTGAAAATATGGTAGCTCATGAATGCTTTACTTGTCCAGCAAACGTAAGAAGTTTTCAAGAATTTCTCCTTTGTTTGTCTGTCGAATTGAACATTCTGTTCAGCTGTAGACTAAAGGAAAAAAAGAGGAGAAGAAACTGATCTGAATGATAAAATGCCTTTTTCTTGCAAAAGAGATGTTGCACAGTGGTGACATAAGTTGTAATTAATCTTCGAATATTCTTTGTGGCTGGCTTCATTTTCAATGGTATAACCTGGGACTATGCAAAGTGTGAGATTTTATGGTTCATTCAGTGTTTTTGTATCAATATTTGTTCTACAGATCAACATCTGGAGTTATGCTAATCAAGAGCTGTTGCATGAAATTGATACCGGACATTCAGCAAACATATTTTGTACAAAATTTGTCCCAGAAACATCTGATGAAGTAGTAGCCTCAGGAGCAGGAGATGCAGAGGTACACCCATTTAAGAGTTATTTTCATTTCCTGTATCCTGGTTATTTTGAGGCTTTTTCAGGAGAGGGTTACCGATTCTTTTCCAGGTCCGTGTTTTCAATTTGTCTCTTATAAGTGGCAGAAGGCCTAGAGAAATTTCTATGGAGCCATCTTCAGTTTACCAATGTCACTCAAGGAGGGTCAAGAAACTAGCTGTAAGATTTCATGCTGATAGGCCATTATTTGGGATTTGATATTCTAGAGTATGAAGGAAATTAGTCTTTGCATTGCATCTATTTTGACATAGGTCTGAGGTAGTTCATGAATGAACTGCTTTTAGAGTTAATTATCAATAAAGAGAGAAAATCGATGTCCTATACTTAAGTCTTTGCACCACTCGAGATGTGTTCTACTTTCCCACACATTAAGTTTTTCTACTCTTTAATAAACCTCTGCTTGGCTCAATCATGCATAATTTTGTTTGTTTGCCAAATGTAGGTGGAAATTGGGAACCCTAATGTAGTGTGGAGTGCAAGTGAGGATGGAACTCTAAGACAGCATGATTTTCGGGAGTGCAGTTCCTGTCCTCGCGCAGGATCTGCTAATCAGGAATGTCGTAATGTGCTTGTGAGTATTCTATCCCTTTTTTTCTTCTTGTTGGGTTCCTTGTTTCTGTTGTGGTTCTTTGGTGCAGTCTTCTTGTGGAACATGTTATTCAATTCCTATATGTCCAGCTTTTGCAATTTAGTTTAGGACAATATATTATATATATATTTTTGTTTTAGGTCCTTGAAAGCCAAATATGGTGGCAGATTTTACTGTACGAATATTTTGTTGTTTGATTTTAAATGTTCTTCTGTTTGAGTTCAGCTGTAGTGCTTTTTTGTGCTTCATGAACACTTGGACCAGAACGGAACTAAGTGTGCTTATGTTGTTTTGGGGTTGATCTGTGATCACTTTCCTATTTAGCAGATGGATGAACCTGTAATGCTGCATCTTGTTGGCTTATGATCATATGATAAGTTAACTTTGTGATCAGCATATTGTGGCATTCATTCTCCAGCTGCTAGGCGTAGTAATCGTATTGTGTCATTAACTGTTTTGTTCTTATGAATCCTATTAGAACTGCAGGGATTATTACAGCCCTAGAATAATTGCTGGCTGTAAAATTAGCTGATATGGGTGTGGGCTTGGTTTTGATTCCATTTTCTGCATTACGTGTGCTTGTGGCAGCTAGATCTACGATGTGGAGCAAAGAAGTCTTTGGCTGATCTCCCCAGACAAGCACTGGTGCTGAAGTCTTGTGATATTAGCTCTGTTCGGCCCCATCAACTCCTTGTTGGTGGGAGGTAACCCACCTTGTTGCCATCCATTAGTCAGTGCATAACAAACCTTGCTTTTTTCAACCTGAATAACAACACTTTACGACTTGATGTTTGTGCAGCGATTCATTTGCTCGGCTGTACGATAGGAGAATGCTTCCGCCGTTGAGCTCATGTCAAACAAAAAGGAAGCCGCCACCTTGTATTAAAATGTTCTGTCCGTTGCACCTTGCTGATAATGTAAGTTACACTGGTTCTTGAGTAACTTGTTGTGCTGGTTCAATCGTGTATGGTAAAGCTGGCAATGATTGTCCATATATGTTAAATTCACAGCGGTGGCTATATATATTTGATATGCTGACTTGGTCTTGCCCAAATAAATGAACCTTGAATTTAAACTATAAATCATTGCAATATGTGGTAGGAGAACAATAGAAGTACTCCCCTAAAAAAAATAGAAATAGATGAAGCATTTCTGGTTGCCTCTCTTTAGCCCTAGAGCGCTGACATTCATATAATTGTCATGTCAATGTAAATAGTTCTGTTATTCTGGCCATCTCTATGATTCGTTACGTATGGATATCCCTTTTATTCTGGAGTTGTGGATGAGTTTTAACTGTCTGATCATTTTCATAGAAAGTACAACTTCTGGAGCATTTAGATTCTCCCTGAAATTTGGCTAGAGCATCTGAGTTGAATAGGCAACTTTGTTTAGTTTTGAGTTTGAGATTTTTTTTTTATCTGAAGCTTTCAAAATACTTCTTTTATATTTATTGACTTTGGGCCTCTGCTTTGTAATCAGGGGAAGTCAAATTTGCACCTTACACATGTTGCATTCAGCCCAAATGGGAAGGAGGTTCTTTTGAGTTTCAGTGGTGAACATGTATATCTATTTGATGTTGACCCAGGTATGATCGCTTGGCTCCTTTTTGTATCCTCTTTCTGGTTATCACACCTTTGCTATCTTTTAGTCTATCTCCCAGCGTTTATATATCTTTAATATTATACTGATCAAACTTATCTGTTTATGGGTTCAGACAATATGAGTTCAGTGAGATACACAGCAAATGATGTACAGGATCAATTATGTTTACCCCCTTTTCACAAAGAACCGGCAAAACAAAATTCAAAACGAAATAAGCTTTCAGTAAACACAACTTCGAGAAATTTGTGCAGGGTGAGCAGTGCTCTGTGTGTGTGTGTGCACGTGCACTCGCACGGGCACATGCACTTGTGCTTTTCACTTTTGTAAACATGGCCCACTATTTTATATCACATCTGTTGTTTGGTCTGCTAGTGCTAGACATGTTGAACCTCTGTGCCTTTCATGGCACCCATTTCAGGTAGATATGTGCAAGAAACTTATGCAAGTTGCAAGAAAATCTTTGAAGATGGGCACTAACCTAATGCATGGGATTGAAGCATGCTGTGAAGTACTTGAGTCTCTGGAACCTGATATTGATGACAGCATGAGGCTTGATTGCTTGTGTACTCGAGCAGGATTGAACCTGAAGGTTTGCCTGCTTTTGTTTATCTGTTGTTGAAACTCTGTTCTGTGTAAAAAGTATGGATCATGAAATTTTGATCTACAGAGGAGGTGGAAACATGATGTTTACATGGCTATTCGGGATTGCAACAAAGCGAGGCATATTGATTTTACATCATTTCAAGCACACTTGTACATGGCAGAGGCACTATTACAGGTAAACATGTGTAATTCAGTGAGAACGTTGTGTGCATGTACTGTCAAATAGTATTGTAGCTCTGTATCACACAGAACCAAAATTGGTCTAACCTTAATACCTTGAGTTGCTTTGCATCTGTTAGAAGATGTTAAATTCCACACTAGCATGAAGTGTTCAAGCAGATTTGGAATGTGTTTTTGTGCTGCCTATTCTTTGTCAGCCAAAACTGAGCATTATTTTAGAGCTACTCTGATTAGATGGGTGCTTATATTATACCAATTTGATTAGCAACTTTTGTTTAATCATGACTGATTTCAATTGTATTAGTTGTATCTTGGATATATTTGGTTTCAAAATGTTTCATTTTTTTCACTTGTTGCACTTGCTGATAAAATTTACTCCCTCTGTTCTTTTATAAATGACATTTTAGACTGTTGCACACATATTAAGAAAAGACAAGATCACCACTATATGCCTATTAAATGTCTCTTACTATATCATTAAATCTGTTTTGTCTCCCAAACCACCCCACCTTTAGTCCCGGACCAATGAACAAAGAGACTGAACCTCTTACATGTAGCATGGATTAAGCAAGTTAGGAGTAATTTAGGAAGATATGGTTACGTTTCACCCTGGAAACGTAGAACATGAGAACATCATTTATAAAAAACAAAATTTGCTGATTTGCTCTCTAAAGCATTATTTATAAAAGAATGGAGCGAGAACTTCCCGTTTAAATGAAGTGCTGAAACTGGATGACTATCCTCCATCTCTTGAAAGATGTATTGTGCCTTGTGTAGTTAGGAAGACTGAAGGAGGCATCTGAATATGCGGAAGCAGCAAATAGTCTTGTTCCACCATATTCTGAATCTGTGAAGCAAGTGGAAAATATAAAGGAGCGACTTGCTGCAGGTGAGTATATTTGACATAAACAATTATTTTGTCGCACATAACTATGGCATATGAATTGATTTTTTGGAGATTATGTGATCACAACTTCACATGCTAAAAGATCATGTAGTTGGTTGTCCTCCAGTGTACTGAGCTTGGTGACCACCTAGTAATCTTCCATGTTTGGTGGTTGTTGCCATGAAGATAAGTAGCTCACACGAAAAATATATAAACAAGGGAACCTAGATTTTTTATTTGAGCATACCATGTTCATTTGCTTTTGTTTGTAATTTTTGGTGTCGCTGCTGATTATATTACTTTGTAGCTTTGGGTCTTGATGTCGAGGGTTTATTGAAATTAAGAATTTTAATATGCCGACAGATTTTAGGTTTAGTTGTTACATTGATGCAGAAGATGTGATGTCCGACTTATTGATTGTTATGCTTTTGAAATATCTGATAGTTCTGTTTTGTTCAAACAGCTGAACTTGAGAAAAATAAAAAGGATAAAGTAGAAAAGACCAACACCGATGCACAGTATGGAAGGTTACGCTCATTGAGTGATCTACTGTTTAGATCAGATGCTAGTGGGTCATCATCACAGGAGGGCCGAGAAGATTCAGATTATGATGACGAAATGGAGTTAGACTTTGAGACATCAGTATCGGGTGATGAAAGCCGTGATAGTGATCCAGGTGTTGTTCGGGGTAGTTTAAGTCTAAGATTCCACCGAAGAGATGATCAAAGTAATGAACAATCTGGTGAAAATGGATCGATGGAGTCCGCTCATGGCGGTGATTCTGCCTATCAGGTTCTTTCTATCTTGCTTTCTCTTTTATCTGAAGTTCCTAATACGAGATACTTTTTTATGATGTTTATATCTGTATTTTACTGATATTGCATGGATATAACATAATGCAGCCGGAAGTTGCCATTGATATGAAACAAAGATATGTTGCGCACTGCAATGTGGGGACAGATATAAAGCAAGCTAGCTTTCTTGGTGAACAAGGTTACGTTGTTCCTTCTTGCTGTCATGTTTAGATCATTAGATGTATTTGAATTTGTGGTCCTCCCATCGGCGACTTGCATTTTTATTTACGATTTTGTGGTACCAGAAATACACTGACCTTTCAAGTAAGTCACACAGCTGTGCACCATAGCTAGCAACTTTGCCACTATATTATCAAATACCCTTTGATGTTTATAAATCAAAATCTTGAACCAATAAACGGTACAAAGTTTAAATTTCCTTGTGGAGTTTTTGTTATCTGGTCTTTGCAATGGATCCTAAATTCTAGATGTGGCATAAAATTAACGTATGTAGAATCACTTGCATTGATTTGAATTCCCTTGAATTCATGTAAGAGGATAGCTCAAGTTAATGTAAATATACTAACTGTCTAATGATGCGTTCCTCTTGCAACAGGGGAGTTTATTGCCAGCGGAAGTGATGATGGCAGATGGTTCATATGGGAGAAAAAAACAGGAAGGCTTATTAAAATGCTTGCAGGGGATGGAGCTGGTAATTATGTTTTGATTTTACCACTGCAGCTATCCCTTGAGTACTGCTTCTCATGTGCCTTATATTTTCTTTAGTTGTGAACTGTATACAGTCTCATCCCTACGATTGTGCTGTTGCAACAAGTGGAATTGATAATACAGTAAAGGTATATAATCTGATTTGTTTTGTTGAAGTACTTTAAATATTTGGTTCTCATTCTTCTCTTGTCTTCGTTTCTTTCTTAGTTATGGACACCAGATGCAAAAGCTACATCTATGGTTGCTGGACCAGAAATTGATGTGTTAAGTGCAATAGAGAATAATCAGCGAAAGTTATCCCGCAACCGTGAAATTTTGCTGTAAGATGTCAAACATTACCAAGAGTTAGACATCATACCATACTATGCTGTCTTGGAATTAAATTACCATAATTTGCGTTTTTCATCATGCTTTTTATTTTTTAATCTGGCTACCAGTTATATACGAAATAAGGCTAGTAGTGAATTTTTCATATTATGTTACCGTATACAGTTAGTAAATTGCTTCCGTGTACGCAAGTATAGTAGCTTAGTGAATGTTGAAACTATTCCATTTTATTGTGGTAGGAGGAGATAAGCCAAGTTAAAAGAAAGAGATGCAATCTATTCAGCTGTTCCTTATTTATCTACCATGAGTTGCATCTAACATGCATGATATTAACTCGCACAGTTCAGTTGGTATTATCTTTCTGTTCTCATGCATAAAGGGTTACATACCTATCTGCAGGCCTTTCGAATTTTTGGAACGATTTCAGATGCATGAGTTTGCTGAAGGAAGTTTACATCCTTTAGAGTGTGCTCAGACTTGATCTACTATTGCTTGAGTTGCTGAGGTACAGCTGTTCACTGGAGATTTTAGGGCATCCCTAGCAACTTACAATCTAAGGACTCACCACAAGTTCAATAAAATATATGTTGAACTGGATTGCTGGATACAGTTAGGACTTGTGGAACAAATTATATGAAAACTCTCTTTTGCTCTGGATAAATATCCATGTTTCAATTAGTAGACATCTGATTTTTGGCTTTTGATTTGCTTTTTCTTTCAGCTTTCCAGAAAAAAGGGTAATACATGGAGATTTCATCCAATATGCAAGCAGTCAATGTCTCGGTAGGAGTGAAATTGCAAGGCCTTGTTGCAATTGTAGACATGGATTTATAGATTATGTTGGTACACCTCAGATTTATCTAAGCAGGTGTGCTGGTGCTGAAAGTTGTTGCTTGTGATGTGAATAAACAGTGCAATGCTGTTGGTTGGTTGGTTATAATGATTCATACCTGCTATGCGATGTGGATCCATTCCCTTGTACAGATTGTAGAGAGGCGAAGTCCTGTAATAAGCGAACCGTTCATATATGCATATGTTGCAGTAACAGAGGCCTCTGCCGTAACGTTCTGTTCTTATTGGCCCGTAGGGCAAATTGGCAATGCTATTCCGAGGCTAGGAGGATGTTGGGTCATGCCTATAATTATATACCCGTGAGACCTCCTAGTGTGGGTAGAAGCTGTAAGAATGATGTATAGCACTTCCTATTTTGTAAATTTCTGCTGTGGTTGTGATTGATTCTGTAACTATTGGTTTTGTTTTGAGTCCCTGACTAGCGGTTGTTAGGGGCCCCTGCTCGGACAACCAGCGTAGGTTACTACATGCGTACGTGAATCAAGTCGATAAACTGAAGTAGTGAAGTTTCATCCAGTTCAGAAACTTTACCCGTATAATTTGGCCTGCTCGAAAATGTAGGGTAATTATCTCTCCCTCTGATCGATGAGATATTCATGCTGTTTTTTGCTGATGATTTTTGGTTTTGTCTTATAAATAGTAATAGTTCTTTTTTAGCTTCTAAAAACTATTTTTAAGCTTTTATAGAATAATTAGTTTTTAAATGGAATATCTTTTTAAGATAGGGTTTACTAGTTAATTGTAGTACATACTGTACCGACTTTATTTATATCGGTAAAAACCGCATTTGAATTTCTGTTACTCTGTAATCTCTCGCATGAACAGTCCAAAAGCCACAAGATACAGTTAAAAATCATAAGCTTCTGCTAAAAAGAATAGGCTTATACTCATATGCAATTTTAGCTGATATAAATGAAGTTACTATGGTGCATATCACAATCAACTAGTAGACTTTGTTTGAAAAAGATATTTCGTTCGAAAGAAACTAAGTACTATGAAAAAGTTATTTACTGTAAACAAACGGCCTTTAGGAGCCAAAGCCAATAGTTTCTGAAGTCGTTCAAGCTCCACGAATTTGAACACACCACGAATTTCTCTAGTTAGTAGTTTGACAATTTTGAGGTATATTTATCTCTGTTATTTTTGTTGAATGATCCTCAAATGAGGGATCTTTCCCAATCTCTCACACACGTTTAAGAGAAAAGCAGGTAGGTTTGGAAATGAAATGGAGCACTAAGGTAATTTTTGTTGTTCCTTAATTCCTATGCAAGGCTACAGCAACTTGTATTTGCAATTGGAGTTAATACTTCATGTTTAAGAAGTTTAGGGGGTGTGTGGTTTATAGGAATAACATGCCACACTTGAGTCAGGCAAATTTGATTTTCGTACGCTAGTGTTGGTTTGTTGCTGCACTTGTGGTGTGTCATATTTTTAGCCCTATGTCTCAGGTGTCATGGACAAATATTCTCGCTAAATTTTGTCACACTTGTGGCTGAGAAATTTTGGTCACAAAAAACTATGCTACACTTTGTCACAAAAAAAGTTTGACAAAATGAGGTTTCTAAGCAAACATGTCCTTGATGATCGGAAAACAAGTTCTGCTTCAACTTGAGGCAAGAGGTATTTGTACTTTCTTTTCAAAGTCGTTTTCAACTATTTATGGTCGTTGACGATGGGTTTTCATATTATAATATACTAGTAAAAATAATAAATACTAAACCTATTTTACAAGGCAAAGCAAGTATTATTTTTACATAGTTAATCCGTATATTTTTACCTACATTTAAAAATAATTGACTATACGGATCCTCCATGCTAACCTATATACTTAGAAACGGAGGGAGGACAGAGCGTAGTTCAGTTGACAAAGGCCACTGATGATCACGCTGTCCACCTATGTTCAAATCTTAGGTTCGGTGTGCATGCTCACAAAAATAAAATTGGTACACATGCATGTGCGCGGAGTGCGACAGCACGTGCACATACTCCGAAGGCCCTGTAGCCTTCGATCAACTATTATTTAGAGTTATGTGTAGTAGACACATATATATGTGTGTATATATGAGTAGTGTCTGCGTTGTACCCTAAAAAAAAAGAAACGGAGGGAGCAGCATTACATTTTGGAAGCAACCAGAGCCTCGACGACTAGCATCGTGGACGAAATATCCATGCGGGGCAGCAAGGTTCCCAGGTGGTCCACGGTAAGGCGGGTCCAGGAGCCACACGAACACAAGGCATAAGTCGGCCGGTTTTTGGCAGTCGCTGTAGTACCTAACTTTTAAACGGAGTATTTTTTTAAGACAGGGTCTACAAGTTAAACGTAGTACGCGTTAAAAGTCTAATGTCTGTACCAATTAAAATCGCAAGTGAGTATCGATCTCTCCGTAATCTGTACCGTAAACAGCAAAAATTCAAAAATTTTAGCTAAAAACCATAAATCGCAGCTAAAAAGAACAGATCCATTAACAAGTCGTGCGCTTCTTTTAAAAGACGAAAGGAACGCACCGTCCTCCTCTTGTGCTGAAGGTGCGTTCCAGTTTCCGGTCTGTACACGGAAGACGGAACCATGTGCTGCTTGCCTGGCTAGTTGGCTTGTGTTGCGTGCTGATCTTAGATGTCATGTCTATCCGCTGCATGCCCTCTCCCGAAAGAGTAGTAACACTTCAGCGATAAGTCTGCACCTGATGTCGCTACGAGTTCCAGAGACGAACGCCCGGCCAGTTGCATGGCCATTACCCTCTGCTGGGTGGCATGTCGGCACGGCTAGGGCCAGCCTGCTGCCGATTTGATAATGTTGAAGGAAGTGAATTGAACGTTTTTTCTGTTTAACTTAAATTTTTGGATGAACTAGATGATGTATATAACTTAATATTGTATCAGTTAGCCCAACTAAAAATAATAATTGTAGTACACTTCTATTTTACATCTGAGAGCTAAGAGAACTTATATATAAGGGAGAGTGTTAAAGTATAAGTGAATTATTCATCTTTCCTCATTAATTTAAATTTTTAGATAAACTGGCTAATGTATATAACTTAATAGATAATGCCAGTTTTCTTATGAATTAATGAAGTCTGTTAGTCTCTTCCCACGATATGTTTTGATATGCTTTCTCTAGCTGCATTTGCACCTGCCTTGGGGCAGGTTCAGCACACGGTTTCATACTTGAGATTTGGTGGTAGCATAGAACGTTTCAACTTATATGGGTTTGTTCTTTTTAACGTATTTTAGTTTATGATTTATGATTTTTTGGATTAAATAAATGGAATAGATTCTTCATCATTATTTCGAAGTGGCTTATCGAAATAGTCCTTTATAAGTAGTTTATCAGCTTTTGGTTCATTCGCATGAGCACTCGCACTAGGATCAAAAGTCATAAGCTGCAGTCCAAAAGAACTAGCACTTGAACGAATATGTACTACTTTTTATAGTACCAGTAGACTAGCTAGGCTCTATTTATGTTGTAAATATGCTCAATATTTTAATTCTAGATTTTACTAGGAGACAAATATCGTAAATATTGATGTATAAATCAATACTAACAACAACCAACACATTGTACTTTGAAGTATATGCAAAAACAGAATTCAAACAGAGTCAATTGATCACATGAATGACTTATAGTTGGGTCTGATAAAGAATAGAAAGCAGTGTAGACTTGATACGGTGCAAAATGTAGATGAAGCAGTGAAGCGAGCGGTCATATATATGTGTGTGCGCACGTGCGCACACTAACTGACGTGATTAACCAGCCATTTACCTACTGTGTTATTATGAGCATATTCTATAAAAACACAATCGATTATTTTAGGTTTAAGCTTGTTCTTTTTCTGCAATGATATATTGACTTTTGTCAAACACCCTCAAGTTTGTAGAAAATTGACATTATGTTTTCTCTCCTTTCATGTCTCATATGGAGTAATCACACTCTTTTTAGTTATTACTCTGTTTAGAACGAAAGTTGTTGTTAATATAGTTTCCCCCATGCCTTAAGCATACCGACACTCTCTAACATGGCATTAATGAAGTATGTTAGTGTCCGATTTTTTCTCTTAGCTACCTCGTTTGGTTAGAATAAATATGGTGGTGTAAATTCATGAACTATTCTATGCTTATAATAAAATTGTGAGAAATGATAGATGTATTCTCCTCCACAACTAGACCTCAGTCTTTTTATTTTTCTTCTCTAGTTGGTTCTCAGCCTCAGCCTTATAAATATTAAACAGTATAAAGCTTCATACTTAGTTTTTAGCAAATATACATAGCAGTAGCGTGTTGAACCATCAATAAAAGTTAGAAAATATCTTTTGCCTCGTTTAGTCAACAATTCATTCATTTAACACAAATATGAATGAACAAAATATAATGGTGCTAAGTTCTTTTCGTTCTCTAATCCCTTAAAGGGGTTTTGATGCTGCTTTGCTTGCACACATGACTGGCAATTTGATCATTTGATAATTTCACATTTTGAAATTAAATCTAACATGAATATTCTAGCAATACTATCAAAACCAATATGACAGAAACGAGAATACCAAATATTAGCCTCACATTTATTTAAACCAGTTGCAACATTTAGATTATAATAAGACTGTAAAGTACTTACGCATTATAACTTTATTTGCACTTAGGCATTATAACTTTTTTTTGACTTGAACACTAACTTATAACCATCCCTGTATATGACATAACTACTAATAGGGTTCTTTTGAATTGTTGGAACATGCTGCAATTCTTCAAGTGAACAATCTTCCCTGAAGTAAGTTTTAGATCCACCGTGCCAGCACTAAGATCTAAATCATGCAACCTGTTTTTCATTAGGACAGAGGAAGCTCTTGCTACCTGATAAGAAGAAAATAAATAAATGCAAGAACATAAGTGAACATTAATACTGGTATCAATCCCACCAATTAGTGGATTGATATGCCAAAAAGACAATAGGTGAATTACCATACACTCCTGAAGTCGAGGTCTCGCCTATGATCACATTGACAACCTTCTTCTTCGATTGTTCACTATCCTTGCTCTTCCAGAAGAAAAAATCTTTTGCTATATGAACTTCTTTACTGCACAGGAAGCAAGTGATGTCCCTGAAGTTTTTTTCTTAGTTTTATTCTTCTTAAAGCAAGTTGTCTTGTTCGGTTTGTTGAATTTTTATGTCCTTGCTGTAGTCTTTTTCTCTATGAAATTTGCATTGTTCTAACTAGAAGTGTTGGGTGCATCTTTCGCTCTTACCTTTTCTTCCACATCGAGGACAACAATGAGATCCTTAATAAAAATTTCTTCCCTTTTGTGTTTGAAGATAGTGGCAAAATTCTGCCAAGAAGTAGGAAGTTTGGCAACAATATCCACAACCACAAAATTAGAAGGCAACACATAGCCTAGATGCGCAATCTCACCAGCCAGTAACTGCAGGTTATGAGCTTGTCTAACTATGGATTTAGCTTCATCCATGCAAAAGTTGAAGAATTGCTCACACATGTAGAGTCACCGACATACCTCTGTCTTTGCACATTTATGCTCTAGTGTATTCTACAACTCTATGACAGACTTATAGTCCATATATACATCATAGAGCTGATCTGCCAAAATAGTCAGAATGTAGCCAAGAGCGATGTTGCTTGCATTTTTGAACATTATGAATTGGTCAATCGTTAATAGATATTATGGGTGGATAACCCACCATAACCCCAAAATATGAGTCAAAACTTAACTCTACTCTACCTATACGAAAGTTCTGACCAGAAAACCTCTCAGGTTTATTGCATTCGAAGCACCTGCCATTGTTGAATTACGATAAAGTTCACAATAAGGTTTTTGGATTGATGTAAATATGCACAATATTTTAATTCTGTATTTTACTAGGAGGCAAATATCGTAAACAACAAGTGACACATAAATCAATACAAATAGAAGACAACAAATTGTACTTTGAAATATATACAGAAATAGAATTCAAACAAAGTTGATCGGTCATACGAACGACTCACAATTGTGCCTGATGAAGAACAGGAAGTAGTGCATGCTCGGTGTGGTGTAGAAATAGATGAAGTAGTGAAACGAGCGGTCACGCAGACGTGTGATGCCCAGTAACCTTATTGTCGCCCCTTGTGCAGGTCTTCATAGCACTAATGGCTCGGAGATACTGCTCCCCTCCTTCACGGTGCATGCTTGGAACAGGAGTCGTCGAGGTTTAGACAGCGCAACACACCAATGCATGTTTGCAAGAGGAAGGAAACAAAATGGAATAGGTAGTGATTCAAGGCACACTGCTCGGACGTCTCCATGCATATATATAGATGCAGATTGTTAAATGACATGATTAATCAACTATCTATCCACTGGTAACTGATGCAATTAACCAGCCATTTACCCACTGGAAAATGCATGCCATCAATACTCAGTAAAGTCTCAAATTCAAACATTCGAATCTCATTCAAACAGAGAGAAAGAGAGGTGCACGATTTATCAAAAGTAAGGTGGACTTGGTTTGCCAAGTAGCGCACCACGTCATGGCGCGGTTGTGCATCACAAGTCATACAAAAATATATGAGTACATGTATGTGTGCGTGTGTTTAGTCAAAACCCTCTCATGCCATGTGTCTTAAGCTTTTGGGAATAACAAGAATCCCACCTTATATATTGGTCTCTTCTACTTTGCTTTAGCAATGTGGTACTGAATTATGTTAGTTTTACAATTATAGAAAATAAGCCTCACACTTATATGGTCTTAATTTCTAACAGTTTATAGATCGGGCAAAATCAAGAATGAGTATGTACCTATCTGGGAATGAAGCAAAAAAAATCATATGACACATAATAAATAATCGAAACTTCTTTCAAAAATTCTTTCATTTCAAACATGGCTTAGGCCCCATTCAAAAGTGATATAGCTTTTGATTTTTTTGGGCTAAAATGACATTGTAGATGTTGTTAGCTTTTTATGAGGTGTTTAATTAAAAAAATAGAAATAGAAAAAAAAATAAAACACCCTTATATCTCCATAGATAATGCAAAGGAAAAAAGGAAGGGGGGGGGGGGAGAAAAAAAGCCACATTAAGAAATCAATACGTTCGAAACGGATTTATTCTTCTGAAGCCAGAAGCTGTTTGAAATGGGGCATTAGACTTACTTCGGAGTACATGGTGTCAGGGGTGCATCCAAAGTAGCTTGGCCTGTTGATCCCAAGACAGTCTCTTATTCTACTTAAGTGGCACCAATGTAAGACATAGACATATAATTACTAAAGGGAGCGACTACTACGCTTCTTGTAGCGCTATCATGCTATCTTCGGCAACCCTCCTCCACGATCGGCATTCACTGTCGTCCTCCGCGCCTCCATCGTTGCTGTTGCTGCTCTGCTTATCACGGGCTCCGCACGTCTCCCCCCTCTTCCACCACTGATGGTGCCCGTGTCGCCCCTTCTTCCCCGCCGCCGCCACACCAACCTCGTCCAACCTAAAATTCCTCCCGTGCCGCCCACCTCTGTCCCCACTGCCCTCCTCTGATCTCATGACCGGCAACTTCACCAACGCATCCCACTGCCGAGATGTCCCCACTCACCTCCCTCTATACTCTAGGGTTTCGGTGAACCCTCTCCCTAACCTAAGGAACCTTAAACGTAACCAGCCGTCGTGGCCACCGTTGCCACAGAAGAAGCAAGTGGTGGGAGTCGCTTGTCGTTGTAGGGGTGGTGGGAGAAGAGAAGGAACAACTGGAGGTGGTCGCACGATAAATCCCAACCACGAGCTCTCCTTGTCCAGTAGATTGGATGGATCAGACGTACGATAAACCTAACGTATGTCTAGACGCGCGATAGATTTGACGAGTACTAAAATGTTAGCCAGAGGCGTCTGCTTGCCAAAATGTTTACAAGCGTTAAAAAAAAAGTCGGAGATGCAAGTGCTAATGTCACGCATACAGGCACTAAGAGCAACTCCAAGAGATTAGCCAAAAGAAATATCTAAATTTAGTGATTTAGCTATTCTCTAAAATGAATCTCACCCAAAAAAACAAGACTACTCCAACAGGCTATCTAAACTAGAGGGCGCGGGTGGGTCGCGTCTGCTGCGGAATGAGGCGCGCGCGCGAAAGAACGCCGACCGCGCCAAGAGGCTGGATGGTGAGCGAGATAGGCTATCCAAAAATAGAGAGCGAAGGAGGAGGGATGGAGAGCTACTAAATTTGGAGAGTCATTTACAGAGTCTATTGAAGACATTTTTTCTCTAATAATAGCCAAATTTACCTTTAAAAAATAATTTAGCTCTTCTCTTGGAGTTGCTCTAAGACCGGACCGGACGCCGTCTCCACGTCATGCTAAGGATCTTTACAAAAGATTTCCAAAGGCTAAACAAAGTCAAAGATCATATGCCAATCTCACGTATACACACACGCATCAGGCAAAAAAGAAAAAAGAAAGCAAAAAACGTTCGTTGTTTTATTATTACCGTGATAAGCGCTAGGCCGTGTGTGTCGGCTTGCCTTCTCCTGGCCTAGCATTCCTCCTAACCACATGTGTGAACGCCGCAGAGCACTCCACCTGCCACGTGGGATCCCATGTGGGCCCCACACCCGCTGCCTGCCTCCGATTGACCGATCCCCGCTCCCTCTCTTATTCGCCCCCGCGTTTGCTCCTAATTTACGCAGGATGCCATCAACGGTTATTGCTTTGCTTCGTTACGGGCTACGAACAACAGAATTTTCGTACTAATAATCATTTTTATTGAAATTACAGAAATATACCCGCGGTAAAATTTTTTACAAAAATAGGCTCAAGTCGCCCAATGGAAAGGCGATAGGCTCCAGTCGCCCTCCCATTGAGCGACTTGAGCCTATTTTTGTAAAAAATTTTCCCACGGATATATTTCTATAATTTCGAATAAAAAATAGATTATTCGTACAAAAAAATTCTACGAACAACAACATATCCATCTCCTTTCGAAATTCGGTGTGTATAAATAGATTTTCTGAATGAATCTAAACAAATTTTTTTAGTTGCGACAAGGGTTTTTACAAAACTTCTGATACGAGAAAACCAGAGCTCTTGAGCTAGAAAGCAACTATTTCATACTGATACGAAGATACTTACGTGGCATATGAAATAGAAACATATGTACGGCTGCCGACATGACAAATTAATTCGCTAGAAGCGCGTGCAATGAACTAGAATGTTCCGCGACACGAAGCCCGCAGTTTTCTTTTCGGATCAATGGAGAACTTCTCCACGTGGAACCACATACGTTAGGGTCTTAAATGCAAAAGCCAACTCACGAATAAAAATTTCAGAAAAATCTTTACAGGCCATGGCAGGAAGAGAACGACTTTAGCCGGATTCTTTTGCGCTGATAATTTATAATTTATGGTTTAGATATTTAAATTTTAGTTATTTACGAGGAGTAGTATGTAAAAAAAATATATGTCATTTTAGCTGATATAATTGAACTCAATATACTTTTTACTATAATCTTCTTATTAACCTATCTTAAAAAACATATCGTTTAAAAGCTAGTTACTGTAGACAGTATAAGCATTATTTGGCTTTAAGCCAAAAACAAATCCACCTAAAGACATTCTTCTGAACTGTGATAGATAGCTTTACTATGTTATTTAAAATGATAATGAACGATAAAGATACCGATACTATTGATACATATGATTTTAAACTAAAAACTACTTAAAAATTCGTTTTAGAAAACTATTTATTTTATTTTTAAAAAATTAAAAGTCAAAAGCCAAATATACCAAGAAAGAGGCCAAAAGAGTGCAGCTTCCACAAAGATCTTGAGATGAGTGAAGACTGCAGACACCGCATCAGCTAGCTGGCATTACCAACCGCCCCCCAATTCTTACCTTCACTTCCCAAGCCAGCTAGAAAGTTTGCCAAAAAAAAGCATCGGCCAGAAGACAAGAAGAGCTCCTGTACATTTTCCTTCTCCCTTCTGATCCTATCGATCGATTTCATGCGGCAACTTTACAAGTCCATCTGAGATCGCCAAGCTAGCATTGATCGATCCATGGGAAGCAGCAAGCCGGCCTCCGCCGCCGGCGCAGGTGGCCTGCCGCAGCCACCGGCTGCCGTCTGCTGCATGTGCGGCGACCACGGCCTCCTGCCCGAGCTGTTCCGCTGCGCCGCCTGCTCCTTCCGCTCCCAGCACACGTAAGTAGCACACACATCCTCTCTCTCTATGCACATCGCTCAAGTATACCTCCTGCGTACACTTGCAACGAACATACATAGGAGTACCTTACACGTACGTACATAAAAGTCCGTCTCTAATCTGTTATTGTTGGTGAGCTCGCGCGTTCTTGTTCATGTTCGCGCGTTCTCCGTCATATTCGCGGTTTTCTTGGCAAAGTTGGCAGCATGCATATATAGGATTATAAGTATTAATTTTGGAATATGATGATCTGCATGGATATTCTTGGATGGGAATAGGTTAGTTATGGCAGATCAATTTGTGAAAAATATATTCATGGTCGATATGACGTATGAGATGACACACAAAACATGCGTATATACAAGTTGCTAATGGCTATTTTTCAGTTCTCCATCGGCAGCTAGCTTTGAATTCAGACATGCCCACCACATGTACAATGGCAGCAATCGAATAGTTTCGTGCATGACTTCGGACCATTCATATTGGTGTTTGTTTTTGGTTTATGAATAATAACAGTACGGTGAAAAGCCTACAAAAAAGAGAAATACTCGTATGCGATTTTGTATTTCTCCGGCTGGCCGGTCCTTCTCGCCACCCGGCCCGCGAGCGCGTCCAGCTAATTTATTCCCACGTTTCGCACGATCGACGCGAAATTGTCAATCGAAATGGGGCCTATATATATATTCCGTCGATGTTGATTTAAGCTGACCTGTACCCATGATCCAAGTTCCAACTATACACGCGTGTTCAAGTAATTCAGTGCGTTAGTACGTTGATCAGTTCTTTGATCTTTCCTTACATGCATGCCTGTCTACCTCAAATTAATATCATGCAATAACGTAAATCGATCGCATAATCTGGTAATTAATCACATATTCACTGCATGTGCCTAGCTAAATCTGCACACATGGTCATGTATCAGATACTGCACGGATCGGTACCCGCAGGCGGATTCGTACGGCACGTGCAACTGGTGCCTGAGGGCGGATCAGGGAAGCGGCGCCACCTCTAGCTCGCCGAGATCCACCGTCAAAGCGGCCGTCCGGTCGGCCGCTCACGGCGATCAGACCAGCAGTGGTGGCGGCGGCAGATCGGCAGAGGCGAAGGTCGCCGCTCGTCGCGACTTCGCTGCGAACCTGAACAAGCCTATCAAGAAGCAGCAGCAACATCAGCAGCGGCTCCTGCTGCGGCGGTCGGCGTCGGACCTGGGCAGCCGCGTCCGCACCGACCACGACGCGCCGCCGTCGCCCGGCGTCGGGCGGGGCAGACCGAGGATTCGGAGGTACAAGCTCTTGGAAGAGCTGATCATGACGAGTATGTAAATAGTTTTGGTTTCGTGGATGTACGTGTAGGTTGTAAGAGTAATCTTGTTGAGTCGTATCCAAGCAGTAGACGTATACAAACTGGATACTAGTCCCTTTTGTCTGAATCCGAGTGTTGAATACGTACAGGAGTCAAAGAGTCCGAGTAGAGTAAGGAAGTAGAAGCCGAGTCGGTTTTTGAGTCCAATTGCTGGTCTTGTAGTCCCGTAGCCTTTATAAGGCCCAGCCGAGTCCTGTAACTTAGCAAGGCAAAAGAGCAAGAGAAATAAGAAGCAGCAATGCCTGCAGTTCGCATGCACGTTCTTGTGTTCTTCTTTCGTCGAGTTCTTCTGTGCACGGCGAGAAGCTTCTCAAGATCCATAGGGCCAAATAATTGGTATCAGAGCTAGGTGCTCACTTATTGTGTGACACCGTTGAAGAATATGAGAGATGAAGCGTCGACTTTGAGGGCCAAGAATGGGTCAGTTTCTCTCGAGTATCCTATCCTCACCATCGACAATTACCCACTATGGATAATGATGATGAAGGCAAATATGCACATCCAGAGAGTCTGGGGTGTAGTCAATCCGAAGGGAAGGACAAGGAGATGGATATAACAAGATGGACCAGATGGTTTTGACCATCATTTACCAAGCGGTGCTAGCTTCCATGATGCGGTAGCTCATCGGCAAGGAAACGGTACATGAGGCGTGGGTGACGCTTCAGACGATGCTCGAGGGCATTGAGTGTGTGAAGGAAGTTCAGTTCTAGACCACGCGGGCTGAATTCGAGAGCATGCAGATGGGAAAAACTCAGTCGGTGAACGATTTCTCTGGCAAGCTAAATTCCGTCGTTAATGAGATACGTTCTCTTGGCGACAAACTGGAGGAGAGTGTAGCGATGAAGAAATACTTGCGCGTGCTACCGGAGAAATTTCTCCCAATAGTGACCATGCTCATGTATTCTGATAACCTTTCGAAGATGAAGATTGAATAAGTCATGGGCATGCTCAAGGCGTATGAGGAACTGCTCAAGGGTTTCCAAGTGCAACACAAGCGGGCATTGTTGCTGAAAGGGTATGCAAAAAATGATAGACGCCAGGGGCGTAGGGAACCTGCATCAGCGCCAGGAGGGCGTGGTTCGTCGGTTGGGCGGGACACAATCATGGCCACATGCACGGCAGAGGCGGTTGGGGCAGCAGTGCTAGCCGCGGAGAGAGGGTTGGGCGTGGTGGTGATGGTTACACAGCTGAGATAAATCACACATCAAGTATTTTGAATGCCAAAAGTTTGGTCACTACGCATCAGAGTGCCGCAACTACATCAAATGCTATGAGTGCCATAAATATAGACACTATGAATTAGATTGCCGCAACAAAATGCATCGGATTGCTGTAACAAAAGGAAGACTGAGGAAGTCAATCTCGCCCAAGCTCGCGAAAATGATGAGTTGACACTCCTCCTCCCTCTCTGTTTGGAATAGGCATCGGCCATGGTGATACTAAATGAGGTGAACGTGGTGCCTAATTTACTGACAGGAGACGACGGTTGTGAACACACTGATGTGTGGTATTGGACATTGGGGCGAGTAATCACATGACAGGTGACTACTCATATTTCATGAACTTGATGAAAAATTTTTCGGTCAAGTAAATTCCAGACATGGCTCCACAGTTCAGATTAAGGAAATGGGACAATGCTTATGAAGTGCAAAAATGGAGATAAAAAACTGCTATCAGAGATATATTATATACCAAAGCTGTGCAACAATATAATAAGCCTCAAACAGTTGACAAAAGAAGGATGCATAATTGAGCTCAAGGGCCCGTTCTTGTGGGTCTTTGACAGATATGAAAACTTGCTAATGAAGGTGAGGAGACCACCAAACCGACTTTACAAGATTTCCTGTAAACTTGTAAGCTAGTTTGCCTAAAGGCCAGTATGGAGGAGCCAACGTGGCTATGGCATGCAGGATTAGGGCATGTTAATTTTCAGTCCCTAAAAAATATGACAGACAAGGAGATGGTGATTGGGTTACCCAAGATTGATCACCCCCAACGCAAATATGTGAAGGGTGCCTAGTGGCGAAACAAGGAGTCCATTTCCAGTGCAGGCATAGTTCAGAGCAACACGCCCACTGGAATTAGTTCATGTCAATTTATGCGGCCCAATTATGCCATAGACTAATGCTGGTAATAAATATTTTATGCTTTTCGTGGATGATTATTCTAGGGGGATGTGGGTGTATATGCTCAAGAAGAAGGGAGATGCAAACACTACTATAGAGAAGGTCATACTAGACATCTCATCATAGATGGTTCTATAGAATCCATCAGTGTTAAGTTGCAGTGTAGTTATCTCAGACGGTTTTACTAGCGTGACTGTCTATGTTGCAACCAATGGTAAGAACCGTCAGTGATGACCTACTTATCATAGATGAATTTTTTACACAAACTGTCTGTGATACATCATAAAGAGCTCATAATAAAAATCGTCTGTAATATATGGACTCACCACAAACAATTTTTGTGAAAAGCCATCAGTGATACATCACAAACAGTTTTTTGTTTTAACCATCTGTGATATATCAGATATTATAGATGGTTATTTTAAAAAACCATCTGTGATGTAACTTATCACAGATGATTATTTTTAAAAACCATATATGATAGTATTTTTCTATATACACACACTTAGGGCATGACAATCAAATTAAGTACATTTGATCTGAAATAACTCTCGGATGTTCGAAGATGGCTCTCCACCTTCTTGATGACAGAGGTCATTGACTTAAAAGGAGAATTTCACTCCAGCGACATCAATTAATACTTGTTCAAACATTTGATTCAATTATAATTCATTCAATTGTAATTCATTTTGAGTTATAATTCACTTATATGTAATCTGCTTGTTTGTTTTCATATGGTATGGCTAGCATTTCCTGAGGCTAACAAAAAAAAAACAGAAATATTTTTAGCTATATAAAGAACTATCATAGACGGTTTCTAACACAAAACCATCTGTGATACATAGACCATCACATGCATTTTTTGTATTAGCCATCTGTGATATGTCGGATATCACAAACATTTATTTTTAAAAGTCGTCTATGTTGTGATTTATCATAAACGGTTTGAGAGCTGTCTATAACAATCACTTGTTATCACTGATGCAATAAATCAGATAGTTCAGAAACTATCTCTGATGAGGGTTACAAGCCGTCTGTGATGACCCCATGTAGAATTTTTTTGCATAGGCTGAAAATGAATCAAATCATAACTTGAAGGCTTTGAGGTCGAATCGGGGAGGTGAATTCCTTTCAAATGAGATCGTAGTTGTATGTGAAGCTAAAAGTATGACACACTGGGCCTATTCTTTTTGGTTGCGGCTTGTGGCTTTTGGCTGCGGCTTGTGACTTTTGGACTGTTTGTACGAGAGATTACAGAGTAATCACTGCTACAGACAGCCCTATCACAGACGGTTCGGAACCATCATCACAGACGGTTCCTGAACCGTCAGTGTTTAGGTGTCAGTGATAGTTGGTGGTTATCACAGACGGTTCCCGAGCCGTCTGTGATAACTCACATTACAGACGGTCTTTATTACTAACCGTCTGTGATAGTCTCGTATCACAGACGATTTTTGTACACAATATCACAGACGGGTTTTATTACTAACCGTCTGTGATAATGTGTATATCACAGACGGTTAGTAGTAAAGACCGTCTGTGATATCATTCACACCACAGACGGCACTCTTTGAAACCGTCTGTGATATTGTATCACAGACGGTTTTTAACAACAAACCGTCTGTGATACCAATTACATCATCCATTTTATTTGCTATTTTTTGGCTAGCCTTAGGATATGCTAGCCATGCCCTCTGAAAGCAAGCAAGCAAATTACAGATAAATGACAGATATAAGTTAATTGCAATTCATAGTAAATTACAACAAAATTCGATACACAGATGAATGTAACAAACGGCCAGCAGATCACATACATATATAGAATGAAAATCGTTACACAAAATCTGACAAATGAATTCAATTGAAGGAATTATTTGATTTGTACATTTGAATCCAATGTTTCAACATCTAATTATCACCATTGCCGGCGTGGAACTCTCCCCTCTTATTTATGACCTCTGCTAGCAAGAATTCGGAGATGATTGCACGAATGTCGACGAGATTGTCAAGATCATATGCACTTTCGTCGAAGTGCACCCGCTGTCGCTAGGAGCAATGTTAAGTCATTAATTAGCATGTGCGTGTAATATAAATACATATATATAATCAGAAAGTAATAATTATTGGAAGGACCTGACAAACCTCTGGATCATTGATCTTAGTACCCATGATTTCCTTCATATGGCGGCAAACGTAGAATCCACATATGTTGCCCTGTAGCTGCTGGTGGCACTGCAAAAATAGAATTACATACATCGGTATTGTCAATTCTAGAGGCATTATAACAAAGTACGATATAGAATTGTTATGTTGTAGCGGGTACCGGAAATCGCGTGTTGTGTCGTAGCGTGTCACTGGATTTGTCGTGTCTTCCTCCTTGGGCAACATAATCGGCAAATGCCCTACGTGATTCAAAAAATTTAGCCTCGGCCGTGGCAAACAAAATAAATATTACAATAGAGTTATGTATGGAGGAAATGAGTTTACCTGTTAAGTACTTCTTGCACACAACTGATGTCGTGGTTGCTCCTAAGGAGGGAATCAAGGTATATTACCTTGCTCCATTTTGGTACAATCACAATCAAAATCCAGTGATGCCTAGTCATGTGTGTCACCATAATGACTAATCCTAAGTTCATGTTGCATGTAAAGTACAAATAAAACATATGTGTGGCAACTAGTGAAGCATTTACCCTTGGTTGAAGGGTACCATGACGTATTCCTTGTCGGTGTGAGCAATCAATCCCCTCGTTATGTAACCTTGCACGAAGGATGCATCTGTGTTGATACATTGCTCGGAGACCAAGTGAGGGTCGAGGAAACCCACCGGTCGTCGCGATCGCCGGACTTCTTAGATCATGTATCTATACATAAAGAAAGAGTAATGACATTTATCTGTATAACGTGAATGTAGAACTTCATTGTACAGTACACTTACAGTGTCCAGCATCGTAGAAGTGAGGCGTCGAGTTCGTCGAGATTGAATAGTAAGAATAAATCTTCGAATGTCACGACGATGTAGCCCGAGTCGTGGAGGAAATGCGTCTCCTTATATTTCAGAGTGAATGCACTCTGCCGGTTTGGCTTCATGTTGGACTTCTCCATGTACCAGGCATGCAATGTATTGCAAATCAAAACAAGCTGGGATAATTGTGAATCGGGCACCAACGACACTCCTAGAGTAAACTTCCATGACACGGGACGCGGCTTAATTTTCTTCGCATGAGCCTTGGAGGCCTTGGGGCCTCGCTTATGATATGTTCTCGGTGGCGTCTCGGCGGGAGCCGATGCAACAGACTTTACTGGATTTAGAGGTGGAGGTGGAGCCACCGGAGCCGATGTGCCAGGTCAAGGGCGACGCCCCTCTTGGGCCACTGGATGTGAAGATTGTGGCACAGACATGTCGAGGACGATGTCCCTCTTGGGCCACTGAACGAATGTGTGGACGACATCCCCTAATGTCTTAATCTCTTCGTTTGGGGGCTTCTCAAGAGGGACGGTCTTAAAAATATCATTAATCATGTCCACCTGAACCTTTATGAAACCGGTGTCTACTTGTACACCGTGCACCGGCGTCCACAGCAGCAATGGATACACCATGCCGCGCCGGCGTCAGCGGGAATAGAGCCAACAAGCGACTTTGAGGTTGCAAGGCATGGGCTCCTACATAACGATACAAGATGAGTTAAGGCGTCCACGAGAGAGATCTATGTACCATTCTAAAGAGGTACATTACCGAATGTCATCAATACGTAAGTGGCGTCGCTATGTTCAGAAATTGGTGTGGGCGCGCGACTCTTTGCGACGTTGAGGGGACCGGTACCGCAGTGGTAGGAGTGGGTTGCGATTGGTTGCGGACTTGTCTCGATTCTTCCCGCAATGAATCTCTCTCCTCGAGTGAGGCGATCGCTCTTGAAGTGAGGCGATTGTTGTTCCTCAAGTTGAGCACGAAGCTCTGTTTTATTTGATCGCGATGCGCCTTGGATCTCTTCCTACTCCTATATGTCTCGGAGTAACTGGAAATCCGTGCCTCCAAGGTACATAAACCCCATGCCTCGTGTGCGACACAGGTGCTCCTTGTTTTCCAAGGCTGTGATAGTAAATCTATCTCCTATATTCTTCAAAGGAGCCACGAGAAGATTCGGTAGTCAATGATTGCTGCAAGAGGTAATTAATCATGTTATTTTTGAACCCATGAAGTTCAAGAGGTGTTAACAACTATGTTGTTTAACATATTTTACCAGGCGTTGGGACACTTCCTCATCTGCGGGGTTTTTGAAAGAGACACCCGAAGATGTGGTTGATGACCTCGCTTTTAACCAGTTTCGAGCGCGCTCGTTTGCGATCCCGGCAAATGGCGGAGAGGCCTTCGATCGGATTGCGACCTCATCCTGCATCCTCTATTGCGGGATTTTACCCGCGTACCCAGCAGTGCCAAGTCTGTGAGGGTGCGTGTTTTGTGACTGGAGAGCCTTGTGCGTCGCACTTTGTTGTTCAAATTCGGTCGTCGTCTTCATCTGCACAAAGGCCTCCCATGTTTCCAGTGACACGAAAGGATACTTCGTGAAGGGCGTGACATCCTTGGACATGTACTTCGTCACAAGAGTGCTCTTAAAATTCTTCCATGCTTTTCCCATCGCGAGGAGCGCCTGCCCTTGCACGAGTCCCTGTATTTCTGCTGGGATCTCGAACGAATTTGTAATTTCCTCCCATATCTGACTTTTGTGATCCTTTGTCAAATCTTTCCAGCTTGCTATGGTGATGGGGACCCGTTGCCTTCCAATTATCCCGCAGGTAGTCCGAAATGATGACGCTGCTTTCTTCGGTTCCAGAGGGATCCCATTCGGAGAGACCACCGTGATGGTCATTCAGCCCTCTAGCCTTTTCAATACTCCTCGGCCACGTTTAGTTTTCGCAATCTTGGGAGCGTGAGACCCAGATGACGACAACGAAGACTGTGTGGACGCCATCTCTCTTCTAAGAAAAAACTAACTGCAGTGAGCTATGGTCCCAGCTTGTCAAAGTTCTATGAATCAAGTGACACAAACCAGTGCATCAAGTTCATTGAACAAGATACACTGGAGTGTGTCACTTGCTTTATGCCCTTTGCCAAAGTTCTAACGATTAACTAACTGCAGTGAGCTATGAGCCTTCCAACATGTGAAGCATATAACATAAAATACGTGTGAAGCTCGGAGGGAGCGGCGTCGGGAGGGACCGGCGGCGTCGATCGGGAGGAAGCGGCGTCGGAGGGGCGTCGGGAGGGACCGGCGTTGGGAGGGACCGGCGGTGTCGGGAGGGAACGGCGTCGGGAGGGACCGGTGGCGTCGGGAGGGAGCGGCGGCGTCGGGAGGGAGCGGCGGTGGGAGTGACCAAAACCTAGCTAGCAGGGGCGCTGCAGAGTGGAGACAAGAGACTGCGCGAGAGCGGACTCCGCAGACCTAGCTGCGGGTATTTAAAGATAAGCTATCACAGACGGTTCCTTAAACAAACCGTCTGTGATAGTGGTATCACAGACGGTTCTATCGATATAACCGTTTGTGATATGCATATTATCACAGACGGTTCTATAGATACAACCGTCTGTGATATCCAATTATCACAGACGGTTCTATAGATATAACCGTCTGTGATATCCATATTATCACAGACGGTTGTATCTATAGAACCGTCTGTGATGTGTTATCACAGACGGTTTCTTTTGATAAACCGCCTGTGATAGTTCACTATAAATACCCGCAGTTAGCTAAGTTCCTATGTCATTTTACAATTACAATGTGGAACATAGATACATTTATGAAAAACGCAAGCATAACCATAAATATAACTATTTCTTAGTTCCTTAGTCATTTTACAATTACAATAGAACATACATATATTTATGAAAAACACAAGCATAACCAATATCATTTATTACAGTTTGGCTATATCATTTTAAATAAAGCCCTTCACGATGATCAACACGCATATAGCTTGCTTCATCGCCTTGTTCTTCCTCGAGCCTGATGCCGTCTCCGAATGGAGGCAAATCATCAAATTGATTGTACTCTTCCTCATCCACAACATTCTCAACCCCGACAATCCTTCTTTTTCCCTGAAGAACTACATGGCGCTTCTTATTTGCCAGGTCGGTTACATAAAACACTTGAACAACTTGCCTCGCGAGTACGAATGGTTCGTCTTTGTATCCTGCACATTCGAGGTCCACGGTAGTGACGTCGTACTTGTCAACCTTTACACCCCGTGGGAGTTGGACCCAACGGCACCGAAATAAAGGAATTTTGAAAATTACGTAGTCAAGCTCCCAAATCTCCTCTACAAACCCGTAGTACGAGCTTGGGCCAGCGGTACTGCCGTGCGCATCATAGGCATCTATGCGGACACCTGAGTTCTGCACTGTGCTATTTCTATCTTGATCTGTTGTATAAAATGTGTAGCCATTAATGTCGTATTCTTGCCATGTCACAATTATAAATTTTGACCCTTTTTCCAACCATTGTAGTGTTTCACTTGATGTCCTCCTAGTCAATTGCGCCTTGAACCATTCGTTGAACTGACGGTTGTGTTGTCTCGTGATCCAAACTTCTGATTGGTCTGCATTCTCCTGACGTAGCATGTCCTTGTGCTCTTCAATATATGGGGTCACTTCAGTCATGTGTTGTAAAACCATGAAATGGGCTTGAGCATACGTATTTTGATCCGGAGTTATTGCTTTCCTCCCGATAGTCCCGATACCCTCTAGCCTCCCCTCGTGACGAGATAGAGGTACACCTATCGGCTCTACCTGAGCCATGTATCCGATACAGAATTCAATGACCTCTTCTGTTGTATAACCTTCGATGATGCTACCCTCCGGTCGAGATCGATTGCGTACATAGGACTTCAGAATTCTCATGTACCTCTCGAAAGGGTACATATGACGTAGAAATACGGGGCCGCATATTTTTATCTCTTTCACAAGGTGGACAATGAGATGGACCATGATATCAAAAAATGATGGAGGGAAATACATCTCTAGATGACATAGAGTTGTCACCACCTCGGTTTGCAGAGTATCTAGTCCATCCGGATCAATGACCTTCTGAGCAATTGCGTTGAAGAAATAACATAGCCTTATGATTGTCACTCGAATCTTGTTCGGCAAAATACTTCTAATTGCAACAGGTAGCATTTGTGTCATTAACACATGACAGTCGTGAGACTTCATGCCAATTAATTTTAAATGTTCCATGGAAACAAGTTTCTTCATGCTTGTGGAGTGACCGGATGGAACTTTCACACCATGTAAGAACTAGCACAGTTCAGTTCTCTCAGACTTAGACAGAGTGTAGCATGCTGGGGGAAGGTACGTCCGACCTTTATCGGTCTCTATCGGTGCTAACTCGGTCCTGATGTTCATAGCGACCAAATCACGTCTTGCGTTAACACCATCCTTTGTTTTATCAGGATGTTCAGTAAGAGACCAATCAAACTGTCACATACATTCTTCTCTACGTGCATGACATCGATGCAATTGCGAACTTCTAAGTGCTCCCAATAAGGCAAGTCCCAAAATATTGACCTCTTTTTCCACATGTTCTTCCTCAATTTACGTCTCTTTTCAAACACAATATTTATATCTTTGACCATATCATACACCTCTTTCCCGCTAAAAGGTCTTGGTACTGAGTCATCCTCTTTTTTTCCGTCAAATTGTTTCTTCATCTTGCGGTATGGGTGATACTTTGGAAGGAACCTACGGTGATGCATGTACACAGTTTTTCGCGAGTTGTTCAACCACACACTCTCGGTATAATCTAAGTAGTGCGGACATGCTTTGGCTCGTTTTATACTCAACCCTGACAGGTTACCAAGGGCAGAAAAATCATTAATGGTGCAGAACAACATGGCGCGTAGAGTGAAGTTCTCTCGTTTGTCCGCATCCCATACATGTACCCCTTCATTCCACAGTATTGCAAGATCTTCCACCAATGGGGCTAGGAACACATCAATATCGTTGCGGGTTGCTTGGCCCTTGGATAAGTAGTGACATCAAAATATATTTCCGCTTCATACACGACCAAGGAGGAAGGTTGTACATGCACGAGTCACGGGCAGTGCTATGTCATTGCTCATGTTACCAAAAGGATTCATTCCATCGTACTCAACCCAAACCTTATATTTCTCGGTTCCACACCGAAATCTACAAACATCCTATCGATGTTACTCCACTGGGCAGAATCAACAATATGTCTTATCATTCCGTCTTTCTTACGCTGCTCGCAGTGCCAACGCATCAATCTTGCATCCTTGCGGTTTGCAAATAAACGCTTCAAACGGGGGATTACAGGAAGATACCACATCACCTTAGCAGGAGATCCTTGCTTCACCTCAATGCCTTTCCCATCATCAGTCATTTTTACGCTTGTATCGGGATGCTTTGCATACCGGACAAACATGTAAGCTAGCATACTCTTTACGGTACATGATACAATCATTCCAACATGCATGTATTCTTTCTACTTCCATTCCTAATGGACAAAGAATCTTCTTGGCTTGGTAGGTGGTTCTCGGCAACACATTTCTCGTTGGAAGCATGTCCACTAGGAGACCTAATAATGCCGTGAAACTCTTGTCGGACCGACCATTGCTTGCCTTCCATTTTAGCAGTTCTAGAACTGATGACAACCTCGTGTGTTGCGGCTTGCAGCCCGGGAACAAAGGTTTCTCCGAGTCCTCCATCAAGCCCTCGAATTTACCAAACTCTCTCTCACTATAGTTCCCTTCTGCATCACGTAATATCTGATCCAGATTGTCATCCTGCGACCTATCCTCATGATCGAAAGAACAGTCCACAACTGGCATATCGTTGTCTCCCTCGACTATGTCATAACTACCTTCTTGTGTACTCTTCTCTTCACCGTGACTTGTCCAACATCTGTACCCTTTTCTGAAACCCCTTCGAATCAAGTGAGCTTCAATATGCACTGAGTTGCTAAACATCTTGAGATTATCACAATCAATACATGGGCAATGCATATATTTCATCCCCTTCTTCAACATATCCAGCTCGGCCGCCCTTCTAAAAGCAGACACGCCAGTGATGTACTCTTCACTCACACGGTTCTCAATATACATCCACTTGATCCATCTACGCTACACAAGTGACAAATGGGTGTCAAAATGATTATTACCCTACTACTAACCTCCGATCGATCACTAAGAATGTTAAGTAATTGAGTACTAATCTCTGATCAGATCACTAAGAATGTTAAGTAATTGAGTATACTAACCTCTGATCAGATCACTAAGAAGACGGTGATATTTTTTCACCCCCAACTCCCTAAAGCCGGCCGCCTTGCTCCACCGATGCAGCGCAATGAAGACAGATCGGTGTCGACATCCTTCAAGCAAGTACGCCAAGTAATTAATACTACGCAGAATATCACAGACGGTTCCAACCACAAACGGTCTGTGAAAATGATATATCACAGATGATTCGTATTAATAACCGTCTGTGATACAAACAATATCACAGACGGTTAAAATTAATAACCGTTTGTGATTGTTGTTTATCATAGACGGTTCGCATAAATAACCGTCTGTGATAGTCTAACATTATCACAGACGGTTCTTAACACGAACCGTCTGTGATGTCCATAATATCACAGACGGTTCGCAATACCAACCGTCTGTGATTTATGCGTATCACAGACGGTTCGTATATAGAACCGTCGTGATAGTCCTTCACGAGCGGTTTACACTACAAACCGTGCGTGATAGTTCACTCATGCGCATGATCGCCAATTGAAGCATAGCATAGCATCCGAGGCACATCCGAGGCCTGCTGCTGTGTCTTGAGGAATGCCAAGAGATGGTCTTCAGATGTGGCATTCCTCAAGACAGCAGCAGGCCTCGGATGTGCCTCGAATGCTATGCTATGCTTCGAATTGGCAGTCATGCGCCTGACGAAACAGTTCATTTTTCCACCCAAATGGTCCATGTATCTTTTGCAACAATCACAGCTAATACAGAGGCAAGCACAATAACACATTCAGATCTATTACAGCTAAGAACGAACCCTTCATGGCACGACGGTGCGGCTGAACAAGACACACTTACGACACTTACGGCAAGAGTGTGTTGTCCAGCCGCCCGTCAAATGCGGGACAGGCGCTAGCTCATGGCAGTAGTCGGCGTTGTGGAGGAACAAGCAAATACAGATGCAAGCACAACAACACATTTAGATCGATCTATTATAGGATAACAAGCTAACGAACCCTTCATGGCACAACCGTGCGGCTGAACAAGACACACTTACGACACTTACGGCAAGAGTGTGTTGTCCAGCTGCCTGCCATGCAGCGACGAAGGCGCTAGCTCACGGCAGTAGTCGGCGTTGTGGAGGAACAAGCAAATACAGAGGCAAGCACAACAACACATTCAGATCGATCTATTACAGGATAACAAGCTAACGAACCCTTCATGGCACAACCGTGCGGCTGAACAAGACACACTTACGACACTTACGGCAAGAGTGTGTTGTCCAGCCGCCGGCCATGCCGTGACGGAGGCGCTAGCTCACAGCGGAGGGGAACCTAGCTAGTGGATGAACTCACGTGTGACTAGTACCGGTGGAAAGGTTGGTGAGAAGTTATTAATAAGGACCGAGCCGTTGGAGGAACTGGTGCCAGCCATTCGATGTGGAGAGAATGGACAGGTGAGATCGAAGTCCTGGGTATACGCCAATTATTGGTAACATTTGCTTATCACAGACGGTTATTTACACGAACCGTCTGTGATGCATACTATCACAGACGGTTCGTGTTAATAACCGTATGTGATTGTGCTTATCACAGACGGTTCATTAATAGAACCGTCTGTGATAGACCTTCATAGACGTTTTATACCACAAACCGTCTGTGATACTTGACAAAAGTGCAAAAAAAAGACATTCCCAGATTCTTCGGTGAGCAGCCGACATAGCTGACTTCTTCGCTGAGCGACTATCCATCTGCTTCTTCCCACTTCTTTTTCATCTCGGTCTCGAATCACGTGCGCGATGAGCGATGATTCAGCTAATCGAATCATCGCTCTCGGCGTGCGTGATCCGAGACCGAGATGAAGAAAAGAAGTGGGAAGAAGCGATGGATAGTCGCCAACGAAGAAGTCGCTATGTCGGCCGCTCACCAAGAATCTGGAATGTCTTTTTTTTTGAACTTTTGTAATAAAATTGCCTTGAATTTTGCAGGAAAAAGAAGGATTGTCGGAGTGGACATCACATCTCGGCAGTAGTCGGCATCGTCGAGGAACATGCAAATATAGAGGCAAGCACGACAACACATTTAGATCTATTACAGGATAACAAGCTAGTGAACTCTTCATGGAACGACGGTGCGGGTGAACAAGACACATTTACCACACTTACAGCCATATATACTCACAGTGGATGAACTCACGCGTGACTAGTACCGGTGAAAAGGTAGATGGGGCGTTATTTATAAGTGCCGAGCAGAGGGAGGAACTGCTGCCTGCCATTCGATGTGGAGAGAATGGACGGGTGAGATCGAAATCCTGGGTATACGCCAATTATTGGTGACACGTGATTATCACACGCCAATTATTGGTGATATGTGATTATCACAGACGGTTATTAACGCGAACCGTGTGTGATAATAAAGTTCATAGACGGTTCTTAATACGAGCCGTCTGTGATGTTTCAGTTATCACAGACGGTTCTTAATACGAGCCGTCTGTAATGTTCGATTATCACGCAGCGGTTCGTATTAATAACGATGCGTGATATTAATATCGATTTAACGAGCGATGCGTGATATTAATATCAGAATATGAACGGTTTGTGATATTAATAGCAGAGATGGTTTGAAATACGAAGCATCTGCGTTAATGCTTAAATATGCGCGCCCTAATCCTTCTACACACTATGCTCTCCCTGATCATAATAGCAGAGATGGTTTGAAATACGAAACGTCTGCGTTAATGCTTATATATGCGCGCCCTAATCCTTCTACACACTATGCTCTCCCTGATCATCTTCTTCATCACCAGATTTCTCAATAATGACATCTAAAATTCTTTTGATCTCCTTCCTCTCATCTATCTATCATAAGTTGTTCGGACGCAACCTTACACAGGCGGCCAAAAATTTACGTCTGGAGCAACTCCTCCGCTCATGCCCTGCTCTCCTTCCTCGACTCGCTTCCATCAGTCAGCTGGACCTCATCATCCGCCGTCGACGGAGGTGTCTCATTGCCACTCAGGATAGCGAAACCGCCCTCAGTCTCGTTCTTCTCTACAATGTGCGCAAAGCGGAGGAAGATCTTGCGGTAGTGCAGACACACTTGGATAAACTTGCCGATCAAGCAAAATGGGCCGATAATGCGGAAGCGCATCTTGACATCCTGTTTCAGATTATGGAACATGCTAATGATCATTTGTCCATACTTGAGGAGGAAGTCGAGGAGGCAAGGACAATCTTGACGACATTCGAGAACACAGCGGCTGATCCTCTAATTCCAGAAGTCGACAAAGAAGCATATGAAACCCAGAAGATTCAAATCTGGGAATATCTTTTTTTGCACTTTTGTAATAAAATTATCTTGAATTTGACTCTCGTCTCTATAGATTCTGTAGTTTAAACGATACCACGAGCGGTTCGTATTACTAACCGCTGCGTGAAAGTTCCTGACGGTTAATGTCTGAACCGCCTGCGTGATGTCTAAAATTATCACGAGCGGTTTCGCAATAACCATCGTGATACGCTTTAAACGATACCACAGACGGTTCGTATTACTAACCGTCTGTGAACTTTCACAGATGGTTAGTAATACGAACCGTGTGTGATCTCTAAAATTATCACGAGCGGTTCCGATTAATAACGTCAGGATATTTTCACGACGGTATTAACGCGAAACCGCCTGCGTGATAATTTTAGACATCACAGACGGTTCGTGTTAATAACCGTATGTGAACTTTCACAGACGGTTAGTAAAATGAACCGTCTGTGATGTCTCATTTATCACAGACCATTCGTGTTAATAACCGTCTGTAAAAATATCACCGACGGTTGCCAGTATAAACCGTCTGTGACAGTTTAAGCGCATGCGATTACGTATGAACCGCTGCGTGATGTAGCCGCCGATCTGACCTCTTTTGTAGTAGTGAATAGAAACTCACGTGCAGTTTTTGCCGATATAAATGAAGTCAGTAAAGTATGTACTATAATTAACTAGTAGACCATATCTTAAAAAAATACTCTGTTTAAAAGCTAATTACTGTAGAAAAACCAAAAATAATTTTTAGAAGTTGAAAAAAAACAGGACCACTATTTCACGGCTTCGTATTCCTCACAACAGAACGGAGTCATGGAAGGGTGAAACAGGACGGTGGTGGACGTGGCATGCAGTCTCCTGAAGAGGAAGTTCCTGGTGGACGGCTAAGTGTTTAATTAGTTTATGGCAATACGATTTTGCTGTGCCTGTGCATTAAGCATGCATGTTCTTAAAAATAAATTCATTTGCTCCCTATGTTCTTACTTTTTTATTTTTCAACGGCAACTTTTATGAACCATACTATTATTTACTTGTTTGATATTTTGTGTGAATAGATAGAAATCCAGTTATTTTTTTTAACAATTGCACTTTTTTTGCTTGCACTATCCATAGTTCGCATAAATTTCGCTTATGCAGTAGTTATTTATTTATGCAGCTATCATACTCTTGATTCTCAAATCATAAAGGAGCTATGAGCTCAAACTTTTGGTCTTACTCTTATCAATGATGTCAGAAAATTCTTAATCTTGTCAAAGAAGCAAGCTGAGATGATTGATTGTGACTAAGCTTACGTATAATGATTAGTCCTAGTTACGTTATTGCTTAATTAAATACGCGGCTTTGAGAGCTAGCTAGTACAGTAGTACTACCATCATTTTCCAGAGGACGAGTTAACCAGAAAGGGCTAGCTGCCACCATAAAACAAAGGCAAGAAGCTCTCCGGGATATTTATGCAAAATGAACTGACGAGACATCGATCAACTGTTGGTGAGTTGTCCAGGATAACTCGGAAAGAAAAGCTTCCTCAAATTCGACAGCCTGACCAAATTTTTATGCAAGTGAATAATTAATCTATTTATGTATCCATGCTATTGTAATTTTGCTGTTCGTATTGGAGCAGTCGGCATTAGTTAATGTACATGGGATGGTTATGTAATGTTGGTTATGATCATCGTATTCAGAAGAACTTTGTGTGCTTCTTCGGAGTTGATTTTTCGTCATCGTTTTATCAGCAAATGTAGTGCAGCGGTGCAGCCCCCTCTGCCCTGCCGTTGTGCATCAATGGGCGTGCGTGAATAGTCAGAGCTCCATCAGTGGATTTCAGTTCTGACCTCTGAGGGAAAACGCACTGAATTCCACTGAACTTGTTTAGGATCAATTGATGTCTAACTGTTCCATTTGATCAATCAGGTGTCCATAGACTAGAACAACTAGTCTTTAACTGTCATATAAGCTTTTCGTTGCAACAGTGTTCTGCTGAACATTTGTACAATTAATCTGTACATGGTTTCCTTGCACGAATCAACTGATGAAGGTTCTTTAAGGAAGGAAAGGGTTTGATAAAGCAGTATCCAGTATCCACTGGCCTCTTGTGCTAAATCCTATGGCTTTAACAACAGCGAATGAGGAGTAAAAACCGGGTGCCCCTCCACTTTCTCTTCCATGCTTGTTTCAGCTCACCAAACTGATCAGTTATCCATCCACCTGTACTTGAATGGACTTTTCTTACACCGGCACTCGAGCTCTCCATCAGTTCAGTTAACGCCTGAGCTATCACTATCAGTAATAATAGTATACTACTACTACGCAGGTTAGAGTTGAGGAATCCATTCAGAAGGTTCCAGAAGAAGAATCAGATGAACATTTGCACAGTCGCTGTCGAGGAAGTCAGCTGGCTTCTTGCAATACCGGCAGGTGTTCCTCACTCATGCTGACCAGCTATTCTCAAAGAGCCATCAGTGTGCTCAGTTTTTAGTGCCCGATGTTATAGACTTGTAGTCTCTACTAGTGCCGCTTCCTTATTCCTATCCTGATGCTTTCGCCACTATGATTCTCTTCCACTGGCACTTATCTTCCATTGGAGCTAGCTGCTGCTCGTTGTTGACTTGGCATGCTACAAATTGTTTTGCAAATCCTACGTTGACTTTAAGAGATGCAGGGTTAGTGGCACGTAGTTCGACTTCTACATTTGCAATTACTAGTACTATACCTTTTTGAGAGGACAAGAGCACATATGCAGGCAGAAAGTAAGAAAGTGGGGGGAAGTTCTGCCTGTTGGAGAGGGCCTCAGACTAAGCTACTGAGTAAACTATAATAATTTTTTAATGAGCTTGATCAACTTTGTTAGAATAGTCCCACATAGATTGTGGGAGAGGAGCAAGCACAACTTATAAGTGTGAGGGAGTCCTCACCTATTGGACTAGTCTTTTAGAGGGAGAAGACCTAATACCACTTGTAAGGTTGTTGCTCTGTTGCTCTGTGGGCTTAGTTGTGTTCAGCCCATTTAAACCTATGGCCCAGAATGTAACAATTGGTATCAGAGTCCAGGTGCCTAACATCTCCTTGGACCTCATGGTTGTAGAAGTGCCCAATCCATGTGTGAGGGGGAGATTGTTAGGAATAGTCCCACATGGATTGTGGGAGAGGAGAAAGCACAACTTATAATGGTGTTGCTTTGTTGCTCCGTGGGCTTAGTTGTGTTCAGCCCATTCAGACATGTGGCCCAGGATGTAACAATTGGTATCAGAGCCCAGGTGTCTAACATCTCCTTGGACATCAGGGTTGCAGAAGTGCCCAATCCATGTGTGAGGGGGAGATTGTTAGGAATAGTCCCACATGGATTGTGGGAGAGGAGCAAGCACAATTTATAAGTGTGAGGGAGCCCCCACCCATTGGACTAGTCTTTTGGAGGGAGAAGACCTAATACCACTTGTAAGGTTGTTGCTCTGTTGCTCCGTGGGCTTAGTTGTGTTCAGCCCATTTAAACCTATGGCCCAGAATGTAACAATTGGTATCAAAGCCCAGGTGCCTAACATCTCCTTGGACCTCATAGTTGTAGAAGTGCCCAATCCATGTGTGAGGGGGAGATTGTTAGGAATAGTCCCACATGGATTGTGGGAGAGGAGAAAGCACAACTTATAAGTGTGAGGGAGCCTCCACCCATTGGACTAGTCTTTTGGGGGGAGAAGGCCCAATACCACTTATAAGGTTGCTGCTCCGTTGCTCCGTGGGCTTAGTTGTGTTCAGCCCATTTAGACCTGTGGCCCGGAATGTAACAAACTTGATATGTAAAGCCTAGAGTAGCAGCTACATTCTTGTCCCCATTGCTGCTTTATTGTCATTCTGCACTAACTCGATTGACCCATTGCAATCGAATTACAGGTGTCCCCTTGACCATTCTGCATACCACAATTTCTTTCAGAATCTTAGTTATCACAGCACTTCAGTCTTTACCAGTTTCCCTTAAGAATGATGTAGTTAAAGGATCATTTGAGAAGGTCAATGATATTATTATGATGAATCATTATAAGTTTTGAGTAGTGATAAAATAGTTTTGTAAAGATTACATCTGGTTTGTACTGAATTCTGAAAGTCCCAGAAAAATTAGAAGTACCATAATTGTAAATGTGGTAGTACCGCAGAGCGGTAGTACCAGCGTTGTGAGCACGGTAATACCGAATAACGGTAGTTCTGGTCAAAGGTGCGGAACGTTTTTCCAGAGAGGTCCGGTTCAAGTTTGTAAGATGCGGAAGTACTGTTTTGGGGAACGGTAGTACCACAGTGCAGTAGTACCGGCATGTTAAATGTGGTACTACCGATCTTTCCAAAAAAATAGGGTTTTGGGATTTGAATCATAGATTGAGTTGGGATGACCTAAGTCATTTGATTAAGGTTACATGATGCATGTCTTGGTTAATGTAAGTCAAGTTGTGAAGAACTTGTGCCTAGAAACGATTTCTTTGTCTTTGGATGTGTAGGGTCGTTTGGAATCAAATGTGGTCAACGGCGATGATTAGGGCTAGGCTTATAGAGGAATTGAGGCCTAAAACGATCGAGGATGCCATGTGAGACGGTGAGCTCAAGCATGGCACGAGAAAAGTGAAAAATGTTGAATGCGAGTTCAAACGGCGGGATGACGCCATGTGGCTTGCACGGTCCAAGTGAGCCGTGGTTCGGTGGAACTAGAATGGGAGAAACTTGACGACGTGTGGCAAGCTAATGGTGCACCGACACATGGCAAACATGTCAATTGCTTGCAGTAGTTGGTGATGACCGGGTCAAGTAAGGGTATTTTGATAGTTTGACCAAAATATCAAAAACCATTTTGAATCAAAATCGCAGTGCATGAGCGATGCGTTGGAGAGCAATTTATGTCAAGGTAGAGCTGCTTTGATCAAGGCGAATCAAGACTAAGGATTTATCGGATGCACACTTATATGTTTTGAAAGGCATGCATAAGTGAACTTATACGAGTAAAACCGATATGCAGGGTTAACGGGTTTTCTTCATTGTAATAGTGGATAGTATCCACTAAGGTAAATAAGTGGCTAGTTGTCCACCTATAAAAGGGGTTGGGATGGAGACATATAAGGTTAATCATCCAACCCATTTCTTGTGCTCTCTTCTCTAAGGTTAGGGTTTGAGAGTGAGTGCTCTTTGTCCTCCAATATGGAGTGGCTGCAAAATCTATCTCTTCAAGTAAGCAATACATCAATATTTGATCAACCCTATGGATCCCTTATATTTTGATTGATTTATTCTTGATTTAGATGTTTTTTTATCTCTACTCTTCTCTTTCATGATCTTGATGTACCAAAGATGTGTAAGAGATGGAGATAACCTCTGGAAATCTATCTCCACCCATTTAGGCACTTTGATAGCAAGTTTATCAAGAAATCCTGGTTTTACTTGATTTGGCTTTAAAATGTGAATTCTTCATCTAAGGGTTTTTAACGTGATTTCTTTCGTAATCTTGCTTGCTGGGACATATGAGAACATATTTAAAGCCATCTTGGTCATCGCTCAACCAAAGCTGAAAAATATCTCAATTTTGGGTATGATTTTCATGATCGTTTATTGGAATAGGTTCTTAATAACCTAGAGAAGATTCCTGCAAAATTTCATGTCATTTGGATCTACAGATAAAAAATTCTCTCGATTTTGGTTTTTGAAATCATGTTGAAAACAATATTCACCTTGATTTTACTGCAACAGCAGAAGTGCCGCGATTACTGTAGCGGTAGTACCATATTTACTGTAGCAAGCGGTAGTACCACAATTACAACGGTGGGAGTTTCATTTTTGTTGATTTTTCGTGAGTTTTCAGTGTCTTGAATTGCTAGTATTTTGGTGGTTTTCCATCCTAATATTCATAGCTCTATAGTTATTGAAGTGAATGATTGGTGAATATTTGGAGGAAAAGTTTAAGGCACCATTCATCCCTCCTCTGTTGCCATCTTCGATCTTTTAGCAGTATTCCCTGGGAGAAGTATCTGCAAGTCAAGTGTGTGACACATTAAAAGTTTGTCCCCTTGACAATGAAGGGCCTGTTCTTTTCAGCTGCGGCTTATAGCTTTTGGCTGAAATTTTTGAATTTTAGCTGTTTACGGTACAGATTACGGAGAGAGAGATACTCACTTGCGATTTTGGCTGGTACAGATGTTGGGCTTTTAACGTGTAGATCGTTTAATTTGTAGACCCCATCTTGATAAAATACTCCGTTTGAAAGTTAGGTACTGTAGCAGAAGTCAAAAACCGATTTTAAAAACCCAAAAGAACAGGCCCTTAAGTTCAGTCTTCACCAGTTTCCCTCGAATGATTCTGCATTTTTACTTCTGAAAGAAAACGGAGGAGTCTAGTTCAGCCGCACTTTGTGAGATACCAAGATTATGAAGTGGATGGCATTCATTGAACCAGCGTAGCAGAATCTTATCTTGGCCTATGGGTAGGTCACCTTATTTCTGGTCTCCTGAATACACAGCCTGACAGGACGTTATACGTGTTTGGGTATGTTGCCTATTGTTAATAGTTGTACTCTGATCTTCCAGTTTGGTTTCTGTGTAAGTGTGAAGAGAAAACTGCCCTGCAGGACACGCATCATTGAGTGCACTGCATATAAGATGATGAACAAAGCGGGATGCGCCGATATGGTGATTCTTTCTCCCTTTCCTGTTTGAGTGAGTGACTTCTTATGTGACTGAAGACTTGAATGTGCGAGCAGGGGGCCATGACTTCGTTTGCATGAGCAGATCAGAGGCACGCATGCAATTGCAAGCATTAGCGCGACGCATGCTTGATGCTTCTGCGAGTGCATGGCGCTCGTTGCTCAACGCCGAAACAAAACTTGCACGTCGTTAAATGTCTGAATCAGATCTTGCACGGCCAAATGCCGCGCAAATCTCTCATCCTTTTAAACGTGTGCGTGAGTTGTGAACTTGTGATACCAGCATGCGCACCAACAACCTGGAGATCGTTCAGATGCAGAGAAGCAGATGGCGTGGCAGCACCTGCTGTCAGGGCAACTGTAGCACCTTACATATCGATGTAAGATACTACTATGAAACGTCACCGCCAAAGTAAAGAATAATAATAAAAGCAACAATAGAAATCATGAGAAAATTAAAACTTTAAAAGTACTTTGATAGAGAACCAACGGAGGCTGAAATAAATGTTTGAAATATGGGACCGGTCTGCTTCTAACCATAAGAACAAATAAAACAACAAATAGTGGCAAGCCACGGTGTTGAAAACTCGAGTGCTCCCACCCATGCATGATGCAATCACTCCACTGGCCTTTTACCTAACAATGAAAAGAGCAAGCGTGAGATTTGAGAATCTCAGCAAGTACCCAACAATGGTCGCAACACAGTGAGTAAAAGACAGGAAATGCAAGCAAGATATGTAATGGACAAGCAAAATAAGCAAGCAATTGATACAGGTCAAGTGCAATGAAGCTTGGTTATCGAAAACACTGATACAGTCTGGAGATAGAGATCACAGGAACAATGGCATTAAAGATAAATGTTATGTAACAAGTTATGATAGTGACACCGGCGATCACTTCCCACATACACGAGAATAGTCAGGCACGCCATCGTCCTTGACTGTATAACCGCCGACGGGGTATAATATCCTAAGTAACGAAAGTGTACGGCTCCCCATACGTTACCAGGTGGGTGGAAATCTCCCCTACATGTGGATGACCCCAGGCCAGGTAACTGTTATTTGGTCAACCAGGATAATCGTTATTTAGCAAGTTATGACAAAGGCACTGGCGATTACTCCCCACATACCCAGTTATACGAGAATAGTCAGGCACGCCATCGTCCTCGACTGTATAACTGCCGATGGGGTGTAATATCCTGAGTAACGAAAGTGTACGGCCCCCCGTACGTTACCAGGTGGGTGAAAATCTCCCCTATATGTGGATAATCCCAGGCCAGGTAACCGTTATTTTATTAACATGTTATATGGTGTGAATTTAAAGAACTAAGAGAAAGATAAGAGCTAATTAGGTAAAGTGAGGGAATTTACTAAGGTTGGAAATGAATACACATAATTCCCGATATGAGGACGATACTATGGTGATAAGGTAATGGATATATCATGTACAGATTATATAGAATGAACTTAAGCAAACTAAGAGATGGCAAGGAAAATGCTATAATAAAGTTATGAGAAGTGAAAAGATGTGTTAGGATTAAAATGGAAAGACCTAGTTTCTGATATAAGGGCGATGTGAAATAATGATAAGGTGATAGTGATATAGTAATCAATCTAAAGAGGTATTATAATATAGCTCACACAAGGTTACCAACCAATCAAGTTTATTATGTGATAAGTGATTATTAGTCAGATTAACAGGTTTAATACATACATCCTTCATGGCTCCAATACAACATCATACGATTATTGGAACATAATATTAGAAACTAAAACATAGTAGCCCTAATATCGAAAGAGTATCAATAATTTAAACCTAAGTTAAATATATTCATATGCTACCCCTATTAACGATTTAAGCATAAATTCTAAAACACGAATTAAAAGCTGGAACTCTAGAACATTTTAACTGAGCATCCTAATAAACATCAAAGCAGATGAAATAAAATAACCTAAAACATCATGGTTTGAATACCATATTAAAAGTCTATAACTATGCAAACACAAATGATATGATAATAGCCAAACAGCATTGGTGATATGATATTGACTAAATAAGATTTAGTGATATGATGCTAGTCAGGTAACTTTAATGATATGATATCAGCCAGGTAGCCCTAAGGGTATGATATCAGACAGGTAACTTTAATGATATGATATTATACAGGTATCTTTAATGATATGATATCAGTCAGATAACTTTAAGGATATAATATCAGACAAGAAAACATGAGTGATATGATAATTATACTCAATGACAAGGTGACAAGTAAACTGGAACACGTGATATGCGAAATTGAAAAGTCATGACCGTGAGGTACTTGCCTTGCGCACGCTCGACGGTCACGCTACACGATGGATTCGAAATGTGCAACTACCCAGCTGCTCCCTCAACAGCTGCATGCGAGCCTACAGGGTGGTAAGGAAGGCAACCGATCAGATAAAGACGAATTTAATAAAGGAATGCCAGAAGGTGAATTTGACTAAGAAAGAAATAGGTTCGCTAGCTCCCACAGCCGTGCGAAACCCCGTTCGGCCAAGCGAAACGACGTTCGGCTACGCGAACGGTCGTTCGGCCAAGCGAAACATTATTCGGCCGAACGAATGGTCGTTCGGCCGCGCAAACAGCCATTCGGCCATGCCTCTGTCCCCGTCCACCGGCAGCTGCCACCGCGCCATGGCGCGCGTGTGCGTGTGGCCGCGTGCATGCGGCACGTGCGCGTGCGTCGCGCGCGCTGCGTCGCGTGCATTGCGTGCCGCCGCCGCCGCCGCCGCACCCCGCGCCACTGCCATACCGTGGCATGCACACGTGCGTGTGCAGGCATGGCGCTGCCATGCGTGCCACTGCCGCCGTCGCCATGCTGTGGCGTGCGTGTGCGTGCAGGCGTGCGCATGTAGGCACGGCGGTGCCACCGTTACCGTCGGGACGACCGCTGGCCGCCGCCGCTGCCGTAGTCATGCATGCAAACGGGGAAGAGAGAGATATATATTAGATTGGAGATATAGGAGGGACAGTGAGGGAGAGGTTAGAGGTAGTAGAGAGAGATCGGTTAGGGGATTGGGTTTTTTTGTTTTTTTTAGGGGTGCTATAGCAACTTTTTCAGAATTTTTTTGTCCCCCACTGGTAAATCCGAAATTCGAAAATTTCAGAAAATCTCAGGAAAATTCGTCAAGTTTTTTAAATTTTAAATCTGATTTTTTGAGTAGAAATGGAAAAACAAAAAATAGTGTTGGATTTGGATTTGAGCTCAAAGACCTAGAGTTCACCAACCACCGTTCCTTACCACTAGATTAGTTAAGTAATACTTACATTGTATTGGTTAGTAAATTTAGTTAAAATCCAAATTACGAACCGAAATTTATGTTTTAGAAATTTTCCGGACCCCGCAGAGAAAACCGAAATTCGTCCAAAATTGTTTTCTGCCTGCTGTGGATCTGGGGCGTGCATTAACGGGGAGAAAAGAAACTTGACCTGAAAACGAAACTCTCTCCCCTGCTGCTCCTAGTCCTAGATGGTCCTGCACTCCTGCTAGGAGCCATGCAGTGAAGAAACATGAGCATTTCTGCTGCAATTGTAATGTACAACTGTACATACAGTATTTTTTTAAAAAAAAACCACTGTACATACACTAGTTGTGAGAACAAGGATGTGCACATAATTGCTTTCAATATGTAGATGGTACATATGAATTTTATTGACTAGTTAAGAACACACACGTTCATAAGTTTATTTATTTATGCTCCATGAGACCATAACCAGGCACAAGCTTTGCAAGTTTCTGAGATATCCCCCAGGCCCAGAATGTTTCAAAATAAACCCGCTAGGTCAAAAAGGAAGAAGAAGATGATGATGAAACTGAAGTGAAGAGAAGAGCAAGGGTATGTCTGTTCTGTCTTGTATCATCTTTCTTTCACCATGGCACATCATTGCAATGACGAAAGATAGGACGCCAGCAATGTGCATATCCTCCACCATGCAGTACCACCACAGCACAGGTGATGTGCAAGAGGAGAGGAGCTCCCATTCTTTTGAGGCAAATGAAGCATGGCTCCCTCCCTCATCGCAATCTCTACCAAAGAGGGAGCCCGTTTCTTGCTCTGTTCAGCCTCACTTCCTCTTTCTTTCTCTCTCCCCTGCTGTCTTTTTGTGAACACTTGAGCCTTTCCAAGAGCACAGAAGCAGCCAAGTTGGATCCATCCATCAGACACCTTGAGGCTATGGAAGTAAGTTGGATCACCCTGGATGTGCTGTGCATGCATTGGCCCCAGCAGACACTGAACTAGATTGGGTTGGATTAGGGCAGTACACTGCTTTGCCTTTGCAATGATAGACCCCACAATGGGTTTGAATGGGGGGAAGCTTTTGACCATCTCACAGTGCCACAGCCACACTCCCATTTGCCACAAACAACTTCAAAAGCTTAGGTTGCTGTATATGAAAAATACCTTCTACTTTTGAGCAGGTTCAAAAACCCAACGGTTACTGGCCGGTAACCGCCAGTTACCGATTTTACTGGTGGGGACCGGTAACCGAAAAACCGGTCGAATTAAAATTTTATTTTTAGAATTTTGATCGGTTTTTGGTTACTGGATAGTTTTTCCGGTTACTGGTTTCAAAACAACCCAAATTTTAAATTTTGATTTTTGAAATTTGATCGGTTTTTTTGGCCGGTTTTCTGGTTACCGTTATCAGCCGTCGGGTGGATTTTCTCCTGGTTTTGAGATTTTTATCCTTACTCCTAAGTATAGTTACCCCCACTTCTGATATGCCACCTAAACAAATTTGAAATACTTCTTTATCACTTTAAGTACACTTATATACTAATTATAAGATACTTAAATGTGTTACACATGAAAAATTACAAGAGGGTCCATGATTTTTAGTGTGTTTTGTAAATACCTTTATGTTCACATATAAAAAGGGGTATGTCTAGAAAATATATATACCATCTAGTGATCTAATATACTTATATGCTACACGTACATACTCTCTATTGCGCAAAATACTCTATGTTGTGAGATACGATATAGAGAGTAACTACTTCCGTGAGTAGAAAAAAGAGTAAGGGCTTAGAAAAATCTAGTAGTGAAAAAAAAATCAGCCGGTGCTTGGTCGGAATAGGTGAACAATTTCCGAAGTGAGTAGGGATGAAGGCAACAGAATGCATTGCATATTGCTACTTTGGTGTATAAGGCAGCTTTTCTCTTTTTCTCTACCTGGCTGGGTGTGTGTTACTGAGCACCTCACATATAGCTGTGATTGCATATGGTTGTCACAATTTCATGTGGTTCGCCTACCAATAAGGTCATGGTTCTTGGGGGTTGAAATGATGAGGAAGATTCCCTACGCTTACTTTCAGAGAGGAGGAAAAAAAAGGGCAAAAAAGGATCAAGCATTGCTTCAAACATGGGATCAGCGTGTAGATGGGATTAAATCAGAGTACTTCCCATAATATCAAATGCTTGGTTGTCTATCAGGCTTACCAAAGATAACGCAAACAATCAAGAGACCAAAGCGTCTGAAATGAAATAAAGAGGAGAGGGAGCAAGAATCGATTCAATCTTGTCCTGTTGTTGCTACTATCTAACTAGACTCCTTGTTTGCATCTCCTCATCACCTTTTGTGTTGTTTGTATAGTGGCTGTCACCTGCATGCACAAGAGGGATGCATGCAGCATGCAGTCCCTGCTCTGCTGTAGATCAGATCAATGTAAACATTGATGCCTTTACAAATCATACCGAGCTAGGAGCCCAATCATGTGCTTGTCCCAGCATACATGCATGCAACTGGCCTCTGAACAATCACATTGTTTTTTCAGGGTTTGCAAGGCATTAAACGGCATGGCCCATTGTTTAACACAACCAAACCTGCCACTTTACTAGGGCAACAATGGCCGCTTTACCATGTTCATTATCAAGGGACATCGTGAGGACCGGATTGGTTGGAGCGTTCCAGATCCAAAGATGCTCCCCATTTGAGTTGTCATCTCTTTTGGTTGGTCACTGTAGCATCAACTTGTACATTGTCTTGTCCCCGGTAACAATGCGAATCCACAGGCTACACAACCCACTGCAAACACCACATGAAAAAAAAAAGGGGTAGAGAAACAGGAGTCAGTGCTGAACAGCAAAGTGTTTGATTGAGCCAATGGTCCAAAGATCTTGTGCAATGCTGAATTGTCCTTAATTTTTTTCAAGCAACTCTTTACCTAAGGACGCATGATGGGACGATTGAATGCTTGGTGTGTCTTCATCCAACAGTACACAACAAATTTTCTTTGGGTCCCCTGTTCAAAAAAAATTCTTTGGGTCATCGGTTTGGCATTTGTTGGTTAATGAGAATATTTAGCAAGGCTTCAGGGAATGAGTCCTCAAATAGTATTCTGTTAGGGGGAGCTTTCTAAACAGACAGGCAGACACTTCGATGCAAGCTCCTGGTTCAGATTAGAACTTGCCATCATTCATGCTATTCATGCCAAGGAAAGCTAATGCTAGAAGATGAATAAATGTCTTTTGCAGGGCAATAGAAAAAGGGTGTTGATAAATATCACCTGGATATTTTCTTCCTAACTATCATCCAGATTTGTGGCCATTGGATTAGAGATCCAACGGCCATGAATTCTCCCCCAACCCCTCAAAAAAAATATCCCCCTCCTAAAAAAAACCTCTCCTCCAAAAAAAGAGGCTGTTGGATATCTAATCTAACGGTCTTAAATCTAGATGATTGTTAGGAAAAAAAATATTTGAATGATGTCTAGACACACCCATAGAAAAATCCCTTTCCTGTTCCAACCAGACACCTTATATTTATGATCATTCATAAACTGTCGTCCAAGCATTGTCGGTGATTCGTTGTCCTTTCATGTTAAATCATCCCAAATTTTGAAAGAAACATGGGCATGTAGCTGCCATGTGCTCTGCAGCTTGTACTATCTACTTGATTTGAAACCAAGTCCTCACCACTATGTTCCAAGTCACAGGTATCACTTCATCAAGAACCATTTCATCTACCAGAAATCGTTGACTTATGTATTGTCACATTAAATCTGATATCCCCACACACACACACACAAAGTATTACTCATGGTTCAGATTACAGAATATGTTCTCGCAATCCAACTTTCACAAATACAAAGCCACTTCGCTTTTCCTTTTTCCTATAAAGCAATATACTTTGCGCATGTTTCGACAAAAGATGCGCTTACAGTGTTTCATCAAGAACTTTCACATTTGCAGTAGATGATGATTCCGAGTACAAAACATCAGGTAGAGAGAAGGCCATGAAGTGAATGAATAGCTTTCTGGGGTTTAGTGGAGCATTTCACTTTTCTAGGGCTTCATATACATGTGGACATGCTGTTCATGTAATCTTGGATGTTTAGGAACATGACACTACTACTTCAATCAACAAAGGGTAAGAAAAGGTGATGTGACAAAAAAAATAAAAATAAAACCAAGGTGTTGACACACTATAAAGTATGCCTATAAATTCAATCTTATCACTGTTCGCATACTCATATGATTGCCCTATTTCCATAGGCCCACATTGGAGAAGTAGTTAGCAGTTAAACTTGTGCTTGATCGTTTAATAATCATCAGAAGCAAAAGTTCCTGACCAAACTAGTGATAAAAGGGTTTCCCAGTCCATGCAGTTGTACCATGACTGACAAGAACTGATTAAAAACTGTTAATGTTTCTACAGATATGGAAACGCATGCCTGCCTGAATGGTGCCTAACTTTCAGAAGAGATTACCAGATGGTCACACCAAATGATCTATGTTTCCATGCATGCAGTACTCATGGCCAGAAAAAAGGAGTTGATTTACCGTTTCCTAATTTTGGAGCCACTGAGCTGGTAGAAATAGGTGAGCAGCGGCAGTAAATCAACTTTATGCTATCATTTCTCTCCTTTTACCGAACATAATGCGTCTGAAAAAGGTGTAATTTATTTTTCATCGTGTTGAGAAGAGAAAAGGCACAGCCACATCATGATACCTGAACTAGACTGCAAGACAAGAAGCATGGGCCATGAATACAGGTATAACACAATCAATGTGCAAGAACATGCAATTGAAATGAACTTGAGAAAAGGGTAGAATTAGAAACAGATCCTTGATCCGCTGTGCGTACAGCAATGGAGCGGCCGGTGTCAAGGCACTGCACAGTGCACACCAGTCTCATCAAACGTCCCAAAAGACATCTATCTTATCTGTGATCTTGACATGAAGTATCTTCTGGTTGTAACTCACATGCTTGTCTGAACCTGAATTGTTCACACATAAAATTGGACAAGCAGCAATCTTCCAAATTACCATGCAGTAGTAATTGTTCTTTCTGTTCATGTAGTGGAGTGGTAATAAAGTCTACACATATGAAAATGATGTACCATATGGCGTATAGCCCTTGCAGTTTTCTGCGAGGTGAATCAATCACAGTCCCCTTAGCAGATGGCCGTGAGCTTGCCCATTACTACTGCATTTCAAACAAGCAAGCTCTGCACTTTCTTCCTCATCTCTTCCCATGGCCGGTTTGTGTCTTGTTAAGAAGGTATCCACTAGATCTGCAGAGTTTTTTTTTCCTTCAGCCGGAGTTGGAACAGTAGTCAATTATTTGATAAGATGTTTCAAGATGAGAAGGGCAATCGATCCCAACCTCTAGACCTCAAGTGTAACATCATCCAAAAGCTCAGTTCGGCCTAGGATGATCTAAATCAATAGAGATCTCCTGTTGTAAGCGGGAAATCTTCGCAATGTGTTCGGACATTTGTTGAACCAACTTCCCGTCCATTTCTCCTGCCAAATTCGTATTTTTGACAGTGTTTTCGATGACGACGACAAACAATTCACTTGCAAGTACACATTGCTCCTTGATGGAAATGGTCAAGGAAGCCAATGAGTTTGCTGGGGAAGCCTTTTCACCTCTTGCAGATTTTGGGCCTGTTCTTTTTGGCTGCGGCTTATGGCTTTTGGGCTGTTTGTACGAGAGCTTATAGAGTAACAGAAACTCACGTGTGGTTTTTGTCGATATAAATGAAGTCAGTAAAGTATATACTACAATTAACTAGTAGACCCTATCTTGAAAAAAATACCCCATTTAAAATCTAGTTATTGTAGAAAAGCCGAAAAACAGCTTTTAGAAGCTGAAAAGAACAGGCCTAATTACTGTCCTTTGATCATCACTTGGCATCTACCCCCTTCTGAGTTCTCACTCGCTCAGACAGCCAGTGACTCGTGGGGATCAGTCAAACGATCGATCAATCTCCATCAAGATCGACCAGTCATCACTCCCTCATCATTTGCCATTTTGAAGGATCGGTTATGTCGACTAGAGGAGGATGAATAGACGCAAAATAAATTTCCCCTTACTTAAATATTTATTCTCTTGAACTCTAGTGCTATTAGTAAGACACTAGGTTCAAGAACACTAAGAGTATACTAAAAATACAATGAGCTAAATAAGAAGTTCAGCAACTTGACCGTCAAGAAATATCAATTTGGCCGACAAGAAAAATCAAGAACTCAAAATCTACTTAACCAAAATTGATGAAACTTGAAACATAGTAAGATAAGGTCCTTAGGGTCATAATTCCAAAAGGAATTGTAGAATAAAGCCCAAGAGAGAGATCTATCTTACTCATGATCCACGTTACATCAAATCTGAAATTTCAGCAACTTGACCGGCAAGAAACATCAACTTGGTCGACAAAAAAATCAAGAACTAAAAAACTACTTAACCAAAATTGATGAAATTTGAACCATGGTTAGAAAATGATCTTATGGCTATGATTCCAAAAGTAATTGCAAAGATATGCCCAGAATATCAATCCATCATGCAAATGGTTTAAGCTGCACCAAAAACAGCAATTTCAGCACAAAAACTCAGGTAATGTAAACACAACTTGAGCAAGAATGACTTCTAATGGACTAGCTCTGTAGTCCTGTAACCAACATCAACAAGCAAACCGTCACATAGCACCACATGATACACAAAGACATCAATTGGCACAATTAATCAATACAATGCACAATGCAAATTGTATGCAACTAAAAAATTAATCCTAAATCTAGGACCAAATAATAAACCCATGTGCACATAAACAACAACACCAATACCATAACAACACTCCAATAACTCGATTCAAACAAATGCACGACTCAAGAGCCCCTCGGCTGATATGACCGCTAACCAAAAGCTAGCCATACTGCCTCACTCCGGTAGTACCGCCCGTACAATGTCGGTAGTACCACACCCCAGTCTGACTACTGTTCAAGACCGGTACTACCGCACCTGGCTGGTATGACCATGACCCCAATGCTGGTCATACCACCAGCAACATAATATACTAAAGAACTTACAAACTCTCAAAAATCAAACTCAAACTCCACAAATATTCTAATCCAAAAGTCAATTACTCATCACAACTATAAGGTGATCTCCACAAGGTCTCACACATTTCCCTATCATCTTTTTGGCTTCTCTGGTTTGGATGCACGCAGGCTTCCTTGTAGGTGTTAGACCATGACGAGGTCATGAATACAATGATGATGAATAATTGACTTTTTAGTTGCACTAAAATTTGTATTTGTGAAAGTTTTGATCAACCACGATTGGCGATCAGCAAGCTTTGACTACAGGAGGTAGTCCGATCGGTCTTGTAATGGATGATCCGATCGGCAGATCCGAACGACAGGAATCGACCATGGCAAATCGACCACATCTGAACGACCACGGCAAAACAACAACAGCATGTTGACTACAGTAGGCTTCAACCACGGTACTCCGATCATGGCACTTCAACCACGGTACTCCGATCATGGCAGGTAATCGGTAGGTTTCAACCTCAAACAGTGAACCGATTGTAATATACTATGAACCAGTTGGAGCTACAGTGTACCGGGCATATGCTACAGGGAACTGGTCGAATGAAAAAGTGAACCGGTCGTAAGCGAGAATGAACTAGTCGGTGGTCAGAGCTACAGTACCTGGTTGGGACTTGGTGGTCGGAGCTACAAGAAGTGAAATAATCGCAGGGTGGCCAACAAAATAATTTTAGCACTTGATGAGATTAATTTGAGTGATGATGATTTTAAAAGCGATGATGAGGGCAATGACAAGAAGGCAAAGGATGTGGACTTCACAGGGATGTGTTTTATGGCAAACAGTAAGGAGTTTAATAGTGATGATCTCGACAATGATCCTAATGAGGTAAAACCTTCTTATGCAAATTTATCTCATGCCGTGCTTAGATTGACAAAGGAGCTCAAGAAGTATAAAAAGAAAATTAAAGGTCATAATTTTGTTGTTGAGAGCTTAAATTCTGAAATTATTAGACTTAGAGCTTTTATTTCTAATGATGAATCTTGTGGGTCTTGTCAAGTTTTACACTTTGAGTTGGAGTCTGCTAGAAAAATTAATGTGTGAAACTTGGTTCAATTTGGTGATGTAACTGCTACACTTGATGAATTAAAATTGGCACATGAATCTCGTGATGAAAAGTTAAAACTTGCAAATGATGAAATTAAAAATCTCAAGTCTAATTCTTCTACATGTTTAGAGTCAATTATTTCAAATTCTCGATCTAAAACTTGCTCTAATTGTAAATTGCTAAAGGCTAGACTTACTTCATCTCAAGAATTAATTCAACAAATACTTTATCATAAGACTATTTCTTAGTCTAATTATCCTAAACTTAACACTGAAATAGAAACATTGACTAGACAAGTTAACGATTTTGCCAAAAAAAAAGAGAAATTGGCTCAGTCTAGTGCTTCTAAAGATCTTGTAAATGATTTTGTTAAGTGCTCATCTTGTTCCTCACTGGCTAAATAGAACGAGTATCTTAAAGACACTTAAAAAAAATTTGTTTGGCAAGAAAATTTTAAATATGATCCTGGACAAGTCAAAAACAAGTGTGAAAAATCATGATATAAGATTTAATTTTGTTGAGCATGCTAAGAACAATCCTCATTAAGTTATCAAGTTACTCAAATCAGGAAAGTTTGAAGTAAAATCTGAAACAAAACAAATTGTCTTTAAATCTACTAATACTGCAAAAGAATTCTCTACCAAAGTGGGTGCTATGAAGTAGAAAGATATGATTGCTCATTAAGTCAAGTATTAGTGCACTTATTGTGGTAGAGACGGTTATTTGCTTCAATTTCATTTTCGGAAAGTAAAGAAAGACAAGAAAGACAAGTTAAGAAAGGATACTTGAGTGAAGTCTATGCAAGCCTCTTATTGTCACTGTGCTCCCTCTAATTAAACGTCTATAAGCTGTCGCTTTGCTCCCTCTAATCAATCGTCTGTAGGCTCAGGAGTTTTAATTTGCAGTAGGACTGGTCAGACCAGCTTTCTCCTGTGGTCGGACTAGAGTTTCAACCAGCATTTCAATGACCAATGTTTTGCCAGTGCTTTCAACTCGATCAAACCGATCGACGGTCAAACCAGTCAAACCAGTTTATTCCCATGGTCAGACCAGAGTAGTCGGATCAACGTTTCGACCAGCATTATAGAGGCACTCAGATCGGTTTTGACTAGTGTTTTCTACTCGCTCATACTGGTCGGCGGTCAGACCGGCTTTTCAACGGTGGTTTGACTGGAATTTGACGGAGGCTAACACTTCACTTAAACTATTATCAGTGTCTGTTGTTGCTCCTGTGCATCGTGTGTCATAGTACTGGATTCCTAAATCTTATCTCACTAACCCCAGTACTGTGTGACTAATGTTTTCTGTGATGTAAGACTAGCTAACGTGAAATGAAGAACATGTGCTTGATTAGATTCCAGTCTTTTACATCATTGTTTGATTAGAACACTTGATGGTTCTTCACCTTCTTTAATGTCGTCCAAGAGATTTCACCTTCTAAGAAGACCATGTGGAAAAAGTGATGTTATTCTACACCTGATTGAGTTCCTTTTTCAGATTGCTCATTTTCTCTTAATTGCTTAAATCTTCTCTTTGTGCTCTGCGAGAAGTGAATTTGGTATGTTGCATCTTTTGATATTATTCTGAGGGAGAGCTTGTGGTTTAAAGTTTTCAAAAGTTTCATCTATTATACTTGCTAAATAATTCACCAAGTCCAAACCATTGAGATCAAATAAGTTGTAGAGCTCTCTTTATCATATTTACTCATGTGTTGTGTAGCTTTAATCATGACTGGTTATAATCAATTTACTACATCTGAACTAGAGCATGACATGGCGGAATACTTTGATTAAATTTATTATAGATAGCACTTTGTGATGTTCATCTAAAAAGGTTAGCTTGATTATGAGTCTTATTTTAAATCATTGCTACGAGGCTCTTATGTTTCATATTGCAATCTTTTTATACACAATCAAGTTGGCATGTTATATATAAAAAAATAAGAAAGAGAAGACTGAAAAGATGTATGCTACAAGTATACCATGGTTAAACAAAAAAAGCATAAAAAGTGCACAAATAAAAAGAAGTATGATTCGAGCATACCACCATTTAAAAGAAGTTTGCTATCAATATGTCATCATAAAAAGAAGTATGCTACAAGCATGCCACGTGCTTAAGAATTCAATGTAGAGTAATAGGTGGCTATATGAGACTGCTAGCTCGTCTAGACTTAAAATTTGCTTCACTTTTAGACTTACTCTTTTTGGTGTGATATCCCATTGTACTTTTTATAGATCAGTTTGATCATTGTGAGATGCCTGCCATTAATCTAATTTGCTTAATTATGTTAAAGATTAGTTTTAACAATGCTATATGATATATGAATTTATATATTCTAGGGAGCTATACTAAAAAGATGGATTGATTACATTCTTAAATCAATGCAAAGTGAGTCGAATAATCTACAAAACTTCTGGATATTTACTCTTATTGCTCTTTCTTAGAATTATTATTTCTCTAAAATTCTTGATGATTACATTGTCAAAGGGGGAGAGAAATTGGAGAAGTGATTTTGTTTTTGGAGTTATTGGAGAAATTTGCTAAACTTACTCTCTTGTGTTGAGCGAGAGTTTTATGAGTGTTTGTCTTTACTGAGTGCTTGCTGCTATGGTTGCCGAGTGCTTGCTACTACGGTTTGTCTTTACTGAGTACGTGTTGCTATGGTTGTTGAGTACTTCTGCAGTGGTTTGTCAAAATTCCTTTCTCTGTAGCTTTGAAACTTTCTTTTCGCAAATTTTACTTTTCTTTCAAAACTCAACTTCATTCGAAAGATTTTGAGGTGTTGTCAATGTATTCATTAAGGTGGAGATTGTTAGACTATATGGAGGTTGTGAATACAGTGATGATGAATTATAGAATTTTGGGTTGCACTGAAATTTACGTTTGTGAAAGTTTTGGTTGACCACGGTTGTCGATCGGTAGCCTTCGACCATAGACGGTAATCTAATCGGCCTTGTGATGGATGGTCCGATCGGTATGTCCGAACAGCAGGAATCGACAACAGCAAATCAAGCACGGCTGAACGACCATGGCAAATCGATCACAGTATATCGACCATGTCCGAATGACCACAGCAGAATGACCACGATATATCAACCATGGCAGGCTTCGACCACGGTATTTCGACCACATCAGGTTTCGACCACCCCATTCTGATCACGGCAGAATGAACACGGCAAGTAATCGATAGGCTTCAACCTCGAACAGTAAACCGGTCATAAGCTACTATGAATCAGTCGGAGCTATAGTACCAGTCGTATGCTACAGGGAACCGGTCATATGCTACAGGAAACCGGTCACATGAAATAGTAAACCAATCATAAGCGAGAATGAACTAGTTGGTGGTCGGAGCTACAGTACCTGGTCGGTACTTGGTGGTCGGAGCTATAGTACTTGGTCGGTACTTGATTGTCGTAGCTATAGTACCAGGTCGCTACTTTGTGGTTGTAGACTTTGCTGGTTGATCAGTAGGCTACGACCGCAGTCGATAGTCGGAGGCGTCGACCGCGATTGGTGATCGATAGAGTGAGCTACAGTAACTGGTCGATGGTCGTAGTTACAGGGCTATGTCATAGTCAAAGACTTAGCAGTTTGTTGTCATAGTCGTAGTCGTAAACTTCGCGGACTATTGTTGTAGTCATAGACTTCGTGGACTGTTGTCGTAGTCGTAGACTTCACAATCTTTTGGTCGGTAGTCGAAAACTTTTGATCGGTAGTCGTAGACTTTGTTGGTCGGTAGTCGAAAACTTTGTGATCGATAGTCATAGACTTTGCTGGTCGGTAGTCATAGGTTTTTGCGATCGGTTGTCGTAGACTTCACGGTCGATACTCATAGGCTTCAAGTACTTCAATTCTTGTGATCTTCGAGCACCTCGAGTACTTGTGTTGGATAGGCCAGTAGTTTGACCGGCATGTGCATGGCGGTCAGACTGGTCTTTTTGAGCGGTCATTGGTACAATACCCTATTGGTACTCAGTACTCGTTAGGTGGTGCTACAGTATCTGGTTGATACTTGATGATGGGAGTCGATAGTCTGCATTTAGTACCTGGTTGGTACTCGGTGATCGGTACTCATTGATCAGTGGTCAATGGTGCAGTGACTGGTTAATGGTCGATAGTTGTAGGCTGGGAGTGCTAAGATGTTTGTGATTCTTGAGTGTTCTAAGTGGTCTGAGATTGATTTCTGGAAGGCATGGAAATTGTGATCGTGGATAACTTGGTTCATGTTGATGGATGATCAAAGGTGTGGTTTGAGTGTGTGGACTAATGTTAGTCAAGTTGAGAAGAATTTGTACCAGAAAATATGTTCTTTGGTCTTTGCATGTGCAGGTTGAGCGTGGTGATGTTCATGGCCGGTGACGAGGAGGACCGAAACTAGGATGAGAGAATCTGAGGTCCAAGCGATCGAGGATATCACGAGGTGGTCGGGCTCATATTAGAGCATGTGGAAATTCAAGGTGGATGATGCATAGAGAAGCTACGGGAGGTGCGGTCCTGGAGGCTTCAACATGTGAGGATGGTGCATGGAGAAGCTACGGGATGTGCGGTCCTGGAGGTTTCAATACATGAGAATGGTGCGTGGAGAAACTATAAGAGGTGCGGTTCTGGAGGCTTTATCACATGGTGAGTTGGGAGAAATTATGGAAGGAGTCTGTAACTTGGAAGATTTAGAGATATTGAAAACCCCGTATTTAGAAGAGTTTCGGGTCTCTTGATTGTGAAATAAGATAGGATTCGTGTCTGGGTTTATGAGGACACAGTTTAAGACCCTAGCATATAAAAGGAGAAGAGGTTAGGAGTTAACTTACAGCTTTCGTAGGGTTTTGAAGAGAAAGCTTTCATGCTAGAGTTTGAAGGGTGCTGTAAGGACACTTTGTAGCCATAGAACATGTTTTAGAAATAAAAGATCAGATCTTTCCATGAGAAGTTCGTCAACGCCGACGGTGTTGTTTTCTGGACACCATCCTCAACTTGTTCTCGTTGCAATTACATCGTGCGCGGCGCATAGCATTCCTTCGTTGACTAGATAGCTCGCTGAGTCTGTCACTTGATCGTTGCTAACAGTACCGGTGCTGAAGCATTCGAGCGAAGGGAGATTATAATTACATACAAAGGAACAGAGCAAGCAGCCGAAAGAGCAGTCAAACGCCGAACAGTCGAAACCTTCGTCGAGCACTGAGAGATTCAAAAAACAGAGATAATTATTCACCCTCCCTCTAATTACGGTATTCAATCCTACAGCATGATTAGTCAATATCCAAGCTTTTTGGCCCAAACTGTGCCGGCAGCGGCATCAGATAAACAGCAACCAAAAGAAAGAAAGGGAAAAAGAAAAGGCTGTGGTGGCTATTACGCCAACAGTGAGACGAGTATTATCAGCATGGGATTTGCACTGGAAAACTTAATCAGGTCTGTCACATAATTTCTAACCTGCAGAGCAGCTGGATTGGAGGTTAAATCGCCGCGTTTTCGCCGGCCGTGGGAGGTGAACACGTCGGCTAGAAACTAGGGCTGTCAAGACAAATCGACGCCAGGCGATCATCACTTGATGGACAGGGCCTAACTTTTGCTGACCTTTCGGCTTTCAGTAAGGAACCCATGGATAGAGCTTTCAGGTTGTGACCGTAGGACCTCTAGGAATGATAGCACCAGCCGAAGTTCAGGATTCAGAGGAGATAACGAAAAGACAAGTTCAAGACTTTTCAAACTTCCACCAGAGATCACAAAACTTGAGACAGGGAACATTGAAAATTTACCACAGCTCGCCCCGCGCGGGGGTGTTCAGAGTTCCAACTGACGAACACGAAAATGGAAGGGAAATTATGCGACAAGAACAGGAAAGAGTTAATGAATTTAATATGATGACAAAGCTTCGTTTCGAAACATTAGAGAAACCATGGTGGTTGTGCCGGCATAGATGGATTGTTCTCTAAACAGAAGGCTCTCAGAGCAGCAAACAAAACTGAGGAGGCGACAATGAAGCCCCCTCAAAGAAGCCTGCTCCGCTGCACTTACGGTCTTGTGGTAGAAAACTTTGCATATAGCGATGAGCGCAACTAGTACAGCAACAATTGAACGCTCCGCTGCTCCCGTAGATGGTTGGAACTCCTCCAGACGTCAAGCATAGAAAATGTAACCATATCTGCAACTCCGGCGTCTTACCGTCCATTGTTACATATGCTGCTTTTGATCTGCACTAAGCATATCAAGTGCCCCTGCACAAGAAGCTTATAGGATCTTCACAAATAGTGGTACATCCTCCCTTGGCCCCTCAAGTGACCGATACATGTATAAGATGTCCACATCGTCAATCTTCTTCTCATTCTCAGGCTGGCTGTTAATCAACTCCACCACCATCCGCGGCAGCCGGCGTGCAACCACCTTGCAACCTTGCAGTGTCAGGTTGCAGCCCGACATCCATACGAACCGCATGTTATAGAAATGGTGCATCCCGGAGAGGAGGCCGACATCACCAAACGGGCAGTCCCTTATCTCAAGCTTCTCTAGCTTCGAGCACCCCAGGAGGATGTGTTGCAGCGCCAGATCACTGTTTCCAGCGAACGCCACAGAAAGCGTCCGCAAGGACTTGCCATACTTGCCAATGTACTCAAATGCTCGGTCAGTCAGGCGTCCAGATGTGGAGAGCCTAGTAAGCTTGCTGCAGTTCCGAACAATGGCGCCAAACCCTTCATCCATAGGCTCCCCGGTCACATGGTCGGGCTGGTGCCGCCCCATTATACACAACCGGAATACCTTAAGCTCCGGGCAATTTTGCGACATGGTGATGACAGCAGCGTTGGTCATTTTCTGGCAGAAGTATAGTATCGAGCGGAGCCCACGGCAGCCCTCGGAGATGGCAGTAAGCCCAACCTCCGACACCAACTCATCGGCATCCTCGTGTACGTTCAATGGGAGCACACGGAGAACCTGGAGCTTCTTGCAGGACATGGACACAGCCTGAAGCCCCTCGTCGCGCACCGTGTCAAGCACCTAGCAAACAATTCATCATCAGAAATCATCAGAAAAACTAGAACCACGCAGCCCAGGTAAAACCAAGCTGATGAAGCTATCGAGTTATTACCCATAGCGTCTCAAGACTGTAGCACTGGCCGATGAAGAGGATTTGATCGGGGGTGACCGCGGCGTAGCTCAAGTCGAGGCTCGTTAGGTTGGCGGACACAGAGACAATGGTGGGCAGGTACTCTGGCGCGAGATCACGGAAGCCGGACAACGAAACGAGCGTGTGCGCCCGCCCGGCGGACGCGAACGCGGTCGCCATCTGCCCAAAGTCGAGCCCCTCGTCCTCGCCGCCTTCCCCCGGCCGGAACGAGCCCGTGCCGAGGTGCGTCAGGCGAGGTGTGAGCGCCATTAGCCGGCGCAGCTGCCCAAGCGACACGTGCTGGTTGACGCCCAGGCGGCTGAGGCGTGGCGAGCGCGCCACGAGGGCCTCGAGCGCGGCGAAGGACACCGGCGGCGCGAAGCACTCGAAGGAAAGCGACTCCAGGTCGGTAGGCCCCGGCGGGAACGCCGCCACCCAGTCCACCACCTCGTCGGCGTCGTCCTCGTTCATCTCGCAGTCCACCACGTCGAGCACTCGCAGCCTGCTGTGGCAACCAACAAGAGAGCAATAATACACATCTCGCATCAAATGCACCATTACCACGTAAGAGCGAGTTGGAACGGAATGGCATAGAGAAGGTGGGGATGAGAAGACGCATTACCTGCAATGGGAGGCGAGGGAGGCAAGGCCGTGGGAGGAGAAACCGTCGCAGAGGAGGAGCCAGAGGTCGCAGAAGGATGCGGGGAGGGAGCGGGCAAGGAGGTCGAGATCGGAGTCGGTGACGGTGATGCGCTTGAGGGAGAGGGAGCAGAGGGCGGGGAAGGCGGCGGAGGCGAGAGCGGTGGCCCAGGGGCGGAAGGCGGAGGCGGCCCATCCGGCGGGCAGGAGGTTGAAGTCGGAGAAGCGGGGGCGGCCCTTGAGGAGGATGTGGCGCGCGTTGGGGAAGCGGCGCGCGGCGCGGGCGGGGGATGCGGCAAGGATGTTGCGGACGGCGAGGTTGGCGCGGGTGGCGGACTCGGCCCGGTGCCAGGAGCGGCAGACGAGGGAGGCGGCCCCGCGGTCGCGGGGCGCGTCGAGGAACTGGAGCACCGTCTCGAGTACGTTGTCCAGTACCTGGTCGGGCGGCGGCGACGCCCGCGGCCGCTTGGGCGCGGGGGGCTGGTCGTCGTCCTCCTCGGACATGGCGCGCGGGCGTACGATTGGCGGTGGGTGCGCGCGGTGGCGAGGAGGAGAAGAGATGGAGCGCGCGGCGGAAGAGCGGAGGGAGGTGGCTGCTGCCGCGGCGGGGCAGGTTCCTGGGGCTGGGTGGTGGGGGTGTGCTGTGCCGTGCTGGTGGGTGTGTGCGTGCGGGTGCGAGCCTGTGAGGTGTACCTGACTAGTGCTGCTTCGCCTGGGCCGTCCCGCCCGGCAGTGCTCAACAGGAGACACGGGGCTAGTGGCAGTGGCGGATCTCAGCCCCTTCTTTCAACCGAATTTTAGTTTCATCGCTATTTGTTAGACACAATTTTTTTTGTTTTTGAATTTTAAGTGTTTGTGAGAGATAATAAGAGGAGAAAAATAGTAATGTGATTTTGGTTGGTATAGTTGAACTCAGTACAGTGTCAACTATAATTTATCTGTAGACTCCCGGTTTAAAAAACATATCGTTTAAAAGCAAATTACTATAACAAATATAAGCCAAAGCAAAACCATCCCGAACGCAGCCATAAGCAGCCATAACATACAACCCAAAAGAATAAGTTTTTGATCGTATGAAATATGTACTCGCTTTCACCCTCTGACGAGCTTTGAGATTCGTGCTTGTTATGCACCCTATGTATTTCTTATGTATTTTAGTTTTTTTTATATAAAATCTCTTCATTTCTCTCCTCTATCTCTCCGGTGACTCTTCGATGACGAGCGGAGACACCGATCCGATGAAAGCGCAACGCGACACTATCAGATCTAGTAGCAATTGGATCCGACGAAGGTGTGATGAGGCACCCTCGGATCCGGTGGCTGCTACGAGGTTTCAGGCGACAGTGCCGTGGGAGAGGAGCTGGATCCGACGGCGATGGTGGCAGCGAGGGTATCTAGCGGCCTCATAGGAAACCGAGGTTTCTGGCGGGGGCTGTTGCGTTTTTGCCTTTTTGGCGACGGCAGCTCGTGCGGGGTTTCTAGCTGGAGGCGAGGTTTCCGGCCGGCGCGGGGTTTTTCGGCGAGGTCTTCGGCGGCCCGGTGAGGCGGCAAGTGTATATGGTTAGGTAATTATTCATATTGCTAAATGCGAGCATCGTGTTATGGATTCATTCATGTACTGAACAGTGGATTTGACGGGTAAAGGATTCTAAAAAATGTATTTGACGGGTAAGGCCATATGCAGTGTATCGGTGCCAGTTACCTTTTTTCTTTTGGAACCGGTGCACATTGCAGCAAGGGAAGCGGAGCGGTGCCAGGAAAAAGATTCCTGGCACCGGTGCATGTAGATACACCAGGTGCTAGCATAAAAAAAAATTTGGGCCCAATTGTAAATGAAATGAGAGAGAGGGAGATAGTGTGTGGTGGGAGAAAAAAAGCGATATTTTATTTAGCGATGGATCCTGTTTTGGAGAAAGAAGAAGATGCTAAACATTGTAGGATCAAAGCAAATCTAGCACCAATGTGATAGGGCAGTGAGATGATGAATCTGGCAACCGTGTGAATAGCCTAAAGGTGTTGCTAGCACACACATATTGATCTATATCTAATAGTTTTAAGAGAAGTGCTATAGAACATTCAACTATTTTTTAGTCAATTATTTTTTAGGGTAAAATTAGTCAGATTTTGGAGCATTGGATCTCAATCTAATGGATCCCCCATACAACTCTCTCCAAAAAAAATTAATCTGGGGCATTGGATCTCCATCAAACGGATCCACCATACAAGTCCCCATTAAAAAATGATCTGAGACGTTGGATCTCTATCCAACGGATCCACTCATACAAAACCCCTCGAAAAAATATCTGAGACGTTAGATCTCCATCTAACATCCCAAATCTGACTAATTTTGCTTTAAAAAATAGTCGAATATTGTATAGACACTCCCCCACTTAGTTTTTTGGCTTATATTTAGGTTTTGACTTCTATTTCTATAATAATTCGTTGTTAAACGGTACGTTTTTTAAGGTAGAATCTATAAATAAATTGTTGTACAAATTGTAGTAAGTTCAGCTATACCATTAAAATTATATATAACTATTTTTCTCTATATACTACCTCTCATAAACTAGTTAAAATTCAAAAAACACAGTCATAAGTGTCAGCTCAAAGAACCCATCGTTTGAGTTGAGACCAATGATTTGTCCTGCAGTCAGAGGGATGACTAGATGCTAGGGTAGAGCCAGGATTTGCTGATCTGAGAGAGGAGGTAGGTTCGGATTGGGATTGGGAAGCAAACTTGCTCTTGCTAGGATATTTTGACTATTCGCCACTGTAAAGTGACTGCTACTAATTTCTGAAGTAGTAAAGACGTCCAGCTAACCATGCTAGTGATGAAGAAACCCTTGCCAGTAGCCACGCTGACCTCCATTGACAAGACTCCATGTACAGCTCCTAAATCCCATTAGCTTAATGTTTTGGAATTTCAGTATTCCCCCCTTCTTGTTTGGCTCTTTTAGTGGTGTACGTACGAGCATGGCGGTCATTACTGATCTTTGAATTTGTCATACACAGTGATGAGCTCGCCCATCAGCAAAAGCAGTTCAAATCCAAAACAAATTCCCACTCTTGCCCAGCCCACATGCATGCACCCCAGGGCGTTGTTTAGAACACAACAGTAAAGAGCAAGAGATAGGCCAAGGAAAGGTTCTTTGTTTTTGTTTCTTCCCACCTTTTATTGCGCTTGGTCGGCCTTTCAGGCAGGGATTGCTGTCAATCAAGGCATTGGGATTCTTAGCGCAGCCAATAGTTTAAGCACCCTTGTTTACACATTTCTTTTTAGAAAACAAGAAGCACAGCTCATACTGTCCCGAATTTGTCTATTCTCCAAAGATGATCGATCCATGGAGCCACCGCTGTGCTGTGCAGCACCTTGCGTATATTCAAAAGGCCGGTTTATATGTTAAGACTTTGGAGAGATCAACCCTAAACCTAAGTCACTGAAACTAACCATTGTCTGTGTTCCTGTACCTGATCGATCAGCAACACTTTTCTCAGCTCCAAATCAAGCTTTTCTTTTGCCTTTTTGAATGATGCAGCTGAGATGAAAGAACATGCTTGATGCTCCAGAAACGCGGTATCTGTACAATGTATGCCCCTCCTAGCTAGTAGAACTTGAGCAGTGCGCAGAATGAGCATTCGGTGCTTGCAGTCATCTCAGGTGGTCTCGAGGCCCTGTCTTTCTGCCTTGCGAGTTGCTGCTGTTCAGGACTTCAGATGCCAGGCAAATTCAGTCACAAGCTGTTCACCACACCACTGAAGTACATATATCTTCAGCATCCTTCGAGAAAAGCAACAACCACACACATAACCTTTTGCGACGTTTGATTGGCATCTGGTAATCTTTTGCAATGCGATGTAGTAGTAGGATTTATTCAGAGAACAGTCATCACATCATGCTTAGCCACATTACATTGGCCGGTGGGTGTCGATCGGATTAGTTTGCTTCTGATATTTTTTTAAAGATTGGTGCAGTTTTACTTTACGCGTTGCTCGTTGTTTATTAGCATGAGATCCAAGACCCGATCGTTGATTGTGTTGTTATTGAGCACTGCGGTTTCTTTTTTTGTTAAATTGCAGATGAGCTGTCCATCTCCTAACACCAACAGCCATGCACAATTATTTGACCTGCCAATAACATAATGCATTTACCCGCACGGAGAAATAAAAACTAGAGGCAAAATTGGCCGCCTTTCTCAGTGGACTTCCTGCATATCTTGATTGTCCTTTTTTTGGTTGAACTGATCATTTACAACTCAAACTCACAAAGTACTAGTAGGCCTTTCATAGAACTCACAGTGCCTCCACGCTAGATCATATGTACAAATTCTCTTAATTCGTTTTAAGGGTTGCATGCATTCAAGGTGTTCTGCTTTGTTGATCTTTTGACGAGGTACATGATGCAATATTCCGTTCTGATTCGGTTCTGTCTGTACAAGCCAAGTCAATTACTTTCCCGAAAGATGACGATAAAGGCACTAGTCAGATTGTCCTCTCAGGCACTTACTGCACCCTGGCCTCACGATATCGCAAGAGAATCCCCCTCAAATGCCCCAAAAATTCAAACTCTTTTTGAATTTCTGTGAATTTTGATTTAATTCAAATTCTTACCTAATTTGACATTCCCTAGCTTTACGCTTTCCTCCCTTGGACTTGCCGCTTTCCTCAAACCTTGGCGCATTTCACGGAATCCGCCTTCTCCCCTGTCACCTCACCCCTCTGTATAAAATTTGGTTGTTAAGCCTTAGTTCTGTAATAAAGTTTGGATTTTTTGAAGAAGCTTATATTGGTATGATGTACACTCACCGTTACGGGGAAAACATAACGACCCCAGAAATAGGGACGTTACACCCCCAATACAAATTATATTATTGATGTCAAATCTTGAATTTGTCCGGTAAATTTTCTGCTTCGTGTGATAGTAGTTGATTGCTTATCCAATAAACTTATACAGCCTGTTCAAACATTTATTTTTAAAAAAAATCACACCGTACTGTGCCATGTGACTCCATATCAATTTCTGTTCATCAAAGCATAGAATTTTCTTGAGTCCTTCCGGATGATAAGCTATTTTATTTCATGGTGGGAATACATTTTGATCTGTCCCATGTTAATTGTTATTTATGTAATGCTGAGCAAACACTGTACTTTTAATGATTTGTTTACAAGCTGGAATCAAACCAGCTACTACAGTGTCTAGAGATCCTTCATGCTAATTAATTAGGCATAATGCTCTTTTAGTTGTGTTGCTACGGCATCTATTTTCTCATGTTGCCCAAATTGTAAGCTTCTTATAATGCATGACAGCACTTCAGTTGCGAATGTGCGTGCCTGCACAATCTAGCTAGCTTAAACCTAACGCGTGCATGACTAAGTGTATATGCATGCCATGGAAAGCTATTTCCTTTTGCTGGCCAATTTTTACTTCATTGTATCTCTACAATACACAGGGAGATGGAGATAAGGAAGAAGCAAAAAGGTCCTCTCGTTCAGGCCCATCTATTATTCGACACACACGGAGGAGCTACAATAACGTTTGATTTGATATCCCCTGCCAAGCACAAAAACTAAGGAAGTCTTCTTTAAAGTATACGCTTCTTTTGAGATTGTATAGTCTAGTCCATATCAGGATTCATGAACTGATCACTGTTTTATTCGAAGTAAAAACGGAAGCAATATAGTTTCATTTTCAATGTTGCTAAGAAATTTCTTCAACAACTTTTGCGTCTTTAATATCCACAGATTCGTCGATCGGTCTACGCTAACAAGAATCGTAGTAAAAAAAGGAGCAAGATATGATCCGTGAACTCATTTCTTAAGACTACAAGGTAAAGACTGTTGTATATGAGAGGGGCATTTTGGGAATTTCCCAATTGAGTTCATGCCACCGGATGGAATCTAGGGTGGGGCCCACCTGTTTGTTGCCTGCGCAAGAGATAAGGGGGAGGAGACAGAGTCTCCTCCCCGCGGTGCGTTCAGTGCGGCGCTTGGGCCTCTCCCATGGCAGTTGCGATTCCTCTCCTGAGATCCGGATTTTCGGCGAAGGGAGGCGGCGATGGAGGCGAGCGTTGGAGGCGCGGCTGGTGCGGGCTTCTCGGGCCCGATGCTGGCGTCACCCCTCGCAGACCCCGCCTCTTCTTCTTAAAAAGGCCGAGGCTCTCCATGGTGGGTAGGAACCTCTTGCCCCGATCTGGTTTTTGCTTATTTGAGTCTTCTTCCTCCTCTCGGTTTTTCGAGTGAACTGAGGTAGGTGGTTTCGGCCATCTCCGGTTGCGGCCTGGTTGTGGTTTCCTGAACAAACCCTAATTTGGGGAGTGAGAAGCTTGAACGTTGGTATTGAATCCGAGAGAGAAGAAGGTGACGCCGGCTCCCTGCTGTGATTGTGATTGCTCTTGGCCAGAGCAGTATTGTGGTCTTGTGCGGTATTTCTCTGTACCTCGACCTCGTTTCTTGGCTTCAGCTGAGAAGTGAGGAGCGGCATTGTATCTCCGTGAATCATCTACTTGCGCGTGATAGCAGGTTGATAGATTTTCTGGGTGAGCGATTCATCGTGCCTTGCCGAATTATTTGATTTCTCCTGCGGCTCATTGACTTCTGGACAGTTTCGAGTACTGTCTGATTTGTGAGTATATTAATTTCTTTGTCATTTACAGCTGCTATACTTGATCTGTAATTTAGTTCAAGTCTTGAGAACTGCTGTGAATGTTTGTGGGCTCCTTTGATTGCTCTGTGATGATACTAGTCATATACTGAATTGATCTTAACAATAGCTTTAAGGCTTGAGCCCTAGGATTTATTCTCTGCAGACCGTGCCATAGATAATTGCTTATCTTACTGTCATATTTGATTACATGCAATAAAATTTGTGAATATAGCAGTGGCAAGTTAAAATCTGATTAGATTCGTTTGCTGGTACAGTGTACTTATTTAGTCCTTTTTGGCTTGTGTATTTCTGCACGTATATTCACTTATATATCCGGTCAGTCTGCTGCTGTTTATCTGATCTTTAAGTTCATTACATATTTGCTTGTAATCTCATTGTGGCACAGATTGTAGACAGAACGCTTTACTCTGTCTATTCTGGTCTGTTTGCAGTATGTAAATTAGAGCTCAAGTCTTATTTACTAGTTGTTGAGTCAATCATGAAGAGTTATGACATGTGCATGAGAAGGCCAAAATCTTTGATTTTGCGCAACTCTGTTCTGAGAGCAATGATAAAACAATTAATTTGTTTCATGCTGGAATTAGTTGTTTTATTACCACTAGCACTGTTTTTCATGATATTTTCAGCTGCTTTAAAGTTATATTCATTGAATATATATGTAGAGATGAATAGCAAGATAGAATTTCATATTTATATGCAATTTATTTTATGTTGGCTGGAATTAAATGTGCAAATATGCTTATACCGCAATATTTACAACAATCCAGAAAATCTATATTGAAAGAAATGGCTTCCTCATCTGATGTCGTGAAACCTGAAGTTTTTGATGGAGTCAATTTCAAGCGCTGGCAGGCAAAGGCCAAACTTTGGCTGACTGACCTTAAGCTCTTCTGGGTCATCTCAAATCCACCGCGTTTCACTGGAGATCCCGAGACGATGAAATGGGAAGATGCTAATAATGCGCCTTAGCCCGCTTGTCGGTCATCCTGTCTAACCGCTTGTTTGACGTCTATGTCAACTTCACTAATGCCAAGCAACTTTGGGATGAGCTCGAGGAGAAATACTCCGAGGGAGATAATGGAAATGAGTCCTTCATTACAGCCAATTACTTCAACTACAAGATGGTTGAGGGCCGGTCGGTGATGGAGCAGCTCCACGAGCTTTAGCTCCATGTACGTGACTTATGTCAATACGACTGCGCTCTGCCTGAGAAGTTTCAAGTCAATGTCATTTTGGCTAAGTTACCGCCTTCGTGGCGCGACTTTGTGACCGCTCGCAGACATATAAAGGAGCGCTTGACGCTCAATGAGCTGTCAGCTGCTATTAATGTCGAGGAGCGTGCTAGAGCCGGTGACGGCTCGGGAAAGGCTCAAGTTCAGGCTCATCAAGTTCAACTTAAGAATGGTGGAGGACCTGGGAAACCCAAGTTCAAGAATCAGCCCCAAGTCAAGCTACAGCCTAAGAAAATGAAGAAGAAGAAGGAGGACATCGTCTGCTTTGTTTGCGGCGAGGCTGGCCATAAGGCCAATCATTGCCGCAATCGGAAGGGCAGGGGTCCATCCCCGGGTCAGCATAAGAACCGAAAGGCTGAGGTTCATGTCGCGCTGGCTAGCACCAGCTCGGAAGAGTACGTACCTATGGCCTTTATGGCAAATCCATCTATTGATTGGTGGATTGATACAGGTGCTACTAGACATATATGTGCTGATCGATCTTGTTTTTCTTCATTTCAGGGTGAAGGTGGTGGATCCGTCCTGATGGGCAACGAGCCGCCGCAACAAGACGTGGGATTGGACAGTTTGCACGAAGCTTACTTCGCAAAACACTCATCCTAAGAGACGTCTTTACGCGTGCTGCGATGACGCGCAATCTTCTTAGCGGGTCAATGTTATGTAGGCAAGGAATAAAGCTTGTGTTTGAATCAAATAAAGTCATTTTGACTAAGTTTGGTAATTTTGTGGGCAAAGGCTATGATAGCGGAGGCATGTTCCGCTTATCCATTCTTGATTTGAATAATGTAAACATTTATAATGTTTCCCATTGCAATAAAGTTCATGATATTTGGCATTCACGGTTGTGTCATGTAAATTTTGAAGCCATTACGCGGTTAAGTAAGATGAGTTTAATTCCGAGCTATAATTGTGAGAAGGGTTCAAAGTGCGAAGTGTGTGTGCAAGCTAAGCAGCCCCGAAAACCTTTCCATAGCGTTGAAGGGCGGAGCACTTCTCCACTTGAACTAATCCACTCTGATCTTTGTGAGATGAATGGAATATTAACTAAAGGTGGCAAACGGTATTTCTTAACTCTCATAGATGATGCGACTAAGTATTGCTATATTTATCTACTTAAGTCGAAAGATGAAGCACTTGAATACTTTAAAATCTACAAAGCTGAAGTTGAAAATCAACTAGAAAAGAAAATCAAACAGTTAAGATCGGACCGAGGCGGTGAGTACGTCTCACATGAGTTCTCCCAATTCTGTGAAGAAAGTGGAATAATTCACGAAGTTACTCCACCTTACTCACCCCAATCAAATGGAATAGCCGAAAGGAAGAACCGAACTCTTTGTGACTTGGTTAACGCCATGCTTCGAGTTCGTATGTCGGACTATTGGTGGGGTGAGGCGCTTCTCACTAACTATGTCTGAATAGGGTTCCACCTCGCAATCGGAGGAAACACCCTATGAAGGATGGAAGGGGAGAAAACCCAACTTATCCTATCTTCGAACGTGGGGATGCCTTGCAAAAGTGCATGTGCTGTTGCCGAAGAAAAGGAAGCTTGGTCCTAAAACCGTTGATTGTGTCTTTCTAGGATATGCTATTAATAGCACAGCTTATAGATTTCTAGTGGTTAAATCTGAGGTGAGTGACATCGCTACTAATATAGTGATGGAATCTCGTGATGCGACATTCTTTGAGCATGTGTTTCCTATGAGACCGAATGATGACAGTGGACATATCGGTGAAGATGATTTCTCTATTCTTCCTAGTGTGGATAACACCGCTCCAGTTTTGGAGTTGAGGAGGAGTAAGAGACAGAGGACCGAGAAGTCACTTGGAGATGACTTTGTCACCTATGTCGTGGATGATGAACCACGAACCCTTTCAGAGGCATACGCATCTTCGGATGTGGATTACTGGAAGGAGGCAGTCCGTAGCGAGATAGACTCCATCATTGCTAATGGAACTTGGGAAATTGCAGATCTCCCGCCTGGTTGTAAGCCAGTAGGTTGCAAATGGATCTTTAAAAGAAAGCGCAGACCTGATGGTACTATTGAAAAGTACAAGGCCCGATTAGTGGCTAAAGGTTTCACGCAAAAAGAAGGTGAAGACTATTTTGATACATACTCTCCTGTGGCCCGTTTACCCACAATTCGAGTGCTTTTAGCGCTAGCCGCTGCATACAAACTCCTAGTACATCAAATGGATGTAAAGACCGCTTTCCTAAACGGAGAGTTGGATGAGGAGATCTATATGCAACAGCCTGAAGGATTTGTGGTTGAGGGGCAAGAAAGGAAAGTATGTCGATTGATTAAATCTTTGTATGGTCTAAAGCAAGCTCCTAAGCAGTGGCATGAGAAATTCGATAGTACGATGACGTCGGTCGGCTTTTGTGTGAACGAAGCCGATAAATGTGTCTACTATCGGTTTAATGGGGGCGAAGATGTCATTCTATGTCTTTACGTAGATGACATATTGCTATTTGGAACCAACATAGATGTGATCAATAGCACAAAGTCTTTTCTTTCCCAGAATTTTGATATGAAAGATCTGGGTGAAGCTGATGTTATCTTAAACATTAAGCTTATAAAGGGTGAGAATGGGATTACTCTTTCACAATCCCATTACGTGGATAAAGTCCTAACCAGATTTGGGTTTAAGGACTGTAAGCCAGCAGCAACACCCTATGATCCAAATGCAAAGCTGCATAAGAACACTGGGCATGGGAAGGATCAACTTAAATATTCTCAGATCATAGGATCCCTGATGTATTTAACTAGTGCAACGAGGCCAGACATCTCATATGCTGTATGCAGATTGAGTCGTTATACGTCCAATCCAGGAGATGATCATTGGATAGCACTAGAAAGAGTACTAAGATACTTGAAAGGAAATCCTAATTTGGGAATACATTACTCCGGTCATCCGGCAGTCTTGGAAGGATTCAGTGATTCTAACTGGATCAGTGACTCGGATGACATGAAGGCTACGAGTGGCTATGTATTCACTCTAGCAGGTGGAGCCGTGTCGTGGAAGTCTTCTAAACAGACTATTCTTACACGGTCCACCATGGAGGCTGAATTGGTAGCGCTTGATTCAATGTGAGAGGCGTAATGGATTCGAGAACTCCTTTCTGACCTACCTGTGCTGGAAAAACCTATTCCAGCAATTTTGACCTACTACGATAACCAAACCGTTCTGGTTAAGGCGAAGAGTAGGAAGGACAATATGAAGTCCTCAAAACATATAAAGCGCCGACTTAAGTCGGTAAGGCATGCCAGAGAGACGGGTGTTATTTCTGTAGAATACATCCAGTCTGAAAGGAACTTGGCAGATCCTTTCACTAAAGGATTGGCGCGGAAGGCCATCCAAGCAGCGTCACAGGGAATGGGGCTCATACCCGTATAAAGGCTTACATTGGTGGTAACCTATCCTAGGAGATCGGAGATCCCGTGAACTAGGCTCTAGGACAACAAACTGTGTGAGATTAGAGAGCACATCTAACGGGTCCCATTAGGTGCAAGTGCTGCATCAGTATGGAAGGTTGAGCTTTGGCTCTTAATGAACTCTAGGTCTATATGACTTATGGAATCGTCCTACAGGATTCCTAGAAGAGTTCACCTACGTGAGTGAGATCGTGAGGTCGCGATCGAAGAAAGATCAGGGTATACTTTCTTAAGCACTCATGAGATAGATACGGGGACATGACCGGAACGTCTCAACCCGAGAGGGAAAGGGCAAGCCGCCCAGTACAGAATGTGATTTGGGCGAAAATTCTCACACCAAGGCATTGGATCAAGGCGTAGTCCTCCTTTGTCTGTGCAGACTCGTAGTCCTTATCGCTAGACTTTGGGTTCAAACCCGCAAGGTACCCATAGTCGAACAGCTGTATATTAAACAAGACTTTGGACATATTTTACCAATCGGTAAATTGGTGGGGACTGTTGTATATGAGAGGGGCATTTTGGGAATTTCCCAATTGAGTTCATGCCACCGGATGGAATCTAGGCGGCCCACTGCCTGCTGCTGCGCAAGAGATAAGGGGGGAGGAGACAGAGTCTCCTCTCGCGTGCGCTCAATCGGCGCTTGGGCCTCTCCATGGCGCTTGCGATTCCTCTCCTGAGATCCGGATTTTCGGCGAAGGGAGGCGGCGATGGAGGCGAGCGTTGGAGGCGCGGCTGGTGCGGGCTTCTCGGGCCCGACCGCTGGCGTCACCCCTCGCAGACCCCGCCTCTTCTTCTTCAAAAGGCCGAGGCTCTCCATGGTGGGTAGGAACCTCTTGCCCGATCTGGTTTTTGCTTATTTGAGTCTTTTTCCTCCTCTCGGTTTTTCGAGTGAACTGAGGTAGGTGGTTTCGGCCATCTCCGGTTGCGGCCTGGTTGTGGTTTCCTGAACAAACCCTAATTTGGGGAGTGAGGAGCTTGAACGTTGGTATTGAATCCGAGAGAGAAGAAGGTGACGCCGGCTCCCTGCTGTGATTGTGATTGCTCTTGGCCAGAGCAGTATTGTGGTCTTGTGCGGCATTTCTCTGTACCTCGACCTCGTTTCTTGGCTTCAGCTGAGAAGTGAGGAGCGGCATTGTATCTCCGTGAATCATCTACTTGCGCGTGATAGTAGGTTGATAGATTTTCTGGGTGAGCGATTCATCGTGCCTTGCCGAATTATTTGATTTCTCCTGCGGCTCATTGACTTCTGGACAGTTTCGAGTACTGTCTGATTTGTGAGTATATTAATTTCTTTGTCATTTACAGCTGCTATACTTGATCTGTAATTTAGTTCAAGTCTTGAGAACTCGCCGTGAATGTTTGTGGGCTCCTTTGATTGCTCGTGATGATACTAGTCATATACCGAATTGATCTTAACAATAGCTTTAAGGCTTGAGCCCTAGGATTTATTCTCTGCAGATCGTGCCATAGATAATTGCTTATCTTATCTTGTCATATTTGATTACATGCAATAAAATTTGTGAATATAGCAAGGCAAGTTAAAATCGATTAGATTCGTTTCTTTCGGTACAAAGGTACTTATTTAGTCCTTTTTGGCTTGTGTATTTCTGCACGTATATTCACTTATATATCCGGTCAGTCTGCTGCTGTTTATCTGATCTTTAAGTTCATTACATATTTGCTTGTAATCTCATTGTGGCACAGATTGTAGACAGAACGCTTTACTCTGTCTATTCTGGTCTGTTTGCAGTATGTAAATTAGAGCTCAAGTCTTATTTACTAGTTGTTGAGTCAATCATGAAGAGTTATGACATGTGCATGAGAAGGCCAAAATCTTTGATTTTGCGCAACTCTGTTCTGAGAGCAATGATAAAACAATTAATTTGTTTCATGCTGGAATTAGTTGTTTTATTACCACTAGCATTGTTTTTCATGATATTTTCAGCTGCTTTAAAGTTATATTCATTGAATATATATGTAGAGATGAATAGCAAGATAGAATTTCATATTTATATGCAATTTATGCTATTCTTCTTATGCTGAAAATATATTGTTTATTTTATGTTGGCTGAAATTAAATGTGCAAATATACTTATACCGCAATATTTACAACAAAGACAGTGTCGAGAAATAAACCACACGGACAACCGGAGGGTAGTCCAAGGGCCCAACGTGCCTGTCAATACTTCTGCAATGACGAAATGAACTCCGAATACTGAATTTAATCGCCTTTTTAGTTTTTAACTCCTTTCTAATTGTAATTTAAGTATACGTACAACCCTTTAAAAAGATTATTGCCCTCTCATCTCATGCTTGTGAAAGACCATTCCCCGTTTTTCCCCCATTCTATTCCGCTCACAAAAAGAAAGGCTGTTGCCTTTTGCAACTTATGCCCTCGATTGGCCTGCTCTAATTCAAGATATATTGTAAACAAAAGGAGGAAGCAAATAGATATAGCAGTAGTAGTTCATTGGAAGTGTGGTGTGGTCGTGCTGGAGCCAATAACCAATTTGCGTCCAGCTTTTGCCAAGGACTCCTGTGCATGAAGAATCGGTCTACGAGGGAGGGCATAACATGAGGCCCCCAGATGTTGCCATATGGCTCCCCAGAGCGACGTGGCAGTATCTAAGGAGAAGCCTCATGCGAGGTTCTCCCAGAAAATTTGCTTCCCTTGTGCATGTCCAAAGGTGGTTCTGGTCTCTGTGTCGGTGGTGGTAGGTCGGAAGTTCAGCAGGGGGTTCAGCTTTCAAGTGAGAAACGGTAGTATCCGTATCTGCATTTTCAGCTCCCAAAACTCATCCCAGGTGAAGAAAGGCACAACCGGCTGCATTGCATTTGCGTGGTGTCCATCGGGCCGATGGGTCGGCAGCGGCCCATCGAGACGGCACATAAACGAAAGATGCACGCGGCAGCGTACGTCTCTCGGCCGACACATCGTGGCCACTCGCACGCTCGCGTGACGCCGTAGTGCTGTGCGGTGCTTGCATCCCCCGTGCACCGCGTAGGTAGGGGTGCACGGCAGCACGGGTTAATCCCGATCAATTCGATATCGAATCCGATTGGTATCAAATATAGAAAGATAATTTAGCATCTAATACAGAATCCGATCCGTACTAGATAGTTGCCAGATACAGTAGTGAAAATAAAAAAGTTAAAATCCGACCGAATAGCATTGGTAAATGGTAAATCAGATACTATCTGACCGGATATCCGACAAGTAGGTTAGTACCCTAACTGACTTAGCCCACCAACCATCTCAACACCAACCGACCTAAATTTTACTCAAGTCCTAACCTAACTCCAGAGTCCAACCACTCTAGCCAATCTCCACCAATTTCCCCCGCTTATGTTGAACTTGCATATGAATTTATCGGTTTTCGAACTAATGTATGAATTTATCAGTTTTTGAACTTATGTATGAATTTATCTCTTATGTTGAACTTGTGTTGTGTCGGCTATCATACTTAAGTAATCTAGATGAATTTATTGCTAGTTGAATACTTGAAGTAATGGTGTATGGTTCAATATATATTCTTTTATATATGCGCATACTATCCGCTTATATTATCCGTTTTCGATCTAAAACTATCTTGTATCCGTCCTGATTGTACCATAGCCAAAACTCTGGATAATCCAAATTCATACTTGTATCCGGTCTTATCGTATCCAACTCTGAATCCAGGGAAAAAATATGTTAGGATACGATATGAACAATATATGTCGGAATTCGACTCGATTGCACCCCTACGCGCAAGGCAAGGCATCACGCTCAGAGACATAGAGCTAGAAAAATTTCATTGGATATACACACTATGGCCCTGTTTGTTTTGGCTTTTTCAGTGGCTTATAAGCAAAAAAGCTTAAGCCTAAACAAACGGCTGGCTTTTGTACTGGGCTTTTAAAAAGCCAAAAGCCACTGTATAACTAAAAGCCAAAAGCCAGTTGAAAGGAGTTTTTTTGGCTTTTGCGGAATAGAAATAACGTTTTGCCACTGAACTTCGAAAGATTTACACACAAATGCCATTGGTATATAAACCGTTGGCCGTTCTCTCCCGATCCCCTCCCAAACCGAAATGTGTGATTAGGGTTGCGGCGCCGACGACCTGCGATACCACCGTCCTCCCGCGACCCGAGACCCCGCCGGCGACCCGCGACCCCGCTAGCCTCATCCGTCGTCCTCCGACAAATCCCGCCGGCGACCCGCGACTTTGCTGGCCTCATCCGCCGTCCTCCGACAAACCCCGCCAGCGACCGACGACCCGCGACCCCGCCGGCCTCCGACAAATCCCACTGGCAACCCGCGACCCTGCTGGCCTCATCCGTTGTCCTCCGACAAACCCCGCTAGCGACCGGTGACCCGCGACCCCGCCGGCCTCGTCTGCCATCCTCCGACAAATCTGCCATCCTCCGGTGACCCCGCTGGCCTCCTCTTGAGTGCAACAATACATATAATAAGGGCATTTCAGACTTTCTGGTAATAAGTCACACCATTCAACCTATCAAAAAGTTAGGATACCAAATAGTCTAACTTGGCTTAAAAGCTAACTGCTTTTAAGCTGCTTAAGCCAAAAAACTGGCTTTAAGCTATAAGCCAAAAAGCTTAAGCCTAAACAAATAGGGCCTATGTGTGTAGCAGCTTCTTGGATACGCTTCTAACCACTGTGCCGCGTTTTCTTATAGGCACGCCCTCACCTTAGCCATTGGGCACTTCTTAAAGCGCACCCTTACAGTCTACAAAAGCTGAGAAAAAATAGGTGTCACTGTCTACAAAACTTAAAAGAGATTATAGAATACAATTTACATTTAATTCCCTCAAATATTATTAAATTACAATAAAAAGTTCAATTTTAATTAAAACATATAGCAAAAAAGGTATATGCATAATTTTCAAAAAAAATAAGGTATCTATGCATACCAGTGACCTCAATAAAATTTAGTAAATTCTATAAAAAAATTACTGTTTATTACTGATCATCAGTAGAGGGGACATCATCGTGCAATAGAGGTGACCTCAATGCTCATGTCGTCTGGCTTCGCCCCTGCCAGGCACCCTTGACTCCGCCCATGTTCACGCGTGCGCAGTGGTAGAATTTGGCTCGGAGAAGCTGTGCAAGGCGACACCGTGACGCGCGAGATGCCCTAGGAGCCAACCGGGCGAGACGAGACGTGCTGGCGGTGCCGCCACCCGCGGCCGCGTGGTGCGGTCGTTCCTGTTCCTTGGGTGCATGATTCCACTTCGGTGGGTGGGCTTCGTGTCTCGCTCGTTCTTGCGGGGTTTTGTACGTGGTTGTGGTAAGGTGGCCTTTTTTTCCTTTTGCGTGGGCCGCGCTGCGAAGCGCGTGGGCGGCGTAGCTGCCTCACTGGATGGCCCGTTTGCTCTTAAGGACTGCGACCGTGGGCAAGCGGTCTGATTGGGTGCTCGCCTGCTCGGCGTGCTGTGGGCCTGTGCGGGAGCGCTCGAATTTCCAACATCCACCGGCAGGCAAAGTTCAAAGGCAGAAATAAGACGTTGCTATACGAAGCTACATGATACGGGATGTTCAATCTTCATAACATAGAATCAAAAATAACTTTAAATTCATGCAACTTGATGTACTAATGGCATCAACCACTGTTTCAATACAGCAACCTGTGAAAAAATTCGCCCAACCACACGCTTATGATCCCGTCTACCCGACCACACAAATAGATGTGTCGTCGCTTCTAAGAATCTCAAGGAAACATAAGAACATCGGTGTTGAGAAACACCCAATTCCCCTTTATGTTGCAACTAGCTGAATGCCCGTGCGTTGCTACGGATTTTTAAATTTTAATCATACTACATGTTTTAGAACTCACAGGTGGTAAAAAAATTTAGAATATACATACAAACATGTTCTAAAAGTTTTTAAATCCGTCAAGTAAGTCGGAAACCGTCGATCACACCTCGTGGTCATAAGTCGAAAGACATCGACCACACCTCGTGATCGTAGATCAGGAGCCCTCGAGCACACCTCGTCGTCGTAAGTCAGAAGCCGTCAACTATCGCGTGTGATAGTAGGTCGAGAGCAGTCGACCATCGCTGGTGATCGTAAGTTGGAAATGGTCGATGATCAATCGTTGTCCTAAATTGGGAGCTTTCGACAATGGCTCACGGTCGTACATCGGAAGCCGACGACCATCGTTCGTGGTTGTAAGTCGAAAGCCATCGAGGATACCTCGTGGTCGTAAGTTGAAACACATCGATCAGTGCTCGTAGTCGTAAGTTGGGAGACATTGACCACACCTCGTGGTCGTAAGTCGAAACACATCGACCAGTGCTCATGATCATAAATTAGAAGCCGTCGATCACACCTTGTGGTCGTAAGTTAGAAGCTGTCGACTAATGCGCGCGATCGTAGGTCGGGAGCGGTCGACCATCGTTAGTGGTCGTAAGTTGGCAAGCCTCCGGTGCGCTTGTGCCCTATCGCCCGACTGCCGGGCATAGGAGGTCGGGGGAGGCGATGGCCCGACAGTGGGTAGCGACAGGGGCTATAGGTAGGGTAGGAGGATGCTTAGTGGAGTCGAAGAGTAGTGACAGTAGCGGCTGTGGCAATTAGGTTGAGCAGCGTGACACGATGGGGAGGTGTCGAGGGGGCGCACGACGAGGCGGCAACTACGTCGTTGGCCGCGAATAGTGGTGGAGGGAGGAGGGCTAACAGAGGAGGCGCACAGAGCTTCTCTAAAGCAGAAGAGGGGGAGAGGGGAGCAACGTCACTTCAAGAGAAGAGAGAGGGGAGGGGTGGCACAAGGGAGAGAGTATGCCGTTAGGAGACATCCCAACAACATACCGTAGGGTGGTACTTCTCTAAGTTAGGGAGAATGTTTAGGCTCTCGGCTCATATAACAGAATGTATGACTTAGAGTTTTAGCATTGTAGGTTTTATTTCAAAGCTCTCATCTCTGACCTTAAGAAAGTTTTATTTCTAGTATATCCTAACTTGTTTGAGATAAAAAGTTTTGTTGTTGTTGTATACATGCAACTTATAATAAAATTCTATATAGCTTGTTGATTGGATGCAAATTATGTATTAGTTTAAAACTAATATTATGTTTATCTAAAATCCGTTTCAACATACCCGACGTTCGGCTAGTTTCCTCCCGAATTGCAAACCATTCTTCGCGTACATCACACGCTGAATATCTACCGAATCCACGGGTTCCTTTCCAATTCAATCCAAACTTTCATTACAATTCTTACATATCACCCAAAAATTTATGTTGTGAGTAAACTTGAAATGCCGATGAAGTTTACGCTGCAAAATGTGACACTTTCAATAACCATTTTCTTCAAACCCATTAGTCCTCCATTGGTACTTCTGGAACATTCCACCTGTCTTCTTCAATTGGCTTGGTGATCACATAAATAGGTGAAGGTAAGAACAACGTTAAGGAAACAATCACACTTCAATAATACTCGCACGAGCACTTTGTAATAAGTAGTAGAAAAGTTTGAAATGCACAACACTTGAAATAATCTTCTGTTCAACAGAATATAACACAAAAGCAAAATATCATAATAGAGCACTGTAAGGATATATATTGACATATTGGTCTCCTTTTCACCCCTGTTGCTGCTACTCCGAAGTTCCCTACGAATTTCTGGAGTAACCTGTAAATATACAGAGTAAAGGTTAAGGAAGCAACACCTTTTCAGTTAGCTCATATGAACTTCAGAAGACAGCATTCTGAGATTCATGCATACATACATATGAATGATGAAATGAAAAGAACATACCAAATAGTGTTTCTGGTGATCCAACAAACGTGAAAGTTTCTCCTTATCCTTTTTCTCTAACTCATTCTTGTATCTGTCATAATATATTTAGCAACACATACATGAATAAACTAGCAAAAACTTTAGCAAAGGCATCTATAAATAAACACCTATGACCTATATGCACCATCACTCATCAGGCCTCTGAGACACAGATAGCAAAGAAGCAACCATATAACTGCACACTTTCCACAAGGACATTTTTTCAGGTGAATACTTAGCCCCAGTAATCAGAAAAATGTGTAAACCAAGAAAAAACATGTATAAGACAACTTGTTATTACTGCATGTCATACATTAAAGAGTGATGTCTTTCATATTAATAAAAAAATGCTTTGAATGTTACACATCCATCACTAACCTTTCCACAAAAGCAAGCAGTGATTGATGCCATATAACAGGCATGATCCTCTCTTCATCAAGAAACCGCATGAAATGAGCAAAAACTGCATCAAGCACACGGTACGGCAAAGCGTATTTCTTATCTAGAAATAGCTTGATAAAGTAACTGCAAGAGATAGATTAGGTTACAGCATGCTCAAGGTAATAAGAAGCTATTAAAAAAATATTGGGACAAGTAACAACTATATATTTAAAAGAAGAGATAAATTCACATCGTCCTAGAAAACATTATATAAATTTGCAGACAAACATAGGCAAAAGGAGAGGTAAAGTAAAGAGTATTGTAGTTTTTCTGCATCATGTAACAGTTAATCAACTATAATCCATATACTATATCAACAGTTGATATATACGAAAAGAAATGTTGTTCAACTGGTAATGTTCACTGACCAAAAAACATATTGCTTAGTCACAAAAATAAAACTTTATTGGCCAAAATTATGGAAATCTTAAATTCTATGCATAATGAGAATAGAGACTTCAAGGTGCCACAGTTTACCTAGTAGTGCCACAGTACTCCATCTCAGCTAGTTTCATTAATGCTGCACTGCATCAAAATGTCAAGTAGAGATAAGACATCAACTCCACAACCATCTTAGACATGAATATTATACTATATTCAGCTAACCTTGCATGGAGTGGAGGAATGGTGACTTTCTGGATAATACTACCAATAATTACTGCTTCACGTAGAGTGCAATTCCTTTCCTGCAGTCATCATATGCGATTATGGAGTGACAAAAGGCAAGCAAGACCCGGTAGACATAGTAGATGGAAGAGGAAATAGCTGTTGTTCAATGCCTTATGGTTACATGATTGACAATACAGCTCCTTTGAATCACAGATTGTTGGGTTGGGCATGGAGCTTGCTAGAATTTTAACAACATAACGTAACTGGGTAAGAAATGCAATCATGCACCATCCAAAACAAACTGTGAGATAATAATGGCTCATGCACCATCCAAAAGAAACTGTGAGATACTAATGGCCCAGATTGCACATTACAAAGGAAATGGATATGCTATGTGTTCTAAGTAACTCTTTACTGTAAAGAGGGTTACCTGACAGAGTGGCAGTAAAATTCCCTTGAAAAATGCCGCAGGCTTGTAGAGGGATTTTTTCAACGACTGGTAAAGTGCAAAATGAAGCCTCTTGTTCTGCCTTATGTCATTACGAACCCGCGGAAGCAAAATAGCTTCATAGAATCGTACGGCATTCTTTGCATTCATGTTTGAAGAGAAGAGCCGTGTTGCTTGATATACTGCGTTAGGAGACCAATTCTCTGGCTCAGTTAGCTGCAGCACATCTGCCCAGCACTCCAACGATGGGATGCGCTTGAATGCTTTAGGAATTTTCCCACTTGTGTATCGGCTCAAGAACTCACCAACCCTGCATATGACAAATTTCGTACTACGTAAAAACATGAAAAAACTACTTTTAACAGGAAACAACGACGCAGCCACATACCCTTTGTAAAGCTCAATAATGCTGCTGTCCAACTTGACAGGAGGCCGCCCTTCTGCACAAACATATATAAACATCAGGAATTGCATAATCAACTTACTTTTTTTCGTCATTAACCCATACATTTAACTCTATTTGTATCCAAAAGGCGACTAAAAAGGACTACTGAAGAGCTCGTCATTGGGTGAATAGACTACTATCCTAAGTACAGGAGAAGAAACAGTTGAGATGAGATGTCCGCTCACCTGTTGAGACCCCGGCGTCCTTCTCTCTGATCTTCTGGAGAATGACATCACCAAGTGTGCGCTTGGAAGAGGTGTCCTTTGACATGAAGGCAGCAAGGGCCTTCTCGTCCTCCTCATCGATGTCCGCCTACCAATGCCACAAAACCAGCAGATTCAAATCAGTCACTTGCCCAAACAAAGGTCTTGTTATTTTTAGTCATGTAAGGCACGCACCACGCCGCCGTCGTACTCGCTCTGCGCGTCGAAGCCGTCGAACTCGTCGATGTCGTCCCCCTCCTCCTCGCCATCGGCGTTGGGGACGGGGAAGGAGGATGATGTGGATTGGGCGGCGGCGGCAGCGGGGGGGCGCTGGTCGCGGGAGTCGGCGAGGATCTCCTCCTGCTGCTGCTTGAGCGCCTCGCGGAGGATTTTGGCGCTGATGGAGGAGGGGACAGATGCCTCCTCCTCCGCCTGGTGCTGCTTGGTGGCGCCCGAGCGGCGGCGCTTGGAGGCATAGGCGACCGCATCGGCGTCGGCTCCGAGGGGGAGGCGGTGCTTGAGCTGCTTGTCGGAGGCGGACTTGCGCTTCTTCCCAGCCATGGCGTCGATTGGGGCTGGAGGCGAGGTGGCGGAGCAAGATGGCGGCCGGGTGAGGGGCGCCCGGGTGGGGGGCGCCCGGGCTGGGAGGATGAGCCAGGAGGTGGCGGCTGCGGGCTGAGTGTACCGAGTCAATGGGCTAGGGTTTCAAGCTTTATAGTGCTGAGTGTATTTGACAAGTGACGAGACGGATATCTGTGTCCATACCTGTCTACGGGAAAAAAAATATATCACATACCCAACTCTATTAGAGTATTTTGCATGCGGATAAATAGGCACAATTGCCGGTTGGACATTTGAGCTTATTAGGTATGAACATAGTGAATTTAGTCTAATTAAATATATACATATGTATTATATTTTGTATATATTAGTTTTTTGTCAAATTTTTGGGTGTTCAACTGAATGCTCATGAACCATACTAAGTCCACCCGTGGCCGCAGTGACAAGTTCGTATGGGTGACAGCAGTTACATGTATACGCATTGTTGGGCCGGTGAGCTCGAAGGCGACACCGGAGCCAGGCTCGAGAGCGGCGGACGTAGGGCAGCGATGCATGCCAAAGCCGACAGCGGACGAGATAGTACTGCAGGAGAACATAGACTTTGGCCTATTTCTTTTTAGCTTATGGCGTATGATTTCTCCCTAACAAATAAACGAGATGTTTTCTTCCGTACCTTTTCGAAGGGCCTTCTCGAGACAGTTTTTTGAAGCAGTTTATCGACGTTCGATATGTTCACATAATTATTTGTGCTAAGATTAAAAGTCATTCATCGTAACTATAAGCCATCTACGGGCAAGAGGGTATTGACTACGGAGCGAAATTACTGGGCGGTATATGCTACGAGCCACACATAGGGTGTGTTTGGTTCGTAGATGGAGGTTGTATCGTATATCCTGACTGAGTGGATGCAAGCTGAATGGAATCGTATTTCAGAAAAAGAAGATGTTTGGTGAGGTTGCATGAGCGGATGCAAAAATCGAGATGCCGTTTGGTTGCTGTATGAGCGGATGCGATCTACCAAACTCGAGAGGTCGACACGTGGAACCGTATAAGATACATCGCATCGCCCATCCAGATGGCTAGTGAAGCTCATTTTGAGCGTATCCACCCATCCGTGATGAGGGCGTATTTTGTATCCGCTCATGCAGGCTGCATCCACTCATACAGGCAACCAAACAGGCTCTTTCTCAGATTATATGGATCCACCCAGCCAGGACGAAGGAGATTCAGGCAACCAAACACACCCATAGTGCACGGCCATGCCACCTGTGCCATGAACCTTTATTTTCAGTCCATCGGACAGCATGCTCGATTGTGACTATAGTCAGACCGGCCAGCGTTGTTACTACTGTTGATCCAAGTAAGAATTTTCATTTCAACGGGCTGATTACTGATATAGCATACAAATATAGTGGTGATCGGTTCGGCTGAAAAGCTCGTGGCTTATGGCTGAAAACATTGTAGCTAGCTGAAAAAAGCACTGTAGCTGACAGAGGCTTATTTAGCATAATTAAATTTAAAAAAATTTAAAAATAAAAAATATGTTAGCCCATTACGTATAATACAAACAAATATGGGAAAAAAAGAACCGGCAAAAAAGCTCAACGAAAAGTCAAAAGTTCAGAAAAAAAACGAAACTTATAAATAGTGAAAAATAAGCCAGAAACCGAAGCCGAATTGATCAGGACCATACAATATTCAATAAGTTCAACTCTATCGTGTATTTTGCACGTGACATTAATTTTTCATGGCAGGAAGTGAAAGCTGCAGATTTACATGAAGCGAGGACTGATCGCAAGAAAGCTTCGTCATTTTGGTGTTCAAGATGCATATACGAATTTGTGCTTATAAATTAGTATTAGCTCCCTGATAAGATCCATATTATAGATGTTATGTTTGTTATTACTTATTGTCGCTTCTTGTTCATATTCCAGAAGGCAAAAGCCGTTTAAAACGCATTAATTTTTTAACGTGTCTTCTTTTCTTTTTCCTTTGTATTATTTGTAACGAACACGGGCAAAAAGAGATAAATTCACATCGTCCAAGAAAACATTATATAAATTTGCAGACAAACACGGGCAAAATGAGAGGTAAAGTAAAGAGTATTGTAGTTTTTCTGCATCATGTAACAGTTAATCAACTATAATCCATATACTATATCAACAGCTGATATATACGAAAAGAAATGTCATTCAACTAGTAATGTTCACTGACCGAAAAACATATTTCTTAGTCACAAAAATAAAATTTATTGGCCAAAATTACAGAAAATTTAAATTCTATGCACAATGAGAATAGAGACTTCAAGGTGCCACAGTTTGCCTAGTAGTGCCACAGTACTCCATCTCTGCTAGTTTCATTAATGCTGTTCTTGCAGATGCTTAACATGACCTTGTAAAAAAAATGTTTTACTTTACCTCTCGCAATGTATGAAAACTAAGTTCCAAGAGAAATGATATCAATCCGTGGGGTCCACTCCACTTTCCTATTCAATAATAGGAAAGTACACCATGAAGTGAAGGAGCGGTACACCGTGAAGTGTGAGTAGGCCGATTGTCCTTGGAGGGTGCATGCATGTAGACTAAAGTATGAGACTCACTGAATTGTGTCAAAGGTAGAGCCGCACTCCTGCATTCTCAATAGTGCTTTGCCGAGGTATCGCAACCTAACATCCGCATTTATAGCCAATCTGATGTATGGAGAGATATAAAGAAGAAGAACATGGAGGTCACACACATCATGGTGGCTATCGAGAACAAAATTCAAATACAAGATTAGCTACACTGACGGCTGACGACATGTACTGAGAGCCGTACTCACTTGAGGCACTAGAGAGCTGTGCTCCTGATGGGCTAACCTCGTTGTGTTGGCGCGACTAGGCTTTTTGGCTAATGCGTCGGAAGCTCGTGTTTGACGTCTTCATGGAGGACTACGCGGTGCATCGTGTCATACGCCAGTTTGGCCTACGTCAGGTCTTTCCAGTACCAGTCGGGGTACCTGTGCCGAGGAATGTCCACGCGTGAGTTACCACCTCACATGACTCTCCTTTTACTGATAATTTGTTGGAGGACTACTAACCAAATGCTTGCTCCTGCAGCCATTGCAGGAAGGGAGTAAAATACGGCACGGACTGGACGGCAAAGATGGAGCCATGGGCAGCACAGTGGAAGGGTGCACTACAGGACTACATGCAGGAGGCCACCCCCCTACGATAGCAGTGCGTACGGTGAGTAGCTTTGCTGGTATCAGCCTCAGACACATACTAGGCTGGGGGTGCTGTCGTAGGGGTGTAGGTCTTGTTGTACATTTGTGATTCCTGTAATACTTGCATTTCTTATTTACTAAGTGATGTTTGCGATCTCAGTTGTACTTCTGTTTACGATGTGCGTTTGTTCGATCCGTGTCGACAGCAACAAAGGGTGTAGCTTCACGCACTGAGAAGGCAAGACGGGGCAGCTTTGCGTAGTGAGAAGACCAGATGGAGCAGCTTTGCGCAATGACTACACCAGTCAGGACAGCTTTGTGCAATGATATGACTGCAAAAGCCAGCTTTACATAGCGACAAGACCACATGAGCCACCTTTGCACAGCGACAAGACTACACATACCAACTTTACATAATGACAAGACCACACATGCTAGCTTTGCGCAGTGATAAGACCACACGGGCTAGCTTTGCGCAGCGACAAGACCACACGGGCTAGCTTTATGCAGCAATAAGACCACACTGCCTAGCTTTGCACAGTGACAAGACCAGACTGGTCAGCTTTCTTCCATCAACTTTTCAGAAAGACAAGCCAACACTCTACCTCGCAGATTACTCATAACAAATTCAACCCTTTGGCTTATAAAAGGAGGTGCAATGCATCTGGGAGAGAACACTACAAAACCAAACCCAACACTACACCGGAGCTAGCGACAAGACCACGTCAGGATGGACAACAGGCAGAAGAAATAATGGGAAAAGATGATGAAGCAATGGTAGGAGACCCGCGAACTAGCAAGGTCTGCTGCAACCCGCGAGGAACAAGTAAGGGCTGCTGCGGCCCGGGCCGAACAAGCGGAGCATGCCAGAAGGTCAGCTCCCTGCAATGATGTCCCACGTAGCAACAGCCCCATCTCGAATGTTTCAACAGAGCGTTTGCTACAAGAACCACCCGAGGGGGAGGCGCCGCCCCTATGTTGGTGCAGAGACCCATGCAATTTCTTCAAGTCTAAGTAGCGCCTCAGCTTAGACATGCATTACTATCCTGACTGCCGTCGGGATACGAGCAGCTATCGGCAGCCAGTAAGGCCCATTTACAGTGTGTTCCCCCTTCTATTTCTGTTTTGAAGTACGCACTAACAACCTCTTTCATCTACCCACAGTCCCCGAAACCCCTATGTGGTTACCACAAGTGGATCAACCTAGAGATCCACCCGCATGACCAGTGGGCTCTCGACTTCAAGGAGTGGAACATCAAAAGGGCTTGCGAGATCCAGGAGGAGGAGCGCTGCAATGACGAGCAAACCAAGCGTATACATCAAGAAACGAAAGCTTATCTTGATGCGTGCATGCATAGGAAGCACGAGGCATGCGAAAGGGAGCGCGAGAAAAAGAGGGAAATGGTGGCCAAGGTAAAAGAGGCCACCGAGGAGTTCAACGCCGAGCTCGCAAGAAAGGAAAAATAGCCCCGGTTCACGTAGTAGATCGGACCATCCTGTACTAACTAGTCCCCTCAAGGTTGAATTTAGTTCCATTCCAAAAAGGCTCATATGTATCGTAGGAGTAGTTCAGTTTATTCCATCGTGCATGAAGGTCTTTTTATGCATGTAACCAAACCCTATGCGCCATATTACTCTCAACTTTATTATAAAGTTTATTTTAATTCGAACTAGCATATTTCATCATCTTTTCGCATGCAATTATTCGCATAGCAAGTCATCCAACAACATTAACAAATAAGTTATCCTTTGTGTATGAATTTCCGGTTGCGTCACAATATTACTTACCTTCGTACTTACCAATCATCGTTGTTTCAATCCTTTTCAAAAAAAATTCACATAGTTTCTTGCACTACAACAACATATGACGATCGCAAATTGTTATTGCGAATATGACAGGTTATCTACCATTCATAAACCACGAAATTCACAAATCTATCAACAAAAATGTCAATCCCACAGGCGGGTTTGCAGTCACACCATCGGTTGGGTGACTGTAAGTCCAGTCGCCCAACGGATGGGCGACTGGAAGCAGTCGCCCAGCGATCGATGGGCTGCTCTTGTGTAGCCTGGCCGTTAGGCAACTTCTTCCAGTCACTCATCGGTTGGACGACTGGAGACCATTTCTATAAAAAAAATATTGGCACGAGTATATTTCTGTAATTTCAAATAAAATAAGGAATATTTAAAAAAAATTCATCAGTTCTCTGAATTCACAACCCAACTGACAAGTGTGGCAACGCAACTATTTATTGGGTGGAGGCAGCCTCCAGCACCAATGCTGTAGGCCTGTATGACCTGGTGGACCGATAGCCCAGCGCGAGAATGAAAACGGGCAGCTGAACAACGGGGCAGCCCACCCGTCAAAAAAGACTGGGCTGGGCTGCTAGGTTTCCGCCATAGTGAAGGAACTAACCGTGGGAATGGGATGGGACGCACCTGCACGGCCGCGTCGTCTACGCGCCGATCACGTTCCGGTCCGGCGTCTCCTCCGTGATGGCGCTCTTCCTCAGCGCCGACGCGCTCCTCCTCGCCTCGTCCCCAACGTGGCAGCAGAGCACGCAGCCGGGCCTGTGGCCTGTGTCGTGTCGTGGTGCCTTGCCTGCGATGCAAAAATGGCACGGCAATCTGGTGGCTGGTGCGGTGCGGCCCACGTCCGTTGCCGAGGTGCCTGGCCACCGTGCGGCTGGCCTCTCTGCGGCTCGGAGACCCTTCGGCCGGTCCATCACCGGGCCCGTTGGTTCGCAAGACGTGCGCAACTAATCCGCAGTGTTTTGCACGTGTCCTTCTCCCCTCTGCTCCGCCTCTCCAGGCTCAGACTTTGGCGCTGACGATATTATTGCCATTTTTACGCCTGGTGTCTGAATCTCTGATGATTAATCAGCTGTGTGACTGAACTAGACTATGTTAACTGATGCCCTACTGCCAATCAGTTTCAGCAAACATCAGGCGGGCTTCTCATTTCTCTTTGTATCGCAGTCACCCACGATTACAACAATATCAGCTAAATCGACCGGAGGACAAAATCACGCCAATGACTGAACTACGCACAGCTATAGGCCCCGTCTAGTCGTGCTCACCAAATGCAGAGAGCAACTGGTGTGCCTAACAGCATCTTTCCAGAGAGAATCGGTGCACCGTGAGGAGGACGCGAGATGCCCGGGTCAGTCTCACCGTCAGACTGATTCGCCGTGCCTCCTGAGCCATGACGACGAGGCCTGCTCAGCTCCACTTAAACAACGCCGTTTGTTATCTGACAATTTACCAACACAAGTTAGATCTGAATCATGACTCGTTTTACGACCATCCGTCGTGCTGTCCTCGATCGGATCGATCGTCTCTCTCGCCGACCTGCAAATCCTCCCTTGTGTCCGTGATGGAAGGAGCGATCCCGCACGCACCCCGACCGAATCTGCCACAGAGAACCTTGCAGCTGGTGAAGGGCAACATCCATGATGCATGGTGCTGCTACTTCTATTTCTACTGCCTAGCTACTACTGTGATACTATTATTTTTTTTAAAAAAAACTCTACTGTGATACTACCAGTTAGTCGTGTGAATTTGTGGAATAGAGAGAACCACGCCGTGAATGGACGTACGCATCTTCCATCTCCCGTTTACTTTTCGGGTGGGGAAAAAAGAGAAGTTTCTGACTACGCATGTATATGGAGGTCACAAGAAATAGAGAAAACGGCATTCCTATGCACACTGTTACAACATACAAGCCTGCGTTTAGTTCTACCGTGCAATCTTTTCTCTGAAACTTATTCTACCATGTAATTAATATCTTTTGTACTCCACTTATTTAGGTTCAACAGAGTAAGTAATGCGACTGTGTGAATGTGGGGACGGGTTTTTGTTAATCGTGAGTTTGTGACGCGGATGGATGTCTGCTGTGACAGTAAGCTTCGTTTATGACGCGAGAATTTTCTTGATTTATGCGGGAATTGAGATGTTATTTGTGAATCTTCTATGAAATTTCAGTAAAATTATGTGTTCACAATGAGTCCTAAATTGTCTCTATGATGAACAATGATGGCTTCCAGGTTCCGACCTCTTTCCCTTCGGGGCAGCTAGTCCTTGATTAATGTACAGTAGTACTCACTTTAGTCACAAAAACACGTTAATTTAGGATATGCGCAATCAAACTTCCAAAATTTTGATTATCAATATCTTTTTAAATAGATTGAATATATGAAAATTATTTTATAGATTTATCTCAAAAAATATTTTAATAATTTTACTAGATTTTATAAATATATTACAATAAAAATTAGTGGTCTAAATTAAATTTTGGGAACTACATGATATTTAAAACGACATGTTTTTTTTTACCGGATGGAGAAACAAGTCTTTTTCTCCATGACTCCATGTGGTCCATTGGACGCCTGTTGTGGTACTCCAGCTTTATGAGGCTGCGGGCATCGGTCCAGCATAGTCACAGCGAAGTTGGTACTTGGCGGTAGTACTCCAGTACATGATACCGTAGGTATTAAGCAAATTAATACGGAGAACGACGTTGATGCCGATGGCAACGCAGTTGCCTACGTATATATGCATGGAGGCTCACGTATATCTGTATGGAGGCTCTGTGTGTGCCACGTGCATTAGCTGGTATACTGGTTTTCGGAGCCCGGACAACTAGTTGCGACATGCATGACGTACGCCCTGATCGCGTACGGTACAATCTCTCGACCTTTCTAGAACAAAGAGCGATCGCGTCGTCCGCACCTTACATGACAGCTCAATGATCCTCTGATTCCGCCGTGTATTAGTTTCACACGCCGTTAATTAAATAAAATCTAGATTCCTGTTTTCACGCGAGGGATTGCATATATATCGGGGCGGCAATTCGGTTCGGTGGCTAGGCCCGGCGGTCTTGGAATGGAAGGCGCGGCGAACGCGCGATCAGTTAGGCGGCGCGGGTTAGGAATTTAACCCACTCAACGCTATTGGACTAGGAGAATTAACTTAACGCCGGCTCGATCCCAATCAAAGCAACTATACGATATGATAGTACACGCACGGTTGGCTGCTGCTGTCTTGGTTTATTTGCCAGGGATTGGGACTCGCCAACGCACGTTTGGCTGCTGCCGCTTGGTTTATTTGCCAGGGATTGGACTCGCCAACACAACCACGCAACTCCGAACCTCCTCTCCTATTAAATGCAGTAGCCTCCCCCCGTCCTCTCTCGCTCATCAGAAACCAGACATAGCAAGGGTCACAGCGGAGCGCATTCGTAGAGCGAGGAACAGAAGAGAGAGAAGCTTCGACTGTTTGGCCATGGATGGTCAGGGGGGACGGCGAGGGGACGAGGAGGAGTGCCGCGTCGGGCTGCTGAACGGCGACGCGAAGAAGGAGGACTGGCAGGTGGTGGCCAGCGGCGGCGGCCAGGGCGAGGAGAAGGGGGGCAATCCTAAGCTCGGGAGGAGGGTATGGGAGGAGTCCAAGAAGCTGTGGGTCATCGTGGCGCCGGCCATCTTCAGCCGCGTCGTCACGTACAGCATGAACGTCATCACGCAGGCCTTCGCCGGCCACCTCGGCGACCTCGAGCTCGCCTCCATCTCCATCGCCAACACCGTCGTCGTCGGCTTCAACTTCGGCCTCATGGTACTACGACGCACGCACTCACGTTCATCCATTCATAGCTTGTTCTCTCGATCCTTAATTAACCCCTACACCTGTGTACAAAAATCAAATATGTGGTTTCGTTGGTCCGCTGCGTTCGTGCTATCTTGGGGGCAGCCTCCCAATATGGTTAAGATTTTTACTCAACGGCTTAAAAGTAAATCATTAATAAATATTTCCAAGGAAATGTACTGTTAGTTGTGATCGCCAATTAAAAGAACATTAGAAGTAAGCTTTCTCTGAGCTAGCTGGCGTTCGATCAGCGTAGACCGTAGTTACCTATGGGGCAATACGTTGCTACCCAGTCGATTTATATGGTGCATGTACGTGTTGCTGCATTGTAGGGACCAGCTAGTTTTTTTGGTCTATTTGTGGCATATCCACAAGGGCATTGGGTTTCTCTACAACAGCTAACTGATCGAAAATACTCGTCTAGAAAAATGTGGCCGGTTTTTGCAGTGCAGCGGCGGAGAATACTCGAGTACATATAATTCTTTAAACCTCACGCTAGCTCGATATATATATATATATATATATATATATATATATATATATATATATATATATATATATATATATATATATATATATATATATATATATATATATATATATATATATATATATATATATATATATATATATGTTCGTATCCCGGGTGCTTACTAAAATTTGCCCGTGAAGTGCGTCCTCTTCCTTTTCTTTTTGTCAATCGATCGAAATGGCCTCCTTAAAAAAGATCGAAAGGATGATGCCTTTGAGTTTTACATGCACAAGTAATGTGTATTTCAGTGGCTAGAGGTATCCCATCCATGCTTGCGCCCCTGTTTTTGGATTAGCATCCATTGACTTGTCGCCTGCTGTCTTCGTTCCTGAACTTTTTGGGCCCTACCCACTGAATGCTGATTTGCGTCATTTGCCGGGATAAAAATAATTCCTATTATGAAGTTTCTTTCTGAAGGTTTTATTAGTGGAAACAACTGGAAGCATATATATATATATATATATATATATATATATATATATATATATATATATATATATATATATATATATATATATATATATATATATATATATATATATAGTATAAATAACAAGGGCACCTAGGTGTCAGGCACCTAGTCTCCTATCTTTGGATTGCTTTTAGATGCGTGCTAGTGTGATTGAGACTTTCCATCCATGATTAAGACTTTCCTTCCATGATTGATTTAGCATGCCTAATATATTACATACCATACATACCATTGCTTCTAAGACGTATCTAAAAGCAATCTAATGGCAGTGAGCCTAGGTGTCCCATTATATATATATATATATATATATATATATATATATATATATATATATATATATATATATATATATATATATATATATATATATATATATATATATATATGAACAGAATGCAGGCAGAATCGATTAGCGTGCATAATGTTCTTTGTCCACAAACGCTGGAGGTCCCACCCAAGTCCCAGTAGGAAGCACAAAGCTGCTTTGTTCACGTCCTTTTTTCGCGGGGTACATGTGAGAGCTGAGAAGGCACCAGAAGCCAAAAAGGAGGTCGCAATTTCTTCTTTGAAAGTGATAGAATGGAGTAAGACCGTTCATATTGATTTTTTCAGATAGTTTTAGTTTTAACTTATAATTAGTAATAACTTATATAGAACTATATGAAAGAGAAAAACCTATATACAATTTTAGTCGATATAAATAAAAACACTACAATATATATTACAATCGACTAGTAGATCTCATATTAAAAAGCATTCCATTTAAAAATTACATACTATAAAAAATATTTACTATAAAAATATCTTTTAAAAGTTAATATAAACAATGCAGCCTCCTTTCATTTCTCATGCAACTTCGAATAAATGCCTTTATTCCACTTGTCTACGTTTGCATCGAACTGAGAACAGCGTGCACGAGACCCTTCCAGGACGTTCGTGTGGTCTCTGTTTATTTTTCCAGTATTATCATCGCATCTGCATATATGGACAAGTAAAAAAAACTAAATTATCTTTTATCTGAGCCTGAAATTTTACTGTATGTGTAAGTACAAGTCGTACATGAAGTGCTCATTGCCACGTCCGAACCTGCACTAATAACGGCACTGTTGGGGGCTTGGGATTGGGCGTGATGGCTGCGTGCAGCTTGGCATGGCGAGCGCGCTGGAGACGCTGTGCGGGCAGGCGTTCGGCGCGAAGAAGTACGGCATGATGGGGGTGTACATGCAGCGGTCGTGGATCGTGCTGCTGGCGTGCGCCGTGCTGCTGCTGCCCATGTACTTCGTCGCGGAGGATGTGCTGCTGCTGACGGGGCAGTCGCCGGAGCTGTCGAAGATGGCGGGGCAGGTCTCGGTGTGGTTCATCCCGCTGCACTTCTCCTTCGCCTTCCTCTTCCCGCTGCAGCGCTTCCTGCAGTGCCAGATGAAGAACTTCGTCAACGCCGCCGTCTCCGCCGCCGCGCTCTGCATCCACATCCTCGTCAGCTGGCTCTTCGTCTCCAGGTTCCAGTTCGGGCTCGTCGGCATCGCGCTCACGCTCAACTTCTCGTGGTGGGCCACCGCCGCCATGCTCTTCGCCTACGCCACCTGCGGCGGCTGCCCGCAGACGTGGCACGGCTTCTCCCTCGAGGCGTTCGCCGGTATATGGGAGTTCGTCAAGCTGTCCGCCGCCTCAGGCGTCATGCTATGGTACGTCTTCTGCTCTGCCTGCAGTCTAAAACAGGGAAAAATCTTCCGATCTGAAAAATCTTTCGGAGGGAAACGAAACGAATGAAATTTTGTTATTCCGGCTAAAAATTAACGAAATAATTAAACATTTAAATTTTGATAAAATTTAATCAAAATTTAGATAAATTTTGGACAAATATTAAATGAGGCCAAATTCGGACAAAGTTTGGCCGAATGCTTGACCTTTTGCTACCCTCCGAAAGGAACGAAATCAGGAAATATTGAACCCTCGTCTAAAACCCCATATCTACATAAGTAGTCTTACTAAATATGGTTCATTTCTTCATCGAACAAATACGAGCATAAACATCTTTTAATTTGAAAGTGCTGTAGACTTTTGACTATTATAGTTGCAACAGTTTTAGTAGTAAAGTGAAGGTCACATCTAGCGGCATTATGCTGTTTGGATGCAATGCATGTGACTTCTGCTTGATTCTCCACTGCTGTGCCGACCCTTGTGTAAGCGATGGATCGGGCGTCAGATTCCAGTACGCACAAGCTGACAAGCATCTCGGAGAAAACGAATTTTGGACGTATTTACATCTTCACAAATTCATGTATATACACTTAGGTTGGAGTACAAAGTACAAATGCACTAGATAAACTACTCTTTAATTTACCCAGAATATTCACATGACTTCAGGACGTGCGGTCCGTGCAGTGATGCAGTGATCGATGCGGTGCGTACGCGCGCATGCACGGATCGCATGATTCAACCAAAGCACTTTCTTCTTCGATCATGCGCGTCCTGCTGCCATCATGCGCGTACGCGCGTATGCACGGATCATGGGCTCGCACGTACGCTCGTATGACTCACGTGTTTAGAGTCTCGTTTGGGGAATCATGCGATCCCGCACCGTATCACTGCTTGTGAACAGTAGAGTCGTGCGGTCACCTAGAAACAGAATTTTTATGATCGGGAAGTTATAATTAGAATTTCTGGTTCTCACGGTGTTAGATACGTCCAAATCTCGGAGAAAACAGCTGTGGCGAGCGTTGAAATTGCTGGGTAAACGTTTCGTTTGTGCTGCTTTTATGGGATAATTTGTTTATGTGCAGCTTGGAGAACTGGTACTACAGAATACTCATCTTACTGACCGGAAACCTGAAGAACGCGGCTATTGCGGTGGATGCGCTCTCCATCTGGTAACTATTCTTCGTGCAGCTTTCACTTTTCAGCGCCCCAAAGCACTGTCGAGAATAACAACACCGATTATAATTTCAATCTGATAAATGCATGCGATTGATGACTAGTATTTTTCTCGTGGACAGCATGACGATAAACGGATGGGAGATGATGATTCCCCTGGCATTCTTCGCGGGCACTGGGTACGCCTTACTCCTCTTCTTCGTACATTTCGTTTCTAGTACTTTTTTAGTTGTATTTTGTTGGCTTGCCCGCTTAGTTGCCGATAAATAGCAGAGGTCCTGCTGCATTTTCAGAAAAAAAAACGAATGATAGTAGGGGTACCACACAGATGAATACCGGTTTATTTTCCGGTGTAGTTTCTTTCTCCCTACAGAACAGTGTGCCTTCCAGATGAGGCCCCAGGTTGCCTTGTCACTGCTGCCCAGCTGTGCAATCGCAGGGTAGTGCAATGTGCGCTTACTGTGCGCGGTGCAGGCATGGTTTTGCCCCACTGGACCAGTTTTAGACTTGCATCACTGAACCCCCCCCCCCCCCTGGTTGCAAAGTTATTACAAGGCCTGAGCTTGACTGATCACACCGCCGTACAGATAGGCCCGTTGAAACGAAGAAATTTCAGAGGAGACAGTTCGCTTTCCATAGGAACTGGGAAATTTTCCCACGTTCCAAACGAGCCTAGAAGGTGTGTTCAGTTGCCATGTCTGTACGACCAGCTCGTCCTCACCCCCCACTCACATCTCAATAGATGATCCCACATAGTGTACGAATTAAGCGAAAATTATTCCGTTGGTAAAGTACATTAGTTTCAAGATTACGCAAATAATGGTGCTCTGTAGGTTAATCCATGAGCAGTTTGAACTGCTATGAGACGGACGTCGTTTTTCTGTTTATGGCCAGCCTGAAGTGGTAGGAGTAGCATTCTGAGCAAGATTGGCCCGGTTTTGCTGGAACGGGGACTACGTTTTGGGGCTCATTTTGCTGTGCCTAGCAGTAGCACGTTCTTATGTCAACTGTTGGTTAGTTCGTAACCCCGTACATGAAATGGGCTTGAATATTCTTGTGTGCTCGTTAGTACGTAACTTTTGTTCGATCCTCTCCTCCTCTTTGTGCCGCAATTAGACCAACATGCTGACTAATTTTGGGATGTTGGCCGTGTGTGCTTGCAGAGTGCGGGTGGCGAACGAGCTCGGCGCGGGCAACGGGAAGGGCGCGAGGTTCGCGACGATCGTGTCGTCGGCGACCTCGCTGGTGATCGGGCTCTTCTTCTGGGTGCTCATCATGGGCCTCCACGACAAGTTCGCGCTCATGTTCACCTCCAGCGCCGTCGTGCTCGACGCCGTCGACAACCTCTCTGTCCTGCTGGCCTTCACCATCCTCCTCAACAGCATCCAGCCCGTGCTCTCAGGTGCTGGGCCTAAAATCCTTCTTTTATGGGCCTTCCCGAGAGTGACCCGGGAGGGCCATGAGCGGCTAGTACTGACTACTGACCGTGGTCGTCTTCCCGAATGCAGGAGTGGCTGTTGGATCTGGTTGGCAATCCATGGTGGCCTACGTCAACATCGGCTGCTACTACCTCATCGGAATACCCTTGGGCATCCTTCTCGGGTGGCTCTTCAGCCTTGGCGTCTTGGTACGTGCTGCTACCAGTACACGTCTCTCTCACTTTACTTTGCCGTCTCTCTCTCTTTGCGGCGCCTAATTTGGACTTTTCGTGCGGAACTTTTTGCAGGGAATCTGGGCGGGAATGATCGGCGGAACAGCCGTCCAGACGCTAATTCTGGCCATCATAACCATGCGCTGCGACTGGGAAAAGGAGGTTAGCCGGCTTTTCGCACGACCAACAACACCACATCTCTCTCAAACCATTCCATGCAATGCAATTGGCACATATTTGACAGTAGCAAAGGATCAATTCTCCTGTAAAAATCTGATGATTTTGCTCGTCGTTGAGTACTAGTAGTGCTGACATATATGTTTTTGTCACTGGCAGGCCATGATCGCAAGCACGCGCATGGACAAGTGGTCCGAAGTCCGGTGATGGGGGAGCAAACTGACTCGGCGTTTGATGTGCACACTAGCATCGATCGGTCGTGTGCGTGTGTTCCTCAATTGCATGCATCCAGGATCATCACCAGATTTAGCCATATGCAAGGACAGGATGGCTGCGACGAATCGAGTATCAGGACGGATGGATCATGGCCTGCTTGAACATGGCAGAGGCTTCGCTCCACCTGACTCGTTGTGGCTTGTTGGTTTCGTTGCGTGCAAATTTGAAATTTTTTTTCTCCTGATGCCCTGAAAACATTACTTCTCGACCGTGTTCAGGCAATACAAGTGTGGCAAATAGGCGGCAAAAAGAAAGAGAGAACCTCAAACCAATCGTGTTTCTTCCTTTTGGCTTTTGACGGGCGTGTTTTAAAGCATTTTCGTAATTTCGATTTGCGTGGAGTCAAGGACCAATTAAAGGGTTCAACTATCGCTAAGGTCCAATGCGATCGGTCACCATAATCTTATCGCTTAGGATAATGCCTTCATGGAGTTGACTTTCAGAAAGGAAAAAGAAAACAGGTGAGAACGCGAAAGCTTGGCGTACGACGAACACCAACATAGTCTGTGACGGAATAAATTCTCCAAGGAGATGATGTCTTTGACCATCTGCCAAGTTCTCCGGCATGCATGTCAGCTGGAGGCAATCAAAGCTAGTCTTCCGAGCATACTAGCGTATGGAGTAGGAAGTAGTCCGATTTCTGGCCATATGACCGACCGGATTACATGAGGAGTCCCTAATTAGGCGCCTTAATTTGAGACGCTGTGATGGATACCCAGGAGCTTAGCATCTACCGAAAGTCCGGAGTGCAAATACACCCGATAAGATTAAGATCGACATGAAACAAGGTGATCAGGTCTAAAATTCCTCGATCTATTTGCCAGTAATGTGCATGGTTTATGTTGTATTTGTGCCCCACAGTAGCATAACTAAGACGAATAATACAGGCAAGAAAGAACAATCAAACCCTGTTTGACGCGTCGACATCGGATTTCTCCTTGTCGTCCCCACGGGACCCGGACCCGCTGGGCCTTTCAGAAACTGGAACTCCGGCCACCGGAAAAACCCGTTTGCTGCCGCCGTGTTCCTCCCCGGCGTCCGAATCCGCCCGGCTCTGCCGCTGCCACGACATCGACAGCCAGAACGACGTCAGCCACCTCGGCGTCTTCTCCACGTCGTCCGGGTACCCGGCGAGGCTCGCGGCCCGCCGGTGCCTCCGGACGGCGGCGAGCTCCTTCATGACGTGGTCCGGCAGCCTCAGCGTGTGCCGGTCCGGCGCTTCCATGGCCGACTGCGTCCTCCGGTAGTGGTAGTACCTGGCGCCCAGGATGTCATGCCCCCGTGATGCACCGAAGCCGATGTCGGATTCCGGTGTGAAAGAACCCACCAGACACGTCACGTCGAACTCCTCCGCCGCCTCCTGCACCGCCTCCTCGGGCGCCGTCAGGTCGCAGCTGTTCGCTGCAGGGAGCGCGGGGGGTCCCGTGAGGTCGGCGCGGCAGAGCGGGCACGTGATCGCCCCAGCGAGCCACGGGTCGATGCAGTCCGGGTGGAACACGTGGCAGCACGCCGGGAGGACACGGAGTTCGTCGCAGTCCGCGAACTCGGAGAGGCACACGGCGCACTCGAGCGGCCCCGACTTGGCTGCCATGCGGGCCTTCACGTCGCCGTAGACTGCCGTGGGGAAGGCCTCCACGAGCTCCCTGTCGAGGCCGCGCTGGCGGCGGTGGTCCGAGTGTGCGGCGCCGTCGACGGTCTGACGGGCTGCGCGGAACGCCCGGCGCGGGGGAGCGCGCGCCTGGGCGCACCGGTTGATGTAGATGGAGAATATGGTGAGGAGCACGAAGGCGGATATGAGGATGACGAGCACGATGACAGTGGTCGGCGTGAACCCACCGGCGGTGCTGTTGCTCTGTTGAGCCAGAGACGGCTGCGAGGCTGATAAGAGCAGCAGCTGCAGGAGGAGTGTGATCTGGCCGCGAGTCATCGCCATCTCCGGCCAGGTGTGAACCGCCGGGCGCCGGCGGCCGGAGAGATTTGCACGCGTGGTGTGGGCGACAGGAGAGAGGTTTTGAAGGAATGGGAGGTGTTAATTGCGCCGGGTGCAATGTGTAACGTACGAACGATGGGGATGTACGTGTGGCGAATGTGTAAAGCGGGACCACCGGTCAGGGAGTGGGAGCGTACGAGTGGGGTGCGACGTGCAGCTCGCGGGGAGTGGGTGAGGGCGAGGTGGCGCCGTGCCGGTGCCGCTGACTCGGCCGCTTGCTGGCTGCTGAGTGGTGACAGTGGCGTAGCCAGCCTATTTTCGTGCAAAAATATCTAATTAATACCTATGTATATATAGACTAGTCATCTGCTTATACGTTACAACAAAATTTATTGGACATATGGAGAATCATGTTATGGAAAAGTGTTATTCTGATTAGTTAAAAAGTGGAGAGTAATGAGAATGTGAGAATAAAGTAATTGGAGGAGAAAGAACGTATAATCACCAACTCATTTTTTTTATAATAGTAATGATAATAAAAGTAAAAAAAAATTGATCCACAGGTTTTAAGAGCTGGCTACGCCACTGAGTGGTGACGTGTGCATTAATACGTGCAATGCGAATGTGTACAGCTTTTGCTCTCGGTCTGGCGTATATTTGTCGATGAGGCGTATATTAAATCGTGTTGAGACGGTAAAATGATTGCCGATGTATATTTTTCACGGTTTCAGGCCTCCTGTCGTGCCTGCATTCGGTCAGAGTTTTTCTGTACAAATCTCTTGGTTACGAACAGAATCAACACGCCAGCGCTATATATACTAATCGTACAGTCGCACTCTCTTTCAAAGTCTTAATGGCCCCTAGATAAGCAGATAAGATAATTCTGTACTTTGTTCTTAGCTTTGATAATGTGGTTGTTTACGCTGATCATGATAGGAACCATTCGACCCAAAATTCAAGCACGATTGCCGTGCATTTCTTGCTTTCTTGTCATTTTCATTGTTTTCTCTTAAATTCATCTCCATGGTGCAGACTGGAGAGTAATTAATCACAAGAATGTCACTTTCTGCCTGGGGTTTTTTTTTCATTATGTGCCGATCGTATAAAGGATCAAAGGTCAGCAAGAACTTATTCCTTTCGTTATTTTCTCGTAAAGGCCGCTAATAAATGTCTTTTTTAAACGTTCTCCCCCGCCTCATCAAAGACGAAGAAAAGTTCTGATCAAGAGACACCAAAAGCAGCAATTGGACGGCGCCCCGCGGTGTGGTTGGGTTTATCTTGGGTCCGACCTACCTGCCACCTGCGTCATGCATCAGGCAGGCATGGTATGTGTCAAACATAATTAACGTAAAATCCCCAAGCTAACGAAGCAAGGGATGTGTCAACTTGGGAACAATATATGCTTGGCATAGTAATTTATATATACTTAATACTATGTGAATGCGATTGTTCATACAGTTTTGCGAGTTACTGGATACTGGGTCACGCGCAGCGTTTTTTCCCTTATAATCGTGGGTGCTTTCCTGTGCAGTATGAACTCTCCTAATTCCGGACTTCGGGTTTTCCCAACAACCACTGTGTAGTTGAAGTCCTTGTGACGTAGTCATTTGGATTTTGGGCCGTTCAACGTTGCAACGATCAATAATGTGCAGTATTACATATGAATTATGTGTGGTGGTTGGTGTAGATTAATAATATGTCGCGTACGTGACGCTAGCTTAGAGTAACCTCTTCTTTCTCGAGTTACTTTACCATTGCGACACACTTAAGAAGAGCAGCACAGCGACTCAAAGGCACACGTGAATGACTGACCTCCATTGGAGTGCTCGCTCACCCAGAAGTGATGCCGTTTTCTATCTGCACAATAAGGCCGTTTCGTATTTATTGAGCTGGGCCACAAAGGATTGTGTCCTGCACTCCTGCTTTGGCACCATGGGCGTTCAGCCCTCAACGACACTATTGACCTGTGACATTTTTTAAGAGGCCCAAACTTTCCAAGGGAGACACACACACACGCTCTCTCTCTCTCTCTCTCTCTGCAATATGCTACACGATATAGCGCACACAAAACATAACTTTTAGGCGTTTGTTTTATGTTTTTATTCATCATTTTGTCTTAAAAAACAGGGACATAACAAGCTTCGATAATAATCTTGTCTATTCCAAAAGTTAGGTGGTAAGGGTAATGTGGCCAATAATGGGATAATATATGCGGTAACACACAAAACATTACACAGCACAAATGCACAATGACGCACCGGAGATGAAGAATGAGAAGGGTAAATCCCACGCGCTTGGTTAATTAGCACTAACTTATGAAGTACTGTGTCATGTGGGATCATTAGTTGCACAATCAACCACAACTTTTTGACTAAAAGTTGGGCAAGCTAAAAGTTTTCATGCATGGTTAGTGAAGTTTTGTCAATCCTTTAATTTGTGCTTGCAGATTACCTGATAATTAGTATGGTAACTTGCCGCCGCTAACAGCTCTGGATCAGACTGAACTTACGAACCTAATGCAAAGCTCACCGTCCAAATAGATTAGGGGCTCAAGCATGTTTTTTAGATAAAGGATATAAAATCCGGCCTCTATATCCACGAGGGATATACACAGCCAAAAGTTACACGAGCTCTTAGGCTCAAAGCCTCAAAACTGAGGAACATAAAACAACAAGAAAGAGAGCTTAAAGACTATAAAAAAGCTAGAAAGACTAAGCTTCAGAACTTCTTCTCCGTCCTTGCTCTCAACCAAGTCCCTAACCTTCTCCGACTGTGCCAACCAAACTTCGATCTACTTTGCGTGAAGATGGATCACCTAGGCAACGCCTCCAAGGAAGCGACGAAGATCGCCGACGAGGGGCTCAAGCATGTACTGTCATGTATCCCACGTGGTCGCTCTGGGGGCATTCTCCTTGGGGTGGACCTAATGGTATTTGACATTGGAGCTATTGATGAAGGTGATTTTTATGTCAAATTCACACTTCGTAATAAACAAGATGATTTTAAATGGGCTTTGTTTGTGGTATATGGCCCTGCACAACAGCAGCACAAAGAAAGTTTCTTAGCTGAAATGGCTCGCATTTGTAGTAACGAGTCATTACCCTATTTGATTGGAGGTGATTTCAACATTATGCGCTGCCCAGATGATAAAAACAAAGATACCTTTGACACAAAATGGCCAAATATTTTTAATATGGTCATTCAATCCCTAGATCTCAGGGAAATAGAGATGTCGGGTCACCATTATACCTGGGCGAGTAGTGGGGATGACCCAACATACGAAAAGTTAGATAGGGTCTTGGTTAGTACTGAATGGGAAGAGAAATTTCCTCTTACCACAGTACTAGCAAAAGATAGAAGTAACTCAGACCACACACCTTTGATAGTGAACACAGGCGCCTCTTCATATAATAGACATCAGCCTATGTTTAAATTTGAACAAGGTTGGCTGTTGAGAGAAGGTTTCTATGATTTGGTAGCTGATGTCTGGCAATTAGAAAACAAAGGAAGTTCAGCCATACAGAAATGGCAAAATAAAATAAGATCCCTTAGGCAATTCTTAAGAGGGTGGGCCAAAAATATAGCTGGCCACAATAAAAAAGAAAAGAAACAGCTAGTCTTGATGATAGATGAGCTAGATAAAAAGGCGGAAAATACTGTTCTCTCAGACCAGGAAATTCATTTGAAACGCTACCTCAATGAACGATTAGTTCATTTGCTGAGGGAAGAAGAACTAAAATGGTATGCAAGAGCTAAAACAAAATATCTTCTGGAAGGTGATAATAACACTCAATATTTCCATTTGGTTGCTAATGGAAAATATAGGAAGCAACGAATATTCAAATTAGAACAAGAAGATGGAGTAATAGTGGGTGATGCTCAATTAAAAGCATATATCACAAATTATTACAAGGGGCTTTTTGGACCACCAGAGGAAAATAATTTCAGCATGGTGGAAAACCAAAACCAAGATATAACCCAGGTCACAGAAGAAGAGAATAATATCCTCGTCTCCCCATTTACGGAGAAGGAGATTAAAGAGGCAGTTTTCCAAATGGAACACAATAAATCGCCAGGACCTGATGGGTTTCCAGCAGAGTTTTTTCAAGTGTTTTGGGACATAATCAAAAGTGATCTTCTGGCACTCTTTAATGACTTCTATGAAGAGCGCCTTCCCTTGCATAGCCTAAATTTTGGAGTAATAACTCTTCTCCCAAAAATAAAGGAGGCAACAAAGATACAACAATATAGGCCCATTTGTTTGCTCAATGTGAGCTTTAAGATTTTTACTAAAGTAGCCACAAATAGACTCATGGGAGTAGCTAGTAATGTGGTAAGACCGTCTCAAACAGCTTTTATGCCAGGTCGAAATATCATGGAAGGGGTTGTGATTTTACATGAAACCATCCAGGAATTACACAGCAAAAAACTGGATGGGGTGATTCTTAAGATAGACTTTGAAAAGGCCTATGATAAGGTAAAATGGTCTTTTCTCCAGCAAACCCTTCGAATGAAGGGTTTTTGCCATAAATGGTGCAGGTGGATTGAAAAGTATGTATCGGGAGGAAGTGTAGGCATCAAGATAAATGATGATATAGGACACTACTTCCAAACAAAAAAAGGACTTAGGCAAGGTGATCCTTTGTCACCTATTCTTTTCAATATAGTAGCTGATATGCTCTCGATATTAATTAAGCGGGCAAAGGATGATGGTCAAATTACAGGAATTATTCCTCACCTTGTGGATGATGGATTGTCTATCTTGCAATATGCAGATGATACAATCCTTTTTATGGACCATGATTTTGAGCAGGCTAAGAATATGAAGTTACTGCTCTGTGTTTTTGAACAACTATCAGGTCTAAAAATTAATTTCCATAAAAGCGAGATTTTTTGTTTTGGACAGGCCAAACAGTTCGAACAGGATTATACTAACCTGTTTGGTAGTGATTTAGGCATGTTCCCTTTTCGGTACTTAGGAATCCCGATGCACCACCGAAAACTTCAAAATTTGGAGTGGGGTGCTATAGAAGAAAGATTTAAAAAGAAACTAAGTACTTGGAAGGCTAAGCATTTATCCTTTGGGGGTAGACTGGTGTTGCTGAATTCGGTGCTCAGTGGCCTTCCTATGTTCATGATGTCTTTCTTTGAAATTCCAAAAGGTGTTCTTAAAAGACTGAATTTCTATCGGTCAAGATTTTTTTGGCAAGGCAATAATGATAAACAAAAGTATCGCCTTGCCAAATGGAACATCCTTTGTCGTCCAAAAGATCAAGGCGGTTTGGGAATACCTGACCTTTCTATCAAGAATAAATGTCTTCTAAGCAAATGGCTTTTCAAATTGTTGAACGAAGATGGAACTTGGCAAAACTTGCTCAGAAATAAATATTTGAGCTCAAAATGCCTTACTCAGGTTCAATCTAAACCTGGGGATTCGCAGTTTTGGAAAGGTTTGCTAAGGGTCAGCGAGGATTTCCTGGGATGTGGGTCCTTTAAAATAAGAGATGGCTCGCAAACTAGATTCTGGGAAGATACTTGGGTAGACTCTTCACCCTTAAAAGATCAATTTCCTAGCCTTTACAACATAGCCAATAATCCTCATGTAACTGTGGAGAGGGTCATGAATCAAGTACCTATTAATGTCTCTTTTCGCAGAGCTTTAACTGAGGATAAATTGACGGCTTGGCTTAACCTAGTAGCTAAAATATTTAATGTACAACTTTCAAATGAGAGGGATGTTTTTAACTGGGATCTACATAATCATGGCCAATTCTCTGTACGGTCTATGTATGCGTACTTGATAAACCAGGGTATCATTTACACTCATAAATTCATTTGGAAATTGAAGCTCCCTCTTAAGATAAAAATCTTCCTTTGGTACCTTCAAAGAGGTGTTATCTTAACAAAGGACAATTTAGCTAAGAGAAGATGGACTGGTAGCCAAAAATGTTGTTTCTGTGATCACAATGAAACAATAAAGCACCTTTTTTTTATTGCTGCCATGCTAGAATTATTTGGAATATTGTTCAAATCGCTACTGGGTTAACTCCCCCTAGATCTACTTCTCACATGTTTGGAGGCTGGCTCACGGGCATTGGAAGGGAGGATAAGAAACAAATTTTTGTGGGGGCTGCTGCTATTATTTGGGCAATTTGGTGTACTCATAATGACATTGTCTTTGAGCGAAAACAAAATATTTCTTTTATGCAGGCTCTTTTCAGAGGAGCATATTGGTTGCGGTTCTGGGCGCTGCTGCAGCGTGAAGATAAAAGGGAAAAGTTTACTTTGGCAAGCAAAGCGTTGGAGGTTATCGCGTTACATGTGTTTGCCAATAAAGGGTGGCAAAGTAATAATAGACTTTGCTTATGATTTTCTTCTATTTGAGTACAATCTTTTCTTTATTTTTGTCAGCAAATAAGCAATAACATTGTAAGACTTGGCTGTGTGCGGTTGCAGAGGCCGGAATTTTTCCATTATCTAAAATGTATCCCATATATGCCTAATAACTTGTCTAACTGGAGGATAGGCCGCCGAACTGCCGAAGCATCATGTTCCAGAGTAACCAACGAACCTATATTCGCAATGCATGGTTCAGACACCTAGTGCCACACGTTACGAAATGCCGCTCGGATTGTACCAGAATCGCCAGACTGCCAGAGACCTGGCAGCGTATATGTCACGAGAAGTACTGCATAAACGCAGCATGCATGCAGACATTACCGCTATGAGTCATCATGCATCACGACCGACTAAATTGCATGCGTCAAACATGCACCTATCTGATAGACTGATATCACACCATAGACTACGACAGAGCCACATAGATAGGCGCTTGCTTGACGCGACTGGCACGGAGCCTGAACAACATTGATTTGCTCCTTTACGTTGTAATTAAATGGCTTTTGGTTGCGGTATGTTTTTCGATACGTTATGAACGGTAGAGATGCGGACGCAAACAGCGTATATGGTTTTGGCTTCGAAAAGCTGTTTGAAGAAATAAAATCACGTAGAGAAACTGTATCGTTTGTTTCGACTTTTAGAGAAACCGAGACAAAAAAACCATAAAAAGGCAAATAACAACAGGACATTACGTAGAATTGAACCGGCTCAACGTGGGTTCTTTTCATTTCTTTGAGATGAATTGGCCCAGTGGCGGACCCAGAATCAAATTTTAGGGGGCTAATGGGACATGACGAACAGCCGCATTGACCTTGCCGTGTGGCCCTCCGCGAACACCTACCACGCACTCTTCATCGCGTTGCTGTCGCGTGGGGGCAGCGACACCATGGTCCACTACATGAACACTGTCTCTGTGCTCTTCAGGCAAATGCTCATCGAAGGGGTCATGCCAGACACGCGATCGCTCAATGAGCTCGTTAAGGGCTTCGCACAGTTGTTGCACCTTAATGACGCGCTGTGCATGTTCCACCAGATGGGGCCCCTGTACGAACAACTTGGTGCACGGCCTGAGTGCGCAGGGCCGGACGAACAACACCCAAGAGGTGTTTGACGAAATACGGGGGAAGGGGCTGGTGTCGACAGAGCCGGTCTACAATGCATTTGTCAGCACGCTGGTGATGGTCAGAGAGATCGAGGAGGTAGAGCGGGTGACGTGGGAGATGGCCAAGGTGGGGAGGGTGGTGGATGGCATCACAGGGGTGGGTGGTGGTAGATGAGTTGTGGAGGGCCAGAAAGAGGGAGGATACTGAAAGAGTGGTGAGGGAGATGGAGGAGACACTACTACAAAACAAGCTACAGTGGATGGCTCACCACAGACGGTTTATGTGGAGCCGTCTATGCTTTGATTATTACAGATGATTCATGGCTAAAACCGTATCTGAAATTATCACAGACGGTTAGGTTTAAAAGGCGTCTGTGATATACACATTATTACAGACGGTTTTTATGTACAACCATCTGTGTTCTGTCCTTTGTTGTATGAACTATAGAAACTACTGAGACGAGAGACAAATTCAAGGCAAAATTATTCATGTGACAATGTTATCCATGTGTCTCTCCACACTGTTGCTTCTCTACTGAGACGAGAGGCAGTGTGGCCATGATAAGCTTCCTCAGAATCGGCCGCCTCTGCTTGATTGGCAATGTTATCCATGTGTCTCTCCACTGTCGCAAGAGCTTCTTCTGCTTTGTGCACACTGCAAAGAAGAACGAGGCTGAGGGTGGTTTCCCTTTCCTGAGCGGCAACGAGACACCTCCGTCGACAACGGATGATGAGGTCCAGCTGATGGATGGAAACGAGTCGAGAAAGGAGAGCAGGACGTGAGCGAAGGAGCTGCTACAGATGTAAATTGTTGGTTGCCTGTGTAATGTTGCGGCCGAACAACTCATGATGGATAGATGGGAGGAGGAAGATCACAAGAATATTAGATGCCATTATTGAGAAATCTGGTGAAGAAGATGAGGGAGAGAACTGTTTAGAAGAGCTGGATTAGGGCATGCATCTTTAAGCGTTATCACGGATGGTTCGTATACCAAACCGTCTCTAATATATAACTTATCACAGACGGTTCGTATAACAAACCATCTCTGATATATGCATTATCACAGACGGTTTGTATAACAAACTGTCTCTGATAATGATATGCCACCGATCTGTAGTGTATCGTATCCCTCAAGATTTCGATCTCACCCATCTATTCCTCTCACCGCTCGGCCCTTATTAATTATGCCCCCTCTCCCTTTTCACCGGTAGTCATGCGTGAGTTCATCCACTAGCTGACTACCACCGTGAGCTAGCTTCTCCGCCTCCTATTGTGACACCATGGTGCACTGCTGCTCCTAGCTAATTCATCCACTCCTAACTTGTTCCTCGACGATGTTGACTACCGCGGTGAGCTAGTGCCTCCGTTGTGACACCACGATCGACTCCACAACACACTTTTATCGTAAGAGTGTCTTGTGCAGTCTCATCGTCGTACAATAAAAGGTGACGCTACCGCCGCCTATCCATTGCCGATGATATCCGGTCACCATCCGATGCCCTCCCCTCTCTTCCTTGATGGTGGGCGTCAAGGATATCACGCGCTGCATTCAGCTTCTACTGTCTGCTAGGATCTCTGTTTCTTATATATTTTTGCCGTGTTAAAGAGTTGGGTTCGTTATCTTGTTATGCTGTAATAGTGAATTCTAATCTTGATGAAAATGACATGTGCTGTTGTGTTTGCCACTGTATTTGCTTGTTTTCAAAAAAACAGAAAAAAATTAGGTATGGAATGAACTATCACAGATGTTTGTGCTATAAACCGTCTATGAAGGATTATCACAGATGGTTACTTGCCAATCACAGATGGTTTGGTAACTAGAACCGTGTGTGATGTGTGAGTATCACAAATGGTTTTTGGCTCGAACCGTCTGTAATAGTTTTATTCACATACGGTTCTAGCTACAACCGTCTATATTGTTTTATCATAGACGGCTCACAAACTATCTGGGATAACCTCCGATTATCACTGACATATAAATAAAGACGGTTCAAAAACCGTATGTGATGATAGTTTCTAACTGTCTGTAATAAATTTTTTTGTAGTAGTAAAAGAGACATTGTCGGTGGCACTAGAGCTAGAGGGCTGAAGAAGCAGGGTAAACGTCAACCCCTTAACCCACTGGTGGGTCCGCCATTGAACTGGGCCAACGTGTTCGATCGGGTCCATCGGTCCATCAATGAGCCTCCATAGACCATAGCGAGAACAACGTTGCTCGCATCAACGGGCGGACTCTTGCTTATAAAATGCGCAGGTGGGTAGGTGCCGTGCTAACACGCCGCGAAACATGATTGCGTAAATTATTCCATGGGCTCACGAATCGGATAGCCCGAATAATTTGACGCTGCCAGTGCATGCTGGGGAATTGCAGCGGCGTAGGTACTGCGGAGCATGCGTGTTTATCTTTTAACATTGTCTTTAATATGTTTATCTTATCTAAAGATAATACTAGCGGCAACCTTTTTAACAGTAAATTATTTCTCTAACTATTTTATACTATTTTTTATCTTAACTCCATATCTTACACTCTCTCACTACTTAAGTTGGTTTATCGGATCCAATCGTCTCTTGCATAAGAGATAACATATTACCTCTTATCATCTTGTATCTGCTCTACACAAGATTTTACTTATTTAATATAACTAAAAAATAGTTAAAATGTTATTAAGGGGATGCCTAACTAACAGCACTAGAGACCTAGAATCGCATCGGCCGTCGCTTCACTTCACTTCCTGTCCCCGGCGGGGGCTCAGGTCCCCCCACGTTACACTTGCCGCAAACGTTGCTTCTACGAAACCGAACTTTACCGACGCTTTATCGCCCTCCTTCGGTCTATCATCCCGCGCTTGCTAGGAATCTAGAACAGTCCGGCGTGGTCCTGGCCGTCCACAAAGACGATCGGACGGCGCACGCGGGCACAAGACGGGCTCCGCCTTCCTATTTTGGCACCGGCGGCGGCGCACGAAAACCAGGAGGCGGGGAAGCGGTATCCGCCGCGCGCGAGTGGGGGACGGGCGCATGTGTGGCGTGCCAGGCGGGCACCCGCGTCGTACGTACGATGCCGTCCGAACGAAACGATTAGCCGAGCTCAGCCTTCCCCCACCGCGCAGCCAGCACAGCACGGCGTCGTGTACGGCGCCTGGGGGCGGCCGTGCCGTGGGAGTCGCGTCCGCATCATCTGCATGCGCCGCTCGGGGGTCGTCTGGCGCACGGTGCGGGGCTGGAACCGAGCGCGCGCGGCAGACACGACGCGACTCCGCGGCGCAGAGGGGCAAAGGAAGGGACCCTGGCGCGGCCGCGAGCGTGACCACTGGCAGGTCAGGTTACGAGCGCTGGCGCTTGTGGCTCGCAAGTGCTCCGCGTACGGCACGGGCTGACCCGGCAGAGCAACTCTGCAGGGGCACTGTTCGTCACGTCGGGCTAGATTCTTTGCAGGGATGGGTCTCTGAGTTGCGTCCGACGAGTGCTCATGTCCATACAAGAACCGAGCCTTGAACTCGCAGCCGTGGGAGACTAAAAAAAACTCACGGCCGTAAAAAACTTATCGCGGCCTGGTCATCGGCGCCATGCTGGCATAATGAAACGGAATCATATGCGTTGTAAGCCACACAAAACCTAGAGAATGTAGGGGACATATATGCGCACAAATGCATGAATGAACGCTGCTACTAGTACTACTTTACTAGGTTCGAAGCATTAGGCGATTGAATATATAGGTAGGCTCCCTGATGCATATATCAATTCAATCCTCATTGCCAAGACAAAATTCTCTCTTTGATGTTTGCATGTGTGCAGCCCGAGCTATAGATAGACCCGTGCCGACATCGATTCTAGTTAACAAAGCAGTCTTGCTTAGTCAGCTGGCCTTGATCTCTTAGTGTTGGCCTGTTAGAATGAAGTGAACTACCTTAGCTTGTCTATTGCATGATTTCATGCAATCGGAGCGGATACGAACGGATTCTGTGTTTTTTTTTTGAGTCAGTCAGACACGGATAATGCTGAATATCTATTTCTCCGTTCCGTATTTGTTTCATAAACCTTCGGACGGTCGGTCGAACGAAAATTATCTGCTTCTTTTGCATCCTATATAGGATATTGGACAGTAGGGTGCAATCAAAGCGAGCACAGAGGACTAATTACCAAGATGTCAAAAGAAGAGTACTCAGTATTCCCAATATGTTTAGATGTAGCAATCCATTTATATATTATCTTGTTTCTAAGTGAAGTCACATTAGATTTTTTCATATCACTTGATATATAGATATATACGGATGAATATCACTCATCACGTATCTTATTCCATATTTTTCCACGGAGTCGGACATGGATAATACCAGATACCCATTTATCTCTTCCGTATTTACTCTACAAGCTTTCGATTAATCGAATGGAAATTATCCACTCTATTTACACACCTAGCTATAGCACTGTCTTGTGCATACTCACAGCTTCATCCCCCATTCTATGGCTTGAGGCCATCCCCCGTACACCGATTCCCCCCACCACACCCACACCAAAAAAAACCAAGATTTTCACAAGTTATCCATTCTGCAATTCTACCACTAATTAACCAAAGCATACGCATCGGTAAACATCAATGATAGTTGTTCTACTCAACTCTTTTTTGCTTACAACTTTACGTAAGATAGTATGTTTTCCTATTTGCCGTTGGAGTAGTAGATTGATTTTGCCTCATTAAAGGCTTTGATATTTCCAGTTAAGGGTATGTTTGGAACATAGTAATTTCGCAGCAAACGATATAATTCACACAAATTATAGCCTATGAAATCCCTATTTTCCAACCGGGGCTAAACGCACCAACTGCGCCACATATGTCCAGCTCAAGGCTGCAAGCTGTTCACACTATCAGTATAATACAGCCATAATATAGGACATTATCTTGTTTCAGAACTTCATATGTATGTACTTTGTAACTGGAAATACTTAATTGTTGCATGAATCATGTCCATCTGGGGAGTTGGCATGACACTATACCAGGGGTCCTCCTGATGAAGGCTATAGGAAGAATCTTTTAAATGAGCAAGTACGGCAAAACATTTTTCTGACAAGTTGCAAAATACTTGAGGTAAAACGAATGGTTGCAGTAAAACTTGATAGGAACTTGTCCAAACGAAGAACACCAAATCCATTAGTTTAAGGCGCATAGAACACTAACAGGAGACGGCAGAGGTTAGCAATGCTTCCAAACTTTGCATTTCACACTTGCAAAACCATCATCAAATAAAATCCTCCCTCACCTACCTACGCATCCAAATTAATCCCCACACGAGATCTCTCCAAGATTTGCACTGATTAACGATCTTGTTTGCACACGTCGTACTGCCTGCGGTAATGCGGCTCAGTTCGATGGTTTTTCCTTGAAATGGAGAAATAATGCTATATCAGGACTCAGGAGCCTATTGCAAATTTGTTTTGGCATGGTTTGGTACAGCGTAGGGCATAAGCAGAATGGAACAAGATTGCCGAGAATTACGTTAAGGATAGAATAGTACCTACACTACATTCTAGGAGCTGCACAATCGAACTGACCCTTTGTACGTGCCAAACAACAAGGGGTATGCTTGTCTTCTCGCGATTGTCTAGCCATCCTTTCGTGATGGTACACGCACAATTACAGGAAGAAGAAACAAGATGGAGATTTAGCCGTGCCTTTGAAGAAACAAGGACGTTGTTTTGCTTATATAACTAGCTATTAGCCCGCCCAATTACGCGATGTAGTATGGCATAGTATAACTATAACTTTGTTTGTGAATTATGAATATTTTGTAGGACCAAGGAAGTGACGAAAAGGGTTGAATAAGCATCTTACAAATAACGGAAGTGCTATACAACATTCAAGTGTTTTTATATGAAAATTAGTTGAATTTCATACCATTCAATTTGTGCCAAGATTCATGCTCCCGTCCGCCTCCATCTTGTTTTCAACATTTGGTGAAGATCCAGCGAGGCTCCTTGTCGTTTTCGATGGAGGCGTAGAGTTCGGGTTAGGGTTCACCGGTTAGGGTTAGGGTCCACTGGTAGCCACCGGGCTTAGAGGGATGTCGGGGTGGCGGTTGACCATGGTGGGCGGCGGTGTCGGTGGCACCGCCGGACACGGGCTGAGAGAAGGTCGGTGGGGGTGGAGATAACAAATCCAGCAACGGTTGTTGGGGGCGGCAGATCTAGCGGTGACGAGCCACCAAAGACGAAGAAGAAGGGACAGCAGTGGTGAGGGAGGTGGAAGCAGGATGAAGGAGGAGGTGGGTGGTACCAACACCGAGAGGGCGACGATGACCACATTGGGGGGTGGTAACAGTGGCGACAGCGGCGAGGCAATGGGAGGTGACGCGCTGGAGAGAGTTTGGGGCAACAGTAGATGGGAGTAAGGGAGGGAGGAGGAGTTAGGGTTTGATGTGGGGAGAGGAGGGGTTTTTATATATGGTGGGAGCAAGATCTGGGCCCTTGATTTTTCATCTGATGGTTAGAAAAGTGACTGATTTTGGAGAAGAAAATAGTCAGAAGTTGTATAGACAGACCCTACAAACAATAGCTCCTTTACAAACTTTTCATCTCATGAGATTCAAAGCTCTTCGCTCTAATAGCTATGTGAAACTATAAAGATCAAAGACTAAACACATACAAAGAAAGCTACACAAAAAACCAAGCCAAATGGGTCTTGACACCTAGATTGGTGCTACCACCAATCAAATTGTGGTACTATTGATAAATCGATGCTACTGCACTTTCAATGGCGGTAGTATATTTTTCTCATAACAGAACTAAGAATTATAGCTTGAGCAAAACCAAAATGGGGCACAGCTTTTAAACCACAACTCCAAAACTCATGAAACTTTAAAAAAAAAGCTTTCTTAGGACCTTGGAAACGTATTACAATAAATAGTATCAAGGATTATGGTGAAAGTTTCAACAATTATCCGTTACAAGGAAGATTACATCAAAACCGAGCCAAAAACTAGACCAGAGCCAAGAGCTTGCTCATGGGCTAAGGATGGTTAAGATGACTTTAGATTAGTGACCACATGTCCTAGCAAGCTAAAATCACAGCAAGAACCAACCCAAAAACCCCTAAAATCACCATTTCTATAGCCAAAACAAGGCAAATTCAAGAACTTATATAGAAAGATGCCTAGATGGATGAGATCTGGTCTCCAAAAGATATCTCCATCACTTACACGTACTTGGCATCAAGTAAGATTAAGAGTGGAGAAATAACCAAAAACCAAACCAAATCAAACTTTCAACACTTGAGCAAAGCGGAGAAAGACTTGGACGAATTTTAGATATCTATTAATATTTGAAGATGAATGCTTTACGGCCACTCACAAAGCCTAAGTGTGACAAAAATATCAAGCATAAGAGCCACACTCCATCTCTCAAAAGTTCTCTCCAAGAACTCCTCTACTTGGCTTAAGTCCTAAGCCAACTCCTCTTCATCCTTTTATAGTGGAGGCTCACCTGCCATTCTCAAGAAACTCTAAAATCTGAATACAAAGTGGATTCCATCCACCAACACATGGGCAAACCCAATAACCCTACACATAACAAGTTTTTCACTTACACATCCACACTTCTCAAAGTGCTGCTTCCATTTGGCTCCAATAGCCTGATTTTCCATGTTTTGTCCTCTTCATGACTTAAAACACTTAGGCCCCATGGCGGTTTTGCAAACCGTCTTCCATCACTAGTATTGGACAAATGTCCAAATGCCCTACCACCAACATTTTCCAAATAATTCACATTGAAGTATGGTCCATGCTTCGCCATCATCCATATGGCCCCCAATGACTTTCCGGCAAGCCTCGCATGCATACGAATCCCACCAAACTATTCTCACTTGCAAATGGGCCTAAACCACCTGGCGCCCCACATGTATCACCTTACACCATGACCACACCTGGCTCCCTGACCATTCTGGACCTCAGCTCCTTCTTGAGCTTAGTCCCAGTCCATCTTACCATTGCCCGCGACATCCGCCACTGTAGATGCCCCGATCATCTTCCAGCGGCACCTTGACCGTTATGGACATTTGCTCTCTGAACTAAGTTCCAATCTCATTAGCCTCATTATGACGTAGCTTCGAAGTCCTGCAATCATCACAAACATGCAAACCCATCACATAGCATCACACAATATACAAATCATCAATTGGCACAATTGATGAACCAAGAACACATACCTCCAGCTTTGCTTCTGAAAGCACAACTAAACCACATACCCATCCTATGGATGACAATGCAGCAAGTGCACCTCACCCATCTCATCTCAATCACCACCATGCCCTTCCACTATACCATCATGGTTCGTCCAACCATATCACACAAAGTCTCAACGTGTACCTCACAGCATCTAGGCACAAACCTCAAAGCCCTCATGGCACCACAATCCTCATTCATGCTCTCATTAGAAACCTCAAGAAACCTGCACATCAACAAACTAAGCAAACCATTTTTAGACACAAAATCTTCACAGCTTAACCTACATTATTCTAAACATGCAATGCACGACCCATATGCATCAATCCCAAAGCCCTAGAACCAATTCACAACTCAATTCAACAATTTCGACCAAGGCTGTTATGACCACTAACCAATGGTTGGTCATACCATCCTTATCTCAACAAAAAACACTACCTCTAGAAAATAACCACCATGAACTAAAAATTGGTACTACCAATCCTATCGGTGCTAACGCCAACTAAAAATCGGTACTACCGATAAATTGGTGCTACCACATTTTCAATGGCGGTGCTACCATTCTTTGCTTTCAACCAAAACACCTTCTTTGAAAAAATAGCCACTGCCAATTTAAAATCAGTACTACCTATAAATTGATGCTGTTGTATTTGGTAGTACTACTTTTCTTCATGATAGCAACCCAAAACTTGCAAACTCTCCTAAAACACAATTCAAACATCAGCACCGTCTGCAAAACAAAGTCAACAAAACAAAGTCAAATACTCATCAGAGATATTTGATTTCATATTTAATTAGCACAATTCATTTTGAGATCTCTCTCCTCTATTGAAGAGAGAGCATTGGCTGGGCCCTCGTGTAGCAAATGTACATACTTTAAACCTTTAAATTATAGATATCCTTTAAATTATAGATAGTGCTACTTATCTCTCTCTTTTTCAAATGAATATATTTTTAAGGCAACTATCGATTCTAAGCCTTTAAAATTATAGTCCACCAAATTAAAGGTTAAATATTTTCCTTTTTCTTTAAAATTTCTAACATATTTATCTTTTTTTAGCAGCTGTAAATCATCTGTATACAATAGATAATGAAAGCAATAGGCATGCGTACAGATGTGTATGTACTCGTCAATATTTTTTTTTCCGGATTCGTTCATAAGAGAAACACTCCAGCAGCACACGATGAACGTAATATGTCAAGTAGAACAGTGGGATGATTCGTTCATTTATAGCCATTTCTTCGATGTCGTGTCATGGTGTATCCACACTAGATCAGTACTAAACTACTAAGCTTCATTCCAGATGGTTATGGAAAAGAGCATTTTCTATGAGAACCACTTGCATGCTCTCATTTGTTAACCTCGATTCGTATCTTTTCTCCAATCATACGTACAAGGAGGCCACTAATGTTACATCGAGGAGACGAGGACCAATGACCTCGTATATTCCGCGTAGGCGAGTCTTGTCACCCTGTGATAGCTTCTGTTTTGTCCGAGAAACGTTCAGCCCTGAGCAGTGGTCGAGTCTCACCATGAAAATTATTCTTGGAACATGTTGGCTCCTACAACCTACTAGGCTACTAGCCAATTAACGATTACCCGTAACCAGTGGCATTGGAAACCTTGCAAGTTCCAGTTTTATCAACATTGGGAAGAAATAACACGAAGCTATGGTATCGCAGTTCGCAAAGGAAAACTGAAGCAATAAAAAAAGTTCAATATGAGTTATTTGCTTCCAAGATCTAGAGAATCCTACAATAAAAATTTTCCTATTAATTAAGAGAAAAAAGAATAGATACCCAACTAATTTTGATGAGATCATATTATAATGGTGAAAATCGATCATGTATAGATACTACAACTATTATAATTGCATAACAAATATAACTATATTTCTGAAAGACAATAGAGTTATATAATAAATATAATATATTATAATACTTAGTCGCACAATTCACTAGTTTATACATAATAATACGGCTCGGTGAATATGTAATCCCCAACCGATTCTTTATCCTGCTCTTCATTGTATATTTACCTAATATAACTCAAGAAATGGACTCCAACCGGTTCTTTATCCTCCTCTTCATTTTTATCGAGTCGCTATTTTCTCCCAGCCGCTAGCTAGATTTGGCGAGCGCCTCCTCACTCGCTTCTCAAATAGCTAGGCCATTGGAATGCTAACTCAAATAGAGAGCTGAAAATAATAGCTAGCCTCTTCATCCTAGGAAATAGAGAGGGAGAAATGACTAATGGGATGGAGTTGCTCTAAGCATTTCAGTCTGTGTCTGTACAGATTCTCCAGCGAAACGCATTCAGGCATTGCGTTTTTCATCTCCAGGGCACACCGCACACCACGTATATGACAGAGAAAATAGTACTTCGGATGGTACTTAATTTGTAGCACACATCTGCATCCAGAAATGGATGTGAATAGAAGAACTATATAAGTAGTACTTAATTAAGATGGTCTCATTATATTTAAGGCGTGTAATGGCAGACAAATAAAAAATCAACATACGTTCATAATTCTTCTGTGCAATACCTGAAGAACAAAACAAATGCATTAGGACAATCCGGTGTTCTGCCGCTGGTTTCACTGGCTTGTGGGAAATATTTTTGGAGAGCAGTTTCAGTTCCCCTCTTGGACTTGATCTAACGTGTGCAGATCAATAATTTACAAATTGCAAGGAACATTTGTTCTTATTCCCCATCATCTGTGAGGAATAGTCCCAACTATCAAGTTGTGTTCCTAGACTGATTGCGGCGACTCGTGCCATCACCGTCTTAGGTAATGCCACTAGTTTATGGTTATTACCCGGTAAAACAGAATAAATTCCTATTTTATTGAATAATAAGCCACATCAGAGTGTTACAGCAAAATAATAGCTAGAGAGGGTACAATATTATTACAATATCATTGCCACATAGGACTGTAGTCTTTAACAGGGCTTAACAAGTTTTACCCGAATATTATAATACTTGAAAATAAAAATAGTACCAACGAATAATTATACAAATATAGAGACTAGGAGATAGCGACACACTAATAAATTGGGGTTCCCGTAAACGGCTACCGGCCACCACCTACTCATCCCGACCTCCATATAGGGCATCTGTCTCGTACGCGTCGTACTCTGGGTCACCTGCATTCCATTCAGCATGATAGTTGTCCTCCGGGTAGACTTTGCCAGGGCCGAGTAAATCCTTGGAATGACTTGCCTCTAAACAAGGAAGGTTAATAACAAGGGCGAGTATAAAAAACTCAATAAACATTAATAACATATGCAATTTTCATGCCAACAATTCATCAGTTAAGCAATCCTATCTCATTCATCATTATTTCGAAAGTAAATTTTTATGTGGTAAAAAAGTTCCAATTTAAGTTTATAAATTTACTAATCACTCATATTTAGAGATAAGGCCACCAACAGACTCTCGTAACCTCTAGTCTAGGAGACAGGCGTGAATCATGTTTTAAACCCTACACAGGTTGGTATCACTTTACCTATAGCTACTCTGACTTTAATTACAATCAGTTTCTTTGTATTTCTTTAAATGCGATGCTCAAATCAGAGTATAGAGTTGTTTCCCTTATTTTTGTATACTATACTTTCACCTGGCTAGTAGGCTAGTATATCCCTAGCCATTGTGCTAGGCCAGTCTCGCCTTCACCTGAAACTCCACCGCTCTACTTACAAATGTGTGGATTTTTCCCTCACTGGCTTTACCCAACCTCACAATTATATACTCCTTACCCATGTGTAGTGTATTGTAATTTGATAAGGTAATTGAGCTCTGCCCATCTTCGACGAGACCATGGCCGATATGATAAATACGACTCATTACATGAGCGAGAGTTGGTTTATCCTTATATAATACTCGGATATAGAGGCCCTACACTTTCCACTATGTTTCCTTTCCAGAGCTCCCTCCACCCACCTATTATTTATCTGTAGTATAGTTGCTCCGTCAACTGCCTACCATTTCATACTCATCATTATTCACATCAATCACATGATTTATTCCAAAATTCATTTTATGCAGATAATGGTACTAATCTAGTACAAAATAGTTTTTATGTGAATTTACTCCAATTAAAATGATAAAATGCATGCTTGTTTGGAATTTGGTAGTATGTCCCAATCTTAGGTGCGCTCTGATGAAATTCTTCCTCCAAACCCAGTCCATCTCCTATATTCTGTATGCATTCTACCCTTCAGAACACATGAATGTTTGGAACATTCTACACAATCAAAACCCTATGGTTGGCCTACCGGCAAATCCAAATGTGATAGATTAACGTTGGCTAACTTCTAATTATTTCTTGACGCTGATGAATTTGTACATATGCAATTTATTTTTCTCTTTTCTTTCCTCTTCTTTCCTCTTCTTTTCTTTTCTTTTATTTTCCTTTCCCTGCCTTTTCCCTTCACTCGGTATCTTATCCTGCCCAACTCCTTATCTTCCTTTCTCTCTCACTCCGTCTCTCTGCTTCCCTCCTTCACTCACTTTAGGCCTACCCTATCGCCAGCGCCGCCGCCTCCACCGCTGGGCTCCGGTCGACTGGTCATTGTTCACCCTGGGATCTCAATTCTGTTGTGTCAGCCGTGGTGTCACCTGCTGCAGACGACCACTGCGGCCATCACCACCCTCTCCTTTTCTCTCATCCTCCCTCAGCGTCGCCTGACCACCACCACTCGTGGAGCTGCTAGCCATGCCCGACTGCTGCCGGCCTCACCTGGGTCACTCAACCAGATCTGCCCTGGCACCACTGTCCCACCTACCTCTGGCCAAAATTGCCCTCGGTGACGACAGATCTCATCACTTGGATCCAAACCATCATGTATTTGTGAGCTATGATACGTTGTGAAATACAGGGATTTAGCATTTGCTTAAGTGTACATTTCGGCGGTATTACACCTTGATCAAAACAAGCTGGACACACGACTACGTATGCAAAGCCTGGCGTTGCATGTTACTGGGAGTATTCTTTTAGGTGGCTTATGGCTTTTATATGAATCTTTTCGATATGATAGCGGATGATGGAGACGTCGGTGCGAATGACGTACATGATTTTAGACTTGAAAAGTTGTTTAAAGAATCCACTTCAAGAGAGAGTTGTTTTTATATTTTTAACTTTTGAAAAAGGAAAACAAAACAAAACAAAAACAAGACCAGTGCCATCGTCGCGCCCTCCGGCCGCCGTGCAGAATCTCTCGATCTGCGCACACGCTTTGACCATTCCCCCCAGAAACTAAAAAACCGCGGCCGTACATTCCCTTTTGCATGAACACCCATCGGAACCTCTACATTACCAATGCCCTGTCGCAGCTCCTCATTCCGCAACGAACAAAGCCAGCAGGGCCCTCCCCTTGCCTGCCCGACCCGTGTACCTTGAGCCATCGTGTATTTGCGCTGCGTCTCCGCTAATCCCCTCCCTCCCCTAAGCACAAAACACCACCACCTCACGTGGACGTGGCACCTCCGAGCGCGCGCCCCGCCTCGGCGCCCTCCTCCTTATAAAACGCGAACCCGCCTCCCTCGTCACACGCCGGTCAGGTCTCATGCCTGTGTCGTGTCCGCGTGTCCCACGCACCTAAGCCACTAGCTGCATAGCCCTAGCGGTCCTTGTGTTTGTGGCAGCATATCGTTTTCCGTTCGTCCGTCCACCACGGGCAGAGAGGCCGTTTGACGCTGTGCATGGCGTTGGAGGCCGTGGTGTTCGCCCAAGGCCACTTCGGCTACGGGCCGTGCAGGGACTCGCCCTACGCGCTGGCGCCGTGGTGCGACGTCGTGGGCGGCGGCGGCGGCTTCGGTGCCGCCTCCGTGGTGCCGAATGCTGAGGAGTGGGAGGCTGTCTCCAGGGACCAGTCGGATGCTAATTCCACGGAGGGCAAGGAGCCGCCCGAGCCGGCGGCTGCCGCGGGGAGGAGGAAGCGGAGGCGCGCCAAGGTCGTCAAGAACAAGGAGGAGACTGAGAGCCAGCGGATGACCCACATTGCCGTCGAGCGGAACCGCCGCCGCCAGATGAACGAGTACCTCGCCGTGCTCCGCTCCCTCATGCCGCCCTCCTACGCCCAAAGGGTACTACTATGCTGCTGCGCTTTAATCAATCAGTTTTAGCATCTCTACTTCACCCGTTCGTCTAAAGTTTCGTTCTGTCTGTATCAAATGAGTCATCACTCATTAACTATACATTTGTCATTTTGTTAATGTAATGACAACAGAATCGTGTTGCGTTTTGTTAGGGTGACCAAGCATCCATCGTTGGTGGCGCAATCAACTACGTGAAAGAGCTCGAGCAGCTCCTCCAGTCGCTCGAAGTTCAAAAGAGCTTCAAGGACCGCGCCGGTCGCACTGACGCCGGCCACTCCCCTTTCGCCGGCTTCTTCAGCTTCCCACAGTACTCCACCTCGTCTCACGGTGGCTGCGGCGCCACCAGCACCGGCAACGCGAGCAACGTCAAGAGCGAGGTGGCCGGCTCTGCGGACAGCGGCCGGTCGGCGGCCGTCGCCGACATCGAGGTGACCATGGTGGAAGGCCACGCGAGCCTCAAGGTGCTCGCCCCGGGGCGGCCGAAGCAGCTCCTGAAGCTGGTCGCCGGGCTGCAGCAGCTGCGCATCCCGCCGCTGCACCTCAACATGATCACCGTCGACGCCATGGTCTTGTACTCCTTCAGCCTAAAGGTAACTTCTTTTCTAACTACCCGAGCAAATGAGCAATTAGAGCGCCGTGGCACCGCAACGATTGGTCTCCATTTTTGCATAACAACGCCGGTGATGGCATTGATCGCATTCATTTGGATGGTAGGTGGAGGATGACTCCAAGCTGGGCTCTGTGGAAGATATTGCCACCGCTGTGCATGAGATCCTGGGCAGCATACAGCGACAGGAGGAGGAGGCCGGCCTCAGCTCAGCCTCAGCTAGCAGCTGATGATGCCTGACGCCACCGGCACCGAGGAGACCGTCATGCATGTGAAGCGTCTGCACCTGCATGCCGTGTGCCTGCCCATACGTCCAGGAAACGGGATCCATCCTAAGCTTTTGTATGTGAAATTGTGAATGTGATTGTACCCTGCATGCAACCCTGTGATCTTGTCCAGCGCCAGAAAAAAAAAACGGAAATGTATCAAAACCGGCGCTCTGCTCCGATCACTTCCTTTTGGAGTAACGTCCTTGTATATTCACGGATTTACATGCGTGCATCTATCTCGAATTCGTTCACGCACTGACGAACCCCTGTTTCACCGTGGCACATCTGTCGAGTGATATGTTTGGATAAACAGTGAGCTACTGATCTAGGCAGGCAGAATGATTGCCCGATGATGCGATAGAGAGTTCGTTCTTTTCTCCCATGGAAAATAATACTACTGCGTGCTAGCTTGGGCGGGGTCGTAGGTGAATAATGCTCTCCAGAGAAATGTGCGTTCAGGGTGCACTAGCGTACGCAGACAGCATGAGTGACTGGTGCTAGAGACTACAGAGATTCCATTGACCGGGAAATAGTTACCGCCGTGTATGCATCGGGGCTAACTGCTTGCAGTTGTGTTTTCATGTGCGTCTCTCTGGGCCTGCTTGGTTGCCTATATGCGGGTGGCTCGCACCTATGTATGTAGGAAGATGGTGTTTGGTTGACTGCATGAAGGAGAGAGCCTGCATGAGTGGATACAAAAAATCGACTGGAGCCAGGCTGAGGAGAAACGTGGCTGAGGAGCTTCCCTCCTCAGCAGTGGCGGAGCTAGAGCAAAATGGAGGGGGGTGCACCACTTCAAAACGAATGGGCTGGACAGGGCGAGTGAGGGTGTTTTTTGAGCTAGGGGTACACCATATTAGGCCAAGGGGGTGCACAAAGGGTGAATATTTACTAGTAATAACTAAATTTTGTTTTGGAACCGGGTTCCTGGGAACCCCCTCCGGCCCATGTGCCTCCGCCCCTGCTCCTCAGTCTGACCACGCTCATGCAGCTACATGAGCACATACAGGCAACCAAACAGCCCCTATAATACGTCCAAAGGACGACGTCGTGCTATGCACCGAAGCGCAGATTTCACGCATATATGGGTTTGCTTCAGTGCTCGATCTCCCGAACAGAGAAAGATTGAGCAAGTGAAAAATATATCTTACAGTTTTCCATTATTAAACAAAGAGTAAATTTCGTATAATTACATCTATTTTGGTAAAAACTATCAAAGAACTACACATATTTTGACATAATGTTTCAACAAAGTACACTTTTGTTGATTCCGTTGGTTTAACAGGATCTAACACGTGAAACCCAACTTGTAAGTGTAATTGACATGTGAGACCCACCTAGTAGTGGTAGAAAAATATGTGTCATTCTGTGTGATGTGTATTTTCTCATAGTTTAGACGAGGTATTTATAGTTTTGTCAAATTTACCAAAAAAATAATCAAAAAATACCAGCTATTTAGTTTTAAAATATCTAACAAGTTAAAAATTACCAAAATTAAACTTAGGGACATGTATAGTCCAAACTAACCACCACTTGGTGAATTTTAAAAAAAAACGATGTGAAGGTGGTCGTATTTAGCATACATATGTTTAAGAACAAATAACCTAGACAATTTTATGGCAAAGTATGTGTAGTTTTGTGAAAAAAAAAACAAACTGAAACATATAGTTTTCTGATAGCTATATTAAAATAGGTGTAGCTTTGTGAAATTTGCGTTCAAACGAATGTTTGCAAGGAAATTAAAAACGAATCAATTATTCCGGAATGGTTCAGACAGAGAGGCCACGTGAGCAGATAAAGATTAAGGAATCATATAAACAAACTACCACTCAAAGTTAGGAATCGTATGAGGTTGACTGCTGCGGCCACATCATGTATGTTTTCTGACGTGGGAACAACCGCGCAGAGTAAGCACTCGGGTGATGCCCCACTCCGGCCAGGTGTTGTCAGGATCTGGGGCCCTAAATTAAATAATCGGCCCAGAAAATATACGGTTGAGGATTGGTTACTAACTTACTCAGAGTTAGGGCTGGACGAAAAACTCGAAACTCGTTAGCTCGCTCGGCTTGTGGCTGGCTCGGCTCGGCTCGTTAGGATAACTAGCTGAGCCGAGCCAAGATTTTAGCTCGTTAGCTATAACGAGCCAACTCGAGCCAGCTCGCGAGCCGCTCACGAGCCAAACGAGTCATACTTCCAGGAATTTAGATATGTATATGCTTCTTCCATGGACCTAATTTGTACTCTATTGCATGTGTTAATGTGTAAATTTGTACTCTATTGTACCCAAACGAGCCATGCATGTGTTAATTTGTACTCTATTGTACCCAAACGAGCCAAACGAGCCAAACGAGCCATGTTTCCATGGATGAATATATGATGGAAACATTTTTTTGGCCCTGGCTCACGAGCCAAACGAGCTAACTCGAGTTTTTTACGAGCTGAGCCGAGCTAACTTTTTAGCTCGATAGTTATAACGAGCCAGTTCGAGCCAGCTCGTTATCCTACCGAGCCAGACCGAGCCGAGCCGAGCCGAGCCAGCTCGTTATCCAGCCCTACTCAGAGTCAATGACATGTGGTCTCAGAATTCATATATCGGTTAGGGCATCTGTAGTGTATATAACCCAAAGGGTCTTAAGGTGGGTCCCATCTAAACCTTAAGACCAACTCCATAGTGTATATAATCCAAGGGGCCTTAAGACGTCCCACTTGGCAGATAAAGAAAAATTGTATTTTAATGCTTATGGGCGTGTCTTTAGCTTGAGGACCACCTTAAGCTTTTTTGCTTAGGTCCGCTAAGGTCACCCTCAGAATGTATAAGATTGACCTTAAGGTGGTTTAAGACCTCCTCTTTTCATACACTACAGATGCCCTTAGACATAGAGTGACATCCTGAAGTGAGGATCTTTGGGTGGCAAATTCTCAAATTTTTCATACAATTATGGGCCTGTTCTTTTCCTCCGAAGCTGACGGCTTTTGACTTTTGCTACAGTACCTAACTTTCAAAATTCAAAAATTTCAGCCAAAAACTAAAAGCCGCAGTCGTTGCCAAACAGGCCCTATGCCTAGTGGTGATGTCAAAGACGAGCCGCTGTTCTGTTTGGATGATCTGATGTTGTAGATAAGCTTTGTGGAATACAAATAGCGGTGGGAATATCATGCAATGCATGGCCATCATCACCCAATTTTGGCCCATAGTCTGTGGCTGTGTACACCGGCGAGATGTGCACAAGCTCAACTAGAAAACGAGCTGGGCTACTAGCTCCTTGTTTCTTGCAAGGCTCAATTAGTGGCACATCGATTCATTTCAGCTGTTTCTGCTTTCACATTTCGGCAGATTGACAGGCGCATCTACTAGGAACTTCCGTGCTCAGCTGATGCCTTGAAAGCTAACACGATCAAATGAAGGGAGCTTTCCTTGTGCAGATTATAAACTCTCCTTGAGCAAATTGCACGTATAGAGACATCAAAATGACCCGGCAAAATTCCAAAGTTTATACTGTGGTAGCATGTCAGCATGTGAACATCTTGACTAGACTATAGCTTGATTGTATGCGACTTCTTTAAAATGGGTTCGCGTATTATCCTTGGGGCTTAAAGGTCCGAAGTTTTATATGTTTGAGGAATAATATTCTGTCTTCTTTTTTGTCGATTTTAACGTTTGGCAAGTTGCGTGGCTATGTTCGAAAAGAAAATTAGGCTGGTTACGGCCTGCAGTGAAGTACAGAACGAAGGCCCATCTAATTGAAGACCGTTGGGTGTGGAGGTCCTGGAGGACTTTTCCTTTCGAAGGCCTCCCCTGCTTCATTGGGCCTAGCAGACAGAACTCAACAAAACTTAGCACAGCCCATCTCTGGGCATTCTGTGGAAGAACTACTTTTGTACAAACGAATTTCTTCTGCTCAAAAACAGGCAATCACGAGCAAATATAACTGTGTTTAGTCTCCGTTGTTGATCGAAACAGGTAATCATATCCCTGTATATACTCTAATATTTTCTGATGACATTCCTAAACTAATTGTATCGTAGTGATTTAAATGCAAACCTTTCTAGAACAGAAAAGAGTTTTGCTCCATCCGGTTTAGGGTCTTTGCCTTGCTGATTTTACCAAAGTGGGCCAAAGCGAAAGCATGTGTGGTATGGCGATGCACATACCACCGGACGGCAGCACCAACAGTAGACACGTGGCGTCTGCAGTCCGACGAGCAAACGGCAGGTGCCTGCCACCCAGCCAGCAGACGACAAGTGATCTGTCGTCTGCCTACAAAATGGTAGGTGATTAAGTTGGCTAATTGGTTGGCTTAATTACCTGCCTAAATTCATAACTTTACGTTATATTTTTTGAATTTGTAAATATAGCAACTGAGCTCAAAAAATTACGACATTTTTTGTGGAGCTTTTCAGGGCACCATGGTATGTTGTTTGAGGCCATTTTCTACCTCTGAAAATTCCTAGAATGACACATAATTAATTAGATGATAAAGCAGTTATGCACCGCTCTAAAATTTTTAGAGGTAGCAAATAGTTGTGAAAAATTACAAATTTTTTTGTGGAGCTTCCTAATTCAGTGTGTTACGTTGTGTAATTTTTACGTAATTGTTCGCACCATTTTGCTACCTCCAAAATTTTTTGAGCTATGTATAATTAAACAGGTGATTAAACACTAAAGGCCGGGGCAAATGGCCTACCGTCTGGCTACTGTGCGACACCAAGCCTGCCGCACAGTGGCCGGGAGGAAGGCCATTAGCCCCCCAGCTATTAGTTTTTAATCACCCGTTTAATTATGCGCCACTGAAATAATTTTTAGAGGTAGCAAAGTGGTGCAAAAAATTACATAACGTAGCTCACTACATAAAGAAGCTCCATAAAAAAAATTGTAATTTTTCACGATAATTTTTTACCTCTAAAAAATTGTTAGAGAGCCACATAACTGCTTAATCGTCTAGTTAATTATGCGTCGTTTTAAGAATTTTAGAGATAGCAAATGCCTCAAAAAATTACGAAAAAATTACATGACATGCCACGATGCCTCGGGGAGCTCCACCACAATATGCGAGGAGGGATGTCAAGGGGTCGCATATTGCTAATTACGATAAAATTATCACGAATTAACATGGTAAATTCGAAGCACATAAAATTCCTAAAAAAATACACAATTAGATCGACTGTGTTGGAAGGCTCTACATAAAATTTTATAATTTTTGGAGCTCGTTTGCTATATGTAACAATTCCTACAAATATCAAAATTGTAAAAATTTTCGAGCAATATTCAGAGGGGATAAAATTGTAAAAAAATTACATAATGAAGTACGTTATGTCAAGAGTCAGTGCATAAAATTTCATAATTTTTTGACCTATTTAAAAATATAATATATAATTATAAATTTAGGCAATGATTAAGTCGGATAATTAGCCGATTTAACCATCTGCCGTCCCTTGGACGGGTGGCAGGCGCCGCCGTCCCGTGGGCGGGTGCCATCTGCTCATAGGGCGGTAGGTGCCCACGTGTCATCTTTCCTGAGCTGCTGCCCACCCATTAGATAACAAAATTATCATTTCTACAAATACGTTATATATATGATTAGTTTTATAAATATCATTACAAATAACACTAAATCCGCTAAAAATTGTACTCTGGTGGCATGTATCCAGCTGCGTATATTTTTGGCGCATACAACAAAGCGCGTCACATGGCATCAGGAGAGAGAGATGAAACAGACAAGGAAAAGAGTGACCATGTGACTGCGTGCATGCCTTCACTGTGCAAACACCGAAAAGGACAAAGAGCTCAGCAGGTGACTCGTCTCCCCTGCTAAATTAAAAACGGCAACTCCCATCTGTCTACAGTTGTCGTTCTAACTTTTTCCCATACTCCAACCTAAACAGCTGGCATAAGAACGTGGGTGTCACATACCCTATCTTGCTACTGACAGTCGGGCCGGAGAGCTAGCAGCGACGTGTTGGTCTTAATCACGTTACACCCATGGACATTACGGTAATTTTAGTCATACTGTATTAGTATGTGTGTTAAGTGAGTTAGTACTTACATACGCTAAGAATATAAGTGCGTGTGTTTTCTAACTTCATGAATGTCATAAATAGCTCAGATGTAGGATGAATATAGCGAGTATGTCGGATCAGTTATTTCTTTTTCGCAGTATAAAAGATCAACGGAGAAAACGCTACAAACCAATTTCGAACGGCACAAAAATACTGTTGTCTTGTGAGTTCACTGTTCTCCAGCGAGTCCAGCCATCCGCGAGTGTCGAATCTTCATGATAGTCACTTGCTTCGAGTACGTTCTGTCGTGGTCGTATCTCATTTCGAGTACATTCCTTCGGGGACATAACTCGTTCCTTCGTGGACGTAACTCGTTTTGAGTACACTCATTCGTGGTCGTAACTCACTTCGAGTACAAATTACTTCGTGGTCGTAAGAGTGCTGTTCACTGAGTACAGTTAGGGCTGTAAACGAACCGAGCTTGAGCGAGCTTGGCCTTCCAAGCTCGAGCTTGGTAGAAGCACGAGCCGAGCTCGAGTTGGGGTCCGAGCTTGGATCTGGGCTCGAGCTCGGCTCAGCCTAAACTCGAGTAGGCTCGAGCTCGGCTCGTTGAAGCTCAATAACAATTAAAATAATTTATTATGCACTATTTTTCAATAATAAAAAAATTTAAGTTCGAGCTCGGTTCTAGTAAGCTCGATAACAGTCAAAATAATTCAAATACACACTAATTTTTAATAATAAGAAAAGCTCGAGCTCGAGTTCGGCTCGAAAAAGCTCGGTAAGAATTAATATATATGTTACTATTTAAGCTCGAATCGGGGCTCGCGAACTATTCGAGCTCGGCTCGGTGAAGCTCGCGAGCTTGAGATCAAGCTCGAGTTCGACTCGTTTAAAGTTCGAACCGAGCTCAAATCGAGCCTAGAACGAGCCAAACTCGAGTAGCTCGCGAGCTTCGAGCTTTTCTACAGCCCTAAGTACAGTAGCATAGTACTGTTCTACGACAACTGTAGCAGAATATTGTTCATCCAAGCAGTTCTTTTGAGTACTTATGGTCAAAGTTTCCGAATACTCACGGTTGAGACTTTTCCAAGTATTCCGACCACGTTGTGTGCTTCGACTTGCCGCAATAAGTGATTCAAAGTGAGCGTAGTGGTTGATCCTACAACGATGTCGAAGCATGAATCAAGATCTCCATCACGGACACCACCACCACCAAGAGCTCGTGTCCACGAAGGCGGCAATGGGGGTGTCAATGGACGCCGTGAGGTCGTGGTGCGGCGTGTGGTGAAGGAGACAGTGGCACAGTGGTTTACCCCCATGCTGACGCACACAAACTGCGACAATGGTCCCTCCTGATGAGGGTCAATATGCAGGCACAAGGACTCCGGGAGGTGATTGAGCCTGGAGACACCGTTGACTACCGCGACTGTCATTTGGAATTGTTGTCAATCTTGCGTGCTGTGTTGATTGAGATGTTGGCGACTCTTGCCATTAAGAACACGGTGAAAACAAGCGTGAGACGCCATGGAGGTAATGCGCATGGGTGCTGAGCGCGTGCATGAAGCCAAAGCTCAAACGTTGCGCTCGGAGTTCGAGTCCATGAAGTTCAAGGATGGAGAGACTGTCGAGGACTTCGTGATGTGGCTCACCGGGCTCATCAACAATCTTAATATACTCGGTGACAAGATCGATGACGGAAGGGTGGTGAGGAAGTTTCTTCGTGTTGTTCCCTCACGGTACTCGTAGGTCGCAATTTCCATTGAGACGCTTGTCGACCTCAAGACAATCTCCATTGAAGAGCTGACGAGACGGCTTAGGGTCATTGAGGAACGCTATCACCTGAAGGGTGAAGCCGGTGTCCAAGGAGGGCGGCTACTGCTCACGGAAGAGTGGCTCGCGCACCAGAAGAAGGAGAATAGCGAAAGCTCTTCTAGTGGCAAGAAGAACCGAGGTGGTGGCGATGATCGATGCTGTGGCAAGCAACGTGGTCGTGGGCGTGGCAACGGTAGCCGCGATGGCAGAGATTCTATGTCGTTTGCTAGTGGTCGTGACATGACGATGGTCAAGTGTTGCAATTATAACAACTACGAGCATTTCTCAAAGGACTGCAGCAAACCACATCGCGAGCGCAAGGCAATAGCGAACCAGGCGTAGGTGTAGGAGGACACACCGGCTCTGTTGATGGCTGAGTTGCGAGCTTGTTCAAGTGGCCATTGACATAACGCAAACTGTGTACCTCAATGAAGAGAAGGTGGTGCCGGTCAATTTAAGTGACAACGAGTGGTACCACGACACGGGTGCGAGTAACAACATGACTGGTGACAAGAACATGTTCACCTTGATGGATGATCATGTGATAAGCAAGGTGAAATTCTGTGATAGGTCAATGGTGGAAATCGATGGGAAAGGGTTTCGTGGTATTTCAGAGCAAAAACCAAGAGCATCGGGTGCTCACGGAGGTATAATACATCCCTCGATTACGGTCTAACATCTTTAGTCTTGGCCAACTCGAGGAGGGTGGATGCAAAATTGTAGTAAAAAATGGCGAGCTGAGCATCTTCGACCAGTAACGGGTGCTGCCGGCACGGGAGCGTCGATCAAGAAACAAGCTATAAACTCTTGGCCTGAATCTGACTGCACCTGTATGCTTGATGTCGAAGGCGAACGAAGCGGAGTGGCGCTGGCACGTGCGCTACGATCATCTCAACTTTCGTGCCCTGAACGACCTGAGCACTAATAAGATGGTCGATGGGGTGCCCTTCATCAAACAACAGAAATAATTTAGCGATGGGTGCACCTGGTAAGCAACACCGAGCGTCATTCCCATATGCCTTGGCGTACCATGCGAGCATGGCCTTGAGCTGGCTCAGGGCAACTTATGCGGCCTGATTACACCAACCACACCAGGAGACGGCAGCTACTTCCTGTTAATTGTGGATGATCATAACCGTTTCATGTGGCTCGAGGTGATCTAGACGAAGGACGAAGCATTCAAGTTTTTCAAGAAGATCAAGGCCATCACCGAGAACGAGATCGGCTTCAAGCTGAAGGCAATTCGAACCTTCGTGAAGGAGAGTTCAACTCCATCGACTTCAATGTGTACTACGACAAAATGGGCATCAAGCGGTATACAACTGAGCCATACTCGCTACAACAAAAGTGTCATGGAGCACTGGAACCAAACGGTTGTGGAGATGGCTCACAGTATGATGAAGAGCATGGCGATGTGTGCCAAGTTTTGCAGCAAGGCAGTAAAGATGGTGGTGCACGTCCTGAATCATGCACTGACTCGGAGCCTGGATGTTGTAACATTGTATGAGGCGTGATACAAGAGGAGACCTAAAGTCCACTACTTTTGCACGTTCGGTTGTATGGTACACGTCAAGAAGGTTGGACCTGGCATCACCAAGCTCTCCAACCACTCCATGCCAATGGTGTTCATCGTATACAAGGAGGGCTTAAAGACTAATCGTGTCTACGATCCAGTCACAAAGAAGCTCCATGTGACACGTGATGTCGTGTTCGAAGAAGAGAAGGAATGGGACTGGACAACGCCATCTTTATCAACTGGCATCAACGAAGTCGACACGTTCACCGTTGAGTATGACGTCACGAGTGACACTTTGGTAGATATCGATCGCACTACATCTTCGACAACGACGAATACGCTTGTGATGCCACAGGTGGCAGAACCACTCCAGCTAAGAACATCGTCTGGAGTTACGATGCAGTGGGTGACACCACCGACTAGCAGATCATGTGGTTCTAAAGGTATGCCGTTGAGGTATCGCACGACATCAAATATCTACGGCACAATTGAAGCAGTGCAAATCAACAACACTGAGCCTGCTGATGAAGTCGTGGGGTGTGGCGACCTCGTCTCCTTGGTGCAGACATAGAAACAGGACATGAACGAAGAGTTGAAGTCCATCTACGATAGCAATACTTGGGAGTTTGCCGCACTCTCTACTGGTCATCGAGCGATCAGGCTCAAATAGATCTTCAGGGTGAAAAAAGATCCTCAAGATAACATTGTTAAGTATAAAACTAGCTTGGTTGCAAAAGGCTATGCACAGCGACAAGGGGTGGACTTCGATACAGTATTTGCACCGGTGGCTCGCATTGAGAAAAATGTGAGTGTTGATTGCACTAGCGGCGTACAGCAGTTGGCAAACACATCATATGGACGTAAAGTTTGCATTCTTGAATGGTGATCTGGTCGAGGAGGTTACATTCAACAGCCTCTAGGGTACATCGACAACTAGCATAAGTACAATGTGCTACGGCTACGCAAGGCCTTATACGGGCTGCGGCAGGTGCTGCGAGCCTGGAACTCAAATCTGGATGCCACTTTGGTGTCGCTCGGGTTCACGAGAAGTCCACTCGAGCATGCGGTATACATACGGGAAAAAAGCAGCACGTTCTTACTCGTGTGGGTGTACATCGTTGACCTCATCATCATCGGCTCAAACATCGACAATATCATTGAGTTCAAGACCCAGATGAAGGAAGTGTTCAGCATGACCGATATTGGTTTGCTAAGTTACTATTTAGGCATTGAGGTCAAGCAAAAAGACCGGAAGATCACGCTATCACAGAGTAGCTATGCGTGCAAAATTTTGGAAGCAATGGGAACGGCGCGGTGTAATCTGTGCTCAACGCCGATGGAGAACCGACTGAAGTTGAGCAAGAAAGATGGCAGTGCCGCCGCCAATACCATTGAGTACCGCAACATTGTCGGAACACGAAGCTAGACATTGCTTATGTCATGGCCATTGTGAGTAGATATATGTCATGGCCATTGTGAGCAGATATATGAAGGCACCAACATCACAATATTTGGCCGTGTTGAAGCATATTCTTTGCTATGTGAGCGGTACGATTGGATTCGAGTGCTGTTACATAAGGGCAAGCACGCCGAATCCTGAACTTGTTGGATATAGCGATAGTGATTTGGCGGGCGACACAGATGACCGCAAGAGCACCATGGGTATGACATTTTTCCTTGGTGCAAGTTTGATCAATTGGTGTCGCAGAAGCAGAAGATTATGGCGTTGTCTTCGTGTGAAGTAGAGTACGTCGCGGCAGCAACAGCAGCATGCCAGGTAATTTGGCTAACTCGACTCATCGGAGACCTGATGGGTGTGGAGCCGAAGAAGGCAAAGCTACTTGTGGACAACAAGTCGGCAATTGCTTTGTACAAGAATTATGTGCTCTATGATCACAGTAAACACATTGATATGAGGTATCATTTCATTTGCGACTGCATTGAAGATGACAAAGTAGATGTGCAGCACGTCGGTACAAATGAGTAGCTGGATGATATTCTGACAAAGGCTTTCGGTCGTGCCACGTTCATCGAACTGAGGCAAAAGATCGAGGTGGTCTCGGTGATGCCGTTTTGCGTTAACAGGCGATTTGTTGGACTTAACCACGTCGCAACTACAGACATTACATTAATCTTAGTTGTACTGCATTAGTGCGTGTGTTAAGTGAGTTAGTACGTACGTTAATAGTATTAGTGTGTGTGTTTTGTAACTTTATGAATGTCATGAATAGCTAGGACGTGGGATGGCACGTCATGAAGAGCTAGACGTGACGGGCGTGTCGAGCTAGTTATTTCTTTTTCGCAGTATAAAAGATCAACAAAGAAAACGCCACAAACCAATTTCCAGCGGCACAAAAACATTGTTATCTCATGAGTTCACTGACGAGTCTAGCCATCCGCGAGTGTCGAATCTTTGTGATTGTCACTCGCTTCAAGTACGTTCATTCGTGGTCATAGTTCGTTTCAAATACGTTTATTCGTGGTCGTAACTCGTTTCGAGTACATTTCTTCATGATCATAACTCCGTGTACAAGTTTCTTCATGATCATAACTCAACTTCGTGTACGAGTTTCTTATGTACTACGTTCTTCCAAGTACTTAACAGTCAGAGTACTCACAGTCGAAGCTTCTAAGTATTCACAGTTAAGACTTTCATAAGTCTTTTGATCATGTTATGTGCTCCGACTTTCACAGAGTAGTAGCAGAGAACACACTGATTGGAGCTTGTGGCTTGTAGGCGTACCAAAATGCGCTGAGAAGAGATACATACAACGAGGAGAGATAAGGTAACAAATGAAAGAATTCCATTAATAATCATCTCATGCATTTGTAACAAGATAACAACAATATTGTCCCGCACATCACTCTCTCCCCGGTCTCTAGAAAACAATCACAGAAAGAATCTCGTAGTATAAACAACAGCAGAACAGAGCCCCATGACGGCCGATCGAAGATCAATCACAAGACCCACGCTCCATCTAGAACACGACGGCGGCGGCGACAGCGCCGGCGACGGCGACAAAGCTGACGGCGGATGTGTACACGGCTGAGCTCGCGGGGGCGCCGGCGGGGGCGTCGGAGACGGCCGACGGGGTCATTGCGGAGGGAGCAGAGGCGGTGGGGGCGTCGGCGGACGGGGTCGTCGCGGAGGGAGCAGAGACCATTGGGGACGGCGCCGCGGCGGTGGGCGGGCTGGCGACCGGGGCGGTGGTCGGGGACCTCGCTGGGGGTGGGGGCAGCGGGGCCATCTTGGGCGGGGTGGTGGGGCCGGTTTCGGCGCCGGGATGGGGGCGGCTCCCGGGGCCTGCGCTGCGGCGGTGACGGCGAGGAGGGCCACGATGGCGGCGACCACAGCGAAGCGAGCCATTACGTCGATGTTGGTGGTGGAGGCTGGGACTAACCTTTCGAGAAGAAGAGGTGGTAGTAATGGCAAATTGCTTAGGCTCTGCAGAATAGCTAGAGGCTGCTTGAGACTTGAACCGTGTGAAGTGGATGCCAAGCAGGGGGCCCGTATTTATAGCGGGAGAAGTCCTTGTTGCGTCGGTTAAGGGACTGTTTGGATCCACTCAGATTTTAAGAATCTAGCTTTTGAAAACTGGGTGGGATCCAAACAGATCAATTTTTGGGGCAGTTTTTAAAATCTACCTACCCAGATTCTTAAAAAATAAGAAGCTGTTGATACCCAATTTTTGCCAGTTTTGTGCACAAATACCCATTTACCCTCATTAAAGACCACGTATGGCTGTTTAATGTGCTGTTCAAGAGCAATAAATGTAAAGGTATAATAGTCTATTAGCACCAATCATAAATGAAATCAGCTTTTAAAAATTAGGGGATCCAAACACCCCATCAGTTTTTACTTAGAAACCAGCTTTTAAAAATTAGAAGTAATAGCTGATTTTTAAGAATCTGAAACTGATCCAAATAGGGCCTAAGCAACAGCTGTAACGTCAAGCCTCGGAAGATGCCGCCGCATCGGCGCGGTCACTGCCATGTAGGGCAAAACCGCGTGGGACCGCACAATCAGCGTGCGTGGCGGGCCTCTTCGCGCTGCGGCGCCGGCCTCGTTGACCCTTCGGGGTGCTGCACCGCGTCGCGGGCGGGGACGGAGGCGGTCTAACGACTAGTTCTCGGGGCACGTGGTGGAATCTACACCATTGGGTCTCGCACGGACGGGTGAGATGGATCCGCGATTTCTATAGATCCATGTGACCCTGGGTGGTGGGCCGGCCAGGCCGGAGGCCAACTAGCCGTTGTGGTCGGCTCGAATTGCTTAGCTAACGGGCGAGAGGCGTTGCCCCCTGACAGATGGCACATGTTGCTATTGTACGAGCCGCAACATCGGGAGACGTGACATTCGTGAATATTGGTTTCTTTTTCGAGAAGATTTCTCAAACCTAAAGCCTAAAATTACGCATCCCGTCATGTTTTCTCCGCTGTCTACTGTTACTTTAAAAAATATAAATAAAAATCAACGACAACAGCACAAAAAAAAAAGAATCACCATTAAGCAAGTATAATAAAAGGCTGTTAGTAGGCTGTATGCTAAGGTGGAGGAAAGAGAGGAGGAGAGAGAAGAGAGGTGGGTTGTAAGGGCATCTGTAGTGTATGAAAAGAGGAGGTCTTAAGCCACCTTAAGGTCAATCTTATACATTCTGAGGTGACCTTGCAGCACTTAAAAAAAAGCTTAAGGTGGTCCTCAAGCTAAAGACCTGGCCATAAGCATTAAAATACAATTTTTCTTTATCTGCCAAGTGGGACCGTCTTAAGGCCCCTTGGGTTATATACACTATAGAGTTGGTCTTAAGGTTTAGATGGGACCCACCTTAAGACCCTTTGGGTTATATACACTACAGATGCCCTAAGTTTACAGCTAGCTGAAGCACAAGAACCAAGAAACTTTGTGAGAGAAAGGGGTGGGTCATACAGCCTTCAGCTAGCTATAAACTACTATATAAATAAACTGATAAGTGGACTGTAAATATCTATACAGCCAGCTGAAGGCTGTATTATTAGCCTTACTCTTATAGCTCATCTGGCGTGTGACGTGACGTGATCGGTCGTTCAACTCCGCGTGGAAATACTCAATTCAAACTCATTCAAAGCTGGAGTAGGTCGGTTCGTGCTCACACGGACTTGTTCGTTGGGCGAGTGAGTAAACTGTGCAAGTAAATGCTGGCCCGGCAAATACGATTAGTAGCGGCAGGCATTTTCTTCCGTTGCACTCCCGCGTTACCGTTGCCCAGCGGAAACTACAGGGAGTACTCCCCCAAGAGCCAGTGTGAAGGAACATGGGTACTGCAAAAAAAAAAAAAAAGCAAGCAAAAGCAAAAGAAAAAGAAAAAAAAAGTGGTCGGTGCGGCTGGGAAGGTACGAACGACGCGGGAGGAAGACGAGCAGGGTTGGCAAACTTTTGGCAAGTCCTGCCTGGAAAGTAGGATATGTGAGTCTGACATGAGCTGTGAAAACGTGAAACCTCTCAGATCCAGCGAACTGACAATGCATCGATAAAGGAGCCGTCTCCAAGCAACCGCATTTTATTTGTACGTATGCGTAATTGATGTGTTTATTGAGGTGTCGTCGCTAGCGATTAGTCCGATCAATTTATCTATCTATATAAAACAGATCTATCATATAAGACAGAAATAGTTGATTGAAAACACAGAGAGAGAACTTCTGATCTTTCTTTATTGGTTTTTTTTAATTCTGTATCTAAAATAACTAATAATACTTTCTATTTATAGTCTAGTATTAAGATACCCACTATAAATCAAGACTAAGCCTAGATCCAGATTTCTTCATGTCGTCGCCAAACATCGTGTCCTAACCTAGCCGAGGAACTAGTTCGATAGAAGACGTCAAAGGCCAACCCAGGCCAGGCCGAGAAACGGCAACGCTGGAACTACATTAACCAGCCGCATTTGAAACTGAGAGGCCCGTGAAAGGTTAACTAAACCCAAACCAAAAAAGCACTAAAAGCCCACTTTGGCAACACGAACATCGTACAGCTCGGGAGCCCACGCCAAGTCTGTGTTACGCCCACAAATGCACAAACACGCGGGCATCGTACGCCTTTCCGATGAGATTGGGCCTTCCTGCGTTCAGCGCGTCAGCGCTGAAACCTAGCACTCCCACATAGGTGCCGTTCCTGCATATACAGGAAACAGAATTCTTATAAGAACAGCCTGATCATGGTATGGTTTGGTATGCCTGATTACCTCCTAAGGTGGATTATGGTAAGAGCAGCCGTTCCTGCACAGACGTTCGGTATCGTTTATACTACTTTGGGTGGATTATGGTATGCCTGATTACCTCCCAAGGTACCAAGAAGGTCCTAAACCTTTGCCATATGTACCTTTTCATATCAACCCTAGAGTTGCAATAAAAAAAGATACGGATAGATATTGCACTTCACCGGACACCTATTTTCTTCATTTTGTATTCGCTCCACAAATCTTTGGATGGTCGGTCGGACGGAAACTATCAGCTTTTTTTTGCACTTCTACACATGATATTGAACAGTATGAGTGCAATTAAAGTAAACCTGAGATACTAATCGTCGAGATATCGAGTGAAGTGCACTCAGTATTCCCCCTTGTTTAGATGCTGCAATTCGTCTATATGTTATCTTGTTATTAACTGAAGTCACAACTTACTCATATCACTTGACATACCGATATATACGGACAGATATCACTCATCCCGTATCTTATTTTGTTTTTTTCTCGGAGTCAGAATCGGACACGGATAGTGTCAGATAGCCATTTATCCCATCCGTAGTCACTCTGCAAGCCTTTGATCAGTCGATCATAAATTTTCCACTCTGTTTGCACCTCTAATCAACACATTTCTTTTAATTTATACGAGTGTCAATTTCAAGTAATCAAGCATATGTATAAAGGTGTTGTTTTTTTGACTTATGAATTCTCTTAAATAAATAAGCAGAACAACCTATTTATCGTTATTTCAAAGTAGTTTATTGATTTTAGGACATCCGTAAATTTCTAAAAGCGCTCATATTACAATAAAAATAGAAAATTGGGAAAGCGTGCCGGGAGGGTTGGGGGTTGGATTCTCCAACACCTATTAACTGACCGTGCAACTAGGGGTGGAAACGAGCCGAGCCAAGCTCGGTCTGGCTCAGGTGAACAGTAGGCTCGGCTCGGCTCGAGCCGGCTCGCGAGCCCGAACGAGACAAAATAGCTCGTAGAGCAGTCACAGCTCCGTGATGACCTCCTCCCAGGGACTTGTCGAAGAGCATCACACAATCACCACAGCGATCGAGAGGAGCGATCTCGGGGGCTTGTCGAAGAGTTCACGGACGCCGGGAAGCTTCTTGGTGGCGCCGAAGTAGCGGTAGCCCGGGCCGCAGCCGGAGGGGTTGGGGATGGTGACGATATTTCCATCGAGGTCGGTCATGAGAGGGCGTTGGAACTCCGGGAGTGGTCCCGGCCGCCGAGCTTGACGATGCGGCGCTCCTAGTGGTCGCGCTCGCGGAGGAGCTTGTTGATCTCGTCGTTCAGGTCGCGGAGGCGGTGCTCGCCGAGGCCCTCGTTCTGGATCTCGGCGACCTTGGCAAGCACCGATCTTGCAGAGGACCTCGGAGCGCCAGCGCTCGGCATTGGCGAGGTCGCGGCACTCGGAGGCAAGGTAGGGGCCACGAAGCAGAAGCACGGATCGGGAGAAAAGGGGAGATGGGGGGGGGGCGACCGGTGGCCGGGGAGAAATGGCGGCGGATCGATGTATTTGGGGGCGGCGGCGGATCGGTGTATTTGGGGGGCGGCGGCGGATCGGTGTATTTGGGGGGGGGGGGGCGGCGGATCGATGTATTTGGGGGGCGGTGGCGGATCGGTGGATTTGGGAGCGGCGGATCGGTGGCAAGCCAGTGGACTGAGGAAACGAGGATTCGGTGGACGGTGGATTGAGGGAATGAGAAAGAGGAGGATTCGGGGAAAGCAGTGGCTGGGCTAACAACAAACGAGCCAAAATAGCTCGCGAGTCGGCTCGCGAGCAGCTCGAGCTTGGCTCGAATTTTTTGCAAGCTGTAAAGAAGGCTCGGCTCGAAATTTCATGAGCTCGAACCGAGTCACGAGCTCCAATCTATTTTTCCACCCCTACCTGTAACCCCTACCAGAAGGTCCAGAACAGATAAGATGGTCCATCCTGATTGTACTATCGAGTCGCTGTTTCATCTGGACCACGTTTGAAGAGCAGAACACCTCTCTAGCTAGGTTCTGCGGTCTACGCTAGACTCCGAAGCTTTCGTTGATTGAAATGTCTCGTAGTCAATCAATACCAAACATTAGGGCATGTGCATTGTTACGCTAAGAGGCTAAAGGTCTTTTTTTTTTGCTCTTAGATCTGGCTCTATCCATTGTATACAGAGAGGCTACGAAAATTTTCTTGTAAGTATTGATCCGGCTTTACAAACATTAAAAATTATTTCTTTTGCAGCCGTTGGCCCTTGGCGATTGCAGGGAGGAGCTGTTACTATGTTCATACAACTTATTTCAGAGAGGAGCTGTTGCCAAGTTCATACATCCAACAGCAGCAGCAACGTTATTTGATCTCCCAAATAACTTCATTCAAATTTATATAACACAAGGAGCCGTTGCATACTAGCTGAGCAAACCGTTACTTAAGCCAACAGCTATAAAATACAAATAGAACAACAACACTTGCTGCACTCTAGTTCATAGTCCATGTTGATGCAAAACAAGCTCATACATCCAAAACATGGACCCCTCTAGTGTAGCAAATTTTACAAACTTACTGAACTCTTCAAACACTAGCCAAGATACTGCAAACATAAAGTAGTCAATACTATCAACCTTTCCCACCATCCCAATATCCCACAAGCCAGGCACACAAGGAATATATCTATATTTTCTATCCTCACCATTACTCACAAAACTTCCGTCCTTTCGGTCTTGGTAGAAGCTTTCAATAATCTCAACATACCCAAGGATTTCTATACCCAAGCACTGCTAGGCCACCAACACAAAGGATGCATGGAGGAGCTGCGGGCGACCTTCTATTTTCACTGGTTGAATAAGTCGGTTTCTTTGGAGCTACCGGCACCACAGGTTCATGTGCTAATGAACCCACCTCTCTGATGTTTGCTGCATAGGGAGAACATCTAGTGAACATTGAAGAAATAAGTGATTGCAGTTCACACTGGGCCCTCCACACCGAGACGTCCTTTATCCAAGCCATGGAGACGACCCATGGCCTCTGCCGCCCTTGTCTCCTCTTTATGTCAAAGCAACAAAATAAATCTTGGGGATGTGGAGGAACAGCGGACTCTACGACGTTTGGATTTGGGAGGAGATGGTGCCGAGATTTGGGAGGAGGTGACACCCTAATTTAGCCGGAGATGACGCTAAGATTTGGAAGGAGGCTACGCTCGGCTTTGCGAGACGAAGGCTGAGGAGAAACTCGAGAAAAGACCATGTGCTTGATTTGAGAATTATGGAAAGAATGACAGCCGGTGGGGAAAGTAATATAAGAATTGATTTTTTTTTTTTACTCTAGATGGATCTCACCGTGAAGTCTGAACATTAGAAACGTTTTTGGCTTACTAGCTTTAGCATAGTTGTCTTTTTAGCTACTTAGCACGATGCACATGCCCCTTAAACTCCTAGTCCAACTCTATTGCTAGTCACAGGACATTTAAACACGCAGCATACGTACGCTAAGTAGGAAGAAAAGACGGGAGTACCCGTTCAGTGTTTAATGTTAGTACCATGCTTGATTCCAGCGACGGTCGATACAGAGATCCAATCTCGATCCTGGGCGCGCACTGTTTGTAGGTAACGACGTGGTGTAGAAGTACCAGTCTCCCCTTATTACCAACTCATGGCCCTCTAAAAAAATTAGCGTCAACTCATCGGCAAAAGCAATTCCACAGTATTGCACATGGCGTTCCTGCTTACTTGGTTTTTCTAGACTTATGATTTATTTTTTACCGTTTGACACTATAGTTAATTTATTTTACACTTAGTTACTGGTAGCTTTTTTAACATAATTTAATTAAAAAATTTAAAATAGATAAAATTGATTAGTCTTTCACGGACAATACAAAGGGTTACGAAAAAAAGAAAAGGCAAAAAACAAAAAAAATCAAACTAGTCGAAAAAACGAAATTAAAAAACTAAAAACTAGAAGCCAAAAAACCCAACGGAGAAGTCGAAATGAAAAGAGAGCACTTCAAATGGTTTGCGACTTTGATTTTGATTGAAATTGCACCGTAGCGGCTATTAGTTTTTTTAAAAAATAAGAAAAAAAAGAGAAAAACCGTTATATCATCATAGAAAATACAAGGAAAAATAGTAAAAAAGTCAAAATAAGAAAAAAATAGAAACTAATATGTTTAAAGTAGCTTCTCACTTAAATAAATTAGAAGTTAAAAAGTCAGAAGCTTTGGAGTGAGTGGGGCAACCTTTTCAACTCAAGGCACCACTACTGTACAGTGTACAATTTGCAAAAAGAAAGGGAAAAAACACTGCTGTAGTACGACCCCCCAGCTCTACTCTTACAAGTAGTCAAGTACTCGAAGCACGGAGCTGAGCCACAAATATGGTACTCCGAGTAAAAGATCAAATATGGTACTCCGAGTAAAAGATCAAAGAGAAGCAAGCAAACAGAAGGGAGCAGCGTTCTTGTGCCGAGACGCAGACCGGGAATTATGTAACCAAAAAGCTGCACAGAATACCGGCTCAGCATCAGCGAACGACGCCAAAACCGCCGATCCATCAGCCCTGCGGCCCTGCTGCCGCGAAAGGAGTATGTATTTTCGAGGCGGAGACGAGACGTGTCCCCGCGTGTCGCGTACGCCCCTCACCCGCTGGTCGCACCGTGCAGTCACTGCACCACTCTGCGCCTGTGCTCTGCTCGGCTCGTCTCCCTCCTCGGTTGGTGGGCGTGGGACGGGACGACCGTGCCGTGTGCCGTGTGCCGTGTGCCGTGCGCCGTGCGCCCGTGTCTTCGAGTTGCGCGCCCCGTCCACGTCGCTAAAGTCTAACTTCTATACCAACAAAAAATCACAAGTAAATATCTCTCTAATGCGAACAGCTCAAAATTAAAAAAATTTAGCGAAAATTTATAAGTCACAATCATAAACCAAAAAAAAAGTAAGCCTACTGTAGAAGCTGCTTTAAACAGAGTGATTTCCACTTCTCAACTGAGTGTCCCATACTCTATCTATATCTCGCAATCAGCTAAAATTTAAAAGGCACAACCAAAAATCATAACTTTTAAGTCTGAGTTTCTGACTTATTTTGTACAGTAATTAAGCAGCTTTTTCAACGAAATTAAACTTTTAAAAATATTATATCATTACAAATAACACAAAAAATAATGTATAAAAAATAAGAGAAAAAATACAGAAAAAAGCTCTAATGGGAGGTATGAGAGGTCCGTCGCCGCTCTCGTCCTATCCACTTGAACACTTACCAGAAATCCAGCGGACGGTCAATATGGAGGTCAGGCCCGTACCGCAGGCATGTGCAGCACGAGCGGCTGCGCATGCCCCAAAAAATTAGGCCTCCAATTTTTTTTCCATCTTTGAGTGACTATTTTGCTAATCTTTGTAGTAGCACCGGTCATCTTAGCTTCAACTTCTGTCTTTTAATTTACTATTTTTAATTTTTTTCTTATTATTTAGTTTTTTGGGATTTTTAATTTTTTTTCTATATTTCTTCGTATTATCCGTGATGGATTAAACTATTTTTTTATTTTTAAAAATTTAATTATGTCGAATAAACTATCATTAGCTACATAAAAAATAAACCAGCTATATTAAAAAAATTATAAGCCATCGCCAAACTAAACCCTAAAACAGCTCTTATCCATTCCTTAGTAAAAACAGCCACTGATTCACATCTATTTTCTCGGCATGCTCCCCTTTGTTTTCTTTTTCCAAATTTTACTCTAAAAATTCATTTCTAGGAAAAATATCGTTCCTATTGGTATTTTTAAAGTTTATGAAACAACTAGATTAGTTTTGTGATGCAATTGTTACATATAGAATTTTGTTGACTATTTCGGCGATCAATAAAAATGTGCTTAAATAAATTGAAGTTGCTAAAGTTTTACTTACATTCTATAACAACTTAGGAAAGTCTTAATGTAGCACTTGCAATTGATGATTAATTTGGCGAAGACTAATTAAAAAAATAATTGCAGATTTTGTTTGAAGGAAATGGTTCTTTCAATTAAAAGTTATGGTACTAGTTTAAAGACTAGTTTCTTAGCAAGATGTACTCCTTCGTACTGCAAGCAAAATTCTATTATAATCGTAATATCAACCGAAGAATATATTCTATTTTGATAATTGATTTTTTATTAAGTGTATGACGTAATTTTAAATTTAGCACATGGCCCCAAATTGTCAGAAACGACCCTGGTGGAGGTGTTAATTAATTGAGCTGAACAGCAAGGGACACAAGAGCCCACGACTCCCTTGTACCGTAGGAGTGGAACCACATCATCCGGCCACTGGTTCAACGAATAACGAAATAACTTTGTTGGTGTTAATTCTCTGCTCCTGCCACGGCCATATTGCTCACCGAAGATGGCACGCAATCTCGTCGTCGCCTCGCCTTTTTATCTAGTTTTCTTTGTGGGAACAGAAGCCGCGACCAGCTTTTAGGTGCACGAGATCACAATGCCGTCCCTTTCTCTGTGAAGGCAGGCAGGCAGGAACATCACTTTCTGTCACTCACCCGTCGCCTCCACTCGCGTCTCCTCAAGGCTTGTTCTTTTTAGTTGCGGTTTGTGATTTTTAACTGAAATTTTTAAATTTTAGCTGTTTACGATATAGATTACAGAGAGACAGATACTCACTTGTGATTTTAGCTGGTACAGATGCTGGACTTTTAACGTGTAGATCGTTTAACTTGTAGACCTCGTCTTGAGAAAATACTTTGTTTGAAAGTTAGATACTGTAACAAAAACAAAAAAACCGATCAGCTTTTAACTTGCCGAACAGGCCCTGAGTTTTCCCGGGCGCAGCAAGCCCTACCATGCACGCCTCACTTTCCCTTTTTTTCTACTCTCGGTGGATGGGCTTGGAGGGGGGCTTCCGTCGCGGCCAATGGGGCAGGTTGGCTTCGAAGACGTGGGAAAAACACGCCAAGCGCAAGCAACTCGCTGTCCTAGCACAGCACGGATGGTCCTTGCGCTAGTGCGCGTGGGCACTTCACACTTTTGATGCATCCATCAATCAAGTGCCTGTGCCTGTGCCTGTGATTTTCTGGGCCAAAAGAGGTTGCTTCTCCGTAGGGCTGAAAACGGTCGGAAACGATCGGTAGGAGATCAAATCACTTTCAATTTCACATTATTTTCTCGAAAACGAAATCGATACGATATTGTCAGAAACGAGAACGACATCGATATTCCGGTAAATTCGGAAACGAAACTATTCGATCAAAAGTGCATCGATAACGATCGGAATTCATAAAAGCGATATCTAAAATACAATAAATACATCAATCTGCACAGCATGACAATAGCTGTATACATTGACCTAAGTCACATGAAAAATAATACTGTAGTAATGATCCATGGCACAAGAAGCAAGACACATATATTATATAGCAATAAAATGACACGATGGATAGGAAGCACTAGCAGGATGGATAGCTGTTTCTATAGTTGAACCTCCGGCATGTCATCATCATCTGCAAGCACATAATCACCGTCTATTTCTAAAAATTCATCCTACAAATTGCAATGGAAATAACGTTAGTACTTCAAATGAATTACAGCATTTGAACATGGCTAAATCATGACAAGCTTGCTGTTCAGTAGAGCCATTTTTTCGCATTTGTCACCTTACCATATCATATATAGAGCCACTGCAGAACAGTATATAGTCATGCATCTAATACGCGGACCCATAAATACAGATCGAATCTAATACTGATTTGTCATTTCGTCAGATTAGATCCAAAAATGGAACATCTCAAAGACGATCGAGGCTGAGGAACAGGAGAGGATGGCATTACAGTGATGGGAGAGCCGGTGTTGAGCACGCGCCGCGCGAACGAGCCCTCGGTCCCGTCCCATGGCGATGGTGCGCACCATGTTCTCCCGAGATGCTGCGCCACCTCGAGCACGAGGCGGATGTTGTTGTCGAGCACCTCCGCCGCCGTCGGGGGGAGCCCTCGTCGAACCGCACGCCCACCACAGCTCCAATCACCGCACACCGCCCCATCTGCGCGGCGCCCGTGAACTCATCGGTGATCTTGCCGCCACCGCCGGTGGTCTTGCCGGCCGCGAGGCGGCGTGGCGGCGCGCCGCGCCATGGCGGAGGACGCAGTAGGCGGCGCGCGCGGAGGAGGAAGCCGGGGGGGGACGGGTGGTGGAGGGCGCGCAGGGGCACGGGGAGGGGGAGGCGCCGCGGAGGCGGGAGGCGGAGCGGAGGATGGAGGAGAGGGCCCGACGGGTCGCCATGGCCGGCGGCGAGGGCTTTGGATCTAGGTTTTACGAATGCCTCCCGGGGTGAGGGAATGGCGGCTCCGGGCTACGGGAAAGGGTGGTAGGGGTTTGGGGATCGGGGTAGGGAATAAGGAGGGTGGTCAAAACGGTAATTATCGACGGTAATTACCGGTTAAAAACGGTATTTTTCGAAAACGATCGGAAAAGAGCTAAATCGTTTTCATTTTCGTTATCGGATTTTTTTACTGTTATCGTTTCCGGTTTATTGGTTACCGTCACCGTTTCCGTTTAGGAGAAAAAATCGGTAATTTCTCGAAAATGATTTTCGGTAACCGATAATTACCGTTTTCGTTTTCAGCCCTACTTCTCCGCCCTGCTCTTCAGAGCTCTGGATAGATTACCGGCTCCCCCATTTTGAGGGGCCGGGAAATCAGGGGAGGCTGGTTTGGTTGTCTACGAGAGAGCGTGTACTAGATCCAAGGTATAATCGTGATGGATAACTGATAATTTAGTTGATAAATTTAAATTTTGTAATAGTTTTAGAATGCTCAAAGTTTAGTGTAACCAGCCAGACCGACCGATAAATGACGGCTTGGCTGGATTTTAGGAGTGGTTAGACTAAGAAGCGGTATTATCAATTTCTAATTTGCGATTGCTATTTTTAGAGACCATATTTTGGGAGTTGGCCACGTGCAAGCATATAAATTTCAACCTCCTCTGAATTAGATTAAAGGTTTATCTCAATCATATTCTTATTTATATTCTTGTTTTACTTTGCTTACTCCAGACCTATGGTCAAGTCTTAGAACACGGACCGTGTAGCACCCCACATATAGCCAAACTAGGATAGTATTATGGAATGTCATCACTAAAGTAAAGAATAAATAATAAAAGCTTAAAGGTACTTTATTAGAGAATCAACGGAAGCTGAAATAAGTGTTCGAAACATGTGACCGGTTTACTTCTAATCAAATGAAGAATAAAATAAAATGGCATAAATAGTGGTAAGCCACAGTGCTGAAACTCGAGTGCTCTCACCCATGCATATTGCTATCACTCCATTAACCTTTTACCTGAGAATAGAAAGAGCAAGTATGAGATTTAGAAATCTCAGCAAGTATCCAACAAAGGTCGCAATACGGAGAGTACAAAATAGATAATGCAATCAAGATAAACAAAGGACAAGTAATGTAAGCAAGTAATTGACACAGGCAATGAACCTAGGTTACCAGAAGTACTGATATAGATCAGAGATAGAGATCACAGAAATAGTGTAATTAAAGGTAATTTGTTATTTAGCACAAGCCAGTATGACTAGTCACAAGTCGGCGGTCGAACAGGCCAACGTTTAGATCGGTCCATCAACAACGGTTTGACTAGAATTATGAAAGAGACTAGTTTTGTTGGCTCTTGTTGCTAGGTTTAGTTTGCATTACTGTGTTAGTGTGATCTTAACTTGATAACTACTATAGTCATTTAAATAAAAAAATTTTAAATATTTTTAAGAAATTTTTTAATAACCATTCACCTATCTAATTCCCGGCCATGGTCCTACGGTCTCGCTTGCTTTTCTTCATCGACTTAATGCGGCTACGTGTGTGGTTTGGTTCGTTGTTTATGTGGTTCCTAGCCTCCAATGTAGATTCATGGCGTGGAGGTACGTCATAAGTACTTAGGTCTAACAAGTGTCTCCTATATTCTCACTTCTCTTTGTAACTATGTGTGTTCCATGGGTCAATAAGACAGGATTTGCATGTACTCACTCTGTTTCCGTTTACTTGGTATTTTTTATCAAAATTTTCTTTCATAAATACTTATCACTTTGCTATTTCCAATACATTTTTTCTGTTTGCCCTTGCTATGTATCTCCCCGTTATTTGTGTCATGCTACTCTATCCACATAATACAATTACGAATGGACACACATAAATATTTTTTTTCACTGGGATCTAAAGACACCTTTTCTCCCAATATCAGATTGGGGTAATAAAATGACTATGAATCAACGAGTAATAACATGAAACCTGCAAATTTCCATTCGAAAAAAATATCTAACATTAGGTGGTGATCAGTTGGGCTTAAAAGCTCATGGCTTATGGGTGAAAACACTGTAGTTGGCTGAAAAAACACTGTAGCTGGCAGAGGCTTATTTAGCATAATTAAATTTAAAAAAATTTAAAAAATATAAAAACTATGTTAGCCCAATATGTATAATACAAACGAATACAGAAAAAAAGAACCAGCAAAAAATCTCAACAAAAAGCCAAAAGTTCAGAAAAAGACGAAATTTATGAATAGTGAAAAATAAGTCAGAAGCCAGAAGCTCAAGCCGAACCGACCTGGCCCTAATCAATTCGGCTTCGGTTTCTGGCTTCTGGCTTATTTTTCACTATTCATAAATTTCGTCTTTTTCTGAACTTTTGGCTTTTTGTTGAGCTTTTTTGCCGGTTCTTTTTTTCCGTATTTGTTTGTATTATACATAATGGGATAACATATTTTTTATATTTTTAATTTTTTTTAAATTTAATTATGCTAAATAAGCCTCTGTCAGCTACAGTACTTTTTTCAGCCAGCTACAGTGTTTTCAGCCATAAGCTATAAGCTTTTAAACCGAACCGATCACCGCATGAAATAAGTGCACACAGCCGTACAAGAACTGAGCACGTTTCTCATCAAACAAAGGTACTATAAGTTACAATTTACTCCTGAATATTTATCATAACAGAGTCTGATGTTTACATGGACCAAAAGGCTTCTCTTAATAGAGATTACATATTTACAAGGACCAAAAGGATTCTCTTTACGGACACCTAAAGCTTAACAGATATTACTTATTTACATGGACCGGAAGACTTTTCTTCACTGGAATATCTGCACATGGACATCCTTTTAAGCAAAATAGTACTGACTTTTGAACATCACATAGACCAAAAACATTATCGTTGCAAAAAACATTTCTTAACAGAGATGGAGAAAAGCAAAATACTAACTTAGTCCTATTCTTTTTCGGCTTTTAATTTTTTTTATAGTAACTAGTTTTTAAATGAAATGTCTTTTCAAGATAAGGTCTACTAGTTAATTGTAATATATACTGTACTGACTTCATTTATATCGACAAAAATCGCACGTGAGTTTTTGTTACTCTATAATCTCTCGCACGAATAGTCTAAAAGCCACAAGCCGGAGCTAATAGTCATAAACCTCAGCAAAAAAGATCAGATCATTAGTTTATCACGTGAGCTGCAATGTTGCGAATATCCGATTTGGCGTTGTTGGTGAATATTCTTCGAAGGCTTCTCCAAGAGAGGTAACAAGTTCAGGCACTGTCCTAGCAGCCTTCTTATATTGAATGGATTGAATAGATGAAAAGAAACCCAAATCAAGGATATTGAAATCTGGCGAATTCGGTGGTTGAGAAATTACTTGACTACTAGTAGTGTGCCCGTGCTAACGCTACGGTAACATACAAAACAAGATAAAATTTGTACCAGATCCCCTACGCACTTCCTCCACTCCAAAAGCCAAATTTAAATCCAATAGTACATCATCGTTAAATTAGGTGAAAAATATAGTTATTGACATGACAAGTGTTGGTAATCGATCCGATATAATTTGGATGGTTTCTGATGTTACATAAACTGTTGCATGGTTCCCCCCCCCTTGCAGACAAGTTTTAAGCTATGCAGGGCATCCGAATTATCATTTGAGACCATCTCAACTATAGTTAATAGTCTATTTTTGCTCTAATTGCAAGTGGTGAAAGTAATTTTTTTCTTATTTCTATCTAATTCGATACAAAATTACTGTCATGGTTCCTCTCATGATAAAATCTTAGAACCATGTGCACAACTCACATAGAATTCAAATCACAGGGAGGAATTTGTAGAACTGCTAAACAATATGTTGACCTAATGCAGATTCCTAGGAGAGAAAATAGTAATTTCATTTGATTGTGCAGAATGAAACTGATAGCAACAATAACAAAAGAAGTAACTATTTCCTCACCATATTGCGAGTAATCATGTGTGAATTGTGACGTGCACCAAAAGAAGTAACTATTTCCTCTCAAAGGCCTTGATGAGATATACCTCCATCAGTTAGTAGACTTGTTAGTCTCAGAAAAGAACTGGACTGAAGAATCTCCTTCAGAAACTTTTCTTTTCTACTTACACTCCCGAAAAGAGCATGTGCTCCATTACATTCCAATAAATCCATTGGGCTAAGTTCTCTTTTACAAATGGAAGGTCATCTGAGCAGTGTAAATCTTGGATTTTCACCTCACATCTTGGAAGGCTCCAACGTCACTCATTTTCACCTCTTCCTCGCAACTCAGAAGCTTGTGTCCAACTGAGCGCATGTACTGTATGACAATTTAACAGTTGCCCTCCGTGAGTTCATGAATTCACCAAGTCCAGCGTTGAACTCATCCATTCTTAGTGCGAAAGAACTTGAGCTGGGTTTTCCACCTCCACCATACGCCTAAACTTTTTAGGATGAAGCAAGATATGAACAACTAAATCTAGCTTAAAGGCCATTCAGATTTGATAGAAACATTCACAAAGACAGCATACCTTGGCAATTTCTGCTGTATTAGTTGTGCTGTCTGTAGTCCTCAAGCAGACCTTCAGGATCAGGATCTTTCCACATAAGTGACAATTTGAAGTCCTACCGGATCAGGCGCATGGCATGTTGCTTCGATGGCATAAACAAAGATCGAACTCGTTATCGAGAACGGCATGTTCATGAAGTCCGCTCGTAGTACTGCACCAATATGTAGGTAATGTAAGTAATATCATTTACCTTATTTAAAATATCAAAAACTCCAAGTACAAGCATCAATCTTTTAACATTTTTATACACCAAGCAATTGCAAATGACTTGTTTGTGTAAGAACTTTTGTCTTTATCCATTATAGATCGCTTTACTAAAAGAGGGTGATAACATTTTTATGCAACAAAGCAACTGCAAAGACATGTATGCTTACAAAAAGGAGGAAAGAAAGAACAGCAAAGCAAACAAATGAGCTAAGCCAAGAAGGAAATGTGCTCTAGTAGTCTAGTAGGTAAGCCAACATACCTTCACAAAATTGCAAGTTCCACCTACTCTTGCCAACCGATTGAGCTCCTCAATATTAAAATCTCATGTTAACAGAAGAGTATTGTGATAACCAGTGTGACATTAAAAGCTGCATATTTAACTCAAGTTCTGAATCAAAATCAGCAGCAGAATTAACCAAATCAGATATGGGAGTGTGGTGTCAAATAACCTTTCCCCTAGATATCTGGTATTCATTGTTGTTTAATCCAGTAACTGAAGTGGAGCTGCCAGGAACCATTGCCAGTCAATTATTTCTAGCTCCAAGTAATATATTGATACTGAAAGATGACAGAATCAATAATCCCTTATCTAACTAACAAAGACATTCTGTTATGCATCTTCCTTGCATGGGATGGATCGATGATGATATATCAAAAAACGAAAATAATGTTTCAAGTAAACTATGAGCTAAGTTTTTCTCTTCCCAAAGAAAAGGCACATGTTACTTCCAAAAAAACATGATAGGTGAACTTGAAAAGGTCAATTGTCCATGATGCTTTCCTGCGACCATCTCTTCAAAATCAAATCACTACCAGTTTACAATTTTATAAGTGATGAAGATTGATAAATTCTGATACATTTGTCATGCATATGAAACGTTTGAACTCAATGCATCACAAGCATGAAGGGTTGTGGCCCAGTAAACAAACCTAAATCTTGCAATTTCTCTTAATGGTCCGCCTATTCCACAGCCCACGTCCAAAACCTACACCCAACAAGTGAAGCAAATAATATCTAGTTATTAATGTTTCATATTTACGTATTGTCTGTAGCAAGAGCAACAAAACCATTCTGAAATAGGCTATTAGGTTTAATAAGAAAATCGACCTTCATTCCCGGTTTCAACCTGTCGTAGGGCCGTAAAGTGCTCATGTCGTTTGATGCTTTCCGTAAAGATTCTCCGCTCCATCTAAAATATTGTTGCACATGGCAAGTATAGTTCAGTCACTATGAACCAGGTGACAAACAAAACCAATATTACTTTTTTCACATTTCCTTAGAATAAGCACAACATGATATTTTTTCTGCAAAATGAAAGATCAATTATTTTTTATTTCCTCAAGAGGGTCCTCACCGTGAGCAAAGTGGAAGGATTCACCCACCATACTCATAGAAGCTAGTAGCAAGATCATAGTACTTATTGACCTGATAAGGAACATAGTATGAGCTGCTAATATTCAACACCACATGACATAGTATGCCCGTGCTAACGCTACGGTAAAATACAAAACAAGATAAAATTTGTAAAAAAAATAAAACGAACAATCGGATTCATTAAGATGCACGTCTCATATATACTTACGTACATGAAGAAGTCAATGTATTTGGAGTTTACCTAAGGGCTTCTATACTTACGTACATGCAATTACTACATAACCATATACAAAAAAAAATTGTAAAGTGCAGACACAGACAAAAAAATGTAAAGTACGGAGACAGATGTACATGCCATCATGCATGCATTCAAGCATTACATCATTCCAAAGACCATTGCATAAAGTGCGACAACTATGTGAATTCTAAAATTCAGCCAGCCGGCTAGCTGCTCACTATTTGATTATGCCTAATGGATGCAATTCAACATCATCCAGATGTGCTAGTTCATGCAAAAAGTCAAACACAACCGAAAAAAGCAAGAAAAAAAATCAAACACAGGGAGGAGCACACCGCTCCCTTCCATGAATCAGATGCTGATAGAAATATGGAGGCAAATCACATTTCTCTACTCAAAAGCACAACTTCATTCGAATCAACATAGCACATAACCAACAGATGCACGTCACGTGAAATCTAGCAACCGAAAAACAGGTTAAAGAGAAATTTAGCAAACTGTCCGCAGAGCCACGAAAAATTACTCACTCATTTAGAAGCACAACTGCAGTCAAACGACATGGAACAAAAAAGCAAGGCAAACCCATCGCTTGATTCACATTCTTCAACACAAGCACAACCTCTTAGGATGAGCAGAGCCAATTAAAGCAGAATTAACCCAATTTTATTGAGCAGTGCTCCTTGCCACAAGCAAATCCTCTCGGAGTCTCCGACAAAGCAATACAACCGATGAGTAACTTACATGCAGTGCTGAAATCTCCTCCTCACCGTAAGGACAAATAAACCAAAATTTGTATCAATCGCACCACACCGTAACTACCAACGTGAAATCAAATCAATCGCCTCACAAGACGCCCTCACCAAACTTGAACCGACCACTGCTCAAAATGTGCCGCACAAATCAAAAGGTGAGTATTAACACTTGCAAAACGATGTCGCTTAATTCTTAAGAACTGAATTATTTCGACAAGAATTCGGACACAGCAGATGTCTGCACTCCATTGAAACTCGATCGTAGTCCGGAATTGAGTATTGTACACTGAGTATCCTCTGTGAAAAACACCAATAAGTTTCATATTAAGACAGTAATTAGGATCAGACACAAATGATCCAAAAATATCGTAAAGAAAAGATGGGAATGGGTGTACCTGTGGCATGTCGACAGAGTATTTGATGCTGTCGAAAGTGAGCGAAAGTGGGACAAAGGGCAGTACCATACCCCTCTGCATAGGGCGAGAAGGGTCCACAATTGCTGAGCTAGTTTCAATGTTGCTAACCATTGCTTGATGAGCACTTCCTGATGCCAAGCTATCATTGTCCAGAACATCACCGTTGAGGTTTGCATGCTTCTCCTTCAGCTCCTCTTCAGATACTGACGGATGGGACTTACCATATGCTGCAAAATAAGAAGATAAAAGCAGTTCTCAGGTTTGGTATTGTCAAATGCAAGAACAATAAGCAAACCAGTCCCAAAGGAACTCACGCTTGAGGTATGTCGGGGCAAGAGTGAAGAGACAATTGAAGAGCATGATGAATCCGAGCAATGCACCAAACCGATCCAATACCACTTGGCTTCCGGAAGACTCCACGGGACTTGAGGGCTTGCACGCCTAGGGTCTCATTGGAGACAGAAGATATAGTGATTTCTTCATAACATTGAATCTGTCATATAAGCATATATAGGACATATTAAATCTGTCATGCACATTGTTTGACAAAGCATGCTAGTGACAATGTCAACAATAATCTATACTATCGGTTCAACTAAATAGCTTGAAACTCTCTACAAAGATAATGGATTAATGAGTGCATCAATCGACACATCTTTCTTTACCCAATCATGTATAACGAGTTTAGCCTTCACATTACGGAACTCGCCAATATAAAGAATTCTATTATGAAATAAAACATCATCGTAAATGTAGGCATAACCATAGTGACCATCTCATTCGCTCATCTAAAAACCATTGTCCGCACTATTTCCTCTCCTAGAACATTGATTCTACAGCCATAACACACTTATCTCTCTGCACGCCAAAATCATGTAACAGGAAACAAAAACACGAAACGCAATAGGACAAAAGCGAAAAATCTACCTGAAACTTCCGCGCGCATCGTGGTTCCTGTGATTCTCGTCCGGGTGCACCACCTTGGCCTATAGAAACCCAAACATCGCCAGCACGGTTGAATTAAGGAATGAGAGCACATTGCACAAAAATACCATCAGCGTTTGATCGCGGAAGGATTATGCACCTTGAGGTAATAGGCCTTCTTGATATCGGCCACGGAGGCGTCGGTGCTGACCTCTAAATTCCTCAAATTTAAGTTAAAGCAGCATAATATAAAACCAAACACTTCGTCACATCTATTTGGCTTGCAGAGCCATCGATCCTTGCCAGCATGACACGAAGAACTGTTCATAAAACTTGGCCCTCCCTCCCATCTCCCCTCAATATTTCCTCCAAAAGTATGCAAGGGATTCACCAACTTTGTAATCACCAATCATGCTGTGAATCACAAACCTCAATAGCTAAATTTGCTATGCAACATTGTTCTCGAAAAAACTTGCTATGCAAAGATAATATAAAACCAAACACTTCGTCACATCTATTTGGCTTGCAGAGCCATCGATCCTTGCCAGCATGACACAAAGAACTGTTCATAAAACTTGGCCCTCCCTCCCATCTCCCCTCAATATTTCCTCCAAAAGTATGCAAGGGATTCACCAACTTTGTAATCACCAATCACGCTGTGAATCACAAACCTCAATAGCAAAACTTGCTATGCAACATTGTTCTCGAAAAAACTTGCTATGCAATGTCGCCAAGATCGCCGCTTGCAAATCTAAGCTCCAAAAGTGATATGCTTCTCAAAATTTTCGCCGTCCTAACCCAAATCACCACATTTTATTTAGGGCATACGCACAAACAAATCGCCACTCCTATTATATATCCTAAAACCATAGCCTGCACCCACGGAAGCATTGCAACAATCGAATGAGATAGATCCAAAGATGCGACCAAGGGTAAAAGGATAACCTTGCATCACCTTGAAGTAGCCGACATCGATGGGGAGGCGCCACGCGCGGATAGCGGCGGCGCGCTTGTCGGTCGCGTCGGAGTTAATGTGCGCCACCACCTTGCACCGCACCGCGTCCTCGTCCCTCGGCGCCGCGCGAACCGCAAAATTAGCTGGGCGTCGGTGCGCGTGAGCGGTTAGGGCTTGTGGTTGCTTGACCTGGTCGCCGACCTTGACGGCCTAGAAGAACTCGCCGCTACCGATGTGGTCAGAGCGCCGTCGAGGACTTTGACTTTATATGACGCCGTCAAGCGCCACCGGATGACGCCGAGGAGCCACCGGATGACGTCGTCAAAGCGCCGCCGTCCATCGGCCGGGAGCGGGGCAAACCCTAGCTGCGCTTTATCCGCGCCGATCGATGGAAATGCGGCCGGGAGCGTGCGGCAGGTGCAACCGACTTGGCGAGACGAGAGGCGCACAGGAGAGGAGAGCAGCAGCGGCGCGGGGGGGAGTAGGAGGAGGAGGCGGCGGCGGCGCGGGGTGGGGAGGAGGAGACGGAGGCGGAGCGGAGGGGGGGAGGAGACGGCGGCGGAGCGGAGGGGGGGGGAGGAGGAGGCGGCGGCGGAGGAGGGGGGGAGGAGACGGCGGCGGAGCGGAGGGGGGGGGAGGAGGCGGCGGCGTGGGGTGGGGAGAAGGAGGCGGCGCGCGGGGGGGGGAGGAGGCGGCGGCGGAGCAGAGGGGGGGGGTGGGGGAGAGAGGCGGCGGAGCGGAGGAGGCGGCGGCGGCGGAGGAGCGCGGAGGAGGAGGAGGGAGGGGAGGAGACGGCGGAGAATCACAGGGGAGGAGGCGGCGGAGAATGAGGCGAGCGCACGGTTCGATTGGGGAGGCAGGAGCGTGGGCATCGGGGTGGGTGCGTGGGCGTCGAGTAGGTACCGCTTCAATGATGATGTGCATGATCCAAATAATATTGGCCTTTGGATTTTCAATGAGTAAGAGAAGAAGGGTTGAGGAGAGATCCAGACCATCTATTTGAATGAAGTTAGAACCTTTTGGTACACAAGTCTGGGTGGACTTAGATTAGACATGACTGTAGGGGTGGTTGAGGGGGTTGATTTAGCAAAGAAAATTTTGGTGAATTATAGAGTAGGGTAGATTGAACCCCTGAAATAAAGCATCATCTGGGTCGATGTGAGGGTGGGCATTATCTTGTTGGATGAATATTGGTTTCCCAGCATCTCCACTTGGCCACTTTGCTCGAATTGCAGGAAGAAGCTTCTCCATCACAAAGGATCGCAATATTCTTTCGTAATAGATCTAATAGGCTTCATCTCTAAGGTCCCCGCCTCCCGATTCTTACTTGAACTAGTGCTTATCCACTGATGTCGGTGTCAAATGAAATCCCATTCACTGGTTTGCTCGTGTGCTTCACAGTACGGTTACTATTTATCAGGGTATTTACTAAGTGGTTGCTATGGATATGTTTGTCATAATGTAATAGAAAAAAAATGATTGTTTAAGGCCTGTTTGGATCCTATGGTCTAAAGTTTAGTTGTCTAAAGTTTTGGACTAAACTTTAGTTGGCTAAACTTTAGCCACTAAACTTTAGTCGAAAGTCCTGTTTGGATCTTGTACTAATGGATAGGACTAAAGTTTCAAAAAGGCCATACTTCCTCTCCTCGTTTCGTGCGTCAGCCATTAAATGGGAGGTGAGAGACCAACATGCATGGGTAAACACGTCTTTGTGCTTAAGAACCCAAAACTTTAGACCACTTTAGTTCATTTTGGTGGACTAATATATAGTCTAAAGTGTTTTTTAGGGGTTAGCTAAAGTTTAGATCTAATTTTAGACCATCTGTTTGGAGACTTTAGATCTAAACTTTAGTGACTAAACTTTAGATGGAGGGATCCGTCAAAAATACCAAGTAATCGAAAAAGTGTGATCATTTTGGCTTATTTTGAGTGGCTTATGGCTGAAAAGCACTGTAGCTGGATGAAAAAACACTGTAGCTGATAAAGACTTATTTAGCATAATTAAATTTTAAAAAAATTAAAAAATATGTTAGCACATTATGTATAATACAAACAAATACGGGAAAAAGAACCGGCAAAAAAGCTCAACAAAAAGTCAAAAGTTCAGAAAAAGATAAAATTTATAAATAGTAAAAAATAAACTGGAAGCTAAAAATCGAAGCCAAAATGATCACCAGTAACAAATAGTACCTCACGGCGCAAAGCCGTTGTACAACTTGATATATTCCTCAGTTTCAGCAACATCTACAGTGTGATTTTTGTCTCCAAATTTGTCAGCTACATCTACGTTATTTAAATGTGCCTGTCGTCTAAATCGGCAATGTATGTACCATCATCTCGAGTGACGGCCGCTGTATTAGCATCATGTACTAGCACGCAGTAGCGTGATCGTCAAAGTCAAAAGTGCCCTAGGCTACAAACACGACATTCCCCAACAAGAAAAGCATAAATCATCTGCGTGAAAGGATAAAATTATATGGAAGGATGCGAAGCCGAGCTCCACTAGTGCACGTTAGAAGCCTTTTGTCGCGCTACATGTGTCGCCCAACGTACATGGACACGATCCATAAGAGTCCTTACTCGTGGCCTTCCTAGGCCCAAAGCGGCTACCGTCCTAGCTAGCCTCGCGTCTACTTCACACAAAAACGTACGTGAATGAATGCAAGCAGCGTCAGTATGATGTTGATCTCTCTAGTTGAGTGCCTGAGTTATGATGTTAATATGACTAGCAAAACAGAGATTGCTTTGTTCAGCGTAAGCAAAGCACGGCCATCAACAGAAAACGTTGCAAAGGCAATCAGATTAAGGCCCGTTTAATTTCACTTTTCTGATTTTTTTTTGTTTGAAATAGTCCTGCATCGGCCGTTAGTTTTTTTTTATAAAACATTCAATTAATAAAAAAAATAAAATTTTTGTAAAATTGACTCAGTTGTTGAGAAGGAGCTAGGATTTTTATTGCATCATATTTAATTTCAGCAATACACATTATAATATAAATACATGGAGCCCTGATTATTATCCTAGTGTGACATGATAAATTGCTTTACATCTTGCCATGTCTTATGCTAAGCCTGCTATATTTATTATGCTCTTTTATGTGTAGCTTAGCTTTTGTCATGATAACTCCTTTAAATATGAAAAACTTGAACTAAATCATGTCTTGCTTTCTATTATGATTCATGCCATGTCAAATCAGCTAAGTTGAGTCTTGAACTTCAATTGAGGTTTAGATTGAGCTATACTAGTTCTTTATTGAAATATAAGTTAATATTAGCTCTTTGTTCTTGAACTAAGTCAAGAAAATGCAAAATAATCTCTATTATGTCAAAAAACTGATATTACCAATTCTTTCTTATAAGACGGCTTGCCATCTAGGCACTTTGGTAGCAAATTTATCGAGAAAACTTAGTTTTATTTGATTTGGGCTAAAAGTGTGATTTTTTGATCTGAGGGTATTTGAGTTGATTTCTTTGATATTCTAACTTACTGTGATATATGCGAATACATCTAGACCCATCTTGGTCATCATCCACCCACGAACAAATTGTATTCACTGATTTTAATTTTGACTTGGTTTTGATGGAACCTTCCAACAAACTGAAAAAGGTCTCAACTTTAGCCATAATTTTCATGATCGTTTAATGGAATAGGTTCACAGTACCCTAGAGAAGATTTCTGCATAATTTCATATCATTTGGATTTATGGATCAAAAGTTCCATCATTTTTCGTTTTGAAATTGTGCTAAAAGCAAACTGCTCTTCTCTGTTCCTGTGAGTTTTCGACCACGTTGGTTTTCAATCACTCTCTGATCGTTGACTACTCAAGTCGAATTTCAACCACGTTGACCTTCGACTACGCTGGCTTTCAACCACGTTGGTTTTTGACCGCTCTCTGATCGTCGACTACTAGAGTCAAATTTCGATCATGTTGATTTTCAACTGTAGTCGAATACCGGTCTCGATTGATTTTCGACTGGTAGTCAAATTTCGATCACGTTGATTTTCGACTGGTAGTCGAAATCCAATCACATTAATTTCTAATCAGGTCGCGCTCAGTTTTATGATTTTCTAGTTTTCAAGTAGAATTTCTATCCTAATCTTCATAATTTTGTAACTATTAGAGTAAAAGATAAAAAATACTTAAGAAAACATCATTCATCTTCGCTATTGTTTATCTGGACCTACACAATCATACCAAAAAAATCTCTGGCACGACATTTCGTCACTGTCCAACCAGAGTGCCCGGCCAGGCCAGCTGCCTGCTTTCATTTATACGCGATCCATGGGTTCCTACATCAGTTGTTTGGCCCTGCGAGTGACCTCTCACGGTCTCACCCTCTCACCTCCGTCCTCCTAAGGACGAAGAGGTACGCGATCCATTCAGTACAGGCCTGTTTGGTTCACGTACGAGTAGAGCCTGGCTCGTATCTGAGAGCCAGGCTCTCGTGGGACAAGTTGAGGGCATGCAACACTGTCGTGTTTGGTTTACGTACGAGTAGAGCCTGGCTGAGAAGAGATATTGTTTGGTTGCCTGTACGAAGATATGTTGCATGAGATAAAAATAATATAAGATTATGATTATGATTATGAAGATATGTTATATGAGATGTTCGTATCTTATTATATCTTAAACTTCTTCAAAACACGTTAATAATACTTGATATTTACTAATATACACTAATAACATCATCAACTGACTAATCACTGCATCCCACGAGCCTAGCTTCCCAGAAACGCCTGATTCCCACGTTTCTCCAGAGCCTGGCTGCGGGGGGAATCTTGCATGAGCAGAGCTAGGCTGAACCCAGCGACCAGGCAGCCAAACAAAGAGACCCTGCATCCGGCCAGCCTGATTCAACTGGATGCAGGCAACCAAACATGCCCCACATCTTTACGGATCTGGACTTCCAAAGCAGGCCAAGGCCATTGCCGCCGACAAACAAACGGAGAAAGGGGTATCCTTGTGTGCTTGCAAGTTGCAACTCCTCCCAACACTCCATCCCCTGCTACCTCATAACTAGAATCACCTCCAATCCAATTCTCCATTTCCAAATCTCCGTCGCGTTTGCAAATGAAGAGGCAGATCAAGAAGCACACCGGCAGTCGGGAATCCTCAGAGCCAGGTGCGTAACGATTGCTGCGAGATCTCCTCCGTCTGTGTACTTCTTAGCATACATGCCTCTGTATCCCGTATTCCCATTTGCATTGAGCAATACTAGTACTCCTTAGCATGAACCTTCCAACTCTACACTCTTAATAACATTGCTCTTGTATTCTGTAAATACAAGATAAACAAAAGCTACTACCAGCACAAAGTGTATGTTGGCATGTGCGCGTATTGCAGGAGAGAAGCTAGCGTTCGCTGAGAAAGGGAGCCTACTCGCGCCGTACATGGAGGAGGACGAGGCCGAGATGGAGGAGGTGGACGACGACGAGCTTGACGGCGGGCGCGGATCGCCGTCGCCGTCGTGCGGGCTGGGCGAGAAGAAGCGGCGGCTGGCGGCGGAGCAGGTGCGCGCGCTGGAGCGCAGTTTCGAGACAGACAACAGGCTGGACCCGGACCGCAAGGCCCGCATCGCGCGCGACCTCGGCCTGCAGCCGCGCCAGGTCGCCGTCTGGTTCCAGAACCGCCGCGCCCGGTGGAAGACTAAGCAGCTCGAGCGCGACTACGCCGCCCTCCGCGCCCGCCACGACGCACTCCGCGCCGACTGCGACGCCCTCCGCCGCGACAAGGACGGCCTCGTCGCAGAGGTACTTGATTGTTAGCTCTGTTGTCACGCGCCGTCACGTCACTTGTTACTTACGTATGTTTGTACCACGCCACGCGGTCAGATACGGGAGCTGAGGGAAAAGCTGTCCAAGCCCGAACCGGCAGTGAAGGTGGAGGCCGGCGATGACGCCGCGGAGAAGCGCCAGGCGACGTTCGGTGCGTCGGCCGCCGCGATCTACAAGGACGGCTCCTCAGACAGCGACTCGAGCGTGGTGTTCAACGACGAGGCGTCGCCGTACTCCGGCGCAGTCCTCGAGCAGCCGGGCTTCATGGGATTCGGTGCGTCCTTCTTTGACTCGTCGGCGGCTACGACGGGCTGCTTATCTCTGCCCATGCTGGAGACCAAGTGGCACGGCGCATACTCGTACGACTCTTACAAGAGCGGTGGCTATGGCTTCACGGAGGAATTGCTGGCCGGCTCTGACGCGATCGGCAACGACGGCGCCAGCTTCTTCTCCGAGGAGCACTCGTCCAACCTCAGCTTTGGTTGGTGTGGGAGTGGCACCGAGGATTTTGATCTCCAGGGTTAGTGTTAGAAGCAAAAGGTGCCACTGTACATGCATGCATGGAGGAAGTTCCAACTAGTAGCAGCGGGTACTATTTACTTGGCTAGCTAGCGGGCACGAAGGTCAAGCAGAGAATAGTGGAATTTGAGAAAAGGTTAAGAGGATGTAAATGTAAGAATAAAAGCCGTCCTTCGGTTAGAGCAAGTATAATAAAAGACTGTTAATAGGCTGTATACTGAGATGGAGGAGAGAGAAGAGAGATAGGCTGTAAGGGCACTCCCAATGCAGAAACTATGAGATAGTTTCTATACTTACCAATTAATGTAGACACTACCCATAAAAACTATACTCCCAATAGATAGTTTCTACAAATAAAGATGTGTTTGGTTGCTGGGATGGAGTGGGATGGGATGGGGATGGGATGAGATGGTTTCACAAAAAAAGTGGAACCACATGGTCCAGTATCTAAGAAGAATATTCTCTAAATTTGCACAGGCTCATCCCACTTTGGACCATTCCATCCCACCCCATCCCTCAAACCAAACACATAGATAAGCTTGGTCAAAGGAACCATCCCATTCCATCCCACTCCATCCCAGCAACCAAACACACCCTAAAATTTTCATCCAATCATCTATCTTTTCTCTTCTATCATCTACCTATCACAGCTCTTTCTATCTTGGTTCCTATGTAGACATGGTTTCTATATAAGAAACCATTTCCTTATCTCTCCTCCTTAACTCCAATGACACATCAGCATTTTGCTTACTTGGCACCTTATTTAATGCCATAGAAACCATCCATAGTTTCTGCATTGGGAGTGCTCTAAGTTTACAGCCAGCTGAAGCACAAGAACCAAGAAACTTTGTGACAGAAAGGGGTAGGTCATACAGCCTTCAGCTGGCTATAAACTACTATATGAATAGGCTGATAAGTGAGCTGTAAGTGTCCATACAGCCAACTGAAGGCTGTATTATTAGCCTTGCTCTTAAGGGCACCTATGATAGCTTGACTTTAACTGTTTTTTTAAGTTATATCACGTTAGAAATTTTGTAGGTAGATCAGATTGTAGGTGTTCTACATGGAGAAGCAGTAGGTGAGAAAAAGAATATGCTTTTTTATACCAGAGATAATTTAAGCATATATACTAATACAAATAATAATGAAGTGTGAGAGAGAAATATGATATAAATAATATAAAATTAGAAAAATTAATTTTAAAGATGAATTGTTAGAGATATTATTTTTAGTACTGTTTTTGAATGTGTTAGAAATCTGTTAAAGATATGTTTCAGTGTTGTCTCTTAGGGCGTCCGCAATGGTAATAGCTAGTACTAGCTATATAGTCAGCTGACGTGGAGGTGAGAGACAAAAGCAAAGACTATTTTATACTGTTGGACCCACATGCTCCTCTCTCATGTTCTTGGACTACGTGAAATAGATCAGCTATTTGCTCGTCGTTAGTTACTACTCTCTCTCCTACTTTTTTCTTGCCATATCAGATCTAGCTAACTAAGAGCATCTCCAACAATCCCCCTAAATCTCCCCCTAAATCAAATTATTGGGAAATTGTGTAAAAAGTCTTCTCCAACAACTCCCCTAAACACCCCCTATTTCTATTCCCCCCAAAACTCTCCCAAAACCCAGGTAGAAACCGGGAAATTATTGGGGTCCCGTATCCTTGCTCCTCCGTCCGCGCGAGAGAAAAAATTCGCGCCCATTTTCCCAGCATTGCTCGTCGTCATCCTCGACCTCGCGCACTGGCGCTCCTCTCCGCGCACCTCCGCACCGGCGCCGCCGCGGACCCCGTGACGTTCGGCTCGGCCGTCCTCGATCAGCGCGGCGTTCGACTTCCGGCCGTCCCTCGTTGACCTGCCGCGCGTCTCGCGCGCGCCCTCACGATCTTTTGTGAGTATCCAACCATCGCTAGTTCACTACTCTGTCTTTGCGTTCTCTAGCTTGGTATTTCAGCTTCGAGTTTCTCTCGCGTAATTGAGCTGACCAAGGTGCTCGACTTTCTGCTTTCTTGTCGCGGCAGACGCGTACATGTTGTGCGGGGGAGGCGCGGTGTACTTGTGGGTGGTCGTGGCGAGCACCGCGGCGTCTGTGTCCTACGTGCTGGCCAAGACCGCAGCCGTGCTGCCTCGCCACACCGCGCTGCAGGGGAAGGGCCCGGCGGCGGCGGTCCTTGGGACCATGCTACTGTTGTCCCTGGCTCTCGCGACCGCGCACCTCGCATCGTACACGGACGAGCTATTAGGATATATTTAGGGGAGCTGTTGGAGGAGGGGACTAAAATAGGTTAACAAATTTTTTGGGCTGCCCCTAAAAGGTGTCTTTTGGGGTGGGTTTTTAGGGGGATTGTTGAAGATGCTCTAAATAGCTAGCTGTTGGAGACGCCCTTAAGTGAGGGTTGAAGAGAGGATGTGAATGTTACGGACAGCCGTCCCTAGACTCCCTACATCCTCCTGCTAGTCAACTTTTGGCGTGTATCATATCTCAGTTCGATGGCAATTGGCAACGGAGGGAGACGAGCAGGTTGGAAATAGCGGCGCAATGGGTGAGGATATAGCTGGATACCATTTATTCTATATCATATTTTGTATTTTTTTTCAAAGTTAAATACGGATAATATCGGGTATATATTTCTTCATTTCATAAGCATTTAGATGGTCGGTTAGACGAATATAAGACATTGAACAGTAAGGTGTAATAAAAGTAAACACAAAGAGACTAATCACTGAGATATTAAAGAATGAATATTTAATATTTCTCGTCTAATTAGATGTGGCAATCCGCATATATGTTATCTTATTCATAAGTGAAGTTACAACAGACTTTCTCGTATCAATTGATATACTGATATCACTTATCTCGTATCATATTCTATATTTTTTCTCGAAGTTAGAATCAAACATGGATAGTGTTACATACTCATTTACCCTTTCATGTTCGCTTTGTGAGTCTTTGATCGATCGGTTGAATAGAAATTATCCGTTCTGTTGCATCCCTAGTTTGAAACTTGCAATTTACTGTAGGATTCATGGTATCGGTTAAAATAAAACAGTTCTCGACCAAAGTAATATTACTATACCTCGCAAGTATCTGAATTCCAGAAAGAAAAATATAAAATGAAGAACCGAAGGGAAAGAAACTATTAACTTGTACTCGCTGCACTAAGAGCAACTCCAGCAGGGCCCCTACTTGAGCCCTCAAAACTCAAATTTGAGGGCTTGAGCCAAAAAACGAGCTCCAGCAGAGCCCCTACTAGAGCCCTCAAATCACCCTCCCACCCATCATTCCTAGGGGCCCCCTACTCCGGCTCTCATTTTTCAGCTTTCCTCGTTTTTTGTGGAACATTTGTGCTTTTAATTTAAATTCGGGACAAATTTGAATTTAATTTTGAATATTCGTATTTGAATTCATATTTGAATTCGGAATAAATTTGAATTTAAATTTGAATGTTATGTGATGAACTTTGTGCTTTCAATTTAAATTCAAAACAAATTTGAATTTAAATTTGAATATTCGTATTTGAATTCGGAACAAATTTGAATTTAAATTTGAATGTTATGAGATGAACTTTGTGCTTTCAATTTAAATTCAGAACAAATTTGAATATTCGTATTTGAATTCGGAACAAATTTGAATTTAAATTTGGATGTTATGTGATGAACTTTGTGCTTTCAATTTAAATTCGAAACAAATTTGAATTTAAATTTGAATATTCGTATTTGAATTCATATTTGTGCTTTCAATTTAAATTCGGAATAAATTTGAATTTAAATTTGAATATTCGTATTTGAATTCGGAACAAATTTGAATGTTATGTGATGAACTTTGTGCTTTCAATTTAAATTCGGAACAAATTTGAATATTCGTATTTGAATTCATATATTTAAATATTGTCCCTCATTGTGAAATCATAAATATTTTATTATGTATTGTGCTTTTGTCCCATACATATGCATATAGTGTGTGAGGAAATAGAGGGAATTGAGAAGTAGGGGCCCTATTTTGAGGGCTCCTGCTGGAGTGTAGCCCAAAAAACAGGGCCCTCAAAAGTAGAGGGAGCCCTCAAATGAAAAGTAGGGGCCCTGTTTTGAGGGCTACTGCTTTGCTCTAACAAAGTGCAGTTATATCATTCGTCGCGGTGATGCTTGTTAAAAACAGCGTTGTCAATACAGAAGTTACAGCCGTGGTATTTTTGTCCCCTCGTCTCGTGCGTTCAACTAGGGATGGTCATTTTTACATCAAATCGATTAGACCGAGCCAAACTAAGTAAAACTATAAGTTTATTTGGTTTTTTGTAATCGGCTCGGTTTTAAATTATTTGCTATCCAGTGATTTTTAGTAATCGATTCGGTTTAAATTCCTTCGCTATTCGGTGATTTTTGGTAATCGGCTCGATTTTAAATTCATCGCTATTCGGTGATTTTTTTGTAATCGGCACGATTTTAAATTCTTCGCTATTCGGTGATTTTTGGTAATTGGCTCGGTTTTAATTTCTGCGCTATTCGGTGATTTTTTTTTGTAATCGGCTCGGTTTAAGGGCCTGTTCTTTTTCTCAGAAGCTAGCGGTTTTTGGCTTTTGTTACAGTACCTAACTTTTAAATGGAATATTTTTTCAAGACGGGATCTACAAGTTAATTGTAGTATATGTTGCTATTCAGTTCGGTGCGCGTACGTCAAAAACCGTATAAGCCAAGCGGTCAGGACTCAGGAGGTGGATCCTAGCCCTCCCAGGCTCGCAGCAGCCAGTCCGGTGCAAAGTCCAAACTGGCGACGGGTGGCGGCGGCCGACGGCTACCCAAGTTTGAAGCTGCGAGGCGCGAGCGATGCCCTGGCGCTGAGTCGTCCTCGAGTTACGCCTTAGCTTTAGGTAAGGAGATTGTGTTCAACCACTTCAGTGTGTTGGAGTTGTCCGAAATTGGCGGCAATGATAGAAATTTCTTGGTCGTGATCGGTGAATATCGAGCAGATCATCATCGCAACCGCCCACCCCGATGTCGAACAGCACTTGATAATATTTGATCACTGCTACCGTATGGTGTTCATATTAACTTTTGTTTTTAGTTTTTATTTGGTGAAACATATGTTTTCTCAAAGCAACCTTTTCAATTCTCTCATTTCTATCACATTCCGCGGATAAAGCAAAGGTCACAAACGCATCATGCATCCCATTCCTTTCATTTCCATATCACAAACACATCTCTCTTTTACTTTTCCCATCCCTCACCCCTCCTTCCAAAGTTACTTCTTTCAGCCATAACTATTTATTTTTAGTTAAAAGACATATATCGCAGCCAATTAAACACCCCCGTGGTCTTGTGATTCTGTCTTGCTGCCTCTACACAGGACAGGAGATGGCCGGCCCAACAAAATTGCCAACAATATATGGAGTATTTCTTTTGTGAAATGTTCAATCAGAAGGAAAGATGTTTTTCAAAAATTCTTCTTTAAAATTGGTAAGGAATTATGGTATTCCGAGATGGAAGAAACTAGCAGATTTACTTGCGTAGTTACGTGGTTAGATATTATGATATAATTGTCTTTGATATACAGCTCTACTTCTTATACTTGAAATACAATTATATTTGTTATATAACTCTAATATTTATATATGATTATCTGCCTCGTTATAATTTGACCCTACTAAAATAAGTGCTGGAGATCCTTCTCTTTTTCTTTGATTAATGTGAGAATTTCTATAATTTTTTTCTTTTTAAGATTATTGTGGGATTTTCTAGCCCTGAAAATGAAGGAGATGCCTTGAATATCACCGGTTATTTTTATTTATATAGAGCAAATTTACCCGTGCAGTTGTGCGATTAGATATTATGATACATTTGTCTTTGGTATACAACTCTACTTCTTATAATTGAAATATAATTATATTTGTTATATAATTCTAATATCTATATATGATTAATCTGTATCGTAATAATCTGGTCCTATCTTTTTCTTCCAATTAATGTGAGAATTTCTTGATTTTTGTTCTTTTTAGAATTATTATGGAATTTGTTATTCTCAAAATGAAAAAAATATCTTGAATGTCTTCAGTTATTTTTATTTATGTTAATGGGAACACAGTTCGATCAATACCTTACCAACTGAGCAAGCGTCGGTCCTCTAGGAAAGTTGCCTTTATGGCTTGTTTTTTTATCTTCTCTTTAAGCGTCTAGCTATATCTGATGACTGAAAATAAACAATAGTAGTTGAAAGAAGTGAATTTTAGAAGAAGGGGGCGAGCGTGGGAAAGTGATAGAGATACGTGCACGAATCAAGAGCGAGAGGTCTAGAGTGTGTGATGTGTCTATGACCCTTTACTTTATCTTTAGAGCAGGATAGATGCAAGAGGAATAAAAAACCACTTTAAAAAGTTAGATATTTATATTTGCTTAGTTGAAGTTAATATTACCAGGCAATAAAGTAGTTCTTTTGCGTTGGCTACATCGCTCATTCCCTTTTTTTCCCATCTTTTAAGACGATACGTTAGATGTGTGGTGGAAGGGGGACATACCACCATGTTAGCCCGCCAGTAGTCTTGGCCTGCCTCACATGCCATGAATCTTGCACAACTTTGCCATCAATAGATTAACAAGACTATACAATGCTCTTAGGTCACTTTGATATTTCTAGCAACAAAGCTGTTGATTCCTACCACAAACAATGGGGAATATGCACCTTATCATGTGTTAGAATCTCTAATGAAACGCACTAAAAAAATATGAACACATTTTATCTCTCTCCAGAGTTTTTTTTAAGCCGGGTTTTTTTTGTTTTTCTCTCATTTTCCTTTGCATTGTCTGTAAAGAAATAATGATTTTTTATTTTTCTTTATTTCTCTTTAATTAAATAATTTAAAAATTCAACAACTACTGTAGTGTAATTTCAACTAAAAATTAACCCCCAAAAATTAAAATCATCCGATAAAAACCAAAATAAACGACCCATAATTCATGAAGTGACCGGACGACTTAGGGAGAAATCCCCATACAAATCGCTCCCCAATATGTTGCCGCCCTGTCAATGTTGTCCCGTCCCCCGTTGAATCGACGGTTGTTGCTTCAACGCTGGCGCAGACCCTCGTGGTTTCTCTTCCTTTCCCCGGCCATACCTGCTGTTGCGCTACCACATCAAACCATAACCTTATCATAACCGTGGCAACCTACATAGAGCTTAACAAGTAAACTGGCATCAATGCCTACTTATTTGAGTTTTTTTAATAAAAAATCCGGTTTTTGAGAGCTCATCACCGAATTAACCAAAGAATTATGTGAAACAGAACATAATAAGCCGATATTTGTTCTATTCAGTTATTCGGTATTTTGGTTTATCGAAATATGGACAAGATGCATTTCCAGGCACATTAAGTGTCTAGAGCAATTAAGTAAATTTCCAAACAAAAAGCGGATTACCATGTACCAATTTAGCAGTGTTACAGAGCGCAAAGTTTAGGGCACTCACAATGTATCCTACATCAGCAATATTCATGATATTAATTAGTCCGCCAAGTAGGATTGATGCTGAGGTAGAGAGGGGATTAAAGAAGAGAGAGAGAGAAGCAGTGTCCCATACAAGACACTGTTTGGGCATAAAATCCAACATACAAGTAACAATAAAAACTTGCATTGGAAAGAGATTAGTGTCAATTTACAACAATTGCTGTATTAAAGGGAGATTACAGATTTATTATTTAGATCCTTAGGTGAAAACTATACATTGAAATTGTAGTATTTATTATAGTATATATACGACGTAGAGATTATAGATATTATTGTGTTATGTCTAACACTGAAAATACCCTTAGCACAGCATAGCACAACACCAAACATCGGTACCATACATCCAAACAGGAAACAAACATTGAAATTTGAGATCCCCCGGACAGCCGCCCCAACCCAAGACGGGTGCGGCTCAGGTGCTGGGGGCACAGTACTTAGCGCGTGCGGGGGTGCCCCCAGCACCCACCACGTGTCCCACAAGGTCCAGAAAAATTCCGAACAATTCGAAAAAAATACTTACAAAATCCAAAAATTTGTAAAAAGTACTTTTTAAGTATAAAAAGTATTTTTTTGTAAGTACTTAAATTTTTTGATTTATACTTTTATTAAAAAGTATTTTTTAAGTACTTAAAAAATACTTTTTAATAAAAGTATTTATACTTAAAAAGTATTTTTTTAAACAAATTTTCGGATTTTGTAAGGGTTCTTTCTAATTTTTTAGAATTTTTTTAGGCCTTGTGGTGGCGGGTGCTGGGGCCCCCCGCACGCGCTAAGTTGTATGCCCCAGCACCTGAGCCGCACCACCCACCCAAGACACCACCGAAGTGTTATGAGTTCGTATCAACTGTGACTGTGAGATGGCACAGATTTTTACTCAGTGACGTACTGAGGTAGCTACTGATAAGAAATGGTAGGTGCTTGCTTTCCATTTTAGGCAAACCTGAGAAAATTCCTCTTTGCAGGTGTCATTTGGAAGAAATAAAAGTTATAGCCTTAATTTAAAAAGTATTTTGGTTGTTCAATCGTGTCAAGTCATCTCCGCCATGACCAGGAACTGACGGACGCCAAGGTTTGGTACGCGTCCTTTTCGCTTAGAGGGCACAAGCATCGCAAATAAGAAAAAGATCATATTAGTACCACTCGTGATTTTATGATTTTATCATACGGTGAGACGTCACGAAATAAAGAAGAAAGGGACAGATCACATCGCACACCCATGGTCATGCGGCCGGTGTCATATGCCTCCTATTTCTTAACGAGACCTGGTGCAGTACGATCGTTAAATAGGACCATTTGTTTTCAATTTGTGGCTAAGTTCAATCAGATAAATAAACTGAATAGTTTTTTTGTCATTTTGAAATGAAAACAGATTTTTTAAAATAGTTTATCAACTTATCATATTCAACTTATTTACAGAAATATTAATATTAAACCTATAAACTATATGTTACTAGTTTAATGCCCGTGCGTTGCTACGGATTAAAAAAACCTATACGATTGCAACACGTCATGCCATTGTCACCAAGCTTGGACTACATCACGCCTTTGGCCATGCTGGCGCCTACACAAGCTCTGCCCTTGCCTGCATCATGTCTCTGCCACACCATGGCTCTACCATCGAGCCCGGCTGAGCTCCGTTGTTGCCATCGTTGTGCCTCCGCCGCCGTGTCAGAAAAACGTAAGACACTAATTAGTCAACTTGTAGCCATTTAATCATCTTGTCCACCAGCAACCATCAGCAGAATGCATGCTTTGCATCAGTATGTGCTTGATGATTTACTGAGATGACTAATTAAGTGGCTAACGGACAATAACTCAAGGAATAAAAGAATATTTACTTAGTGGCAAATGGAAAGAAAAGAAGGATAAAAATGAGAAGATTCACGTATAGTGGACCTCAACTGGCAGTGGCATCAAGACTTTGACAGAATCCTTCATGTGCTATCGTCAAATTCTTCATCCAAATGGTGATATATCCTATTCCTACCATATGGTTGTTGACTGCTACAAATACGGTGCTGGGCTTGATCTGGTCCTTGTTGGTGCTGTGCCATTTAGCAGCCCTCTGGTTGCTTGATGTTGATGACAGCGTGAAGCCACAGGGACCGCCACAATGCTGTCATTAACCTCAATGCCACATACAGACTTCAACACCTTCCTGAAGACATATTCGGCACAGAGCTGCAGTGGAGATAGAAGAGAAGAAAGAGGGGTGGTGAGAGGTGAAGGCCAGGTGAGTATAGTGATCAATTTTTTTTCCAAACCATGAAAATGATACTCATCATACCAAGTACTATGCAGCAACCAAACAGCAGCTTCTATTTGGGCTAAAAAGGCATGCAATTCCCCCACAACCATAAACAAACATCCCCCATTTACATATACAAATATCAAAACTAAACCAAGTAAAATAGCAAATGTAAACCACCAAAAGAAATATAGCATTATTTCCCAGGGGAAGCACAAAAAGCATAAGAAACAACACCATTTTTTTCAGTACTCAACACTTACATGACCATAAGATTACTACAAAAGAGATCAAACATCCCATTAATCCCTTTTCTATACAATAAAAAAGTCAAACTTCTTTCCAGTTCATTGCTTCATATCGTGTACATTACAAATTGCTTACAATGGCAAGTTTAGGCAACATATTTGGGATCAGTGTTTAGCATCTTAATCTTGAGGTGAAATTATGAGTCTATTCACAAGAGAAAAGAAGGATGATGCACTTAATATAGCACACTAACAGGGTACTGCACTCATTGCAAAATTATCTAACCTTTAGATGACAACATCAATACCATCATATATTAGATTAAGCTAATTCCGAATATTACAACAAAGTATGTCCAGTCAACACCGAGTATTCTTTGAAATGTAGACCTCAGCTGCAAATTCTCAAACAGACAAACCAAATTGGGCTTTTGCAGTTTGCTGCAAACAGATTGTCTGATCCCTACTTGTAATCTGCAAACTCCAGACTCCACCCATCGAGCGGCGGTTTCGCAATATGGAATTGCTACATATGGTTGACAAATATTACAACACCATTGTGATTAGGTGGTGAAACCTTACCATTTTAATACATGTCTGTCTAGTATATGGTATGGTTTATGTCACTCTAAAGTAAGGGCAAGCGAGTTAATATGATTTCTCATTCACCCATTGACCAACCAAATAATCCACAACAGTAATGTCCTAAGAAGTTTGATGAGTTGTGAACACATTTTCTTTACTAAGATAATAAAGCAAGTTTGAAGTTTGACATTCGGAATCAACAGCCTAAAGAGAACAACACTTGCTAACACCATCTGCTAGCAACAAATGTAAGAGGCGAAAAGCGGCGCGCTAATTAGGGTTTCTTGGGGAGCATGCCTTACCTACAAGGTATGATATCATCAATGTGTGTGAGTACACCTAATTTCCAAAGAGATCTTAGCAATTAATCTGGGGTAAAAGAATGTATAAGATCAGCATCAAGTGTAAAGCAAGAGGAATATTATCAAACAAAACAAAATAGAAGGAAATACAATATGATTTTCCTTTTATTATGCACCTTTTGTATAGTAGTCACGACCCGAAGCACCCATGTTTTACTGGCTCTAGATCAATATGTGCAATACCAACCTTCTTCTTGGCTTGGTGCTTTGCTTATGTTCTGGGCACAATTTACCGCCATCCTGAGAGCCCTAGCTTCAAATACCTATTGTATGGCATCATGATTAAGCCATTCTTCGGCTGCTGAGAATCATGACAAGATGAATTAGTATGATGATCATCACAAGGTCAACAATAGCTTACCCGAGAGGCTCGAGACAAACATCACATATAGTTAAGAATGTTGTAGTGTAAAGAGCATGCCTAAACATCTAGCTACACACCTACATTTACAAAGACATTTGCATTGCATCAAGTACTATATTTTGCCCATGTAAGTTGTTGTACCGACAAAGTTGCTTTCCGAAGCCAATTGAGAAACGGTCTTCATTAGAACCCTTGCAACTTTGTAGGGAACAACAAAGGTTATGACTATACTATTGACCAAAAGCGAGTGAAGGAAAAACATATTACGAGAAAAGATAAGATAGGATCCAATATGTGAGGTCATCCATGCTCAACCGTAAGGGTAAGAATACGATTAGTATCCACAGGACTAAGGAATAGCATACTAACGTGCAAAAGCAAAATAACATTGTCTACTTCATAAGTGCAATCAGAACGTAGACAACAAACAATTCAGAAGCCCACTTTTAACATAGACAAGAAACAATTCATCCACCTAACATCCAACTTTTAACACATCACAAAAATGCATATAATCTTAAAGAAAAAGCAAGGAGTCTGAAATAAAGCGGTCACTATCATTGCACATGAACTTTTGCCTAGGTACACACATAAATATACAATGCTAGCAAGCAAAATGTTTAAAGGGAGCAGAACTAACGTTAGCGTCATGGTATCACAGAAAACCATGTTACCGAGTTGTGCATCTCACTCCACATCAAATGGGCAATAAAGCAAATCACAACAATTGAATAAAAAAGGCAAGCAAGAAGAAATCAAGAACATGCAGACGAAGGATTCAAACAACACTGATTAAGAATGGCTCGCCAGTACTTGCACCAGAAGTGGAGCATGTGCGCGTAGTTGGGCCGCGTCTCCACCGTCTTGAAGCACTCGAACGTCGGTATCGCGTACCCAAAGAGCAAGATGCGTCGCAGAGATGAACCTCGACCCAACCAACAGGCAAGAAATTAGGACAAAAGACAATAAAACCATAACCCCATTTGTGATTCATCCAATTAAGAAACATTCGAACAAGAAACCGAGACTCACGACAGATCTTGGACAGAGCTCCCAACATCTCCCGGATCAGAATGCAGGCACCGGCTGTGGTTCCATCACCACGAGAGTGAAATTGCTCATAAATTTTGTATTGTTTTTATAGAGATACATAGTACTAACCTCAAGGAACTGCGAGGCCGACATACGCGCACATCAACGGTTGAATCCCCTGAGTCTTCCGCGGCGCCGTGGCCGAAGAAGAGGGAGGCGATGGTGGGGCCGAGGCGCCTGAGGAGGCCGTTGAAGTGCGGCGGCAGGAAGGGTGGCAAGGCGGATCAGAGGGGTGGTGGGGAGAGAGTCTCCGTGAGCGCGGAGTGGGAGAAGGCGGCGTGGAGGAGATGGTGTGCGGCTCGGGTGGGCAAGGGCGTGGGGAATGGCGTGTGACGGCTGGGGAGGGGAAGCGCATGGGGAAGGGAAGGGAACCCAGTGCGGACGAAGGGAACTGCCATGTGCGTTGTAGGGAACTTCTCTGCTTCTCTCGGCGGCGGCGCGGGGGAGGAGGAGGCCGGGAGACGCGGAGAATGGGGGAGACGAGCGGGGGAGGAGGAGGCGAGGCGGAGCGGAGATGCGATTTAGGCGAGGCGAGGCGATTCGAGGTGGGAGGGAGCGGCCACGGAGATTTCGTGAGGTGGGGAGATCAGAGAGAGGAGAGCGGGAGTAGGCCCACGAGTCAGCGAAAAGTTTCCCTGAGAAGAGCATTGAAGTGGAGGCCGTACCAACCACCAACTCCTTCTTTTATATAGTAAAGATAGCGAAAAGCATCCACCCTAGTAGTACCTTTGCTGGGAACCGCCCCTAATCGTGCACGCTCTTCTAGTACAAAATCATAAACTGCTGAGTTTGTTGAACTGCACAACACATCAAGGCACGTACAAGAAGGAACTGCACACACATTGACACGCACAGGCACGCCGAACAACTGCATGTAGTTATCGCCTGTGTCACGGGGGATCGCGGTGAGAACTTTTTTTAATAACTCAATTTTTTTAAAAATTATAGAAATATATTCATGTAAATTTTTTTACAGAATTAGCCTTTAGTCGCTCCACTGAACCCTGTCGCCCTGTCGCCCAATGGACGAGTGACATGCAGGCAATCGATGGGCCGTTGGGCGACAGAATCCAGTCGCCCGACCGTTCGGTGACTGCCACCTTAGCCAATTTTTGCACAATTAGCCTCCCTGATCATGCCTGGGGTAAATAACAATTGTTGTAGATAGGTGATATTTACTAAATTTTATCTGAATTGTATTTAAAAAAAGCAGACAATGTTGGGTGATCCATTTGTGATTTTCATAAATTACGAATAGTACAAAATATGTTAGATTCGCAATAACATTTTATGATCATCGTATGTTGTTGTAGCGCAAGAAATTTTCAGAAATTTTTTCCTGAGGACGATTGAGATAGCAACGATTGTTAAATACGAAGATAAGTGATATTTGTGATGCAGTCGGGAATTCATACACAGATGAAAACTTATTTTTTTTCATGTTGTTGGATACCTTGCTAAGCAAAGAATTGAACACAAAAAGACAACGAGATGTAATGTTGTCAATTAAAACACTTCATAATAAAATGGGAATAGCACGGCGCACAGGGTTTATTTACGTGCATAAAAAACAACATCCTGCACGATGCGACAAATTGAAGTACTCATACGATACATATGCGCCTTTATGAAATGGAAATAAATTCGACCTTTGGGGAACTAGTGCGGAACGACCCGACCTACTGCATGGGCCAGGGCCATTTTCCATTCCTTGCGAGTTCGGCGTTGAACTCCTCGGCGGCCTCTTTGGCCTTGGCCACCATTTTTCTCTTTTTCACATGCTCCCTCTCGCGAACCTCATGCTCCATGTGCGTGTACGCTTCTAGATGAGTTTTCGTCTCCCGATGTATACACTCGGTTTGCTCGTCATTGTGGCGCTACTCCTTCCGAATCTCGTAAGCCCTTTTGACATTCCACTCATCGTAGTCAAGAGTACATTGATCATATGGGTGGATCTCTAGGTCCATCCACTTGCGGTAGCCATATAGCGGTTCTGGGGACTGAGGATAGACAGAAGAGATTGTTAGTGTATAATTTGAAAGAGAAATAATAGGGGAAAACACACTGCAATTGGTCCTTATCGGTCGTCGTTAGCTACTTGTATTCTGGTGATGATCAAGATAGTCGCAGGAGTAGTTTGCGCAACCTCAGTAACGCATGCCTAAGCTGAGCCGCTGCTTAGACTTGAATAACGTGCATAGGTCCCTATATCAATAGAGGGGAAGCATCTCTCCCTCGGGGGGGGGGGGCTATTGCAGCGAACGCTCGGTTGAAACGTTTAGGAGGGGGTTGCTGCTACGGGGGCATCATTGTGGGGAGGTGCCCTCCTCGCCATGTTGGTTTCAACCACACAGGTCTCGACAATGTCCATTCAACCACGTTGGTTTCAATCACACAAAACTCAACCACGTCGATTTTAACCACACTGATTTGACCACACTGGATTCTATCACATAAATCTTGACCACGTCGATTTGGACCACGCTGGTTCGGCTAGGTTGGTTTTGATCACATAGATTTTCGACCACACAGGTTTTCAACCACTTGCAAAACACATTCGCAATGTATAGTCCCACAACAAAGCAAAACTTACTTATCCGGTTGTCATTAATTGTTCAACCATTAAAATATAAGGGAGAAGTTAGATGGTAACCCGATCGCAAATGAGTATATACGAATTACACAAGCTATATACACAAAGAATCCGGAGTCATCACTCCGGGGTCTGACACCTGTCTATGGTATACCGTGCGCTGGTCGCACTCTTATTCTTGTCAAGATTCCATCAAGTGAGTATATAAACTTAAAATGTCTAAAAGCTCTATGTCTTACCAATAGCTTTTGTAGTGTTTCTTAGCTACTCCTAGAGCTTCTCAAAGATTGTATGTACGTATAAAAAACAGACACAAGCTCCTCCATCAGGTAATTCAACCACAAAGGGTCCATCTGAATAGTAACACATGGGCTTTTCAGATTAAGCGATTTTTCAAGTCAAACCCAGCTAGTCATTTTGTCGAACACGTTACAAGCAACAACCATGAACCAGAAGGAGGCCCAAAACAAAACTGGCTTGAGAATTCCGAAAGGTTCAAATGCACTTAGAGAAAATGGCGGTGAGTTTTGTTTGAGTCCTTGTGTGTGCGAGGGAGGTCGACAACGAGCTCCCCGTAGAGGAGGCCAGTGATGAGGGTTCAAACGCACTCCCGCGCACACGACGGACGAAGATGGTGAGGGTTCACTTGTGCCTCACGGAGGAGGACGGGGAACTGATGAGTGTGCTCCCACACATAGAAGGAAGGTGGCGAGAACTTCGCAACCGAGGACGACGAAGGGCCTGATTGGATCGCCTAGAACTAATTATTAGTTCACTAGTTGGTGGACTAAAAATTAGGTGACTAAACTTTAGGTGATTAAAAATTAGTCAAGTGCTGTTTGGATACATGGACTAAAAGGTGGTGACTTTCATGGGCAAAGACATTTATACCCCTATATTTGTTAGTGTGTTGCATGTGGAGTAGTGGAGAAATGGTAGCGGGGGTATTTTCATCTTTTGTTGTTTGGTACCACCTTTTAGTACATAATTAGTCCACATTTACCAACTAATAAACTAATAGCTAGTTGGGGATGAACTAAAAATTAGTCAGGTATTAGTTCACCTGTTTGGATGGACTAGATCTAAACTTTAAGTGACTAAAAATTAATCAAGAGATCCAAACAGGGCCTAAGTCTCGCACGAGACTGAGGATGACGATGGTGTGGAGCAAAACCGTGCGAATCAGGTGTGTCCAAGTAGTATATGAGGATTCGACGGTTGGATCCTATACTGTTGAAGTGCAACCGAACAGTCTAGCGTGGCCTAATTGTATCCTTATTTTCCAAAAAAAAAAAAAAAATAAGTCATAGGCTGAAGAGAATGGGACATTGTCTGTACTTTGACTTGGTTGTGGCCTTGTAGCATAGGCCCGTTAAACGAAATTGATGCCCTGGCCCATTTCAGGTTTTCGGGCTGTTTTTGCTCCCGTTGCGTTGTCTTGGCAGGGAAGCGAAAGCCGGTTCAAAAATACTTGGTCCAGAATACGATCAATGTATCAACCTTCCTTATTTCCTTTTCTTTTGAGGGATTTTATCAACCTTCCCAGGCCCTCCGTCTCAAAGGAAAAAAAATAAGAGAGAAATACTTTCTAGCCCTTTGATAATTCTGGCCCACATAGCCCAACATGTTACAACCAACAATTCACTGCATTGCAGCCCGTATAACATATTTTACCGACGTACTAAATAGTCCAGGCACACATACAGCATTTGGTTTTCCAATCAGAATAAGGGCATCTCCAATGATTCTAGCTAGCAACTAACTATAAGACTTCCACATCATTTATATAGTACACACTAAAGCTAGCATTCTAAAGAACTATCTAAGGATAGCTATTTGATACTTACATGCACACACAGAATTTATAGAGGCTGCCTCGTTTGGCGTTATAGACTAGTGCTTAAGGAAGAGCTGACTCGGTTTTTTTGCATACTCTCTTTTCTTCACATAAGATATATGCTAATGTGTACATGCATATACCTAGCTGACTCAGACCATTGGAGATGCCCTAAGCAAACTTTGTATTCCCTCGCAAAACTAAAGACCCAGCTTTGTAGCAATCCCAATGATGACTGTGTTTTCTCACCGCGATTACACCCCTATGGATGCATGGTAGTTAAAAGTAATAAAAACATTCGGGCAGGACCTGCCCAGCAACTGCATGCGTTCAGACGAACTCAGCGTTTCTTAATGGCAAACTCAAAAAACCCTGTACAGTCGCTTTGATTCTTTCTTTTAAGCTAACAACATGGATTCAGGTCAATGTTGAGGAGTAGGGATACAACTGGCTCCCCGACGAAGTCAACGGTGCAATTTTTTCACAGGATTCCGGAGCATAATTTTCGTGGAAGACCCCTGCTTGTGACAGAGTATCGTAATGCTCGCATGGTAAACGCCACACACGGCAAGTCGGCAGCACACACGAAACGGACTCGTGTTGCCGTTCGAATTGCGCCCTACTAGTACATGGAGTTTTTTTTGTACGGATAATCCATTTTTTATTCGAAATTACAGAAATATACCTGCGAGAAATTTTTTTACAAAAATAGGCTCAAGTCGCCCAATGGGAGGCGATCGAGCCTATCGCCAAACTGTAAGATTCTGTCTGCTGTCGCTCAATCATTAGGCGATCGCATCCGATCGCCTCCCATTGGGCGATTTTAATGCGATCGCTCAACGGTTGAGCTAAAGGTATCAAACCTTCGCCAAAAATAGTGAAAATTGGTGGGACTATTCTTCATACATCCAAAGCCTTCAGAAAAAATTTGAGCAATTTCGCTACGGGATCAAAAGTTATAGCAGTTTCAATTTGAATTGCAACATGGATGGTGGGATTGAAACTGCTATAACTTTTGATCCCGAAATAAATTGCTCAAATTTTTTCTGAAGGCTTTGGATGTATGAAAATAGCCCCACCAATTTTCACTATTTTTGGCGAAGGTTTGATACTTTAGTTCAACCGCTTGGCGATCAGATTAAAGTCGCCAATGGGAGGGCGATGATGCGATCGCCAATGATTGAGCGACAGAATGTAATCGTCTTCTGTTGGGCGATAGGCTTCAGTCGCCCTCCTATTGGGCGACTTGAGCCTATTTTTGTAAAAAAATTTCTCGCGGGTATATTTCTGTAATTTCGAATAAAAAATGGATTATCCGTACAAAAAATTCCTAGTACATGCACATTCCAAGCACACGCGTCATTGTCTAGATTTTTACGCCGTTCTTTTTAACTTAGGACTTATGTCTTATGCATTCTTCCGGATAAATAGCGGGGATAGTTTTTTTTCGTTTTTTAAAGCGATTTATCGAGATAACCTTTTTAAAACAGTTTATTAGTATTCAATTTATTTGTATGAACACTTACGATAAAATTAAAAACATTAGCTGTAGCTATAAATCATCCTAGTAGCTGAAGAACACGCCGCTATTCATCCAACCGGCGCAACCATACCATTAAGAAAGAGAAACCGACACACCCAGAAAAAGGCGGACGCGGGTAACTAGTTCGTAGGGGTGAAAATGGATCGGATTCGGACGAATATTGCTGTTACCATATCCTAACCCATATTTTTTCTCCGGATTCGGTATCAATCGGATTCGGTACCAATCGGATTTGGTGTCGGATCGGTCGGGATTAACCCAATTCGTTTGCACCCCTACTTGTTTGTAAGGAATGCATACAGTGCAGTAAATGGAGTAGGACGCACTGACTTGATGTTATTATTTAATAGCTGATGTGGAAGATTTTATTTTACCATTACAAAAGAAAATGAAACGTCAAATAGTAGCACTAACCTGAAATCATACTTGAAGACGTATCGGATTCGGACGGATATTCGGATTCGGACGAATATTGCTGTTACCATATCCTAACCCATATTTTTTTTCTCCGGATTCGATACTAGTCGAATTCGGTACCAATCGGATTCGATGCCGGATCGATCGGGATTAATCCGACCCGTTTTCACCCCTACTAGTTCGCACAACATGTGCGAACGGCCCAACGGACGGTTTGAACCAGTGCAGAGCACGAGCAAACGATGGACCAACTCGGCGAACAGACACGTCGCGCCGTGCGTACGCGAAGCGAAGCATGCCTGAAATCTTACGGCGCGCGCACGAACGCGCCAGCGTGCACATCACGGCGTAATGAAAGCACGTTGACCAGTCGACCTGCGACTGCGAGTGGTGGCTTCTTGTGCGCTCGTTAATTCTTGTCCTATTTTTTTCTCAGGTTTTTAGGTGATTTTTTTTGTTTTTATCACCTGTCAATCGTTAATATTTACTAGATCCATCCATCGTAGTTAAAAGCCAGCGGTAAAATAATGGCTCTTATCGTGTTCTACTAGCAATCCCCTGTTCAACAACGTGTGGGCCCGTGGTTGCTTTCGTGGGCCCTGGTCGTTGTCTCCCACAAGAGCTCGACCCCTATTGTCTCTTTTTCTTTCAGCTGTGTCTTTTCCAACTTTTTGATGTTTGAAATGCTTCGCTGTGGAAGTAGAATAAGGCAGTCACGACCAAATCGCACCGGAGGAGACGTGCAACTAAAGAAAGCTAGCTTCTTTTGACCATCGTGGATGCGTGGGCAGCTCTTATCGGTTCCTCCTTATAATTTTTCCTTTTTTCGTTTTCGTCACCTGGGCTAGAACTGAATCTTTTGTTTTCGCAGGCGCGTGTGATGACGAGAAGAAATAATGATGAAAAGAAATAATGGACAATCAAAACTGGTACGAAATAGCGTCAGGATGGATGACCGATTGCCATCTCGCACTCGTCGCGGAAGTTCGCGGTACGTGTTATTTTCAGTATTGCCGACACAATTAATTGTTAGGTCATCAGTTTACGTGGTTTTTCGCCGCCTGAATGGGTTTCTTACCGTCGTGTTGCTAGACCCAAAATGATTTGCCTCAAGTTTACTAGAACCGGCACCTCACGAAAAGAAAAAAAAAAGCATACTAGTTGTTGTACTGTAGGAGATACTGTAAATGCAGCATGCATATGTCCCTAGCCATCCGGAAGAAATATCATTATTTCTTTCTAGCAGGGATCATCATGATGTTGGCTTTCATTAAGATGTTCCGCAGTGAGCAAGCAAGCAATTCTCTTTAGCTAATACTGCACACTACAGTACAATTCCAACAACTAAATTACAGGGTTCTCTACTCGAATTAAGGCTTTTATTTTTCACTTAACTAGCTTTTCAACAGTATATAACTTTAAGATGAGGTATACAAATCAATTATAGTAGATATTTCGAGTTCAGCTACTCTACCTAAAATCACATACGGCTGTTTCCTCTTCGTACTATCTCTTATAAATAACTAGAATTTAAAAGCTATAAGTCAAAAGATCCAGCCTAAAATAACTCACTTATTGTACAAGTGAACCAAAATGAATCACGAAAAATGCTTTTTAGGCAGATTAGAAAAAGATTATTTTTTTTTAAAAAAAAAGAAGCAACAATATCTTACACAATGCAACCCCGCCTTTTGCGACGAGCCAACAACCTTTCTCCTCCCCTTCCTCGAGTCTCGTCTCCTCTCTGGTTCTCTCCCGCCTCCCCCCATGCACCAACACGGCAACCACCAGTATCACCGCCACGCCCGAACCCAAACGGAAACACGCATGTAAACCCCAAACAGCCAACACGCAGAACACATACGCAGCCACAAGCACGCATATCGAGCTAAGAAGCTTCGGGCATGCGGCGGTCGGACTGGGAGGACCGGTGCAAGCGGCACCCGGAGCACCGGCTGTCCAAGGGCGTCTGCCCGTACTGCCTCCGGGACCGCCTCGCCCACCTCTCCGCCTCCTCCTCCGCCACCACCACCACGCGGGCCTCCTCCTCGGCGAGCACCTCACTCTACTCCTCCGCCGGCTCCCCTCCGCCCCACCACGCGGCCCTCTCGGCCGATGTCAGCGCCGTCCACGTTGTCGGCGGCGGCTCCTCCTTCGTCAACATCGCGGCCTTCTCGCAGCCGCTGATGCCGACATCGGTTAAGAAACAAGGGAGGCAAGAAGAGGCGAGCGGTAGAGAGGCTGTGAAGGGGAAGGAGGTGGAGAAGAAGAAGAGCCGCAAGAAGAACAAGATAGGGAGGTTCCTGTCGAGGCTCGTCGGATCGGAGAAGCGGCGGCAAACAGGGGATGGCGATGGCGGCGAGCTCTTCCATTCCAAGACCATGAAGGAGAAGACGTCCAAGTGGGTAGTCTTTTGATCAGACGGCGCCGTACCACGCATGCGAATTATGCTTGCGTTTTCTCGGTTCTTGCGTATGTGTTGTTCTTTACTCCCTCTATTTTTCCAAGTATTTTTGCGCTTGATTTTGATTTTCCCCCCGAATATTTTCGGGGTCGTGTATACGAGATCAAGTAATTAACATGTTGGTGATTTTGTACTTAACCATAAGGATAATCATAAGGGGAATTGCATATTCTGTAAAGCTAGAAGCCTAAGAATTATGGACAAAGTGTATATGGTTGTAAAATATTCCATGTTTGTACAGTATTTTTATTATAGTTTGCACTATATGAATGATCTTTCGAGTTGAACGATGGTCTGATAGCTTTGTTTACTTTGCTCAATATTGTTGTATACCGTGTGATTTTCTAGGGGGAGGACCCTGCCCAGCACGGCCCTTCTCGGCCTAGCACCCTCTAATTTTTCGTATACAATGGCAAAGGTAACATGAAAATGGAAGAAGGGCTCTAAACACCGTGCTAATTTTTTTTTACTAAAATCTGAAGGAGACTGAGCTAAATTGAGACAAACATAGCAACAATAATTAACGAGAATTGAATAATCTATCAAATACAACTTTATTATATAATTAGGGCTCCTGACCAATGTTGTTGTAGCTTATATGACAACACGACCCGAGCACCTCCTAGTCAGAAGGTTACATAGTTAGGGCGCTACATTTCTATAAACTTCTTTAGAAATATAGGAAGTTTTGACTAAACTAAAGAAGCTAATGATATCTTTGAAGTTTTGACTAAACTAAAGAAGCTAATGATATCTTTGAAGAAGTCAGGAAATACATGACGAGTGTCTCGATCTTAGTTTTTCCAAAAATCTTTACTTTTAGGGAGTGACTATTGCACAGGCGATTGAAATTTTTTATCTTTTAGTCACCTGAAGTTGCAGGTGATTTTTTGAAGGGGGAGCTGCAACTTCAGGTGATTGATGAATCACCTGAAGTTGTAGGTAATTTTTTTGGAGGGGGAGCTATAATTTCAGTTGATTGAGAGTAGAACTTCAGGTGACTGAGAGATAAAAATATTTCAGTCGTCTGTGCAATAGCAAAACCATTACTTTTATACCTAGCTACTACGCCACAAGCAATCAATGCAGTAATGGTCGCTAAAGTGAACATATCAAATGGCTAGTATACTACGTAAGCGAAGTTTTACATAGACCAAAAGAGCGATATTCAGAAATACAAAAACTCATATATGCTCTCCTTATGACTTCAACGAAACTAAGGCGTAACTTTCAGGCCCATAAAATTATGGAGCTGTCCGGATACCTCTCAGTCAAGTCCTCCAAACTATGAAATTATCAGGACGTATAGCAAAATAGACAATCGAACTTGAGGAGTTTGATCTCCATTTCATCTCATGAACAGCTATTAAGTTCCAGGCTTTAGCAGAATTCATTGCCGAACAGACAAATCATGAGCCTATCAAAGGGCCCAAGTACGAGAACCACTAGCAGTAAACTATGTACTTTGATGAGTCTTTGATGCTAAAGGGCTCTGAGGTTAGGGTAGTCTAGATCTCTCCTACTGGAAAAGGTATAAAAACACATATCCAGTTAAATTTTCTTGTCACAAACAATGTGGCAGAGTACAAATGTTTGTCGACAGGCCTATGAGCAGTAAGGCACCTGGGATTCGCATACTACTAGTGGTTATGAGAATTGCGCCTAATGGATATAAACCTTTAGTTGTACTTCCCCTTCCAGTTGGCCTTTTCAACTTCAAGTGAAAAAACTTCTCTTTCTTAACTATCGTCGAAAAAGACCTTCTAACTTGTATTTTAATCAAAGAATTCTAAGTCATGAATTCACTTAAAGTTCAGGGCCAACAACACGGATTGGATTATCTATTAGATACAGATTTAATACATAATTAAGGCTCTAAGCTATTATGGTTGTAGATCACCTGAAACAATACCACCCAAGTAACCCTTGTCAAAAAGATTACTGCTCATTTACCTGACCAGCCACTACTCAGAGATCCTATAATTCGATAACGGGGCTTAACTTCATGTAGCTTCCTGTGCAGTGAAATGGAGCACGTGCGCTTCTATCCCTAATAACCGCATGACGATTCAACCCTATGCTTCTGACGACAACCGCCTCACAGTTATCTTTATATGATTCCCTCTCACTGACTATAACCAATTAACAGTTATTGACAAGTTTCTCTCTCTAACAATAACCAAATACTCAACCAGATATGAGAAATCGGCAAGATATCTACTTGTATGGACAACCGATATCCTTTTGGCACTATTTAAACCTTATGGGAGAAGGCAAAAGGAGAATCATTCAATCAAGTAATAGACAATGGAGGCAAGGAATATCAATGTTAGGGCTAGTAGCATCTCCTTTGTAATCATTCATTAAGGGCAGACTATAATCCTAATATAACAATAAAGATAGTCCCATTTTATCCTCTTCAATTCTTCTGTGAGGCTCGACTTTCTCCTACATTTCGTAAGATTGATGATTTTATCATCGACACTCCTCTTTTAATCCTTCTGTGAGGCAAGAGCCTCAGATTTTTCTATAATTCATAAAATCAATGATTTAATCACCGATAATATTTTCATATAATTCAAATTTCTATATAAATAAAAATAAAGTGAAAAATACAATAAAAATACTTCACGCAAGATCAATAGCGCCGGCTGCAAGGTGAACTCGAGCCCAATGAAGCGCTGTGGTGGCTACCCCCCGGTCCATGTACTTTTGTGTTCGTGTTAGTACCCATTATTTATGGCCAGACTGGCGACATGTATTGGAGTACCCATTATTCATTGTCAGACTGGCGATACATACTGAACACAGAGATAACATACAGAGTAGAAATCAAAGGATAGAAAAGGGAATGTTCGTACCGTACACACTCAAATGGTCATATATGCACTGATACAAAAACTAATTTCTTTTCTAAATCCTTATTTGCTGCTCCAATTTTTATGTTCTAATCTTGTCAATCTTCTTCCTTTTGCTTTTGATCGTTTGCTTTTCTGCGTGGTTATTTATTAGGTGCTAATGGCCTGAATACTCTTTCTTTCCTCTCGTTTGCTTTTGATATTTTTGCTGGTGTCCTGATCCCGATTTGTCTCCATTTTCGCCAACTCTTCAGTCCGTCCTGCTTTCTTGGGCAGGGCAGCTCAACAAAGCAACACCAGTCGACAGTCCTTGGATTGCCTCCGGTATTCCCCCACTCTGCCCAATACAGCCATGATTAATTTACTGACCACATCAATAGCTTGTAAGGCCAGTCTTAGAGCAAGTATAATAATGGTTTTATAGCCAAGTTAGTCAGCATTTTTGTTGATGTGGAGAAGAGAAGAGAGGAGAGAGATGAGAGCTTGGCTCTAATGCAAGCAACAAGCTGGGCATAGGAGCCTATGCAGTGGTGGGCCTAGATAATAAATGTATGTGAGGAGGAATAGGAAAGAGAATGTGAGACATGGTACCACATAATAATAAAAAATCTTTTGTAGACAAATTATTGTATAACTTGGCATTTATAACTTGACTTATAGCCAAACACTTGGCTCTATTATTGGAATTGCTCTGGGAGGTTTCATGTCCCAGTTTCCAAGACTGCCATGTCACCTTTTCAGGTTTGGAGTGATGAATGAAACATGCTCTCTCAATGCACAGTTTCATCTGCACGGTTTCATATGCTATCTGCAGCATTTAATTCTGACATGTATTGTGATCAAATGTGCCATGTGAACTATGGCGGGAGAGGAGGGGAGACGGAGGGAGATGAGGGGAGATGGCGCACCGGATCCGGCGACGAGGAGGAGATGAAATAAAACGCTCTCAGTGTGCGTTTCACGCCGTTTCCAAGGTGGTGGAAACAGTGCCCATCCGTTTCTTCACCATGAAACGGTATTTCTCTCTTTCTTCTTTAATACAGTGCCATGTCATCAGTTTTGCTGATGTGTCATCTCATTTAATGCCTATGAAACTTTGATGAAATCCCCATTGAAACTGGCCTAATCGTAAATAATTAAGAAGTACACACTAATTAATATTGACCATCCATTACTTCACCAAGTAGTATAAGGAAGAGTCATTCCATTAGAGACAAAATTGGTAATGGTAGATCTAAACAACCATATAAATACGGCTGGGGATTCAGATTGGATTTGCCCCCTTCGTATAGGTTTCTGGTGTTGGCTTATAAATAGTAATAATTTATAAAAAGATATATTTATGTGCAATTTTACTCGAAATAAATGAAGTTCTTGCAGTGTGTACTACAATTAAATAATAGATCTTATCTTAAAAAACACTCTATTTAAAAACTAGATAATATAAAAAATTATTTACTATAAAAAAAGAGATTTTAAAAACCAATATAAACAGGACCGAAGCCTCCTCGTGACACTGTTAAGATCCGTATTTTTCTTCGTGGTTGCTAAACGCGTATTGCGGTAGCCATTAGGAATCAATCAAATCATAGAACATGATTAAGGGCCTGTTTGGTACAGCTCCACCAACTCTAGATCTACCAAAAATAGCTCCACTCCACGAATTTTTACCCAAACGCTCCAGCTCCACGAAATCTGGATCCACAAAAATACTGAATCTAGCTCCAGATTCATGAAATCCATGGAGCACCTCAAGGGGTGCTCCACGAAACCTTGTTTCGTATCTACTCGTGGAGTTGGGTGGTAATTACCCACCTTTTGCCACTGGTTACACACTCCATCCCATATCACCATAAAACCCATGGGCAAAACAGGCCATTCCCACCAAAAACTCAGTTTCGTGGATCTGGAGCTGCTGTGCAAGCCAAATAGTTTTGTCCAGCTCCATGGTGGGATCCCAGATTCACGGTGGAGCTGTTTTGGTGGATCTGCTACTCCAGATTCATTTTTTCAGTGGTGGAGCTCTGCCAAACAGGCCCTAACACTTCTGTCTACGAATGCTCTCCAATTGGTAACGACGCGCTAGTAGCTTTTCCAAGAAAATAACGTTTTGATCATTGCTGCAGTACGGGTTTTAAGTCAGTACTTTTAATCCAACATATAAGATAATGTTTTTGTTAAAAAAAATGATAAGGCACTGTTGTTGATCATAGTAAAAGACCGAACATGGCAACAGAACGGGGTGAATGGTACTTCAAAATTTTTCTCGAAATATTCACAACTCCTTCACTTCAATAGCTACAGAGCTATGAAGATTAAAATGGAAGATTACCACAAAACCCAGTGATTAGAAACATGAAAAGCCAAGAAAAATCAGCGAAAACAAAACTACCACAGTTAAATTTGCTGTACTACCGCTTGCTACAGTACTGTGGTACTTCCGCTGCTACAGTAAACTCAAGATGAACAGTGTTTTCGGCACGTTTCAAAATCTAAAATTGAGAGAAGTTTTGATCCGTAGATCTAAATGACATGAAAATTTGCAGAGATCTACCCTAGGATGTCCCGAACCTATTGCAACAAACGATTATAAAAATCATGGTTAAAGTTAAGACCTTTTTCAATTTGTTAGAAGGTTACACTAAAACCGAGTCAAAACCCCAAACCATCATGAATATAACTTGCTTGTGGGTAGATGATGGCTAAGATGGCTCTAGATGTATTCTCACATGTCACAACAAGCTAGAATACTGAAGAATCCCAGCGAAAAACCATCGGATCAGGAGATAAACCAAAAAGGCCAAAATCAAGCAAAATCGGGTTTTCTTGTAAATCTTGCTATCAAAGTGCCTGCATGGATGGAGATGTATTCCGAAGAATTATCTTCATATCTTACACATTCTTGACATAGCAAGATCACAAGAGAGAAAAAAGAGAGATCAAAACTAACCAAAAGTCAAGCACATTAATCAAAAACAAAAGAGACACAAGAGATGCAAAACGATTGATGTATTGCTTATTTGAGAAAGTAGGTTTTACAACCACTCCACCTTCGAGGACAAAGAGCACACAAAACACTCACTCTCAAACTCCAATCCTAGATATGAGAGCACAAGAGATGTGTTGGATGATTAACTCCACATATCTCAACCTACACCTCTTAATGGATCATATCCACTATTACAATGGAGAAACCCATTAACTACACATACACGGGTTTTGCTCTCACAAGTTCACTTATGCATGCTTTTCAAAGTGCATAGTGTGCATCCATTAAATCCTTAGTCTTGATCCAACCAGCTCTACCTTAACCTAAATTGATCCCCAACGTATCGTCCATGCGCCGTGGTTTTGATCCAAGATGTTTTTCAGTATTTTGGTTAAACTACTAAAATACCCTTACTTTACTTGGTCATCACCAACCACTGCAAGCAATCGCCATGCTTGCCATGTGTAGGTGCACCACTTGCTTGCCATATGGCGTTAAGTCTCTTCCATCCCAATTCCACCGAATCATAGCTCACTTGGTTCGTGTAAGCTACATGGCGCCATCCCACTGATCGAACTCACCTTCAACATTCCTACCTTTCCGTGCCATACTTGAGCTCACTATCTTACTCAGCATCCTTGATCGCTCTGTGTCTCAACTCCTCAATGAGCCCAGCCCCGATCCTCGTTGTTGATTATAGTTGACTCCAAGCGACCATGCACATTCAAAGACAAAAAAATCGTTTTCAGGCACAAGTTCTTCACAACTTAATATACATTAGCCAACACATGCATCATGCACCCTTAATCCAACGACCTAGGTCAAACTAGCTTAATCCATGACTTAATTCCCAAAATCTTATTTTTCTAGAAAGATCAGAAGTACCGTACTTACCATGCCGGTACTACCGCTACCCAAAGAGGTACTCTCGCACGCTGAAAATCTCACCTGTACATCTCTGAAAAAAGTACCGCATGCCAACCCAGTACTTCCGTCGAGCAGTACTACCGCACTTATGCCTACGGTACTTCCGCAATGCGGAACTGTTGCACTAATACATGCGGTACTTTCAATTTTCCTAACACTTCCAGAAAACAGTCCAGACCAAATGCAATCTTTGCAAAATTAATTGACCACTCCACAAACGTTGGAATGGTTCTTCACAATAGTATCATGGACCTTCTCACATGGACGCTTAGCAATTGCAAATGTGAACTTTCCATGACACGGGGCGTTGATGGAGACTTCGGCATCAACCTTTCATGGCGGCATTGCTCGCTTCGTTGGGGATGGCTGCCACCTTCAGGCCAGCACAGCGGCAACTGCTTGCTGCACCTCATATCGCTACTACTTAAAATAAGTAGTTGCTGGTGGTGGTTTACCACTATCTCCTAGTGGTTCATCTGCCATCCCACCACCTTTCACGTTAGTTTTGTGTTGACAGGTGGGCCATAGCCCAACTGATCCAATTGGGCCTACAGCCCATTCATTTCTTTCCTAGGCTGAGCTCCGATCCTTCTTCTCAACCTCATCCGTCATCAACGGCGCCGACACCGGCGTGTGTAATTAGTTTATCATCACCATCGATTTTATTTTAATTTCTACACATGCATGCACGTAACTGATTCTTTTTCTTATCTACTTTTGAGGATCAAATTAGTTGGTCCACTTGTCGCGCAAAACTAATATGAGATATTAGTTTATTTCCATAAACAGGCTTTTGTAGGTTATATTATCGAGCATGACTGTATGAGGGCAAAACATTTAGTCATTTAACCATGTAGTAATACTTCATATGAAGTAAGCTGTTTTTTTTCAAAATTTTCATTGGTGTTGTATAAATTCATTCTGATATTCCCTAACTTTTTATATCTTGAACATTTTATAGCCAGTTAATTCTGCTTTTTCAAGGCCTATATGTAGAATCAAGATACAGACGCTTTGTTCACAAGTCCTTTGAGCGTGTTCAGTGCATGGGAGAAGAGAAAAATATTGATATGTTGCATAAGAAATGTGTGTGAGGCATATCTTTATTGTTTCAGTTGGCATGTATTGATATAGACTTCCCCACCCGTCTACAGCCGAAGCCCCCATTTTTCCTTCTTTCGCATGTGTTGTTTCAGTTATTCAAAGCTGCATATAAGGTGTGATAAAAACTAAGTTACTTTTTTGTACACAAAATACTGGAAACTGGTATATCAAATGCATGGCAAGTGAAGCATATATGATTTTCATTTGTTCACCTCTCACAGTATTGATAGAATTAATTTTCTTTCAAGTATAAAATCGTGTTTGCATCCAAGAAAAATACCATATAGTGTCAGCCACAGAATTCTTTCCTTGTGCGGTTTCAACTTCATTTGTTACATTTACATTGTTCATTGCAATCTTGCTTTCCTTAAAAAGATATTATAAGAGAAAATAGATTCTATACCACTGAATAACATCCGATTCTATGAATTGCCACTGAATAATATTCTCTCTATTATATTCCATCAAATTGCAAAATTATTAAATTATATGTCATTGCCATCAATTAGGGTTTGTTTGCCCTTGGAAAATGATGATTTTGCTCTCAGTTCAAATCTATCCCTGTGATAAAAATTAAATATAGGGCAAATTGGCTTAGGTAAAAATACTAAAATTTGTTTGCTGGATCGTCGGGGTAGTGTAGAACTCAAATATAAAATTTCATGAATTGTCCCTTTCATTTGAGTTCTAGCTTTACTATAGAAAAATGAAAAATCATAATTTTATGGAGCTATGTGACATTTAGGAGCATGTAAGAATTTTTTCAGAATTTTTAGACCTTATTAAGTCTTCGTTTGTAAATATTAACCTTTATTAGAATTTGATTAAAAATCTAAAATTTTTCTTTGAACAGTGCGTTAAAATATTTTTCCTAGGTCATTGACATATTGAGCAATATCTTTATGAATTTTCATAATTTTTGAAGCACGTTTGCTATTTTAAATAAATTAAGTCTTTGCTCTTTTGAAAGGGGTATTTTGGTCTTTTTGAGAAGATAATGGCCTCCACTAATGGCAACGACATATAATAAAATTTTGGTTCAATTTGATGATGCACAATAGAAAGAGCGTTATTCAGTGACAATTCATAGAACCGGATGTTATCAGTAGTATAGAATCAATTTTCTCATATTGTAATGTAGTGTTAACATTTGCATGATTCATTGCAATCTTACTTTCATGAAGAAGATATTATATTGTATTTTTTAATTCTTTTGTAAGATTCACATAGTATAATATTTTATTTTTGTTGTAACACGTGGATATTTAACTAGTAGCTATAACAATTGCAATGGATTTCATGGGGAGAGAGATTAAGGTACGAATTATCAGATTTCATTAGATTCCCTGATTTCTCGGTTTGGTCCCAAAAAATTTCCACAAATAATACCTCTACAATAATGTTATCAACACAAAGTCTATATTGCCCCTTAGAAATCAATGCTAGATTTAATTTCTGCTTTCACTCATTACTACTAGCAGAATGTACCATGACGAGAATTAATAATCCTTAATAAATAGATTTAATGCCCACAATTATGTTGGACTAATAGTTCCTTCGAGTACCCCTAGTCGGAAAGAATATACTCGGATCAAGCCGAGTATCGACTACCCCTTGGTCGGAGGGGTACGTAATTAGACATGTGGACCCTATCATTCGACCAGATAGTAAATGCAGACATGTGGACCCTATCATTCGACTAGATAGTAAATGAACCGCAATCAACTATGTGCGGCAGTTAAAAGGGAACGTGCGTCCTTATCTCTACATCATAACCGCACGCATCCAACTTTCGTCTCTATCAATAACCGCTAGGCGATCATGTGTATGTAGAAGTCACTAATAACAATCAACAACGACGTGCGGGATTCATGAATAGTGAACCAACGAGGCATCTCCTTACGGGCTATAATTGCCCCCCTTCGATGCTTTATAAGAAGTAGTGTCAGGAGATGGAGAGGAGATAGAGCAAGATCTTCACAATCTCATTGCAACCGTTGCCTTGTACACGTCATTGTAATCTCTAGTAATATAAGAATATGAAGTAGGGTTATTATTTTCTCAATAAAAGGCTTGAGCTTGTCTAAAAACACATTATCTTTTCTTGCGTGATTTCGAGTGTAGTGCTCCTCACATTCACTTGGTAAGATCGGTGGTAATTCACCGACGCACCGTAAAAATTCTCAAGAAATAAACTCACTAATATGCGAGATAGCAAAAGATTACTTTGTCATGTTTGTTCAATTATTGTTAGGTCCCTTGCGAGTTGTCCAACTAGACATGTATGGATTGAAGTAGTGGTGCTCAAATCAACGAAGAATGGATTTTCAATTTCTAGATAGCAGCAGTCGAAATTCGATGAACGATGGTTTATATACACAAATTAAACCTGCATCTACGGCCGGGCACGACGAAAATAACAAGTAATATGAATATAGCCTGAAACAAAACCGAGAGAAGGTCAAAGAACAATAAACGAAAGGGATGGTTTACGAGGGAGCGCTAATCCGTGTAAGCCTTAAAAAACGAACAGATCATAGAAAACCCCATATACCGTACAATGTATTCATAAATATATACTATTTATCCAAAACATAATTTTGACAACTAATTTCTACGATAATATATTTATAAAATCCAATAAAACTATAATATTATGAAATTTCTTTTCTAAACAAATCTACATATATATTTTTCATGTACTCAATTTAAATATTTTAAAAGATATTGATAGTCAAAATTTTACAGGTTTAATTGCACCTATATTCAAAACGATATGTATTTGTGACCGAAGAGAGTATCATATTAAAATGATTATATCTGATTGGGGAATATCCTTATCAGTCGTGTCGTCTAGCTCGATGGCTCTGTTCATTTTGGCTTTTTAGCAGCTTTTGAGTTTTCTTAGCAATCATTATTTATTTAACTAATAAATAGTAGCTAAAGGCCAAAAGCTATAGCAAAAAAAAATCTCATACATGGCAGCACAGCAACCATTGGGACCTATAAGGCAGAGTTGTCCAAGAGGTGGTGTACCCGACTCCAACCGTGGAAGTTGCACCCCTGAATTGGAACTATGACCAGTGGATGTGGACTTGACAGCGACCTGACGATTCCTTCTGTCGACATGAAAATCAATTAACTTTTATTTCTAGTTTCAATTTAGAAAAGTCAAAATTAAATATGAATATTTAGCTTTTTAAAGCGGCTTCTTTACTCCTCTCGCTACCATATCACTCTAAGTATAAGACAGGGGTATAGGTACATCATCCACCCCGCTCTTCTTGCTTCTGTCACGCGCACGCATCTCTTTCTCACTTTTTACACCATGCATCTTTTCCTTTTAAAAGTCACTTCTTCCAACCACTACTACTCATTTTCAATCAAAAATCATAACCACAACTAAAAATCATTAGCTACTAGCAAAAGCTAATACAAACTCCACTTCAAGCCGCGGAGCCCAAGCAGCGCACGGGCGCCCATCGCCTCGAAAGCGCTCCGCTTTTTTGGGCGTTTTCGCAAGTGCAGGACAGGTGCGCACGGCAGGCACGGCCACACGGGGCTAACTTCCCCGCGGTACGAACCTGCTTCCGCGCGCACAGCAAAAGTTGGCCAAAACGTAGCGTGCGCCGTGCGGACAGGGGGTGGTCGCTGGCTCGCCGTGCGGGAAGCGCGCTGTGGAGGTTGCGGACTTGAGGGGGACGGACAACCGGCCGACCAGGCGGATCGCCGTTTGGGCCAGATCAAGCAAAGGGGGCAAGAAAAAGCATCAGTCGTCTTTGGTGCTTTCCGGCCCGTGCCAAACCGCACCGGGTAAGGCAAACGTGGACAGCATGGCACGGCCGAAAATAAGGCCTAATTTGGACCATTTAGCTTAAGAACCAGCCCTTTGGGCCAAATGGCGTACAGCTCGAAGTTAGTGATAAGCAGGTGCAAACGGGGTTTATCCACATCGATACCAGTTTCGGCCAGTCAGTTCAGTATCCGACCAGTTTCGGATTCGATATCAGATTAGTTTAGCTTGGGTTTGGCACAAAGTGTTCAATTCTATTCCGGTATCAACTGAAACGTACTATATTGACACCTAAAACAATACACAAAAGGGTTAATTCCGTACCGACTTTAATACCAGCCATTTCAGCTAATTCCGAGCATTTCGGACGGAATTGTCAATTTCATGATTTCCGGTACCGGGCTAATTGATGTGCGTGCGCGTGAAACCGTGGAGGCCCAACCGGGCCAAGTAGGGTTACTGCCAACACCTCATCTCCTAGCCTCCCCTGCTCCTACACCGCCACCTCCGCTTGCTTCCTATCCGCTCATTTCCTGAGGGGAAACCATAGGACACAGCTGCTGTTCCTCTCCTCCGTCGCGGTCAGCTCCTTTTGTTCGTGTCACCTCCGCCCGTCATCTTCTCTTCATTGGCTCTGATATGTGCCCGCGCGCCGATTTGGGGGCGCCGGCCTACGGCAGGCCGGCTCTGATTTGAGGCTTTGGTTGGTTGTTGCAAACTCCGCACCTCACCGAGCCACGACCTCGCTCAAATCCACACCTCACCGCAAGCCATTCTCCGATTTGGCCGCCCCTTTGGCGAGGGCGTACGACCCATGGCAAGGATGTGTTGGCCAAGACAGCGGAGCACTCTAGACGGTGGAGTAGTTTCTTGAATAGCACCACCATCTGGGTGCTAACTGCATCAAGGAAGCCGCGCGTGGCGGCCGGCACGGACATGCTCGGAATGGATCCAGCGCAGCTTGAGGCCATTCAACACTGCTAAGATGTTCGATCTACTCTGCTCCTTAATTGTCTCTACTGAATTCTACACTTCTTCTGTTACCTAAAACTTGTTTGATGGAATGATTGAATGGCCCATTTGCAGCACAATACTAGAAGGTATGCAATATGGGAGTTTCCTTCTAAGAGACATGCATTGTTCTTTCAGAAAACACTGTTGATTCGTGTTATCAATAATAGTTTTGCTTCTATTTCTTGCAGATCCTATATTTGCATTCACAGGACTGCTTGACAAGGTGAACGAGCTAGACTGTTACTATTTGCTCCAGTTCTTCTCATTCATTGGAAATATTCAAAGAATGCATGGTATGTCATTAATATTGTGATGTCATTTGTCATGTGCAATAGTAAAGTTGTTCCCAAGTAGTTTTTTAGAGAATAGCTTCAGATGATTGCAACTGCTTCATGTATTTTGTTCAGGTCTGCATGCTCATTACCTCTCTTGCTGCACATCTGAGTCATACTATCTAAAACAAGCCTTTATTTATTTATTTATTTATTTATTTTTCTTTTAGCACACATGCTGCCCCTAACAATGTTGGAGACAGATTTGCCACTCTTATGAGTCCAGTGGCGACAGATTTGCCACCCTGACCCATTGTTAGTGACTCAGGTGACCCCACATGTAAGTGACAGAGTGAATTGGTCAATCTTAAGAGTGGCAAAAAATTGAATCTCCCTTATTTGCATCCATGTTGTTTGAACTATAAAGTTTGAAGTGTCAGTTCCCTGCACGGTTCCAATATGGTTATGTATTTGAAGTTTGAAGTTTGAAGTGTCAGCTCCCTGCACGGTTCCAAAATTGCATGTAACATTGTAACTACCTGATCTTCATATTTATCCTATGGTTATGGAAGTATGGAATCGTGCATGGCTGCAGGCTGTGTGTAATTTTCTGTTATGCACTTATGCTCATTCTGCTTGCAGTAAGCCAGTAACTGTCGGTCAGGCCTTGCCAGCGTATCCAAGAAACAGAGTCGGTTAGCCTCTCTGGTTGAGAGAGAGAGCTTACTGTGTTGTTAATTGTGATGCTCTGAAGATTTGCAGCTGCAAAAGTGATAGTTGTGTGAGAAATTTGAACTTCTGAAGTGTCACTTTCAGCTTACTGTGTTGTGATGCTCTGATAATTACATGGATTGAACTATGTGTCATTTTTATCCTATAATTGTGTATTTGAATTTGAAGTGAGATTCCAAATGAATTATGTGTGCTCGTACGTATTAAAATCCAGAACGGTACATCGGTATAGGCTGGTACCGGTGTATTTTATACTAAGAGACAAATCAGAATGACGTCTGAAATAGAATTGACGACCTTGGTTTGGTATGGAATTCCGAAACACGATCATCCGCACTATTCGGAATGGGCAGCAGATATCGGATAGTTAACCGCCCGGATATCCAGGAAAACATATAGATAAGCGGCAGCACTCCGGCCGACTAGTCCAGCCCAGCCACTTCCTCACGGATTGTTTCTTGGGAAGTAGTAGCTGGCAGTTAGGCCTAGTATTAGCATGGGCTTTGTGCTAGTGTCGCTGTGTTAGTTTGAGCAATTGAGGGAGCTTTGGCTAGGGATTGGAACTTGGACGTGGTGGTAAGGCTGACAGTTGAAAGTCTGAAGTGATAGTGGTATGATTCAACATATATTTCTTTCTGTATGTGCTACTATCTATATGTATTTTTTATTTCCGACTCAAACCCGATATGTCTATGTGGTGACCATTTTATGTCTAAAACTCCGAATTAATATCTGTACGTACCTGCCCTGGCTATAAAAAAAAGGGGTTAAGATACAGTGTTAGCAATATCCATCCGAATCGGCTCTGTTTTGCATCTCTACCGACAAGCCTGGAAGTGTTCGATTACAAGTGTGGTAAAGCACGAGCTTGCAGTACTATTCAGATTGCTGTGCCATTGTTGTTGGAGGATTAAGTAGTTGGTTGTCATCAGTTGGACTGTACTAACTTTCACCGTCTCATCCGAGCTCCTGTCGACTTTACAGTTTACACACACACACACTCGATCTACAGTTCTACACTGCGTAACTTCGGGGGTATAAAAGCAGCATTAGAAAATGACACTTAAATCAAGGGCAACTCGTCACCAGGCAGCCAAACCCGGTCCAACAAAAGGCACAAATTGATCGATCAAAACCGGCATGCACATGCACACAAAACGCGCCATGCCGATTCCCAGGAGCTATTTGTTACTGAAGCTCTTCCACCGGAACAAGTTGCCGACCCTGCGCAGGGCCACCCGCCGCCGGCCAGGCAACCTCGGCATCGTCGAGAACACGCCTAGCTCGCCCTTCTGGTCGTCCATCGACCCGAAGATGTCGTGCACCGACCCCTCGAAATTCTCCGACATCCGCCGCGGCCGCACGAGCCCGCCCGGCGGCTTCATCTTCGGCTCCGATGGGTACCCGTTCGAACCCGGCAGTTCGATCGCCGATTGCGGCGACGAGGTGTCCTCCAGGTCCAATTTTCCAGCAGCGGCGGGGCTCGACGACGTGGCGACGAGCAGGCTCTGCAGCTCCTTGACGCTGTCGCGCGCCGCGGCCTCGCTGACCCGGAGGCACTCGAGCTCCTGCTTGGTGCACTTGACGGCGTTGTCCTTGTTCCCAACCATCTCCTTGAGCAGCGCGTTCTCGCTCCTAGCCTCCTCCAAAGCCTCCTTCACGAACTTCGTGTCCTTGACGGCCTGCTTCAGGATGTCCCGCAGCTTGGCGATCTCATCCCGCCCGGAGCGCTGCGACTCGAGGAGGCGCGTGTTCTCGCGCCGCGCCTCGGCGAGCTCGGCCTCCGTGGACTTCATGCACGCCGTGAACCCGGCCTCCTTGCCCCGCCACGCGGCGAACGACTCCTCGGCGTCGGCCCGGAGCCGGACCACCTCGTCGGACAGGGCGCGGAGCTTGTCGTCCTTGCGCTTGAGCGACACGTGCAGCCGGTCGGACTCGAGCCGGGCAGTCTCCGCTTCGTGCTGCGCGCGCGCCAGCTGCTGCCGCGTCGCGTGCAGCTCCGCGTTTACCTCCTTGAGGGCCAGCACGAGCTCCTCCATCGCCTTCTTGCTCTTCTCCTCCGCCGCGAGCGCCAGCCGCAGCTCGCCGTGCACCCTCTGCAAGTCGCGGTCGTACCGGCCCTTCGGCGTCGCGATGGGCGCGCTGGCCTCGAGTTTCTGCACTGTCTCTTGCAGCGAAGTGATCTCGATCCTGGCCTCCTCGAGTGAGATCTTGGTGAGCTCGAGCTGCTTCGTCTGCAACGCCAGCGACTCGAGCATCCGCTTCTCGGATTCCCTCGACGCGTCCAGCTCGGCCTCGAGCGTCTCGATCGTGGTGCGGTCGTTCGCCGAAGCCAGCGCCTTCCACTCGGTCACCTCCAGGACTCGGTGCGCGCGGTCGCGCTCCTCCCGCGCCTTGCGCAGCTCGCCGCGGAGCTCGGCGACCTGCTGCTCCATGTCCGGCCGGATCTGCTGCATCTTCTTTGCCTTGATTAAACGGTTCTTGAAATGCTGCACGGCGATCGGAGCAAGAATTCTTAGGCCATGATGGTGCTGCAATTGGAAATGCCCTAAACATTGAGGCATGTGGAGGAAGCAGTGGTTAAAAAAGAGCGTCGCATGCATGCATGCATTCTCAGGTTTTGCTAAAATATGTGGTGGGGGAACGGTAGTCTAAAATTGGGCGGTAATGACAACTTAAGGCCAGGCTTTATCTGAATTGGTGGTTCCCGCCACATTTTGGACATGAACGTTACTATATTTTGGAGTGTCGAGTGTCACATGTGATTCTCTCGCATTTCCCTGAATTATGGCACGATCATTTCATGAAACTAGAATGAATCCCGTGCCTTGCAACGGCCTACGATCGAGAAATGTGTTGGTGAATGTATGCATGTTTAACAAGTTTTCAGTTTGTAAACTATGAAGGATGAAGTATATTTAAATTATAAATGTCTAGATGATTGTACTGGAGCCCTAGAACTCCATATTCTAAAAAAAATTATCTAGAAGCTTGTGGTAGAGCTCAGTACTCTAAGCTCTTCCTTGATGAGGATTTGGAATGAGATTTACAGAGGAAGCAACCAGGATTAGGGGCGTTTATATTGATTTTTGCTAATACCTTTTGAATTTGGCTTATGAATAGTAACAGCTTATAAAAAGGGAAATTTTACCATCCTTGAGGGGGAAGAGGTACCAAATTTGAGCCGTTGATCACACTGATCGGACGACTGAGATTTGGCAGTACCTAGTGGTACCGGACGCGAGATACCAAGAGGTACAAGGTACCAAGAGGTACCAAATTTTGAGCCGTTGATCACACTGATTGAACGGCTGGATCTAATTTGGTACCTCTTGGTACCTTGTACCTCTTGGTACTTCCTCAAGGATAGAAAAACTGCTCAAAAAGTTTACAGAGAGAGACACTCATGTGCGATTTTGGCCGATATAAATAAAATCACTATAGCGTGTACTATAATCGACTAGTAGACCATACTTTAAAAAACATTCCGTTTGAAATATAGATATTATAGAAAAATTATTTATGGTAGAGAAATAGCTTATAGAAGCTAAAGCGAACACCCCCTTAGCTCTTCCATTGCAATCAATCAAATGTGTGTCTCCTTTCTAAACAATTTTGCAACCATGCCTAATAAGTTACAGTTAAATTATTGCCTCTTTGCACTTGGCAGTTTGCCGTGAGGATATTGTTCGACTGTTGAGCAATAACAGACCAAGGATTGCACCGTCCTCGAAGGAGGCCAAGTAACACATGGCTACTGTTTCGTTAATTATCGATGGGGCTAGATGATATACAAGCACAAGATTAATCCAATTCTACCGTCACTCATGGCGTTATTTCACGGCATCATGATGGAACCTCACCACGAAACATGGTTCCAATTAACGCTTTTTTTTGGGGGAAGCTAAAAGCTTTCATTCATAATCGAAGTTCTGGTTACAATCAGCCCGTAGGCAAGGAACAAGAAACTAGGGGCTAGAGTTCAGCCAAACTTGCAAGTCCCGTTGCGTGCAATCAAATTTAGCACAACAATGGGCCGCACAATTCGCTGACCTCCTCTCAAACTGAAAGATGAAAGAAGAAAAACCATAACTAAGCTCACTGACTTCAAGGATAGCACACCTGTGCTTCTGCCGACTCTACCAAAAATGCACTAGTTGTTGACAATCCGTCTCAACAATGACTTGACTATAACCTTGACAGCAGGCAAAGAACACACCATCACGAAACGCCAAAGCTTCAATGACCAAAGAATCTGCTATCCCACGGTAGGACTTACTCCAAGCACCTAAAAAGTATAATGTTGTCTTGCTACATGCTACTCCACCAGTACCTGCAATATTTGCTATGGATGATATTGCACCATCAGTATTTACCTTGACCTAGCCATCAGGTGGTCTTGTCCACGGACAAACACAGACAGGTCCGCACGGATGATCATATGTTCTTGGCAATTCCAATGAAGACGAGTTTCTCTAATGAATTCCATCGGCTATGCAGGAACATAACCATTCTCCTCATGAGTCCACTTATTTCTCGAAAGACCAAATTGACCACATAATCGACGATCTGTGCTCTCTCTATATCTGTGCACATGCACAATTGAGAGGAGAACATCACACTAGCTCAAAGGAATGTCAAGGGATGCAGCAAGCTTTGCTCCAACTGGCCACAAGGGGGTATATATATCCACACTACAAAAACTAGTTGTTAGAAGCAAAACCCTGAAAAAAATAGGAATTTCGAAAGTACCGCCGACTTGCGATCGGTACTTTCGCTCCCCTCAGCAACGGTCAAAAAACTAGTTATTGCAGACAAATCCGATAGTTTTGACGTGCAAAGTCTGGTACTACCGATCATCAGAAGTACCGCAGTACTCGTGCGGAACTACTGATTCACCAAGGATGGGACAACATCCACACAGGTTTCTTTTTTTAGAAAAAACGTATCACTACACAAGCCGGCCATTCCAGAACTTAGAAGCACCGCTCACACAGAGCCGGTAGTTTCGCTTGCTGATCGGACCGCCCACACAGAGCTATCGGATAGCTCACACAGAGCTGGTCGAAAGTTTCGATCATCGACTACACTGGTCCTCAACCACATCGGATAGTTCAACCACTCAGGTCTCAGACCACGTTGTCCGGTTCGACCACACAGGTCTCCGACTATGCTGTCTCTGACATATGACGGATTTTCACTTGACTTGATGATTAACTTTGATCATTTCCTCTTGGACATGCATAAACTCATGACGCATCTTCTCTTCTTGATAGCCTTTAATACATGAAGTCACCTTCCATTCCGTATCTTGATTTGATGATCTTCAACACAAGAAGTCAACCCAACTCATCATCATTTGTGAAACCCAACCTATTTATCAAAATCATAGAAAATTTAGTCCACAAATCAATTGTCATTAATTACCAAACTTCATCATTAACTCATAATGAAGGGATTAAATTCTACAATCTTTTCTTTTTTGGTAATTCATGACAATCTCAACAAATAATGAGATAGAAATTGAATTGCGAGTATACAACATATACACAACAATTGTATACTATAGAGTAAACTTTCAAAACAAAGCTTACACATCCGGTTATAATTGATAATTCAACCATTAACACATAATATAGGAACTAGATGACAACCTGATTATGAATGTATATATATACATACACTCATGGGATATGTTTCAAAGTAAAAATCCTTAAAAATTGTTGAAAGGAAAATATGGATCAATACTAATGAAACCTCAAAACATAGAGTGAACTCTCTCTAAATGTGTACATACAAGAATGTATATTAATGGCATATGCACATATTCAAGTTTGGCTATATATAGAGTTCAATTTATATTTTGAATATGAGGAATACACTAAGGTATAAGAATTTGATATTGAATGTATACCTCTTATGATTTTCACCTTTTCATCCAATGAGACTAAATAATATCATAATCAATAAACAAGTTAGTCCCACAATTAAATTTGTCATTATCACCAAAATCAACTTAATGGAGCTTGAACTTACAACTTGACCACCACAAGGAGTAGGAGGAGGTCACTTTAAAAGAATCTGTAAGTGAAGAAGAGTGAAACGCTGAAGCCGGATTTCCTCAAGAAGTTGAAGAAGAGGAACTTGAGGAGGACATACAAGCACCAGCTTTTGTAGCAACGATAGATCTATGGATAAATTATAAGCAAGATTGGATTGTCGATTCTAGTTGCTCCAATCATATGACTAGTGATGACAAGATGCTGCAAAATATGACTGAGTACAAGGGAAGGAAAATGGTGCTGACAGCTAATAACTCTAAGCTACCCATCTCTCATATAGGAAACACAGTTGTTCTAAGGTATGGTCCTCAATAACTCCATCTTGAGAAGGTTTATCATGTCTCAAGCTTGAAAAAAATCTATTGTCAGTGTCTCAATTGACAGCAGAAGGGAACTATGTACTCTTCGGCCCTAAAGAAGTTGTTGTTTTTAGAAAAATAAAGGTGATCAGCACACCTATCATGGAAAGAAAAACAAGATAGTCCATTTATGTGCTCTCTGTAGAGTCAGCATATGTGGACAAGATGCGAAATAATGAAACATCTTATCTCTAGCATGCACGACTTGGACATGTTAGCTACAATAAGTTAAAGGGAATAATGGAGAAACATGTGTTGAAAGGACTCCCTCATTTGGACATCCGGATAGACGTAGTCTGTGCTAGTTGTTAGTATGGCAAGGCTCACCAATTGCCAAACAAGAAGTGAGAACATCGGTCCAAAACACTCAGATGCGTTTGCCCCAGTCAAGCAAATATCACTTGGAGGCATAAGGTATATGGTGACATTTATCGACGACTTCTCAAGGTTTGTTTGGATTTACTTTATGAAAGAGAAATTTTAAACTTTTATGAAGTTCAAGGAATTTAAGAAGAAACATAGAGTGAACTTGATATAAAAGATTTAGTGCTTACACACTAACAATGGAAGAGAATATTTAATTATCTAATGAGTTCACTATCTATCCCAAGGAGCATAAGATAAAAAGACAATTAACTTGCCCCAATACTCCACAACAAAATAGAGTAGTGGAGCGCAAGAATCGTCACCTTGTAGAAACCTGTCGAAGTAAGCTACATGCTAAAAATGTACCAAGAAGATTCTGGATCGAGTGTATAAGGACTTGCAGTCTATGTGATTAATAGGATGTGTATTTGGCTGTGTATGCTATGTCTTCATGTCAGATCACTTGAGCGGTAAATTTGACAAGAAGGCTACTCAGTGCATCTTCGTTGGCTATGACGATGCTAAAAAAGGTTGGAGGTGTGATCCAACTACAGGCAAGTGCTACACTTCAAGAAATATTGTGTTTAATGAAGCCTCTTCATGGTGGACTCCCAAGAAGATTGAGATTTCTAAATCCCATGATTTAGATGAAGTTCTAGAAGAAATTAAACCAGAAGTTGAGGAGTAAGCATCAACTTCAAGTAAAGTTGAAGGAGCTCACCCAGTAAGGCCAGGAGTCCATGGAAGACTGGCAAACATCAGCCTATACTCGATGAACATTATCCAAATCAAGTGGAAGTTGAAGATCCTGTACATGAACTACGAAGATGTATAAGAAAGCGGAATCCCAATCCTAGATATGCTAATGCTACCCTATTGATGAGGTTATACCTATTGAGCTATCTTCTTACGAGGAAGCAGCACAAGGCCCTGAGTAGCGAAATGCTATAGAGGAAGAGGTTAAGGCATTAAAAGAAAATCAAACATGGGACTTAGTGTCAATACAAAAAGATGTGAAACCAATATCCTGTAAATGGGTCTATAAAAGCAAGACCCGTCCAGATGGTTTAATCGAAAGGTATAAAGCTCAACTTGTTGCTTGGGGATTCTCTCAACAATATGGGCTGGACTATGAAGAAACATCCAATCCTATGGTGAAGATAACTGTTCGAATCTTGCTTGCTTTGGCTGCTAGCAAGTCTTGGAAGTTGTGGCAGATGGATGTCAAAAATGTCTTCCTATATGGAGAGCTCAACAAGGACATCTATATGAAACAACAAAAATGCTTTGAGAGTTAGACTCAACTAGAATATGTCTGCAAATTGAAGAAGATGCTTTATGGCTTGAAGCAGGCTCCAAGAGCTTGGTATGGGAAAATCGGTGAGTTTCTAGTACAAAGTGGATTTAGAGTTGCTCCATCAGACCGTAGTCTATTTTTGAAGGCAAAAGAAGGTGGACTAGCAATAGTTCTAATCCACATTGATAATATAATCATCATTGGAGAAAATTACGAGGAGATACAGAGGACAAAAGAAAATTTCTTGGTTAGATTTCAAATGAAAGAGCTTAGAGAGTTAAAGCATTTCCTTGGACTTGAGGTGGAGCATACAAAGGAGTGGTTACTTTTAGGTTAACAAAAGCAAATGACCTTTTTCAAAGGTATAGGATGCTTGATTGCAAACCTATTTCTACTCCTATGGATACTAATACGAATCTACAAGAAGAGGAAGGAAAGGATCTAGAGTATGCGACCATGTATCGGCAGCTGGTCGGGAGTCTTATCTATCTCACACTTAGTCGACTAGATATTTCCTATGCCGTTGGCATTGTTAGTCAGTATATGACCAAGCCAAAAAAGCCTCATCTCAGTGCAATTAGACACATTCTCAGGTATGTTAAAGGCAACATTAATTATAGTATTTTATACAATAAAACAAAAGGATGCCAAGTGACTGGATACTGTAGCGCCAACTATGCCGGAGATTGCGACACACATCGATCAACCATAAGATATTTCTTCAATCTTGGATTATTAGCTGTATCTTGGTGCAGTAAGAGGTAGCCCACCGGGCATTATCAAGTACTAAAGCAAAATGTCGATCAGCAACAACAGTGGTACAAGAAAGCACTTGACTTAAGCAACTGATATCTCTACCAACCGACAGACTATCAAGTAAGTCTTTTCTGTGAAAATCTATCATCTATACGTTTAGCAGAGAATCCAGTATTTCATACAAGAACAAAATATATAGAAGTACACTATCATTATATAAGAGAGAAAGTACTTGAAGGAGATATCGAAATGGTGCCGATAAATACAGATGAATAAGCTGTATATATTCTTACAAAGAGTCTCAACAAAATAAAGTTCAAGAAATTTCGAGAGGCTCATCGGAATGATCTGCAAGACAACTTTGAAAACAAATATGCATTAAAGAGGAGTGTTGAAAATAGCAATACATATTTGTGATAAAGCTTTAAAAAAATGTCACTGTCAAATAAGTATGAACACAAGTCTAAACACAACCAGTGCGCTGCAGTCCAAGTCAAGAGAAGCGTATCCGTGAACTCTCTAGCTGTCAGTTGAACCTTTTCTTCATTGCTGTTGCAGCACATGAATGTCGACAAAGGGAACTAGCAAAGGGCATGTTCTTTAAGTCAAAAGCTGGGGGCTTTTGTCTTTTGCTACAGTACCTAACTTTCAAACGGAGTATTTTCTCAAGACGGGGTCTACAAGTTAAACGATCTACACGTTAAAAGCTCAACATCTGTATCAGCCAAAATCGCAAGTGAGTATCGGTCTCTCCGTAATCTGTACCGTAAACAGCCAAAATCTATAAACCGCAGCCGAAAAGAATAGGCCCAAAAGCCAGCTATGTGGTGGGCCTGGTGGCGTGTCCAGCTTCTTGTTTGCTGATATTTAGCTGTTAGGTGGTTTAGCCAATAAATAGATCTAGTATCTCCCTTAGAAGATAGAGCTGATGGAAGTATTGTATGCGTGTGTTGTGAGGGCTATGCTAAGATAGCAATATATGTAAGTCATAGTTTTATGTGTGAGATATGTATATTTCTAAAAATTGAGTGTCTTATCACTTTGTGATTTCAAACAGATAATATAAAGAGATATTATAGACAATAGTTATATGTAATAATCCTATTCAACGCCTGCTCCATCGATCCCTGCCTTCAGCTCCTGGTCCATCGTCTTCTATGCCGAAGACGCGCGCACGCGCAAGCTCATTGCGGGCGGCTGGGACGAGCGGTAGCGGCTCTCGGCGGCCGGCCGTGATCGCTTCCAATACCGGTAAAGAAACAGAGACGAAAGATGCACGTCTATGTATGCTGTGCTAGCCCTTATGTATCCATCTAACTTTTCTCCTTTTGTTTTCTCCCTGTGCTGATCCCATCCGAGCGAAAAAAATCCCGCACGACGTTGCGCCGTTCCATCCCCCATCTCCACGATTTTTCTCGGAATTTTTCGCAGCGATTTGGCTGGTGAAAAGGAGCGGGGCAGCGCAAGAACCCCTGGACGTAACACACGACGAACGTCCGGCATGCCCAATCTTCTTTCAATTTCTCCCTGTTCTGATCTCATATGAGCACAAAAGTTCTCACGATGTTCCGCCACTGCATCCCCCATCTCGGAGATTTTTCTCGGAATTTTTCGCAGCGGTTTGGTTGGTGAAAACTGAAAACAGCGAGGCGGCGCGACAACCCCCGGATGTAACCGCGACCAGCGTCCGGTGTTGGGGCTGATCGAAGCGTGGGCCAAGAGTGGGTCGAATCTTTTGCTTGGGCTGTGCATGAGCGTACATCACTTAGAGATGACCTCTCGTATAATTGGGCTTTATTTCTCTCTCTCTCGAGACCAAAGCATAATTGGGCTTTGCTCGTCAGGTGCCATTGGCTGCACGGGTTGCGCTCTGTTTGTTGTGTTTTTTTACCCTTTTGACTGTTTTGTTCTGCTGTTGACTGCACTACTCTTTACATCTCATTGATTCCCTTTCTTCCCCTTCTTCGATTTTGGGGGTTCAGCCATTTTAAGCTTCGTACTACCATGTTTTCTTTTCTTTTGTGGTCACTAGTCAGCTTTATATCAGCTATAGCATCTATTTATATTGGTTTCTGTTTCTAATATGAACTTCAATTTCTATAAGTCACTTCTATCAGTCACTACTATTCATCAGCCACTACTTTTCGCTTTCACATATTGTAATGTATTTTGTATTTTATTATATCATAATTTCGTAAGTCGTATGACGGTCTGAATATTGTAGTATCTTTTGTTGCATCGTCTTTCTTATATAATACACTACTATTCATCAGTCAATATTATTTATCAGCAGTTACTATTTATAAGCCGTATCTAAAAGTCATTAGCAAAAGCTAATATGAACAGACCCTTAAGCTCTATTGCCTGAGGAAGCAGTGAAGAAGGGAGTCGAGTCTCCCAACTTATTTGGCTGAAGAATTCAATTTTTTGAGATAATTGTGACCGGTATAATTCAGATGACAGATGGTGCTGATGAGCAATGAAGTTTGATAGGGAGGTGTAAAACTTCGGCACGGGATGTTTACATGCAGTACACACAGGGTTTCTTTTGGCAGCAATCAAACCAATTATTTTCTACTGGAGCGGGTAGCAAACTTCGCAGCCTGCATGGGTTGCAAATTCATGTGCGATATCATTTCATTTGTCCATCCATATGGTGCACCTGAGACTCTTCCCCTGGAGCAGCAGGTCAAAAGCCGTGTTGATGTCCTTCAGGGCAACCTCGTGAGTTATGAACTTGTCCAATTCCAGCTCCTGCGGTGACAGAGAAGTAAACACATGGCATTTTCCTGAATCAAAATATGACGAATCTACCACTGGCCTAGAGTTGAATGGTACGTGACACTAGATCGGTCTGATGGGCGTCTGAGGCTGACCTTGTTCAGGTACTTCTCGGCGAGAATGGGAATGTCGTGCTTAGGTTTCACCCCTCCGAAGAGTGATCCCATGATGCATTTCCCGTTGAGGATCTCCAATGCAGGTATGGACAAAGGAGAACGGTGCATTTCCACTCCAAGAATGATCGTCTTGCCCCATCCCTGCATCAATAACACATGAACAATTAATAGGACTCTGAGTTACTGGTCTCTAATCCTTTGCATGAAAGATGGATCAGTGTGTGTACATACTTCTCGGGAGCTGCGAAATGCTTCGCTCATCAGCGACGCCAGCCCGATGCACTCGAAACAGTAGTCTGCTCCGGAGTCAGTCATCTCGATGATCACCTGTTTCCCATGGAAGCACGGGCGTGTCAATGCAGGATTTCGACATAAACGTTAAGGAAATGATGTGATTCATGTGGTAAGAACATGGCTCATCACCTGGCTGACAGATTTCTCTCCAAGTTCTTGTGGATTGATGAAATGTGTCACACCGAACTTCTTTCCTGCAACACGAACAAAACAGTGGATGGAATGCGTCAGACTTCATAATGTCTTAATATTCAGACTTCAGAGCCGTTTCACGGCCTAAACAGAAGGCCTTGCCGAGTTCATGTTTCTCGGGGTTTAAATCCACGCCGATGATCTTTGACGCCCCACAAATCCTGGCTCCTTCAGCCACCTGAAAGTAAAATATTGCACTGTTAATGCATAGCTGCTGTATATGCCAAGGGCAAAAGAGTAATTTCCCATTTGATAAAAGGAAAAAAAAGGGGAAAAGAAAAATAGAAAGAGGGGCCCACCTGTCGGTGGGCTGAAGGGAGGCAAAAGGGGGGAGGCCGAAGCCTCCTCGTGCCCCAGACCGAGCGGGCGCTCTGGAGGGTGATGGCGGTGGCGATTTCGGAGGGCGGCGCGGCGGAGAGAGGCGGGACCAGCGGGTCGGCTCGTTGGCGGCTCGGTCTCTCCCGCGACCCCTTCTCCCATGCGACTCGCGCATCCCCTCTCCCGTTGGGTTCGGTGCTCCTCTTCTTCCCGCAAGAATCGGTCCTCAGATCCGGATAAGAGGTGAGTATGGGGTGAGGTGGTGGTGCGTGAGACCCGGTCCCGATCGGTTGGTGGCGCCGCCGAGTGCTCATCCCCTCTCCTCTCTCTTGGCCATAAATGGCGGCCGGCTCTTTGTTTGGGGATATAAGCGGAACAGTGAGCTTCTCCTCTCTTTCTTTGATTCTTTGCCTGTGGTGTTTGACGACGGTGGTTCCCTGGTGCTCTCCGGTGAGGTGCTTGGCCGGCTCCTCCCCTGTGCTTGTGCGGCGTACCTCTACCTCGACTCGGCCGGCATGTGCTTCACTTCGGCGAGAGGGCTTTGTATCTCCGTGCCTACTGACCTCTCTCACGGTGGTGTGGGAGGCAATAGGTTTTCTGGGACAGCGCGCAAGCGTGCCTAGCCCCGCTTCTTCCGGTGGTTTCAATATCACCGTGCCGTGAGTGATTCTGTGATTCTCCTTTTGCACTCGTGGCGCAGTGCTAGTTAATTGATCTTCGCTTATCCGTGCCGAGTAACATAGATTGCTTGTGGGATTTGTGATTGCTCAATGATATAAGAAATCATATTCGAGATTGGTAGATTTAATCTTTGAGCTCTAATTGCTATCACTTGTGTCATTAGATTATGCTCATGTTCTGTTATTAATGTTAATTGTGAACTTTGCATGATATACACCGGTCATATATATTCTGTATGTGTGATTTGTTTGAGGTCGTCTTTAGCTTGTAGAAATTCCACATATATGCTGCAGATCTGTTAGAAGTCATAGGTTGCTATTAACTTTGGTTCGCCATCGCAAAAGACATCTTATATGTGTTGGATTTGCTCTAGCTAATTTCTAGCTGAATACATACATGTGGTGAATATATTGAAATATAGAGCTCAAAGATTGAATTCTAATTTGGTATAACCAATCGATGAAAAGTATATGATTTAGTAGCGGACGCCAAGAATAATCTTGTGCAACCCTACATTTGAGAGCACAAATAATCAATTAAACTTGAGCTTATTGCTAGTCTTAATTGATACATGCTTTATTCTTTGACATACATATTCATGTCTAGAATGTTATCATTTCTATTATTGAATATGTGGTATACCATGGATGATATGCTCAATTCATATAGTTTCATATATGCTATGTCATTTATATATGAATTGATGTCTTTGATGTGCTTATATGATTATATTGGAATTATATTTATATCTTTGCTTATACCGCAAATATTACAACAATCCAGAAAACCTATTTTGAAAGAAATGGCTTCCTCATCCGATGTCGTGAAACTCAAGTGTTTGACGAGTCAATTTCAAGCTACCGCAAAGCGAAGGCCAAACTTTGGTGATCGACCTTAAGCTCTTCCGGTCATCTCAAATCCACCGCGCTTCTCGAGATCCCGAGACGATGAAATGGGAAGATGCTAATAATGCGCCTTAGCCCGCTTGTCGCCATCCTATTTAATCGCTTGTTTGACGCCTATGTCAACTTCACTAATGCCAAACAACTTTGGGATGAGCTCGAGGAGAAATACTCGAGGAGATAATGGAAATGAGTCCTTTGTTACAGCCAATTACTTGAACTACAAGATGGTTGAGGGTCGGTCGGTGATGGAGCACTCCATGAGCTTCAACTCCATGTACGTGACTTATGTCGACGATCGCGCTCTGCTCGAGAAGTTTCAAGTCAATGTCATTTTGGCTAAGTTACGCCTCGTGGCGTGACTTTGTGACCGCCGAGGCATATAAAGGAGCGCTTGACGCCAATGAGTCGTCGCCTACTATTAATGTCGAGGAGCGTGCTAGAGCCGTGACGGCTCCGAAAGGCTCAAGTTCGTGCTCATCAAGTTCAACTTAAGAATGGTGGAGGACCCGGGAAACCCAAGTTCAAGAGTCACCCCAAGTCAAGCTACACCCTAAGAAAATGAAGAAGAAGAAGGAGGACATCGTCCGCTTCGCTTATGTGAGGCCGCCATAAGGCCAATCATTGCCGCAATCGAAAGGGCAAGGGTCCATCTCCGGTCAGCACAAAGCCACAAGGTCGAGGTCCATGTCGCACCTGCTAGCACCACCGTAAGAGTACGCACTATGGCCTTTATGGCAAATCCATCTATTGATTGGTGGATTGATACAGGTGCTACTAGACATATATGTGCTGATAGATCTTGTTTTTCTTCATTTCAAGGTGAAGGTGGTGGATCCGTCCTAATGGGCAACGGAGCCGCCGCGACAGTACGTGGGATTGGACAGGTTTACCTGAAGCTTACTTCGGGCAAAACACTCATCCTAAGAGACGTGCTGTACGTGCCTGCGATGACGCGCAATCTCCTTAGCGGGTCAATGTTATGTAGGCAAGGAATAAAGCTTGTGTTTGAATCAAATAAGGTCATTTTGACCAAGTTTGGTAATTTTGTGGGCAAAGGCTATGATAGCGGAGGCATGTTCCGCTTATCCATCCTTGATTTGAATAATGTAAACATTTACAATGTTTCCCATTGCAATAAAGTTCATGATATTTGGCATTCACGGTTGTGTCATGTAAATTTTGAAGCCATTACGCGGTTAAGTAAGATGAGTTTAATTCCGAGCTATAATTATGAGAAGGGTTCAAAATGCGAAGTGTGTGTGCAAGCTAAGCAGCCCTGAAAACCTTTTCATAGCGTTGAAGGGCGAAGCACTTCTCCACTTGAACTAATCCACTCTGATCTTTGTGAGATGAATGGAATATTAACTAAAGGTGGCAAACGGTATTTCTTAACTCTCATAGATGATGCGACTAAGTATTGCTATATTTATCTACTTAAGTCGAAAGATGAAGCACTTGAATACTTTAAAATCTACAAAGCTGAAGTTGAAAATCAACTAGAAAAGAAAATCAAACGGTTAAGATCGGACCGAGGCGGTGAGTACGTCTCACATGAGTTCTCCCACCTGTGAAGAAAGTGGAATAATTCACGGTTACTCCACCTTACTCACCCCAATCTAATGGAATAGCCGAAAGGAAGAACCGAACTCTTTGTGACTTGGTTAACGCCATGCTTCGAGTTCGTGTATGTCGGACTATTGGTGGGGTGAGACAGCTTCACAGCTAACTATGTCTCGAATAGGGTTCCACCGCAATCGGAGGAAACACCCTATGAAGGATGGAAGGGGAGAAAACCCAACTTATCCTATTTTCGAACGTAGGGATGCCTTGCAAAAGTGCATGTACCGTTGCCGAAGAAAAGGAAGCTTGGTCCTAAGACCGTTGATTGTGTCTTTCTAGGATATGCTATTAATAGCACGGCTTATAGATTTCTAGTGGTCAAATCCGAGGTGAGTGACATCGCTACTAATATAGTGATGGAATATCGTGATGCGACATTCTTTGAGCATGTGTTTCCTATGAGACTGAATAATGACAGTGGACATATCGGTGAAGATGATTTCTCTATTCTTCCTAGTGTGGATAACACCGCTCCAGATTTGGAGTTGAGGAGGAGTAAGAGACAGAGGATCGAGAAGTCACTTGGGGATGAATTTGTCACCTATGTCGTGGATGATGAACCACGAACCCTTTCAGAGGCATACGATCTCCTGGATGTGGATTATCGAAGGAGGCAATCAGAGCGAGATGGACTCCATCATTGCTAACGGAACTTGGGAAATTGCAGATCTCCCGCTTTGGTTGTAAGCCGAGGGTTGCAAGTGGATCTTTAAAAGAAAGCGCAGACTGATGGTACTATTGAAAAGTACAAGGCCCGATTAGTGGCTAAAGGTTTCACGCAAAAAGAAGGTGAAGACTATTTTGACACATACTCTCCTGTGGCTCGTCTACCCACAATTCGAGTGCTTTTAGCGCTAGCCGCTGCATACAAACTCCTAGTACATCAAATGGATGTAAAGACCGCTTCCTAAACGGTGAGTGGATGAGGAGATTTATATGCTGCAGCCCGAAGGATTTGTGGTTGAGGGGCAAGAAAGGAAAGTATGTCGATTGATTAAATCTTTGTATGGTCTAAAGCAAGCTCCTAAGCAATGGCATGAGAAATTCGATAGTACGATGACGCTCGGCTTCTGTAAACGGCCGATAAATGTGTATACTATCGCTTTAATGGGGCGAAGGTGTCATTCTATGTCTTTACGTAGATGATATATTGCTATTTGGGACCAACATAGATGTGATCAATAGCACAAAGTCTTTCCTTTCCCGCACTTTGATATGAAAGACTGGGTGAAGTTGATGTTATCTTAAACATTAAGCTTATAAAGGGTGAGAATGGGATTACTCTTTCGCAATTCCATTATGTGGATAAAGTCCTAACCAGATTTGGGTTTAAGGATCAGAAGCCAAGCTACACCTTACGATCCAAATGCAAAGCTGCATAAGAACACCGGGCATGGGAAGGATCAACTTAAATATTCTCAAATCATAGGATCCTTGATGTATCTAACTAGTGCGACTAGGCCAGACATCTCATATGTCAGATGCGATTGAGTCGTTATACGTCCAATCCAGAGATGATCATTGGATTGCACTAGAAAGAGTACTAAAATACTTGAAAGGAAATCCTAATTTGGGAATACATTACTCGGTCATCCAAATAGCCTTGGAAGGATTCAGTGATTCTAACTGGATCAGTGACTCGGATGACATGAAGGCTACGAGTGGTTATGTATTCACTCTAGCAGGTGGGGCCGTGTCGTGGAAGTCTTCTAAACAGACTATTATTACACGGTCCACCATGGAGGCTGAATTGGTAGCTCTTGATTCAATGCATCAGAGAGGCGTAATGGATTCGAGAACTCCTTTCGACCTACCGCGCCGGAAAAGCCTATTCCAAAGAATACTTACCTATCGCGATAACCAAACCGTTCTAGTTAAGGCCAAGAGTAGGAAAGATAATATGAAGTCTTCAAAACATATAAAACGCCGACTTAAGTCGGTAAGGCATGCCGAGAGACGGTGTTATTTCAGAGAATACATCCACCGAAGGAACTTGGCGATCCTTTCACTAAAGGATTGGCGCGAAGGTCATCCAAGCAACACACAGGAATGGGGCTTATACCAGATAAAGGCTCACATTGGTGGTAACCTATCCTAGTAGATCGGAGATCCCGTGTACTAGGCTCTAGGACAACAAACTGTGTGGGATTAGAGAGCACATCAAACGGGTCCCATTAGCTGCAGTGCTCTGTCTGTATGGAAGGTTGAGCTTTGGCTCTTAATGAACTCTAGGTCTATATGACTTATGGAATCGTCCACAGATTCCTAGAAGATTTCACCTACGTGAGTGTGATTGTGAGGTCGCAATCAAAGAAAGATAAGGGTATACATTCTTAATCACTCATGAGTAAGATACGGACATGACCTAACGCCCCAACCCGAGAGGAAAGGGCAAGCCGCCCAAGATGTAATGTGACTTGGGCGAAAATTCTCACACCAAGGCATTGGATCAAGGCGTAGTTCTCCTTTGTCCATGCAGAGTCGTAGTCCTTGTCGCTAGGCTTTGGGTTCAAACCCAAAGGTACCCATAGTCGAACAAATTGTATATTAAACAAGACATTGAGCATCAATTATCAATTGAGAAATTGGTGGGGATCATTGTATATGCCAAGGGCAAAAGAGTAATTTCCATTTGATAAAAGGAAAAAAGGGGAAAAGAAAATAGAAAGAGGCCACACTGCCGGTGGGCCGGGGGAGGCAAAGGGGAGGCCGGCCCTCCTCGTGCCCTGCATCGAGCGGGCGCTCTGGAGGTGATGGCGGCGCGATTTCGAGGGCGGCGCGCGAGAGAGGCGGGACCAGCGGGTCGGCTCGCTGGCGGCTCGGTCTCTCCCGCGACCCCTTCTCCCGTGCGACTCGCGATCCCCTCTCCCGTTGGGTTGGCGCCCTCTTCTTCCCGCAAGAATCGGTCCTCGATCCGGATGAGAGGTGAGTATGGGGTGAGGTGGTGGTGCGTGAGACCCGGTCCCGACGGTTGGTGGCGCCGCCGAGTGCTCATCCCCTCTCTCTCTCTTGGCCATAAATGGCGGCCGGCTCTTTGTTTGGGGATAAGCGAACAGTGAGCTTCTCCTCTCTTTCTTTGATTCTTTGCCTGTGGTGTTTGACGACGGTGGTTCCTCGGTGCTCTCCAGTGAGGTGCTTGGCCGGCCCTCCCCGTGCTTGTGCGGCGTACTCTACCTCGACTCGGCCGGCGTGTGCTTCACTTCGGCGAGAGGGCTTTGTATCTCGTGCCTCACCGACCTCTCTCACGGTGGTGTGGAGGCAATAGGTTTTCGGGGACAGCGCAGCGTGCCTAGCCCCGCTCTTCCGGTGGTTTCAATATCACCCGTGCCGTGAGTGATTCTGTGATTCTCCTTTTGCACTCGTGTGCGTTGCTAGTTAATTGATCTTCGCTTATCCGTGCCGAGTAACATAGATTGCTTGTGGGATTTGTGATTGCTCAATGATATAAGAAATCATATTCGAGATTGGTAGATTTAATCTTTGAGCTCTAATTGCTATCACTTGTGTCATTAGATTATGCTCATGTTCTCGTTATTAATGTTAATTGTGAACTTTGCATGATATACACCGGTCATATATATTCGTGTATGTGTGATTTGTTTGAGGTCGTCTTTAGCTTGTAGAAATTCCACATATATGTCGCAGATCTGTTAGAAGTCATAGGTTGCTATTAACTTTGGTTCGCCATCGCAAAAGACATCTTATATGTGTTGGATTTGCTCTAGCTAATTTCTAGTGAATACATACATGTGGTGAATATATTGAAATATAGAGCTCAAAGATTGAATTCTAATTTGGTATAACCAATCGATGAAAAGTATATGATTTAGTAGCGGACTGCCAAGAATAATCTTGTGCAACCCTACATTTGAGAGCACAAATAATCAATTAAACTTGAGCTTATTGCTAGTCTTAATTGATACATGCTTTATTCTTTGACATACATATTCATGTCTAGAATGTTATCATTTCTATTATTGAATATGTGGTATACCATGGATGATATGCTCAATTCATATAGTTTCATATATGCTATGTCATTTATATATGAATTGATGTCTTTGATGTGCTTATATGATTATATTGGAATTATATTTATATCTTTGCTTATACCGCAAATATTACAACAATCCAGAAAACCTATTTTGAAAGAAATGGCTTCCTCATCTGATGTCGTGAAACCTGAAGTGTTTGACGGAGTCAATTTCAAGCGCTGGCAGGCGAAGGCCAAACTTTGGCTGACTGACCTTAAGCTCTTCTGGGTCATCTCAAATCCACCGCGCTTCCCCGAGATCCCCGAGACGATGAAATGGGAAGATGCTAATAATGCGCCTTAGCCCGCTTGTCGCCATCCTATTTAATCGCTTGTTTGACGCCTATGTCAACTTCACTAATGCCAAACAACTTTGGGATGAGCTCGAGGAGAAATACTCCGAGGAGATAATGGAAATGAGTCCTTTGTTACAGCCAATTACTTGAACTACAAGATGGTTGAGGGCGGTCGGTGATGGAGCAGCTCCATGAGCTTCAACTCCATGTACGTGACTTATGTCGAGACGATCGCGCTCTCGAGAAGTTTCAAGTCAATGTCATTTTGGCTAAGTTACGCCTCGTGGCGTGACTTTGTGACCGCCGGAGGCATATAAAGGAGCGCTTGACGCTCAATGAGTCGTCGCCTACTATTAATGTCGAGGAGCGTGCTAGAGCCGTGACGGCCCGGAAAGGCTCAAGTTCGTGCTCATCAAGTTCAACTTAAGAATGGTGGAGGACCCGGGAAACCCAAGTTCAAGAGTCACCCCAAGTCAAGCTACACCTAAGAAAATGAAGAAGAAGAAGGAGGACATCGCGCGCTTCGCTTATGTGAGGTCGCCATAAGGCCAATCATTGCCGCAATCGAAAGGGCAAGGGTCCATCTCCGGGTCAGCACAAAGCCACAAGGCTGAGGTCCATGTCGCGCTGGCTAGCACCAGCTCAGAAGAGTACGTACCTATGGCCTTTATGGCAAATCCATCTATTGATTGGTGGATTGATACAGGTGCTACTAGACATATATGTGCTGATAGATCTTGTTTTTCTTCATTTCAAGGTGAAGGTGGTGGATCCGTCCTAATGGGCAACGGAGCCGCCGCGACAGTACGTGGGATTGGACAGGTTTACCTGAAGCTTACTTCGGGCAAAACACTCATCCTAAGAGACGTGCTGTACGTGCCTGCGATGACGCGCAATCTCCTTAGCGGGTCAATGTTATGTAGGCAAGGAATAAAGCTTGTGTTTGAATCAAATAAGGTCATTTTGACCAAGTTTGGTAATTTTGTGGGCAAAGGCTATGATAGCGGAGGCATGTTCCGCTTATCCATCCTTGATTTGAATAATGTAAACATTTACAATGTTTCCTATTGCAATAAAGTTCATGATATTTGGCATTCACGGTTGTGTCATGTAAATTTTGAAGCCATTACGCGTTAAGTAAGATGAGTTTAATTCGAGCTATAATTATGAGAAGGGTTCAAAATGCGAAGTGTGTGTGCAAGCTAAGCAAACTCAAAACCTTTTCATAGCGTTGAAGGGCGAAGCACTTCTCCACTTGAACTAATCCACTCGATCTTTGTGAGATGAATGGAATATTAACTAAAGGTGGCAAACGGTATTTCTTAACTCTCATAGATGATGCGACTAAGTATTGCTATATTTATCTACTTAAGTCGAAAGATGAAGCACTTGAATACTTTAAAATCTACAAAGTGAAGTTGAAAATCAACTAGAAAAGAAAATCAAACGGTTAAGATCGGACCGAGGCGTGAGTACGTCTCACATGAGTTCTCCCAATTCGTGAAGAAAGTGGAATAATTCACGGTTACTCCACCTTACTCACCCCAATCTAATGGAATAGCCGAAAGGAAGAACCGAACTCTTTGTGACTTGGTTAACGCCATGCTTCGAGTTCGGTATGTCTGACTATTGGTGGGTGAGACAGCTCACAGCTAACTATGTCCGAATAGGGTTCCACCTCGCAATCGGAGGAAACACCCTATGAAGGATGGAAGGAGAAACCCAACTTATCCTATTTTCGAACGTAGGGATGCCTTGCAAAAGTGCATGTACCGTTGCCGAAGAAAAGGAAGCTTGGTCCTAAGACCGTTGATTGTGTCTTTCTAGGATATGCTATTAATAGCACGGCTTATAGATTTCTAGTGGTCAAATCCGAGGTGAGTGACATCGCTACTAATATAGTGATGGAATATCGTGATGCGACATTCTTTGAGCATGTGTTTCCTATGAGACTGAATAATGACAGTGGACATATCGGTGAAGATGATTTCTCTATTCTTCCTAGTGTGGATAACACCGCTCCAGATTTGGAGTTGAGGAGGAGTAAGAGACAGAGGATCGAGAAGTCACTTGGGGATGAATTTGTCACCTATGTCGTGGATGATGAACCACGAACCCTTTCGAGGCATACGATCTCCGGATGTGGATTATCGAAGGAGGCATCAGAGCGAGATGGACTCCATCATTGCTAACGGAACTTGGGAAATTGCAGATCTCCCGCCGGTTGTAAGCCGAGGTTGCAAGTGGATCTTTAAAAGAAAGCGCAGACTGATGGTACTATTGAAAAGTACAAGGCCCGATTAGTGGCTAAAGGTTTCACGCAAAAGAAGGTGAAGACTATTTTGACACATACTCTCCTGGCTCGCCTACCCACAATTCGAGTGCTTTTAGCGCTAGCCGCTGCATACAAACTCCTAGTACATCAAATGGATGTAAAGACCGCTTTCCTAAACGGTGAGTGGATGAGGAGATTTATATGCCGCAGCAAAGGATTTGTGGTTGAGGGGCAAGAAAGGAAAGTATGTCGATTGATTAAATCTTTGTATGGTCTAAAGCAAGCTCCTAAGCAATGGCATGAGAAATTCGATAGTACGATGACGCTTGGTCTTCTCGTAAACGGGTTCGATAAATGTGTATACTATCGCTTTAATGGGGGCGAAGGTGTCATTCTATGTCTTTACGTAGATGATATATTGCTATTTGGGACCAACATAGATGTGATCAATAGCACAAAGTCTTTCCTTTCCTGCATTTTGATATGAAAGACCGGGTGAAGTTGATGTTATCTTAAACATTAAGCTTATAAAGGGTGAGAATGGGATTACTCTTTCGCAATTCCATTATGTGGATAAAGTCCTAACTGATTTGGGTTTAAGGATCAGTAAGCCAGTGCTACACCTTACGATCCAAATGCAAAGCGCATAAGAACACCGGGCATGGGAAGGATCAACTTAAATATTCTCAAATCATAGGATCCTTGATGTATCTAACTAGTGCGACTAGGCCGGACATCTCATATGTCAGATGCGATTGAGTCGTTATACGTCCAATCCAGAGATGATCATTGGATTGCACTAGAAAGAGTACTAAAATACTTGAAAGGAAATCCTAATTTGGGAATACATTACTCGGTCATCCAGCGCCTTGGAAGGATTCATGATTCTAATCGGATCGCTGACTCGATGACATGAAGGCTACGAGTGGTTATGTATTCACTCTAGCAGGTGGGGCCGTGTCGTGGAAGTCTTCTAAACAGACTATTATTACACGGTCCACCATGGAGGCTGAATTGGTAGCTCTTGATTCAGCGGCTGTAGAGGCAGAATGGATTCGAGAACTCCTTTCTGACCTACCTGTGCTGGAAAAGCCTATTCCAGCAATACTTACCTACTGCGATAACCAAACCGTTCTAGTTAAGGCCAAGAGTAGGAAAGATAATATGAAGTCTTCAAAACATATAAAACGCCGACTTAAGTCGGTAAGGCATGCCAGAGAGACGGGTGTTATTTCTGTAGAATACATCCAGTCTGAAAGGAACTTGGCAGATCCTTTCACTAAAGGATTGGCGCGAAGGTCATCCAAGCAACACACAGGAATGGGGCTTATACCTGTATAAAGGCTCACATTGGTGGTAACCTATCCTAGTAGATCGGAGATCCCGTGTACTAGGCTCTAGGACAACAAACTGTGTGGGATTAGAGAGCACATCAAACGGGTCCCATTAGCTGCAGTGCTCTGTCTGTATGGAAGGTTGAGCTTTGGCTCTTAATGAACTCTAGGTCTATATGACTTATGGAATCGTCCTACAGGATTCCTAGAAGATTTCACCTACGTGAGTGTGATTGTGAGGTCGCAATCAAAGAAAGATAAGGGTATACATTCTTAATCACTCATGAGTAAGATACGGGACATGACCGGAACGTCCCAACCCGAGAGGGAAAGGGCAAGCCGCCCAGTACAGAATGTGACTTGGGCGAAAATTCTCACACCAAGGCATTGGATCAAGGCGTAGTTCTCCTTTGTCATGCAGAGTCGTAGTCCTTGTCGCTAGGCTTTGGGTTCAAACCCAAAGGTACCCATAGTCGAACAAATTGTATATTAAACAAGACATTGAGCATCAATTATCAATTGAGAAATTGGTGGGGATCATTGTATATGCCAAGGGCAAAGAGTAATTTCCCATTTGATAAAAGGAAAAAAGGGAAAAGAAAAATAGAAAGAGGCCCACTGTCGGTGGCCAAGGAGGCAAAGGGGAGGCCAAGCCTCTCGTGCCCTGCATCGAGCGGGCGCTGGAGGGTGATGGCGGCGGCGATTTCGGAGGGCGCGCGGCGAGAGGCGGGACCAGCGGGTCGGCTCGTTGGCGGCTCGGTCTCTCCGCGACCCTTCTCCCGTGCGACTCGCGATCCCCTCTCCCGTTGGGTTCGCGCCCTCTTCTTCCCGCAAGAATCGGTCCTCGATCCGGATGAGAGGTGAGTATGGGGTGAGGTGGTGGTGCGTGAGACCCGGTCCCGATCGGTTGGTGGCGCCGCCGAGTGCTCATCCCTCTCCTCTCTCTTGGCCATAAATGGCGGCCGGCTCTTTGTTTGGGGATAAGCGGACAGTGAGCTTCTCCTCTCTTTCTTTGATTCTTTGCTGTGGTGTTTGACGACGGTGGTTCCTCGGTGCTCTCGGTGAGGTGCTTGGCCGGCTCCTCCCGTGCTTGTGCGGCGCACTCTACCTCGACTCGGCCGGCGCGTGCTTCACTTCGGCGAGAGGGCTTTGTATCTCCGTGCCTCACCGACCTCTCTCACGGTGGTGTGGAGGCAATAGGTTTTCTGGGACAGCGCGCAGCGTGCCTAGCCCCGTTCTTCCGGTGGTTTCAATATCACCGTGCCGTGAGTGATTCTGTGATTCTCCTTTTGCACTCGTGTGGCGGTGCTAGTTAATTGATCTTCGCTTATCCGTGCCGAGTAACATAGATTGCTTGTGGGATTTGTGATTGCTCAATGATATAAGAAATCATATTCGAGATTGGTAGATTTAATCTTTGAGCTCTAATTGCTATCACTTGTCGTCATTAGATTATGCTCATGTTCGTGATTAATGTTAATTGTGAACTTTGCATGATATACACTGGTCATATATATTCGTGTATGTGTGATTTGTTTGAGGTCGTCTTTAGCTTGTAGAAATTCCACATATGTGCTGCAGATCTGTTAGAAGTGATAGGTTGCTATTAACTTTGGTTCGCCATCGCAAAAGACATCTTATATGTGTTGGATTTGCTCTAGCTAATTTCTAGCTGAATACATACATGTGGTGAATATATTGAAATATAGAGCTCAAAGATTGAATTCTAATTTGGTATAACCAATCGATGAAAAGTATATGATTTAGTAGCGGACGCCAAGAATAATCTTGTGCAACCCTACATTTGAGAGCACAAATAATCAATTAAACTTGAGCTTATTGCTAGTCTTAATTGATACATGTTTTATTCTTTGACGTACATATTCATGTCTAGAATGTTATCATTTCTATTATTGAATATGTGGTATACCATGGATGATATGCTCAATTCATATAGTTTCATATATGCTATGTCATTTATATATGAATTGATGTCTTTGATGTGCTTATATGATTATATTGGAATTATATTTATATCTTTGCTTATACCGCAAATATTACAACAATAGCAACGCAATGGCTAAACGTGCAAGACAGTGGTAATCCTGGAGGAAGTGAAGTGTTTGTTTTTTCTAGTAAAAACAAGACACACTGCGAGTTCTATTTATTCTATCAGTATTAGGACTCAAAATTTGAGAAGATGTTGGTCTTAAACGCAGAATTTCTACGAAGGACTTGGTACATGAAATAAAATTAAAGGAACTGCATGTATCAAATTACCGCCAATCCCACAGCGCCGAGGCCAAAGATAGCAACCGAAGATCCCGGCTCGACTTTAGCTAGCTTCCACGCGGCTCCGACCCCTGCCATTCGGGCGATGCTGAGCAAAATTACCAACACTTCCAAGCAGCACATTTGAAATGCTCTATCAAGTTCTAAATCTGTACTTGCAGCTAGCTATTTTGTTCTTAACCATGGCATGCAGTCTGCGCTGAAACGAGCGGCCTAACTGACCACACTTGGTACTAATTATGCTAATGGAAGTGTGCGTGCATGTAGTAGCCAGCGCTAACCAGTGGTGGCGCCGCAGCTGAGGAGGCACGCCGTCGCCGGCGGCATGGCGTGGTCGACCTTGACGACCTGGTTCACGTCCACCACGGTGTACTCGCTGAAGCTGGACACGCCCAGGAAGTGGTGGAGCGGGCTCCCCTGCCCGTCGCTGAACCGGGAGGTCTCGTCGCGCGGCATCCCCGGCCGCACCGCGAACCGGTACTTGGAGCACATGTTGCTCCGCGCCGAATTGCAGTCCACGCAATCGCTGCACTGCCCCAGGAACGTGGGCACCACCGGATCCCCCACGGCGAAGCCCTCCACGTGCTCGCCTACGCTCTCCACCACCCTGCCATGACTCATGAGCTTACCTTCAGATCGAGATCACCTTGCAATTTGCGTACTACCGAATAAGACGGTCGGTTCAATAGCATTAGGTTCTATTTAGAACGCATGAATTTTGTGGGAGTTCCGTAGGAAACTGCTTAATTTCTATAGGATATTGTTGCAGGAATTTCACAAAAATATTTGTAGGATTTTTACGGCAAACAATTCAATTCTCATAGGATTCGGAAAAAAATTCCAGTGCCCCGAACAATGCCTGAATGTTTGAAATGCGGGGATTCATCAAGAATTTATCTAGGAACTGCACTCCATTTGCGTACTCTCGCCGACTCCTGCTTTCTAAACAGACCCAAAGGACAAGTTCAAGTGCTTTAGACATTCAGTGAGGTGTTTCATATGATGGCTGAATTTATTATTATTTTAGATCATAACCATTGCCTTTTTCTTGAGGATTTTTTTAGGAATGAAATTTCTCACCATTAATTACCAAATGAAGTTGGTTTCTTCACATATTGCAAGATATTTTATATGAGCCATAGAGGACATCATGCATATACAAGCATGATTGACCTGCTTTCGTTCTTTCCTGAGTATTCCTCATTCTTTTTCTTTTTCTTTTTGGCAACAGCTTATTTTGCCTTCTTCAATATTGTAAACTAGAGTAGCTAGGAACAAGTCAATGACCCAAATTCACATCTAAAGAAACTAATCCAGTGACCTCATCACATCTTGTCCTACTTTATAGAATATATACCCCGACAAATCAGCGGCAAGTGGCAGAGATAACTTAAGACAAAAAGAGTTTTAATTTGCTGGAAGCTAAGATTTTTATCAACGGGAGCTAACCAATCAACACTTGTTAGTACATAAAATCAACAAAAAAATATTAGCCTTTGTACAAGGTCAATCATAAGATCGAAACACGCAGATATGATTAGCTGGAAGCTTGATCAATGATTCGTACCAGTGGGTTAATATTACCATTCATCATTAATAAATAAATAAATAAATAAATAAATAAGTGAACAAAGGAATAGTAGCATGTGCATACATGATACGATACCAGATTTTAGATTTTGGTTGCGGAGTCAACTCTAACTAACTTTAAAAGAGAAGCTCCTTGGCAGGATTTGATGGTAAAGCCTTTTTTGTTATGGTAAAGCCTTTTCGAGTGGGATATGCAAATCACCTACTCTACCATAAACTTACATATGAGTCGATTAGGCCAAAATTAGTAAAAATCAGCAGCGAAAATGAAAACTTCACATAGATAGGACACTCGGGACACACCCACAGGCAGTCAACTGGGGTTCACGATTTAGTTCTTTACCTTATCATCTTGTAATCTTGTTGACACCCTTAGATAATCACAGGACTTGTATTTCTTTTTTAATTTACTGAGTAATAGTAATTTAGCAAGAGTAAGTACAAAAGGTTCAAAGGTACAAATTGAGTACCATTGTACTTACTCCTATTACATTAATATTATTCAGTAAGTCAGAAGGAGAAATACAAGCCCTATGATTACCTAAGGGTGTCAACAAGATTACAAGACAATGAGGCCAAAAAATAATCCGTGAACCTCAATTGGTTGTTTATGGACATGTCTTGAGAGTTTTATCTGTGTGAAGTTTCCATTTCCACTGCTGTTTTTACTGATTTCGATTTGATCTACCTATGTGTAACTTTACCATGGAAAATATCACGTCCCTTTTGACAATCAGAGAAACGTGCACGACCTTTGAGGCAATGTCATTTTCCGATTACTTAATTTATCACGGCCCTTTTGACAATCAGATAGTATTCACACTTTATAGTCGTCATTTTTGCAGTTAATTTGAACGCACATGAAAACTACCGCTTTCTTTCGTTTGTTCTTATCAGCAATCCGCAACAAATCCAACAAAAGAGTGAAAGGTAAGATGAGCATGACATACATGTTGAGCTTGACATTTCAACCCCCAAACATCATAATGTGTCGTGCAGGTTTGACTTGTAAAATCAACGCCCGAGATGGAACGCATGGCAAGTGCTGTGGAATTCTATGCCGCACGTGCAGATTCTTCAAAAGGGAATGATCATTTCGCACTATCAAATATGTACCCATTTTAGGATTTCTCATTAATTTCTCATTGACATATAGCCTCAGGTTCTATATATCAATGAGACATTAAATAACAAAATTTATAATATACGTTTTTACAATATCAAATGGTGAAATATCCATTCTTCAACGAATGCGGTAAAAATCAAAAAAGAAGGGTAGGAATGGAGCACTCACCGTATGCGATAAAAATCTAAACAGAAGGGTGGAAATGGAGCACTCACCCGAAGGCTTCGTGGCCAAATATCCTCGGGAAAACGCCGGGGAAATCCTGCAACGTCACGGCAATGGTGTACACACCACACGTGTGAGGCACCGTAAGCGTGGGCTGACCTGGGCCGTCTGATCGATGCCAGACGGCGGACGATAGAGAGGCGGGCTAACCTTCATGCGCCAGAACGTGACGTCGCTGTGGCAGAGCGACGTGCAGACGATCTTGATTCGGACCTCGTAGGCCTTCGGTGGGTCCACGACGATCTCCTCGAGGGCCAGCGGCTCGCCGGCGGCCCTGCACACGGCCGCTGCTCGTCGAGGCGGTCGCCCGCCGGCGGCGACAAGGGAACTTGGTTAGCCATGGCGCGCACACGAGCACAGGGGGAAATGGAATCAAATCGCTAGTGATTAGCAGAGGGGGTTTCCCCATGCGGCAAAGCTCGAGATTTTAGCCGCGTACCTCTGCACCGGATGGGCTTGGGGCTCTTGTCCTCCATCGACGAGAGAAGACGATGCCGAAGAGTTGGTTGTGGTGCCTCCTTGGAGTGTACGAAGGGAGATCTCTAGTGAAGCCAGAAATATGCAGCGGGGTGCTGGTACTAGGCCGAGAGCTTTGTCCAATCCAATCGTCCTTATATACTGAATAGAATCCGCACGCAAGAGAAGACGATGCCGAAGAGTTGGTGGTGGTGCCTCCTTGGAGTGTACGAAGGGAGCGCACTAGCGAAGCCAGAAATATGCGGCGGGGTGCTCGAGAGTGGAAATAAATAATTTGACACACTGGATCGATCCTAAGCCTTTTATTTAAAAGGAATAATAATTGAAATAAACATGGTAAGCTAGAGTGCTGACAAATCATATACCAGGTTATACGAGAATAGTCAGACATATACCTCGACTATATACCTGTGACGGGGTGTTATTTTTCCCAATAACAAGACTGTACGACCCACCCGTACGTTGTTGAGTGAGTATTATTATTACCCCTATACATGATACTCAATTGTGAAATTGTACTATGTAAAACCAAAATGAAATGATTGACAATAAAGGTCATCAGGATACAAGGTTAAGGATTGATATCTAAGTGATAGAAATGATATTTGATATGTAACAGGAGATCGGAAGTAGACATTTAATATGATAATAACAAGAGTGATACAAGTGACTGAAACGCTTTGATTTGGAATTTACAACCCAAGGTACACTCAGCTTGCTACTGTATTTAACGATTGATAGACTATATGGAGGTGCCTCGGTTGTGTGATGAGTAATTGACATCTGTTTTAGAAAAGTCGAGTTTGGTTTGTGTGGTTCGGACCATGTCGTTGCGCGGTGCAATCGGTTTCGGTCGGACCTTGTCGAACTAGGTCGAACGTGCTTAAGTCGTTTATTTTTCGGTTCGATCGGTTTGGGCTCTGAGTATTTCTTCTGCTGCTAATGTATGGTTTACAATATTTCGAGCGGTGCTATGTGATTTGTTTCTTGTTTGTGATGGCTGCAGGAATCGAGATGGAGTCGTGGCGAGGCACGAGATGACTGGACTAGGCGCAGGTGGTGCTGAGGTCGGAGCGGCCGAGGTGTGCCGAAGACGGCGAGGACTCGAAGTAGCTGCGAGGCTTGCAAGGCAAGAAAGGAGGAAGCTTCCTGGAAGGTGCGTGAGGGGTGTTTCGGTAAAAACGCAAAGCTGCACTAAAGGAAGCGGATTTGGATAAAGCATCGAGTAGGTGGTGACCTAATGGGTAAAGCATGTGCAAACCTATTAGTGGGAGGCTATAAAAGGAGAGGGCGAGGTTGTGCTAAATTTGAGAGAGTGGGTGTAAGAGTTAGGGCTTTATTTGGTTCTCTCCTTTTATGGAAAATGAGTGTATGAAGTGTGTGCTTCTAGGGCTTCATTTCCATGTGAAAATCTGGTTGTTGGTTGTCTCTATGGGTGTTGTGTTGCCCAGGATATGAGATGACTAAACATTTGTAAACATTCATCTTTTATAATCATGTATCTCTCTTCGTCTCATTATGAGAGTTTTTGTTTTAGAGTTTTGTTGGCTCTAGTGATTTCTCCTCTGCTCTCAAGTTTGCTTTGCTCTTAAGATCCCTTAAGTTTTTAATTTCAGTTATGCATTCTTTGTTCAGCCAGCTCCTTGCTCTTTTGTTCTCATTAGAGTTCTTGGTTATTATCGATTTTCTTTGTTGAATGCTTGGCTGTGGTTTGTGCTCTCGAAAATTAATTTAAAACCATCTGCTCCTCTGTCCGGCCGGCCACAAGCCTTCTCTTCTCTTCTTAATCTTTTTCTTTTTGATTCTCTGTTCGGCAGCTCTTGAATGCTTTTTCCTTTTATCTTTTAATGCTGATTTCTTTTACTGTTTGTCTCTCTCGGCAGTGTGATCATTGGCCAATGGCAAGGAAAGCATGCAGTAGTCTCTCTTCTTCTTTTTTGCTGTTTTCATCCTCACTGCATGCAGTTCAAATGACTTTGTTTTCAGCTGAATTTTTTTGCTATTTAATCGCTGATCTAAGCTGATTTCAACCGTGCTGTATGCAGTCCGGATTTCCATTTCTTTGGTTATTTGCTATACCAATTTGTTTCGGTTGTGTTTTTGGTTCTCTATTTCTTGTGTTCGGCCAGGAGGTGAAAGATTCTTTTGATCCCTTGTTCCCAGCCTATCAAAACTGCTAGTACTTTCTTTTGGCAGCATTGATCTCTTTGGCAGTCTGCCACTTTAGTACTCTTGGTAGCTTGCTTTCCCAGGGTTCTTAGCTTCCTTTTAGCAGCAATTTCTTTTCGGCCAGTAGGTGCAGTACTTAATTTCTGTGATCTCTCTGTTGTGTTGATTTGTCCCAATTTTCCTGGCATATCTCCTTCTCTGTTTGTTTGAGATTACAGTGTCTTCTTTGTAGCTCTGTAGCTATCGGAGAAGAATATCTTTTAGTGGATGTCTGTGGGGGAGAATTTTTAAAGACGATATTCACCCCCCTCTGTCGCCAATTTCGATCCAACAACGATTAATGACCCAATAATCACATTATTAATTTTTAGAATTATGCGATCGGCTAGTTCCAAGTTAAATCTCTGTCACCCAACATAGCAATATGTGAACCATCTACTAGATATCCAGTTGTCCAGGTATAGCCTATTCTCACGTTTAGCATTGCTACCTCAATAATCCAAGTGGCCGAAAACTATGACATTGCTTAACTCTAATGAACAACCATCCCTTTAGCTGACAGCTATCCATCACCAAAATCTGTTCTAAGGAACCGCAAGCAACAAATTATTAATCGCCTAAGCCATAGATCAATGGGACTAGTTATCAAGTGACCATTGCACGCGCAGAAAGGGAAACTTAACCGTTGTTAGTTAAATACGGGAAGGATTGCCGCAAGGTACTTGCCTACCAGAAGTTCAGCAGATCGACTGCACGACGGATCGAGAAGGCGACGGTGTCCAGAGTTCCCTTGTAACCTCGAGAACGAACTTACACGCAGGCAATGAAATTAGAGATTGGAATGGATAGATTAGGAGCAAGAACGTTGGCTGTCCCATTCAGTCGGCTCCTGCATTAGAGATGACAACGGGTAAATACTTATTAGGTATTGTCATTCCATACCCGTACCCGCTAGGTGTAAATTTACCCGTCGGGTTACCCGTATCCGCACGCGGGTAGAAAAATTTACCCATACCCGTACCCGCGCAGGTATTACTACCCGACGGGTAACCCGTACCCGCAAGCATACCCGGTTCAACACATAAGAATATCATCAATTTAGACATTCATTAATCATACATGCCAAGCACAAAAGCGTCTAATGATCAAAATTAGTATATCACATAAACATACTTGACATGGCCATATCAACATATGACAAACAAATAAGCAATCAACAACAAGTAGATAATAAAATTAACATTTGAGTGGGATGTCTAGTTGTCTAATGCGGGTATTCATTACCCGTGGGTAGACGGGTATGGGTAGTATATACCCACACCCGCACCCGCCTACCCGGCGGGTAGATGATTTCGCTCAATAACGTACCCATGGTACATAAAATTTTCTATACCCGTCTCTTTATCGGGTAAAACTCGTCAGGTATTCGGGTATCAGATACCCATTGCCATCTCTATCCTGCATGCGGCAGCCTCAGAAAAGAAACCAACTTTGCAGCAACAGCGTGAGGTCACATCACCGGAAAACCACCTTGTCTCAGCGCTCTGCAACGCACCGGCGAGCAGCAGCACACGGGAGTGCAACAGCCCGAGGGCGCACCTGGCGTGCGGTGGCCACGCCCAAAGGACCCGAGATGGGTTTTTTCTTTTGGGTGAGAGAGAGAGAGAGAGATTGTACTTTTTGGAAGGATTTGTAGAAAATGTGATTAAGATAGCAGGATTAAAGGGGATAAGTTGGCAAAGGATAGGTCCTATTTTTTGGATGTTTATTGATGTTTTCTTGGATTTTTTTCGGAATTGAGGGTGTTACACGATCACAAAATAAAATCAAATTAGTATAAATTTAGTATAGGTTTCTCCTTAGTATAAATTCAAAAGAAAGTTGAGATAAATAAGGAAGCAAAATAAGTGTAGTTTGCAAACAAGATAAATTAGTAAGCAAACTGAGGATAACTTGAAAGCAATTTCATACAAAATTCAAACCAGTTTTGTGTAGATGTGAAGCAACTCATGATAAATTTCAAAATAAATTATCAAACTTTGAAAGTAAATCATGATAAATTCGAGAGCAAAGTCAATATAAATTTGGAAGTAAATTAGAATAGTTATCTACAGTAAAATCCACTACTCTTGGATTGCACAACCAAAATATGTTTTCTCCCTTAGAAACTCACTGTGCCACTATAATGAGCACAGAGAGAGTTTTTACACAAGGAAAGTCACACCAAAAAAATCAAACTAAGCATCAAACAAACATAAATGCTAGTGGTTCCCATATTATCTCACTCAGGACAGATAAACTCACCATCACATTTAATAGAAGCAAAGCACCGATCATAAATATTTGCTTGTAGTCAAAAGAAATACATTATTAGTAGGAGATCACGTTTTTATTTGGGGACGGTTGGGGGTCACGTTACTTGACATTCGACCGCACACGCAGTATCATGGTTTCCGTAAAAAGAGATATGCAAAAAAACTATGATGGTATTTGGTTCGGGTCCCAACTCCGTAATCTGATTACAATGTAAATGCATTACCTTATTATATGTTTGCTTCATTCACCCTGCAATCAGGCTCCATGGAATCGAATCCCGGCCCGATACGGCCTAGTGTACCTCCCGTTACAGCCAAATTTGGGCAGAATCCAATTACATTAGGGCATGGCTTCGCATCGTCATCTCGTGCACGGTTTTTTTTTCTTTCCAGAATTGATATGTATCTGGCGCCCGGAGTGACGGCTCACATCAGATGCCGAGATCGAGAAGGTCTTCTCCTGCTTTGACGTTGATGGTGATGATCAGATCTCCCCATTTGAGCTCGACACGATTTTTGGTGCCATCTCACCGCCGTCCAGCTCCTCTACCGGCGGCTAAGGGTGGAAAAAAAAGCTCATTAGTGGGCTCGTTGGCTCGGTTCAAAATTGCTTCAATTATACTTGCCAATTGGTTAAACATTAAAATGAGTTGATTTCAAATGAATTTGAATTTTGCTCAAGCTCGGCTCGGCTCGTTAGCTCGTTTTTAAAAATACTTTTAAATTATCCGTAAAATGATATTAAATCAAAATATGCCAATTTTAGAAAAAGCTCGATAAGACGAGCAGTTGGCTCGATATCCACCCCTACCGGTGGCCATGAGGTCACCACTATGATGAATGAGCTCGACATCGACTGCGACGGCTTCGTTGACTCGGGAGTGTTCATTGCTTTCCACGCCTACGGTTGCTGGGACGGCGAGCTCGAGGCCACCGCGGTCTCCCGCGCCATCTCACGACTACTCAGCTCTTTCGTGGGCAGCTACAAGGAAGCCGACATGATGGACGAGCTTGACACCGACCGCGACGGCTACGTCAACCAGGGAGTGTTCGTCGCCTTCCATGGCTGCGGCCGTCGGGACGGTGAGCTCGAGGCCGAGCTGTGTGCTGCCTTCGACGTCCGCTGTATGGCCTAAAATAAGGTATGCAGATTATTGAAATCTTTATATGGCCTAAAACAAATACCTAAATAATAGTATGAGAAGTTTAACAAAACTTTAACATCCGTTGGTTTTGTTGTGAATGAAGCTGATAAATATGTGTATTATCGTTATAGTGGGGTCAAGGAGTGATCTTATGTCTGTACATAGATGACATACTTATATTTGGAATAAACACTGCCGTAATTGATGAGGTCAAATCTTTTTTATCTCGGTGTTTTGATATGAAAGACTTGGGAGAGGCAGATGTCATTCTGAATATTAAATTGATCAAAAGTAAGAATGTGATCACTTTGAATCAATCCTATTATACTAAGAAAATATTGAGCCGGTTCAGTTTTAAAAATTGTAAAGTTTCTCCAACACCCTATGATGTGAGCATTAAGCTTCGAAAGAATCAGGGGTTAGGAAAAGATCAATTAAGATATTCACAAATTATTGGGTCACTTATGTATTTAGCTGGTGCTACAAGATCTGACATTTCATTTGCTGTGAGCAAATTAAATCGGTTTACTTCTAACCCAGGAGATGATCACTGGGAGACACTTGAAAGAGTATTGTGCTACTTGAGGGGCACAATATATTTTGGAATACATTATACTAGACACCCTTCTGTATTAAAAGAATACAGTGACTCTAATTGGATCTTTTATTCGGATGAGATTAAAGCTACAAGTGATTATGTGTTTACTTTAGCTGGTGCTGCAGTTTCATGGAGATCTTACAAATAGACTATATTGATAAGATCAACCATGGAAGCATAATTGGTAGCACTTGACACAGCCATTGTTGAGACTAAATGACTGCGAGAGCTTCTATTGGACTTGTCATTGGTTGAGAAACCAATACCTGCAATTCTAATGTACTGTGATAATCAAACAGTATTGGCCAAAGTCACAAGTACAAAAGATAATATGAAGTCCTCTAGATATGTAAAGCGTAGGTTTAAATCTGTCAGAAAACTAAGAAACTCCGGAATGATTGCTGTGAACTATATTCACACTGAGAAAAATATGGCAGACCCTTTTATAAAGGGGTTAGCACGGAAAGTGATTTCTATTGCATCGATGGACATGGGAATAAGGCCCATTTAAGTTACATCACAATGGTAACTCATACCTTTTAGATTGGAGATCCTGTGACTTAGGCAATAGAAAAAATAAATTGATGTTGTAACAAGAGAGTACATATTCATTGTACCCATATCCTAATAAACAATGTACTTTCAGCTGTATGGAAGGTTGGCATAAAGACTTAATGTATTTTGTTGTCCAAATAAGGAAAAGATATTAGCCTGCAGGATACCTAGAAAGAATACACCTACTTGAACTTAACTGTGTGGTCGCAGTTCACGAGAATAGGGCATTCTCTAAAAAGCTCATGAGTAGATAGGGGAGTATGACCATATAACGCTCTGTTCAGGCATGGTTCATTAGCAGCCTAGTACCAGTTGAGATTTCAAGTGAAATCTGATCATGAAAAGCTGTGAATTCAATGTATAGTCCATTCATCAGTTGTGAGAAGATAAATCTTGTCATTCTAGGTGCAAGTTTAACCCGTACAGGACTTACACTAAAAGACTAGTATAGCAATAGTATTTCAGCACAATATCTTTGACATCTTTTTGTTTCTTGTTTTGAAATTGGTAGGGGATTGTTGGAAATTGGCCCATATGAGTAAGATTTATTTTCTTAACTCCAAAGCATGCATGATTTAGTACCATATTGTTAAGGCAATGTGTAGATCGATTTATAAGATGAAGTTCTCACCACTCCTTGAATATGAATAGAGATGGCATGAGGAGAGCTTTGGCTAATCACGTACGAGCGCGTGTATTCGCACATTTTCGCGTGAAAATCGTGTGACGTATGATGTGGTATGCCACTTGGCAGACCAAGTCCACCGTTATTTTTGCTGAACTATGCACTATTCTTTCTCTATCTGTTTGAATGATATTTAAACATTTGAATGATGCTTTATTAGGTTTGATGACAGGCATTTACCAGTGGGTAAATGGCTGGTTAAATATATCAGTTACCAATGGGTAAATGACTGTTTAATCATGTCAGTTATTAGTTTGTCTATATATATGCTTGGAGACGTCCAGAGTATGTGTGAAGAATCTGACTGCCTTCATTATCTTCCTCCTGCGAAATTGTGTGCTGTTATGCTGCGTCGTCTGAACCTCGTCGACTCTTCTTCCCGACGTGCACCGTGAAGAAGGGGAGCGGTATCTCCGAACCGTTGATGCCGTGAAGACCTGCATAGGGGCAGCAATAAGGTTTCTAGGTAGCGCACATCTGCGCGACCGCTCATTTCACCGCGTCATCTACGATCTGCACTGCATCAAGCCTGCGATGCTTTCTGTTCTTTATCAAGCCCAATTGTAAGTCGTTCGCGCGTTTATTCGACTTTGATACTATACTTTTCTTGTGTATATTTTGAAGTATGATAAGTAGCATGCTGTTAATTGCGAGTTTTATATCATTAGTTTATTGTATTTATCTTCTAGTAAAACTTAGAAGTAAAATAGTGTCCATATTTTCAACAGGCTTCCTTAACTCGCTGACTGATCTCACGCCGAACTTTTCCCTGCAATTAATAGGAGCGGACAATCTTTTGCTTCAGTTTTGAATTCAACCAAAAGGATTGTTCGTGGCTTGTTACGGCAAAAGAAAAGGGGACTTGCCAACTACCTGTTTGGCAGGGTTCAAATCAACACCGATGGCCTTCGATGCTCCACACATTTTTGCACCTTGTGCCACCTGCACAATGAAAAGTTGATCACTGCAATTTCAGTGCCAATCAATTGAGTTCTTCGTGTTAATTGCATGAATGATGAATCACTTTTGTCATGAGCACAGTTTAAAATTCAGCGGTCACGTTTCAGGAGGACAAGCAGTGAGACCGTCTTACCGACAATCCGATCGATCCCAGTCCGAAGATAGCCAATGAGGATCCAGGTTCCACCTTGGCCAACCTCCGTGCAGCTCCTTCCCCTGATTGATTGATTGAATGAACGATGCACTAATATCAGTGTATTTTCATTGATCAGTAAAACACCGGCCAGTTAATCGTAAACTCGACTAGCTAGTCCAGTAGCTATCATGCAATTCTATAGTGCAAGGTATGCGACATATATTCGAGGCCCCGTTTCGCTTGGGGCACGGCAATCTAGGCTCACCGGTGCCGCCGCCGCAGCCGATCGAGGAGGCAGGCGAGTTTGGGCGGCACGGCGGGGTCGACCTTGACGACCTGGTTCATGTCGATGACGGTGTACTGGCTAAAGCTGGAGACGGCGAGGAAGTCGTGCAGCGGCGAGCCCTTGCTGTCCCTGAACCGGGTGGTGCCGTCGCCCCGCATCCCCGGGCCGATGGTGAACGGCACCGTGGTGCACATGTTGCTCTCGTCCGACGCGCAGCTGGAGCAAGTGCTGCACTGCCCCCAGGAACTTGGGCACCACCGCGTCGCCCACAGCGAAGCCTTCGACGTGTTCCCCCACACACTCCCACCACCCTACACGCAGCACCGTCCAATCAAAAAAATCAAAGAGAGATTGTTAGACTATGTGGCTAAATTTAAAATTTTTATAATGATGAATAATTGACAACATTGCTTACTATTGTTATTCGAGGTGTGTACGTGTGTGCGTGGACTAATATCGGTCAAGTTGGTGAGAACTTGTGCCAGTAAAAATGTTCTTTGGTCTTTGCATGTGCAGGTTAGTCGTAGAGTCGGTCATGGTTGGTGATGAGGAAGACCGGGACTAGGAGGGGGAAATCTGAGATCTAGGCGGTTGAGGATGTCACGAGATGGTCGAGCTCACGATGGAGAACATGGAGATTAAAGATGGATGATGCATGGAGAAGATACAGGAGGTGCGGTCCTAGAGGCTTCGACACGCGATGTGTTGAAAAGTCAGAGTGTGAAAACCCGTGTTAGAAAGGGTTTCGGGTCCCTTGGAAATTAGTAGGTTAAAAGTCTGGTTGTGATAAAAAAAATTTAGGTCCAGTTAGACGAGTAGTATTAGGATTAAAAGCTGATATTTGTATTTAATTTCGGAGGTGACGCTGTTTTGGAAAAGGAGGCGAAACCGAGTTGATGTAAAATACGGACTCCTTCTCGTAATAAAAGGTGGGGGGGGGGGGGTGGCCAAGTCTTGGCACGGTTTTTTGGGAACGCGTCTTGTTTGGGCAGAAAAATTGCAGCGGCGCTTTTGTTCGTTTCATGCACTGGAGACGTTTGGTTCTTCGGTTTTTGTGCATCAGCAGCTGAAAAGCGGAACACAGCAGCGTCATCGCGCAGCCTCAGTCCATGTGCATGTGGAGATTCCCAGCGTGAAGACAACAGGCGCTTGCAGACTAGAGGAGAGAGGAAAAGAAGATTAGAGGAGAGAGAGGAAAAGGAGATTAGAAGAAAGAGACAAAAAAAGAATACAGCCGCTGCATGCATGGTGATTAGGGGAGGTATAATTAGTGAGGTGAGTCTCTAATCACGTTTTTGCATGGCATGTTTTTCTTTTTCGTTGACCAGGAGCCGTGACTTTTGTGCATGAGGTGAGAGGAAAAATAGATTAGAGAGGTGATTAGTGAACTAATTAAACATAGAGCGGCTGCATGGATAGTTGTTGTATGCATGGTATTTTTAACGTGAATTTGAGAGAGATTTAAGTCTTGCAGAATTGGAGCAATTGATCAGACGTCTGAATACATGCATACATGTTTTTTTTCTCTTGTTCCTTTTATATTTTTTTTTGTGCTTCTGTGATTTGCAGATTTAACAAATATTAACAAATTTTGAAAAGCTTTCGCTAGACACTGCAATCATTCACCCCCTCTGATTACCATCGACGATCCTACAGAAATATTTTCTTCTTGTTCATCATCCTCCTCGGCATTAGTCAGTGCAATAATTCTCCAGAACTAAGAAGAACAGAAACTCAGTTACCCGTAAGCCTCGTCGCCTAAGATTCTTGGGAATACTGGCGGTATGACAAAGTCATCCTACGAAATTAAAAGAAATTAAGTTAGCAAGTACGCATATGAAATCAGCAGCTAGGCACTTCACATGCCAGAAGGTGATGTCAGTATGGCGTAGGGAGGTGCAGGTGATCTTGATGCGGATGGGCTTGAGGCTCTGATCCTCCATGGCGACTGGCCGGAGAGGATGGCACTTACCAAGTCACAACCACAGATCCCGAGAAATAAATTGAGCAGCCAACTCCCAATAATTTGATAAATATCGGGTGCTTAGAATTCCCCTTTTGTCCCGCTACCAGCGTTACCAAAATCCGTCAAAAACCGCGGAAAATCGGTTTAATCGGACACCTATGTTAAAGTACAAATTAGTTTCAAATATTTTATTTTACTCCGAATTACTCTAAGTTCATCCAATTTACTCTGACGTTCCTTCGATTTACACTGATTTAGACCGATTTTGGCCAATTTTTATTTGAAATTTTTGGCCCAAAAACTACCGAAATTTTTCAAAAATCGGTGCAACCAATCCTATCGGACCCCGGTAAAAATTCTAAACCAGTTTTGATAAGCCTGCCTGCTGCCGTTGCAACTCTGGTTATCCATCAATAAGGCTTTTTTTTTGTACGCATGAAAACAGTTCGGTCCACACAGAAATTAGAAAAATTCATGTGTTTCAGTCGGAACTCGATCCACAAGACGGCAACAGGAATAGCAGAAGTCACTTTATTTACTATTTCAATCACAAATATATATCGTTTTAGGATGCATGTAGTCAAATTTTGAACCCTTGGCTATCGATATCTTTTAAATATTTATACTAAATATATGAAAATCATATATGTAGATTTGTCTCAAAAAGTGTTTTCATAATATTATAATTTTATTAGATTTTACAAATATACTATAACAGCAATTAGTGATCAAAGTGGCGTTTTGAGGACTATATCGATATAAAATGATATGTATTTATGAGCGGAGGAAATAGTTGATTTTAGATAAGGTCTTTAATACTTGGTCCTTACCACGTCGACGTTGGCGTTAATTACTTGATTGCAAAAAAAAAAAGACTATTGGAACCTGCAATGAGGATACAAAACAACAAACATAGAACTATAGAAGACACATGAAAAATTTGTTAATGAGATTCCGCAATATCTATATCCTCAAGAGTTGAATTTGTAGTGGCTCCATATGTATAAGAATTTTTTATCACGATTAGGTTTATAAGAGATCGGTAATATATATTTATATCCCGGTTATATATTCAACATTGCGCTCTCGTTTTTTGGACATATCCATTTCCTTTTAGTTTTGCTAAATATGAGCCACACATAACATAGACTAATTTCACTGCATAGTTATACCACATGCTGCTGACACTGTTGCTAGTGTGTATCAGCTTGAATTGTGTGAGATGGAAGCAAATCAAGCGATTGCCGTGTGACTGTGTGGCTGCTATACCCGTGCAGCCGGTCGATTCCCTGGTCCTATTGATGGCCCCAGTTTGATGTGGTACAGCTCAGCTCTGCACGCTCGGTTGACCTTATTTTTTTTACTGCAGTGATGATTTTTACTTATGTCTGATAGTATTTGTTTACGTTTTTCGAAATGGTGATAGATGGTAGAAACACCGATACAGACGATGTATATAGTTTTACACTCAGAAAGCTGATTAGAGAATTAACTTTGAGAAACTATCTTATTTAGATGTTTGCTTTTTGACTTTTGAAGAGTCCAAAAGATAAAAGCAGAAACCAAAAGATAAAAAAGAACACCGGTTACACCCCAAGTACATACCAAAGGCTGCTAACACTGTGATATCTGGCTTGGAATCGGTGACAAAGACCGCAAAAACTTAAACCTGCTGACATGTTTGGCAGGGTCAGGCTCCAAGTTGGACGGTCCGGCAGTTTAGCCGAGTCAGAGTTAGGCTGACATGGGCTCAGCAGGCCGCATTCGTTCGGGCCACATCTTAGTCCAAGGGAAGCACCGTCACTGGTCATGCTTGCTTGCGAATTTGTTATTGCTTTTCAAAATTGGTCTCTACAGCTTCGCATAGCTGGTGCGCTCCACTAGCACATCCCTCGATCTGAACACTTCGAGTTGTGCGCGCCAATTCATCTCGATTGCGACGATTAAACTATACTAGAGGTCACATCTTACGGGTGTAACTGACAAAGACTCGCCTCTGAAATTCTACTCTTAGTCTTAGCTAGCATTGTGGATTTGTGGGTCAGGGTGTAAGGGGTCCGGTCCGGTTCAGCCCGTTACCGGACCGCATGGCCGTGTAGGAAATCAAAGGGTGCGGGTTGGACCTTACACCTTTTTGGAACGAGAGCAACTACACAACGTTGTTCCATTGGATTGCCCAATCCACTGGGGATAGCCAACTAACCTCCCCTCCCCCTTCTCATCTTCGGTGCCCTCCCTACCTCTTTTCTTGCCGTTCCTCACCGCTGGAAAAAATTGCTCCCTTGCCCTAAAGTTTAATGGCGTTTGCTCATTTGCCCTATGATGTCTCACTGACATACGGGTCCAAGGCCTACATGTCAGTGAGACATCATGGGGCAAATGAGCAAACGCCATTAAACTTTAGGGCACATGAGCAAATCCCCCCGCCGCCGCTCTCCTCTTTTCTCCAGTGCGGACAGCTCCACACCCCTCCGCCGTCTCTCTCTGCCCCCTCCTCCATCACTGGCGATAAGCGGCAATCTCCTTGTCTCGCTGAGCCGACATCTCTCTCTCCCTTGCCGCCACCACCTCACCTAACATAATATTCACTACATTGCTGCCTCATCCATTCCTCCCTCTACCACCACCCTCCACCGTAGCCCAACGCCCAATACCACCGCCCACCATCTGACCATTGCCTCCCCGGTCTCCCTCTACGTCCGGGAGGCATGGTGAACTTGTCGTCACGGCAGTGCCCCTCTATCACCAGATTCGAAGCCAGAGCCAACGGCAGCGGTGGAGGAGGAAGGAGAGGCAGCATGGAGGAGAAGGAATATGAGGTTATCCTATCGGTGGAGTAAGAAACAATATATCATTCTTTAGTTTTTCTCTTTTGAATGAAGGAGGCACGGACCTATGGGATATGTGGGCCGACCCACTTGAAGACCGCCGGAACAATAGGGAGGTCTGGAGGTACAGACTACTCGTAGGGCCTCGTTGGGTTGGTATTGGGCTATTGCATGAAATGGAAGTGTAAAACCACATTGTGCTGCACACTAGTACTAGTTTGACATTGTGCTGTTAGATGAGGTGAGATTATCTCTACTAATCTGTTACATTTTAGCATTTTTACTAATTTGACAATCCACACAGCAGAATTTCACTTTTGGAAACATTAGACCCTTAAGCTCCACAAGCTCAAATGCTACTAATTTGACAATCCACACAGCAGAATTTCACTTTTGGAAACAGACCATTAAGCTCCACAAGCTCAAATGCTCTAATAAGATTAGATGAGGTGAGATTATCTCTACTAATCTGTTACATTTTAGCATTTTTACTAATTTGACAACCCACACAGCAGAATTTCACTTTTGGAAACATTAGACCCTTAAGCTCCACAAGCTCAAATGCTACTAATAAGACATTACTAAAATAACAAACTGTTCAAGATAACAGTATGCTGGAGCAAGATGTAGGAGCTGACTAGCTGAGTATACATTTACACAAACAACATGGACCAAGAGCAAAATGTGACCGCATGCAGAGTTTTAAAATATGCACTTCAACAGTAGCATACTGAATAATGTAAGGAATAAGCGATCCCTTTGATGGCAAAAAAAAAGGACATTCATCAGCTTAAAGTTCAGGTGCTAGAAAGAATCGGAACACTTGAGGGCTGAGGATGATCAAGTATTTCTCAGGTAACTGTAATTGTAAGTCAATGGCTCGTCCACTTCTATAGCTTGTGAAACAAACACACCTCACCTTGTATTGCCGTTAAATTCCCGGCAAAACAACAAATAATTAAATTAAACCATAATTTTTTTTTAAAAAAGCAGTAAGCACGTCAATGAGCTAATCAAGAAGCTAATGAGTGAAAACTATGCAAATGTAAAAAAGCATAGTAGAGATTAATGGCATCAAAGCTGTCCTTAACCTGCAATACCCTGAATAGACCAATCTTAATGGATTTGGTAAATGGAATTTTTTCTTTACTCTTATCCAGTTTTTCTTTTAGGCACATTGGATTCTGAAATATATTTAGAAAAAGAAAATCGTCTTGATGGATGAGATTGACACTTCAGCTACTACCTTACAAGCCTACCATAATGGTACCGGTGGTCCATCTCAAAGTTGCCACAACAAATACTGTAGCTGTCAAAATGTTGCAACTTGCAAGAAGTCTATTTTTGGGAACAATTTGTGTTCTCAGTACAACAGATTTTTGAAGTAGCTAAGTCTTTTTTAGGAACAAGTCATGTCAAATATATCATGATCTATAGGGTTTTCCGCCCTTTTTTTAGCCAAGGCACAGCAGCAACAAATACAACAACTTTGAATTTGAAAAGATGGATCAACACCAACAATCTCTCTGCATGGCAGTAATAAATAACAACACAAATAATTATTGGATAGAGCAAACACAAAAGAGCGAGATAGCCTGTCCTTTGTCTAAACGAATGTGAAATGTACTAATTGCCCCAACGTTACTAGACTAATACATGAAGTAGGCATTTCCACTGTATTGTCAAATTTACTGACATCTATGTTTATACCAAAACGACAACATAGCCTCGAACAAAAAGGGAAAGTGAATTAGGCAATAGTAGCGCAAGTCTCAGAGAGTACTTGTAACATCTTACCAGTTGGTGTACAGCAAAAATGTAAAACTCACTCAAGTACCAAAAGTAGATCATAAGGAGAGGTACAACACTAAGTCCCAAAAGATAGCTTGAGACAGTAACATTTACACGGATAGAGCTCAGAACTGCTGAGAATTTCATGGCAAACTGTTCCAATTATACAAATGTTGTAATTATCTAGAGAACACTTGAAGGAAGAAGACAAATTCCAAGAAATTGTAAGAAACTATTAACAGTCTTTCAAGACCAAACAAATGTCATATCTAGAACAAACAAATACTGTACCTGTAGCAGATTCAGAAAAATAGACAACCTCAATATATTCAGAGCTTACCAGCTTGCCCAGAAGCTCAGAATTCTCATCTTTTTTGTAGCAATTAGTTTTCAGAACAAGAAGGAAGATTTGATCTTGGAATAAAATATATCATGGAATGAATAATGTAGTTTTCTTGACGAAGGTGAAGAATTTTTTATATATTCTTAACAAGTAACAAATGAAACCAATAGCTAAATAAAATGCTGAGTCACCATCACAAAAATAAGTGAAATTATATAACTTGAATGCATACAAGTGGTGACACAGACAAAGCATTCACAAAAACTTAAATAGAAAAGACGACGTGGCTATCACCAGCATGAATCATTCAAAGAGCAACCGTATATTTATATGTGTTGATCAAGCAAAGGCAGCAAATCAATGTTACTAAAAACTCACTTGGAGTTGGACAACATAGCCTGATCAATGTAAAACTCAGTCGAGTCCCAAAAGTAGATCAATGTTACCTGAATGAAAGTTCATAAAGGAAGATCACTGAGGTCCATTAAGTCATGAATTGATGCCACGCTAAGCTTAGTAGAATCTATAGTTCAAATAATTATAAAATAAACTAGTTAGTACACACTAAGCATATGTAACCTGAGGAATAGCAATTGTGCTCATTTACCCGTGTGCCTGTGGGTAAATACCCTAATGGAGCTGGGTATGGGATGTATTTTTTGCCCACGGGTATAAAAATGGGGGGAATTCTCTGCTCATCGGGTAAACGAGCATGGGTATGGATAAGCTCCACCCGTACACGTCTCGCCGGTTTACCCGCGATCTGACAAAACCCTAACTCCATACCACGCCTCCAAAAGTTCCGACTCCACTTGACTCCCCAGCCGCCGCCCACATTCCTCATCTCCTCGCCCTCATTCCTCACCCTCGTCTCCTCATTCCTCGCCGGGGCCCAGTCCCTCGCCGACGCCCTCGCTGATGCCAACACCCTCAACCTCCTCGTCCACAACCTCTCCCGCTTCTCCGAAGCCGACCCCAATGAGGTCGAGGCCGTCCACCACACCCTCGCTGTCCTCGAGAACCTCCTCGACCTCCGCCCCCACCTCGCCGACCTCGTCTGCGACAACACCAAGCTCCTCCGCTGGCTCCTCGCTCGCCTCAAGGCCCTTGAGTTCGATGCCAACAAGCAGTACCCTCCGAGATCCTCGCCATCCTCCTCCGCAGCCTCGCCAACCGAGCGCTGAGCCAAATAAGCGGGTCGACGGCCTGCTGTAGGCCGTTGCCATGTACAAGTCCAAGGATCCAAAGACCTCCGACGAGGAGGAGATGCTCGAGAACCTGTTCAACTGCCTCTGCTGCGTGCTGATGCCGATGGAGAACAAGGAGAGATTTGTCAAGGCCGATGGGTAAGGCAAGTGACCGCTGCTCCTGCTCATTTCCTCTCTCTCTCTCTCTCTTCTAAGATTTCAGATGTTTGGGTATCGATTAATGTTGTGATGCAATACTTTGTAAGAGAACAAAATTTGTCACTATTTCATGCAAGTTCATATGTTCATAGACTACCATTAGGCCCATTACAGTTTTCATTGCTAATGTAAAACTAAAAATGGATAGAAATGATTTCAAGTTCCTATATAAGATTAACTGACATTACAATTACCAACAAGGTTATATGGAAATTGTATATATTGTTTATTTAAGTAAACTTGAAGGATTAGAAAATATTTGTTGTGCTCAAAATCCAATAACAGCTGGTTGTGTCCTGATTTTCCATACCATAATGAGATCTCCTGTTTGCCTTTCAGTTATATGAAAAAACCTATTAGTTGAGTTTTCTGGCTGGAATTTTATGATTTGATCAAATTTATCTTGCTTCATTGTCTTCCCTTTTGTTGTATAAATCCTGCCATAGCAACATACACTGTGTTTCATGTTTCAATGGAAATTATGAGGTAATAGAATTAGAGAAAAGATTGATATGAAAATTGACTGATAAGGCAGTAGGTGAGGTTGGAGTTTCTCTATTTTAAGAAACAGTTTAACTCAAGCTGGCCTCTATTACAAAACATTTCATGCATTTCGATTTTTAACTTATTGCTGTTTTCTGAGATACTTGTAAGCATATTAAAATTCTTCCAAGATATGGTTTTTCAGATTCCTGTGAACAAGAAAAACAAAAAAGAGAGTTATCAGGAGGAGCTAGAAGAACACATCATTTCGCTTATTGCTTCATTGTTTGGTACAAGTCTACTTCAATATCAGTTTTATGTTATTGTTCTGGATGTACAAATGTGTATTTCCTTAACATGAGAAGTCTTCATCCAATTTTCTTCCGTATATAAACTTGCAACTAAGAATCGACAAAAATATATTTGTATTTCCATTGTAGTTGTTGAATGTGTGATGCATTGGTGATGTGTGAATGTGATGCACTCAGTTCGCGGGTAAATGGGTATGCCCGCGGGCGACGGGTATGGGTGAGGTTCTTTACCTGTCGTCCTTCGCGGGTATGCCCGTGGGCGTAATCGGGGTCGTGGGTACGAGTATGGGCGAGCACTACCCGTACCCGCCGTGCTCGATTGCCATCCCTATGTAACCTGTTGTAAGCTGCCTCCAATGCTATAGAATGTCGGAATCGCTAGCACATCATGTGCTATCCGTGCAAAGGTTCGATATTTGGAAGAGTTAACCATCCACTAATTTAATATATCCAATTCCATAAACCGATGATGTGGGATCTCATCCAATATTTGTCAAATTCCGTGGACACTTGAGCTTGCTAAAGGTTCATGAGATGTTGATCCCAGTCAGCCCATGTGTCATCCGTTGTAATAACCATATCATGATCACCTCCATCTTGTCTCGTTGAGTCACATTCCAGTTTTTGAAATAACAAGGGTATTCCACAAATAACCCTCGCAATATTTTTTCCACTCTATCAAGTCGTTTCTTAGCATCACTAGCGAAAGCTTTTTTAAAAAGAAATTCAATAAACTTGCACTTGTACATTGGGTCAAAAATCACTGGAATGCATAGTAATACATATGACTTGATCCAATATTTGTTGAACTTCTTTAGTATCAACTCGAGATTTTGTATTCGTTGCACGTGGTGAGAGTCAAACAAGGGGCTTGACTCATTACTCTTAGAGGCTACTGACTTCTAGATGATGTTGAAGGCGTCGTGCGCGATGGTCTTCTCAAATAATGTTGTGAGAAGACCCGACGAAGTGTGAAGGTTGGAATTCACCTACCCGAAGCAGGAAAAACTACCACTATTGGATTTGAGGTGGAAGGCTTAATTCGTGGAGCCGGTCCAATTCGTTTGGGTTTATCTCAATGTGGACTAGGCGGGACCGGCAATTCTCTGAACACCATGTTAAAAAGTAACTGTGTCAATTGTGATTTATTTTCTTGTGTTCAATATACATTCATGGAATTAAATTGATTGCTTGTCAATTTAGGATTGCAAACCTATGACATAGACTTAAGTTGTTGGTATACTTAGGTAAACCTAGTTGAGGCAATATTTGTGCTAAACCAATTTGAGTTAAGATTCCGTATTATATACTTGGTTTTAGCCAAATAGAGAAATAGTAATTAGAGAAGAAATTTTTTTTAAAATCACCTATTCACCCTCCTCTAGTTGGCCTCCTCGATCTGACAGGAGTGGTGTCACGCTGTGGCCGCATCATGCACTACGGCTGCGTAGTCGAAGGACTAGAGTGTGGAGGGGCAGGGGTTTGGGTTGACCCTAGGGTCAAAAGGGTCCTGCCCCTGTTGGAACATCTTCATTTTGGGGCTGGCCCAATATCCTTTGGTGCCAAAATTTAAGGGCTTGCCATGTGGGCCAACAGGCCAAGCAAGCCCATTTGCATCCTTAATTGTGGGTTTTGTCAGGAAAATAAATCGTTCTTAAGAATGGCACGACACTACACCCATGAGACCAAACTCCCATGTTAGTTAATCCCGTTTAATCGCGATGATAAACACCCCATTCTTTTTAGGTTATGGCTCTGCTCTTTTCAGCTTATAGCTTCTCCGAATAAACAAACGGGACTACCATTTCGAAGTGATTTATCATGACAGCCTTTTCGAAGCAAATTATCGGCTCATTGACATTCGGTTCGTTTGCACAAACGCTCATTCTAAGACCAAAAATCATCAACCACAACTATAAGCCATCAACCGCAACCGAAAAGATCGCACCCCTATGACTTCCCTCGAACAAACAAATGGGACAACTTCGCTACTGTTTTTTCGAAGCGGCTTACCAGGATAGACTTTTTGAAGCGGCTTATCGACATTTGATTTGATCATATAAACATTCGCTTTAGATATAAAAATCATCAATTATAATCATAAATCATCGGCCGCTACCGAGAAGAGACCCCAGTTGTTTGGCTGGCGCATTGCTTTCGCCTTGTTTCCGCATCTGAATGGACCATCCTGCCCTTATCCGGTCAAAGACAAGCTCTCGATCGAAGCAGCTCGCCGTGCGTGCTGTGTCGTTATTTAAAGGCATGAGAGCAATCGTTTAAAAGAAAGGGCACCCGATTACGGCTCCACATGGCCTCTAAATCCCCCCGCGTAATCTCATGGGAGTCGTCTTTACGGCTCGTGTCCTCCCTTTTGAACACATCCCTTCATTTCCATGGCAGGATAGGTTAGAGCAAGTACAACAATGATTTTATAGTCAAGTTAGTCAGCATTTTTACTGATGTAGAGGAGAGAAGAGAGGAGAGAGAGGAGAGCTTGGCTCTCATGTAAGCAACAAGCTGTACACGGGAGCCTATGCAGTGGTGGGTCCAGATAATAAATGTATGTGAGGAGGAGTAGGAAAGAGAATGTGAGACATGGTACCACATAATAATAATAAAATCTTTTATAGACAAATAGAAGACAGATTATTGTATAACTTGGCTCTTATAACTTGATTTATAGCCAAATACTTGACTTTATTATTGAACTTGCTCTTACTGGATTACTTGCTGTTCCTTCTGCTGCTGCTGCTTAGCTCTCCCACTTCGATCTGTGTTCCAGCGTGTAGATTGTGCGGTCGTACGGTTCCTTGTTGCTGCTGTGATTGCTTCTGGGGCCATGAACCTTCTGTTTGCTTTTGTGCAAGTACTTTGCGCTGAAAATGTTTATCGTGGAGTGATTATAACATATGTAACCACAGTGTACAACCTAAAAAATAAGGCCCGTTTGGTGCACCGAATTTTTCCCCCGGAATATGCTAGAATTAGTCTGTTTCTTTCGAAACTTTTGATTCCAAACATGGCCTAATCATTCGATCTTGTATTATTTATAGGTCTTGTTATAAATACGAGTTCAACGACATGCTACCAAAAAAAGATGTTCTCAACAATTCGATAGTTATTAGGATAAAAAAATCATGATGACCATTTATATCACAAACTTCCTAGAATTTGACACATAATATTTCGGCGGTTCTTATACGCAGAGCTATCCCTAGTACAAAGTTTTAACAACTAGTCTACGTAACTAAATACTACTCTTTCTGTCTTGTAATATAAGTACCTATTCTTAGAAGCTTTTTCTCACAATATAAGTCTTTTGCTGAGATCAAATGTGTATTTATTATAATATTTTCACTATATATGCTTCTTTTAATTATGAAAGAATGGATGATTAGTTCTAATATGCTATTTAATAAGAGTATATATGGTTTAATAATATTAATTGTTTTAGAGTTAGTATCTCTTTGATTTATATGTATCGTGGATTTTGGATTTATACTGTGAGAGAGGAAGTGGTTTGCCTGGTCAAGATAAATAAATCAATAGTGACTTATGAGCTAGTTCTAAGTATATTATTTCATATTTTAATAGAAGAGAGAGAAAAGTTATCTCTTGATCAAGAGCTAGTCTCATACACACATTCTAAGATTATGTGAGAGTGTTATGTGAGGTTATTTATGTTATGAACTATGTGCTAAAAGTTAATACTATTGAAGAAGTTGTCTTAGAGCTAGTAACTAGCTTATACGGTTAGAGATGTCTTTACAAAACCACTCATGGTGAGCTAGAGCAAAAACGCTCGGCCGAAATATCCACGCTAGAGTGTTGAGCGGCCAGCCAGCCAGCCACCAATCAGCTCATCAACGGAATCAAAATTTATAGGGGAGGGTCTCACTTGAGTCTCTCCTGGATGCTGTCACGTGGCCCCATGACCATGAGGCCTCTACGTGGAAAACTTTCCTCCTCATCAACCCTCTATTCTTTCGCTTCGCTTCGCTTCGCCCCAGGCCGGTTGAGCCCATCGCCTTCTCACTCCCCAAATACCGATCCCCCAGTCTGCCACTCCCACTCCCCCCTTCCGCCATGGTCATGGACAAGTCCAACCTCCCACCCCCTCCTCTGCCCCCCACCGCCGCCGCCTCCTCCTCCCTCAAATCCCTCAACACGTCGTCCTACAAGATCTCCAAGCAGTCCTCTTCTTCCTCCATGAAAGCACCTGCACCTCCAACGCCGCCGCCGCCTCCCCGCCCTTCTCCTCCGCCTCCTCCGCCATCTTCCGGCGCCGCCGACCAGCCGCCTCCCCAGCCCCCCGTCTACAACATCGACAAGTCCGACTTCCGCGACGTCGTCCAGAAGCTCACCGGCTCCCCCTGCCACCTCCTCCCCCCTCAGCACCCGGTCCCTGCCGCCGCCGCCGCCGCGGCCCCACCCCCGCTTCCTCCCATCATGGCCCCTCCGCCCCCGCCGTCGGGCATTCCGTCCCGCCTCCACCGCATCCGCCCACCGCCGCTGGAACCGCCCCGCCCGCCGTCCATCCTGCCGCCGGCGCTGTCCCCGCTCCCGCCTCTCCCGGCGGTATGCGTGACGGCGGAGTCGCCCATCTCGGCCTACATGCGCCGGCTCCGCGGGGTGCCGTCGCCGATCCACGTGCCGACGTCGCCGCTCGGGTTCGGGTGCCTTCCCCCGCCGCGGACGCCGCCGTCGCCCGGCGTGCCCATGCCGGCCACCAGCCCCCGCGTCCGTGACCCGTGACGAAGAACCAACCGTTGCTGCTGCTGCTTCCGATGTGTAGATATGGTCGGTGTAGGAGAGATCTGGCGAGGCGGCGGCAAGGAAAGGGGAGGAAGCAGCCATACAATTACAATTCGTTAGCTTCACCTTAAAATCTTAGCTCAAAATTCTTTTTTTAGCGTGTTCTACTTACCTTAATATTTTGTTGGTGTATATGGGACATTGCGGCGTGTCGGCAACCGAAGAAATGATCATGTTTGCCTAATTTTTGTAACAAGCTTAAGATGCAATATGTAGTGGAGAAACCCAAAACTTTATATGCAAACTTTATATGATCTTTAAAGGTATTCATCAATTCTGCCTGGCTAGTCCTGGAAATGTTTTGCACTAGCTTAATTTGTTTTTGTTTAGGAGATCTTTATGGATGATGATTAGGATATGATCTTTAAAGGTATTCATCAATTCTGCCTGGCTATTCCTGGAAATGTTTTGCACTAGCTTATTTTGTTTATTGTTTGTGAGGCCAAGTTTGGAACTTAGAGGCTGATCTATTCTAAACTTGGTGCACATGTGATTAGACATTTAGACTTGGTCTTTGTTGAGTGATTGGTATTTGGATTGTTGCTCACGACAGATTTGTTTGGTATGCCGATATGAACTTGTTTTGTTTTGTGGTGTACTATGGGTCATCTAATTATGCTCACATGGGGTGTAAAGGCTGTTTGGTGATACAACGCCGTATGCTTTGCCTTTTATCTTGTTAGTGATGGGTTTCATTTGTTTAACGTGACTAGTATAGGGTATGGCTTTGCAGGTTTCACACACTAGAAATTGCACGAGCAAAAGCCTATAACAAACCCTCTCGTATTTCCTACTATCTCAGAGATGTAAGTGATACGCTATTCATGTTTCCCATGTTGCAATCTGCTTGACCACATTGTCATCTCCCTTTTGTAACTTGACCAACTAAAAAATGGGTTGAAATTGAATAGTAAAATTTGAGAAGGAAATGTCAGTTCTCTAGTTGATGCTTTGATATGCAGATGATTTTATAGCCAGTGGATGACTGGAAATAGTGTTACTTCTCGCCTTTTTCACAGTTTTACTTCCAGAAGCTTTTGACTTACAGTGCATTTGTGCTCAAATCTCAAGCTGTCGACTTAGCTACAAAAGTGCTGCTTGGGTTCACCGATGAATGTGGAGGGAGCATATTCGAGTTGCATGAGGTTACAAGCATCCTTTGCACACTTGTTTAGCTGAGGTCAAACAGGTGGTGAGGTATTCAACTAAAGGAATTTTACTGTGTGTCAAGTTGATTGGAAAGCAATAACTGAAAAATACAGATGTCCATTTCTGTCATCGATTTATGGCAGGATAATAGTTACTTGAAGTCCAATTGGAAAGTGATATGTTGAGAAGATACCAGTCATGGCTTGCAACTCTATTTTTTTGTTGTTCTTTTCCTCGTGCTTGTATGGTCACAATATTATTTACTGATGTCTTGTTTGTAGCTTTGTATGTGTTGTATAAGCTAGTAGTAAAATTTTCTCTCTAGCTAATCGTATTTATTCGGCAATCTGTAATCATCACTTACCTGGACAAAGAGAAATAAAAACTAGACTAGACAACGCAATTACAAACCCTGACATTATAGCCAGTGCACGGTGTTAAATCTCCGAAAGCCAATGAAGGGGCATGACAAACGTACACTAAACAGGACAGGAAAAACGTAAAAACAAGCATGTGAAGTTGCCCTGCGTGGTGTACTACGAGCAGTCGGTAAGACGGTACGTGGTAGAAGGGAGTAATTGTAGAACATGACTCGTCCTGTCCTGACTTGGGAATCAATCAGTTCATACTGGGAACATCCTCTATAACGGCAACCAAGCTGAGTTACTCTTTGGAGAAAAAGAGCTTCAATGACCGGGAGGGTGGAGGCAAGCAACTCAAGTACTGAACCTCATTCATTCCTGGCAGTGTTTCTGAAGTGGAGCTTCTCTCTGCTTATTCTCAATCTGCCCGCGATCTCCATGCCGTTGGCACGACTGCACAAGTGCATGCACTGCCATTCTATTCCTTGCTCAAGCTGTTCTCCTGTGTATTCAATCTGAAACTGCAAGATGCACTGCTCTGGATCCTCTCAGTGATGACAACTTGTCAAGGTTGGTCATCTGTCAGACTAGCATACCATTTCTAGCCAAGACCAAACCAGAAGCCAGTGCCATCCCAAACAACCCATGCAACCGCACGCAGTAATATTTTGCCATAAAAATCTTGGTGTTGTCCTGTAGATGTAGATTTCAACTAGTGTTACTGCAAAACCAACGATTTTTCAGAGGGGAGGGGGAACGGAGTAGACGGACTTACCTCATGATTTTTCAGCACATAGTCCACAATCCATTTACCCACAGGTAGAGTCAGGGCACATAGGATCTGAAATACAGTGGTAATGATTGAGCTAAGAACTGTGGTTTGGATCAGTATCTTTAAATGAAGAAGTATGAATCGATAGCTTACAGTGCAGGACGATGGGAGATATTTGCTTATGCCAAAAGCAACCAAGAGAGCGTAAAGCGTGACAACGCCAATCGTCACTAATCTTGCTCCTGCTTTGGTGCCAATTCTTACCTTTTTACATATTCACACACAAAGAACGTATGTCATACTTGAAAAGTTATAGAAGTAAAATCAGAAATGCTGAAGCAATAAATAAAAAAAAGCAAAATACCAGGGGAGACATCTTTCCAACAGCTCTATCTCCATCAATCTATAGAATATCAGGTCCATCGGCTAATAAACATATTATTTTGTAGACATACAAGTCATGCATTGGTCATTTATGTCAGGGAGAATTATACCTGATGAAAATGGCTGCAGAAGAGTATCAGCGTAGTTGTCAACCCAACAAGAACGGATGAAGCTATAACTGTTTTGGTGAGAGGAAGAAGCACAGTTCCGCTGACAGATCACAGTATTTCAAGAGAAACTATTTAGCTATAAATGGTCCTTACATTTTCTAAGAAAATGAAAGTGAACCCTCAACATTCTACACTTCTACAGTGCTGCCTTTGATTAGGGTATAACAGCAATAATTGATAGTTGTCAGCCTAGTTGTTCTAGAGGGTACCTTGAAATGGTTCTGCTGCTGTTTGAGAAGTAGAAAGCTGTGGTTGCCAATGGACCAAATGCAGCAAAACATAACGGTTCACCTAGTCCTTGATAACTTAATCGGAATGGTGGGCACTGCAAAAATGCAAAGAGATAAAAAAAAAAGAAAAACTGTAGAATTGAAGGGATGTGAAATATGGTTGAGTACTAAAAAAATGTTTTAGGCTTATCTGGTTTGGATACAAGAACATATAGTTTCTCATAAAAAAGCATACACACAAACACGGGCCTGTTCTTTTTTGCTGCGGTTTATGACTTTTGGGCTGTTTGTACGAGTGATTACAGAGTAACAGAAACTCGCGTGCGGTTTTTTCTGATATAAATGAAGCTAGTAAAGTATGTACTACAATTAACTAGTAGATCTTATCTTAAAAAATATTTCATTTAAAAGTTAGTTACTGTAGAAAAGCTGAAAAGCAGCTTTTAGAAGCTGAAAAGAACAGGGCCCATATATATTTATGTTATGTATCATGCTTTAATTCATGATACAGGGCATAAAGATACACACCGGTTTCTTAAAAAAGGGACAGAAGATTTTACCTGGTAAACATGTTTTTCTCGAAAACGCATAAGCGCTGCGTTTCATTCATTAAGCAGAAGATTTTACAAGGCAAGGCCTGAAAACCAAAGGACCAGGTTCGAAGCTAGACAGCAGGAGAGGAGGAAAAAGGAACAGAAACAGGCTATAAAGCCGAAGAGGAAGAAAGAGCGACTGTAGCAAAAACGACAAAGAAAGAAAGCGACCAAAAGACTGAAAAACAATTATTACATTACCTGGTAAACATAGCCACAAAGGATTGCACAGACCACCAATAAAATGAACCTGACATCCCCAGCTTCTGCAAATGCCCAAAATAGACCCACAAAGCCGAGCACAAGAGAAAAGTTTGAAGCATATTGTGTCATTGTTCGACTGCACAGTAGATTACATTACACTGTAACATGCTTCACTTCTAAAACAAATCATGAATATCATTTATAATGCTATTTGGTATTGGAAACAAGCAGTACCTGCCAATAATGTTAACAACAGATTCTTTCTTGTTCTTATCAGCCCCAGTATCTGAATCATAAACATCATTGCTGCAATGAAGTCATATATAGTAAGTCTCTTTTCTCTCAGGAACAGGGAAAGGGGATCGATCGTTCACCAGAAAAATAAGCACATCAATGGATGAACAATGCATTTCATATTAGTCTCTTTCGCTATGTAAGTGTTACCTTAGATTGAGCCAAGTGATCACAAGGACTGCTGCAGCCAAGAGAACGAAGTAGCGTTTGGCAAAGAACAAGCCCGCGTGATGATACGCGGAAGCACTCCCCACCTGAAGCCACCCGCAAATACACAATGTGTAACAGTGTAAGGCATCCATAATTGCATACCACAAAATGTTGTGCAACTCCCCCAACGAATTGTTACTAAACAATCCAAATTGTGATGAGCCCATCAATTTAGCTTGTTCTTACTATAGCTCCAGTCAGTTCGCAATTGGAGTAGTGAGCGTGGGTTATCGGAGCTTATAAATAAGCAATTAAGCATGACACCACACTTACAATTCTTGCATTCCGGTGCTGAATTGAAGAACAAGTATAATTTTTCTGTCTGGTTGCCATCAAAATCGAAAGTGTCTGCATTGACATTGGGGAGCAAGGGACTTGCAGGAACTCACGGTGAGTGGCACAAGCGCCACGGAGTAGATGGGCAGCTTGGCCGCCCTCCAGAGCAGCGTAGCGCGGGACAGCTCATCGGCGTCCCCGCCTCCACCGGACGCCGCTGTAGTCGAGCACCGCACTCGCCGAAGAGCGCGCGGCCTTCTCGCGGCCTCTGCAGTAGCGGCGGCAACGCTGCTACGGGGAGAGGGAGGCGCGAGGTGGGTGACGAGGAGAGGAGCGAGGGCAATGCCGGCGAGCGGCATCTGCTCCGGGCTCTGGGGAGAGCTCAGCTTAGTCGCGGCATTCCATCGAGCGGGTCGGAGCGTCGGTGCTTCGGTTGGGTCTGCATGGATAAGGCTGCGGGGATCGAAGACGTCGACGCGAGTGGCAGTGGCGGGGCGAGGAAATGACCGAATTTTTTTTTTGTATTTTAGCCCTTTTTTTGAAAAATATTCACATTTAGACTCCTGGTAGTTTTAATTCCGTTTTTGGACCCAGAGCTCGGCGCCGTGAGTCACGGCGCCGAGGTAACACGTCTCGGCGCCGTGGACCACGGCGCCGAGTCAGCCCCCAGCGCCCAGAAGCGCGGCGGCGTGGCGCCGGCGTGGCGGCGGCTGGCGCGCGTGACTCGTGGCGCCGAGATCGGCGCCGTGACTCGTGGCGCCAAGCTCGGCGGCCGTGGTCATTACGGCGCGAGGTGCCTACCACGTGGCACCACGGTGTTTAGGGTTTGCACCGATCGGTCTTTTTTCGCAAAATGAATTAAGTTGTATTTTTAGTTGGATTATTTAATGATAGTAATATTATGTAATATAGTTAGTTATTTATTTATAGAGAGCAAAAATACGACGTATGTTTTGAAATATGTATTGCAGATGAAACATGTAGGCAAATTCGTGTAGATTTTTAAAAATATTATGGTACGTTGGTAATGGTTTTGAAAAATAAAATTCTGCAGCCGTGACGAACGAGTTTTGTGTGAAGTTCGGGGCCGTGAGATGTGCGAGCAAGACAGAGGAGGCGACATGTGGCATACAAGCAACTCTCATCTTCCTTTTGTTCGATTGTTACTACACACTTGGGGAAATAATTACTGGATGATTCGGGTCAATCTCATCCCCTCTGTTTGTGGATTGACGAACGAGTTATGTGTGAAGTAACGATTAGTGTATTTGTGATTTTGTACAATCTTGACTGTGAAAAATATGTTGAACGGCAATAACATTTTTCGATCATGTTATGTTGTTTTATTGGAAGAATTTTTGAATTATTTTTATGACAATCGTGATAGAAACAATTGGATGAAAGGAGGAAGTGATAATAAGACACGTGGGAATCATTGCATGCGAAAAGTCGAGATAATAAGCTTATGAAGTTGGGACGAACATGGCGCGTACAATTTTATTACATGCAAGCATGATATCCGACTAATCGACCCAACCGCCGTCGACCTCTCGTGTGGACCGGGTCTATTACATCTTGTCTACGGGTGTAGCGTGGTTGTTTCCCTTTTGTCGCGCCACAAGATGGCTCCGCGCATCTTTCTTCCGTGACTCTTGGTATTGAGAGCGCCTCACGAGCTTGAAGCTCTTCCTCCCGACGCTTGATGGTCGCTTCACGCAGACTTAATCGCTCCCGCCTCCTTGCGTCATCCTCCTTGCCCTTCAGACGGATTTGGTCCACCCTCACGCGTCGCTCTTGCTCAAGCCGCATCTGTCGCTCCACCTCGCGAGCCTGATCCATCTTGACATAGTATTGTAGTTTGTTTTCCACCTCCACTGCACGGTTATTTGGCATTAACTAAACCCTAAACCCGTGCTCGTCTACCTCCAAGCCTATTCCTTGCGTCTGCATCATCTCTACTCTGAGCTTTTTGCTTCCCTACTTTTATATGGTTGTGCTTCTATTCGTACGGATGCATCATGTATATACACATGCATGATGTGTATGACTTTCTAACTAACCACGGTAACCTCTCATCTTCACCAATGCTGGTATGTCTGCTTAAGTTATTGTCTAACGATATGAAGAATCTTCTCATCATCAATGATGAGTCATGGCACTCATCAATGATGGCACACTCCAAACTACCCAGTGGCCCCAGTGGCCACATATCATCCATAACTTGTCTTAAATGCAAAGTTTCATATCCTCTCTACCAAGACTTCCTCATCATCAAATTTCTTTGGTCACAGATTTCTTCAACAACGTTAACGCTCACCACTCGTCATCGCAGACCATTTCACTCTAGCCTTTCTTTTCAACAGTTCCTACGAGCAGCATGACACTGTCCTAGTCAAATGGCAAAGGTGAGCAGCACAACATTGTCCTCATCTCCACCACTGCCACCTTGGCTTTCCGCTTCGTCGTGGGCCAATATCTTCTTGTAAGACAAATCGACATATTGCACTCTTTCGTGGTCTGCTCTGGTACTGTTCTTACTATCCTCGTTATAACCTTATATTTATTTAAAATTTCAATTATTTTTTATCCGAGTTTGTATACAAATTAAATTGCTAATTTTATTTAATTTATTTCTAGTTTTAATTATTTAGGTGTTTTATTTTAGAATTCGTATGGAAACCAAATTTGATTTTTTATTTTGCATTTCAATTATTTTTTGTGGAATTCATATACAAATCCAATTACTATTTTTTTCAATTTTTATTCTAAATTATAGTTATTTAGGGAATTACTTTGGGATTTGCATTAAATCAAATTGTTAAATTTATTTTAATTTATTCAAAATTTCAATTATTTTTATTGGAGTTTGTATAAAAATCGAATTTCTAATTTATTTAATTTATTATGAATTTTAGTTATTTAGAGATTTTATTTTGGAATTCATATGGAAAGTCATATTGAAATTTTCTTTTATTTTTTTGTTCTGAATTGCATTTGAAATTCGTATGCAAATCTAATTTCTTCTTTTTCTTTAATTTTTATTCTAAATTTCAGTTATTTAGGATATTACTTTGGAAGTCATATCAAAATTAAATTGCTAATTTTATTTTTATTCTGAATTTAGTTATTTTTTGTTGAAATTAGTATACAAATCCAATTGCTATTTATTTTGTTTATTTTTTTTATCATAAATTATGTATTTTAGGGATTTTACTTAGGAATTTGTATGGAAGTCAAATTATTTGTTGTAGTTTATTTTTATTCTGAATTTTAGTTATTTTATTGTACTTGGTTTGGTCGCTTGCTTTTGATCTAAACCATTATAATCTGGACCCACTACAATCGATGATTTAGATCTCTCTCTCTTTTGCTCTAATTAACATAGTAATTTCTACCCTTTAAGAGCAAATGTGGTGGCTTCTCTTGCTTCTACTTTAATATTATAATCGATATTTAGCAAAACTAGATGAATATGCATGCTTTGCTACCGATAAAAACAATCATATTATCTCAACACGGTGAGTCAATATTGTCGGGATTGGCTTACTGAGCCTACACCCTCAACTCCGCCTTTGCACTCGGTCGTGTCGTGCCTCTGCACTCTCAACTCTACCACGCACCTGATAGAGTTCTGTTGTTTTTTCTTTTTAGAGAATTTTTAGGGTGATGAATTTTTTTTGTATATTGCTTTTTCTATTTTTGTTAGAGATTTTTTAAGGATATATAAGTGGGAGTTAGGAGAGATGAAACCATTACCATTAGTAAGGTGCTTGTGCATTGCAACGGAGTACTAAATGAGGGTGATACATATTATCAAACGTGATCCCAAACTAGAACATCAATTTTATCTCATGAAAACATATATTAGGCAAAGCATACATGTACAAACTCGTAAAGAAATCAAGTTGGAAATAGATATTCATATTTGGTAGTTGACGTTGTTTCTTGTCCACCATGAGCAAACATAAAATACATAAGATATATAGAATGTAAGAATATCTTTTGTAGATGATATTCTTGTTAAATATGCTAATAGAATCGAAGGTTGTGTGATGTGGAACGCATTGCGCGATACTAAGTTAGAGAAGGGTGGGTGAGTGGATAAACCTATGTTATACTAGTCATGTGCCCGTACATTGTAACAAAATTTATTGGATGTATAAATAATCATGCTATGAAAGAGGGTTGGTCTGATCGGTTGGGAAGTAGAGAGTGGTAAGAAGTCAAAGAAATAGGATAGTTAGAGGAGAACGAACGTAAAACCATCAACTCATTCTTTTATAATAGTAATGATTAGTAGGGAGTACTAGAGATATTGTGCAGCCCATGCGCCCGTGGGCCGTGGCATGGTCCTCACACGCGTTTTGGCACTGGCTAATGGGTGGGTGTCCATCCATCCACCTGCAAGTGCGCGCGGCCAGTGCGCCCCAAGTCGCGGAATGGGTTGAGACCGGAGAGGCGTGTGTTTCTCTGTAGTGGTGTGGGCCGCGTTACCATTCCTATACAGGTCGCCTAGGCCTGTATAGGACTGCCTTCATGGCCGGCCTGTGCCAAGTTGCGTGGGTGGCAAACTAGGGTGGAGGAGATGGCCAGATGGGGGGCAACACCAAAACAGGACGTCCCAATATTGGAGCCCACCCATTATGGGTTGTGCTAGGCTATAATAGCAAACAACTATTTCTTCTTCTTTAATTTCAAGGTTTTCAGTGTGAGGAAGTATCAGCGTGTTAGGCATGGTACTTCTAATCTTACCAGAAAACAGAGGTTTTGGGAATTGAGTCATGGATCAGGTTGGGGTGATCTGGGTCAATGGATTATTGTTGTATGATGCATGTCTTGACTAATGTAGGTTAAGCTGTGAAGAACTTGTGTCTAAAAATGATTTCTTTGTCTTTAGATGTGCAGAGTCGCTTGGAATCAACCATGGTCAACAACGAGGATCGAGGTTAGGCTCATGGAGGAGTTGAGGTCTACAATGGTCGAGGATGCTGGGTAAGACGGTGAGCTCAAGCATGGCACGAAAAAGGTGAGAAATATTAAAGGCAAGTTTGAACGGCGAGAAGGCGCCATGTAGCTTGCACGGGCTAAGTGAGCTGTGGTTCGGTGGATTGCTTGCAGTGGTTGGTGATGACTGGGTCAAGGAAGAGTATTTTGGTAGTTTGACCAAAATACCAGAAATCATCTTGGATCAAAACCGCGGTGTATGGGTGATGCGTTGGAGAGCAGTTTATGTCAAGGTGGAGCTAATTTGATCAAGACGGATTAAGGCTAAGGATTTAGCGGATGCACACTTATACATTTTGAAAAACATGCATAAGTGAACTTATGAAAGTAAAACCCATGTGTTTAGGGTTAACAGGTTCCCCCATTATAATAGTGGATATGATCAATTAAGGGGTGTAGGTGGCGGGTGGATGGAGACATATAGGGTTAACCATCCAAGTCCTCTCTCATGTGCTCTCTTGTTTAGGCTTAGAGTTTGAGAGTGGAGTATTTGGTGTGCTCTTTGTCCTCCAAGGTGGAGTGCCTGTAAAAATTTATATCTCAAGTAAGCAATACATCAATCTTTGTGTATCTCCATGGATCCATCCTGTTTTGATTGATTTCTCTTGATTCGGTTGGTTTGTTCTCTCCTCTTTCCTTTTCTTGATCTTGCCATGTCAAGGACGTATAAGAGATGGAGACTATCTCTGGGAATCTATCTCCACCCATCTAGGCACTTTGATAGCAAAGTTATCGAGAAAACTCAGTTTTGTGTGATTTGGGCTAAAAGTGTGATTTCTTAATCTAAGGGTATTTGAGTTGATTTCTTTGGTATTCTAACTTGTTGTGATATGTGAGAATACATTTAGACTCATCTTAGTCATCAACCACCCGCGAGCAAGTCGTATTCACCGATTTTGATTTTGACCCGGTTTTGTTGGAATCTTCCAATAAACTAAAAAAGGTCTCACGTTTGGTCATGTTGATTGCCGACTGGTAGTCAAAATCTGACCATGTTGATTTCTGATCAGGTCGTGCTCAGCTCTGTGATTCTCTGTTTTTGTTGGAACCTTTCAACAAACTGAAAAAGATCTCAAATTTGGCCATGATTTTCGTGATTGTTTGTTGGAATAGGTTCACAATACCCTAGAAAAGATCCCTGCAAAGTTTCATATTATTTGGATTTACGAATCAAAAGTTCCATCATTTTTTATTTTGAAACTGTGTTGAAATCAAACTGCTCTTCTCTGTTCCTCTGGATTTTCGACGACGTTGGTTTTCAACCACTCTCTGGTCGTTGACCACTCGAGTCAAATTTCAACCACGTTGGCCTTCGACTAAGTTGGCTTCGACTACGTTGATTTTCGACCACTCTCTAGTCATTGACCATTCGAGTCGAATTTAGACCACACTGGCTTTCGACCACGTTGGTTTTCGACTACGTTGATTTTTGACCGCTCTCTGGTCGTCGACCACTAGAGTCGAATTTTGACCATGTTGGTTTCTGACTGGTAGTCGAATTCTGACTACGATTGATTTCCGACTGGTACTCGAATTCTAACCATGTTGATTCCCGACTGATAGTCGAAATCCGACTACGATGATTTCTGATCAGGTCACACTCAACTCTGTCATTCTCTGCTTTTCAAGTAGAATTGCTACCATAATCTTTGTAACTTTGTAGCTATCGGAGTAAAGGATAAGCAAATACTTAAAAAAAATTTAAGACACCAATCACCCTTCTGTTGCCTATCTGGTCCTATAATTATAGCCCAAATGACGTTAACTTTGTTGAGGACCGAAAGCACTATGTTCGTTCAGTCATTCCACTCCTCTTTAGTACCACGTCGCCTATACTTAAATACTCAACCGAATCACACTGCCTCGCCAAGCTCAGTCACGAGGGCTTGTAACACATGTGGGTAATTAGGATGGTGTGGATGTTTGGTACAAACTTCTGGGCCTGGGCCTTTGAGTTTAACTTTGCTGGGCTGCCCGTTCCAAGTTGCGTAGTGGGCAGAGATACTTCGGCGAACGCCTTGGTCTCTCCGGCCCTGAAGTGGTAGGCACAGCGTGAGACGGGCTTCACAGAGCAGCGATCACTGCCCGCTTCCAACGGTGGCAGGATAAAAGACCATGAGCCCGATCTGGCCCAGGGGTCCTACTATAACAGACCCCCATTTACATATCTACTATCACTTAAAAATTAAAATCACGTGAAGGTGATTAGGTTTTTCTATTTTCATTTTGCATCCGCCTACTCTAGTGGGGGAGTTTTTATTGTTAGGGTCAATTTTTATCGGCAAGATCATCTTTTCTAGCCTTTTCACCACTTCAGATAGGAGCCACTTGAAAATTAAAATCACGTGAAGGTGATTAGGTTTTTCTGTCTTCCTTTTGCATCCACCTACTCTAGTTGATGATATTTTTATTGTTAGGGTCAATTTTATACGGCAACAAAAATAATCCAAGCCACAGGCTCTAATTTTGCATATCAGCCTCTCATCTATGTTGATACTGAGTAATCGTATACTAGCTTCTTTTTAACATAACATCAAATACTGCATCCGAGAACACCGATCAGCTATTGAAACTTTCACACTTATAGAAAAAAAATGTATTGATCAATTGGAAAACAATAACACCAAGGCCGCATGCTGCCTAACTTCCCTCATGTCACAACTGTGACAAAAGCTACAACACCAATGGTATACATCAGTTCTTCAAGACCAATCCTCTGAAACCTAGATTATTTCAGCAAGGATTTACAACCAAAAACAACATTGCGTGGATAACACAAGAGTTTCGACACACCCAAACGCAACCTATAAAAGGAATAAAGTATCACATGGAGCTGCAGCACTTGCTCTTTGGAATTTCCTGCGCCGGACCTGGGACGAGGACCTTCTTCCCTGTCATTGCCGGCGTTGCCCCGTTGCTCTTAGGCTCAGACACCATGTTCTTCTTGCTGTGGATTTTGAATATCTCCGTCAAGACAGTTTGGAAAGCATTCTCTACATTGGTTGCCTGGAGTGCAGAGGTCTCCAGGAAGAAGAGGTTTTCCTTCTCAGCAAACTCCTTGGCGTCCTCAGTACTCACGGCTCGCTGCTCCTCAAGGTCACTCTTGTTGCCGACTAGCATTATCACAATGTTCTTGTCAGCATGGGCTCGAAGTTCATCCAGCCAGCGAGGTATGTGATCAAAGCTCTGGCGCCTGGTGATGTCATAGACCAGAAGAGCTCCCAGTGCACCCCTGTAATAAGCACTTGTCACAGCTCTGTACCTGCAGTACTTGGGAATAGCCAGCATGAGAAGTTGGGAACAAAGACCATGAAATAAAGGATGGAATGTAAGTGCAAAAATGTCACTACAACACTAAAGATCAGTACACATATCAAATGTCAGTAGAAATAAGCCAATATCATTCTTCGTTTGTACTAAAGTCTAAAGATGCCAGCTCTCACGTTATGGTCATAAATCAGAATCCAATATAAGAATTACTTTCCATGAATATACATTTTTAGTGTATGAATAATTAGCGTCTCCAGAATTGGCCAATTATATACTGTATTGACATCCTGTCATTTTTGGTCCTTCAATTATTACTGTATTGACAGTTGATGCGACATTGGTACGACAAATCATATTCATAACCTTCTAGTGTAGATAAGATGCAGGGTCCATAAAGGAAATAATTGAAAATTACATTTTTCAACTCTTTCTAGGTATTTCTTGAAAAAATCAGAATAGAATTTCACAATTGTGTATAGCCCCATATAGTGTTCCCAAAAAATAGCCTCATATAGCACGTAGTACCCATACGTACCTACTACTCTAAATGCTAGAAGAATATCTGAATGTCATCAACTACTCTAAGCATGTACACATTGTAACAAGCAGAATACCTCAAGAGCATCAAGCAAGCATATCGTAAGACTTCTCATCTAGAGCAAGGATAAATTTCAAAAAAATCAATAACTTCGGCAAACAATTTGCCACTTGGAAACTATGTTCAATTATTCATCAGTGTTATCAACAGGATCTACTACTGCCTTACAAGTTTACACTCATAATCTCATATGACATAGGCCCTGATCAATATGGCTTCAGTTTTTGGCTTCAGCTTATTTTTGCACTATTCATAAATTTCGTTTTTTTCTGAACTTTTGGCTTTTTTTGAGTTTTTTTACCGGTTCTTTTTTCCTCGTATTTGTTTACATTATACGTGATGGGCTAATATGTTTTTTTTCTATTTTTAAATTTTTAAATTTAATTATGGTAAATAAGCCTCACACATTCTGATGCTTTTTTCAGCCAGCTGCAGCGTTTTCAGCCATAAGCCACGAGGCTTTCAGCCAAACCGATCACCACCATATATGTTGCAAAGTCACTGCATTCCACCTAAATAAAAAAGAGTATTGCTATACAACATTCGACTGTTTTTTAGAACAAAAACAGTCAGATTGATCTGGGACGTTAGATCTCCATCCAACGGATCCACCCATACAAACCCCCTCTAAAAAAATGGCCCCCTCCAAAAAAAATGATCTAGGACGTTGGATCTCCATCTAACGGCTCAAAATCTGACTGTTTTTGTCCTCAAAAACAGTCGAATGTTGTATAAACACTCCCAATAAAAAATACATGGCATGAGTTTTACAACAAGAAACCATATCTTTGTTATGAATAGCACTTGTATTCATATGAGGCCAATGGGCCGGTATATATACACAAAGTACAGGATGGAAATATGCAAAGAACCCCTTATAACAATGGGGAATAACAAAACTATACATATATCTCTAACACCCCCCCTCAAACTCATGGTGGATCAACAACACTGAGTTTGGAGAGGTAAAGCTATCTTTGTGCTCGAGTGCAGGCCTTTGTGAAGAAATCCGCTATCCAAGCTCAAGGCACATATCAAGAGTAATCACCGATCATGCACACAAGACCTCATGAAAGAAGCATCCACACCAATATGCTTGGTGAGCTCATGCTTCACAGATCACGAGCAATCTTGATAGCTTTGTCTTGTCGACAAGAGAGGGTCGGTGTAGTGACGAAACACCAAAATCCTCAAGTAACCACCGTAGCCAAGTAATCTCTGCATCAAGAGAGCCATAGCTCGCAACTCGGCCTCTCACTCGAGCGGGACACTGCGATCTGTTTCTTCGTCTTCCGGGCAATAAGAGAACCACCAAGAAAAACACGATGAAGAGAGATAGGCCGTGGTCGAGAGGATCGATGGCCCAAGTAGCATCCGAATAGGCTGAAGGCATAATGAGCCGGGCGTGGAAAGAAGAGACGGCGAGAGATAGTCCCACGAAGGTATCGCGAGAACTCGAAGAAGGTGGTGTAGTGAACTGAGTGGGAGCTGAAACAAATCGACTCGAATATGAACTGGATAAGTGATATCCGGACGAGTAACGACAAGGTAGACAAGACTCCCAACAAGATGACGATAGCGAGTCGGATCGAAAGAGGCTCGCCATCGAGAGTCGGAGGTGAATATTGAGCTCCATGGGAGTCTCAACGATCTGTTGATCGATGAGAGAGCGCGATCAAGAAGGTCTGAATATATTTCTCTTGGGACATAAAGAAACCATCCGGAGTGGAAGTAACCTCAATCCCAAGGAAGTAACTAAGAGGACCAAGATCCGACATAAGGAATCTGCTCACTAAGACGAGCCTTGACAAAGGCAATGTACTCGAATCATCTCCGTAATGATCATATCATCAACATACGGAGAAGAAGAGTCCGACCACGAGGCGAAGTGTGGACAAAGAGCGCAGATCATGATCACTAGCTGAAAAACCAGCAGCAGTGACCACGAGAGAAGCGCTCAAACCAAACACGAGGGCTTGTTTAAGGCCATAGAGAGAGCGCGAAGGCGACAAACCATGCCCTCGAGAAGAATACCCGGTGGCGGATGCATATAGACCTCCTCACGCAACTCGCCATTAAGAAAGGCATTCTTGACATCAAGGCGAAAGCAGCACCGATGGCGGCGAGCGCCACCGAAAGAAGAGTGCGAACGGTGGTCATGTGGGCCACGGAGCAAAAGTCTCGTCATAGTCAACACCATGCTCCTGCTGAAAGCCACGAGCAACAAGACGCGCCTTATAGCGCTCAAGAGAGCTATCGAGCGAGTCTTAATCTTATAGACCCACTTACATGTGATGGGATGAGAATGAGATGGCAAAGGAACAAGATCCCAAGTACCAAGATGCGCTCGAGGCAGCAATCTCCTCGGCCATGGCAAGCTGCCACTCGGGGTGAGTAACAACATCCCGTGGGAGACAGAGCTCACGAGTAGTTGCACCAACAAAGGAAAAAGCAGGCGGAGGCCGAATCGATGGCGATCGCGGAGAGCATAGCGAGGAGAAGATGACCCATCGAGGGACGATGGAGCATCGAAGAAGATGGAACATCGGAAGAAGAATGCTCATCCGGAAGGTCCGCAATGCGAGGTCGGCGAGTGTAGGCGATAAGGAGGAGGAATCGTAGTGGGAGGAACTGCGGAGTCGTAGGAGGCGACACGGCGCGACAACGGTGAAGAGGCCACGGGGGAATATGTGGAGACTCGGTGGAGCAGTGGGCGAGGCAAAGCAGATATAGGTGTATCTGGAAAGACAGAGGCTCTGAGAGGAAGCCGAGGAGAGGCGGGGCGTGGGTAGAATGGGCGAGACTCGTCGAAAGTCACATCCCGAGAAACCCGCATCCGTCGACCAACGAGATCCCAAAGACCGATAGCCCTTGTGCTCGGCACTATATCCCGAAAAACACACTCAACAGATGGCGGTCGGTTTGGTGCGTTCTCGAGCGAGGAGAACGTAGCAAACGCAACCAAACAGATGAAGGGTAGAGTAGTCGGAAGAAGACCACGAGACGCTCAACGAGGATCGCTCCCGAAGAAGCGAGAAGAGGCTGGATGTTGGCGAGATAGGTGGCGATGGAAACGACCTCGGCCCAAAAGTGAGGTGGAATAGGCGGCGATCATCGAGCACGAGTCGTCTCAAGGAGGTGGCGATGCTTGCGCTCAAGCAACACCATTCGAGCATGAGCACCGGGACAAGAGAATCGGCGAGTGCCACCCCGCTCAGCAAGGAAGCTGCGCGCAGTAACGAGAGGTACTCGCCAGCAGAATCGGCACGAAAGACACGAATAGGAGTGGAGAATCGTGTGTGAATCATAGTGGCAAATTGTTTATAGATAGACAAGACCTCACTACGAGAAGACATGAAATATATCCAAGTATGGCGAGAAAAATCATCTATAAAAATGATATAATATCGATGACCCCTTTCAAACGAAGGAGCGGACCCCAAACATCCGAATGAACAAGATCAAAAGGGCGCCGAGACACGGACTCACTATGAGGATAAGGAAGTGGGTCTGCTTACCTAACTTACCCGACAATCTAAAGACACGTCTCTGAGACAGACCCGAAGACCACGGCGAACTAAGGGCGACAAGCGGGATCCACACAGATGGCCAAGACGGTGATGCCACTGCTGGAAAGAGCCGTGAAGCGAAGCGGCGAAGAGAGACGGCGCCGATGGTGGCGGCGGAAGGAAGGTGAAGCCGGTCAAGCTCCCGAGACGCTGTGAGTCACGGCGCGAGGCGAAACCAACGAGCTCCGTGTGGCGATCCGAACACAACAAGAGTCGAGTCGAGAATAACCCGATAACCAAGGTCGATAATCTACCCCGAGAAAGAAGTCGCAAGGTAAGGCGAGGAACGTGAGCAACGAAGGAACATGAAAAGAGGAGTTGCTAAGAGATCCTCGACCGAGACGAAAGAGATGTTCCATCGGCAGTAAAACGCGACAGTGAATCAAGAGGTGTAATAGAAGGCAGTGGAAGGATCGGAGTCATGTGAAAAGATGCTCCGAATCAAGAATCCACGGGAGGTACCGATGTGTAGGAGGTGGTCTCTCGATGCTGAAGAGTCGATGCGTAACTGCGCAGAACTCGCCGAGGAGAACACAGGCGGCAAGTAGGCGTCGAAGTCGGCTATCTCTGCTCGGTGAGAGAAGGCTGCTGAAGAAGTCGAGGCGACGTCGTCGAAGAAGCACTAGTGCCGATGAAGAACGGCGTGAAAGATGCCGCTTCTTCTTATAGCACGGGACTCGGTGTGGCCATCCTTGTCGCAGAGGAGCAGTGAGGCGGCCACCTCCAGACGGAGGCGGCCACCACCACTGTGGTAGCCACGGAGGAGGCGATGTAGCAGCGACGGCGGCGAGCACGAGAGGAGTGGCATCGGACCAAAGACCACTCAAACGAGTCTCCTCTGCGCGTATCTCGGTAAGAGCCTCCGAGAGTGACACGAGGATGGCGTGCAGGAGCCGAGCACGCCTTTGCTCGAACTCGGGGCGAAGCGAGTAAGGAACTCGTAAACCACGAAACTCGGTCGGCCACGAACCTCCGAGCGGCACGGGCGAGTCACGGCGGCCAGCGGTCGCGAAGTGAGTCAAGCGGCGCGACATGAACAGAGCTCGAGCGTAAAGGCGTCAACGATAGCATCACCTGCTGAAGAGAGTGCTCTGGCGGACCACGGACAGTGCTGATGCATCACCGGAGGGCTCGTAGCGGCGACGAAGATGAGTCCACATCCGAAAGCGAAGAGAGTCCCACAACCTCGAAGAAAATCGAGGCGGACATCGGCGATGAAGACAAAGCGGCGGCGGCGTCGTCATCGTACCACCGAGTGTAGACGGTCGACGATCTTTGTAGGAATCGAGCCTCTGGTAGGCGTGGCGGCTTTATCATCGGCCCGGCGACGCGGCGGCCTTATCACCGGAGGCAATGCAACAGCGAAACTCCGTCGGAGAATAGGGCAAGGCGGACAGTGACATCGCCGAGAGAGGCGCCCGAGGCGAAGACCACGCATGTGAATGCGCATGTGAGACGCGAAATCGGTGTAATTAACACCATCAAAGATCACCGGCGGCGAGGAGGAAGCGGTGCCCATTGGTAGCGGCGGCCGGGCGGCGCGCGCGACCAAAACAACGAAGTCTAACAGCGGCGCCGGGCGGCGCGGCGGTTAAAACAGCGTTTTTGCTTTTTTTGCTTTTTTGTGGCTAAAATTTTAAAGCGGCGGTGGGCCTCAAACCACACGCGCCGCGCAGCCCTTAGGGTTTCGGGCGGCGCGCAACGAGGCGGCGGCGCGCGGCGGCCTCGGCGGAGTGGCGGCCGGCGGCCTCGGCGCGGCGGGCTCCTCGGCGGAGTGGCGGCCTCGGCGCGACGCAGCGCCTCAGCGGAGGAGCGGCGACCGGCGGCGGCAGGCAGCGGCCTCGGCGGAGCGCTCTCGGGCGGGGGCGGCGCAGCAGGAGGAAAAGCGGTCGGCGTCGGGCGGAAGCGGAGGCGGCGGGCGAAAGCGGCGGCGGCGAAGGCAAAGGCGGCGGCGAGTCAGCGGAGACCGGCGGAAGTCGGAGCCGAGCCAGCGGCGAGGCCGGCGGGCGGCCGGTAGGAGCGGAGAGTCGGCGACAGGCGTCTTGAGAGGAGGCACGCGGGAGACCGGCGACAGCGGGGAGGCCGACGTCGGCCGGGAGGCGGCGGGAGATGGGATCTCTCGCGTCGTCAGGATGGGAGGCCGGAGGCGGCACGCGGGCGCGGAACCCTAGGTAAACCAAAACCCTAGTTTTGGCTCTGATACCATGTTATGAATAGCACTTGTATTCATATGAGGCCAATGGGCCGGTATATATACACAAAGTACAGGATGGAAATATGCAAAGAACCCCTTATAACAATGGGGAATAACAAAACTATACATATATCTCTAACAATCTTATCTAAAATGAACAAGTAGCTTCTAGAGCACAAATTCAACCCAATATGGCGTTATAACATGCCAGGCCTGCCGTCTTGGAGATTTTGCAACCCAACAACTTTTCTTCACAGTGAGTAAATTCTCGCAGGCATTTTCATAGTACATTTTGCAAGCCTATTTCCTTATTTTGTACCACAGGGTTCCCAGGCAATTTCAAGCTATTGTCCAGTCATGCATTTATGACCTTCAGGTTTCAGACAGCCGATGCACAAAGTACACAGTAGCTGAGAACAACTCAGAATTCCATTGTCATTCTTCCCATTTACTGAAGCTCCGCTTGTCAACCATCCTCTATCTACGCAATGACATACGTGCGCTAAGATGGTTCAACGGAGCGAATTTCTCAATTATGGTTTGCAATCTACAGCACAAGTGGTAACAAACAAAAAATGGCTGGATTCGTTCTTCGTCATCAGTTAGACTAACTAAACCATGCGTAGTTAGGTATAGGCATGCCAGATCTAGATCACATTATGATGTACTAGATGAGTTTGGGTAGGTGTAAACACGCTAAAAGGTGACAATTCCCGCTGTAGAGATCTACCAACCAACATTTTCGCTACACCTACAGTAGTACTCCCTGGAGATCTAAACAAGCTCGAAGAGAAACAAATCGAAGCATATGTTTTGAATGAGACTAACGGGCCAAGAGGAGGGCACGGAGCAGAGTGGGATCGAGGTGAACGGTGACGGTGTGTATACCTCTCCTGGCCGGCGGTGTCCCAGATCTGGGCCTTGACGCTTCTGTGGTCGATGACGAGGGTCCGGGTCTGGAACTCGACGCCGATGGTGGCCTTGCTGTCGAGGCTGAACTCGTTGCGCGCGAAGCGAGCCAGGATCTGCGACTTGCCCACAGCTGAGTCGCCGATCAGCACCACCTTGAACACGTAGTCCACCTTCTCCGCTGCCCCCGCCATCCCTCGCTGCCGGCGGTGGTGCTCTCCTTCGGCTCCGGGTGTCGCGGAAGAGAGCAGGGAGCAGTGGCAGTGGAAGTGACGGCAATGGAGTGAAGTGGAAGCGTTATACTGGGATGTGCTTCAGATTTATGATTTGAAAAGGCAAGAGAAATCAGCTAGTACAGAGTAACGGGCAGCCGGTGAAGTTGGTGACCAATTGACCATGCACAGTAGTATTGTACTTACTACATGTAAAGACGAAATAGCCCCTGTAGGTTTTCTTATTAGCATCTTAGATAATTGAATTACACACGGGTGTGTTTCTGTGTTTATCTCGTAGTAAAACTTCAATTAGTTGATCGATATAAATGTTGAGAGTTTGCGAAATTGATGTCGTTCGATCCTCCTTGGCTGACTTCCTCATATTAGACTTTAGTATGTGATAAATGAAATGCTGATTTGTCCATGCAAATGAGTCTACAACACAAGGAGGCCTTGTATAGGTTGGGCAAAATTGCAAAAGTACTCCTATATTTTACCTTTAGGTTAGCAGCAGATGCAGAAACAGGAACCAGTGCAATGGCAGGCTGCTGATACCTGTATTTCTTCTTTGATCATATATTAAAAGTGTAGACGTATTTCTTCAAATCACTTTAATTACGCAGCCAGGTTTTGAATCTTAGGGTCTCTTTGATTTGAAGGAAAAAAACAAAGGAATTTTGGAGGAATGCATTCTTATGGAACAAAAATACTAGGTGAGGTGTTTGGTTAAAAGGAAAAGCCACGAGAATTACTTTGAATTACTATGGAATGACGTACCTTCATAGGAATTTTGGAGGAAAATAAACATCCACTTAAACCTCTTAGAATTCCTTTGGGTATATTACAATCATGCCAATCACTAGAATTCCAAACTAGGATCGAAGAAATTAAAGACAATGGAAGATGCGGGAATGATCCCTGATAAGGTTTTTGTAGCACTTCACATAACCATATAGGATATTATTATGGAACATCATCGTCAAAGTGAAGAATAAATAAGAACAACAAAAGAAATCACAAAAAGTTTAAAACTTTATTAACACTTTAATAGAAAACCAACGAAAGTTGGAATAAAGGTTTAAAACATAGGACCGGTCTACTTCTAACCAAGTAAAGAACGAATAAAATAACAAAACAGTGACAAACTACGATGCTGAAAACTCGAGTGCTCCCACGCATGCATGATGCTATCACTCCACTGGCCTTTTACCTGAGAATGAAAAGAGCAAGCGTGAGATTTGAAAATCTCAGCAAATACCCAACAACAGTCGCAACGCAAGAGTAAAGACAAGTAATGCAACTATAAGAAATAAGGGACAAGCATCACAAGTACACAACGGATACAAGATGAAAGCAACGAACAACTAATATCGGAAATACTGTCATAAATAGGAGACGGATATCATGATACTGTGTATTAAAAATAGTTGTTATGTGATAAGTTATAGCAAAGATGTCGACGACCTCATTTTATATACCGGTTATACGAGAATAGCCGCAAGTGGCCGTTGTGCCGCGGACTCGGAGCAGGCGAGCACGTATCTTTACGCGTGGACCGCAGAAGGCAGAGCCACCGAGCCGGCATGAAGGCGAAGCCCCTGCTGTGCACGGCACGACGCACAAGTACCGGCGGAGCGGCAAGTTTTGAGGTGGAGGTGCGCTTCGCAGAGTTCGGACCCAGAGACTGTACTTAAAAAAAAACCTGCGCCTTCGCAGCTTTGGCCATTTCCTTGTAGATTTTGTTTTCGAAGCAAGTTTCCTTGTAGGTTTCCACCCTCTAATATTGGAGCCATTTCATTGTATAATTTCGCCTTGTACATTTCAAATAGTCAAAGGATTAGGTGATTATTTGGGCTTATTTTTTGTGACTTATGGTTGAAAAAGCACTGTAACTAGTTGAAAAAAACACTATAGCTGACAGAGGCTTATTTAGCATAATTAAATTTAAAAAGTTAAAAAATATGTTAGCCCATTACATATAATACAAACAAATACGGGAAAAAAGAACCGGCAAAAAAGCTCAACAAAAAGTCAAAAGTTCAGAAAAAAACGAAATTTATGAATAGTGAAAAATAAGCCGGAAGCTAAAAGCTGAAACCCAACCGACTACTCCTCGAAGTTCTCACCTTGCCGCTAAAGCAGATGGAGACACCTTTGGCTCTATTTCATACGTTGGAAAATTTCTCTAGGAATTGAACTGATTCCTACACATTTTTATAAATTTTCTGCATTCTAAATGGTGCCTAATATGGAGACGAATGTACAATATGCGTTGATGAAAATGTTGGGTATTATTGGGAGGAATGATGAAGCAGGTGAAAATGCAATATATGGTTTATTATAGCTCAGATATTTTATTGGAGCTTCTTGCTAATGCCTAGAGGTGGGGTAGTTACTAGTTAACTCATTGTTATCAAATCTAGTGGAGAGCAGATATGTGGTTATTTTTACTGGCGATTCTTAAATAGTTATTTTAGACTTCGGATAGGCGTTTTTAACATAGGTGTTCTACCCCATTTTTTTTTAAAAAAAAATACATAGGTGCTCTGGTGCAGTTGTTTTCCTTTTTCCTTGATTTACGAGATATATGTGATATAAATATTATGTTTCCTTGTTAGCACAAACCGACCTTAGCTCAGTTGGTAGAGCGGAGGACTGTAGTCGTTGCAGACAATCCTTAGGTCGCTGGTTCGAATCCGGCAGGTCGGAATATAGGTTTTCTGAATTTTTCATCTTTGAAACGATCATTTCTTTATCTCGTGATCGATATTCGACGAACTATGTTTCCAAAGGTGAAGGATACCTCTACAGAATCAGCATTGTAGTGCCGAAAAACATAGGAGGATGCTGATTAAGGAGATAAGCCTGCCAGCCCTAGCTTAGTAATGGACGCGCAAAAGTTCAAACAAACGATGACCTAGTTTTCCTTCTTTTCTCCCAAATCAAATTAAACATTTGCACCTTCGATCTCGCAACATGCACGTCTCTAGCATTCTTGAAGGATACCAATATATTCAGGAAACGCTTGAAATGCACTTCTTTTGCAAGTTTCTTTCACATCGAATACCCACGAGGAGTGTGCATTATTGAACTCACAACATTGCAGTTTAAACACATGGCATTCCCCTGTCTCACCTCCTTGTAAGGCTCGAGCTCTGAGGCCTGCCCTTGGACCTGCTCCTGCTTCTCCCTTCCCTCCCCCGGCCCTTCACCGACGAGCCGGGGCTCTGGCTCAGCCACCGAGACACCCGCCTGCGCGAGCTCCACCCGCCGTTACCGAGGGCCGCCTTGGCGACACTGTCCTTGGCCACCTCCCGCGCGCGCTGCGGCTTCACAGCCTGCTTGTTCAGGTACTCCAGCCGCGGGAGGAGGCCCGACACCGCCTTGCGGAGCGTGCCGTCGCCGATGTTGGTCTGGACTGGGTTCCCGAGGAGGTTGAGAGCCCTCAGAGAGCTGTAGTTGGCCACGAGCTGGCCGAGGGCCTTGGTCGTGGTGATCTTGTTGAAGCTCAGGTCCAGGACCGCGAGCTTCAGCAGGCGGTGGAGCCCCTCGGCGTCGCTGATCTTGTTCCCGGCGAGGTAGAGCTCCCTGATCGCCGTGCAGTTCGACAGGCCTGAATTTAGGAAGCAAAAACGCACATTGGTCGGTTGTTTTTTTTATTCACATTGATCGCGGTACATTGACAAATGTGAAATTCTGGTAATCTAGCATGCATGCAAAGTCCAAACATGTTGATCGTATTTTGCAACAAGCCAACAAACAAGGACAGCTCCTCATGGATGCCGGACATGAATGAGGTCATAAAGGGGTAGTGGGTGGGCCAGCTAGATCCACTCGATCCCCAAGGTCTGACTGAACAAGCTAGCATATGGGGTACGGGACACAGTCACGAGGATCATCAAAGTTTACCAAGCAAAAAGTAGAATGCGAGATGTCTAAATCGGACATTGAGGTGTTAGTGATATATGTTAGAGTATTTATAGGGATGATTGTATTATTTTTATGTTTATAATTTTTGAATAATATGTTATTTTTGTCACTTTAATAAATATCTTTCATATTGATCAACAAGTATATGATTTGTTCATGAAACTCTTTATTCATATTTTGATGTTATTCTAAATGATCCATAATCTTATATCATTATGTGGGATAATTATGATTTACAGATCAGCACATGTATTGATTGATGATCATGTTTTACGGATTATGGATACGAGCTATTAAACTAATAATGTGGACACATGTTAGAAAACATGATGTTGGATTGACCCACCATGAGACACTGCGGGAATTGTTATATTCTTAAGTATTATCAGTTGATCTCATACATAGTGTATGTATGATCCTTAGATTTGATATCGTCATTATTTCCTACATGTGTAATAGTTTACTTAGTGGTTACGAAACACTACTCTGTGACTGGGTGGTCATAAAGATAGTTTTCAGGTTTACTATGATACATACAGAGAAATATAAGTGATCAAGATGAAATTTGCCCCTCCTATACAACAGGAGAGATATTTCTGGGTCGCTTGAATGTGGTTAGATTAAGAAAGTGTATAGCCATACCGAATATGCTTGAGGATTCAATCATAGCTAAGTAATCCACTACAGATTCGAGTGAAAGATCGAACTATCATAGGATGGTATACTTCTTGCCTTAAATTCGATCTGGTATCATGAGGCAAAGGGATCAGTACATAAACACTATATAGATTCGTCCGATATGATTTTTATGTATGTTTAGAAGTCGTTATGCCCTGTTAGAGACCGCTACTAACTTATGGATCGAAAATGAGTTTTCGGTCCATAGTCAAATATACATGAACCTATAGGGTCACACATTAATTGGCTGGAACGATAAGGGTCCGGATGATAGTTTCCGAGTGGTATTCAATTTTTGCTCGTATCGGATAAGGATCCGATTAGAGACTATATAAAGAGAGGTGCGGGGCTGAGAGAGATATCCCAAAACACACCGATCGACTACTACCACTACACCGACACGCTCTTTGTTGAATCGGCTGCTTTAATTCTACTTTCGCTGCACTACACGTTTAATGGTAATGATCTATAATCTCTTACTAACATGGCTTCCTAGTTTACACATTAAAAATTTTAATCTATGTTAGTGTAGTCTACTCATATCCGAACATGATGCATGTGGTATTGGTACCCAATCTGGCGTTTGCCTTGCCGGTAACCAGATGAAGCACATGAACTCTTGGATCTTGAGTGTTACAACGAGCCAAAAGCGTGAAGTCCTTTTCCATCTCACATGATGACAGGACTCTTGTTCAATTACTGTGTACAGTGACTACTACTAAAGACTGTAGTTTGGACCATCCTACTACTTAGCACGGACCAAGATCTGATCATCTGACCACTAATGCGATCGATCCTGCAGGACACATGAACGATCGATCCTGAAGGACACATGAACATTGAACAATGAACAATATACAAACTCAGTGTAACTCCAAACCTAGATTTCACCAGAATATGTACTCAAAACACAGCCAAAATAACTGGTGAAAGGTATGCATCATGGTGCATTGCCAAGAAATGCTTACCATGTCCGATCCGCGAAATCCGGTTGTAGCTGAGATTGAGCACGCGCAGCCTCGTCAGTTCCCGCAGCCCCTCGATGCTAGCAATCTTGTTCCTCGACAGATCGAGCGAGTGCAGGCCCTTGGGCAACGATCCAGGGGAGATATGAACTGCAAAACGAATACGTACGTTAGCCCAAGAAGAATGGAATCTACATGTGTGTTACTGCCAAGCACGAGGAGAATTTACCGATGAAGTTGCCAGACAGATTGACTGCCCGGAGGCTCGAGAACGCCGAGATCATCGGGACGGCCTTGAGCCCCATGCCCGATATGTGCGCCACGGACGAGAACGTGTTGAGCGTCTGTATGATGCTGTTCACCTGGGTGGCGTCGTTCACCGTGCGCCGCCCCGCTTGCGCGTGGCCCTTGGCCCCCGACGACGACGACTCTGCGATCTCAGGGCAATGCGGGCGAACCGCGCCATCTTCGGCCTCCGTGATGTCCTCCTCCTCCCCCAGGCTGTTCACCCACGCGCCGACCCGGTCCAAGGACGAGGCCTCGGCCGAGAACGCTACCCACTGGTTAGGAATCGGTTCTTCCCCTGCGGCGACCCCCTTGTTCTTGGCGTCCGGCATGGCGGTGCCCGCATCGAGCGTGTCGGACGTGTACCCGTCGTGCTGGTGGGTCACGTCGTCTGTGTCCGTCGGTGGCAGCGTTGGAATGGTCGCCCCCGGCCGGTGCAGGTTCCGGTGGCTCCACAGGAACAGCTTCCACCACAGCTTCCGGCTCCGGGACGGGAGCACCTGGCTCGAGGACCTCTTCTTCAGCATGACGCGGTCGGCAGAGCACGACGTCTTCACGGACGCCGTCGGGCTGGCGTCCGGCGCGCCGTTTGGGGTGGTCAAGCTTCCGGCGGGCAAGGCCCTGAGGTCATCGTAAGAGCGTGACTTCACCGGCAGCAGGTCGAACGCTTTCGAGCCAGACCTCGCCGTCTCGATGTTGGAGCACGAGCGTTCCAGCCTCGATGACGCGGCCGGCATCATGTGGCCAACGCCGGATTCGCTAACGTCAGGTGCGGCGCCGATAGCATCCATGTCGGCGCCGTGACTGTTGTAACCGGATGAGCCTGCGCCCCCGACGAGATCGACGTCAGACAGGCCCCTCTTTATCGAGGCCTTGTCGTCGTTCTCGTCCCGGCCTTGGTATGCCAACTCGGCGGCTGTGTCAGCGACAACCTTTGTGTCGCATGCTGGGGTATTGTCACTGCCTTTGACGATGACGGCGGTGTCCGTCCCGTCCATGAACTCCACTGGTTTCACCTTTGGACAGTCGTTTCCATTAGCCTTTTTAGCGTACGAAACCTTGCTCATATCCTGCAATCATGCCATGGATGCCCACGCACAAACTCATTATCTTTTCAAAAGTACTCTACCAAAATTCACCAGAGAAAACTGAGGCCACCGCTAACCTTTGATTTCTTCCTCTTGCCACCAAGCAGAGCAGAGAAGCAGCTGATCTTGGTCATCTCGGACAGTCACACCGCACTTCTTGAACACTCAAAAAAAAATTCTTCTGAAGACTTTGTACAAGGAATATGTAGGAGAAGCAGCCAGACAGGCGTCGCAGTTCCTTACCCGTTGTCTACGAGAGAACCCTTCCGACGGAGAAAAGCGAAGATAGGAACGGTGCCTGCATCCTCCCGTGCCCGCCGCAAGTCGGTTAAGACCCCGTGCGAGCCAAGAACCAAGATCGCAAAGGACACCAAGAACCCGCCGATGCAACAGTGCTGAGGAGTCTTGGAGAGAGCAAAGCAAACGCGCGTGGTGGGAGGGGGGGGGGGGGGGCGGGCGTGGTAGAAATAGCGAGGGGGGAAGGGGTCGGCCGAGATCGACGGCCACGGCCTACATCGAGACGGCGGGTGCAGCCGCGCGCCGCACACGCGGGGGGGACGAACGAGGAGGCTGTGGCTGGCGCACGGCAGCTTCCGACGTCACCCCGTCCCGTTTGGAAAGTGTGCAACCGTGTACTGTTTGAACTTGTTCTCGTGGCCCTTGCGTCCTCGGGTCGGTCGGTCACGTACGTGATACAAACGCACGCATTGTTTTGACTTTGAGGAGGAGATAGAGTGCCTTTCGGACAGAGTGCTTTAAAATACTTTGGCCCTCTTCTCGTAGCTGACGTTTGCCTGGGTCGCCGTATCCTGCTATCCTGTTCGGTGTTGTCGGGTTCATGTTATTAACGCCCTCCCCATCTCGAAATCCACCGTTCATCCTGTAATAACCTCACAAGGCATGACTGCAACGAGACGAACGATCAACTCCTGTACATGGTACGTGCTACCGTCATAGTTGGGCTCAATTATGCGTCGTCGGTTTCGATTGAGATGTGTCGAATACGAACCTGAAGGGGAGCATGAACCTTCGAGAGGATTGCTCCGGAATCAAGCGGGTGCGTGCAACCCGCACCTCACAAAAGTGAAAGGTTCACCGCGGTCTGGGCCAGGCTGCCAGCTGCGGGACGTGACGGCAAGGGCCACTCCATGACGCACCGGCACGACAGGCACGGCGGCACGCGGCGTGCCTGCAAAGTGCAAAATTCAGGCACTATCCGTCCGGTGAAAAATTCTATTGTATCCCGACGACACAAAGACACGAGCCAACCAACCGTTTACACGTATAATGCAAGTATTAAAAAAATTATTTTTTACTATTTTGTACTCTACTGTAGCAAAATGGTAAAAATAATTCTTTATTAATTTGCTACCATACAAAACAGTAAATAATTTTTTTATTATTTGTATGCCACCAGTTGGCTCGTGACACAAACGTCTTTATGCCACTGGGGTATAATAGAATTTCTCCCGCCCCACCGTAAGGGCTGTTTCGTCCATCTCCCGTGCGCGACAGGCTCCGGCACGCGCACGCACGCACCTCCTGCAGCCGCCGCCCGCCGAAGCAACCAACGCAGAACGCCGGTCCGGAATATGCCGTGTTTACATGGCAATTCCTTGCTACTCATTCCTTCAGCTATCTTGTTGAAGATGCCCGGTCGGATTCGCCAGCTTTCCTGTCATTCCCCAAAGATGCCGCCAGTCTACTTTAGACACTCGTGCCGCTGTTCTCCTCCGTTGAATGGTAACACACCTAGTTGAGCTCCTGTTAACCACGAGCTGCCATATCCAAGACATGCATGAACACGACCTAGCTGGTGACCATGACCAACGCCCACAATGTGCGACCACACGTGTCAAGAGCACGGCCTTCTATTTCTACGGTTCCTCGTCCATGGACGTAACTAGAGAATAATTTTATCGCCAAGAAGGCACCTATCTACTTTTAAGCGAGTCATGAAGTCCTATGTTATTATCAAATGCTATATGTGCAGTGTGTGAACACAGCAATGAACAACGGTCCGTTCCTACCGTTAGGATTTGACACTTGTTTTCATATGCAACCAGCCTGACAAAGTTCAACTGCAAACAGTCTAATGGGTAAATTACTAGACTTTTAGTTTAGCTGAAATCCTACAAGTGGTTGAGTGTGGCAGGACGAAACCTGCAAATCATATACGCACCTTTCGTGGACATTGGTTGGGAGAAATTTACGCGCTCGCAAGTCTTCGGTATCCCGGTAGGACGTCAAGTTTTTTTCGCTCGTTTGTGATGCCTGCAATAGTTTGCTGCTTGCGGAGTAGAACCGCATGCGAGTGAATTGTCATCTTCAACCTCGACCTGTCAGATTCGGATATATTCCATAATGATTTGCCTTTGATCAGAGTCAGAGGCCTTTCTTTTGGTCTATTTTTGATAAAAGGCAACTCTTCGGGCATGATGTACTGGTTCAGTAGCTCCGGCGAAACCATAACCTGGCCAGCTCTTAACTCTTCTTTAATTCTGACAGGAAATTCGCAGCAAGTTAGGCAAATTGAGCGAATAACTGAAGCACTACCAGTGTATAGAATTTTTACCGCATCCAAAACCAACGATTAGTTCTTACTTCTTCACTAGTACTCTTCCATTTTTCTCAGAAGGACGAGGAGGGAAAAGATGCAATATCTCCTCGGCTTTTGGGAGCCTCGGTTACCACGACGGAAGGACTTCTTGGTATACAATTATTTTTATAAATATAAATTAAAAAGACGCTATACATGATAGAAATTTAGAGATGCGATAGATATATTCCATAGCTCGGTGGTTTGGCTCTAATTCAACTTCTAGCGCTCATCTTGTTTGGACCAACCCAAAAAAAAGCACGTCGACGTTTCTGTCCGCATCACGGTTTGCAAGTCAAAACTCCGCACCACGTTTTCATTCAGAGTCTCGCGGCGGCCAAATGCCGCCGGCATGCATCGCGCGGGAATGCGAGACTGCGAGGTAGACGGCGCAAAGACTTACGGTCGTATTGCCTACAGCACTTTGAGCACTGCATTAGCATGTAATACTAGGATTAAACTATTATTGGAAGTAGGACTTGACAATTCCTTTTTTTTGTTTTTCTGTTCAGCAAGTCACATCAGCCTGAAGTTCTCATCCACCTGAAGTTCTGAAGAAAATTATCGTTGCTTGTGAAGCAGCACTGACGTGGGTATAATAATTTTTAAATTATTATATCATTATATTTTTAAAATATATCTCTTATCGATAAGCGAGAGGTTTTACAGAGTAGTCGTAAGTCTTTCTACAATTACCACCACTCATTAGTCGTAAGTCCTTCTATGACCATATAATTGTAAATTCTTCTACGACCATATAGTCGTAAGTCTTTCTACGATCATATAGTCGCAAGTGATCCAACGACCACCTCGTGGTTGTGGACCTTACTGTGACAAATTTATCTCCAACTAGCTTGTCTACGATAACTTATTATATTGTGGGTCCGTCAGACAAGACAGTTAAAACGTGCGCTTGTTCTTAATAATCGTACATAATCTCTCTCTGACAACAACCATCGCATGAAGAACGGCCATCACATCTCCCAGACAATAACTTCCGTCGAATGGAAATCTCCTAAGCATTGAGGCGTCTTTTAGCATGGGATGGCTTGTCTAGTCGTTCATAGAACTCTCCTCGTGGACAAGTCACGACGGTCTCCTAACCATAACTCTAGCCGAAGGAGAGTTCCTCGAATAACTCTGAATCAGTGATCTTACTGAGGAGGTGATCGATCACCTCTTCGAGCAAGGAATCTGTAGCAGCAGATGGAGTACTACCCTCATATGGACGAGGCCTACTATAGGTCAGGTCCATTGACTGCCAGGCACCACCAAGAACGATTGCCTGGCTACGCCAGTTACCCTTTCCCGCAAAGTAGCTGTCATGAACTCGTTACCGGATGTCGGGGCATTCATGCATGAACTCTAAGCAGTGCATTAACCATCGCAGTTTTGACCAGTAAACATGGAGAAATTTGATGGGTCCCAAAATCCCATCGAGTTCCTGTAGATTTACATGAACACGGTTTGGACAGCAGGAGGAGGCAAGTACGTCATGGCAAATTATCTTCCGATAGTGCTCGAAGGATCTGCTCAGTCATGATTGCTGAACCAACCATTCGAGTCAATCCACTCGTGGCAACACTTTTATAATCTTCTATTGGCCAACTTCTAGAGCATGTACAACCACCCTGAGAAAGAGGATGACCTGCACTGGATGCGGCAGAACAACAATGAGACCCTACAGCAATTCATCAAACACTTTAGTTCTTCGAGATGGCAAACCGTTACGCGACTGCAGCTGAAGCGGTCGAATGGACTAAAACCATTGATCAGGTCAATCGAAATTCTAAAGAGGAAGGCGAGGGCAGTAAGAGGAAGGAGAATGCCAAGAAATCAAAAAACAAGGCCAAAGATTAGAAGCTTTGCACCAATAGTTCAAAGGAAGTCTTAGTCATGGGCGATAAAGAGTCACGAAACCCCAAGCAATACTCCGATCGGGGCAAAGGCAAATCACCCATACGGAGAAACAATAAGCCTAGGTGGTGTCCTTTTCACAAAAGGGAGGGGCATGACCTTTGCAATTATCAAGTTTTTCAATAAAAACTCGATGACTACTACTTTGGCAAAGGGTCGTTCCCTACACTCGAAGAGTTAGGGCAAACGAGTGGTCGAAAGCAATCAAAAGATGAGGAGGAGATGTCGTTCCAAGACCCAAATCACACCATCGAGCACATCTATAGAGGATCCTCGACATACGAGTCAAAGCAATAGTACAAGGCTGTCAAACGAGAGGTAAACTCTATTGATCCCCCTTGTCAATAATCTTCCTAAGTGGTCGCAAGTCACAATCTCCTTTGATAAAAGTGATTGTATGATCCCTTCAACTCAACCGGCTCAGTTTTCGATCATAGTCGAGCCCACCATCAACAACTATCGAGTGAATCACATGTTGATTGATGGTAGTAGTTTTTTAAATATTTTATTTGTAAGTGCTCTGGATGAGGTGCAAGTTGCTCGTACTAGAATAAAGCTTATACGATATTCATTTTATAGAATCGTACTGGGATTTTTGGCCAATTTTCTCTGCCTATCACGTTCGGATCTCCAGGCAACTTCAGGACAGAGAAAGTCTTGTTTGATGTGGTTGACTTCGATATGACGTATAACGCCATACTCAGACAACCAGCTCTGGCACATTTTCTGATTGTCACTCACTATGCGTATCAATGTCTCAAGATGCTAGGTCCTAAGAGAGTCATCACAGTTCGCTATGATAAAAAATAGTGCTAACATGTGACCGCAAGTCCCTTGAGATAGTCGGCCAATTACCGACTCAAGAAGTTACCAAGGCTCTGCATTCGACCAAGCACTCAAAGCCTAAAGTTGTGCCAAAGTCGAACGATAAAGTCAAAGAGGTTCCTCTAGACCTAGCGGAGCCTTCGAAGACAGTTCGTATTGGGATTACTTCCAACCCCGCATAGGAAGATGCCATCATCACCTTCCTCTGGGCAAACGCAAATGTATTCGTGTGGCAGCCATCCGACATGCCCGGGGTCCTCAAGGAGGTGATCAAGTACAGGCTAGCTCTATGGCCTGATAAGAAGCCCATAAAACAAAAATTACAGAGATTCACACCAGATCAACAGGAAGCTATTAGATCACAATTGGACAAGCTATTCAAAGCAGGCTTTATAAGAGAAGTTGATCACTCAGAGTGGATGACTAACCCTGTAATGGTTACGAAGTCTAATGTTAAGTGGCGTATATGCATAGACTATACTGATTTAAATAAAGCTTGTCTAAAAGATAATTTTCCGCTTTCTCGTATTGATCAATTGGTTGACTCTATTGCTGATTGTGAAATATTAAGTTTTTTAGATGCATACTCTGGTTATCACCAGATTAGTATATCTTCAGAAGATGAAGAGAAGATCAAATTTATTACACCATTTGGAGTATTTTGCAATGTTAAAATGCCATTTGGCCTGAAAAATGCTGGTTTGACTTTTCAACGATTGATGCAACTGACTTTTATACATCAAATGGGTCAAAACTTAGAAGCCTACATTGATGATCTAGTCATCAAGAGCATCAAATGACTTAATCACATTTCAGATCTACAGGAGACATTCGACAACCTGTAGCTGCAGCAATCCCCAATTAGATACACTGATACACACTTCTCTGAATGTTTTCCACAATTCTGGGAAGAGTGCATCGTGTACTTTCTGTAAAGCGGGCAGCTACACATACCGGCACCAAGCCTGCACAACACCTCAACTCCCAAATCAGAGGAACATTATACAAATAGCAAAGGAAATAAGTCCGTAAAATTGTACACGAATTTGCAAACAGCGGCTACAACAACTAGAGATCGATGAGGATCCCATGGCGATCAGCAGAAGCTGTCTTTGAACCAAAATTTTACTCGAAGCCAAAAGGCCTCCAAGATACAAGCATCTTTCCTTTTACATGGTAAAGGTTTGTAACCACCATTATTCCGGGATTGATACAACCTGTACACATAAACAAAATAACAAAAAAAAAAAAAGAAACCTGTGGACTTCTGCAGCTACAGCACCATCCACGAACTCAGTTTTTTTTTTAATTGCTAAATGTTGATTCCACCATAACATCTAAAGTCGGATGGTCTCGCATTCAACTTATTCTAATTTACTGAATCTTCTATATTGTCAGGAGCAGGAAGTGTGGTCACAAAAGGAAAACTGTGTAACTAATCACGAGACACGAGAAAGGCATCAGCTTCTTTTAGCGAGGCTTTCATAGAAGAGTATGTAGCCATTATCAGTGTTACCACTGAACTCTTGTGCTGAGCCAAAGAATGTCTGTACCATGGACTCATCAGTCATCTCAACATTCTCATCGTCAAAGAACAACCAGTGGTTGTGGCTCTTTACCAAGCTGATATAGTGGCCGTGATTTGGCCCACTTCCGACATGAACTAGCACAGCAAAAAGGGAATATTCCAAGTCTGAGTTGTCAACAGTGTTGATGAGTTTAAGCTCCAGAGGGAAAACAGCTCGGTATGATAGTTTTTTGTAGCGGCCAAGCTGCTCAATGTACTTGAAGCGCTTGAGATGAATTACCAGGATGTTTGGTGGTTTTTTTATCTTCATTCTTTTCTGTGCTTCTTGTAAACTGAAATTAAGAACAATTTCCATCACAATCCAAGATAAACAGAGATGATCCAAATAAATGAAAATGCACAAGTGATACAACAATTTTGATGTATGAATATCAGAGCAAAATATGACAAACAAAAGGAAAGTGAAATGTCTGCTAACATTCAAAATACACCGCTTTTGTGAAGTAAACAGCTCAGAAGCTCCATGCGCTAATGCATGGTTTATCAGCAGATTTAAACACAATAAATTAAGCAAAACAAGCAGAAGTAGTAATTAACATGATCAGAAGCCCAGAGATGCTACTATATCGAATCATTATATGTGCCACAGAGTGTAGCCATGCTACAGAATAATGTCAACTGGGAGGAGATAGAGATATTGGATATGACATGAGGAAACAATGAATGACAATAACATACCTGCAGCATTTGTCACAGAAGAACTTATCCTCAGCATTCAAAGTCTCTGTTGAGCTAAAGTTTTTAAGACAGCTGGTGATGGAACTATTCTGTTCGATATCCAGGCTCAAGTCAAAAAATGTTTCATCTCTATCAGTGACAGTTTCACATCTTAGACATCTTGTTTCATTAGTCAATATTCCCTACAAAAATAAAAGAGTAACAGGCTCATTTCCGATTGTAGTAAGAGCAGACATTGAAGTACACACATGCATGCAAAAAACATGTTGGCAGAAATGGATGAAAACTCACCTGGAAGCATTTGTGGACCAATGTAGCAACTGGTTCTTTTTTACTACCATTGGGTTGACCATTGATAGGGCCATTTGAGTTCTTTTGCAAAGATGAGTTTTGAAGATGTTCTCTAACAGCATTAGATTCTTTCTCAAGAATGTCAACCAGCTCATTCAGCAAAAAATTCAGAAACTCATGAGCATCCTGTAAAATACAATAGTGTTTCAGTCAATGGTCAATTTCAAGGTAGATCTTCCAAGGAAAATGTACCAAAAGACTAATATCCCCAAACTTACACCAACATAATAAAGAATATCATATAAATGGCATAAACTTGAACGTAAACTAAATTTTTCTTTGCAACAATGAAGTCCATACTCTCACATCTCATCAGCCCAGGATTATCAGTTTCTCATTGACAACCAGCCAAAGCAGAGATGGCCTTTGTTAAAAGTGAAATACTACGGAACGGTATAGCGTTTTCTACTGATACGACGGTATAGCTTCACAACCATGGGATGGTTACCACCATCCAACGACTCATTCCCTCATCCAACCAAACAATATCCACAGACACACTGGCTCCTCTCTCTCTCTGAAACCTCGCCATGGCCACTGTTAGATGTGTATTACATAGCTTTGTATTTACCCCATTGTATAAAGGGTTTTTTTGTATATATACCACCTGTACATGTATATATTGGCCCTTTGGCCACATGAGGAATATAAGCGTTATTCCAACATGGTATCAGAGCGTAAGGTTTGTCATGCCTAGGGTTTCGTCATACCTAGGTTTTGCCTGGCTCGTTTTCCCATCGCTTTTCCACCGCCGCTTGTTGCTGTTCTTCGTCAGGATCACGGTCGGTGAGATCGGGTCGCCGTCGTCCCGATTCTGCCCGAGTTTGCCATCGCTGAACGCCGCTTCGCCCCCGCCCGAGGACGTTGCCACCGGCGTCTCCCGAGACCGTTGCCGCCGCTGTCGGTGAAGATCGGGCCGCCGCCGTCCAGATCCCGCCCGAGATCGCCTTCGCCGAACGCCGCTTTGCCCCCGCCCGAGGACGTCGCGCGAGGCCGCCGCCGTCGCTGTCGGTGAGCTCGGACGCCGCCGCTCCAGATCGGTGTCAGATCCCGAGAGGAATCCGACCTAGAGAAGGAGAGATCACCGAAAATCGATCGTGGGAAAGGGGAATCGCCAAGAACAGAGAGGAATACTCGCTACAGCTAAGAACTAAAGAGCTAGGGCTACAGTAGTTTTTCAGAATATTTGCGATGTCTTCCATTCGCTTCCAGAAAACGTTCATATATGAGTACATAATTCAGGGTTAAGACTAAGTAGTCCTCACGGTAATTACATCCAGCTAAACACTCTCTTAAACACTAAGTAAAGTAGCTCATTAATTAACTTAACAAACATCAACAGGACCATTGTAGACCGTCGATCATGGACAATCCTGGCCGTAGGATGAAATCAGCTGGAAGCAACAAAGCGGTATCCCTTCAGAAATAAACAGCGACTTCAACTGAATGATCCCCAGGTTCTGACATTCCTTCCCCCTCAAGATAATACTTGTCCTCAAGTATTTGGTTTAGGAAATCAAAACTAATCACCTTGTCAACAGCTTCAACCCCCTTCTTTAGGTTGTGCCCAGTCAGGTATGGGTATTCCGGAGGTCTCTGCCCTTAATATTGTAACAGCCAATACAAGGTTAAGCTGACTTGGATCAGTGAATGTGAACTCCAAAGGCCATAGGAATCGCTTTGGAGCAGACCAGAAAGGAACACCAAAGCTGATCGTTGATTCTTCTGGGAATGCGCACGTCAGCGGCTTCACACGGTTGGAGAAATAATCCTCAAACTTAAGCCGGGTCCAAGTAATACAATCTTGGAATGTCTCTAACTTCTCTCCATGGAGGCATTCGACAACACGCTCAAGCTGATCCCTAGCCTGTGCATCACCAGCAGTTCTTGATGCAGCTGCATATTCAGTAGGATTTGACAGGGAAGCACTTACTTCAGTGGAGGTCTTCTCAAGTAAACCCTCAAATTCAGACTTAGCCCAGGTTAGGCAGTAGTCAATGTTATAAGGAAATGAATGTACAGTGCACCTAGGTGTCTGCTTTTCAAGTGGATCTCTGGACGCCTCATAGTTCTCTGTTAGGTGAGGTATGACCATATGTGTATTGCATTTAGCACCCAAAGTCCCAGATTTCCAAAAGCGGTTTCTGGAAGTACAGGCATCCATGTCCATGTACATCATTGCATAGACGTTATCTGGAGCATTAATGACAACATCAAGGCCCTCCCAGAAGGCATCAAGGAGCACATGCTCAGTCTCTGGGCAGGCATACCAATCTGATTCCATTTCCTTCAAAGGGACATGGTTGTGAGGCCTCTTCGGGCCTGAAACGGAAAGCTCCATTTCCGTAAAGTATAGCTCAAGATATGAATGATAAACTCGTTCTGTTAGAGGCTCATTATAGTCCACAAACATCTTGTTAGCTCGTAGATATGCTTCCATCATTGATACAGTTTCACCTCTTCGGCCTGTCAACTTGAGATAATCTAATGTCACATGGTCCACAGGGAAGAAGTCCATGGTAGCTCCATATTCTGGTAACATGTTTGCAATTGTGGCCCTGTCAGCTAAAGACAGCTTACCCATACCTTCACCATAGAATTCAACAAATTTTCCAACAACACCATGCTTCTTCAGCATTTGGGTCATATTAAGTGTCGCATGAATAGGAAACCCAACAAGAGTAGTCACATCAATAGCCCAATCTGACAGTTCTATCGTCCCAGTATCAATAGGGACCTTCTCAACTCTTCCATTTTCAGCGGCACTTGATGATATTGTGGAAGCATCAGAGGGACCAAAATGCTCCCTATCACTCCTGTAATTTTCTACCTCAATCATCTGGGACTCCTCAATTTTCAGTCCAGCACCCACATCTAAATGCCATATGCCATCTTTCAAAGAACAGTCCATTGGCTTGACAATCAATCCAATCCACTGGAGTTCATTCATAAGTAATGCAGAGGATACAGCAGGAGTGATATCAACCAAAGCCCTCGGTTTTCTTACCTTTAAAACAGGTCTTGTTGACTTCTCACAGCTCATGAATTCGTCAGTGCCCACTGGACCTTCAACTACACTGGAGGAAGCTAATAATCTTGAACTGAGAGATTCAAGAGTAATGTTATCTGGGAAACCACTCCAAACCGCCACAGATAGTGTACCAAGATCTCCATCGCATAATTCAATTGGTGGAGCTTGATTTACAGCAAATGTAATTAGCGATGAGACATCAAAGGCACTCTCCAGAGAAGGTAACTTTACACAATAAGCCGAATAACCATGTTTGTCATTGAAATTCTTCTGGCATTCTGCAAGATCAGGAAGAACCTCTGCCCACAGCTCTTCCCAGCTTTCTGCAGAAATAAGAGCACAAACTCTCTCATATGATTTTGCAGCCAAGTCATAATTTCTTTGCTTTGAGAATACAACCTCAATCTCCCCATCAATCAAACTGTTGATCAGAAGAGGATACAAATCATGTTGTACAAATGTCTCCACATCTCCAGGATAACAAATAACAATTAAACTCCAGTACAGGTTGAAACTCACTGGAATAAAGGATTTCAAGGCTGTCTCCTTCTTCAAAACTGTATCATCATTAAGTTGTTTGTACCTTGTCGGCTGGAATTGATTCTTGCTCTGCCCAGCCACAATATTGTAAGCATTCCTCCTTGACTCTGCTCCAACTCCCTTCTCCATACCCATGGCCATCCAATAAACTTCACCAAAGTTTAAATCTGGCCAAGGTGGAAGAATCCAGAGCAAACCCACAATTTGCATACTAAACTTTGGCAACTTCTCCCACCGAATGGCTTCATAGTTTAGGACATGGACATATACTTGTTTGTATGTATTTCTATGTTTTGGATTATTGAGCTTACAAGCAAAAGGTTCATCTGAATCCAATGAAGAGAATTTGGAATATTCTAACATCAATCTCCTAGAGAAACAGTGGTAACTTTTAGTCAACATCTGAGCATCAAAATTGTAGAGGAATGCATCCTGCTTCATATGAAAATCAGCTTCATCATCATCACAAGATACCAGTGCAGGATTGTCATTGCTGATGGATGCAGTTATACCAGTATGTGGATCTTCACCATCAACATCAAGAACAGTGATCTCAGGCCCAAAGTCACAAAATACACTACCAAAAAGACCACAGACTTCTGCTTTGATTAAGGAAATTGGAGGCTGATGGCTACGACAATAATCATTAAGTTCAAACGCCTTGTCTAGACTTATATGGTACTTTTTAACCGAATGGAAATTCACCAATACTTCATACCCCCCTTGTTGGGCAACACTATCACAACCCATTGCACAAAAGTCAGGCCAGGGTGGAGGTTTCCAAAGCAATCCAGTGCTCCATAACCATCTGTCATCTCTTCCCACCATATACAACAGAGTTAAATAAAATTTGGCTTCATCTGGGACATTGGCCATCACAAAATTGGTCTTCACAGCAATATCATTGTTGATTTTATCTTCATCTCCAGATTCATTTACTCCTTTCTTTTCTTCTGCCTTGTCATCAATTGACCAATCCAGATCAGCAGGCACAATCTCTTTCGGAAGATTATGTGTGTATGGATCTATGCCATATACCTCTTCCTCAAGAATTTCTTTTCCAGGGATTTTTCTAGGTTGATAATCCTTAACCTCTGGAATCTCCAAATCACCCGAATGACCCATGTTTGGTAATTTCCTGGAATACTGAGGACATTGCCTTGCCAGCTCAGGGCCATGACTAGGGTTCAAGTTGTTGAGAGTAGGAGGAACAACAAAAGCATGCGGCAATTGATCTTCACCCCAACCAGTGGTGACTACAGAAAAATCAGTGGGAGGAAAATTGGGGTTACCTTCGGGTATGCTCACCGATTGAATTTCTTGAGTGCCATTCATATTACTGTGCCACAGATCATCAATTCCTCTGGCCATCTCAAGTTTCCCCAACTTCATTTCTCTCGGCTGAACCAGGACAGGTAGACTTCTTGGATCCTCCGCTGGCCGCGAGTAGGGTTCACCTCTTCCCGCGTCGGCCTTGTAGCTGGTCGCCGAAATTACTCGCCAGACCGCCGTGGAATCGAACGCCACCGCCTCGTACCTCACTATGGATTTGGTCACCTTTCCCAGATCGTCACAAGGTTTAGGGATTTTACCCGGAATGGAGCCCGGAACCTTCACCAAGCGCCGATCCAATCCGCCGCCAGCTGGGACCGAGACAGCTAGCGCGGGCTCCGCCGATCCAAGCCGCCGCCGCAAATCAGAGGGATCCCGGACTTGACGAAGAAGATGATGCTCCCGAGCTGGCGCGAGCTCCACCGATCCGGATTGAAAACGACTGGGGATTTTACAGGCCGAAGACCCCAACCCAATCGCTCCCAAACACTCTTTGCCCACACTCCGATCTGGTCCGCCGCCATAGCCGGATAAGGAAGAAGGCCGGTCCGCCGCCAGAGCCGGAAGGAACATCGGGGGTTTACGGGGAACATACCACCCACACCAATCGCTCCAAACCATTTGTTGCCGAGGATAGTCTCGCTCTGATACCATTTTGTCAGATCCCGAGAGGAATCCGACCTAGAGAAGGAGAGATCACCGAAAATCGATCGTGGGAAAGGGGAATCGCCAAGAACAGAGAGGAATACTCGCTCTGACTAAGAACTAAAGAGCTAGGGCTACGTGAGTTTTTCGAATATTTGCGATGTCTTCCATTCGCTTCGAAAACGTTCATATATGAGTACATAATTCGAGGTTAAGACTAAGTAGTCCTCACGGTAATTACATCCACTAAACACTCTCTTAAACACTAAGTAAAGTAGCTCATTAATTAACTTAACAAACATCAACAGGACCATTGTAGACCGTCGATCATGGACAATCCGGCCGTAGGATGAAATCACCGGAAGCAACAAAGCGGTATCCTTCGAAATAAATGCGACTTCAATCGAATGATCCCGAGTTCGACAATCGGGCCCAAGCTCCTCTTCGCGCTGGTCCCGCGATCGATCTGGTCGCCGCCGGCCCGATCCTCATCGTCGTTGGTGCGGGCCGCCTCTCCGTCCCCGCTCGAGGCCTCCGTCGCCGGTGTCGCAGGCCGCCACCGCCGGCGTCGCTGGTGACACCCCCGCCGGAGGCCGCTCTGGTGTCTGGTGAGGTCCCCGCCCGATCTGTTCTGGTGAGGCTGCCTCGGTCGGTTTACAAAACCGACTGCCTCTCGGTCGGCTGGTCGTTTTGACCGGATAAAAAAACGAAAAAAAAGCCAAAAAAAGCAAAAGAAAAAAAAAGAAAAAGAAAAAAAGATGTCTTCTTCTGCTGGCGCTGTTTACTGGTTTCAGCACATGCGCATCCACATGCGTGGTCAGCGCCTTTGGGAGTTTCTTACGGGCGAGTTGCCTTGTCCGTCTCGTCTTACTCCACCTGTTGAGCCTGTACTCCCGAAGAATACTTTCGAAGATACTCGTACAAAGGCTTCTGAGGCTTTTGAGGATGCCATGGAGACTTTTCAGACTCAGTATACTGCTTACAAGACCTGAATTGATGAAGATACTCGTGCCTCTGCTATTTTGGTTGCTAGCATGGAGGTGCGTCTCACTGGTGATATTGTTGGACTGACTTCCGCACATGCGATGTGAACGCATCTACGCAGCCGCTACGAGCCATCTGGTGATGCCTTGTACCTTGCTGTTGTGCACAGGAGCAGTCGTTGCAGCAGGGAGATGCCACTGTGGATGAGTTCTATGCTCAGTTGTCTGCGATATGGCGTTAGATCGACTCTTTGGGGCCAGATGTTTGCCGTACCTGTCAGTGTTGTCAGCGTCAGCAGTCTCACATGGAGCTTCGCCGCATCTACGACTTTTTGACACGTCTCCGGTCTGAGTTTGAGCAGACTCGTGCTCAATTGCTGGCTCGTCATTCTCGTGTGACTTTGTTGGAGGCCCTTACAGCTGTTCGTACTGAGGAGATTCGACTTCGTGGAGCGGGTCTGCTATCATCATCATCACTTACTTCGGTGTTGGTGGCTTCTCCGGCTTCTACACCCGCTGTGCCTTTGTATACTTCTTCCCCAGTTGTGCCTCCGTCAGTGACTGCTGCTGTTGGTAAGAGTCTTCACTGCACCTATTGCAACAAAGATGGACATGTGGAACAATTTTGCTACAAGGAAAAGAAGGATCTTCGTCGTGGTGCTTGTCCTCCGAGGGGCACTGGAGGTTCCTTCTCTCAGCAGAGTTCTGGTACCCCTGACACTCAGCAGCTTGTCACATTGCTAGGCCGCATGGTTGCTTCTGCATCAGTCTTCCGGTGAGAGACTACCTTCTTCTTCCTCAGGCACATCACCTTGGATTCTTGATTCTGGTGCTTCTTTTCATATGACATCTGATTCCACCTGTCTTACTTCTATTAGTTCTTTAGCTGCTCCTATCACTGTCCACACAGCAAATGGTACCTCTCTTTCTGTCACAGGACGAGGCACTCTTTCAAATTCCTCTTTTCGTGTTCCTGCTGTTTCTCATGTTCCAAAACTAACCATGCAGCTCATATCTGCTGGTCAGCTCACTGATCATGGTTGTCGTGTTATTTTCGATTCTGATTCTTGTTGTGTTCAGGATCGTCGCACGGGGGCTCTGGTTGGTACTGGCCCTCGCCGCCGTGACTCCCAACGGCTCTGGGAGCTTGACTGGCTTCGTCTTCCTTCCGCTGCCCCAGTCAGTCTTCTCGCTTCCACCAATGCCCCTGCAGCTGCTGCAGCCTCCACCGCATCGTTTGCTCAGTGGCATCATCGCTTAGGACATCTTTGTGGTTCCCGTATGTCTTCATTACTTCGTCGAGGTCTTTTAGGGTCTGTGTCTGGTGATGCTTCTCTAAATTGTCAGGGTTGTAAGCTTGGCAAATAGCTTCAACTCTCTTATCCTTCTAGTGAGTCAGTATCTCAGCGTCCTTTTGATCTTGTTCATTCTGATGTATGGGAACCAGCTCCTTTTGTTTCGAAAGGAGGTCATCGATATTATATTATTTTTATTGATGATTTTTCTCGGCATACATGGATTTATTTTATGTCATCTCGTAGTGAGGTTTTATCTATCTACAAAACCTTTGCCACCATGATTCACACTCAGTTTGACTTTCCTATTCGTGTTTTTCGCGCTGATTCCGCTGGCGAGTACTTGTCGGGAGCCCTTCGTGGTTTTCTTGCTGAGCAGGGCACTCTCTCTCAGTTTTCTTGCCCAGGTGCCCATGCTCAGAATGGTGTGGCTGAACGCAAGCATCGTCATCTTCTTGAGATAGCTCGTGCTCTCATGATTGCTTCTGCTGTTCCACCACATTTCTGGGCTGAGGCTGTTTCTACTGCCACTTTCTTGATCAACATTTAGCCCTCCTCTGCTCTTCAGGGGGGATCCCAGTTGAGCGTCTCTGTGGCCAGACTCCTGATTATTCCAGTCTTCGCCTCTTCGGGTGTGTGTGTTATGTTCTTCTTGCACCTCGTGAGCGCACCAAACTGACCGCTCAGTCAGTTGAGTGTGTTTTTCTGGGCTACAATGCTGAGCACAAGGGATACCGTTGTTGGGATCCTATTGGCCGACGGATGCGGATTTCTCGGGATGTTACTTTTGATGAGTCTCGTCCTTTCTATCCTCGTCCTTCTCCTTCCTCCACTTCAGCATCTGTTGTCGAGCCGCTTTCATTTCTGATTTTTCCTTCCAGTCCTATAGTCACCACTCCACCACAGTCTTTGATCTCTCCGGTGCCTCCTTCTCAGTCAGCCCCTTCTTCACCACAGGCATCCTCTCCCGAGGTTGCTTCTGATCTTGTTCCTTCTTATCCTTTCCACTATACTCGTCGCTCGCGAGTTCAAGATCCTTCTGATATGCCCTCCCCTTCTGACGGGTCATCTCCTTCGGCCACTCCTCGTTATGCTCTTCGCGATCGCCAGTCTATTTGGGCTCCTGAGCATTTTGGTTTTGCTGCCGCTGCTCTTGCCGAACCGACTTCTTATCGTGATGCTGTTGTTCATCAAGAGTGGCAGCATGCGATGGCGGAGGAGATCGCTGCCCTTGAGCGTACTGGCACGTGGGATCTTGTTCCTCTTCCTGCACGTGTTACTCCTATCACGTGCAAGTGGGTCTATAAGGTTAAGACTCGCTCTGATGGTTCTCTTGAGCGTTACAAGGCTCGTCTTGTAGCGCGTGGTTTCCAGCAGGAGCATGGTCGTGACTATGATGAGACTTTTGCTCCTGTCGCTCGTTCGCACTCTTCTTGCTGTGGCCTCTGTTCGACAGTGGTCTATCTCTCAGTTGGACGTCAAGAATGCCTTTCTCAATGACGAGTTGCGTGAGGAGGTCTACATGCAACCACCCCCTGGGTATTCTGTTCCTGAGGGTTTGGTTTGTCGTCTTCGCCGATCTCTCTATGGCCTCAAATAAGCTCCTCGTGCCCGGTTTGATCATTTCTCCTCTGTTGTCACTGCAGCTGGCTTTTCGGCGAGTGCTCATGATCCTACTCTTTTTATTCACGCTTCGTCTCATGGTCGGACACTTTTCCTTTTGTATGTTGATGATATGATCGTTACTGGAGATGATCCTCAGTATATCACTTTTGTCAAGGAGCGGCTTCATGAGCAGTTTCTTATGTCTGATCTAGGCCCTCTTCGCTACTTTCTTGGGATTGAGGTTATTTCTAATCCTGAGGGTTTCTATCTGTCCCAAGAAAAGTATATCCAGAATCTTCTTGATCGTGCCTCTCTTACTGATCGGCGGACAGTTGAGACTCCCATGGAGCTTAATGTTCATCTTCGTCCCGCGGATGGTGAGCTTCTTCCTGATCCTACTCGCTATCGTCATCTTGTTGGGAGCCTTGTTTATCTTGGTGTCACTCGCCCTGACATTTCGTACCCTGTGCATATCTTGAGTCAGTTTGTTTCCGCTCCCACTCAGCTCCACTATAGTCATCTTCTTCGTGTTCTACGATATCTTCGTGGAACTACCTCTCGTCGTCTCTTTTTTCCTCGCTCCAGCTCTTTACAGCTTCAGGCATATTCTGATGCCACATGGGCTAGTGATCCCTCTGATCGCCGGTCTCTCTCTGCTTATTGCGTTTTTCTTGGTGGTTCTCTCATTGGTTGGAAGACTAAGAAGCAGACAGCAGTTTCTCGTTCGAGTGCTGAGGCTGAGTTGCGAGCTATGGCTTTATTGACTACGGAAGTTACTTGGCTATGGTGGTTACTTGAGGATTTTGGTGTTTCTGTTTCTACCTCGACTCCTCTTTTGTCTGACAGTACATGTGCTATTAGCATTGCTAAAGATCCAGTGAAGCATGAGTTTACAAAGCATATTGGTGTTGATGCTTCCTACATGCAGACACAGGTGCAAGACCAGATTGTTGCTCTTCAGTATGTGCCTTCCGAGCTTCAGTTGGCAGATTTCTTCACTAAGGCACAAACCAGGGCTCAGCACAGTTTTCATCTCTCCAAACTTCATGTTGTTGATCCACCATAAGTTTGAGGGGGGTGTTAGATGTGTATTACATAGCTTTGTATTTACCCCATTGTATAAGGGGTTTTTTTGGCAATATATGCCACCTGTACATGTATATATATTGGCCCTTTGGCCACATAAGGAATATAAGCGTTATTCCAACAGCCACCACCTTCCGCTTTGACTCCGACGACGACTCGCCACCGATGTTGCGCTGCCTCCACACCTCTCCCTCCACCTCCTCTAGCCCTTGGTGTTGCCCCCTATCGGCAGTCTCCTCGTGCAGGTTCAGCGGGTATTTCACACCTACCGCTGGCAAATCTCCCCGCGCGATGACAACTACCTCAGACGAAGGAGCAGCACGGCGTGGCGTGTCATTGGTGTTTGCGGCCGGTCGGTGCCGCAGTTGATGCCCACCATCTATCCACGTCCTACTCAAGTTCATTCCAATTGCATTTCTACCTCTTTTTGTCTAGAACTTGTGAAAAATCGCTTAAAAGCTTCCATGCATGCAACTAAATTGAGAGAATAAGCTATTGATTTATGTCTAGGTTCTTTGTACATTAGGAAGATTTTGTGGATGTTATGATCATTTTGGATGGAAATCAAGCACATTTGCTTTTTCTAGAACTTGTGAGCGAAGGGCGTTGACAATTTGACACCGCTCCAGAAGATTTATAGCTGGATTAATTAGATATATTCCTTTGTAAATTTCTGCTCTTCGTGGTCGTCTAATCAATAGTTTCTATAGTGTGACATGCATATGGCTCATTGAAAAATGAAATTAGAAGAGCAAATGTCCTTATCACAATTCATTGTCTGAATATATCTTCATTGGGCGGCACTCCCTTACACTCCCTAGTTGGCAACATTTTTATAGTTGTTGATACTGGATCCAATTTTTGATAATGTAAGTTTCATGTTTTAGAATGTTCAGTTGGATGTAGCCACTACATCCGAATTTGGTAAACATTCTGTTAATGTTTAGTGGCTCCTGTCATTGTTGCAAACTTGGACGGTGGCCATGTATGTGGAGATTGGCTTGCGGAATTTGCCCTGCCTCCTGAAACTTTCAGTTTTTTAGTAACTTGAGTCTCATTTATTATGGAAAACACTTTACCATGTTTCAATCTAGGCTGAAAGCCTCTATGGGCTGTGAGGTGCTATGCTCGATGCCATGCTCAAGTTTCAATAGTTTCAACAGGTTTCATTTAGTTCCAATATTTTTCAGCCAAGTTTCATTAGGTTTAAGAGAAGATTCAACATGTTTCCTTTTAAGTTTCAATAGGTCTCAGACAAGTTTCTTGTAGTTTTTAAAGAAAGTTTCATCAAGTTGAATTCCATGTTTCATGAAAGTTGAATTCCAAGTTTTATGAGATTTTATAAAATTTCATGAAGTTTATAAAAGTTGAATTTCAAGTTTCATGAGGTTTCATAAAGTTTAATGAGGTTTCACAACTAAGTTTTAACATTTTATTTTGTAAGCTACACAAGCTTCATGTGGTCTCAGCTTGTTTCATGAGATTTCATGACTAGGTTTTCATGTAGGTTACTGAGGTTTCATGCCTAAGTTTCATCAAGTTTCAAAATGTTTCATGACTAAGTTTCATGAGGTTTCAAAACTGACTTGAAGTTTCAAAAAGTTTTTTTCTAGTGAATTCATGAAGTTGAAAGCTTTTGTGGTGGATTCATGAAGTTGAATTACAAATTTCATGAGGTTTGATAAAGCTTTAAGAGGTTTTATGACTAAGTTTCATGGTATTTTATTAAATTTCATAAAGTTTTCATAAGGTTTCATGTCTAAGTTTACTAAATTTTATAAGATTTTATGTCTAAATTTTATGGTATTTCATGAGCTTTCATAAAAATTTTTGTAACGGATTCATGAAGTTGAAAGTTTTTTTTATAATGGATTCACAAAGTTAAACTCCAGATTTATAAAATTCCATGAGGTTTCATGACTAAGTTTTATGGTGTTTCATTAAATTTCATAAAATTTCAGGAGGATTCATGACTAAGTTGGCTAAGTTTTATACGACTTTATGTTTAAGTTTCATAGTGTTTCATAAAGTTTCAAAAAGTTTTTTTTATAGCGGATTCATGAAGTTGAATCCCAAGTTTCACAAAGTTTCAGGAGGTTTTATTACTAAGTTTCATAAAATTTCTAGAGGTTTCATGCCTAAGTTAGCTAAGTTTCATAAGATTTTGTCTAAATTTTATGGTGTTTCATGAGATTTCATAAAGCTTTTTTTTAGCGGATTCATAGAGTTGAAAGTTTTCGTAGCGAATTCATGAAATTAAACTTCAGGTTTTATAAAGTTTTGTAAGGTTCCATGACTAAGTTTCATGGTTTTATTAAATTTTATAAAGTTTGAAGAGGTTTCATGGCTAAGTTGACTAAGTTTTATAAGGTTTTATGTCTAAATTTCTTGGTGCTTCATGAGGTTTCATAAAGTTTTTTTGTAGCGGATTCATGGAATCGAACATTTTTTGTAGCGAATTGATGAAGTTGAACTCCAAGAGTCTAAGTTTCATGAGGTTTTATAAAGTTTCAAGAAATTTCATAACTATGTTTCATGAAACATGCTTAACTTACCGAAACTTACATGAAACTTGTGAAATATGTTGAAATTTTTCTTATGCTTACCGCAATGTTTCTGAAACTTATGCCAAGCTTGCTTGATGCATTCCTGAAACTTACTCTAAACTTTTTTTCACATGAAACCTGAAACGCTGAAACTTTGCTGAAACTTATAACACGTTGAATCTTTTCTAAAACTTGCTGAAACATAGTTGAAACTTTTAAAACTTGCTAAAACTCGTTTTGAACCATGAGAACACAACACTATGATTGTCTTGAATCAAGAATCTTAACTGATACCCAACAAAAATGTAGATCCAACACAAGAAAGAGAAACATAAAACTTTAGAAACTTAATATATGCATCTACATCGAGTAAAGTGTGCATATTTCTCTTTCTAACCATCATTTGCACTGGTAACAGGATCAAACAACACCTCCCTTTGCTGGTCTTTTTGTTGAGGAGTCAGTTCCCATGAAACCTTCTTGCTCGCTGTGTCCATGGCTAGATTCTATCCCGTTGGAAGGGCCTTAAACGGTATAGGTGGGACCAATTCTCAACCATTAACAATTTGCCATATATAGTAACCAATGAAAACCCATGTCTAGTTGCAATCTATTTGCCATATATAGTATCCAATGCAAACCCATCTCTAGTTGCTAGCTTGTAAACTCACACATGGGCCACTGGGTGACATTTCGAGAGACTTACGGTGGTGCCCTGGTGGAATCCCTCATACACAATTTCTCAATACTAGAGGAAGACGTACCACTCACCAATAGGTTATTTTTAAGTAGTAAAGATGTGAGGGGTTATTGCAAAATGTTCATTCATGTGGCCAGTGGCCCACAAGTGCATTTAAATCGAGTCCATCCAAATCACACCCAACAATCCATATTATGAATTTGCATACAGCACCTAGAGATAGGTTTGCAAGGGATATTCCTCCTACTTATTGAACATCTTGAGAAAGTAATTAGCAAGTTGTAAGTAATTAAATGTAGATACTTGAATTTCGTACTACAGATGTAGCATAGAGACAACTGGAAAATATAATTCACGGGACAAAATTCACGCAGAAACCCATCTACGGTCTACCAGCTTAATCCAGAGGTCCAGAGACCACATATTTGCTCAAAACTATGGAATATATATTGGTAAATGCATCATAATTCACCAAATGTATTACCTGGTGCATATAGCTGCGGAAAATCTCATTCTGTTTCTTCAGTCATTGTATAAAACGCTTAGGAGCAATAACACCGGTTTTCTTCTTTTGGTTGCTGATCTGTATGAGCAAAGGAAAGAAATAATTATATTGTTGCAATGCACTATCCATTCCTTCTCCAGTGTACTCCAACATAGTCACTTTTATCAATTCATAGCCTCTACCTAAAAGGAACTACCTGATGAACATTGGTTTTCAGACTACAAGATAATAAGCAACATCAAAAGCATTTGACTAGTATGGTAGCACCTATATATCCTCACTACAGAGTTAAACACAGACCTATCCATGAAATTGAAGTGATCAAGCAAGGCAATAACAGATCCTGTCCTATAGAACTTTCCCATTTAACGGGCAGTATACTCATAATCATGTCTAGGTATATTCAATTACACAGACTTCTGGATGCTGCTTCATAGTCCAAATTCTTGATTTGACGCGAGCACCACTACAAGAGGTTACTAACAGATGCCAGCTTGTTCAAGAAACATACATAGTATACTATAGGTCTCTCATGATAGACTCTCTCAAGGCAATGAACCATCAATGTTCTTCGAGAGCTAGAGCCTTAGATGTAATCCCATGTTATTCAGGATACATGTGATAAGCTGCCAGTTCCGATTCAATATGTTTATATGTGAATTCTACATGATGCAGGATATGCAGAAAAGTGAGGACAGAATAACAAATACAGCAATCAATAGCTGCAATGGTACCTGAGAGAACAGGTCAGCTAAGCACGTTAACATGGTCTCTTCACCATCACTGGCGCTTTTATTGTTTGCATAGTACTCCAGTAATTGCTCACGGAAAGGAACACAAAAATAAAGTGCCTGCCATAAAACGGGAAAACAATTATCAGGCCCATCTCATGAGGAATACATATATAAATCAAGAAAATGTATAATCAGCTCCCATCTCACAATGTTTCTGATCAAAAGATCTCCCATCCAAAGCAATACTCCCACATCTGAACCAAAGTGCTGAGCGTGATATTATACACTCATGTAGAGACGTGCAGAAACCATGAGTTACCCCAATAGAAACAGGAACAGCATCTCATAATCAGGCCATCACATAATGTTACCCACACAAAATTGCAACCATTAAGCGGAAGAGAGGCGGCTCGACTCTGGAAGAACCATGACGTTGCAGAGCCACCCCACTCCCGTCACCATCTCGCACACAAATCTGACGCGACCTTCGACGCAACCGTCACAAGATCACATTTACCGCGCCACGATCCGGAGAAGATCACACCCCTCCTAATCGTCCGGCACGGAGACACAACAAATCCCACGCAAAGACGCCGCCGCCGCCGCCTTTGAGGTGGCGAGGGGGGATAGAAAAATTCCGGTTCCCGGCGTACCTGCAGGACGCTGTTGCAGTAGCAGGTGTTGCCGAAGTTCTCAAGGCCGAAGTAGCGCTCGCCCTCGGGGAACTGCTCGCCCAGCGCCTTCTCCAGCCTCGAGCTCGCCGCGCCCATCACCGCCCCCGCGCGACTCCCATTGCCCGCCGGCCCGCGGTGACGGATCAGCGCTAGGGCTCGTCACACTGCCGGTTCGTGGTGGTGCGATGGGAGGCGATTAGTATCACTGTATCGGCGCGGCTTTCTTGTCGGGATTGATCGGAGGTTGGAACAGGGGAGGGAGGAGAAGGAAAGGAGGAATGGATGGTTAGCGCATCTGTAGTGTATATAATCCAAATGATTTTAAGGTGATTTTATCTAAATCTTAAGGTTAATTCTATAGTGTATATAACTCAAAGGACTTTAAGACGGTCCCACTTGGCAGATAAAGAAAAATTGTATTTTAATGCTTGTGGTCAGGTCTTTAGCTTGAGGATCAGCCTTAAGCCTTTTTTGCTTATAGTCTGCTTAAGATCACCCTTATAATGTATAAGATTGATCTTAAGATAGCTTAAGATCTTCTATTTTCATATACTACAGATACCCTTAGGGGGAAGGGAAGAAAATGCAAGGGCCAAATAAAGCTGCATCGCGAGAGCAGCGACATTGCTGGGCCACGTCTGCGACCAACCTATTTTGTCATGTCTATCTTATTTCGACGGTGTAGATTGAATTAGGAGCAGTCATTGTTAGGGACTGAATGCCACTGGCTCTTATACCAGATCACCGTAGTATTTAGGCCGCTTCAAATGATTTTAGTTTCTGACTTCTAATTTTTATTTTTATTTTTTTGTTTTCTGCTTTTCTCTCTCATTATTTTTATTGTCTGTAATGATATAACTTTTTTATTTTTTTGAAATCTAATTACATAGAAAAACTAACAATAGGTATAATACATTTTCAGCCGATACAATGCCAAAAAACCAGAAGTCTAGGCTTATAAGCTCGTTGGAGCACTACCTAAAAAAGAAACTTTGGATACATGCATGTGCGTGTTAAGTGAGACAACGCGCACTTATGCTTCGAAGATCTTAAATTCTCTGATTAATTTTCAAGCGTGGTTAGAAGACATGCAGGTGTGGGTGTGCATAAGTTGTGTGCATCTTCAGTTTACCCCTAAAAAAGAACTATGGAGAATTCAATTTGTCCTTAATACTAGTTAGTAGTAGTTAATGGAGTACCATGTCTGAGTAAAGGTATAAAAGCCGTGGCTTTGGGGACTACTGAAACTCGAAAAGGGCATATACAGACTTTATCACAAGATGAAAATCACAAGAAACTGTCTCATAAGAAATTTGAAGTGATGCATATGATATAAAGGAGTGGTGAACCGGATAGCACAATTGAATTGATTAGGGCTCCAACTCGCAACATATAGGAGTATAGTAATATATCAAGATCAATAAGTTAAAATACACACGTCCTAAATATGGTCAATTCATGTGACCAGGGCATTGTGTTCCGACAAATCAATTGAATAAATCTATGCCTTGTTGTACCCACTAAATCCTGCTTGTTGGAAAGAGCCTCCTGTACAAAGCTCATTGTGAGCTAGAACCCCTCTAATGTGCCTATCTATTCTTAGACTAGGATCACAATACCACTAAAACATCTAGATATCTCATCTCTCTACTGGCCAGCATGCTACTCAACATTTCTTGGTTCCATCATCGGATGGAGAATATTTCTTACTGGCGCATAACAGTGCATAATGATCGAAGTAGCAATACTGAATGCCGCTGCATCAGCTCGCTTTCTCTGCAGTGTTGGAGGGCAAAGTCATGCATCAGTCATGCATGTGAAAAAGCTTTCAATGGCTCTGGCAAGGCAGTACAGGGTTATCTCAATTCTCTTGCTCTTCTTCTCGATAAGCCATGCCAGACCCGTTGGAAACTGTCGTAGGAAAACAGTTTAGTATCTCAAAGACGCAAGATTAGCACTTATTGATACTGAATTTATGTGGTAAATTTTCAGTCTTTCCTTCCGTGCCAAGAACAACAAGCGGAGTATTGCAACTCTGGAAGATTCTAAAAAGCAGGCATGTGCAACGGTCATATTTATGTGCCAAATGGGCCGTTCCCACTGGGCTAAGCGTGCCAAACGGGCCACCGTGCCATACTAGGCCGTGCCTATGTCTTGTGCCCGGCTTGACACTATGCGTGTTGTGCCATGCCGACACGCTGGCCGAGGTGGCGGCCTGGGCATGACCCACCCCCTCGTGCCAAGCCGATTGGGCCCGACGTGCTCTGTGCTATGGCCCGTACCTATAGTAATAGGTTGTGTTTCGGCCGCTAAGCACAACTTATTTGGACGCCACTACTACCTCGACAAAGATGATCACGTTGTTGCTGCTAGAGGTGCAAATAGAGCAGATAATTCCCGTCCGACTACGGAATGGAGAAAATCGGTATCCGGCACTGTCCATGTCCGACTCTGAATCTGAGAAAAAAAATAAGTATAGGATACAAGATGAGCGATGTTTGTTCGAATCCACTCTAATTGCAGATGTAGATGTGCAAAAGGGGCAGATAATTTCCATCTATTGGGGTCTTGTGACCTCAACAACCTATATGTAATCAAAGGTAGTGCACTATATATGCAGGAGATGATCCTAATTGCTTAAGTGAGATTAGCATGTGGTGACATCAATGACACGATTTCTTGAATCCACTCCTATTTTTGTCCATCTGATCAACCAAAGATTTATAGAGCGAATACATGAGACAAAAATTAGTATATGACATTATCCATATTTGACTTTGATTGAGAAAAAATGCATGATATGATACATGACCTATTACACCCTGGTCGTTGCAGATGACATCCCAAACCGACCGCGCACATGATTCCCGAAAGTCAGCCATGTTGCTGGGCATTGGACAAGGCAGTTGGATGAATCGCGCCACGAGATTCTCACTGAGCACATTGCACACCAGAATACCCCGCCAGAGATCCACCCGTCCCAACGAGCCTCCTCTGACCGCCATTACCTTGCCAATTCCATAGAACATCACATCACTCCAGTTAGCGCCTACGAGCAGGGCCGCCATAAGGCTCCAATTCTTGGTCTCGGATGAGTAGAGGTAGAGGTGGCAGCCCCTAACATCATCGTCAAAACTCGGTTGGATGGTGGCCACAACGTAGCCCTGACTGCCGCCGCAGCCACAGGGCAAGATGCCCAGCAACGTGGGGGTGGAAGGTGGGCAAAGGGGGTGGCGGGAGCACCTCAAGAGACTGGTTCCCCTGGCCGGCCCTGTAGACGAAATAATCCCCCAGAACGTACGCGGCCAAGGAGATACGGAGGATGAGGTCGCCCTCCGCGCTGATGACTCCCGTACTTTGGGCCAAGCCATCCTGCAAGGTTGGACCAAGGCTTGAGCGGCGGTCGTGCCATTCCCACACAAGTTGGGGTTCGGCATTGTATCGAGGACGACCCAAACATGGTAGCTTCTGCCGCTGGGGGTGGCGGCTTCATCAGCGCAAGTTGGCTGGGTTCTTTACGCTTGAATTATAGTTTTTAGTTTTAACCCTTTTAATTCTAACCTGATTGTTCATAACTCGTTTTAAAAATCTATTTTCATAAGCTATTTTAAAATAACGATAAAAAACTATCCTGATTATTTATTTATAAAAAGGCATACGACAAAAAGAACTAAGTCAAAACTGCAAGATTTGCGATTATGTAGGGTTTGACATTTATCCGAGTTTGAACTGGATTTATTTTCCCCCCAAACCGAGTGGTCCTAGAAAATGCGTCGGTTTGTTTTCTCAGCCCAACTTCGAATCGAAGAACCCTTCTTTCTTTCCTTTTTTTTTCTTTTCCAGTTACGTGGATGGTTTTCTAATTGATTCTTTTTTCTGCATAATAATACAATTGGCTAAAAAAAGGTAAACCGTTTAGGTGCAATAAACTTGCACAAGTGGGTCACGCAAAGGCCTAAAATCTTATTTTATTGGTAATTAGAGATGACACCTTAGCTCATTTGAAATAATTGGATACTTCGTTTTGTTTTTTGGATTTGCAGGAAAAGTTTACAGGTCACTGGACAGCTTTTACGAACTTAGTTTTGTTTTTTGGGTTTGCAGGAAAATTCTACATGTCACTGGACAGTTTTGTTTTTTGGATTTGCAGGAAAATTCTACAGGTCACTGGACAGCTTTTACGACCTTATGAATGATCATGGTTAGCAATCTTATGATCAAACTTTGGCTTAAATACGATGAACACTAGTTGATAATCAAGTGCAGTTTAAACTTCTATAAGCATACTTATATAAATTTAAAGACCAAAATGCAAGTTCAAATACCCAAATGACAGCCCATGTGGCATACTTTACTAGATCCGGGGTTCAACACGTCCGTACGAGTTTAAGGCCTATGACATATTTTACTAGATTCTGGGTTCTAGAAGCTTGTAGCCAGCGAGGCTGTCCAAAGGTAGCTCAAACTTCCCCCACACACATACCAACCGGCTTCTCTTGCTCCGGGTTCAAAAATTAAAGGAGATCATGTGCATCTTCTTTTCGGTTTCTAAATATTTTTTTTGTTTTTCTATAGTAACTAGCTTTCAAACAGAGTATCTTTTTATCAAAGTCTACAAGTTGATTATAATACATATTATAACAACTTTTATTTATATCGGCCAAAACCACACGTGAGTTTCTGTTACTCCGTACTCTCTCACGAATAGCCCAAAAGTCATAAATCATAGCTAAAAATCAAAAGCCAAAGCTAAAAAGAACAAGATCCCATAGTGTGGCCTACCTGCTGCAGAGCCTTGCCAAATAAGCACTAAGACAAGGACATTTCAGCCTTTTTTTTGGCAAGGGATGCATATTCAGCCTTTGCTCAAGCCAACAAATTGAAGAGAGCCGAACTTTGCCCGGATGGTGAGACTGCTGACATATAGCCCACCTACTTGAGCTTGTTTTTGAGGTACTGTTCATATAAACAATACCATCTATGTGCTGTTTATGTAAACAATGCCTCTCAAAGCACGTGCGAACATAAGTAATTTCAGTGGTCGAAGCACGTACCCACGCTCCGTGAGGCTTCAAATCTCCGCTTTGTCTTGGACATATGCATTGGACATATTCACGTGGCTGTATGTGTGCGTGTGTGGTGTCGCGTGTGTCCCTCCTTGATATACTCAAAAAAAGCCAACAAATTGAACTCCTTTCATGAATTTCATCACTTAAATACATTATTTAAATACATTTTCCTGAAATATACTGTACAAAAAGCTAGAGCTTAATAAGAAAATGTCCAACCAAACTCAAAATAATAGATGGTAATTTAGCCATGCAACTACGGGTTGGTAACGCTACCAATGAATGCAGGTGGGTAATTTACAAACGCATACACCAGTTGTTAGGACTTGGGAGCTGGGACCTAGAAATAGCCAGGCGTTGGCATGTCATCATCCCATAGCTCTTTGAATTCACTCATCAGAAAGCCTTAATCCATGTCTGTCGATTCCTCGAGCATCTTTTCTTGCATAGCCTGTCATATCAAACGTGAAGAATTGTGTAAGACGTAAGCGTAAGCCTCCCATAAACAGCATGGCTAGTCGCCCTAAAATAAAACTTTTGGTGTGGAAGAATTGTACTAAATAAAACTACCTGGGATTCCTGCATTTTTGTTACGACAGTCAGAATCCTCTGATACTGGTCCCGAGCATCTGGGTACTGAACCATGGACTTCACTCTGGCAAGAGCTTTCTGCAGCCCTTCTTCGGTCTGCTTCCGTCGTCCTTGCAAGAAATCATAATCATCCTCGGCAGGTTTATTTTGGATCAGATCGCCACTGCTGCTGCTAGTGCTCTCTGCTGCACCTTCTGTAGACCGAAACCCACGTAACCCAGCCCCTCGTCGTCTCCAGCGTAATATAACCTTCTCCACTATCCCAACAGACCAAATTATTTTGCGATAATGCTTTCTCACTTGGTGACCTCGCACATGAGCCTAGCCAGTATACAATGACGAGGTTGAGCAAACATTAGTTATAATAATAGCATCAAGAACAAGAGATGCTGCAGCACAAAGCATGTTAGCTGTCAGAACATCATGGTGTGATCCATATCAACACTAGAAAATGAGGCTTCTCAAGTAGGCCTAGAGAATAGATAGCCCACATTCCATTCTAATTATTATTCATACAATCAACATCCATACCTGGATCTTCACAATTCGCTGTCTAATAAGCAGAAATTCCTTTCTTCCCTTCCATCCACGGAATTTGTTTTGTATTCGAGTTGCAGCAGCATGCAGGGGATCAAGCTGCCCTGGTTTAGACAGTTTAACAGACAAGAGTGACAGGGCAAGTTCATCTGATATCGCACCATTGTCATGCTCATACTGAACTGCTTGCTTTATCTGGAAGGATTGCACCCTGAAAACTTGATATATCCGAGCAGCAGCTTGGGCAGCGTTTCGGACAGCACCTAGTGAATCTCCCATCAATCCAGCTTGAAGACCTTCACCTGCCAATGGTGAGGCACTTCTTTCTGTAACATCTCCAATACCAGGTAGACCAGATATTTCTGCTGCATTACCCCCCATGGCTTCCTTTAGATTGAGGGTCTGAAGATGACTTGTTAAAGAAGACTCTGCCAGGAAACCAGAAATTCCCTTGTGTCCATTAGTCGATGCAAGATCAGCTGGTGTGCTTCCTGAAGGGAAATCAGGCGTTGGATCTGTCAAAGCTCCGGGAGCTGCACCTACTGCTATAAGCACAACAACTGTCCGCTCTCTGCATAACAGGCCAAACAAGTTCAATACAAATAAAGATGTGTGAATTACAAAAATCACCCTCTGAAGCACTTACCTGCCACAAAATGCAGCCCAGTGGAGTGCAGTCCATCCATGCGCATCTCTGAAATTTATATTCACACCAGCAGTTATTGTTGGTCTTATTGCCCAATCATATCCTAGGGCAGCTGCCAGATGAAGCACACCCTGCCCCTCCTCATCTAACACACTGGGACCTTTACCACCATGGCACCATCCCCTACTTTATGGAGAAGCCAGATATGCAATTTTTCCTTAATGCAGTTTTCAAGGAACTGATCCTTATCATCGGTGGCAAGCTCATTACCGTCAGCCAACTTTAGCAACTCAGACCAGGCATCATTGTTCATCATCAATAAACTTATCTTCTTGCTCAAATCAATCATCTCCTTTGTGGGGTTAGATAGAGTTGCCTGGCACTCATCTTGTCCCAAAGACAATAGTTTATCAAGACGCATCTGGAGATACGTATTGTTTGTAGCACCATGTGGACTTGGTCGAAATTCAAATTCCCGTACTTCACTGCAGGCCAACCTGTTGGAGCATGTCACATAGAAAGGGACCCTGCCAGTATTGTGTGAGGAAGAATCACATCTGAGAGTCCCATCTGCTAAAATCTGCTGGAACTTCGACTTCTCCAAACATACATGACCACTTGAATCTTTTAACTTCATCAGAATTTAAGAATCTACCAGTAACAAGAACCTGCAGGATACAAGAAATTTCGTAAGCAGTTAAAGAACACTAAATTCTGTTAAGGAGATAGAGTTGTATTAGGATATAAAGTTTGTATTCTATTCCATGTATGCCTTATCTCTATGTGGCATATCCTCTTGTACTCTCCTATATATATAGCCCTTTGGGTCTTATATCAATACACACAATATTCATAACATGGTATCAGAGCTTAGGTTAAAACCCTAACCTCAAATCTACATCCGCTGTTGTTGCTGCCCCCGGGAGGATGATCTCTCCCGGGGGCGGCCACCTCTCCCGACCACCGTGCATGCGTTGTTCGCCGGCCGTACGACACCAGATTGTCGGATCTCGTCACAGTCGTCGTCGTCTGGCCGCCGCCCTCCCGTGCTCTCACTCCATCCGGATCCGGCCTTCTCTGGCCGCCGCCGCCTCGGATCTAGCCGCCGCTTCTCGGGGGACTCCGCGTCGAGCCCGACCCGGCCGCTCGCGGTTCCTACTCCCACGATCCAACGGCCAGTCGGCCTTTCGGCCGAAGAAGCCGCCCGTCGACCCGTCCCTGCTGTTCTCCGTCGCAGCCGTCCGCCGCCCGTCGCGGCTCTTCTTCGTCGTCGCAGCTCCTTCGGCCGCCGTCCTCCGCCCATCGCGGATCTTCATCGTCAGGCGCCCGTGTCCGCCCGGATCTCCAATCCTCCGCTCGGATCTCCACCGTCCGCCCGGGGTCGCGCCGGATCCGCCTCGCCCACCTCGTCTCGTCCGCCCGAGGTCGCCGGATCCGCCTCGCGTGCCGCCATCGCCGTCCCCGCCGTCGTCGTTGGATCCGGGATCCCCCAGCTCGTCTTCGCCGGATCTGTGCGGGAGAGAGGGAGAGAGATGAGAGTGGAGTGGGGAGTGAGTGGCGCCCGAGATGGATGGAGTGAGCGGGAGACGGGAGTGAGGGAGCGGGCGTGGAGAGGGGGGAGAGGAAGTTATGAAAAAAAATTCTGCTGCTAGTTTTTTTTAAGTCTTTTTCGTGAGTCCTTCGTTGCGTCCATCTAAAATCCGTAGTCTCTAATTTTTAGTTCGTCTAAGTCGTGCGAGTCCACAAATTTATTGTCAGTCATAGAAGTGTAGAAATTTTCTTTTGCATGGCAGCAGCCGCCGCTCTATTCTCTGAGCCGCGTGCAGATCGTAGAAGTCGTTATGATACCGCCGCTTCTCTTTAAGCCGCCACCCCGAGTTTCTAAAGCCGCCGCGCTTCTTTTGCACTACGCCTCCGTTGCGCTTCTTGTGCATTGCGTCGCCGCCATCTCGGGTTTCGATCTGCGCTGTCATGCTTTTATATATTCCTCTTCGGCTTGATTTGACAGTTTATTCAAAGGCTGTACGCAACGACGACATCATCAAGACTCGGACTTCGGATTTTTCTTGTTTTAGTGTTAGCCCTTTTTCAAATGCAATGCTATTGCATACGCTTTGCATTTGAGGGGGGTGTTAAGGAGATAGAGTTGTATTAGGATATAGAGTTTGTATTCTATTCCATATATGTCTTATTTCTATGTGGCATATCCTCTTGTACTCTCCTATATATATAGTCCTTTGGGTCTCATATCAATACACACAATATTCATAACAAATTCATCTGAGCCGCCAGGACAGTCCTACTCCTATAACACTCCCATGACTTTCAAGCTTAGAAAGAGTGGATGATAAGAATTAAAAGACATACCTTAGTCTTTGAACCAGCATATGTCCAGCTCGGAGTAAAATCAACTATGGTAAACAGCTGGTCTTGTGCAAGCACTGGGCCCAGAGTAAATTGATCCAACTGATCGCGGTTTGATGCTTCAATGATATTGTCAGCCTCTTCGCTGTTCCAGTAAAAAAGGTTTGTTGTTGTTATTGTTGTAAATGAAGGATTACAAATCCATTCAACCTAGGTTCATAACCAGAAGAAATAATTTTTAATTCCACTTGCCTACAGATGATGCAGGAATGTAAGAGCTGAAAATAGAAGCGTCAATCACAGGTCCACTTCCATTTTCATGCTGCTGCATCCGAGAGAGAGAGTGGTATCCGGTTCCTTCCGAATAAATATCTGCTGCACCGAATTTTGCTTTAGATACACTGCATAATTGGAATATGTATCAGTGAAACTATTTTAGTGAACGTTACGCAGAACAGAAGAAGATGACCGAACAGCTCTACCTGATTCTGTTTCATCGTATTCTGAGGCTTGTCCGCTAAGTGAGCTTTCACCTTCTGTAGTTTGTGAAGGAAACTGACTTGAAGGGGTATCCACACGAGCTGCTTGCAGCATGTCATCATGTCCCCTACTACGAGAACTTGATTTGCCAGCCTGATGGTTAAATCCACACATGAGGGGGTGAAATAAAACTTTTAGCAACTTATTACAGGAAGAAATGCTTTTCTTCACAACAAATAAGACCATGCTGAGTTCAATTCAGAGTTTGAACCCACAGACAGATAAATAAATTAAGTAGCCAAAGTAAAAGGGTAAGCACAAACACCAAATTAACTACTCAAACCAACATAAAATAGAGGGTTTCGATAATAGGCTTTCATATGTTTGAGACAAGTCACTGTAAACTGTTCATATTAAACTCTCTATCATAAGATATAGTTTTCATACGATGCCCTCCTGGGACAAGCATAAATGAACAATATTCTTTGAAAATATGCAGTTCCATTTCTTACTATTTTTAGTTAATTTTACTCCAACAACCTACTATTGTTTTGCATTTCCATCCTGTTAATTGCATTATTAATAATATCTGACGTGGTCACCTAATCAAGGATTGATCACTTAACATATCACAGTGCTGAAGCAGTTTTGTATAATTCCCTAATTGCTGGTTTAAGATAATAATCAAGCTCATCAAACACCTGGGTTCAGTGAAATTCAAATCAGTAACAACTCTGTATAGCATTAAAACTCAGCTATTCCAAAGCTAAAACTAATATCCACGAATAATTTTTTAAAAAGTGTGATTACTATCACAACGAAGTAATATATGAGAACCAATAATGCCATGAAAGCAATGTACTTAACATGAAGCTTCCTAGTTCCTACAAGGCTGTATATAGCATAGTTAAATCCAAATCATAGCTAACTATATTGTAACCATAGCAGGGTTAGGTGTAACCTTGACTTCAAGATAATGTACAAGGACAATGTGCATAAAATCCCTGCAAAATCAAAGAACTGAATGTTTAAAAATCAATGTGTTGTAGTTTTCAAAAGTCCCTATGCATGCATGTAGGCTCCATACACAACGCACATGCCATGAGCAGTTAGTGTGCCTTCAAGCAGCAAATGCAAACCTGCAATATTACAGAAGCAGAATGGATGGCCAAAAATATTTCACTTACTCCTCCAACATCCAATAACTCCTCCTCTGGAAGTTTATATTCTCTTCCCCATGAGCATAGTAGCAGTGAAGCACATCAATGCTTCCAGACTAGATTTATAAAGAATCATCAGTTTCATTGTCTTGATATACAAACAATAATGGATGACCACTGTAGGAACTCTTAAAAAAAACACTGCAATTAATCACAGAAATAAATTATAATATTCAATTTGACTTACTTTTAACCTTTCATGGGCTTCTTTGACAGTCTTCCCATCCCTTTTCTTTCTCCAATTATGGCCATCCTTCCTGAAATATCTCAATACCTTCCGATCAAACAAGAAAAGCGAACCACCTAAAGCCAGATATACAAAATATCAGTAAGATACAATTGAACCTTAAACTGATCATTTAGAGGCACTTATCAACATATTTATTTGAGGCTATAGGGTCTAAATTCTACATGCCATTACAGGTGTGGACATAAATGCCATTACAGGTGTGGAGATACTAGTAAATTGAATGTGCAAACCACAAAGTCACAGCTGATACAGACAGAAAATACCATTGCTTTAAGGACAATAACATAGTATAAATGGAAGCTTAAAGGATGCTGATGCACGAGAGAATAAGACACAGCCCTAAGATGAAAAGGTGAATTGAACACATTGCATGCGTTTAATCTTGACACCAGTAGAAAGGTCTGTTGGGTATATATTAATGTAAAGTATATTGCCAAAGACAGCAAGGATCTGAATGAGTGGGTGTTTATGTATGCTTTGAGACCATCTTTAGTTGTAATTATCAAAGAATGACCTTGGCAATGTCCGGCACAACTGTCCAATGTCCAGCAACAACAACGGTGGATCCAGAGGCTTAACAATGTGGGGTCAAACTATATACATTATCAAAGAATAACCTTGGCAATGTCCGGCACAACAATCCAAGGTCCAGCAACAACAACGTGAATCCAGAGGCTTAACCATCTGGGGTCAAACTGTATACAGTAAAGATCACATCATAACCTTTTGTCAGCTAATACGGCATGGCAAAGCTGGTAGGCTACTAAGATGTGCTAAGTTTACACCTGAAATTAATATTTGGCTAGACTATACACCTGAAATTAATATTTGGCTAGACTAACACGATTAAAAAAATCATAAAACCCAATTTTCTGTTCTCAAACAATGTTTTACAAGTTATCAAATCAGTGCCAATTGCCAAGTTAAGCAACATAGATTGGCATATGTCTTCTCCAAAGCTAAAATCAATTTTTGAAAAATAAGAAACTACTGCCTTTTGAAAACAAATCATCAAACGGAAACAGTGTTCAACAGAAACTGGAGGTCATACTTCGAGGCCTATTTGGTGGTTCTGGAGCTATACTGAAATTTCTGTGGTTCTTGAGTATTTCACAAATCTCGGCAGGGCGTAACCATCGGTGTTGAGCCTCCTTCAGTATCTGCTCAATCTCTGTTTCAGAAGTCATTGAAATGTAGAGTTAGACAAATCAACATTGTTGCAAATGAGTCATACAAAAGTGGATTTTAAAAAAAATGATATTGCCGTCAGAGTTGCTTCCCAGTCTTCACAAAATGTAACATGTGGCATGATCATAATCTTTCTTGCACAATTCAATTTCATATTGGGGGATCCTTTTGCGAATATACTAATTGAATTTCCAAAAGGGGCAACTCATATTACTATGTAATCACCGAACATAACTTCAAGAGAGAAAAAGGGTGGTCTAAATCACAATACAGATAGAACTTATGTTCCAAAGCTCAATCTCTTTAAAAAGTACAAGTTAAATCATCCAAAACTCCAAAAATTTGGCAAATTCAACTTCCGCAATGGAATATATTCGGATACCAAAGAACAACACTGAGACTCCCAAATTTCCAGATCTTGCTGAGAGCAAAAACAACACTATCTTGATAAAACCAAACACATATCCACACTCTAACCTTCAAGCCATCAACCTAAAAGCTTAACCTTAGCTTAAGAAATATTCATTTGCAATAAGCAAGGGATAACAGAAATCTTAATACAAAATTAAATTGAAATGATGATGCGAAACACAACCTACTAAACGACCTTCCGGATGCATCATACACCCTTTTTTTGTCGAACCTTTTCATCCAACCCAAAGCCAGAAGTCCAAGTTCACGTGGACACAACCATGGAAACAAAATTCTCACAGAAAAAAATCCTCGAAACACTTAGAAATTCCAACTTGAACACCTAATTTCTAGCTCGAGTACTAAAATTTCCAACTTTCTTGCGCAAGAAACTAGCTATGATCCAAACCGAAACATAGACAGGCCATACGAGTGGTATGTTACACACAGATAAACCTACCAGTCCTAGAAACGCAGGGTACCGGAAATCCATCTCCAAACAGTGAAACACTGTCCACAAATATTCCCAATATTTTCGGGTAGTTGCTACAGCTTCCGATGATTCTCTCCAGAACTCTCGCGCTCGACCGAAATCTCCACTATGATCATCACCTCCCCTCTATCCCGCAACCACCAAACCACTAAAAAATCCTATACAATTCCGCCACAGAAACGCGAGATTCTCACGAGCTCCAAAGTGTGCACCAAAACCCACACATCCACAAACCTCCAAATCCCGCGCGAACGGAGAACACGGCCGACGACTCCCAGCAACGCAACCACCTCCGATTCCACCAGCTTCCACGCCACAAATTCCACTTCCCAAAACGCAACGGAGGAGGAGGGGGGAACAAATCAAAACAAAGACCGAGGCGTTGACCCAAGCCACCCAAGCATCCCTAACCAACCGCAGCCCGCAGTCAGATCATAATGAACCAAAAGCCTAAAACCCGAAGCGAGCGGCGCCTCGGGAGGCCGGTGCCCTCACCTAGCTGCGGCGCGATCGCGTAGCGCCGTCCCTCGGCCATCACAGAACCCCGCCCACCGCGGCAACCAACCGGGCGCGGCAAATTTACCGAATCCTCCGGACCGAGCAGACTCCCAGGGCTCTCCCTCTCCCGGCGATTCGGATGAATTTTCGTAGGGTCCTGGCGGATTCGGGGGCAGCTCGTGAGATGGCAGGTGGTGATGTTTTCAGCCGACGGAATTGGAGAAGCGAGGATAGTGAAACAACTGGTCAGACCGTTAGCGAGGTGACTAGAAGGGGCTTTTTGACATTTTGTGAGGCCGAAATGGCCTTTTCGCCCCCGCGTTAATGCCTTAATTGTGGGGAATTGTGTGGAGGAACCAGTTCGATCGATTTCTCTATTTAATACAAGACGAGATCAATCACAGAATACAAAATAATAGATTGAGAGCACGCAGAGAGGTAAAGAGAACTCCTAGTTTTCTTTATTGCTTTTGATTACATGCGTACAAAATCTACCGGTACGACTCCCTATTTATAGTCTACTGATAAGGTGCCCACTATAAGCCAAGACTCCTGGCCCAGGCCCAGGTTTCTTAACACTCCCCCTTAGGCACTTATCCTACACGTTCATGTCTCGTTACAACTCCATAAAAACCCAGTGGGAAAAAATTTAGATAAAGAGTACATGATGCATGTTATACTGCGATGCACGAATTGCCTCATTAAAAACCTTGGTCGAGAAATTTCAGGAAAACTCATCAAAGGAAAAAGAGTACAATTCACCTAATTTCATTCAGTCTTCAGGACTTATTCTTTTGGGTACTTGATCTTCATAATCAAGATTTACTAACGGGTTTGAGAGAATTCTCCTCCTAAATTCTGCACTTCTCTAAATCTCATCATTCCAATTCCTTGCATATACCTTTCAAAGCTAGATGCATGGAGTGACTTAGTGAACAAATCTGCTAGATTTTCACATGACTTAATATGCAGTACTTTAATCTCGTCCATCTTCTGCAATTCATGAGCATAGAAGAATTTAGGGTTGATGTACTTTGTAAGATGACTCTTCACATAGCTCGTCTGCATTTGTGCAGCTCAAGCTGCATTATCTTCATAGATAATTGTGGAGGCTTGCATAATATCCATTCCACATGACTACTGAATGTGGTGAATCATTTGTCGAAGTCAAGCGCATTCTCATGCGGCTTCAACAGTGCTATAAATTCTGAGTGGTTCGGCGAAGTTGTTACGAAACTTTACTTAGACGATTTTCAGGAAATTGCAGTTCCACCACATAGGAATACATAGCCTGTTTGTGACCTTGCGGTATGCGGGTTAGACAGGTACCCGGCATCTGCATAGCCAATCAAGTTCAGATCTTAATTCTTTCTGTAGAACAATCCAAAGTCCTTGCTTCCTTGGAGGTATCGGAAGATGTCCTTTATGCCCTGCCAATGCCTTTTGGTAGGTTCTGTACTGTACCTTGTTAACAGGTTCACGGCAAATGCAATGTCCGGTCTAGTGCAGTTTGCTAAATACATAAATGCTCCCACTGCACTTAAGTATGGGAATTACGGTCCCAGGACTTTCTCCCCCTCTTCCCTAGGTCAAAAAGGATCTTTTTCTTGCTATAAAGACCTCCCAGTCATCGGTACTTTCGATGGGTATGCTTTCTCAAAGCCAAACATTTCTAACACCTTCTGGGTGTAGGCCGACTGATGTACTAATATTCCTTGAGGGATATACTCAAGCTGCAGGCCTAAGCAGAATTTGGTCTTGTCCAATCTTTCATTTCGAATTCTGACTCCAGATATGAGTTTGCTTCTTTTATATTTTCCATTATCCCGATGATATTCAGATCATCTACATATACTAAGATTATACAAAATCCATTTTGAAATCGTCGTATAAATACACATGGACAGTCTTCATTGTTCGTGTAGCCTTTCTTGCAGACAAAGTCGCTTATTATACCACAGTCTACCAGATTGCTTCAATCTGTATAGGGACTTTCTGAGCTTCACACTGTACAGATTTCTATTTGCTCTGTCTTGGTTCGGGAGAGGGATTCCTTCAAGGACCTTCATATAAATCTCTGAATCCAAGTTTCCATAAAGATATGCAGTTACCACATCCATCAATTTCATTTCTGAATTCAAGTTCACTGCTATTGAGATCAAATAGCTAAAGGTAATTCCACTCATGACTGGGGGTAGGCTTCTTCATAATCAACTCCAGAATATTGAGTGAAACCTTGTGCTACCAACCTTGCTTTGTATCTCACTACTTTGTTTCTTTCATTTCTCTTTCGAACAAATACCCACTTATGCCCTACAGGGTGCACATGGGGAGGTGTGTGGCATACAGGCCCAAACACCTCTCTTTTGTTCAAAGATAGCAATTCAGTTTCTATTGCCTTCTTCCAATCTTCCCAATCTGATCTTTTCTTACATTCAACGAGCGATGCGGGCTCAGGATCAAGATCGATGATTGTGGCAATTTTCTTTGCGAAGTAAATATCGATATTAGCCGTTGTCCTATTCATGGACTCTCCCGTGTGCACATAATTTATAGCTATTTCTTCATGAGTTGCTTCTTCTTAAGCGATTATTTCTTCTGGAGCTTCTCCTTGCACATCGCTTCTTTCAATTGTGGTGGCAAGTCCCTTTAGTTTTTCGGTTCCGATGTGTGCGCACACATCCATGCCGATTTCTTCTTTCATGGGGATATTCAGATCCGGTATGCCCTTTTCTGAAGGTGTCATACTCGTGCCAGGTCTCAACTGCCACCCCTTCTCATTCTGGGGGATTTCAGTGATCGGCTGTGATAAGTCCTTCTTATCCTTCTTCACAGGGCATCCCGAGTTACTTGGGATTCGAGGAGGCAGAGTTCTCGTCCTTTTATTCTGAGGCCTCCGGATGGGATTAGGGATACCTTATGCTTTCTTTAGTATTTCAACCCCCTCTGGTGCATTACGTGCAGGCACATGCGACTTAGTCACGCTCTTCAAATCACTAAAGTGATCAAGCAGCTGGTTTGCTAATGCTTGCAAGTCAATGATCTTCTGGACCTCTTTCTCTGCTTCACTAGTGCGCGGGTCATGTGCATGAATTTTCGTGGCTTGCCACGTAATTTCCCTATATTTTTCATCAAGGGGTTGATTTCCTCTCTCTAATGTTGAGAAATTATCCTGATAAAAAATGTAATCAGCGAAGTGGGAGGTATGCAAATCTCCCGACATGGGTTTCAAATACCTGATTATGGATGCAGTTTCATAGCCAACGCATATCCCAGTCTTACAGAGAGGGCTGATTGCAGTACGCTGTGGAGGGGTATAGGTACATAAACCTTGCATCCAAACCTTCTGAGATGAGAAATTTTCAGTGGTGACCCTTGCGCTAGTTGCATAGGTGAATGCATGTTGTAGGCCGATGGTCTAAAGTTGATGAGATTCACTGCTTAAAACTCCACACAGCGATTACCATAATTGACTTAATCCATCGAAGATACACTTTTCTTTATTGATTGCTGTCTAAGACTCCAAACAGCAAGTGTAATCATTTATTTAATCCACTGATCAAACAATTCTCATTACATTGTCTAATCTCTCTATTGATCACATCGGGGTTACTAACTCCCATTTGAATCTAAATTTTTCCACCAATTCATGGATCCGATCTCGAGTTCACTATTTACCAATTTCTTTATTCTAAATCCACCAACCTCTTGTGTATTCTAAATTCCTAACAATCCAATCTTGTGGTTGCTAATCACTAACTCTTCATTTCTAAATTCTAATGATTATCCAACATAATTGCTTTTAAATCCACCGAAATCATGCGTATCGGGACTTTCTAACAATTCAATCCTTTTGTTATTGATCCAAAACCATAATTTGCTCTTCGAAAAATCAATCTTATTTTCCATTATCTATCTCTAACTAATTCACTAGTTTACCTCCACCAATGATATCAGTGATTAAGTCTACGATTCACTAGTATACATCCACCAAGATTATCATTGATCTAGATTATACTCCAATAATTGTTATCATTCCTCCCATATTCCCAAAAATTCAATTCATCCATCTAGTATTTGATTAAATCATGTTAATCCCATTATCACCAATATCTTCCAAGAATTTATATTAGTCATCAGTGTTGTAATCCAGCAATCACCTTTGCACTCCCTAATTCTCCCAAAATCACCATCTATCTAGCCTATATATTCATTTAGGCTCCACCAATTTATTTCTCCCATAATCCACACTATCGTTTTTCCCATTTATGATCGACATGATTCCACCAACATCTTTATACGTTTACCACAAACAACTGTTTTCTTTTCTTACGACTCTATTATTCCTGACATGTTATTTTGTGAGAAGTATTATTATTATTTAAAAATATAATACATAGAAATTTTCTGAGACCTAGCAGTTTTGAACAAAAACATAATGTGTAAGAAAATGCACTAATAATAGCGATCCAGATTCCATCCACCGTTACATGGCATCTGCACTATATGCTAACCTTTCAGCGTTATAACCGCTTACATTATCACTGGGGCAAAACCCAGGGCAACACAAATTAGGGCTTTCCGCTGCCCTCCACTTTCCTCATTTCACCCACAAAGTTTTTGAAATAGAACTATATATGGTTAAGTTCCCATGTTCGCCCTTGACCGTGGGCACGGCTATTCGAATAGTTTTGACTCTGCAGAGTTTGTACACTTTCACCATAAGAAACAATCAACTCGTTGCCCCACACGATTCCTTAGTCATGTGGTTGAGCAGACCATCACAGTGACTTTTCAAAGTATCTAGTCCCTTTTGTTATCTCACCCTATGGGCCGCTCCCACTTGCGGTGGGTCCCTTATGTTGCACGGGATGTTCACCACAGTTACTAGCGCTATTCGGGCTCCACTCCCCACAACGCTAGTACAACTGGGAAACTTCACCCTCCACTCGGTGTCCCTTTAGGCCTTCCCTTGCCCTTGCATATCCACTCCTATCCACTACTGGTGAGATGAGTCCGGGGGTTTCGATAAATTTACTTAGCCAAGTTGTATTTTACAGACTTGTGGTTGTACTATTTTACACAGGAGGTCACTACAAGATTCGGTCCTTAGAATTACCTAGGCGGTTCTACCACACTCCATAATTTGTGCTTCCTTTGCACCACATACCAGCTCCCATAACATCCGCCCAGATATTTAAGCAAGTTGGGAAAATATACTAGTCATTACCACCATGACTGCCCAAACCAGTTTCTCGTGATTAAAAATGATAATGATGCTTGGGGCATCTGTGAACTTTTTCTTAATAGGTTTAACTAAAATTTTAGGTTAAGTATCCCTACTAGCTTTGTAATCTTAGAAGGATAGTTAAGTTTTGTTTGATTAAATTTCCATAGTTGTTTTGTTTTACTTTTCTAAACTTTTTCTTACTATGATAGCTCAATGCAGAATATTACCATTAGCTCAATGCAAAGTGTATATACAAGTTGTTTTGTAAGCTTCTATGAACTTTTTCTTAATAGGCTTAACTAATTTTTTAGGTGACAGTCGCGTTTTGTTTGATTCAATTTCCATAGTTGTTTTGTTTGCTTTTTTTTGGATTTTTTTACTATCATAGCTCAATGCAGAGTACTCGTACTACCATTAGCTCAACGCAGAGTACCACCATTAGCTTTATATACAATAATATAATGTGCATAATGCAGATTCCAAAAAGTAACATATCCCCCTATGATTTGTTGTTATTTTAGGGTGACTTCTGACAGTTTGGGCGTCAAATTTAGTTATACGAACATCTCCAATGGGCTTTTTTTTTTACAATTCTATGTGTTTTGTGATCTATGGCAACAAATTTATTGTAACAACAAGGCAAAGTTGTTTTGTGTGCCAGCACTATAAGAATTCAGACATATTCAGTTGTGATATACTATACGAACTATATATTGTTGTAGATATAGTATACGAATTATATATTACTTACAGATATGGTTTTTAATGTTGTCTGTCATATCTAGGTTTTTCTGTTTTGAAAGGAATCTATCATACATTAATTCATTTATTTTTCTGCACTATCACTCGTATATGACCACTCGCATGTAATTGAAATATCGGAATTACTCTTATGAAAAAGCACAATTTGCAATTATCCATAGTACAATAGTCTTTTTTTTACAAATGACCTTCCAATGATAGCCTTCTATAACATATCACTATGGTTATAAAGGTATGTTTGCGACTGGACTTTTTCTTTGCCATCGTATTTTTCGACATGTCAGTCAAATATATTTTATCTTCTTCCTCTTTTCTTATCTTCTGGAACATCGAAAGCACCTGTAAGGGGGAATCTTATCTTTTCTTTTTTTTTCTTCCTTCTTCTTTCCTCTCTGATGTTCTTTTTTTATAGATCCTTTATGTGGTTTGTCGTTTTAGAGTTTCCTTTGATTTCCTTCGTTTGTTTGGGCCCTCTTTTTAGTCTATGTTCTTTTCTAGGATCCCATTGTTTTCCTGAGCTAGCTTCTCGGAGGCCTAAAATCGGCAGAGAAAAGTCCATGCAGAAAAGAAGACAAATTAAAAGCCCACAAATTAAGACAAATTTAAAGCCCACAAAACTCAGCCCGTTAAAATTTTGCGACCCCTTATCATTTTCGTGCCTCTTCTAAGACCCGTAATCAAAATAGAAAAGGCCAGCCCGAGAAATAAAGACGAAATAAAATGGGTCAAAAGAAGCCCGTTTAGCCTATGAATGACCCGTTTACAATCTGCGAGCCTGTTAAGGATGTCCAGTGGCTTATTTCCTGTGTTGTTACGGGGAATCTGTCTGAGGAAGGTTGGATTTGATCCTAAAGTTCAAAATCTCACTGATTTGCAAAAAAAACATTCGAATGACAAATAGAGGTGGTGATCGGTTCGGCTGAAAAGCTCATAGCTTATGGCTGAAAACATCAGAGTGATCAAAAGCATCAGAATGATGAGAGACTTATTTAGCATAATTAAATTTAAAAAAATTAAAAATAAAAAAATATGTTAACCCATTACGTATAATACAAACAAATACGGGAAAAAAGAACCGGCAAAAAAGCTCAACAAAAAGCCAAAAATTCAGAAAAAGACGAAACTTATGAATAGTAAAAAATAAGCCAGAAGCCGAGTTGATCAGAGCCAGAGACTCCCTAAATAAAATAAATAAATAAAATGCTGTGCTCTTTTTTTCCTTCTACTTCTTTTTTTATTTAAAATAAATAAATAAATTGATGGAGTAACTAATCGTGTACGTATGAAAAGTGGTGAAACTTCTCAGGATAGAACGGAGGAAGATGTCTCCGTGGAGTTCCGCATCACCAAGACACCAACTAGAGTGTAGCACAAATTCTCTATGCATATGGGAACGGAGGGACTAGCTTCCTGATATGGTCCATCCGACGCGTATGGGAACTGTTCTTTCGTTCCTTCGACCCTCTTCGCCTCTCTCATGCGAATCTATCTCACAATATAGTCAACTTTTTTAAAATTTGGTATCTGATCATCTGTTTTTACAAATTTAGCCTTCTCTCTAGAACTAACACGCGCGACAAAACTATAACAGACCTGCCAAGCTACTGTAGCCGCGTACGACAGATCTGCTATAGTGCTAATGCAGACAGTAGGTCCTAAAAAGAAGACTAGATTTATAAGAATGAATGTTTGAAAGTTAAACTTCAAAAAAAGTTGGCCAACGTAGTGGGAAGCTGACTCGGATCTAACCGAGTTCAAAAGAGCTTTTTTTGAATGGCTTATGACTGCAAAGTACTGTAGCTGGCTGAAAAAACACTACAGCTGACGAAGGCTTATTTAGTATTTTTAAATTTTTTTAAAAAATTAAAAATAGAAAAATATGTTAGCTTATCACGTATAATGCAAACAAATATGATAAAAAAAGAACCGGCAAAAAAGCTCAAAAAAGCCAAAAATATAGAAAAAGGTGAAATTTATGGATAGTGCAAAATAAGTCAGAAGTTTAAGCCGAAATGAGCGAGACTATGTGGTTGCTGAATATACATTGCAAGCTTTGCAACTAGTATACTAGATAAAACAGAACAGATATCACCGCAAAAAAAAAAAGAACAACAACAGATATACATATGCAATGCAACTGTGTGGTCACTGGAGAAAGACGACGCCGAAGTCTTTGCGAACGTTGCCTCCCAGATGAAAATCATTAAATCAAGTCCCCACCCACCGTACCCCTTATCTCTCTTCCATGCATCCAAGAAAAGGAAAAAGAAGAGAAGAACCGGGGTTTGGATTATGAGAAGACCATCCGTTCCAGCCAAAATACCCAATAATCTTCATGCCAGCAGTCAGCCCATCCGGACTTTAAGTTACGGAGTTGGACAATACAAAGTACAGACAAAAACACCCTCTAAAAAACTTACGAAGAAAAAGAAAAACAAACTGCTAGCAGTGACAGAACAGATACTCTACTAAGTATGAGTTACAACGCAACACATGCCAACCATCAAAGGCTCAAAGCATATGGAATTTGACTGACATGTTTATTCTACTACACTATATAATTCCGATATGTTTATGCAATGCAGTCCTACACTTACTATAACCATCTACTCATGGCACCTATTCATAGTGTTCCTTCTGGGCGACAGCTGAAACTGAAACAAATCAAAGGCGATTGCAGCTCTGCCGATCGATCGCCAACAGCGCCAGCATTGGCCGGCGGAAGGCGGGCAATTTAATAATTCCGGTGTTACTACTTGCTACTGGTCCTTATTTTCAACTTACGACTTTACCTTTTCTCAATAGATAAATAAGATAGTTTATTTGTGGTCGTTCCAAAACGGTTTATCGGGACAGTATTTTTGAAACAGTTTATCGATTTATTGATATTCAGTTTATCCGTACAAGCGTTTACGCTAAGACTAAAAGCTATGAACCACAGCCGAAAAGAACGCATGCATTATACCATCACACTGCTACTAGCTAGCTGCTCCAAATTAAGTTTACATTTAATATTTTTATCTACCGCACCTACAAACGACTATGCATGGCCCCCCGTCATTTGCTCCCTCCCATGGAATCGAAGCCCCTAACCCGTCTAGTTACTCCATCCTTGCCTAGTTGCCTCTGTTCCACATTCTCCATGCATAGTTCGTAGTTGGAAAATTACGAACCAAAGACTTCCATGTATGAGATTAGTAGTAGTACCACAAGCTAGTAGGAAATTTGCAAGGAAATGGACCATACAGCGATACCGATACAGATAGTACTACTTGCATGCACTAGTATAACCACAAACAGTTTTTTATGATTGCGCTGTCTTACCTATAATCATAGTTGTAGTTTCGTTTCTCAAAATCAGTTTCAGCAACAGGATCTGAAAATTAGGGGTAAATGCGAGAGCGATTTCTCAGAGAAACAAACAACTCTGCAGTACGTAGTTGATGTTCTTTGTACAGATTGTATCAAGCTTGTTTAACTCGTAATGACACCGGCCGGATACACGAAATTAATTAGATTCATTGTCATGACAAGGGAAGACGGCAACGACATATTGCGCTTCAATATATGAGAGGACAGTTCGTTGCATCCGCCATCTAGCTAGTAAATGAGGCGCATTAAAATTCCTAGGAACCAGTTTGATCTATTTCCAGATTAGCTCATGACTTTTATCAGAACATATCTAGACGTGCATGCACCTTTCAGCTAACTTTACAGTAGTAGCACCAAATCGAACGGTTTTTTTGTACAGAAAAGGCCACAAAAAAAAATCTAAGTCCAGACTCCAGACTCCTCAATAGTCTGACTGGTGTACCCTGCGCGTGGTCGCGTAGCTGGTTTTTTACTTTGGTTTTTTCCGGTCATACTATTTATTAAATCAACAAACTGTAGCAAAAAAATCATTCATCACAGCCTAAAAAATGAACCCTACTGACTTGCATGGTTTTTCGTTTGCTTAATGTGGCATTTCGGTTTGTACTGCACTTGCTAAATGCAATTGTCCATTAATGCGATGCAATACTATTTCCTCGCAAAAAAAAAATTGCAACCATTACTGGTACTGCACATTAACAGTGGTCTACATAAGCACGCACCAATAAATTTCAGCTCATCAACGACCAGCCAACTTTCCACAATGCATGGCAGTGGAGCACTATCAATTCGCGTACATGCAGGACAAGTGACATACCCAAAGACGCGGACTACATTTATATACGCACTTATATCTACAATCATATATTCATTCATACCACCGATCGATGGATCACTAGCTCCATTGGTGATCACTCCCCTCTCCAAATTAAACTCCCCTGTTTAATACCTGGGCCCTAATAAGCATCTAAGTTCGTACGTTAACAATGGTCTTAATCATCGTCATCGTTTAATTCTTGCACATGTACGTACGCATGCAGTTACATAGTCATATATAGCTATAGCACTCGTACACACATCAAGGTGCACGAGACTTCGATCGATCTGTCGAGTATTCGAATGCTGTTGATCCGGAGCTTCGTAGCTAGTCCTTGCAGCAGAGCAGCTGGAGCCCGAGCCTGAGCGGCGCCGGCTCCGGCTCCGGCGGCGGCGGCGCGGCCCCGGCGGCACCCCGGCTTGGCGGGTGCAGGAATTTGCAGTTGGGGCATGCCGGGCACGCGCGGCACATCATGACCAGCATGTGGCACCGCATGCACACGGCCGCGACCATCTCCCTGGACGGCGCCTCCTCAGGTTCTGCAGGCTTCGCCTCGGCGGGCGGCTTGGCCTTCTTCTCCTGGGCGAGCACCCGGCGCGGCTCGAACGTGAGGTTGAGCTCCAGGTCCAGCCCCGGCGGCGCGCAATTCGATGGCTCCTCCGCCGCGGGCGCGGCGGCGTGGTGCAGCTCCGGCTCCGCTCTCGGATCCTTGGACGTCCTCTTGTGCGTCCTCGTGTTGTAGTAGTGGATCTGCCCCGACTGCTTGACACACAAAACGCACGTTACACGTGGTCACACGCACGTATAATAAGTTTCGTGCCGGCACATGGGCATGGCACGGCTAAAACCACCACAACACCGTGCGGATAAGTCGATCGATCGGCATATACGCACTACGCACCTTGATGTCGAGGCAGCGTTGCCACTCGAGGGGCAGCGGCGCGGCGTCGAAATTGAGCTCGATGCCGTCCTCGTCGCTGCGGTCCTCGTCGACGTCCCACTTCCGCTTCTTGCTGGTGGCGGTGGAGGCGACGACGTTGGTGTCCACGAGGGAGAGGCACGGCGGCCGCTTGGCCTCCGGCAGGAGCGCCGACTGCAACGACACCATGTGTTCCCCGCTGCTGCTGCTGCTGCTGCACTTGCAGCCTAGCTTGCACCCTCGGCCGGTGATGTGTGGGATGGTAGTAGTGTACTTGGCTGCCTTGGTCGGGTCGGGTGCTCCTATTCTATCTGAGGAGATTGAGGAGTAGCGAGCGAGTGGCGTTGGATTTGGAGAAGTGGTAGCCAGGATCTTAAAGGGGACACTGCGACCGGGCCCACGAGATGTTTACACTTAGTACTGGTCAGGTCAGGTCAGGTCAGAACAGGGATCAGCCAAGCCCGGGTCAGACGCTGCTGCTGCAGCATTGCATTGCATTCGATTTCGATGGCGTTCGCCTTCCTGCCTCTGGGGTAGAGGGATCCCGGTCACCTCCCTGCCTCTGCCAGTGCCAATGCCATTACTCCACCACCACGCAGCATGATGGCGTCCATGGATATCGATCGCTCTCGGCCCTCACATGCATCTTAACGCTGCATGGGCTTTTGCAGTTACCCATCGTTTTTAACTCGCCATCAGGGCCATTAATATCCTCCCCCGCCCATCAGCCAGCAGGGTTTCCCCCGCCGGGGGGTGCGTTTAAGCGTGTGATGCTACGGCCGAAAGCGGGTATTGATTACGAGACTAACTGAGAAACCTTCATTTAAAGGGCGACTCAACTTTCGTTGGGGCTGTGGACGCGACACGATCGACGACCGCATTCATTAGCAGGAAATGGATAGAATCATGTAAAAGTATTGCGGGAAATATACATATATAGATCGATCATCGAGAGCTAGCCTATCTTAATTAATCGCCTTCATGCAGGGTGGCGCTAGCGCTCTCATCTTTTCTCCTCCTCTTTCTTTTCCCTCCTTTGAAGCAAGGTGGTTGGAGCAATTAATCAATCAGTAGCCGGCCTCAGTAGTAGGAGCATTAGTACTACTTAGGGCATCTATAGTGTATATAAGCAAGGGGCTTTAAGGTGGGTCCCATCTAAACCTTAAGACTGACTCCATAGTGTATATAACCCAAAGGGTCTTAAGACGGTCCCACTTGGCAGATAAAGAAAAATTGTATTTTAATGCTTGTGGCCAGGTCTTTAGCTTGAGAACCAGCCTTAAGTCTTTTACTTATAGCCTGCTTAAAGTCACCCTGTAATGTATAAGGTTGACCTTAAGGTGGCTTAAGACCCTCTATTTTCATACACTACAGATGCCCTTACTACCTAGTAGACCATAGGAAATGAGGCTCGATGAACATCACTCCATCTCTGCGCAGGTGCAGGTAATGACCCCATTTTAACAATAAGATTGTTGTAATTCCCGCAACATATTAGTAGTTCAGTTATGAATAGAAAGAATGTCATACATGCTCACAAGTATTTTAAAAAATATTAGTTTGATTAAAATATAACATAACGGCCAAGCTACAATAGCTTTACGGGTGTCTAAGCTCAAACAAATTACATTCAGAAGAACCAATGAAATCTTACATGAACGTTTGAGTGCAATCGTAACCCTAACACGCTAGCTGATGCATCCTTCCTTCTTCAGGTGTTTGTTCTGATGAAAATAAGCAATTTCAGTACACTAGGTACTCAGTAAGTCACATAAAAAGGCTATTTAACTATCATACAAGGTGTTCAACTAGATATAGTTATAGGTTGTAATATAATAAGATTATATGCAAGTTTGTTGTTAAAGAACTTTACACTCAAAACAGTAAAACATTACTTAGATAGCAAGGGGTTTTGTCATCCGCAATCTCCATATTAAAATCATCCAAACTCTACTTATACTTTGCTATTGGAATCACCCAAGAAATGCACCTCCATTGACCATGAGCACAACATATTCAAATACTATTTATTATACTCTACAGAATTGCCCAACTTTACCCATAAGGTATTTCAGACTCATAATGTCAAACTATAGACATGCAACATGAAAGCATGCGATTGAGTTGAGATAACAAGGTCGCTCACTACTCTTTTCATTCTAGCTTTTATCCAGGAGGCTCGGGACCATTCAACCTTTATTGGGAATCAACTGGTCTGTACGAAAATCATAGCCTGACATTGAGTAGACCTATCGTTGTGAAGATTGGTACGTGGCGTAAAAAGCCCATCTTCCATCTCATCGCTTTCTTCTGGGCCATCCTAAAATTCTGGAATAATGGTCTCTCATGTAGATATTCGATTGGATCGAGCAGTATAAATCAGGTTGATAAGTCAAGCTTGTGGAGTGAGCAAGATCTGTGCCTTTTACTTGGCACAAGGATCTAATCCTTATTTGTCAAAACTGAGGCTACCATTCACATACCGCGTGCACAACGGTACACCACCATATCCAAATCAGAATGGCAATCTTTGGGTGAAGTCACAGGCTCTAACCATCTAGTGGTTGCCTATCAAGAATCCTCATTATATGGCTTTATTTCATAGTTTGCCGGCACTAGGCCAGATAATCCATAACAATGTTTGTAAAGCATTTATATTTTTCTAATCTACCTACTAATTACAAATCAAATGATTTCATATTATAATAATACTTATGGTTGTTAAGGAAAATATGACTTACAAGAGTATGAGTAGGCTTTTCAGTGGTTGGATCTTATGGCTAGGTTTCAGTGGTTAGATCTAACTATTCAATATGTCATTCTAAATTATTATTTTATATAAATAAAATGCTCAAATAACATAAATAAAAATAATTAAATAATACAGGATCAATATGATCAAAAATATGTGACTTACCTTCTTATCCAGGGTCTTTGATTATTTCTTTGTAAGCTTTAGGGTTGAAACCATCTACTTTAGTTGCTCTAATAGCTTCTACATTGGTCAATTAGTTGAATCCGAATGCTAGTGTAAAAGAACGAATACAAATAAATTTTTGTTTTCTAGAATGCAAGCTGGGAATAAAATATAATAAAATATCCAAAAAAAAATAAAAAATGGTGGATTTGGGCATGTATGGTTTAAATTAAGTTTGGTTAGGTTGAACGAGGTTGAAAATGAGTTAGACAGGTTCGAGACAGTCAAAACGAGTATAAATAGGCTTCACAGGTTTCGGGTGAACAGTGCTGGGTTAGTATTATTCCTAACATGTTGTGTTTGGTGAACAATGTTTAATCCATTTACTGTGTAACGGCTCGGGTTGCTCGCGGTCAGGTTGAATGAATAGTGTTAGACCGACTGGGTGTTATTGGGTTGCACAATATTGGGCTGGGCTATGAATAGTACTTCCTGCATAGTATGAACTGACCCAGTTGACCGACTGGGCTAGAAGACAGCTCGAGCTAGTTTTGCCGGCTCACCTTGGTGCCCTAAGTAGCCTGTGGCCCAGCTCACTTCAGAAACGAGTTGGATCTCGCTCTCATGGTAGCCGAGATAGGTAAAATGGCGATATCCGAGACAGGTAAAATGGTGATGACATCGAATTTGGCATCGGTGATGATGGACGGCAATGAGCAGTAATGCAGTAAGTGACTACAAAACACGAGCAATCAATTTTGGGTACACACGCAGGCATTGGTGGCTTGAAGATAGATGGTGACAGCAGAGCTTGGTCGGAATAGAGGAACGACACGATAGAGGTGCAATGGCGCTTCAGTCAAATTAGAGGCAGCTCAGGCATCTAGGAGGTGAGGGGAGTTCGTGGTAGTGATGGTTTGATTCAGGAGGTATGTGGAAGGCTGGCAATGATGGCCATGGGTGGTGGAGCGATGGCGCACTATAACAATGAGCTAGGGATGGTGAGGCTATGCGGTAAGCTAGGGCTAGCTTCATGGTGGTGAGGAGATGCTAAGGACGCGAGCAATTGGACTACAAAGGAGGCGGAGGTGAGGAATCATAATTGAACTCATCGGAGTAGATTTGGGCGTCAGCAGTTGTGACATAGTGTGGCCAGAGCGGAGGATGGAGAGGTGGCATTGAGGTAGTAGGTGCGGGGTGGTGCGAAAAAAGGTAGAGATAGTTGAGGGGCTCAGTTAAAAAGGCGGTGAGAAGTGGTGGCGCCAGGAGTAGCCCGAGGCGGGCTTAACGCGTGGACGGTGGTGTGGATAGTTGCATGGGTTCTGTGCGGGACAACTACACGATGACAGCGTAGGGGGCATCGTTCCTCCCTGGAGTGGGCGTGCAAGGTGGCGGCGAAGAACAGTGATGTGTGTGGTGTGTCGAGCAGTTGGCAGCGTGGTTTGGTGGCTGTGTAATCAACGACAAAGATGGTGTGGTGCCGACGCAGGTAACGTTAAGGCTGGGCACGACAGTCGGTGAGGTGGCGCGGCCTTGGCGCAGCTTAGTGCAGATGAAGGCGATGCTATGCAGAGGTGGTGTGTGCGTACAAGCGACAGCACAACGTGAAGCGAGCGACAACCGGGGCAGAGGTGGTTGCAAGAATAAATTTCCTCAAGTGGAAAGCGTAATTCTGAAAAGGGAAAGCGATTTTTGGCTGGGATTTTTGGATTTGGCAAAAACTTCAAAATTCAAATGAAATTCTCTTAAATTCAAATTTTTTTAAAAAAATTTGGATTGTTACAGTACCGTACAAATACTTCAATTAATACTCGCCGGTGAGGTAGCAGTAGAATAGATATTGCAGTAGTAATTCGAACCTTACTGCACAGATTGACCTAGTACCGGCCAGCTGTGCTGCTTTGAAAGCTGCATCTAATTCTGCCCCTGGGAACGCAGTAAATGTGCAATGCAACACCAGTTCACAGCAGGAGCAAACGAGCGCTTGTATACCAGCAACAACAAAAATTCAATCGCACTCCCCAGTCAGCACTGCTTGAATGCGTAAACCTAGCCGTACTAAATTACGGGCGTCCGTCCTGTAATCCTGACTGTTACACCCGTAGCCCGCGTCACCGAAGCTTCCATTTCTACCATCACAGGTGACACGCGTCGCGCGGGCGAGGCTCGAGGGGAGGTGAGAGCTCGGCGCGGGCGCGCGCCGGGCGGCGGCGAGCTGCTTGTACAGTTGAGGCCGGATTGAATGCGTTAGCCTCGTCCCGTAACTCCTCATTCCGAATTTGGGTCGCCAAGAGAGGCTCGGATTTAAAGCGGCCCAACGCCCGCTTTTAACCCCAGATTTAAAACGAGGACACTGTAGCTGAAAAGACAAATTAAATTTTAAAAAAATTAAAAATAGAACAAACATGTTTGCTCGTCATGGAGAGTACAAACGAATACGAAAAAACCGATAAAAAGCTCAAAAAAGCTTTAAAAAAAACAGGAAAAGACCATATTGTTGAACAGTGAAAAATAAACCAAAAACCAGAAACTCAAGCCGAAATGAGCGGGGCATTAACACACATCGTGGAAACAAATTTTTCCCCAACCCCACACTCCTTAAGCACCGGTGGGATTTTACCGGGCTGCCCCTGCCCATCTGCCTACCCAGGAAAGTAGCTGCGTGGCTTTTATGGCCCTGTTGGATTGCTATGATGGCTGGCTGGTGCACCGCAATTGCACCGGTTCCTCCCTAGCTCGTCTAGTATGTAGTGTACTACAAGCGTCTAGCAATTGTAGCCTTCGTGAAAAATCTACCAGGAGTAGTAGTATGTACTCCTACTACGTGGATCAAGGACAACTTTTAGGTTTGGATGTGAGAATTTGTGGAGAATCGATCGATTAGTTTATGTCAATATTGAGTAGGGAGGCGAATTTGGCTTGCCATCTTCGTGCTAATTAACCCTCTGAATGATGTAACTGACGTGTGTGGCTGCTACATGCATTGGGATTCTTATCAAGCTGTATTTCGTCATGACTGTAATCTTTTTTGTCGATGAATAAAAGCATAAGCTCCGGGCTTGCTCTAAGAAAAATGTTATATGTACAACTCGCAGTGGCTAAACGGTTCACCTAATTCTCGATGACGATGGATTCGCACATAAAAGATGAGTGGTTTCTATCATTGTGGGCTTTTTTCATCATTGCAAAATGACACATTGACCAGCATGTGTGGGGTGCTTACGTTTAGATTCTCTCCTGCCAATATAGGCCATGCAGATGTTTCTATACTACACTCGAGTCATTTTCATCCATTAACGCTGGGTGTCATCAATTTTTACATGGATTTGTATGAATGGGGTGAATTTCGGCCAGTGCGATGTTGCGTGCGAAGAATGAATGCTAGAATGATGTCACTAGTTCCCCTTTTGAAGATCCCCAGAACGCTAGAACAAGTAGTGTGCGCCTCACTTCTGGGCCTGTAGTTGAGTCTAGTAGATTGCGATAAATTTAGAGCATATATAATGATATAGATAGTAGTAATCTATAATCCACCTTCATATTATCTATAAATAAGATTAAAGATAATGTATACAATGTGTTGTCTATATAATTATCTGTAATAGCCTCATATAATTAATGTGTTATCTATATAATTGTTTATAGGGAGTGATTATTGCACAGACGACTGTTTTTTCCCTTCATCTTCAGTTACTTTTTTATACTGCAACTTTATGTGACTAAGAGTGCAACTTCCGGAGGGGGTGAATTAGTACATTACAACTTTAGATAACTGAGAGTGTAATTTCAGGTGACTAAGAGATATGCAATAGCAAAACCGTTGTCTATATAATGGTACAAACAGTAAAGAGCCATTTATAAGACCGTCTATCAAATAGTAGACAACATCTTTCTCTCTTCTCCACATCACCTAAAATCCTATGCGACATACGTTTACAGACAACTGACATATACTATTTACATGCCCTTAGAAGCTCTACAGGTCAGAGTTGTAATTGCTGGCAGGTGGAGACGATGAGAAATAAACAGAAGTGGATGGACGGAAATGTGAAAGGAACCAAGTTTCTATTAATTAGTTGCCATTATTTGAACTTTCGAAGCTGCCAAACTGCCAAAGGATACCAGACAAGTTTTCTCTCAAGAACATTAAGATTTAACCTGGACCATTAATCAATCTATATCGCAATACATTAACAACAAATTTTGATATACTATTATAAAACAAGCTATACTAGACGTTCCATCACAAACGGTTAACCAAAACCCCTAGTATTAAATACAATCATAGACGATTTTGGTTTAGAGACCATTTGTGTTGCTGCCAGCAGTAAAAACCGTCTGTGAAGAGAAAAATATCACATACGGTTCGTGATGAAAATTGTCTGTGAAATATCACATACGGTTTTTTATTTAAACCGTCTGTGATACTTCACGCAGTGGCAAAGCCAGAAATAAAATTGAGAGTTTGTTGAATCATTTGCAGGACTAAACTAAGTTGACACAAATATATTCATTTACTCTTATAGAATTTTAAATTCATATAGAAATTACACAATTGGGGATAAACAATGAAAAACAGAGAAATACAAAGTAGGTACCTTAAGAATAGAAAGCGCATATCCAAAAATATATAATTATTCTGCCCTAAGTACGGAGTAGCGATAAGTTACATACGTATGAAGCATATGAAAATTAGTGATATAATAGAAAATTTGTGAGTTGGAGTTGGTTCTTGGTGGGCCAGTAAGATGGATTTGTTGGGCCCCTTTATGGCAGTGAGTTGATGACTCTTAATAAGATGTTTTTGATTTTTTGCTTTCCTTCTTTGCAGCTTGGCGTTGAGCCACCGGTCTCCCTACCCTGCTGTGCTTGTTACCTCACTGGCTGTCACGGTGGGGTGTGCTGTGTGCCGTGTGTGTGTGGGGGGGGGGGGTTCTTGTCACTAGGGAGGGTAGGTTGAAGCCTTACTAAATCTACCCCTTGGCTTCACGGACAATTTGTATTACAAATCGTCTGTGATAATTAAGTCATCATAGACGATTTGTATTAAAAATTATCTATGATAACTTCACTTATTAATTGTAGACCCATTGACCCTCACAGATTTGTTTTAAATTTCAGATCTATTCTCACAGGCTGTTGCTTTGAGGAGTGGAGTTTTGAGGCCATTTGGTGAAAGAGACTGTGGATTTGGCAAGATTGATTGTAGATCTATTAAGTTCTTGACTATCTATGGTTAGTAATTCGTACCTAATTGTATTATATTTTAGATCTTACTTTTGGTGAAAGGAGAACTGAAGATGGTTTAGATCTATCTACTTTGATGTAGAGAGAAGATTATTTATATGTAGCATGGTTTAGGGTTTAGCTAATTCATAGTCTATTTCTATTTAATTTAATTTAATTTAATTAATTATTCTTGCTACATATAGCTAATTTAGATAATATATATCTAGTATTCTAATTAATTAATCCAATATTTGATACTAAATTGTTATATGTGTAACGTAGGATCGCAGCTGGATGTACACTGAGAACCGTGTGAATGAAGAGTATATTACTGGCGTGCTGCATTTACAAAAGCTGTCGATGAGGATATGTTGAATAAGGGGGTGAAATATATGTACTGTTCGTGCATTGATTGTAAGAATCTGAAGATATTTAAGAACTGAGCACAGATTGAAGCACACTTGATTCAAAGGGGTTTCAAAAAGGGGTATGCACGTTGTTCCAGTCATGGTGAAGAGCAGATTACATAGGAAGGTAGTTAACGAGGATAGAATAATCTTCAAATGATTATGTTATTATATTCCTTGAATATACTCCTTATTGATAAGAAGTAAATATGGCAGGATGGTCGTAAGCACTTCTACGACCATATAGTCGTAAGTTCTACAACCGCATAGTCGTAGGTCTTACTGCGACTACTCATATGGTTGTAAGTCCTTCTATGACCATATAGTCGTAAGTCTTACTATGACTATCCCATGGTCGTAACTCTTTCTACGACCATGTAGTCGTAAGTCTTACTGCGACCACTCTATGGTCATGAGAATTCCTACCACGAGTCTATTTCTAATTGACTTATCTACGACAATGAGCTACATTATTGGTTCATCTAATAAGGTGGTTAGAACGTGCGTTAGTCCACTAACCGCACACGATCTTTCTCGGAAAACAATCGCCACACGGTGAACGGCCTCTTATGTCTCATCTCCCCAAGCGGCAAGGGTCAATTCGACCATGATGAGGACACGCAATGTGATGATGGGTCAGTTCCCAATCATTTGAGTCCCACTATGTCGCCCTATGCAGTTTCGTAGAGCCTCAAACTATGCCAATCGGGGAGCACATCACCAGTTCCTAGTGGCGACTCTCCGGATGACCCGACGAAGGCCATGGGCGAGCACACTTCATGTTCGTCCACATTCTCATAGGGAGCAAATCAGGCTGGGACGGTTATAACCCAGACTTTCCCTACCTGGCGGGGTTTGCTCTAAGCCACCAGACAGTCTCGCTTGATGATTCTTCGAATGATAGGACATCCCTCAGAAGTGGAGATTCTAGACAGGAGATTTTTGCCCTGCCCTCAAATTCTCATCACCCTCTCAAAGGAAGGCCTGAGGATGCTCCCCAGTGATCACACTCTCCCTCTTCTCATGGGGATGGTGACAAGACCTCTAGTGATGAGCCCGATCAGTACTCTGATGAGCGTGGGAGAAATCTTAGAAATACTCGCTCTATTCTGAGGCAACCCAGTTTGCATCAAGGGCCGAGGATCGTGAGACTGCTCAGCAAAGGCAACTTGCTGCCTAGAATGCTTTGCCTAGGCGGGCCAGTACCAGTCTGAAGAGGTATGTAAGCTTCAATGGATTAGCGACTTACTTAAGAACCTGACTCAAGAGCTTGCTCGAGCGCCAGCCTGTGACCACTTTGCTGAAGACATTTCACGAAGGCTTTATGATGTGATGGCCTAACTTGAGCAACCTCATCGACGTCCCTCTGAGAGTCGACAAGGTACAACCATATCTAGTCGTTCACGAAACTTAACTCGCAGGAATCGGTATGGTGATGGGGCATGTCGCACTCCCGATCACAGTTTTCAAGACACTTGATAAAGCCTTTGGAAAGGCTATTTGAATTAGTTTTAATGTTATAATAGAAGGGTATCTTGATCTTAGGAGACGCTTGCTTCAATTCGACTGCCCCTATGTCACTTGCCGCGCCTATGTCCGTGACAAGTTGCCGAATAGGAGCATTTGAAGTAGCTGAAGGAAGCATTTTAAGGGGGACATCATCATCCGCACTCCCCTTTTTCTTATCAACTGTTTTAACCAGTCGACACATTTTGACCAAAGGAGTTTTCAGTCTTTCAACCTCTCTGACCACCATCAATTTGACTCCTTAGCCGTTTTGACGGGAATCCATACCAACGCTCTACAGAAGAGGAGGCTACCACTTGGTCATGCTCTACGTCTAAGAATTCTTAAAGATGAAGTAAAATTTTCATTACCTTTAAGCGTCCTTCCCTCTCCTCGGTAGAAACATCCACCAGGATACGAGGAGCCTCCACCTCAAGCGATGGAGCCTTCTCGCAAATGGCCTTTACTCGACAATTAATTTCCTCCAAATCATGGTTTGAACAAATAAATATGGTAGTCGATAAAGAGTACTAAGAAAATGTACCTTGGTTACGAATACGAGTACTAGTATCACTTACCATTCTCGTAGTCCCAAGTCGAATCCGAGACTCCTGAGTACATCCACATGGGATGTGTTCAACACTTCAAGGGACTAATGTGGCATGTGATGAAGTCTTTCACCACATGCCAGTTTGTAAGTCTCTTGTCCCTCAGCTCCTTAATGGCTGAGATATAGGGGGCTATTCTTGTGATGTCTTTGGGGGCTGAGTTCCAAAGACTGTTTTTCTCTGCGGCCTTCCCGACGAAGGAGAGGTTGTCTTCGTTGGTCGTCTCCCAGTAGAACTACCTCTTCTTCCATCCTGACCATGAAGAACAGGTAAACATGGGGATGTAAAACTCCTTCTTCTTATCATGGAGCTTCAATCTGCAACTCCCAGCAATCCCCACTTGTCGGTTTATCTCATAGTAGAACCAGAAGAGCTCGAGGTCTACTAGGATACCCAAATATGCCTCGTAGAGATATATAAAGATGCTGAGCATCATGATCGAATTGGGAACCAAGTTCACTAACTTGACCTCAAAATACTTGAGAACGGCCGTCAAGAAGGGATGAGCAGAAAACAAAGGCCACACTCACAATACGCTTGGAACACCAGAATCTCTCCGATCTGTCCGGATGGCCAGCGTTGCCCGGTGGCTTCGATCCATCTTATGAACCACCGTGGCAGAATCTTCTCCGCAGCCTCCAATGCCTTTATTTTGGCATGATCCATCTTTGATTCAGCCCAGGTTGAAGAAGGCTTCGTCATTCTTTTGGGAGATTGGAAAGGATTTGTGTGAGATTGTAGATTGATTGGAGGCAGGGAGCTCATACAAGTTGGAGCAAACGGGGAAAGTGAAAACCAAAAGTCACCCTTAGTAAAGTTTTTATAACTAATGTGTTGGTTACTTCTGTCGGGAACTGAATGTTTGCATCGAGAATCGAACATTTGCTTTGGGAACCGATTCAACAGATAGCTCGAGAGAAATCGATTGCATTTCCTTTGTCTAATGTCTTTCTATCTTCCCAACTCAAACAAAATTACCAAGTCGACCAAGCCAATTCCTAGTTGATAAGGGTCAAGAAGGTCTTTGCTTTTGACCACTCTTTATCTATGACCATGCTTAGTCGAATAAGTTACTTTCACTTGAAATGGGGGGGCTAGATGACAAGGATAGAATAATTCTCAAATTATTACGTTATTATATTTCTTGAATATATCCCTTATCGATAAGAGGTAAATATGGTAGGATGGTCGTAAGCACTTCTATGACCATATAGTCGTAAGTTCTTCTACGACCGCATAGTCGTAAGTCTTACTACGACTACCCATATAATCGTTAGTCCTTCTACGACCATATAGTTATAAGTCTTACCGCGACTATCCCATGTCGTAAGTCTTTCTACGACTATATAGTTGTAAGTCTTACTGTGACCATTGTGTGGTCATAGGAATTCCTACGATGAGTCTATCTCCAGGCAACTTATCAACGATAATGAACTACATTGTTGGTTTGTCTAACAAGGTGGTTAGAACATGCGTTAGTCCACTAACCGCATACGATCTCTCTCGGACAACAACTACTACACGGTGAACAGCCTCTTATGTCTCTCTAACAGTAACTTCCGTTAGGTGGTTATCATCTGAAGCGTTAAGACGTCTTTCGGTGTGGAACAACTGCCGTCGCTTTACCGGCTATATAAAGGTTAACGTCGAAGGGAGAGAGGGAGAATTGGTGAATCATTCATGCAAGATAGCACTAGCCATTCGTGTAATTCTTTGTTGTAATCCACTTTCTAGCAACTAGTAATCACACTGGATGTAGGGTTGTTATTCTCTTAAGAGAAGGCCCGAAGTAGCATAAAATATTCCGTGTCTTTACTCAACATACACCGGGTCTTCTAAGAGTTCTCCCAAATTCAAACAAATCATATGTAAGATCGATATTATAGCATCGGCAGTAGTAATAATGACATCGCTGACGAAGTCAACGATATGCCGCTGGATGATGTCGATTGTGATTCCAATTTGAATAGTGTGAATGATGACAAGCTGGATCAGATGTTTCACGATGCAGAATGGAACTATGATGAGAGAGAGTATGTTAAATTTCGGTGCTTGATGGAAGAGTTGGAGAAACATTTGTTCATGTGTTGCAAGTCGAAATACACGAGGTTACCAGCCGTGTTTGAACTGCTGAAATTGAAGGCAAGCAACGATTGGTCCAACAAGAGTTTCACGGTGTTGTTAGGTCTTTTAGCGGACATGCTTTCGGAGGAAAACGAGTTGCCCAAAACCACCACAAAGCCAAGAAGGTTATTTGTCCATTAGGAATGAAAGTAAAAAAGAATACATGTATGTCCGAACGATTATATCCTCTACCGTAAAGAGTATGCAAACATGCATGTATGTCCGATATGCAACGCATCCCGATACAAGCGTAAGAATTAATCAGATGACGACGAGAGAATAGAGATGAAAAAAGGATCTCCTAGTAATATAGCATGATAATTTTCCTGTAATTTCCTGTTTGTTTATGTATTTCAATACCCATTACGTTGCAATTATGATTTGTGGCCAAACACGACCTTAACATAGACCGAATTCCAAATTTGAATGGCCAAACTACGAGTCCTTTTTCATTTTTTATGTCTCTATCTACAGTTTTCTCAATTTGTTTAAATTTAATAATTTAGAAAAATCAGGAACAATGTCCTACGCAAGATATTTTCTGAAATGAAAAGTACGTACAAAGAAGGGGCAGTTTTGGAACGTAGCTCCTTGGGAGAAGAAAGTGTTTGATCCTAGAAATAGTGAAGAGAGGGGGAAATTAAGACTCGCAACATTTAAGGCTGGAAGAAGATGGTCATATGTAGGTCATGCTGCTCGAGTCCGCCGGCTCCCATTAACTGCCCTTCAATTCCCACTTCAATGCGCGCGCGCGCACCCAACGTCGATGCCCCTTCAATCTGTTACGAACGGCGACGTTCGTCGCCACCAGAAGCACTCCTGGCCATCTGATGCGGCACGGCCGTCTCCGATCAGCCGCTAGCTTGCATGGCCCCTTCCCATATATTCCACCGGGAGAGCGTTCGTGTGTACGCACGGTTGAACGTGTGCTTAGCTATCTGTTCTGATCGTCCCTGTTCACGCATGTCGAACTGGACGAACCACGATTGCACTCTCAGTTCCCTATTCTTGACCGCTATGCAGAGGAGCCACTCCGGATGTCAGCAGGTCAGCACGCATGATCGATCGATAGATTGTATAAAAATTCATAAATTAAGAATTCATGGAGGGATTGCATATGTATATTAAGTGATCGATTCATATACGTACGTTAGATCATGCGTTGGACTGCTCGGATCAGCACTAGCGCGAACATTCGTAGCATAGATCATCTAACTAACTCGATTTTTTTTAGAGAAATCTATTTCTATTTTAAGTTGATCTGAACTATGCATTGCACGGCCTAGCACGCTCATGGCTACGCCGACTCGGCCATTTGAAGCGTCGAAGCCTCAGGCCGGGCAGCCGGTCAATAACCCGCCGACGACGCGGACGGCATGCACGATAAAACGAAGGAACGTACGCTTGAATTGCACAACCCAGAATTCTCCGGTTTCTCTGCGGGAGTAGGAGGACCGGAGGGGGTACTTTAGACAGTAAATACGGGGAATTCCTAGTCGCCGTTGGTGCATAGCGGCGAGGTCCGCGACTGGAAACTAGCGGCCGTGGAAACAGCTTCCGCTTTCGGTTTGTGAGATTCAAAGTCAGAAGCTGAATAAAAAACACTTATAGCTTATGGGTAAAATTTTTAACTTCTGACTGTTGGTGTGAGAGAGAGTATGTAGAGAGATATTCATATACGATTTTGACTGATATAGCAAGCCAGTATAATATCAGCTACAATCAACTTATAGATACCGTCTTAAAAAAACACTCTATTTGAAAGTTAGTTACTTAATAGCATAAGGCATAAGTCAGAAGCCGAAAGAATGGCTCCTTAGCTTTTGAAAGTAACTTCTGATTTTTTTTTTTAGAAACTTAGTGCATATTCTTGAAAATAAAAAACCAAAAATAAAATAAAATAAAGTTATAATTTTTTTTGCATTTCCTTAAACATGAAATCTATGAAATCAGCTCGGTCAAAAGTCGAAATGTCCAATCAAATTAAACATTTTCTAGTTTTAGCCACTTCCACTCCTAGCCACTGCTGTTACAAAGCGAGGAGCTCCAAGTAAAAGACAAAAGCTCAAGACGTTTCAAATTGGGTGCGGTATTGAAGGCGGCATAACTAAGGGTTTCCGTACGTACCGATGGGCCGATCTGACCAGGCCGGGGGTAATGCGCCAGTTTGCGCACAGGCGAAGCGCTGCTGATACGGACGTGACTTGTCATAATGAATCAAGTGCATTCCTCCCTCCTCCCCCTCTTACCTCCATCTCCGTCCTCCCCTGTGGCAAGTACGGGCGCTTGGGCGTGTTCGTTGTTCTAGACCACGATAGTAGTACTACACTGCCCCATCCACATATACATTCCATTCATTCGGATTCATTCGGCTATGCTACGCGATACGAACGCACAGTTTATTCACTGTCAGGCCAGGCCAGCCCAGTTAAGCGGCCGGATGCTACGTATACATCTACTTTCGCAGCCCAATTAATCATGCCTGCATGCGTTTATTTGATTTGAGCGTGCATAGGCAATTAAACCTAGTACTGCATGGTTCTTTTGCTGTCTACCAAGGTACTACCAGAACAAAGCATAATCAGGAGCATGCTGCTGCTGCTCAGGACATGGCCGGGACACCGCTCGTGGTACAAGCAGGACGGTCTCACTTAAAAGAAATAATCGGGCCTGGGTACAAATCCATGTTAATTTTGGCCCGGCTGATTCTGCATCAATGGGCTTCCGTCGCGGTAGACACTACCCGGCCCAATATGTTCATGCATACGGCCTTCGTCGGGAAGCGTCGTAGGCCGACCCGTTTGATTAGAGTTGAGACTCGAGAGTGTAAACCAGTGGGTCTGGCTTGGCGTATGGCTGGACTCTTAACGGTTGTACCTGTGTTGCACTCGTACAGCTCGGTCACGCCCATGGCACGAGCACTTTGCATGTCTCAATGGGAAAAAAAAAGACATGAGGCATGATGTAGATGAACTTGGGCAAACTTGTACATCTAGGCACCTTTACGATGCAAGAATTTGTTGAGAAATTGAACTGGTTTCTATGAAATTCCTGCAGAAATTTCGAGTCCCAGGCAAGCTAAAAATATTATTTTCACTAAAAAAAGATAATAAACATCATAGACTTACGGTATTTGCCTTGGGGAAAAAAAGTTTTGTATACTGCGTTGCATGCGAGTCAATACAAGGACTGCCCAGGGTCGAACCTCTTCTTCTCCGTCGACCTGCTCCACGGTTGAAAAGAACTTCGGAAACGCCAAAAAGTCGCCTCTCCTCCTCCGTTCAAACCAACCCTCCTCCCTTTTTCCTTCCTTTCCATGAGTTGCACGCGTCCAACTCGACTCAATTCAAAGCCCCAAATCTCCAACACCCAACTCGAATACACGGAGAAATCAGAGCGAGAACGAACCGAGAGGCCATTAGATTAGCTTGGTTTGGCGTCCAATGGCGCCGGTGGTGTCGGCGCTGGCCAAGTACAAGCTGGTGTTCCTCGGCGACCAGGCAGTCGGCAAGACGGCCATCATCACCCGCTTCATGTACGACAAGTTCGACGCCACCTACCAGGTTTGGTCGCGGCCCCCGATCCACGGTTTCGATTTCCAATGTTCTGGCAAAGCTTTGCTCGGTGAATTTTGACGATCTGCCGCGATTTGATAGTTGGCACATATATTCCAAACATATGCCGTCGAATCATACACTCAGATATTGTTCAGATTTTCTTCCAAAAAGTAGCATGTTAATTTGTTTGAAATGAGGGTATTTGTTATAGTGATAACTTTACTTACACGATTTTATCCAATGATAATGTAAGATTTATCCAATGATAATGTAAGAAAATCTATCAGACTATATCATCCTTGTGCATCGTCGACCTCATATCATCCTTCTTTGCAGAGAGGCAATCTTTTCTAAATACATCAAAGTGGATTGAGGAAGTAAACACAGAAAGAGGTGGTGATGTGCTCATTGTCCTCGTTGGAAACAAAACAGACGTTGTTGACAAGAGGTTCCTATCTCTGAGCCAATCATTCTGATAGCATCAATTCATTAAGGTTACACAAAATAATTGTAAGAATTACGATACATGGAAATGGAACCTTCTGTTTCAATTAATAAGATTGGATGAATCTTATGGAGGTAACTGCTACCCAAATTGGCTTACTCTTTTTCTTGGAGAGGGCTGAATTCAACAATCTTAATTCAATCTTATGATAGTAATCCAGATTGTAAATCGTTCCAATTCCTATGCCCTATGATATGTGCCAAAATGTGTAGAATGGATGATCTGCATACTACAAATTTTGTATCGAGTGGACAAGGCACAAAGCATCAGCCTGGGGGATCCATTCAACTAGCCCGCTCATTCTCTTTTTGTTCATTTGAATGGTGTCACTAGGCAAGTGCCCACTGACGAAGGAGAAGCTAAGGCACAGGAGCATGGTGTCATGTTCATGGAAACCAGTGCAAAAGCTGGGTTCAACATCAAGGTCTAACTTTTTTCTTAGCCTTCCCTTTACTTTGACAAGCAAAAGCATTCTGCATCTCCATGACGGCTCAAACATCTGACTAATGCTCTGGAAACTTGAATCCTGCAGCCGCTGTTCCGCAAGATTGCCACATCCCTGCCTGGAATGGACGCTCTCTCATCTGCAAAACAGGAAGACATGGTCGACATAAACCTAAGACCTGCCTCTGGACTAACAGCTTCAGGCGGCACAGAAGCACAGCCAGAACAGAAATCAGGTGGTTGTTCTTGTTGAGAGTTTTGCATCCAGGGAAGCGAGTTTAACTTTGCAGTAGTAAATTGAGTAGTTTTCGAAGAGTTGGAGAGTAGTTTTCGCAGGATTTTGATTGCAGTGGAGGTGTCAATTGCCCTGTACAGAGATGCTTCTCATACGTAAAGATCGTGATTGTTTCGAAACAGATAAATTTAATATTTGTGAAGGTTAATGGCATCTTTCTTTTGCTGAACTGAATTTTACATAAATAATGCACGAGACCAAAAAGAAAAAAGAAAATCGCCGTTGCCGGGGATCGAAGCCGGGTCGCCCGCGTGACAGGCAGGAATACTCACAATACTACGAATTTTGGACGCTTTTGGCACTGTTGGTACCCGAAAATTCCAAAAATAGCGTCGGCGAAAACAAAATTCCAATTTTAGCCCCCTGCCGACCGCACCATTGAACGGAGAGAAGACACGTGTCAATGGTGCGGCCGGGGAGCGCACCACACCGGAGTGGTGCGGTCCCTGACCGCACCACTCGACCGCCGTACCGTCTCAGGCAAATGGTGCGGTCTGGGACCGCACCATTCACTCGGAGGAGGTGCATGTCCAGTTAATTTGTTTACGTGTTCATTGGGTTGTGTGGCTATTTTGGGATTGTGATTCACTAGCCTTGTACCCCACTCGATGTTACTATTTGTATTGCTTGGAGAGAGCTGGTTTGCGTCTCTTTTTATATGGAACGAGTGCATATAAAAATCAACACGCAACATCGAGTGAATGGTGCGGTCCCAGACCGCACCATTTGCCTGAGACGGTACGGCGGTCGAGTGGTGCGGTCGGGGACCGCACCACTCCGGTGTGGTGCGCTCCCCGGCCGCACCATTGACACGTGTCACCTCTTCGTTCAATGGTGCGGTCGGCAGGGGCTACAATTGGAATTTTGTTTCCACCGATGCTATTTTTGGAATTTTTGGGTATCAACAGTGCTAAAAGCGTCCAAAATTCCCTACCACTACGACTAGATATCCTAAGTCGAAATAACCCATTATAAATGGCAAAGCTACCATATAGTTCATCAAACAAAACGGAACAAACAATGACATATTTTTTTTATCTATTTATGTAAAAATAGTACCCACAACGAAGTTTTTTTAACACATGCCTTAAAATTTACAATGGCATCAGCTACGTTTAATAGAGCTACGGTGTCAAAGATGTCGTGCTTCGATAGGTCAGATTAAGAATTATAAAATTGGATTAAGAGTTACAAACGTCAACAAGGACTCCATGGCCCAATGGATAAGGCGCTGGTCTACGGAACCAGAGATTCTGGGTTCGATCCCCAGTGGAGTCGATTGTTTTTTTTATTCCAATCTAGAGTTCTGCACACTCTGCTGTGCAAGCAACGTTGTTCGCTTCTCCATGTTCCCACGCACGTGGCAACAAAGATCCAGAGTACCAGGGAAATATAAGGGCATCTCCAATCAGTGGCGGACGCAGGAATTTCAGAATGGGTGTTCGAAGTTGTAAAAATATTTTTCAGTACAAAACATAAAGATCTACAATAGCAATAGTTAACATACACTAGGGATAATATCTCAAATAATATGAAGAAATTACAAAACAATTGCAAAAGTTCACATGCAAGATTCATTAAAATTTTTAGTTGGATGGCGGACAATGTGTGATCATCGATGAATAATATGAAACATATACTCACATACAAGCATTGCTCATTTTCAACACATACTCACATTCCAATCTAGAGTTCTGCACACTCTGCTGTGCAAGCAACGTTGTTCCCTTCTCCATGTTCCCACGCACGTGGCAGCAAAGATCCAGAGTACCAGGGAAACATAAGGGCATCTCCAATCAGTGGCGGACGCAGGAATTTCAGAATGGGTGTTCGAAGTTGTAAAAATATTTTTCAGTACAAAACATAAAGATCTACAATAGCAATAGTTAACATACACTAGGGATAATATCTCAAATAATATGAAGAAATTACAAAACAATTGCAAAAGTTCACATGCAAGATTCATTAAAATTTTTAGTTGGATGGCGGACAATGTGTGATCATCGATGAATAATATGAAACACATACTCACATACAAGCATTGCTCATTTTCAACACACACACATACTGCATACTCACATACAAAACTTTTTGTGTTCTTGTGGCCACTATTATGCATCTTTTACCCGAATGAAGCTTATGGGCGTGGCGGCATTGTTGTTCCATGATTGGAGATTATAATTTCTGAAGTAACTCTTGCTATTCTAAATACAGAGCTAATATATATTTACTTCTTGTGTTCTCTGTTTCATAGTTAAGATAACCGAATGTTGCCCACGAGCTCATGAAATAGCATGTGAAAAAGTTGACCTCTGAAGGATGAAGTTTCAGTTGTCGGAGCCCAGATCTGGCGATGCGCAGAGAGCGGAGGGCCGTAGGGCGGCGGCGCGGAGCCAGAGCCCAGATCTGGTGGTGCGGGCGAGCGAGGGCGGAGGTGGCGCGCGCGTCGCCGGTCGTGTGGCGCGCGCGCCGCGAGCCGGCCAGATCCGGCGGTGGCGGCGAGCGAGGCCGGAGGGTGGAGGCTCGGCGTCGGTCGTCGCAGCGGCGCCGCCGCCGGCGCCGCGAGCCGGAGCCGGGGCGGAGGTGCGGTCGCCGATCACGCAGCGGCGCGAGCGAGGGAGGGCGGAGCCGCAGGGCGAGGTCGCCGGCCGCGTGTCGACGGCGAGGGCCGATCTGGCGGTGTCGCGGTGCCGCGCCGACGGAGCGAGAGCCGGACCCGATTTGGCGGCGCGCAGCGCAGAGGCGAGCAGAGGGCGGCGCGCGCGAGGCGAGCGAGGGCGACGTGCCGTCGGAGGCCGGAGGCGCGGTCGACGCGGGACGGCGGGGTCACGCTGCGCCGCTGCTGCTCGCCTGCTCGACTACGGCTAGGGTTAGGGCTGACGGACTGTGGACTCAGGCGCTCAGGCAGGACGCCAGGACGGTAGAAGTCGTCGTATCAGGTTCGCGTAATGGGCTGGGCCACACGCGCGCGAGCGTCGGGCCGAACGAGTGTCGGGCCGGCCGAATAGTGGCGGCCTGAAGCTGAAATTAGTGATTTTGACCCAATTAAATATATGTATATATATTTTACCTCATATATACTAGATTTTTTGTCAAAAAATTTGGGTGTTCAACTGAACACCTATGACCCACTGTAGATCCGCCCCTGTCTCCAATGGTCTGAGGAGTATGCAAAAAACAAAACCGAGCCAGCTCTTCCTTAAGCACTAGTCTATAACGCCAAACGAGGCAGCCTCTATAAATTCTGTGTGTACATGTAAGCATCAAATAGCTATCCTTATAGATAGTTCTTTAGAATGCTAGCTGTAGTGTGTACTATATAAATGATGTGGAAGTATTATAGTTAGTTGCTAGCTATAACCATTGGAGATGCCCTAAGGGGATAGGGAGGATGCTCTCGATCTACGCATTGGTTCACACCATCGGCTGTTGTTTGTTTGTTTGCTCGGGAAGCTTAAGCTTTTTTCTCAACTTGGAAGAGGGTTTGAGTAAATATGGAGAGGAATTGTGGTGTGCACATCGATTGTTTTTTTATTCCAATATAGCGCTATCGTATCTGTGCGCCTCTGCCGCGCAATCCCGAAACTCCGTCGACCCATGCTTAGCCAGCTAACCATGGGAAAACTGAGCGTTGCTGCCGCCTCATTGGTGCACACCAGTGAGGGATCGACTGTTGTTTGTTTGTTCGGGAAGATCAGCCCCGCTCATTTTGGCTTGGACTTTTAGCTTATTTTTTACTATTTAACAATTTCGTTATTTTTTTGGGTTTTTTCCTTTTTTAGCTTTTTTCGGTTCTATTTTTTCCGTATTCGTTTGTACTGTCCGTGACGGACTAACTTGTTTTTTTTTATTTTTAAAATTTTTAAATTTAATTATGCCAAATAAGCCACCATCAACTACAGTGTTTTTTCAACTAGCTACAGTGATTTTCAGCCAAAAATCACTCAAAATAAGCCCTTTTGAGCAAGTTCTTAACTTGGAAGAGGGTTGGAGTAAATATAGAGAGGAATTGTGGGCTGCGCGTCGATTGTTTTTTATTCCGATCTAGAGTTCACTATGACTGCCGAATCTACGTGCCTTTGCCGCACAAGCCCGAAACTCCGTTGACCCGTGCCTGGCCAGCTAGCCGTGGGAAAACCAAGCATCGCTGTCACCACATTGGTGCACACCAGTGATGGATCGGCTGTTGTTTGTTTGATTGCTCGGGAAGGTTAAGCTTTTTTCTTAACTTGGAAGAGGGTTTGAGTAAATATGGAGAGGAATTGTGGTGTGCGCGTTGATTTTTTATTCCGATCTAGAGTTCGCTACGACTATCAAATCTGTGTGCCTCTGCTGCACAAGCCCGAAACTCCGTCGACCCGTGCCTGGCCGGCTAGCCATGGGAAAACTGAGCGTTGCCACCGCCGCATTGGTGCACACCAATGATGGATCGGTTGTTGTTTGTTTGTTTGTTCGGGAAGGTTTAGCTTTTTTCTTAACTTGGAAGAGGGTTGGATTAAATATGGAGAGGAATTGTGGTGTGCGCGCCGATTGTTTTTTATTCCGATCTAGAGTTTGCTACGGTTGCCGAATCTGTGCGCCTATGCTGCGCAAGCCTGAAACTCCGTTGACCCGTGCTTGGCTGGCTAGCCGTGTTTCTTATGCACGTAATTAAACCCTGTATATCGTGTTATTTCTAGATTTATTATGAAGTCTATTTTAATTCGTAACATCAAATCTCGTCGTCTTTTCGCATTTAATTCTTCACATGGTCAGTATCACTTATCTTCATACTTACCAATCGTTGCTATCTCAATTGTCCTCACAAAATTTTTCAGAAAATTTCTTGCACTACAACAATATACGACGATCACAAAATGTTATTATAAATCTAACATATTTTGTACCATTCACAATCTACGAAATCACAAATTGATCAATCGTTACATCGCATTATCACTGACCTTCATACTTCCGAGTCATTGACGCCTCAATCGTCTCTACAAAATTCTTCCAAAAATTTCTCTCACTACAACAACATATGACGATCACAAAATGTTATTGCCAGTCTAACAGATTTCGCACCGTTGAGAATCTACGAAAATCACAAACAGACCAACCAACCGATATTGTCTACCCTTTTATTTTGAAAAAAATAACAATCTACAAATAAGATTTGCTACATGTATTATCTACAAAAATTGCTCTTTATTTTCCCATAATTACTTCCATCAAACCAATAAAAATATTGCTATCATGTTTCTCAATTAAAATTTTAATTTTATTTGCTATTAAAATAAAGAATCTTAAATTTCAATACCAATTGCATTTTAAAAAGCTAGAATGTTGACACGATGAGGTGGCGCACCAGGCGGCCAGGTTCCCTCGCGCAGCGGGCGGGCATGCCAGGCGGCCTGGCACGGTGGGGTGGCGCACCACCTCCCTTGCGTTCTACAGCTTCACATTGGAGAGTTATTTCGAAAATTCCATATAAGAGGGAGCCAAATCTGATATTACTCCGTCAGTTGGGGCAGTTAGAGCATCTCCAAGAGACTCTTTATATCCTTCCTAAATGCTAGGAATAGAGATTTTGGTGAAAAACTACCCTCCAATAGCTTCTCTAAATGGTTATCCAAACATAGCCATCTTCTATTGCGGGTTTTTCGCTAGCCAAATATAGAAGACGAGAATGGCTCTCTAGACTGCGCACAAGATTTAGAAAAACTGTTGGATTGTGAAAAGATATACAAAACGATTTTTGTGCAAATGACTCTCTAAATGATGATTTAGATAGTGAGATTTAGAAAGGCTCTTGGAGTTGCTCTTATGCCCAGATTTCTCGAAGATTCAGTTCGTTTCCTGATCTTCTGTGCATTACTTCGGCTCTTGCCTTCTCTGCCGCTGTGACACTTCTATGCTCAAATATGCGTACACGGCGTACACCAGACCTATTGATGTCCAATGCAGACCCAAATTTGCATCGTCAATAGAATCGAGAGATGGAAGTTTTACCATGTATTACCTAGGGATATACGGACACTGAATTTATAGGGACGCACGTGCGTGCGTGTATAGCGCGAGTGAAGTGTGTGTGTAGTGTATATTTGTCCTCCATATACGCTTAGAAAACAATTGTACGATACATATCTGCATCGCACGAAAGTGCCATGCAAAGTAGTCGGAATTACTTCGTGGTATGCTATAGTACTACGTACTAATCGCCACCAAACCTTGCAGGGCACAATCCATGCAATTGAGCAACTACACCAATGGAATCGGCTGGAGGGATGTATGTCTGTTTCGCCACGTGGCACCGAAACATACCTACGTTGTGAATGCATCTATTACGACTTAATTAGCTATACCTAGATAACAGTAATATATATGGCCCACGTAGGCCAAAGCTCAATAGATCTCCGATATAGTTAGTTAATCAGGGTCTTCAGAGAAAGTTAAGATGCAAAACCCAAATAAGCATATGGCTGATTTTCAATACACAACTCTTTCAGAAAGCACAGGTTCTCTTTTACAAATCTACAGCATCACCATCGGCATAGGATCGTGGCAAAAACTACATCACGGATGGTAGCACCTAGGAAATTCTACAAGCCGACGATAACCTTAACTTTCTTGTAACCAAAACCACCTTCTGAACTCTGAATTCGTGTGGCAGATACATTATAGTAAACAGCTAGTGAACATAAATGACAACAATACAGCTTTCTTGGTACCACAGGATTGTACCTCTCACTTCCTAGAGAGGGCTCTAGAGATCCTCTTACAACAGGGATTGGTCCGAAGGGCTTCCTCGTGAGGGCGGATCGCTTCAACGAGGGCATTATGGAGATAGCCCTGTGAAGCAAAAATATAGTAAGGAAGAGAACGCAATGTTGAACATATTGCATGATGTGATTTGATGCTATTTCACAACTCCGTTTGGATGGTGGCACTCACCCTGGTGTGTAGAAGGGCAGTATAAATTACGTAGTTTGCATAAGGGTCTTGCAGTAGTTGTTCAAAATGAGAAACTGAGATTAAGTCAAATACTATGGAAGCTTTGTCGTCATCAGAGAAGACCTTCAGGCATTTCTCCACCACATTGCTGCTCACCTTTTGCTTTGACAGATAAACATAACTTCCTTCAAACTGAGATGCCAGGTGTGCATTTGCAGAAGGAATTTTCAGATCCAGGACAAATTGGACCACATAATTCCTGCAATAAGGGAAAATAGGTAAGGAATTTTAGCTGTGGGAGTTAATAGAGCTTACGTGCTGCCAAACATCTGCTTCAAAAATATCAACAAATTAATCTAAAGATATGATAGAGATATATACATTCACTACTGACTGGCTGGAGATGTCTCAAGTCTCAAGGATTAGACAACAAAGCGAAGAAAATAAATGTTGAAACGTCCAAATAGTTCTTTTAATACAGTTTGGGTTCATGTAGTTAGGGCACAGTTCATATCATTATCAGTTCATACCCTTATAAAATTGTGCAGTCTGTGAAATGAAACATACTGTGTTTACCAAGGATTCAACATATCAAGGTATTATATCCCCTTAATATTTCATCTGCATATGGGCATGGCTAAAATGGCTATCACCTAAGAAAGCTTCGAAATATTCAAAGAGATTTTGAATTGGCATAAACATATACGAGGCTATAGCACCAGCAATAAAGGGGGAAATAAAGCTTTTTAAAGGCCAAGGGGCTAATTAAGGTAATGGTGCGAACAGATAACTTGTAAGTCCAACAAAAGACTGGCGTGATACCAGTGCAAGATATGGAAGAGATGAGCAACAGTGTTGAAAACTATGAAAATTATGCACTGGCATGGTATAAGGAAGCCATTCTCCCCTTTATTAATCCTAATGCAAGATCAGCCAATACTATGAATCTCTATATTTAAGTGTTGAGAGTTATTTTACTGAGGATATTTCTCAAGCTACCAGACAAATCAGTACAGTCTAACATACAAAAAGAAAAAGAAAAAACCACAGAGCAAGAAAGTTCATTTGCAATAATACACGATATAAGCAACCTAATAAAGAGGAAGTGCTTACCCAAATGGATCTTGAGCAAGCTGAAAACCATGGGCACATATTTCCACAATTATCTTGGCCTGATATTCACCATGTGCACTAGATATGCAACGTTGTAAAACACAGCAGCCATGGCGATGTATTGCCATTTCAAAACAATGAGTTGCAGCAGCCTCAAATATGAACTGTTCAAAGAGAGTAGATATAAATATATTGCAGATAATATAATTAAATAATATAAGAACATTGAATACTTCACATATATACGCTTGCAGAAGCATTTCATAACACACTATTGATTTACCTGACATGTTAATTTAAAAGTGCTAATGTCTATCAAACTGAGCTTACAACGTATGAAAAATACCCCCTTACTGTTTTTTCCCAACAAAAATGCTATTGCCAATTAACAAGACGACCATATTCGCTCCTGAGTTAATTTCTATACCGCCAATGCATCAAACATTAGCAAGTGCAGAATATATTTGTACAAGGTCTGGTACAAAATACAATTTATGATTGAGATATGCCTGTACAGTAGAAAGTTTAGCATAACGATTGCTCCTACGATGTTAGTTCATGAATTCTTCTCCCGTACAAGTCTTGTGCATGAAAATGCTAAGGCGAAATTGGCAACGTGACATCGCAAATTCATGGCATTATTAATTTAGTAAAGCATAGCCATAGTTTGGGTATTGGTTAATTCAGGACCTAATTTGGTCCCTCAAAACTTGAATTCAGGTCCCATTTTGGTTCTCCCAAGTCATGGACAGAATGACAGGTGGGGTCCAGACCTCATGTCATGTTTACGCAGAAATAAGTCCTAGTTGAAGGTACTTCGTACCTTTTGCATCTGCAGTGATGCATATGGAATTAAGATAAGATCTTTTTAACAAAATATAGCACACTTACGTTTTCACTAGTGAAATTACTCAGCAGCAAATAAAGTCTCCTGGATATTGTCTGCCATTAATAAACTACTACACAAGACTTTCAAGAATAGCACTTCTAGGATTATTCATACTGATGCACAGGTTTAATATTTGTTGATTTGCCAGCAAAATTACTTCGTGTAAGTAAAACATGGCTGATTACAGATGCATATCAACTCGAGTTTACAGATGCATATCAACACGAGTTACAAATTCAAACCATGACATGCTTGTGAGCTTGTACACAGGTATAGGTATAGCTACAAGTACACTAATATTTTGCACTATATTGCAGATTGTATGGGATGGTCCACAGACCACAGCCGATAAAGTCCATATGTACAGCACCGGTTCTAACTTATGGAGTTCATTTGCCAAAAATGCAACAACCAATAATTGCTCAAAGTTAATGACATCACAAAAAATAGCTAGTCAAGGGGAGTCCACACTACAGAACAAAAATCAGTTTGTAAACTAAGGACTACTTTGTACCTTGTTCTCCTCTGCCCCAAAGTTTGTCAAGCATTTCTGTATGACGTGGTTACCATTAAGGTCATTGACAAGATGCATGAAGCCTGGTTGTAGGGCCGAAATAATGAGCACAATCTGCTTCCTGCTCCTAACTGTCTCTATCAATTTCTGTACTGCCCTTGTCCTGAAACAAATCACAACAACCAAATCATCAGCAATCATTGCATGCAGTAAATAAAAAGGGGTTTATATTGCGATATTAGCACTATAGTACACTTGATCAGTTGATCTGCCTGTGTAGTTCCTTGTCCTGACACAAATTACAACATTCTCAAATCAAGATTTGTCAAAATTGGTTACTGAGTACAGTTGCTTCTAATGTCAGGACCATAACGCATTTAACTGATCAGTACTGAGAAGAGAAGACCATTACCCATGTGTGTTCAGAGAGATTCTCAGAAGCTTCACAGGGTCCTCTGTCAGCATGGCAATGATCCTCAGCCTCTGCTCCTCATCACACAGATCCAACAGCTTCTGTACGAGATAGTTTCCAAACGAGTTGGTCATAAGCTCTACAATGTGGTCGATGATTCCTTCAAAAATCACATCCAAATGATGTTTCCCTTCCTCAAACTTCTGCTGCAAGAACCGGCACCCGTTCTGGTCCTTAGCCATGAAGTAGATGTAGCCCTTAACTCCAACCATGTTTTCATACCTCAGCATCTTAGAACTCTCCAGCTCCAGTGTCTTGTCATTGACATAGTGCTGAAATCTCCTATCCTTCCCACGGTCCAGAAAAGGCATCTTCTTCCCATCAAAAATTAGACTGTCCTTACGCCGAAATGCCTCAAATTGATTGAAACCACCTTTCATGTAACCATTGTCTGCCACAGGCACACCGTACTCATAGTGCAATTTCGGTAAATCGCCAGGTGCGCCAAGGGCAATCGGACTAGTACTAACATACCCCCAGTTGTGTTCTGCACCAGCCTGCCCAGAAAGCAAGAATGACTCGGCATGATCCGGGTGCACCAACCCTTGTCCCCAACCAATGCCAGTGCCACTTCCTGTCCTATTGTACACGAAGCCGCCAATATTGGCGTCCAAGCTTCTAGGGAATCGGCCGTAGCCATCACAGCCAACGTCCACTGCGAAGTGCTGCGACCGAGCGACATAGCCGGTCTCCATGGTCTGATCAACGAACAGGGGTTCATGGTGGACCGAGGAACCCGGCGCCCCAAAATTGTAGCTGTAGTACGCACCATGCGCCGCGTGGACATCTGCCGGGCCCGCGTTCTTGACGGTGGGGGCCGGCGAGCCCTGCAACTTGAGCGATGCCTGCGCGTCGGCGGCGGGCGCGCCCCCGATGAGCAGACCGCGGAGCTGGTTCGCCAGCCACTGCCTCTCCGGGTCGTCCACCGCCTGCATTTTCGGCGATGGCACGCTACCAACGAGCGGGGCCGACGCAGGCAACGGCGCGGAGCCCACGGAGAGCGGCGCGTGGAAGCCGCCGCCGCCGCCGCCGCCGCCGCCTTGGTGAACACCATCATCCCGATGGTTCAGGACCACGGCGTAGTACGCGTCCTCGCCGTAGGGCGGCTCGGCGTACCCATGATGGAGTGCGGCGCCATGCACGCCGAGGCCTTGGGCGTGACCGCCGCCGCCGCCGCCGCCGCCGCGCTGGCCCTGCGGCGACGTGACTTGAGGGATCTCGCTGAGGAGCAAGTCCATCTCTTTCTCCTCCGGCCTCTCCACCGCCGCCGGGCCCTTCATCTCCCGATCAAGAGCCCAGAAAACCAAACACTACAACAAACAATAACGATAAACAAAACGAAGCGAAAAAAGATCCCAGAAAATCCGATCAGATTGCAAGAACCCGAACGGAATCAAGAAACCCAGATGGGGGGACGGCTAATCCGCGGATCAGGAGGGGGGATCGGGAGCAGGGCGTTAGCCTAGCAGCGCATTGGAGGCGGAGGGGGAGGTGGAGAGGCCGGTGAGGCATGCAAAAGGGGGGAGGCGCAAGAGGCGACTAGGGGCAGGGGGTTTATATACCTATTGCTGAGCTCTTCTCCTCCTGCGCATTGGTGGAAGGCATAGGAGGAATTTTTGACACATAAGGTATTATTTGATCTCGTATTTATAATAAAATTAATATACCTGATAATTATAAAAATAACACTTTTGTTATACAGTTATCGGACAGTAACGATGTAGAGCTGATACGTCACGCCTGGAGCCCTACCATCATACAATAGGCAGCCTGCTGCCCAACTACCAGACGACTGCGCGTCTGCCGCCAGGCCATCATGCGCCTCCCAGTATGCCGTCTGGCCACCATGCGGCAGGTAATTAAATCGGCTAATTAGCCGACTTAATTACTTGCCTTAATTATTATTAAAAATTACTATTTTCTTGTTTTTTAAATATAGCAAATGAGTTCAAAAAATTATGAAAATTTATGTGCAATCTTCCGACACAACGTACTTCATTGTGTAGTTTTTCTATAATTTTATCTGGTGTGAATATTGCTCAAAAATTCATATAATTATGTTATTTGTAGAAGTTTTTACATATAGCAAATGAGCTCTAAAAAAATACAAAATTTTATGTGCAGTCTCCCAACATAGTTGTTCTAATTGTCTTTTTTTAGAATTTTATGCATTATAAATTTTGCTCGACTGATGCTAGCGCGCCTGGGTCCCACGTGAATGGAATGACGTAACGATAACAAAACAGCAGTTGATCTAACAAGGGGTGACTGGTATGCAGGTTAAGGAACCAAAGATGGTACACATATAGGCGAAAAGGGTCGAACTACTGCGTTGACTGTGGTTATTTGCCCTTCCTCACGAGGTCAGCGTTGTAGTCCTTGCACGGCCGCGCTGGCCTTGGCCGCTAGTTCGCGCTTTTCTCTTATGCTCCTCCTCGCAAGCCTTGCGCTCTCTACGCATGCACACCTCCAGTTGAGCTTCTGTCTCCCGCCAGTATGGTCAAAATACAGACACAGAGATAACGCAATCATGCAGGTCTTGGAGAGGGGCAACGAGAAGGCCGTCAACATAGAAGTTCTTATGATCCCATGTGCTGCTGTGCGAACCCTAGCTGCACATATGCGTATCACTACAACGACGGTCAGCCACGTCCAAGGTGCCCCGCTCTACAACACTCCATGTGGGTAGCGCCAGGCGCATTCTACCAGTAAGCACACCCGAAGATGCATGTACCACGGTTCTCCCCTTTTATACGCGGTTATTTTCAATCTCTTAAAACATGTAACTAAACGGTTGACGTGTCGTTGCGGTTGGCATAAATAATCACATATGATAATAGATTGCGGAGTTAATCATTTAAGTAATCAATTGATTAATTGCCAATTACCACCACATTAAATAGTACATCTTGAATTGCTACAAATATGAATTATATGAAATAACAACACCGAATGGCGACCAGATGAGCTCGATCTGTTGGGGCAATCCTTCGTTGAGTACTCGGAGGTCTTGCATATCTTATACTTTACTGTGTGGCTAATGCTGGTACGTTGGCTAACATCCATATCGTTCTAGAAGCGCCGCGACTGCCGACGTCTCTTCGCAGTTATCTTCAAGTCCTTGTTAGGGGCCTATTGCATCATGTCCGGCCAAAGACTCTTGTAGTTCATGCCCAAGCCGTACTTGTGAAACTCTGCACGAACATATTGACAAATGTGCAAAGGAAGCAAGGGAAAAGGGGAAGCAGCAATGGGCCGATATATACAAAGGAGAGAGATCACGCATTATAAAAGATGGCTGCTGCACAATGACTGTGCGGCCTAGGATTTCAATCTCTAATTAAATGAGCATCGTATATCGCTAATTATGATTAAAAGAACATAAATTAATATGGAAAATTTAGAGCACATAAAAATCCTAAAAATTAGACAATTAGGTTGACGATGTCTAGAGGCTACATATAAAATTTTGTAATTTTTGGATCTCATTTGTTATATGTAACAACTCCTACAATCAACATAATGGTATGAATTTTTGAGCAATATTCATACCTGATAAAATTATAGAAAAATTATAAGTGAAATACATTGCGTTGAAAGGCTGTGTGTAAAATTTTATAATTTTTTGAGCACATTAGCTATATTAAAAAAACAAAGTAGTAATATAAAATAATAATTAAGCCGATTTAATTACCTGCCTCATGGTGGCATTGTGGCATGCTGGGAGGCGCACGGTGGCCGGGCGGCAGATGTACGGCCACCCGATAGACAGGTGGCAGGCCACCTGCTGCACGGTGACGGAGCTCCAAGCGCCACATGTCAGCTCCACACCGCTGCCGCTCGGTCACCATACGGCAGAAGTGTCATTTTTGTTATTCTCATGTGTATACTGATATTTTTATAAATATGGATTTGAATAGTGCTATATATGTCAAAAAAATCGATAGAGGACTACACCGTATTACACGGATAAATACACTTGTTTGTACGTATGCTACGTCATGGTGATGGCGGTTTCCCCTGCGCACAAGTAAAAAATCTGCGTCTGTTTGTGTGTACGTGTGAATTGGCGATTTGCGGTTAGCGGAATTTCCGCGTCCTCAGAGGGCACCAGATCTGCAGATGCATGAGGCCATCTTTTCAGTTTCAAGTTTCGGCTCTGGTTAGTTGAGACTCTTCGTGGTATGTGAATGTCACATTGTTCGCAAAAATCCATAGGAGTGGATCGCTTTTTTCCATTATTAACTCTAGCGTGCCTAGGAGAGAGGATCAGTATGGATCAAAGATGAAACACGCCTAAAAAAGTGGCTAAGAGAGCAAAGGTCAAAGCGCATGTCGATTGGTAGAGGCCTTTAAATTTGCACTGAGCACGCTCAACACCGAAATAGCATGATGTCTTGCAGTGGTGGATCCAGAAAATTTTTTGGAGGGGCTGAAGTACCTTCAGCTCAATCTTAGCCCCTTCTATATTATACATCCATGGCTAAAAATTTAGGGGGGCTCCAAGGGTCCGGTAGCAGTAGGGGGCTCGAGCCCCCCGGCCCACCGCTGGATCCGCCCCTGATGTCTTGTATGCATTGATCAAACTTGTCACACCCGTTTATTTCGGCTTTAGTCTTTATGTTCTGGCTTATTTTTTAGTATTTCTAAATTTTATCTTTTTCTGGCTTTTTGAGCTTTCTTGCCGGTTCTTTTTTCCGTATTCGTTTGTATTATCCGTAATAAGCTAACATTTTTTTCTATTTTTAATTTTGTAAATTTAATTACGTTAAATAAGTTACCATCAGTTACAGTGTAATTTTAATCAGTTACAGTATAAATTTAGTCATAAACCATATTTTTCAGCTCAAATGAATAAGCTTAAAAAAACACACATGTAGAAGATGGATCCCCATGTTTAGTGATGATGCGGTAATGCTGGCTTGTATGACAGTTGACACGTGGTATAGAAGATTCTAGGGAAGTACAGGTTTTAAGCTCAAATTTCACTTACGTCGACGGGAAAAAAAATCCTAAACTCATGAGATACTGATAGGTTACAATTTATAGTATTTGGCGGCATAATGCCCCGCCCAAAATCAATGAGTTTTTCGAGAAGCGCCAACCCAACACAACTCATAACGCAGGGCACATGTCAACAGCCGCATCGTTCGCGCGCAAAGCGGCAATCCGACGGCCGCTGCGCCGGCCACGCCCACGCCACCTTCTCCCAATGAGCCAGTGAAACCATTGCAATCGCACCGCGCTGCTAGAAGAGCTGCATCTTCGATGCCGTCGTCTCCGCCACCTTCTCCCAATGAGCCAGTGAAACCATTGCAATCGCACCGCGCTGCTAGAAGAGCTGCATCTTCGATGCCGTCGTCTCCGCCACCGGTCTTGCCTAGCAGCGAGCGACTAAGCACCCCTTGCCTCTGGCCCTCCGCGGACCGCGGCTCAGACTCCTCCGCTCAGGTGCCGGCGTGCCGCACTACCATTTCTGCCTACGCCTACGCAGAGCAGTAAGCATCCCTTCGTCTTTAGGCCTCCGCAACTCTGCCATCAAAAAATGGCGCTCAAGGACATCACCTTGTCCGCTTTCTCGCGCTGCCGCTGATAGCAACGGGCCGAGGACCCGAGGTCCAGGGGTTTTGCCCGCGTCCCAGCCCTCGATCCGCGACTCCGCGTTAGGGACCCCCACCCGTCCCCGCTAAACCAAACAGGACACAAAACTCCCCCGTCTTTGCCCCTGCAGGGATCTCTGTTCCCGTGGGGATGAAAAATAACTCAAATATAGATTTAAAAACTATCATATAACTTCATTAATTATTATAAATATTTAGGTGTATTTTTTATAAATATAACTTTAAATTTTATATCATAATATATAGATTCAAATTCTAGTTCAAACATTTAGAAAATAATACATATCATATATTAAAGATCTATAATATATGAATAAAATAAAATATTTTTATTTTTATTAAATCCCACAGGGAAGGCTGACCCGCCCCCACCCTGTTAGCGTAGCCGGAGCTTCCCCGTGGGCCGTGGGCCAAACTTGACCTGAGTTTTTTCTTCAAACCGAAAGGTAAAGATGTCACGTTGAACTAGGACTTGATGATATCACACCATTCATCTAGAATCTTCAATATAAAATTTAGGTACTTGTGAACATCATCATTGAGCTATTATTAATACAAATAAGAGGGTTTTCTAAAAAGAATTATATAGCTTGCAAGTTGCAACCTCTTTGCTTATGAATTACTCCATTCAGTAGTAAAAGAGTGACGTTTTGGAATGTGCGCACTTCAACTTTGCAAACTTTGGATGTAAATATTTTAAAAAATATTTAAATTGATTATATAAGAAAGGTACGTGGTCCGATCAGATTTTATTGCAATCTGATGCGTGACAACGCTATTTTGTGGCTACAAGGAGTACTTGCCACGTAGGCGTGGCGCTACGTCACGCTAGCCATCATGTGGATCGAAGTAAAAGAGGCGAAAATTCGTAGAAAAAAGAAAGCGTAGGGGTTTTTTCGCAAAAAACCGAGGGTCTTTTCAGAAGAAATTAGGGTTTGTTCGTAATTACGGGAAACCGCGGGCCGCTACCAAGGAAAAAAGTGTGTAGGGGTTTTTTCGCAAGAATCTAATGACCTTTTTGTGAAAACCGGAGACCTAAACGTAATTATCAAATCTTTGCGGGCTGTTTCGCGGAGGGCTGACACGTGGATGGTCTCGGGAGACAGAGAGTCCCCCACAAATGTAACATTAGAATTCATTTATACAGCAGCAACATCCTTGTTACCGAAGGCAAACATCAGACTTTGGAAAACCTTGTTTAAGAATCAAGCTCCAATTGCGTCTGCCAGAGTCTGTCTTTGTGATGTTGCTAATTTTGCTTGTTCTGCTTCAAATTATATGCTCTGTTGAAATTCTGTTTGTAATGACCAAATGCTGGTGGTTTTTTTATTTTTTTTCTGCTTTGCTACTATATGTAAAAAATGTGATGGGTTGTCTGTTCCCTATGGGGCAGAGGCCGGGGATTAATGCATTGTCTCCGTCGTCTAAAAAAAGAATCAAGCTCCAAAGTTCCGACTTTCGAGTTAGCTAACCTAACTGAAATTAGTGGTGCAGGCATCTCAAAGTTCCGAGCAGAAAGACGAATAATTGGATTTGTTTTAACGCGAACTAGCTCCGATTTATTGCGCTAAACAGAGGCGCAAGCAGGGGTGGATCCACACCCCGGATAAGATAGACTTCAGCTCGGGGTGTGAAAAAATATCTAGTGTATAGTCCGAGTAAATTCAATCCAACCTAGATAATATTTTTATAGTCCAATCTAAATAGTCTAAATCATTCTATCACTGAGTCCGGAGGGTAACTAAATCCTGGCTCGGCCATTGGGTGCAAGTTCGTTTGGCTATTCTATTTACCTGCATTCATTTTCTATCTATTTTAGTCTCGCGTGCATTCCATCTAATGAACGGTGCAACCACTTCAGTACATACTCCGCTGCACGTAAGAGCAACTCCAGCAGTAGCCCTCAAAACAGGGCCCCTACTTTTTATTTGAGGGCTCTCCCTACTTTTGAGGGCTCTGTTTTTTGGGCTACACTCCAGCAGGAGCCCTCAAAACAGAACCCTTAAATTCATTTTTAGAGGGGATGACACATAGGACCCACCCTCATCCTCATTATACTTTTGAGGGCCGAGGGGCAAAAAACTCACTCCAGCAGGGCCCTTACTTGAACCCTCAAAAGTAGGGGCTCCCTCCAGACCCCCCAGGAATGAGTGCTCGAGGGGGAGATTTGAGGATCCCCTACTTTTGAGGGCTAGGGGCCCTGCTGGATTGAGTTTTTTTGCCCCCCGACCCTCAAAAGTAGGATAAGGATTCAAGTAAGGGCTCTATTGGTACTGGAGTTGCTCTAAGCCCTCGGAGATTCACAAACATAGTTCGAAAGCCCATATATGCACATGCGTCGGTGATTTCCCCGAAGTCCAAAACCCACGAACAAAAACGATCACGTTTTCGCAATCTGCGCGGTGATTTCCCCGCAAGTTTGCGCACGCGAGCCGGCCCAGCGCCGCGTCTGGCGTGATCCGTTGCAGGCAGAACCGGCGCGCGGCGCAACAACCCTGGAGGCCTTGACCGGGTCGTGCCACCTTCCAACAATAGGCATGTCGTTAAAACCGTGTGTCGTTGGCGCGCACGGGCGCTCCTCCTCTCTTCCCTCCAAATCGCCCGCGCGGCCTCCGCCCACCTGATGCGACGTCCTCCGCCAGTTGCTTCCCCCCCTCTACCCGCGCCACCTCGTCGCCGCCCCCCCTCGTCGTCTCTCCCATGGCGGACAGGGCCCTCTCGCCCGTGCCCGCCTCGCCCGAGCCGGTCTCCACCGCCTTCGGCTCCCCGCTCGACCCTGTCGCCATGCCGCCCGCGCGTCATCTGCACCTGCACGACACGTACATCGTCCAGGTCCAAAAGGACCAGATATACCGCGTGCCGCCGCCCGAGAACGCCTATCTCGCCGAGCGCTACCGGACGGAGCGCGCCGGCGGGGGCAAGCGCGGCAAGGGCTCCCTGTGCTCGCCGTGCGTCCTGCGCACGCTCGGCATGTTGCTCGCGGCCGCCGTGCTGCTGGGCGCCGGCGTCGCTCTCTCCGTCGTCGTACTGCGGCCGGACGCGCCGAGCTTCACCGTCGACAGGCTCTCCGTCCACAACGCGTCGCGGCAGCAGCACATGGACTACGACTTCTTCCTGACGGCGATCAACCCGAACAAGGTGACCGCGCTGTGGTACAAGGACGGCGGCACGGCAAAGCTATTGCACCGAGGGACAACCTTGGCGAAGGGCGACGTGGGGGAGCCCGAGGACGGCGGCGAGGACGCCACGGACTTCAACGTGCTGATGCACGGCCTACAGCACGACGGCCGCACGCCCAAGGCGGTGGAGAAGGGGCTGAAGGGGTCCAAGGAAGCGATCGCGCTCGAGCTGTCCGTGGAGATCGCCGTGCAGGTGCACGTCGGCGCCCTCGGGTTCGGGAGGAAGAGGCTGGCCGTGGCATGCGAGATCAGCACGGCCGGGCTAAGGAAGGACGTGCACATTTCGTCGCAGATTTGCAAGAGCAGCTTCGGGAACTGACGACGCGGGGCGCGCGCCGTGGTGGTTCTTGTGCATTGTGGAATTGTGGGCACGCGGTCAGGGCGGCGTGCAGTGGATGATGGCCTCGTACGTCTTGTGTAAATGTTGTTGTGGCTCTTGGGACTCCTGTGCTGTTGTGCATGTGTAAATTGTTACGGACCGAATTCTGGGACTTGGACATCGTGTGAATCATGGAAAAATGTTCATGCGTGATATATGTTCTTTTGAGGTGTAACATAGGGCTGCTAATTCCATCTTCCCACATCTTTTCTTCAGCTGGTGTGTCTCGTTATTGCGTCACATCTAGGGCTTCTAACAGAAACCAGGAATGCTCTCTCGAATAAAGAGAGAGAGAGAAACCGCCTAATTGATTCTTTGTAGGATTGTTCTTCTTGCAGCTGGTTACATCAGGATAGTTCCCCACGGCTAATTTGTTTGCTTCTTCACGTGTCGACGTAACGGATTGCTTTGTTCAGAGAAGAACAATGCATTTGTCGTGTGCAGCTAGACTGAAATTTTTGCCAAGTAAAACTGACGTCGTTTAGTATGTGAACAGCAGCAGGAAAGCGTATGGAAGTGGTCAGGAGATCTTGTTACTGTGGACAGAAGTGGTGAATACTAGAAAGGAATTATTCGAGAAAACGTATCCGAGTGTATTGTTCGGCGCAAGGCGTATGTTCGCCGCCGGCAATCCGGCATCGCAGTAAGCCAGTAACAACGACGGCTGAAGATGCTGGGGACACAGGCCTCTCCTAAGATCATCATTAACATTCCCCACAACATGCACGTCGACGTGCAACACAACCAGGCGGCCGCTGCGTCGTGGGTGGGGCGGGGGGCACCACTGTGGTGGAATAAACCTAACTGTTCAGAAGTCTATGTGTAGTCGTGTATGATCGGTCGGTGTAGTCATATACAACCGGTTTGTGTGTGGTCGTTACGACCGGTCTGTGTTTGGTCATGTACGACCGATTTATGTGTGGCCCTTACGACCAGCCTTTGTAACAGTTGGCGGTTACTGTAGCATACGGTGATCACTATACCAGTCGTGGTAGAAAAACACTATAGCAGTCATCAACAGACTGCGCGGTGTGGGTAGACGTCATGGTAGGAAAGCATTGTAGCAGTCATCAGCGTACTACCCGGTGTGGGCAAGTAGCGTGATAGTTGAGGTAGCGTGATAGTTGAGGTAGCGTGATAGTTGAGGCCAATAGTTCAAGAGTATCCAGATGTCTTTCCAAAGAAGTTACCTGGAAAAGCGAACGTTGTTGCAGATGCATTGAGTCAGAAGAAGTATCATGGCGTAGCCTCCATTTTGGGATGTTCAACACAATTACATGAGGAGACTCAACATTCGGACTTACATATGGTTGAACAAGGTCAGATAGCAACATTAGAAATTTAGCAGGCTCTGACAGATCAGATCAAGACAGCTCAAGAGGATGATGAGAAAACACAACAACTTGCAAAGAAAAGTCAAGCGAAAAATTCAACCGAGTTCGTTAAGGATAACCAAGGAATCCTGAGATTCCGAGGTTGCTATTGTGTAGCTAATAATAAAGAGCTGAAGGACTTGATTTTACGAGAAGCCCACTCATCTCAATTTTCTATACATCCAGAAGGGACTAAAATGTATCAAGACTTAAAAAAGAGATATTGGTGGAATAAAATGAAAAGACAAATAGCAGAATATATCTCATGCTGTGACACATGTCAAAAAATAAAGATACGCCACCTGGAGCCATCAGGATTGTTAAATCCTTTACCAGTTCCAGAATGGAAGTGGGAAGATATTGGTATGGACTTTATCACAGGGTTCCCAAAAACCCGTAACGGTTACGATGCTATTTGGGTAATCGTAGACCGACTGACGAAGGTGGCACACTTCATACCAATCAAGCAAACCTATGGCAGAGACAAACTGGCAGAACTGTACTTAACTAAGATCGTGGTATTACATGGAGTTCCAAAGAGAATAGTATCTGATAGAGGAGCACAGTTCACTTCTACATTTTGGAAGAAATTGCATGAGGCGATGGGAACGGACTTAGCGTTCAGTACAGCTTATCACCCGCAAACCGAAGGACAAACAGAACGAGTAAATCAAATCTTAGAAGGCATGTTACGAGCATGCGCATTGGTCTATGGAGCAGCTTGGGATATGTGCTTACCATTTGCGGAATTCTCTTATAATAATAGCTATCAGGCTAGTATTAAAATGGCACTGTTTGAAGCCTTGTATGGAAGGGAATGTAGAACACCATTAAACTGGAGAACGACAGTTCTTAGGACCACAAATTATCCAAGATGCAGAAGCGCATGTCAAAATTGTTCGAGATAAAATGAGAATAGCCCAGAGTCAACAAAAGAGTTATGCCGATAATCGTCGAAAAGACTTAAGTTTTGAAGTTGGAGATTTTGTATACCTCAAAGTTACACCTTTCAAATCTATAAAGAGGTTTCAAATTAAAGGAAAATTAGCCCCGAGATATATTGGACCATTCAAGATTCTTGAGAGAATAGGAGAAGTGGCCTATAAATTACGACTGACACCGAACATGGCCAAAGTGCATAACGTATTTCATATGTCACAACTGCAGAAATGTCTACGTCAGCCAATAGAGCAAGTGCCAATTCATGACATAGACTTACAAAATGACCTATCATATTACGAGGAACCAATTCAGATCTTGGAAACTTCAGAAAGGCAGTTGAGGAATAGAAGTATCAGACTTCATAAGATTCAGTGGCGAAATCACACAGCGGATGAGGCAACATGGGAAAAGGAGTCAGACTTGCAGCGAGATTTTTCCAACCTACTCCTTGGCCCGAGTTGATCTCGAGGATGAGATCCTTTTTAAAGAGGGTAGGTTGAAATGAAACCGATTTTCAAAAATGAATTAGAATTTGCGTTTTGGTTTTGATCTCTTGCTTCCTCAGCCTAATCTGCACGAATCTTGACTCAATCCCACCCCTAATCCTTGCTGGAAACGTATGAACGGAGGAGAGCCGCGCAACCACTGTTCATCGTTCGAAAATCCTGTCGCCGCATCTTCACACCCAAGACAGCCGCATTCACACCGCAAACCACGGGTTCCAGAAATCGCCACCACCGTGGTTTCTCTCCCCCCCTCTCCGGTGACAAACCACCTTCCTTGCCCTATTTAAACACCCGGATCCTCCCAGCCGAAGCCGTTAACCCTTGAAGCCAGCCGAGCACCCCCGAAGCTCCCCTCATCTCCTCCATTGCCGGCAATTGCCGAAAGTCCCAAATGTAAGCCCTAACTCGAATCCACCATTTTCCAATTGTCTTCACCAATAGCATCCTCAAGCTCCCAAAAACTCTCCCAAGCCATCGCCTTAGCTCCCCGAGATACCTATTTCCCTACCACCAAAAACCGCCACACGACCGAAGTGCCTCGTCATGGCCAGCCCTGCTCTGGCCTCCCCAGCCCAAACCATCACCCCCATAAGCTTCCCCTAGTCCCACTGATGCTTAGACGCTAATCCAATCGCCCAGAGAAGCCCCCATCCACCCACAATTTCTAAATCGGCCGTAGAAGAAAAAGGCTCGCCGCCGGCGATCATCGGCTCTCCCGTCCCGGCTGACCCCCAAAATGGAACCTTGGCACCCTTAGAAACCCGCCCACAGTCCCCAAACCCGTCGCAAAATACCCTAGCCACACCAGACACCGCCGCTTCCCTGCTCTGTTTTGGCGCGCGCGCATGAGCGAGAGGTTGAAGACGACACTGTGCACTTGGGCCGCACAGTGTCGGGCCGCCGACTCACTATAGCGGGCGGGCGCGTGAGTAAGTGGGCAGAGCACTGTAGTGTGCGGATCTGACTTTGTTGAAACCGAATCCACGATGAACAGTAGAAACCCGTTAAGCACAGTAAACCCGACCCGTTACTGTTCACCCGAAACCCGAAAATGCATATTTATACTCGTTTGAACCGTTTCGAGCCCGCCAACCGGCCCATTTCACCATTTGGACCCTCCTAAAAGCCCAAAGCCCTATTTATTTGAATTTTTTGGATTTTATTTTTATTTTATTTCTTTATTCCTAGCTCAATCCTTCGGGCATGGAATTAATTTGTTTTGATTGTTTTTGCGTTAGCTCTCAATGTCAAAGTTTCCCAGGAGCCAGAAGGAGAAATTCAAGTTCAGGTCCAGCCTACCGAAGAGTTTGAGCTAATTGAAATCGTAGACCCACAAGGCAAGTCACACATATTTTGATCATGTTGAACCTACATTCCCTTATTTATCTATTTATCAGTATTTTTATTATGTTATTTGCGCACTATTATTTTATATACAATAAATGTTTAGAGTGGCATGATATTAGTTATGTCCTATCACCCGAAAAAGCCCAGTCTAATTTGGTGGCCATATTCACCTTGACAAGACATAGTAATATTAAATATAATAATAATGTAATCATGGTAGTTTAGAGAATCAACAAAATCTTCTGTTACTAAAAGATTTGGTACTTGTTGATGGATTTTGGAAAGTGGTTCTAGTGTAAGCAAGGATCGCTGGTGGCCTTAAAAGTAGTCCGGATCCTATGACCTTAACCTAGGGTGAAGGCAAGAATTACAAATCAATGGCAATGTAGTGGCACTGAACATGGGTTTGTGGGAGAAGATTGCCTCAGTGAAATATAAGAACTAGACCGCTATGCTAAGTAAAGAACATAGTGATCGCCAACCACAAGCGTTGATACGTCAAACCTGGTCTAGTAGCTGCTCAAATTCGATTAAACCTCTACATGGGCAAGGCGGAGGCCAAGTGTGAGTCCATAGAGAGGGGTTATGAAGGGCCATATGGAAGGTGATTATTTTTATTGATTGTCAATTATCCACACAATAGTAGGCTGAGATAAGTTGAGTAGACCTGAGAGGTCACCTGATCTTGTTTGGGAAGCCTACTAGGTGGAGGCTATATAAAGAACTGAGCAGCAAACGATCTTGTTTTCTTAACTCTGTCGCGGGAGTTAAGGGATCTTGTGGATAAAACAGGGCATCTTTGCAAAGTCATGACCAATTGTATTCGAATACGCCGTGCTTCCGGTAAATGAAGCTGTGTTTAATGGGTAAATCCAACAACAAAGCATAAGTAGATTTATGAATGATTTGGTAATACTGATAATATGATAGTCAAACTTTGAAAACCCCCAATGTTTATAGAAGACTATGATTTTATGCTTAAAACCTGTTTGCAATTAAAACTGCATCTACATAAAATAATAGACCTTTTCCCCCATCATATGATGTACCATTGTACCCTGCTTGTAGTTAATAGTAATCTCCGTGTGACTTGTTAAGTACGGTAGTTGTACTCATACTTGCTAAAAACATCAACATAATTAGCCTGCAACGATGAAGCCGAGGAAGGTGAAGAAGTGGAGTACTACGAGGTAGATGATGCGTGGAATTAGGGTCGTCTTTCGCTCAGGCGTGCCTGTGGCGTCCTTTTGCTGTAATGTTTTTAAGGGCCGTTTTCTCTACTGTAAAACTTGGCTTTTAAGTCTTTATATTGTAATAAAGTTGGCTTTTGTTCTTAAGTATGTGTTGGTAATGTTGTACACTCAATTGATGTAACTCGCAACTGAACAGTTCTGGGCAGTTGCGAGAGATTCATAACGCTTCCAGAAATAGAGGTGTTACAGAGAAATAATCTAACAGAACGATTAGATTAAAGGTAATTGTTTTTCACAGGTTCGTTTTCAACAGCTGCTATGAGCTTCCGTGCTAAATGATTCTACCGATGTAGTGGCTGGCTCAACAACATTTTCCTTGTGCCGATTGGGTTGTGTTGGGCCTCTGACGCACCCAACGCGCGAGATGATGGGTTGGGTCTCCACGCAACCATGCGCCGTCTGCTTCCCGTTATTTCAGTTTGCAACCGAGCTCCCGAGCTCTACCGGCTTCCTCGCTTCAGGCTTTGCCAAACGGCTACTGTTTCAGCCTATGGCCGAGATTCTCTCTGGGCCTGAAATATCAAGTTGTATTTAAGCAACCTATGGCAGTACTAAGCATCAATTCCAAATGCAAACTGCCATCTACACGGATTGCTCTCTCTCTCTCTCTCTCTCTCTCTCTCTCTCTCTCTCTCTCTCTCTCTCTCTCTCTCTCTCTCTCTCTCTCTCCTTCCTTGTATTTCGAAAGAAGGGGGATCGAGAATTTGAGATTGTTGAATTGACGCTTGTCAGGATGTAACAAGACCAGTCCAGTCATGTCTACCAGTGTGCCGACTGACAGATACTTGTGCGATGCCGACATGGCTTAATTTGGACGCTGATGCATACCCTTTGCTGCATCTCCATGCGCCCATTCACCCAGACCCATGATTGTTAAGATGGGCATGGCACGCACGCACATGTCGAGTCCACCGAACCAATCTGCAGAAGCAGAATTTGTCAAAGGTTGGGTTCATGCATGATGAGCACTGCTTCACTTCCACCATTCCAGGATCACCATATGAATCACCTTTTCTTTTCTGACCTTTGCTGTTTGCAAGTGACAACCGAGCTGGTTAACAGGATCAGCATTCTTTGGCTGCCGCTACTCGCAGTTTCAACTACAAACTTAGCAAAATATGCAACTTGGTGCACCGATCTCCCATTGGGAGTAAGGTCAACTAAGCAAATAAAATCAATAGCTTATGGAATCCTAGCATAGTTATGCAAAAACTTAAAAAAGTATGGATCTCTCATTTCTTTTTCTCTTTGTTGAGGATAAAGCATGGATAGCTCCTTTACCAGAGTCAATGGCTACTAAGCTAAGCTACATTGTTATTCCATGATCAAGCCTATCTAATTACATACATCATCCCTAAGGGTAGCCTTTCCTCGTCAAGTGTATCCTGATGTCATGGCCAACTCATTAGTTCACTTTAACAATGGTCATGGGTTCTCCCTCTATCCCAACTATGTTTTCAAGAGGGCATTTCTTTTAAGCTTTGAACTAATCCTTGCATTACCTCGTAACCATCCTTTTCTGCTTTCTGCCCTTTGAAATCAACAAGAAGTCAACTCAGACCTGAGCAATGGACCATCATAGGATTGGCAGGTAGCAACATAGTGGGCATCCCTGTCCAATCCCTTTGAGTGCTTCTAATAGCACCGTGCTGACTTTGGGCCATGGAGATTATGGGGTTGACCTGACAATGGCTAAGCATTAATGCCTTTCTGCAAGCTCTGACTAGCTCCATGAGAGGATATGCATAGAAAAATATGAAAGGTCAATACCATGATAGACTAAAGCATGAAAACGACCACAAAAGATAGCTTTGGATAGACTATACTGATCTGTAAAGTAACATAGACCATCCAGGATGTATGCACTGAGCATTATTAGTTTACAAGTAAGAAAGTATATCATCAGGACCTTGATCTTGATGTTCACGTCTTCACACTAAGCCTTAAGACTTATGGCTGTAAAAAAATGACTCTTCATGGTAGGCTAAGATTGTGATGATTCGAAGTCCAAACAAGCTTGTTTGTGTAAATGTGTTTTTTTCCATCAACTGTTCTTTGATACTACAGACGAGATAAAGCTGCTGATCAAACTCATGTGAAGCTCTCTAATGCATCAAAGATAGAGCTAGCTGCCATCTTCACTAATGCATTTCTCAAGGTTCATGCATCACTCAAAAAGCAAGCAATTGTTTCAATCAAAAGGCAAGCAATTGTTTGATAGAAACGACAAAGTTACACTGAACAATGTACAATGAACTAGGTGAGGAATCATGTCGATTGTGGTTATCGGCAGCTAATAACAACCTAGTTTCTCTCTCCTATTGGGGAATTGGATTAGCATTATATTAAACCAAAGCAAAGTAGTGATAACGTGGAGTCCTGACTTCCCCACATGACTCTCTGGTCCTTCTAAACAAAGAATACGCACAACAGAGATCCACATGCTTTCCCTCCTCTGCAGCCACAAATCATTATTTAGTACTGTTCAAAATAAGATTAGATTTAGTTCTAAAAAAGAGATAAGTGTAGTTTTTTTTTCAAAAATAAGATATGTGTTCTAATGACCGGTACACGGTAAGATTAGAGGGACACATCAGCTTTCAGATTAGTTGTTTCGTACTGAATTAAAAAAAAATACAGACTTTGTTCGCGATTTTTCTCTCTTTTTTAAGTGAATTTTAACTGATTTTGATTCTTTTTCTCTAAAGAATGCGGAGAAAATGCAAACCTAAAAGTGTAACTAGTTTATAGAGCTACAGTGGACGCACATCCAACCAAACGACAAGTCGATAGCTATAACATCATACGAATATTGACATGCACTAGAATTTGTCGAAATGGAATCGATTTTGACACCACTGATATCAAGCGTCGAGATTCAAGCGGTAAAGAGATTTGGGAGGTAATGTCTGAGCAGTTCAGACTTGCGCAATAACATCAAACTTTTTTGCAGGAAAGGAGTTGCACCGTCTAATTCTCAAGATAAATCAAGCAACTTTGTCGTAAAATGCAATTGACAGCTTTGCAGTCAAATGCTGGGAAATAATTTCATCATGCTGATACTAGTTGAACAACTCTGCATGACGACGGGTTATGCGTTCTCTTCATTGCTAAAGATGCCACATATATTCTGTTCCTCCTTTTATTTGGTATGCTCTTCAAAATTGCATAATTTGACGCCATATTATGTTTTGTTCGTATTATAAGCTCATGTAACATATTCAAATTTCCATCACATGCACAGAACATGAACCAATGACCATTTGAATGTGCCAAAGTGGTTCTTTATTGGAGCACAACTACAATGTAGAATTCAAATATATATATATATATATATATATATATATATATATATATATATATATATATATATATATATATATATAATATATTTGCATGCAGACTTAAAATTTCCACAAACCTAAGTACTGAAACCCTCTTCCTGGCAATGCCATTGAGAAAACCAAGCAGACCAGGGGTTGATGCTGCACATGATCAGACTCAAAACCTAAACCGACAAGTACCCAAGTAAAAGTAAGCTGCTGCCACTGAGGCTGCAAAGTACAAGATCAACCAAGAACTAGGATCAGGAACAGAGAGCGACTGCATCAGGAAAGAATCGCGTCCCAGTCGATCTCCAGCGACGGGTACTTGCGCAGCAGGAAGCTCTCGGACTCGTCCCATGGCGCCTCGGAGAAGTCAAGAAGCTGCATCTCCGGGACCACGTCGGAGGAGCCCGTCGAGGACACGTCGCCGTCAGACGACGACGAGCTCTCGGATCCGGAGCAGCCCGGCTCGCTCTTGACGTCGGGGCTCTCGGAGGAGAAGGAACTCGGCGTCGCCGCTGTCGTGGTGCTCTGGCTCTGCTGCGGCAGGTCCATCCTGTGGCACATGGCGTGGAGCTTGGCGTCAACCGCGGCGTGGAGCGGCGGGCCGAGGTGCGCGCCGCCGCGCCTGAGCTCCGGGAAGTTGAGCCTGGCGGAGTCGCCGCGGAGGCGGAACGCGGCGCTGTCGTAGGCCAGCGCGGCCTCCTCGGCGGTGTCGAAGGTCCCCAGCCAGAGGCGGGTGCGGTTGCGGGGCAGGCGGATCTCGGCCACCCACTTCCCCCAATGCCGCTGCCGGACGCCGCGGTACAGCTTGGCCGCCGCCGGAGGCGCCGCCGCCAAGCCATGCTGCTTCATCGGCTGCGCCGCCGCGGCCAGGGCCGCGGCCGGCCGGCGCATGTGGCGGAGCTGCGACTGGACTTGAAGGATCTCCGCGGAAGTCAGCTGGTAGTTGGCGCCAAGAAGCAAGCCCGCGCTCTGCTCCACGCCGGAGCAGGGGTAGGAAAAGGAGATGGTCGGGGCATCTTGCACCATGGGCGTAGCAAGCGCTCGCATTACCTCCTTGCTATCCACCATGCCATACAGAGCGGCAGGAAGATTGGTGTTGCGACCGAGCCAATCTATCGTCGTCGCCATGGCTTCTTGGATCAAGAAACCAAGATACACAACAACACAACTAGCAGCTGATGAACAGAAGGAGCAAGAAACAAAAGAGGGAGCTCTGACAAGCTGAGCAGAAACTACTCCTTGGGAGCTGAGAAGTGTTGGCAAAGATGATGAACTGCGAGTTGTTGAAGAGCCAAAATGCTCTGTGCTTCGTGGTGACTGGTGAGCAAGAGCAGCCATTGCCGGGTTCTTTTATAAGCACCCGGGAAGTAGGTGCTGGCCAATGGGAAGTGTCAGAGCAGACACGTATACAGTTGCACGTCCACAAGTTTACTCGTTGCGACCACTTGAATCCGCTTACAACGACGAAGTCATTTACAATCACTTAAAGCCACTTACGATTATGTAATCGTCTACAACCACTCAAAGTTGCAACAAATCGGTAGTCGATTATGACCTACAACCACGTACTCGATAGTTGGTTTCGACTTCCGATCACGGAGACTTCAAACTCGTACTCGACTACGACAATGAAGTCGTATTCGGATATAACACTCAGGAAAACGCAGGGATTTGTGTTGCTCTGCCGCTTTTCTCAGCTTTCTTCTTTCATTTATAGGATCCAAATACAAAGCAAAGGCTAAAATTATTTCCTATTCTTATGCCATGATCTGCTTTGACCGTGCCATCCCACGTCCAGCGAAACACAGCTCCACTAACTAATAGACTAAATGAAAGTCATGGCCACGACGTGAACGTGAGCACATCTCAGATCACTAGCTTTGACAAAGTAAAGTACAAGTAATGCAACGGGCTTAAGTACAACAAATCAACTCCTAAGCCTGTTGCCCAGGATTCACCTCAACGATACCGAGCTTCTACCTCATCTCAATGAACTTGACTCTCCCAAGCGCCTTGGTGAGTATATCGCTGAGTTGTCCATCCGTCCCGACATGGTCGATGTCCACCTTGCCACCTTCCATGCATTCATGAATAAAATGAAAATGAGTGTCGATATGCTTACTCCGATCGTGATGCACTGGGTTCTCGGTTAGTGCGATGGCTGATTTGTTATCCACCAGAAGCTTTACCATCTTCCGTGCTCTCTCGACCAGCTCGCCATACAGTCGGCTTAACCAAACACCTTGGCATGTTGTCGTTGCTGCCACGATGTATTCCGCCTCATAGGACGAAAGCGCAACGACCTGCTGCTTCTAGGATGTCCAAGTGATCACACTCGTGCCGAGGAAGAACACAACCCCAGTAGCGCTCTTGTGATCATCGATGTCACCGGTGAGGTCACTATCGCTAAACCCCACTAGTGCAGACTCTTGTGTTCTCGCCTTCTTGTAGTAGCACCCGTAGCTCGTAGTGTCTCTGATGTAGCACATGATCTACTTCACCACTGCCCAATGCGATGCAGCCGGTGCCTCCATGAACCTGCTCATGATCCCTACTGCGTAAACGATGTCGGGCCTTATGTTGCAGAGATATCGCAGACTCCTGACGATGCTCCGAGACCGTGTTGCATCCACAGCAACATCGACGTCCTTGTTACTCAGCTTCAAACGATTCTCCATTGACGTATGGCACGAATTAGACCCCGCCATGCCGAATGACTCCATAATATTACTGGCATAAGCACTTTGGTAGAGCATGATCTCGTCAGCTTCTTGCTTAACCTCGATTCGCAAGTAGTATCTCAAGAGACCGAGATTGCTCATCTCGAACAGGTTGTGCATCTAGTCTTTGAATGCGGCAATATCATCGACGCTGGTGCCGGTGATGATCAAGTTGTCGACGTAGACACCTACCAGCAGCAATGACGTACAGGGCCTTTATGTAGCTTGAGCATCTTGTGCTCATTGTTGGGGTCGACGAAGCCAGGTGGTTGGTGCACGTAGATCTCCTCGGCAAGGTTGCCGTTCAAAAATGCCGACTTGACGTCCATGCGGTGCACCTCCCATCCGCTATCCACAGAGAGTGCCAGCAAGAGCCGCACCATCTCCACCCCCCTTGAACACCCATTTGAGCCTGATGGCCCTGTGTCTGGCTGGGAGTGCAATGAGCTCCCACGTATCGTTGTTGTGGATTGCAGCCAGCTCCTCTTCCATCGCCTGCTTCTAGCATGCTTTTTTGAATGCTTGGTTGACGTTGGCTGGCTCCTCGGTAGCAAGAAGACAAACCCCACTCTACTCGATGTCGACTTCCTCTGTAGTGTTGTAGATGTTCGATAGCTCCCGGTAGCGATGCGGCCCAGAGTCGGTGTCGAGCACGTCATCATGGTTGGTGGTGTCACCCACTCGACGCCAGTAGATGTCGGTGGAGGTGTTCGTGGCTCCGCCACTTGCGGTGCCTCATGATCTACTCTAGGCGTCGACGCCATTGCCTCTCTAGTGTCAACGTCTGCCACGCCTTGCTCCGTGGTGTAGGTCACTGTGAATGTGGAGGGTGGGCTACAGTCGCCTGACTCCCAGTCCCATTGCTTTTCCTCGAACATAACATCACGAGTCACATGAAGCTTCTTCACCGCCGAATCATACACCCTGTACGCCTTCGCTCCTTCCTCATAGCCGATGAACACCATCAGTGTTGAGCGATCCGCCAGCTTGTTCATGCCCGGCCCGACGTTCCTAACGTGCGTGATGCACCCAAAGATTGGAGATGGTGCACCTTCGGCTTTCGCTTGTGCCACGCCTCATACGGTGTTTTGCCGTTGAGACTCCGTGTCAGCGCCCTGTTGAGGATGTAGACTGCGGTTTTTACTGCCTCGCCCCAGAATGTCACTGGCACACCCATGGTCTTCTGTAAATAGCGTGCCATCTCTACCATCGTCTAATTTCGGCGTTCGATGACCCCATTCTGCTATGGCGAATATGGCACAGTGGTGCCGTGCTTAATGCTGAGCTCATCGCAGTACTCGTGGAACTCAGCGGGGTTGAACTCTCTACCACGGTTTGAGCGGAACGCCATGAGCTTGCCACCGTGCTCAGTTTTTGCTAGCGCCTTGATCTTCTTGAAAAACTTGAACGCTTCGTCTTTGGACATGAGCACCTCAAGCCACATATATCTATTGTGACCATCTACAATCAACAGAAAATACTGATTACCTCCTGCCGTCACCAGTGTGATCGGTCCGCAGAGGTCGCTATGGACTAACTCTAGTGGGCGCTCGGCATGGTAATCTGTGGCCTGTGGGAACGTGGCTCGATGTTGCTTGCCGAGGGCACACCCATCATAGAACTGCTCGATGTGATCGAACAGTGGAACCCCTGCCACCATTCCTTTCAGCGTTAGGTTCCGCAGCGCTCCGAAGTTGAGGTGGCCATAGCGTCTGTGCCACAGCCATGCCGCGTCGTCCATGTGTGTGAGCAAGCACACAGGACCAATAAGGTTCAGTTTCAGCGTCTGTGCACCAGCACCTTGCGTTCGCGGTTGAACACGAGCAACTCTCCGTCATCGACCAACACCTTGCACCCACTCTCATCCAATTTCCCAACAGAAATGATATTGCTACGAAGATGCGGGATGAAGTATACCTCGGTGAGGAGTAGATTCTCCCCATTCCGGCACTAGAACATGACGGTTCCCTTGCCGCGGATGTCCACGAGCAAGCCGTCACCAAATTTGATTGTCCCTTTCACCGATTCATCAAGCAATATGAACATCGCTTGAGACCTAGTCATATGGCTGCTTACTCCCGTGTTGAGGTATCCGACGTCGTTGCTTGCATCCATCGGGATCACCTTCTCCTCATTAAGGAGCATTGTCTGCTGCTGGACCTCGCTGTTAGCTTGTGACAGCTCGCATGCTCGACTATGAGCAGCGCGGATTGTTCATCTTGTGTACGTGTCAGGTGTGCCTCCTCCTTGCACTCGCGGCGGGGCTTGCGGCAGTTTCTAGAGGAGGGCGCCATCTGGTCACAGTTGTAGCACTTAACTTGCGACATGTCACGGCGCGCGTTGGATGAGCCACCTCCCCGGACGTCATGATTGGCTTTGTCACGCCCACCACCTTGCTGCCTTCCACGACAGCGATTGTTGCCACTGCTACCGCTTCTCCGGTGTCCACCTGAGGAGCCGTCACCCTGTTCCCGTTTCTTGGCACGTACGAGTCACTCCTCCTCAGTGAGGAGCAGGTGCCCTCCAATGCCGCCTTTGTCGTCAAGTCCTTATCGCTCCTCCACCGCACGAAGCCACCCAGTGAGCTCGTCGGCCGAGAGTGTGCCCAAGTCGAGGAGCGTCTCGATGGAGATGGCCACCTGCGCGTACCGTGGGGGTACAACACGTAGAAACTTTTTCACGACCTTGGATTCCTCAATTGCGTCACCGAGGATGCGAAGGTTGTTGACGAGGCCGATGATTCGCATCAAAAACTCGTCGATAGTCTCGCCATCCTTGAATGCGATGTCTTCGAACTCCTTGCAGAGCTTTTGCACGTTCACTTCGCGCACATGGTCGACGCCCATCCGCTGTACCTTTACAGCGTCCCACACCTGCTTTGTTGTGTCCTTCACGGCGAGTGTTGACAGCATGTCCGACGGCACCGTGCGGAGGATCGCGGATAATGCCATCCTGTCGGCGTCGCCTAGCTCAATGCTTGCCATAGTCCCTGCACTTGCAAGTTGACTCTCATCACAAGAGTCCAGTTGGAGTAGTTCGTGCGTGTTAGCATGGGGGTAGACTACCCCCCAACTCTCCCTTGTCACCCGCTGCACCACCACCTCGCGGCCGCACACCCTTGTCCTGTTACGCCTGTGGATCCTTGGTGGAGTGAGGGACCTCGAAGGAGATTCAGATCCATGGCTTGACATCGCCGCCAGGATCTCTACATCGCTCTGATACCACTTGTCGGAGCAGACACGCACACAGTCGCACGACCACGAGTACCTGGTACTCGTTGCGACCACTCGAAAATGCTTACGACTACGAAGTCGTTTATGACTACTTGAAAATGACTACGATCACGTAGTCATTTACGCCACTCAAAGTTGCAGCAAATCGATAGTCAGTTACGACCTACGACCACATACTCGATAGTCGTTTTCGACTTCCGACCACGAAGACTTCAAACTCGTACTTGACTACGACAATGAAGTCGTACTCGGATACAATACTCAGGGAAATATAGGGATTTATGCTGCTCAACTTCTGTCGCTTTTCTCAGTTTTCTTCTTTCATTTATAGAATTCGAATACAAAACAAAACCTAAACTTATTTCCTATTCTTACGCCATGATCAATTTTGACTGTGCCATCCCATATTTAATAAAAACACAACTTCACTAACTAACAGACTAAACGAAAGTCACGACCACAATGTGAACATGAGTGTCTCAGATTTCTGGCTTTGACAGACTAAACTACGAGCGATGCAATGGGCTAAGTCCAATAGACAAGCGCCAGGTGCCCGCGCAGATTCCCCCCTCGAGGCGTCCCCACGCAGTGACAGGCCTGAGGTGCCGGTAAAAACGATGGGCGCCTGGGGGCTGCTGATTGGCCGAGAAGTTGTTTTGACCTGGTAAGCCCAGATCTAGCTGTCACATGACTGTCGTCGAGTAAGCGTGATCTATGCGGCAGCTTGGGTGCTACCGTCTCATCTTGTCGCCAGCCAGTAGCTGATGGTTAAGGTTAAACCAATCTTCCTCCAGCCAACCAGATCCTGGATTTTGCAAAGCAACATAGTATAGGTAGATGGGTGTATCATGTATGACAATACAATATCGAGTGGTGGTGGTGGTAGTAGACTAGTAGTAGTAACGTAGTATGTATTAATGTATACCAGATACGATGGTGATGTGAAGGCTGCCATTATCGCTTGATTTGATGCCGCCCAAGGTAATTCTTTATGAGTGACGGAACACAGCCGATTGGGCATTTTATGACGAATAATATCTTCCTATTGGAAACGGCAAACAGTATGCTCTTGTCTCTTCCAGAACCCATCGGGAACGGCAAACAGTATGTTCTTTTCTCTTCCAGAAAGAAGGGTGTATAATAGCCAACAGTGAGGCGGCAGCTGATTGATTATTGACCAGACAGACAAAGGCGATCGAAATAAAATCTTCTGTTCGTCCTGCTCACTGTAGGCAATCTCCTTTCTCTGGGCACGTAAACAGCGGTGCAGTTGCGTCGATGCGGAAAGCGGCTTTTGTATGGTCATGGAGCTCCTGTTGCGGCAAGTCGACAGCACGCGTGTTCTGGCCGCTGCGAGAATGGTCTACCGGCCTGGACGGGAAAAAGGAAGGAATTTTTCAATAATTTATTTTTTAATTATATAAATATACTATTGATTAAAAAATTATATAAATAATCCTCTGTCGTTGTTCGAAATGTAACAGAGAAGCAATAGTCTCTGTCCCCATTTGAATTTAGGATAGAACTTATGTCGCCATTTTAAATAATGATGGAAGCTCTGTCATTGAACCAATGGATGACAGAATACCAAGTCGGCGTCACGGATTTTGTTGTCATTTTAATTGGCAACAGAGAGACCAATCGTCAATTAAAAAAGAGACAGAAGCCTTCGTAGTTTCAATTGTCATTTTAAATGATGACAGAGGCCCTGCACCCTCCCTTGCCATTTAAAGCTGAAAATCAGCCAAAATTCATTTTAATTCGGTAAAAAAAGGAATTAGGGAGAAGACGAGAGGAGAAGAAACACATGGTAGACATGCTGAAATTTTAAGTTATGGGAGGGGAAAACAGGCACAGGCTGGGTTTCTAGGCTGTGACTCTTACCTCAAAGACACGAGTATCTATGGTCTCTTAGAATTCGACTCCCGAAGCCCTGATCTACCGCTTAGTACTAGGGAGTCATACACCCTAGAAATCCCCTCCACGATTACCCACATATTCTCGAGCCTTGGCCGCATGCAAGCACAAACTTAACATGGTGGCAAGGTTTCTGATGACAATACGCACTCAGGATGTCGATTCTTTCGTTGCACTCTGTTCATGTTAAGTGGTTCATTTACTACATATACTTCCATGCATGCATCGTTTGTAATCACCTTGTCTTGTTTGCAGATCGCGGATTATAGATTCATCGAGTGGGTGGATCAAATGTATCCAATACATATCCAGGTTTACATCCACACTCTAAATCAGTTTAGAAGAGTTGCTTAAGGAGCTCCAAATCAAGAGGACAAACAACGATGAAATCCGCAGGCAGAGGAACAAGGAGAAGGTGATCCATCTCGGCAACGACTACCACCTGCATTGTTGTTGCGTCAACCGGATTTGCAATTACACCTACTACCACTGCAACAACCAGCTACGTCCACACCACCCTGATGACCGCCACTCCATGTGGGTGTCCTACCATGTTCTATTTTCACTTTAAGGGCATTCCCCCTCAGGCCCTACTAAAACTATGTTTGTCAATGTAGTTTTTGTTCAGTAAGGTTCACATGGATATTAGATATAGTTTGATTTGATGGTCTGTGCATATTGCCATTTGTATTATACGAGTAGTGCAATTTAAAAATTTACAAGGTGCGCCATGTTCATGCGTAAAACAAAATTTACTGTAATTTGACAACATGCAACACTTTTTTGAGTGAAATGACAACACATATCGGCTTTTCTCATTGAATTGACAATAAGCGTCAACTTTTCTCATTGAATTGACAACAAGTGTTAGCTTTTCTCAGTGAATTGACAAAATGCACTAGCTTTTCTCAGTGAACCGATAGCACACACCAGCTTTTCTCAGTGAGTTAACAACATATACCAGCTTTTCTCAGTGAATTGATAACACGCGTCAGCTTTTCTCAGTGAATTGATAGCACACGCGTCAGCTTTTCTCGGTGAGTTGATAACACGCACCAACTTTTGTTAGTGAATGGATAGCACACACCAGCTTTTCTCAGTGAATGGACAGCAAGCGCTAGCTTTTCTCGGTGATTTAACAACACACACCAGCTTTTCTCAGCGAATTAATAGCACGTGCCAGTTTTTGTCAGTGAATTGATAATATGAACCAACTTTCATCAGTGAATTGATAGCACACGTTAGCTTTTGTCAGTGAATTGACAACACGCGTCAGCTTTTCTAAGTGAATCGATAGCACACACCAGTTTTTGTGAGTGAATTGACAACATGCACAATCTTTTTCAGTGAATTGACAATGACGTGACTTTTCGGATGCCCACAAGATTCACTCGTGCGGACATGAGTGCACTTCCATTCAGCAAAAATTACGCCTAAACACTACACACTGACCGCTTATAAAAAGGGGCCTAGACTCCATGACCAAAGACAAAACTCCACTCATGTTAATCTTGAAAATAGGAGAAGAGGGAAGGGAGAAGAGAGGTAGAGGACTTCACTCTGCTGGGTTTAGGGATATCGAACTATGGAAAGATGCTTCGAAAGTGGAAGTGGATTGCTAAGAAGTGATCCTACTCTGATAGTTCTTGCAAGAAAGCACCTATGCCACAAGAGTTTCACGCTCGCGGTGTGACTACGGTAATTTGGCACAGATCATTCAGACAACACATCTAGCCACTGTTGCTCATGCGCACTACACGTGCGACAATAACCACATAAGTGAATGTCATGTATTGATAAATTACATTGCATGTTTTATTTCACATATCACTAACTTTCTCTATGCACGATGGTAGGCAACGAAGCGTTGATACTTCTTCCAATGAATCGACACCCCAAAGAGGTATGACAGCGTATTCATCGAGCAAAAATATATACTCAACTACCTAGTGGCTCTTGAGGACTTTACCTATTGGAAGCCTTACACCTCAAGGACAAGGGGAAGGTCGAGACGGGGAAGACAAGGGAAAGACCCCGATGGCCTCCTTGCCCTGCTAAATAGGAGGTTATTTCGGACTGGGACAAGCCTCTACATATCCTAGAAGCCGAGTACTGGGTGGCCATCGCGAAAGCCAAAGCTCGCAGGGGGATACAAGGGAAAGGCACCAATAGACCCAAATGCATAGGCATATGACAGTAAGCCTAACTTCTTTTCCATCCTCAGTATTTTTGATTCCAAAAGACATACATGATTCTTATTTGTAATTCGGGTTGATGATTCATGTATATTACTTTTTGTATCGTAAAAGTAGTGAGGCAACACATATGCACTTAACCAAACTCTAAGGGCTATGCAATTCACACATTTACTACTAAATATTATGTCGGGCTCAAAATTGATAGTTACTTATACATGAATTATGAATATAATGTGAGGCACACTAGTCAAATTCGAATGTTAATAGTTACCTGTTATTTCAAAACTACCGAAAATGCACAAATTTTGGAAAAAAATTATATGCTTTTTATTACTATGAAAAATTAATATCTTTACTATTATAAAAATATGAGTTGGTGGTTGTCGGCCCGTTCTCCCTCCTCTCTTCTCAGCCGTCCGATTAAAGATCAGTCGTCCAGATCCACATATAGATAGTTCTTCCGCTCCTCGTAGAAAAGGTCGAGCCAACACGTGGGCCGCACTCTTCTTCTCTTCCCCCGCATCCTCTGCCTCCCGCAATCACTCCACCTCCCGCAACCGCCGCCTCCTCTCCCTCGAACCCTCATGCCGTGCCTTCTCATCCTCAACGCCGCCACCAATTCCTTCCCCGTACAGCAGCGTCTGGTCGTAGTCCCCCAACTTCCCCCAGCAGCATCGCATCCCCTCATCGCCGCCTCCCCAACGCATTTGCCCACCGCCTCCTCTCCCCATCTGCCCGTCTCCGCACCTCCACCCCCGCAACTGCTGGCTCCTTCTCCCCCGAACCCTCGTGTCGCGCATCCTCCTCCTCGGCGCCGCCACCAATTCCTTCCCCACGCGGCAGCATCCGGTCGCAGTTCCCCAACTTTCCCCAGGGCATCGCCACCAATTCCATCTCCCATCACCCCTCCAACCAGCGGCACGACGCTCGGTGACAGTAGCCAGTGGATCGGAGAGAATGGCACTCAGCGACAACGACCGGTGGATCAAAGAGAAGGGCACTCGGTGATGGCGATGGCTTTCTCTTACTACGCCCGCCCATGGGGCTCTCCCCCGCCGTCGCCACTTAGTGGTCGCTTACCCGGTGAGCCTATCTACCTTCTCCTGCTCTCCACTCGAAGCCTGTCGCACTGTCTGGTGATTTTGGTCTTCCAAACTGGTCGTCAAAGTCGGTGTCGTGGTCGAATGGGGCCATGGTCGAGGGGCCATGGTCGAAGTCGAAGCCGTAGTTGAAGGGGGCCGTGGTCGAAGTCAAAGATCCGTGGTCGAAGTCAAAGGGCTGTGGATGAAATCAGTCCATGGTCGAAGTCGAAGGGCTGTGGTCGAAGTCAGGCCGTGGTTGAAGTCGAAGGGTCATGGTCGAAGTCTAAACGTGGTCGAAGGGGACAGTGATCGAAGTCGAAGGGCCGTGGATGAAGTCGGTCCGTGGTTGAAGTCGAAGGGCCGTAATCGATGTCAAAGGGTCGTGGTCGAAGTCCAAGCCGTGGTCGCAGTCGGGGCCGAGCAGGCTGGCACCGACAGTCGGGCGATATGGCACAAGTGCACCGGAGGCTTGCCAACGTACGACCACCAGCGATGGTCGACCGCTCCCGACCTACGATCACGCGCGATGGTCGATGGCTTCTAACTTACGACCACGAGGTGTGATCGACGATTTTTAATTTACGACCATGAGCATTGGTCGATGTGTTTCGAGTTACGACCACAATGTGTGGTTGATGTCTTTCGACTTACGACTACGAGCGATGGTCAATGTATTTCGACTTACGACCATGAGGTATCCTCGATGGCTTTCGACTTACGACCACGAACGATGTTCGTCGGCTTCCGATGTATGACCATGAGCCATTGTCGAAGGCTCCCGATTTAGGATCACGATCGATCGTCGAACGCTGCCAACTTACGACCACCAGTGATAGTCGATCGCTCCCAACCTACGATCATGCACGATGGTTGAAGGCTTCCGACTTACGACGACAAGGTGTGCTCGATGGCTCCTGACCTACGACCACGAAGTGTAGTCGATGTCTTCTAACTTATGACCACGAGGTGTGATCGACGGCTTTTGACTTACTTGACGAATTTAAAATTTTTTAGAACATGTTTGTATGCATATTCTAAAAATTTTTACCACCCGTGAGTTTTAAAACATGTAGTATGATAAATTTTAAAAATCCGTAGCAACGCATGGGCATTCAACTAGTTTAAAGAAATGACTCTGTTTACTCTGTTCAGCATGCAGGCATCTCAATTGTCTCAATCCCCGGTCCAATTGGTGACAGAGACTCTGTCACCAGTCCAATTGGTGATGAAGTTCTGCACGCTGCCACACAAGACTTCATGTAGGATTATCGCCAATTCAAATTGCGACAGAATTCGGTTGCCATTTCGAATGGCGATTGATGATTATTTCTATAATTTTGAAGTAATGGTATATTTATGTAATATTAATAAAAGATATATTATTTAAAAAATCAAAAGAGAAGTAGGGATGAAGCTGTTCACGAGCCACAGAACAAATGCCTAGTTTGGGGGGGGGGGGGGGTATCCACGTGTCGGATGATGCCTCTGTAATAAATGGTTTTTCACCAAGGCCTTGAAATTATTTGGGACACAAAGGAATTATACAGAAATGAAAATCGCCAAGCAAATTGCGTGAGACAGACCACCAACGGAACCACTTAACCCCTTTCACGAAAGTAGAAATGAACATCTAACACTTGGACCAGCTCAGGGAATTCGTATTAACTACCACACATGGTTTTTGACTACAGCTAATATTTTTTAATTAAAAATAAATAGTAATAGCTGAAAGAAGAATATTTTAGAAGGACACGAGCGATGAAAAAAGTGAAGAGATATATATGTAAGACAAGAACGAGAGAAGTGAGATATGTGATACTTCTATGACTACCTGCCTTATCTCCAGAACAAGACAGCAGCTAGAAGAGTGAAGAAACTGCTTCAAAAAGATAGATGTTTATATTAATTTTTGATTTCTTCAAATAGAAACTAATATGAACGGGGCTAAGTAGCCCCCACAAAGCAACCATGTCAATGGCCATCATCCCAAACGTTTAAGATAAAAACATAAACAAAAGCAGAAAGAGAAGGCATGCAATACTTATCAATCTAGTGCCGTTGGTCCATCAGCATAACATGCTCATCTGTGCAAACATCAGATGAGTGGAGATAATGTTCTGAACTTAAAAGTCAAAAAAGTATTACATGCATGTGATAATGTTTTAAAATAAACTGGTGGACGTTGTTCCAGAACGGGAGTAAGAAACATACAGGAATTAGTGGCCATTAAGCTATCCAGAGGGGAAAATTAAGCCCAAATGGCGCAGCACAACCAAATTGGCAATAGGCTAATCATGCAGTGCACGAAATCGTTAGGTCTTAATGCCCTTTCAGTGTAGAACACCAGAGAAGCCGATGATCTAACACACATGTATATTGATCAATGCGGGTGTATAAATACATGTACAAGGGATGGAGCAACTCAACTGAAACAGCTACAAACAAGGGATATTAACCAAATGAGACCGAGTCATGGGCGAGCATGCAGAACGTGCATGTCATGCCATGCATGATCGCTAACATTCAGGAAACGTGCGACAAATTTGATGTTGATATGCGGCTCAGCAATCGCTAAACAATATAACTATAAACAAGCCCATAGTGCATAATTGACGAAAGGAGTAGGAAGAAAATGGTACGAATCTGACAACATGACAATTGAATTCATCATTTTGCAGATTATTTACTGCCGCAGCACCACAGAAGGGTTACCATGTTGGTCCTACACAAAGGCTTGAGAGGCTGAACCTAAAACTTCAGAGTTAATGGACCATTTGGAACACGGGAATTTCACAAGAATATTCCAGAAAACAGTTTAATTTCTGCAGAAATCGGGAAAAATTCCTGCGTTCCAAACGGACCTTAAATATTTGATATTTCATAGACACAGCAGCTAGCAGGTTTGGGGCTAAGTCAGCAATACACTGCCCATGGATCCACCTATCTGCCCAAAACAGCGTTCTCGAGCCATTACCAACCTCAGTGATCAAAGCAATCGAGAAAAAAGCCTGCACCTGAGATGGTACTTGAAGAGGTAGAGATGCCCATGGGCGGTGAGGTTCTGTTTTTTTGAGCCAAACCCACCTCATTCTAAGAGACCAAATCAACCGCTTAAGATCTGAGATCCCTAGACCTCCAAGGTCAACAGGCCTGCACACCGTACTCCAAGCCACTAAACAATGTCCTCCCTGTGCATCTCTACGACCTCTCCAAAGAAAGCCCCTCCGAATTTTATCCACTTCCTTGATAACCCAATTTGGAAAATCCACAGCCATAGCCAGATAGATAAGCATTCCTGTTAGCACATATTTGACCTGAACTAAACGTCCAGCCCTTGTCATGAGATCAGCTTTCCAAGCTGGTAACTGATCTGCCAACCTATCAATAAATGGCTGAAAGTGTTCTTTCTTAAGCTTGGCCAAAGAGAGAGGTAAACCAAAATTGGCACCGTACAGGAAGGGCTTTCTAATAATACTTGGGTCACGGATCTGCGTGGAGCTCTCTCGGTGGTAGCTCTGGTTGAGTTTCTGCAGCTTTGGGATGTTCTGTCGGAATTTTCCTTGCAACCTGCTGCCGAGGATAAGCATGTGTGGAGATTCTCATCCAACGGAATGTACTCGGCCAAATCAGCATATGAGAGTCTTTTTTTGGGTGCTCAAACCTTTGGACCAGTAGAGATCATTTGGAAGACTTGGGCGCCGGCTAAGTGTCATTTCTTTATGTGGTTGGTTGCTCATAACCGCTGTTGGACAGCAGACCGCCTGGCGAAGCGAGGGCTGCCTAAGCCTGAGCAATGTCCGCTTTGTGATCAGGAGGACGAGGATATCAATCACCTCCTCACATCTTGTGTTTTCGCAAGACAGTTCTGGTTCCTCTTCTTGCGACAAGTTGGGCTCCACTCTCTTGCTCCTCAACCTGATGACCGATCCTTTGTGGCTTGGTGGGAGAGAGTCAGCGCAGCAACGTCCGGTCTAGTTCAGCGGGGCCTCAATTCTCTCATCATCCTAGGAGCTTGGCTCATTTGGAAGCACAGAAATCGATGTGTGTTCGATAAGGCATCCCCGAATATGACCCAATTGTTGATCTTAGCGGGGGAAGAGCGCCGCCTGTGGGCATTAGCTGGAGCTAAGGGGATCTCTCTCTTGACTGCAGCTATGAACCTAAGCGCCTAGTTCTTGTGGTTGTTTGTTTGGTCTTTGGCCCAGTGTTCTTGGGTCTGTGTTGCTGGTTGTTGTTGGTGTTGGGTTTGTGTCTGTTGTATCTGGGATTCTAGCCCGTTTTCTTCTTATTTCAATGAAATGCAGCTCTCCTGCGTTTTCGAGAAAAAAAAAATATTTGATATTTCACCTATATACACCAAGACAGTACCTATGCGCTGTGCCCTTCTGCTCTTGAGACATAATCCAGGAAGTAATATCTATGATACGCTATTTTGTACGGTTAAAAGCAGCAAACTAGTTTTGTTGAATTTACATCTTCATGTGATGTTAAAATAGACAGTACAAGCACAGATGTACTCTTTACTAATTTCATGTGCATGCTAAGTTGCTAACATCGCTACAAGCAAATATTATCCTTTCATATACTAACTAACCACAATATAATCATGAGTTGCCTCAAACTTCCTAAGCATACACGTTATTACATTCATACAACGGAAACACAGAACCAAGACAGATAGAGCAAAGACCACTGACGTTGGTGGCATGCATCAGACATCTCCAATGAAGATTCATATCTTCTCCTAAAAGGTGGAATTTGTAAACTAATTCCATGTACAGGTTAAAAAAACTATTTCCATGTGGTTAAAAAAACTATTTCCATGTGGTTTACGTTTGCTAATATTTGATGAAATACCAAATACTCACCTTAGGTTGGAGCATGACAGTGACAGCAAACCAAGAAGGGCAATAAGATCACATTGTCCCCGTTAATAATATGTACAGCTTATATAGAAATTAAATATAACTAAGTATATGGGTTCCACGTCAGGATTGAATGTCAACTAATAAAAATAAATATGCAATTATGCAACCATAGACATTATATCAGCTGCTTCTTTTCTTATCTCCCTTGTCTCACAGAAAAACAACATCACCATTTAAAACTAAATGACTAAATATTAGAAACAGAGCTTTCACACTGCTTCATTTCTTAGCTCTTCGGTTAGCTTTTAACTAAGACTGAATGTTTACAGTGGTATATGAATATTTGGGACAAAAATAAATATTGACCGAACAGGTATAGCAATTTCTTTTTCAATTTTTGGTCGAGGGATGTAAGATTTTCCATACCCTATACCTACAGGATAACACTTGCTATCCCAAAACCAACAGATGAAATAGAAGATAAGGGTTCGATGTTGACAATCAAGAGATCCAAGGTTTTTCCTAAAGAAACAATGTACTTATGTACAAGCTGCATACGGAAATGAATATCCATTATCGGTTACCTTTAAGTTGTAATGATCAAAAGTTGGACGTTATGAACCTGTTTGCATTCAACAAGGCTAAATTATTCACCAATCCTGGCTGTTCAATTGGTGCATCTTATTTTGCCAGTTCAATTTGCTTCAGTAATTAAACCTAATATTCATAGTGAAATGTTAAGTTTCATGAAAGAGCTTTTATTTCTAAAAATCAAAGCATATAGTCACTTGTAATTAGACTAAAAGCACATGAAAGATGAAATTCCTCAAAAAGAATTTTTGCACTAATGAAGGACACTGACAGGAACTACATAAATAATCAGGATAGCACTCATTCCATGTGTCAGTAATTGAAAAATGAAAACATTGAAGGAGCATAATGAATATGGGTGGGAAAATAAAACATAGATAGACAGGAGAGTAAGAAATATATGTTTCATTCATATGCTTATAGACAGATGATATTCAAGAAGCAGTTACTTGCATGGAGTGTCTGGACTACCACAAATAATAAAGTTTTCCAAGGGAATTGATCTTACATTGGACAACTGGACTGGAAGAGAGCCTTCAATTTGAATTTGCCATGGTTATCCATAGGGCAAAGAAGAAATATTTTCCTTCCATTAGTGACTGGCTAGATAGCTTGGCTTGATTTTTATCTTTTCGTTGTAAAAATTTGTAACTTTTGTCATATATATTAATACATATACAATAGGATCCTTTCCTAGTGTTTTCATTAAAAAAAAAGCAACAGTTACATGCTCTAATTGTATGTGTACCATTTGAGAGTTGTAAACTTAAATTACCATCCAGAAATATGCATTCGTTATTAAAATGTCAATGACTACTCTATTCAATACTTTCTCTACTTTAAGCAACATCATCAACTAATAAAAAATATATATTAGCTCTGATGGATTGTAAAAGAACAGAGTAAAATATAATATTGAGTTGCACAACACATTCTGGACAAGAAAAAAAAACATTGTTGGACATGGTCATTTAGTTGAGGTTATCTTTTTGCTACATAACAGACAAGCTTCAGTCTTACCTCCTCAAGTTCAATATCTTCCGTATCATCATTACTTCTGCCGATTCTTGGATGACTTGGAGCTGAAAGAAATTCCTCTCCTGGGCCAGAAGTTTACTTGGTCGAATGAGAGGGATGTCCCCACTTTGGTCCGGTTGGATCGGGTCTTCATGTCATCTGATTGGGATCAATTGTTTCCCGACTGCATCCTTCAGAGTTCTGCTTCTTTGGTTTCAGACCACTGCCCTTTAATCCTTGATCTGAGGGCTAATGTTCAGGGGAAGCGGCGTTTTCACTTTGAAAGCTACTGGCCAAAGCTTGATGGCTTCTTGCAAGAGGTGCAAAGCTCCTGGAGCAAACCAGTGGTAGCTTCTTGCCCACTGCAAATCCTTTCCCTAAAGCTAAGAAGACTTGCAAGGGACCTGCAATCTTGGAGCCAAAAGAGAGTAGGGAATGTTAAGCTGCAGCTCCGGTTGGCCACGGAAATCTTACACCATCTTGAAATTGCCCAAGATGTCCGAGTGCTGTCCTGCGAGGAGGTGTGGCTGCGGCGGCAACTGAAGCGGCATGCACTCGGTTTAGCATTTCTAGAGCGCACCATTGCTCGCTTACGCTCCAGGTTGGTTTGGTTGAAAGAGGGAGATGCAAATACTTCCTTCTTTCATCAGCAAGCTAGGCACAGAAAGAGAAAGAATTTCTTGGCAAAACTCCAAGTGGGGGACAAACTTGTTACCAGGCATGAAGACAAGCAGCAGGCTGCTTATGAGTTCTACTCAAGTTTGCTTGGCACAGTGGCTCAAAGACAATGCTCCTTAAACCTGCAGTCCTTCTACCAAGAAACTCATGATTTGTCAGCTCTGGAGCAGGGTTTCACGGAGGAAGAGGTGTGGGCAGCAATTAAATCTCTTCCTTCAGATAAGGCACCGGGACCGGATGGGTACATTGGACGTTTCTTCAGAACTTGTTGGAGTATAGTGAAGGTGGATCTCATGGCCGCTCTTAGCAAGCTGTTACAGGGTGATGTCAGTAGTTTGTTCCTTCTTAACTCGGCGTACATCATTTTGCTTCCGAAGGATCCAGAAGCGTTGCAAATCAAGGATTACAGACCTATAAGCTTGGTTCATAGTTTTGCAAAGCTGGTCACCAAAATCCTGGCCAATAGGTTGGCTCCAAAGCTCAAAGAATTGGTCTCTCCAAATCAGAGTGCTTTTGTCCAAGGGAGATGTATCCTTGATAATTTTATTCTGGTTCAGCAAACAGCTAAAGTCCTTCATAGACAAAGGGATCCAAGAGTTCTCCTCAAACTGGATATTTCAAAAGCCTTCGATTCGGTGGCTTGGTCCTTCTTGCTGCAAGTTTTAAGCCATTTGGGTTTTGGTCCAGTTTGGTGTAACTTACTATCCAAGCTCCTGCGGTCCTCTACAACTCGGGTGATGGTAAATGGTGTGCCGGGAGAACTCATTCAGCACCGTCGGGGGCTTCGGCAAGGCGACCCCTTATCCCCGATGCTGTTCATCTTGGTAATGGATGTGCTCAACTCTCTAATTAATAAGGCGAGTGAGAATGGTCTTTTGCAACCCCTTCTTTCTAGAGGACCTAGTCAGCGGGTCTCTCTTTTTGCTAATGATGTGGTTCTTTTCTTGCGGCCCTGTTTGGAAGAGTTTGAGTTGTTCCAAGAGATTCTCCGGGTCATTGGAGAAGCATCGGGGTTGATCACCAACTTAAGCAAGTGCTCGATGTCCCCAATCCGCTGTCACCAACAGGATTTGGAAATAGTGCAAGGATCCTTTCCTTGCAAAGTTCAAGAGTTCCCTTGCAAGTATCTCGGGCTCCCGTTGTCGATCAGGAAACTCCCCAAATCTGACTTTTACATGATAATTGACAAGATTGCTGATAAGCTGCCTGGATGGAAAGCTGCCATGATGAACCCAGCTGGCCGAGCCACTCTTATTCGGGCGGTGCTCTCAGCAATTCCTATCTATCCTCTCTTTGCGCTGGATTTTCCCAAATGGGCCCTTAAAGCAATTGACAAGATTCGTAGAGCTTTCCTATGGAAGGGTCGCAAGAGAGTAAATGGTGGGCACTGCCTTGTTTCTTGGGACCGGGTCAAGAGACCTTTTGAGCTTGGCGGATTGGGCATTCTTGATTTGGAAATTCTCGGTTGGGCGCTGCGCATGAGGTGGCTGTGGCTCAAAAAGACCCAACTGGATCGCCCTTGGGCTAGTTTGGATATTCAGGTGCACCCCAATTCGGCAGCAATGTTCTCCATTTCACTCACCTCTATTGTGGGAGATGGCTGCATGACCCTCTTTTGGTGTGATAATTGGCTGCATGGCAAGTTCTTAATGGATCTTGCCCCCCTTCTTTGTGCGCATGTGCCGAACAGAATTGTCAATCAAAGGACGGTCCAAGAAGCTCTAACAGATAACACTTGGGTTCTTGATATTAGAGGCAGTCTTTCTACTCCAGTCTTGGAGGAGTTTCTTGGTCTTTGGGATGTCCTCGGCCGAGTGAGGCTCACCCCTGGTGTTGTTGATCAACATGTGTGGAAGCCATCCTCCTCGGGTAGGTTCTCAACTAAATCAGCGTACCACCGTTTTTTTTGGGAGCGGAGTATGAACCATGGAAGGAGATCTGGCTAACCTGGGCCCCTCCTTGTTGCAAATTCTTTATGTGGATAGCTTCGCTTAATCGCTGCTGGACTGCTGATCGTTTGGCCCGTCGTGGTCTTGTTCACCCTGAGTGCTGCCCTCTGTCTGATCAAGTGGATGAAACTATTCAGCATCTTCTCACTTCTTGCGTGTTCACTCGAAGTGTTTGGTTCTCCGTGCTTACTCTGGTGGGATTGCAGCGGCTAACTCCAGGCCCAGATGATTTGGTATTCACCTTGTGGTGGCGTCAAGCCTTGCATCAAGTCCCTAAACAGCAGCGCAAGGGCTTTAATTCTTTGGTCGTGTTGGTGGCTTGGCAGGTTTGGAAGCATAGGAATGGTTGTATTTTTGAAGGTGCCTCACCCAATGTCAGCATTCTTTTGCAAGACATTAGAGATAAGACATTAGAGATAAGGTCAAATTGTGGTGTATGGCGGGGGCCAAAGGCCTTTGTACCATTTGGCCTTAGGTGTTGTGTTTGTGTTTTGGTCGGTGGGCGGTTCCCTAGTTCTTTTGACCTTTTGTTTTTAGCCTCGCCTTTTTGGTGAGCTTTGTACGAGTCTTCTTAGACTCCTTTGTTCTTCTTCTTAATATATTGATGCGTAGTTCTCCTGCGTGTTCGAGAAAAAATCATTACTTAACCATGACGATAAGCAGAGATTAACAACATCCATAGCACTATCCATTGGTGAAAATCCATCAAAACTGATTAGTTGTCCAAACCTAACTATCTTCCCTAGATTAGTAGCGGGCGGTTCCTCTGCAAATTTCAGTAGGATGTCTTTCATAGCACTACACCAGATAGGACGAGCCATCTTCAAGAAGCAACACAAAGTTGTAATAGCAATCTTAAATGCTCCAATGTCAGACTCATCTTTGATCTTTCCCACCTCTTCCATGGAAATCGGAACCTCCAAGCTTCAAAAGTCCATACTTCTCAGCTAATTCACTAAATCCTGTAGAATTAATTCCATGTATGTTGTTCAAGATTTCATAGCATGACCAAGCTATATGCTAACAAATAATATTCAGTACATGATTGAGTCATCCAGTTTATTTCAAGTCATTTATGCATGTAGTACAAGAGACGTACCATCAACTTTTCCATCACTTCTGTAGACCTCCATAGCATTAAGACCAGCACCTTTCACGGCCCTGATGATTGCATCTGGATTCTTCAATGCCCATGGGTGAGCTAATGCAGATACACCCCCCAGTACGACTAATCAACTGCACCACAGTCTTAGCAAATGGCTCACTTCCTCTGCCGAAAACACACACCCCATTATTCACCAAACATTTGTTTCAGCATGAAATGCTCATTGGGATGTAGCATTACTTGTAGCACTTACATGGCATATGCAGAGCCGTCATCACCAAGGTACTTGTTAAATGCTTGCCTGACATTCTCTACATAACCTGCTTCAACCAAAGCCCTCGCTATATGTAGTCAACCAAGTGCCACTCCCTCACCAGCAATTTTAGTTACATGCTCCCACTTTATTGGCACCTTCAACCTATTTAGCTTTGCCAACATATTCTTTGCGTGTAAGTATTGCCCGCCTCTAATGTTCGATAGCATGCTGTCCAATTCATCAAACCTTTACGATAGCATGCTGTCCAATTCATCAAACTTTGATGGACCACACATACCATAGTATGCAAGAATGTGAACAGGCTCACCAGTACCAGCAACTTCCCTTTTAGACGATGAAATTAAGGGAAAATTATATGACCAAGAAAGGACAAAAGGCAATACATGCACACTGAACACAAGTGCAGTGAATTTCTAGACCAAAGATATCGCTAATAGCAATCACTCATAACAGATCAGAGAAAATGTTCTGTAATCAACAGTCAAGTCTATAGGGTGAATACATGAAAGGAGAAAAATGTTCCTAAGAGCATCTTTTAAAAGGTAATTAAATTTGACCTTCACAAACAACAATGCTAAGGATCAGCATTCTGTCCAATTTAAAGCAACAAATTGTTGCTAATATTAATTGATTCAACTCATATATTTCACCTCAAATGAGGCTTTGCTTACAAGAAGTACACCTGCTGGTTTAGCAAATATATCAACTTCGGTGTACAGGCTGTCGGTTTGGCTTTACTGACTGACATGTAAACACTAACAGAACCCTCCAATATAGAATCAAGGTAGCTGCACGACAAGGCAAATAAAAGGTGCTAGTATATTTATCTACTACAACTTCCTTACAGGAAAGGTGCGACAATGCAGTCTTGTTCACTGCCATCAACAGCAGTGGTACAAGAATGAAGAATCTTTATATGAAAGATCTTTATTTGTATTATGACTTCTGAAATGTTGTTTACAATAGCCATTTCATTAGAAAGGCAGCATTATGGGGAATTAAAATAAGGATCAGACAACTTGCACAACCACAGATCTAACTAATGAGGGTATGCATCCAATATGATGATTGATTTACTAAATTACATTGTATTGCTGATTTCCATTCTAAACGTGACAGGAATGGTCTTTGTGGGCAAAGCGAAAAGGCTCTTACCTCCGAGAATATATTGCACTTATTTCAACACCAGGTACTATTCTTATGCCAAATTTGTGAGCTGCTGACACAGCTGCTGGTATACCAGCCATAGTATCATGATCTGTCAGGGCAAGAACTTTCACATGTCCTACCGACATAAATAATTTAGTCATTCTTATTTTCATAATTCAAAGTTGTGACATGCACCCAATAAGACAACAATATAACCGGCACGCAGCCGCAACAGGAACTTTGGGGAAATAAGACATACATGGAACAATTCCTGAGAAAAAAATACTGCACTTAAATCAATTGCTTTATCCGAGAGAAAAAAAGGAGCTGAACCTGCCAACGCACTCAGCAGATGACCACTTCATTTAACTTTGAACGAACTGGTAGCCTGATCATCGGATCAAAGGGGTGTTAATTGTTAAGGCCTTGAAACGAAAACACAACCTTCCTTTAAGATGCTCCAGTACAGCATTTTAGCTAGTATATCAACAGGTTAAAAAACGCAGGCTATGAGGCTACAAGCCAATATCAAACCAATAGGCACATTACCTATTGCTACACAGGCCAAAAGATGATAAGGCAATGCTTGGATAATTCTGGGAGAGCCCATACAGCACCGCACAAAACCGCTAAGAGTCACCAGACCTCACGCATTTCCTCAAACACCTACCGGTCAAGCGGAGGCGAGGCCAGAGCGGACTTGCCACGTTGCGGTGGGCGCGCTCGACGAGCGCGGAGGGGGACAGGAACCCGTGGCTGTGGTTGGAGTGGGAGTGGAGCTCAAACAGCATGTTGCCTCCGCGCGCGGCTTGGGGCGGCAGGAAATCGCCCCCGGGCGCGGACGTAGTCGAGGGCCAGCGTGGCAGCGTCTGGTCGGCGCTGGCTGCTTCTTGCTCCTGCAGTCCTGCTCGGCTTCGCCGTCTTCTTGCGTCCCATGTCGGGTTTTGGGAGAGACGGTGCCTAAACCACGTTAATGTTCATATTTATTTACAAATACAAATATAAATTCAAATATTTTTCAAATACAAATAAATGTTGTAATGAATACGAATTTGAATCAAATATATACTTAATTCGATTGGATCCAGATATCTTTATAACTTATGTAGTATGAAGACATTAATGACATTTTATCCTCTTACAATCACACTTAATCATTCTAATCCATTTACTTCACGTAAAAAAAATAAGAATTCACGTTCAATTAAAAAACTTATCAAAATAATTAATTATATTATAATAAAATATACATATTATTTTGTCAAATATGAATACCGATATAGATAGTCTAGGTAAAATAACATTTCGGATGGTAAAAGTTAATATCATATTTGCATCTATTTTTTGCTAATTCGAATATGAATACGAATAGGATAAAAATTGTTAATTGAATAAAAAGTCTATACAATATTCACATCCTATTAAATTTGATAACTAAATAATAGATACCACTATTCACCCCTACCTGGCGGCTTCGCTCGTTGTTGTTTCGGTCACCGAGGGAGTCGGGGAGAATTTTGCTCGCCCTGTGCCGCTTCAGTATATGGAGCAATTTCATCAGCTGTGGATTTTAAAGTTCGAATTTGTTGGTTTCAGTGTTATATCTGAACTAGTTTTTTTATATCTTCATTCTTCAACTTAAAATTATAATGTGTAGTAATAAGCAAAAAGAATGAGACCTATATGGTAGTGCTTCAACTAGCTTTTGATTTAAGCTTCTGGCTATGATTTTTGACTAAAATTACATTATAACGGCTATTAACTTTTTTGAGAAAAAATTAAAAAAAGAGAAAAATCAAGGACAATACAAATGAATAAGGGAAAAAGAAAAACAAAAAAAAATCCAAAAAGTTAAAATAAGCCAAAATTAAAAGTCGATGCTTTCCAGGAGACTTCTGGCTTAAATAAATCAAAAGCCAAAAAATCAGAAGCTAAAACCGTTTGAAGCGGGGCTTACACGGATCACATTATATAGCATACATATTTTTGAATCAAACTATGTCAATAGTATTATGCAAACAAAATAATCGTTTTTGGCACGCATCGTATACTAATGTTGAGGCAAATTTTACAAGAAATTATGTAATTGATTAGATGATGTCTATTGTGCATCCCACTCCTTCCGTGTTTTCGTGATCCTAGCACGAAATTACTGCAGTACGCAAATTTGTTTAAGATATTTTTTAAGAAAAAACTTGAATTATGTGAGGTTTTTATCAGATGATCTCGTGATTATAATAAAATCGGAAGATTCACTATTAACAAAATAAAAATCTAGGTACAAAGTAACATTTTTTTAAGGATGAAGACTAGTCTTATGTTTTTGCCACGGTGCAAAAAAGGATGTGCTTCAATTGGATGGCCATGGATTGATCTGTGTTCTCATTTCAGTCGATAGGCAGGGCTTCCTGCTTTTGTTTTTTATTTTTATTATAATAACTAGCTAAAGAACGGGCTAAAGATGCTTGAGCTAGTCATCTGCTCATCAAAGAAAAACCTATTATAGGCAAAGGCATACCCCAAAATGGGGGTGGGGGTATCAATTGGTTAATAATAAATACAGCCTTCAGCTGGTTATATGGACACTTAGAACATCTCCAAAAGATACTCTATATGGCTCTTAATATTTAAATTTTAGAGTTGAAGGGTAAGAAGTAGCTCCAACAGATTCCCAAATAGACTCCCAAAAATAGAACACACCCAAAAAATTGGCTCTCGCTCTCTACTTATAGAGGATGATCTAGGCTCCCAACATTTGCTTTTTCGGTTTAGGTATCTGTTGGAGGGAATGATTATTTTGGGACTTTATATCGTGATTAGGATCTGTAAAAAGAGATTTAGGGTGTGAATTTATTGGGCATCTCTTAGAGATGCTCTTACAGCCCACTTATCAGCCTATTCATATAGTAGTTTACAGCCAACTGAAGGCTGTATGACCCACCCCTTTCTCTCACAAAGTTTCTTGGTTCTTAGAGCAAGTCTTAGGGCGTCTCCAACAGCTGGCTATTTAGTTAGCTAGATCTGATGTGGCAAGGAAAAAGTAGGAGAGAGAGTAGTCACTAGCGACGAGCAAATAGCTGATCTATTTCACGTAGTCCAAGAACATAAGAGAGAAGCATGTGGGTCCAACAGTATAAAATAGTCTTTACTTTTGTCTCTTACCTCTACATGAACTGACTATATAGCTTGCGAACGCCCTTATAATACAGCCTTCAGCTGAGTCTTGTCAGAGACGAACCAAGAACGCGGTTCAGGGATGGACACCAACTGAAGAACCTGGAAACAACGAGTAGCCAATAAAAGTTGTTTCTGTCTATAAATCCGGAGTTTGAAATACACGGCACACTTTCTATGAGCACAGCTGGGTCTCTGGGTTGCATTGCGTGCCCAACATGACGGGTGGTGTTAAATTGAAGCGCGCCACAGCCGATTGCATGGCCTGGCATGCCGGGGAGCGCCGCGGCCCTGCCACACCCGACCGATGGATGCTGTTAAAAGCACAGGAGGCGAGGCCAGAGCGTCAGAAAACAACACACCAGGCATGATCGAGCAATGAATGACACTACTATCTTGCAGATGCATGCATCGCGAGCAGTCCATATATCCATATACAGATATACTACTGCTGCTGCTACTACTACTACTATCTTGTTTTACATAGGGCTTTCGCCGAAGGTGCTACACCGTCCCAGTTGTTCCCAGCACAGCTAGCGTCACCGTGCTGACTTATCACCACGAAACGAGTCCGACATCGAGCTAATACCTAGCCTACTACTACTATGTACTGTGACGGCCTGAACCCCCTGATCGTTACAGATCTCAAGATGCCTACTGCTATGTAGTTTCAGTCTGGTTTTGTATCACAAAGCAGAACAGATGTGTTAACTCCTGCAAATCTGAATCAGGCGTCTATTTCGGCTGTTGCTGCTTTTTCCTGCCCGGGATACATCTTCCCCTGATCCCGTCCTCCCCTTCCATCTGTTCGTCCGTTCTCTCCTCACTGATCGCGCCGACGCCAGGCCTCGAGCTCCTGAAGTTGAACCAAAAGTTAGCAGCAATCGACTTATTTGCATTTATGACACACACGGTTTTTTACTCCGAAAATTAAATCATTCTATTTATTTTTATTTTCAGAGAAGCTAAAAGCTAAAATCCTACAAGAACAGGACCACTGGCTAGTTCATTTGCATGCAGACAGGTATGTGTGTATATGTAGACATATTCAGTTCTGCCCGTATGTAGGAGTATTGTGTACAACTACATTGATACAGAAATATCTAGTACAGCAACTCCAGTACTAGCTGGGTTCGAACCAGCTTAAAGTTGGCTTATAATTATATCATCTACAGTAACTATCTTTTAAATAATATATTTTTAAGACGGGATCAATAAAAAAATTTTAGTAAAAAATATACTAAATTCAATTGTATCAACTAAAATTATATGCAACTATTTTTTTTGTATATACTACCTCTTGCGAATAACCAGAATTCAAAGAACACATTTAACTTGACTAGCCAAGAGTGGACTGTGCATATATGGTTGGCGCATGCACTGCAACTGCAGCACGACGCACGGCACAATTCTCTGTCCAAATGCCAAAAACGTATATCATACAGCCAACGAGAACCCATGGAACAGAGACTACACGTTCGGTTCGGTACTTTCCGCAATAATGCTACTGATGTGCCATATGTAGGGCTGTACGTTCGGTTTTTCCGGTTTAATTGGTAAATACGGTTTTAGTATTTTAAAAAATACGATATTTTTCGGAATACAGTGTGATATCGGTAAATACCATTTTATTTCGGTACGATATCGGTTAATACCAATTTTACCAAACATTGCGCGAATTGCTAAACGCTAATTCTCCATTCTCGCACTCATCATTGCATCGCACGACACACCGAGAGCCGACAGCAAAGAATCGCCAATCTGGCAATCAGATTCATAGCAGCCACAAGCCACACCCACATAGAGATGGCAACGGGTAAATACCCATCGGGTATTGCCATTCCATACCCGTACCCGCTAGGTGTAAATTTACCCGTCAAGTTACCTGTATCCGCACGCGGGTAGGAAAATTTACCCATACCGCACTCGCGGGTATTACTACCCGACGGTAACCCGCACCAATAAGCATACCCGGTTCAACACATAAGAATATCATCAATTTAGACATTCATTAATCATACATGCCAAGCACAAAAGCGTCTAATGATCAAAATTAGTACATCACATAAATATACTTGACATGACTATATCAACATATGACAAACAAATAAATAATCAACAACAAGTAGATAATAAAATTAACATTTAAGTGGGATGTCTAGTTGTCTAATGCGGTATTCATTACTCATGGTAGGCGGTATGGGTAGTATATACCCACACCCGCACCCGCCTACCCGGCGGGTAGAGGATTTCGCCCAATAAGTACCCATGGGTACATAAAATTTTTCATACCTGTCTCTTTATCGGGTAAAACTCGTCGGGTATTCGGGTATGGGGTACCCATTGCCATCTCTACACCCACAGCCAGCCAGGCGCCAGCTAGCCATCAGTGGCTCAGTGCATGTGCAATTGTGCATCACAGATTCACAGTATTCAGAAATCAATCACAATTTGACAGCACTTCACAGTACAGTACACAGCTCACACTCAGTCACTCACAGTCTCCAGACTCTCCAGTCTCCACTCTGTCAACTACTCAGCCGGACTTCACACTTCACAGGACAGCAGTAGGCCAGTAGTGCAGCACAGCAAGTCAGCAAGACAGGCAGACAACAACTACTACTCTACTAGCAGTGTAGCACATTACATTATACATACTCCTAATTAAGTTACATCACCCTTAAAACTACAACCAATGTATTCATCTAAATTAGAATAGAGACTAGATTTTATGTAGTTGAATAGCATAGATAGAAAAGATCCTACGGTCATCCCATTCGAACCACGAGAAGAAATCCTACGCACGGCCCATATCCTTTGCTCTACAAGGCCTCAACAATCAATCAATCATCCTTTGGTATGGACGCCTACCTTGACTCCTTGAGGCGCCGAGCACCGAAGGGCGAAGGCCGAAGGAGGCGGAGGCGCGGACGCAGAGCACCGGAGCCCGAAGGAGGCGGAGGCGGAGCGGAGCACTGGGGGGCCATGGGGGTCCTGGGGGAGCACCGCCAGCGGATCTGGCGCGTGGCGAGGCGAGCCGACTGACGAGGCGAGGCGCCAACGGTGACGAGGAGCTCGATTCTGGCCTTTTGGGTCTGGGATCTGGCTACTAGGGTTCGAGAGCAGTAGAGCACCGCCAGCGGAGAGGAGTAGAGGAATGAGGAATCGGATCTGGCGAGGGGCACTCACTCGGTCTGGCGTCCGCGCAGGCGCAGCGCTAGGGTTAGCCGGTTAGGGTTAGCGATGCACGGTGCTGGACTGCTGGTGGGCTGCCGAGATCGCAGAGTTGCGTTGGGCTTTTCAGTTAGTTCGGTTTTTTCAGTTTTCCCTCGGTTTTTACCGAAAAAACTGAATTATACAAATACCCATTTTCTATATACCGAACCGAATACCGAAAACCGGTCAAACCGAGTTGACCGGTTCGGTTCGGTTTTTTCGGTTCGGTATTTTTTTGCACAGCCCTAGCCATATGGACATGTTGCTGCCATGTTTGGTTAGCGTCGTTCTAAACGATATGCATCCATGCATGCCCAGTTCTCTTGTTTTCATTTTTTTCAGGAGAAAGGACGACATGAATACATGCTCACTTGTTGACCTCTGGATATTCTGCCACGGCTAAAGTTCAAATTTCCCATTTAAGTCTTATTCTAAAGTGCTGTTAGTTTTTTAAGGTATTTAATTAAAGAAAAATAAATTCATAAGAAAAAAAAGAGAAAAATACTGTACTTGGTAATGCAAAGGAAAAAAATAAAAATATATATTAAGAAGCCAACGTATTGCCAACGGCTTTTAGCCAGAAATCATGGCCTTTTGGCTTAAGATTTTGCTCGGTTGGGCTGAAAAGCTATAGCTTGTGGTTGAATTGCACTGTAGCGGCTGAAATTTCATTGTAGTTGAAGGTGGCTTATTTGGCGTAATTAAATTTAAAAAAAAAAAATAGAAAAAAATATGCTAGCTCATCACGGACAACACAAATGAATATAGGAAAAAAAAGAACCCGCAAAAAAAACTCAAAAAAAGACAAAAGTTCATAAAAGACGAAATTTATGAATAGTAAAAAAATAAGACAGAAGTCAGAAGCTAAAGCCGAAACGAGCGGAGCCTAAACATGATGATACGTCTACATGACCCAGGGGCGGAGAGAGAGAGAGAGGGGGGCGGGCAGGGGCCTGGCCCCCCCAATGGTCCACCAGATGCATTAATAGGACCCCTTAATCACAGTCAATTAGTCAATTAGGCCCCTGCCAAAACCCAGCAGGGATAGTAATCCTGGCCCGTTGGCCCACGCAAAGAGGAAACGAAGAGTCACATTTATTCCGTGAATGCGAATCGACTACTCCGCGCGGCATGCTGGCTGCTGGGTGCTACGACTGTCGACTCGTCTCCCATCTCCATCTCCCATCTCGCCGTACAGAGGCAAGCCGGCAAAGCTGAGCAGAGGCAGAGCGCGAGCGCCGAGCGGGCGGGCGGGCGGCTGAGCAAAAAGATCCAAAGCGGCAAAGCCAGAAGCTACAGACGGCCAGGCAAAAGCAAGCCTGCAAGCAAGGACGCAATCACGCAAGGTGTCAATGTACAGTACGTCTCCACTGTCCACTACATTTAGTAGTTTATTTATTTATTCTTTTCACTGTTTCACAATCACAGATCACAAATCATTGTTAATTCTATGGTTAATTTCCTTTTCAATTTTTACCTTCAATTTAGGCATTTAGCATTTGATCAAGAATTCAAGATGAAGAGATTAAGAACGATCGCTAGTTTTTTTAAGCCGAGATCAAGCTCTGGCAATGGCATATGTGTTATGATTGAATTTATATGACAATATATATGCGTATGTTTAATTATATATATGTATGTTTAATTTTGTCGACATACGGCGTCCAAAGCCCATGACGCCGGCGCCTTGGTGGGTCGGCCCTCCTTGTTTGGATCCTGGCTCCACCCTTGACATGACCTGAGACTAGGAGGGATCTTCCTAGACATGACCAATCGAGTGACTAAGAAAGGCCATATACATTCGACAATGTGTCATTGACAAATCACACAGTATCACAAAAACTAATCACAGTATGTGTAACTAATAAACGAGGAAGGAATGGATTCGGGTAAGGTTACCTCTCTTCGTTGTACGAGTTGGACCGTTTGAGCGACGAAGGCAGGGGAGTGGCCCTGCCGCCGCTCTCCACGATGCTGCCGCTGAAGTACTCCTTTTCCTCCATCACCAGGTGGCCGAACCGTTGGCTCAGCTTGCCGCCCGCCTCCTCCTCCTCCTCACCGGCGCCGGCGCGAGACGCGAGACGGCTCACCAGGCCGCAGCTTCGCCTTGGCTCTGCTCGGCACTTAACCGAGCCGACAGCCGACCCGCATGAGATGAGCTGCAGAAACATTGAACCGGTCCTGTTCGGCTCGGTCTCATCACTGTGGCTCGGCTGCTGGGTGGGCGGCTGCTTGTCAGAGGAGGTGGAGGACGGCGGCGAAGTCTCCTCGATGGGCAGCTCGGTCGGCTTGGTGCGGGCCAAGACGGGCTTGTCAGGCCGGGCGATCCGAGCCGCAGCGGCTCGAGGGTGGTATGGGGACCCGAGCTTGTCGTCCTCGGGATCTTCTGCGGCATCATCCCGGTAGCCGTCCACGCACTGCTTGTGGCTGTGGGGGAGGACCCGCGGCTTTGTCATATACCTATCGGTTACCTGGAGGTGTTGGAACCGATCTGCAGGTTTTTCAAAAAAAAAAAGAAAGAAAGAAAAGTTTGTCAATTGAATGGTAGTACTACTAGTTCGGTAGATAGATGCTCATTACTTCAGATGATGCATGCTATGACCTCGCTTATTTGGGTTTGAACTTCTGGCACCACCGTTCATTAACCTAATAAAAGAGAGAAGGAATTCTTGCGTTGGCTGCTAAAGTCTTCACGATTTGCGATGTGGGTGCAGGAAGGAAAAGTGAAAGGTGTAAGAAAGCTGTACTTTGTGTTTGGCCGACACCCACGGCCCATTCATTTGAAAACGAGTTGACAATCAGAAGAGAGAGGGGGAAGAAAAAGAACACGCCTTTTGCACTGACAAGAATAGATGGCTTGGTTTTTTTTGGGAGAGGGAAAAGCAAGAATTTCTCTCATACTGGAAAGATGAATGGTGAGTAGTTTGCTAATTCTCAATTTACATGCATCATGCAAGTCATGGCCATTTTTCAGTACGATCAACAGTAAGGTGCCTCGACAAGAAACAATGGTGATAAAAAAAGACCAGGGTAGGGTGATGGTGGTCAATACCGGAAGAACAGCCAGGGAAGATCTCAGAGCCCTTGAGGACGTACTCCACGCCGTTCGACGGGTAGATCACATCGTTCTCTGACAAGTCGTTCCACACGTAACCGTTCTTGTAGTTCCTTCATATGAACACACGTATTAATGCACAACAATGCCTAAGCTGTAGTGATCTAAAAGTACATTGCCTGAGAAGAGAGGAAGAAAACCCAACCAGTCCAGTTCGTACCTCTTGCAAGACCATGAGAAGAGAGCAGGCATGCCTTTCCCCCTCAGCAGCGTGAGCCTATGCATCACATCTTCACAAAAGAAACATAGCAGCATCGATAAGAGACTAGCACATTGTAATTCTTAGGAAAGGGAGGACCATGCAGATGCATCTTACGCAAGAACAAGTTCCACCAATGTGCGTAGTGGTAGTACATGATGTGTGTGCAAGTATACCTTTGAGGCGAAGGGGCTGGTGTGGATGCTGCGCCAGCTCCATGAAGTGGGGGTGCTCCAGCTGCCCGTTCCTGCAGAGGTAGTAGATGATCTGCACCCTCCTCATCGGCCTCGCCGGCGCCGACCTCACCGACGACGCGTACGCCGGCCTGCCCCGCTCCGGGCTTGCCTTCATCCTGCTGCCCAGCTTCCTCCCTTCTGCTCCGCCGCTCGCCTCCATCCCTCTTCTTTGGTACTCCTCTCACTCTCACTCTCACTCTCACTCTCACTCTCACTGATCAGGGACTACAAACTCGGAGCTTTTCACTTCACACAACTGTCCACAAGAGCCGCAGCAGCAGCAGCAGCTATGAGAGTTGGTTGCCCCCCACTGCCCCACAGGTAGCTATGATAGTTGGTTGCCCCCCACAGGTTTTACGAGCGGAGACTAGAAGAGGAGGAGAGGAGCAGATCATCATACCACTATGATACATATATACATACGTGTGGGATGGGAATGGAATGAAACATCCAATTGTACCAAGCGCCAATGCTCTCCTTTTACACGCGCACACACACGGTCACAGAACCCTTCACTGCTATATAAAAGTCACGTCGCGCGCTTTCAACTATAACTCTTTACCGTTATATTTTGAGATTTTGTTTAGTCTCTAAGCGGGGTGTTGTTCCTATCTCCGAGTAGGTTATTATTTCAATTTTTGAGTAGGTCTCAACTATATTTCTTCTTCATCTAGGTCTCTTATTTCTAGGGCTATTTATTCCCCTATAAGTCTCATGATAAATAACATGCACTACACAAGCTATCTAAGCATGTAATACGTTAAAAACATTCTGTAACTTCTCTTTCTATATAGTAATTTCGCTGATTGTGCATCCATGGATTTTCCCGTAAATGTTTTCTATGTTAAATCTTTGTCTAACTATCCTAATTATTTTTCATTGTTTTTATATCTTGCCATGCCTTTTGCAACAGCTAGGTTTTGTGCCATCGAAGGTGGACACGTCGTTATTCATCTACAATCAACATGGGCTAGTTGTGTATATTCTGGTCTACGTGGACCGACTTGGTCATTGCAAGTTCTTCCTCGACAGCCACTGACGTGCTTCTGCAAAAACTCAATGCTGAATTTGCTATTAAGGACTTGGGCTCGCTTCACTACTTCCTTGGCATTGAAGTCTTGCCAAGTCCACGGGCATCATTCTCACGCAGCAGAAGTATGCATCTAAGCTTATGCATCGTACAAACACGCTGCAATGCAAACCAGTAACTACGCCCATGTTGTCCTCGGAGAAGATCTCAAAAGATGTTGGGAAACCACTACCGGCTACAGAGGTTACTAGGTATCACAGCACTGTTGGCGCTCTACAGTATCTTACTGTCACACACCCTGATATATCCTTGGCTGTCAACAAGGTATGTCGGGACTTACAAGCATCGACCGATGCTCATTGGAGTGCTGTAAAGCGAATACTCATATAACTCAAATTTAGTTGTAGAGATGGACTTAAGATTCAGCGATCAACATCAACACTAGTCAGTGCATTCACGAAAGCTGATTGGGCGGGCTGTACTGATGACAGATCAACATTTAATCACTACTGAAATTGTTTGGATTTAATCACTACTTGGAGAACTTGAAGTTTATCAGTCTTGTCCACCAGTGTATAAATCACTACTTGGAGAACTTGAAGTTTATCAGTCTCGTCCAACAGTGTTATGGTGTAATAAACTAGGGGCGACATATCTCTCCACTAATCTAGTTTTTTATGGAAGAACCAAACACATTGAAGTGGATTTTCATTTTGTTCGGGAGCGAGCGGCACACAAAGCACTTGATATCAAATTCGAAATGATCTCAACTTGGTTTCACCGACGTTGTGATTTGAGAGGACACGTTAAACGAGTAGATAAGGTCGTGGTAGATATGTTTCCATGGCATCCTAACCTCATGTATGTCATGTAATTATCTGTAATCCCCTGATCGATATGCTTCCTGTTTTACACGGCTGAATGCCGATATTTTCGGATTGGCAACAGTGCCGTCCAACACACAATATAAGCAGAGCAGCGATTACCCCGTTGGGTGCGCGTGGTCTCTCCCAATCATTCCATTGTGCGGAAAGAGGAAGGCAGAGGAAGAATTGTAGAGAAACGGATGCGATGCATGCAGCTAGGCAGGGCGTCATCGTGAAGCGTGTGCTACTGTTGCGCAATAAGTGCACCTGCCCCGCGCACCGTGTGCGGTAGCGCTGCATGCTACGCTGCCGCTGCGTGCCGCGCGCGGCCGGCGTGATGTGGACTTCTGCTGGGGCAAGGCAAGGGAAAGAAAGCTCGGAAAGGGGACCCCGCGAGCGCAGCATGGCCCTCCCTTCCTTGGGCTCGTCGTCTGTTGGTTGGTTCGTCACGTGGTTGAGCCAAGCGCTTGGATCGCCTAATGCCTTGCGCTCTATTGATCTGAAAAATAGTGGTTTATGGCTAAAATTATACTGTAGTTGATCGAAATTACACTGTAGCTGAAAGTGATTTATTTGACGTAATTAAATTTAAAAATTTTAAAATAGAAAAAACATGTTAGCTTATCATGAACAACGTAAATGAATACGGGAAAAAAAGAACAGACAAAAAATATAAAAAAAAGCTAAAAGTTAAGAAAAAAATGAAATTTATGAATAGTAAAAAATAAGTCAAAAGCTAGAAACTTAAGCTGAAATGTGCATGACGTAAACTTGTTTGCAACTGCGGTTGCAGTGAAATTAAGAATGCATGTAATGTAAGAGGAAGACAGGGTTAGGGAAGTGTGTTTTTGTAGCGTAGCGCGGTGCGGTGCGGTGTAGGGATTGCAGCTTTTGGAAACTAGCCTCGTTCGATCTGATTCGATGGGATGGGATGGGAAATGGCAGGCTAGGACGGTTGTTTCCACTAACCTGCTTTCATTTTGGTGGATCCAATGCATGCCTTTGCAAAACACTGCGCAGACTAATCTCAGGTCTGCTACAAGTTCGGCGTACTAGAATCCAAAAGCTCCATCCACAGCTCTGGTCTTGGTTTTCCTTTTTACCTCTGGCCTCTGTTAGTTAGTACTAGTACTAGCATGTAACACCTCATATAACCATACGAGATACTATTATGTAACGTCATCGTTAAAGGAAAGAATAAATAAGAACAACAAAAAAATCACAAAGAGTTTAAAACTTTATTATCTTTTTAATAGAGAATCAACGGAAACTAGAATAAATGTTTAAAATATGGGACCGGTCCACTTCTAACCAAATAAAGAACCAATGAAACAACACAATAATGGCAAACCACAGTGCTGAAAACTCGAGTGCTCACACCCATTTATGATGCTATCACTCCACTGACCTTTTACCTGAGACTGAAAAGAGCAAGCATGAGATTTAGAAATCTCAGCAAGTATCTAACAATGGTCGCAATACAGGAGTAAAGACAAGTAATGCAACCACGTGAAGTAAAGGACAAGCATCACAAGTAAACAACGGGTATAAGATGAAAGCAACGAACAACTGATATCGGAGATACTGTCATAAATTGGAGATGTGTATCATAGAGACTGTGTATTAAAAATAGTTGTTATATGACAAGTTATAGTAAATTATAGCAAGGGTGCCGGCGACCTCATCCCACATACCCGGTTATACGAGAATAGCCAGACACAACCTTGTCCTCGACTGTATAATCGCAGATGGGGTGTAATATCCTGTGTAACGAGAATGTATGGCCCCCCGTACGTTACCAGGTTGGGTGGAAATGACCCCTATATGTGGGTAGTCCCGACGTGATAACCCTTAGTTATTTATTTAGCGAATTATCCATGATTTAGTTAGAGAGTCATGAATGATTTAAGGTAAAATTATGAGGGTAACGATTTAATACAATGAGACCGAAGAGATATGATTGGTGATGTAACTGATACATCATGGACAGATCATAAAGTATGAATTTGAGGGACCTAAGAGATAGTGAGGATAAGGCTATGATAAAGTTATGAGAAGTGGAAAGGGGTGCTAGGGTTGAAAATGGAGAGTCATAGTCTCTGATATGAGGGCGATGTGGAATAATAATAAGATGATAGTGATATAGGGATTAACCTAAAGAGGTATTATAATATAGCTCACGCAAAATTATCAACCAATCAAGTTTTATTATGTGATAAGTGAATATTAGCCAGATTAACAGGTTTAATACATACATCTTTCATGGCTCAAATACAATATCGTACAATTAGTGAAACATAATATTAGGGAACTAAAACATAGCAGTCGTAATAACAAACGAGTGCCAATAATTTAAATCTAAGTCAAACATGTTCATATACTACCCCCTATTAACGATTTAAGCATAGATTCTAAAGCAATAATTAAAAGTATGAACTCTAGAACATTTCAACTGAACATCCTAATTAACATAGTGACAGGTGCAAATAAAATAACCTAGAACATCATGGCACGCATGCAATATTAAACGTCTATAAACAAGCAAATGTGAACGATATGATAATAACCAGACAGCACTAGTGATATGATATTGACCAGATACGCTTTAGTGACACGCTAGTGGGCAGGTAACTTTAGCGGTGTAATATCAATCAGGTAACTTCAGTAACATAGTATCAGCCAAGTAAATTTAATGGTACGATAGTAGTCAGGTGACCGTGATGATATGATATCCAGCAGGTAATTTAATGACATGATTTTAGACAGGTAAGTGTGGATGATATGATAATTATACTCAATGACAGGGTGACACGTAATTTGGAAACATGTGATTTGCGAAACGGAAATGTTATAGCCGTGAGGTACTTGCCTTGAAAATGCTCGCGGAACCGTTGCACAAAGGGTCCGAAATGCGCAATAGTCCGAATGCTCCATCTTCCGCTGTGAGCAAACCATTCAGCCGTGTGACTAGTTGATCGGTTGTGTAAACCACGACCCACTGCCTGACTCCTGACAACTCCGTGCGAACCACGATTCGGCTAAACGAATCTTACTCCCTGGCAAACGCTAGAGAAACCGCGCACGAAACGTGATTTTGGTCAGGTTGCAAACCGGCCGAACCTCGTCGGCACCGCACGTCGGCCGGACCGCCACCGTGCGCCGCAACCCACCTCCATGCGCCGCTGCGGCCGCCGCCACCAGCGCGCACACGGCACGCGCGCGCCCCGCCTCCACGCACCGCCGCCGCCGCTTGCCGCTGCTGCTGGGCCAGCGCGTGCCTCCGCCGCCGCGCTGGCGTGTGCGCGTGCCGCCACACCGGTTCGTGCGCGCGCGCCGCTGCCGGCCGCCGTCGCCCATGCCGCCGTGCCAGGCCATGCGCGAGCGCGCGTGCGCCACTAACGCCGTGAGTTGCTGCCAGCCGCTGCGCCTCCCTCCGCCGTCGCGCATGCCGTTACCGTCGCCGACTGCCCGGACGCATAGAGAGAGAGAGGGAGAGATGGTTGGAGAGAGAGATAAAAGGAAGAGGTTATATGAGGAATAGGAGAGAGATAACGGGAGAGAGAGTTAGTTGTATTAGGGTAGGAGAGAGAGGAATAGGTTAGGGATAGTTTGCTTTGAGGGTGCTACATAGCAGTACTCTTGTGCGAGTGAATCAAGTTTAGATTTGAATTACAGACTAGTTCTGTAGAACTGGTATGCCAATAGAGAAAAGAAAAATAATGTCTTTAAATTTTCTCCCAAGTATTTTTCTAATCTTCACTTCAATAGCTACAAAAGCTATAAAAATCAAGAAGCCAAAGATCTGGAAAAAAACTCGGTGCTACAGTGATTTCAGCCTGTGAATAGTAAAAAACAGCACTATTTCAAATATGAAGAATCATGAAACTTTTGATTCATCAATCCAAAAGACTTAAAACTTGAAGCAAGACTAGTTTGTAACCTTAAGAACTTATCCCAACCAAAAATCTTGAAAGTACTTCAGAGAATTGGGTTTTTTTGTTGTTCGTGAAGTTCTGCTGCACCAAAACCAGGCCTCGAGAGAATTGGATTTTTTTTGTTCGTCAAGCTCTGCAACACCAAAATCGAGCTAAAAACTAAAATTAAGTTAACTCTCAAACCAGAACTTTAAACCACTTAAAATTTGGTGTACGCCTTCTCTAGAATGTCAAGAATTTATTTCAATTGACGATCAAGAAAATTATTGCTAAAATGCTGATCTTTTTCCGTTTGAAGGCAGATTACACAAAAAAGGGTTAGAACAAAAAATAATGCATATGACTTACTCGTGGGTGAATGATGGCCAAGATGAATTTAGATGTGTTTCTACGTATTACAGCAAGATAGAATACCAAAGAAATTAAGGTAGAAATAGCTGGATTAAGAAATCACTTGGAGAGGCCAAAAAAAGTAAAAACCTAGCGTGTTCATGAATTTGCCAATTAAGTGCCTACATAGGTGGAAATTGATGTTTAGATGTTATTTCCATCTCTTACACGTCCTTAGCACAAGAAAATCAAGAAGGGGAGAGAGAAGAGTAAAAACCAACCGAATCAAGAGCAAATCAACTAACAAAAGACGGATCAATAGACATGAACAAAGATTAATATACTGCTATTTGTGGAGAAAAGTTTTACAACAACTCCACCTTGAAGGATAAAGAGAACACCACAAGCATTTAATTTCTCTCAAATCCTAACACTAGAACTTATGAACACATTTCTCAAGAGAGGATGGTTGGATGGTTAACTACAAGTCTCTATCCTAACCGTTAAATATAACCTCGCTCGAGCTCGGCTCATTTACGGCATTACTTCTTGCATGCATCCAACCAAGTGGAAGACCACCTTTGTTTTCACGTAGAAAATTAAAGCAAGTCGAAGGGGAAACTGTCGACCACGACATGATAAAGCCGAAACAACACGGGCTGTTGTTTGGTTTGTAGCATCAGGCACTGCATGGCTTCAACGCGGAAGCATCTCTTGGAATCAAGCTTTTGGACTTAGCGACACACAGGAGCAGGAGCTACTACTAATCCAGTGAAACAAATGAAACGATCGCGCAGAGCAACACAGAGCCCAGCAAAAGAAAATGGGAGGCTACTTTAATCTGCACAATGAGCTCAGAAACGTCCTTTCGACTGCCACCATCTCATGCTACACATACATGATACACAGACTGTGGAAACGGTTCAGAAAAAAGGCTGACGCAGGCCACATGGGCCAGAAGAAGAAGAAGAAACCAAGCCAGGCATGTCAGCGCTAGTTCACGGCAGTGACGAGAAGCCAACCAAGATCATCAGTGATAAAGGAGTAGCAGTATTAACTGCGTTACACAGCTCCTGTCAGGTCAGGCAAAGACCAGACGAAGCCTTCGCTTGGCCTCCATCGCCATGGACGGACATATAGCCTAAGGGTGTGTTTGGTTCGTAGATGGAGGTTGTATCGTATATCCTGGCTGAGTGGATGCAGGCTGAGTGAAATCGTATTTCAGAAAAAGAAGATGTTTGGTGAGGCTGTATGAGCGGATACAAAAAAACTAAGATGTTGTTTGGTTGCTCAGATGAGCGGATGCGATCTACCAAACCCGAGAGGTCGACACGTGGGACCGCATAAGATACATCGCATCCACTCATCCAGGATGGCTAGTGAAGCTCATTTTGAGCGTATCCACCCATCCAGGATGAGGGCGTATTTTTGCATCCGCTCATACAGGCTGTATCCGCTCATACAGGTAACCAAACAGGCTCTTTCTCAGATTATACGGATTCACCCATCCAGAACGAAGGAGATACATGCAACCAAACACACCCTAAGATCACCGAGACAAAAAGGCCATACTCTACTCATCGATCCATCCATCTGCCTTTGGATCCCGTGCTTCTGTAGTAGCATGCCTGTAACTTCGACAGTGCCATGCAGTAAATGTTGGGCGCCTCGGCCTCCTCGCGCGCCCACAGGAGTCACGGGTTTAACAGAAGCTGCAGCCAAAACGGGGCTGGCTTTGTAGCTGCTGCTGACTCGCAGCTACCAGCTGCATGCGATGGATGAGCATTGAACAGCGTCGACTCTGTTGAGAAACCGTCGCTGGCGACCAGTTCGAGCGATTTCTCTGCTTAGAACAAGAACGAATCAATCACAGAATCACAGAGAGAATAGATTGAACACACAGAGAGGTAGAGAGAACTCCCGGTCTTTCTTTATTGCTTTTCTTTCATGCGTACATAATGAGGGGGGTATGGCTCTCTATTTATAGTCCACGGTGGGGTGCCCAATTAGATCAGGACTCTAGATAGAGTCCAGGTTTCTTAACACTCCCCCTTGGGCACTCACCCAACATGCTCATGCCTCGTCAAAACTCCATAAAAACCCAGTGGGAAAAATTTGGAGAAAGAGTACATGATACATGTGATGCTGCGATGCACGAATTGCCTCATTAAAAACCTTGGTCGAGAAACTTCATGGAAAACTCGTCAAGGGAAAAAGAGTACAATTCACCCAAATTCATTTGGTCTGCAAGACTTTATTTTTGGGTACTTAATCTTCATGATCAAGATTTATTAGCGGGCTTGTGAGAATTCTCCCCCTAAATTCTGCACTTATCTAAGTCTCATCATTCCAATTCCACGCATGCTCCTTTCAAAGCTAGATGCGGGAGTGACTTAGTGAATAAGTCTTCATGACTTAGTGTGCAATATTTCAATTTTGTCCATCTTTGCAATTCATGAGCATAGAGGAACTTGGGGTTGATATGCTTACATAGCCCGTCCGCATTAGTGCAATGCAAGTCAGTATTATCTTCATGGATAATTGTGGGGTTTGCACAATGTTCATTCCACATGATCTTGGATGTGGTGATCCGTTCAACGGAACCAAGCGCACTCGCATGCGGCTTCATCTGATGCTATAATTTCGATGAGTGGTTCGTCAAGTAGCTACGAGGCTTTGCTTAGACGATTTTCAAGGAAATGCGCCCACCACACGTAAATACATAGCATGTTTGTGACTAAGCGGTATGCGGGTCGACAGATACCCAAAGATCTGCATAGCCAATCAAGTTCAGGTCTTGATTCTTTCAGAGAACAATCCGAGGTCCTTGCTACCTTGGAGGTATCGGAAAATATCCTTTATGCCCCGCCAATACCTTTTGGTGGGCTCAGATCATACCTTGTTCACGGCAAATGCAATGTCCGGTCTAGTGCGGTTTGCTAAATACATGAGTGCTCTCATTGAACTCAAGTATGGGAATTTCGGTCCCAGACTTCCTCCCCTCTTCCCTAGGTCGAAAGGATCTTTTCTTCTGTAAGACCTCCGATCATCGGTACTTTCGAGGAAATGCCTTCTCAAAGCCAAACCTTTCAAGCACCTTCCAGGTGTAGGTCGACCGATGTACCAAGACTCCTTCAGGACATGCTCAAGCTGCAAGCCTAAGCAAAACTTGGTCTTGCCCAAATCTTTCATTTCAAATTCGACTCCAAATAGGAGCTTGCTTCTTTTATGTCTTCTACCGTCCCGATGATATTCAGATCATCTACATACACGAGATTATACTGAAATCCATTCAGGATCGCCGTATAAATACACAAGGACAGTCTTCATTGTTCGTGTAGCCTTTCTTGCAGAGAAAGTCGCTCAGCGATTATACCACATTCTTCCAGATTGTTTCATCCATACACGTGTGACTTTCGAGTTTCACACTGCATGCATTTCTATTTGCTCTGTCTTGGTTCGGGAGAGGGATTCCTTCAGGGACTCTCATATAAATCTCCGAATCCAAGTTACCGTAAAGGTATGTAGTCACAACATCCATCAATTTCATTTCCAAATTCAAGTTCACTGCCATTGAGATCAAGTATCTAAAGGTAATTCCACTCATGACTGGGGAGTAGGTTTCTTCATAATCAACTCCAGGACGTTGAGTGAAACCTTGGGCTACCAGCCTTGCTTTGTATCTCACTACTTCATTTCTTTCATTTCTCTTTCGAGCAAATACCCACTTGTGCCCAACGGGGTGTATGTGGGGAGGTGTGCGGCATACAGGCCCAAACACCTCTCTTTTATTCAGAGATAGCAATTCAGTTGCTATTGCCTTCTTCCAATCTTTCCAATCTGATCTTTTCTTACATTCAGCGAGCGATGCAGGCTCGGGATCAAGATCGATGATGATGGCAATTTTCTTTGCGAAGTAGATATCGATATTAGCTGTTGTCCTATTCAGGGACTCTCCCGTGTGCACATAATTTATAGCTATTTCTTCATGAGTTGCTTCTTCTAGAGCTTTACCTTGCGCATCGCTTCTTTCAATTGCGGTGACAAGTCCCTTTAGTTTTTCGGCTCCGATGTGTGCGCACACATCCATGCCGATGGGGATATTCAGATCCGGTATGCCCTTTTCGGAAGGTGTCATACTTGTGCCAGGTCTCAACTGGCTCCCTTTCTCATTCTGGGGGACTTCAATGATCGGCTGTGATAAATCCCTCTTATCCTTTTTCGCCAGGCGTCCCCGGTTACTAAGGATTCGAGGAACCGGAGTTCTCATCCTTTATTATTTTTCTGAGGCCTCTGGACGAGATTAGGGATACCTTCAATTTCCTTTGGTATTTCAACCCTCTCCGGTGCAGTGCGTGCAGGCACATGCGACTTAGTCACGCTCTTCAAATCACTAAAGTGATCAGGCAGCTGATTTGCTAATGCTTGCAAATCTATTTTGTCTTCTGGACTTCTCTTTTTGCTTCACTAATGCGCTGGTCATCTGCATGAATTCCCGTGGCTTGCCATGTAATGTCTTCTGGACTTCTCTAGTGCACGGGTCATCTGTATGGATTCCCCAGGCTTGCCACATAATTTCCCGACATTCTTCATCAAGGGGTTGATTTCCTCCCCCTAATGTTGGGAAATTTTCGGTGGTGACACTTGTGCTAATTGCATAGGTGAATGGATGTTGTAGGCCAAAGGTCTAAGGTTGATGAGATTTGCTGCATGTAGAACTGCGGGTCCCCAACATGTAGCTAGCAAATTACAATTATGCAAGAGGGATCGGGCAATAATTTTAATTCTTTTAATTGAAGCCTCTGCCAAACCATTCTGGGTATGGACATGCGGTACCGAATGCTCAACTGCAATTCCCATCGCCATGCAATAATCATCAAATGCCTTTGAAATAAATTCTCCGGCGTTGTCCATTCGGATGGACTTGATATGATGATCTGGAAACACATTTCGGATGCGAATGATCTGCGAGATTAATTTTGCAAAGGCGTGGTTTCTTGTGGACAACAAAAACCCACATATGACAACTTCGAGGAAGCGTCAATGAGCACCATAAAATTCTGAAATGACCCTAAGATGGGCTGAATGGGACCGCAAATGTCTCCCTGGATACGTTCCAGTAATGCAGGGACTTCATCCTTCACTTTCAGAGTGTAGGGTCTAGTAATTAGTTTCCCAGTGGCACATGCAGGGCACACAAAATCTTCATGATTCGGAAAATTCTTCACATTAATATTATGCCCATGCGAGTTATTATGTTTCTCATCATCCTAAAACTTGGGTGGCCTAATCTGTCATGCCGGAGACAGAAGAGTTCAGAGCTTCTAAACACTGTCTTCAGAACAGTGTACGCTGCAGGCGCTTTGATGTTGGTATAATATAGCCCATTTTCTAGTGAAGGAAGTTTTTCTAGTACCCTTTTGCGCTTCGTAATGAGCAGGTATTCCTTACCGTACTCTTCTTTAGTCTCAACGCGGAAACTATTTGCGCGGATATTCTTAAAACTTAGGAGAGTTCTAGTCGATTCTGGGTACAATGAGGCTTCTCCAATGACCAAAGTTGTGCCCATGTGGCTCTTCCGGAACCAATTATACATGCATCGCTTCCGGCGATTGTTGTAAGGCTTCCAGTGCTCTTACGAATCGACTTGAAAATTCTTAGTCTCTCTTAAGATGGTATGCATTGTGCCGCTGCTAGCTAAGCACACTTCCTTTATAGGGCGCTACACTTGTTCTAATATAGGGTATTTTATTAATATGCATGAGAAGGCAATCAACACATAGATAAAATACTCCAATGTCAGAACATATCATGCCATCATAAACTGAATAAATGAATGAATTCTTCAAATATCATCCAACCATCACGAGAAGATAACAATTCTTAAGTATCACCCATGCAAATTCTAACATATTCTTCCACACAAAATAAATGACATTTAAAGTCAAAATGCATTCAGTGCACTAGACTTCTTCTGCTATATTCTCAGGGGTGACATTCTCTTCAAGAGAAATCATGGCATTGGCTGCTGCTAGGCCGAGAGGGGGTGCTGCTACTTGGATGGTCTCAACCTCCATTAGCGCGGCACCGCTGGAACTCTCCCCTCAACCGATGCAAAGTGGGCTTCATGCGCCCTTTGCCACCCCGTTTTGGCTTGTTAGCCTTATTCGCATGTGGAGCGTCTGATTTGCCTTTCTGGGCTACGGTCTTACCCTTCCTTCCCCTTTTCTCTATCAAGGGCTTTCGCACCTTGTTGCTCTCGGCGTTGGCTTCACGGCCAGTGGAGCTACCAGATGGCTGAGTGACTTAGTTCTTGCGGAGAACTTTGTCTTGAGCCTCCGCAACTTGCATCATATCAATCAATTCGGCATATTCCTCATAGCCATCTTGACAATAATTGTGTGCGAATTATGCTGCATTGGGGTGGAAGGATTTTCTCAATTTTCTGTATTGGGGGTACAAATCCTGTGCAAGGCAAAATTATACTCCCCGATCGTCTTAAAGTCGACAAACCTCAGTCTGATCCACTCCTGCTCTGCTTGAGGAAGAATGGTGTACTTCAGCCTCTCAAACCACTTCTTGAGTGCGGTCCAGAGTGCTAGCGCGCTTTTCTCCGCCGTATACTCATTCTTGAGAGTGAGGTAGAGGTGGTGCCTGAGAGAATAAAGTGCCTGATCATTCTCCTCAGGTTTGGGTTGGGCGTTATTCATCGCTAAGTCCAAAAGCGTGCATGAGCTTCACGGCTCCAAGTACAATCTCGACATCGGATGCCTACGTCGGATAGTTTTGGCCATCTTTGGCGGCTCCTCGAACTTCGGTTCGTGATGCGATCATCTATATGTGTATAAGTCTCATCACTGGTAGACATGCACGAATAATTCACTACGGGTAAATAAATGGTACAAAAGGTTCTCGCAATGTTTCATAATTTTACTGTATTTTCTATAATTTTATTGCTAATTTCAGTGATTAAAAGCAATTTTCAGCAATTACAATTAACCAAAACAGTAAATAAATATAGAAAATACAGAGAATAATAATGGCATAAATAAATAAGCTTCAAATGCTGAAAATAATTCAAAATTCGATTCCCGAGGCCCTTTATGCTAAAATATGAAATTTCAAAGAAATTCGCAATTCGTGGGGTTTATGCGCAAAATTTCAGTTCAGAGAAAAATTCACGCAATTTTCTGATTTACAGAGGGGTTTTCTGAAAATTCTGGACCCACTCGTAAATTTGAGGGCTTATACGTAATTTCGAATCACGAGGCCTATTTTGCAAAATTCGGGACTTAAGTGCAAATTTCGTGGCCTTTTCGCAAAATATCCGAGGCCTCTCCCCGACCGGCCTCCTTTCCTCCTTCGGCTGGGTTCGCCCACCGCGCGCCTGCCTATCAAGCCGTTCGCCCCATTTGCCCCCATAACCCCGGCCCGCTTGCCTCCCGCCCCCACCGATCGACTCAAGGGCGGGTAGGGTTTCCCTACCCCAACACCCGAGTGGCGGCGGCGGATGCAAAGCAGCGGGCGGGCCGGAGCCGCCACGACAGGCGGTCGCGGCGGGGTCGGGTTCGCGCTCCGAGTCCGGCGAGAGCGCGAGGTGGCGCGTCTTGGCGCGGCGGCGGGAAAACCGGGCGAAGCGCGCGTTGAGCGCGCGCGACGGCGATAACGGCGCCGTCGCGGGCGCGGGGGAACTGGCGCGCGCGCTGTTGGGCGACGTGAGAAGGCGTCGCGCGCTTCTTGGTGGTGGTGAGCCAAGGCGCGGCGGTCAAGGCAAGGCGGCGTCGGTGGGACCGGGCCGTTCGGCGCGGCGAGGCGGCCGCATCGCGAGGCCGGGCCGCACGGCGGGCCGGCGATGCGCGGCGCGAGGCGGGCGGTTCCGGCCGCGGCCGTGGAGGGGGAGCCGATAGCTGCGGGCCGGTGGAGAAGGCGGCGGCGGCTGCGTGCGCGCCGCCGGCGAGCGCGGCGGCGTCGCGGGGCCGGCCGGCGAAGACGCGATGCGGGCGTGGTCGGACGGCCGGCGACGCATGTAAGATCGGTGCGGCAGCGCGTGACAGCGCATGCATCGCGGTGACAATGGGCGTCGGCCAACCGGAGGCGCGCATGCGGCGCGAGTGTCGGCCGGTGGCCCATAGCGATTTCATACGGCGAGGCGGTGGCTTGCACACTCGCCACCGCCGACCGCGCCGCGCGCATGCAGGCGTGGCGACGGCGGTGTCTCATGCGGGAGATGGCGGCCGGCGGCGGACCGGTGGCAGGGCGGTAACCGGCGTGTGCAGAGTCGGCCAGATGCATGCATGGTTGCCGTACAGGGCCGGCCATGCTACTGTGTTTCCCCCTTTTTTTCATGCAGTGGTATGCAGATACTAACCAGAACAGAGAATATAATTTCAGATTGTATTTCTCGTGCAGTGATTATCCAGAATTGAACAGGAAAAAGGGATGCGAAATTTCTTCGTTCAGTGATCATGCAGGATCAAATGAAATCATGCAGATTGTTTTGTGCTGTGATCATGCAGGATCAAACAACACCATGCAAAATTTTCGTTTTTCCATCTAGATGCAATCAACATCTACCCCGTTTCATAATCTACCGATCGACATTGTGCCGGCGATTTCAGATCTGCTCGCGGTAGATTTAGGGCAGATTTGCATCGTTCTACAGCGCAATCAACATCTACCCTGTTTCAAAATCTACCGATCGGCATTGTGCCGGCGACTTCAAGTCTGCTCGCGGTAGATTGGGGCGGATTTGCACCGTAGAATTTCAATCTAGAACGCGAAAAGAAAATATAGATTCAAAAGCGATCTAGAAAATTCAATCGTGCTTCGATGATTACCTCGCTCACCGAGCGAAGTCGTCGCGATAACGTGTTGAGAAACCGTCGCCGGCGACCACCCGAGCGATTTCTGCGCTTAGAACAAGAACGAATCAATCACGTAATCACGAGAGAATAGATTGAACACACAGAGAGGTAGAGAGAACTCCCGGTCTTTCTTTATTGCTTTTCTTTCATGCGTACATAATGAGGGGGGTATGGCTCTCTATTTATAGTCCACGGTGGGGTGCCCAATTAGATCAGGACTCTAGATAGAGTCCAGGTTTCTTAACAGACTCAACGGTGTGCCGCACGTAGGTAGGCCAGCGTAGGGAGCAGAGGCACGTCAATTCTTTGCACAGCACCACTTGCATTGAAGCTGATTCTTGTACAGTGGGTGTAGATGTGTTGAGGCGATCTACATAATACACGTTGACGCGTAGTACTGCTTTGTTATGTTTGGTGAAACGTACGGGTACGGCGGGGGATTCGCCCCCCGGGAGCCACGCCACTGCCACGTTAGCGTTTATACAAAAAAAAGCCTTCCGAACTTCCACAATCACGTAAAGGTCCTCGGTTGTTACATCCCTGCCATGTCAGTAGTTTTGTGAGAAGACCCTTCGTTTTCCCAAGTTATGTATGGATCCTTAAATTTTTCAGGAAAACCTTTCTTTTGCTTGATAAAGCCCCACAATTTCTCAGAAAATATGTACAAGTCCTTGGTTTTTTGCAGAAAGACCTTCGATTTTCCTAAAATAAGTCCAGATTAACACCGACGATCACGACCTGATCGTCACTTGCTCGAGTTGGGATCCACTCACTCAGTTCCAGGGCATCCATGAGATGTACCATGCATGGAAAACTAATTGCACTCCGTTTTTCAAACTTTGTTCATAGCCCATCATACGTACATATCAAAAACACTAAATTAAAAAAATAGTTAATGAGAAATGAACATGCATACATTTATTAAATAACATAACACAATCATTTAACCTCTTCTAAAGCATTTAAGTAGAAGAAATAACAATAACTACACTCTAGATTCCTTCATATACTGAAACGGATACCCTCAAGGCCATAGATCTCTACTACTTAAAAATTAGAGTTGGTGGCAGTCCGTCCGTTCTCCACAGGCCAATCTCTTAAGTTTCCTTGCGCCGACATGTGGGCCCCAAGTCTACGCTGCCCCCGCTCCTCCGCAGAAATCGCTTCGCCCTCTCCACATCGCCAAAACCGCTCCGCCTCCTCCTCCCCAGAATCGCCTCCTCCTCCCCGCCGCCTCGCCTCCTCCTCCCCCGCTCCTCCGCTCTGCACCCGGACGCTGCTGCTACCGCCCCAGGCTGTCGCCTCCTCCCGCGAGCCGCTACTCGCCTCCCAACCTCCGCCGCCAGCGCCCGCGCCTGCCGTCGCGGTGCATGCCAAGGTCGACCGCTCCGGCCGCTTCTGTAGCCCCCATGCCGCCCACGAGCTAGCGCTGTGAGTGCTCTCTAATGAGCTTTTGATTCTCATTCGGTTCTTCGCTTGATTTGTGCTTATGGCTGCCGCCCGTTGTTGCAGGATGATTTCCTATGTGGCGTGCCTGGAGGGCACCGACGTCGTCCGGCTGTTCGACCGCAGGGTCGCCGCGAGAAGAGGTCAGCGCTCTTCTTCGGATGCCTCTTAATTCCTTGCTGAATCGAATAGTTTCAACAGACACAACAATGGGCTCAGCTAATCTGTGTGCATTGTTTACTGTCCAATTTTTTTGTTCAGATGCAAGCTTCATTTCGTTACTATTACTTAATTTCCTTGGGGTCTGCTTATTGCAACACCAGTACACTGAACAACCGCCAATGTATGCCCTTAATTAGATTTACAAGATTTCGGTTGCTATCGGTCCTCATTTTGGTCGTCTTTTATATATTTTTCCAGAGCCCGGCTTTGTTTTCGATAAGGCATGCTTGCTTAGTTACAGCCATATGAGCTTCGGTGGGGGACCTCTGGAGGTTGGACTGGAGGAGGCTGAGAAGCTGATGAGTCAAAACGAGAAGGATTCAGCAAATGGTATCAACTATGACCATGGAACTTCTTTTTAAAAACGTTAATCTCATTGAAGCTGGCGCTGCAACTTGATGGGTATAAATTGGGGATATTGCGCACGATGCAACTTGATCATATCGTTGTGAGCTATGGGATTAATTGTAATGACTGTAGGTTTGTGAAAAAATGGCTCAAATGTGATATGAGTGAGTTGCCACAAACAAACTGCAAGGTCAGATTGCTCTATGCAGCAATTCACAAACAACAAAACTTCTTGTAGTAAAGCTTTTAGAAAACTTGATTCATTGTTGCAAAGTCAATGTTAGGGTAGTGAGGCTATTCCTTGTAGGTGCTAGGATAAGGATACAATGTGTGTATGCTTTAGACACTTTTGAGTATAGCAAATGTGTTTTTTCGCAATATCTTTTTTAGGAAATATTGTATACTTTTGTATGTTTATTTTTACTCGTTGAATTTTTTTCTGGGCAAGTTCAAGTTGTAACAAACTAAGTATTATGTTTTAACTTTTAAGTTCTTTTATATAATTGTACGTATGTCTATAAGTACCCAAACAGTGAAAGAGAGCATAGGTTCTTGATAGATTGGTTAATGAACTTAGCCTGAGGTTTTATCTTACTATATCTATAATCATGCACACAGACAAAAAGAAGGAAATGATAGAACAGTTTCAAGTCACTGATGTGAATTTCCTGCTTTGAAGCCACGAGAATGTGTGGACCTTAAGTTGAAGAGCTCTAAAATTATGTGCACCATAAAACTTGGCCTTTTAGTCTGAACATGGCATGCAATTCCTCATCCTCCAAAGGTTCAAGGGATACATGAAACAAATATCGTCTACACATGCCCATTGTCTGGCTGGCTGGCCAACTTTCCAAATTTTTTGTGTGATGTCAAATGTTTTTATACCACAATCCCATTCTATTTGTAGTTGCGTTTCAATTATACATTGTGAAGTGTGTGATGTGTCAGTCTAAGCATGGATGACCCTTTCTGAACTCATAACCTTGACTGAATATTTTAATTGAGAACAACCTAAAAATTGTTCGTCTTGTTGTTGAGTGTAGTAGGAGTTATTTGAAACAATAGATATGTGTAAATTGCGTAATGCATGCTAATAAGTTACCAATTAGGTCAATATCAGTTCTGCATACCATGAATGTATACATAGCTTATGCTAACAGTAGTCTAAACACATTTTTTAAATATTTTTTGAAAAAGATCAGAGTATTTTGGATGGATTTTTGTAAAATTTGTTCCAATAATGTTGGTTTTCTTGTAATTCAGAAGCAGAAGTTCTTTTTGCTCCTCCAAAGCTGGTGTACAACAATTTTGTGTTACGGTATGTTTCATTCTCATCCCCCTGTTGGTTAAAGACATATTTGATATATGTGAATATCTATTTAATGCACATTCAGGTCTGGAGCTCTTGTAAGTATCTTTCTAATTAGATAGATATTTCCTATTACTGATCGGCCGAAATTTTAGTGGTCATTGCCAACGGATAGGATCAACATGTTGATATCATCGATAAAATAGTTCCCAATTGGAAGGTTGGATACCTTTTTCCCAATAATGTGTATTGATCCATCCAATCCCTCCACATGTGCATCAAATTGTTCATATGTTTATCAGTTCAGTCAAAAGGCATTATATGCATCAAGAGAGTTTTTTTTAACTCTCTGTATGATGTATTTGGCCATTCAAATGGCATGTGATGTATTTGACCATTCAAATGGTATGATGTATTAGGCCATTCAAAGGAACGATGTATTAGTCCATTCAAATGGGCCGCGAAGTTCCTCGGCCGGAAAAAAAAACTCGAGCGCCATTCAAATGCTTCACTAATATGATGCTTGATTTATTTACGAGTATCAACATGTATACTTTGCTTGATACATGATGACGTAAGATAAAATTGATGTTTATTATTCAGTTTGAGATCATGTTTGATAGTATGTATCACTTTTATTTAGTACTCCGTTGCAACGCACGGGCACCTTACTAGTAAATATAGCAAAACTAAGGGAGCACATGGTTTCTCCTCATAGCATGAAAACGGATTTCGATAGTAACCATATAATCCACATTGTCCCTAGAATAAAGGGCTATACCCATGTTTACCACGATAACAGAAAGGAACTACCGTATCCACATTAAGACAAGTTACATCAACGCAACCAGGGAAAACTATATCGCTGAAATTTTGGCGGTTATCGAACAAAAAATTTTGGACCTATTTAAATTTTGAAAAAATATTGCTGAAAAAACCGAAAGAACCTATAACCGATGAAATTAAAAAAAAATCAACCATTTTTCGGTTGATTTCAGCCGATACAGATTTCATAATTCAAATTTCAATTCAAAAAATTTGGCCAAAATTTTCTGATAAAACCGGTTACCGGCAGTTTTCGGTGCTACCGCTACCTCCGATAAATTTTGGCTATGGATATAAATTTTCCTGAATGCAACAACATAGTTGTAACATCCCAAAATGTGAATGTTTAAAAATATGAAAATTTTAAAATTCTTATTGCATTTTGGTGTTATATAAATTTTCTGGAGCATTTTGATTGGATTTTATGTCAACCAAATCAATTAATAAAAAGAAAAACCAAAATCTAGGGTTAAAAGATATACAATTGGCAAACCAAAATAAAAATAGAAATACGAATTTGGAAAGATTATCCATTATTTAAACAAGGAGAATTTAAATTGAAGTGAGAGTTTGAAAACAAAGGAGAAGGGAGAAGCAAAATTTACATTTAAATCGCCCAACCAAAAACTTGAATCAAACCTAGGATTGAAAAGAATTTGAATAAAATTAGAACTATACACTTTTCAAATTTAGCCAAGTGAAATTCAAATTTAATTTCAAAATCAAAATAAACCGAAAATTTTCCAAACCCAAGTTGGGCCAACCCATTTCCCCTTTCTCTTCCCATCCCACTCCTCTCTCTCTACCCCTTTTCTCTCCCTCTTTTTTTCTCAGTCGAGCACGCTGACCTGAACGCACCACATGCCTGCGCGTGCATGCTTGACTCGCGTGCCGCCGCGTCACGCTGCATCACGCCGTGCGTACCCGCACTTGCCGCTACACCATGTGCTCATCCTCGCCATAACAACCGCCTCCCAACCTATGCCTACTCGGCGTGCCACCTCGCTGCTCGCACCATGCGCTACCCACACTGTGCAACCCATGCCCACTACTCCTGTGCCTCGCTGTATGCCCACGCCATGCGCCCTGTGGCTATACCTCGTGAACACCATCATGCTGCACACACCCTCAACCCGCGTTGCGCGTACCCACGCTGCACCCATGTCATCACCATTCTCGGCTGTCGCGCCTTCCACTGTGCTTGCACAACCTTCGCCGCCTCCCCCTCGGCTATTTAAGCTGCCGAGCTCCCCTCCTTACCCCTTACCACTCCTCACTCCCTCTCGCATCTTTCCATTGCCATGCCGAACTCGAGGATCTGTCGTCGTGCATCGCCTGTGGCGCCGACATGAGGAATCACATCTCTGGAGAGCTCCACGCCCAATTGCTCACGCCAAATTGTGTGCTTGGTCTCCCTTGTCTCTTTCCCTCACCTAATTTGGATTTCATCTATAGAAGCTCGCCAACGTTGTCATCCTCACCTACGGTTGAATCCGCCTCCATCACCGCCATTCCTTCTTCGGTGAGTCTTGGCCCAATTCTTCCCAGCTAGAGCATCTCCTCACCTCCCTCTAGCTATCCCCGATGACGAACTTGGCTATCTCCCCCTCCATATCGCCGTCACCGTTGAAGACTGTCGAGCTGCCTCGAGTCATCATCGCCAGATCACCTTGGATCTTTCCCGGCCTCGCCGTCTTCTTCGGTGAGTTCCCCGTGACCCGTAGATACTCACCGTGCCTTTCTTTATCCCACCGCATCGTCGAGAGCCCAGTTGCCATGGTGGTCGTGTCTCCTTCGTAGCTGTGTGCAGCCACACCACCGCTATAGCTCACCTCGCATAGGTACATTAGGGTCCAGGCAACCCATTTTTTGGGTCACTGACCACCATCGTTGCTCAGCTCACCGACGCTGTGCACAACAACGTTATCAGTGCTGGTTCTCTATTTCGATAGAGAGAGAGAAAGAGAAACCACTATAGGGACTGTTGTATCGCTGGCTCCACTTATCGGTGTCTATTGATTCTCCAATAGAAAATAATTCAAAAGATTAAAATGGAAATATGATTAAATATAATTTAGTTATAAATAAAAATAAGAATAAAATTAATTAAGATATTAAAGAAAGGTTTTGTGTAAATTAAAAATATTTAAAAATTAAATCTTGATTAGTTACAAGGATTATCGAATCAATTAATGGCTAAAAATAATTAGTGTAGGATTAAAACATGTAAAAATATAATTATTTATATATTTCAAAAGTTACGAGGGCCACTTTTGTAAATAATGAATAAGTAATTAAGGTAATTAATTTAAATAGTATGTCGCTAATATTTAACTAGAAATATAAGAATTTATTTAAGCATTACCTTAAAATATAATTAGATGTTATTCAAAGATAATTAGCATTTAATCTGATTCAAATAGGATGTGATTAATAATTATTTTAAAAATTCGAATATTAGTTGAAGACAACTGTAATATCATTTTGTATATAGATGTTAGCAAACTCATGAACCCTAGGGCATGAATAAGACCTTTGCTATGTAGTTTAAGGTAGTATATGCATAACATGAAGGCCCCATGAAGGTAGGTTTTAGTTAAAGATTAATTAGTGTTAGATATAAATTAAAGATAATCAGAGTGCCATTAGCATTTAATCTAAAGTGCAACTTTAATTATGAATCATGTCAAATGAAGTGTTTCCAAATTGAGTTGGACACTTGGGCTAGGGGTGTGTTTGGTTGAGAAGTGGCTTCAAAAAAGCTGCATGAACTGTGGGTGTGGAAAAGTGCAGAGGTTGTGGGTCATGGAAAAGGTAAGTCGTTTGGTTCAAACAAGTATAAAACTTACCTCCTATCTCTATTTTCCTTGAAACAACTGTGAAACAGACTCTCTATTTTCACCATTTGAAAAAGCAGAAAGCCAAAAGCAGGGTCCAAGGTGCTTTCAAAACTGTACTACCCAAAAGTAGCTACTTCTGAAAAAGTAGCTTCTGGTTTCCACCCTTTTGGTTAGCTTTTGGCTTTTTGGAAGCAAAAGCAGCTTCCAAAAGCTCAACCAAAGGCACCCCTAGACAAGTTTTCAGTATAGTTGTTAGATGTCTTCTTCATGTTGTTGCTAATGGCTGCCTGGAAGTTAACGATATGAGTCTGTACCCTTATATACTTTAATTGATCCTTCTAACGATGAGTCCAAACAAGTTATACATATATAGGTATATATACATGTGCTGAACCCCCTAACTTTCGTGAACCCTAGGCGGTCGCCCTTGTGCCCATGCCCAGGATAGGCCCTGACCAGCATCTCCTTTGACGCTCGTCATCCCCCGCTTGTTCCGCACCATAGCCTCCGTCATCTTGGCTCCGATCCGCAAACATCACCACCAACACGAAATCGCATACAGATCTAGAGCTGCGACAGGTCGAACGTTAGGGTTAGTGGAAGGTAGGAGACGAGACGACGACGCGACTTGGGGGGCACTTGGAAGAATCGCCTCCGCCCCAGTCAGAGAGTTAGTCGTGAATTCGTCGCTCTTCAGGCCTTCAGTGTCTCTTTCGCAGAGAGTTTAGGTGGGCTTTCTTCGCAGGCCAATTATGGGCTCACAGATTAGTAGGCCTCTATAAGTCCATATATGAGATAGTGAGTCGTGAACTCGTTGCTCTTCAGGGTCTCTTTCGCAAAGCGTTTAGGTGGGCTTTCTTAGCAGACCCATTATGGGCTCACAGGTTAGTAGGCCTCCATGAGTCCATATAAGATGTTTGGGGCGTTCCAGTTTTCTAATTTCGTCCGCCAAAAAAGAAAAAAAATCCCCTGATTTCGAATTGGTCGAGCCTTTCCACGGTCGAAGACTTGAAGCCGCGCGCGCGCGCGAGAGGGGGCGGCAGCCAAGCCAAGCCATTTCTGCTGGTGTTTTCCTGTGCTCCCTGCCAACCCGTGCGTCCTAGTCGCGACTGGGAGTGAACGGGACGATTGCGGAAAATATGAGCGTACGCTGAGTGCAAAACGATCAAGCGAAACTGTTAATGGCCTGTGCAATCGCAATTGATGTTCATGTTGATTTCTGGGGGTGCAAGTAGCGTCTATATGGTCAGAGCAGTTAGTAAATGTTTTAGGTAAGGAGAATGCATGTGAGGACCGACCGACCGAGGGAGGATCATTGGAGCGAATCTGAAGGGTAGCCTTGAGTTTACTTTTTTTTTTAATCCATGTTAGCTCACCCTTGCACGACGATGACTTGATGACCAAAAACTACCGATGGATGTCGTGACACGGCTAGACTACATTTACGTAAAATAAAATTTTTACTATATAAATTAAGAGGTCATACGAATACAGCGAAACAAGAGTTAAAGTTGTTCGATTCAACGTACCTCTCGTCAATGTAGTGAAAATAGCCGATCTTCATGAGTCAGCCGTCTTTTTTTGCAATTGTTCCGATCAGCGCCACAGTCACATCAGCGCTTCTACCAAAATCCACACGTTCAAGGAAAAACGCTGCGTGTTAGTATGCTAGCACTAGCGCACATAATGGGACCTTTTGAGAGGTGACGGCTAGAGTTTCAATAGCTGTGGACGAGATACCTCCCTCGGCCCCATGTCTCTCTTAATATAACCCCTTGGTGGAATCCTACGTTAGGGGCCCAACAAGGTGCAAAGTCCACTTGGCCCATTAGCGACAAATCCAATCCAAACTAATGTGTTTAAATCATTAAATGTGTGATCCTATATATTCATGTATATTCAGCCATGGCCAAAATACTCCTTTCCGACCCACATGTTGGTAGCGATCCCTACCAAGACATAGCGACTCTTAAATATACATAAAGATCATATCAAATGAACCTATATAATGCTCATGTACCGATCACTTTGCCTTATGGTACCAGATTAAACTCAAAGCGAGAAACATGTCATCCTATGATAGCTCAATTCTTCACTTGAACCTGTAATGGATTACTCAATTGTGATTGACTCCTCAACCACATTCAGCATGACCATGTACTTCCTTAATCAAATCCTATTGAGTGGCCTAGAGATATCTCTCTCGTTATATAGGAAGAGCAATTCCACCTTGATCGCTTGTATTCCTCCGTATATTTCATAGTAAACCAGAAACTACCTTTATGAACGCCGAGACTGAGTATTATTTGGTAACCCCTAACTAAACAATTACATATGCAGAAAACTATAACGATCTCAGTTTTAAAGATGCTACATTCAATATATATGAGGCCAATTGATAAGAATATAGCAATTCACGTAATGTCTCATGGTAAATTAATCTAACACTATAGTCTCTAACATCTGTATATATTATTGATTTGATATCATTATATCTATTATCCATGAAACATGATCATCAATAATACATGTGTTGATTTAAAAATTATAATTATCTCATATAATGATGTAAGATTAGAGATAATTTAGAAAAACATTAGAACATAAATAAAGAGTTCCATAAACAATTTACATACTTGTTGATCAATACGAAAAATATTTATTCAAGGGACAAAATAACATATTATTTAAAAGATCATAAATATAAAACTGATATAATTATTGTAATGATTGACTCTAAAGTATATTACTAACAACAAATTCAAAAAGAACGCAAAGCATGCAAAAAAAAAAAACTAGCACTTTCCACTGCTATATCTGCTCAGATCTTGAACCAAGAGTGACACTGACAGCATGTGCCACACACACATGACTTGTAGATTCCGGTCACATGCCATGACTACCCCACTAGGAGTACCAAGGTAGCTAGACAAGGACTTTTTAGTATATTTGGCATGATGTTTTTGCCATCCGGTGGCTGGACAGCAGCGCGTTGGCTGACGCATAGCCGCTGCCGTCCCATGGGGGGATGGCAGGTGGCCTACTATCCCACCACTAGATGGTAGGGGACCTGTCGTCCTACCACTAGGTGGCAGATGATTCAATCGGCTTACTTACTTGTTCTAATTTTTTATTTATTATTTGTTTGAATTTTTAAATATAGTAAATAAACTCAAAAAATTATAAAGTTTTATGTGCAGCCTCCTGACACAACGTACTTAGTTGTGTAATTTATCCACTGTGAATGTTGCTCAAAAATTCATAAAATTTTCGATATTTGTAGAAGTTGTTACATATAACAAACAAGCTCCAAAAATTACGATATTTTGTGGGAAGTCTCCTAACATAGTTGTTGTAATTGTGTAATTTTTTGAGAATTTTATGTGCTCCAAATTTTCCACGTTAATTCATGTTAATTTAATAATGAAACAAACGATGCTCAGGTATCTTTTGTATTGTCTAACCTCTATCCTTCGCACATATATCGGCTTTGCTATATTTTCTTTTCCACTGTGTCTTTCACACAATTGTTACTCTATCCATGTCATCCCCCTCGTGCGCTTCCTCGTTCGCACTAATATCGTTATGTCTGTGCCGTCCTCCTAGCCCACTCCCTCGTCTGCACATTGGTCGATGTTATCATGCCATCCTATGCGCCACACATCGGGATTGTGTGACGCTTGCCAATGCGGCACTGCTGATCACCCCAACCTGTGTGTGTGCTATGTGCTCCTACAGCTGTGGAGTTAGGAGCACTTCCCTATCAGACATTCGGCCATCGTGACGTCAGTGCACCCATTTGGCGAGTTCACCAACCTGATAGATGGGCCCACTATGGACTTCTGGTGGATTAGTGCCCATTTGCGCTGGGCCAAAGGCAAACCATCGAGGTGTTACTTGTTGTAGTACAACGAGTTCAAGTCATTGCACGACAGCGACGTCATTTAGGGTCTGTGGACTGTAGACTTCGTGTAGCATATAACGCCGTATGGGCTGTCCTTGGAATGCCTGCAGGACGCGACACTATGGGCAATGACACGCCATCTGGTGTTCTCGTACATGGTGGAGATTTACGCGCCGCAGTGCGTAATACGATAGTTCGGTTTTCACCAGGTTATACCCCCTTTGGACGATAGTTCCTACCATGAGCCATATATTGGTGAGTCAAACTTTATCCAAGTAATATTTACATTTTGTATGTCTTTCTCTGTAACATCGATAATTCTAGAAATGCAGGTAATCGAGGGTTGGTCGGTATGGTATAGACTGGTGGCCAATGCAGTATAAGTAGACGATGGCATGGACGGACAGGGTGCACTTGGATGTTATCATGGAGTAGTGTTGGTACGATGTTCGGACGTACGACGATTACCTAGATTAGTACATACCCCGGTCAAGCAACAGACTCACCATTCGTCCACTAGATCGCCTCGAGAAAATCACGTACGCCGACAGTCTATAACGCTCGATCGATAGTTGCAATTTCTGAGATTTATTTACGAAATTCAAACTGGTCGCTACTGAACCTGTTTCGTATGTCACTTCAGTTGGAGCGGGCGCAATGCATCGCAAGCACTTCCAAGACCACCCTCACTAACCCGGACACACCACCAGTCATGCAGAATCTTGTCATGCCCTCACTAGCCCGGACCGATCTCGTATAACTAATAGTGTGTCTTCGGATAGTAATCTTGTCTGACAACAATTCGTTGTCAATTTTGTTGTTGCTTGTCCGTTCTGAACCGATCAACGAACACTCCTACTTCAGTAAACTGAATTTTATCAGATGAACAGGTGAACAAACTTTACGTCCTATTGTCACCTCCCAAATCAAATATTCCTGCAACTTGCAACCAGGATAAAGCAGCGGCAGTTGCAGGTTCTTGTTCCAGCAATAAGAAATTTTCACCAAAAATAAGCACCCCCCCCCCTCCCCCCAAACAAAGCAACGGGGCATAGTTTGTCAAGCCCAGATCGATCCAAGCTAGTCAAGAAAGAAATATTTATTAACTTCTAGCTCCATGATAATATATACCATCACATGGACAGGTGATCAAACATGTGCATCTTCCAAGAGAAGAAAATATTCTTTGCAAGTTGCAACAAACAGTGATCCCATTGGCCCATCATTGGAGACTGGAAAGGGAATCCGTGAGTGGAGCAATGGAGGTTTTGTCACTTTGCATCAGAAGAAGAGCAACAATCACCAATGGTAAGGCTGTGGTGAGCGTGCTATGTGCTCTTGGAGCCTCATGCTGCAGAATCAAATCCCTGTCTGGAGATGCTTACCGGTGAATAAAAAGTCGGCCGATCGAGGGAGGGCTAATCTTTCGGCAACATCATGCAACAGTGAAAACAGGTTCAGTGATCCTATCCCTATCCCTAATCCGTATCCTGTACCGCACACCTTGCCACCGAATCTTTTATGTTATCTGTCTAGTTCCACTCCGATCAAGTTCATCAAGTTGATTGATGCAATGATGGTAACCTTGTATCTACATTAATCATCTCATGAGCTGATGTTTACTTCCGCAGGTTTCGTAGTTTACATGGCATCTAGTTTACTGTTCTGACGAGACAACCTTGTTATTTGCAGCTGATTCTGATGATGCCAACTGTTTGGAAATTGGAACTGCTCGCGTTGTACCAGAAGGTCCAGAAGTGCAACTTGCTTGGAAGGAAGAAAATTTTTAATTCACCGCGTCCTTGCGAAATTCTTATTTCGTTCTGTCCTGTAATCCTATTCTTGATCTTGACGAGAAAATCAGATCGGAATCGAGATGCACCCTACCCTCCAGAAACCAATTTCAGAATTAAATTCTCATCCTTCGACAAGTCCCTCCAGTCCGCTAACTAGTCTTTTCTCCACTTGCCCCAGCGAAATCTATATCCGACCTACCACAATTCGGTGCTCATCACTTCATCCAAATATGGTCTATGTTGAGCATACAACCGGCAGATTACTGAATCAATATATATTGCATTGTTACCACTGTTAAAACAAGAGATGCTACAATATTCAGGGCCTGTTTTTTCCCCCCAAGCTGACGGCTTTTGACTTTTGGTACAGTACCTAGCTTTCAAACGGAGTATTTTCTCAAGACGGGATCTACAAGTTAAACGATGTAGACGTTAAAAGCCCAACATCTGTACAAGCCAAAATCGCAAGTGAGTATCTCTCTCCGTAATCTGTACCGTAAACAGCCAAAATTTAAAAATTTCAGTCAAAAGCTATAAGCCGCAGCCGTTGCCAAACAGACCCTGATTCAGCAATCTAGCTCAGAGAATATGAATAAACGATCATATTGAACTTCTACCAAAAGAGTGATGAAATGAACAGAACGGTAACCAACAAGAAGGTAAATTAAACTGAACTGCAAGAAATGGTACAGGTGAGACGCATTGAAAAGAAAAGGAGCCAGACATCAATGGTTGCTTGGAACTTATCCATCAAGCCGAGAACAATGTACATCAAGCTCTCCCTGTATTTAATACCATATCATATGGTACAGACCGATCCTTGCGAGTTGCGACGACAAAAACCGCTCATTAATCAATGGAAAATATTTCTTTCTCTGCCTCAATAATTAAGGCCTTATCCGAGAACAGATAAGCCTCCCTGCCTTGCTAATCACACACACCCGTGGAGATCGATCCACACACAAATCCACTTGCAACTCGGTGGTAGGTCGCGGGGTGCCCTCAGCAAGCCATGCGACGCGGTTGTGCCCTAGCAGGTGGGTCCGGAGCTCCTGTTCGCTGGGATGGCGGTCACAGAGGTAGGGAAGGCAGTGGCAATACGTGGAGGATCTCGATTCAGAATTCATCTTATGAGATCATGTGAAAGTCATCTTATAGTTGTGATAAGTAATTGATTTTTGGATTAGAGTATCTACGGGGGATAAGTTTGGTTTTTGAGGAGTTTGCAAAAGAGCGCCTTTTGATTTACAAGGTAGTCTGGCCTATGACTATTGGAGTATTTATTGTTTACGACTTTGTGGTCAGTTGGTTCAATCGGCTGTGTGGTGATCGGTCCGATCGGCTAGTCTGATAAGCATTTGTGCGAGATTGGCAGAACGACCACGGGGTGGTCGAAAGCTTCAACGTCTGAATGACCATGTGTGATCGATAGTCATAACCTGGTGATCAATGGTCATAGCTTACTGTCTGGTCGTGATCGGTAGTCGTAAGCTGTGGTGTTCAGTAGTCATAAGCCAGCACCACAGCGATCAATAGTCATAGCTTTTGTGAGCGGCGGTCGTAGCAGTCTGTTGTGGTAAGTCGTAGTCTGTGTGATCGGTGGTCGTAGCGATCAGCTGTGGTAGTCGTAGCATGTGTCTTCGATAGTCGTAGCGGTCTGTTGTAACGGTCGTAGGCTTCTGGTAGGTACTCGTTGGCTTTGAGTGCTTCATTTCCTGAGCATCCGAGCACTCGTGTCAGTCTAGTAGGCGATCAGATTGGCTTTTCTCGGTAGTCTGAGCTTGTTCTCTGGAAATATTGGGGTTTTGATCAGGGTTGACCAGGTTGTTGTTGCTAATGTACACATGGGTTTATTGCTTAGTTCTAGAATTAGGATCAGTAATTTGTGTGCATACTTTTTGCATTGTGCATTGTATGGATAAATTGCACAAATTGATGATCTTTGTGTATTGTGCGATGCTACATAACAATTTGCTTATTGGTATTGGTTGCAGAACTTCGGAGCTAAATCATGGTGAGGCGTAAGAGGACCAGGACAAGGCATAAGGTGGTGCTGAGGTCCAGAACGTTCAGGGAGACGTTGAAGATAATCGAGGCTTGTGGGGTGGTTGCAAGCTGGGACAACGAGGAACTAGAGTGAGAGCTACCAGTGGTGGACATGACCGGTAATGGCGAGGTGGACCAGGACTAGGCTCAGGGAGGAGTCTAGGTCCAGACGGTTGAGAAAACCAGGTGCCGTCATGTGCAAGGAGAAGCGCGTGGTGCGCCAAGTGACTTGGGTCGTTTGCAAGTGATGACGGTTCGATGGGATCCGGACATGTGAGAGACTTGATGACAAGTCATTAGGGCCACATGGAATATGGCAAAGCATGAGCGATACTTCGTGGTAAAGGAAGCGAGAAGCTTCGAGGAAAGCGGTAGAGGGGTGTTTTGGTAAAATTACTGTAACATCCCGAAAATTCGACATTTGAAAATGTGGAGCTTTTGAAATGTTTTTGCAATATATTCTACTTGGAGTTGGATCTTTATGGTGTTTTCTTAAATTTTGGTTGAAATTCCAAAATTTGGAGTAAACGGAAATATACAAGTAATGAAGATTCAAAATTTTAAATGCGAATCTGAAAAGATGATCCAGCATAAGGAGGGAGAAATTTGAACTAAAATACAAAATCTTATTTGGAAATAATATAAATACCAATAAGAGTAAATGAATAAAATATATATACATATATAAATTGTACATATGCAAGGAAGAGCTTAGCAATAGAAAATAAAAATATGCAAAATTAAATAAGCCAAAAAATAACAATACATGAAATTAAAAATATGAAAATACATTTGCACAAATGCTCATACAAAGATGGGAATAAACAAAAATATAAAAAGAGATTTACACCAATAATCATACAAAAAAATGCAGCCAGCCCGGCCCAACTCCCCTTTTTCCTCCCGTTGGGCGCAGCCCGTTCCAGCCCCTCTGCGTGCGGGCCCCGTCCCTCTTCGCTCTTCCTCCCTCCCCGTTGCCCCCTCTGGCCGATGGGCCCGGCTGCGCCTCCCCTGCCCCCGCGCCTCTCCTCCCCTCTCTTTACTCTTTCTTCCCCGAGCGCCCGCGCGTGCTCTGCTGCGTGCAGCAATCCCCCTCCCCGTGGCGTCCATGCGCAGCCTCGCCCACCGGTTTTCCCCGTCGCCGCCCACGGTTTGCCCCTGCCCCGCCCGTTCTTTTCTTTCTTTGCCCGCGTGCGCTCGCGCCCTCCTCTCCCCTCTGCTCCGCTCAGCGCTCGTCTCCCCCGTGGCACCCATGCGCCGTCCACGTCTCCGCCTCGTTCCGACAAGGCTGCAGGAGCTCCCCAGTCGCTCAGGCCATAAAAGTGGAGGCTAGCTCCTCTCCCGGTTCCTGCTTCACTTCTTCCTCCCCTCCCCAATTCCGCCCCCGCCCGTGCGCCGGCCGCAGCCGCCTCCACGCCATTCCCGGCCTCCGGCAACGCCCCACCTCCCCGACCACGTCACGGCACGTCCTTGCTCCCCGTGCACCTCCCCGCTGAGTTAATCGGACTCCGGTGCACCGGAGGTCACGCATTGTCATTTTTCCTCACCGTCGGCCGCCGCCACCCTTTCCGTCGCCTTTGCTCCTCCTGGGCGCCGTGGCCCAATCGCCTCCGGCCAGAGCACCAGCAGGGCGCCATGAAGCTTCACCTAGCGTCGGTTGCGGCTTCACTTCGCCTCAGCCCACCGACGCCGTAAGCATGCCGCCGCCGCCAATGGGTTCCGCTGCCGGCCCGTCCCGATCCACCTCCGGCTCTACCCCCTCGCCGGTAAGTTTCCCCTTGGCCTCCTGCAGCTCATGCTTCCTTCCATTTCTCTCCCCGTCCCCTCCGGCGTCGCCTCCATCCTTGGCCCTCACCTCCGACCGCCGCATGTCCATGCTAGCCGCCGCCGCCGCCCCACAACCAAAGCCAAGGTCTTCCCCGTTCTCCACCAGCCCCATACAACCCATTTTGACTACCTTCACCGCCGGTCCGGCCAGCCGCCGCCGACAGCGAGCTCAGCACCGTGCACCGATGATTTCCCCTGTTTTTACCTCAGTCACTTCTCACCTCATCTATTTTTCTCCCTTCGTTGCAGTCAGCCCAGGCTTTGGCCCATTTGGCTAGCAGCGCTCGCGTTAAGAATCTCCAAGCCGTGAGGTCCTGAGTTCGATTCCGGTTGGTTGCAACTTTTTCCCCACTTTTTGTCCTAATTTTTGTAGCTTATTTTAAATAATAAAAATCAGTGAAAATTAGGGAATAATGTAGAGAAGCTAATATTATTTAATTAGAAGGTAAATAAGATTATTAGAGATTTTAAATCTAGGATTAATCCATGGAAGCCAATAAATTACATTAGGATGTGAATAAGGTTGTTAAGGATTTAACATTTAGTTAAATACCACATATGAAAAGGTAATGAACCTTTATTGTCTATATTAAATCTAATTATTAATTAAATGTATTAATATAGAAAGAGTGGCTTTGGTTAAATATTCAACCTTAATAAAGATTAACCTTAATTATGATATATGCCCTAATGTTCGTCATGCCATCATCAAATAAATACCAATGGTAAATTTAATTAAATAGCAAGCCAGGCTATCACTTAAATATAGACATATATAATCTTTTCCTTTAATACTTGATCTGCACTACCCAACAACTAAAGGTACATAAAATGATAACCACCTTGTCCTTAAGTAGAAATGTCATATTAGAAAAATATATATTTGTGGCAGTTATAAAGAAGCCCTTAGGTCATCGGGAGATTAAAAGTAAGCTATCTAATGCAGTTACGTAAATAGTAGTTATCACTAGCATGCCATCGCTAAATAAATTTTAGGGTTAGACCTTGTGAAGATAGCAAATTCTGAAATACAATCTTATAAAACAAGCCTTGTTAGATAGGTAAATAAAGTCAAGGGAATAAAGTGGGTTATCTTGATTCGTCGGAAGTTATGATTTAAAAGACTTAAGTTCTAATATAAGAAATTCCTAGACCTAACTTTTGGAACAAGTGTTATAATATTTTTGACTAAAAGATTTATAGAATAAGTACAGATCTCATCCATTAGTCCAGTTTGCCTTTACCATAACCTGAGTTGCAAGGAATGCATACCCAAAAGATAACATTTGAACACTAAACTCCTGCACCAGTCTATAGGTCTAACCTAACTCATGGAACTTCCTTAATAAATACAAAAATAATAAGAGATTATTAATAAAAGATCAAATTATCGTATTCTACCACCGACCTCACAACAAATCATCCTAATCACTCATAATGAAGCTAAATTGAGTTTACTTGGATTTATTTGGATCTTTTGAGTTATTTGCCTTTATTTGAATTCAGTTGCTTAGCACGTAATTAGATATGGGAATCTTGAAGAATCAAAGGATCAGACGTGATCAAGAGTGAATCGAAGATAAAGACCAGAAGCCCAAGAGAAAGCAGTGTGTGAACTCAAGACTGCGGTAAACCGCGCCAGGCGAGTCAATACTTTGATCATGTTGAACCTACATTTTCTGCAAATTACTTTGGTTTAAATTATCAAATTGCATGCTGTTACTTTATATGCAAATACATGTTTAATTTAATATTCTAGTTATGTGCCCATTGTTTACCTTGAATAATATTACCCCTCCTTTGGAATATTTGAATGTGTGATCCTTGTCGCCCTAGCAAAAATTATAATAGTAACATTTCGAAAGTAAGTCTGTAATTATATGCCATGCTTAGTATTGTTTAGATACTCATGGCGCGAGCGCCAAGCATCACTTTTAATCTGAGAAAATTGGTTGGGCAGTCATGGAGGTAATGACTGGTACATTTGATATGAATATTTTACACTCCCAAAATCTCCAACTTGCTTAAATATCTGGGCGGATTGGTTCCGAGGGTATGAGTGTGGTGCAGTGGATGCACAAAGTGGGTTGTGGTAGGCCGCCCAGATAACCCTAAGGACTGAATCATGTGATGACCTCCCAAGTTACAACAGTACAACCACAAGCTGGCAAAGTGTAGGCAGGGCTAAATAATTTGCATTAACTTAGTAAGGGTTGCGCCGGTATGATCATGGGCGGGTAGAGGATGACCACATCCTCCGGCATGATGATCACGGGCGGGTAGAGGATGGCCACATCCTCCAGCGTGATGGCGCAAGAGGGGGCTTCTGGAAGGGTGGGCGTACCCTTAGGAAGTGGAAACCTTAGCGGACGTAACCCTGCTAGGGAAATGCATTGTAACGGACCTGTGATAGACTACTCGACCGCATGTCTATGGAATCATGTGGGGCAATGAGTGGGATTATCTCTTGTGGGTAAAGTGTGCAAACTCTGCAGAGTCTAAAACTATTCGAATAGCCGTGTCCACGGTCAAGGGCGAATCATGGGAACTTTGCTAGATATAGTTCTGCTTAAAAACACTTTATGGGTGGGAACGGAAAAATGGAGGGCGTGGATGGCCCTAGTTTGGATTTCCCTGGGTGTTGTCCCAGTGATGAGAAAGTAATATATGGTGTGATGCCATAAGTATTGTACGGTGTGATGCCGTAAGTATTGTATGGTGCGATGCCATAAGTGTGAAAAATTATGATAATATTAGGCATATGGTGTGATGCCATATGTATGAAAAATTATGATGATATTCCTTGAACATTATGTTTTGTTACAAAACTGCTAAGTCACAGGAAGTTTCTATTTACAATATTTCTAAATAATGATAGTACTCCTTACAAAAATAAAATGACAGGAAGATTAAATAGAGTCATAAGATAAGAAGAATGACGGGTTGTGGTATATGCATAGAGTGGTTGGTGGGATCATGTCCATTATAGCGAGAATAATAGTGTGGGTTCTGGAAGACATACATTGGTGAAGTCTAAATGATAATATAGGCTAGATAGATGATATAGATGACTCTGGGAGAACTAGGAAGTGCAAAGGTAATTGCGGGCTTATAACATGGATAACTAATATAAATGCTTTGAAGATATTGGTGATGATGGGATTAATTAGATGGATGAATTGAGTCTCTGGGAACATTAAAAATTATTGGATTATAATCTTGATCTGTGATATACTCGGTGGATGTATGCTAGTGAGTCGTAGACTTAATCATTGATATACTTGGTGGGTGTTTACTGGTGAATCAAAGAACTGATCAATGATATTCTCGGTGGATATACCATGATGAATAATAGACATGATCAATAATAGTCTTGGGGATACATAAGTAGTGGATCGTAGACGTAATCATTGATATTCTCGGTGGATGTATACTAGGGAATTATTTAGAGATGGATAATGGATTATTGGATAAGCATATCATGAGTCTGAATCAATAACAAAAGGATTGGATTGTCAGTAAGTCCGGATAAAAATGTTCGGTGGTTTAATTAGTTAATAATACTCGTTGTTTGGGAATTTAGGTTGCGATTGATTGGTGGATTGTATAATTGTTGATATTCGCTGAATGGAGTTTTAGACAGCACAGAATAAAGAAAGTGTATTTTCGGTGGATTAAGTCAATTATGGTAATCGTTGTGTAGAGTTTAGGGAGCAACAATAACGCTATGCTTAAATAATAATAATGCTACCAAAAGCAATTTTTGGCAAAATAAAATAACCCGAGCCTCTCCTTTGATAAGCCTTGCATACTATTTATTTGCACTCTGTGTATTGGCTCGCGGAGCACGGGGTTGGAGTGCTCACACTCGCTTTTGCGACAAAATTCAGAATCAGGAATCAAATCACCTCGCCTCAGCAACAAGATTGGACATGCTGGAAGAGAGGATGAAGATGTCAAGGACTAGGTCGCGAACCTACAGTTGGCTGCCTGTGGGCATGTCCTGAAGGTCCCACCTGCGTGCTTCGTTCTTCCGCTGCTGCAATTTATTGAGTTCGGCCTGATCGGCCTATGAGTAAGTCTATTATTTCAATTACGCTTCCGCATGATATGTACTTTGAAATTCAGAACTGTAATCTGTGAGCACTATCTACTGATCCAGGGAATAGTGCGGTGGAATCATAGAGGATTTCGGATTGAAAAATCCGGGTCCGACAGGGATGGTATCAGAGCATATCGACTGCAGGTCGTGACCTAGTTAGCTTGGTCGTTAGTTCATAACTAGAAATACTTCTTTAAAATACTAATTCCAAAAATATAAGTTATATTGCTCATTCTCATCTCTCTTAGATGATTCCCTCTCATCTATATGCTGCCTGAACCATTTTACTTCTAATGTTCTCTCACCCCGAATTCAAAACGATAACACAAGAGTGAGTGAGGATATCAATCAAATTACCCCCAAATACTTCCCTCTTCTTCTATCGATTTAAAAAGAAAGGTTTTGCTATTCTTATCGTACCCTTACTCCAAAAATTTAAGGTTAGGAACGTCGAAGATGATCATGAAGATAAGATGGTCTCGTTTTAGACGGACTGTGCATATGAACCCTGCACCCTCCTATGTGTGCTCCCCAAGTAGACGTTGTATTGTTGCAAGATTCTATTTGGCCCTGTGCACTGCCTCTTGCCCTCGGGCGTCCTATTTCAGTCACAGGAAAAGCTTGCTTTTAAAATTTGTGTGGTTCAGATCACCCCACTTAAGGGTATTTTCCTTTAAAGTTAAATGGGTTAGAACACCTTATCTCCGCGATTTAATCCTCATCTCATGCTATTCCCTCTCACCTTTGCTGAAAACCCCATCGGATCCAAAGGAACAAAATAACAAGTAACCCGAAACCAGGGCAATCCAAAACAAGAGAAGACTCTGCAACCTTCCAATATTTAAGGAAAACAACATCACCATGAAGAAGACCACCCGCCAGTCTCTTGATGACCAAGACAGCTAAGAATACGATAGATGAATAATGACAATTGTCATTTATTTATGGGGGGTAGCACTAAGAGGCAAAAATGTCAAGAAGCAAGTAGCCGACAGACTACAACCTATCCAGGAGAACAAGGTATCTCTCTCTCCTTTTGACTTCTTCAAGTTCTAACCCCTATTGTGCATATCTTCATCTCGCTGAGGAGCTAAAGAACTATACGTCGATCAACACCCCGAAGCCCATTGCTAGCCAGAATAACCTCACCTACTTCTTTCTACTCTACCGGAACCTCGGGGTCGAGATTCATTTTAAGGGGGGTAGGTCTGTAACATCCCAAAAATTCAACATTTGAAAATGTGGAGCTTTTGAAATGTTTTTGCAATATATTCTACTTGGAGTTGGATCTTTATGGTGTTTTCTTAAATTTTGGTTGAAATTCCAAAATTTGGAGTAAACGGAAATATACAAGTAATGAAGATTCAAAATTTTAAATGCGAATCTGAAAAGATGATCCAGCATAAGGAGGGAGAAATTTGAACTAAAATACAAAATCTTATTCAGAAATAATATAAATACCAATAAGAGTAAATGAATAAAATATATATACATATATAAATTGTGCATATGCAAGGAAGAGCTTAGCAATAGAAAATAAAAATATGCAAAATTAAATAAGCCAGAAAAATAACAATACATGAAATTAAAAATATGAAAATACATTTGCACAAATGCTCATACAAAGATGGGAATAAACAAAAATATAAAAAGAGATTTACACAAATAATCATACAAAAAAGATGGAAACGGTAGTACTGCAAGCCTCGTAGCGGTAGTACCACAGTTCCTGTTCTTCGACCACTTTGATTTTGACTATTTATTGGTCGTTGATCTCACTGGTCGAAGTTCGGCTTGACTCGACCACCTTGGTTTCGATCGCTCAATGGTTGTAGATCATGCTGATCACATTCTGAACTGTTACAATGACAAAGTAGTTTTCGACCACATTGTTTTCTGACCACACTCTGGGCATCGACTATGGAGGTGTCGATCGTTCATTGGTCTTCGCCCATGTATGTTACGATCACATCGGTCTTTGACCGCGTTGGTTTTTGATTACTCATTAGTCCTCAACCACGTTGGTTTCTCGACCGTACACTGGTAATCGACCACATCGGTATTTGACAATGTTGGCTTTCGATAACATCGGTTACGACCATGTTGGTTACGACCACGGAGGTTTCGATCATGTTCGTTTTGACCATATTGGTTTCAACAACGTTGGTTTCGACCACATTGACTTCGACCACAGTGGTTTCGACAATGTTGAATTTCCGACTGGTAGTCGAATTTCGACCACGTTGTCAGTCTTTCGACCATGTTGTTTTCTCTACTGACTGATTGTGTTAAGTTCGGCTCTCCAATGTTTTCCGATCAGTAGTCGTAACCGACTACGTTGATTTCTGACTAGCGGTCATAACCGACCACGAAGTGCTCTGATCTGATCTTGCTCAACTCTGTACTCTTCTGTTTTTCAACTAGACATCATATCCCAATATTCATAGCTTTATAGCTATCGGGGTAAAGGAATAAGTGAATCCTACTTGGGGGGAAATTTATAGGCACCATTCACCCCCTCTGTTACCTATCTGGTTCTACACATCTTATATATGGCATAGTAGCAATTGTTTTCAAATCTAGCCCCTCACACTTAAAATTGCAAATATAGTTCTTTCTATAATCGTAGTAGCAACGACAGGCAATACATGTTATCTACCGCACAACCACACTACGGCAAGAGGTTCAATGCGGCATGCAGTGGCCCCACTGGCCTGCTGTGCCATACACCGTGGCAGGAGGTGGTGCCAAGCTCAAGTGGCGTGGCAGGCCAGAAGGGTCCACCGCCTACTGCGCGCTTGTTCGTCACCTCCCGCGAAAGACCTCATGTCACGGTGCGGTAATGCGAAACGTAACATATGTCATCTGTGGCCGTGAAAGGATCTATATTTATAATTTCGGGTACCAAAACGCTGGATTTAAAAACGAAAGTGTGATACAGTGCTGTATATACCGTGGCTTCCTACGTTGACTGACTATGAGAAGGTGCGCTAGATCCCAAGTGGCGGCCCGACCCTGGCATGCCGCTTTCGATATCCGCAAATTATCCGGACCAAAACAAGCGACGACTAATCAACGGCCGGATTAGCAGGATTAGTATGGGTGCTCCCTGTTAGTTGCTCCTTTTTGCACTTTTGCCAACTAGGAACTTGTACATTCGACTTAGGTCCTGTTTGGATCAATTTCATATTCTTAAAAACCAGCTATTACTTCTAGTTTTTAAAAACTGGTTTCTAAGCAAAAACTGATGGAGTGTTTGGATCCCCTAGTTTTTAAAAGCTGATTTCATTTATAATTGGTGCTAATAGACTATTATACCCTTACATTTATTGCTCTTGAACAGCACATTAAACAGCCACGCGTGGTCTTTAATGAGGGTAAATGGGTATTTGTGCCAAAAAAACTGGCAAAAGCTGGGTATCAACAGCTTCTTAGTTTTTAAAAATCTGGGTAGGTAGATTTTAAAAACTGCTCCAAAAACTGGTCTGTTTGGATCCCACCCAGTTTCCAAAAGCCAGATTCTTAAAATTTGGGTGGATCCAAACAGACCCTTAGGTAATTGCTCTTAAGACTTGGGATGTATCCTCTTCCTCTGTAGAAGCAAACGCAAACAAACATAGTCATTGTATTCAAACCAAATAGTACAAAGTAACCGCTATATTAATTTTTGCTATAATGTAAAAACATATTTTATAGTAATTTCTTAGCACAATATCTTTCTGCAATGTTTTCATTGTAGCTACAGTTCTCTGCGTTTTCTTCCTACATCTTCGCACTCTGTTTCTCTACCTTCCCAAAAGGTTTACATGCATGAATTGTTGTCTACACTAAATAAGTTGAGAACGAATACTATTTCAAAGAACCTACTTAATATGTCAATGAGAACACAAGTGCATAGCATATATCCACATGTTAGTTGAGCTAAGGTGTAACGCCCCCGTTTCCAGGGGCGCGTACGGACACGGCACCCCGTAACTATTCACGCATGAATAGTTATGGAATGTCGCGCAAGAGTATACCATTGCATGCTTACAACAAAAGTCCAGCATATATTTGACATAAGGATTAACATCCAGCTTTTAGACAGCGGGGCGTGCAAGCCCAAAGTATATTCACATTACAAAAGACTTCCAGAATCCGCTTGAGCGCGGCCAAGACCTAGAGCCAAGGATCCTTGTCGAAGAAGAGGCCCTCGGGGACGTCCTCGACGGGGAGACTTCCACCTTCGTCTTGATCCTCTAAAGATTAGATTAAGCAAGCCGTGAGCCAAACAACCGGCTCAGCAAGTCCCAAAGGGACCCTAACTTATTACATGCACGGAACATCAAAGGAATGGAGTATACTTGGTTTATTATCTTTGAGTGGATGCAGTTTTATTTGCAATCATTTTGATAAGATGGCCCCAAAAACTACTTCTCAAGATCTCAGGGGTTTTTCCACAAGAGTTAATTAACCAACCTAAACAAGTTAAAGCATGTATAAAACTACTTAATCTTTGTCTGAATCACCCAAGTGACACAGCTCCAATAACCGGGAGCACGGCGTATTCGAATACCATTTATTTGACTCTGCAGAGTTTGCTCAGCTTTACCCACACGATCCCTTAACTCCCGCTAAAGGGTTAAGAAAGCCAGGTCGTTTCAATGTTAACTCTTTATATAGGCTCTACCCGGTAGAATTCACTCGGGTCTGGCTCACACACACACACACACAAGAGAAAACGGTGCCGCTTCGAGTGAACTCTACCGTTGTTAGGCACCCACAACACGACCTGCCTAACCTCACTGCTAAACCTCCTCCTCCGCCACACCTGTAGAGTTTCAATCGAGTTGAGCAGCTACTAGACCAGTGTTGACGAGTCAACTCCTGTGGTTTGAGCGGGTTCTATGACATTTGCTCAGCATAAGGGTTTCAGTCCTTATATTTTCACATGGTCCGCAACCTCACGTGCCCGCGACCCAACCTAGGGTAAGCGGTGGGCGAAAACCGTCTTGCGGCGCACCACAACCCCACTTACCCTACTCCAAGCCTAGGGTAAGAGATGGGCGAAAACCGTCTCGCGGCGCACCACAATCCCCTTACCCTACCTTGTGCCCGCAAGCACTCTCCGCTCTAGGGCACGGTGTCCCATACCACCCTACCCTAGAGTCGGGTTTGCAAATTCTATTGGCCCGCAGCCACAACCTTATTAGTGTAAGACTTTGCATGATAATAATACCCTACAATTTATCTAGGTTAACAGATAATTATTTTTAGGGTTACAAAGGCATGGCAACAAATTTAACAGGGCATTTAACGGTGGTAGGATTAACTACATAACAAGTCATTCTAAACATTTTATTTTATTTCAAACTAACATTTCACAATTAACATAATGCAAATAGCATATTAACATAAATAAACATCATGGGCTGCAATATGATCAATGGATTTGGGACTTGCCGTCAATCCGAATGATTTCCGCTAGCTCGAACGAAGAACCTCCTGGCTCCTGGGGCTGCAACTGAACTTCTGGAGACTCCGACACTAGCGCAAACATATAAAACAAATTAAATCCAGCTTGAGACTAATCAAGCGAGGAAAAATAAACTATTTAAAAGGAGTAAATTGCATAAATCTCCAAATGAGGAATTTTAGGAATTTATTTGGGATGGATCTGTGGAAATGGAGGTCACCAATGGGTCTGGAATATTATTTGGAGCAAGGTGGTGAAATTTGAGAATTTTTGGGATTTTCTGTGATTTTCTAGGATTTATTTGGATTTTCTGGGATTTTTAGAAATTGATAGACTCGGAAAATCTAATGAATAGTGCGGCTCAAGATCGCTTTGCTCAGCCTTGTGCCAAGAAGGCCAGCCAAAACAACTGCATGGCGCGCTTCAGCGCGGAGGATCGGGCGAGGAGGCGCCCATGCCAGCATAGCGCGTCCGCGCGTCCGGATGGCCGACGCGTGGGCGGCGGGCGGCGGGGATGCGGGCGAGCCGGGCGCCGGATGAAACGGCGAGATCGGACGGTGGCGGCGGGACGAGGCGACGCGGCACGGCGATCCGACGGCCGTGGTTAGAAGGCGAGGAAGGATCCGACGGTGGAGGAAAGGCCACGTCGCGGGAGGAGTCGTCTTCCTCCTCCAGCCGCTCTGATAACCCGCGGCGAGGTTACGGTGGCTACGGCGGCTGGCGCTAGGGAGCTCGTCGGCGACCACCGAGGCATCGGCGGTGCGGCCGAGAGGAACCCGTTTTGGGTGGTTGGAAGGAGCGGGAACCAACGGAGGGGACGAGAGGTAGAAGGGGGCGGCTCGGCTATTTGGCGGCGAGGGAGGTTATCGGCGGCGTGGGAGGCCAAACGGCCGCGGTTACACGGAGAGGGGGTCCAGGGGCTCACATTGGCGATGGCGGTGGGAGCTGGGGAGCCTCGAGGAGAGCTGGCCACGGAGAGCTGGTTCGGTCGGCGGGGAAGCTACGGTGACGGCGTTCCTCGGGCGACCACCTGTCCGAAAGCAAGCATCAACATGATCAGTGAGGGGAGGAGGTGCTCTCGGCGGGAGTAATTGCGAAATGGGAGAGGGAGGGAGATTGGCTCCGGGGCCACCGCGCGAGGGAGGACGACGGCGGAGCCTCGGGCGTGAGGCTCCAATCGGCGGCTCGAGGGAGGCGAGGAGTAGTGGGAGCGAATGGGGTCTGGGGTGCTCGGAAGCAAAGGAGTGAGGGGGAGCCGAGGTGGGGTATTTATACCCCGAGCGGAGGAGCGGGCGTGGAGGAGAAGCCAACGGCGGCCTCAGGGTCAACAGAGCAGGTCGGCCGTCTCCTCCGCGGAATGGAGCGACGGCCGGGTGACGCCACTCTGCACAGAGTAATGGCGGCGAGGCGGCACGAGGCAGTGAGTCGTGGCACGGCGAGCGCGTCGTCGCGCGCGGAGAGGAGGGAGGCGGGCCGACAGCGGGACCTGTGGCGGCGTGGGGCGGCGCGTGGCGCAGGCGCCACGGTTTTGGACCGTGGCGGTCGGGGCGCGCGCGCGCGAGGAGGCGGTGCGGGCGGGGCGCAGCGCAGCAGCGCAGCGCTCTGCGTGTCGAGGCGGCGGGGAAGGGGACGGCGCTAACCGGCGAGGAGGCGGGAAGGCGCCGGCGCGGAGAAAGCGGATCGGGCGGCGCCAACGCGGAGGGGAGCGGAAGACGCCGGGGAGGAGAGGAAGCGGAAAGGGAGAAGGCGCCAACGCGAGGGAGGAGGCGCCAGGCCGAAAAAGGGAAAGCGGCGGCGGGGGAAACTTTCCCAAAAAGGAAAGTTTTCAAAATTCACTCAAAAATGCAGCAAAAATTAAGGAAATTTTCGTTTGAAATTTTGGGGCTTTTCATAAGGTGTGTGACTTGCGTGTTGAGAAAAAAATTGTATTTCGAAAAAAAGAATAATCCAATGGTTTGTTTTGTATTACACCTAAAATAAATCGAACGATTCATGAGAAATATTAAATCTTGTGGATTATAAGTTGATAAGAGAAAATCTAGCCTGAATAGCCACAAATCTCTATGTTTATCGGTATTATACTTGAGAAGTTGACACTCCACCCCAAAATTTGCATATTTCCTTCCGATTGTTTGCTTCTTCTCATGCTTTAAACATGGCCTAGATAATTTGCGCTCATTCGTTCATAAACCATACATATTGAATGAATGAATATGTTCTTCATTAAATAGTGATGCATCAATCTTTACAAAAGCAATACTCACTATTCGCAACTAAACATTGGCTGTGTAGAGAAATTTTACCTTGCAGACTGTGATCATTTTGGCTTCAGCTTTTAGCTTCCGGCTTATTTTTTACTATTCATAATTTTCATCTTTTTCTGAACTTTTAGTTTTTTGTTGAGCTTTTTTTTTGTATTATACGTAATGAGCTAACATATTTTTATATTTTTTTAATTTTTTAAATTTAATTAGGCTAAATAAGCTTCAGTCAGCTACAGTATTTTTTCAGCCAGCTACAGTGCTTTTCAACCATAAGCCACAAAAAAAACCCAAATGATCACCACCTAATTATAAACCAAACCACCACATGTTCTCAGCGTACAAATCTAACTACTTTACAATATTTATATAAATATCTTTTTACATAACAAATATTTTTTTATCTCCAATTTTAACAAAACTCGAAGAACCAAATCAAACCAAGCTCAAGCAATCCACGGTTAGGCGGTTGCACTTGCGCAACAGCACGACCGATCCGCGCCCCTACCCGCCAATTACAAACTTCCGGGAGGCCCTTTCTCCTAAAGCGACAACGAGAAGAATCAGCGAAAAGCCCACCTTACCAAGCCGAGAGCTCCCTAGAGAACGACGCCGTCCGGCCGCCGAGCAGCAACACACAGGCCGCGTCCCAGGAAACACCTCAAAACCTCAGACACAAGCCTTGTTCCCTCCCCATTAAGGTTCCTCCCCCTCCCCCACCCAGTCTCACCGCCATTCCCGAACGCCACTGCGCTCCGATCCCTAGCTCGCTGGCTGCTGATCCCCCAAACCCAAAGCTTCCACCTCCCGAGCGAGTCCAGAATCCAAGCTTTTTGTTGCTAGCCTCCCGCGTCGTCATCGCCTTGCGTGAAGCCATGGCCGAGGTCCCCGTCGCCGCCGGCGTCCTCGACTTGCGAGCCGGGGAGGTCGCCTCCACTCGCGCTTCTCCTCCCCATTCCCACCCGCGCGTGCCCCCTCCTTCCCGCGACGCGGCCGAGCTCTGCTCCGCCAACGGTAAGGCCTCCTATTTGGATCATGAGGTGTTCTGGTCGCTGCTCTTCCTTCAAGGTGTTCTTCGATTTGATTTTGGTTTGATTTGGTCCGGATGTAGAGGGTGCCGAGGAGGTGGTGCCTGGAGGTCCGGGTTTCGAGGACGACGGCGCCGTCGCGGTGGAGGTGGCGGCGTCGAATTTGGCCGGTTCAGAGGGCCGGGATGCGAGTGGCGAGGCCTCGGAAGGCCTTGGCGGCGCTAACGCCGACGACGCGGCGGCTCTCTGTTCCGAGGATGGCGCCGAGCTCGAATCGCCGGAGCTGGGTGTTTTGGATGTGAGATTAGGGGCTCCGGTGGTGCGGCTCCATGAGCGGGAGTTGGATCGTGGGAGTTCGGGCTCCGATGAAGCTGGTGCAATCAACGGGATTTCACTGGTTGAGGTGTCCCCATCAGATGCCAGTTCAAATTTGGACGCAGCTGGGGCAATTGATGGTTCTTCCCTCGTGGAGGGGTCCCTGGCAGAGGCGAGTGGTGCCCGAGGATGCGAAAGAGAGGTGCGGGGAGAGCCCACGGGTGTGCAAGGGATGCCTGCTGCCGCGGGGGTCTCTGACGGGGATGTAACTTCTGAGGTTGGAGTTGAGATTAAAGGCGATTTGGATGGTGGAAATGGCCTTGCCCAAGGGGGATCGGAGTTGCGTATTGATGGCAGCGATGTCGAGGGGGGCACAGAGATGAGTGGTGCCTCGTCTGATGGAGTGGACACGATGGAGACGACTTTGGAGGAGTATGAGGCTTCACATGGCTCCACCAGGCGTGTTCAGGAAGGAGTGGACCGGATGGAGACGAGTTTGGATGACTCTGAGGTTTCGGACGGCTCGACCACGCAGGATTCTGATACCGACGTGGAGACGGAGTCCAGCGGTTCTAGTATAGAGGAGCAAGACACAGGATATGGAGTCCACATCCCACGCATGGTATGTCTTTCGTGCAAACTCCTGAGCTAGGTACTTGTCACTATGCTTAATGTCAGTAAATTCATGCTGTATGTTTGTAACTGTTTTGTAGTTTCTCTTAATTAACTTATTTGGAGTTTTAAAAAGAAAAATTTCATCGTAACTCACTGAAGTTGCAGAAATGCTATCAGTGAAAAATTAGTAGGCTTAGGGCAGCAATATTTTCTTTTTTGTGAGAATCTGCTTTTGCTCAGTAGTCTGCTCTTGTGTTGATATTTAGTATCAGTTTCTAATTACTTACTGAGAAGTGTTTCTATGCTTTTCTCTCTTATTACTTATTTGGTTATCCTCTCTTCATATGATCATATATCCTCTCTTCATATGGTCATATATCCTAGTAAGGGACAACGCTTATACTAAAGGACAGTCTGTTCAACTAACACTAGAAATTGGGGTCTGGTGTGAATTCGATGCGCAATTGTCCCTGCTTGTATAAATTAATGGCATGTGGTAATTTCGTGGAAATTAGCATTAGCTTTCTCAAAAATAGTTCCATACTCCTGGTAGAGCATACTCTTACTTCTCATATATCGTTTAAACAAACAAGTTATACCTCTTTATCCTTTTGAGCATACTTTAATAATAATTATAAGATACTCCAAAGTGATTTCTATGAAAATTTTCATCAAAGTCCACCTTTTATAACATAATTTATGTATATACTCCTTTTACATATAAAAAATAGTATATAGTAAAAGTAAAGGACTTTGATGAAAATTTTTCCAACTATGTTGTACTAGAGCATCTTAGAATTAGTATTTAAATATACTGAAAGTGATAAAGAGGTATAATATGTTCATTTAAGTGGTATATTGGAAGGTGGGAGTATGTACTCCCGGGAATGTGTGTGTGTGTGATAGTGCAAATTTTTTCTGCTTAGAGGATGATGTGTACCTCTATTTTTCCCCTTTGCAGGAACAAGTGGTCTGTGAGGTTGCCAGGGAAAACAACACTTCAGCGGTGAAGAGCTCTGATAGGTATTGCTTTAAGCATTTTGCATTGTAAGGTGTTGGCTTATAGCTTTATCTGTTTGCATACATATATAGGCTTATTCAAGTAAGGTTTGTGGTGTGCTCTATTCGCTCTTAAAATTGGATGCCCTTCATTGTTCTCTTTTGCCTTTTGAACCTGTGAAACTTGAAAAGATGCTTTATTCATTTTTTCATGTTTAATTCATATGCAGGATGGTTTCAGTAGCCGCGTCAACACCTGTGTTGGCTTCAGGCGCAGCAATGTTACCTCATCCTTCAAAGGTAATGGTTGTTCTTCTCGGTTTCTTGTAAGTAATGTATATTTACTGTATCTGCCAGATACAAAATGCACTTCAGAGTAAAATTATGCTATCGCAATAGTTCAATTAAATGGCTCTGTCTTTGATCTGCTCTCAGCGTACTGGACAGTGTTGTGGAAGAAATGCTAAAACTTCAAAAAAACTGCATTTAGGGCACTCTTCCAAATTTTGTTCACATTTTTCTGTTCTAATAAATTAAGTGTCGGTTGAGTACAACATTACTCCAAACTGATTCAATGAGAGATCCAGTTCTTTGTGAAGATTTGGGCATGTAAATTACATATGTTTGCCTTATCATTTAGAGATGAAATATACTTGATTGTCACGCTAAACAATGATCGAAAGAACAGCTTTAGCTATCTGTGAAACATATATACAGTTGTAGCTGCTTCTACTGGTTTCCTCTATGTGAGATAGTACGCAGGGAGGAATATTTACCCTCCATGTGTACTTGATTTGTTACCTGCGATAAGCCGCATTAAGACAACCACACCTTTCTCTTGAATCTTTTTCAACAACAATATCTGTAAACTTTTCCAGGTGTTAACAGGTGGTGAAGATGGATATTTTATAGCTTGTGATGGTTGGTTTGGTGTAGCAGATGGAGTTGGTCAATGGTCATTTAAAGGTAAACCATATGTTTTTCTCAACTACAGTTCTTTTGTGTAACCTTGTGGATGCTTTGAACGCCTGAGCACACAAATTTCCCTCCCATACCTTGTTCCTTACATTGTGTTGACTTTTGGAAAGTGTCTGTCTTCCGATAGTTACCAACTTACCATCATTGTCAGATGCTCAGAGCTATGTTTTCCCCTAAAGAAATCACAGTAGCAATTTTTCTTGTCCACCATGCATACATTATACTTTTGTGGGTTAAAGTTTATCACTTGCCATCAACAGAAATTTGGAACAACTGGAACCATTAGTGAACAATAATAGGGGCATTATTGACCACAGTCAATGATTTTAATCTCTTCGAGTGGTGACTTGCAAGTTACAACCACGTGAAGAATATTTAAACTCCAACATTGGTGGCACATTTAATACCTGTGGGGTGTAGAGTATTTGTGTGAGAAGTAAAATGTTGAAATTTAGGAAATTTTGGCATCGTGGAATGAGTTCATAACAACATAATGATAACAGACTCGCTTATTTTCAAATACTAAAGGCTCAAAAGGTTATTAGGAAGGAGTAGGGAGTCCTAGTGAAGTTGGGATGATGAGAACAAAGCCGACTAGGACGAGACAATGACTGTCAACCTACAGAATGACCACTGCATTCCTTTTATTTTATTTTTGAACAAAAACAGTAGGAAAGAATCCTACTCTCTCTCTCTCTCTCTCTCTCTCTCTCTCTCTCTCTCTGTGTGATATTACATTCCTTTTCTTTTCATTTATGATGTTTCAAAAACACTGTAAATGAGCAATTATTTGCTTGATAATGCCATCCTGACTGCCTATGGCTCCACCAAATGTGGATAAGGACCCTAAGGCTAATAGAGAACAGTATCTTGACATATAAACAGAACAACATTACAGGATATAGACATGAAAATAGGGCCAAATTGTAGTGCTAAACATGTCCTTATTCAATTTGTCTCAAATGTTAAAAAGGAGAAGAAAATTCTGTAGGGAGATTGGGAACTAAAAAAACAAAGGAAATTGAGGCACTGAATTCGATTTGATGTGGTACTATTCAAATACCATTGTATACAAGCACATCAGTATTTGCTATGCCACAAGAACGCCCTATATCACATATCTCTACTGGAAACACTCCAATTTTGCAGTCAGTTAATGAGTCCATATGTGCTATTAGTATCTGAACGAAACACAGTGTACATTTCTGGACAATGTATTTCTTATCTTTAGCTTCATTAATTTTGCATCAACTCTGAATTTTATCTTCCATCATTCCCTGGTATCCTCGGGAATATGACCACTTATAATTGTTGATATGACTTTTGCTCTCAGGAATAAATGCAGGGCTGTATGCGAGAGAACTGATGGATAGTTGCAAAAAAATTGTTACGGAGAGTCGAGGGGCTCCAGGGATGACACCTGAAGAAGTTCTTGCTAAGGCTGCAGATGAAGCACGGTCACCTGGTTCTTCCACTGTTTTGGTTGCTCACTTTGATGGGCAGGTATGTTATTTGGTCAAGATCTGGCACAACTTTTTTCTTATTTCTTCATTGTCAATTTATTGTTTGTGCTTATCAACTCATTGATATAACAGGCCCTTCATGCATCCAATATTGGAGATTCTGGATTACTAGTGATAAGAAATGGAGAAATATATAAGAAAACAAACCCGATGACTTATGGTTTCAATTTCCCCTTGCAAATTGAGAAGGGCGACAATCCTTTAAAACTTGTACAGGTGCCATATCACTTGCCAATTGCCCTCACTCTGCTGCTATTGATTTCCTCGTGTGAGTTTTTTTCTATCAGATTTTAACATAGGATTTTCCTCTTTATCGCAGAAATATACCTTCGATCTACAAGAAGGTGATGTCATCGTAACAGCAACAGATGGTCTTTTCGACAACGTCTATGAGCAAGAAGTAGCAGCCGTCGTCTCCAAATCATTAGAAGCCAACCTCAAGCCTACGGTCAGAGCCTAATGAATTCTTCTTTCTGGGAAAGAACAGAACCTAATGAACCCACCTCATACAAAACTCTCAACCAAGGATTATCCTGACATTTGTCGTTTTGCAAAACATCGCAGGAGATCGCCGAGTTCCTGGCTGCTAGAGCGAAGGAAGTGGGGAGGTCCGGATCCGGGAGAAGCCCTTTCTCAGACTCGGCGCTCTCAGCTGGGTACCTGGGTTACTCTGGGGGCAAGTTGGATGATGTAACAGTTGTTGTATCCATCGTTCGGAAATCAGAAATTTAAAGTATAAAACTGTAACACTTTACATACTAATATGAGATACTACTATAGAACTTCATTACTAAAATAAGAAATAAATAAGAGTAACAATATAAAAATAAAGAAAATTAAAACTTTAATAGTACTTTATTAGAGAAACAGTGGAAGCTGAAAACAATATTTGAAACATAGGATCAGTCCATTTCTAACCAAATAAAAAATAAATAAGATAATATAAATAGTGGTAAGCTACGGTATTGAAAATTCGAGTACTCTCACTTATGTATATGGCTATCATTTCACTGGCTTTTTATTTGAGAATGAAAAGATGAAGAATGAAATTTGAAAGTCTCAGTAAGTACCTAACAACGGTCACAAGCAAAATGTAAAAGGATAAGTAATTCAAGCAAGTAATGGACACATGTTAAGTGTAATGAAATTAGATTATCGAGAATACTGATAAAAGTCAGAGATAGAGATAACAGGAACAATGAAATTAAGTATAATCGTTATTTAGCAAGTTATGGCAATAGCACCGGCGATTACTTCTAGTCAGGCACAATATTGTCCTCGACTGTATAACTGCAGATAGGATGTAATATCTTGAGTAACGAAAGTGTATGGCCCCCACACGTTACTAGGTGAATGAAAATCTCCTCTATATATGGGTAACCATAAGCTAAATAACTGTTATATTGTTAACAGATTATATGGTGTGAATTTAAGGGAACTAAGGGAAAACTAAGATATTGTTATGATAAGTGGAATGATTTATTAAGCTTGGAAGTGGAGAAATATAATTCCCGATATGAGGGTAATGTGGAATGATAATATAGCGATAGTGGTATAGGAATTATTATGTAGGGGTGGGCAAAATACCCGCTACCCGTTACCCGTACCCGAATTACCCAGACCCGAACCCGAAATACCCGAACCCGAGGTACCCGATCCCAAATTCGGATAGCGATTCTGATTACCCGAAATTAGTTTGGGTAGTTCGGGTAATATCCCTCGGTACCCGAACTACCCAAATTACCCGAACTACCCCGAAATACACTTGAACTTATCACTTTATTACCGTGCCGAATTACGAACCCAACCCGAAATTGCTGCTGAAATTCTATGCGGTTTGTTGATTTTTGTGAATCGGGTATATCGGGTATATCTAACCCAACCCGACTATCGGTGCCGAAATTGCGGGTAGTGTTTTTGGGGCTAATATCGGGTAGCAGTTTTTATTACCCGAATTTCGAATTACCCGAACTACCCGACCCGAAAAAATCGGGTAACCCGAATGCCCAGGCCTATTATTATGTGCAGCTCCCAGATTTTGCTACGGCTGCACTCGCTGGCATGTGCCCATAAGCATTTTGTGCTTAGAGCAACTCCAGCAGTAGCCCTCAAAACAGGGCCCCTACTTTTCATTTGAGGGCTCCCCCTACTTTTGAGGGCCCTGTTTTTTTACATCTGCTCCAACAGCACCTCTCAAATTTAAGCTCTCAAATCCATTCCACTGCAACTGACACATGGGACCCACTCCTCATTCTCTCCCTCTCCCTCAGTCCAACTCCAACGCCGGGAAACCCCACTAGCCTCACTCTCGGCGGTCGGCGGCGCCAAGCCGCCACGCCGCCGCCACCGCGTGTCCCACGCCTCGCCATGTACGGCTCCTACTCGCCGCCGCCGCCGAGGGCCGCGGCCGTCCTTCCACGCCCATTCCTCCTACCTCCCTTCCCACCACGACGACGGCCGCGGCGGCCACCACCACGAGCCGCTCGCTGAATCCTCGCCTCACTCCCGCTTTACGCTCGGGCTACCTCCTCGCCACTCGGCTTACCTCCTCCTCTCTCTCGCGATTCGCCTCTCCGCCCGCCGCATCCACCCCACTGCTGCCGCCGCGCGGCGCCCGCCGCTGCTGCTCGGCGGCGGAAGATCGGTTCTTGACACGATTCTTGGCGATTGAGGCGCGCGGTGTCGATGCTGCGCACGGCACTGAAGGTCGGATCTTGCGTGGAGGCGGAGCGCGGTGGGGGCGAGGCGCCGGGAAGGGAAGAGGCGGTGGGAAGGCGAGGAGTCGGGCGGGCGGCGAGGCGGCGGTGGAGGGGCGAGGCGCCGAAAGGCGGTGGGAAGCCGGGCGCGGTGGGGGCAGCGGGGGAGGCGGGGAGTCGGGGACGGTAGGGGAGGGGGCGGCGGCGGGGGAAGGAGCAAGGAGGGAGGTGGACTGGCGGAGTGGGAGGGAGGGGGACGGGCGGAGGGGGGGAATTTCACCAGCGGGAAAAAAACCGAAAAATGAGAGCCAGAGGAGGGCCCCTAGGAATGAGGGCTGAAGGGGGGGATTTGAGGGGCTCCTCAAATTTGAGAGATCTAGTAGAGACCCTGATGGACCTCTATTTTTGCCTCAAGCCCTCAAATATGAGATTTGAGGGCTCAAATAGGGGTCTTGCTGGAGTTGCTCTTAGAGCACAACGGCTCTAAGCTACGCCCAGCCCCACGTGTACAGTAGTTATAAGTTGCATCTCTCATGGCCATGACCGCAGTAAGTTGTGAGCCATGTTCTTCTGTCTGTTCTGAATGAGCCGTTGGCCCGTTGTGACACTGCTCACGGTGTTTTTGGCTGCCAGAAATTTGACGTATTCCATGTAAAGAAAACAATGAAATTTGACGTATTCAATTGTAATGCCGCAATCCAACAGCAACAGGCAGCCGTATGTTAATACTTGAAAGATTATTGGAGTTTTTGGCCATATTAGTGTTTTTTACGCTTGTAATTACAAAAATGACAGTCATCGCGCGAAAATAGCGTCTCCACTGCACGGCCACCATGTGGCATTGGCCCCGTGCAACATGTGGTGGCCACCTTGCAGTAGAGTACTGTAGCACCGTACAGTGGCCGTGTGGTGCATTGTAAGTTTTTAGGAAAATTCATTTAAATATATTTTTTAGAATTTTTAAATACAACAAATAAGCCTAAAAAATTGCAAAGTTTTTTGTGGATCCTTTGGACATAGTGCATTTGCTTATGTGATTTTTTCACAATTTTATCCATTCTTATTTTTTTTTCAAAAATTTATTTCATTATACAGTTTGCAGGAATTTTTTATTATAGAAAATGAGGTTAAAACATTATGAATTTTTTTGAAGGCTCCATACGTAATGTACTTGACTGTGTAATTTTTGTATAATTTTATATGTTCAAAATTGTCTAAAAATTAAGGGTTTAGATTTTGAAAATTCAAATTTTAGAGACATAAACCCTTAATTTTTGAGACAATTTTGGAACATATAAAATTCTGTAAAAATTATACACTCAAGTACACTGCGTACAAAGCCTTCAAAAAATTTTCATAATGTTTCAACATCATTTTCTATACTAAAAAAATTCCTGCAAACTGTATACTAGAATAAATTTTTGAGAAAAATTAAAAACGGATAAAATTATAGAAAATTACACAAGCAAATACACTGTATTAGGAACTCTAAAAAATCATAATTTTAGAACTCATTTACTATATTTAAAAATTTTGATAAAATTGTACTTAAATGGATTTTCCTGGAAAACCTACAACAGTGCGTATAGTGCACCGCACGGCCACCGTGCGGTGCTACAGTGCTCCACCACACAGTGGCTGTGCAGCTTCACTACGTGTTGCGCCAGGGTTAATGCCACGCACTGGCTACACGGTGGAGGCACTATTTCTGCTATTTTCGTATCATAACTGCTATTTTTGTAATTACGAGCATAAAAAGCGTCAATACGGCCAAAAACTCATATTATTGTGCATTACAAGGAGATACTCATGAGCAATGGCAATGCTCATTTAAACTCGTAAAAACAAATGGAAACCCTCACAGGATGCACCTCGGTACAGGCAGGCACACCATGGAATGGAATACATGATCAGGTCAGGTGCGCCCAGCTTACAAGGCACGGCATGCGAGCAGAGTCGCGGCAGCAGTCATAGTGGCCAAGAAGACGTGTGTTGACGCGGGGAAGGTGGCTGCAGCGGAACGCGATTGGGATGGAGCTTGAGTGGTGGAGCCGCTTCCGGTTCCTGCCGGTGATGATGCCGAAGGCGTTGACGACGGCGACGACCCTCCGAAAAACGGAGCGCCGGAGGATGGGGCAGGAGCTGGAATAGAAGGACGTCAAGGTTTACCCATCGTCATAGATCTTTTCGAAATCTTCTCTAGTGGTCCTCTCTAAAATGATTAAACGGATGGAAACACCGGTTTTTTAAATTCTGGAATGCTTTTGTTAAAAAAGATTGTGGTCCTGTCACTCAAATTTTCTACAGGTTCGCATGCTTGATAGGAGCATAAGGTGATTAATGCAGAAGACGATAAATATACGACAAATAGTATATGCGTAATCAGAAGAGTAACAATGATGGAAGCAAGCAAGCATACCAGGAGCCCCATCAGTCACACCCGGGATAGAAACTGCAACATTACAACAGCGAGATCATTAGAAACTGCAAAGGAACAAAACATCAAGAAGTTTCAGGGTAATTGGCCTCAATTAATATATACAGTACATGTCTCCACAGAGTTAATTGCATGGGTTAAAGATCTGAAAATTTATTAAGCCAAGGGATAGATAATCGATCAGAGAGGGAAATTAAAAACGAACTACTTACGGTGGCACTTGCTGAAGGGGGGCGTCTTGACCTTGCAGGCGGAGGGCAGCTGCAGGGCCTTGGTCATGTTGAGGGTGACGCCGAAGTTCTGGCTGCCCTGGAAGGCCTGGCAGAGGCAGGCCACCTCCTCCCTCACCACGTCCTTGAGTCCCGAGCAGCACGTCTCGTCGGGCTTCGCCACCGTGCTCCCCTCCTGCACGTAGCTCAGGCACCCCGCCAGGCTCAGCAGCGCGTCGGTGCAGTCTACGGACGGCGCGGGCGCTCCCGCTTCGCCGCCGGTTCCACCATCGACGTGTACCGCTGCTAGCGTTGAGAGCAGAAGCAGCAGCGATGGCCATGCCATGGCCGTGGTCTTCTTAGCCGCCGGTGCCATCTGCCTTGCTGCTGCAGATCAATGTACTGCTACCACTGACTGGTGCTAGTCGTAGCTGTACTAGTTGAGCCAACCGAGCGGGATTGAGTCCAGCTTTTCAATAAGGATGATCATTCCACTTCCACGGGAGGATGGCAAGACTTTCTTTTTCCCCTTTCCCTATTCTTCTGTTCCGAAGCTCAAGGGGCGCCCGCTATGTCCATTGTGTAGGAAAACATGTTGGATGAACCTAAGGCTAAACATGAACTATAGGCATTAACCCTGATCAATCATGAACACATAGCATAATCTTTAGAGCGAAAACGTACCTGAACCTGGAGATGCCATGAGGGTTGTTGATCTTTTGATGTAGAGGTGGTCAGCGGCGCTGATGATGCCGTGGACGGAGACGAAGGAGGCATTCGGTCTTCGTCCACCTTAGCGCTCGTGAGAGATCGGGTATGTGTGAGATTTCGTAGCCTTGAACAACCGTGAACAAAGCTTGCCAAGTCCCTTCTGTTTTTATGTAGCGCTAGATGACTGGGACCGAAACCAAAAAGAGTTGGTTGCGCCTCCAATCAGGGCGCGAGTGGAGGCGTGACCTCCCTGGAATCTCGGGGTACCGTTAGCCGAGATCAAACCAACAAAACAGAGGCCAAATGTAGCAAGACATCATTGAGGGGATGGGAAAAGGAGGACACCAGCACACTGCCGGCCGGCGATCGATAAAGTGGGCTTTTGGATAGCCAGGTGGTGGCATGAGAGAAAAGAAGCCGCGGGCATCAGGGGTGGAGCTATACCTCAAGCAGGGTAGGCTTCAATTTGGAGTGTGGAAAAATATCTAGTGTACAACCCGGGTAAATTCAGTTCAGCCTAAATAACATTTTCATGGTTCAACCTAGAACATTTCATCGCTGAGCCTGGAGCGTAACTAAATCTTAGCCCTCCACTAGCGGGCATGACGGCATGCACAGGGGAGTGGAATCCAGAGATTTTTTCGAGCCACGGCTGGGACCAAAAGCACGGCACGAGACCAAAGTGCAACATCTAAGGGTGGCGCACGCCAATGTCAAAGATACTGTCTCAAGTCTGTACACACCGCCATGGCCCAAATGGCTGCTTACACTGCTGCGTCGAATTGCTCACGTCACAGTCAAGCAAGCAAGTTCACACATCCACAAAAGCAACATATCACCAATGACAGATGCAATTTGATACGTGTTTGCCAATTCACATGGTCCTAAAAATGGCAAAAATCACAATCAATTCCCTCGCGGTTCATCCTCTCTAGCGACGACGGACGGTGGTGATGACGGCCAGCAGATTAGGTGTGGGCTCAGTTGTTTAGAGTTCAAGTTCACCGGTGCCCCCCGGCTTAGAGAGGCCGAGTTGCGGCAGACCGGCGATGGGTGGCGGTGCGGGGAGGTGATAGTGGTGCCGCCGAATGGAGGAGGGCGATGGGTGGTGGCAATGGGTGGGGATGATGAAAAACAGAGAAGTTAATTAAGAGGTGGCAAGAGGTGGTGACGGATCCGATAGTGGCAGCCATCAAAGACGAGGAAGGAGGGTGGGGTAGCTCATCGGAGAGGAGGAAGAAGGTGACGTAGGGCAAATTGCCGGAGAGGATGAAAAAAGATGGCACGGGAGGTGGTTGGGGCGAAGGAGGGAGGTGGGAGCAGTGGCGGGGAGAGGAGATAGCTGGCAGGCCATGCTAGCGTCATTGGCAACGCCAGTGAGGCTATGGAAGGTGGCGCACATGGAGGGGCGGCAAGGGAGGCAGGGGCAGAGGGGAATCAGGTTTACGGGTGAAGGGAGTTTATATGAGGAGATGGGAAGCTATCTAGATCGTTGGGTCAAAATTCAACGGTCCACAAAATTGACTATGCTTTTTTTTTAAAAAAAGTAGTCAATTGTGGTATAGTCGGGCCCAATTTGATATTACACCCACAGGAGAAGAGTTGCAATGATAGTAGAAAATAAAATGAACAAAATAGATACAGATTTGCTAAATCTCAGTCACCTAAAAATTTTAAAAATATGTCACGTTCCAGTTGGCTTCGTTGTCCAGTGCCACCGAATTAGAGCATGGGTTCACTAGCTAGGGTTCGGAGCTCATTGTAACTCTGGACCTTTGAGGGAGGGAAGGGATGGCGGCATTGGGAGCCAGTGGCAGTGGTGCAGCGAGGCGATGGTGGCGCCACCTTGGCCGTAGGAATAGTGGAGGGTGGTGAGTGATGGTGGTTGGTGGGTCGATGAGATTGAACGAGGAGTGGTGGTGAGTGGTGGTGTCGGATCCAACTTTTAGGGTTATGGGTGCACGAATCTTGATGCAATCCTAGGCGTCAAAAAGTGACTGATATTTTGAAAGAAAACAGACAACGGGTGCCTAGACAGACCCTTCCCTGCATTGGCAGTTTGGCACCACCAGAACCTGGTACGTCATGATCGTATTTCTTTCAACTCTATAGTTTGTTTCAGTTACCTCAACACTAATATTATGTTCTGATGAACTAAAGGAACCCTACAAAACTGCTTAATCTTGATAGTTTTTTTTCACCACAAATATAAAGATATAATTTTTATATTGTCAATTTAGATAGTTTTAAATATATTAATGGGTAAACTTTTCAAAAGTTAACGGTACAGATTACAGTGTAAAAAATGGACTGAGTACAAACTTCTTAATCATGTAATATTGTTATTGAATTGATAATTCCTACAAAACAAAAATAGAAAAAGTTTTGAATGAGCTAGATTGGATCTTAAACCGGCCCGGAAGTGAAGAATGTACATTCCCAAGACGTAACGCATTGTTCCAACATTTGTGCAGCTCCAATGGTCCCGTCACCGCCAAGTCCAGCACCGGTCGCGCCGCCGCCTGCCCAGGGCTCTCCACCGCCTGCATCAGCGCCGTCGAGCACGCCGACTTCCGGTGCCCCCAATCTATCTGCTCCCATGGGAGCCGTGGTGATTAGCTCGGCGCTCGCCGCCGCTCTATTTTTGGTCTTCTGTTTTCCTTAACTAGCGGATTCAATTAGTTGTTAGTGTTATCAAGGTACTAGAATTGTTGCTATTCTGGATGTGCTTTGCTAGTGGATTCATCTTAACTCCTAACAGAGGAAAAGGGAAAAGTGTGCGCCTTGCTCACAATGATATCTAACAATAAATGCAAAGGGAAGCCTAAGTGGGCCGATTTGGGCTAGAATTGCGGCACAAGATGAACAAACGGGCCTTTCAACCGATCGGACGCGCCACTCAGATTGCTCAACATAGTGTGGGGTTTTTGAGTTATGACTTACAACTTAAATTTTTAAATTGAACTATTTGTAAGATGCAGTACATAGAAAAAATAGTCGTATGTAGTTTTAGTTAGTACAACTGAATTTAGTATATTTTTTACCATAATTTTTCTGTTAACGTCGTCTTAAAAATGCATCATTTAAAAGTTAGTTACTGTAGAATAAATTATAAATCATAAGTGAAAAAAAAAACTCAGCATGTTGTACAAGTTCAGCTTCAACGTGGATGTTGCACGTTACGTACCGAGCGTAGGCGGGAGCGGCATTGGAAGCGCGGGCGCCGGCGCCGGCGTGCTCGGTGCGGGAGGCAGAGCCGGCGCGATCGGCGCGGGCCCGGCCGAAGCGGGGGAGTGGCGGGCAGGGGAGACGGTGACGGCACGGGCGCCCGGTGGCCGGACGGCGCCTGCACGGGCAGAACAGGCGTCGGCATATTAGTGGGCAATGCCACGGGCGGCTTCGATGGTGCAGGAGCGGTGGGCGGAGCAGCCTCCACGCGCGACACCGCAAAGGCCGCTCCATGGGCGGGGCAGCATCAGATGATCTGCAGCAACGGAGAAGAGAAACAACGTACAGAGGTTAGCGCAAGGGAAAAAAACGAACCAAATTACACGGCGGGTAGGCCAAGCTTGCCGGTGGCTATCAGATCAAAACACAAACGCGAGCACCGATCGAATCCTCTGTCTACTAGATAGATATATCGCACGTAAAAAAAATTAAACAAGCGATGGTCACGTGTTACAAGGCAGCAGAAGTGTGCACCGCGTACAGGATTCAGCGACGGCGGTGGCGCAGAGCAGCGACGCCAAGACGGAGACGAATTTTGCCATGGCAGGGTTGCGCTATGTTAGATGAGATCCCTGCCATGTGCAAACGCCCCTTTTTCCTCTCCTAAGAGCAACTCCAACAAAACCCCTACTTAAACCCTCATCCTACTTTTGAGGGCTGAGAAGCAAAAAAACTCACTTCAGTAGGGCCCCTACTTGAGCCCTCAAAAGTAGGGGGCCCTCAAATCTCCCCCTCGAGCCCTCGTTCCTGGGGGTCTGGAGGGAGCCCTTACTTTTGAGGGCTCAAGTAGGGGCCCTGCTAGAGTGAGTTTTTTTGCCTCTCGGCCCTCAAAAGTAGGATGAGGATAAGGGTGGGTCCTATGTGTCATCCCCTCTAAGAATGAATTTGAGGGTCCTGTTTTGAGGGCTCCTGCTGGAGTGTAGCCCAAAAAACAGAGTCCTCAAAAGTAGAGAGCTCTCAAATAAAAAGTAGAGACCTTGTTTTGAGGGTTACTGCCGGAGTTGCTCTAACGATCGAATGGAACGTGTACGTACGGCATCTATATATGGAGATAGAGCGAAACGAGGTGACCTACGTACCTTAAATGTGAAGGTAACCGAGGTTGTTTGTTTGTTGCGATCCTGCCTTGCCAACAATATGGACGGTATCTGTTGAGAAGATCTGGTTTTGTTACGATATATGGTTGTTCTTTCCTTCTCCGTAAAGATTTTGTTACGAAAATTCCACACAAACCTGTGCATTGCCGTAAAATTTATATTTGATCAGTAATGCTAGATGCACCGACTTGGTATATACTATGCCGTACTCAACATAAGACGTGAGATGAAAAAGAGTTGCAACGCGGGACCTATGACTGTTTATGGGTGAAGCGCTTTCTTATGAGCGGATACACAAACCTGTGCATTGCCGTAAAATTTATATTTGATCGGTAATACTAGATGTACCGATTTGGTATATGGTATTCACGTCCTCAACATAAGACATGAGATGAAAAAGAGTTGTAACGTGGGACCATGACTGTTTACGGGTGAAGCGCTTTCTTCCGAGCGGATACACGTCAGTGGTCGGTACTTTGTGCGTTTCTTATTTCGGTACATAGCTAATGCTCTTACTACAAATTCAAAAACTTTTAGAACATATTTGTATGTATATTTAAAAAAAATTTACCACCCATGAGTTTCAGGACATATAGTATGATAAATTTTAAAAATCTGTAGCAACACAAAACTTTTAGAACATATTCATATGTATATTTTAAAAAGTTTTGCCACCCATGAGTTTCAGAACATATAGTATGATAAATTTTAAAAATCCGTAGCAACACGTCGGTATTCAACTAGTAATAACAATAATGATAAGTAACAGGAGGATAACTACTCTTTTAGGATTCGTAACATACCAAAATTTTTACCAAACTTTTAGAACATATTGGGATTGAACCGCACAATCTTCTTTCTTTCTCTAACTCTTACCGCTTAACAGAAATTACATGGCTTAAATAAGCCTCATGCACACACACACATGGCCTCCACGTACATACTAACTCCACTAACTTGCGCCTACTCTCATGCTTCCTGGAATCACTCCACGATCCGCACAAGACCGCCTCTCATGGCTACGATCGCTTCACACGGTTATGATCGCTTCACACGACCACCCACGTCTTTTGACTACCCTCGTACTCAGATGCTCCGATTGAGTACCGACTACGACCATTGCAGCTTCTACGACTTACGACCACGGTGTCCTACAACCACGGCTGCCTTACGACCATAGTGTCTTACGATCATGGCTACCTTACGACCACGGCTGCCTTACGACCATGGCTGATTCGACCACAGCTGCCTTATGACCACATTGCCATAACCACATCTAAGTGTCGATCGGGTTCTCAAACTTTTGACTGCTACTTTGACCATGGCGCATCATCTCAATTCTACGACAACGGCACATAAGCCTCATGCGTACACACACCTCCACGCACCCACTAACTCCACTAACTTGGGCCTATTCTCATGCCTCCTAGAATCACTCCACGATCCGCACGAGATCGCTTCTCACGACCACTTCACATGGGTATGATCGTTTCACACGACCCCCAACATCTTACGACTTTCCTCGTACCTGGATGCTCCGATTGCTACAGTGTTCTTCTAAGTACCGACTATGACCACTGCAGCTTCTATGATTTACGACCATGGTGTCCTACGACCACGGCTGCCTTACGACCACAGCTGCTTTGACCACGGCTGCCTTACGACCATGTTGCCACAACCATGTCTGAGCACCGACCGGGTTCTCAAACATCCGACTGCTGCTTTGACCATGGCACATCATCTCGATGCTACGACAACAGTACATAAGCCTCATACGCACACACACGACCTCCATGCACCCACTAACTCCACTAACTTGGGCCTATTCTCATGCCTCCTAGAATCACTCCACGATCCACACGAGATCGCTTCTCACAGCTACGACCGTTTCACACGGGTATGATTGCTTCACACGACCACCCAGTCTTACAACTTACGACCATGGTGCCCTACGACCACAGGTGCCTTACGACCATAGTGCCTTAGGACCACTGCTGCCTTATGACCACGGCTGCCTTACGACCACGGATGCCTAACGACCATGGCTGCTTCAACCACAGCCACCTTATGACCACGTTCGAGCACCGACCGGGTTCTCAACTTCCGACTGCTGCTTCGACCATGGTGCATCATCTCGATGCTACGACCATGGTACATAAGCCTCATGTGCGCACACACGACCTCCACGCACCCAGTAACTCCATTAACTTGGGCCTATTCTCATGCCTCCTAGAATTACTCCACGATCCACATGAGACCGCTTTTCACGGCTACGACCGCTTCACACGACTATGATCGCTTCACACGACTGCCCAATATTCCGAATTCCCTCAAACCCGAATACTCTGACTGCTATAGTATTCTTCCGAGTACCGACTACGACCACTGCAGCTTCTACGACTCACAACCATGGTGTCCTACGACCATAGCTGTCTTACGACCATAGAGCCTTACGATCATGGATGTCTTATGACCATGGTTGCTTCGACCATGGCTGCCTTACGACCACGTCCGAGCATCAACCGGGTTCTCAAACTTCCGACTACTGCTTTGACCATGATGCATCATCTCGATGCTATGACCACGATACATCACCTTGAAGCTTCGACCATGACTTTTCACGTACTCGGAGTCTTCGACTAACTTCGTGCTCAATGTCTTCGACTGCCTCATACTCAGAGCTACAGAACATTACGAAAACAAGGGACAAGTGTGAGACTTAATACATTAGAATCAGATGGCCACTCCATCAAGTAGACTGCAGGTGAAATCATTCTTTACCAACTCAATTTTGTGTGCCTTCACAACAGTATGTAGAATAAATTTGCGTTACTTTTTCAATAGAATAAAGTTGTAGAATTTGAGTTACTTTCGGTACAATGCACTCTAATGCAATTGTTCTTATCGATAACATTCCTCTGCATCTCGTTCTCAAAAATAATTACAGATCATTACTCACTACCATCCTAAATAATCTTAAAGATACAGTCAAAATGTCATCTAGTACGGACTGTTGGGCATAAAAAAGGTAATAAGCACCAAACCTCACCACGGCTACATGAAGCTTTGAAGTCAAACAACATATCAAATTGCACGATCATGAAGGGATTAGAATTCTAGATCCACAAAATCATGCAGTAAAGGGCACCTCTCCACAACATTGACCTTCTCCAAGCCATTTATCGATGAGTTCATGGTCTATCCCTGATTCCGTATAGCAAATCGAGAAACACAATAGCACCTGAAAAATCTACCGACAAATCAGAGGGAACAAGATCTCAACTAAAATCTATAGTGAAGCACACATATGATAAATCGAGAAATTCTCAGGGAGCCCGTAGGTCAGAAGAAATCAAAGAGATAATATTTTGGCTAGGGATACCTGGCTAGAGATAATCTTTTGCTGGGGATATCTGGTTGAGGTAGTCCTGGTCGAGGTGGTCAAGTACGACGATCTCCTCGTCCAACTTGTCCTCCACTGCCTTGGCCACCGACAGCACCTGCTTCTCCAACATCTTCAATCGCCGGGACATGCTATGTCCGGGAGAGAGAGGGAGGGGAGTGGGGGAAGCAAGCAGAGCAGCAAGAGCGGCGTGAAGTGGAAAGAAGGGTGGGTTACCTGGCTGACGATAGACTTGTCCATGGCAGTGGTGGGAGGAGAGATGTCGAGATCGAAGTGGAGACTAGAGAGGATAGAGGTTGAGATTAGAGTGGCGATCAGGGAGAAGGAGATGCTCAAGCGGCCCAAGGAAGGGTGAAGCCTGGCGAAATGCACGAGGTGGGAAAAGTGGAGGAGAGGGGTGGTTAGATCATGAGAGAGACAGGAGGGAGAGAGACGGATGGTCTAAATCAAATCGGATGACTACAGAGAGAAGAGACGAGAATACACCAATAACCACTGTCTCGTGTTTTTAAGGAGTAAATATAGCACTTCTCTTTCAGCCGTAGCACTCCGCGATCCCTACCTTGTCAGATGTAAACCAATTTTGCCAGCACTATTGCTTCACGGATTTGCTGGTGAACCACCCAAGAGGCCAAGATCATAGCACGCCACACCAACACCGTTATGCCGCACCAAAACGCAACAAGATCATAGCCCGCCTCGCGACGAATGAGAAAATAAAACATTGAGCACAAGTCACAGATGAACTGAAATTTCCAATACTAAACATTGAGCACAAGTCACAGATGAACTGAATTCCAACACTAACAAGTACAGAAGGGAACTAGCTAACAACGTACCCTCCTCCACATTATCCGATACCATAGAAAGGTTTCATGCTGCTAATTGCAGAGCCCGGATAGAGAGAGACACAAGCACAAAAGGGTAAGAATCAGGAAAGAACGCAGAAAAACACAAGAGAAGCCAAATAATTCCACAGCTAATCTCGCCTTTCTTGTTCCCTTCCGTTCGCCTCTTGACACTTGCTCCGGTTGCAATCTCAGCTACGCACCTTCCTCTTCACTTGTACTCCAGGATCATGTTGTTCTCAGGGGCCAGGCCGACGCAGGCCCTCATGATGTTCTCCAGCATAGCCCTCTGCTTCGCCAGAGCGTTCACCACTGGTGTGCCAGGAGGAACCTGTTTCAAGAGACACGTATAATTAGTTGATGAATTAGAGAAAACGGTAACTGACAGTGGCAAATTCGTGTGCTCACAAGGGGTGCCTTGGTAAGATAGCTCAGGATGGTAGCCACTGGATGGAAGGAATGGAACTTCTCCTGCACAAAAGAGCAAGTGGAACAACAGCATGTTCAGTTTTGCTGGCATATCAGATGTAGAAATTCTGTAGCAACACAGATACTTTCAGTCCATCAACTCTTACCTCTCCCTCAGCTTTCAGCTGGATCCTGGTGCTGAGCTCAGCCAGGAGCACCAGATCAAGAATGATCGGTGCGGCAAGGAGCGAGTCCTCACAGGTGTTGTGCAGCACAATGGTGTTCTTACCTCCCATGAAGATCTCTGATGTGTACTCATCCATGGCCCTCTTGCTGTCTCCAACGTACGGCACATACTGCGAAAGAGAGGCCAATTTTTAATCCAAGCCTAAATTTTTACTACGGTGCATGTGTCTGCACAAGGTGACAGCCAAATTGACAGACCTTGATCACGACGACGTGATCAGGATGCTCGCCAGGCTCGTAGAGGATAGCATTGCTTGAGACCATGTCATCCACCACATTACTCTTGGAGATCTCCTTGGACCGGAATGTTTGCGGTGCAGAAAGGTTCATGCCATCATTGTTCCCCAAGTGATTGTAGCTAACAATTGAGGTAGGCTACACCAGAATAAACCAAATCACTTGTCATATGTTGTCACATAACAGAGAAATGTCTACATTGTAACAAAAGAAAAATAGTCAAGGATTTGATCGATAATTGATACCTTTATTCCAGCACCAACAAGGAAATCGACCAAGACAGACTTCATTTTGGTTTGTCCACTCTTGAAATCATCACCACCAATCAGGCAGTTGTTCTTAATAGCGAGATCAATCAGCCCTGAACACAAGAAACTAATGTAAGCCTTGATTGAACCAGAAATAAGACACCACATACAAGTACAACTAAGCGCAGCAAACTACACACCAGGCACAAAGGTGTTCTGAGGGCTCCCGTTGATGAAGGGTATACCCTCCATTACGCAGGCAATGGCATACAGTGTCGATGGCGATATCTCTGCCTCGTTCTTGTCCACAGATGTCAGGAGGTTCTCCATTGTGTCATTGAGCCCAACACAGACACTGCTGTATCTTTCAGTGTTTGCAGTCCACAGCACAACTACCTTATCCACTTTGGTCTTCTCCTTGAACTCCCTATTTCATCAGCCATATAAGCCTTAAATTTTATGATAACTAGAGTCTGCAGTGTTAGTATTGGACACAGGTTTGGGGCAATTCTCTCTGTATTCTCATATTGCCTAAGGCATAACTAAGTGCATACTTATAGACCAAAGTGGTCAGATTACAACTGAAAGCAAAACTGAAAGTAGAGATAAGATACTAAAGTAAAACTGAAGATACTAAAGCAAATCTGAAGATGCTAAAGCTAACTAACCAACTAACACAAGACTTATTCCTTCAATTCTCCCCCTAAGTCTTGTGTGACGCCCTTTGGGTGATTTGAACCATCCCTATCTTGGCGCGCAGCTCTTGGTATTTGACTCGCCCAAGTGACTTGGTTAGGAAATCAGCGAGTTGTTCTTGAGTATTGATGTAGTTGGCCCTAATGCTTCCCTCGTCCAAACAGCCCCTGATGAAGTGATATCTCACCTGGATATGTTTGCTGCGCTCATGAAAGACAGGGTTCTTTGCCAGGGCTAGGGCAGACTTGCTGTCCACCCGTAGCTCCACTGCCTCAGCCTCTCTGCCCAGTAGATCGCCCAGCAACCGATCTAGCCAGAGAGCTTGAGTGGCAGCAGATGTGGCTGCGATGTATTCCGCCTCACAGCTGGAGAGCGCCACCACCTGCTGCTTGACTGACTTCCAGCTGATCAGGCATTTGCCGAGGAAGAACAAATTCCCACTTGTGCTCTTGCTCGTGTCAATGTCGCCGACGTGGTCGCTGTCGCTGTAGCCGATGAAGTGTGCTGCGTCGGGACATCGTGGGTAGTGCAGACCATAATCAGATGTCCCCGCAACATAGCGTAGAATCCTTTTTACGGCTTGTTGGTGCTCTGTCGTCGGCCGCTGCATGAAGCGGCTAACATAGCCGACGGCGAATGCCAAATCTGGTCGTGTGTGGACGAGGTAGCGCAGACTCCCGACAATTCGCCGGTACTGCTAGGGCTGTGCATTTTTCAACCGAACCGAAAAAACCGACCCGAAAAAACCAAACCGAACCGGTCAACTCGGTTTGACCGGTTTTTGGTATTCGGTTCGGTTTTCAAATTTTGGGTTATTTTGGTATTCGGTTTTTCGGAAAACCGAAAAACCGAATATACGAATAGCGCTAAAACCGGTGACTCGTCCAGTGATGTTAGATGTCTTTGTGCCCACGCGTCGTCCGCCATCCCTGTTTTGTTTGTTGTTCCCACTGATGATGGGTCAGGTGGCGAGCCACCACGAGGACTAAGGCCCGCTCCATGCCCGGTGGAATTCGTGAATATTTGATGAACTTGTTAGCTTTCCAGAGAAAAGAACAAAATATGTACAATTGTACTCGGTGAAAAGATAAAACGTGATGTATATTTTTTCTCTACTCGGTTCTTATTGCACAACTTAGTTAAATTTAGTTCCACGGTTTCATCGTTCCAAGCAGAGATGGCAAGTAACATATTACAGAGATGGCGAGTAACATATTTACACATATTGCTTGGCCTCAAGCTCGTCGGGTATTTCTTCATCGATTCTTTGAAACAATCTCTTTTATTACGCTCGATCCGAGTTAGCATTCTCATTGTTTCTATTTGGTCGAACTCTCTTTGCATATTTAATAGTTCATCAAATATTGCCCGCCCTAGTGCTCCTATCCGATTCGATTCTCATTTTTGCAAAGCATAGCCATGCTTCATCGCATGCGATGTTTGTGAAGATCTAATGTCACCACAATCTTGCATGGATGTAGCTAGCCTTTCACGTCCATCTGATGATACCTATTCCATTGCCAATAGTATATGTATTATCGCCTACTCGTCTCGCTAGTCGCTATATCGTTTGCAATTTGCGTCAACTTTGGTAAATATGGTATTTACCGATACCGCACCGAAATAAATTGGGATTTACCGATACCGAACCGTACTTATAAAAATACCGTATATTACCGAACTACAAACACCGTATTTACCGTATATACCGTATATACCGAACCGATTAAACCGAAAAAACCGATTGCACAGTCCTAGGTACTGCGTGGCGTCCACCTCTTCCGCCGTGCTCTCCTTGCTCAATTTCAGTCTCTCCTCCATTGGAGTGTGGGCTGGGTTGCAGCCCGTGAGCCCTCCAAGCTCGATGACGCGCTGAGCGTATGCAGTTTGACGGAGGGAGATGCCAGAATCATCTTGGAGTACCTCAATTCCCAGATAGAAACAGAGCGGTCCCAAATCACTCATCTGAAAGACAGCTTTCATCTCTGTCTTGAAGGCTTCCATCTCTTCTTCCTTGGCGCCGGTGATCACCAAATCGTCTACGTAGACGCCGACGAGCAGAGTTGAGCCTCCCCGACCTCGCCGGTAGACTGATGCCTCATGGGTGCTCTGCTGGAACCCCATTGACCTGAGAGTCGCGTCCAGCTTGGCATTCCAAGCTCGCGGCGCCTGGCGCAGGCCATAGAGAGCCTTGCGGAGGCGCAGAACCTTGTTCTCTTCGCCGGCGACGATGAATCCCGGCGGCTGACGGACATATACCTCCTCCCTCAAGTCGCCATTGAGGAAGGCCGACTTCACATCCATGTGATCGACGCGCCATCCCTCTTGAGCCGCTAGCGCGAGGAGGACGCGAACGGATTCCATTCGTGCGACGGGCGCAAATGCGTCGTCGAAGTCCACTCCTTGTTGGACGAAGCCCCGTGCCACCGGCCGCGCCTTGTGCTTGACCACCGCCCCAGCCTCATCCTTCTTGAGTTTGAACACCCACTTGAGTGTGATGGCGCGATGGCCGGCAGGAAGATCGGTCAGCTCCCAAGTCTGGTTCCGCTCGACCGCATCCATCTCCTGCCGCATTGCCAGCGCCAGCGCATCGCTTCGCTTCAAATAACGAGCGGCGAGGCTCGCCATCGTGGACCAGGTGAAGCTCTGCCTCGAAGTCGCGCTGCGCCAGCCCCGGAACGACTTGATCACCCAGGATGTTGTCGACAGTGCGGTAGCGCAGAGGTTCATCTTCATGTGCGGCGTCGATGCGTTCCTCATCTTGCGACGACGGCGTGGCGAACTCCACTGAGCAGTGCTCGCTGTGCGTCGGGGTAGGAGCTGGCGATGCTTGGGGCGTGGCCGCTGGCGTGGATGAGTGCAGCGTGGCCAACGTTGCCGGAGGTGAAGCACCACTTGGAGCAAGCGGTGCACTCGGGGCGGAGACAGACGGGCTAGGTGATGGAGTTGACCCGCTTGCTCCCCCAGATCCTTGAATGTCGATGTAGTCAATGGTGAAGTCGCTGAATGCCGTTGACGAACCATTGTCCGCCGTCTTGGTCCACGCCCATCCTCGCCCTTCGTCGAACACCACGTCACGGGCCACGCGCACGCGCTGCGTAGCCGGGTCGAGGATGCGGTATGCCTTGGCACCATCGGCATAGCCAATGAACACCCCCGGCTACTCCGATCGTCGAGTTTGCCGACGTGGTTGAGCTCCTTCACGAACGCCAGGCAGCCGAACGTGCAGAGATAGCTGACTGCCGGCTTGCGCCCGTGCCAGGCCTTGTAGGGCGTCTTGCCGTCGAGGCTCTTGGTGGGCGAGCGGTTGAGCAAATGCACGGCGGTCATCACCGCTTCGCCCAAGTAGATCGCCGGCATTGCTCGCTGCTTGAGGAGGGCGCGTGCTGTGGCCACCACCATCTGATTACGACGCTCGACGACGCCATTTTGCTGCGGGGTGTAGGGCGCGGAGTAGTGGCGTTGTATCCGCTTCGCGCGAAGACGCCGCGAATTCCCGCCGTGAACTCGCCGCCGTTGTCCGTGGCGAGAACTCGGCTCGCGACCGCACTCCTCCGCCGCGGCACAGATGTGCCGGATGGCGTCATTGCAGCAGCCTTTGGTGTCGGCAAAGACGCCCACATGAACCGGGACACATCGTCGACAAGGAGCAGGAAGAAGCGTCTGCCTCCGGGAGTCGTCGGCGTGACCGGGCCGCATAGGTCGCCTTGTACGAGCTCCAACCTTTCCTTGGCTCGATAGTTGGCTTGACGCGGGAACGGCCGGTGCCTCTGCTTGGTCACCACGCAGGTGTCGCAGAGCTGCTCTACGTGTTCGACGTGCGGCATCCCCCGCACCATCTCGCCGCCGCTGAGCCGCTTCAGGGCCTCGAAGTTGAGGTGCCCAAAGCGCCATGCGATGCGAGCCCGCTGCCGCGGCGGTCGCGAGACAGAGGGGCTGCGCCACCTTCACATGAAGAACATACAGGCGATTGCTTCCTCCGTTCACCTTGGCAAGGAGACGATGACGGCGATCCCAAATGCGCAGCACCCCGTGGTCAATCTCCACTCGCGAGCCATTCTCATCCAACTGCCCCGGACTGATGATGGAGTTCCTCAGGGCAGGGATGTAGTAGACGCCGGTGAGGAGTCGATGTTCGCCGGTCTTGGCCGTGAAGACGACAGAGCCGACGCTTTGATCTCCACGCAGGGCGTCTCGAACTTGATCGAGCCGCGTACACCAATGTCCGTGTCGGAGAAGAATTCCCGCGGCGACCATGTGGTGAGCGGCGCGGTGTCGAGGTACCACCGCCGATCTTGTCGTCGCCTGACCGCTGCCGAGGAAGACATGTGCTCGCGGCTCGTCGAGATGGAGCGCGGCTGCGGACGATGCGGGAGGGGAGAAGATCGGACCTCCCTTGACCTCCTCTGTTTTTGGCCGTAGCTCAATGCTCCCATGAACGAGAAACAGAGCCGGCTCGTCCTCCTCCTCTGCCTGCGTGACATGCGCTTGGTCGCCACGCCTTGCCTGCCGACAATCCCTGGCCCAATGGCGGTTTGCCACGCTTGAAGCGAGTGTCGTCCCGCTGGCATTTCGTCGCCGCCAAGCGCCAGCGCTGCGCGCCGCCACATCCTCGGGGCGCCTTCTCCTTGTTCCGCGGTTTCCGACGGCGGCTGCCGCCGGAACCGGTGGCCTCCCCCTTCTTCCGCTCCTTCTGGCGGGTGAGCCACTGCTCCTCTGTGTAGAGTAGCTTGCCACCGATGGTGACCGGCTCTGCGGGTGGTTGCTCGTCGCGACCGTCAACAGCCTTGAGTCGCCCGGTCACCTCCTCGATGTAGAGCTCGGAGAAGTCCAAGAGCGTCTCCATCGCCAGAGCGATCTGCGTATACTTCTTGGGAACTACGCGGAGGAACTTCTCAACCGCCTTCTCCTCGTCGATGTCCTCATCGCCGTGCCGAGTTAGCTGCTGCATCAGACCGGTGAGACGGAGCGCGAAGTCGTCAATGTCCTCACCGGGGCGAAACGCCAAGCGATCCCACTCCTGACGCAGCTTCTGCTGTGTGGCTCGGCGGGCGCGGTCTTTTCCGTCTGCGCGCGCGCGCGATGGCGCCCCAGCGCCCTGGCGGTCTCCTTGTCCGCGAGGCTGGCGCCATCTCTGGCGGACGGCAGCGAGATGGCCTCGGCGCCGCCGGCCGTCGTGAAGTCAACATCCTCGTCCCGCACCGCATCCCACATCCCCCTCGCCTGCATCTTCACCTTCATCACCAAACTCCACTCGTTGTAGTTGGTTTTGGTGAGCATGGGCCACGGCGTGCCTCTGCCTGACTCCTTGATGACGGTCTGGATGGCAGCTGGCGACCCACGCCTGCCTCTGCGCCCGCGGCGTCGTTCTGGCGACGGCAAAACGCGGCGATGCCTGTGAGGGCTCCGCGAGACGCGGGGTCGGCCGACATCGTTTTCTGACAAGGGAAGGGTAAGAGCAAGGCTCTGATACCAATTGTTAGTATTGGACACAGGTTTGGGGCAATTTTCTCTCTGTATTCTCATATTGCCTAAGGCATAACTAAGTGCATACTTATAGACCAAAGTGGTCAGATTACAACTGAAAGCAAAACTGAAAGTAGAGATAAGATACTAAAGTAAAACTGAAGATACTAAAGCAAATCTGAAGATGCTAAAGCTAACTAACCAACTAACACAAGACTTATTCCTTCATGCAGGATGTATTGTTGACACTACTGAACCAGGTTGTTTTAACCATGGTAATCTAGATCCTCCAACTATGGCCCCGTTTGGCAGAGCTCTAACTCTAGGAAATCTGTAGATTTTCTAGAGCTGGTCATCGTAGCTCTAGGAAATCCTGGATCTAGAGTTGCAGGCATGTTAAGTGCATTTACATGACTCATTTCATTTATATTATATATTAAATAAAAATATTTAAATCACTTTAATTTAGTCAACAAACTACAGGTCCAGCATAGATCTCGGAGCTAGAGCTGTGCCAAACGGGGCCTATGTCCTTCGAAACATCATCCTTATCGGTAATTCGCTTAAGTGTCAGTAGTATGAACAATTTGAGAAGTACTTTTCATACAATAGGTACTTTTACAGCACAAGTTAAATTATATGTTCTGTTATAAGCAGATACCTGAAGGCTAGCCCTGACGCAATCATGTGTTCCCACGTACCAAATTCAGATCATTCTTTCTTTATTTTACGTTTGCTAATTGCTAGGATGCGCTTATAATTTTACTTGTACAAATTGCATGCAGCATGCATGTTTGTATACCTGATGTCCTTGATGATCTGCTCCACCTGCTCTTTCTTGGTGCCCTTGATGACATTGTTCGCGCGGGAGCCCTGGTTGGCAGCGATGAAGTCTGGGTCATAGATGCCGGGGAGCGGCACCATGGACTCCATGTAGGGCCTGAGCTGCTTCTGCAGGTCAATGTCCAGCACCTTGGCCCTGGTCATAGCATCAGCAAGGTTCATGTTGCTGATGTCCCAGCCCCCGAACACGAGGCCATCAGGATTCACCTGCGAAATTATTCAGCGCCATCAGGACAAAAAAAAGACCACTTCTGCGAATCTGCAACTAACTAGCACCATCATATGGGGTAATATGGGGTACTATTCAAGAGAGCAATCATTATCCAAAGATGCTGGAATTTTTCAGTTGACCCAATTTTTTGACCACAAAATCACATGGCACACATTGTCCACTTTTTTTTGACAAGGCTTAGCTTTTTTGTTTATGTAGTACAAGAAAAAGGGTTAACTTTCCTTTCAGAAACAAACACTAACCTTTTAAACAGGCAATGTATCACCAATTCATCATTATACTAGTTTGCAAAACGTGATCTTCTTTTCATTTTCATGCGAGTGGGTCCAGTAAAAGAGGATTAACTAGATTACCATGGGCAGGAGGCTCTTGAAAGGCGTATAGATCTCCTCCCCGTTGAAGCTTCCGACCCTGATGGTGGACGCCTGGGTGAGGGAGCCAAAGTAGTTGGCCTGCTGCACCTTGTCCTTGGTCGCCCATGAGATCCCCCTGGATAAACTCACCAGAATTTCACCATAAATCAAATGAAAAGACAAAATGTAATGATCCTTAAATTATTACGAGGTAAACACCGTCAGAATTAGAAGGACAACCAGGTGGTGTCGGCTTGATTAGAATGAGAAGCAGACTACAGACGAGAGAATAACCTTGAGAAAGAATTGATTAATTATCTTCGTTGCTTCATTCAAATGGTAGCATGCAACTCCTCTTTTATAAGGTGGAGCCTCTATCTTAATCTAATCTTTCCTATTAATAAAGATAATTGTTCTAATAGATAAGATTCTATTCTAATAATAACTTTGTTGCTAAAGAAACCTAATCTAATCCTTCCTTAGGTTGGCTAAGGAAGGCTTCTAGACCCATGACTACTGTTCAGTGTTCACGTGCATTGTTTCTGCGCATGACACAAATAAACACACGAAAAATTGATACTGTGTGCAGAAATGCAGAGAGAACATGGTGACTTACTCCCTGTTGGCGATGACCCCAGCCGTCAGTGTGGAGCCGTTGTTGCCGCCCCAGCCCACGAGCATCACCCTGCACAACCAAAAATGGAGTAAAAAAAACGCACCGAAAAATCAGCATCGTCGATTGACAAGTGGCTGACACAACACTTGTGTTGCACTGCACGTGGCCAACATGCAAAGAAAAAAACAAAAAAACACGATTTTTTTTTAAAAAGAAAGGAACAGAATAAAAAATGGCCGCGTCGGGCTTTCACACATCCCGGCATACCAGGTAAGATTAGCCCTACTAATCTTCCCTCTTGAATCTTGCAGAAACTACAACCTCACGTGCACACGCCGGGGAATAAAACTAAGCGGAGCAGAAGATAAAAATGTCGTATTAAGCAGCCGGGATCGGGATGCTCAATCTCAGAAACAAGCATCCAAAGTGACCGAGTAGCAAGGCAACAAACGCGTCGCAGTCCCCCGTAAACCGAACCAGGAAACGAACAGGGAACCTTTTGGCTTCTGCCATCTCTCCCTCGGGGCGTCGATGCAAGAAAAAGAAACCAAAAGAGAAGAAAAAGGGAAACGGAGCCGATCCGTCCCCCAAGTGTCAACGGCGAGGTCGCCGTCAGGCAAAGAGAGATTCCAAACAGAACGCCGATTGATCTCGACACGATAAGGGGATGCGACCGAATGGGATGGAGATTAAGGTAAGGATGTGTGCGTAGTTGGCTCGTACCCGAGCTTGGGGACGTTGGTGTTGGTCCGGAAGTGGTACTTGACGGACTTGGGGCGGACGACCCAGCGGGAGGCGCCGTCGCGGCTCTCGTGCACCAGCTCCGTCGTGTCGTACCGGTACTCCGACTCGATCTCCCCCGCGCCGTACCGCACGTGCGGGCTCTCCACGCGGAAGCTCTCGATGAACATCTTCGCCCCGGTCTCGCGCGCTCGCCGCGACGGCGATCTCCTCAAATGGAGAGCAGGAGGGGGAGAGGTGGGGTTTCGCCTGTGGTGGGTCCGTGGTTGGGCTTGCCGCTTGTGTGCGAAGTGAATTGTGATGCGCAGTGGTGGGCGGGGAGGGGCATTTATAGCGGGGAAATGGACTGGTTTGCCCCGAAGTTGAGGTCATCGTGAAAGTATTTTTCATGTAAACAGGTAACGAATAAAATTATTATTATTATAAAAATATGAGTAAGTATTTACCATATAAACAGGTAACGAATAAAATCTTTACCATTATAAAAATATGAGTAAGTATTTGCCATGTAAACAGGTAACGAATAAAATCTTTACTATTATAAAAATATAAGTTAATAGTTGTCAGTCTGTTCTCCCTCCTCTTTTCTTAACCGTCCGATTAAAAATCAGCCATCCAGATTTACATGTAGGTAATTCTTTCGCTCCTCGTAGAAAAGGTCAGGGCAACACGTGGACCGCGCTCCTCCTCTTCCCCGCATCTTCCGCCTTCCGCAACCACTCCACCTCCCGCAACCGTCGCCTCCTTCTCTCCCCTGAACCCTCGTGCTACGCCTCCTCCTCAGCGCCGCCACCAATTCCTTCCCCGTATGGCAGCATCTGGTCGCAGTTCCCCAACTTCCCCTAGTAGTGTCGCATCCCCCCGTCGCCGCCTTCCCAACGGATTTGCCCACCGCCTCCTCTCCCCATCTGCCCGTCGCCGCCTCCCCACCTCCACCTCCCGCAACCGCCGCCTTCTTCTCCGCGAACCCTCATGTCGTGCCTCCTCCTCCTCGGTGCCTCCACCAATTCTTTCCCTGCGCGACAGCATCTGGTCGCAGTCCCCCAACTTTCCCTAGGGTGCCACCACCAATTCCATCTCCCATCGCCCCTCCAACTAGCGGTACAACGCTCGGCAATAGTGGTCGGTGGATCGGAGAGAATGGCGCTCTGTGATAGCGGCCGGTGGATTAGAGAGAACAGCACTCGACGACGGCAGTGGTGGCTTCCTCTTACTATGCCCACCCACGTGGCTTTGCCCCCCTCGGCGCCAGCGGTCGCTCACCTGGTGAGCCTATCTACCTCCTCCTACTCTTTGCTCGGAGCCCATCGCGCTGTCTAGCGATTTTGGTCTCCCAAGATGGTCATCGAAGTCGGTGCCATGGTCGAATGGGGCTGTGGTTGAGGGGCCATGGCCGAAGTCGATGGGCTGTGGCCGAAGTTGAAACTGTGGTTGAAGGGGGCTGTGGCCAAAGTCAAAGATCCATGGTTGAAGGGGCGGTGGTCGAAGTCGAAGGGCCATTATCAAAGTCAGGTCGTGGTTGAAGTCAAAGGGGCGTGGTCGAAATCCAAGCCGTGGTCGAAGGGGACAATGGTCGAAGGTGGCAGTGGTTGAAGTCGAAGGGCAGTAGATGAAGTAGGTTTGCGGTCAAAGTCAAAGGGCTATGGTCGATGTCAGGCCATGGTTGAAGTCGAAGGGTCATGGTCGAAGTCCAAACCATGGTCAAAGGGGACAGTGGTCGAAAGGGGCAGTGGTCGAAGTCAAAGGGCCGTGGACGAAGTCAATCCACGGTCAAAGTCGAAGGGTCGTGGACGAAGTCGGTCTGCGGTTGAAATTGAATGGCCGTGGTTGACGTCGGGGCCGTGGTCGAAGGGGGGCGTGGTCGACGTCAGGGCTGTGGTCAAAGGAGGTTGTGGTTGAGGGGCCGTGGTCGAAGTCCAAGATCCATGGTCAAAGTCGATGCTATGGTTGAAGGGGGCGATGTACGAAGGGGGAAGTGATCGACGTCGAAGGGCCATGGTCATCAAAGGGGACAGTGGTCGAAGTCAAAGCCATGGTCGACGTCGAAGGGCCGTGGTTGAAGGGGACAGTGGTTGACGTTGAAGGGTCGTGGTCAAAGGGGACGGTGGTCAAAGGGGAAAGTGGTCAACGTTCAAGGGTCGTGGTCGTTGAAATGTTGTGGTCAAAGTGGATAGTGGTCGAAGGGAGCAGTGGTCGAAGTCGAAGATCCATGGTTGAAGTAGAAACCGTGGTCAAAGGAGGCCGTGGTCAAAAGGGGAAGTGGTCGACGTTGAAGGGCCACGGTCGAAGGGGACAGTCCTCGAAGGGAGAAGTGGTCGACATAGAAGGGTTGTGGTCAAAGGGGGCCATGGTTGAAGTCGCAGAATCGTGGTTGAAGTCGAAGATCTGTGGTCAAAGGGGGCCGTGGTCGAAGGGGGAAGTGGTCAATGTCGAAGAGCCATGGTCAAAAGGGACAGTGGTCGAAGGGGGCAGTGGTCGAAGTCGAAGATCCGTGGTCAAAGTCGAATATCCTTGGTCGAAATCGAAGCCGTGGTCGAAGGGGGAAGTGGTCAGTGTCGAAGGGCCGTGGTCGTCGAAGGGCTGTGGTCGAAGGGGACAATGGTTGAGGGGTGCAGTGGTCAAAGTTGAAAGGGGCCACAAGGTCGATGGCAAGACCCACAAGGTCTCGTACTCTCCATGGATTATAACATGCTTTTGAGCACGAGGTGTGATCGACGACTTCTGATTTACGACCACGAACGCTGGTCGATCGATGTCTTCCAACTTACGACCACGAGCGTTGATCGAAGTCGAAGATCCGTGGTCGAAGTCGAAGCCATGGTCGAAGGGGGACGTGGTCGACATTTAAGGGTCATGGTCGAAGGGGAAAATGGTTGAAGGGGGCAGTGGTCGAAGTCGGGGCCGTGGTCGAAGTCGAGGTCGTGGTCGAAGTCGACGTTGTGGTCGAAGGGGGCCATGGTCAAAGGGGCTGTGGTCGAAGTCGAGGCCGAGCAGGCTAGCGTCGGTAGTTGGGCGACAGGGCACAAACGCACTGGAGGTCTGCCAACGTACAACCACCAGCGATGGTCGACCGCTCCCGATCTATGATCACACACGATGGTCGACGGCTTCTAACTTACAACCACGAGGTGTGATCGACAACTTCTAATTTACGACCATGAGCACTGGCTGATGTGTTTCGACTTACGACCACGAGGTGTGGTTGATGTCTTCCAACTTATGACCACGAGCGTTGGTCAATGTTTTAACCACGAAGTATCCTCGATAACTTCTGACTTACGACCATAAACGATGGTCATCGGCTTCTAATGTATGACCATGAGCCATTGTCGAAGGCTCCCAATTTAGGACCACGATCGATCTTCGACCGCTGCCAACTTATGACCACCAACGATGGTCTTCCACTCCCGCTCTACGATTATGTGTGATGGTCAATGGCTTCCGACTTACGACGACGAGGTGTGCTCGAGGGCTTCCAACCTACGAGTGCGAGGAGTGGTTGATGTCTTCCGACTTATGACCACGAGGTGTGATCGATAACTTTCGACTTACTTGACGGATTTAAAAACTTTTAGAACATGTTTGTATGCATATTCTAAAAAATTTTACCACCTGTGAGTTTTAAAACGTGTAGTATGATAAATTTTAAAAAATCGTAGCAACGCTCGAGCATTCAACTAGTATTTTAAAGTTGAGAGGATGATTTGTGTTTTTTTCTATTTTAAATTAATTTCTAAATCAATTTATTTATAAATGATCAAAGTGTTCTCTTTCCTCCAGTGGTCTCCTCCCTGTGGCCATCATCGCCACCCTCATCCTTTCTATGAGCCCTAGTGAGAGCGGTTGGAACAGATACCCCTCAGACACCACCTCCCCTGCCAAAATGCTCGTGTTCTGTGGCCTACCCCACTCTGGCTCCTGTGGCCCCACGCTCCATTGCCTCCTCCCACTTTTGTCTCTCTACTCGTACCTCCACACCTAGAGTTGGCCCCACCCAACAACCTCCGCTCATGGGCCCATGTGGCTAGGGGTGGCAACGAGCCGAGCCGAGCCAGGCTCGGCTCGGCTCGTGAAAGCTTGACGGAATAGAGGCTCGGCTCGGCTCGGTTGGGATATCAAGCTTTTTTGTGGGCTCGGCTCGGCTCGTGATGCGGCTCGAGCTAGCTCGCGAGGGCTCGCGAGCCAATAATAAGCAGCCCACACGCCGGCCAGCACCGCCACCATGCTGACTGCTCCTCTCTCCCTCGCGCTCCTCCTCCTCCTCGTCTGCGCGCGCCACCGCCTCACCACCTCCGATCACAGCGGCGCTCTCTCCTCAAGCGGAGAAGAACCCACGCACACCATTGGCATCCAAACAACCGCGGCCACCTCAAAGCCCGAGCACGCCTAGAGGGGAAATAGCCAAAGGATGCACATTCCGCCCCCGACCCTCTAGTACCGCGCCCGAAAACCCTAGGCTCGGCCACCATCGCAAGAGTGTAGAATAGATGGCAAATAAATAAAATGCATGTAAACTAATTAGGAGAGGAAGGGTAGCACCGGGTTTGTTGATGTTCCCATCTTTGTTCACCACCACCCGATCTATCACGGAAGCCAGTAGGACCGATCACGGGAAACCCCAAGAACTTGCAAGCCACCGCAAATCGGTGAGGTGTAGACTCCAATCCATCCATAAGAAAGCCAATAAAAGCAGATCTACTGCAGTAGGACCGATGATTGGTCCGGATCCAGGTGGATCTGAGCCGATGGCGCGGTGCCATGGCCGAGAGAGGAGGCGCGGCGCCATGGTTGAGGAGAGGAGGAGGCGGCGTCGGGGGGAGGCGGTGAAGAGAGAGGAGGCGTCGGTGAGAAGGCGGCACGGGAACGAGAGGAGGAGGCAGGAAGGAGAGAGGAGGCGCGGTGAGGCGTGGGCGTGAGGCGCGAGGCGTCGGTGGGAGAAGAAGCGAGGCGTGAGGCGCAGGCGTCGATGGGAGGAGAAAAGAGGCGTGCAGAGAGCGTCGGTGGAATGGGCCGACGCACCGAATGGGGAGTCGGCCGAGTCAATCGAGCCGCCGCGGCCGCTCGGGCTCGCTCGCTTAGACTCGAGCTTTTTTGCTTTGGCTCGGCTCGGCTCGTTTCGTCCACAAGCCGAGCCAAGCCTCCACGAGCCCGAGCCGAGCCCGAGCTTTTTTGCTAGCCCTACATGTGGCCCTTGTGCCCCAGACACTAACGAGCGGGGCCTGTCTGGCGTCCTTATGCTGTCCACCACCGACCCCTCCAAGACGATTGGATTTGGAGGAGAGAGGAGTAGGAAGAACAAGAAGCTAGGATATCTTGACCATTTCACATGGGAAAAATTGCTCATTTGCCCCACTCTTGAGTGCGTTTGCTCATTTGCCCCTGTGATGTCTCACTGACACGCGGGTCCAGGACCCACGTGTCAGTGACACAACTGGGGCAAATGAGCAAAGTGCATATTGATATATAGGGCAAATGAGCAAAAGGACCCGCGTGTCAGTGAGACATCACAGGGGCAAATGAGCAAAGTGCATATTGATGTATAGGGCAAATGAGCAAAAGCCCCCAACTTTAAGGTATTTTTATATGTTTTTATATAATAGAGGATACTTCATTAAAAATCACCTCTATTAAAATATCACCTATCTTGGGTATATAATCGATTTCCCTTTTACAATGAGCTCGACAGCTACATAGCGGGATGCTAGTAGCTGAGCATGAGCGGCGAGGCGGCAAGAGACACTTTTGGCCGCCAGGGTTGGGGGTGAGCGGACGAGAGGGGATCCCGTTGGAGTCGCCGGTGGCGAGTCTGGCCGTCGGAGGGAGCAGAGTGGGAAGGGCGGCGGAAGGGTCCGTGAGAGGAGAGGACGAAGGAGCACCATACGGCGTGCACACGTACATTGTGTCAGGATTCTAAGCAACCCCAGGGGGCAATACGTAAAATCGCGTGGTCCGCCGCCCCTGCACGTGGCTGAGGATTCAGTCAGTCGCCACGCGGCGGGGCCCTCGAGTGACGCTTTTGGTTGCGTGGAGCTCGTGGGCGCGGTGGCTGAACCTCCCAGAACCGCTCACGCTCCAGTCCCCACCCTCCCTGGACACGGTCCATGCACGCACGACAGCCCGTCGCCGATTGCGAGCAGGCGATCGGGAGGGGCGCAGGCACGGAGAGCCACAAGGGAGGGGTCCTGGGCCATAGGCACTGCGCACGCCATGTGGTGTGGTGTCAGCCTGTCAGGGTAAGGCACCGCTCGTGTGATCCCGAGATGCGCCGCGTGGCTGTCCAGGCGGGCGTGGGGCCCTGGGGAAACAAACTTGTTGTCCTTGCATGTAACGGGCTTGTGACGCCTGTCCTTGCATGTAAAATTTGGAGATGTACTCCTCGCTCATGCGTTCCGATTTTATCAAAGATCTTGCCGGGGATCGCGTCTTATCAAAGAATGATTTGAGGTTTGAAATGTGGTGGATTGTATAGCTACAAGCTCCCCCCAGATCGTGCATCCCGAATCGATAAGCATGTGTTTATTATGTATCCCGAATCGATAAGCATGCGTTTATTATGTATCCCGAATCGATTTTCTACGGCCAGTTCATACATGCATGTCGATTCGGATTTTTTTTCATGGTTTATCAATGTCTACAGTGGATGGACTGTCTCTATCTACATACTATTTTGGCAGTCAATATACGGCCCCCTAACCAAAAAAATGTAGGGGCATGTACAACCCACAGACGGGGGTCGTCTGTAAAAGTCTAGAATCTGATATACAGACAGCTAAAAAGACAAGTCCTACAATGGAGAGTCTGTTTCACTGTCTGCAAGCTATTTAGTGCTTTCCATGTAGCCAAGATCAATCATGAACACTATTTTGTATACCATCGTGTTGCTATTTGATAGAAAACGGATCAAGCTTAAATAAGATGAACATGATTACAATATTTTTTTTAAAAGCATCAATATAAATGATATATTATATATAATTGCAACATTTTTGTCTAATTTTCTTTGTTTCCATAGCGCTGTCATATGTGCTCGATTAGATCCTTCTTGAGTTGCCTATGTGTTGGCCGAGCTTTGATAGCGGAATTCCTTCGAAGCACCTCTGCGAAGCATGGATTAGGGTTGTCGCTTGTACGCACTTCAGGTGGGCGCACTATCGTCGCACTCGGATTCTCATTCAAATCCAAGGAAACTCTAACCAATTCATTCTCATCTTCCACTATCATATTGTGAAGGATAACACAAGCTTGCATTATGTTGACAACGTCTCCCTGCTTCCATAACTTTGCAGGTCGACGAATAATATCAAAGCGTGATTGCAATACTCCAAATGCGCACTCGACATCTTTTCTCGCCCCTTCTTGCATCAATGCAAATAATTTGTCTTCACCGATCGAGGGCCATCTCGTCTTCACGAATACCGCCCATTCGGATATATTTTATCGCAAGATAGTAACCCATGTCATATCAGGTTCGCTTACTGTATATTGTACCGTAGGAGCTTCCCTTTATTGCTTGAATGAACAGTGGTGACTTGTTTAGGACATTAAGGTCGTTCTGAGACCCGGCGGTACCAAAGAAAGCATGCCATATACGAAGATCATGAGATGCCACTGCTTCGAGGATCATAGTAGGAATGCCTTTGTCACCACGTGTGAACATGCCTGCCCAACCTTTCGGGCAATTCTTCCATACCCAATGCATACAATCGATGCTTCCCAACATTCCTGGAAAACCACGAGCCTCATTTTCTTGTAAGATTTTTTTCCAGTTCATCGCTTCTTGGAGGGCGTAGATACTCTTCACCAAAACATTCAATCACTCCTTCAGCAAATTTTCCCAAAATCTCCAAATAAGTGCTTGCGGCAATCTTCAATACCTCATCAAGTTGATCAGCCGAGGAGCCGTAAGCTAGCATCCTCATAGCCGCAGTACACTTTTGAAGGGGTGAAAGAGAATCCCTACCGCTTGCATCGACTCTTTGGGTAAAATAAGGAGACCACTCCCTAAGAGTGTTCACGATGCGTAGGAACAACGGCTTATTCATCTTAAATCTCCTACGGAACATCTCATCGGTGTAGATAGGATTTTCGGAAAAGTAATTAGCGACAAGCTCATTATGACCTTTTTCTCGATTTCTTGGTATGTACCTCCTTGGTCCACTATGTCGGCGGCTGCGGCGAGGTTCAGTTGATGATTCTCCATCGATGTCGGCCTTCAATTCCTCTCCAATCTTGTTTATAAATTCTTCTAAAATTTCATCCTCCGCTAGAAAATCTTCCACGGTGAACACCTCTGTAGGATCAAAGTCGTCGGCTTCTTCTAGAAAATCTTCCTCATGGTCTAGATCATCTTGCTCATCCTGCAGCTCCATAGGATCTTACTAGAGAATTGGAAGGGGGAGAAGTGTACTGCGCCTCTATCAAGGTTATTACGGCGGCGTGGCGAGGCGCGGCGCCTCACCACCTTCACACAACAATATCGCTTATGGCGCGCGGCGTGGCGACGCCATATGGCGTGCGGCGTGGCGGCACTATGCACACATCTTAACGTAGTTTGGTATATGTAGTAGAACATACATACCTTGATTTTGTCTATTCTTGAGCTCATGTAGTACCATCATCTACCAATGTACTTTCTCCTCCCATATAGCATATATCTCTTGTAACTTGCAAGTTGTAACATGTAGCTTGTTACAATACATTACAATGATGGATATTTGATATTACATTTAATTGAGTAAATATGGATTGAATGACATACCTTGTTCATACTTGATAATATGCCATATCTTCTTGTAATCCACAAGCTATATGAAAATGGGTCAATATGAAGTGAATAACTAAGAATTAAAATATATAATTACACGAACAATGAGCAACATAACAATTAACAAACATGACATAACCAACATAAGTCCACAATCCACAAGCATAGAGTCATAACTCATAGGTCCACAACAATAACATAAATGCAACTCTCTCATCTCACAAAAGTCATCCAACTCTCTCATCTCTCAAAAGTCATCCAACTCGAACTCATCTAAATTGGTTGATGATACAATGTTATTTCCATCACTATGTTGGCTAGCATCAATTGGTTCTTCACCATAATCATCCACATCATCGTCATCAAGCATGATTTCTTCTTCCTCTTCTTCTTCATTGCCCGAGTGTGGCTCATCTTCTTCAACCATTCTTGATGTACATCTCACACGCCGAGTGTAGGTCACAGGATCACCATGAGCCCTCCTAGGAAGATTACGACCTTGAAGCTCGCGTGATGCACCAATGGCTTCATCAACATGGTCCCATGTAAGATCACACCCACGAGCACCTTGAGGCGGTTCGGCCATTGGATCAACCCATTCATTGCCCCAATCAAACTCTTCTATGACCAAAGGGTCATAACTTTTGCCACCTTCCTCACGCCGCTTTTGAAATCTACTTGTCATCTTTCGGTTGTATGCAACATAGACCAAATCATTCAATTTTTTGTGCTCTAACCGGTTTCTTTTCTTGGTATGGATCTACAAATGATCAAAGTAAGCAAAAAATAATAATATGGTTGCTGAAATTTTGCTAACAAAATTAATCAACTTGACTTACAAATTCAAATGCACTCCAATTTCGCTCACAACCGGATGATGAAGCACAAAGACTAACGATACGCTTTGCAAATCTTTGTAGCTCAATGGCTCTACCTCCATATGAACGCCACCAATCAACTAAAATGACAAAAATACATGTATGTATTAATATATGACTTAAGACTAAAAAAACATACATGCTGAAATTTAATAGTTAAAACTTAAAACACTTACGAGGGTTCCTTATGTTGATGTTTTGGATTGCCATTTTATTTGAAAAGACATCTCCGCGTCGGTCCTCATAAAGAATGCCTTGTTGATCGATCTTATTTCTAAGATCCTCATCTTCTATCATTTTGGCAAGCACATCAGTGAAGCAACCCCTTAACTCCCCAATACGTGCATCATCACCCTTCTTCTGGATGTCAAAGAATTTCCCTGGGTTCAAATAGAGGGCAGCCCCATATAGTGGGGTGTCCATTTGCTTCTCCCAACGCTCTTCAATAATTTTCATGATGCTCTTGAGCAAACCTTTCTTGTTTTGGGTAGGGAAGGCTCCATTGATCTTTTCTTTTGCGCGAGCCATGCATGCCGCAACCTCTGGCATGGCAGGCTTCTCATCACCATCAACCATCCTCAATACAATAAGAAGTGGTTGTGTAGCTCTAAGGCAATCCTCAACCGAATTCCAAAACTCTCTAGAAAGCACAATGACATACGCTTTTTTTCCAGCCTCCGTCTTTGCCAATTTGGTCATAGTCCAATCATAATCAGTAAATAGATACCTCAAAGCGTCTTTGTGCTTGTACAAACTCCGCAAAGTAAGGAATGTTGTGGCAAACCAAGTAGCTGCTGGTCTCACAAGATCCATCCCACCTGTCTTCTCCCTCATTGCACTAAGAAGCCTCCCATGCCTGTAAATAAAAGTGGTGACATGCCGGGCACGTGCAATGGGCTTCTTAAATTCCTTCAACTTACCTATGTCTTCCAACATAAGGTCTAAGCAATGTGCAGCACATGGGGTCCAAAAAGTGTAGGAATCCTTTCCATGAGAAGCTTGCCCGCTGCCTTATAATTAGCACCATTATCGGTAACAACTTGAACAACTTTATCCTTTCCAATATTAATGATCCGCTTCTCTAGCAAATCAGCTAACATTCTTGCATCATGCACTTCACTTGATGCATCAACAGATTCCAAGAAGAAAGTCCCTTCTGGACTGTTGACAAGAAAGTTAATCAAATGGCGCCCCCTTCTATCTGTCCAACCATCCGACATGAGTGTGCAACCATATTGCTTCCACATCTCCTCATGCTTCACCTTTGAATTATCTATCTCCTTAACCACCTCCGCAAGCAATGGCTCCCTTAGCTCATGATAGCTGGGAGGTTTGTATCCAGAACCATACTGTGCAACGGCCTCCATAGCAATCTCAAATTGTCTTGAATTTGCGGCATTAAATGGTATGCCACACTCATAAAAAACCTTGGCTATCTCCATATTGACAGCATGTCTTTCTTCTTTGGTCCTCATGCTGGACTGAATGCTACTTTGAGAAGCCCCTTTAGCATGTCTTTGCTCCACAACCTCTGTGGGTGTACGTCGAAGCATTGCGCTAATGGACTTGGTCTCCTTTGGAATCTTTGGTGGTGGACCCTTGAACTTCAAGGCAGATTGTTTTCTTTTAGCAGCTGTCCCTGAGCTTGGCTGCACAACACTCCTAACCTCTTGGGACTCCTCTGTCACATCATGATCTCCATCTTGTTGTTCTTCTTCATCGTCATCTAGAAAGAGTGGTCTCTCCTTCTTCTTTTTCATCAAAGCATCATGCATCTCTCGTGTGATTGCTGTGGTTGTTTTGGCACACTTTTGAACATCTCCAAACCCACCCACAAGATGCTCCTTAAGCCTTGTTATTCCTCCATGTACAATTTTGCTACAAAGTGAACATTGCACTGAATCTCGGTTGCCAATTATTGGCCAAAACTCATACTTCCATCCCGGATCATTTGACTTTGCCCTCCGTTTAGGATCGGTCATTGGATCATATGAGTCGGCATTTGAGCCCCCTGTGCTTTCAGTTGCCATTTGTGATATATCGTATTTCTGCATATTGCAAACTAGCATTAGCATATGACTATGATTATTGATTGAAATTAGTAACTAGTATATAGCAATACTTAGCAGCCTACACATATTTACTGATTTTACTAACTATTTACTGATTCTACTCATTTACTGTTCAAGTGTTCATCACTGTTCAGAGTTCAGACTAATATACCATTTACTGTTCTCTCGACCGGCGCAATGCATAAAACGAGCGGGGGAGCGGCAGCGGACGCTTGGAGCCTCGGACCGGTGAGGGAGTGAGCGCGTGAGGCGAAACCGTGAGCGAGCGAGCTGCGAGAGCGTGAGGCGAGTGAGGAAGCTCACCGGTGGAGGCGACGCGGCCGGCGGCGACGACCAGGAGGCGGCGCGGGCGAGGCGGCGACGGAGGAGGTGGCGGCGGCGACGGCGGATCCGGCGGATTCGGATGCAACGGCATATTCGGCGGCGGCCACGGCGGATCCGGCCATGGCGGAGAGCGGATCCGGCCATGCGGCGGCGGCGGATCCGGCGGCGACGGCGGATCCGGCGGCGGCGGCGGATTCAGCGGCGGCGGGCCTCTCTCGCTTTTACGCGGCCAAAAACCTAGAGGTATGTCGGTGTATTCATGCATCGCCAAAACCCGCGAGTCTCGACTTTAACCCACGGGCTATGGCGTCGCCGAGCGGCGATTTATCGGCACAACGTCGCCACGGCGACGCCACACCGCTATATCGCCCCATGGCGGACGGGATACGGCGCACCTCCATGCCGTCCGGACGGCATGGAGCTGCTGGCCGCCATGACGATATGGCGACGCCATAACAACCTTGGTCTCTATAGGATCTAACTGGTAGCATTTTATAATATGAAGGATAACACATGTTCACACTATCAACTAGGAGGCATGTTCACACTAATCGGTGCACCGGTTCATACATGGGAGACATGCGATGCAGACATGGGAGGCATGGGAGACATGCAGTCTGTACGAAGACATGGGAGTTCACACTAACATATAACATGCAGTCTGTACGAAGGCATGTTCACACCAACAGATACAATGCATATTCACACCAAAAATAAGCCGAATCACCAGATTGTTTAGACTGTATTCAGAAGCCTACAATATTCATCACATACGTGCAGGAGCAAATGTTAGGTGTAATTGAGATATTGTTGTCCACAGTGAATTCACAGGAAGGAAGCTAACCAAGCAGAATTCCTTGTGTACATATGGAAAGGACACATGCAAACCAAGCAGAGTATGGTTGTATACCTCAGGTGCCATCCAGTATACAGTACCCAGTGAGCAGGCATTGCTTAGTACATAACTGTCACCCCTATACCCATGCTATTTTAGAAGGCAAGACATCAAAATTTAGCAATCTCATTTATGTTATACCGATGCAGACTGAAAAAAATGACATTATTCACCTATGATACAAAGATGCAAGAGATCCTTGGGTCACTAGTTCAGGATCATCAGCATCAAAAGAAATAAGTACAAGAAAATCTATGAATTTATATGCAGCACAATAGCACATAGTATTTCAACAAAATGATGCATGATCGCAAGATGAGCAACTTACTTTGTCAGTTCCATAATATTGTACTATGTTCTCATGTTCAAACTGACTCAGGAGTGCAATATATGATGACAATCTCCACCCAAATTAAGACCTGAACATAAGGTAAGCAGCAATAGTACAATATATATAATCAAAAGGGCATAAAGTTAATTATCTACCAATATCATTCTTTAGATTCAAATATACTGATCTATAACTGATTACTACTAGGTGGGTGATTTGTCGAGTATCGGTTACCGATTTTTAGAACCTTGATCCAGTCTTACCTAATATACTGGAAAAAAAAATCCTGCTATTCAGCTAGTAAGAAATAAGAAGGCAAGGAAATGAAAAATTCTTGTGCTGAATCCTAACAGCATTACTAGATTAAAAACAAGGCCAATGTTCCGCAGGTAGAATGGTAGATCAACTTGCTTACAACAACATTACAATGGCAAATCCATATGAGTCATGTGTATCTGAAACATCAGGAATTGTTTTTTATCTGGCTAGCAAGAACGACTAGCTAAGGGAATGAGAGCAATTTTGCACTGAAGCTAATAATTGTACCAGATCCAAAATTATCTCTCCACTTCTATAGAAGAGCAGACAACACAAGTCTAGTATATGATACATCAGAAATTCTTATTCTCTGCTAGCAAGAACAACGAGCAAAGGGAACGACAAGCACTTTTGCACTGAAGCTAATAATAGTACCAGATCCAAAATTATCTCTCCACTTCTAGAAGAGCAGAAACACAAGTCTAGTATATGATACATCAGAAATTATCTGCTAGCAAGAACAACGAGCAAAGGGAATGACAAGCAATTATGTCAGTGAAACTAGATCTAGAGAAGCGTAATTACCTGTAGTTTGAAGCCATAGCGTCCGCCGCCAGCGACCAGCACCTCATCGTCCGCCGCAGGGTACACCGCCCGCGCAAGCGGCGACTGCGACGAGTAGAGGAGGAGGCGGCCTTCCAGGTCGGTGGACGCGGAGATGCAGGCGCGGCGGAAGCGGAGGAGAGAGGCATCAAACCCAAGGTCCAGCCCGCCCGACGACAACGAAGAAGAAGAGGACCCGGGGATGCATCCCTCGCCGGCGGCGACGGCGTCGAAGGCCGGCGTGAGGTGCGCCCTCAGCGACGGGGACGAGAGGCGGCGCTGCGCCGTGGCCACGACCAAGCGAGACGGGTGCCGCCGCAGCACCGTTGCCGCGACCGAAGGAGATGGGGATTGCCGTCTCGCCGTTGCCGCCGCGACCAACGATGGGTGGGGATTTTGGCGCGTAGCTCGGATTCTCCCGCGCGCCGCAGCCGGATCCGCGCCTCGTTGCTTGGAGGCGACGACCCTGTACAGCGCGCCCTCCTCGTCGCTTGGAGCCTGGGAGCACGAGCCGTCATCGTCGCCTCGCGAGACGACGACCTCGCCCTGCTCCCAGCTCACGAAGGGCTTTTTTGCAAAAAGTGCGATATACAGACGGCTCGTGTCGACGCGTTGTACATGCCCTAAGCATTTGGTGAATCCTTTAGGCCCCGTTTGGCACAGCTCTACCACCAGCTCTTTGAAGCTGTTTGGAGTGCTTTGTGTGCCAAACGGGTAAAAAATATTCCACCCAAGAGCTCTTAAAATCTGCTGAGACAAAAATAGCTCCACCCAAGAAGCTGAAAAAAGTAGCTTCATTTGGCTCCACTTGTGAAGCCAAAAAAAACAGTTCCACTTGTGAAGAGGAGCCCTGCCAAACAGGGCCTTAATTTAGTTTGTGGGATTTTGTTCATGATTCGAAAGCCGAAGGGCATCCCAGGGATAACAGGAAAGCTAGCTCTTCTCAAAAAAAAAAAAAAACGGGAAAGCTAGCTGACGATATGCATGTGTGAATGTATCTCGAAACCTTTTACGAAAATACGTGTAACGACAATACGGCATTAAGAATTCGCACATGCTTGTGTTCTTAAATTGGTGTCTATTACAACTTAAGAAAAGATTTTCTCTAAACCGCATGAATGGGAATTGATCGAACTTAGCATGAATCGGAATTTATCAAACTTACTTCAAATCTCCAAAAAAATTCTAGAATAAAGGAAATTTTTTATCACCCAGCTTACATGGGAAGCCATAGATTCGCAAATCTCCAAAACTATCGATTCTGAATTCCTTATTGGTTAAGATTCTACACATACCAATGGGTGGCTTTTTTTTAGATTTATAGTTTATTTTTACGATAACTAACTTTCAAACGGAATATCTTTTTAAGACTCTGAATTACTTATTGGTTAAGAATCTATAAATATCAATGGATGGGTTTGTTTGGGTTTATAGCTTAGCTTTCTAAGTAACTAACTTTCAAATAGAATATCTTTTCAAGGCGGAGTATACGAGTAGATTGTAGTAGATATTATTCTGTCTTCATCTATATCGGTCAAAATTACATGTATGTATCTCTCTTTCTATACTCTGTCTCACGAACAGATAGAATTCAAAATTTTAAACTAAAAGATATATAAAAAAACACAGGAAAAAAGAACCCACTCATTCTTATAGTGCCAAACATGAACCATGCAATATTAAGTGTTCCAAGATGTCATGATCGAAACCCACTCGTATTTTATATGGTGGTAGCTTAATTTGAAGAGCATGTAAGTTCTGGTGTTCAGGCATTCGTGAACGAGATGTGGAATTTGCTGAGCTTTTCTCACCGAGTCCATACGAAAAGAGCGAGAAGAACAAAACAAATTAATCAAACTCGACGAAAGAGAGTGGAAAAGAGGTTTACTGACATCGACCTGCAAATTCTCACACATTCATGGTTATCGCAACGTTGCCCTGACGAGTGCAGACCTCCGTTTCTATTGCAGGGGCATTCTAAAAAAATTCGTATATTAAATGCCACATCGTAGACGCGCGGTTCTTTAAAACCATCGGTATTAAATATAATTATAGATGATTTTAATTTAGTGACCGTCTATATTGCTATCAGCTCTAAAAACTATCTGTAAAAAGAAAATATCACAGACGATTTGTGGTTAAAACCGTCTGTGAAGTATCACTGACGGTTATTACCAAGAACTGTCTGTGGACGGTTTTTCATTTGAACCGTCTATGATACTTCACATATGGTTTGTATTAAAAACTATCTGTAATAATTAAGTTATCACAGACAGTTTGTATAAAAACCGTCTGTGATAATTTCACTATATTAATTACACGCAGACATGTCAACCATCTGTCTTAAATTCTAAATATACGCTGCTACTTTGAGCTAGAGGTAGGGTTTTGAGGCGATTTGGTGAAATGAGACTATTTGGCAAGAGTAATTGTAGATCCACTAAATTTTTGACTACTTATGGTTAGTAATTTGTTCCTAATTATATTATAATTTATATTTATAGATTTTGGTGAAAGGAGAATTGAAGATGGTTGATCTAGCTAGCTTGATGTAAAGAGAAAATTATTTTACATCTAGCATGGTTTAGGGTTTAGCCAATTCACAATCTATTTCTACTTAATTCAATTTAATTAATTATTATTGCTACATATAGCTACTTAATTTAGATCGTACATCTCTATCTCTACCCCTATAATCCACCAGTTAAAATTATCCTACATCCACCCAACAATTACCTGCTCCACAGTCATAACCTTAACTACGTCCACACCACAATATGCACCCAGAAATACACTATCCTAAAAACGTGCGCACCAGATTAACTCTCCTCTATTCTCTCTCCTTACTCAATCATATCCGACGGTCATCCTTCAATGTATCTGCAGTACCCCTCCCCACCCTCCCTCCTCCCGAACCGCCCTCCCCACCCTTCTCCTTGGATTTCGCGATCCCCACCTCCCCCGATTTCGCCGCCGCCTGCCTCCCCCACCGCCGCCTCCTCCCCTCCGCCTTCTCCCCCGTCGCCTCCTCTGCCGCACCCTCCCCCGTCGCCTCCTCCTCCGCCGCCCCCTCCCCCGTCGCCTCCTCCTCCCCCACCCCTCCTCCGCCTCCTCTGATGTGACGATGGCCCGATCTTCCGAGAGGTACTGATAAGTCGATTGTGGAGATCTCGACGTTGATGATCCAAAGGCTCCGACCAAAACAGATCGAACCCTCGCAATCACTACACCATCGCTCGTTGGTTATCAACCGTGCCAACACGATTGACCTCGCCAAGAAGGCTATCTCCTGCAAGCGAATCGAGAACACAAGCAAGAGAGTAAAAGATGCAATCTGAAATTGCGAATAATGTTTAAGTTCACAAGTTGGGGTTCCTCAAACCGAACATGTGGCGAAACTGCTAAGCAGAATAAACTCTTAAGAAAAACCCAAGGAAAACTACAGAGGTGTGACCTCCTTAAATAGGGGAGGGAGAAGCCACACTTATCTAATGAAAAGGGATGTGGTACTATTTCTAGTTACTGTTCACGCGCGTGGTACTGTTCACGTGAACAGTACCGGCCCAAATAGCCCAAGTTACAAGGCCCTCGGCCCACTTTGAGTCGGACTGGAAAAGTGACGTGGCTTGTTTCGCAGTTTCTGATCTGTTCGAGTGGAATTTGAAGGTGAGACCAGATCCATCTGAAAGTAGACTCCAAGATCTTTCCAACGAGTACTCACGGGCCCTGAGAAGCCTTCTGGATCAAAAGTTATGGCCGTTTGAAGTTGGCTTGTCAAGCTGAACCCGAATTGATCTGGAGGCCGAATTGGATTCCAAAACCTGTCCAACTTGAACCCTTGCTTCAATTGGTTCCAAAGTGATGTGGTGCTACAAATATATATATATTCATCATTAGGTAGCATCATATTCTCATTTAAAATATGTTGAAGTTGAAGAAACGAATTCACCTTTAGTTCATTCTTGATATTGGCCGCTATGGTCGTACGTGTTGGTGGCGTGGTCACATCATCCTCCCCTCCCTCCTCCTCCGCCGCCGTCGGCCTCCCCCCGAATCTTCCGCCGCCGCCTCCCTCCCACCCCGCGCCGCCGCGTCCTCCCCCGCTCCCACCTCGCCCCGCCGCCTCCTCCCCCTCCTCCCCACCCCGCACCGCCGTCGCCTCCTCCCCTCCCTCCCACCCCGCGCCGCCGCCTCCTCCTCCGCTCCATCGCCGCCTCCTCCTCCGACACTGCCTGACGCGATCTGCGCGTCGAGTGCCTTGACGGCCTCCTCCTTAATTAACCATTCGTCTCCACTTAAGCCTTCCGATGGCGGAACCCTAAGCTAATCCCACGCCTCGCTTCCTTCGGCGCTCTCGCCACCTCGCGTCGCACGCATGGACCAGCCCGCCGCGGACCCGCCATCGCCGAGATCCGTCTCTTCTACGTGCGTCTCGCGCGCGCGCGCGCTGCCCGCCTCGCGCTGGCCCTCCATCCGCCGCGACGCTACCTCCTCGCCCACGCCATTCCGCCGACCGCCACGACCCGCCTCGGTGAGTCCACCTCGTCTCCACCGCGCGCGCTCTCCCCTCCGCCGCCGACTTCGAGGTCACCGATCACCGCGGCGTCGCGCTCCTCCGCGGCTCTCTTCGACGATGCCACGATGCGAAGCCGATTCCCCGCTGGGTAGTCGATTGCATCCTCGCCACTGAGCCGCGGGCTTTACCTCGCCTTTGAGGTCTACGTTGCGGATCTGCGCCGAGAGCCCGCCGCTCGCACACGCTGTCGCGCTCTGCGGCACTTCAAGAAGCTTCCGGATTGGTTCGCCGCAATCGGCGACTTTGACGGTGAGTATTAATCGAAATTCAAGAATATTAGTTGTTTGATTTTACCGATTAATACGACTTACAAAGGAAATTGTAGCAAAGAAAAGCGGGAACCTAATATAGTAATTTGCGTCATGTAGAGTGGTTGTGTGACAACCGACAAGCAAAAACTTTGACGGCACATAAATTGGTGGACTTTGTTCGAGTTCTTGGTAAGCATGTAGTGTTGTGTTGTGATTGCGATTCTTTGTGCTCATACGTTGTGTTTCGTTGCGAAGTCCGCTTGATCGGCAGGAATATTGTTGTCAAGTGTACCGCCACCGTAAAAGATATTGTGCGGTTTAATCCGTAAATAGAACATGGTGATTTAGATGTTACGTTCTCCTTGTAACTTTCGTGATTATGACCGTATTCGTAATAGTATCTTTATCTTCCGTATCACCGCCAACCGGTCCAAAGATGGTCGTAATCGTGTTCTTTTCAAAGAAATCCTCATATTGACCTCGATGCAAGACCTTAAGCATTGCGACCTATGTTGGGTTGGTATGGATGATGATTTTGTTTGGGTTCCATTGGATATATGTTGATGCGGTACATTATTGGATAAATTGTTGCTCGTGCATGTCCAAAGGCATGTCATCAACATTTTATGAAAAAGGTCGAGGTTAATCACCATCAATTCCACATCCAAAGCAGTTGATTGATACCGATTCGGTTTTGCAAATTTCGACTTGTTTGTAGAAGTTGAAAGTGCAGCCATCCGTATTTTCTTTGGATCTTGTCTAAGCCATGTGCTGCCTTCTATGGAGATCGACAATGTTGATGTCCCAGTGTGGTCCATGTGGTATTCGTGATGCACGCACGCTTATGTTGATTAAATATCGATCATGTTCTTGTTAATTTTGCAGATGTGAAGGATATAAAGTGTGTGATAAATTATGATTTCCCAACATCTCTTGAAGATTATATTCACAGATTGGTCGAATCGGCGTCTTTGGTGCTAGAGGAACCGCATTTACCTTTTCACACACACAAATGCAAAATTCTCAAGGAATCTTGTCAAAATCTTATGAAGTCGGCAGGTTGTGAATCCAAATACTAGAGTCTATGGCCAAGTCCAATTCCATGGGAGGAGGTACCCACCGAACTTTTGAAATTTTCTTTAGGAGAATGATGTGTCGTGGGCCCATTTGACCTTTGTCCAAATGCTCAAAGCGTGATTCAAGCTTAATTGATCTGTTCTTGATCTAATATTATCTCATATGTGTTGCTACCGAATGCGGGAAGTTCGCGAGAATACGAAACGAGCATCCCGATGATCCGTCTCGTGATCTCCAAGGATCGTGTGAAGGGCTCATTGAAGGTGACGAGCATTTGGTGCCGGTTTTTGAAACAAAGTTAGCTTATGTTTGATTATGTCGGTTTGTAAAACCGTAAAATTCCTTCGTGATTATGATTATGATCTCGCCAATTGGGTAAGTTTGCAACTCGCCAATAAACTACCCTTGCATAGCGTGGTATTCTTTTGGAAGTAGTGTGTAATTGCGAATTACACGCTTAGTCATAGGTCCAAGTAAGTATGTGATCTGCTTGTCTTCCTTGAAATTGAGATCTGAAATGTCGAGAAATCATAAAGTTTAGATTTGATTACATCAGTGCAAAAAGTCAATTTTGCCGCTATTCTTGGTCGACACATAATTAGAGTCATGATTAGGTCAAAAACAGAAAACAGGATCTGTTATAATTGGTCCAAAGTGAAAAACAAAATGAAGCCACTATCGCTTCTAACTTCTTTGGAGTGGGAAATATGACCATCCTACATTGAAACCGCCATGTTAACCGATATGCTAATTTCACTCGCAGAATTTTCAAAGTACGAATTTAATTAGTTCAATTCCTTGGTCACCACGTATAGCCGATTCAAAAATTGAAGGAGAAGCCAATCCCGAGAAAATGAGGTTTCTTTGTTCGTCCAAGTGCACTGAGAATGAGCCCGTGCAATCTTGAAATGTGGCGTAAAGCTAGCGAGTGGAGTGGCTTTGAGCATAGGCACGTTTCTCCTGCCATGTGAAAGCATTGTCAGTTCACTAGAACCATTTTCTATATCAACTGTACAAATCGATCTTTCTGCTATCCAAGAAGGAAGTCTCTTTCTTGAACTAGAATTGAGCTATGTGATGAAAGGAACGCAGCGATCTGCAATATTTTTGTCAGCAAAAAATCCAAAACGTTAAGCAACACGAATGGTATTTTGATTTGATGCTCTCGTGAAGGATTGAACTTAGTGTATGAGGGAGCCCCTTCTCCTGATTTAGGTGTCAGTAAATTTTTCGAATGTATAGTTAGCTTAGTCAAACATGTTTGATAGAACTGTATAAACTGTAAATTGTTCATTCTGCAAGCGGCAGTTGCTCAGGTAGAAATGTTCATCGCAACAACCCCTGAAGGCGACCCTGCCCAACATCTTGTCGAAGAAGTTCTGTTCCGAGCAGCAAACAAAGCAGGTATGTTCGCAAAGAAGCCATCATATATTATCTGTGGCGGTCGTTTTGCAGTAACTTTTGAACTCCTAGATGATCAAGCTGAATTAGCCCGATGGCGACCTCCTGCTGCTGCAGAATGGACTTCCACGAACCGATCGAGATACCACACGGTGACCGCCGGCGGTACCACGGCGACGTCTCGTCATCGCATCTCTTTGGAGGCGGATCCGGAGATCCTGTGTAAATAGAAACATACTAGGCTAGAGAAAGAAAAGTATAGAGAGGATCTTGCAGGCCTTGAGCGGTTCTTGCGGTCGCTCCACTCACTCTTCCCCGATTGCCATCATGCATGTATCAACCAAGCACCGGGTTGGGTTCGGAGTCTCGGCACATCGCACATCCAGCTGAATCACCATGAATCGCCCATAGAGCACGCCGCGTCGTATAGTATGTTCATGTAAAAGAGGATTTGTTCAATTATTAATAACTGAAAATGCGACCAATTGGTCAGCTTTCTTTGACCTTTGCTTGCATCTTCTGTGTTCATACCTCCAATGCATTGGCTGTGCGTGCGTGTGCACGGGAGACTGATTCTAAGCTAGACTTTCATGATTCTTATAACTTTGGTCAGAAATCGTTTTCCGGATTTTCTGCCACGCACAGGAAACACACTGAGGACGAATTTCTTGGTGGACATTTTGAAGTGCAGTGCAAATGAATGTAAAGATATTATTCCTGCAGAACTCCATGACCTACTTAAGCAAATCAGAAATTAGATGGTTGAGGCGAGATATGACTTATTATTGTCTTGTTATTTATCCATTAGTTAGCGTCGCAGTTTTGTTATGTAATCTGTTTTGTATTGCTTGATTGGCATAACGAGAGAATACTGAAAATTGCCCCAATTTCTCCAGTCTTCGGTTGAAGTGTTGGCATGCTATATTTTTCCAAACTGCATGTACAGTCACATGGCCGTTCATGGGCTTGATAATTGGGAGGGGCATTGTTGTGAACAGAAGTTGATTAGTGTCAGGCAAGGGTTTCAGAGGAGCGTGGCATGTTCGTCCTGTACAGAATGGCATGAACCTTCTCTTTATCTAGGGTGAAAAATGGATAGGAATTAACGGAATTATCCGGTTATTATATTCGATGCAATATAAATATGATATAGATTTTTCTATTCAATTAACAATTTCTCTCCTATTCAAATTTGCATAACAAATATTAATACGAATATGGTATGGACTTTCATCCGAAATATTATTTTATCTGGACTATTTGTATTCGCATTTGACGAAGCAATATATATATATATATATATATATATATATATATATATATATATATATATATATATATATATATATATATATATATATATATATATATATATATATATATATATATATATATATATACATACATACATGTATATGTATGTATGTATATATACATGTATATGTATGTATGTATATATATATATGTATATGTATGTATGTATGTATATATAATTAGTTGGACAAGTTTTTTTTACTTGAATGTGAATTTGTATTTCTTTAGGTGAAGCAAATAAAGGGAGTTGCTAGCGCCTGAATGTCCGATCCGGACGTTAGCTCTGTACGGTCGATCACAACATTTGTTATCATCTATGTAATATTTTTGGCCATGTATGTAACAACAAAATTGATAAGAATATCATTGTTGAAGCATGAAATCAAAAATGTTGATAAGAAAGAAGTAGATACCTCAGGAAAGAGCACCAAAAATATTGTGTATAAAGATGTCCTAGCATGGTGATGTGGTAAGTAAATAGTCCACAAACACATGTTTCCTTACTGTGTTTCATATTTCTTTATGTGACAAAAATGTTTGTTTTCTTTGTAGCCTCAAGTTTAAACAATGTGGGGATAGAGAAAGTCGTCGGTGGGTGAGTCCAATGATGTTGTCGCCTCCTCAAAGGATCAGTCGTTATGTGACAAAAATATTTGGTTATACAATATATGAGACGTGAATCTTAATGAATCTGATTATTCGTTTTATTTTTTACAAATTTTATCTTGTTTTATATTTTACCGTAGCGTTAGCACGGACACACTACTAGTATATAGTATAGTAATGAGTTTATTGAATATGTTATACAAAATTATTATATGCGTAACGTAGGACCGAAGCTAGATGTATGTTGGGAACTATGTTAGTGAAGAGTACATTAATGGCTTTTGGCTTTTCTGCTTTTACAAAAGGTACCGAGTAGGATATGTTGAATAATAGGGGTGGAATATATGTACTGTCCATGCGTTGACTGTGAGAATCTAAACATGTTTAAGTGCTGAGTGTAGATTGAAGCGTATTCGATCCGAAGGGGTTTCAAAAAAGGATATACATGTTGGATCAGTCATGATGAAGAGCAGATTACACAAGAAGGTGGTAATAATGATATCACCGATGAAGTCAGTGATATACCGCCAGATGATCATGTCGACTGTGGTTCTGATTCGGATAGGCTCAATGATGACAATCTGCATCAGATGCTTCGCGATGCAGAAGGGAACTGTGATGAGAGAGTATGTTAAATTCCAGGGCTTGATAGAGGACTCGAAGAAACCTTTGTTCACATGCTGCAAGTCAAAGTACACAAGGTTGTCAACCATACTTGAACTGCTGAATTTAAAGGCAAGCAACGGTTGGTTCGACAAGGGTTTCATGGCACTGTTAGGTCTTTTAGTGGACATGCTTTCAGAGGGAAACGAGTTGCCCAAAACCACCTACAAAGCCAAGAATGTTCTTGTCCATTGGGAATAGAAGTAGAAAGAATACATGTATGCCCGAATGACTGTATCCTCTACCGTAAAGAGTATGATGATGACGAGGGAATAGAGGTGAAGAGAGGACCTCCTGCTAAGGTGGTATGGTATCTTCCTATAATTCCCCATTTGAAGCGATTTTTTGTAAACCTAAAGAAGGCTAAACTACTGCGTTGGCACTTAGAAGAGCGTGAGAAGGATGGAATGCTAAGACATCTTGCTGATTCCGCCCAGTGGAGAAACATCGATAGGAGGTTTGGAGACTTGGGTATAGAACTGAGGAATATAAGGTTTGGATTGAGTACAGATAGAATGAATCCTTTCGGTAACATAAGCAGCCGACAGAGCATTTGACCCGTGACTCCCTGCATCTACAAGCTTCCTCCTTGGTTGTGTATGAAGTGGAAGTATATCTTGCTGTTGATACTTATCCAATGGCTGAAGCAACCTGGGAACGATATTGATGTGTACCTAGCACTGTTTGTGGAAGATTTAAAAATACTATGAATCGAAGGGGTACAGGAATAGGATACATACAAATGAGAGAACTTTACTTTATGCTCCTTATTGTTCTGCACCATAAATGATTATCTTACCCTTGCTAACCTGTTGGGCCTGAGTACAAAAGGGGGTCAAAGCCTGTACTACTGCTTAGATGATACCGAGAGTGTGTGGCTGAAGCACTTGCATAAAACTGTGTACATGTGTCACCGTAGGTTTCCTTCGGAGGGCCCACCCATACCGCAAGATGAAGAAACAATTCAACAGAGATGGCAAGGACAGTTCAGCTCCAAGGCATTTAAGCGAATAAGAGATCTATGATATTGTTAAGGATTTAAATGTTGTGCTCAAAAAAGGACGTAAATCGATGACCTGTGAGAAGAACGTTTGGAAGAAGAGATCAATATTTTGTGACTTATCTTATTGGGAGCACCTAGAAGTTTGCCACTGCATCAACATCATGCACGTAGAGAAGAATATATGTGACAGCTTGATTGGTTTCTTACTAAATATTCGTGACAAAACAAAGGATGGTGCCAACGCATGGCTTGACTTGGTTTATATGGATATTAGGCCTAAGTTAGCACTGACAAAAACAGATAAAAGACGAACTTACCTTCCCCCTTTTGTTACACTTTGTCCAAGGCTGAGAGAATTGAACTGTGCTAGTGTTTGCATAATGTGAAAGTTCCATTTGGTTACTCCACCAACATGAAAAAACTTGTTTAATAGAAAATTTGAAGTTAATTAGCATGAATTCTCATGATTGTCATGTGCTGATGACATAGATGCTCTCTATTGCAATTAGAAGTATTTTGCCGATCAAGGTCCGAGAGGCAATCATGAGGCTGTGTTATTTTTAACACAATTGCCTACAAGGTCATCAATCCCGAAGGACTAGATGCTCTGTAGGATGAGGTGGTGACGACTCTATGCCATCTTGAGATGTGTTTTCCTCCATTATTTTTCGATATCATGGTCCATCTCATTGTTCACATTGTGTGGGAGATAAAAATATGCAGGCCCGTGTTCCTACATAGCATGTACTCATTCAAGAGGTTCATGGGAATTCTCAAGTCCTATGTACGGAATCAATCTCAGCCCGAGCAGTATCGTCAAAGGTTGTGCAACCGAAGAGGTCATTGAGTTCTATGTTGATTACATGACTCAGCTCGAATTGAAAAGTGTGCCTTTATCTCACCATGAGGGGAGGCTCAAGGATATTAGGATCATCAGAAGGAAAGCAATCACTCCAGATATGGATATGTATGCTCAAGCCCATTTCACGGTCTTACAATACATGACTAAAGTGTCCCCGTATATCGACCAGCACAAGGGCGCGCTTCGGCAATAGAATCCGGAGCGGATGGATGTTTGGATCATGAGACAACACAACAGTTGATTCAATCAATGGTTGAAGGAGCGACTTGCTAGGAGCTCTTCAAGTGATATGCTGACATGGTTGGCAAAAGGGTCAATATTTACAGTTGTGACATGGTAAGGATATGACATAAATGGGTACACATTCTATACGCAGGCTCATGATGTAAAGAGCACTAACAAGAATAGCAGTGTCTGCATAGATGTGTTCAGTACCGATGGGTTAAGGAACTCCTACTGTCGATGTTTTAATATCGATCTTACGTATGCTTTGTTTGGATTCGGAGGAACTCTTAGAAGACCTAGTGTATGCGCATGTAAAGTAGAGACACGAGAATTTTTATATCAGTTCAGGACTTCTCCTCAGAGAATAACGACCATATGTCCTATGTGATCACTAATCACTAGAAAAGGATTACAATTGAGAGAAATGTAAATGCCTAACACTATCTCTTTCTTCGATCCGAATGTCGCTCCTTCTTTCTTTGACGCTAACCTTTATATAGCTAGTGAAGCGATGGTCGTTGTCTTACACTAGAATACGCCTCAACGCTTCGGATGATAACCGTCTGATGGAAATTATTGTTAGAGAGATGTATAAGGCAGTTCTCCGTGTAGCGGTTATTGTCAGAGAGAGATCATGTGTAGTTATTGGATAAATGCACATTCTAACTACCTTATCAGATGAACTAATGATGCAGTTGTTCGTCATAGACAAGCTAGTTGGAGATAGGTTGGTCGCAGGAAGGTCTGCGACCATAAGGTGGTCATAAGTCAACATACGACTACGTGGTTGTAGAAGGACTTACAACCATGTAGTAGTCACATTAAGATTTACGACTACGTGGTCGTAGAAGAACTTATAACTAGGTAGTAGTCGCAGTAAGATTTATGACTATATGGTCATAGAAGGACTTACGACCAAAGAGGTAGTCGCAGTAAGACTTATGACTATTTGGTCGTAAAAAGACTTACGATCAAAGGGGTGGTCGCCATAAGACTTACGACTACATGGTCGTAGAAGGACTTACGACTATATGGTCATAGAAGGACTTATGACCATATAGAGTAGTAGCAATAAGACTTACAACTATCCTGAGTGACTTATTCCCTACTAATAAGGGGTATATTCAAGGAATATAATGACGTAACAATTTGAGAATTATTCTATCCTCGTTATCTAGCCCCCCAACTTCAAGTGAAAGTAACATGTTGACCATGTTAGTTTTGATCACATAGATCTCGACCACATTAGTTCCGATCACGCTGGTTCGACCACACTGGTTTCGATCACACAAATCTCGACCACGTCAGTTCCAACCATGCTGGTTCAACCACGCTTGTTCCGATCACACAGATCTCGACCACATTGGTTCCGTCCATGCTGGTTTTGATAACACTAATCTTGACTATATCAGTTTCGACCACGCTGGTTCGACCACTTGATCTTCAACTACGTCGATTTTTGACCACACAGGTCATCGACAATGTCGATCTTCGACCTCGTTGGTTTGACCACGTCGACTCGACCACACTGGTTCTCGACCACATTGTTATTCAACCACACAGGTCTTCGATCACATTAGCTCCGACCATGATGGTTCTCGACCACACTGGTCTTTCGACCATCAACGAATGCGATATTTCCGTGATTATAACACCGGTAGTTCCGTTTAGCGGTAGTACCATGCAACACATGTTGGTAGTTTCAATTTTCCTGAGAACTGCATATACTTCAACAAGTTTTGTAAAACACAATTGCAAACTATAATATCTTGTGCACAAGGATCAAGCATGATTTCGGACAAGCTGCAAAACACATTTGTACACTTTTAGAATCATTACACAAGGATTAAATATGACGTTCAATCATTTGCAAAACACATTTACAAATATAAGCCTCATACTGCAAGGAGTAGAAAACATGAACTTCAAACACTTGCAAAATAAATTTGCAATGTATAATCTTGTGTTACAAGGATTTAACATATGAGTCACAACTATTCACAAAACACATTCATAAATATAAGCATTATGCTTTGGAGAGCTAGAGAAAGTGAGGTTGAGCCATCAACAATGATGATATATTAGCAATCCAGTCTTTCAACTGAATACCAAGACTGGTAAAAGAGTAGGAACACATTCTTAGCCCTAACTACTCAAACTTTTGACTTAGGTCATTGTCTTGATATGCATCAACTCATGATGCATCCTTCATTTCAACTCCATCAACACATGATGGGTCTTAACTTAACTTGATGATCAACTCATGATTTGATCATGATCATCTCCTCTTGGACATGTATGAACTTGTGATGCATCCTTCACTTGACTTGATGATCTTTAACACATGAATTCATCCGAAGTCATCCACATTTGTGGAACCTAACCTATTCATCCAACTCATGAACAATGTTAGTCCACAAACCAATTGCCATTAATTACCAAAACTTCACTATTAACTCATAATGGAGGGATTTAATTCAATGATCTTCTCTTTTTGGTAATTCATGACAATCTCAACAGATAATGAGATAAAAGATTTATTTGTGAGTATACAACATATACACAACACTTATATACTCTAGGGTAAGCTTTCAACGCAAAGATTACTCATTCGGTTGTCATAAATCATCTAACCATTAACACATAATGGAGGAACTAGATGACAACCTGATTATGAGTATATATGAGCTACACAAGCTATATATATTCAAGAGATATGTTTCAAAGTAAAGATTCTTAATATATGGAAAAGAGAAACATGGATCAATACTAATGAAGCCACAAAACATAGAGTGAACTCCCTCTAAATATGTGCACATAAAAATGTATTATAAAAATAAATGCACATATTCAAGTTATATTATTGATGGAGTTCAATCTATATTTTGGATCCGAGGAATGCATTGGCATATTAGAATATGAGTATCAAAAGCAATACATATATGATTTTACCTTTTCATCCAAATGAGACTAAGTAATTATCATAATCAATTCACAATTTCATTTGTTATTATATCCAAAAAGATATTTATCATGAATTGCATCCAAATGAGACTAGATAGTACCATAAATTTAACAAATAAGTTAGCCTCATATTTGTATTTGTCATTATCACCAAAAACAATTTTATGGAGCTTGGACTTACAACAGGGTACTTGGGTGTATTGTTATCTAGCCATGCATGTTGTGATGTCATCTGATCGGTCAAGCATGTACGCATTAATTGATTTGCATGCCGTGATGCATGTCTTTAAGTTGCTTTGATGAGCTAGTTATAGGTTGCTACTTTGTCTTTGACTTTCGTTGATGCATGTCAACATTAATTAATTAGTTTGCACGAGATGCTTTCAGCGGTTGAATCGACAGCGCATCCCAGTTTGGCTGGTTCATGGCAGTGTCTAACCACTGATGCCTATAAGAAAGGGTATTTTGATAGTTTGACTAAAATACCAGAAACTGCTTTAAAAGAAAACCGCAGTGCTTGGGAATATAGTTTAGGTCATAAAGAAATTGGTATGATCAAGTTAGATCAAAGCTTAAGACTTAGTGGATTCGGGCTTAGGCACTTTGAAAAGCGTGCATAAGTGTAGTGCGTGAGTTAAAACCGTGTGCGTGAGGTTATCGGGTTTCCCTATTATGATAAGTGGACAGTATCTACTAAGAGTTAGATATGGCTTGCTAACACATCTATTTAACTGTTGGGATGGAGACTTGTAGTTAACCATCGAACTTTCCTCTCTTGAGACTAAGTCTTCACAAGTGTTAGGGTTAGGGTTTGAGTGAAGAGTGTTGTGTTGTGCTCTCTATGCTCCATGGTAGTATGGGCGTAAAACTTTTCTCCTTAAGTAGTAATACATCAATTTTTGTTTATCTCTTGTGTTGATTGATTTGCACTTGACTTGGTAGGTTTTCCTCTTCTCTTTCTTCTTCTTGATCTTGTTGTACCAAAGACATAAGAGATGAAAATATCCTCTGAAGATCAATCTTCATCCATCTAAGCACTTTGATGGTATGTTCATAAAGAAACCCGGTTTTGCTTGATTTTGACCTCACCTAGTGATTTCATGATCTGAGGGGTTTTGGCTTGATTTCTTTGGTGTTTTTGCTTGCTGTGATATGTGGAAATGCATGTAGAGTCATCTTGGCCATCTTCTACCCACGAGCAAGTTGTATTCACCGTTTCTGTATTTTACCCTTTTTTGGTGCAATCTTATTTCAATTTCAAAATGTCTGAATTTTAACATGGATTTTTGCGATCCATAGATGGAATAGATTCATGAGACCTTGAGCAAGGTGTGTACAAAGTTTCACGGCTTCTGGATCATCGGATCAAAAGTTACATGGTTTTTTGTTTTGCAACAGTGTTGTTTTCCTGTTCTTGGGCTGAAAACACTGTGGCAGTGGTTTGACCGCTGCTGTTTTGATCAGCTCACCTGACAAATTGAAGGGTGTTTTGATCAGTTTTTTGTATGGATTTTTGGTGTGGTGATTAGTTTCTGATCTTCATAATTTCTCACAGCTATTGGAGTGATGATCAACGAATAATTGGGAAAAAAATTTGAAAGCATAATTCACCCCCTCTGTTGTTATACCAGTTCTACAAATGGTATTAGAGCCCGGTTAGTTCTTTTCATAGATCTTAACCAGTCTTAGGAGCCATGGCATCAGACAAGTATTCTATCAAGCCATCTATTTTCGATGGAGTTGATTTATCTTATTGGAAGGCTCGAATGCATTCCTACATCGAGGCTCAAGGGCACATAATTTGGCTCAAGATCAAGAATCCGTATGCCGTACCAGCCAATGACGATGTGATTACTCCCGATGTGGAGGCAAACAGCAATACTTAAAATTTCTTGATTCAATGGCTTAGTCGATCCGAGTTTGAGCATGTCGTTTATTTGATGTATGCTTATGAAATCTAGAATACCCTCGCTAATTACCATGAGAGCTCTATCGCGATTAAGGATGTGAGATAGAACCAACTAAACAAGGAGTACTAAAAATCGAGCAAAGGCCCGATGAATATTTGGATGAGTTATGGGAAATGTTTTTCAAGATCATTCATGATTTGTGCGTTGTTGGTCTTATGTTTTTAGAGTTTGAGAATGCGCGCTAGCTCTTGGGTGCACTTTATGCGAGAGTTTGAGGATGAAGATTATGAGTGAGCTTACCATAGATAAACTCTACTCAATGTCACTTTAGCAGTCAGCTCGTCTGGCAAATTGAAGGGTGTTTTGATTAGTTTTTCATTTGAATTTTTTGTGTGGCGATTGGTCTCTGATCTTCATAGTTTCTCATAGCTATTGGAGTGAAGATCAATGAATACTTAGGAAAAAAAATTAAATGCACTATTCACCCCTCTCTGTGTCATACCGGTCCTACAGTCACGGTCTATCGGGCGTTCATACAATAGTGTTCATTGGGTTAGAGATATTAAAATCAAGCTCTATTACTACTTGTTGAATCATAAAAGTTAGTTTATGAGATGAAGGACTCCTTCACTTTTAAGTTAGGTTCTTTGTTATTCCACAACTAATATAAGACTATTTCAACACACACACTTTTAGTTATTGAATTGCTCGTAAAAAAGCTGAAACGTCAAATTATTAAGTAAACATCAAATGTGTGGCTCAGCAAGAGGGTATTTAGTATTTTGTTCAATACATTACTTTCTCTGTCATGTCCACAGTATCGAGGACTGTTTTGTTTGTTGGTAGCCAATTAATCACTGTTTTGTTTGTTGGTAGCCAATTAATCATACAACTTGTCATATCATGTATTTGTGTACTTACACTGTGTGAGGATTTGTGTTTGGCATTTTTCTTTTAAAATCAGTTTTCCGTTTGTTTTGGATCTTTTGGTCAATTTACGTCTTGTGATAGCATTGCATGATCCATTATTTTTCACCATCTGCCAAATTTGTATTTTGTTTTACTTCAATAACCTGTTATACAGCTGTCGGAACCCGGAGCAACGACTCCTGGATCCTCTGTGTAAATCGCACAAGTCCAGGATCAGCTAGTGCACACAACGTACAACAAAGATAAATATCAACCATAATGACATTTATTAACTGAATATGGGCATGAATGCCAAAGCTTACATCAACGGCACATAAGCCAAAATTAAGTAATAAGCAGCGGAAGAAAAACCGAAGCAGAAGAAGCACACTGAGCCTGCCCACAGGCAAACGACAGTAAGACGCGGCCTATTCATCCAGATCTTCACCGTAGTTGATGGCATCTTCCTCTGTGTGGAAAAAGCAACGTGAGTACAAACTTGTACTCCGCAAATCACCCGGGAAAATGCAACATAATGATAAAGGCTTCAATGGAAGGCTTATAGGGTTAGTTTGCATAAAACAGCATTTATGAAATACAGTAAATAGATTGAAATTGCTGAATTTAATACAGTAAGTAAAAACAATACTTGGTGATAGAAAATAATACCGTCAGTGCAGGCTCCGACTATACACCAACCTATCCATGGGCATCCCACCCGGACCATCTTTTCCAAAAGCTCACGTATGGATTCCATCCATCCACACGCTTTCACTGCACAACTCTGATGAATTCCATCCATTCACCAGATTTCAACCTCTCACGGATTCCATCCATCCGCAAGGTTTTCATCTCTCGTGGATTCCTTCCATCCACAAGGTTTTCAAAAATATTTTGAAAAACAAAGTCTAATCCATGAAAAACTTTTACTCAGCATGCCCATGACCGTGGGCACGGCTATCCAGGATAGATTATACACTCTGCAGAGGTTGTACAGCTTTACCCACAAGACACGATCATCCTTTTGTGCCACGCGAGTTACACACTTCCTTAGGTGTGCGGCGAGGAGTCGTGACAAGGCCTTTACAATGCAAAGCCTTCAACCTGGTCGAGCCAACTCTTTCACCCCAGTAAGGAATCCACCAGATCGGAACCCCCTCTTGAGCCTAGACGAGACTTCTCATGGCTTAACCACGCTCGCCCAAGTGAGACTTCACATGGCACCAATCACGCTCACTTTCAACCTACAACTCGGCTCAGGTTGGGACTTCACAAATTATTCAGCCAGGGCTGTCCCATACCAGCCATGTGGTAGTACGATAGGGCTTTGCAACAGTAGCTCACAGACCGGTCCTTAATTGACTCAGGCCCAACCACATATCCCCGTGCACGACAATCAACCACTGCGGCTCCAACCAACAGGGCATGCCTGCACCCACCACTCTAACCAATTGCCTAAGTCTAAACCAGTTTTTATAATTTGTTTTCAAAATATTTCATAAACCTCCTTGACTCACCAAAGTCAAGAGTACATATCATTTTACGTAAAAAGGGTCATCATTTTATGTAAAAGATATCCCAAAACAAATAATATGACTAAGCAGGGCTAAGCATTTGATATAATATTCTCTAGCCAATACTAATGTATTAACTAGAGTTTGAATCTAGGGTGACAAGGTATAAGGAATTCAATAACAATGGAGGAATTAACAAGTAGACATTAACTATATTTAAAACTGAATTGAAATACGTTGAATAAAAGTATGCATGCACTATAATTTAAATCAAAATAATTTTATTTTGAAAACTGGGATCAACATGATCAAAGAGGGTGACTTGCCTTGCTCTTCAAATTGGTTTGAATCTTCGTCGAAGAAATCTCCCGAATCATCGAAGTCTACACGTGAAAATAACCCACTAAATTCAAATAAATTCAAAATAAATTCAAATAAACTCGAAAATTCAAATTGAGCTAGGAATGGATAGAGGAGAATTTTTGATGAATTTAGAAATTTGAATGGGCTCAATCGTAGTTAAAACGAGGGAGAACGGGCTCCGGGAAGTTTGAAAAGAGAGAATGGAAAATCAGGTTTTCTGGAATTATTTTTGTAAAGGAAATTGGGAATTATGACGTCAGCGAGGAATTTATTTCCGGATGAATTATTTTTCCAAGGAAAAAGAGATTAATGACGCCATGCTGGCGTCAGCTAGGGTCGGGCCGACTGACGGGTGGGCCTCGGTCCATGGACCGGGTCCAAGGAGGGAGGAGGAGGCCGAGGTGGCACGCGGGCGAAGTGGCAATGACCGTGTGCCCGCGCGGCACCGGGTGGCGGCCACCTCACCTGCCACGTCGGTCGGTGGCGTGGCCTGCGCCACGAGGCGGTGGTCGGAAGGGGGGGTCTCGCCGGTGAACGGCGGTGCGGCGGCGACCGGTGAGTGGCGGACGAGAGAGAGGCGAGGACAGGGAGTTCGGTGGCGGGGTCGGCCTTACCGGAGGTGAACGGCGGTGAGTCGGCGGCGCCGAGGCGGCGCGCTCGGGTTTCACGCGGCGGTGCCCGGTGGCGGGAGGCGACCGGGCGGAGGAAGTCGGGGCGACGCGGGGAGCTGGGTGGATCGGCCGGCGGCGAGAGGCTTGGCTCGGCGCAATTGCTCGCCGGAGCAGCCTTGACAGCGGCGGCGGCGCGAGAGCAATGCGGGCGGCCAGCGCTCGGGAGAGGGAGGGGGAGGGCGGAGTGGTGGTGTGAGGGGGAAGGAGGAGCTCGGGGGCCTCTTTATAGGGGGCGGAGGGGAGTGGGGGCGCGTGAATCGCTCGCCGGAGGCGGGCAGCCATGGCGGCGGTTACGGGCTAGGTGGGGACGTGCGCGGGAGGAGTGGAGAAGGTGGGGGGGCGCGGGTCTCGCGGGGAGGTGGTGCACGAGGGAGTCGTGGGTGGGCGCGAGGCGACCGACGAGTAGGGCGGAGGCGGCGGTTGCGCACGGCGGCCGCGGGAGGAAGAAGGCGCGGGGAGGGACGAAGCTGACACGCGGGCCCCGGGTGGCAGAGAGAGGAAGAGGGGACCGGCTGACGGGCGGGACCCGCGGGGCAGAGGGGGAGGAAGAGAAGAGGGGCGCCGACTGGTGGGGCCAGGCGGCCAGCGGGAGAGAGGGGGAGGTGGAAGCGAGCGGCGGAGATTGAGCCACGGGGGCGGAAATGGATCGGGCGGTTGATGAAGAGGGGGTGGCGTGGCCACATCGGGACCGGACAAGTGGCGGTCGATGGAGAGGGGAAGGCGGGATCGGGGTGGGCGGTGTGGCGGGGATCCGGCGGCGGAGATGGGGCGACGTGGAGGGATCCGTGCCGTCCACGTGGCGGCCGGAGGAGGGAGGAGGGGTTTTGATTTTTAAATTTGATTTTCCTTTTCAGAAAAGCACAGAAATTCCATTAAGCCTCAGAAAAATACCAAATGACCTCCACAAATTCTAGAAAAATTCCTAGAACCTTCTGGAGACATTTTAAACTTAATAAATATATTTCCAACTAATTTTGGTATTTAATTTTAATACTTAAAATACTTTTTAATTTCAAAAATACATTTTCAAACTCCAGGAAATCCAGGGAACCAAATAAAATCCAAATAACTCCAAATTTTTAATTTGACATAAGATTTTTATAGAAAATCAAAATATCATTCTATATAATAATTTTAGGTTTTTCTTAAAATACTTTTCAAATACAGTTTTTTCAAAAACAGAAATTCAGGGCAAATCCAAATTTAAAATTTAGGCACAAAAATACTTATTTTAATTTATTTTTTTTAACCAAAAATTTGGGATGTTACAACAGCAGAATAAGACAAAAGCTCATTTATATGTTTGGGCTGTCTGCTTTCAATTCATACAGACATGTTCCCATATGACTATTATTTTTATATTTGTGGTATTTCAGAGTGAACATATGCCTAGGCCCTAATGATGATCGCTATTTTGTAGCTGGCTTGTACACAGTGAATGGCATCTACTATAGCTGCTGCCAACAAATACTTGGCTGGAGAAATGTAAATGAAAATAGAATTTTGTTCATCATTCAATAATCATTCTCTCTTGCTCTAATGTTGATGCCTGCCAATAGACATTCTGTGTCAGGTTGCTCGAAAGAAAACATAGCTAAGACATGCATATCATTAATATTGAACATCAAGTGAATTTGAAAGTATCTCTATCTCAACCACATATAATGCACCTAAAAAACAATCCTAAAGCCACACAGAAAATCGTACAACACAGTCATTAGCTATCCTAAGTACACCCAAAAATTTACAACCAAATCCAACCAACGTTTAAAATAAAGGGATAAGATCCCATCTAACCTTGTCTTTCTCTTACTCACTCAGATCCAACGGATCAGATTGCTGAGACCAAACCTCATCACTCATCCCTCGTTCCCCTCCCGCGCACACCCCACGCGCCACGGCGCGACGCGTGAGGCCCGACTCTCCCTCTCCCCAACGCCCGCTCTCTGGCCTCTCCCTCTCTCACGCCGCCAGCCAGCCGTGCAGCCAGGGAGTGGCGCCGCTAGGGAGGGGCACCGCCAGGGCTCTAGCCGCGCGCCACCAGGGCTCCAATCAGGGACGAGGACGCGCGCCGCCAGGGCTCCAGCCAGGGACGAGGACGCGCGTCGCCAGGGATGCGGACGTGCGCCAAGGAACGTGCGCCGCCGAGGAACGCTGCAGCTGGTCGGCTGCCGCAAGGCCGGCCTGCTGCTGCTTCTCGTTGTCGCGGCCGCCGCCAGGGCTCTGCTCCCTCTTCGCCATCGTCAACGCAGGGACGCCCGCCGCCAGGGCTTCGCACCGGCAGGGACGCGCGCCGGAGTGCCGCACGCGTGCTGCGGCTGGTCGGAGTGCACTGTTCAGTGATGGTTTTCAAATATATATGATATCTATGTATACATTGCATTAGATATGTGTCGTTCACCATCGCCAAGCTGTTGAGTGGTTATTCAGTGGTGCGTTCTCTGTTTCAGGTTTTTGGATTCGTCCAGACAAACAGACAGGGCACGAAGTGGCAAACCAGGTTCACTCAATGTGCTCACATTTTTTGTTGTCTGCAATTCATAGCTTCAGATTTACTGTAGTTTCACAACAGCAGTGATCTATGGTAATTAATTCCATTGTGTTACAGATTTGGATTCCATTGTAGTAAGAAAATTCACAATTTAGAAATAACAATTCTTAGAGTTCCATATTTTTTACATGTCCTGATTTGCCACCGGCAACCTCTGATCTTTTTAGATGTGGCTCACAATCAGTTCAACCTATGAGGAATAATCCACTCATTTCTTTATCTACAAGTTTACTTCATATTTCCACTTCTGAATCATTCAGAATTTGCTGTTTTCATTCAGTCAAGGAACTTTAGGGAGTTTTATTTTGAGGACATGCTATTTGATTCAATCAGGACGTAGACACTTTGCTTTCATTTGCTTCGTATCCTGGTCATTCCTTCTGCATTTTGTACTGTCAGTGGCAAAAACAATCTGAAAGCCAAAAAACTTCCTGAATATACAGGACATACTCTGTGCATATCTGCACTAAGGCGTGTACGCTTTTCTGATTTAGGCACACCCAATACTCTACTGTTGTTTGTTTCTAGCTATTGTAGTCACTTTAGTCATTGAGTCCTTGCTGCAGCAGCAGCCAGGCTTCTGATCAGGCACCTAGAAAGAAGAAATTTGAAAGCCAGTGGCTGCAGCCACAACCATCTCCTTTTATTGCTAAATACATGACAACTGATTTTTATTGCTAAATAAACTTGATAATGGGTCAGTTTGTTTTTCACCTAACTTACCTGTGTATGACTTTCAGTAGCTCTGGTCTTTAGCAGCAGGCCTCACTCAATGTCTTGTCTGGTAGAGTGTCATATTTTTTCTTGAATCTTGAATGGATTGAATTATGATATATTGGATCACAGCCAGTTTAGGCATTGGAGAAGGCATGATGTTTTTCTCTGTACAAGCCATTAATTATGAAATATTGAAATGACCTAAACAACCTTCTCATATTGTGCTGGCACTTCCGGAATTAGATGGCTGCAGCAGGGTTTAGTTCTCTCAGATTTTCATCAGTTCCTAAGTTTTAACTCTGATACAGGCAATCATCGAGTTACTGCATTACAGGTGATCCGACATGGCGGATAAGCGACAAGCCCGCACTGCATTTAGCGACATATCAAACACCATTGGACAGGGTAAGTTCGTTGTCATCGTTCCTGGTCAGATTCTCTAATTTTCTAGCATAACTGTGACACAAATTATATACCACAGCAACAGAGGGAGCAGCTGCAGATGAAGAGACAAGAAAGAGGGAAGAGAGGAATAGAAAACAACGTGAGTACCGCGCACGAAAAAGGGCCGAAGAAACCACTGAACAAAGAGAAGAGCGGAATAGAAAACAGCGTGAATACCGTGCTAGGAAAAAAACTCCGGCAACATCAACGACTCCTGATCATGGTATTACTTGTCTGATCATGTATCATGTATCATGTTTATGCATCAAAATAAGTAACCTCGGAATTTTTATACACCCAGAACCATGTGATGTACAACCTATATCCGGTTGCACAGAAGTTAAAATGACTGAAGCAGTACATTCCACCTTGGCGCCATCTCGGTCGAGTATGTGTTCATTATAATTCTACTATATATGATAGAATATGTATGAAAAATATATCCAGTTTGAGTGATTATAATCTCGGTCACAGGAGGAAAATCACCACAAGAAAGTGGTGTTTCTGCCATTTGCCAAGCATCAATACATCGTGACCAAGAAAATGATGCTCCAATTGAGTCCAGAGAGTGGCTGCATAGGAATGATGATTATGTCAGGAAACAACGTCCACCATTAATGCCTTTACAAACCGAGAGTCCAAACGGAGCCATAATTAATACAGGTATGCTACCATCTATCTAAGACATGGTAAATTAGTAGGGGTACAGATTGGATCAAATATATCTCTTGTATGCAATGGTGACCAGGTGCCTCTTCAAGCATTGACAAGCTGCGGTCTTGGCGGAACTGGTACCTAAATGTGGATGCGACAACCAAGGCAAAATTGCTACAACAGAAGAGGGACTACAAAAAGGCAAGAGCGACGGAAAACAACTAGCGAGAAAATGTTAACCATATGCCTGTGACACCTGTCCAGCCGGGATGTGTAGACACCAACGATGAAGTCGAGTTTGATACTGCTTTATTCGAACCTACAAGCCATGATTCTGATCATGAAGGTTGGTTTACAAATCTGTTCACCAATGCAGTTTTTTTCTTTGTCGTCATTTTGTTGCATGCATCCTGTTAATTTCAAACATATATATGCAACAGATCATCTACGTGACATAGAAGAGGAATTTGTCATAGAAGAAGATGGTCCTAAAGATTTTGAGACAATGCAGTTTATTGCTGAAGGTAACTCTTAATTAAATTATTGTAACCATGTAGAGTGACTACCATATTGACATATTTTTCAATATAAAAAAACAGAATGTGCATTCCAGTCGTATCGTGTCAACAATGATTGCACCGCAATGCTCGCCACGATGATCCTTATGATTTTGTCTTCCATAACTTGCCGAAAGCACCATGTTTTGAAAAAGTTCTGATCGCCGATATTGTGGAGCCATGAGATTTGAAGGCGAACCACCGGATTCTGTTGTAGAATGGGAAAGATAAAAGTGCATATCAATGATGTACTGCTGAGTTGAAGAGGTTGTTCACGAGTCGTGGATACCGATGCAAAATATTTCAGAAAACACATACGTTCGCAACTCTCACTTCTCATTCACAAGTCTCGAGTTACACTAGACCGGATATCTTGCACCGCAGAGGTACCGCATATATACATTCCGTGTACATGGTGCGATGTATCATTGTCTGGACCATTTAGTGCCAGGATCAAAAGGGCCACGTCACCTGCAACTCTACTTTTATGACACAGAAGACGATACATTGTCGCATAGAGTGAAAAGGTCACCTGATCTTGATATAAATATTGTAAGAAATGTGCTCAGCATACTACAGGCAAATAACCCTTATGTACAGACCTTTAATATAGCTGGCTCTATTCCAAATCTTGGTGACTATGTAATTGAGCTCAACACTAATGTGACACCTGACCAACGAAGGTACAACCTCTTCTCCATTACTCGTTGTTTTTAAAAAAATTTTAATATCCAACGAATATACTACTTACTCTTTTTTTAATGGGTGCATAACATTTTTCAAGGTATAATGCCCCTACTGCCTCACAAGTTGCTGCTATTTGGACTGATGGAGATGACCCCCAAAGATGTTTTGATAGGAGTGTTATTGTATACCCCAAAGGAGAGAAGATGCGCTATATCAAAGCATATCATGGTTGCTATGACCCATTAGCATATCCTTTATTAAATCCTAGAGGAGAAACTAGATGGAATAAGTTCATGCCGTACAATGACAGTCACATAGAATCAACTTCTATTGATGGCGAGGATTCAGTACAGCAACCACTAGGTATGGCAACAGTCCAGATTCAAAATACTTCATCCTACTATGCAGACAATATATAATGTATTTCCATATTCGTGCAGATGATGGAGAAACAGATGATGACATACAGCAAGGTGATTATGTGAGTAGAGTTGCAGAAACAAGTAAATCTACAAGGTTTGTGACAGCAAGAGAATACTATTGCTTTATGATGCAAGTTAGAAAGGGTCTTTTCAACATCCTGTTATTTGGAGGGAGGCTTTTCCAACAATGGGCCGTCGACATGTATATAAAGATCGAGTCCATGAGGCTTGACTGGTATTCTAACCCTGAAAACCAGAAACTCATAAGGGCTGAACTGTACCAGGTGAGTACTTCTAAATCTCTTGATATATTTCAATGAACATGGATAATAACTATTTCACTCATTATGCAAATATATTCTTATGTGTGCCATAGGGCTTGGTTGATGTAGTTTCTGCTGGAGAGACTAGAGCTTCAGAGGTTGGAAAGAGAGTTGTGTTGCCCCGTTCTTTTCCGGGTGGTGATCGTGATATGCAACAAAGATTTCTTAATGCAATGGCCATTGTCCAGCGTTTCGGAAAGCCAGATTACTTCATCACAATGACTTGTAACCCCTATTGGGAGGAGGTCACAACCAATCTTGAACCTGGCCAAACACCCCAGGATCGGCCGGATCTGGTGTCAAGAGTATACCGAGCCAAATTACGGTCGGTCAAGGATTTATTGATAAAGAAGAAATATTTTGGTGAGGTTGCAGCATATGTGCATGTGACTAAGTTTCAGAAAAGGGGCTTGCCACATGAGCACATCCTATTGATTATGAAAAGAGGATGCAAGTTATCAAACCCAGATGAATATGACAGACACATCTCGGCAGAGATTCCTGACAAGGACAAGTACCCTGTGTTGCATAACCTGGTCATTAAGCATATGCTCCATGGACCATGTGGTGCCTTGAATAGGAAGTGTCCGTGTATGATCGATGGAGAGTGTCGCTTTCGCTATCCTCGGCGGTTCAACCTAAACACAACAAGGCAAAGATTCTTATCCTTTGTATAGGAGAAGAGATGATGGCGTGTGTCAAGATAAGAGGGGCCGAGTTGGACAACAGGTGGGTTGTCCCGTATAATCCTGGCCTGCTTATGAGATATAACTGTCACATCAACGTCAAGCATGTTCAAGCATCAAAGCTTGTAAGTATTTATTTAAATATGTATACAAAGGCCACGATTGTGCATCATTCTCAGTCGTTGATGCTGGGGTAATAAATGAGATTCGTCAGTATAGGGATGCTAGATACATCTCACCGCCGGAAGCCGTACACAGGATTTTCGGTTTCCATCTTTTTGGGGTAAATCCATCTGTTTTGCAGCTCCAATGTCATCTGCCAAACATGCAGTCTGTTATTATTGATGAAACAAAGAATTTAGAAGAAGTAGTGAACAATCCCAAATCTTTTATGACTACACTGACAGAATTTTTCAAGGTTAGCCGTGTTGACAGTTTTGCAAGAACATTATTGTACAGAGAGATGCCAGAGTACTACCGGTGGATCACCGGCAAAAAGGTATGGCATGAAGAAAGAGAATAGGACGATTGAGCGGATAGTGTATGCGCACCTGCTGAAGGTGAGAGGTATTTTTGAGAGTGCTTCTAAATCATGTTAGGGTCCAACTTCATTTGAGGATCTCAAAACCGTGAGCAGAATCATATATCCTACTTTTAGAGAATCATGTGAGAAGAGAGGACTCATAGAGACAGATAAGACAATTGATGACTGCTTGTGAGTCACCACCTTTCGATGCCATATGCTCTCGAAGGTTATTTGCTACTATTCGGTTCATTGTGAGGCCACCAAAATTCGTGCACTGTGGGAGAAGCATAAAGAATCAATGTCTGAAGATTACAGCAGAAACCAGTGTAACTCAAAAATAGTAGAACAAATGGTGCTTAGAGATATTAGGGATTTGCTCCAATCCATGGGAAAAGATATAAAAAAACTATGATCTTCCGGAGCTGAATGATACAGGTAACAATTTGTTAAAACATTGTGGTACTTATCTTACAAATATAAAAAGTATACTGATATCTAATTTTTATGTCAAACAGCTGAATTTTGCAATGACATAATGAGGGAGGTCAGAGAAGAACTTTCGGTGGGGGTTGACCAAGAACATTTAGAAATAAAAGGGAGTCTTAACAAGGAACAATGTGCTGGATTTGATGAGATTATGGATCATGTACTGAATAAAAAAAGCCAAGTGTTCTTTGTTGATGGTCCAGGAGGAACAGGAAAGACGTTCCTGTACAAGGCACTTCTTGCTAGGGTGCGTTCTGAGGGACTGATAGCCATTGCAACCGCAACCTCTCGTATAGCAACGTCGATCTTGCTCGGAGGTCGCACGGCACACTCAAGGTTCAAAATCCCTATAAAGCTTGCGAGCAATAGCATGTGCAACTTCACAAAGCAAGGTGGGACTGCAGAGTTACTCCGTAGGGCATCTTTGCTAATCTGGGATGAGGTTGCTATGACAAATCGTCTAGCGGTTGAGTGTCTTGATAGGTCGCTGCAAGATATTATGAATTGTGAATTGCCATTTGGGGGAAGGTCATGGTATTTGGTGGAGATTTTAGACAGGTTCTTCCTGTGGTAACACATGGGACCAGAGCACAGGTGACAGATGCTACATTGCAAAGATCTTATTTGTGGGATAGTATCAGAAAGATACGGTTAACATGTAACATGAGGGCTCAATCTGACCCATGGTTCTCAGATTACCTCCTTCGAATTGGGAATGGAACTGAAGAGACAATTGCCAATGATTATGTTCACTTGCCAGAAGATATTGTGATTGGTTATACAGATACAGATGATTGTGTAAACAAGCTAATCCAACATGTGTTCCCATCATTTGAGGAGAATGCAAGATCAACAGCTTATATGAGCACACGTGCCATCCTTTCTACCAAAAATGAACATGTGGATCAGCTAAATGAGAAGATGATTGACAGGTTTCCAGGCGAGGAAAAAGTTTACCATAGCTTTGACTCTGTCGATGATGATTCAACAAACAACTATCCGATTGACTTCGTAAACTCCATCACTCCAAATGGTCTCTCACCGCATGTGCTCAAAGTAAAAATCAACTGCCCTGTGATCCTTCTACGCAATCTTGATCCAAACAATGGATTGTGCAATGGCACGAGGTTAATGGTTAGAGCCTTCCAGGACAACGCTATTGATGCTGAAATTGTTGGTGGGCAGCATGCAAGCAAAAAGGTGTTCCTACCTAGGATTCCAATGTCTCCGTCCGATGATATTTCACTGCCTTTCAAGATGAGAAGGAAACAGTTCCCGATTCGCCTAAGTTTTGCAATGACCATAAACAAAGCACAAGGGCAGACCATCCCAAATGTTGGCATCTACCTTCCAGAACTGGTATTCTCACATGGACAGCTTTATGTGGCTTTGTCATGGGGAGTTTCAAGGGAAACAACCAGAATTTTGTCAAAACCAAACAAGGAACTGGATTCTACAGGGAAGAGCACCAAAAATATTGTATATAAAGATGTGTTGAGCTGGTGATGAGTGGTAAGTAATATTTTCCAAACATGAAGTCACCCAAATAGTTCTACTGTTCCTTCTTGAATTTTTTTTAAGATAATGTCTTGAACTAGATTCTGATGCATGCCAAAACAAATTGACTGCAGAACTTAAAGCCACTGAATATTACCTTGTAGACTATAAGAATCAAGAAATTATGTGTCATTGCACTTCCCTGGAAATAGTTTTTGCAGATTGCTCCAATGATCTAATTATTCTAGAATTAACAAAAGAATTATATTACTTGATTGAATTGAACCAAATAGAGATAATGATGCTATTAGCATTGCTAAAAATGCCATTTGAATTGCCAAAAAGATGCCATTTGAATTCAGAATTTTTTGGTAGACAAATGCCTTGCAATTACAAAAGCTATATAAATAGTAACAAATATTGATGGCTAAGCCTGTTCATAGCTTCACTACCTGAATACTACGAAATGCCTAATTAACAAAATACTTGCAACTGAATAAGGCAAAAGAGCCATTCACAAAAGACTTGCACCTAAAAATGTTGAACTTACTTGCATCTAGAACAAGGCCAGGATCCAGGGCACCTTTTGGGTTAACCGCACCACTACCATAATCAAATGGTGTGGCCCGTGTAAGTGTCATTATTTCTGATGCAGAGTATTGTTGCGCTCTAAGAGGATGGCTCCCTTTGTCCAGTGTATTGGCAGTAGTCATCAAGGCAGACTTTATTGCTGACGGGCTCCACTTGGGATTCTTCTGTTTTATTAGCGCTGCAATGCCAGCAATGTGTGGTGCAGCCATGCTAGTTCCAGACATCATTGCAAATCCTTCTCCTAGAAAAATATTGGCACAAGATAAAATGTAAGTTAGCTCACACAGAATGACTAACATCTTTCACCACCACCACAGGAGAAACAAGGTAGAAATAAATGGAAATCCCTCAAGTCAGCGCAAACAAGGGCATCAACTCTTGAGAAACAATATCTGAAATGACGAATATTGTTGGATAACAATTGGTATATAATGGCAAATTCAACAAAATCTGGTCTGGCTGCATTCAGCTATGTGGTCACAACTGGAAGTAATCTAGCATTCTTGTTTAAACTAAATTAAAGATGCATGCCCAGGAATGATGCAATAGTGTGACCATAACATGCTGAAAAGAAGCACGTGTGCTTCATTAAGGGGAAAAGCCCACAGTCAAAGCTTACCGGCATAGTTTGCTTCATCTGTTCCATTAGGCGCCCATGCGGCCCATATAAGATTGCCAGGAGCGAGTATATCAGGTTTAAGAACATCAGCATCTTCAAAGCTAAAATCTTTTACATCAGGTCCTCGAGAAGAGAACAATGCAACCTGCGGAGCTGAATTGTATAGTGTTGGTGCCAAACCATCTGCAATACCTGCCATAGTCTATAAGATCCTACAGAGCCAAAAAAAAGTCATCAGCCTTTGTTGTGCCGTCCTACAATAGCGGCAGCTATATACAATTGACGTATCTGCAAGTTGGCTCACTGAGAATATCTCTATTGTATCTAAACTTATGGGGTCCTGACTTCTGAGAGCAGCTTATAGACAGAGGCACCAAAACAAGATTTATGGGTCTAGCAAGCTTCAACAAGAACTATGACATGAAATCTGCAATGCATTGATAGGTTGATCCATTCCATGTTTATATTACAGGTTGCATCTTGTTGTTTCCATCCTTTTACAAATGGTGTTTTATCTATGGATGGCATTCATACATATCTTCACACTAAGGCCCCAACGGGGATACAATACCTTTGTTTTGCTGACATCTGTGATGAGAATCCCAGGAATATTGACAGGTACAGGATCGAATTTTGTTCCTGGGTAACTATTCTCCACAGCAACAACAAAGCCAGCAGCACCGAGACTCCTGGCTGTCTGAGACACTTTCTTGATTGAAGCTGTCCCAGAAATATAATTAAAAGAATAGCCGCATAAAAGAATTTTGCCCTGAACTTTCCTCTTATTCAAGAGTTCTGGCCTTTGACAATCTAATGCACTGTACTTGGTTGCAGATGAACCCAGCAGAGCATCAGCAGCAGATATCAGGCTGAATGACTTATTCCCATGTGTTGCAGCTGTAGTCAGATGAGAGAATTGTAAACTAACCAGAATTAGAAACTTGTAACTAATGGTCAAAACACCAGGACCACCAAACATCTCATCTCGCCTTCACAGTACTATGAAATAACATTTGTTGACATCAATAGCAAGCAAACATAAAAGGACTACAAGTCTACAATCAAGAGCCTCTGTGGAACTACAAAGAAACGAACTCAGGATATCTCTTCCAAGCAAAGCATTTTCACAATGAGATGAATAAAAAACAAGGATGCAATATAAAGCCTACCTACACTCTACATAACAAAATTTTCATGTTCAACGAATACCATCTTGTCATTTGTACCTCTCTTTACTATGCCCTACTCACCAACAACATTTGGTGACCTACTGGGGTGAAAAACTGGTGCTAGGTCTCTTAGAATAGCTCAATCTATTTCATTCGTATAATTCAGTAGCCCATGATTGGATAGAGTACACATGCTGTACTGACAATATGTCAACATATTTTGTGCTAAAAGATATGCACCAAAAGAACTTACGTGATACTCCAAGTCCAGAAAGAAGTTTTCCATTTCCTAGAGTCAAATGATTCTTGTATCTGCGGTCATCAACTCCAGCAGCAACAGTGGTTATCCATGGGCTGAATCACACTAAATTAAATAGAGCATGTAACTTTATGCAGCATTCTTACCAGACATTGCTTCACTAAACCACTGTGGCAGCATTCCATCATCCTCCCTGTATATGCCTCCAACTCCAGGGGCCAAAGCCATCAGTTCATTTTTTACTCCTTCAGCAGATTCCAAGAGTTCTCCAGGTTCCAATGGAGCCACATAGCCAGGAATTGGCTAGTCTCTTCCTTTCCTTGTCTTTCAGAGCCCTTCCCCACCATAGTTCGACTTAGACATCCGTGAAGAAGCTTTCTCACTTGCAACAATGAACTTGACAACAAGATTTCCATTGATCTTGACATGCTTCCCATTCCTCGGTAGATACAACAATGATGGCGTCGGCGTGGGAGCGGCGGAAGACTCGACGCAGTGGGGGAGGAGGCGAGGGTGGAAGTGGGGAGGGAAGGAGGCGATGCGGGGTGGGGAGGGAAGGAGGCGGCGGCGCGGGATGGCAGGGCATGGGAGGAGGGGCGATGCGGGGTGGGGAGGGAAGGAGAAGGAGGCGGCGCGTGGGGAGGGAAGAGGAGAAAGGAGGAGGTGCCGGCGCATGGGGGCGGAAGAGGAGCGGTGCGGGATGGGGAGGGAAGGAGGCCGCGGCGGCGGCGGGTGGGGAGGGAAGGGATTCGTGGGAGGTTCAATGATGTGCATGATCCATATGATTTTGGTCTTAGGATCTTCAATGAGTAAGAGAAGTAGATTTGAGGAGAGATCCAGACCATTCATTTGTATGAAGTTGGATTACTTTGGTACACAAATCTGGGTGAACTTAGATTTGGCATGACTGTAGGGGTGGTTGAGGGGGTGGATTTAGTAAATAAAATTTTGGTGTATTATAGAGTAGGGTAGATACACCATGTGTTGATGGTTTTTTAGAAAGGATCGATGCAGGTGGTTGACACAAAATCGAATTCCGGAAATCCGGGACAGGTAAATTAAACCTGCTTGTGAAACCAAATTAGGCTTGCAGCGGGGGAAACGGTAAGTACGTGTTAGTTTGATGATATCTGTAGGAAGCATTACGGTTGAATTGGCAGAGCTATTCTCGTAGTCGGAGTCGAGCAGGCAAGGTGAAGGTTCTATTTGGAAAGGGCGGGGCTCTCGGTCTCTCCCACTTGCGCGCGGTATCACGGCCGGATTCGTGCAGGCAGCGCGGCTCGGACGGACGGACGGAGAGATCGAGCGACTCGCGGATGATTCCCTAGCCCGACTCAGACTCGTGCATGCGCCCCCGAGACTAGAGTCCAGAGTTCAATCCCCGTCTATATAGCGCACCCACGCCACGCACCGTCAAGTTCAATCCCTAACGCGAACCCACCGATCCATAAACCCAGCGCGATTCAGGCTCGACGACATGGATCCGAGCAAGCAGAGCGGCGCCAGCGCGAACTACGCGTCCCGGCCCACGACCTCCGTCGCCGACCTCGCCGCCTACCTCGAGGTGATGGGCCTCGGCGACCCCTCGTCGTCCCAGCGAAAGCAGCAGCAGTCGTCGCTGGTGCAGCTGCAGCAGAAGTACGCGGCACCGGCCTCGCCGCTGATGCGGCCGCCCCCGCCGCAGGGCCTCAGGCCGACTGACGTGCACCCGCTGATGCGCCAGCTCCAGATGGCGCGGCGGTACTGGCGGCAGCCGCAGCACTACGGCGGGGATGAGGGATCCTCGGTCTCGCCGTTCGGCGCCGCCGCCTTCAGCCCTAGCAACGGGTACGTCTCGCCCTTCGGCGCCTACAGCCCGCGCCTCACCGCCCCCGCCGCGTCCTGCCCCTCGGTGGCGCCGCAACCGGGCACGCTGAGCGCCAGCGCCAGCCAGTACCAGCCCATCGCCGCGTCCAGCTCATCAGTGGCGCCATCACCGTCGATCGCGAGCTCCAGCACAAGCCAGTACAAGCCTCCGGCCAGCCACTACCAGCCCGGCGCCGCCTTCTCCGCGCAGGATTACTACGAAAGCATCCTCCAGAGCGAGCTGCGCGCTACTCAAGCGGGCCCCTCATGTTGGAGGCGGCCGCCGTCAATCCGCCAAGGCCGGACGCTGGAGGAGATCCGGTCGGACCTGCTCCGCGGCCCGATGGAGCTGGGGATGGTGATGTTCCCGGAGTCCTCGACGCACGTGGTCCGCCTGCTCGAGGGGGGCGGCGAGGAGATCCGCCTGAGCGTGCTCGCCGGGGTCAAGCGCCACGTGCACAAGGTCATGGAGAACAGGGAGGGGCACGTGGTGTTTCTCGCGCTGCTGCGCGCCTGCGAGAGGCGGTTCGGCGAGCTCCAGGGCATCGTCGAAGCCGCCGTCGTGCCCTATGGGAGGGGCTCGCTGATGCGATCTGCAAAGCAGGAGTACGGGTACGCTCATCGATCGATCAATCCCCATCAATTTTTGCGAAACTCGGTGCAAAAGCTGAAGCTTTTCTCCCCTCCTATCTCAATGCTCTTAGTTATTTTGATCAAAACTAATTTAGCACTGCTAGTACAGGATCAAACATCTCGTAAAGTATAGGCACCCAACTAATCAAGTTGATTCAAACGAACAATCTTGGGAATTTCGGAGCATCTGCCGTGATTCTCTGACATGAAACTTATACTGTGGGTACAACTAGCTAGTACTGTGTTTTTAACTCGCTGTTGGTTGCATATGGCGCAGGGAGACTGCTCTGAAGGGGCTCATGACGGCGGTAGCGCGGTACCCCAAACTGTGGGAGATGCTCACCGACTGCCTCGTGCGTGAACGCATGATGGACCACTGCAAAGGGGAGCAGCTGCTTCAGCACTGCTTCACCACGATGCGTTACGAGGACACCTCGGTAAGCTCCACAAAGCACCGCATCTTAGCAACAGCTAATGGATCGAGTGATTATGCGAGATGTCCAGCTCTGTGTGCAATGCATGGCATGCGTATTGACGGGGTTTTTCTGGTTAATTTCCTGTTAGATTCTGATCCGATACGCCATCTCCAACATCCAGAGCTTGCTCACGTCGGCGTTCGGGTCGAGATGCCTGGCGGAATGCTTCACGAACGCGAGGGGCGTGGAGCTCTGCGCTTTCGAGGAGGTGCTCCTGAGACACGCTAGCCAAATCGCCATGGGCCAATACAGGTGCGAGCATGCAACTACGGTATCCGTGTTGTTCGGTGATTCCTGTTAGCTTTACCGCTCTCGATACGTTGCATGTCGAGCTAAGGCTAACGAAATCTCTTTGCCACCATGCAGCAACTACTTCGTGCAGCGAGTCCTCGAGTACGGCGGCGAGGAGCTCAAGCAGGGTGTCCTGGAGCGCCTCATGGAGGACGTCGTGAGCCTGTCCCACCACCAGTTCGGGAGCTACGTCGTCGAGGCCTGCTTCCTGAGGACGGGGTCGCTCGCGGCACTGCTGCGCGTGCTCTTGGCGTTCCTGGGCCTGAGCAACGACCAGCTCGCCGAGCTGGTGCAGTGCGGCTTCGGCAACTACGTCGTCCAGAAGCTGCTGATGAATGGCAAAGACGTAAGTAGCTCACCTCCTCCCGTCCCGTCCGGCCATGTTAGGTTCACGACTAGATGTCTCACCGATGCATATGCCGATTGTCTGATGATGTGTTGTGACGCGGTGTGCAGCACTTCCCGGAGCAGACGCTGGCGCTGGCGCGGCGGATCGAGAGGCTGCCGGCGGCCGTCCTGGACCAGATGCACGGGAGGCAGGTGATGAGGGTCGTCAAGAGGTTGTTCCCTCGGCAGCGGCTCTATTAGCTGATGGTCACGCACAATGCGTTTACGTACGTGTGTAGGACTGTAGGTATACCTGAGTCTGTCGATCGGGTGTCTGTCAGGTAGCCGAAAGCAGATCGTGCCGAAAAGGCGATGTGTGACTTTTCGTTTTGGTACGTGTGTTCCATTTTTAGTTACAAAAGTTTTGCGTTGTTTGCTAGTATGTGCTCGATTGTCTATGTTGGGCACAGAAGGTTTGTAAGCGTTACTGTTCTGTACGGCAGTGTCATGGTAGCACTGTACGGTTTTATGCAAGCCTTTCTTATATGTTGCCAGATCTCTTTCGTACTGTGGATGCTATATTGTTATGTATAAATTGTCACAACAATTGTATACGTATAGTAGGGTATATCCTTTTGCATCCTATCCTCTTAGAAGCACGACGCAAATGACGATGAAAAATTCTGACGGATTTTGGTTAGATAAGTCATGATGCAATCAAACATTCTGAAAAATTCAAGTGCACTTTATATTAGTTTACTCTATCCAAATTTAATAGGTAAATGTTTTTATAAGGGAGGTGTTTTTATGCTTTCTTCAGAATGATTGGTATGATTTTAAAGCAGAATTGGATGATGGACAATGTTTACTCTTTTATGTGTTTTGAGATTAATACTATTCCTATTAGAGCGGAAAGTATAAAAACACTACTTATGTTATAATAGTATATATATAACCACACACACATATATATATACCTACAATCTCCACGGCAAATACCTAAAATATTGAATTTGACTGGTTGATAGAAATGAATATTTGGTGTTGCTATTATTACTTATGATTTGTGTCTATTCGTGTGGGGATGTGCTTTAACTGATGTTGAGATTAAGGAGTTACTTGATTGAATGTGTGACACACACTTTGTATTAGTTTTTCTCATGTAAATTTAATTTTGAGATTATAGTTCTCGCTCTTTTGTTTTAAAAGCACTTTATATTAGATAAGTAATGAGAATATTTTATTTTGAATAAAAGGTTACACATATCTAGTTATCATATTTTTCCTATAAAAAATCTATCGAACTCTTTATATAAGCACATCTATATACATAGCACGCAATCTCTCTATGGTACATATCCATTAGATTGAACTTTGAAATAGATAGCATATGCACCATGGATCCCTCAAAACCCGGCGCCGACGTTTCCGCCTCGTCCTCAAGCCAGCCCCTCAACCACGCGGACACTGTTGACTTGCCGCTATGTGCCTCACGCACATCAACGCCGACGGTGCGGTGCTGCGCCCTCTGATCTAGCGCATCAATGAGCGGCGTTGACGAGATCCTCCGCGTCGTCATGCGTAACGTCGTGGAGTTGTCGACGCACTGGCTCGGCAGCTACGCCGTCGAGCTCTGCATCCTCAAGGCTCCGGCGCCGGCACCCGCGGACCGCGAGCCCTTGGTCTACGCGCTCGCCGCGCTGCCCGACCACGAGCTCGCCGAGCTGGTGCAGAACGAGCACGGCAACTGCGTCGTGCAGAAGCTGCTGCAGAGCGCCAATTACTTTGCCGGTTTTTACGTGCGCCCACCGCCATGCATGCGCGGGTTTGGTGTTTGGTCTTGGCACCTACTATATAATTTTGTTTGTTCGGTGCAGGGTTTCCTGGAGCAGGCGGGCGGACGGATTGGCGCGGAGGATCGAGCAGCTGCCCAAGACTGTCCTGGAGCAGACGTACGCGAAGAAGGTCGTCAGGGCCATCAGGAAAATGTTCGCCCGCCGGGTAGATTGAGCGGCGCCGGCGTCTTCGTCTCTGGATGGCGTTTCTAGCCTAGGTTTGGAATTGGATCGTCTCTGATCATCGTGCTGCTTTGCGCACAGCACAGCGCACGTGTGCGTGCAGTTCGGTGGTTGTACGGGTTGTTTAGAACAAACAGGGATCTGTTATTGGATTTAGTTTTTGAGCTATCAATAAATGTTGCTATTCGAATGGGGTATTCGGTTGCTACAGATATATTTGGACCTTTCTTTTTTTTTTGGCTTATATCTGTTACTTATGGTTAAAATTGTTGAATTTTAGATTGCTCGTGACAGAGATTACGGAGAGAGATACTCACTTGCGATTTTGGCTGGTACAGATATTGGGTTTTTACCGTGTACTACAATTGACTCATATACTCCATCTTGATAAAATACTCTATTTGAAAGTTAGATACTATAACAAAAGCCAAAAGTTACTTTTAAAAGCTGCAAAGAACATGCCACAACAGCATAACAAAAACAAAAAAAGGTGTTCCTTGCACAAAACAACTCTACTTGGTTTTTACAATTTTTCGCGAAACAGATTATATTCTGTTAAGTCTGTTTGATCCCCAATATTTATAAACGTAATCACCCTGTGCGCACTGTCAAAAGAGATAGTTAATTAAAGAGTATTAAAGAGAGAGGGCGGGTTAAAGAGTAGCGCTTCTATAGAGAGGAAAACATATGTAGAGTGGAAAACATTCAATCATAACTCTTTTAACAAATCACCTGAAAAGCATGAAAGCACCTTCTAACTGTAGTAGTACTTTTATGCTTCTCTCTAATAAAAAGAATGCTGATCTCAAAGCACACAAAAAGATAAGTAATCACCATCCACTATTCAGTTCTGCTTTAAAAATTATGCAAATCACTTTGGAAAAAAAAAACATGAAAGCACCTCCCTATAGACATGACGGCAGCCAAGCATCTATAGTTATCTACAGTTATATTTAGCATCTACACAGGACCTGGCTTCAAACCCACACTTTCATGTTAGTCCATTGGTATCAGGTAGAGACAAATCCAGTTCATCTATGGAATATACGTCGACATACTAGATAGAGAATAGTTGTAAGATGAACCCTTCTTATCTGATGCTCGGGAGACAGCAGCGAGGGTATCTGCAGAATAGAACTTTGACCTGGATGATGTGTGCGCACTTGGAACACTAGTACTACTTGGTCCAGGAGCCAGAGTCTCGGGCCTGTATGATCTGGTGGAAGCCAATCCATAGTAGTCTGACAGGCCACCGTATTGAGTAAGAATAGAAGGCGCAAGCGGGGCCTGATTCTGGATGCCAACTGGACGCTGGCTCCCAGCAACTAGTTGCGCACTCTGAGTGATAACCGGAAGTATATTCTGGCTTGAAGCAGCTTGGTACTGATTTGGCACTCCTGTATGTATGCTCTGCCTTGACATGAGCTGTTGACTCAGGGTTTCAACCGAACGGATGTTCTGGCCTAAAGAATCTTGTACCACATTCTCCGGAAGCTTTGGTCGCTTAGCGGGCTGCAGCAGCTTCTGTAGCTGGCCTAAAGAATCTTGTACCACATTCTCCGGAAGCTTTGGTCGCTTAGCGGGCTGCAGCAGCTTCTGTAGCTGCTGCTGCTGCTTCTTCGTCTTCTTAATCTTCTTACTAACTTGACGAGCAGCTGCTGCGCTCACTGCTCGCTTTCTCTCTGCACTTTTTTCCTCCAACCGTGCCATCCGCTTGTTAGCTTCTTCCAGAATAGGCAGTTCTTCGAGCTTCTGTTCTTTAATGAACTCTTGCAATGTTCCAAGCAATGTGCGCTCTTTTGCATCAGCTTCATTCTGCCGAGACAATTCAACAAGAACTGTTTATACGACCTTTAACACCTAATATTCATAATAGACAATACTGCAGCAGAAATCTACCTGAAAGGCAGAATCATCTCCCCGGATGCGTATCATGTTACCAGCTTTAGCAGCATCATTAATGTATGACCTCAAAACAGGCAATATAGGATATTTTTTCACTAAATTAAGAGCTTGAATAAATTTGACCGCCTCCAGCTGTTTGCCTTTGTTTATCATTATCTGAATAAGAGCTGGTGCAAAGAGAATGTCATGTTGAGGTTAATGTTCTCATCTACCTCAATTGGAAGAAAACCAAATAACATTAAGTGGGACAGAAAACATCATGCCATGAACTTCTCAAACACAAAGCACAAAGCTGACCCTGGAAGGCTACCCAAATAACATTAAGTGGGACAGAAAACATCATGCCATGAACTTCTCAAACACAAAGCACAAAGCTGACCCTGGAAGGCTACACAACAAAGTAGCATGAACAAATCCACAGAGGGCAGCGGTACAAACCAAACAAATAAAAAGACCAAATATAACAAAAATCTTCTTAGACGACATTGCTAAAAGGTACAAAGCACTCCTGAACATCATTTGATGTTGAGAAGAGCTGTCTAAGATACTTGTCTAAACTACAAATTACAAAAGCTGCAATCTAGGACAAAAAGGAGAAAATGATGAAACGAATCAACGAAGAGAACAACAATTCTCAACTAAGCACTTAGAATTAAGATACTAGCAAGTACCAGCAGGAATATACAAGCAACAGAAGTTACAGAACAGAAGAGGAAATATATTACTAAATCAGGCATTTGAGAACAAAACAAGAGTGAAAAGGTTGCTAAAACAGAGAGAATTTAGCAGCGGCTAGCAAGCTATGAGAAACAGAGATGAACTGCACACTTATCAAATATACCAGTTAGATCATGACCTCAGAAATTGGAATGACAGCATGGCTATTTGCCAATCAGTCCCGAAAGATGGTATTTTGTTTTACAAAGCTATCGTCACAGGTCACACAGTGCAGAACATAAACCTAAGCTAGGAGCCAAGAAAACTAACAGCATCGTTAGAGAATGATATTTAGCACTTCAGCGACAATTTATGAGCCAAGGCAAATTAGAAACTGAACCAACAGTGATGCCTGATATGAAAAACAGTCAAAGAATGTTTAATTCACAACATCACAAGCATCATACAAATACATCAGGGCTTTTTACAGAATGCAAAGCTGCAACTAGAAGGTAATGGGAATCTCGAAAACAAGGCATTTTTCAGGGGTTCTCAGCATTGAACAGTTCAAACGTAATCCTTTTTGACCTGCCTTGCAGTAATGTTGTAAGCTAACTTACTTTGCCATGCTCACAAAAAATAAGCCAAATAAGCTAGGTTGTAGGATAAGTACAAAAGATCATGGAGCTCAGCCTATAAACTATTATAGTGTTATAAGCCAGTAAACCCCATAAGCCACTCCCCTGCAATAGCTTCAGCTTCTCTTTGGAGGTGGATCTTAAACTTAAAAATAACAGTAACACCAAGAATTAAGTTTGTTTTGAGATAACCCCATGCATAACATAGGCCAAACATTGCCCTACTGTGAGAAAAGCACAAACAACAGCAACATTTTCTAACAACTCTCAAGAATAAAGCAGTAGCAAGGAAAACCTTCTAAGTTCAAGTTTAACACAACAACAACAAAAAAGGCCCAGTTCATTTATTATTCAAGAAATATATATAGCATGTATTATATCAGTCCTGAAAGATGGTGTGTTGGGTACAAGCTATCATCATAGTCCACTTAAAATTCACAAAAGCACGTATAGTAAACATGGATGACAGAAGGCAGCATAATCCAGACAAACAACATATGTTTGTCTAGAATAACTCGGCAGCATAATCCCGACAAACAACATATGTTTGTCTAGAATAACTCAGATATTATGGATATGACTCATATAAATGGACAACCACAATCACCAGAGTCATCCAAGACGAAAAAATCAGGATAAACACCATTATATAAGATTTTCCAAAAGTAAATACAGCCTTCAATGAGGTAAGGCCTTGCAGAAAGTAAATAGCATGCTGATGGACATCAATAGGTCCCAATTAGAATATGTAGCAAGACGCAGAGGGAACAATAGAGCACAAAGAAAAATATAAAAACAAAGTAAGACTCTATCCAAAAGGTTCTCGAAAACAACAACATACGCATCTCAATAGCAGAATGCCAAGACAGCAATAAACCCAATCACTCCCCAAAGATGGTTTCATTGTATGGATTATCTACATAGACGGAAAGACCAGCATAGAAATAAAGCTTCAGCATGAGAACAACAGAAAGAAAAACGTCCAAGGACATCAAATTACGGAGCAAATGCAGGAGAAATGTCCCTAACAAATCATGAAATTGCACATAAAGAGTTCTGCATGTCATTTTTAAGAGAGTAGTTCCAACTTCCAAGTACTATCAACTTGGACGAAATAAACAAAGCCAAGCAAAAAACTATCAGACACACTGAATCTGTGGTATTAGTAAGAAGCATCTGCAAAAGGCATGTAATGGCCACGGGTGCCGGGGGGGGGGTGATATGAAGGCGTTGTCATTTTATCTTGTACATCAAGAAGAACATATCCAACATGCAGAATGAAAATGCAAATAGAACGAAAAGATGAAGACAGACTGCCCCTATCAAAGTTGCAACATAACCGCAAGAATCAACCGGACAAAGTACAGGCACAACATCGCATTGTATCTGTGGCAATGTCTGTCAGCAATGGAGTGATGAATACCAACACCTAAAAACATGGCAGTCTACTGACGAAATGATTACAGTAACATGCAAACTCATGTTAACAAAAAAAAATTACAATATGCAGTCCATACTTGCAGAACAAAAACTTCAGTTCATACTTGCAGAACAAAAACCTCAGTTCATACTTGCAGAACAAAAACTTCAGTCCATACTTGCAGTTGCAGAACAAAAAGTTCAAAATACTGATAGAAGAAACAGCCCGAACATGCCCCTATTAACTTTATAGAGCAAGTGTTGTACAAAGAAAGCATAATTATGTAAATGTAAAAGTACTAAGGACACTAACACACACAGGTTCAAATGCTGATGCCCACCTTTACGCACACGCAATTGCGCTTCAAACTTGATGAGCAGGCGGCAGGCCACCTTGGCGTCGCCGGCGGCGCGCGGTAGAACCCGGCGGCCGCGGCGAGCACCAGGAGCCCCGGGTCGGGGGCCACAAGGAGGGCGGCATCGAGGGCGGGGTCCCGGAGCTCGTCCCTGTGCTCGGAGAGGTACGCGCGGAGGCCGGTGGCGTCCATCGCGGAGCACAGAAGCTCGAGCTGGGAGAATCCGTCGAGGCGGGAGGCGAGGGCGGAGTCGAGGCCGGTGGCATCGGAGTGGAGGGAGCGCCATGCGGAGGTGAAGGCGGAGAGGGCGGTGGAGTACGTCTGGAGATACGCGACCGCGGTGAGGACGGAGGAGGAGGAGGCCGTCGTCTCGGGCTCGGCGGCCATGGCCGCGGCGGCGGAAAGCCTGGCTGGGGACAGGAAGGAGCACAGTACTACGGTCTACTGTGCGGACGCGGGGGAGCTAAGAGCAAATCCAGCAATAGACTTCAAAACAGAGCTCCTACTTTTTATTTGAGGGCTCTTCTTACTTTTAAGGGCTCTATTTTTTGGACTATATTTCAGCAGGAGCCTTCAAAACAGGACCCTCAAATTCATTCTTAGAGGGGATGACATATAGAACCTACCCTCATCCCCATCCTACTTTTGAGGGCCGAGGAGCAAAAAACTCACTCCAGCAAAGCCCCTACTTGAGCCCTCAATGAGGGCTCGAGGGGGAGATTTGAGGGCCCCTACTTTTGAGGGCTCAAGTAGCGATCCTGTTGGAGTGAGTTTTTTGCCCCTCGACCCTCAAAAGTAGGATGATGGCTCAAGTAAGAGTTCTGCTGAAATTGCTCTAAAAGGCAGGCAGGGCATAAGCCCATATTGAAAAGCAGCCCAAGACGTTCATAAGCCCACTATCCTAAGTAAGAACAGGCCGCCCACCTACATGTAGCCCATGATTTGCTAGCCTTCCATTGTTACAGAGACAGGTCACAGGTACAATGGAACTTGTCAGTTGTGTAAGACTGTCACTTTGAATTTTAAGTGATGTGAGTAGAGGTAAAGATATTACCTAGTATTTAATGGAGAATTTTTTTATTGTTTATATATAGATAATCTATTAATTAGATGAGACTATTATAGACAATTATATAAACCACTTATAGATAATATTATAACATAGATATATATTAGAGACAATCGTCAGTATCATTACACGTGTAACATGCGTATGTGATTGCGTGGGTGAGCTGGCCCGTGATCCATCTTTTACGTGCAGCAAGCACGTACGCGCTTGCTATGGATCGAGAAATAGTACGTGTACGTACGTACGCACGCATAGCACTCCATGCAAGTACTCCGGCTGGAGCGATCCACACACCACAACTTGGATCGATCATCGCTGCAACCTACACGCTGCAAATATAACATGCATAGCAACGTCGGCGCCAGCGAGCGAGACGGCAATCTCGTCGCCGTACGTCGGGCATGCACTCTCGTTCGGCCTCACAACGCTGCCAAATGAAGAAGACGCCACCGGGCGGCCGGGGAGAACGCGCGACAAGTGGCCCCACGCACGGGCCTTTCATTTAGGAGACAATTAATTTTATGTCACTGAATAGCATCTATTTCTATAAAATATTATTAAAAAACACTATCTATTATATACCACTGACCGTTAGTTGACCGTTAGGAGAGGTCGTTATCTTCTGAAAAAAGACCAAAATGCCCATTCAAAAGACTGAAGACCCAATTTATTTAATATAGCAAATAACCTCCAAAAATTCATAGAGATGTTGTTCAACATGTCAGTGAGCTAGGAAAAATATTTCAAGGTACTGTTCAAATAAAAATTTTAGATTTTAAATTTAAAGATTAATAAAGGCAACTATTTATAAACAGAGACTAAATGGGGTCTAAAAATTCTGAAAAAAATCTCACATACTCCTAAGATATCACATAGCTCCCAAAAATTATTATTTTTCATTTTATACAGTGAATTAGTCCTGGTATACAAAAAAACTCAAATGGGTTGATTTTGAATTTGAATTTCAAAAATAGATCAAATGGAAGGGTAAGTTTATGAATTTTTATATTTGAGTTGTACACTACCCCAATGATCCACCAAAAAATTTCAATATTTTTGGCTAAGCCAATTTCCCGTATATTTAATTTTTATTATAGGGACATATTTTGAACTGATGGCAAAATCGTCTTTTTCCAGGACCAAATGAAGGCTAACTGATAGCAATGGTATATAATAGAATATTGGTGCAATTCGGTGTTATATAGCAAAGAGAGTTGTCGGTGTTCTAATACCGATCTTACGTATGATTTCTTAAATTTGGGGGGAAAAGCTCAAGATTCGGCTCAAAGAATGCAAAACAGAAACAAGAGCATTTTTACAGGTTCGGGCCTTCTCCTGGGAGAATAATAACCCTACTTCCTATGTGGCTATTGGTTAGAAGAACTGATTACAAGTGAGGAAGTCTCTAGCAGTATTACTGATCTCCCCGAGGATTCGATCCCATCCTTCTCTGACATTAACCCTTATATAGTTGGTAAAGTAACGGTCATTGTCCTGTGCTAGAAGATACTTTAACGCTTCAGATGATAACCATCTGATGGAGATTATTGTTAGAGAGATGTGGTAGCCGCTCGCCGTGTAGCAGCTATTGTCAAACAGAGATCATGTGTGGTTATTAAGAAAGTGCACGTCTTAACCATCTTGTCAGACACCCCCACGACGTGGCAAGACGTCATTAGACAATTCGATCAGAAATACACGACTCGTGGGAAGGTCTACGACCATAAGGTGATTGTAGGAGATTTTACGAGTATGTGGTCGTAGAAGTACTTATGACTATCTAGTCGTAGCAAAACTTATGACTAAGTAGTTGTAGAAGTGCTTACGACTTACCTGGTCGTAGCAAGACTTACAACTAAGTGGTCGTAAAAGTGCTTACAACTTATCTGGTCGTAGCAAGATTTATGACTAAGTGGTCGTAGAAGTGATTACGACTTATCTGGTCATAACAAGATTTACGACTAAGTATTTGTAGAAGTGCTTATGACATATTTGGTCGTAGCAAGTGCTTACGACTTATCTGGTCGTAGCAAAACTTACGACTAAGGGGTCGTAGAAGTGCTTACGACTTATCTGGTCATAGCAAGATTTATGACTAACTCATGCATTTTCTCCCATATCAATAAGGGGTATATTAGAGATAGACTAGTCGCATGAAGATCTACGACTATAAGGTGGTCGTAAAATAACTTATGACCGTGTGCTCTAGAAGGACTTACGAGTATATGGCGTAGGAGAGCTTACGACTACGTGGTAGTAGAAAGATTTACGATCACTTTATGAAATTTTCTCCTTATCGATAAGGGGGTTTACTTGAAGAATACAATGACGTAATAATTTGAGGATTACTCTATCCTTGTTATCTAGCCCCCAACTTCAAGTGAAAGTAACTTACTTGATAAAGTAAGGTCATGGACAAAAGATGGTCGAAAATAAATTCTTTTCGATTCTTATCGACCAGAAAACAAGCTTGATCAATAAGGTAATTTTGCTTAAGTTGTAAAGATAGATAGACTTCAAGAAGATAAACTCCAATCAAAATCTGTCAATCTATCTGCTGGATTGGTTCCTGAGACAGATAATTCATACGGGTATAAAGACTTACAGGGAGGTAACTTTTAGTATTCACTTTTCGTGACTCTACCTCGGTCTATCCATTGCTTAAGGACGTTTTTACCGAGAAGCCTCTTGCGGCTCTGCGCATGATTGAAGGAGCGGTGGAGAAGGTGGTCGAAGAAACAACCACTGCAGCAACAAAGGCCGCAGCCAGAACTACAAAGACTACGGTCGTAGCTAAAGAAGTTCAAGCGGTAAAGGATAGGGTAGAAATACCTGGTCAAGAAGTTGGGAGTCCTCCCAACCGTCGCGCTGAGGAGGGAGATATCGAGGATATTCCCCCTTGTTTACAAGAAGGTATAATTAGAGAAGAAGAAGATCAACCTATTTCTTCTTTACCTTTTTTTTAAACCTCCGTTTGTAGAGGAATCTTCTTCTAATCATCCCGGAGCCAAGTTCCATATCCCAGAGACATTCCCGATAAGGCAAATATTTTCGACGACGAGCATGTCGAAAAGGTGTCGTAGAACAAGGGTATAAGGGTATTTGGGTAGTGGAACCAATCAGTAGTTAAGAGGTCGCAACGCCATTTTAGTTTGAAAGTTTGAAAAGGGGGCGGCAAAATATCACAAACAGTTTTTAATACAAATCGTTTGTGATGGCCTATTTATCACAGATGGTTTTTAATACAAACTGTCTGTGAAGTATCATAAACAGTTTTATAAAAAAAACCATCTATGATATTTGGTAATGTCACAGACTGTTCTTATTAATAACCGTATGTGATACTTCACATACGGTTTTCTCCATGAACCATCTGTAATATTACATCTTCACAGACGGTTTTTAGCGCTAGCAACAATACAGACGGTCTCTAAAACCAAAACCGTCTGTAATTGCATTTAATACTGATGGTTTTGATCAACCGTCTATAATGAGTCATCTAGCATTAGCCTTTTTGTAGTAGTGAGGAGGGCAAAGGCCCCACCTGATTTTTATTATTAGAAACTATACAATATTGTAGATACTAAAGTTTTCACCACAAGCAGGCAATCGCGCACTTCAACAGAATAAAACACTAAAAACCTACACAGTTCAAACTAATTAGGAGAGACCCTAAGGACTAAAAGCAAAGCTAGGGACTAACGGCTCCCATCAAAGCGCAACAACAGACTTAAGCAAACTCCAGCTTGCAGGCTAGCTGCGGATCCAAGAATAAAATATATAGGCATATCGGAATGCAAATGTGAAGCAAACACTATTAATCTTTCCAGCAGAGTACAAGGAATATAACTAAAAAAACCTTTTATCTCAAGATTGACCACATGATAGCAATAGAGAAATAAAACACATGAAACTAATTTCGATGGTGTAGATGCCTTTGTCCACACCGCCTTGAAAAGAAATAGAGGGGATTAATGGACAAAACTGAAATTACTTGTAACCAAATAATTCAATGCTTTCGATATGATGTATCCACAATTCCACTTTCCGCTTCCAATCTCGTTGGTTCTTTCCTAGTTTCCTACTAACATGTATTTTGGCAAGTAATACCTCCAATCTTACTACACATAAGAGCAAGACGAAATCACCAATCTCGCATATACCTTCGCTTGCTAGCAATATAGAGCCACAAACTATGGATTGGAAGGCGAAGGCTAGGGCTTACTAGCGAGGGAACTACCAGCCCTGGTGGATCTCCGGCACTAATGGCGGGGTGGAGGAGGCGGGGGTAGAGTGGCTCAGTCCCGACTGAAAGAGCCCAACGCTGGCATCGACTATGGCAAGGCAAGATGCGCCCCCTGGCTGCCGTGCCCTGCCGTCACTAGCCGCTACACGTTTGCCTTGGCTGCTCTAGGGTTAGCTCTCAATTTTGGAACTGCGCCTCTGCTTGTTCGATCGGTCGGATCAACCTGCCCCTGTGGTTCTGCTGGCTCCAACCCTTGGGCTCTTGGGCCACTGGCCTCCTAGTCTGGAAGAAAGCCACTGAGCCCATGCACTCCTCTGAAACAACCGTCACACTGTTCTTTGCTAGTACTCGACACTCGCTGTCCGTCGTCATTCTCAACTTGCTTTGGCTTCAAGAGGAGGGGCGGTCCAGTCGGCGACAAAGCTTAGGTGGCTGTCCGAGCTCACCTGAAAGTAGGGTCCAAGTCCGAGCTCACCTGAAAGTAGGTGGCTGTCCGAGCTCACCTGAAAGTAGGGTACAACCTTATTGTATACATATATATATATATATGTATATATATGTATACATATATATACATATATATGTATACATATATATACATATATATACATACATATACATACATACATACATATATATACATACACATATATATATATACACATATACATACATACATACATACATACATACACACACACACACACACACACACACACACACACACACACACACACACACACACACACACACACACACACACACACACACACACACACACACACATATATATATATATATATATATATATATATATATATATATATATATATATATATATATATATATATATATATATATATATATATATATATATATAATTAGCTGGGACACCATATGTGTGCAGTCAAACTTTCTAAATTTTAACCATTGGTATTTTTAAAAATATTTTTATTGGATACATGAAATTCATATTTGTAGTTTTGAATCCAAAAACGTTTTCATAATATTATAATTTTATTAGGTTTTATAAATATGTTAGAATAAAAATTAGTGTTTAAAGTCGTGTTGGGATCGTGTCAATATCGAAAATAACATTTTTTTTACACTGGAGGGAGTGCTCGACAACCTCATGCACAAGAAGAAATCGCGCCATTAATCACTAATAAACTTAGTTCTGAACCTTGTTCGTTCCGCAGCCTAGTTGGACATACCGTGGACATACTCAACCACCAGTCAACCACGCACAATACAATGGTTGATCAGAGAAAAATAAAAAGCAAAGAACTAATCAAGACCGCCATTCAGAGCGTACGATCTGGATGAGCCCAGCCGATCATGCCATGGTATGCCAACCACAACGGCGCCGAATCCGAATCCGAACGCTAGTCCAAATCCGAGTCCGAGTTGGCCGCGCTCCCACCGACCTAGGCCGCCATAAATATGGAGCCACGCCCACCACTGAAGCCTCATTCCGCACTTGGCTCGATCGGTAGCTCTGTTCGCCATCCATTGCCATCAGAAGCGCACACAGCTCGTTCTCCCCCGGACGCAGCACGCAAGGAAACGAAATTCTAGCGACAATGTGCAACGTGGGCGACGAGGTGCGGTACTGCCCGGACTGCCACCGCACGACGACGGTGGTGCTCGACCACGCCTCCGGCGACACCATCTGCACCGAGTGCGCGCTCGTCCAGGACGAGCGCTTCGTCGACGAGACATCCGAGTGGCGCACGTTCTCCGACGACGGCAGCGGTCAGGACCGCGACCGCAGCCGCGTCGGCAGCGCCGGAGACCCCTTCCTCTCCCACGTCCAGCTCGGCACGACCGTCGCCCCAGTCAAGAGGCAGGCCAAGGCTGGCGCCGATGCTGAGGGCGCTGCCTTCGTGCTGAAGGTGCGCAACGACGTGGGGCCGACCACCGACAAGGCGCTGGTCGATGCGTTCCAAGCCATATCCGACATGGCGGACCGGCTCGGGCTCGTGGCCACCATCAAGGACCGGGCCAAGGAGCTGTTCAAGAAGATGGAGGCTGCCAAGCTGTGCCCGAGGGGCCGGAACCGCGACGCCGTGTACGCGGCCTGCCTCCACATCGCGTGCCGCATCGAGGGCAAGCCGCGGACGCTCAAGGAGTTGGCCTCTGCGACGCGCGACGGCGCGGCGGCGAGGAAGGACATCGGAAAATTCGCCAAGCTCATCAAGGAGCACCTCGGGGAGGAGGCCGGGCAGGCGATGGACACGGGCGTGGTGCACGCGGCGGACTACATGAGCCGCTTCGGGTCGCTGCTCGGGATGGGCAAGCCGGAGGTGCGCGCCGCTCAGGGAGCCGCACGGAGGCTGGAGGAGGGCCTCGACGTGAGGCGCAACCCAGAGTCCATCGCGGCCGCCATCATCTACATGGCAATGCAGCGCGCCGGCGCCAAGAAGTCCGCTCGGGACGTGTCGATGGCCACCGGCGTCGGCGAGGCAACTATCAAGGAGGCGTGCAAGGACCTGAGCCCTCATGCCGAACTGCTCTTCGCCTAAGAGACGAGGGTGTCTATTGTCCTAGGATGCGTTTCTTGATTTTTGGCATGTGTCCGGTGTAACGTGTCGTTGATTGTTGGCATGTAGTTTCAAAGATATCCTATAATTCTTGGTAACTATTTATCTTGGTTATGAAGTCGATGTCAAACTTAATTTGTTTCCCAGCACTGATGGTTCGTAAATGCGTGATCGATTCGTTCGTACAGAACTCACTCAAATTGTTTATGGTCCTCTCACGAACTCGAAAGAGCTCCAAGATCTTGAAGCTGCATAAGCTGATCGTATTAGCTATGGTTCTCCAGTAATCCAGTGCGACTAGACCTGGTTAATCACGAAGAATAACACGGATGATGCATGCAGATCCAGGATTCAAATTAACCTTTGCTCAACTGGTCTCCCACCCTGCACGAATGTCATGCCCGGTTGGAACGACGGAACATTTAGGCCCCGTTTGGCACGACTCCACTTCACAAGTGAAGCTGTTTTTTTACTTCACAAGTGGAACTGGGTGAAGCTACTTTTTTCAGCTCCACCCAAGGAGCTACTTTTGTCTCAGCAGGTTTTAAGGGACTCCTTGGGTGGAGCTATTTTGTTGTACCCCGTTTGGCACAAAACGGCTACAAACAGCTCCAGGAGCCGGTGGTAGAGCTGTGCCAAACGGGGCCTTAGGATTCCCGCGGAAATTGCACTCATTTTGCAAAAGTCACGTGAACTTTATGTGCTCCAAACTGGCTTTTAGGCCGGTTCTTTCTTACTTGGGCTATGGTTTTTGGCTATTTATAAAAGAAAATACAGAGATACAAATGATTCGTGTGTGGTTTTAATCGATATAAATAAAGTTATTATAGTATGTATTATAATTAACTTGTACATCTCATCTTAAAAAATATTCCGTTTGAAAACTAGTTACTGTAAAAAAACGAAAAGTAGTTTTTAAAAATTGAAACGAAAATGCTTTTTATAATTTTTGAGTCGATAATAGTAATATCAGAAATTTTTGTGGTACAACAACGAAATAAACCTTACCGAAAGTTGATCGATTCCATCTATTCTCACACAAGTGGAAAAGGGGCAGTTTTCCTCCTTTTTTTTCTTTTTACGGAGGGAGATGAAACGTTAGATAAAAAGAGTTAAGAGAGACATGCGGAAAAGGACCATTTAAGCCTTGCGTTGATGACTGTACCAAAGCCCAAAGGGAAGCCAGGCTCAGAACCCACTGCAACAACAGAAATGCTATATGCCGCGCGCGGCCCACGGCCCACTAGCCCCCGCGCTCATACTGTTCCTGCGCTAACCCAGTGTTGAAATTTGTGGGATCAATTATTATAAAAATTTTAGAGTTTTATAAATTTATAGGTAAATATTAGTACTAATTAAATAATTTTGTAAAAATATGTGATCCCATATAAATAGGTTGGCGCTACCTATTACCGGTTCACTAAGTGAGTATTGCAACCATCGGATTCGAATCGCCTCGCGGTCGTGCTCGTATCTGCAGATCTCACCATCGTTTCATCGGTTTTCTTTCTTTCCCTCTCTTTCTTTTTTTCATGTAGTTGCAGTTTTTTTTTCTGAATGTTGTATTACTCCTCATTTAGTTCAGTGGCGGATCCAAGATTTTTAGAATGGGTATTCGAACTTCAGAACTAGATTGCTTAGATACGTCGATACCGATACATCGATACCGATATGTCAATACCGTGACACACATTTCCCCCAAAACACCGATATGTGTATATAGATATAACAAATATATAAAAATTATATAAATTAATAATTTCAGCATTTCCATATCCTATCCTATGATTCCTATCAGCTTAGCTAAAGCAACCATGTGTAAAATTAATTCCACCACCAATGCAAACCAATGCGGTGACTCACCGGGCTTAAAGAACACGGAAAGGCCGAAATGCAGGAAGGCAGTATTTGTCCCCAATTCGAGCACAAGCATTGGTCCTCCCAAATTTGCGTTTCTCCCACACTCCACCGTGGAGAACCTTGAACCCATTGCCATTTGAATCGTTCTGATTCGCATTGTGTTCGTGATTGTAGAGTTGCTCGACAAAAGAAGCCTCCATGGAGCTTATATAAAGCATGTGCCTCTCATCTGTCCACCCTGCCGACATCATGTCCAGAATTTGATTACCCTGTCAAAGAACCACAAGACAATAATCATGTTATTTTCAGGGTCTAGGAATTAGTAACAACATGAAATAAAAAAGGGATCCGAAATTCATGTTCAAAGAGCACAGTATATAGCACTATTTCCGTGACTTCAATTATGTGTGCATCACGAGCAGGAACATTATAATTTGAAAAGATCTTTTCCTGAACAATGGCATGACGATTCAGACAAACAACAAGTGTTCAAGCACTTCATGAACATAATTTTTCACTTGGAAAAAGGCGTGACAAGCAACAATAGTTCATAAATTTATTGAATAGTTCGCAATGATTCAAACAAGCATGCATTCTCTAGTTATTATGACAAAAGAAAACATGAAACTACGTATACAGCAGTTCAGTAATCACTATAAAAAGTTGAGAATAAACAGGATGTGCCAACAAAAACACTTCGTGGTTTGCTACCTGGGCAATGCGGCCGGCAGCTAGCTCTGCCTTAATCGGTCGATTCAGTGACACATCACCCATTTGATTCTTCTCAACGAAAGAAGGGACAAACAAGGGGAGAAAAATTCCAAGGATTTGCTTTTTTTTTTCTTGAAAGAGTAAAACTACAAAAGATGGCACATTTTTTTCTTTTGAATTTTTGGTGAACCTACAGAAAGGTAGGAGATCAAGGAAGAAGCAAAGGAATTCCCTGAGATTCGATGATTATGGAGGGGAAAAACAAAGGTGGAAAAGATTTGAACCCCAACAACCAATAAATCTCAACAATCAGAAATAAAAAAACGCACCTAGGTCAAGAAAGACGTGAATTTTCGCTGGATTTAGACAAGCGTGTCAGAATCGGGAGAACACTACTTCTGGAGGGTTGCTGGCTATTTTAAAGAAGATACCGTTTCGTCAGTCCAATACATTGCATCAACGGCCATGATTGCATACATCTGGAAGGGTTGGCATCTACGGCCTAAATTAGCTCAGATTAATGCTTGTTTACTTAGAACTTAATATGGTGTTATTTAGATGTAATCAATGTAATCGGCACTTATGCTTAATGACGGCCTGGACTCTTATACGCTGTCGTGGAATGAGAAGGTTATGATGTTGACGATATTTTCTAGTGTCTTAGGCGTAGCAGTAGCTTTACTCTTGTTCTTCCAGCTTTCCCCTTTTCCTTGGCTGCTTTGCTGTGATTTCTCCTTCGGTAATCGCCGTTGGCAATTGGGATCTAACATTGGTATCAGAGCTAGATCTATCCTCGGCAAGCAGTGACCGGGAGCGATTGGGTTGGGAACTCCTCTTCCCGTAAAATCCCTAGTTGCTTCCGATCGGTGGCGGCGGATTGAATCGGCGTTTGGTAAGGGTTCCGGATTTCCACCGTGGTAAAATCCCCGAGCCGAACTTCGATTCGTGAAGGATGACCAAATCAATGGCGAGGAATGAAGCGGAGGCGTCTGAACTCTCTGCGGTTCGGCAAGACACAATTGAAGCGACTTACAGGGTTGATGTACTGGAGAGAAAGGTGGGAGATCTTCAAAGTCAGGTATCCAGTATGCAAGATCAAATGAATCGCGTGGAGACCTTGTTGCAAGGGCTGGTTACCTCCCAGACAAGAGCACCCGAGTGGAGGGCTATGCCAGAAGTTGCGCCGTCCGGGGAGATCGAGAGGGAGATGACGCGGAGAATGGAGGAATTGGGACACATCAACACCAACAGCACTCAAGGGATGCAGTTGAGGAGTACACCAGATGGTAATTATACTCATCCTTCTACTGGATTTTCAGCTGTTGCAACTGGTTGGGGTTTAGATCAAGTGCCGCACTCTTCTTTTTCATCCCCTACTTTGAACCATTTGAATCCTATTCAAGAACCGATACTGGACCGGCAGTGGTTTTCACACCATAGAGAATACATGAATCCACCTAATTACTAGTACCAATCCAGACAGTGGAACCCTAACCCTAGCAATGATAGAGTGCACAATTTCTATAAGTCTATTGCTAAGGGGCCGAAACTGGATTTTCCAAAATTCGATGGGGGAGAACCGTTGGAGTGGATTCGACAAAGTGAAACTTATTTTGCAATGGCGAATGTACCTGAGGAAGCTAAGTTGGATTTAGCACAAATGTATATGGTAGGGAAGACAGATAGATGGTTGAGGAGCACTGGGTTACTCTTGAACCCACCTCCATGGTCAGAATTTTGTGCCATGTTATGTGACAGATTCGCTCAGCATAGTGGTTATGAAGTGTTGGAAAATTTTCATTCAGTGAAGCAATACAACTTGAGCATATCAGATTATATTGATAAGTTTAAGAGCTCATGGCAATATACAAAAAATGAAAATCCTATGCAGAATCCTTCTTTCTTTGTTAAGTGTTTTATTAATGGATTGAGAAGTGACATTAAACATTACCTTAAACCCTTGAAGCCACAGACTTTATGTGAAGCTTATTGGATGGCTAAGGATATGGAAAAGGGTGCTGGAGCAGTGGCTAAAAAGAGCTCTCAGCATTCAGGCTTAGGGTTGAACAAGGGTTTCACTACTTTTCCCAAGCATAAACCCTTGCCAGAAACTAATGCTCACAAAAAGGAGGCAGCACCTAAGCCATTTATACCTGGAGTCTGCAAATATTGTGGGGATAAATGGTTTCTTGGTCACAAATGCAAGCAATATCAAAAAGTCAACCTAATGGCAAGTGAGGGTAATGAGGCAGATTCAGCTGAGCCTGATCAAGATGGTGGACAGCTGGACGACACTGAAAAGCCCACAACACACTCAGATACTGATGAGCAGTTGATGCAGATTTCGCTTCAAGCTGTTAGTGGACTGATTGGGATATCTACTTATACTTTGGTTGTTAACATTGGGGGTAGGCAAGGATGTGCTTTGGTTGACAGTGGGAGTTCTTACACCTTTATTGATCTCTCTTTTGCTACCCGGACTACCTGCAAAATCAATATGACTTCCTTACAAAAAGTAACGGTGGCAGGGGGTGGGACTTTGCTCACTGGTTCATTCATTGCTAATGAAGATTACAGCATTGGCGGAGAGAGATTCAATAGTTCCTTCAAGATACTACCTCTAAAGGGGTACGATTTGGTATTCGGGTGTGATTGGATGTACCTTCACAGTCCTGTGAGCTTAGACCTGAAAACTCGGAGGTTGACCATCATGAAGAATGGAGACACAGAGGTAATCTTTGAGGAGAAACAATCCGCTCCTTTGATTGGGATGATTGGCCAGAAGGGATGGGACAAACTTGTAGCAAAAGGAGTTTGTGGCTATGTGGTTGATCTCCAGCATCACAAGACACATGCAGAAGCTGCATTAATGAGTCCACTCTATAAAGCCTTAGTTGAATCCTACCAGGATGTGTTCACAGAACCACACGACCTGCCACCAAAAAGAGAGTGTGATAATTCCATTCCCATCCAAGAAGGGGTTAAACCTCCTAATATTCGCCCCTATCGAGTCCCACACCAATTAAAGGTGGAAATGGAGAAGCAAATTCACCAATTGCTAGAATCTTCTATTATTAGACCAAGTTCCAGTCCGTTTGCGTCACCAGCCATCCTAGTCAAGAAAAAAGACGGATCTTGGAGATTATGTGTGGACTACCGTAAGCTTAATGCATTGACGATTAAAAACAAATATCCCATACCAGTTATTGAGGACTTATTAGATGAGCTGCATGGAGCAACTATATTCAGCAAACTGGACTTGAAATCGGGTTACCATCAAATTCGCATGAAGACTGAAGATATCTATAAAACTGCCTTTAGGACCTACTTGGGCCATTTTGAATACCTAGTCATGCCATTTGGCCTAACCAATGCTCCGGCCACATTTCAATCCTTGATGAACACTATTTTTGCCAAGTTCTTAAGGAAATTCATCCTTGTGTTCTTTGATGATATACTAGTATATAGAAAAAAATGAGGAAGAACACCTGCAACACTTAACCATTGTATTGGACATTTTGAGGCAGCAACGATTATTTGCAAACTTCAATAAGTGTGTGATTGCAGCTACTCATGTAGAGTATTTGGGACATGTCATTTCCAAGCAAGGAGTAACCACTGATCCCAAGAAGATTGATGCTATTAGGGAGTGGCCTAAACCTCAAAATGTGTCTCAACTAAGAAGTTTTTTGGGAATGACAGGTTATTACCGGAGATTCATCAAGAATTATGGGTTGATCTGCAGACCTCTTCATGACATGTTAAGGAAGGATGGGTTCAATTGGGGTAGCCACCAGGACAATGCTTTTGAAGAGTTAAAACTTAGGTTAACAACTGCACCAGTATTGGCTCTCCCTAATTTCTCTGAACCTTTCACTCTGGAGACTGATGCTAGCTCTAAGGGAATTGGGTCTGTTCTTATGCAACAAGGGAAGCCCATTGCCTACTTCAGTAAGACCTTGGGTCCAAAATCGGCAGTACTTTCTACTTATGAAAAGGAGGCGTTGGCAATACTTGAATCATTGCGAAGATGGAGGCATTATTTCTTGGGTACTCAACTTGTGATCAAGACGGACCAGCAGAGCCTCAAGTTTATGGCGGAGCAAAGGATTGGTGAAGGAATTCAACACAAGCTTATGTTGCGATTACTTGAATTCAATTATGTGATTGAATACCGGAAGGGAAAAGAGAACAAGGTGGCTGACGCTTTATCCAGGAGAGGAATCGAGATGCAGGCCATCTCCTCAGCAGTTCCCATTTGGGTAGAAGCAATTGAGAAGAGTTATACTTCGGATACTCATTGTAAAGAACTGATTGAGCGCCTCACAGTTGCTCCAGACCCTGATTCTGGTTTTACCCTCCACTCAGGCGTGCTGAGGTACAAGGGTAGACTTTATGTGGGAGGTGATGCCGAGTTAAGACAGCAAATCGTGCATTCACTTCATTCATCGGCTGTAGGGGGACATTCTAGTATGGTGGCGATTTATCAAAGGGTGAAGAATATCTTCTTCTGGCCAGGACTGAAAAAAGATGTGCAAACTCTAGTTCAGGACTGTCCTGTTTGCCAACGCTCCAAGGCTGAACATTGCCAATATCCTGGCCTTTTAGAGCCCCTACCTATTCCTGATATGGCTTAGACCCATATCTCTATGGATTTCATTGAAGGGATGCCAAAATCAAAGGGATATGAAGTAATTTTCGTTGTTGTTGACAAATTTACAAAGTATGCGCATTTTATCCCTTTGACTCACCCCTACTTAGTCCAGTCTGTTGCTCAAGCATTCATTGACAATGTTTTTAAGCTGCATGGGTTCCCTTTAGCGATTGTATCTGACAGAGATCGCATTTTCACTAGCAAATTGTGGCAAGAGCTCTTTAAATCTCTAAAGGTGGAGCTGAGGTTCAGTTCGGCTTACCATCCTCAAACGGACGGACAAACGGAGAGGGTTAATCAATGCGTTGAAACTTATTTGAGGTGCATGGCTTTTCAAGAACCTAGGCGTTGGGTGTCATGGCTGTCACTTGCTGAATGGTGGTACAACACCACTTTCCATACCTCTCTTAAGGTAACCCCTTTCCAAGCCCTTTACGGGTTTCCACCTCCCCCCATCAATGAAATGAGTATTCCTGGACCTAAAGATGATGAAGTAAGAGATTTCCTGAAAGAGAACGAGATTATGCTTAAGAGATTGAAAGAGAACCTAGCTCAAGCCCAGACTAGAATGAAGAAGTACGCTGATAAAAATCGCAGTGAAAGGCATTTTGAAATTGGGGACATGGTATACTTAAAGATGCAACCTTATAGAACTACTGCCTTCGGGCTCAGGCAGGCCCTCAAACTAACCAGCCGGTTCTATGGCCCATTTAGAGTGATACAGAAAATTGGAAAAGTGGCGTATAAGCTTCTTCTGCCCGAGGGTGTTGGCATTCATCCTGTGTTTCATGTGAGTCAGCTTAAGCGACACTGTGGGCCTAAGGCGATTCCGAGTCCTGATCTTCTGTTAGTCAGTAAAGAGGGGAAGCTGAAGACTGAACCAACAGCAGTACTGGAGACCCGAGCCTTACCCAGAAGTGATCAGCTGGTAACACAATGGTTAGTCCAATGGGAGAATTTTCCACCCGAGAATGCCCCTACAAGAAATGTGTCATTTTTTGACGTATTTAGCATGACAACAGGTCATAATGTCATTATATCATCCGGTTTATGACATTATGTTTTAGGCATTTCGACTTAGTGACAATAAAAAATTGTATGTCACAAAAAATGTCATACAACTAGTCCAATTCCATCCAGTGACGGTATTTGCTATGTCATAAGGACTAATTTATGAATGTCATAAATCTATGACAGAGGTTGTGTGTCACAAATTATTTTATTGAATTATTTTAAATATTCTTATCCATGTTGGCATGTCCTATTGCCACGTGGTCGGGTGGGCCCATATACCATTTTTTCTTTTATTTTTTCGCATAATATCTCAACCGAGTAAAGGGGACGACTGACATGCGTCATTTTTACATATATTTACCCGCCATTTTACCCTCGTATTTGTCGCATTTTGGGACTAATTATCATTATTTACACGCTTTTCTATATTTAATTGCTCAAAATGGACCATTTTACATTTTTCTGTATTTTTCCGCAGGCCGACGCGATCTAGGCGCATAAACGACAAATCTGGACTGCTCCATATAGATGTATGGGTTGTCTCGAACGCGTAAGATCTGTTCGCAAAGAAAACGGAGTTTTCAAGGACCGAATGGAAGAAAACAAATTGGAGAAGGACCTAATTGTAAACCCTACAAACCGGGAGGACAAAATTGCAAAATGCCAAAATCCCCATCTCCCATCAAAGCCGCCGCGCCCTGGGATTAGCTTGAGCCCTGTTCCCATCTCTTCTTCTTCCTCCGATTGCTTCTCCCCTTCCTTCTTTGCTCGGCCGCCGCCGTGTCGGGCCAAACGCGGCGGCGCACCACCCATCTCACCGCCACCGCGCCTCCTGCTCCACCTCGCCTCCCTTCACCACCCACACCGCCGCCTTGCTCTCCACCGCCTCCTTCTCCATCCGAGCGCCGCCTCACCGCATCCACGCCCGCCTCTATTTGCCGGTGTGGCACCCATTTCTCGCCTTCCTCCACCGCTCTCGGCGCTCCCTTCTCCACCTTCGCCTGTGCTCTCCCTTCTCCAACCGTGCGCCGCCTCCTCGCATCTTCCCACATTCGCCGCTCCCATCTAGTCCACCGCCTCTACTCCCACCGCGTCAATACTTGCCGCACTGCTCTCGCCACCGCGCCGCCAAACCTCCCGTGCGCCGCCACCTTCTCCCCCTTCTACTCTCAACTCCTTCCGACCACCACTTCTCCACCTCTCCCCGTCCGCATATACCGACCATCTTCCCGCTCCTCTCCGGATCGCCACTGCGCCATCCTACTCCGCCTCCCTGTGCTTCTCCTCCTCCCACTACTCCGACCGTCTCCCTTCTTGTCACATCCGGACCCGGCATCTTCATCTTCCCTTGCCCCTACTGCTTCTCTCCTCCCCCGATCCATCTTCATCTACGGCCGCCGCCTGCATTCCGACGACACCTCTGCTGCGACCGTAGCACCGCCCTCTGCTACTCCACGGAACCGACGACTTCTTCACTGCATCCCTTTCAACGCCGCCGCCGGCCGCCACCTCTTCACCGACACCGACGGCGACAACTTCCTCTACTTCTACAACTCCCCTCGGTCTAGCTCAATTCTTCTACTTCTCTCTTTGTTGTTCATCATACATTGCTCAAATTGACTGCGAATTGATTGCTGTGATGGATGTGAACTGTGATGGATGCTTGTGATTTTGCCATGATAATTTGTTCCGAATTACTTAATGTTAATGTAGTCGGCACTTAATTCTAGAATTTCGTGTGATCTGTGATGTGTGCATGAGGTCGATGGAGATGATATTGTCCCATGTTCTGTTATTGTTTCACCAAGAAATCCAATTATTATTAGAGCACCACCAAGCCACCGAAACAAAAGATATGAATTTTGCCATGATAGAAATCGGTGGAGTTGCAAATTGCCTCAAGTAATTCAAAGAATGCACAACACTGCTAAAAGCCATCAACCGCACTATAAACCATCGTGCATAGCAAAAAGAATACATCCTAAAGCTAATTACATATTATCTATAGGCCTCAACAGCACACATTGCTTGCAAACTAGAGCTAATATGAGGTCAGGTGAATACCATAGACATTGAGAAAGGAGGCCGAGAGGTCAAAGATTCATTTAAATCATTCGTAGTAGTAATAATTGCATAAGAATAATGAGTTCTCGCGTAAAAGATACCTCATTATACTCCCTAAAAATCAACCTTGATAAGTTTGACCATCTTCTAGATGATGCTGTACTAGAAAACTAGAGTTATAGTTTGATGGCATGTTAGAACATATTAATTAGGCTCTCCCATGGTTGTTGCTACTATAAAATCTACTAGTATGTCTTTGCATTGATCCTCTGCCACATTCCTTGTTCAATAGTTGTATTTTTTAGCTGCTACTTTGCTGTACTAAAATCTGAATCTAATTTTTTAGCAAAGAAGCATGAAGAAGAAACTGAGAAGCTGAAGCAGCAAGGAAGTGAGATCCAAGGCTTCCTTCGTTCGTTGTTTGGCGCAAGTATGCATCACCGATTCTCAAGAAGAAGCTCTCAAACTCAACTAGGCTCTAGATGATATTTTGGTGACATCTGTGATCGTGAGGTCATGGATGCTTTTGGTGATCGACTTTAACTTCCAATGTAAACTTAGTGTGGATGTAGATGCTTTTTGATATGGTCATCTGTGATTGATGTTGTAGATGCCATGTGTGGTGAATTTGGCAAGCTCCAACAAAGAACTGAAATTTGAGACTTTGAGACTTGGTCCGGATGTGTGCTGAATTGGGTGATGGATGTAATGATATTTGATAGTTAATTTAACACTTGTGGATCGGTTATGATATGCAATCATATTTCCATATGTCGTTGGTTGATTTGAATCGATTTTTGTATGGGCTGAAAGAAATTATATGGGCTGAATTGTGTGTGCTGAAAAATATATGGGCTGAATTGTGCAGCTAAAAAAGCTGTATGGGCTGCAATCATAAAAATTGTATGGGCCAAAAATCTAAAACCAAATAATGGGCCAGAAGAAACAGCCCAAATAATGGTTGTGACCCATGAAGAGGTTGCTGCTACGTGGCCTTTAACAGCCCAAAATTCATTTTATGACATTTTTATATTCTCGCCATGTCAACAATAACGCCGCTTTTGATCTTACGTGGCATTTGCCCATGTGGCAAAGCCTAGGATTTTGTGACAACAAATGAATGTCATAAACCTCTGTGACACTAAAAGCCAATGTCATAGATTTGTGACATGAACTATACAGACGTCACATAATAAATTTGTGACGCGTGTTTTTTGACATTACGATTTTCGTCAACCGAATGTCTCAAATCTTGAATTGTGACATGAATTCCATATATTATGACAAAAATAAAATGTCAATAAATGACACATTTCTTGTAGTGTGCTTCATGGGAGGACGCAGACTTCATCAAAAGTGCATTCCCTGAATTCTATTCGCATACTATCAAATCTTGGTTTCCAGAACCGGATACTTGAGGACAAGTATATTCTTAAGGGGGAGGAAATGTCAGAATCGGGAGAACACTACTTCTGGAGGGTTGCTGGCTATTTTAAAGAAGATACCGTTTCGTCAGTCCAATACATTGCATCAACGGCCATGATTGCATACATCTGGAAGGGTTGGCATCTACGGCCTAAATTAGCTCAGATTAATGCTTGTTTACTTAGAACTTAATATGGTGTTATTTAGATGTAATCAATGTAATCGGCACTTATGCTTAATGACGGCCTGGACTCTTATACGCTGTCGTGGAATGAGAAGGTTATGATGTTGACGATATTTTCTAGTGTCTTAGGCGTAGCAGTAGCTTTACTCTTGTTCTTCCAGCTTTCCCCTTTTCCTTGGCTGCTTTGCTGTGATTTCTCCTTCGGTAATCGCCGTTGGCACTTGGGATCTAACAGAGCGTTTAACAGAAGGCTACGAATCAAACAACCTCTCACAGCAAGAACAAGAAAGCCATGGGATTTGGCTCAGTCGAAGAACGAAAGGGAAGGGGAGAAATAGTAGAATAGAATACGATCATGGACGCCGTCAGTGACCTCCACGGCAGCGGCTCCTCCTCAACGAGCTCCTCCCGACTCCCGCGTCTTGGGCGACCGGCGCCGCGCCGCCGCCGTCGCCTCAATTTTCGCGTATTTGCTAGGGCTACAGTAACATGGGTTGCGTCCGTCGCTCGGCGTCGCAACTCGTGACTAGAGGGAGCGTCAACGAGACAGCGAACGACCGGAAAAGAAAACGCGGAATGGGCCACAGTGGCGGGCTGGCGGCGACCAGCCCAAGTTCTTTCGGGATGGGCTGTTTGGGCTGAAAACATTAAATTCGGCCCAACTAAGTGTGTGTATATATATATATATATATATATATATATATATATATATATATATATATATATATATATATATATGTATTATACATTGTATATACTGGTTTTTTTGTCAAAAAATTTGGGTATTCAGAATTGTAGATCCGCCCCTGATTTAGTTACAGTTCACTGGAGTCCTATTTTGAAAATCTCGTCGTAAATAACGTGATAGTTCAAACGGACCGCGAACGCTTGGTTTAAAAGATATTATTATTTGAATTTTAAATCGAAAAGAAACGCCTCGGATCATGTGCGCTAGTGTTGGATGGGCTGAGCAGCATGGGCCGGGAGGTGAGCGACAAGTTGCCTTTCACTACGCAGGCGGCGCATAGCATGCCCCCTCCCCTGTAAGAAACATCATTCGGGTCACAACTGACAACTCAGGATGTACGGGGCAAACGGCTTGGCCCGCCACACCCTCGCCTCGGCGCAGTTCCGCTCGGTTGGGCTGAAAAGCTATGGCTTATGGTTGAAAGTGTACTATAACGGTTAAAATTTCATTGTAACTGAAGGTGGTTTATTTGAAGTAATTAAATTTAAAAAATATTTAAAAATAGAAAAATATGTTAGCTCATCACGGACAATGCAAACAAATACGAAAAAAAGAATTGAAAAAAGCTAAAAAAGCTAAAAGTTCAGATAAAGACGAAATTTATGAATAGTAAAAAATAAACCAAAAATCAGAAGTTAAAGCTGAAATGAGTAGGCCTAAGCGCAAGCCATGGATGGAATAGGAGGCTAGTCCGTGCATAGTGTGACGTACTCACGCGAGTTCCGCCGGCCGGTGCCCGGTGGCCTATCAGCATAGCGCTCATGGCCGTGGGCGTGATCGATCCACGCTTCTGGCTGCTGCCGATTCTGAAACGCCGCCCCGCCGGGCGGCCGCATGCACCTCCGTTGGCTGCCCTCGCAGGGGGACCACGCGCGTGCCGTGGATTTCGAGGTTGGCGATGGATGGCATCCGCCGTGATAGGTACGGGCCGGTTCCATACGCCCTCCCCGGCCGGGCCGCCGTTCGCACGCAGCTAGCGCGCACCGGGCGGCCGCCGTGCGTACGCCATCATCTAGCTCCATACATAGGTCAACTCCGCTGCGTGTTGCGATGTACATCACACAACTTTGAACTTTGTAATGTAATTTTCATTGTTATTAAGTTTTATTGCCGCCAGATTTTGGCGGACAAAATAATCAATAAAAAGTATTTTTTAGCAGTTGATATGACTTTAAAAGAGATTAACATTTATCAAAATCAGAATTAAGCATCGATCACACTAAGAAACTTGAAAAAGATGCCGATTAAAGAAAGGTGGATGCAAGAAAGAAAATCTTTGGCAGGAGATTGGAAACGAGAAAATTTGAAGACAGACGTGTACTCGATTTAAAGAAAGGTTGAGTCAAAACGAAGAGAAAAGTACAATTCAAAATTTAGTTGGTTGTTTTAGATATAAATATCATGTACTAGTTGACAGAAAAACACGCAAAGCCAACTTTTACAACTTTTCTGTATCTACTTTTCCTATACCATATAAACAGGCCATAGCCAGTGGAATCTTATCTTCGTAATTTGACTTTCATTAATATTACTTTGCATCGATGTGTTGATCTATCTGTAAGTTAAACCTATCATCTGTTTTGAGATTTCGTTCTTGTTCGTTATTTCTTCACATCAACATTCTCCAGAATCAAATTTCGTTCAGGTTTTACCTATCATCAATTTTGCCGATTTGCTGAAAAATCGACTGATATGATGTATATACTACTAAAGAGCACGCTCCATAGGGGCAACTTGATAGATCAAATTCAAAGGGACATGAGGTGTCATATGACAGAAAAGTGGGAAATTATCTATAAGAGCTCCTATGTACGTACGGAACACAAAGTAGGAGTAGAGAGGATTCACGTCAGGCCTAGTTTGGAATCCAACATTTACACCAGAATTTCGGCAAGAAAATCCGTATGTGACGAGAGTAGTTGTCTTCTTGGACGCGGTGCAATCATACATGCATGTTTTGGAAGCAATGCGTGATTGTATGATATCCCAAGTCCCAACCACATCATCATTCTCTGCGCAGATTTCGTATTAATCGTTGGACAACAAAATCGTATAAATTAACGTAGCGCTGGATTTTGTCGTCCTCCCCCTTGTTCCGATCGACCGTGCAACAAAACCGACAGGAGCTGATCGAGCTAGCTAAGCTCAATTGACGCGGCAGCTGTACGTGTTTAATTTTGACGCTAACTCGACTACTCGACTGATAACGCCAAGCCCTCCAACACCATCGTTTCTAGCCGTCAGATCAGGATCCGACAGACTCTGTCTACTGCTTCCTAATCATGTTGAAAAAAAGAAAAGAAAAGAAACGGCATACGTACTAATCATGGGCCCCGATCAGTCCGATCAAAATTAAAATCTGTAGACAATGGCGGTTCTGTTCATCCTCATCCACAGCCGTACGCAATGCCATATTTGCTTAGATTTTTCGTGAGCTACCATACCGAAAATGTAGTTGCCGTACATGATGAGGTTGGGATGACAACTTCGGTGTACAGGCTTTCAGCTACTGGCCTTTGTGGTGGACATGATCAGATGAACGACCTACGGCGGGCCGCACGTTAATGCACATCGTAATCACGTCGCCTTGGACGCATTTACGCATGTCGAACCATCGTCTGACGTGTGCTCGTATCTGCCCCCCGCCTAGCTATACGTATGCTCGCCTGTCGCGATGCATGCGCTAGTTGATTACTAGTATTTCAGTACGTAGTTACGTACCGCTTGTAGAGTAGAAAAGATGCCATTATGCTGTACCAACCGTATGCTGCTAGCTAGTGCCTACCAAGTACCAACCACCACTGGCCTGGGTCTGCATGCACGTGTTTATATTGCATAGCCACGTACCTCTATATAAGTATGCACTGCGTGACAGGGTCTGAAGAGCAGAGTAGCTAGCGTACGTAGTTGTGTCTGCTCGACCTACACATCGAGAGAGAAATGAAGCCCTACTCCGTCGCCATTGCTCTGGCACTAGTGCTGGTCATAGCACAGCATGCCTCCCTCGCAGCCGCTTACGGCCCCAGGATCGTCATCGTCGGCGCCGGCATGTCCGGTAATCGCGCATGCATCCTCAACCTCAACCATGCATGCACGACGTACTACGGCTCATGAATTGAAATGACATATACATCTATCCATGAATGCATGCATGCATGCACCTGACAAACATACATGTGGCCGTGCGCTCACGCACGCTCGCAGTATATTGATGTGTGATATATATCAACTGATGGAGTTTTTGCAGGGATCTCGGCGGGGAAGCGGCTGTCGGACGCCGGGATAAGGAACCTGCTGATCCTGGAGGCGACGGACCGCATCGGCGGGCGGATGCACAAGCACAACTTCGGCGGCATCAACGTGGAGATCGGCGCCAACTGGGTGGAGGGCTTCAGCGGCGGCAACAAGGTGAACCCCATCTGGCCCATCGTCAACTCCACGCTCAGGCTCAGGAACTTCCCCTCCGACTTCGACAGCGTCGTCGGCAACGTCTACGAGGAGAAGTACGTGCGCGTACACACGAGTATAACGAAACTGACAAGAACTGAACCTGCGTACACGTAATTAAGTGCGTGCGCATGCATGCATGAGCATGCAGCTAGCATGCGAAGCTTCTGCTAGCTCCGACCTAGACTGGGCACTGCGAGAACGAGAACATAATGAAGCTTCAAATCATGGAGCTTGCCTTAGCACCTAACTAGAGAACAGTAACGGTCTGCAAACGATGCAAAATATGAACTCAAATATCAGTAGCCTAATGAGCTGACTGATGAACGGTGTGCAAAAGATGTTAAACAAGGAACCAAACTGGCTGTGATCAGTCATCAATGCATGGAGGACGTTGTGAACGAGATTTTTATTTAAAAAAAACTGAATGAGGAGGGTTACTTGCAACAAAGAATGGACTGTTAATTCTTAAAATTTTACACGGTTTTGAATCTAATTCTTTGTTCATCTCGATCTTTTCATGCTTATACCCAGCGGTGGCCTTTACGACGAGGACTACGTGCAAAAGAGAATGGACCGTGCCGATGAAGTGGAAGAACTGGGTGCCAAGCTTGCCGCCCAAATGCACCCCAGTGGCCGTGAGGACATCTCCATCTTGGCCATGCAACGTCTATTCAATCAGTACGACTCTGCTTCCGCCTCTAAAAATGATCAGTATATATGCAACTATGTACGTACGATTGCGCCGCAGCATTCAGCGGCTTCTATGTTGTTTTGGGCTCTAAAAACGACCGGCATCTGCCTGCAGCCAGCCGAACGGTCCGGCGTCGCCGGTGGACATGGTGCTGGACTACTTCAGGTACGACTACGAGTTCGCCGAGCCGCCGCGCGTGACCAGCCTGCAAAACACCGAGCCGCTGGCCACGTCCGTCGACTTCGGGGAGGACTCACACTTCGTCGCCGATCAGCGGGGCTTCGAGTCCATCGTATATTACATCGCCCAACAATACCTCAGCTCCGACAGGAGGTCCGGCGCCATCGTAGATCCCAGGCTCCAGCTCAACAAGGTACTTGTACAGCAACATGTTGTAAAACTGACAAAGAAAGAAACCACGTCTATGAGATCACGTTACTTAAGCTGCAGCACTCGCATGTAGGTGGTGCGGCAGATCTTGTACAACCAGACAGGCGTCGTCGTGAGGACAGAGGACAACTCGGAGTATAGCGCAGATTATGTGATTGTTTCTACCAGCTTAGGAGTCCTGCAAAGCGACCTGATACAGTTCACGCCTCAACTGCCCGTCAGTTCTAATTGCTTCCGTTCCGCCATTCTTTCGGATCAAATTAACGCTACTTTATTACTTGCTTGATTCGAGTCATACGGTATCTAAATTAACAAGCTTTTATATCTTTTGCGCTCTGCAATTTTCAATTGCACCTAGCAGGCATGGAAGATTATAGCGATCTACCGATTTGACATGGCCGTGTACACCAAGATCTTCCTCAAGTTCCCCAGGAAATTCTGGCCCGAAGGAGAAGGCAAGCAGTTCTTCGTCTATGCGAGCAGCAGGAGAGGTTACTATGGGATGTGGCAGGTGCACACTGACATAATTAAACAAGGGGTGTTGATAATGTCACCTGGATGTTTTTTTCCTAATTATCATCCAGATCTTAAACAAGAGAGCAGGTGGAGGTGTCGAAACCAGATGTGGTCGAAGTCAATCAAGGTCGAAGTTAGATGTGGTCGAAGTCTGCTGATCGCAGAAGGCTGTTCGGACCACTCAGCACAGAGCTATTCGGACCAACGATATAAAACCGTTCAGACCACCGATACCAAACGTGGTCGAAAAGCCAACCTGAAAACTCAAGCACAGAAGCGCATTGATCCGAACATTTATTTTGCTTAATTTTGTCTTGACCCTTTTCTATTTCCTATTCATGGCAGCTCCTTTTTTTTACTACATTGTGGAGATGTGCACGAATATTCGCTCTCTTTTGATTGGTTGTGAAGATATAACAGTGCCAGTACCCTGTGGCCTATTCATATGTTTTTTCATGTCCATTATTATCTGTAGCTGCTAATGTGTGAGATTCTCTATTTGAATTGCAATAAATATTAGAAGTAATTGCCCGTTCTTATAGTTTGACATACAACAGTTTTTATTTAACCATTTAAACCTGACTAATATTGCTAAGGAACCTAAATCTAGCTAATGTATTGTGTAACGGGACAAGGTTGGTAGTCTGGGCCTTCCAAAGGAATACAATAGATGCTGAAATTGTGTTGGGGCAACATGCTGGAAAGAGGGTTTTTCTGCCTCGCATACCTTTGTGCTCGTCCGATGATGAAATATTTCCATTTAAGTTCAAGGGGAAGTAATTTCCTATCAGGCTAAGCTTTGCAATGACCATCAATAAGGCACATGAGCAAACAATCCTGAATGTAGGTGTCTACCTCTTTAATCCGGTTTTCTCACATGGACAACTATATGTTGCTCTCTCGCGAGCTACTGCTAGGAGTAATATCAGAATACTTGCTACGCTGGGAAAGGATGGTAGCTTTAATTTTGCTGGTATATTTACCAAAAATATTGTCTACAAAGATATCCTTACGTTCTAGATGTCTTATATATTTTGTTTTTTATCATGTTACATAAGAAACAATATTAGCTACTAAACATGAACATGCATTTCCAATTTAATTTATTTATGAGTTTGTATATGTGTGCTTTACTTGATACATGTTTTTTGAAAGATAAAATTGATGTTCAATATTTAGTTTAGGATCATCGTTTGATAATATGAATCATCTTTATTTGATACTCTGTCATAACGCACAAATATCTTACTAGTAATTTGAAAGAACGCGAGATCACCTGCTCGATGCACGGTTCCAAGCAGGTGCTGCTTCTCTGCTTCACGCACGCTGCAAAGCAGCCCCCTTTTTTTTTTGTTGTACCATGGGCTTAAGCATATGTTTTGGTGCAAAGATGGAATTGTTTTTAAGTTATATGTCTACTAGAATTTTCACAAGTTGTGGAAAGTACATTATCATAAGTGACCAGTAACCTAATGAAACGAAGTGGATCCAGACAGTAACCTAGTCTAGGTGGCACGCGCACACGAGCACGCACAAATCGAAAATGTGTTACAAGTTGAGCAACTTGAAAAGTACTAATGTGTTGCAAAATCACGTAGAGACATTAGCAAATAAAGCCAACACAATCCACACTCTCCACTCACTGCTTTACAATGGGGAAAGCTTCGAAAAAAGTGGGCAAAAGTGTGCTATTCTTCTATTACACTCTTCAACTGATCACCGTGTGAACATGGTCAGTGGTTTAGCCCAAAGTGCTGACCATGACTAATGGATATCGATCCCAATTTGGTAGATTACCCAAGGTAAGCACATTGTCAGCAGGGCACATTATTGACATAACCATCACCGTCATCTAGATAAATGAAGCTTGCAAATTGCAACCCTACAATTTATTTTTATCCAGTCCAAAAGAAGGAATCAAAAAATGGCTCGTAGAGATGGTGTAAATCTAGCAATGAAGTCGGTGAAAACGGATTAAATAATATCCTCATCATATCTATATTCGTATTTTGTACATGAATACAAATACGAATTCAAATATTCTCAAATATAAATATAAATAAAATATTGTAACGAGTATAAATTTGAATCAAATATTCATTCAATTCGATCGGATCCAGATATCCTTATAACTGATATAGCACGAAGATATTAATGATGTTTTATCCCTGTATAGCCACGCTTAATCATTCTAATCCATTTACTTCACCTAAAGAAATACAAATTTACATTAAATTAAAAAACTTATCTAACTAATTAGTCGTATTGCAATAAAATATGTATATTGCTTCGCTGAATGTGGATACAAATACAAATAGTCCGAATAAGATAACATTTTGATGGTAATAGTCTATACTATATTCGTATTCATATTTGTTATGTGAATTCAAATATAAATATGAATAGGAGAAATTATTGATCGAATGAAAAAATATATACCGTATTTGTATTCTATCAAATACGGTAACCGAATAATATAGATAATTGTATCCATTTCCCACCCTACTTTGTCGTGTGATCGTCAAAACCGATTTGCAGGTTTTGCCCAGCATGCGGAAGGAACAAAATTCCCAGCGGTCCGGGATTTTAGTAATTCTACACGACATTGAAGTGGTGTCGACATTTTTCACATTGAAGTGGTGTCGACATTTTTCACTGAATATAAGCTTCAAGCGGTGCGGAGGTTGATCAGCTAATGCAGCCGCACATGCATGTGCCCGGCAGCGTCGTCTAGACCAGATCTTAGCTGGGTACATAAGGTTCCTTCTTTCTTATGCTCTAATGTAATTCATGATTGTAACCCTGTGTTAAATGAGCAATAAAAAATTTCTCGAGTGCCTTAAAAAAAAGAATGCTATGTCTCTCTGGTCCTGATCAATGCCTGCAACTATTCAGCATGTTTGGCGAGTCACTTCCAGTCAAAATTGTAGTGGCGACCAAAATAGAGTTCGTATATATAGATACCATTGCTTTCTTTCACTTGTTCCTCTTTCTCTCTCTCTTTTTTCTTACATAAATGGCCGTGAATGCGCTGAGAGTGTAATTTTGATCAGAGGAAAACACACTCTTTCTTGCTCTCTCTGTCGCCCTACTTGGAAGGTAGTTGGATTATTGGTAGAAGTATATACATTTTGGTGAAATTAGGTGCCACCCTACCCTTCACGTCAATCTTAACGGTGGAGGCTGCACTGAGTTGATTTTCTTTGGTTACTAGCCCAGTGTCCGTGAGTTACAGTAAATTTCAAATAAATATAATATAAATTTTAAACTTAGTTTCATATATAATATGTGTTGTGATTACAGACCAAACAGATAGAGATGTGGTAGTGGAGAGTTAGGAGAGTGTGATCGGTAATAGCTTGGGTCTTCCACATGGCCTGCATTCCATATATATACATGGGGAGTGCTTTTACAATTATGCCCTTACATCTGCGTATTCCCTTTAGGGGCACTTACGACATTACACATGGCCTATTCCGGGCCTTATAACCTCCTAACAGGCCTGCTGGGTTTAGGTGGGGGCCACCCCTACAACAATATGAATTTAATCAACAAATCATATAAAATCTTATCACAAGACACATGCATATGTAATCTAATTATCCGTAGAAGATCCTTTAGATAATATATGCATGCGTGTATGTATTTATTCTCAAAAGATTCCACTAACTCAATGAGGTAGTGGTGATCGGTTGGGCTTAAAAGCTCATGGCGTATGGCTGAAAACACTGTAGCTGGCTGAAAAAACACTGTAGCTGACAGAGGCTTATTTAGCATAATTAAATTTAAAAAAAATTTAAAAATATAAAAAAAAATATGTTAGCCCATTACATATAATACAAACAAATACGGGAAAAAAGAACCGGCAAAAAAGCTCAACAAAAAGTCAAAAGTTCAGAAAAAGATAAAATTTATGAATAGTGAAAAATAAGCTGGAAGCCAGAAGCTTAAGCCCAACCGATCGGGGCTTCGTCACCGTCACCAATTTTTATAATTTTCCTTTGGTTAAAACTGAAGTCCCGATAAGTTGCAAATGGCCTGACAATCCAACCACGTGATGTGAAATTAAAGGACCATCTAGGTCTAGGTACAAAGATTTCATGGGGCAATTGAAAGTCAAGCAACTTATGCATGAACTCTTATGTATATAGAGAGAAAAAGAAATAGAAAAACATTCGTGCGACAATAGTACTAGGACTAGGAGTAGGAGGCAGCACACACCAGATGGCAATTGGCGCACATGCTCACCATCCGACAAAATCAGCACGTCTTGGCAGTGACCGCGCCCCTTTAATTTGTGGCTTAAAGGCCGTGTCTGCATCTTTGACACCCTCTCAGGAGTCAAGCCACGATTGCCTGCATGTACTTGCAATGCAACACCAAAGCTAGCAGCGCGAGAATTGAGCCTAGGTGCGCGCCCTTGAGAACTTGTCTGCGATTAAGCGCTCGCGCGCGCGCTAGAAGGCAGCCGCCCTGTCCTTGACGACGACGTCCTCGACGTCCCTCCTCATGAGCTTCTCCTCCTGCTGCCTCCTGCAGAAGACCACCCACGCGTTCACCTCGAGCGCCACGCAGCCGCCGATGAGCGACGCGAGCGCCATGCAGTAGCCGAGCTTCCAGTAGGACGCGCCCAGCCCCATGACCTCGAACCCCTGGAACACGTTCACCACCCCGACCACCACGCACCCGTACCCCACCAGGTGGTGGTACGACTTCCAGTACTTGCGGTACCGGTTCGTCGTCTTCGGCCGGAAGAACATCGCCAGCGTCTGCAGGCTCCCCGCCGTCGCCGCCGCGATGCCCAACCCGCGGTGCAGCTTGTAGGTCACCCCCAGCGACTCCGACCCCATCACCATCCCCAGCGAGAACCCGGCCGCGCCCAGGGTGTACCCCGTCGCCTGCATTGCCGCGTGCGCGTAGAACCACGCCGGCCCCGTGGACGCGCACGGGCGGAGGTACCGCGCCACCGCCGCGCCGAGCGGGAGGATGAAGCCCCACGAGAGGGCGTTCAGGGACCCGTGCGTCCACTGCAGCGCGGCAGAGGTGGTGGGTGAGGCCTCCGTGGCGGTGGTGAGGATGTCGACGGTGGCGTGCGACGCGAGGTCGGAGGCGTCGGTGGGGTGGATGGTCGGGGAGTAGCCCTGCACGTAGAGCCCGCGGTTCCACACGAAGTGGATCTTTGTGCGGTTCGGGGAGAGCCGGATGGTGGCGGCGATGGTCACGGACGCGCCGTCGCGGACGGTGCGGGCGGGGGCGATGAGGGAGGCGGAGGAGGCGAGCAGCGGGATGTCCAGCGGCCGGGACACGAGAGGCGAGGCCTGGAGCTTGACGTCGGGGGAGAGGAGGAACGGGAGCACAAGCAGCGCGCCGGTGGACGGATCAGAGAACGCCGCGAGCACGCGCGCCCCGGCCATGGCCGGCGCGTCTGGGTTGACGCCCCAGGCCACCCATCCGGACGGCGAGATGAAGGAGCCCGTGAACGCCGCGTCCAGCGTCGCGTTGCGCGCGTCGTACGTCCACGCCAGCGTCGCGCCCTGCGTCGGCAGGGCGATGCACTTGGCGTACGTCTTGATCGGCGTCGACGCCGTGCACCGCCCGGGCGCCCCGGCCGCCACGCCGGCCGGAAGGGCAACGACGACGAGCAGTAGCAAACCGAGGAGACGAGCACTCGTCGTGTGGCAGCGTTTCCCCCGCATTGTCGCGTCTTGTGAGCTGTGTCGTACGAGGAGTGGTGCGAAGCTAGGCACTACTAGCTAAAAGCGTGGTGGTGCGCAACGTTTTAGCGTGTGGTGTGTTTAATTCGGCTTTGTTTGTGCGCGTAAGTGGGGTTTTAGTGGGGCGTTTCGGAGAGTGAGAACGAGGGAGTGTGACGATGGCGGTGATCTGTGCGTTTGTTGGTTGTGTTTTTGTTTTGATGGGTTCTTAGCTTTGAAGGCAAGGAAAAGGCTCCAAAAAGAAGGCTATATATGCTGTGGTCTGTGTGGTGCCGACCATTGGCCCCATTCTTGCACTGAGCTATTGGATTAGATAGGCATGCACTAGTAGCAGGTGTAAAAGGTAGTGACTGAAATAGCTACAAAATTCCAGCTACACATTCAGATACATATGCTTGTTAGTTGGTACATACTCTGGACAGCTTTATTGAATGAATCTGAAAGGAGTACTGTAGGACCGAGCAGGTAACAGAGGAGGATGAATAGTCTTTAAATTTTTCCCGAGTATTCACTTAACCCTTTTTTCCGATAGCTACAAAGCTATAAATATTAAGATTCAAATCCCACTTGAAAACCGAAGAAACAGAGTCAAACACAGTAGGGAAAACAACGTAGTCGAAAGCTGACAACATGGTCGAAGCTGGCAACGTGGTCGTAATTCGACTGCCAGTCGGAAGTTCAAAGATGTCAAAAATCAACTACCGAATAAAAATCACTGTAGTTGAGAACCGACAGTACATCGGAAACCAGTGTAGTCGGAAATCGCCTCTCACGGTCGACAAACAGGGAACGGTCAAAAACCAACGTGATAAAAAACAATGTGGTCGAACGCCAACTAGTGGTCGAACAACCAATGTGGTTGTAACCAGTGGTGATAACGTAGTTGTAACCAACGTGCTCGTAAGCCCACGAGTGATCGAACAACCAATGTGATCAGAACCAGTCAGCAACCAAAGTGATCAACATGGTCGTAAGCCAACAAGTGGTCGAACAACCAACGTGGTCGAAACTAGTCGACAATCAAAGTGATCAACGTGGTCGTAACCAACGTGGCCATAAGCCAACGAGTGGTCGAACAACCAATGTGACCAAAACCAGTAGGCAACCAAAATAATCAATGTGGTCATAAGCCAACGAGTGATCTGCGATTGGCATGGTCAATTCAGTTTAAGAGCAAACCAATAAGTGGTCGAAAATCATACGCGGTAGGGAAAACACAAAGAGGTCAGAGGACTGAGCAAGGTCGAAACCGATGCGATGCAATCTGGAATTTGACCGTGGTCAAAACCAATGTGGTCATAAATCCGGCCGACGGTCCAGACAGCCGCACTGACTATTTTAGTTCTGATTCAAAACGAAAATAGATGGAACTTTTGATCCGTAGACCCAAATGATGTGACACTTTGTAGATATCATCTCTAGAGTATTGTGAACCTATTTCAATAAACGATCATAAAAAAATCATGGCAAAAAGATGAGATCTTTTTCAGTTTATTGGAAGGTCATATCAAAATCGTGTCAAAATCAAAATCGGTGAATAAAACTAGCTTGTGGGTGGATGATGACCAAATGAGCCTAGATGTATTCCCACATGTCACAACAAGTTAGAACACCAAAGAAATTGATGCAAAAACCTTTGGATCAAGAAATTATATTTTGAGGCCAAATCAAGAGCAAATTAAGAGCAAAACAACCAAATCAAGATGAATCATTGGAAATATGCAAAGATTGATGTATTACTCATTTGAGAAGGTTGAGTTTGTAGCCACTCCATCTTAGAGGACAAAGAGCACACCATGTGCTCCGCTCTCAAAACCCTAATCCTAAACAAGAAAGCACATGAGAGAGGGGTGGGATGGTTAACCCTATATATATCTCCATTCCAACCTTTTTTTATAGGTGGGCAACCAATCATCTACCCCAAAATGGATCTTATCCACTATTACAATGGGAAAACCCGTTAACTCCCCACACATGGGTTTTACTCAATGTCACTTATGCACGTTTTTTTAAAGCGCATAAGTGTGCATCCGTTAAATCCTTAGCTTTAATCTGTCTTGATCAAACCAGCTCCATCTTGACCTAAACCACTTTCTAACGCATCGCCCATGCACCGCAATTTTGATCCAAGATGGTTTTCGGTATTTTTGATCAAAATACCGAAATGCCCCTTTGTTGACCTGGTCATCACCATCCTTTGTAAGCAATCGCCATGCTTATCACGTGTAGGTGCACCACTAGCTTGCTACGTGCCACCAAGTCTCTCCCATCCCGATTCCACCGAACCATGGCTCACTTAGACCATGCAAACCACTTGGCGTCATCTCGCCATTTGAACTCACCTTCAATATTTCTGCCTTTCTTGTGCCATGCTTGAACTCACCATCTCGCCCGGTATTCTTGATCGTTATGGGTCTCAACTCCTCCATAAGCCTAACCCCGATCACCGCTGTTGATCACAGTTGACTCCAAGCAACCCTGCATATCCAAAGATAAATAATTCGTTTTCAAACATAAGTTTTTCATAACTTGAGCTACATTAGCTAAAACATGCATCATACAACCTTAATCCAATAACTTAGGTCAATCTAAGTAAATCTATGATTTAAATATCAAATCCTTAATTTCTGCCCAAAGTAATCATGATAGAGAGTAATCTTTACAAAGCTAATTGATCACTCTATAAATATTATAATAGTTTATCACAATATTAATCTGGACTATCTCACGTGGTGGTTCAAGTACATTAAAGCTAGGCCTGGGCTATAGTTAGCGTGCATATGCCTGCAGCTACACCTTCGGAGTTGCAGTGTACTGATCGGCTATAGCAACTGATTAATGATGCTATTAACTAGTTTAGGTTAGGTGTGCCGTGAGCCCAACAGAGGACTAACCAATTGCAAAATGGAAGATTCGGTGGGCGCGATCGATCGAGAGGCCTCTCACTCACGGCGTGGTGATGTGATGTGATTGATTCGATCGGCCGGAGAATGTTCCTTGTGAACTTTAGTGAGTGGCATTGTAGTTATGATGATGATTATGATGGTCCTTGTTATTGCCTTCGAAGGCACGGCTACGACGAGAATTGTGAGATTTTGGTTAGGAAAGTGGCGAAACTGATGCAGGATCCAAGAAAGTAGCATGGGCGCATGACATAGGTGGGTTTTTTTTGTTGTGACTTATAACTTTTATTTTTAGCGTGAGTTTTTGTGTGAATGAACTGACTGTTAATAAATCGTTTAAAAAAGTTATCCCAATAAACTACTTCAAAATAGTGATGAAGAAACCGTTTTATTTATTTGTTTGAGAAAAGTTATAAACCATAAATCATAAGTCAAAAAAGAGTTGTAGGAAAGCGAGTGAACTATATTTGCTCCTTAGAAGGATTAGTGCATAGTCACGTAGGCGTGCTTCACTAGTTGACTATAGTTGCATTGTGCAACGCATGTAAGGCAGGAAGGAGCTCATGATATAACGTTTTTTCATCTGAAGAAACATGCAAAACAAAAAAGTAATAGGCCAAGCAAGTTACTATTCAGTCTATTCTGATGGTACAAACAAAAACAGAGTGGTAAATAACTTAGCAGTGGCATCTTCCAATGGTATTAAAGTGAACTGTTACATTTTAGTGTTATTTTTTTTTAAAAGACTCGTGACCTTTTGATGGTATAGAACCATTATGCATTATTAAAAGTATATTGATGGTTTAAAATCAAATCAAATAAGAAACCTGCAGGAGATCCACCTCTCTCGTGGATGAACATTGGCCCACAACAGCTCTGAAGATATCGCGTTCCTGACGTTGGTTTCGTACCCTTGATATAGCATGTGCTACTCGCCACCTCAATACCTCATAATCAGCAGGTCATGACTAATGCATATCCTGTTCTCTGGTGTAAGACGCTACGGTATCAGTTCTCTCCAACATCATAATATATCTTGTTCCTATCAATTTTCTTCTGAACTTGCATTAGCACAATATGGCTAACCTTCTACTGCTGCTAGTTAGCATGCATGAACACAGTTCCTTTTCTTTTTCGGAAAGGGCATGAACTGTACTTTTGCTGTGCTATACAGGCTGTACTAGTTGGGCTAGTTCTTGTCAAGCTAAACAAATTGCGCTTGTTTACAACTTGTCATGGCTCTATTTATCGACCTAACTATTCACATTTTGTACGGCAAATGGACTCATCCCTTCATCTCCATTTCGCCTTCCCCATCCTCCCCATGACAATATGCACTAGGTTGCGTCCATCTGGCCAAGTTGAAAATAACGTGGTCGAATCAACGTAGTCGAAATAATGTGGTTGAAACAACGTGATCGAAATAGCGGGGTTGTCCAACGTGGTCAAAACATAGTGATCGACCAACGTCGTTGAAACATCGTGGTTGAACTAACTTGATCGAACATTGTGATCGAAACGTCATGGTCGAACATCGTGATCGGATCCGCATAGAAGGCATCATTATAGCTTGCATATATAGAAAATAGGTGCAACTTTTTTTTATCATCACACATATATTTCCATGACGAGGTATCCAAATGTATATATAGATCTCAAGACATTTATATTGCAGCTATATATAGGCTACGCAATAATCTAGTTGCAGCGCCCTAGCCGAAGCGTCGTGGTGGAAAGGCCATGGTTGAAGTTGAAGCCATGGTTAAAGTCGAAGTTGTGTTCTAGGCACCGTGGTCTCGGCGTTGTGGTCGGGGGTCGAAGCCATGGTCGAAGAGGGCCATGGTTGAAGTTGAGTTCGTGGTCAAAGTCGACGCCGTGGTCGACATCGAAGCAGTGGTCGAAGGGACGTGATCAAAGTCGAGGGCGTGGTCGAAGTCAAGGGCGTGGTTGAAGTCGAAGGGATGTGATCGAAGGGGGATGTTGTTGAAGTCAAGGCTGTGGTCGAAGGGGGCCGTGGTCAAAGTCGAGGCTGTGGCCGAAGTCGAGGCCATGGTTGAAGGGGGTTGTGCTCAAAGGGGGTCGTGGTCGAATTATATAATTGAAGTGATCAAATCTACATTTTTTTGCTGTGCGTCTTAGCTTACACATTCAAGCAAAATCTATATAAGGTAGCACAGTAGATGCCTCGACTGTTTACTGCAGCTAAATAAAAGGAAACATATGTAATCACTGAATGGAAAACAATATACCTGGCTGGCTAATATGCACTCATTTTCAAAGAAAAAGCATATGAACACCTGGTACTGCTGCTTACAGCTGTAATATTTAGCTTCTTAAATCTTCAAGGTAGCAATCTAGGGCAGGGAAAATTGTAGAAAGTAATTTGTAAAGCAAACACCTGGAAGGCTTTGGATGCAGTAACTACCTCATAACAATTCTATAACAAGCTATGGTAAATATCCATACTTGGTAAATCTAGGGCACCCTTTTCACCTCAAGGACGTCAAAGGCTGTATAAGTTAGCACAGTAGATTCTGCGACTGTTAACTGCAGCTAAATAAAAGGAAACATACGTAATCAAAGAATGGAAAACAATGTACCTGGCTGGCTGCTATGCACTTATTATCAAAGGAAAAGCATATGAACACCTGGCATTGCTACCTATAGGTGTAATATGTAGCTTGCTAAATCCTCAAGCCCAATGCCTCAATAAACAACACATTATGGATCTCTCTCAAAATCAAATTAAAGCAATATCATCATAACGAATTTAGGATAGTGATCAAGCTAAACAAGAAGTTTTGGCAGTAGGTAGTTTAGACTGCACAATCTAGCAAATGCTAAATATCCATTGCCATTGAAAACATATGCAAACCAAAGAACCTTTAGTTGATAGATTAGTGTACTTCGACAGAAAAGTGAATTTACAGAAAGAGTGAAAAAGTGGATTGGAATGAAACAAAAGAGAATTGCGTGCCTATTGCAAGTCACAGAATAGCTGAATGAGTATGCTCTACTGTTTTAAAAAACCTTAGGATAGTAGTTCAACTCAATCATGGGTCAGTCTATTCCTAAGAAGGGATCACTTACCAAACAGTGAGAGCATTTCTTAAAAAGTTCACACTAAAGCAACGGATCATGCCTAGAAAATATATTGGTCTCATAAGAGAATAAAGGCTGCTTCCTTTGCTTTGGAACAGCTCCAAAAAAAATGAAAAATAAACAGCAGAAAACAAGTCAGTAGATTGTAAGTATCACACAAACATATTGGCATCTACACTGACACTACAAATTCAATGCCCCTAAAAACTTTCTAACACTTTCCTAAACATAAAAACATAGAAATGCAGGTTTATATTTGGCACAATCTTATCTGCTCAGGTATGTCAATAAGCATGGCCTTTACTCACAGAATCTTTGGTGATGACAGGAAGTTAGCTAGAAAGATTTACCTAATATATTCATTTTTAGAATCATGTATGTATCATAACAAGCCAAAGGAAAAAAGTTTGGTATTAAAAAAATATACACACCTTAGAGCACTAAAAAAAATACAAAATGGAAGCATAACAGATAACAGACCCATACCAATAGGTGCCCCAAATGCACCAAGAGGAAGCGGATCAAAGACAACACCAAGCACTAGCTCATCCTCCCTCAGTGGCTCCCCAATCAGTTCTTGCATAGAATTGCTATTTCTTGGACGTGCAGGGCTGGGGGAGCGAGCTGGGCCCCCAATGGTCCTCGTCGCCGTCGAGCAGCTGGGGCCAACCGGAGGTAGAGAGACGGGTGGAAACCAGGGAGTCCGTCGGTAGTGAAGGGGACAGCCGGTAGCGGTAGGTCGAGGCGGTGGCACTGTTGATTAGGAGGGAGACATGCAAGAAAGATGGCGGGGATGGCGCGGGAGCTAGGGAGGCGCAAGGGCATTGGAGGCTGCATTGGAGACATAGAAGGTGGTGAGGGCGGCGGTGAGATCGAAGGAGTGGAGACGGGGTCGAGGTTCTGAGGCAGCGGGCTCTGCGTGGGGAATGCGCCGGGCGCCCCCCGGGGGGGTGTAGGGCATGGGCTTCGCGACGCAGGGATGGACGGACGAATCTTGCAATTGGGGAGATCGGACGAACATCAGCTCCTCGGACCCGAACGAAGGATGTCGGCATGATTTCGGGAAACTCCAAGGTTTTTTTTTTGCAAAACGCACACGTGGAGGGGCTGAGAGGCTTTTCCGATCCTCCAATATTTAAGGAATTTCATTATGAGCAACTACCTTTGTGTAGTCATTGCTATGCACGTATCGGAAATAGAGCACCTAATCTGCAAGAAATTTTGGCTTATTTTTTTTGACTGTGATCGATAACTTTTAAGTATAACTGATAAATAATACTGGTTGATAGAAGCTAAAGCTAAAAGCCACCCTAGAAAAAAACGGGCCTTTCACGAATTTTTTGTACGGATAATTCCTTTTTTATTCGAAAATACATAAATATACCCACGAAATTTTTTTTTACAAAAATAGTCTCCAGTCGCCGCCTCATTGGGCGACTTCTACCTTTCGCCCAACCGGGAAGCGACAAAATATCTGTCGCTCGGTGATTGAGCGACTGCAAGTAGTCGCTTTCTGTTATCAGATAGCATAGATAGCGATGCCAATGGATGGGCGACTTATAGCGCGATCGCCCAATGGATGGGCGACTTTAGTCAATCCCCGTGATTTTTTAGAGTTTTGTCAATTTTGTAGTTTTAAACTGGAAAAAAAATATGATATAGTTGTAATAAAAGGTTATGTTTATTGTATGTTGTAGGTGCATTAAAAATTTTGAGAAATTTTTTTAAGAACAATTGACTGTAGAACGTTTGATATATACATTGGTAAGTGATATTTTTATGTTACTAAGAATTAGTGTACCAAGAGTATGTTAATATTGTTAAATGACTTGCTATCTGAATCATTGAATGCGAACACACGAGATAATAACCTTATGTGAATAGAAATAAACTTCATAACATGCCGCGTACAATTTTATTACATGCATAACATATAGCATGATATGCGACTAACCCACCCAACTGCTCGTAACATATAGCTTGAGTCATTTTGTCTACTGGGTGTAGCGTGGTTGTTTCCCCTTTTTATCGCGCCTTGAAGATGGCTCTGCTGCATCCTTTTTCCTGTCATTCTTGGACTTGAGAGCTGCCTCACTAGTTTCAAGCTTTTCCTCTTGACGCTTGATGGCTGCTTCACGCAGACTTAGCTGCTCCCGCCTCCTTTGCATCTCATCCTCCCTGCCCTTCAGACGGATTTGGTCCACCCTCACGCGGCGCTCTTACTCAAGCCGCATCAGTCGTTCCACCTCGCGAGCTTGAGTCATCTTGACAAAGTATTGTCCTTTGTTTTCCACCTCCTTTGGCCGGTTCCCTGGCCATGCCGGCGGCACCCGATCCACCCATTCGATGAACTTGCAAGCCTATGTATGGCGTGGTAGATGTCATGGATCAAGTTGAAAAACGATAACGAGAAACAAAAGATTTAATTGTCGTCGTTACCACGAAGTCGTCATCCAGGTCTGGACAATTGAAGAACCTACGGCCGTAGTTGGCTCGTGGTACTGGAGCCGTCCAGACGCACAACATCGTCCTAAAGCCGCAATGGCACTTCAGCGCCATGCCACTCGGCACTCCAAATGGGTCGGACTTCCAGGAAGACATTGTTGTGTGGTAGTATTGTGATGTCTTGAGGAGGAGATGTGGTATGGAAGACATATGAGGCCTTTATGTAGGCAGGTTATCTGGTGCAGTGGGCATAGTCCATGGAGAGGATCTTTTCGCGTTTCCTGGTTTCCAGTGTAGCAATAAATGGGTCTATGTAGGCTTTTCAGAGACTATAATCTCGTAATAAATTCATAGTTCGTAGCTGCCCTCTTTTGTCATCTCACTGAGCAAAGCTGCCCTCTTTTCTCCTGTCACTGAGCAAAGCTGGGTCGTGTTGTCATGTCCCTAAGCAAAGCTGGGTCGTGTTGTCATGTCCCTGAGCAAAGCTGGGTCGTGTTGTCATGTCGCTGAGCAAAGCTGGGTCGTGTTGTCATGTCCCTGAGCAAAGCTGGGTCGTGTTGTCATGTCGCTGAGCAAAGCTGGGTCGTGTTGTCATGTCCCTGAGCAAAGCTGGGTCGTGTTCTCATGTCACTGAGCAAAGCTGGGTCGTGTTGTCATGTCCCTGAGCAAAGCTGCACTCTATTGACATCTCACTGAGCAAAGCTGCCCTTTTATTTCACGTCTCTGAGCAAAGCTGACCTCTATTGTCACAACTCAGTGCAAAGCTGGCCTCTTTTTTTTTGTCACTGTATTAAGCTGCCCCGTTTTGCCATAAGTAGCACGGTTGGGGTCCCATGACATTGTAAATCGAACAAGTACCCTCTCTTTCGTGGTGAAACATACTATGTTGGAAGCCGAGGGGCCAGTGGGATTTGGGTCACCGAAGGAAATTTACCATGCATTACAACACCTACTACTGATCCGGACATGCATTGCATCGTCTAGCTATGTGCCCCTCCTGACCGCATCGCCCACAACGTGCACCAGATGTTCCAGCTTGTGATTCGTCCATGTCATTTCTAATACGTCGGCTCTGTCGCCGACCCTTCCCACCCTTCAAGATGTTAATATCCGAACCCGGTCCTCGCTGAAATGTCCAAAGTGGTGAAGTTTCCCACCGCCCTGAACCCCCGGAGCTCCCCACACCAAGCTTGCGGTATTCTCTCCTTGAAAAAGTACTCGGACATGAAGTTGGAAGGATCCATGCCCACGGTTCCGCATGCAGCGAGAACATGAGAGCATGGCCTGTGTAACAACTTAAGCTTGTTGCATGTGCAGCTAGGTTCGTTTGCATGATCTCCAAGGCATACCTCGTGAGTGATAAGTGAACGAGATGTCCCAAATCCGGCTCTGTCACGGAGTATCACCTCGAAACGATGCTCCCTGTTGCCCATGACATGCACTGTGTGCAATTGACCCTTCTATGCCTTCGTCTCCATGTACGCGGTAATGTTTGACGAATACAGGGCTCCGGGATTGGCCGCATGAAGTGCGGCACTCGCGTGCCTCTCCCTGAAGTAGCGGATTATGCTGTGAAGAACACCTTCCACGATGGCGACAAGGGGCTGAGAACGGAGACCCTTGAGAACCCAATTGTACACCTCGGCAAGGTTACTTGTCATTATTCCGTACCTTGCGCCATCTGTGTCGTGCAACAACGACCACTTCTCCAATGGTTCCCCCTCGATCCACTGCGAGAAGCACTTGATGTTTCGCGCGCTCCTCCTTCTTGGACCACTTGGGTTAGACTCATCGATTGCTGGCAAGCATTGCGGTTGTGCCGCCCCAGGAATGACCAGCCCGCTCCTCTCGTCGACGTTCTTCCTGGTGTGCTCATCCAACAACCCCCATAAAGCATCAAATTTTCTCTGCTGGTTCTGCCTAGCCAGCCTCTTGAATAGCTTCATCAAAGATTGTTTCGGGAATTGCTTGAAGAAGTTTGCCCTAAGTGACGATCGCACCACCGGTTCCTCATGTCCGCCAAGGAACGCTCTCCTCGTGGTCTTCTTGAAGTTTTCGTACGCTTTATAATACCGACGTGGCGATCATGGATTACGCACACACCGGGCGGGTGCCTACAACTCCAGCCTTCATATGTCCGAGAAACCACACCCGGCTCTCATAATTCTCGCTCTCCACAAATGCAATAGCGGCAATATTTGATTGTTACCGTCAACGCCTATGGCCGTCAGGAGCTGCCCTCTGTATTTGCCTGTCAAGAAGGTCCCATCTACAGAGATCACTGGCAACATGTGCTTGAATGCTTCAATGCTAGCACCAAATGCAAACAATGCTCTCTGCAACACTGCAAATCCCGGTGGACTTATGGACGGCTTCTCGTGCACGGCGATGTACGTGCCCGGGTTCCTTTGTTGCAACACCTTAAGCATACGAGGAAGGTTGTCGTACGCCGCCTCGAAAGTGCCAAAACGTTTTTCCAACGCCTTTTGCTTGGCACGCCACGCATTCGCGTAGCTAATCTTATACTTGAATTTATTCTCGATAGCTACCACAATATGCGTTGCCGCAATATCTCTCTTCTCCACTATCTCCCCATACATCAAATTGGCTATAAATCCGGATGTCAGGTTACGGTGCCTCGCCAAGACAGTGTTCAGAATGCAGGAGTGCGGCTCCACCTTGGACACAATCCAGTGAGTGTCATACTTCGGTCTACGTGCGTGCACCCTCCAAGGACAACCAGCCTGCTCGCACTTCACAGTGTACTGCTCCTAGCTTGATTTGACGACGCGAAATGTCCGTTGCATTGAGAGGGCCCAAAGCTTGATGGCATCCTGCAGCGCTTCCTTTTCAGCAAACGTAGCATGCACCCGAACCTCTGTCTCATGATACTCCCATGGTGATTCATGCTCATCATGGGCGGAAACACCCTCCGCATTAAACCGGTTCCATTCCTGGGGGATAGGAACTTCTTCATCATCCGAATTATCCTCCTCCTCGTCCTCTACAGCTTGCTCTTCATTCCATGCCCTCTGGTCATCATATTCCCTCTGGTCATCAGATTCCATCTGCTGCACGATATACTCATTATGCTCTCCTTCATTTGCTTGCCCAGTTCCGTCTCTATAGCTCCTGTAACTCTCCTCCATGTATCGCATCGGCTTGCCCAGTTCCCTCTCTATAGCTTGACGGTCGTAACTCTCCTCCATGTACCGCATTGCCTTCATCACGAGCAACTTCATCAGCTCCACCAACGCAGCGCCCACCCGAGCCGCTAGCACCTCCCGGCACAAAGCGGACGCACGAGCTTGCGCACCGCTTGTAGTGAGCACGGTTGCACAAGCGAGACACACTCGTATCCACGCGCCGCACCCTTGCACAAATTCCTTCCACGGCGAGCGCACCAATGTCTTCAACTCCCATCTGATGTCAGTAGGAGACCGGCTCCAAAGCCGTTGCACAACGACGCTGCACACCTCGGGGTCCAATGAAAAACTCTCGGTCAGCCAGTGCTGCACATCTGTCATTCGAGCATTCTCGTCATCCGGAAGTACGAGAGTGACTTGCGGAAAATCGCTTAAATCCACACCATTCGGACCTTCACGAATCATTCCAGCACCATAATACACTCTCAATGTAGTACTGGCCATTAATGATGTAGACTTACATGTATGATTGAAATTTACGACATGTCAAATAACATCATTCAACACTAAACTAAACTTTCCATTCTAAAAAGGGTAGTCAAATTTCCATACTACAAAATGTATACTACACTTACAATTTTTACTAACACCAATATTTCATCTAAATAATAGTGTAAATACAACCTAATTAACAAAAATACCTGGATCCAAATCGATGGAACACCTCCTCCTTCAACCCTGTCCTCCTCTCCTTCTCTTCTCCCCTCTCCTCCTTTTCTTCCCCTCCTCCCTCTTTTCTCCCCTTCTTTTCTTCCTCTTCCTCCTCTCTTCTTCTCTCTGGCTCTCTGCGCAGAATGGGGGAAATGAGGGAAAAGTGGTTGCTAGTGGGCGGCAGTCGGTGGAATAAGTGGATATCCACCCTTGTCGCCCTACCGTTGGGCGACTGCAATTTCAGTCGCTCAGCATGCATAATGACTGAAATTACGATCGCTCAACCGCATAAATGATCGAAATTATAGCGCTCAACCGTAGAGCGACTGCATAAGTCGCCCAACGGTTCACACATTCCCTAAATATCGCCTTCCGGTTGGGCGAAAGGCAGAAGTCGCCCAATGGGGCGGCGACTGGAGACTATTTTTGTAAAAAAATTTCTCGCGGGTATATTTATATATTTTCGAATAAAAAAGGGATTATTCGTACAAAAAATTCCCTACCTTCGAATTCTGTCTTTGGATAGTCTCCACGCATTGACAACTGAACAACATTGAAATGGCATTAACGTAAAACGGCATCCGCCTTCGGAGTGAAATTGCGTATTGCTACATGGTCGAAACTCGAAACCCTGCTATCGAGCGCGGAGAGGACGGGGGCGGCAGGAAGGGAGATAATTGGTTTTTTAGTACTCTAAACGTTGGGCTTCGTATATTTAGGACTCCAAACGTTGGCTTCGCAAAATTAGTACTTATATCATTGACACTTTGATTTCTATGGTATTATACCTTATTTATTATTTCTTAATCTTTTTTCTTAATGCTTGGCACCTAATATGACTCTTATACCCCTCCCTCATTTAATCACATACCCTTAATTAAAAAATACTTAAAAATGGATGTTCTGAGGAGTTTACTTAAAAATGGATGTTCTGAGGAGTTTATAGGAACAGATTATGAATATGACAACAGCCATCTGTCTGAACTCTTGAGTCAAAATTTTCGTACTAACAGCACCATCTAAAGAAATTAACAAGCATCAGAACCAGAGATCACCAATAATCAGTTATTTACCGAGGTGACACCAGCAGAACCCCACTACGTGATGCGACATAGAAAGAGCTGGCTAGTTTTCGGCATTCTGCATCACAATGTAGCCAACAGACATTTCAGGTGACACTGGAGGCACCTGCAGCTGCACTCCCCTTGATATTTCCTCTAACCATTGGAAATTGGTGACATCTGAAATATCTTAAGCGCATACTATTTACGGAGCATCATTGTCAGTCGCGACGCGGCGGGGCCGCTTTTGGTTGCGTGCAGCTCGTGGGCGCGGTGGCGGAACCTCCCAGAACCGCTCACGCTCCAGTCCCCATCCTCCCTGGACACGGTCCATGCACGCACGACAGCCCGTCGCCGATTGCGAGTGGGCGATCGGGAGGGGCACTGGCACGGAGAGCCACAAGGGAGGGGTCCACCATAGGCACTGCGCACGCCATGTGGTGTGGTGTCAGTTATCGTAAAAAATAATAAACGCATGCCGAATCGACATGGTTCATAAATGAAAAAAAAATCCGAATCGACATGCATGTATGAACTGGCCGTAGAAACTCTCTTGGTACATAATAAACGCATGCTTATCGATTCGGGATACATAATAAACGCATGCTTATCAATTCGGGATACATAATAAACGCATGCTTATCGATTCGGGATACATAATAAACACATGCTTATCGATTCGGGATGCACGATCTGGGGGGAGCTTGTAGCTATACAATCCACCACATTTCAAACCTCAAATCATTATTTGATAAGACGCGATCCCCGGCAAGATCTTTGATAAAATCGGAACGCATGAGCGAGGAGTACGTCTCCAAATTTTACATGCAAGGACAGGCGTCACAGGCCCGTTACATGCAAGGACATCGAGAGAGAGATGAAGCCCTACTCCGTCGCCATTGCTCTGGCACTAGTGCTGGTCATAGCACAGCATGCCTCCCTCGCAGCCGCTGACGGCCCCAGGATCGTCATCGTCGGCGCCGGCATGTCCGGTAATCGCACATGCATCCTCAACCTCAACCATGCATGCACGACGTACTACGGCTCATGAATTGAAATGCCATATACATCTATCCATGAATGCAGCATGCACATGACAAACATACATGTGGCCGTGCGCTCATGCACGCTCGCAGTATATTGATGTGTGATATATATCAAACTGATGGAGTTTTTGCAGGGATCTCGGCGGGGAAGCGGCTGTCGGACGCCGGGATAAGGAACCTGCTGATCCTGGAGGCGACGGACCGCATCGGTGGGCGGATGCACAAGCACAACTTCGGCGGCATCAACGTGGAGATCGGCGCCAACTGGGTGGAGGGCGTCAGCGGCGGCAACAAGGTGAACCCCATCTGGCCCATCGTCAACTCCACGCTCAGGCTCAGGAACTTCCCCTCCTCCGACTTCGACAGCGTCGTCGGCAACGTCTACGAGGAGAAGTACGTGCGCGTACACACGCGTATAACGAAACTGACAAGAATCGAACCTGCGTACACGTAATTAAGTGCGTGCGCATGCATGCATGAGCATGCAGCTGGCATGCGAAGCTTCTGCTAGCTCCGACCTAGACTGGGCACTGCGAGAACGAGAACATAATGAAGCTTCAAATCATGGAGCTTGCCTTAGCACCTAACTAGAGAACAGTAACGGTCTGCAAACGATGCAAAATATGAACTCAAATATCAGTAGCCTAATGAGCTGACTGATGAACGGTGTGCAAAAGATGTTAAACAAGGAACCAAACTGGCTGTGATCAGTCATCAATGCATGGAGGACGTTGTGAACGAGATTTTTATTTAAAAAAAACTGAATGAGGAGGGTTACTTGCAACAAAGAATGGACTGTTAATTCTTAAAATTTTACACGGTTTTGAATCTAATTCTTTGTTCATCTCGATCTTTTCATGCTTATACCCAGCGGTGGCCTTTACGACGAGGACTACGTGCAAAAGAGAATGGACCGTGCCGATGAAGTGGAAGAACTGGGTGCCAAGCTTGCCGCCCAAATGCACCCCAGTGGCCGTGAGGACATCTCCATCTTGGCCATGCAACGTCTATTCAATCAGTACGACTCTGCTTCCGCCTCTAAAAATGATCAGTATATATGCAACTATGTACGTACGATTGCGCCGCAGCATTCAGCGGCTTCTATGTTGTTTTGGGCTCTAAAAACGACCGGCATCTGCCTGCAGCCAGCCGAACGGTCCGGCGTCGCCGGTGGACATGGTGCTGGACTACTTCAGGTACGACTACGAGTTCGCCGAGCCGCCGCGCGTGACCAGCCTGCAAAACACCGAGCCGCTGGCCACGTCCGTCGACTTCGGGGAGGACTCACACTTCGTCGCCGATCAGCGGGGCTTCGAGTCCATCGTATATTACATCGCCCAACAATACCTCAGCTCCGACAGGAGGTCCGGCGCCATCGTAGATCCCAGGCTCCAGCTCAACAAGGTACTTGTACAGCAACATGTTGTAAAACTGACAAAGAAAGAAACCACGTCTATGAGATCACGTTACTTAAGCTGCAGCACTCGCATGTAGGTGGTGCGGCAGATCTTGTACAACCAGACAGGCGTCGTCGTGAGGACAGAGGACAACTCGGAGTATAGCGCAGATTATGTGATTGTTTCTACCAGCTTAGGAGTCCTGCAAAGCGACCTGATACAGTTCACGCCTCAACTGCCCGTCAGTTCTAATTGCTTCCGTTCCGCCATTCTTTCGGATCAAATTAACGCTACTTTATTACTTGCTTGATTCGAGTCATACGGTATCTAAATTAACAAGCTTTTATATCTTTTGCGCTCTGCAATTTTCAATTGCACCTAGCAGGCATGGAAGATTATAGCGATCTACCGATTTGACATGGCCGTGTACACCAAGATCTTCCTCAAGTTCCCCAGGAAATTCTGGCCCGAAGGAGAAGGCAAGCAGTTCTTCGTCTATGCGAGCAGCAGGAGAGGTTACTATGGGATGTGGCAGGTGCACACTGACATAATTAAACAAGGGGTGTTGATAATGTCACCTGGATGTTTTTTTCCTAATTATCATCCAGATCTTAAACAAGAGAGCAGGTGGAGGGGGGGGGGGAGAATTTATGGCCGTTTGATCACTAATTCAATGATCATAAATCTAAATAATAGTTAGAAAGAAAACATGTGGGTGATGTTTATCAACACCTGGCATCTTCCTAACAATATCTATCGCATTGCGTTTCAGTCATTTGAGAAGGAGTACCCGGGAGCCAACGTCCTCCTTGTCACGGTCACCGACGAGGAGTCACGGCGGATCGAGCAGCAGTCCGACAACCAGACCAAGGCGGAGGCAGAGGCGGTGCTGAGGAAGATGTTCCCCAACAAGGACGTGCCGGACGCGATTGACATCTACGTCCCAAGGTGGTGGTCCAACAGGTTCTTCAAGGGCTCCTACTCCAACTGGCCCATCGGCGTCAACCGCTACGAATACGACCAGCTCAGGGTACAGCTGATGATCAAATTAATCTCGATTACCGCGGTGTTTAAAACTCACTGAACACTGATGATGTCGTAATTCTGATGCATGTTCCTGTGCTCAAGGCACCGGTTGGGAGGGTTTACTTCACCGGTGAGCACACGAGCGAGCACTACAATGGCTATGTCCATGGGGCCTATCTTGCAGGTCAAAAGTCTTCGCCTCGTATACACAGTCTCAAGCGTGATGTGGTTCCTACTGCATGCCAAGTTGTTTATTTAAGCATTGTGTCTTTCCGTGTTTTCAGGTATGGACTCTGCAGACATTCTGATCAACCGTGTCTTTAAGAACATAGAGTTCAAAGTCCGTGGCAAGTACGACGACCAAGTTGCAGAGGTAACTAGTAGTTTGGTGTTCGACTAGACTTACTGAAGAAGAACAAAAATTGGCATACTTACAAATTCATGTTACATCCCACTGCAGGCTAAATAAACGATAAGTTGAGACGCCATGGCAGTCTGCTCATGAGGGAATAAACTGAGATGCCACAGTTTACATGGAAGCTTTTTCGAATGCATTTCGTTCGTGCGTCATGTGGCATTACAGCTGCTCTTGTTCATGCATGTCTACTGTTCTGATGAATGCTTTGAGTAGTTTCTCCTAGCTTGAAGCATTCCTGTGATGTACTTTCTGCAAATCGAATAAAAGCACATAGTCTTTGAGATCTACGTCCCGTTTGCTAATTGTACAGCTGCACTTTGCCATTCCTTCATCTCCTTCCATTGATTCAGGTAATACATGTTCATAAGAAGTACTATCTTCACTGGTAAAGCAGAAACACAGGTGCACACACCATACTACCGAACACAGCTTCAGATGCGTTGGAAACACAATCATGAGCTAAAGACAAATGCAATCATAGAGCAGGTAGTATTGCTGACTAGCCATGTAAACTAAGCTATATTTGTAGGATCAAACACTGCAATAAGAGGGGGTGAATGATTGCCTCCGCTTCTAAAAATCTCTACGTAGTCGATGAAGAATTTGACCGCGCGAACACACACTTGAAGCTCAGCTTTGCACATAGTCGTATGCTTCACTCAAACAACCAGCATCAGAAATCGCGAACCAGATTGATTCAAGAAGTTCTTTATTGCTAGATTTCTGTAGATTTATAAAGCGTCTTTACAAGCATTCCTAAAAGCCCTAGCACATAAAAGCCTCCTCTAAAACTGCGGCTAAAGCACTTAGCCTCTACCTGTTTTTATATGCTAAAACCCTAAACCGTGTTCAACTCAAACACGAACATGAAATCCTATCTCTTCCTCAAATTAAAGGACCCGAAACCCTTTCGAATACGGGTTTTATTCAAACTTTCAATCTTCTCAGTTATAGACTCTATCCACAACTTCTAACCCAATACGTGACGAAACCTCCAGGATCACAACTCTTATATCTTTATCATGCCTTATCACTTCTATGTCGAAGCCTCTAGGACCGCACTATCCATAGCTTCTCCACGCATCACCACTTTTGATCTCCACGTGCTCCAGCGTTATCCCGACCACCTTGCGTGACATCCTCAACCATCTGGCCCTCAGATCTCCTCATTCTAGTCCCAGTCCTCCTTGTCACCAACCGTAATCGTCTCCACGCCCACCTGCACATGCAAAGAACAAAGAAATATTTTCTCGGCACAAGTTCTTCCAAACATGACCATTATCAGCACACAAACGTAAACCACAACCTCAACTAACCAACAACACCAACCAGGTCATCCACGACCACAAATCTCATTGCTATCCAGAATTTAGCCTTACATCACTCAATACGACCGCTAACTCAACGAGTACTAAAAAACAACAAGTACTCAGGAATTACCATCTCTTTGCTCAAAACACTCGAGCATAACATGCATCCCTACCGACCAGAACCATCGAATACTGACTACTGAGTATCGATCGCTACGATCACGACTACCAACCAATCACTGCATCATTGATCACTAACTTCCGAGTGTCATCGACAACCGCTACCGAGTACTAGGTCCTTCTGACTATGAGTACCGTTCCTCCAAACACTGTTCACCGATCACCGTCAGCCAGTCCTACCGCTGGCCTAACACAAATACTCGAAGATAGCAAGAGTTAAAGCACTCATACCGACTATGAAGTCTACGAGTACAAACCGTAAAGCCTACGGCAATCGATCACAGCCATTGACTATTGAGTACCGACCAAGTACTATAACTATAACCATGAAAAAGTTTTGTACCTACGACCATCGACCAGTTACTATAGCATATGACCTTATGACCTACGATCGGTTTACTGTAGCTAAGATCGGTACACTATCACTTACGACCGGTTAAATGTTGCTTACGACCGATTCATTGTTCAAGGTCAAAATCTACGATTACCTACCGTGGTCGAAACCAGATGTGGTCGAAGTCAATCAAGGTCGAAGTTAGATGTGGTCGAAGTCTGCTGATCGCAGAAGGCTGTTCGGACCACTCAGCACAGAGCTATTCGGACCAACGATATAAAACCGTTCAGACCACCGATACCAAACGTGGTCGAAAAGCCAACCTGAAAACTCAAGCACAGAAGCGCATTGATCCGAACATTTATTTTGCTTAATTTTGTCTTGACCCTTTTCTATTTCCTATTCATGGCAGCTCCTTTTTTTTACTACATTGTGGAGATGTGCACGAATGTTCGCTCTCTTTTGATTGGTTGTGAAGATATAACAGCGCCGCACTCGTGGCCTATTCATATGTTTTTCATGTCCATTATTATCTGTAGCTGCTAATGTGTGAGATTCTCTATTTGAATTGCAATAAATATTAGAAGTAATTGCCCGTTCTTATAGTTGGACATACAACAGTTTTTATTTAACCATTTAAACCTGACTAATATTGCTAAGGAACCTAAATCTAGCTAATGTGTTGTGTAACGGGACAAGGTTGGTAGTCTGGGCCTTCCAAGGGAATACAATAGATGCTGAAATTGTGTTGGGGCAACATGCTGGAAAGAGGGTTTTTCTGCCTCGCATACCTTTGTGCTCGTCCGATGATGAAATATTTCCATTTAAGTTCAAGGGGAAGTAATTTCCTATCAGGCTAAGCTTTGCAATGACCATCAATAAGGCACATGAGCAAACAATCCTGAATGTAGGTGTCTACCTCTCTAATCCGGTTTTCTCACATGGACAATTATATGTTGCTCTCTTGCGAGCTACTGCTAGGAGCAATATCAGAATACTTGCTACGCTGCGAAAGGATGGTAGCTTTAATTTTGCTGGTATATTTACCATAAATATTGTCTACAAAGATATCCTTACGTTCTAGATGTTTTATATATTTTATTTTTTATCATGTTACATAAGAAACAATATCAGCTACTAAACATGAACATCCATTTCCAATTTAATTTATTTATGAGTTTGTATATGTGTGCTTTATTTGATACATGTTTTTCAAAAGATAAAATTGATGTTCAATATTTAGTTTAGGATCATCGTTTGATAATATGAATCATCTTTATTTGCTACTCCGTCATAACGCACAAATATCTTACTAGTAAGTTGAAAGAACGCGAGATCACTGCTCGACTGCACGGTTCCAAGCGCTGCTTCTCTGCTTCACGCACGCTGCAAAGCAGCCCTTTTTTTTGGTTGTACCATGGGCTTAAGCAGATGTTTTGGTGCAAAGATGGAATTGTTTTTAAGTTATATGTCTACTAGAATTTTCACAAGTTGTGGAGAGTACATTATCATAAGTGACCAGTAACCTAATGAAACGAAGTGGATCCAGACAGTAACCTAGTCTAGGTGGCACGCGCACACGAGCACGCACAAATCGAAATTGTGTTACAAGTTGAGCAACTTGAAAAGTACTAATGCATGTGTTCCAAAATCACGTAGAGACATTAGCAAATAAAGCCAACACAATGCACACTCTCCACTCACTGCTTTACAATGGGGGAAAGCTTCGAAAAAAGTGGGCAAAAGTGTGCCATTCTTCTATTACACTCTTCAACTCACCGTGTGAACATGGTCAGTGGTTTAGCCCAAAGTGCTGACCATGACTAATGGATATCGATCCCAATTTGGTAGATTACCCAAGGTAAGCACATAGTCAGCAGGGCACATTATTGACATAACCATCACCGTCATCTAGATAAACGAAGCTTGCAAATTGCAACCCTACAATTTATTTTTATCCAGTCCAAAAGAAGGAATCAAAGAATGGCTCGTAGAGATGGTGTAAATCTAGCAATGAAGTCGGTGAAAACGGATTAAATAATATCCTTATCATATCTATATTCGTATTTTGTGCATGAATACGAATACGAATTCAAATATTCTCAAATATGAATATAAATAAAATATTGTAACGAGTATAAATTTGAATCAAATATCCATTCAATTCGATCGGATCCAGATATCCTTATAACTGATATAGCACGAAGATATTAATGATGTTTTATCCCTGTATAGCCATGCTTAATCATTCTAATTCATTTACTTCCCCTAAAGAAACACAAATTTACATTGAATTAAAAAAAACTTGTCTAACTAATTAGTCGTATTGCAGTAAAATATGTATATTGCTTCGCTGAATGTGGATACAGATACGAATAGTCCGAATAAGATAACATTTTGATGGTAGTAGTCTATACTATATTCGTATTCATATTTGTTATGTGAATTCAAATATAAATATGAATAGGAGAAATTATTGATCGAATGAAAAAAATACATACCGTATTTGTATTCTATCAAATACTGTAACCGAATAATACATATAGTCGTGTGATCGTCAAAACCGATTTGCAGGTTTTGCCCAGCATGCGGAAGGAACAAAATTCTCAGCGGTCCGGGATTTTAGTAATTCTACACGACATTGAAGTGGTGTCGACATTTTTCACATTGAAGTGGTGTCGACATTTTTCACTGAATATAAAAGCTTCAAGCGGTGCGGAGGTCAGCTAATGCAGCTGCACATGCAAGTGCCCCGTGCCCGCAGACGTCGTCTACACCAGATCTTAGCTGGGTACATGAGGTTCCTTCTTTCTTAGGGCAGTCCCAGTGCAGAAACCACTTAAATAGTTTCTATCTATGCTATGTTATATAGACACTATAGGACCGAAATGGCGACAGAGGGGGGTGAATGTCGCTCGCTTCAAAGTCGCCCCTGAGAAATCGAACACTGATTTTTCAAAAAGATGCAAAACAAAGCAACTCATAGAAAATTAAAATTAATTTTGCTGAAATCTGGAACGCATGCGATACTAAAAAATTCAGCATAAATCAGAGATTAACCAGTAAAAATTTCAGCTAAAAATAATGCCGTTTGATCTGCATGCAAAATGGTCAAAGATCAGCAAAAGAAAAAAAAGAACGTGACTTTTCATTCTTTGTGCTATTCAGCCAAAAGAAATAGCATGCAGTCTGCAGGATTCTTCAGACAACAAAAATGGCAGCAAACAAACAGCCCGACAGAAGCTCTGATCTTTGACTAAATCAAGGAAAATGAAAGGAAAGCTTATGATCTTTTTAGAGAGAAACACCAAGGGACTATTCCAAATACTTTTAGGACCTTAATCAACATGGAAACTAAGCAAGAACACAAGAATTTCAGAGATTAGCCAAGAACTGACAAAGTACAGAGACAACACTAAAAATCAAATTACTCCCCAATCTTTGATCCTTTGGCCATGAAACTTTGAGGATATATTAGCAATAGCCACATGACTCTCCAGACCAAATTTCATGCCATCTCTCCAAGGGAATCAAGAATTCCACCAAACCCTACAAATTGCAAAGGAAGAACAGGGGAAGCCAAATAGGAAAAACTGAAATCTAGAATGAGCTCTTGGGATTTTAATTGATCAAATGATCTTGTGGTACTATCCCATCATGGAGCAACCCATTTTAGCACTCTCCAGCAGCAATCAACAAGAAACACAAAATTTCAACAATCAAGCCAAAAGAGGAACGAAGAACAGAGAGGAGCACGAGACAGGAACTTCAGATTTCATTCATTGAATCAAAAGAGATACAGAGGAGTCCCGATACGCATGGACATTAGGACAAAGAAGTGATTACAAAACTCTCCACTCAATCCTCTCCTATCCCTCTCATCTTCCTAAGAGAATCAAGAACACCCACTACATGATTGTGGAGGGGATGAACACAGAGCACTACGAAGAGACAACCAGGGGACACTCTCTGTCTCTCCAACCACTCTCGCCCACTAAAGAGCAAAGGAAAAACCAACCTCCCAAAGCCTCTTTTGACTAGTGCTAACCCTAATTCCCTCGAAAATCCATGTGGAGGCATGCAGCCCTCTCCACCTATTTATAGTCCATGGCTAACGGGTCTCCACCCCGTTACGCCCGCTAAATCCAACGGAGCCCGCTCCCGCTTGTGCAGCCTTGCGAATTTCCCGATTCGCCCCTCCTGCACCTTCCGAGAAGCTTCCGCGCTCCTTGTCTCGCACGCCTCGCAACCACCTCGAGTCCACGTCGTCTTCGACACCTCCCGATCGTTTCGACCTCGGCGCCACTGCGCCTAGTCCAGTCCTCCGTGTCTCACCACGACTCCGCCTCGACGTCCTGCAGTCACACAGACATGAAACACGTCACATAGCACCGCTCGATACACGAAAGCGTAAATGTTATAAACACACCATACTTACACACACTGAAGTCCAAACCTGTCAAAATATCAGAATATGCATCCTAACCCGTTTGACCAGGAATGACCAAGTCCGACCGAGCCCGTCGCACCATGCAACGACTCGATTCCGAACCACTCAAACCAAACTCGACTCACCTAAACCACTGTCAATTACTCATCACATACATGGGATCACCACTACATGGTCTCTCAGACACTACTTTAGACACTATTATCTCCAATGCACCATGTCTATTTATAACCCAAGCAATTAATTAAGCTTCAAAATCTCTCTCTCCTCTCCACCAATCATAATTTTTCTCCATCTATCATGAAGATATCACCATCTCTCCAATGCAAAATTTGGTAGTGTCTATTGCATTGGTTTTCTCATAGAAACTAGGTCTTGCATTAGACCCAGTTTCTTCCTCTTTTTCTTCTCTCTCTTATTTAATATAGCGCCACATCATCTAAAACTCCTACATGGCAATCTAATTAATGCCATAGACACTATCCTACGTGGAGCACTGGGACTGCCCTTATGCTCTAATGTAATTCATGATTGTAACCCTGTGTTAAATGAGCAATAAAAAATTTCTCGAGTGCCTTAAAAAAAAAGAATGCTATGTCTCTCTGGTCCTGATCAATGCCTGCAACCATAATTCAGCATGTTTGGCGAGTCACTTCCAGTCAAAATTGTAGTGGCGACCAAAATAGAGTTCGTATATATAGATACCATTGCTTTCTTTCACTTGTTCCTCTTTCCCTCTCTTTTTTTTTCTTACATAAATGGCCGTGAATGCGCTGAGAGTATAATTTTGATTAGAGGAAAACACACTCTTTCTTGCTCTCTCTCTCTCGCCCTACTTGGAAGGTAGTTAGATTATTGGTAGAAGTATATACATTTTGGTCAAATTAGGTGCCACCCTACCCTTCACGTCAATCTTAACGGTGGGGGCTGCACTGAGTTGATTTTCTTTGGTTACTAGCCCAGTGTCCGTGAATTACAGTAAATTTCAAATAAATATAATATAAATTTTAAAATTAGTTTCATATATAATATGCATTTAATCAACAAATCATATAAAATCTTATCACAAGACACATGCATATGTAATCTAATTATCCGTAAAAGATCCTTTAGATAATATATGCATGCGTGTATGTATTTATTCACAAAAGATTCCACTAACTCAATGAGGTATAGAAGTAGATGGTAGAGTCACCGTCACCAATTTTTATAATTTTCCTTTGGTTAAAACTGAAGTCCCGATAAGTTGGAAATGACTTGACAATCCAACCACGTGACGTGAAATTAACAGTGTTGTGGCTACAGATCAAACAGAGAGATAGTAGTGGAGAGGTGGGAGTGTTCTGCCTTAGTCTCCCCCTCATCCTGGTATATATATTCATATGGGATATGCTTTTACAGTTATGTCCTTACATCCGTACCTCCCCATTAGGGGCACTTATGTTATTACACATGTTACTCTGGTTCTTATAACCTCCTAACAGCTCTTGAGGCTTAGGTGGGGCCACCCCACGACAGGAGCCTCTCATGGTGAAGGGCTTCACAGGCCGAAGCCATGTTGCCGAGTCCTTTGGCCCCCTCCGTCCCTGCGGCTGTGAATTTCTGCAAGCATGTGGTGGGAGCCCGAGTGCAGGATGGCGGCGCCTTGTTGCATCGGACACGCGCGCTCCGTCCCCTATCCTTCGACCGGGTGGCGGCGGAGGTGGCGCCTGGCGGGCGAGGCGCGCGCTCCGTCCCCTACCCTTCGAGCGGGTGGCGCGAGGCGGCGCCGGGTCGAAGACGCGCGCTCTCCGTCCCCTACCCTTGAAAGGGTGGCGCGAGGCCGGCGCCCGATCGAAATAGATCGCGCGCTCTCGTCCCCTACCCTTGAGCGGGTGGCGGCGGAGGCCGGCGCTAGCTCGGCCAAGCGCGCGCTCGTCCCCTACCCTTCGAGCGGGTGGCGCGGAGGCGCGCCCGGTCGAAAGACGCGCGCGCTCTCGTCCCCTACCCTTCGAGCGGGTGGCGGCGAGGCCGGCGCCTAGCTTGAAGCCGAGGCGCGCTCCGTCCCCTACCCTTGAGCGGGTGGCGGCGGAGGCGGCGCCTGGTCGGCGACGCGCGCGCTCCGTCCCCTACCCTTGAGCGGGTGGCGCGAGGCCGGCGCCTGGTCGGCAGACGCGCGCTCTCGTCCCCTACCCTTGAGCGGGTGGCGCGGAGGCCGGCGCCAGCTCGGCCGGCGCGCGCTCCGTCCCCTACCCTTGAGCGGGTGGCGGCGAGAGGCGCGCCAGCTCGGCCGAGGCACGCGCTCCGTACCATACCCTTGAGCGGGTGGCGCGAGGCCGGCGCCCGGTCGAAGTAGATGTGCGCGCTCTAGTCGGCAGTACGCGCGCACGCCGTCCCCACGCTAAGATTGGAGCTTGGCACCAATATTGTTGCGCTTCGGAGCTGTTGTGACCTTGCAGTCTGGTAGTGCACTTTTAATGGCGGCTGCAATCACGCCGACGCTGCCTTTGGCGAAGTCGGTGTCGCGTCGTGCAGTCTGCTATTCTGAAGGTGGGACACGTGGCGACTCACGACTGGTGCGTCGTGGGATGTGAGCGGTTGCGTGACCGCGGCCGTTCGCCTCTTCCCTAGGGAAGTTGGACGTGTGTTGAAGGCGTGTAGGCGTTGTGTGCTGCTTGGTCACCTACCCGGCACGACCCTCTAGGCCCCGGCGGTTCTTCTTTCCAAATCTTGGGCAGCCGAATCGCTGCGAGTTTGATTTGTCTGCTTCAAACCATACGAGAGGCGAGCGGCCTTTATAAGGTGCTAGTGTTGAGGTGGGGACACCTTTTCTTGCTTTACGCTGTGATCTGCCGCTTTGCTTCCACCCATGCTAATTGCGACGCCAGTTGCTCCTTTCCCTGCTTCTTCCTCCCGGGGGAAGTATGTTGGGCAGAACGGCCCCCGCGGGGACGGGTTCAGCCCATTCATATCTCGCCTGCTGCCGCCCTCCGCTCCTTGTAAGTCGCTCAGCACATTTTACGCGTGCTATTGTATCTGTGTGGTCTCCGCCTGGCTGACGCGATCTCCTGCGTAGTGGCTCGGCTAGAAGATGCGGAGTGCGCAGTTGCGGCGCTCCTCGGCCCGTACACTCTTAAGGAGCACCGGGCTCGCGAGGCCGCAGTCAAGGCGGCTAAGCAAGGCGGATGTCGCACTCGCAACGCTGTGGGCATTCTCGTGCCCGAACGCGCGTGCGGGGAGCTTCCACCGGAGTCCGGCGCGCGAGAGGGTGATAGCCCTGCGGGGGTGTTATCCTCGCGACGCCGGGCCCGTTCCCCGGCTGCCGTATGCGACCCGGCAGCTCCCTCGGCGGCTAGCACAGCTGATACGGGGCGTGCGACCGGCAGTGGGCCTGGCCACCCTGCTTGGGAGGAGCGCGCCGCCTCGGATCCCCCAGCACCTTCTGCCGACGCCCACGAGCCCGTGCTCGCGGCCATCGTTGAGGTGGAACTCGCCAACCCGGGGGGTGGCGTCGTTCCTGGCGAGAAAACCACGGTTGATGGTGCGTTATCAACCGCCGCGGCCGGCGAGGGCGCGCCCCCTACAAAGGAAACCGCGGGGGCGACGGTAACCGTAGCCGGTGTTGCCGCGGAAAAATCGCCTGTGCCGCCGCAGGCGAAGCGCCCCCGAACTCAGTCCCCGCCGCCAGCGAGGGGTCGATACGCCGTTGCGGGGCCTTGCTGCGGGATTACGGCGTCTGGCGCGGCCGAGAAGACCGCCTCACCGACCGCCGAGGCGCCTGCCTCCTCCTTGGCAGTCGAACCGGCGCCACTTCCTACCGCGACGAGGGGCGCAGGAGGTAGGCGTGAGTCCCTTTCCTCCCCTGACTTCGCGAGACTCTCTCCGATCTTCTCGCTCATTCTGCCAATATCAGGTGAGACGACGTCTCCCGTACGTGGCAAAGGATCGAGCAGCGGTGCCCCGCAGGTGTCCACTGCTGTTGACGTGGCCGTGACCTCGGCAAATCCCGGCGCGTTGGGGCCGAGGCTCGCTCGCTCGGACTTCCTCCCTCGCCCGGAGATATTTTGCGACCTCACCGCAGCCGCAGAGCGTGCCGACAACAGCCTCAACCGAGAGATGTTGTCGTCATGCGAGGGGGAACTCCTAGCGCTCGCGCTGCAGGCCTCCGAGATGAGGGTAAATATGTGCGCTTCAGCTTGTAAGGCACTGCTGGATGCCTGCTGATTTGTTGTTTTTGCTAGACGCTTGCCCTCAGCCGGTCGTTTGACGAGGCCCGCGTTCGGGAGCGGAGGGCTCTGGAAGGCAGCCTTCGTGAAGCAAACACTGCTCTCGCCGTGAAGGACGAAGAACTTCGCGCGCTGGAGGGCGCCATGGCGGCCGCACAACTCGAGGCCACAGAAGCCAAGTGCGCCGCGGCTGAGGAGCGCGCCTTCGCGTCGGCGGTCGCCGTCCTAGAAGGGGAGAACGCCCAGCTGGCGGAGTCTGCTGCCGAGAATAGCCTTGTCTTGGAAAATGCGTCCATGTCGGCGTGGCGGGCCATGGAGTCCCTGAACCAGGCCCTCCGAGATCTGTGCGTCAGGGTGCCGGACCCTACGCGCGGCCGAGGCCACGCCGAGACGCCGGTTGATCGAGGAGGGGGCCGGTGTTGCTCTTCGTGGTGCCAGATTGTTTGGCGAGCACTGCGGCTATCTTGGTGCGTGCTTAGCCCTCGCTCTGCTTCACACTCGTGGGTGTAGACATACCCATGAGCTAGCGAATCCTCAACTGGATCCTCCCGGCCGGCCAGAGGTCATGTCGGACGCCATCCGGTCCATCGGGCCTAACCTGCAGAACTTCCACCAACGGATCTGGGGCCGCTTCGGGGAAGGTGCGGCGAGGGTCACCGTGCAGCAGACGCTGCCCGGGGAGGGGGATCTCCTCCAGTGGCTCGAAAGGGTCCTTCAGCGTCGCGGCGACGACGGCACGGGTTCATCCGCACCGCGCCAAGGCTGAGCGGTTGGTCGGGTAGGGCAGGGGGGTGATGTACTGGTTCTGACGCTTGTAGCCATGTAGCCCCTTTGCTTTTGCAATGGAACCAAATAGTACCTTATTCTTGGTATTATCTGCCGCCGAACGCGAAGGGAAGAAGACCTCCGCACCTTGTTTATACTCCGTAGAGCGCGTAGGGAGGGCCTCCGCGTCTTATTCAAAGTCCATGGACTGACGCGTGCGAAGGCGAACCTCGACGCTACGGCTTCCTTTATAGTCCGGAGACTCGCGCGTGCGGAGGCGGACCTCAACGCTACGTCTTATTTAAAGTCCGTAGACTGGTGCGTGCGGAGGCGGACCTCGACGCTACGACTTCCTTTATAGTCCGGAGACTCATGCGTGCGGAAGCGGACCTCAACGCTACGTCTTATTTAAAGTCCGTAGACTGGTGCGTGCGGAGGCGGACCTCGACGCTACGACTTCCTTTATAGTCCGAAGACTCGCGCGTGCGGAGGCGGACCTCAACGCTACGTCTTATTTAAAGTCCGTAGACTGGTGCGTGCGAGGGCGTCCCCCCGTTGCGTCTTATTTAGAGTCCGTAGACTAGTGCGTGCGGAGGCGGATCTCGACGCTACGTCTTATTTAAAGTCCGTAGACTAGTGCGTGCGGAGGCGGACCTCGACGCTACGTCTTATTTAAAGTCCGTAGACTAGTGCGTGCGGAGGCGGACCTCGACGCTACGTCTTATTTAAAGTCCGTAGACTAGTGCGTGCGGCGGACCTCGGCGCTACGTCTTATTTAAAGTCCGTAGGCGAGTGCGTGCGGGGCGGACCTCGGCGCTCGTCTTCCTTTATAGTCCGAGACTTCGCGCGTGCGAGGCGGACCTCGACACTCGTCTTATTTAAAGTCCGCGGATGGTGCGCGCGCGGCGGACCTCGGCGCTCGTCTTCCTTTATAGTCCGGAGACTCGCGCGTGCGGAGGCGGACCTCGACGCTACGTCTTATTTAAAGTCCACGAACTGGTGCGTGCGGAGGCGGACCTCGACGCTACGTCTTCCTTTATAGTCCGGAGACTCGCGCGTGCGGAGGCGGACCTCGACGCTACGTCTTATTTAAAGTCCGCGGACTTTGTTACGCTTCAGCGGGCGAGGATGCTGGGAACAAAGCAACCTTTATTGAACTCCCGTTTGCGCGGCGAGCATCGCATAACAAAGGGTGGTGGCTCACGCTTGCTGTCCCGCTTCTAGGCGTAATACCGCCGCAACTTTGTCGCGTTCCATGTGTGCCGGAGGGCTTGTCCTCGGCGTGGCGGCGGTATGCCCCGCCGGCAATGACTCCATCACGATGTATGAGCCTTCCCACTTGGACTCCAGCTTGCGGCGGTCTCGCTGGAGCGCCACTCGAGGCGAGATCTCGTGCTTGAACCCCGCGGGCATATAGAGCGGTCCCGAGTACGCATTGTCTGCCGCGCATACTTCTCGACATGGTGGGCTGCGTCTGCCCGTATCCCATCGAGGAGGTCCAAGGACACACGGCGCTCCTCTTGAGGTGCTTGGACGAGGACCCTCCGCGAGCCGGCCTTGATTTCCTCGGGCGTCACCGCTTCGTCACCGAAAAGGAGCTTGAACGGCGTGAATCCCGTTGGGCGCGTTACCGTTGTGCGAAGCGACCAGAGGACGCCGTGAAGCTTCGCTGCCACTTGCCCTTGTAATCCGACCAGCGCTTTTGATGGCGGCGGAGATGGCGCCATTCGCCTGTTCGACCGCCCGTTGGGTGGGGATGCCCTGCGAGGCGAATCGGAGGTGATGCCCATCTTTGTCACAATAGTCCTTGAAGAGGTGGCGTCGAGCGCGAGCCATTGTCGGCCGTGAGCTCCGGCACGCCGGTGACATATGATGTTCGCGGAGGAAGCGCCATGCGGCGCGAAGTTACTTTGGCGAGCGGCGCCTCAGACCATCGGAGAAATACTCTGCGCGACTACCACGAACCGGAGGTCCCCTGGAGCTCGGGCAAGTGGGCCTACTATGTCGAGGCCCCAACGTGCTAGTGGCCACACCGGGGGAATGGGATTGAGGCTAGTCGGGGGCATGTGGATGATACGCGCCATCCACTGGCACCCTTGGCACCGACGGACGAGGTTCTGTGCGTCGGTGATGGCGATTGGCGATAAAGCCTTGCACAACGCCTGGCGACTAATGACCTCGGTGCGGTGGGACCCGCTGCGCCGCGTGGATCTCCGCAAGGAGCTCCTTTCCCCCTCGCCGAGAGGCGCCACAGGAGCGGTGCGCAAACCCCTCTCTTGTAGAATATCCCTTCAAATACCTAGAAGGACCTTGCGCGGTGCTTTGCAAGCGCCGGCTTCAGCGAGTCCTCCGGCTCAGCGATGCCTTGCAAGAAATTGAAGATGGGTTCGCCAATCGCTGGCGGTCAATGCGGTGGGCGAGTGCGCGTCGGTTGTCTGCGCGATGGCGCTGCACTAATATCTCGTAAACGCCCCTCGGGAGGGGCAACTGGTGGCCGCCTTAGCGAGGGCGTCCGCCTGCTCGTTTTCAGCGCGGGGGATGGCCTTAACGGTGACGCCCAAAAAGTGCCTTTCCCTCGCCCTCACCGCCGCGGTACTTGGCCAACTCGGGGTCCTTGGCTTGATATGACTTGTCCACATGACCGCCACCAAGCGCGAGTCGGTGCGGACTAGCACCCGTCTCGCGTCGACTGCCTTGAGCCGCCGGGCCAAAGAGCGGTGCCTCGTATTCAGCCGTGTTGTTGGTGGCGGGAAGGCAAGGCGCGCGAGTACACAACAAGCGCCGCCGGGCGTGACGATCACCGCACCTACGCCCGCGCCGGCGACGCCGTAAGCTCCGTCGATTGTGAGCGTCCAGACGGGGTCGTCGTGCGCCTGGACGGGTTGGGCCGACGGGGTCCATTCGGCGAGAAAATCCGCAAGGACTTGGGATTTGATTGCCGTTCGCGAAGCATACGTCAAGGAGAAGGGAGCGAGCTCGGCAGCCCATTTGCCGATGCGCCCCGTGGACTCCTTGTTGTGTAGCATCTCTGCCAGTGGGAATGAGGAAGGCACTGTAATCGGGTGGGCCAGAAAGTAATGCCGAAGCTTCCTGGAGGCCATGACCAGCGCGTAGGCGAGCTTCTCAAGCTCCGTGTATCTTGTCTTGGCGCCTTGGAGGGCTTCGGAGACAAAGTAGACGGGCCGCTGCGTGGCGCCTTCCTCTAAGACGAGGACGGCGCCGATCGCGGTGGTCGACGCGCCGAGATAGAGCGGGAGGAGCCTCGTGCTTTGGGCGACCAGCGTGGGAGGCCGGCCAGTGCTCCTTGAGCTCGTTGAAGGCCTTCGCGCAATCTCCGTCCCAACGAAATCCATCACACCGCGGGCGTCTTGAAAAATGGCAAGCCCCGCTCGCCGCCACGGATAGGAAGCGGCTTAGTGTTTGCCATGCGGCCCGCCACCTCTGGACCTCCTCGTTGTCTTGGGCAGCTCCATACCCGTGATGGCGTCTACTTTGTCGGGGTTCGCTGGATGCCCGTCCGGACACGAGGAAACCTAGGAGTTTGCCCGCCGCACTCAAGACACATTTGTCGGGGTTGAGCTTGATGCCCGCCTTCCGAGGTTGTCGAAGGTCTCCGGAGGTCCCGCCATGCGGGGCAAGCTGCCGAAGTTTGACCACCACGTCATCGGCGTAAGCTTCGACGTTCCCGAGCCGGGCGGCGAGGGCAATAGCGACGAGACGGGTGAAGGTAGCGCCTGCGTTCTTCAAGCCAAAGGGCATTCTGACGAAGCAGAACGTCCCAAGCGGTGTGATGAAACTGATCTTCTCCTCGTCGTCTTCGGCCATGTAAACCTGGTGGTAGCCGGAATAGGCGTCCAGGAAACTCATGAGTTCGCACCCAGCAGTGGCGTCGACCAGCTGATCGACGCGCGGCAAGGGGTAATTGTCCTTCGGGCATGCCTTGTTGAGCGCCGTGAAGTCGATGCACATGCGCCAGGCCCCGCTGGCCTTTTTGACTAGCACCGGGTTAGAGAGCCACTCTGGATGGTGGACCTCGCGAATGACCCCGGCGCGAAGAAGCTTCGCCACCTGCTTTTGGCGCTGCTGCCGATCCATCGACATACGCCAAGCCTTTGCTTGACCGGCTTGGCGTCGGGCGGGCCGCCAGCGATGCTCGATTCTTGCTCGGTCGCCCTTGATGTCCTCCGGGACCATGCGAAAATGTCAATATTGTTCAAGCACTCGGAGCGGATCCGTTCGACCCGGTGGGAGCCCTCGCCAATGGACACAACCGCCCCCGCTGGAGCGGCACCTTCTTGACTCCGCCTTCGGGCCGAGGCTTGGGCGTCCACCCGGGGGCGGAGGTCCCATCGCTGAGCGCGCCGGAGAGGGCATGCACCGGGCAATGCGGAACGCGGCTGCCGCGTTCGGCACGCATGGCCAAGTCCTGGTCGCCGAAGACGGTGATAACACCCTCCGGGCCCGGGAGCTTTACACACAAAAACGCGTGGTGCGGGATCGCCTCGAAAGAGTTGATGGCGGGTCGCCCCAGTATGGCGTTGTAGGGGTGTGGGATATCTACGACGTCGAAGGTGACATGCTCGGTCCGGATGTTACCTTTGTTGCCCTCCTGACAGAAAGTGACCGGAAGGGACACGTGCCCCAAGGCCTGCAGCGGTTGACCCCCGAAGCCTTGAAGTGGAGCTCCTGGCTGCTCTAGCCGGCTTCGAGGGATCCCCATACGTTCGAGGGCCTCTGCGAACAAGATATTCGCGGAGCTTCCCCCGTCGACAAGGACGCGCCTGACGTCACAACTTGCTATGTGGGTTTGGATGACTAGAGGGTCTTGGTGAGGGTACTCCACACCCCTGGCGTCGTTCAAGTCGAAGGTGATATTGCGGGGCGGCATCCATAATTGCGGCTGTTCCCCGGGGGCCCTTGAGGAGGAGCCTCCGGTGATGACGCTGACGGTGCGATGCTGCGCGCCCTTCGTTGCGGTGGCCCGTATGGGGCTACCCCCTAGGTGCCCCACGTGGGCTCCGGCGGGGGGCCGAGGAGGCAAAGCCCGAGATCCGGCCGTCGCCCTCCGCAGCTCCATAACTGCGGTGCATGCCCTTGTGTAATGATCACCGTAGCCGTGTACCTCGCACCACTTGCCATAGTGTAGGAGCTCTTGTTCTGCATGGGGTTGGCCGCCGCAATCAAGCCCGCCTTCCGGTCCCCGGTCTCCCCTCCCTGAGGCGGGGTCGGGTCCTTGGCGGACGCTCTCGGTGTCGAGGACATGATGGGCCGCTGCGACTGCGTGGCCGGGCGCGCCGAGGTTTATGCTCGCTCCTTGAAGAGCCTTCCTGCACCCGTATCGCTGCCTCGGGAGGGCCTCCTCGGGGCTCTCGGCCGCGATCTGCCGAGAGGACCACCCGCCCCCACTTCGCGCGGGGGGCGGTCCTCATGGGCGAGGTCGAGGGCGGTAGTGCTGCGTCTTCGCGCATCTTCCTCCGCCCGCGCATACTCGTCCATTTTGTCGAAGAGCTTGGCGACTGTCTTGATTGGCCTCCGCGCGTTGTACTCGGCCATCGGGCCCGGACGAAGGCCCTGTATGGCTGCATTAACGACGGCGGTTTCATTAATGTCTTTCACCTGGCCTCGAATCTTGGCGAAGCGCTTGAGGTAGTCCCGGAGCTTCTCCGAGGGTCTTTGCTTCGTAGCGAAGAGTTGGTCCGCATCGACTCGTTCGACATAGTTTCCTTGGAAGTTGCTGTGAAGACGGTCACGAAGCTTCTCCCACGCGTAGATGGAGCCCGGCTCTATGGTAAAAAACCAAGAGAGCGCCACTCCGTGCAGCGCGAGGGGGAGTCCCTTTGCCTTCGTGGTGTCGTCTCCGCCCGCGGCCTCGATCGCAGTTTCGCACACGCGTATGAACTCACGAGGGTCCGTGTCGCCTTTGTACGGGTTGGTGACGCTAGGGAACTTGAAATCTTCGGGCCACGCCGCCTGCTGCAGCCCCGCCGAAAGCGGGGACTCGGATCTGGCGTCTCGCGCAGCGCGGCTAGACGTGGGGGCTTCGCGATCGCCCGCCTCCGGCGTGGGCTCGGCGCGACATCGGGCGCGCTTTGCTGCTCGAGCCTCTTGCATATGTCGGACGGCTCCGCGAAGGTCCCCTAGCTCCCGCTGGAACGCGTTGAGGGCCGCCAACAGGGCGTCTTCCACCGCAGGTGCTGTCGGGGCCGCCGGAACACCCAGCGGACGGGTCGGTGCGGGGACCCTCGCCGTACGATCCCCGGATTCGCCGGATGCTTTGTTGCGGCTACCCCCGGCCGTCGGATCCGCGCTGCCGGCGAGGGCTGTCGTTGCAGTGCCAGCGACGGGGTTGGATGGCGTTGCAGCGGCGCTGGCGGGGTCGGTCGTTGTAGCGCGAGCGTCGACGCCCGCGACCACCGCGCCTACGCCGCCGCCAGCTCCTTCGGCGGCCGATGCCGAAGCCCTGGTACTCACGCGCCGCTCCGACCCAGCCGTCTTCTTTCCCTTCGCCGCCGCTGACGAAGCTTTTTTCGGTGCCATCCTTCTTCGGTCTTTAGGCTTGCTCCTGTCCTCCCCACGGACGGCGCCAACTGTTGTGGCTACAGACCAAACAGAGAGAGAGATGGTAGTGGAGAGGTGGGAGTGTTCTGCCTTAGCCTCCCCCTCATCCTGGTATATATATTCATATGGGATGTGCTTTTACAGTTATGCCCTTACATCCGTACCTTCCCATTAGGGGCACTTATGTCATTACACATGTTACTCTGGTTCTTATAACCTCCTAACAGGCCTGCTGGGCTTAGGTGGGGGCCACCCCTACGACAAACAGGTTCGTCATTTTCTCGTCCTTACACTATTGGCGTGACACAGAAGCTTCAAAACATATTTGTACACACGTACCGCACCTCGTTGCAGCTTTGGGGACGCACGCGAGGATGGAACCGTTGCTCGGCGTCACCGTAGCCCGCCCGAGCGGAACCAGGCAGGTGGTAGCGTGCCCGCGGGTGCGGAACGTAAGTAGTAACTAGCCGTCCACCCACTGCCACTGGTCCTCGATCCTGCCAGCCAGCTTCGAACGATTTTGGTTTCTGATTTGTTAAGCTAAAATCTACTTAAAATATATCGATTTTTATTTTTAGTTTTTTTAGCTTTTGGTTTTTTATTTTTCATATGTATTGTCCGTTGAGATATAACGGTGTTTTTATTTTTTTATTGTTCTTTAGCTGAATGACTCAATAAAATCTAACAGTCGTTACGGTACAATTTTAGCTAACAAACCAAAAACCATAATAAAAAACCACAGCTGACAGGTTGGAGCGGCGTCCATAAAACATCGGGCCGGCGCGCACGTTCTCCACGCAGCCTTGTGCATGTATGGGTTAGAATTGAGAGCTAGAGTGCGTTGAGGCCCTGTTCTTTTTAGCTTCTCAAAGCTGCTTTTCGGCTTTTCTACAGTAATTAACTTTTAAATGAAGTATCTTTTTAAGATAGAGTCTACTAGTTAATTGTAGTACATGTTTTACCGACTTCATTTATATTGGCAAAAACCGTACGTAAATTTCTGTTACTCTGTAATCTCTCATACAAATAACCCAAAACTACAAACTACAGCCAAAAATCACAAGTCACAGCCAAAAAGTTCAGACCCTTAGACTTTGAGAGGACTGGAAGCCTCCCCGCTAGGCTGCTGCGTACGTAATTTCACGTGTCAGGATGACTAAAGCATGCAGTACCGACGGCCCTCAGATTATCGGCAAAATCAAAGACTCCTTTCTTTCTTTAATTATCAGTCATGACGTTTTCTTTATAAAGGACCATCTATGTCTAGGTACAAAGATCTCATAGGGCAATTGAAAGTCAAGCAACTTATGCATGAACTCTTATGTATATAGAGAAAAAGAAATAGAAAAAACAAAATAAGCACGCCTTGGCAGTGACCGTGCCCCTTTAATTTGTGGCTTAAAGGCCGTGTCTGCATCTTTGACACCCTCTCAGGAGTCAAGCCACGATTGCCTGCATGTACTTGCAATGCAACACCAAAGCTAGCAGCGCGAGAATTGAGCCTAGGTGCGCACCCCTGAGAACTTGTCTGCGATTAAGCGCTCGCGCGCGCTAGAAGGCCGCCGCCCTGTCCTTGACGACGACGTCTTCGACGTCCCTCCTCATGAGCTTCTCCTCCTGCTGCCTCCTGCAGAAGACCACCCACGCGTTCACCTCGAGCGCCACGCAGCCGCCGATGAGCGACGCGAGCGCCATGCAGTAGCCGAGCTTCCAGTAGGACGCGCCCAGCCCCATGACCTCGAACCCCTGGAACACGTTCACCACCCCGACCACCACGCACCCGTACCCCACCAGGTGGTGGTACGACTTCCAGTACTTGCGGTACCGGTTCGTCGTCTTCGGCCGGAAGAACATCGCCAGCGTCTGCAGGCTCCCCGCCGTCGCCGCCGCGATGCCCAACCCGCGGTGCAGCTTGTAGGTCACCCCAGCGACTCCGACCCCATCACCATCCCCAGCGAGAACCCGGCCGCGCCCAGGTGTACCCCGTCGCCTGCATTGCCGCGTGCGCGTAGAACCACGCCGGCCCCGTGGACGCGCACGGGCGGAGGTACCGCGCCACCGCCGCGCCGAGCGGGAGGATGAGGCCCCACGAGAGGGCGTTCAGGGACCCGTGCGTCCACTGCAGCGCGGCAGAGGTGGTGGGTGAGGCCTCCGTGGCGGTGGTGAGGATGTCGACGGTGGCGTGCGACGCGAGGTCGGAGGCGTCGGTGGGGTGGATGGTCGGGGAGTAGCCCTGCACGTAGAGCCCGCGGTTCCACACGAAGTGGAGCTTTGTGCGGTTCGGGGAGAGCCGGATGGTGGCGGTGATGGTCACGGACGCGCCGTCGCGGACGGTGCGGGCGGGGGCGATGAGGGAGGCGGAGGAGGCGAGCAGCGGGATGTCCAGCGGCCGGGACACGAGAGGCGAGGCCTGGAGCTTGACGTCGGGGGAGAGGAGGAACGGGAGCGCGAGCAGCGCGCCGGTGGACGGGTCAGAGAACGACGCGAGCACGCGCGCCCCGGCCATGGCCGGCGCGTCCGGGTTGACGCCCCAGGCCACCCATCCGGACGGCGAGATGAAGGAGCCCGTGAACGCCGCGTCCAGCGTCGCGTTGCGCGCGTCGTACGTCCACGCCAGCGTCGCGCCCTGCGTCGGCAGGGCGATGCACTTGGCGTTCGTCTTGACCGGCGTCGACGCCTTGCACGGCCCGGGCGCCCCGGCCGCCACGCCGGCCGGAAGGGCAACGACGACGAGCAGTAGCAAACCGAGGAGACGAGTACTCCTCGTATGGCAGCGTTTCCCCCGCATTGTCGCGTCTTGTGAGCTGTGTCGTACGAGGAGTGGTGCGAAGCTAGCCACTACTAGCTAAAAGCGTGGTGGTGCGCCACGTTTTAGCGTGTGGTGCGCCACGTTTTGTGCGCGTAAGTGGGGTTTTAGTGGGGCGTTTCGGAGAGTGAGAACGAGGGAGTGTGACGATGGCGGTGATCTGTGCGTTCGTTGGTTGTGTTTTTGTTTTGATGGGTTCTTAGCTTTGAAGGCAAGGAAAAGGCTCCAAAAAGAAGGCTATATATGCTGCGATCTGTGTGGTGCCGACCTTTGGCCCCATTCTTGCACCGAGCTATTGGATTAGATTGGCACTAGTAGCAGGTGTAAAAGGTAGTGACTGAAATAGCTACAAAATTCCAGCTACACATTCAGATACATATGCTTGTTAGTTGTTACATACTCTGGACAGCTTTATTGAATGAATCTGAAAGGAGTACTGTAGGGCCAAACAAGTAACAGAGGAGGAGGAATAGTCTTTAAATTTTCCCCGAGTATTCATTTAACCCTTTTTTCCGATAGCTACAAAGCTATAAATATTAGGGTTCAAATCCCACTTGAAAACCGAAGAAACAGAGTCAAACACAGCAGGAAAAACAACGTAGTCGAAAGCTGACAACGTGGTCGAAAGCTGGCAACGTGGTCGTAATTCGACTGCCAGTCGGAAGTTCAAAGAGGTCAAAAATCGACTACCGAACAAAAATCACTGTAGTTGAGAACCGACAGTACATCGGAAACCAGTGTAGTCGGAAATCGCCTCTCACGGTCGACAAACAGGGAACGGTCAAAAACCAACGTAGTCGATACCCACCGAGACCAAAACCCAACGTGATAAAAAACAATGTGGTCGAACGCCAACTAGTGGTCGAACAACCAACGTGGTTGTAACCAGTGGTGATCAACGTAGTTGTAACCAACGTGCTCGTAAGCCCACGAGTGATCGAACAACCAATGTGATCAGAACCAGTCAGCAACCAAAGTGATCAACGTGGTCGTAACCAACGTGGCCATAAAGCCAACGAGTGGTCGAACAACCAATGTGACCAAAACCAGTAGGCAACCAAAATAATCAATGTGGTCGTAAGCCAATGAGTGATCTGCGATTGGCATGGTCGATTCAGTTTAAGAGCAAACCAGTAAGTGGTCGAAAATCATACGCGGTAGGGAAAACACAAAGAGGTCAGAAGACTGAGCAAGGTCGAAACCGATGCGATGCAATCTGGAATTTGACTGTGGTCAAAACCAATGTGGTCATAAATCCGGTCGACGGTCCAGACAGCCGCACTGACTATTTCAGTTCTGATTCAAAACGAAAATAGATGGAACTTTTGATCCGTAGACCCAAATGATGTGACACTTTGTAGATATCATCTCTAGAGAATTGTGAACATATTTCAACAAACGATCATAAAAAATCATGGCAAAAAGATGAGATCTTTTTCAGTTTATTGGAAGGTCACATCAAAATCGAGTCAAAATCAAAATTGGTGAATAAAACTAGCTTGTGGGTGGATGATGACCAAATGAGCCTAGATGTATTCCCACATGTCACAACAAGTTAAAACACCAAAGAAATTGATGCAAAAACCTTTGGATCAAGAAATTATATTTTGAGGCCAAATCAAGAGCAAATTAAGAGCAAAACAACCAAATCAAGATGAATCATTGGAAATATGCAAAGATTGATGTATTACTCATTTGAGAAGGTTGAGTTTGTAGCCACTCCATTTTGGAGGACAAAGAGCACACCATGTACTCCACTCTCAAAACCTTAATCCTAAACAAGAAAGCACATGAAAGAGGGGTGGGATGGTTAACCCTATATATCTCCATTCCAACCCTTTTTATAGGTGGGCAACCAACCATCTACCCCAAAATGGATCTTATCAACTATTACAATGGGAAAACTCGTTAACTCCCCACATATGGGTTTTACTCACTCAATGTCACTTATGCACGTTTTTTAAAGCGCATAAGTGTGCATCCGCTAAATCCTTAGCTTTGATCTGTCTTGATCAAACCAGCTCCATCTTGAGCTAAACCACTTTCTAACGCATCGCCCATGCACCGCAATTTTGATCCAAGATGGTTTTCGGTATTTTGGTCAAAATACCGAAATGCCCCTTTGTTGACCTGGTCATCACCATCCTTTGCAAGCAATCACCATGCTTATCACGTGTAGGTGCACCACTAGCTTGCTACGTGCCACCAAGTCTCTTCCATCCCGATTCCACCGAACCATGGCTCACTTAGCCCATGCAAACCACTTGGCGTCATCCCGCCATTTGAACTCACCTTCAATATTCCTGCCTTTCTTGTGCCATGCTTGAACTCACCGTCTCGCCCGGTATTCTTGATCGTTATGGGTTTCAACTCCGCCATAAGCCTAACCCCGATCACCGCTGTTGATCACAGTTAACTCCAAGCAAATCTGCATATCCAAAGACAAATAATTCGTTTTCAAACATAAGTTTTTCATAACTTGAGCTACATTAGCTAAAACATGCATCATACAATCTTAATCCAATAACTTAGGTCAACCTAAGTAAATCTATGATTTAAATATCAAATCCTTAATTTCTGCCCAAATTAATCATGATAGAGAGTAATCTTTACAAAGCTAATTGATCACTCTATAAATATTATAATAGTTTATCACAATATTGGCCCTAATCAATTCAGCTTAAGCTTCTGGCTTCCGGCTTATTTTTCACTATTCACAAATTTCGTCTTTTTCTGAATTTTTGGCTTTTTTGTGCTTTTTTGCTGGTTCTTTTTTCCCGTATTTGTTTGTATTATACGTAATAGGCTAACATATTTTTAAAATTTTTAAATTTTTTAAATTTAATTATGCTAAATAAGCCTCTGTCAGCTACATTGTATTTTTCAGTCAGCTACAGTGCTTTCAGCTATAAGCCAAAAAAAAAAGCCCAACTGATCACCACCTTAATCTGGACTATCTCACATGATGGTTCAAGTACATTAAAGCTGGGCCTGGGCTATAGTTAGCGTGCATATGCCTGCAGCTACACCTTCGGAGTTGCAGTGTACTGATCGGCTAGCAACTGATTAATGATGTTATTCACTAGTTTTAGGTGTGCCGTGAGCCCAACAGAGGACTAACCTATTGCAAAATGGAAGATTCGGTGGGCGCGATCGATCGAGAGGCCTCTCACTCACGGCGTGGTGATGTGATGTGATTGATTCGATCGGCCGGAGAATGTTCCTTGTGAACTTTAGTGAGTCGCATTGTAGTTATGATGGTGATTATGATGGTCCTTGTTATTGCCTTCGAAGGCACGGCTACGACGAGAATTGTGAGATTTTGGTTAGGAAAGTGGCGAAACTGATGCAGGATCGAAGAAAGTAGCATGGGCGAGTTTTTTATAGCTATAATTTATAGTTTTTTATCTTTAACATAAGTTTTTGTGTGAATAAACTGAATGCCGATAAACCGTTTAAAAAAGTTATTCCAATAAACTGCTTCGAAATAGCGATGAAGAAGCTGTTTTATTTATTTATTTATTTATTTTAAAAAAGTTATAAACTATAAGCCATAAATTGAAAAAGAGTTGTAGGAAAGCGAGTGAACTATATTTGTTCCTTAGAAGGATTAGTGCAGTGTCACGTAGGCGTGCTTCACTAGTTGACTATAGTTGCATTGTGCAACGCATGTAAGGCAGGAAGGAGCTCATGATATAACAATTTTACATCTGAAGAAACATGCAAAACACAAAAATAATAGGCCAAGCAAGTTACTATTCAGTCTATTCTGATGGTACAAACAAAAACAGAGTGGTAAATAACTTAGCAGTGGCATCTTCCAATGGTATTAAAGTGAACTGTTACATTTTAGTGTTATTTTTTTAAAGACTCGTGACCTTTTGATGGTATAGAACCATTATGCATTATTAAAAGTATATTGATGGTTTAAAATCAAATCAAATATGAAACCTGCAGGAGATCCATCTCTCTCGTGGATGAACATTGGCCCACAACAGCTCTGAACATATCGCGTTCCTGATGTTGGTTTCGTACCCTTGATATAGCATGTGCTACTCGCCACCTGAATACCTCATAATCAGCAGGTCATGACTAATGCATATCCTGTTCTCTGGTGTAGACGCTACGGTATCAGTTCTCTCCAACATCATAATATATCTTGTTCCTATCAATTTTCTTCTGAACTTGCATTAGCACAATATGGCTAACCTTCTACTGCTGCTAGTTAGCATGCATGAACACAGTTCCTTTTCTTTTTCGGAAAGGGCATGAACTGTACTTTTGCTGTGCTATACAGGCTGTACTAGTTGGGCTAGTTCTTGTCAAGCTAAACAAATTGCGCTTGTTTACAACTTGTCATGGCTCTATTTATCGACCTAACTATTCACATTTTGTACGGCAAATGGACTCATCCCTTCATCTCCATTTCGCCTTCCCCATCCTCCCCATGACAATATGCACTAGGTTGCGTCCATCTGGCCAAGTTGAAAATAACGTGGTCGAATCAACGTAGTCGAAATAATGTGGTTGAAATAACGTGGTCGAAATAGCGGGGTTGTCCAACGTGGTCAAAACATAGTGATCGACCAACGTCGTCGAAACATCGTGGTTGAACTAACTTGATCGAACATTGTGATCGAAACGTCATGGTCGAACATCGTGATCGGATCCGCATAGAAGGCATCATTATAGCATGCATATATAGAAAATAGGTGCAACTTTTTTTATCATCACACATATATTTCCATGACGAGGTATCCAAATGTATATATAGATCTCAAGACATTTATATTGCAGCTACATATAGGCTACGCAATAATCTAGTTGCAGCGCCCTAGCCGAAGCGTCGTGGTGGAAAGGCCATGGTTGAAGTTGAAGCCATGGTTAAAGTCGAAGTTGTGTTCTAGGCACCGTGGTCTCGGCGTTGTGGTCGGGGGTCGAAGCCATGGTCGAAGAGGGCCATGGTTGAAGTTGAGTTTGTGGTCAAAGTCGACGCCGTGGTCGACATCGAAGCAGTGGTCGAAGGGACGTGATCAAAGTCGAGGGCGTGGTCGAAGTCAAGGGCGTGGTCGAAGTCGAAGGGACGTGATCGAAGGGGGATGTTGTTGAAGTCAAGGCTGTGGTCGAAGGGGGCCATGGTCAAAGTCGAGGTTGTGGCCGAAGTCGAGGCCATGGTTGAAGGGGGTTGTGCTCAAAGGGGGTCGTGGTCGAATTATATAATTGAAGTGATCAAATCTACATTTTTTTGCTGTGCGTCTTAGCTTACACATTCAAGCAAAATCTATATAAGGTAGCACAGTAGATGCCTCGACTGTTTACTGCAGCTAAATAAAAGGAAACATATGTAATCACTGAATGGAAAACAATATACCTGGCTGGCTGATATGCACTCATTGTCAAAGAAAAAGCATATGAACACCTGGTACTGCTGCTTACAGCTGTAATATTTAGCTTCTTAAATCTTCAAGGTAGCAATCTAGGGCAGGGAAAATTGTAGAAAGTAATTTGTAAAGCAAACACCTGGAAGGCTTTGGATGTAGTAACTACCTCATAACAATTCTATAACAAGCTATGGTAAATATCCATACTTGGTAAATCTAGGGCACCCTTTTCACCTCAAGGACGTCAAAGGCTGTATAAGTTAGCACAGTAGATTCTGCGACTGTTAACTGCAGCTAAATAAAAGGAAACATACGTAATCAAAGAATGGAAAACAATGTACCTGGCTGGCTGCTATGCACTTATTATCAAAGGAAAAGCATATGAACACCTGGCATTGCTACCTATAGGTGTAATATGTAGCTTGCTAAATCCTCAAGCCCAATGCCTCAATAAACAACACATAATGGATCTCTCTCAAAATCAAATTAAAGCAATATCATCATAACGAATTTAGGATAGTGATCAAGCTAAACAAGAAGTTTTGGCAGTAGGTAGTTTAGACTGCACAATCTAGCAAATGCTAAATATCGATTGCCATTGAAAACATATGCAAACCAAAGAACCTTGACACTACAACAAAATGAACATATTAAGACGTTTTGTTTAAGACGCTTTGAATCATGTCTCTTTTTTTAGAACCACAATTGAAATAGAGACGCAGTTTAAGACGCTCTAAAGGGTTGCACGCTATTAAATTCTATTAAAACGGTTGCTGAGACGTTTTGAAGTACGTCTCATGTATAGAGACGAAATTTTAGATGTCTTATTTATCATTTGAGACGTCTTATCTATTATCTCCATATAAGAATATTAAAAAAAACAAAATGGTGTAAGTAACGGTATATATATAAAACATAAAAAATATCAATCTCAAAGTTCGAACTCACAACCTAAGACTTTTCTTTCGCTTTTGTCCAGTGGTGAAAACATAAAAAATATCAATCCTGTGGTTCGAACTCTCAACCTAAGGTTTAGACTGCTTCACGTATTAACAGGCGGAATTGGGCCCCGGGAAGGTGGGCTTTAACCGGTATAAAAATATATGTAGTATATAGTTTAGGTAATTTGAGTCCAGCTCGAGATAATATTGGTAAGATTCAACCCAGGTCCGTAACGTATTTTATGCTGGCCGTCACTTCTCTCGCGACTCGCGCGCGCTCGGCCACGACTTGATCTTCAATACGTATTTTCTTGCATTGCCGCTGCGCTCGATGCGGCCCATTTGCGCGACCGCGACTCGGCGAACCCGACGGCTCCATCTTCGGCTCCGCCTCGGCCCATTGCTTGTCGCCTCTTGGATCTCGGGCGCCGTCGGCGGCTCGCTCCTGCCCCCTCCGGCGCGCCCGCCTCGATCCGCCCCCTCTGGCGTCGCCCGCCTCGATCCGCCCCCTGCGGCGCGCCCGCTCTGGCGTCGCCCGCCTCGAGTCGCCCCCTCTCGGCCGGCCCCCTCGGCGTCGCCCGCCTCCCGATCGCCCCCTCTCGCGCGCCCGCCTCGGCCAGCGCCGCCGGCTCCCGGCCGGCGCTCCCCTCGGCGCCACCTCGCCTCGGCCAAGACCGCTGGCTCCGCCTCGGCCCACTCGCGGCGCTCGGCCCACCAGCTGCTGCGCTTCACGCGCTCCGCGCTGCCGCAAAACCCTAGCGAGCGGCCGCACCGCTCGCTCGTCGCCGCGCGCGGCGCGCGCCGCACGCTCGCTCGTCGCCAGCGCCGCCTCGTCACCTCGCGGCTCCACCCTCGCCTCGTCGGGCGTCCGCCGCCTCGTCGCCTCCGCCTCGTCGTCGCCGCCCTCGCCTCGTCGCGCCTCATCGCCTCCGCGGTTCCGCCGTCCACCTCGTCGGGCGTCGGCGCCTCGTCGCCGCCGCCCTCGCCTCGTCCGCCGACCGCCGCCTCGTCGCCTCCGTCTCGAGATCTCCGCCGACTGTCGCCTCCGCCTCGGATCTCCGCCGACCAAATGAACCCTCAATGCCCTTCTCAAGACCAAACTCATGTGTGGGGTTGTCGGAGGACTTCTTGGCCAAACCGACAAGACATCGATTGTTGTATAGGTGTGATTTGCAGCATGACACGTGATGGGAAATGCTTCTCTTGAGCCATATCCATGTTCCGACATGAGGTCTCAGAGACCAAAGAGTCCACATCACACACGAGATGAATGCCATGGTAAGTGTTGTTCTTGGTTTTAGATAATTCACATATATGGTGGTTTTTGGATTTTGCTTTGTGCAGATTAGTCATAACATTGTGAAACAGTTCAATTTTTAGATTACAGTATGCTTTTAAATTTCTAGACGATTACCATGTGAAGTATTCAAATTGAGTTTTACTCTCTATAAGATCCATATGGTTAATGGGGAACATGTTACAAAAATATACACGATTGCTTTCTCAAGGCCAATGTTACCTTCAGTAGGCATCAACCAAATTTTCACTTGTCAAAGGATCTCACTTGCTAGTTAAACATTTAGTTTTGACACCAAACATATGCGGTGATGCTTTACATGTTCTTGTCAAATTTAATTGTTCTCCTTACTGAAATTATTGCTACCTCGGGAAAAGTAAAGAAATTCGGTTTTCCCCTGAATTAATAAGGGTTTAAATGGTTTGTGTAAGAAAGCGAATCCAATCCTTTTATGTGAAAATTATCGACCTTATGTTATCCACCTTTACCTCAACATCATCCAGTTCTCCCTTCATTGTTTTGTAGGCTAGCTGAATCACACCTTCGAGTTGCGGATAAGTGAGTGAGAAGAGTAGGCGCTCATCTGTGTTGCTCTGCGAGATCTTCCATGCCCATGGCAATAGCGGGCGATCTGATTGGACCTTCAGAACCCACTCATTGGCGAGCATATGAAACGATCTTGATGGCACCCCAAGCGAGTGGTGTGAGGATTGCAGCTCAACAATCCGATTAGTCACTGCAAGATTCATTGTCCTCATCCATTGGTCCTCAAGGTTTGCCCGAGCATTTTGACAAGGGTCTTTGCGGCATCTCTGCACTTTGAGCGATCACTGGGTTCTCGGTGAGTCCGAGCATCCACAAAAAGATCATGGGAGCCTCATAGATGCAAACCAGAAGGCAAGGGACAGGAAAACTATGTTGAACATGTTCTTGAAGTTGCCGTGAAGTGCATGCCGGGGAATCGAAAGGACAATTTGTTGTCGAGTCCATACCTCGGCACCAGTTCACAATATCAACAAGCAGTGTGTATCATATCTTGTTCGTTTAGAGATTCCTGTGTCTTCGTTTTGGTGGACTGGTTTTGGCGTCCGAGAGAAATCGGCGCATGATGGTTTGCAAAAATGGAGAAGGTGAGGTAGGATGCCGATGATGCACAATTTTGTCATGATTGCTCATATCGATATTTTGTTGTTAATATTGCTATGTTTGCAGGATATGGAGGACTATGAAAAGAAATGCAGTGGAAGACACGATGCACAATTTTCTGATTGAAGAAATAGACCTGATGATTTATTATAGCAGTTTAAAAAAAGATGTGTGTCAAATTGGAGGGTGTTTTACCGACATGTGTTTATCGCATATTAGATTTTTATTTAGTTGTGAACTCTGTTGATTTAAATGGATGCTATAATTATTTGTAAACCTCTCTTATGTAAACTTCTTTGGGGTTTGGAGGGTGCAATGATGATGAATTTGTCAATTGCCAATGGTTTGCCCGGGGTGTGGCTTGGTTCCAGTTGTAGTTGGTTTGCTTATCTTATAACAGTACTATATCTGTTGTGCTATACCCATTCCTTACCGTTGTGCTACACCCATTCCTTATATTTTATAAAATATGTACTCAATATTATGGTGTCATTATAAAATTATCATATATACATGTATATATAATAAATATATGGAATACTATATTCTCATACGGATACGTATTTGTGTGTATAGAAGAAAATATATACCAATCAAAATAAAAATACATACTACATAGGACATCTTGAGGCGGCACAAAACGCGTCTCAACGCACGTGCCTATATTAATTGAGGCGTGGTGCGGCCGTTTTTATAAAAGCGTCTCTAACTTTATAGGGATACGATGCGGATGTCTCTAATGAACGTCTCAAATAATATAGGCACGCTTTAGAGAGCGTCTCTATATTTTGAGGCGGTTCATGTAGAGACGTTTCTATGGCGCTTTATAAAAGCGTCTCGGTTGTCTGTGGGAGACGAAACAGAACGTCTCTAACCTACAAATATGATGTCTCCCCACGGATGTTTTGTTGTAGTGTGAGTTGATAGATTAGTGTACTTCGACAGAAAAGTGAATTTACAGAAAGAGTGAAAAAGTGGATTGGAATGAAACAAAAGAGAATTGCGTGCCTATTGCAAGTCACAGAATAGCTGAATGAGTATGCTCTACTGTTTTAAAAAACCTTAGGATAGTAGTTCAACTCAATCATGGGTCAGTCTATTCCTAAGAAGGGATCACTTACCAAACAGTGAGAGCATTTCTTAAAAAGTTCACACTAAAGCAACGGATCATGCCTAGAAAATATATTGGTCTCATAAGAGAATAAAGGCTGCTTCCTTTGCTCTGGAACAGCTCCAAAAAAAATGAAAAATAAACAGCAGAAAACAAGTCAGTAGATTGTAAGTATCACACAAACATATTGGCATCTACACTGACACTACAAATTCAATGCCCCTAAAAACTTTCTAACACTTTCCTAAACATAAAAACATAGAAATGCAAGTTTATATTTGGCACAATCTTATCTGCTCAGGTATGTCAATAAGCATGGCCTTTACTCACAGAATCTTTGGTGATGACAGGAAGTTAGCTAGAAAGATTTACCTAATATATTCATTTTTAGAATCATGTATGTATCATAACAAGCCAAAGGAAAAAAGTTTGGTATTAAAAAAATATACACACCTTAGAGCACTAAAAAAAAATACAAAATGGAAGCATAACAGATAACAGACCCATACCTACCAATAGGTGCCCCAAATGCACCAAGAGGAAGCGGATCAAAGACAACACCAAGCACTAGCTCATCCTCCCTCAGTGGCTCCCCAATCAGTTCTTGCATAGAATTGCTATTTCTTGGACGTGCAGGGCTGGGGGAGCGAGCTGGGCCCCCAATGGTCCTCGTCGCCGTCGAGCAGCTGGGGCCAACCGGAGGTAGAGAGACGGGTGGAAACCAGGGAGTCCGTCGGTAGTGAAGGGGACAGCCGGTAGCGGTAGGTCGAGGCGGTGGCACTGTTGATTAGGAGGGAGACATGCAAGAAAGATGGCGGGGATGGCGCGGGAGCTAGGGAGGCGCAAGGGCATTGGAGGCTGCGTTGGAGACATAGAAGGTGGTGAGGGCGGCGGTGAGATCGAAGGAGTGGAGACGGGGTCGAGGTTCTGAGGCAGCGGGCTCTGCGTGGGGAATGCGCCGGGCGCCCCCCGGGGGGGTGTAGGGCATGGGCTTCGCGACGCAGGGATGGACGGACGAATCTTGCAATTGGGGAGATCGGACGAACATCAGCTCCTCGGATCCGAACGAAGGATGTCGGCATGATTTCGGGAAACTCCAAGGTTTTTTTTTTTTTGCAAAACGCACACGTGGAGGGGCTGAGAGGCTTTTCCGATCCTCCAATATTTAAGGAACTAGCCTCAAAGGCGCGGCGACACGTCGCGCCAGCCACCGTATGTACCAAAGTAAAAGAGGCGATAATTTGTGAGGAGTTTTTTTTTAAAAAAAATCGAGGATAAATACGTATTTTCGGGAAAATCAAAGGGTTTCTTTGAAAAAAACCGAGGACCTGTAAGGGCTTCTACGTAAGTAAATAAGGACCTATACGTAATTTTGGAAACCCGCGGGGCGCCATCAAAAATTTTTTCTTAAAAAAACTTACAGGGACTTTTTCGCGAGGAAAAAGGACCTTTACGTAATTTTCGAAAAATATAAGGAAATCACCTCTCCCGCCGTCACGGAAACTCCCATACCACGCACCGGACGCAACGCGCGGGCGGCGTGGATCGGGGGGGCGGAATCCCCGGGTTTAATGTCGGTATTATTTCATTATGAGCAACTACCTTTGTGTAGTCATTGTTATGCACGTCTCGGAAATAGAGCACCTAATCTGCAAGAAATTTTGGCTTATTTTTTTGACTGTGATCGATAACTTTTAAGTATAACTGATAAATAATACCGGTTGATAGAAGCTAAAGCTAAAAGCCACCCCAGAAAAAAAACGGGCCTTTCACGAATTTTTTGTACGGATAATCCCTTTTTTATTCGAAAATACATAAATATACCCGCGAGAAATTTTTTTACAAAAATAGTCTCCAGTCGCCGCCCCATTGGGTGACTTCTACCTTTCGCCCAACCGGGAAGCGACAAAATATCTGTCGCTCGGTGATTGAGCGATTGCAAGTAGTCGCTTTCCTGTTATGCAGTCGCCCAATGGAGGGGCGACTTATAAGCGCAGTCACCCAATAGATAGACGACTTTAGTCAATCCCCGTGATTTTTTAGAGTTTTGTCAATTTTGTAGTTTTAAACTGGAAAAAAATATGGTATAGTTGTAATAAAAGGTTATGTTTATTGTATGTTGTAGGTGCATTAAAAATTTTGAGAAATTTTTTTAAGAACAATTGACTGTAGAACGTTTGATATATACATTGGTAAGTGATATTTTTAGGTTACTAAGAATTAGTGTACCAAGAGTATGTTAATATTGTTAAATGACTTGCTATCTGAATCATTGAATGCGAACACACGAGATAATAACCTTATGTGAATAGAAATAAACTTCATAACATGCAGCGTACAATTTTATTACATGCATAACATATAGCATGATATGCGACTAACCCACCCAACTGCTCGTAACATATAGCTTGAGTCATTTTGTCTACTGGGTGTAGCGTGGTTGTTTCCCCTTTTTATCGCGCCTTGAAGATGGCTCCGCTGCATCCTTTTTCCTGTCATTCTTGGACTTGAGAGCTGCCTCACGAGCTTCAAGCTTTTCCTCCTGACGCTTGATGGCTGCTTCACGCAGACTTAGCTGCTCCCGCCTCCTTTGCATCTCATCCTCCTTGCCCTTCAGACGGATTTGGTCCACCCTCACGCGGCGCTCTTGCTCAAGCCGCATCAGTCGTTCCACCTCGCGAGCTTGAGTCATCTTGACAAAGTATTGTCCTTTGTTTTTCACCTCCTTTGGCCGGTTCCCTGGCCATGCCGGCGGCACCCGATTCACCCATTCGATGAACTTGCAAGCCTATATGTGGCGTGGTAGATGTCATGGATCAAGTTGAAAAACGATAACGAGAAACAAAGGATTTAATTGTCGTCGTTACCACGAAGTCGTCATTCAGGTCTGGACAATTGAAGAACCTACGGCCGTAGTTGGCTCGTGGTACTGGAGCCGTCCAGACGCACAACATCGTCCTAAAGCCGCAATGGCACTTCGGGCGCTCATGCCACTCCGGCACTCCAAATGGGTCGGACTTCCAGGAAGACATTGTTGTGTGGTAGTATTGTGATGTCTTGAGGAGGAGATGTGGTATGGAAGACATATGAGGCCTTTATGTAGGCAGGTTATCTGGTGCAGTGGGCATAGTCCATGGAGAGGATCTTTTCGCGTTTCCTGGTTTCCAGTGTAGCAATAAATGGGTCTATGTAGGCTTTTCAGAGACTGTAGTCTCGTAATAAATTCATAGTTCGTAGCTGCCCTCTTTTGTCATCTCACTGAGCAAAGCTGCCCTCTTTTCTCCTGTCACTGAGCAAAGCTGGGTCGTGTTGTCATGTCCCTGAGCAAAGTTGGGTCGTGTTGTCATGTCGCTGAGCAAAGCTGGGTCGTGTTGTCATGTCCCTGAGCAAAGCTGGGTCGTGTTCTCATGTCACTGAGCAAAGCTGGGTCGTGTTCTCATGCCACTGAGCAAAGTTGGGTCGTGTTGTCATGTCCCTGAGCAAAGCTGCACTCTATTGACATCTCACTGAGCAAAGCTGCCCTTTTATTTCACGTCTCTGAGCAAAGCTGGCCTCTATTGTCACAACTCAGTGCAAAGCTGGCCTCTTTTTTTGGTCACTGTATTAAGCTGCCCCGTTTTGCTATAAGTAGCACGGTTGGGGTCCCATGACATTGTAATCGAACAAGTACCCTCTCTTTCGTGGTGAAACATACTATGTCGGAAGCCGAGGGGCCAGTGGGATTTGGGTCACGAAGGAAATTTACCATGCATTACAACACCAACTCATCGATCCGGACATGCATTGCATCGTCTAGTTGTGTGCCCTCCCGACCGCATCGCCCACAACGTGCACGGATGTTCCGGCTTGTGATTCGTCCATGTCATTTCTAATACGTCGGCTCTGCATGACCCTTCCCACCCTTCAAAGATGTTAATATCCGGAACCCGGTCCTCGCTGAAATGTCCAAAGTGGTGAAGTTTCCCACCGCCCTGAACCCCCGGAGCTCCCCACACCAAGCTTGCAGTATTCTCTTCTTGAAAAAGTACTCGGACATGAAGTTGGAAGGATCCATGCCCACGGTTCCGCATGCAGCGAGGACATGAGAGCATGGCCTGTGTAACAAGTTAAGCTTGTTGCATGTGCAGCTAGGTTTGTTTGCATGATCTCCAAGGCATACCTCGTGAGTAATAAGTGAACGAGATGTCCCAAATCCGGCTCTGTCACGGAGTATCACCTCGAAACGATGCTCCCTGTTGCCCATGACATGCACTGTGTGCAATTGGCCCTTCTGTGCCTTCGTCTCCATGTACGCGGTAATTTTTGACGAATACAGGGCTCCGGGATTGGCCGCATGAAGTGCGGCACTCGCGTGCCTCTTCCTGAAGTAGCGGATTGTGCTGTGAAGAACACCTTCCACGATGGCGACAAGGGGCTGAGAACGGAGACCCTTGAGAACCCAATTGTACACCTCGGCAAGGTTACTTGTCATTATTCCGTACCTTGCGCCATCCGTGTCGTGCAACAACGACCACTTCTCCAATGGTTCCCCATCGATCCACTGCGAGAAGCACTTGATGTTTCGCGCGCTCCTCCTTCTTGGACCACTTGGGTTAGACTCATCGATTGCTGGCAAGCATTGCGGTTGTGCCGCCCCAGGAATGACCGGCCCCTTGCTCCTCTCGTCAACGTTCTTCCTGGTGTGCTCATCCAACAACCCCCATAAAGCATCAAATTTTCTCTCTGGTTACGCTTAGCCACCTCTTGAATAGCTTCATCAAAGATTGTTTGGGAATTGCTTGAAGAAGTTTACCCTAAGTGACGATCGCACCACCGGTTCCTCATGTCCGCCAAGGAAAGCTCTCTCGGGGTCTTCTTGAAGTTTTCGTATCGCCTTTATAATACTGGCGTGGCGATCATGGATTACGCACACACCGGGGCGGTGCCTACAACTCCGGTCTTCACATGTCCGAGAAACCACACCGGCTCTCATAATTCTCGCTCTCCACAAATGCAATAGCCGCGCAATATTTGATTATTACCGTCAACGCCTATGGCCGTCAAGAGCGCCCTTTGTATTTGCCTGTCAAGAAGGTCCCATCTACAGAGATCACTAGCAGCATGTGCTTGAATGCTTCAATGCTAGCACCAAATGCAAACAATGCTCTCTGCAACACCGCAAATCCCGGTGGACTTATGGGCGGCTTCGTGCGCGGCGATGTGCGTGCGGGTTCCTTTGTTGCAACACCTTAAGCATACGAGGAAGGTTGCCGTACGCCGCCTCGAAAGTGCCAAAACATTTTTCCAACGCCTTTTGCTTGGCACGCCACGCCTTCGCGTAGCTAATCTTATACTTGAATTTATTCTCGATAGCTACCACAATATGCGTTGCGCAATATCTCTCTTCTCCACTATCTCCCCATACATCAAATTGGCTATAAATCCGGACGTCGAGTTACGATGCCTCGCCAAGACGATGTTGAGAATGCGAGTGCGGCTCCACCTTGGACACAATCCGGTGAGTGTCATACCGGTCGTCGTGCACCCTCCAAGGACAACCACTGCTCGCACTTCACGATGTCTTGCTCGACTTGATTTGACGGCGAAATGTCCGTTGCATTGAGAGGGCCCAAAGCTTGATGGCATCTGCGGCGCTTCCTTGTCGATGGCGTAGCATGCACGAACCTCTGTCTCATGATACTCCCATGGTGATTCATGCTCATCATGGCGAAACACCCTCCGTATTAAACCGGTTCCATTCACGGGGATAGGAACTTCTTCATCATCCGAACTATCCTCCTCCTCGTCCTCTCTGACTTGCTCTTCTTCCCATGCCCTCGGTCATCGATTCCATCTGCTGCACGATATACTCATTATGCTCTCCTTCATCCGCTTGCCCGATTCGTCTCTATAGCTCGGCAATGTAATTCTCCTCCATGTATCGCATCGGCTTGCCCGATTCCCTCTCTATAGCTTGACGGCGTAACTCTCCTCCATGTACCGCATTGCCTTCATCACGAGCAACTTCATCAGCTCCACCAACGTGCGACCGCCCGAGCCGCTAGCACCTCCCGGCACGAAGCGGACGCCGCGAGCTTGCGCATTGTTTGTAGTGAGCACGGTTGCACAAGCGAGACACACTCGTATCCACAGCGCGGCACCCTTGCACAAATCCCTTCCACGAAGCAGAGCGCACCAATGTCTTCAACTCCCATCTGATGTCAGTGGGAGATCGGCTCCAAAGCCCTTGCACAACGACGCTGCACACCTCGGGGTCCAATGAAAAACTCTCGGTCAGCCAATGTTGCACATCTGTCATTCGAGCATTCTCGTCATCCGGAAGTACGAGAGTGACTTGCGGAAAATCGCTTAAATCCACACCATTCAGACCTTCACGAATCATTCCAGCACCATAATACACTCTCAATGTAGTACTGGCCATTAATGATGTAGACCTACATGTATGATTGAAATTTACGACATGTCAAATAACATCGTTCAACACTAAACTAAACTTTCCATACTAAAAAGGGTAGTCAAATTCCCATACTACAAAATGCATACTACATCTACAATTTTTACTAACACCAATATTTCATCTAAATAATAGTGTAAATACAACCTAATTAACAAAAATACCTAGATCCAAATCGATGGAACACCTCCTCCTTCAACCCTGTCCTCCTCTCCTTCTCTTCTCCCCTCTCCTCCTTTTCTTCCCCTCCTCCCTCTTTTCTCCCCTTCTTTTCTTCCTCTTCCTCCTCTCTTCTTCTCTCTGGCTCTCTGCGCAGAATGGGGGAAATGAGGGAAAAATGGTTGCTAGTGGGCGGCAGTCGGTGGAATAAGTGGATATCCACTCTTGTCGCCCTACCGTTGGGCGACTGCAATTTCAGTCGCTCAACCGTCATGATGATGAAATTACTGATCGCTCAATCAGTGAAGCGATCGCATAAGTCGCCCAACGGTTCACACATTCCCTAAATGTCGCCTTCCGGTTGGGCGAAAGGCAGAAGTCGCCCAATGGGGCGGCGACTGGAGACTATTTTTGTAAAAAAATTTCTCACGGGTATATTTATATATTTTTGAATAAAAAAAGGATTATCCGTACAAAAAATTCCCTACCTTCGAATTCTGTCTTTGGATAGTCTCCACGCATTGACAACTGAACAACATTGAAAAGGCATTAACGTAAAACGGCATCCGCCTTCGGAGTGAAATTGCGTATTGCTACATGGTCGAAACTCGAAACCCTGCTATCGAGGGCGCCAGGGCGGAGAGGACGGGGGCGGCAGGAAGGGGAGCTGTACGCGGTGGGGGTGCGGGCGGTGTTGGTGCCGTACCTGCGGGAGCACGTGCCGCGGTACCACGAGTGGATGCAGGACCCGGTTGCTGGAGGCCACCGCGTCGGAGCCCGTCTCCGTCGCCCATGAGTTCGACGTCCACTGCTACTGTACCCTTGACTCCTCAGTACCGCTCCTGCGCCCTCGTTGTTTCATCTCCTGCTTCTAGATTGCCTCGATTTGGCGGTGACATGTCGTGATTGATTTGGTGGTTTGTTGTGTGTTTGTTCGCAGAGCATATGTTGGATAAGGAGTTGATCGAGGGGAGTTCGTGGCCGGGAACCCGCACACAGAAGGTTCGTTCCTCTCTTTCGCTTATTGCTAATGCGCAGTAATAGTCTTGTTTAGCTATGTCTATGATCATGAATTGGGAAAACATAAGTTACATGGACTTATTTTACTCCGAGTCCAATTTTTCTTAAATGTTTTGGAGCTGAACATGCCTCCGATTTATGTATTTGATGGCTGGAACTCGGATGTTCAGAATATAACCTAAAACCATGTCATTTCTGTACATTTGTTGTTCTCTTTGGTCAAATGACTCTTTAAGTCGTGAAGTATGCTTTGCTATGGAAATGCATAATCTCATATCTACTGTGATCAAGGATAGAACTACAGCTAAGTGTGGCAGAGTAACGCGTTAGACTACTCATGCTAAGACATGGAGATGAAAGGTTTGGAAACTGGATATGGATATTTGCACATGAAGTACTATATTGCAGAGATGAAATTATAATGGGTATTTAACCGCATAATTATAATCAGATTCTTATACTTTTCAAAAATATTTTCAGTATTGAATTTGCATGTAACATGGATTTAGATACAGAAATGAAGATAACTCGACATGACCATCGGTTAGATTTCACTTAATTCGGATGAGATATTGGCTTCTATGGATTTTACTGCTACTCCTGTAAGTCTGCACTTTGTTCCTTGTTCATTATAAAGGTAGAAAATTTACACCTCCAATTGGTGTAGAATACAGTTCAAACGAATTTGCATAGTTTAACCACCAATATTTACAGGACGCAAATATAGTGGTCAAATTTAAATTTGACTTCACCTCTCTTCAAGAATTTGACTACCAATACTTACGGGATACCAATGTAGTGGTCAAGTTTAAATTTAAATTTACATGGGCACGATGTCTCTACATTTTCTGATTTGTATCCAGATGCAGATATTTAATGTACCACTATGTTGTGGGCCTTGGAGATAGAATTAGGCAGAAGGGAGACATTATTAGGTCATAGGATTAGCACCTGACTCTTTACCATGTCAGATCTGGTAGTTAGATGTATTGGATAAAACCATATTTATGTGTTTGATATATGGGTGTGCTTAGATGATCATTAATCCGTTGTCTGAAAGGTCTGGCAAACACAATGGGCTAATGATATCGCTTTCTTTCATAGAACGATATAACCATATCTTTATTTCCTTTAGATTGTTTGGTTGCAACATCTCAACATGGTGTGTTTTGAGACCAATAGACACTAATCTCCAAGCAGTCGGTTGTTTTTTAGCACAAGCGCCCATCAACCGAGTAGTGTGTCCTGTCTCTGGCCTCTGGGTGAATGGCAAGCCCAATGATTCATAGTACTGAAAGCACACATGCTTCTGCTGACTTTGATTAGTTAAATTTACTTAGTTACTTCAATTTCGCAAGTCTGTTAATACTTTGAGTTTGATGTCTAAAAGCTCGCCAATTCTTTCTATCATTTATAGCCTGCCATATCCATTGCAGCTATGATTGGTGATATGAACATATATTTGAGTGACCCTGATGATTTGCAACCTGCTGACATAGAGATTATGATAGCTGAACAAAAGAGGTACCATCTATGATAGTACAGGTACCTATAAGGCTATAGCTGTTCTCATCATCTTATATATCTGCTGTCCATTTTATTCTCCATATTTCCATTAGAAGGACAGCTTCTGCATACGTTTTTTGAATACTAATAAGCTTCAATAATCCAATGTTGGCATCACATTTAGTTCTATATTACGCGAAGCTTAAACTGGCAAATGATTGCAGCTACTTCTTATCATCAGAACTTTCAGTTCTGGGATACTGCTTCACCAACCACATTTGTAGCATAGTTAATTTGTGCAACTATTTAATAACCCAGTGGAATTATGTTATCTCTGGCAACTTGTTTTGTTCTTTTACTGCAACAGAGTGACAACTTCTACTTAGCAAGTTGATCTGTTCTCTACCTTTTGCTCCTATGCTCATGATTCTGAAAACTTCTGACATGATATCACTTTTATGTAGTAACGAAGTAGTTGAAGCAATAATACATGTCACATGAAGTTTTACCATTACTTGTTGATGTTGTATTTAATAGAGAAGAAAAAGGTTGTTTTGCAATGAGATAGTGATGTTATTTGGTCGTTTTACTCACACTTCCATTGTTTCTTTTTACAACTGTGGAAAGGGACTTGGTCAAGAAGGAATATTAATGATGATGGCATTGGCAGTAGAGAAATACGGAGTTCACACTTTCTGAGCAAAAATTAGTGAATCAAATATGGCATCCCTCAAGCTCTTCAGAAAATTGGTGAGCACTCCTCTGTTCTCTTTTCCTCGTTTGTTTGCTTGTTTGCTCAGGATTATACTTGTCTAGTCTGAATGCAGGGCTTCACGGATGCTTCATACAGTGCAGTGTTTAAGGAGGTATGGATTGTGATGCTTTATGCCACTTTTGCAAAGAATATTGAACAATACCGACACAATATATCAATTTTGCTATTCTACATTACAATATGTCCGCAAGACCTTAGCTTCTTGGGTAAAAAATGTTCACTTAAATAATATGGGATTCATTTGATTTTTCTTTCTCCTCTTCATGGTTTAGAGGACTTTCCACTGCTGTAAAGCCACATACAGTGACATCGATGTGCTCTCAAGTCCCAACAATTTGGAAAAATAGCAGTACAATGAAATAGCAGTTAACTACTATTACAAAATCTCAAAACAGAAATAACCAATAACTGATGCTCCGTAAATAGTACGCACTTAAGACATTTCAGGTGACACTGGAGGCACCTGCAGCTGCACTCCCCTTGATATTTCCTCTAACCATTGGAAATTGGTGACATCTGAAATATCTTAAGCGCGTACTATTTACGGAGCATCAGTTATTGGTTTTCATTGAGTGGCGGAGCGGACCTAACAGCGGCCTGCTGGCAAATTGACCACTCTATTCTGTGCCCAACAATTACTTTGGGTAATGATGCATATAGAGGTAGAATAACAGCAACTGCCCTTTGTGGGTATCTTTGACTGCGCCGGGATGTAGTATCTGTAGGAAGTTTTGCCAGAAAATATTTCAAGTTCAAACTATGGGAACATGTAACAAGTTTATTGATCTGCTGGAAGTTTATGATGGTGGCGCATTTGATCAGAGTATATATATTAGGTAGGCTCTTTTGGACTGTACCTTATAATTTAAAATTTTGAATTCTAACTATTCGCGAGAGAGGGTATGGAGAAAGATATTTGCGTGTAATTTTGGTTGGACAATGTCTACTACAATCAATTTATAGATCCTATCTCGAAAAGATATTCTGTTTGAAAACTAGTAACAGACATAAACCCAAAAGAATTCCCCCATTGTTTATGGAATGGGACACCTCCGTGGTGTTGACTGTTGGAGCATTTGCAATACTTTTGGTGGTGATCATTTGGGCTTTTTTTGGTGGTTTATGGCTGAAAAGCACTGTAGTTAGCTGAAAAAATACTGTAGCTGACAGAGGCTTATTTAGCATAATTAAATTTAAAAAAAATATAAAAATATGTTAGCCCATTACGTATAATACAAACACATACGGGAAAAAAAGAACCGGCAAAAAAGCTCAACAAAAAGTTAAAAATTCAGAAAAAGATGAAATTTATAAATAGTGAAAAATAAGTCGAAAACTAAAAGCTGAAGTCCAAATGATCATAGCCATTTATCTCAAGTAGTCAAGTGTGCGTCTAAAAAACAAGGGGGTCAAGTCTGTACTTAAATTTCCTCCGTGGAGAGATCAGTGGTAGTCAAAGAACATTTGATAATAGTTTTCGTGCAAAACTGCAAATGCTCTTTGTTATTACTTGTTAGCGAGAGACGGTTTGAGTAACAAAACAGCTGTTTGGTTGGGGGCTTTGGGCCGTTGGGCTAATCAAGCTGGCCGGCCCACCCGAAGGGGCTAACTCGGGTATAAACCCTGGGGCCCGCACAAACCAAAAGGAACACGATAACGAAGTAGGAAATTGAGAGGAGGGAGCAGAGATGGCGGCGAAGCGCGAGAACGAGTCGGACGGGGACGAGCTCGGCGCCGAGGGCTCCAACCCCGCCGAGGGAGGCGCGCCTCCGTCGCCTCTAGCCGCCGCCCCCGTCGTCTGCCTCCTCCGGTCCGCCGGTGACTTCGCCGGCGGCGCCTTCGTCGGATCTATCGTCGGATATGGTATTACCACCCCAATTCCCCTGTTTTCCTTTTCCAGGCCGCTCTATTTTTCGTTGCTGCTGTCTTTATTCCTGATGTGGTAGTCTCGAGATTTTTTTAATTTTGGAGTTTTTGGAGCACATAAAGATAGGAACTTTCTTTGGCTTAGGTTTTTTTTTTTTTTTGCGTTTTTTTGCCCAATTCTTGCCAGAGTCTAAGAGTATGGTATTTTTCGAGATTGATAATAGCTTCAAGAGATTAGTTGTTTTGAGGGGAAAAAATCTCGCTAGATATATTATTCGCTTTGTAGATGATTGCACATCTCATGCAATTCTTCTGATTCCTTAATCTGAATTTTAGATCCTTATTGTGTTAGAATAATGGAAGCACCATTAGTCTGGTTGCCTTGAGTACCATCAAAATGATTTAGTCTACATGGTGTCACTAACAGCACCTGTGTTACCCAGTTATTTTCCTCACATAAAATCCTTATGTTGCACATTGGGCTCTATTTTCAGGTCAAGGTTTGGTCACCAAGAAGGGATTCAAGGGCTCATTCGGCAATGCAGGGTCGTCTGCCAAGGTTAGTTGTTCATGGTGTTATGCAAATATTTTTAACACGGAAATTGTCCTATCCTTTTCCGGACAGCTTCGTCATAATGCAAACTTCTTGGATTAGACTTTTGCAGTTCTCTCAGGCGTCCAGAGTTTGGTCGTGTGCTTGTTGAGAAGGCTGCGTGGGAAAGATGACAGTATGTGTATTGTTTAAGTTGGCCACTTATTTGTGTTATGCCTTGGGGGGTTGGATATATAGTATGAACTGACATGTTCCTTTGGCAGTTGTCAACGCTGGCATTGCTGGTTGTTGCACTGGCCTTGCTTTGAGCTTCCCAGGTACATTTACATTGAACTAACAGTATTTTCTTAGCCTACTGTTGCACTTGGTATTGCTTTGTATACTATCCCCAATATGGAAAAGATTATAGTTCTACTTGATATTCGATGTCATTCTCGTTCTTTTTAGCTAGTAGTTGCAAACATATTTTTTTCTTAGTGAACAATTTTTTATCTTGTTGCTATGCATTGTTCTTCTCACTACTGGATTCATAAAAAAAGTCATTTCAGTAAAAATCTAGCCATTCTAAACTGCTATGCATGGATTCTTGGCTGACACTTATATCATAAAACATTATAATGAGGACAATTGTTTGTGTTCGGTGAACTGTTAGGTCATCCATTAAGCGTAAGTTTTCTTTTGGGTGTGCTTCCGATTCTTGAAATGAATTTGAAATTATACTTGCTTCAAGAGTTAAGTGTGAACGCAAACTGAAGTTTGTCCAGAAATACAAGGCTGCAACTGCTTCTTGTAATTACTGTAGTATTTTAACATAGTTTCTTTCCAGGAGGTCCAATATAGTGTACAAGAAATTCACAAATCATGATAGCCCTGTTCTTTGCATGATAAAGAAGTTTCATCTACAAATTTAACAGTAAAGGACACTTAGCGCCTATTTTGCGTTTTAATGGAGACACTTAGCACCTATTTTGCTTTTTAATGGAGTCTTGCAGCCAATGCTCAAGATTGCTTGAGGTTCCAATTAAACTGATCAATGACCGTGAAAAAAAATTATTAAGCGATTGTTCATGAGTCGCGACTGCACAATTTGTGCAGTCAAATTAAACTGAATCATTCATGCATCATTTGGTGCAGATTAGCACAGTTTATACAGGACAACACCACTGCCAATGTAACTCTGTATTGGCATGTCAATATCCTGCAATGTTCATTTTCATGCTGTGGTCATACATAACATAATGAATTGCCCAGACAAGGCCAGTAGTAGACTAGTACTGATGGGTAAGCTGGTGATATGCTAAAAACATTGTTATGCTATCAGTTTACACTGTGTCCCTCTGTTGCATTACTGGTCCATACATTAAGAGTCATGTCCGTCATGTCTGCACTGCGTTTTAGTGTAGTATTCAAGTGTGTAAGGAACTATAGCTGGTACACATGCTCGGTTGGCCTTCTAAGAAGATTAGGCCGTGGAAGTTTGCAGCGAAAGGATGTTTCAAGCATGGATGTTGGTTTGTCAAGTTTATTGTTTGGATCATTTGAGCATGCGCTACCCCAAGCTGCTATTTAGAAGCCGTTATTAATATGAACCACTATTTATCTGTTAATTGTTAAACCTTTGGTGGTATAGTTTTCTTACATGCTTATTTCTCTTAAACCAGGAGCACCTCAAGCATTGCTTCAGAGCTGCGCCACCTTTGCAGCATTCTCTTGCATCATGGAGGGGCTTAACAAGCAGCAGGCTGCAATGGCACACACACTTGGCGGGAACACCTTGACTGTTGCGCATGAGAAAGGTGGCGTTCTGCCCCCATTCACACTTCCACCACTTCTTGATGCATCGGATGCTTTAGCTTTGTGCTGCCAGTCCTTATTACTAAAGCCTAAGCACTAGACAACAGTAGCGAGAAGATATGCTCAAGAAAGCTAGCTTCAGTCTTCTTGTTTTTTTGGACATGTCCAAAACCTAGTTTTGCTTAGATTAACTGGCCAGGTTTTTCTTGCTGCATTTTGAGGCATGTGCTTGCTTAATTATATCGTGGATGGATAGATTTCGTTGAAATGGCAGATAAAAATTATGAAAATTTGTCTCGATGGAATGGCTGTTGTGTTGTGCAATCTTTGCATCGTGTGTTCTTCAGATGACATGGTTGACATCGTTTGTTACCAGTTCAATGAAGTGATGGTGGTTCTTCAGATTCTTAACCGGTGAGCATATGCAAGTGTGATCTGCTGCTTATTAGTTCTGCAATCTGGTTCAAACCAGATGGCGTTTATGCGTTTGTGTAGCCGTAGAACGCTGGGCAGTACTGACGATTTTCCGTAATGAAGTATGCACCAACATCCGAACCATCAACTTGAGCGAACCCTGGGAGAAAATCTCGAGTGTTATGCGTATGGGTCTGTTTTTTGGGTGTGATTTATTAGTCTAACGAATAGTGATTGCCGAAAAAAAATCGAAGTCAAAAATGGGCTAAAGGACTGAAAAAGGTGAAGAACGGGTGCTATATCTTGTGTTGCTGGACTTGCAAGACCATCTCTGCTATCTAAGGAGTCATGCATCGGTCCTCGCCATTTGCCACTGACGATCACTAGTCTAATCCGGATGCTACATCTTGAAGAGCTGTGTGAATCAAAGCATCTCTTAAAACCGAAGGCAGTGACTTGCGAGGACGAAGCCTGTGCGTCACGGCGGCGTTGCAGCCGCAGCACGATGGCACGTGGGGTTGAAAAACTGGGAGTTGCTTTGGGAGAAATCAGTGTTCAGGTTCGTGTGGCGGTAAATTCTTCCGCGAAAGGGACGACGGCGACAGCAGTGCGGCGAGTGGCTGGCTACGGCCTGTACGGACGTACGAGGCACGCCGCACGTTTCGATCTGAGGCTCTCTTCGTGACTTCGTGTATGTAATGAAACTACGTGCGCAACAACAGGCGTCGCGAGAAGGACGTCTTCAGGTAACTGCCGCGCGCAGGCTGTCACCTCGCCAAGCATTCCTGCCATCACAATATTGACATTCGGAAGAAATATTGCGAGATGGACATTAGGACGCAGCGGAGACATCATCTGGGGCAATGTCAAACGCGGACACTTTCAGCAGGAGTCCATGTCCATGTTCTCTACCATATCCACGTGAGGATATAAAGGCCAGATTTCTATCTATTATCTTAAAAAAACAATGGCGCGACTACTCCTCGCGGCCGTGCTGCTCTTCGCGGCCGGCGCGAGGACTGTGTGTCCGCGAAGTTCCAGGCGGGGCGGTCGTTCCAGCGGTGCAACTCCTTGCCCGTGCTCGGCGCCAGCCTGCACTGGACGTACCATGCGGGGAACGGCACCGCCAACATCGCGTTCCGCGCGCCGCAGAGGAGCAGCGGCTGGGTCGCCTGGGGTATCAACACCAATCGCCCCAACAGCATGGCCGGCAGCAGCGTGTTCATCGCCTCGCAGAACGCCACTGGCGCGGTGCCCGTCCTCACGACTGTCCTGGAGAGCCTGAGCCCCAGCCTGAAAAACGGGAGCCTTAAGTTCGGCGTACCCGTCGCGACCACCACCGAGTACACCGGCGGCGCGTACACGATATATGTTAGCCATAATCTTAACTAGAAACGTTTAGACATGAAGTTGGTGGTGTAGTGTAATACCCCGCCCATCCTCTGGGCCTAGAGTGCTACCATCATTGCATTACAATAACAAGTTTAACACATTTGCTAATCATTTTAAGTAGCAGCGACTGGGTACATCATAATTTTCCTGCTAGCCTTTACTAAATTAAACTGACAATAGGAGGTACAGGGAGTGCTGCTAGTTAGTGAAGATTATTCATGTGCTACTTCCGCCCCGAACATGGCATCCTCAAAGATCGCCTAAAAACAAAGCAAGGGTGAGCCCAACGACTCAGCAAATACATAATAGAGCAATAGACACTACCAACATAAGTAAAACATAAACCACATATCGCGTTCGTATCATCATCCTCTTAGCCAAATATTGCCATACCATCAATGCAATGCATCATTACTCTACATGCTCTTTTGCTCTTCACATTGCAAGTACCGGTACTGCCGAGTGAACACCCGTCGATGTTCACCCATCGTGGGCCCGCCCTCATAGGCACGGGAACCCTCCACTCCCGTGGAGGCCTACCGAAGTAGGTCTTACTCAAGAGCACTCCGGATTAGTCCGCTAGTTTTACTCATAGTTAGGGACTTTCTCACCGCCCTCACTCTTGAGTGCTCCTCATGCAAATGCATATGCCCATGATCATAATCACGCTCATCATTAACATTATTAGCAGATAAGCATCATTGCCTACCTCACTCCATCATCATTGCCATCATTTACCATGCAACCTTATGCCATGTAAACAACACATTTCCACATGGATAGCATGTAATCAACGTATTTCCACATAAATATTATCATAACAGGGAAACATCGCTTATTCATAAACCTTGGTGTACCGCTCTACCATGTACTTGCCTGTTAACCAAACGAAGTGGAGCGTCGTGCGGGCGGCGTCGATCCTGGACCTTCACCTGAACAGGCAATTAACTCGACTCAAATCATTGTAATAACATGCGCATGCGTACGGACGACGTCGGCACTACGCACGCGACTCGAGACTCACGACAGGCCACTCAAGACTGTGGGATCCACTGCGCATGCCACTGAAACCCTTTCTCTTTTTTCCTTTCTTTTTCTTTCTTTTGCCTCCTCTTTTCTTTCTTTTTCTCTTTTTTTTCCTCCTCTTTACTTTCCTTTTCTTCTCTTTTTTTCCTCTCCTCTTTTCCCCATTCAGCCGCACCCCTTCTTTTCTTTTCTGGCTCTTCCTCTCCCTTCCTCCTTCCTGGCCGAAGCCGCTCGCCTCCTCTCTTCCTCCTCCCGGCCGAAGGCCTCCCCCTTTGGCGCCGCTCCTCCCTCAGGTCCGGCCGGCCACAGCCCGGCCCGGCCGCTCCTGCCACCCTCCGCCTCCCAAAATCGGCCGGCCGTGGGCAGATCCAGCCGGGCAAGGGCGGATCCGCCGCCACTATGCTGCCAGCCGCCTCCGCCGTCGGTCCTTGGGCTCGCCGCCGCCGCCTGCACGCCTCCCATGCTCCGCCTCGGATCCGGCCGATCGGGACCAGATCCGCCTCCCTTGGCGTGCGTGCAGCGGTGGGGCGCTAGGTGTCGCCGCCCGGTTGACACGGCCAACGACCGCCGCCCTCGGTCGCCTGCTCCACCACCCGCCACCGACAACATCGCCCCCTGGCTTCAGCTCACCAGCCCCAGGCCGCCAACCCTTGCGCAAGCGCAGGTCGGCGCTCGGCCTCGATCCCAGATGATTCGAGCTTGCCGGCCACGGCTCCTTCGTCGGCCGGCCACTCCTACCAGGGAAGTCTCCCTCCTCTCCCTTCTACTCTAACTTGCTTTAGCTACTACTTGTGAGCGTGGGTGCTCGGTGCTGCTCTTAAGGGTTGTGGAGGGGATGGTGGACGTACTCTAGGGTTAGCTTGGCGTGAGTTCGGTGGTCGCCGGCGTCCTCTGCTGCCGTCGATGCCTTCCTCTCGCGCCTGCCCTTCTAGGTCCCTTCGGGTCTCCTCTCTTCTTGCCCTCCTTGCCATCCCTCTCTGTCTCTCGACTGGGGGGAGTGAAATGATGTTGCTTGGATTTGTGGTGAGGCAGGGAGTGGAGCAGGAAAAGGTGGTTGTGTTGTCTTGTCTATACTTAAGAGGCATGGCCATCCCTTTCACTGCGAAATGTCGCTTCTACCCCTCCCTTTTTGCCTTGGCTGGCTATAGCCCTAAGGGCTTTTTGGTCCAGCGGTAGCCCTATACTGTTGGGTGCTCTTCTGCTACGGCAGGTAAATTGGTAACAGGTAAGAATAGAGTCTCCTGCCGAATGACGAAAACCCACATCGCGAGACGGTGCCGACCAGCCCTGGACGGTCTGGGAACCCCTGAGAGCACTACTTTTTGTCGCTTTCTAGGCCGTGCCGACCGTCCCTGGGTGGTCTGGGAACCTCTGCGAGCGTTACTTATTCGGCGTTCCAAAAGCCGATGGGTCTGACGGCAAAAAACACCCCTCTCTTCCCTTAATTCTCTCTTTTGAAATTTAGTGGTATTACATTCTACCCCCCTTAACAGAATTCGACCCCGAATTCTGACGTTCAACAATCTGCACGGAAGAACAAAATAAACTAACTGCTCATAACATAACATTAACTCATACCCATGGAGAACAACTCGGGGTACTTCTCGCGCATGCGAGACTCCAACTCTCAGGTTGCTTCTCGCTCGGACTGATGCGACCAAAGCTCTTTGACATACTTTATCACTTTATTCCTCAACACCTTCTTTGATTCCTCCAGAATCCGAACTGGACGGGACTCGAGGGTGAGGTCTTGCTTTATGGACACCAGTTCTAACACAATCTCATGCTCTGGGTCTCGCCAGAACTTTCTCAACATTGACACATGAAACACATTGTGCACTCCATGCATAGACTCAATTCTCATGCCTCGGCATAAGAAAACCTCCAATCCTTTAGGAAAAATACTCTCATAGTTTGCACAAAAGAGACAAGGCTACTCTTATTTGCAACAAGGAGAGCTCTTCTCTTTTACAAGAAAAAAATATCACGCAACATTCATGGAATCAACTCATTCATCTACAAACACCAACCCTTCTCCCAAAACAGAAGGAAATTCGTTTCCCCACAGGAAAATCAATCCTCATCCTAATAAACAACTTTATGCCGCATATACCATGCGAAATATTTCTACTCCCCAAATCAGGGAAACCCAAAATAATCCTTTGACTATCGATCAATCACTTCAGTCGATAACACGAGAAATATTCTACTTCGTGTCGCTTAAAAATCAGTATCGATCACACATCCATGTGACTAAACTCGCAAGATAGATCTCATTAACTCCCTTAGCAAGAATGATAGGTTCCCATGTTTCAACATATCAAAATATTACAATTACCCATGTAATGGATTACACTCCTAACTACTCCTTTAAATAATGGTCATCAAACACGGTGGATAAAACAAATCACACCAACCCTCAACTTATCACATCCACAGAATAAGGTAAGCTCCATCAGGATCTCATTTAACATCAAATAACTAAATCTTCCAATAGCTCTACTTTAACTTTTCCTCAATTTTTTTTAGCCTCTACTAACTGTCAACAAGTATGAGGTTCATAAACCAAGGTTCCCAATACTCCTCCAAGAACTCCGATATTAGTATCATCCTCGATCTATGTTATTGGAATCAAGTAATCTAAATCATTAACACCTAGTGATGATTACCTCAAAAAAAAAAGTCAGGGAAGCTCCTTCACCAAAGTCTCATGCTCTCATCGCTACCCATGCTTTACCAGCTTAAATGTGACATCAGTCACCATTATTCCCCATAGACGCTACTAGTTGCGATAACTCAATCAACCATCGGTTTCGCCTTTAAGGCCAATTTTATCCCTAATCAATTTACCACCAGGATCATGGCCTAAGATCGACTCAGAACTCTATTAGCCACACAAATCTTTATTATCACCCTATTATCAACATATCAATCATCTCACTCTAGATCTAGGCCTAATAGAGCTTCATGTTATGAATTTAACATTCGTTTCGAGAGCAAGGGATTCCAATCCTTCAACAACCCTCCAGAGTTAAGAAGTCTACCAAATTTAAACATCCAAAAAACAGAACGAAATCCCAACAGCTTTCATTCTTCAATAAGACAAGACTTTAGAATGAGTTCATCACTCACTCCCCCAAAACAACTACAAAACTCCCCAACACGGGATTCACTCTATCAATGATGCAACGCATAGACAGGAGAACCAATCCCTCTGGCCATAGCATCACATCACAACAAACACAATAGGCAATTAACACCAAGAAAATGGAGAGATGCAACAAAATCCAAATATTACATTACCCTAGTTGACGCGCCCGGGCCCACTTTAGACTCTCAACTCAAGACAACCGAAATTACATATTTAAGAAATGCTCAGGACTCATTCCTGAGTACGCCTAGGACTTCCTTCCTAGGTACGCCCGAAACTTACACGTTCGGGAGCGCCACGGACCACTCGTCCGGGAAATCTCATATGCGGAAGTGAGGGAAGTCATGTAGCACTCACGACACATGCACATAAATCAATCTGTAAGTCATGCGGATCTCCTACTGTACCTCCAAGCATTCATCATTGTTAGAACTGAACATGACCTCCTTCGAAGTCATGAACCCCAAATGATAATGCACATCAAAACACAAAGTGTTTCTTCCAAATACCACATAGAAACCAATTAAAATTCTCTTCCCCATAACCACAACAAGCCAGTACCTCTTGTACTGCTTGCACAGTTTAGCAAATATCAATTTGCTAATACATAAGTCGTTGACTTTTAGTATCCCATCTTGAACCTTTCCACGGCTCACCGGACACTTTAATCTCCATATTTACTCTATAGTTCATCAAACACTACCACCTTACTGTACAAAACATCACAATCATAACAGCTATCAAGCGCGCATACCACAAGATGTGGTCAAGGCTCTTTGATCAATAGATCCACTACCAATAAATAATCCCATGAGCACCTAATTCCAAGGCGCTAACTAATCTCCGCCAGCTCAACTTTAAGGATGATCAATCACCCGGATTTTAGCACACATCGTATGTACTTTCATAAACCACAATTGCTTTTAAGCATAGAATCCGTCTGTTCTACTTCCGTAGGCGTGCATATAATTTCCTACAAAATGCAGTGGTAACTCCACCAACCCATGCTTTAATATTGCCACCAAATCTCACTAGAACATTATTAACTTCGTCCCTCAGAATTTGGGTCTCATTCAACTCTATAACAATTCTTCTCCATTCAATTTAACTGGAAGATTTATCCGACATTAAGATTCTCATTCTTATTCTCCCAACTAATCCCAATAGAGTTCTAATCTTACAACCATTAGAATCTTCCAAAACTTCGGTCGCGATTATAATAATCAATCATGGTGCGGGATTAGCGGACTTAGCTTTATAATCCTTTGCCTATTATCAATTGAAAGGATAACCCCATGAGGGATTTTCCACCAAAATAATTTAGCACACTTCTTAGCATACCTAGATTGCACGATTGGGCTAATCAATTGGGACCAACATGATGCCAGTCATTCATTGTGGCTCAACAGTCTAAGCAACTATAATCACCAACTGGTTCACAAATAATTCAAATCCAACTATTAAACAGAAATGGATATGCTTTACACCGCTACTTCTCATGTTACTACTAAATCCTCATTGGGTTCAACTCAACTTCAATCCTGCAAACATAACTAAAGCTAATTACTTTCCTAGGTTCTCACAATTTAGAATACCATGTCCTACCAACTTGTTACTTTAACCAACATATCCCACATACGCCTAATACAACACTTCAACCACTATTGGATATTGCCTTCTCTAAAAAAGATATTGGTCTCATCATGCAAGTTACTCCAATCATTCATATAATCAAAATTCTCCCGAAAACCAGACTTGCATGAAACACTCCCCCACTATCGGATATTTACCAAACAACTCAACGAGTTGCTAACCAAAGGGAACCAACTTCCCGAAATTGAAGCAAAACATCATTACCCCAATGCCACAATTGGCAACATGACCAGGCCTCTCCAGTGACCACGGTCTCAGACTTTACTGCATCGGTACACGACACAGTCACGGCAAAATCCCGTAGGACACACAAATAACCAGTTCAAATGCTTGCTATCAACTCACAAGCATTAACATCAAGCATTGCAAATCAACAACATGACTAACAGAAGCGAAAATGCAATGCTTGACCCAAATCCCATCCTACTGTGCACATGTCCGCGTTCCCTAGCTCTCGGCATCTCTGTTCAAGACAGATAGCCAATCACACAGCTAGCTCACAAACATCTATTTCAACAGCACAAATCAACATCAAGGCTGCGAAAGCGTAAATGCAATGTAAGACCCATTCCCCAACCTATGGTGCACCAGTGTGTCAAATTTTAATTTAATTATTAGGCCTAAGTCAAATTTTAGTTGAATAATTAACCTAGATTGTCAAATTTCTTTACCACGGACCTAACGACCGCTCTGATACCAACTGTAACACCCCGCCCATCCTCTGGGCCTAGAGTGCTACCATCATTGCATTACAATAACAAGTTTAACACATTTGCTAATCATTTTAAGTAGCAGCGACTGGGTACATCATAATTTTCCTGCTAGCCTTTACTAAATTAAATCGACAATAGGAGGTACAGGAGTGCTGCTAGTTAGTGAAGATTATTCATGTGCTACTTCCGCCCCGAACATGGCATCCTCAAAGATCGCCTAAAAACAAAGCAAGGGTGAGCCCAACGACTCAGCAAATACATAATAGAGCAATAGACACTACCAACATAAGTAAAACATAAACCACATATCGCGTTCGTATCATCATCCTCTTAGCCAAACATTGCCATGCCATCAATGCAATGCATCATTACTCTACATGCTCTTTTGCTCTTCACATTGCAAGTACCGGTACTGCCGAGTGAACACCCGTCGATGTTCACACATCGTGGGCCCGCCCTCATAGGCACGGGACCCCTCCACTCCCGTGGAGGCCTACCGAAGTAGGTCTTACTCAAGAGCACTCCGGATTTGTCCGCTAGCTTTACTCATAGCTAGGGACTTTCTCACCGCCCTCACTCTTGAGTGCTCCTCATACAAATGCATATGCCCATGATCATAATCACGCTCATCATTAACATTATTAGCAGATAAGCATCATTGCCTACCTCACTCCATCATCATTGCCATCATTTACCATGCAACCTTATGCCATGTAAACAACACATTTCCACATGGATAGCATGTAATCAACGTATTTCCACATAAATATTATCATAACAGGGAAACATCGCATATTCATAAACCTTGGTCTACCGCTCTACCATGTACTTGCCTGTTAACCAAATGAAGTGGAGCGTCGTGCGGGCGGCGTCGATCCTGGACCTTCACCTGAACAGGCAATTAACTCGACTCAAATCGTTGTAATAATATGCGCATGCGTACGGACGACGTCGGCACTACGCACGCGACTCGAGACTCACGACAGGCCACTCAAGACTGTGGGATCCACTGCGCATGCCACTGAAACCCTTTCTCTTTTTTCCTTTCTTTTTCTTTCTTTTGCCTCCTCTTTTCTTTCTTTTTCTCTTTTTTTTCCTCCTCTTTACTTTCCTTTTCTTCTCTTTTTTTTCCTCTCCTCTTTTCCCCATTCAGCCGCACCCCTTCTTTTCTTTTCTGGCTCTTCCTCTCCCTTCCTCCTTCCTGGCCGAAGCCGCTCGCCTCCTCTCTTCCTCCTCCCGGCCGAAGGCCTCCCCCTCTGGCGCCGCTCCTCCCTCAGGTCCGGCCGGCCACAGCCCGGCCCGGCCGCTCCTGCCACCCTCCACCTCCCAAAATCGGCCGGCCGTGGGCAGATCCAGCCGGGCAAGGGCGGATCCGCCGCCACTATGCTGCCAGCCGCCTCCGCCGTCGGTCCTTGGGCTCGCCGCCGCCGCCTGCACGCCTCCCATGCTCTGCCTCGGATCCGGCCGATCGGGACCAGATCCGCCTCCCTTGGCGTGCGTGCAGCGGTGGGGCGCTAGGTGTCGCCGCCCGGTTGACACGGCCAACGACCGCCGCCCTCGGTCGCCTGCGCCACCACCCGCCACCGACAACATCGCCCCCTGGCTTCAGTTCACCAGCCCCAGGCCGCCAACCCTTGCGCAAGCGCAGGTCGGCGCTCGGCCTCGATCCCAGATGATTCGAGCTTGCCGGCCACGGCTCCTTCGTCGGCCGGCCACTCCTACCAGGGAAGTCTCCCTCCTCTCCCTTCTACTCTAACTTGCTTTAGCTACTACTTGTGAGCGTGGGTGCTCGGTGCTGCTCTTAAGGGTTGTGGAGGGGATGGTGGACGTACTCTAGGGTTAGCTTGGCGTGAGTTCGGTGGTCGCCGGCGTCCTCTGCTGCCGTCGATGCCTTCCTCTCGCGCCTGCCCTTCTAGGTCCCTTCGGGTCTCCTCTCTTCTTGCCCTCCTTGCCATCCCTCTCTGTCTCTCGACTGGGGGGGAGTGAAATGATGTTGCTTGGATTCGTGGTGAGGCAGGGAGTGGAGCAGGAAAAGGTGGTTGTGTTGTCTTGTCTATACTTAAGAGGCATGGCCATCCCTTTCACTGCGAAATGTCGCTTCTACCCCTCCCTTTTTGCCTTGGCTGGCTATAGCCCTAAGGGCTTTTGGTCCAGCGGTAGCCCTATCTTGTTGGGTGCTCTTCACTCTGGCAGTAAATTGGTAACAGTAAGAATAGAGTCTCCTGCCGAATGACGAAAACCCACAACGCGAGACGGTGCCGACCAGCCCTGGACGGTCTGGGAACCCCTGAGAGCACTACTTTTTGTCGCTTTCTAGGCCGTGCCGACCGTCCCTGGGTGGTCTGGGAACCTCTGCGAGCGTTACTTATTCGGCGTTCCAAAAGCCGATGGGTCTGACGGCAAAAACCACCCCTCTCTTCCCTTAATTCTCTCTTTTGAAATTTAGTGGTATTACATGTAGTTAGTGGATGCATGTATGTAACGGAAACATTAGCAGCTGCATTTAGCATTTTGTATTAAATGGCCGTGATTTTAAGTTTTATTAGTAGCAACACACCATTAAAGTCTTGTTTTCAGTAGCTTATATGAGGAAGAGAAAACTAGAAAATCCGTGAGATGTTGTCACATCACAAAGAGTTTTGTGTGTTCTTTCTCCATAGTGTTCTCGTGTGAGTTGAATGATCAAAGTTTGTCGACCAGTGTGAATGATCGAGTAGTTGTAACTTAGGGCCTGTTCGGCAGGCAACAAGCCGACCGGCTTTTCGCAGTTGCTACAGTACCTGACTTTCAAACGGAGTATTTTCTTAAGACGAGGTCTACAAGTTAAACGTAGTACACGATAAAAGCCTAACATCTGTACCAGCCAAAATCGCAAGTGAGTATCGATCTTTCCGTAATCTGTACCGTAAACAGCCAAAATTCAAAAATTTAAGCCAAAAGCCAAAAGCCGCAGCTAAAAAGAACAGGCCCTTAAGCTATGAGTACTTAGTAGCAGTTGTGTGTTCTGAATACTGCAGGAAGTTCCGAGTACTCAGTACCAGTCGGGGACCCTTACGAGTACTGTTCATTTGAGTACTGTAGCAGCATGAATACTGTTCATTCAAGTATTGTAGCAGTCGAAGGAGCACTATAGTAGTAGGAGTACTGTAGTAGTCGAAGGACTTATTCGAGTACTCGAAGCTCACGACTATGTGAGGCGTTCGCGTGTGTTTGACCATAGCAAATTCAACAATTGGTATCAGAGTCGGTGTTGTGATGTCAAGGAGGACGAGATCGTTGTCTCTATTGTCGTCGAGGCGTATCGCTGGTGGCCTAGAGAGGTGGCCAGCAACAATATGCATGTGGCTAGTGGCAGTGAGTAGGTGGCTCGTGGTAAGCTGTTGGCGCGAGACGTGAATGAGGAGAGCGTTACACTCCAGTACCCGATGTTGACTAGTAGCAATTATGCTGCATAGTCAATGAAGATGCAAGTGTACATGGAGGTGCAAGGAGCGTGGGATACCGTTGATGAAGACGGTGTTGAGAGGTGCCAAGACAAGAAGGCATTTGCGGCCATCTACCATAGTGTGAGCATGGGCGAAGGACAGTGCGGAGTCGCTAGCGCTCTGCACGACACAGGAGGAAGGATGACACCGAGGTTTTGCTCACGCCGGGAAGGACAGTGTCCATACACGCGACGAAGGAAGGTGGGGTGGGGATAACGAATGACTGTGGCCGGAGAGGAAGAACGGAGAGTAAGAGACGATGAACATTTAGATGCTATACCATTCAGAATAGGTCTGAACAATATAGCATACTGTAATTGCTCTCCGGTTTTTAACTACTGATTTTACTGTTCACAAGATACAATAAGACGCGAGATTTTCGTCATGTAATGTTGATGTTACGAGAATGGGCGTCAGCATGTAACTGTTGCAGGCAGCAACCTCGCCAATGACGCGTCAACCATGACATGCTGACATATGGCAGAAATCTAATGAGATGGATACCAACGCGGCAGACTGCAAACATTATCTGGAGCAAGTCAAACGCGGGAACTTTGCTAAGGAGACACACGGTCGATCAAGACGTCGTCGTCGTCTTGTTATTGTAGGTTTCAGGTGTTGGAAGGAGCCCGTGCATGATGATCAATTGTCTTCAGAATGGCAAGTACGATGCGGCAGTAAATTATCCGATGTTTACAAGAGTATGAAGAGTTTTCAAATTATTCCTCAGTCTGAGACTACAAAATGATTAACAATGTCAACTCCAAAGCTTAGTAAACTCCACCCACGCGCCAAATTTAGTCTGAGACTGCAAAATGATTGACAATGTCAACTCCAAAGCTTAGTAAACTCCACCCACGCGCCAAATTTAGTCTGAGACTGCAAAATGATTGACAATGTCAACTCCAAAACTTAGTAAACTGTAGCACCGGATAGCAACAGAGGAAGAGTGAATGGTGTCTTCTTAAAATTTTCTCTTAAATATTCAAGATTCTAGTCTCACACAACTAATGACTTGCAAAAAAATACAATTTTCATCCAAAACTCAAGCCAAATAGCTCAAAAACACTAAACCTCAAAGCAACCACTTCCTAGTGGTCTACCCGGCATACAAACGACGGTCTGACCAGTCCCAGGCGTTCTAATAGGTAATTCAAGGGTGGTATGATCGCTACTACAGTAAAATCAGGCAAGTGAATAGTATTTTTAGCGCTATTTCAAATCCGAAAATTAATGGAACTTTTGATCCGAAGATCCAATGATATGAAATTTTGCAGAGATCTTCTCTAGGCTATCAAGAACCTATTCCAACAAATGATCATGAAAATTATGGCCAAAATTGAGACATTTTTCAGTTTGAAGGAAAGGTGCACCAAAACCGAGCCAAAACCAAAATCGGTAAATACACCTTTCTCGTAGGTGGACGATGACTAAGATGGGTCGAGATGTATTCCCACATGTCCCACAAGCAAGAATACGAAATAAATCACATCAAAACACCTCGGATCAAGAAATCACACTTTGACGTCAAATCAAGCAAAACCGAATTTTCTTGATACACTTGCTATCAAAGTGCCTAGATAGATGGAGATAGATTTCCAGATGTTACATATCCTTGGCATAGTAAGATCAAGAAAAGGAAAGAGGAAAGATCAAAACCAATCAAATCAAGAGCAAATCAAGGAAAACAAGATGGATCCATGGAGCTTATCAAAAATTGATGTATCGCTTACTTGAGGAGGTAAGTTTACAGCCACTCCACCTTAGAGTACAAAGAGCACACAAGGCACTCAACTCTCAAACCCTAACCTTAGATATAAGAGCACAAAAAAGATGTATTGGATGGTTAACACAAGTCTCCATCTCAATCTCTTTATATAGATGGGTTAACCAGCCACACCTAGTCCTAATAGATATTATCTACTTAGCACAATAGGAAAACCCGATAACCTTTCACACGGGTTTTACTCACATATATTCACTTATATATGCTTTTCAAAGTGTATAAACTCGAATCCGCTAAGTCCTTTACCATTGATCCATCTCGATCAAACCATCTTCTCCTTGACCTAAACTGCTCTCCCAAGCACCACTCATTCGCCGCGGTTTTGATCCAAGGCATATTCTGGTATTTTGGTCAAACTACCAAAATACCCTTTCTTAACCTGATCTTTAACTCCCATTACAAGCAATTACTATGCTTGCCACGTGTAGATTCATCATTAGCTTGCCACATGTCGACAAGTCTCTTCCTCTCCTGTTCCACCGGACCACGCCTCACTTGGATCGACCAAGCCACATGGTGCAAGCCCGCCGTTCGAACTCGCCTTCAATATTCCCCGTCTTTTTCGTGCCATGTTTGAGTTCATCATCTCACCCAGCATCCTTGATAGTTCTAGGCTTCAGCTCCTCCCTGAGTGTAGCCCCGATTCTCACCGTCGACCATAGTAACTCCAAGCGTCCCTGCATATCCAAAAACAAAGAAATCGTTTCCGAACACAAGTTCTTCATAATTTAACCCATGTTAGCCAAAATATACATCATGCAATCTTAATGCAACGGCCGACATGATGTGCTGCTGACTCCATCTATGACTCAAATATCAAAATCTTAATGCAATGCCTAAACTCCATCTATGACTCAAATATCAAAATCCTCAATTTCTGCCGAAACCGGTAATACCATTCCTCTCAAGCTGATACTACCGTTTCTATTGAAAATTCCAGAAAACAGTACAAACAAAAGTAATCTTTTGCAAAATTGAATAACTTCTTTTAAAATATTACAATAATTTATCACAATATTAAACTGGATCTTCTTATATGGTCCTTCCTATAACTCCACCCACGCGCCACATTCCAACAAACACGCTTCACATCGCCATTGTATATAGCTCCCCTGTTTCCCTGTCTCATCAAGTTCTCAACAGCCTCACGCCTTAGCCTCCCACTGCGTTTGCACCTCAGAGTCGGAGCTAGGCAGCTAGCTCAAAAGCTCGCACAAAAGCGACGCAGAACAAGCAAGCGCACGTTCTCTACTTGCCATGGCGGGACAAGGCCCCTCGGCGTGGCTCCTCCTCGCCGCCGTGCTGCTGTTCGCGGTTATAGCCGCGGCCGACAACTGTGTGTCTGCGAAGTTCCAGGCGGGCCGGTCGTTCCAGCGGTGCAATTCCCTGCCCGTGCTCGGCGCCAGCCTGTACTGGACGTACCATCCGGAGAACGGCACCGTGGACATCGCGTTCCGGGCGCCGCAGAGCAGCAGCGGCTGGGTCGCCTGGGGTATCAACACCGACCGCCCCAACAGCATGGCCGGCAGCAGCGTGTTCATCGCCTCGCAGGACGGCAACGGCGTCGTGTCCGTCCTCACGACCTTCCTGGAGAGCTTGAGCCCCAGCCTAACAAACGCGAACCCCAGGTTCAACGTGCCCGTCGCGCCCACCGCCGAGTACTCGGGAGGCGTGTACACCATATACGTGACGGTGGCGCTGCCGGGGAACTCTACGCAGCAGAACACGGTGTGGCAGGCCGGGCCGGGCAACAGCGGATCTATAGCGCAGCACCGGACATCGGGGCCCAACTTGCAGAGCACCCTGAGGCTGGACTTCCTGTCCGGCCAGAGCATGGCCGGGGGCCCCAATTCGGGCATGCACCGTCGTAATTTGAGGAGTTCTGGGGGTATAAAAATCCGTGGGTAACTTCCCAATGCGAGCTGGAAGGAAAATGCCAGCCGAAAATCTGTTAATTATTTCCTCAGTCTACAAATATAGATCATTATGGGTTCTGTGCTATCAAGTTTTTTTAGCTTTGATCACTAATATACGTTAAAATATATAGATTAACTATATAAAAATAATAATATTTAATTTGTCTTGTAAAATACTTTCATAATATATATTTTTCATTATTTTTGTTGGTATATTATGATAATGAATTATAGTTAGTATTGCATTGGAGACCATAAAAAATAAAAAAATAACCTACATTTGTGAATGGAAGGAAGTACAAATTTAATTTTAAAATTTTAAATTTCAAATAAAGTCCCTAGACTAAACACCTCCGACGGAGCCGACCATTCCGTTTCTTTTTCCGTCTTCTGATGTGAATAGGAAACCGAGATGGTCTCCGCCAAGCCTGCTTATATAAGTAGCTATATGTCGGCAGGGCTGTGCTGTAGATATCTAATCGGTTCCTTTTTTTTTTCTTTTCTTTAAGACGTAGATATCTCCTCCGGTTTCAAATAAAAAAAGGCCGTTAGATCACTAATCCAATGATCACAAATCTAGATGATAGTTAAAAAAATATCTCGATGATATTTATCAACACCCAAAAAATATTTGCCTCCAGAGTATATTCGAATTGAGCACACAATTAGTCCTCTAGCCATGTTTTTTTAAATTTTGATACACGAGCGTCCGTTTTTCAAAAATAGCCCATTACATGGACCTATCATGTTGCTCCACAGCACTGCCGAGTCGCACGGTAGATCTATGTAGAGAGCTATTTTGAAAAAAAATAAGTGTTCAGATACCAAAATTGAAAAAAATAGCTAGAGAGCTATTTTCAGATGTAAGCCTCATAGCTTCTTTTTTTTTTTGGCAAAGATTTCTGCCTCTACGCTTGTTGCTCTATGTATTCACTGAAGCAATCGAACTGTTTGTTCATCTTTTGTCTACTAGGACAACTAGAATTGTAACCGCGCTTTGATTCCAAAATTTTATATTCCTGTTAGACTATGTGGAGGTCGTAAATATAGTGATGATGAATAATTAATATATGAGTTGCATTGAAATTTGTATTTGTGAAAGTTTCGGTCGACCACAGTTGGCGATCAGTAGACTTCAACCACGGTCGGTAGTCAGTGGTCCGATCGGCTTTATGTTGGAAGGTCCCATCGGCAGATCCAATCAGCAGGCGTTGACCATGGAAGAATGACAATAGCGGATCGACCACGGCTTGTCGACCACAGCATTTCAATCACGGCATGTCGAGCATAGCTACAGTACCTTTTCGATGGTCATAGCTATAGTGCTTTTGTCGATGATCGTAGCTACAGTACCTGGTCGGTAGTCGTAACTACAGTATCTTGCCAGTGGTCATAGCTACAGTACCTGGTCGGTGATCGGTAGCTGTAGATTTTACGATCGGTAGTCGTATACTTCGCGATCTATTGCCGTAGTCGTAGGCTTCGCAATCTGTTGTCATAGCTTTGTGATCAGTAGTCGTAGGTTTCGGGTGCTTCAATTCTTGTAACCTTAAGAGTACTTCAAATACTCGTGTTTGATTAGCCAGCAGTCTGACCGGCCTATGCATGACGGTTAGACTGACTTTTCTAAGTGGTCTGATGTTGATTTTTGAAAAACATTGAAATTGAAGTCATGAATGTTTGGTTCATGTTTATGAATGGACAAGAGTGTATTATGTGTGTGTGGACTGATGTCGATCAAGTTGGGAAGAACTTGTGTTAGAAAAACGTTCTTTGGTCTTTACAGTGTAGGTTGGGTATGGAGATAGTCATGGTCGATGACGAGGAGGACTGGGACTAGGGGAAATATGAGGTCCAGGCGGTCAAGAATATCACGAGGTGGTCGGGCTCACACTGGTGCATGTGGAGATCAAAGGTGGATGATGCGTGGAGAAGCTATGGGAGGTGCGGTCCTGGAGGCTTCGACACGTGATGAGTTAGGAGTTATGGAAGTGTCCATAACTAAAAGGTTTAGAGATTTTGGAAAACTCGTGTTTGGAAGGGTTTCGGGTCCACTGATTTTCGGAGTTGGTTAGGATTTCGTGTCTGTGTTGATAAGGACTCGGATTAGGGTTTTAGCATATAAAAGGAAGGAGGGGTTAAGAGTTAACCTGAGGGCTTGGGACAGCTTTTGAGAGATAAAGCTTTGAGAATTTTGGTGCTAGGGTTTGAGGGGTGCCGTGAGGGCACTTTGTAGACACAACAGGATTCAGAAATAAAAGATCAGGTCTATTCTGGAGAAGTTAGTTGGCGTCGACGGTGTGTTTTGTGGGCATCGTCTTTGACTCATTCTCGTTATGAGTAGTGTGTGGTGAGATTGTGTTCCTCCATCAACTTGATCACTCACCAAGTCGTCCACTCGATCGCTGCCAATAGCATCAGTAGGGAGAGCAGACCAAGCACGTCTTCTCGAAGGCACAGGTGATCGAGAAGTTATGCTCCCAGTGTTGAAGATTTCGAGTACACGCAAACCAGTCAAAGATCAAAGTCTGAAGTGGTCGTAGTTTACAACTGGTAAGGAGCTTTCGACAGCTAAGCATCGAGCGAGGGTCGAACACTGAGTGGTCGAAACCATCATCAAATTTTACGACCGATAAGGCTGAGCGGTTAAGTGTCGAGCGGTTGATACCTTCATCGAGCACTAAGAGATTCGAAAAAGTGGGTATAAGCATTCACCCCTGGGTTAGGTTAGTGTGGGGGATGGATCTGCACTAACGGTATTAATTTTGTTTACAATACTATTTTTTACTAACTATATTATATTCAGTAGTTTCTTATCTATTTACTATATTTCTTTAAATTCTGTTTTACGCTCAATCAACCTTACATGCCTTCACTTGTCTTCTCTACATTAATAATGCATTTTTCTATGTAACTTGCAGAGTATATTTTATATGCTCACCCTTACTTAATTATGTTGTTCAGAGGAGGATGCTTTGACAACAGTGAGGATCAGGACATGCAGGCTATGTTTTACTGTCGTTTGCCTATGGGTAGGCTATTTGGGCTCCTTCCGCTTCAGTTTTATCTTCTGCTGCTTATATTTAAATTTGGCCTATAGGTCGTGGATGTAAACTTTGGCCTTAAGGCCCATATTTAGTTAAACAATAAATGTTATTATGATTGATATTTATCTTTGTTGTCCAATATATACACTAGCTGATTTTGGACTAGTGCGATTTATATAAAGGATCCAAAGTTATTGCTCTTGTGTCTGATAGGGGATTACGGTCCTGTTCTTTTTGGTTTTTAAATGGCTTTTAGTTTCTCTCAGCAATTACTATTGATTAGACTAATAAGCCACAGCCCAAAAGAACATGCATGTAATTTTTTAAGCGATGATATATTTATGTAATACTTAGAAAAATGGATTATTTTTAAAAATCCTACATATGCATCAATTGGATTTATCATACAGTAACGATAAAATGTGGGGATGTGGCGCTCTCTAGTGCCATCTTTTGTACTAAGCTTCATTGTAGATATAGGCCCTATTCTTTTGGGCTAAGACTTTGGTTGATAGCTTTTGTCTATGTTTTTTAAGACGACGGTGAATGGCGCACACAATTTTGGGTTTAGGAAGCTATTTGGAGAAGCTATCCTGTTTGTTTTGGTTTCCGAAGAAGACGAAGCTAAAAGCAAAAAAAAAAAGTAAAAAAGTACGAGCCATAAGATCGATATAAATTTTGTGCATGGAATTGTTCCAGGACATAATTGCATAATGCAAACCAACGTCACCTACAAGAGGTGTGATGAGGATTGAATAAATCCTTAATATGGTTTTAATATTTAATTAAGACTGAAAGACTCCTGTGGTCATAAGTCTCCATAGGCTTCTTCCCAAGGACCCTTATCAGAGATCTACTGTGTGAGTTACTCGACCAGATGAACACTCAAAGATTCTATGAACTAGTACCTGGGCTTGCTTCCAGGAGATTATTGATGTGCGATGGATATAATCCTGATTTATCCACCTAAAACAGCACGACGCTTCGGCCCTAACTCTCTAACAAACAACCGCCATACAGTTACTCCCCGTGTTTTTCTCCCACTAACAACAACCAATGATCATACGTCCTCTCTTTGACAATAACTACCTCTCTAATCGGACGTGCTGGTTCCATAAGGCATCTCCCCAGGTGGATAATTGGCATCCCTTTAATGGTACTTAAGGGTTGATAAGAAAGGACGAGGAATTCAGAGTCAAGTAGATCATGTAAGTTATAGTCTTCCAATCAATGGGAAGAATATAGATATAGGGCTATTTTTATGCTTTTGTAAATGCATCCTGTAACCAATTCATAGTAATAAAGAGTATCCTCATTCATTCATAAGGAATTCAGCCATCTTTCTCATATTATTTCATAAGATCAGTGACTCGATCATTGACAGCTAGCATCATCCGTGGGGAAGAAAGCGCTGAATACTTGAAGTTTTCTTCATTCAACAGTCATCATCATCCTTCCCTGTTTCTGTCGTTATCGCCCATGCGATCATGATAGAAACCTGGGACGAGGAGAACTGGTTTGACTTAGTAGACTATGCCGACCTTGACATGATGCATGCATCCACATCATGAAACATGATGCCTCCTCCTCATCCTCTTCTACTCATAGTTATTGAAACCAAACCGGTGATCGAACCAGCCATGCCACCGGGTCATCGGTTCAATGTGTTAGACCATGTGGCTAGGTCTAGGATATTTTGGTGATGAATAATTGATAATGTAGATAATGAATAATTGACAAAATTTGTTGTGATATTATTTGTGGTGTGTTGCGTGTGTATGGACTGATATTGGTCAAGTTGGAGATAATTTGTGCCGGAAAAGGCCCGAATCTGTATAAAAATTTCTGTGTATAAAAATTTTCGTGTTTTCTTTCTGCATTACCAGATCTTAGTGATAAGAGTTTCTCTTAATCCGAACAAATCATACATAAGATCGGTATTAAAATACCGACAGTTGTTGCCATTCGTGGAGATTGTCTTCTTCCAAGATCATAGTAATTTTCTGACCGCCAAGTTATCTTTCTCCTAATGTCCTGATGGCAGGGGAGTGGAACGAGAAGAACTGACTTGACTTGGCTGAATATGCAGACCTCGACATGGATGCTGAACCGTCTCCATGTCTCTCTGACAATAACTTCCATTGGGTGGTTATCTCTCGAACTGATGAGACGTCTTTTGGCACAAAACAACTGTCGTCATTTGGTCAACTAAATAAAGGATTATGTCAGAGAAGAGAAAGAAGAAAGAGATCCAAGCAAGAGATAGTGCAAAACATTTCTCATTACACACTTTATAATTTTCCTGTCTGAGCAATAGCAACATAGAACGCATGGTTATTATTCTCCTTGGAAAGGCCTCGAACCTGTATAAAAATTCTCGTATTTTCCTTTTGCATTACCAAATCTTAGTGATAAGAGTTTTCCTCGAATCCGAACAAATCATATTTAAGATCGATATTAAAACACTGACAAACGGTATTATCAATTCCGCCGGTATTGTCTGGTATTGGAACCGATATGGCCGGTATTAACTAGTATCGAGCTGGTATTGACCAGTATTGAGCCGGTATAGCTAGTTTTGACCGGTAAGCTGGTACAGGACGCAAAGCTACGTTGTACCAATTTAGGTAGCAAAATGATATATAGCGGTTGGTACTAGAACGGTATTGATAATTGAGAGTCGTGCCTCGAGATGATCACTTATCTTCTAAAAGAGAAGTGTGATACGGTAGTGGAAAGGTTCGTTAGGAGTAGGTGAACCAACAGTTCTTTACGGCACTAAGGATGAAGCAAAAGGAAATAGTCAAGCAGCTAGAGGCTAACAATAAAAGCAAAATATACACCAGTTGACAAAATAATTCTACGTCAGGCTGTGCTCGGTTGAGCTGAAAAGCTGTAGTTTATAGTTGAAATTGCACTGTAACTGACTGAATTTACACTGTACCTGAAGGTGGTTTTTTTGTATGATTAAATTTAAAAAATTTTAAAATAGAAAAAATAGGTTAGCTCATCATGGCAACGTAAACGAATACGGAAAAAAAACCAGCAAAAAAGCTCAAAAAGACCAAAAATTTAGAAAAAATGAAATTTATAAATAATGAAAAATAAGTCAGAAGCTAGAAACTTAAGTCAAAATAAGCGGGGCGTAAATCAAAAGCAGCAGTGGACATATCTGTTCACAATTCAGAAATTAATAATGGGCAAGAACTAGGCGGCTAGAAGCAATGAAAGCGCGTGTTGTTTCGTCCTGCAAAAGTTTGATCGAAACGATTAATTTAGGGTATAGAATTTGGGTCAAAAGGTCAACACCACATAATAGCCATGGAATGAACTAGTTGTTCGGAGACGTAACTACCATCAGTCTCCCATTAATTAGGATTTAGGAACCTGCCTCAACCTTGAAGCAACAAGTTTTTTTAATCACAACAATGTTTCTGTCATAAGACAAGGATCATTTCTATTGTTCAATTTGAGTATTTGTATTTGGCTTAGCTCCTGCATCACATGTCTCTTTGAACAGCATGTACTAAGTCAAAAATACGATGACCAGCTCGTGATATACATACATAATATCATATGGTTTGCTGATATTTATGTGTTCCTACTTCGCAACTTCGTTTGTCCACGGTTGCAAAGTGCCTATCTTGTCGTATAAAGTACTAAGATCGATTATGGAGCTTTTTAACTGATTGATGATGAGAACTTGTTGCAAACGACTCGTCATCTTTAATTAACAGAACTCTCGTGGTGCTGTCTAGATTCTAGAAGCACTGAAAATAAGTGTAACAACCATGCAGTAATTTATAGCTCAGATGAGCGAGTTAAGGTGTTTGTGTTAGTTCCTCGCAAAAAAAAGGTGTTTGTGTTAGTGTAGGACCACGAGTAAACCTCTAGCTAAAAATAACTTGGCATTCTCGATCCCACAGCCATGATAAGTGAGAATATGTCACTTATTTAAAAACTCGTCCTGCGGGGGAAGAATCCCCCGGGCATTGCTTTAAGAAGAAGATCTTCTCACGCAGACCGAGAAAACCCCTGAACCCATGCTCCACCCTTACACAGCGGTACCATCGCCCGACCTTGTGAGACTACCGGCGGATCCTTTGGATCAACGCCTTGGCGGGGCCTTAGACCTGTGCTTTGGTGTGGTAGCGGCGATTTTTCCCCCAAGCCTGAAATTCGCTCCCACTGGGAGTCGAACCCAGGACCTGGGGGGTGCTACTCAAGCCTCTAACCATTGGGCTAGAGACCCTTTCGCTATGTCACTTATTTAGACTAACAACTTTGCAAGATTCAGCCACCATGGTAAATAAGAATATGCCACTTATTTAGAGACTTGCACACCCATAGAGCATAAGAGGAGTCATTTATTGGGGTCATTTATTGCTTCTTATATCACTCCATTGGAGCATTTATGCCAGAGATGAGTATAATATTGTTGTAACAAATCTCAAGATTATATATGTAGATGGGAGTGACTCATTTCTCCTTGAGTCAGGATCTTGACTCATATGGAGCTATTATCCTTTCGTAAAACAAATTGTTCCGAGATTGTTTTGTTCATTCACAATCTTCTAAATGCACAAACCACTCCCAAATGTAGGATATGCTTAGGTTCTATAGATTTTGAAGATACTGCTTTGTACTTTCTACCACGATAAGTTTTAAATTTGAGGTACTTTAGATAGCCATATCTAAGTTTTCTTATGAGCACTTATCATGCAGATGTCATCACCTTACTGAAAACTGACTAAGCTTGATCTGCGAAGATGTGATGTGCAGTCGTTTTATCAACAAACATATATATGCTATGCCATTATCAAAAAAACGAGGCATTGTCTTGCCCTGAGCTGCAGGTAAATTGTTGAGCCTGCTTTTTATCGACTTTTTCTTTGATCACACATATTTTCCCTTGGCTCCATGCTAGATCGCTCCATTGTTGTGTCGGTATGTTGGGTTTTAAATCTTTCAGACATCTATTGTCATTTGAAGTGATAGGTCTAACTATGCACGTTGGCCCTACCAATAAGCATTTACTATTGAACTGTAATGTTTATTCCTACATACATGGATTCTTAAAAGAAATACAAAGTATACAACATTAGCCAATACTTTGCTACACTGGTTTGACAGGTGGAACCACTGGTTGGGTTGGTGGATCAGTAACCTCACTGGTCTGGCTTCAATGTGCTTGTAGAATTCCATTACAACGTGAAATGCAGCCTATCCCTGGTAGCTACCTTTCAAGCAATCATTAATTGAATGCATAGTCATTTGTTGTTGAGGTGATCTAGCTTTAGCTAATGAACAGTAAGATAATTAATTCTAGCAACTAACGCAGCCACAGGATCCAGGTTTTCCATCCACATGGGCGCCAGATATGGGTTTATTCTGGCAGCTAATGTAGTTATATTAATTAGCACAGACTATAGTCTACTCAGTGTAGCATGTCCTAAGACCAAATCCTGATTGCACTGCTTATCATGTTGCATTCAAATTTTGTTTTGCCTATTTTTCCTTAGATCATAGTCATTAGTATTATATTTGTTTTTCCGTTACAAAACACTAGAACATGACTAGTTAACAGAGCTCTCGTGTTGTTGTCTAGAAGCACTGAAAATAAGTGCAACAACCATGCAGTGATTTATAGATCAGATGAGCGAGTTAAGGTGTTTGTGTTAGTCCCTCGTAAAAAAAAGTTTGTGTTAGTCTAGCTAAAACTAGCCATTCTCGAAATGACAGCTGAAGTAAGTCAAGGAAACACATCACTTTTTAAACTGAACTTTCCCCCGTCGTGCCTACAATTAATTAGAACCTCAAGAAAGCAAGAGCATCAGAAAAAAAAGAAGAAACTTTTCGAGGGCACACTTCCGAAGCATTCTCTGAGATGCACAAGGAAAAGTATTTTGATAGGTAAGTTCGGATAAATAGCTGTAAATTTCAGCATCATTTTTCTTTCGCGAATTGTACCTTCCATGTTCTGAATTTTCAGTAAGGAGACAAGGCTGAAAGCATGCATTCTTCCTCTCTACCGCTTCTTGGGCATGGCCAGCAACCATCGTTGTTTGTTTTGTTCCTCCATATTCCAGTTTTAGTTCAGTGATTTCACAACGATAGGCTGAATGTTGTCGTTGGAAGTTTACTTCATGAGTTTTCACAACGATTCTTAGAATAGTAATCGTGTGTTTCTCTTCCCCTCAAGATTTTTGCATTATTCAATTTACAGTTATCTATGGCTAAATTATCACCTATTCCCTTGCGGGGAAAAAAACAGCTGTTGCTCTCTCTCTCTCTCTCTCTCTGACTTCAGTTGTTGCTATCGATGTGTTCTTAAGGCTGTTAAAGATAGTGGAGATTTTCCAAATAGGAAATTTGGTGAGCGCACACGGATGCCTTCAGTTTTTCGACAACGGGTAAGAATGGCGGAAAAAAGGGGCTAATATAGAACTTTTCTATTAAATAATCTTTTTTTAAAAAATCCTATTAGTAATATCTTATAAATGTAATTTCTAATTTTGACACTTTTGGCCACACTATCGTAGCAAGACAAGCTGGGTGGTAGTATTTTCTTACCGTGCACTTGCCTTTTAGCTCTGACACTCAGTGCTTGGCACTTGTAAAATTTTCTTTTTATTCCCCTCCTTAATATAAAGCCAACAAAAGCTAGAATTTCTTTTAAAAAAAGACAACACTGCCATGTCAATCACTATGGCATGGCCAAGTGGTGTAGTAGTATTGTTTGGCCGCGCCACCATCAATAGCATAGTAGTGTTGTCTTGCCACGTAGCGGGTGTGATCAAAAGAGTCAAATTTGGAAATAAAATTAACGAGAGATTAGTACTAAAAATAAATTAAAAATATTAAATAATAAAAATTGTTTACATATGTAACCAGAAATAGATGATATTTCAGGACGTGACACGTGAAATTTACGACAGCAACACCAAAGAGGTGATTCCTTGCGGTATACATATTGTTTCGTCATATAAATCTCGCAAGGGGGATGGACACGGACGTGTGCTCAGTAGTTCAATTGCGTGAAATGGTGGTAAAAGATCATCAAATAAACATCGGAGAAGGAAATATCATGAGCAAAAGGTGGACATATTAGGTAGGTACAGAATAATTTTATGTAGTGCTCTTGACACTTGTTCTTCAGTGTTCCAATTGTATCAAATTGCGAAGAAGACTGATCTGAATAAAAAGTACGGTAAAAAGACCTCAATTATGGTGAAAAGGACTGGCAATCGAAGCGGCCGACTGGGCACAACGAAGCCAATTTAGCAAGCTCTACCGTTTCTGGCTTTGATATGGGTGAAGCACAAATGAAACTTCCAGTCTGCGGAGAGCTATGGTTTCTCACCTCACCTTGGCAAAGAGATTTCTATTGCGAAGTTCCTGGAACGTTGGTTCCGTACGAGGGTGTGCAAGTGCAGTCTGACCAAACTGCAAAATCCAGCGAACGAAAGCGATTTACACCTCAAAAATATTCAGGTTTGTCCTCACCGAGATTGCTTCTTCGGCCTCTCGCTGCAGTCTGCATCCTTCAGTCTGCTCAATACGATCAAATTCGGCAATATACGGACGTCCATCTAACAAGAAGCAGCCACTAGTCACGATGGAAGTTAAGGTCCCGATTGGTTGGGCTTCAGCTTTTGACTTTCGGCTTATTTTTCACTATTCATAAATTTCGTCTTTTTCTGAACTTTTAGCTTTTTGTTAAGCTTTTTTGTCGGTTCTTTTTTTTCCCGTATGTGTTTGTATTATACGTAATGGGCTAACATATTTTTTATATTTTTTTAAATTTAATTATGCTAAATAAACCTCTGTCAGCTATAGTGTTTTTTCAGTCAGCTACAGTATTTTCAGCTATAAACCACAAAAAAAGCCCAACTGATCAGCGGTCAAAATGTAACTTCGTCACGAAACTAAAGAAGTTACGGTGCGATTTCATTTCCATGTCGCTTCGTGATCTTTTAGCGTATAAGTACGAACATACAGTCTGCTCATGTAGAACCGATGACGGAGATCAGACCGTGCTGAATGATCTTTGCCTTTTTTAACTTCAATAAAATCAATATTTTTTTAGTTTCTTCACACAATTAACTATAAAAAACTAATGAAATCAGATACACAGTGAAAAACAGTGACCTAATACAAACCAACAAGACAATGGAACAGAAAAAGCAACGAGCGAGCTAAAACCTCACTGGGGCAGTTTAAACGCCGACTTAAGACGGCGCTGGACGGTATGATTGCTGGTCTAATGTCGGTCTGACTAGACACCAGTTCGATCATAACTTTAGGGTCGGTCGGACCGATCCCCTCCCAGATTAAAAAGATCTATTGGATCAAAACTCAAATATTAAGAACTTGCTTAAATCTCATTCAAATATCTCTAAATTTTGCATGAGATTTATTGAAGGCATTAGAAACTTAAACTAATCAAAAATCACAATTTTCTTTGGCTTAGGTTCACTAATTTAAAGAAACTCAAATCTCGGTCTCAAGAACACCTAAAACCCCAAATTCCAAATTAGTTCTTACTCGAGAAGTTTCTAATCAAGAGCATGATCCATATCTACTCCTATATGTTATAGCAAGCTAATCTAGGCATGAATTCAGGATAAAACTATCTTGACCACGAAAACCCAAATTTGAACCAAGAACAAGCAACACTGGGCTTGATCTCAAGTCTTGCTATGTGAGTGATCTAGATGAATGAAGATTGATCAATAGACTCATCTTCTACCCTTTACTCATCATGAATCACAGCAAGATCAAGAGGGGAGAAGAAAACATCAAAAATCAAGCCAAATCAAAATTTCAATACTTGAATAAAGTGTAAAAAGACTTGGATGAGTTTTGATATATATATTGACACTTAGAGATAAATATTTACAGTTACTCTCTAAACAACTATAAAGCCTAAAGATGACAAAAAAACTAAAGACAAAGAGACACAACTCATCATTCAAATGCTCTCTTCAAAAACCCTAATTTCTCCTCCACTTGGCTTCCTAGAGATATTATCTTAGCTCTCTCCAAACGCCTTCTTATATAGTAGAGACTTACAAAAAAATCTTAATCAGCATATTTTGTTGGGCTTCACCCTCTGTCACATAGGTTAACCTGTTAACCCAACACCATACCGGGTTTTACACTCGCACCCGCCATCACCGGCGCCACCTTGAGCATCAACTTGGTAGCCAGCTACTTTCCGGTGTCTTGTCTCCTGTAGACTTGCATGTCGTTTGTTCATGCAAGCCCTTGGGGTAAGGGTCGAGGAGGAGAACAACGAGGAGGCTGGGTTTGTGTGAGTATTTATAGGGGAGGGAGAGACGGGAGTGGGCAAATTTTTGGCAAAATGGGCGTCAGGATGGAGAGGTGGAGTTACGATCCATGTGGTGGGGTTGGTGGGTTTCTATTGGTTGAGATTGGGTTGGGGAGGATCGACAGGGGCGGAGCCAGGATCCAAACAAAGGGGGGGCCGACCCGCCAAGGCGCCGGCGTCATGGGCCCTGGGCGCCGTGTGTCGGCAAAATTAAACATACACATATATAATTAAACATACGCATATATATTGTCATATAAATTCAATCATAACACATATGGCAAAATAATGTAGCATACGTCTAGTAACACAAAATAAAGGTACTTTCATTACATCTCCACAAACTTGAATTTGTTACATCTCCACTAACTTGAATTTAGCACGACGATTACCAACTAGATCATAAGATTTGATAATATCATTGGAACTAATCTTGGCTGCCAATTCCTTTTCAATATAAACTATCATGTAGCTTCGCAAAAAGCAATCTCCCATTTTAGTCCTAGTACGTGTCTCGGCAAGTTTCACGGTTAAAAAGACTCTCTCAGTAGTCGCTGTTGATACTGGAAGAGTTATGACTAATCTTAGCAATCTATCGACCATTGGATAAATAGAATTTTTACCTAATCTCACTAGTCCCTTTGTTAGATCAGCAAGTGATGGCAATGTACTTAGCTCTGGATGGTTGCATATCTTTAACTATTATAAAAGAATGAGTTAGTGGTTGTATGTCTATTCTCTTCTAACCGCTCTATTCCCTCAACTTCTCATCATTCTCTACTTTCCATCCGATTAGAGCAACTCTCTTCTATAGCACGATTCTCTATACATTTAATGAATTCTGTTGCAACGCACGGGTACATAACTAGTATCAAGTTGAAAATGTGGTAGTTGACACTCCAATTGAGCTTGATCTTGACTTGAAAAATCAGCGGGATAGTACTTTTCCACCAGAGTACTTATCTTTGAAATGTCAAAGTCATCTTTTGGCAGGGTCCTAATTGACTAATTGACTGTAATTAAAGGTGATTAAGGGATCCTATTAATACATCTGGTGGACCATTGGGGGGGGCCAGGCCCCTGCCCGCCCCCCTTCTCTCCGCCCCTGAGGATCGACGAGCCCAGTAGTCTGGGACATAATTATCACAAATGGTTTAAATCACAAACTGTTTGCGATACATAATTATCACATACAGTTTGAACGACAAACCATCTATGATACATAATTATCAAAGACAATATATCAGTGCAATGTAAACAACTAGTCTCAAAAGATGAAATAGCAAAGTTTTATATGGCTTATGTATACTCATTTGAAAGGTTTCTATGTGATCTACAACTTTGTAGTTGAGGCAAACCCCAAATTCCGAAGAGAAGATCGAAAATTTTGGCAAAAACAGATCGGACCGCAACCATTGGCTGGTCTGACCACGCCAGTCATCTCTGGTCAAACCTTGATAACAGGGGACCCGATCAGACCACAGCACCCTTGCCAGTCTGATCGCCCCAAGGCCATGGTTGGACCGTCCTCAAAAGGATTAGTCGGACCACTCATAATTTATGTTGCGCACACGATGAGCACCTCTCTGGAAACCACTTAGCACCTGACAGCAAAAATCAAATATTACAATAGGCATAAACTTTAACTTCGATGACGAAGTACAAGCACAATCAAATACTTATTACAAAAATATGTGGGCACTAAACGTGGTACTGACAGTACATGCAGTCAAAATCGATCCAAAAGCCACAAAAGATACGCGGAAATATCAAACAAGTAAAGATTTCTCACCAGATTGCATGAATACAAGCGATATTAAGACTAGTCCATGTGATGAACAAATCATCTGCAAGTGTCTGACTCAAGTGGTAAAGAAATATTTGATGATTTACCCTACTTTTCATGTAAGTTTGATAAAATATCCTACGATGTGTCATTTATATGCGGGTCTTAGACCCACATGTAAGTGAGATATCGCAGGGCATTTTATTAAACTCACATGAAAGATAGGACAAATCATCAAATCTCCCCGTGGTAAAATACGGGCATGATCGGACAGACGCGTGGTAGGCCTCCATATGGCACGCGCCCAAGGCAGAACAACTGAAGACTGAAGGGGCTAGCCCCAGCCCCCAACAACGACTCTCGTGTTGTATGCTTTCTGCGCGGATCTGGGAGACGAATCAGTCGACGCCGGGCATGTCGGATTGATGCACGTGGGAGAAAGCGTCACTATCAAACGAATTCGCTGCACGTACAAACTACTTTCTTAATCTTGAGATATACTCGATATGAACAGTGATGGATAGGAGAGTTCTTGCAATTCACTTTGTATTTGTTTTCTGAGGCTTATATTTGCCAAGAAGGCTCACAAGTTGAGCTTACAGGAAAGACCTGGAGATATTTGGGAGCTTATGCAGTACAGTGGCAGCTTTAGATTAGTTCTAAAAAAAATACATAGAACTGTCTCAAGCATAATCACATAAAACAATTACAAAGTGGGAGCATATATATAGTGCAAATGGACTATTCGGTGCTAATATGCAAAAGCGAACGTATCCGATCTATCCCAAACGGCTTAGATCTGGGTGGATGAGATGCACTACCTTACTTATGTATTTTGCACTTAACCCCGCCTCCCCTTTAGTGTTTTGCGTCGCACCCGTCCTCACCGCTCCCTCCACCAGCCTTGCACCGCCCCACCGGCCTCCCACGGTGCCGCCCCTCGTCTCCCCCAGCTAATAACTATATGCACATGGAATGACATAAATAACACTTATGTCGCCGATCACCAAGCGACAATGGCCTACAGGCGACACGTGGCGTCCTGGGCGCTTACCGCCCGGCCATCAGATGGCCGTGCGCCTGCCGCTCGGCCACCAGATGGCAAGTGGCCTACCGCCCCACCACAATACGGCAAGTAATTAAGCCGACTAATTAGCTGGCTTAATTACCTGCCTAAATACTATTTTATATGTCATATTTATTCAAATTTTTAAATATGGCAAATAAGCTCAAAAAATTCCAAAATTTTATGTACAGCTTTCTGACATAACGTAATTTATTGTGTAATTTTTTAATAATTTTATCCACTCTGAATGTAGCTCAAAAATTTGTATTATTGAGATATTTGTAGGAGTTGTTACATATAGCAAATGAGCTCCAAAAATTACAAAATTTTATATAAAGCCTCCCGACATAATCCACCTAATTGTGCAATTTTGTAGGAATTTATGTGCTTCAAATTTACCATGTCAATTTATGTTAATTTAATTGTAATTAATGATATGCGATGCATCTTTTGCAGTGCGTAATCTCTGCCCTTCACACCATTGCTACTATGTTTCCTTTCCCGCTGCGTCCTTCACACAATTTTCACTCTGTCCATGCCGTGCCCTGTCGTACGCTCCCTCGTCTGCACTAATGTCGTTATGTCTATGCCATCTCCTCTTGCCCACACAAATGTCAGTCTGTCCATGTCGTCCCACCTCGCCCGCTCCCTTGTGCGCACATATGTCACTCTTACCATGCTGTCCCCCATCGCTTGCAGTGCTGCGTGTCGACAACGCATCCATAATTTTTGGTGGCAACGCACCGTGTACCCTTTTCTCTCAGCTTCAAATATAGAGCTCTCGATATTGTTCATCGCTCATGTAAACTGCATTTTATTTCTCTTGTAGCAAGAAGAACATTCTCCGTCATATAGTAACATAGCATGGCAAATGCCAAGGGGCTAGTAGAAGCGGGGTCGCCAAAGGAAGACCTTCCCCTGGAAAGAAGGGAGGACTTCGGTCTTAACTACTACTTGATGCCAAACAGGTGGGCTCAACCTGTTTGGCCGAAATGTAGATACGGGGAGGACTAGATCGTGCAGATCGTCGAAGGTCATTTTGATGGAGGGTGATGTTTCTTTTGATGCTCACACTCTGGGGTACAATTAGCCAATAGTTTATTTTCTCTTACTGCTAAAAGAGTTTCCATGTTAACCCTCCTTTCCAGTAGACAGCGAAATATGACTTCATTCGCTGGATCGATCCTCCCCATGAACGCTATGTTGTGAGGTTCATAGATACATTGTGGAAACGAATCTTAGATATGGAGGCGTGGATTGATCGTCTCAATGAGGAGAACGATGACCTCCGCCAACAGATACAGCACGAGAGGGGCAACGAGGAGGTTGTCAACATAGAAAGTTCATATGATCCCATATGCTGCTGCATGAACCCTAGATGCATATATGCGTGGCACTATAACGATGGCTAGCCATGTCTGAGACGCCCCTCACTGCAACACTTCATGTGGGTAGTACAAGGCACCTTCTATCAGCAGGCACGCACAGAGAAGTTTGTAGCACAGTACTCTCCCCTGTAGTTCGCGGTTATGTTCAATCTCCTAAAGCATGTAACTGAATGGTGTACATGCCATTATGGTTGGTATTTATTGAGTGGACTGTTCAAATATTGCGTCGCATGCATTAAGGTAGAGGGGTCGATATGCATTGAACAAACGTACATAGTACAAAGGAGTACAAATAAGAACGCAACAATATTACATACATCATGTGCGATAATAGATTACGGAGTTAATCATTTATGTAATCAATTGATTAGTTGCCAATTACATCTAAATTGGTACAAATATAAATGAATACGATACAGTAAAAGATACATGAAATTATGATATTGAATGGCGACTAGATGAGCTCGGTCTGTTGAGAAAATCCTTCATGAGAGCCCGGAGGTCTTGCATACTCTGCATTTCATTGTGTAGGAAATGCTGCTACGTTGGCTCACATCCATGTTGTTCTGGAAGCACCGCATATACCGACGTCCTTTTACAATTATCTTCAACTCCCTTCCCATCCATATTGTTCTGGAAGCACCGCATCTATCGACGTCCCTTCACAATTATCTTCAAAATTCTCTGCCCTCTGGTGCTGGTAGTATGTGACTATGGGCAGGCTATAGGAGCGGTGCCAATAGTATGCATAACAAATAAAATCAAACTCTTTCTCATGATGATATGGTAATAGGTTAAAAGATATCGTTTTGTTCATTTAAGCTTAAAAGATCTGGATTATGGTTTATTTTGTATTGTAGCGGTTAAAAATATATTATAACTGTTGGTAGCTTTTCACAAAAAAAAGGATAAAAGCAAAAAAAAAAGTCCCAAAAACCATATCATCATAAAAAAAACGAAGGTAAAAAGCTCAAAGCCAAAAACTGTAATGAGCAAAGCCACTCTACACCCTGACAGCAATCCTTGTGCTGAAATAACCAGTGACTTCAATCCGTCGAAATGATCAAGAACCTACCGGACATGTCTTCTATGACTAGGTTCTCTTAAGCTCCATACTTATAGTTTTTAGCTTTTGTTATAGTAACTAACTTTTAAAAAATTACAAATAAATTATAGTAGATAATATATCAACTTCAGTTATACCGATTAAAATTACATATAATTATTTTTCTCTTTATACTCTGATGTAAACAATCAAAATTTATAAGATATAATTCACAGCACAAAAGAATCCAGTCGTATATCTGCCCTATGCAACATACCCGTTGTCATACAGGCGATCATCTTAACCATATCATCAGCCTCCCTAGAACTTTCAACAGATACGTGTCCTAAATGAAATGTATTGTACCACCTCGGTTATTCAGCAACCAAGACGACGTCATATAAACAATAAAAAAAAATGGAAGTAGGATGTAGTTCCCATACAATAGTGATCCCCAGGGGACTGCAAAATGGTTGTTGACCAGGTCAACATGGAAACTTCCACCCACACGCCAGCTCCCTCAACAACCGCGCTTCGCATCGCCATTTACATATATCCCTCGCTTTCCGTTCGACCTCCCCAGCCTCACGCCTTCACCTCCCGTTGCATTTTCACCTCGAGTCGGAGCTCAAAGGAAGCAACGCAGCACAAGCAAAAAAAAAAGGCTCCAAGTGCTCTTCTGCACCATGACGAGGCCAGGCCACTCGGCGTGGCTCCTCCTCGCGGCCGTGCTGCTGTTCGCGGCCGGCGCGACGGCCCAGGACTGCCTGTCCGCGACGTTCCAAAGGGGCCGGTCGTTCCTCAAGTGCAACGCCCTGTCCGTGCTCGGCGCCAGCCTGCACTGGACGCACCACGCGGAGAACGGCACCGCGGACATCGCGTTCCGGGCGCCGCAGAACAGCGGCGGCTGGGTCGCCTGGGGTATCAACACCGACCGCCCCAACAGCATGGCCGGCAGCAGCGTGTTCATCGCCTCGCAGGACGGCAACGGCGTCGTGTCCGTCCTCACGACCTTCCTGGAGAGCTTGAGCCCCAGCCTAACAAACGCGAACCCCAGGTTCAACGTGCCCGTCGCGCCCACCGCCGAGTACTCGGGAGGCGTGTACACCATATACGTGACGGTGGCGCTGCCGGGGAACTCTACGCAGCAGAACACGGTGTGGCAGGCCGGGCCGGGCAACACCGGGTCGATAGCGAAGCACCAGACGTCGGGGCCCAACTTGCAGAGCACCCTGAGGCTGGACTTCCTGTCCGGCCAAAGCACCGGGGCCTCCAACTCCAGGCTGCACCGTCGTAATGTGAGTTTCTTCTCCTCCTACCGCTCTCCAGCTTGATTAATTCAGTAAACAAAGAGAAATAGATAATACTACTTTGATTTTCTTGAATGGTTCAATATATGCTTGATTGGCTCGTTTCGTTGCCGAATTGTTTAGATGTTAGGTAAGTTTCGATAAGCAATGAAGCACAGGACGGCGACGTTGTATTTATTAAGATGTTGAAAACAAGACAAAAACTAGAAAACAGTATACCATTTATAGTTTGTTGATGTCATAGCAATTGACCGTTCGATCTTGAGATAGCTCACACCGTCGCCAAAGCCATCATCTTTGGCCACGGCACCGTCAAGTTTCACCGTCCCGACCACGACACTGCTCAACCCGGTCATCCCCCATCGGATTTGATCACCAGTGGCAAAGAAGTGGAGAGAGGGCCACTAGAGCTAGGGAAGAGGAGCGGCAGCTAGAGGAGCTGAGCTGTCGCTGCCACGTTCACCTTACCCCCTAGATGTAGGAGGAGGCCGAGGAGGTGATAGTCCGGTGATAGGCAGTGGCGGAGGGAGGTACGGCGAGACGATGCACTAAATATTAGATTAGGCGGTGTGGGGACAACGGGGAGGGCGAGACGGCGGCGTGACGAGATTGCCACCAGTCGCCGGTGGTGAAGGAGGAGGCTGAGGGAGACAGAGGAGAGGTGCTGAGCTTCTATCGGCACCGACGAAGAGAGGGAGGGGAGGGGGAGTGATGGAGAAAGGAGTGGCGGGAGAAGGCTATACAATTGAAGAGCTTCCGACAGTATAGCATGGTGTAGATGGTTCTAAAGTCAATTATTTCAGGGATGAATGGAATTGTGATAGCAGTTCGATTGATCAATTTGGACGTCACATGTAGAATCAGCTAAATGGTTTACTTTGACGCTCTAGGCTTTTAATAACACGATGTGATTACGTGACATGTAGATACAGCCAAATGGTTTCCTTTTGCTCGTGTGCTTCTAGAAAAAAGATGGCCACAATCCAACTCGGAGAAGCAACAACGGCTAGGGGAGCTACACGCACAACTTGAATGTCACCTGCCCAACTTTAGTACACTCTTTTCACATATTTTGGTCAGAAAGCACCGTAATCTCTACCGACAGAGGACACAGTAATTTAGTAATCTGCATCAAATTCAGCTACCGAGGATTGTTGAGCAGACCTAATCACCTGAAAGACCAATGTTTTTCTTCTTGATTTTGATCGAAATTTTATTTTGTTAACTCTATAGATCCACGGAGTGCTGAACGCGGTGAGCTGGGGCGTCCTGATTCCCCTTGGCGCCATGATCGCTCGGTACCTGCGCGTGTTCGAGTCCGCCGATCCGGCATGGTTCTACCTCCACATCGCCTGCCAGTGCTCCGGCTACATCCTCGGCGTCGCCGGCTGGGCCCTGGGCCTCAAGCTCGGCAGCGAGTCCAAGGGCACCATCTACCGGCCCCACCGCAACATCGGCATTGCCATCTTCTGCCTCGCCACTCTCCAGGTTCGTACAAACTCCCATTCTTTGTTCTGCAACGTTGCTACTGTTATATTGACATGGCAGAAGCTGACTGGAATATTGCTTCGTTCCACGATCAGGTGTTTGCTCTGCTGCTGAGGCCGGACAAGAAGAACAAGTACAGGTTCTACTGGAACATCTACCACCACTCCATTGGGTACTCGGTGATCGTCCTGGCCGCCATCAACATCTTCAAGGGGCTCGACATCCTGAAGCCGACCAGCGGCTGGAAGACAGCCTACATTGTCATCCTGGCGACGCTCGGCGGCATCGCCCTCTGCCTCGAGGCCATCACATGGGTGATCGTCCTGCGGCGGCGCAAGCGTGACGCCGACAAGTCGCACCGCGGGGCCAACGGGGCCAACGGCGCGGGCTGGCAGCACCAGCAGGGTGTATAATCAGATGTATGTGTGCATTACACTATGCGTGTAGTTTTGCTGCGATGTGTTGTTGCTTTGAGATATGTTGTATCTTTCCCTTCTTCCGTAGAGTATATTTTTTTCTTTAGGGTTCTATGATGGCATCTGTATACAGTTTTTTCGCGTTGATGTATGATTAGTTTTATGTATATTCATAATGTATGATTTCGATTAGACGGTCCCGTACTCAAATCGCTGAAATTTAATTGATCGATTGAGTACATTATCTCTGTCACTGGTAAAAATAACCCAACAGTAGTTTTCGGCTTCAACCACTGGACCACGTCATGACGTCAATGCCTATGAGAAGACGTGAAAACAACACATGGGGAGATCTTCTAGATGGATAACATCACGCAGCGAATGTTAGAACCTTTCCTCTTATCTTTTTCCTTCCATTTGACAGCGGCTCTGTCTTTTCAGCTTCTAAAAATTACTTTATAATTTTTTACAGTAACTAACTTTTAAATAAAGTATTTTTTAAGATAGAATCTATTAGTTAATTATAGTACATACTTTACTGACTTCATTTATATCGGCAAAACCCGCACGTGAGTTTCTATTACTTTGTAATCTCTCGTACAAACAGTCCAAAAGCCATAAACCACAGCTAAAAGTCACAAGCTACAGCCAAAAAGAATAGGCTAGCATCACAGCATCGATCGTAGGCTTGTAGCCGACATAACAATCGTTAAAGTATGGAACAAATTTGTGTGTCTAAGGAAACATATACAATCCTGTCTCAATTTTGTAATTTTATAAGGCTCTTGTTCCTTAGTCTATATATGGGTCTGTTTAGCAACGGCTGCGACTTATGGCTTGTAGCTGAAATTTTTGAATTTTAGCTGTTTACGGTACAGATTACGGAGATACAGATACTCACTTACGATTTTGGCTGGTACAGATGTTGGGCTTTTAACGTGCAGATCGTTTAACTTGTAGACCCTGTCTTGAAAAAATACTCCGTTGGAAAGTTAGGTACTGTAACAAAAGTCAAAAGCTGCCAGCTTCGGAGGAAAAGAACAGGCCCTACATACCTCTATAATTGTATAGTTGAAATACACTGAATTTTTCTATACTTGTAATTTCTTCTCATACAGTGATTTCCGCCTTCTTGTGTTCATGGTTTTTGTGCTAGAATTTTTCACATTAAATTTGCGTCTCATATTCTTTTAATCATCTACTTTTATCGCTATTTTGTAACAAGTGGTATCAGCGTTCCAAGTTTCAAATCAAGTTGCTGCCCTCAGGAGGAGGCAACTCCTGAGGACGGCACCCACATGGCAACATCATCAAGGGCAGCAATTCAACCATGTCATGGAATTCAATTACTTTTACAATCGGTAGTTTGATGTATGTGATGGTCACACATACAAGTTGCTTTTCAATGGGTATTGTCTACCAAGTTATATGTTCAGGTGGAGCATGTAAAAAATCTATAGGATGAGTTATTCACTATAGTTATCCATCACCACAGGAGAAACATATGGAGAGGACTGTGACTGATCCAATCTTACTCATTGATTAGTCATATGAACTTTTAATATATAAGAATCATTGATGGTAGATTATGATTTGAGAAGATTTGATTTATTTTAACTACAGAGCGAATTTAGGCTACATGAGCGAATTCACTTAAGTTGGAGATTACTGAGTGTGTGATCCGAATTCTTCTTAAGATGAAAATTGTTAAAGTATGATACAAATTCATATACATATCCAAGTAAACACATGTACTGATATCGTCTCGGTTTCGTAATTTCTTAAGACTTATTTTTTATCTTACATATGTATTTATATAGTCATATGGTTATGTTTACGATCCCTCCTGTTGTAATGATTTCCTCCTTCGTAAGTGCGTTCTTTTGCTTTCAGATGTACTCGAGGCAATTTGACCAGTTGTCACAAGATCACACGAAGGAAATACTGAAAACGACCTTTCTTTTGAGTTGTAAACCGTGACAAGATGGCTGGAAAGGAGGTCCTGAGGTGAAAAAATGGAGGTGAATTGCTTAGTGCCTGGGTGGCCCACACAAACAAAGTGCAGAAGGGTGATAACTTTTTACAAATACTGATGATTGGATATTCGATTGAAGGGAAACATTAGGATGTTCGGTGAGATATCTTGGTTAGCTAACGTTGATCGAGCTAGGTTACTTTAACTCAAATTTTATGTTTAGCAACTAATCTTTTTAATCTAAATTATGGTTTGAATATTCTATGTGGATTAGCTGGGCTAGCATTAGAAAAATTAAACTTATGTGGGTTAATTATGCTGGGTTAACTTAATTCTAAATTAAGAGGGTTATTCCTTCTAGAAAGGGGTGTTTGGCGGGTTTACCCCGAACCAAACAGGCCTATAAGTACAAAGAAGTTCACAATCCAAAAATTGCGAACAATACTTCTTTTGGTTAAGTAAAAATTATATGCTGTAATAACATTCATACAAACCAGGGCAATAAATAATCCTACGTTTAGTCTTCCATGTAACTTACTTTTGCTCTTGTGATGTAACCTTGCACTGTCTACACACGGCAGTTCAACCACGCGGTTGGATTCGATAAGAAAGCCCGAAGAGGCGAATATGTCGCCGGTTTCTAGAACTAGTGCGATGACCGAATCCTTTTCTTTCTTGTCTTAATCTGAAAAAGAAAACTATGTGCAGCTGCCAAGATTGACAAATCTGCCCATGCGTTTCAGTCCAAGCTAACGCGAGCATGATGCTGCCATGACGTAGTGGACCTAGTTGTTCTCCCCTGTCCAGTTCAACTTTCGCATAGTGGGCTGTGGCCCGTTAGAACATCGCATCCGAGTTGAGTCCGGGCTGTCTGGCCCACTATATAGATTCTTACTTCTGCGTGTAGTAATCAGTATACCGAGCGTTAGCTCGAGTCATGAGTGCACTGCAAACATGGCTTTGTCATGTTATGATCCAGTGCAGTACATCAAAGTCTCTTTAATTACCAATGTAGTTGAGTTGTTCCGCTGAACAAAAACATAGTACAGCTTTGTTGAATGTTTGAGCCAAGCAGGGTCTCATATTTTCCTTCCCTGATATACGAAATAACTTGCACAACGCATCAACATGTCTCTCAGCACGTCAGAACTCTTGCAGATGCTCATTACAGGTTGGCAAACTACCCGACTAGTGTACAATGAAATAGTCCTCCAATGTCAGTTGTGTCTGTAGTACCTTAGGATCTCCTAAGGTTTAGATCTAGGGGTGTTCTGTTCGGCTTCGAGTGATACACGGAGAGAGAGATCATTAGGGTTAGGGGTACCGACCGTCAGATTACGTGGAGGAGGAGTTGACCATCACGGGTTCGTCGGTGAGGTCTGCGCACGGGCAGCGACGGTCGGTGGAGAAGGAGCGGGGTCTCCCTGGCGGCGGCATCTCCCGGGCGGCGGCAATCTCCCTGGTGGTAGAGGTGGCGGTGGTAGTTCCCGTCGCTGGAGCGCCCCCTTTCCGATCGGTCTAGAGTTTGTCGCGGTGGGGTTTGTGGCGGCACGGTCAACTTCGTCGTGCGTGCCGCCCCGGCCCCACCTCTATTTATGTGGCGCTGGCGACAGGGGCCCACCAGCCAATTGGGCTGGGCGCCCCCGATCAGGGCGCGAACAAGGGGGGCATTTGGCCGTTGGGCCAAATGCTTGAGATCACTCTAACATTCTCCCCCTTGATCTCAATCTATACTTTAACTTTAATTACTTTTGACTTTACTCATTCCATCGCAGATTAGTGCATAGAACATGTCTCATCGTCACGGTCAATCGCCGATAGATTTAACAGCTACAATACATCTCTCTGTTCTGAAATAGTTACTTTAATCTTTTGGGCCATCTTTTAGTCCAGGAATCATAGGCTTTCCCTTAAACCCATGCCGGCTACATGCTCTCTGAACACGTTGGGTGGTAAGCCTTTAGTAAGCGGATCCGCTAACATTTTTGCGGTACTTATATGCTCAAGACTTATAATTTGATCCCGAACTTTATCTTTCACAACATAGTACTTTATGTCAATGTGTTTGGCAGCACCACTTGACTTATTGTTGTGGGCATACATTACTGCGGGTTCATTATCGCAGTACAACTTGAGTGGTCTATTGATGTCGTCAACCACTTTTAAACCGGGTATGAACTTCTTTAGCCGTTCACCGCCCGTAGCCTCATAACATGCTACAAACTCAGCATACATTGTGGACGATGTAGTGACGGTTTGCTTAGAGCTTTTCCACGATATAGCTCCTCCAGCGAGAGTGAACACATATCCGGATATCGACTTTCTATCATCTCCCGCATAATCGTAGTCCAGATACCCCACTATATGGAGTGAATCGATCTTCAGTATGTCATCATGAGGCCTTTTGTTCCTTGCAAATAACGCAAGACTTTCTTTATCAATTTCAATGTTCTATTCCGAGATTGCTCGAATCGCCAAGTAACCCGATAACAAACGCTAAGTCGTATGCGTGTACACACTTGAGCATACCGCAAGCTTCCGACACCAAGCATATGGAACCGATTTCATTTGATCGAGCTCGTACTGGTTCCTGGGGCATTGAAAATCCCCATATCTGTCACCCTTGACTATAGGAGCAGGTGAGGGACTACATTTGTGCATACTGAATTTCTTTAGAACCTTTTCTATGTATGCCTTTTGTGATAGTCCTAATACCCCTTTGCTTCTATCTCGGTGAATCTCTATCCCTAGAACGAACGAAGCTTCACCAAGATCTTTCATATCAAAGTTTGAGGACAAAAACTTCTTTGTCTCCAGTAGCAGACTGACATCACTACTAGCCAGTAGGATACCATCCACATTCAGGATTAGGAAGATAAACTTCCCATCTTTAAACTTTGCATAAACACAGTTGTCCTCTACATTCTCTTTAAACCCAAATTTTCTTATTGTATTGTCAAACTTCAAGTACCACTGTCTTGAAGCTTGCTTTAACCCATAAATCGATTTCTTTAGGCGACATCCCATTCTTTCATTTCCTTCCACGACAAAACCTTTCGGTTGTGCCATGTAAATATTTTCCTCCAAATCCCCATTAAGAAATGTCGTCTTTACATCCATCTGATGTAACTCTAAATCATAATGTGCTACTAATGTCATTATGATTCTGAAGGAATCTTTACATGAGACTGGAGAAAAGGTCTCATTGTAATCAATCCCTTCTCTTTGCGTAAAGCCTTTTGCCACAAGTCGCGCTTTGTATCTTTCTACATTCCCTTGGGAGTCAAGCTTTGTCTTGTAGACCCATTTACAGCCTACTGTTTTGGCTCTTTTAGGAATAGTTTCCAAGTCCCAGACTTTATTAGCCTTCATGGACCTCATTTCCTCTTCCATGGCCTCAAGCCATTTTGAAGAATTTTCGCTTCTCATGGCTTCTTCAAATGAGGTGGGATCATCCTCCATTTGAAATTCCTCTGTATGATAAATCTGATAATCATCAGAAATAGCTGATCTTCTTACTCTTTGAGACCTCCTCGGGGCCTTCTCATTTGGTACATCTTCTGTTTGAGGCTGTTGTTGCTCCCCCTCATCTGTGATAATGGGTTCTATAGGATCCTGAAGAACAGGTTCCTCATTCTCATTCATTGTTGCCACAGGAGGAACAATAACAGGTGTTGGCACCACAGTGTCTTGCACCGTCGGTGCAGCGACAAAAGGTAGTGTGAAGAATGGCTCTTGAATCATCGGAGTAGGCGCATACACCCGCTTCTCTTCAAGGTCAATCTCTCGAGCTACCATAGTTCCTCTCATCATTTCATCCTCTAAGAAGATAGCGTGTCTCGTTTCTACAAACTTTGTATATCTGTCTGGACAGTAGAAACGAAAACCTTTTGACTTTTCAGGGTAGCCAATGAAATGGCAACTTACTATTTTGGGATCAAGTTTCCCAAGGTTTGGGTTAAATACTTTAGCCTCAGCAGGACTCCCCCACACACGTAAGTGGTTTAGTGAGGGAACTCTTCCTGTCCACAACTCGTACGGTGTTTTGGGCACCGACTTACTAGGCACTCTATTGAGAATATGAATGGCGGTTTTCAACGCCTCCATCCATAAACTCAATGGCAGTGTGGAATAGCTCATCATGCTTCGCACCATATCCATTAGGGTACGGTTGCGTCTTTCAGCTACTCCATTTTGCTGATGTTCGCCCGGTGTAGAATACTGGGCCACTATGCCATTTTCCTGTAAAAACCTTGCAAAAGGTCCAGGAACTTGTCCATATGGGGTATGTCGACCATAGTACTCCCCCCACGATCAGATCGGACTATCTTAATCTTTAAATCATGTTGGTTTTCAACTTCAGCCTTAAATATCTTGAATTTATCCAAGGCTTCATTTCTTTCTTTGCTTGGATAAATATATCCATAACGGGAGTAATCATCCGTGAATGTTATGAACGAGTCATATCCATCCACACTTTTCACATGAAAAGGACCACAAATGTCTGTGTGAATAATTTGTAGAACTCCTGTGCTTCTTTTGGCGTCTTTCTTAATTTTCTTTACATATTTTTCTTTAATGCATTCTCTGCATTGTTCTAAGTCTAAGAACTCTAATAAAGGAAGAATTTTATTCTTAACTAGTCTTTCTATTCCCCCCCTCGAAATATGGCCTAAACGACAGTGCCATAATTTCGACGATGCATTATGAGTTCTCTTTCGTTTTCTGTTCTCATTCACAGGCGAGGATATACGCTCATTCACATCACATACGGAATTCACATTTTCACAAAGTGACAATAAATAAAGCTCGTCTTGTTTGATGGCAAGACCAATACATTTATTATTAAACATTATTTCACATTTGCCATTTCCAAAATGACAATCATAACCATCATTGTCCAAATTTGAAACACTAATCAAATTCCTCTGTAAAGAGGGTACATAAAGAACATCTCTAAGTAAAAGAGTGAAGCCATCAGCTAGCACTAATGAAAAATCGCCAACGGCTTCAACTTCAGTTTGGACTCCATTTGCGACTTTAACGCATCTTTCTTTTCTTTACGTAGTCCTCGTCGAACGGAATCCCTGCAAATTATTGGCAACATGAACAGTCGCACCTGAATCAATCCACCAAGTAGATTTTGAATATTGCACATACAAGGATTCATTTATAAACGTAATAATGTTCTCACCTTTCTTTGCCATTATCATCTTTAAGTAATCGGGACAGTTCTTCTTGGAGTGTCCCGTCTTCTTGCAGTGAAGACACTGATCTTTGTCTACTGCAAAATTATTTTGTTGAGGCTGATGGACAAGGGCTTTTCCCTTGTTCTTTGAGGAGAAGTTACTGTTGAAGTTCTTTTTCTTGTTGTCCTTCACATAGTTGATAGAACCATCATGTGAGGATTTGATTCTTTCCTCCTCTTGCACACACATAGCAATGCACTTTTCTAAGTCCCATTTCTCGGGCTGCATGTTGTAGTTGACAACAAAGGTGTCAAACTCTTTCGGCAAGGAAGCAAAAACCAAATGAATAAGGAACTCATCCTGGAGAGCCAAACCCATTGGTTTAAGCTTGGATGCCAAGTTGCTCATCCTTAGTATGTGCTCTCTTATGCCACTGCCACCACCAGAGTACCTTTCTGTCACAAGCTGTTTAATCAGCTGTGTAGCATAAGTCTTTGAAGATCCAGTAAACTGACTCTTTATTCTCTCAAGGTACTCTGTGACAGTGTCACACTCTGCGATTGAGCCCACAATTGCAGGCTCGATCGTGTTCTTTATCACAGCGAAACATTTCTTGTTGGCAGTGACCCACTTTTTATGATCAAGATCATATGACATTTTTATGGGAGCATAGTCCCTGCATGCAGTCCGCCAAGCGGCATCGGCCTCATTTTCATCCCTCACCGGTGCCACAGGCTCTGTGGGACACGGTGTGGTGACTACCCAGTCCACCTCAGCCAAGATGAACGCCAGGTCAATCTTTTTCTTCCATTCACCATAGTTGTCTCCTTTGAGAACCGGGATATCCCTGATGTAACCCATCAAAGAGTATCCTCCTGAAAACACAATTCATATACAGTGAGAACATTTAGATATAATAACAGCAAAATTATATGCCTTATTTCCAACGTTGGTCAAAATACGACATACAATTTTATTTATACATTAAATCTACATCACCGTTGGGCAGAAATAGAAATAATGCATAAAATCATCAATTAAAATTATAATACTGTTATTATCAACGTTGGTCAGAAAATAACAATATCATAATTCACAACAATTTCAAAAATTAAATTCTCCCGTTGGTTCGAATTTAATTTAAAGAGTAATTAACATTAACTTTTGCAGCGAAAACATGAAATTATTCTAAAATAATTCATACTCAGAAGCATTATTACTGTACTCATCTAATCTCTGGAAAAATTAACACGTTGGTGCAAAATTTACAGAGATTTTAAATCAAATTTCATTCAAATTCACTCAAAATTGCTTCTGAAAAACAATAAAAATCATTTTTCGGGGTTTACTGTGCAAAATGCCATTTCGGCCTGCTCCTGCGCGGCCGCGGCCCACGGCGGCCTGCTCAGCCAGCGCCGCACGCGCGGCCCATGCGGTCTCAGCCGTCGGATTCGCATCCAACAGCTGCAAAACCCGCGCAGCCGCGGCCTTCGGCGGCCCGCTCCGCGTCGGCGCGATCCATCGCCGTCGGATTCACATCCGACGGCTCCCGTTCCTCACGGCCGATCACGCACGCGCCCGCAACCTGGGCCTGGGCCGGGAAAGCTCTCGCCCGCCTGGGCCGAAAGCCAGCCCGCGGTCCTCCGTTGGATCTCAGCCGTCCAACGCCATCCGACGGAGCGGCGGCGAAATCGGCGGAACAAAAACGGCTCGCGGCGGACGCCCCCGAAAACGCTAGCTCATTCTCTCCTCTCCCCTCTTCAGCCTCGCACCCGAGCGAAAAGAAAAGAGCGGCGGCGGCGACCTCGTCCAACCGCCGGAGAAGGAGAAGCCGGCGCCACCGCGGGCCCTCTCGCCGGCGTCGCGCTCCTCGAGAGGGAGCGCGCGCCGTCAGCGGCTCCATGTCGGCGCCCTTTGCACGCGCCGGCGCGCTCGGATCTGGTCCCGCGTCGACGGTGGCCCGCACGAGGAGCGCCGGCGAGCCCACGGCTCGGCCGGTCTTCCCGCACGCCAGCGACGACGGCCAGGTAAGTCCCGGCCGTTTTCAGATCTAGGGTTAGGGTTTCGATCCGCCCGGATCATGTCCATTCCCCTCTCTTTCTTTTTCTTTTGCCGTTTTCTAGGGTTAGGGGTTCTTCTTCTCTGTGCTTTTCTTTTCCGCACGCCGGTCAACCGACGGCGGTCGCGTTCTTTTCCGTCTAGATCTACGCCTAGGTTTGCTCTGATACCATTGTAGTACCTTAGGATCTCCTAGGGTTTAGATCTAGGGGTGTTCTGTTCGGGTTCAAGTGATACACGGAGAGAGAGAGAGAGATCATTAGGGTTAGGGGTACCGACCGTCAGATTGCGTGGAGGAGGAGTTGGCCATCACGGGTTCGTCGGTGAGGTCTGCGCACGGGCAGCGACGGTCGGTGGAGAAGGAGCGGGGTCTCCCTGGCGGCGGCGTCTCCCGGGCGGCGGCGATCTCCCTGGTGGTAGAGGTGGCGATGGTAGTTCCCGTCGCTGGAGCGCCCCCTTTCCGATCGGTCTAGGGTTTGTCGCGGTGGGGTTTGTGGCGGCACGGTCAACCTCGTCGTGCGTGCCGCCCCGGCCCCCACCTCTATTTATGTGGCGCTGGCGACAGGGGCCCACCAGCCAATTGGGCTGGGCGCCCCCAATCAGGGCGCGAACAAGGGGAGGTATTTGACCGTTGGGCCAAATGCTTGAGATCACTCTAACAGTGTCAGCACAGAAACAATACTAATCCCAAGTAGGGCACCTACTCAACCAACGAACCAAGATACAGCGCATTCCTACAAGTAATTTACATATTATAAACAAACAGGCATCGGTACACCTACTTGGGGGTAATACTGAGGTACTTGGAGAAGGTAGGGGGGGTAGGTCGGGCAGAGGAAGGGCATCCTTTCGGCATTAAGAGAGACAAGTTCCAGTGTCTTTGTTTCCATGTTAACAGCAGCCAGCCAGCCATGGCGTTGTGACATTGGGGTCACGGCTCACCTTGCACATCATGTAAACAACAGCATCGTTGTCCATGATCAGGGTGGGAGCAGAACTAATCAGCTTCTTCAAGGCTAGCCCTTTGGCCTTGTGATGCCACAGCTCAGGCAACAACCATCGTCGGCCGTGATGTCAGCAGTGTCAACAGTGAAACGCTCATCCCAATCCTTAGAATAAATCACCTACTCCAAGTGGTGGCCTTCCAACCATAGTCGATGCCGCCGGAGCCTGCGGTGTCCACACCGTCCACCGTATCTCGACAAACTTGATCAAACCGTTGCCACAGATGACATCCCGAATCGACTGCACAGATAACAGCCCGACGTGCTTGGGCAGTTGGATGAAACACACCGCGGGATCCTCACAGAGCACATCGCACACCATAATAATCCGCCAAAGATCGACACAGCCCAACGAGTCTCCTCCAACGGCGATCACCTTGTTGGTTCTATGAGCCGGCACATTACGCCGGTCCACGTCGGTGTCGCTGCCCCAGTGGGGCCACCTTAGTGATCCACGCCTTGCTCTCGGACGAGTAAAGGAAGAGTTGGTACTTCCAAACAGCATCGGTGACGAATGGATGGATGGCGGACACGACAAAGCCCTCACGGCATGTAGACGGGGGCGCGGGATCTGCTAAAGAGACGGATCCCCGGGCCTATCCCCTATTCCCCTCCTTTCTCCCTGACGTCAATTCTTTATATAGCTTGTGAAGCAGCGACAGTTGTTCTATACTAATAGACTTCTTAATGTTTCAGATGATAACCATTTGGCGAAAGTTATTGTCAAAGAGATGTGATATCTCATTCGTCATGCAATGGTTATTGTCAGAGAAGTTATGCGCAGTTATTCCAAATAATAGGCGCACATGCTAACCGCCTCGTCAGACAGACCCATAATGTAATAAGTTGTCATAGACAAGTCAGTCGAAGTTTGGCTTAATCATAGGAGGATGTACAACTATAAGGTGGTCACAGGATAACTTATGATTGTGTTATAATCGTAGGAGAATTTACAATTATGAAGTGGTTGTACAAAAGTCTTACGACTAAGTAGTTGTCGTAGAAGAGTTTATAACTAAGAAGTGGTCATAGAAGAGCTTACGACTAAGGAGTGGTCGTAGAAAAGCTTACGACTACCTTGTGAAATCCCTCCCTTATAAATAAGGGGTATAATCAAGGAGTATAATAATGTAACAATATCATTTACAGATAAATTATAATTTGAGGATTGTTATATCCTCGTCATCTAGCCCCTCAACTTCAAGTGAAAATAATTTACTTGAGAAAGAAAAGTCATAGACAAATGAAGATCAAAAGTAAGGCCTTTTCGATCTAATTCGACAAAAGTGAACTTGGTCAAAAAGGTAATTTCGCTTGAGTTGTAAAAACATATCAGCTTCAAACAAAGAAATATGAATCGACTCTCACCGATCTGTCTGTTTGGAATGGTTCTCGAAGATGTAATAACCATTTGAGTTCCCGAAATTGGTAACTGACTCGTACGGTTATAAAAACTTACCCTGAGGTAACTTTTGAGATTCTTAATTTCCCACCCTGCTTCAATCTTCTTTGAGCTTTCCGCCGTCGGCCAAGCCTTCTTCTTCTCCTAATTTCGTCCAAATCTAAACCAACCACTTAGAGAAAATGATGAAGCCTTCTTTCAATTAGTCGGTGTTGGAGATGGATAACACGAAAATGAAAGCCTTAGTTGTACCTGAGAAGATTCCTTCAAGAAAGCTTGAGAAGTGGATTGAAGCTGTCAGACAATATTGGTCGTCGGGGGAGATTGGATAAATTCTAGTTTTCCAAGCATACTGTGAGTGTGGACTTTGACTTCCTGCTCACCTTTTCTCACAGCCATACTTGAATACTTTGGGGATGGAATTGGTGAACTTGGTTCCCAATTTGATCACTACGTTAAGTGTGTCTGTATACCTGTGTAAAGCCTATATGGAGATTCTTTCAAATCTAGAGTTTTATCGATATAACTATGAGATGAGCAGATAAACCAGAATTGCTGGAAGTTGTGGTCTTAAGCTCCATAATTGCAAGACAGAGCAGTACATCCAGATGTTTACTCAGTCATCATGACCAAACTGGAAGAAAAGATGGTTCTACTAGGAGACGACTAGTGAAGACAGCATTTCTTTTGTGGAAAAGGCTGTCGAGAAGAACTCTTTCCTAGAATTTAGTCACCAAAGATCTTAGTCGGATAGCCCCCTACATCCAAGCCATTAAGGAACTAAGGAAAAAGAGGCTTACCAATTGGCATGTGGTGAAGAACTTCATCACTCATTGTATCAGCCCTTTGAAGAGATGAGCACATCCAACGTGGATACACTCGGGGGTTAAGGATATGACTAGGGATCTAGTTAGACTTTGAATTTCGAGATCTAGTTACTTACCACTTTTATCTGTCTATGTAGATATTACTTTGAGAGAGATTGACTTTTGAGTCAAAGTTATTTGTGAGAAGGCTCCAACACTTGATGTGGAGGCTCCTTGCATCTTGATGGATGTATCTGCTGAGGAAAAAGAAAAACGCCTAAAGGTTATCGAAGTTCGATCTCATCTTTAGGATTTCGTAGGCTTACGACTAAGTAGTGGTCGTAGAAGAGTTTACGACTAAGAAGTGCTTGTAGAAAAGCATACAACCCGGCTACCCCTCCCACAACCCTGCCGCCACTCCTCCTCATCGGCAGATCCAGATCCCACCCGCTGACCATCGCCCCCATCCTCCTCCCAACCGCCGCCCCTCCTTACAGCTGCCTGCAGATCTAGATCCCGGCAATCGACCGTCACCCCCCATCCTCCTCTCGGTCTCCACCCCTCCTCACGACTGCCTGCAGATCCAAATCCTGGTTGCAGACTGTCACCCCCATCCTCCTCCCAGCCACCTGCAGATCCAGATCCTAGCCACGGCTGTCTAATACCTACTAGACGCTTGCTGTGGAATCTGGACGTTGGTAGGCAAACGGGCATGCCCGCAGGTATCAGGCACCCACGGGTGACAGGTATGGGTGAGGTTCCTTGCCCGTTGGCCTTGGCGGGTATGCTTGTGGGGTGAAAATAGCCTCGTGGTTATAGGTATGGGCAAGCACTACCCGTGCCCGTCGTGCCCGATTGCCATCCCTAGCCGTGCTATGCCAGCATGGCCGAGACCCACTGTGCTTCGTGCCGTGCCAGCTCGACCTAGTCATCTCACCGTGTTGTGTCGGCTCAGTCTAGTCATCTCACCGTGTCGTGCCATGCTAGCCCACCTCACCTTCGGCCAGGTCTAAGCACGACCCAAAGCCCACTGTGCTAGCATTTGTGCCATGCCAGCCCAAGCCCAGGCTAAAGTAACTATACACGATGAAGGCGGCGACAACGATGGTGGCAGCGGTCATCATCTTCCTTTCTCTTATATCCGCCTCATTAAAAAAATAGTTAAAATTGAATTAGTTGCATAAAAACATGGGCACGAAATGACGTAAATATTTTAGAAAAAGTGGAATTTCCTTGATATTTTAAAATATAATGTTACTGCCTCGTTAAAAACCTTATGTCCTAGAGTGAGGTTCCCCGTCTAAGAAAAAGAGTATAGTAACAATATATATACATACTAACTATAACAACATGCACATATAGTATCTGTTCATCAATGTTTAGGTTGTTCATGCGTTCAAGGTCAACGTACGCTTGTACGATTTCAAGATACTCCAGTTGATGTTGTTGCCGCTTTTTGGCTAATTTCTAGTCTTTGACGCATGTAATTGCCTCGACCATCCTGGCCATATTGTATGTTGTATATTTGTATAGATACTAAGTCTACCAGATAGAGTGTGGAAATAGCAAGTGTGTCTTTCCTTGATGTTAGGAAGGTCCTGGAGACAAAACGAATGTGACAAGATGGCATACACCATACATCCACTTCCAAGAGACAATCATATATCCACTTCCAAAAACTAGAGCTCTTAATGTTTGAAAATGTAGTATGTCCTAACCTTCTTGCAAAGGTTTGTATCTTATTCTACAACTCTATGGTTCTCTTTCTTGCGTGGAAGCATGAATTGTGTAACAATTTCCGGAATGCAATTGTGAATAATAAAACCTTGAGAGAGACTTAGGAGGAAGAAAATGAATACAAGAAGCATTAACTAAGTTTGAGAAACCATTGGACCAAATAAGACATAAAAGAAAGAATACCCAATATCTTATCCATTAATACAACCAATGACTGCACAAGTATAGAAGAAAAGCATAAGTACGAAAGAAAACCCATAGCAATCTTATAAAAACTGTTGATTACTTACTATAAAAATAAGTCAATTCAACAAATTTGTTAAGTATTATTATTATTTTATAAACTGTCCACCTTTTGTTTTTTAATTTTCTTTCGCTTTTTTCTTTCTTTTTCTTCTTTCTTTCTTTCTTTCTTTCTTTTCTCCTCTTTTTCCTTTCTCCTCTTCTTTTTCACCCGATGCTAACATACTCCTCTCCCCTTCCCCTCCTTTTTCTTCCCACTAAGGCACCGACAGCCTCGCGCAATCGCGCCCGCCACCCGCCTCCTCCCCTTGCTGCCCCCTCCTCCCTTGGCCGCCGCCTCCTACCCCGACCTCCACCAGTCGCCTCCTCCTCCCCCGACCCCCACTCCCCGGCCGCCTCCCCCGAACCCCACCCCCATTGGCCATCCCCTAGTAGCCGTCGCCCCCAACCCCTTCCTCCTCCCTCAACCTCCCTCGGCCACCTCCCTCTCCTCCCCCGCCGCCTCCCTCCCCTCCCCCATTCCTCGGCGTCGCGCCGCCCTAGGGCCTAGGCCCCTCTGCGGCCATGGCTCCCTCCCCTCCCCGGCCACCTCCCTCGACCTCCCCTGCAACCCCTCCTCCCTCAACCTCCCTCGGCCACCCTGCCATCTTCTCCATGACCAGCGTCGACAAGGCCGAGGCTGACGGCCACACGGACCGCGGGAGACAAGGCGGACGGGCTGCTAGAGCTATGGAGTAGGCGAAGGTGTCGGCGCTGACACCAGTGGAGGCATCGTCGTGACCCCCACCCCCTCCATTGACATGCTCGCGGGCGGTGCAGGGATGTAGAGCGGGACAAAACTTTTGGCTACTGCCCTCGGCTCCGGCTGCTGTACTCCTCCTACGGCCGTCATCCACCCGTCCGTGCTCTGGTATGCTCCACTCCTTCCCATCTACTCCCTCTCTCTTTGCTATGTGCCTGCGATGGCTTGTGGATGTGGGGATGACCGTGAGAAGTGCCCATGGGATGGTGACGGGAGGCGAGGTCGAGGCTGAGGTGGCCGCCGGAGGGACTAGAGGGGCCACTCGTACCCACCGTGCCACCAGTGCCCGTCGTGCTCCCTGTGCAGGGCCAGCCTGAACACAGCACGATTCATCGTGCTATGTCGTACCACCCGACGGGCTAGCTTTCCAGGCCCGGCCCCGTCCATCATTCGTGTCGTGCTGGCACAGCCTGTCACGTGGCGTGCCCGTGCCGTACTTAGGCCATACCGGACCGACCGAACCTCGGGCTGGCCTAAAAAAACATGGCCCATCTCCAACCTCTAGGCGCATAGCAATGATAGCATGAGTCCAAAATGTCGTAGGCAACTTGCACTCTCACGTATGGGCTTTTGACCCGTAATCTGGATGCCCAGCGCAACGAACCGATTAAGCCGTGGGCTGCCCGTGTCGTGCGGCTCGGCCACGGGTGGGCCGCGAGCAGGCTGACCTACGGAGCGCTTAAGCGGGGCTAGGCGACTGCGCTCGCATTGCGGTGGTGCGCTGGTGAAGGAACGCGGGGCGCGGACGCGAGCTAATTTGGAGTTTTGGACGCAGAAGATGGGCCTCTGCACCGTGCCAAGTAGAGCTCGCCGAGCACATGGTCGGCCGCTGACGGGCCGGACTGCTACATTTGTACGTGCCTGCAGCACACGGGCTGAAGATGCATTTTTTTATGTTTGGTAAAGAAAACGTAGCCGGTCAAGATTTTTTGCGAGATGTAGCCAGTCAAGAATTCAGCTAACATTCTGAAGGGGTTACTTTGAGGAGTAAATTCCCGATGAATGAACCGTTCAAGTTTTTTTAGAGGGGTCAAAGGGCGGAACCGTTCAAGTTTCAAGCCCATCCTCGACGTTGAGAAGGGTCGGTTCAAATTTTACGAACGACGATTTGCACACCCACGTATACTTCTAAGCCTTACGAACAAGGATTTGTACACCCACGTATACTTCTAGCCTAGATATTCAGTACTCCCCATCAGTCCCTTTCCACGACGTTCAAATGCTAGTTGCTGATCACGCCAGTGACAACGAGTCCCATTTCGAAGTACAGCACATGGGCCTGGGCAGTTTCAGAGCCACACATGAGTTGTGGAGTCAATTAACCTTACAGCATTTTACAAAACCAGCTTATGCTTATAAGAATTTGCATAGAAATCTACATAATTTTAAATAATTGATTTTATAAATATTCTAGATGGAGCACGTACGCTGGTAAGTTACAGACCGAGCGAGATTTCGAGATTCCACGAGTCAAGAGCCGCAGTTGCGCTGGCTTTTCGCTCGATGCATGCATGTGGATACAGATCTTGCTCGTTAGACGACCCGCGCATTTTTGGTCTGGTTGAACGCTCCCTCACGTTCCAATTGCGGAGAAGCATGCCGCGCGTTTGCGTTCTTTAACATTGCTCGTCAGACGACCCGCGTATTTTTGGTCCGGTCGAACGCTTCCTCACGTTCCAACTGCGGAGAAGCATGCCGGCCCCGGGCGCGCGCTTGCGTTCTCTCTTGCTTGCTTTGGACCGTGACTTTGACAACGACTTGGATTTCTTCCGTCGTCTCTTCTTTCTTTTGAAGAGGAAGGAAAACTTTTCTCTTCCAGAACGGCACGCGGCACCGCGGAACGCGTGCCGATGCGTGCACGTATTGTGTGTACGCACGTACCACCCGGACATGGGAGAGAGATAAGAGTGCCGATCGAGCAAGGAGAGAGGGCACCTTGCATGGAAAATTTCACCGGCGACCACGACACTCGGCTAGTCAAACGGATATCTAGTGTCTGTCTGATTCGACTAGCTCGATGGGACGCTACCGGCCGTCGCTTCAGTTAATTCCACGAACCTTGCTTTCGTTAGCACAGTGCTCAGGGCTCACGATTCCTGGAGAAAAGGAGCCGATCGAGCCAGCTCACACACGTCCTTTTTCGTCGCATGTTGCGGTCGCTGCGTCCCGCGCGTGTAAACATCACTTCGAGCTTTTGCTTGCGCGACGTTCGTCGGTCTCTAGCGTTTGTCCTCGCACTTTCTCAGCCAACTTTGGACGATCTCAAGAATGTGTTCTTGACTTCTTTTCCAGGTTAGCTTTTCCTACTTTAGTCAGGGATGTCCTTTTTCCGAGCACAGATGAAATATTACTGACGCACGATGGGAATCTCGACAGAAACACATGCATAGTACTCTATACGAGAGTTGGCTCCATTTGGATGAGCCGATGCATGGACTGTCGAACATTGCATCCGTCAGTGACACTGAACCGGGGCACGGGTTAACATCCCGCAATTACTGCCTGTACGTAACCATCGTCTTCACGTGGGTCTTTGGAAAAAATTTAGAATACCTCACTTGGGATTTGGCAGGACAGGGCCATCCAAATAGACTGAGCACCACAAGCTAAGGCTGTGCTACAGTAGTCATTCGTTGGCCTGCTTCATCCAGATTCACTGCTCAGCTCAGGTCGAGTTCGTACGTACATCTTCAATTAGCACTGGAGACAAATCTCAGTATGAAAGCACTGGTAATAACTCAGTATTGGGAGTTTTTTTGGCCTACGTTTACTAGTCTAATAAATAGTAATTATTAAAAAATTTAAAATTAGCTGAGAAACCAAAAACAGAACTAACACGGCCGATCCGAAGAGAAAAACCTCATCATAGAACACATGCACACGTCTCCTTTTTAAAAAAGCTAGCATCATCGGGATGCTCTTTTGACTTGGTAAATAGCTCGATAGCGCTCCGGAGATGCTAGTCTCCAATTAATTTTTTTTAACGTGTGTAGAAGACATACACGTATGTATAGCGTAAATGTGATAAGTTACGTGCGTCTTCATTGTACCCCTTGTAAAGATAGCTCGATAGCGCCAGTGGCACACGCGCGCGCGCCCAGAACTGAAAATGTCGCTGCACAATGTTGCAAGTTTGCCCACACGCAAAGTTTGGGTCCGTGTAAGCACCGACCAAGGAGATTCACGTGCATGAATTAAAGAGCTTGGACGGTTCGATCCCTTGCAAGTTAATTTCACAAGTAATTGCACCTTATTTGCCAGGAAGCTCATGTGTATGCAAGGTAGGTAGAGCGTGAATGTTCACACACATTTCCAGGAATTTCTCATCTACTCTGATCTTGTCGCTCACATGCATGCATAATCGCATGATGTATGGCCCTTTTTTGTTTTTGTCAGCCCGACCATGGCCCTGTATTTTCTGAGAATATCTCATGTGCTACGCACACATCGATCGCCATATGAATTTACATATTATCATTCAATTTTTCAGGGGATAATTTACTTATTTTCAAGCCAAGTGTATGACTTTTTGGTTATTTTTTGGAGCAGACTCAAACGGTAGGTCCATTGGATCTAGAGCCCAGCCTAATGTCAACCAGAACATGGATACTCTCTACAGCGCCGGCATCTATCTATAGAGGAGTGGGTCATTGGTCTAGAGGTAGAAGACCTCTACGAGCACCTTCTCTATTTTAGTTCTGAATCCACCACTGATTATTTTTTATATGTCGCTACTAAGAATTTAACAAACAGTGTGTGTGCACAAATGGAAGTCATAGAATGCATATTTACAACGAAACAAGAAAAGAGAGCAGATTATAGTATGAAAGCAATGGTTAATGCAGATTTCATATCTAGGAAATGGTGAGGTAATATACAAATAAGCATGAGGTGACCGTTTGACTTAATTTGTTAATGCTTGTCGCACCCCGTAATTAGTCAACCACTAATCTAACAAGCCAATACCAACTTCAGAAAATTTGAGTCCTGAGTCGTCGTACAGATTGTCATTTCTTCCTAATGCAACGATAGGCAACTCTCTTGCATATTCTAGAAATAAAAGAATTTGAGAAAAAAAAATTAAGCACTAATAGACCATATGAGAAGGTCTAGAATAATATTCTGATAAACCATTGCCAAGTTTGTGAAGTGAAATTTTAAATTTTGTAAAGTTTGTATTTTTTTTGTCAGTTTTATTGTTAGACTGATCGGTTTGACCGCTAGTATAACATTAGTCCGACCGCCGGTGCACTGCTGGTCAGACCACACTGGACGGTATGACCGCAATGATTAGACCGTCGGTTGGTAGTACCATAGTTAGTTGTTAGATGTGAGCAGATCATTTTGCACTGAGTGTGACCGGTCTAACCGGCCTTTGATTGGTGGTCAGACCTACCCTAGGAAATTGATTATGTGATTTTGTGAAATTGGTCATGGGTTGATTTGAAGTATGTTTGGTTAGTGCATTAATGTTGCATAATGCATGTTTTGACTAACGTGAGTCAAATTGTGAAGAATTTATGTCCAGAAATGATTTATCTGTCTTTGGATTGTGCGGGAAGCTTTGGAGTCGACCATCTTTAATGGTGAGGATCGGGGCTATGCTCATGGAGAAGTCGATGCCCAAAATAGTCAAGAATGCCTCAAATATGGTACAAGGAAAGCGAGAAATAGTAAAGATTCAAGTGATGAATCGTACTAAGTGGCTTAATTTGGTTCAAGTGAGATCTAGTCCGGTGAAGCCAGAATAGGAGAGACTTGCTAATGCGTGGCAAACCATTGGTGCACATACACATGGCGAGCATGATGATTACTTACAATGGAAGATAAATACCAAGTCAAAGCGAAGGTATTTTGGTAATTTACCAAATATCGAAAACTACGTTGAATCAAAGCTGCGGCACTTGAGTGAAGCACTTTAGATCAAGGAGATGCTGAGAATATCAAGTGAATCAAAGGATAAAGACTTAGCATATTCAGGCTCATGTGCTTTGAAAAGCGTGCATGAGTTGAGTGTGTGAGTAAAACCAGTGTTGTGTGAGATTAACATATTTTCCCAAATATGCTAGTTGATAGTATCCATTAGGGTTAGATGTAGGCAGGTTATTTCAACTATTTAACAGGTTAGGATGGAGACTTGCAAGTTAACCACCCAATCATATCTCTTTCTAGCATTGAGTGAATGTTGTGGTGTGCTCTCTTGTCCTCCAGGTGGAGTGACCGCAAAACATTCATCCTCAAGTGGTAATATATCAACTTTGTTCATCTCTCATAGTATGTCTTTGTTTTGGTTGACTTACTCTTGTTCTTATTGGTTTTGATATCCTCTCTTCCCTTCTTGATTTTGTTGTGCTAAGGATGTGTTAGTGATGGGGATGACTCATAGAGATCAAATCCTATCCATCTAGGCTTCGGGTCTTGAAGGATTTCGAAGTTGCTTGGTTTTGCTTGATTTTAGCCTCATCTTCAAGTTTCTTGATCTCAAGGTTTTTGCTTCAAATATTTGAGAGTCCTTGCATGCTGTAACGTGTAAGAATACATTTATAGCCATCTTTGCCATCATATCACTACAAGTCATATCTCGAGTTTTCGATTTTTGTCTAGCTTTGGTGCAACTTTGCTTATTCTTGGTAAACTAAGCAGCTTTGCTTAGTTTACCGTGCTGCTGCTGGTCCGACCGCTTCTTGTTGTCGGTCAGACCGCCTTGGTGCTGAAATCTTCCTTTTCTTAGTATTTGAGGATGTTGCTTTGGTTTTGTCTTTCAACTATGATCTTCATAACTCTGTAGCTACTAGAGTAAAGAGTTTGAGAATACTTAGGGAAAATTTTGTAAGGCCGGTTAGCTCTTCTTGATAGATCTTAACCAGTCTAGGAGCCATGGCATTAGACAAGTATTCAACTAAGCCAACTGTTTCTGATGGAGTTGATTTCTCTTATTGGAAGGCTTGGATGCACTTGTACATTGAGGCTCAAGGGCACACAATTTGGCTCATAGTCTAGGAGCCATGGCATTAGACAAGTATTCAACTAAGCCAACTGTTTCTGATGGAGTTGATTTCTCTTATTGGAAGGCTTGGATGCACTTTTACATTGAGGCTCAAGGGCACACAATTTGGTTCATAGTCAAGAATTCTTATGTAGTGCTTACCGATGACCAGGTGGTTACACCGGATGTAGAGACAAACAGTAAGGTGCAAAATTTTTTGGTTAAGAGGCTTTGTCGAGTTGAGTTTGAGCGAGTAGCTCATTTGACATTTACTCATGAGATTTGAAGGACCCTCGCTGATTACCATGAGAGATTTACTGCGATCAAGGAAGTGGGACAGAACTAACTCAAGAAAGAATACTCAGAAATCGAGTAAAGTCCTAGTGAATCTTTAGATGAGTTATGGGTAAGGCTTACCAAGACTATCCATGATTTGTGTGATGTTGGCTTGACTTTTTCTAACTCTGAGAATGCACACCAACTGCTAGGTGCACTTGATATGGAAATTTAGGGAATGAAGATCACTTTTATCAATGACAACATTGTCATAAGCGAGCTTACCATGGATAAGCTCTACTCGAGGTTGAAGATAAATGAGATTGACTTCATCTCACGTCTCCCTAAGACAATATCGATGGCTTTTATTATTGACCCTACTTAGGGTAGCTCTTTTAGTTTTTTGGACTTTCACTCTTCTGGATTTCCATTGTCAGCTTTGTATTTCTTGAGTGTTGAGTAGCTAGAGAAGCTTCCTGAGGATGACCTAGCATACCTATCCCAATTCATAAGATCTTACCACAAAATAAGGAACAGAAAGAGAGGTGGTCATGTCACTTGCTTTGAGTGTGGTGAGCTGAATCACATTCGGGCTAAGTATCCCAAACCGAAGGACAAGGAGAAGTCTAAGAAGCCCAACTACTGCAAGTTTGTCAGTCGAGTCCTTACTACTCTTGACAATGTCAACATAAACAATGTGGACTCGGGGACCAAGGACAACAAGGACAACTCCAAGAGCAAGAAGAAGACCTAGGACTTCACCGGCATGTGCTTCATGGATAAGGGCAGCATCACTGATGTCGACACCTTTGATGATGGTCACTACAGTGATCCCGATGAGGTACATCCCTTAGATCAACAAATGAAGCGCGCTCTTGTTGTAGCTAAATAACAATTAAAGAAACAAGCTAAGATAATCAAGAATTAGGATCTTATTATTGAAAATTTGAATCTAAAAATTGTTAACCTCAAGTCCATAATTCTTGATGTTGATAACTGTGAATCTTGTTTGTCTTTGCCTAATTAGTTAGTTGTGCTTACAACTAAATATTGTTCTATTGTTGGTCAACTCTAGATGCTCTAGATGAACTAGAATATCTTAAGTCTAGTAACGATCATAGTTGCTTAGATGCTATTCCCTTGGATGTGATTCCTTTATACGCTATTCGTTCATCATGCTCAAATTATGCTTTTCTTGAACTAAAATTTGATAGTGCCACCAAGAAATTGCTCAAATTTAATCCCAATCATTCTTGCTCTCACTGTGAGAATAACAAACTTACAATGAAAGAAATGACTGAGATGCTTCTTCATTCTAGAATTGTATCTTGTGATAATTGCTCTAAACTCTCAATTTAAATTGATGTTTTAAATAAGACACTTGATGACAAATGTAAAAATAAAAAAAAATCCTTATTTATGGATGCATCTAAGAAAGTAATTAATTCTATTCTTGTACATTTTATGCTAAAATTAAGACTGATTTAGATGAGATGCATGAGGCATATAGAGTCAAGTTCATGGAGTGGTTGGATAGGATTAGAGAATCCCCTTGTATGTCTTGTGAGGCTTTGAAACTTGAGCTAGTTGTCCACAAAGAGAGATATGCTAGGGCAACCAAGAATACCGAGTGTGTCACATGTGAGAACCTAGTTAAAGAAAATGGCTACCTCCAAAATTCTCGTGAGAGATTCTCTAGTGAGAAGAAGAATATCAACATGATACTTGATCAATCTAAGATGAGTGTGAAGAAGAGAGATCTAGGTTTCAATTACCTAGAACATTTTAAGAACCACCCACACAAGATTGTGAGAGTCACTCCAACAAATATGAGGTTTAGTGATAAATACTCCTTGACGGCTAAAAACATGTCATTAATAAGCAAGTTTGTGTGACACACGTATTAAATTTGTCATTGTACGAAGTAGGGGCGGTTTGCCCTAAAACTTTGTAATGTTTAGAAATATTTTGTCATTAAATGCACGGGACTTTTCATCACAGATTGTGATGGCAGGGCCCTAGTTGCGCGCCAAGTGTTTTGTGACAAATTGTTTTTTGGTGACGCAGGAATTTTGTCATGTATCTTTATAATTTTGTATGTCCAATTGTTATTATCACAATGGGACTTGATAGGATTGCATTGAAGTAGTGACGTGGAGCGTTTTCATCACCAAATGTATAAGCTGTTAGAATTACAGTTGTCAGTCTTCGGTGACGTTAACAAATGTTCATCGTAAATTTGACTGTAGGCATATGAGTAAAAACCTAACAAAAAATGGAAGTAGCAGGGTTCAAACCCAGGACTTAACAGAAATAAGGTCATAATTTTGCCACCACACCAGAAGTGTACATCTATTTGTGGGTTGCGTTGGGCTCTATTAGTACTAAAAGTTGAGAGTAACTTAAACCTAATCCTAAACACTGCTTAGTACCTACCCACGTTTGTGTCTAGCCGTGCCGCCCCATAGAAATCTTCATCGTCTTCTAGTTGGTCTTCCTCCACCGGCAATGGCTTTGCCGACCACCAGCGGCTCCGACTGTCGTCTGCTCCAGCCTCACCTGCTCTGCCCCCTGCCTGCGCAAGCGGAACGCCCTCTGGCCTCCATGGCTCCACGTCCACCTCGGCGCCAGTGCCAGTCTGCCACCTAGTTCGATTATTTCTCTTGAATTGCCATTCAAATTAGGAAGTACTATTGGTTAATCGTATAGCTAAGCAGGTCAAGCTGTTTATTTAGCTCAAAATAGTGGGCAATGGGAATTGTAGCATGATCAATGCAACCTTCTTGCAGCCTTATTGATTTGGTAATTAATCAATTGAACTCTCTGTTTCAGCATGCATGAGGATATGTGCATATTTTGTTTTTTTAGAAATGGGAGACATTGAAATTTTTTCACTTGTATTTGTGACAGATGGATAGATCTTGGTTAAATGCTACACCATTTACCACCACATATATCAATAGTGTTAAAGACTTCATGAATTTTGTTCGAGAACAATTTGATGGAAGTGATGAAATACATTTTCCATGTCGTCAATATATTAACCAAATTCTTAGGCCTCAAGTGCATGTGGAGGATCACACACACACACACACACACACACACACACACACACACACACATATATATATATATATATATATATATATATATATATATATATACACACATATACATATATATATACACGTATATATACATACACACACACACACACACACACACATATATATATATATATATATATATATTAATAGCATGTCAAGCAAGCACATACAATATATCGTGGCAAACCACTCAATGGTGAAGTTCACAAAGATATTGAGCATGATAATGAAATTGTTGATTATATGGAACACAATACTCATGATAGGTTTGGTGTGAACGAGGATGAGGATGATGACGTTGATGGAATTCCACAGTTGTTAGGAGATTGTACACATCTACAGAGCAAGGTGAAAGTCAATCAATGTTTGCAACTATTTTAGAAGAGGCCAAGCGTGAGCTTTACCCAGGTGTAGTAACTTTTTAAGATTCTCATTTCTTGTTAAGTTACTTCATATCATGTCATACTATCGGATCACGAATATAGATTTTAATGCACTTCTACAGCTATTGTCATTAGCATTCCCATGTTTCAATACACTTTCGAGGTCATATAATGAAGCTAGGAATCTGTTTCATGAATTGGGACTTACATACGAAGCAATCTATGTGTGATCTCATAACTGTGTTCTGTTTCAAAAGGAGTACACCAACAACGAGAATTGTCCTGTATGTAGTGAATCAAGATTGAAAGATAGAGAAGGAGAAAAGTGGGTTGCGCAGAAGGTATTGCGCCATTTTTCATTGATACCAAGACTGAAAAGAATGTTTGTTTCGAAAAAGATAGCAGAGGACACGCAATGGTACAAGTTGAAGTGACAGTCTATTGAGAATGAACTGAGGCATCCTATTGATGGTGAGGCATGGAAAGACTTTGATCGAAATACCCATTGTTTGCACAAGATGCAAAAAACCTGAGACTTGGCCTTGCTACAGATGGTTTTAATCCATTTGGCAACATGAGCAGCTCGTATAGCATGTGGCTAGTATTTGTTGTGCCTTAAAACTTTCCACCATGGACATGTATGGATCAATGTAACTTCATAATGTCCTTACTCAACCCAGATCCTAAAACTCCAGGAAAGAATTTTAATGTATTATTGCAACCTCTCATAGAAGAATTGGTTGAATTTTGGGAGGGTGTTAGTACTTATGATACATTTACCAGATGAATGTTTGAATTGCATGCTGCAATTATATGGTGCGTCCATGATTATCCATCATTGAACACTTTATCAGGTTGAAGCACAAAAGGTTATTTTGCATGTATTCATTGCAATAAAGATCCCTGTTCGTAGGCACTGAGGCACAAAATTGGTTTTCTTAGTCATCGTTGTTTCCTTCCAATGGACCATCCTTGGAAAAAAAAAGCAAAGATTTTAATGGTACGCATGAAAACCAAGATAAGCCAGGAGAATTCTCTATGGAGGAGCTTTTAGTGCAGCTAGAAAAGGTTAGAGATGTTATGTTGGAAATGCATCCTCATAACACGAAAAGAAAGTGTATAGAGAAGGATGTACCAATTTAGAATTAAAAAGTTTGTTTGTTTGACTTACCGTTTTGGTCAAATTTGAAGCTGTGACATAATCTGGATGTAATACATATTAAAAAAATATGTGACAACCTTCGTTGGACATTTCTTAACATTAGTTGATTTGGAGGATATTAGCATAAGAAGGAGTTACACTCGAAGCAGAATGGCGATACATATGTCATGCCACCAGCATGCTACACGATGAGTAAAGAGCATAAAATTGTTTTTTGCCATTCCTAAGAGATGTGAAATTTTCATATGGTTATGCTTTCAACTTAGCAAAATGTTTTATTGCTAATACATGCAACCTGCAAGGACTGAAAACTCATGATTGCCACATCCTTCTTCAACGAATTATACCTATTGGGATGCGGGGAATCATGCGTAAGGGTATATATGAAGCAATTACTGAGTTGGAAAACTTCTTTAGAGAATTGTATTGTACAACTCTGAATTTCTTGCAACTACTGAGAATAGACATTCCAGTCATCATGTGCAAGCTTGAGAAAATATTTCCTCTAGCTTTCTTTGATGTGATGATTCACTTGGCTATTCATTTACCTGAGGAGGCGATCCTTAGAGGTCTTGTGCAGTATGGATGGCTGAACCATCATCTCTTGTTGTTATGCCATCATCTCCTATTGCTGAACTGTCACCTCTTGTTGTTGTGCCACCTTCTATCGTAGATGATGTAGATCAATGTACTGATGTTCTTGGGCAGTTTTAGGAGGACTTCACATTGGAGGATGCATGTAGTATATTGCTAATGCTTTCAACACATGATGCAATCTAACACTACGCATATTTTTTTCCCAAATACAATACTCACACCACCAAATGCAAAGCGAGTGAGTCATAGGGGCAGACTATGGGTAAAGGGCTTGACAAGTTGAGTAGAGGGTTGGGAACTAAAATGCCGGTCACTTTTGTTGAAGGGAAGAGATGGCCTTAGGAACCAATGCAAGCTGAAAAGTTAGTATCAGAGTGTAGCATCATTGTTAGACAGAATGTCCCTATCCTCCCCCATTAGAAAGAGTACAAGAAAGATGAAAATGGAAATGTTGTTGCAGACTTCATGGGCAAAGTGGGTGTAAGTAACTTCCACATAATTTCACATTTTGGTATTGTTACCATGTAGATTTCTACTTTACTCTTCCTGTATGGACTGCTGCAATAACAATCCTCACTGCAATTTTAGCTAAAGTTTGACCTTAACATGCATGATAACACAACAAAACATATATGCACCGATATTCTCAAGAAAGGGGTACGACAAATGTGATATAGGCTCAAAAAGCATTACTTCGATGGTGTTCCACCAGACCAAATCCCACAAACATCACTACTAGACAGCATAAGTGATGATCAATGGAAATAGCTATTGGAGAAGTGGTCTGACCCAAAAAAAAAGGTCCTAAAGTACAAATATCATTCCAATTTTCTAAATCTGAATGTTTCTTACATCACCTTGTCTTTTTCAAGAAATTTCTAAAAACAAACTGAATAGAGAGCAAGTTAAACTTCATTAGACAATAGGCTCTCGGTGCTACATTGCACATCGCTATTCTCTAGTAAATATATATCTTTTTTTAGGAAGAGCAGGATAACTGGTACCATATTTCAATAAGCGAATAATACAACCAGTCAAGAGTTAATTATGTGGTTACAAAATACTAAAACCCAACTATAGCGGATATAATATATACAAAACTCAGAGAACTAGGTACTTATCAGATAAGTGTCTAGTCAATTTTGATCAATTATATTTGTTCAAACAACACAATCAAGTTTGAAACAATAGCATGCATAGCATCAGTTGTTATAACTGTGAACATTTACTACCAATAATTTATGTTTTCACTGTCACCTGGTTTGTACCAGTTCAATAATAATTTCAAATTTTCACAACACAAATATAGAGGGACAAATACAAAGATGAACAACGTAATGCGATTGACCTTGTCAAGGCGACACATCTTAGCAAGAAGAAATATTTCAATGAGCCCGTAAAGCAGGCAATGGTAAGTCATATACCTTTGCTGGTTTCTTTTAACCTTCACTCACATGGTTTCTAATGTACATCCAGCTTTGGTCCTACGTTAAGCATATAACAAATTATTAATTAAATTGAATTAAGTTTTGACTAAACCCTAAACAATGTTAGATGTAAATAATCTCCTCTCTACATCAAGCTAGCTAGATCTAAACCATCTTCAATTCTTCTTTCACCAAAAGCTAGATCTAAATTAAATAATGCAATTAGGAACGAATTACTAGCCATAGGTAGTCAAGAACTTAATGGATCTACAATCACTCTTGCCAAAAAGTCTCCTTTCACCAAATGGCCTTAAAGCCCCGCCTCCAGCTCAAAGTAGCAGCCTAGATCTAGAATTTAAGATAGAGGATCAATGGGTCTGTGCGTAATTAATATAGTGAAATTATCACAGACGATTTTTAATACAAACCGACTATGATGACTTAATTAACACATACGGTTTTTAATATAAACCATCTATGAAGTATCATAGATAGTTGAAAGAAGGAATCGTCTATGATATTTGGTAATAACACATACGGTTCTTGTTTTGTTAATAACCGTCTGTGATACTTCTCAGACTATTTTCACCATGAACCGTCTGTGATATTAGCTCTTCACAGATAGTTTTTAGCGATGGCAGCAACACAGACGATCTCTAAACTCAAACCGTCTGTGATTGTATTTAATACTAACAATTTGGGGTAACCGTCTGTGATGTGGTATCTAGTATTTGACTTTTTGTAGTAGTGGCACTTACTGAGTTGGTTAGAGAGCATTCTTCCACTACTCCAGCTTCAACATAGCAGCCTCCTTCCACCTTCATCGGTGCTATGAGTAGCTCTGCTCTTACCTCCACAGCCCATGAGGTAGAGGTCACATCTGCACCAGGACCACCGCTTCATATTCAGCGATGAAACCCTTAGAAGTAGATGATTAGGGATCTTCATGAGCAAGTTACTCGCTTTAGTTTTATCTCTCTAGATTCTTTTACTCATTCTATTTTTGTTGCGTCTTTTGATCCCTGAGATATCACCCATGCTTTATTTAATTCCTCTTGGATCAATTCTATGCATGAAGAGCTTGAAAACATTAAGAAAAACCAAGTATAGATCTTAGTTGAATGTCTTCCTAACCATAATGTCATTGGAGCCAAATAGGTTTTTAAAAATTAGCAGAGTGTAGGATTAAGTATGACGAGTTAGAGGGGGTAAATGACTATCTCAAAATCTTCCCCCTAGCATCGACACTACGTAGCGGGAAAACAAACCCTCAAGCACTCAAAGCCAAGAGCCAAAAATGCCAAGGAACTGAGACTCAAATCACTCTAACCACCTTCTTTGCTCTGACCTAACTACTAGCTTTGCTCTGGTCTGATTGCTAGCTTTGTGCTAGTTTGACCACCTAGCGACTGGACCGCCCAAGGCACCGGTCTGACCGCTCGCCGCAGGAACAGTTCTATTGGCACTGCACCAGATCCAAGAAAAGATCTAACTCTCAAACCATTGATGTCAATAGCCTATTCCAATCATGTATCGTGAAAATTAATGCCAAAGTTCTGACCTTTAATCAAAACAAGGATAGTTACATCAAACCAGACAAAAGAGGGGTTGGTCGATCCAAGTGAGGTATAATCTGATGGAATCAGAACGAGAGATACTTGCCGATGTGTGGTAAGCCATTGATGTACCTACATATGGTGAGCATAGTGATTGTTTGCAATGAAAGATGAATACCAAGTCAAGACAATGGTATTTTGGTAATTTACCAAATACCAGAAACAACATTAGATGAAAACTACGGTGCTTGAGAAAGCAATTTAGGTCAAGGAAATGCTGAGAAGATCAGGTAGATCAAATGCTAAAGACTAAGCGGATTCGGTTTCATATGCTTTGAAAAGCTTGTATGAGTTAAGTGTGTGAGTAAAACCTGTGTTGTGTGGTGTTAACAGGTTTCCCCAAATATGCTAGTAGATAGTTCTATTAGGGTTAGATGTGAGCTGGTCGCATTTTCTATTTAACGTATTAGGATGGAGACTTGCAGGTTAACCATTGAACAATCTCTCTTTCCAACCTTATATTCTAGGGTTAGGGTTAGAAGGGTGTGTGATGTGGTGTATTCTCTTGTCCTTCAAGTGGAATAGCTGTAAACATTCATTCTCAAGTGATAATATATCAACTCTGTTCATCTCTCATGATATCTCTTCATTTTGGTTGACTTGATCTTGTCCTTGTTGGTTTTGGTCATACCGCTCTTAGGCCTAGTTGTACCACTCATCGGTCATACCGCTTGCTTGCCACCGGTCGGACTGCGCCGATCAGACCTCCAGGGCAATGCAAGCCTAACCATTGTGTTGCCATTAATCAAATCGCTTCTTGTTACCGGTCATACCACCTTTGTGTTGAAATCTTCCTTTCCTTGGTGGTTGAGGTTATTGCTTTGGTTTTAACTTTCAATTCTAAATTCATAATTTTATAGCTATTAGAGTGAAGAGTTTAAAAATATTTAAAAAAATTTTATAAAACATTATTCATTCTTCTCTATTACCATCCGATCCTACAAGCACCATTATCCATTCTGCGTTTTTACCAAGTTTGACGAGCAAATGAAACGCTCTCATAGACCTGAGAATGTTGATGTTGTCAAATCAAAGGACGTGTTAGACGTGTTAGACCTGTGGAGAGTTGCCAACCAAGAAAAGCTCTACGTTCGACGAATAAATTAATCATGCACGCAAAGATGCCTTGACTCTGCCATGACTCCGAACATGGAATATTCAACCAAACGATGGCACTGTGGTTGTAATATTATCCAAGGTGAAAGTTCATTCCACTACCTTAGTACGATGGCACTACGGTTGTGGTATTATCCAAGGTGAAAGTTCATTCCACTACCTTAATTTTTTAGTTTTATCCTTTTTTTCCTTTTATTTGGAAGATTGTATGTTCAAGTTTTGCGGAGTGTTTCTTATAGAGTAGATAGCTAGCTAGTGGAGCAAGTGCCAGCTACCAGCCAGTAGTGATATGAAATCTAAACACGCATGAAAAAAAATGAAATTTAGGAAGATTCAAAACAACTTATATTGCCACGCCAAATGTTCTTTACTACTAAATTTTGGTATGGATGCATAACATGCATTGAAGATTAACTAGCTAACTAGCGAGGAACATACATGGAACTTAACAAGTATTCTCTTAGTGTAACAAAGAGCAAATAATAACATGCCCCAGATAACAAGAAATTACGCATGCCCGGATGCATGGTTGACACAGTGAAGTACCATAGAAAAAATGTCAAGAACTTGCATGATGATGCTAACCAAACAACCGTGCAATAGAGCAGGTGCACATGCAATGTATGAGTTCTTGTGTGAATGCATTATATTACGAGTTGACATGCAATCGATGAGCTGTTAGTTGACCATATATATGTGTGTGTGCTCACAAAGATTACGTTTGGGGTTATCACTAACTAGCGGTGCTTTTTTTTTACTATATTGATGCTTCTTTCCCTCACAATCACAAAAGCTACCATGCACTATTCTGAATGCGTTATGTTGTTCCAAGTTCCAAACCTATCATTTTTCCATGTTATGTGCAATGATATATTGATATGTACATCCTACTCACTTATCAGCTCGTACGCTTGTTCTATGAGAAGTTTTTTTTTAAAGACATTCTATGAGAAGCTGCTATCATACGGTTATGGAGTTATTTGAATGTATCAGTGAATCGTCTCCTGCAAAGCTAGAAGATAATCAAGCAGGAATTCAACTATATATCATCAACAAATTAACACACAAATACATAGGGGCTGTTTGGTTGCTAGCCACACTTTACCACTATTTGCCAACAAAAATTGCCACACTTGCCTAAGTTGAGGTGCTCAAATTCTTTGCCACACCTTAGCAAGCCTAAGAGAATCTTGCCACACTTTTTTGAGTCACTGACGCGTGGGACCTAGTTTGCTGGAAGGGAATCTTGCCACAACTGTGGCTGCAACCAAACAGCTGCCAAGTTGGTCAAACTTGCCTAACCTTAGGCGTGGTAACCTGTGGCAAAGTGTGGCTGGCAACCAAACACCCCATAATCTCAAGGCAAGTTGAACCAGGACATGCATGTTGATTAGGCCAGTCTCAATGCAAGATTTCATCTCCCAGTTTCCAAGATATAAAACAAAACATGAAACAAGTCTTTTCTCTCAGTGTATAGTTTCATTGCGCGGTTTCATAGGTTATTTTAGCCTTTCTGTGGTCCCCTCTTCCTTCTCTTCTCCAATCAGAAGCACGCTCGCACGGGATGAAACCCAACAAGGCTCTCAGTGGGGATTTCACACGATTACCAACGTTTTGGAAACAACGCTCAAAGGTTTCATGGGGATGAAACGTTTTCCTTCTCTCTCCTCCTAGTTTCATGCAAAAAGCTTCTTTTGGCTGATGTGGCACCGTATTTAATGTGCATGAAACCTTCCATGAAACTCCATTGAGACTGGCCTTAGTTTTATTGCATCATATTGCCTGCATGGACTTTTCAACCATTAGCTAGCTAGCTACTACTTCTAAAGTTGCCTGTGTGGAGGGAACGGAAACTTGTGACTTGACTTTTCTGGCTCTCGAGGCCTCCCTTTAATTTTCCAACAACAACAACAACGAGGAGGAGGACGAGGCCTCGAAATAATTAGAGGAATTTGCGTCAACTCATCTGGTCTATTTGCACCCTAAAGATATTGTTCTTTTTGAGGTTAGGTCAGGACTTAGCAATAGACAAGATTAGCAACTGTTGTTTCATTCAATTTTTTGTGTCCTAGAGGAAGAAATCGAGCTTTCCCTTAAAAAAAAGGAAGAAATTATATTAATGGGGTTGATAGATTGATCAGTAGTACCACCCGAAGCTATAAGCTCAGCAAGTATACTGTCTTCTTCACAATGGTGAAGTAACTTCGTTTTTACAGAATAGAAACAAATGACAGGTCTAGATTATCTCTTACTAGAACTGTTCAACAAATCTAGTTTAGTACGGTTACACAACTCATTGTGAAGACTTGGTCAGGGACTCATCAGTGGTCAGCATAGAAAATTTCTCTGGCAAACACATGCAAAGCACTTAAGCACGCAATCAAGTCACGAGAAATGCCAGTGAAAATCCCAATCAGAATAAATCTGGCACTTGTCTGGAAAATTGCACATGAATATCTCTTTTGTGCAGGAATCATATTATTTAAATTAGGGTTCACAAAATCGGTATCCTGTGCAACGCATGTAGCTATACCGCTATAGAGGCCGGACATACAAATCCATCTGTTCAGGATCAGAATCTCCCCACTTTCAAAAAAAAAAAAAACTGTTCAGAATCTATCCATGGTTAGTCCTTCATAGATATAGTACATCCAAGGAAAACCTTCTCCGATAATAATAATTCGTGGCATATTTGATCGTTTAATCTGCCTAACAAAATCAAAGGAGACCTTATGTTTAATTGCTGCGAAACTTTTATAATCACATGCAGCTCATAGTTTTCTCAGAAACATTTACCTCCAAGTAAGAAGATTTCAACATCTGAGTTATCATCAAATTCAGATGCATGCATGGTTTGGTTAGATCAACAGGAATGCCGGTGCATTACCCCTGATAGCAAAAGCATGTTCCGTCCATGTTCGATTGTACACTTGGCGTGCATTGAGCAGTGCAGGTGTGGACACCACGAACCAAGCTTGTCCAAGGGGACAGACAGACCATGGCTGACGACTGCCTAAACAGCTAGAGAATCTGTTTGAACTCAAATAAGCTTGCTTCCGACCATGGAGAACATTTTCAAAGTGTGGACCATTCGAGCAAAAAGCTACTTTTCAACACCACCTAGTTAATTAGCTTGGCTTTCTATAAATCCGGCATTGCTCAGATTATGCTGTTGGCCTGTTGCCACCTTTGATTGTGTGCTCCAGCTCTATAAATACGTTAGGAAGCTCATTTCTTGCCTCCAAGAGCTAGCTAGCAACCTCACATTCTTGCTTCAAGACTCTCTGACTAGTCCAAGCTCGATTCGTGTCGACAAATATGATCTCCAAGTACTGCATATGTTACGCTTTTCGGTGCATATGTTACATGAAGGGATTCAAGTCATGTAATTGACATTCCCTTTCGTTTGATCCTTCTTGCAGGGTTCTTGAGAAAGTTGTCCTTCCACTGGATGTTGCACCTCATGTAAAGATAGGAGGAGGTACTGTGTACAAACGCAGAGATGGCATGGTTCTTTCTTTGTTCTTGGTTGCAATCTTGCCATTTCATAATGTTTAGCACCCTCTTTCTGCATGTTACTGCTACAACTCAGCTTCTCGGACAAGCGTGCTTCGCAATCCAAACATGGAGAAGCTTCAGAAGGGGTACTTATTCCCGGAGGTATAGACTTACGCTTTCAGTACTGACCGCGCGTTCAGCATATATTTACTCACTTAATTAATTAACAACGCGTTTGCTCATCCTTTGGATGGTTTAGATTAGCATTAAACATGAAGCACACCTGAAGAAGTACCCAGATGCGAAGGTCATAAGTTTGGGTATCGGTGACACAACTCAACCCATACCAAGCATCATAACATCAGCTATGGCCGAGGTATTCTTATTTGTTCTTCGAAGCTTACACTGTTCTTTACTTGTGTTCCCTTTCTCTTGGACGTGCATGCATGGGAAAAGCATAACCGTGGAAGAGTTACATGAAGTAGTCCAAACAAAACTGACCAAAATACTCCACTTATTTCATTTGGTTCTTATCCTGACCATATTATGAATGCCTCCAGTTCCTGCTGAATTTTCAAAAATAAATAAATAAATGCCTCCAGTACTGGCCAATACGGAGCTGATATTTCGATCCATTTCTTGGTGCAAGTACCCAACAATTGTACTGATACTTCCGGTGCATGATGTTTATAACACATACAAGGGAAATGGTTGGCATGCAAGGCAAAACCTTCCCTAGAAATTAGGTATTTAAGTAGTTTATAGTACTATGGCTATTGCATATGTATCCATCTAAGAAGTATACCGGAAGCCCTAAAAAAAGAATTATACCGGAACCATGGCTGGTCTAATATTTTGATGTAGCTAACAAAATGAATTGGATCAAAAGCTTACTTCTAGAGTTCTGAATACGCTTTTTACAGATGCACTTTGGAAAGGGTCTATTTTCCAGATGCTGAAACTTGATGGTGCACCAAAGTTGGTTAACTACTATTTGGTCATCCTCATGGGTATACATCAGGGAAAAATCATTCCGTTTGGAAAAAATTTTGGAGGGCAATGAAAGCGACGAAATGACAAAATTTTGTTCATTTCGGCTGAAAATTCAGATGAAATATTTAAACATCATTTGAATTTTGATGAAATTTAACTAAAATTTGGATAAATTTCAAATGAGGATAAATTCGGTCAAAACTTGGCTGAATAATTTTCCTTTTGGTACCCTCCAAAAGGAACAAAATTACCAAAATTTCAGCCAAATTTTGCCGAAATATTCAACCATGGTATACATAAAGATGCATGAATGTTAAAAGATTTAGCAAGACTAGCCCCGGCTGGCCATGATATATTCGTCTTATAACTTTGGGCTGACGCTGCAATGGTCAGATCTCACCAACTGGTAGACTGAGTCACTGATCATGTTGTCAGGGTTGAAATAACTGATATGAATCAGTGTTAATTAATTTAACATGCGCTGAGACTTGCTTAAGCGGAATACATTAATATGGAAGGAAAGATAACCACGAAAAGCTTGGCTGCTATTCGCTCGAACGCTATCCTCTCGAACAAAAAAAATGAACCATCTGTTGAGGCCATGTAGCTTTCGACTTATTCTCTATTCTGATTTTCATCTGAAAAGATACAGTACCAGTCTTACAGTCTCCAAGCACATCGTTGTTCTACTTTTTCAATCAGCACTTAATTTTTATTTCTTCTTTTTTTTATCAGCATTGCGTTTTTCATATGTGTTGACCACCATGCATGATCTCTCTGCGGAATACACCAGAGAAATTAATTCTTGGAGAAGTTAACGTATTAACGTGTATGATTCTCAGACGTTTTACCTACATGGAAGAGCTTTCGCTTAAGTAGAGTATTAGATCACGCCATAATACCTAGCAAATGCCCAGATTCTTCTGCTCCATCATTTGGAAATTTAGCTATACCCGTCTTTTGACTTGTCAGGCCCTTATCTGCTCGTGCCATTTCTTCTACACCTTTTTGCTACCAAGAAATATAAACTTCCTTTCTTTGTCAAGTCTTTCCACTTGTTTGGGACTCTGATGTCACTACAGAGGACATCACCTCAGCCACATCATGCCTTCTACTTCTCCATATTTTCCTCATGTACTGCCACAACTCCTACAATTAAGTACAAGTGCCAATGGCAAAGGACAAGAAGATTAGGAGAACAGCACCCATCATCTCTAATTGGTCCAGTTTAAGAGTAGGATAACTGGATATGGTGTACTGCATGTGCATGGCTGCTTTATTACTTTAACTATGTATCATTTGTGGATTGGCATACAGCTCCTGGCCAATCCTAAAATACAACGAAAGTGCTTTCAAATCATTGGTCAATGGCTGTGTCTGGCAGTTCTCTGCTCATGGTATGTTGGCATCAGGGGACAAAAAGTAACATGTGATTCGATGATTGCAACCCAAGAAGAAATTTAATTATGCTTGCTTGCTTGACTTGATGTGTGTCCCTAGGTCTGTCGTGTGGAACCAAGCCCAGACCAAAAGTATTCGTCGAAAATTAATTTAAGAATAATTACATAGATTTTTAAAGATACAATTACTTGGATGGGGCATTTTTTTTCTTACATAGGCTGCACCATGATCTGTGGTAGAATAAAATTTAGCAGGCATATATGCCTTTCAAATATTTGCTTCTATTTTTGCAGTATGCACTTGCGTTATCAACCCCTGAAGGATACCAAGGTTATGGACCGGAGCAAGGTCAAAAGGTAATTTACCCTGTAGCAATGTAGATCATGCATGATCTATCAAAGTTCACTGAAACAAGGTAGTCCTTGCGAAATATATGCAGAATCTGAGGAAGGCCATTGCTGACATAGTATACCCAAACATGGGGATCAGAGACAGCGAAGTGTTCATTTCTGACGGAGCACAGTGCGACATCGCGCGCCTTCAGGTACTGCAGATTAGCGGTTCCTACATACGGGGGTGTTGAAGTCCATTTCATTTGAGATCTGAAATGCTAAAAATCTCATCTTTTCTCTCTACGCAGATGCTGTTCGGGCCGAACGTGACCATTGCCGTCCAAGATCCCACCTTTCCGGTACACAACACCATCCATTTTACTGCACCAGTTACAGTACTATACTTTCAGATTCTACAGGAATAAAAATTTTCCATGGGAATGCATGCATGCAGGGCTACGTGGACAACGGCGTGATCATGGGGCAGACCGGCAAGGTGGACGAGGCGGGCAAGTACGCGGGGATCGAGTACATGCGGTGCTTGCCGGAGAACTCCTTCTTCCCGGACCTGTCGCGGGTGGCGAGAACCGACGTCATCTTCTTCTGCTCGCCCAACAACCCTACGGGCCACGTCGCGTCCAGGGAGCAGCTGCAGCAGCTCGTCGACTTCGCGCGACGGAACGGCTCCATCGTCGTCTTCGACTCGGCTTACTCCTCCTTCGTCTCCGACGACGGCAGCCCGAGGTCCATCTACGAGATCCCAGGCTCCAGGGAGGTGGCCATCGAGATCTCGTCCTTCTCCAAGTTCGCCGGCTTCACCGGGGTCCGCCTCGGCTGGGCGGTGGTCCCCGACGAGCTGTGCTACTCGAACGGCTCCCCCGTCGCCCGCGACTTCGACCGCATCGTGTGCACGTGCTTCAACGGCGCCTCCAGCATCGCGCAGGTCGGGGGGCTCGCGTGCCTCTCGGAGGAAGGCCGGGAGGCCATCCGGGGCGTGGTCGGCGGGTACAAGGAGAACGCGCGGGTGCTGGTGGACACGTTCGCGTCGCTGGGGAAGGAGGTGTACGGCGGCGCCGACTCGCCCTACGTGTGGGTGCGCTTCCCGGGCCGCCGGTCGTGGGACGTGTTCGCCGAGATCCTCGAGAAGACGAACGTCATCACCGTGCCGGGCAGCGGGTTCGGCCCCGGCGGCGAGGGGTTCGTCAGGGTCAGCGCCTTCAACAGCAGGGACAAGGTCATGGAGGCATGCAGGAGACTCAGAAGCTTCCTCGCGTGAGCGACGAACGTATTATACGTGGTTATTCTTCGGTCTGCAGTACTGATATACGTATATATACACTTCGTACTTATACATGTACGTTTAATAACATTGGGATGCGCTGATGCGTTGACACGTATATAGTTATACTGGGCTTATGTATAATAATAATACTGATCGTAATTACAGCAATGCAGGTGTTATGGATCGATCTCGACGTGCTATAAATACATGTATGCTCATTGATCAATTTGGAATAATAATACTTTCTTCCAAAAAAAGTAGTATCAATCAGCACATTGCATGGTTAGATCGATACACATTTTTCTTGTATATATATACGGGAGGTGAGAAATTGGGCTGGAACATTTCCTTGCTGAGTCCGAAAAGGCCAGTTATTTCTTTCCAGCCTTGCCAAACCGGGCTGGCCCATGAAACACTTGATTAGGCCTGGCCTGCCAGTAAAATCAAAAGGAAGCCCAGACCTGTAGTCCAAGAGTCGAAGACAGAAGAAAGTCGTTTTGTTTGGTGTCGTTTCACTTTCTTCTTTCGTGGGAGCTGAGTGAAGAACGCCGTGCGAACCACCGAAATGGACGTCGAATCTAGGAATTTTTGTCGATAAAACGGGGTTTTTTGTGTTCTTAGGATTAGCTTGAGGTGCACTCAAATATTCGATTTGGTCTTTTCCGTAGATATTTAGTTATTGACCACAGCTGATGAGCGGTTTGTTTGGTATCACCAACATTTCAGCATTACTAGTTGTTTTTAGCTTGTTGTTAATTAAGTTTGTAAACTCTAAAACCTGCTTCATTGCTCACTGTTGTGTTTAGCAAACATGGTTGGAACCTGTTAGACAAGAGGGAGAAACATCGTTTGGTGATGATGACCGGACCATTAACATAAGGGATACAACAAGAAAGTTTTATACTGCTCCAGAGTAACAGTTTTAGAAAATTGGCCATACCATCTATTATGTCTACTTTTGAGATCCACCACGATAAAATTCGGGTACAATTTAATACCACCAAAATGTGCAAAACTTTAGCTATATACCACTCCGTCAACCTTCATGTTAGCTCTGTCATCTTCTTCACCTCTTTTTTTCTTATACAGGCACTCATCTCTTTTGCTAGCCTCCTTCGATGTAGCCCACGCTAACCTCACCACAGCGGGGAATTCATGTTTTTGCCACCTTTAAGATTGCCACCGAAACTCTGTCACTTACATGTGGGGCCACCTGAGTCACTGACAACGGGCCCGGGTGGCAAATATGTTGCCACCCGAGTCATAAGGGTGGCAAATACATAAATTTTCCCACCACAGCAGCTTGCGCATGACCTCGCAGCACTACGCCGGGGCGACACGTCCAGTCAATCAGCGCCTTGCCGCAGCATACTACCTCGACCGCGCCTCTCCTCACTGCGCAGCCGCAGAGTCAAGGAGCCCAGTGGCGTCACCAAGGAAGAGGAGCTTGGGGAGGCGGGTGCGGTCAGGGTTTCAAATTTCGCGAAATAAATGAAATTTTGTTGGGGTAAAATTTGGCCCTATTTGAAATTTGTTCAAAATTTATTCAAATTTAAGTTAAATTTCATCAAAATTTGATTTTTTTTCGTCCAAATTTCGAACGAAATGAATAAAATTTAATTCTTTCATTCCTTTCGCCAGCTGCTGAATTTTTTTTTTTGCATCCAAAATTTGAAACCCTGGGTGCAGTCGATGGAGAAGGCAAGGAGCAGGGCGGTGGTGAGCGGGAGGGGTCTCCGGCGGGGGGACGACGGTGTGGGAAGTGTAGCGCGGGGCGAAGTGTGCTGGGAACGGAGGTTGTGAGGCGGTGTGGGGACCGAACAATGGCAGCGTGATGACCAAATGACGGCAATGTAATATCCCGCAATTAAACCCTCATAAGGACCTACTTGTGAATACAAAAAATGATGTAAGGAAGGAGAGAGAAAAGGGGGAAGTTTCGACGAACTCCTTGACCGAGTTGTGTGGGAGTTTGGGGTGTTGAGCTGGGCTTTTTTTAAGGAGGAGGGAGTGGGGGAGGACAATAGTGTATGGGTGCAGTTGTATCTCTAAAATTTTTTCAAAATAATTTGGTATATATCTTCTTAATACATAAAGTATATACTACACATACTAACATACTTCTGCTAACCTATTAGGCCCAACAAACCTCAGAAGAAAATCAAGCCCAAGCTAAGTCCAAGTGCCATCCTCACTTCCTCAGACCAATCCATGATATACATCGGGTAGGCGGCAATTCCCCAATCGGTAATCAGCCAAATCCTTCCTTCAGGTTTCTACCCTAGTGTAAGTGTGTCCTAGCTAGTAGTCGAGCTTGAGCTAGGACACACAACTCACGTGTAGGCGCAGCTCATTGCCGCCGCTGCGCTCCCCGGAGGCGCATTCTGCTCAAGCTGAAAAGGCATAGAAGCATCCCATGTAAGTTTTTTGTGTTAACTTTCATATACTCAAACATGCAACGTAGTAAAATGGTACTTCTGCATACTATTTAGTTTCAAGTCATTTACTTGTCATCGATGAATCTAACTTCTAATCATCTCTTGAATTATAAATCATATTTAAAGCTGCTATAAAATAGTATTCAAATATCAAAATTCAAGGGAAAACAAGAAACTGATATGCCAGTGTCTATTAAGATTTCCTATACTCAAGCTTCCAAGGTAGTAAATCATAGCAGATATGCATATTTCTTTTTAAGTTCCCTTGAGCTATTTCTTCATTTTGTCATCTCTTTAGCTTTATCCTCATTTTTATGGCTAATTTAAGTTTCCTTGAGCTTCTTTCTATAGAGAATATATGTTTACATATAACAAGATTATTTATCCCAAATGATAATTTTTAGAGAGATTTTCAACAATAGTTTGGCAAATTTTGAATATAAAACTTGAAATTTTGCCTCTAAGGAAACCAATATATAATAACAACATCCTTATAGTGTTGGAGTACATCTTAAATTCGTACCTCCATCGAAAAATTCCTGACTCCACTACTGGGGGAGAAGAGAAACTCTAGCCATCTCCTCTCCTGGCTACCCTAGTCGCCACCCCATGGAGCCCTGCCACCGGCTACCTCCTTTGCCGCACCGCCCTTGCCATGGCCCCACAATAGCCATGCCGCACCCTGTCGCACGCCGGCCAGGAGGAGGAGAAGGGAAGGAGGAAGAAGAGGGGGCCGACCAGGGGAGAAGGAAGAAGAAGGAAGGGGAAGAGGGGAACCTGCTAGGGAAGAAGAAGGAGAAGAGAAGAGTCGGCCAAGGAGAAGAGAAAGAGGAAGGAGATGGGAAAGAAGGGAAAGAGAATGGAGAAGGTGGAGGGAAGAGAAGGGGTGTAGGTAATTCCGCTCTAATCCTTATTTTTCTATTCTTAGGCCTTAGTAGATTGATTTTGGGGATACGATAGTCCTAGACATCATAGATGGGAATTGTAGAAGATGCATTGTTAGGGATTCCTGTTTGTCAAGATCGTTGTTCTGTTGTGAGATTAAGTTTTGGGTAGCTACATTGTGTTTCATGGTTGGCCCATAATAAGGAAATTGTAGAGAATTGTGTAAAGTTTTCATAGAGTTCAAGATCAAGTAATTTGGTTGGGCGATTTATGAGTTATAGTCTTAGGAAATCTGCTGTCTAGAATTGGTCGCTGCTGGACGCGGTCACAATATTTTGTAGATTAGCCATAGGAGATGGCTTATGTAATTCTTAGGCAGAAAGGTAGGGAATTTTTTTTATAGTTTTTATAAAAGGGTATGGTTTATTGTGGTTGCTGTTGTAGAATAAAGTATATTAAACCGCTAAGTCTGCTGCCCAAAAAATTATAGAACTTTTTTCAGGGTGAAAAATAGGGGCTTAGATAAAAATAATAAGAGTTTCTAGCCAACTAAGAAGTTGTAGGACATTTCGTATAGTTTCTAGAAAAACATATGATTTACTATATTTGGATCCTCTAGTTGATAGTTATGATATTTCGAACACTGGGACGCTAAGGAGAATGTCTAGTGGAGGGGGGAAGTTGGATCGGGGAGCGGATTGTATCGTTGTTATTTTATTTGTTGTTTGTACTGTTATGGCCTGTGTTTATATGAAGTATTTTCTGTAGACGAGGTTGTTATAGGGTTGGTATTTTCTACCCATTATTCCGCTTCACAAGGTTGAAAGGCAAATGCATAATAGAATGTTAGATGATGGTTGATAATTGTTTATTATTATTGAATTATTCTTGTTGTGCAATATTTGATTACCCTTTTATTCAGTATGATATAATTCAATGATAAACATGATATATGGTAAAATGATGAACGATTGTACTCATGATAATGGTAAAAGCATACGAGTCAGGGCGGTGAGTAAGTCAAATAGTTAGTCCGGAATGCATGAGTCAGGTCGGTGAGAAAGCTATTTGACTAATTTGAAGTGCTCTTGAGTAAAATCTATAGAGGTAGACATCTCTACAGAATAGAGGGAATAGGGGTGAACGTCAAAGAACGTTTACTCAGCTATACCGGTATAAGCTTGGAGATACATGTTGCATTGCATCAACAGAAAGAAAGATCAAGTAAATTATCAATGCTCTACGATTTAAATCAGAGAAGTCTGAATCAGAATTACATGATATGGAATGTAAGTTTCAATCTGATTTGGATGCTGAAATAGTGAACTCGAACTTGTCCAATGAACTTGTGGAAAAACTTCATGGGGAGCTGAAAGATACGGTACAAAAGTTTCATAAAAGCTCAGAGGCTCAAGAAAATATTCTGTTCTAAATAGCAACTCAGTGTCAAGACTGGAGCAGTTGGAACTTGGGAGTTGAACTGCAGCACCTTACCAGTGATAATGAGGCTCTTGTCAAAAAGCTGGAAGAATCTGCTGCTGTTGTGGAGGAACTTAAAGCCAATCTTGCAGATCATGAGGAACATAATGAAACATCGATAATGTCTATGCAGGCAAAATCTGCGTCGCTGATCCAGAGGGAAGGTAAAGAAATTTGCAAGATGGCCTGAGATTTACGGAGGAGAGCTTGCAAAGGGAAAAGGGACTGAGAGAACAACTTGAATCTGCCATGCAGAAGTATGAAGATGACAGTTTGCAGCTCAAGGTCTTGTTGGCAAGTTTTGAAGCACAGTCTGATGATTTGAGATCTTCTAAATATGAATTAGAAATTCTTAACATGGTTCTCAGAACAAAAATAAAGGAGCAACATGTTGAGATGTTATTTAAGGCAGAAGAGCTCAAGAACCTGTCTATTCATTTCAGAGAACTGAAAGAAAAGGCTGAAGCTGGAAGGAAGGGGAATGAAGGATCATTGTACTCAATGCAGGGCTCCTTAGAATTGCTTTTATGAAAGAACAGTATGAATCAAATGTTCAAGAATTGAATGATCAGGTGCTTGTCTCTAGAAAGTATGCTGAAGATGTGTTGCTGAAGCTGCAAAATGCACTGGAAGATGTTGAGAGCAGCAGGAAAAATGAAATTACACTTGCTAAAAGAATTGAAGAATTGTCATTGAAGGTGTCCGAGATGGAGATGGAGCTACAGGATGTATTGGCAGATAAAAGAGAATTGTCTAATGCACATGACAGCTTGAAGACCGAGCTGGATTGCATGACATTAAACGTTTGACTGCTGCGAGGAAGAAAACCAAAAGCTTGAGGCTTCTTTTCAAGACTGCAACAAGGAATGCAACAACATCAAAGTGGAGCTTGATTTGGTTAAAAGATCGATGGAAAACATGGCATCAAAAGACAAAACTGAAACACAGTATTATCATGGATCATGAATTCCTGACACCACTTCTATTGGGCAAATCATGGGAGATGAGAATTCAGGACCTGCATCAAGGGAGGCTACGGATATAACAAGATTCAATTCAAGAAACCTGGAAGATAATGATAATCCTCAAAGTGCAAGTTTCTCATCAAATTTGGCTCAAGAAGGGGTTGATGTTGAAAACTGCAGTGAGAAATGGAATTGCCAGCTCTCTGTCAGGATCAAAACACCCAGAGGTAACTCAGATTTAAAAATTATTTGCCTTATAGTTCTTTCTAGTAACCGTAGATGTAATTATTGCACTGGATCACATATGGACAAGGTTGCTCCATTGCATTGCAACAGAATCAATGTTTACTGAACTGAAAACCTTACATGTGATGGATTTGGAATTGTGGTTTGGTGAGCTAGCCTAACAAAATCAATGTTTTACTGCACTGCACAGCTATCCTATTCCTACCACTTGTACTAGTTCAGTATCCTAGTCACAGCGCCATTAATCTCAGATAAAGGACACAGTTCAAATATTTGACGAATCTGGTGTTGTGGTTTGTACTGTTTTAAGTACAACACGAAACTTGCAATCTGAAGTAACGTTTAGCACTCACCACTTTTTTGTGTTCTTGTTTACATGCTAATAGGTAAATATAGTCAAATATTTGATTTGGGATGGTATATTTGCTGCATAGTTTTTGCCCAATACTTAGTGTCCTTTCTCGGCGCTGTTTTGTCAGTGAAACACGTGTAGAATATTCATAATATTCATAACTATTCCCTGATTTCTTCAACTTACTCTTTCGAGAACTGCCACAGGGACTGATGAATCATTCGAGTGTCTCTCACCCGACAGCAGCGTCAAAACAAAAAAAAAATCGAAGAACATAAAAAATTGGCAATTGACGTGAAGCACTTCCGGAAAGAGGTCTGGAAACTACTCTTGATGCCAACCCTGCAATTTTCAGCTCAGGAATGGTTTTGTAGTCCCTGGTTGTACTACAGTATGTGTGGAGAAGGGTTGATACGTGATACTGATGGTTGTTTTGCATGTGCAGCTGGAAAAATTAAAAGATGAGAATTTGTCTCATCCTCTTTCCCTAGACGCTAATCTGATTGATCCATCACTGAATGGTTTGGAAAGGGCATTATCACAGCTCGATATGGTATATATTTTTCTTGAGAGAGATCTGCTCTGTGTTGGGTTGATCTCGGCTAACCAACTCCGAGATTTAAGGGAGGCACGCCTCCACTCGCACGTCTTGATCGGAGACGGCAACCAACCCACTTGGTTTCGGTCCCGGTCACCCAGCGCCACATAAAAAGGAGGGTTTTCGGCAGAGCTTATGACACGAGTTGCTAAAGGCCTTACAAACCCTAACAAGCCCGATCCCTAACGGTGCGCTGTGGTGAACGAAGGCCGATGCCCTACTCCGTCCCTGGCGACCACCGCAACTCCGGCGACCTCCTTGCTCCTTTCGGGTGCCGCTGCCTCCTGATGGTGCCGTACATGCCGCCCTGCGGGTGCCGCGCCGCCGCTTCGCAAGCACGCGCCGCCGCTAACGCCCCTCCCGCCGCTCGCTGCCTTGCGCCCACGCGTGTGCGCCGCCGCCGCCCCTCCCGTGCGCTCCGTCTTTTCCGCGTGGAGGCCGGCGCTTTTGAGCCTAGGGTTAGGGTTCTCAAGGGTCTCATACCCGGGCCGGCCGTGTTTCCGGCCTTCGGATCTTGATCCGACGGCGCGTGAGCACTGTGGGGTTATGAGCCGCGCGCATGACCGTCAGATTTGGATCCGACGGTGCGCGAGGGAGATGTGGGCCGCGGGCGTGAACTGGGCCGCGCGCGCTAGGCTGCACGCACACTTTTGGGCCGAGTGCGGGATTGTCAGGCCGTCCGCATTTTTTTGGGCTGCGCACGTCTTCTGGGCCAGCCGCCCGTGAGGGGAGTTGTTGGGCTGGGCAATTTTTGTTTATGGGCCGCATTATTTTTTGTTATGCTTTATGTCTTTATGCACTGTTTTTAATTAATTTCAGTGGCCCAAATTATGATGTATCTTTACCATATTATTATGTATAATCTCTGATTAAAATTGAACCAACGGGATATTTTAATTTTGAGATTTTATGATTAATTTTGGCATTATGCATACATATGGTTATATTCTGACCAACGTTGTTTATAATCATATGTCGCCATATTATTATGTTTTGTCTCTAATCAAAATTGAACCAACGAGATATTTTAATTGGAGATTGTTTTTTTTTTGTTTTTGGCATTATGTATGCATATGATTACATTCTGACCAACGTTGTTTGTAATCATGTGTCGCCATATAAGATTATTGAGTTCCTTTTCATTTTCTGCCCAACGGTGATATGAATTGGAACTGTATTTTGCATGTTATTAATCAGACCAACGTAGGGTTAATTACATGCAATATATATTTATGATATTCCTAATGGGTGCCCTGTATTATGAAATTCAGCACTTAATGCATCAAACGTTGCCACCATAATTAATAACGTTGAGCAGTTCACGGGGAGTAATTTTCCCACGTGGAAAGAACGAATTCATGTTGTCCCTTGTGTTTTTGGACCTTGACTATGCCTTAAGGGTAGCCGTTCTCATTCCTCCCACCGAAGGTGAGGAGAATTTTGATGAGAAAAAGAACATTTATGAGGCTTATGCTGAAAAATGGGATCGGTCTAACCGCTTATTACTAATGATTATGAAAACCTCTATTTCAGTCGGGATTAGGGGAGCAATCCCCGATTCCGAAACTGCTAAGAGTACTTGGCTTCAATCGAGGAGAAATTTAAATGCTCCACTAAAAGTTTATGCCAGTATTTTGATTCAGAGGCTCTTAACAACTAAGTATGATGGGTCCAATAGCATAAGAGAGCATATCATGATGATGACTGATATGGCAGAAAAACTCAAGGGCATGGACATGGCAATATCTGATGGTTTCCTTGTCCATTTTATCATGACCTCTCTTCCTTCTGAGTACACAACTTTTAAGATTAATTATAATACTCAGAAAGAAAAATGGAGCATGAGCGATTTGATCGCCATGTGTGTCCAGGAGGTAGAGAAAATAAGAACAGAAAAGAAGGATTTTTTGCTCTTCATGTTGATGGCTCTAACAAAAGAAAGTTCCAAGAGGACTTCAAATCTAAGAAAAGCTGCAATTCTCCCCAATTCAGACAAGTCGGGCCCTAAAGTGCACAATGCACCTATGCCTGATGTTGCTCTCGCCGGAGCATCTAAAGGGAGAATGTCTTTCTCAAGCGACGAGCATTTCGGAAAAATTATGTGTGATGCTAAGCGTAAACATAATGATGAGACTTCTTCGAAACTGTGGCACTGTCGTTTAGGCCACATTTCGAGGGGGAGAATGTAACGTCTCATTAAAGAAGAAATTCTCCACCCATTAGATTTCTCTGACTCAGACCACTGCATTGATTGTATTAAAGAAAAAATATGTTAAGCAAATAAAGAAGGGAGCTACTCGCAGCACAGGACTTTTAGAATTAATTCATACTGATTTTTGTGGTCCTTTTCCTGTGACATCAGTGGATAGTTTTGATACATTCATCATATTCACTGATGATTTCTCCCGTTATGGTTATATCTTTCCCAAATTAAAATCGGTCTGAATCACTTGACAAATTTAAGGCTGAAGTTGAAAATCAGCACAACCTAAGAATTAAAGTGGTAAGATCGGATCGTGGGGGAGAATATTATGGAAGACATCCCTCTTATGGGCAAATTTCGGCCTTTTCGCTAAGTTCCTTCAGAAAATGGCATCGTTGCCCGATGAGGAAACCAGTATGAAATATTTACGAGTGTGGCGTTGTCGTCTTTGAAGCTAAGTTATTTAATCCACACATTGGGGAATTAGACCCTAAGACGATAAGTTGCCATTTTATTGGGTACCACGAGAGATCTAAAGGGTATCGCTTTTATTGTCTGATAGGATAACTAAGTTTGTTGAAACAAGGAACGCTGTGTTTTTGAAAATAATGAGGACTTGGAGCCCAGAAAATATATCTTGAGGAGAAGCGGGTTTATGTTCCTTCACCGCTCATCCCGAGACCTTTATTCCTGTGCCTAAGGCGATTGCGCCTCCAGAGATAATCTGTTTGTTGCACCCATTGTTGAGGTTTCTGAAATTTATTGATGTTATACCTAATGAAGAGCCTCAGCGATCTCTGAAATAACTAATGAACCTCTTAGAAGATCACAGCAGGAGAGAAGATCTGCCATCCCAAATGATTATGTTGTCTATATGAATGAGGATATTAATGATATAGGGAAGGTAGATGATCCCACCTCTTATAAGGAGGCTATGATGAGTGAACATTCTTCTAAATGGCTTGAAGCCATGGAGGATGAACTAAAGTCTATGAGCACTAATGATGTATGAGACTTTGTAGAAAGTCCTGATGGAGTCAAAACAGTAAGCTGTAAATGGGTCTACAAAACTAAGCGTGACTCTAAGGGAAATGTCAAAAGGTTCAAAGCAAGACTCGTAGCAAAAAGTTTTCTCACAAAGAGAGGGGTTTGACTATAATGACACATTTTCTCCTGTCTCAACTAAAGATTCATTCAAAATTGTTATGGCACTTGTAGCTCATTATGATTTAGAGCTGCATCAGATGGATGTTATGATGGAATTTCTTAATGGCAACTTGCAAAAGAATATTTACATGGCTCAACCGGAAGGTTTTGTCGTGGAAGGTAAGGAACATATGGAATGTCGACTTAAGAAATTCATTTATGGCTTGAAATAAGCGTCAAGGCAGTGGTACCTCAAATTCGATAAGATCATAAAGAATTTTGGTTTTAAGGAAAATGAAGTTGATAATCGCATATATGTTAAGTTCAAGGGAGTAAATCCACCATCTTACTACTTTATGTGGATGATATCTTATTGGCCAACAATGATAAGGATATCTTGTTTGAGACCAAGAGATTTCTTTCATCTAATTTTTGATATGAAGGATCTCGGTGATGCCTCTTATGTTCTTGGCATTGAAATTCACCGAGATAGGTCCAAAGGAACATTAAGTTTATCTCGAAGGCATACGTTGACAGTGCGAAGAGAAACAATATGTATAAGTGCTCGCTCTTTGCTCCTATTGTTAAGGGCAATAAGTTTGGGACATTTCAATGTCCAAGGAACCAATATGAAACCGATCGGATGAAGTCGGTTCCTTATGCTTCACCGCCGAAGCATTATGTATGCTCATGTATGTACACGCCCGATTTAGCTTTTGTAACCGGATGCTTGGCGATATCAGTCAAATCGGGACCGGACCACCGAAAGCCGTTAAGAAAGCTTTGCGCTATATGCAAGCTATTAAGCATTTCATGCTCACATTTAAGTTTTCTGATAACCTTGAAGTTATTGGTTATTCAGATTCAGATTTTGCGGGATATGTTGATACTAAGGAATCCACGTCAGGTTATATCTTCACACTCGCTGGAGGAACTGTCTCGTGGAATAGCTCCAAACAAACCCTTACGGCATCTTCAACGATGCAAGCTGAGTTTGTGGCATGTTATGAGGCTACCGGGCAGGCTGTATGGCTTAAGAACTTTATCCCGGGGCTTAGAGTGGTAGACAGCATCTCTAAACCACTCACCTTATACTGCGATGACGAATCCGCAGTCTTTTATGCAAATAACAACAGGTCAAGTGGTGCTGCCAAACACATTGACATTAAGTATCATGTTGTGAAAGATAGAATTCAGGATCAAACCATAAGTATCAAGCATATTAAGTATTAAGTTAATGCTTGCGGATCCGCTTACTAAAGGCTTACCACCCATTATTTTTCGTGATCATGTTGCTGGCATGGGTTTTATTGGAAAGCCTCTGATTCTGGATAAAAGGACCTTAAAGCAAACCAACTCCCATTAAGTATAATGTATATCCATTTCGAGATAGAATAGTACACTATAGGTACTGGGGTTGTACGGCACTTAATTGGCCATGCAACACATTGCCTTGGTATGCTGTTTTATCGAGAATGGGCTTATGATGTTAGCCTTACGATCAAATGGGAGAATGTTGGGTTGATCTCGGCTAACCAACTCCGAGATTTAAGGGAGGCACGCCTCCACTCGCACGTCTTGATCGGAGACGGCAACCAACCCACTTGGTTTCGGTCCCGGTCACCCAGCGCCACATAAAAAGGAGGGTTTTCGGCAGAGCTTATGACACGAGTTGCTAAAGGCCTTACAAACCCTAACAAGCCCGATCCCTAACGGTGCGCTGTGGTGAACGAAGGCCGATGCCCTACTCCGTCCCTGGCGACCACCGCAACTCCGGCGACCTCCTCCGCTACCTTCGGCCACCTCAATTTCGCTGCGCCACCGACCACATCCTTCATGGCATCTTCAAGTTCGGGTATGTAAATCACGCTTCCGCTCTAATGTTAATGCTAGGTGTTCATGTTTGATCTAGGGATTAAAGCTTTATGTTAATGTTAGACTTAGTATAAACTTACACTCTGAACAAACATTTAGTCCACCTTTCATGCTCATTTTTGTAAGATCCTTTAGGCCAATGAGCAATTGCAAAGCATGTTTCCTTCATTTCAAGATCTTCCTGATTCTGGCAATGCCTTGGAAAGAGTACCTGTTGTGCAACTTGAGCTTGCAGAAGCGCTCCAAGCGAATAAAAAAAAGCATCCTTTTCAGGTAACTACTGCATTTAGTACTGTTCTGTCGATTTTTATGTACGTTATCTAGTGAACAGGTCATCATTATCCATCTTCCAATTAGCTTCAAGAATGCAAAATTGTACCTATTGCTTTTATCCTTTTCGATATTTGCTATTCTTTTGAGATTCCTTAGTTCCGTCATACATGAGAAAAGGAAGCAATTAATGCACCTGCAATTTATAGCTTCAAGTAGATGCTAACAATTTATTGATAATTTCACCGGTTCATTCTTGAAGCAACACAATGACAAGGCAACAGCCTTAAGAAGCTTCAGGGACATCCATGAACTGATACAAGATATGGTCGAATTAAAAAGAAGGCACACGGCTCACGGCTGTCGAAAGTGAGCTAAAAGTGATGCAAGAGCGGTACTCGGAGCTGAGTGTGCATTTTGCCGAGGTGGAAGGAGCAAGGCAGAACCTTGTAATGGCCCTAAAGAACAGATCGCCCAGGAAATCATAGGTTCAGAAGAGAACCACCAGAGAAAAAGAAAAATGCTGCTAGTCTCCTATAGTGAAAACTGTATACATTGTATTGTAAATAGAAGTAGCATCTCAGCAATCTGAAACCAAGAGCAGATATATATATATCATATGTGATGTACATACTACATAGTAACATAGATAAAACTACATACTCTGTGAGATTCCCATTCTTTGGGTGCTCATTCTTTCATTCATCAGCTAATGAAGGGTGCTCATTCTTTCATTCATCAGCTAATGAAATTGTAGTTCTTTGTTTGCTAATAGACAAAATGTGATTTGTGTTCATTACATTCGGAGGTAATTAAGGTTGCCCGTTGTAATGGAGTGTGATTGATTTTAGCAATTTGAGTTCCTTTCATGAGCAAGGACAGAACATGGCAAATCGCTCATGGAATACCTGGTCCGGCGCGACGAACTGGTAAATGGTCGTTGCCGCCATGCTGCACGAGTGTAGGCCCCTTCGCCTTTCGGCTTTGCGGTGCCGCTCGTCCAAGCCGCACCGCCCCGCGGCCGCCGATCCACGCGTCGCTTAGCAACCGAAAGCCCCCAGTGCCGCACGTCCCATCTCTCACCACGCAACACGGCCGCTCCGCCGGTGCGTCGCGCACGGCGCACGGTTTGGTCGACGGACGGCACGTCGGCACGGCGCGGCATTCAGACTATCAACGTCAACATGAGTGCAGCCAGGAGTACGACGAACCTTGAGAATTTAATCATCGGTGACAAAGAGGAAGCTGGTTGGTGGTATTCGTTTCTCGTGAAGACTATTCTACTACAGTTTTTATAGTGCATGCCAGAGCTTTGTTGTGTAATGTTCTATCATGTCCTGACGTAGAATCCTTCTAGCATAATTATAGGTAAATGAATATAATTAGCTAAACTCAGTTTTTTTTAACTCAATTTGCTAAACAAGTTTGCGTTCTCAAAGATTTTGTTACACTGGTACGATTACGAAGCAAGCACCAAAAAGTGTACAAAGATTCTTTTGGAGCGACGATCAGCACCTCAATGCAATTGAAGCTGCACGGCGCTTAAAATTCACTTTCCTCAAATATAATGTAAAAGTGTTGAAAAGTTCCCATGGCATCCCTTTTGGCCCTTTCTTTTACTCACTTTCACTTTCCTCGCTTTCTTCGTCTTTGTTAAGGTTCAAGTGGTTCAGGTTCTCCTCCAGAGGTGGCAAGTCATCATCTGAATCAGCGTCAGATCCTTCCTCTGTGCTTTGGTGTGATTTATCTGCCCCTGTGACGCACAAAGAATGAAGTAAAATCAATATCCGCAGAATCAATTCTGTGCTTTACAGATGGATGGATATCTTGAGGCAAAATAAAATGCTCTGAGATGTGATTATACCATTTACAGGTGACTTTGGAACACTTGAGTTACTTGATAGCCAGGAGTTCTGCACATTGATTATCTCAGAGCCATTTTGACATTGGGAGTATGCTTTCAGAAGATCTCTGCACATTATTACAACGGAAGGGTGTCAAAACCTTACCTAACATTGTTTAAACGAAACATATCTGGTATGAAGAACTCAGGCTTGATAATCTAACTGCCTTAACTGCTAAAGGCAGATGGTTGCAAAAAATTAAGTATTATATTCAAAGTTGATTGAATGCCCTCGATAATTGACACAATTCAGTACACACTGCCTTCTGAAGTTTGCTAGATAAAGGCTAAAATGAGGTAAGTGCCGAAAGAAGGATAACCTGGATTGTCCCGGCACCATCCCTGATTTAGTTCAGCAACTAGCGTGTGGAACCAGAAATTGATGTGGTTCATCTATGATCTATCTAATTTTTAATCACAGGTTTTGTGTTTTGCAGAAAAATGGTATACTCTCCATGCATCCTATGCTTCCTCTATCATAAACAGGTAGATTGGTGTATGATCAGTAAGTCCAAAATCCTTTGCCAGTTTTTATACGTATACCCCAAAAATTTCACTGAACTGACCTGTTAAGTGACAAGAACGAGTGACCCCACTTGAATTTCCCAAGCAGCAGATGTGCTGTATCTTCCTCCCCACTGCAAATATTGTATATAACATAAGACGCCTAAGTAAGCAACCATTATCCTGAACTACAAATTCAGATCAATAAGTTTAGCTTGAATGTTTGATAGAAGGATTCAATACTATACTAGTTACTTAGTAAGTCGACATCAAGACACCCACAAGACCACATCTACATATCAAAATGCCTATAAGACGACATCATAGATATATACCCAATAAAGTAGATCAAAGTACCAAGACAGGGCACGATAAATTTGGATACCCAAAGTAACTAATGGTGTCAAATCTGAAATCAATAGCAATACTGTACTAAACACCTTTTGTTGCTAGGCAAGGTTAGAAATTTTACCATATTATGAGGGCTGCTGATAAAGCTTCCACACAAGACAGTTCACATGGGCGGCCATAATTCACAGGGTTTGCTGCTACCAACCATGGCACTGAAAACATAAATGTAAACGTCAATTTTCATTTAATGAATCCAATCTGATGTAAAAGAGGTAAAGCCTTATGAGAGGACCTAGTGAATCAAATAGGTTCTCTCTTGTAGGTGAAATATAGTGAGCATATATATTTGCATAAAGAAAAAATCTCTTTCTATCAAAAGAGGCCAAAGTTACATTCCAAATTGCAAGAGCGGGTTGTCCAAACTTTGAATCATAGGACATTGTCTTATTGAAGCTACTTAAATATGATGATCTTACAGAGACGGGGAGCACCACAACGGAGTTTCACAAAAGGGACATCACTTAAACGTGCCCAAGAACAATCAACCACGGCCAATCCTTTTCTTTGCACGATAGGATGATCTTCCTTGGATACACATTGTGTCCCAACAGGGCTGAAAGTAAAAGAAAGAACACAAGTAAGCAGCAAAAGTAACATATGTATCTCAACAGCAAATTTTACTTCAGCAATCTTTGGTGTCTTTTATGAAATTATACATGGTAATCAAATTGATAGAATTCATAAAGCTTTACACTTTTACAGAAATATGTTTTACTGAATAGTGCATAGCACATAAAAATACCTGAGAACAACACCACCAAAACCATTGGTCACTCGCAACTCCTGCAAGACAAATAACAATCTTGTCAACAACAGCTATATCTTACGTAGCAGAGGCAGTGCTGGTATTTGACAAGAAATTAATGTATTACAAGAACAAAATAAGCTTGATTATATCGGATGTCCATGGCTCTATACCAATGTGCATGCGGTACTTGTACATTCATCTCTTATTTTGTTTTTGAGCGGAGGAAGAGGGCTGGGATGTGGTAAACCAAGTGGTGCCTTACCTTTAAAAACCCAAATCTTGAAAGCTTACGACCGGTGCATCTTTTCACATCACATTGGCCAAAGTCCTATACAACAAACGAGTTTGCTCATGATGTCAAATGACTACCATATGATCACGTGCAAAACATTATACCTACCCACATTGCAAGCTGGATTCTTGGACCTTTAGGTTCCTCTTCGATGTCTTCTGGATAGGAAATCAAAATGACCTTATCATTAACAAGCTTTCAGTTTGATTATGATGTAAAGTGATTTCATGAAGCTGATGAATCCCTACATGGAGTTGCCAATGACTGATGAATTCATATCATGATGGGCTACAGGCTATTATAATTTTATGAGCTATTAAAATCATGTAAATTGAAGCTTATGAAATAACTCTGGTCCTGTTTAGTGTTTACAATTACACTTGACATGAGCGGCATATTTTCATGTAAATGCATCTCAATACCATACAGTCATTTCTCGATCATAAGCATGTTTAAAGCACAAAATAATCATAAGCATCCAGGAAAATTTGTACCTTCCTGCTTTGGAAGTGACGTCCCAGGCTCATCATCCCTGAAATCCAAGATTAAAAAGAAACTGTGACTTCACTCCATTTCGTTAGAAAACACTACTTTATAATCCAAAAAATTGCAGACTTAACTAATGTACATTTTATCCTCTCTGTATTAAATACTACATAACAGTAAAACTTCTCATAAACCCAACAGAACGCAGATCGCCAAAGAGACTAACATATTACAACAATAAACAAAGCATTAATCGTTTCTAAACGACGAATTGGATCAAAATCGCAGAGTGAATTGATTTGCGTCACGAACGCCGCCTAATGACCTAAACACCAGTAGAATCTAGTGCAAGCAGATGAAAGAGCGTCCTGTTGCAAAGCTTCCTCCGTAGGCAATAACTGGAAGCAAATTCCCACAGGCCCTTACAACACATAATCCTTAGAGGATGCTATGGACAGGAAAAGAACTAGCGCTCGAGACAAGCCGCGTGTTATTACCACGAGGCTTCTTGCTTGGTGCGGCGTGTCGAGGATGAGGATCCCCCACGGCGGCGCCTCTGGCGGTTGTATCCCATCCTGGAAAACTTGCCAGCGGCGACCCCTCCTCCGGCAGCGGCGGCGTTGTTCGGCTCGGGATATGGAAGGGAGAATCGGAGGAATTCTCTGGGAGACTGGGACCGAGCTTCGACCCCAGCACTTGAGGCCTAGACCTGTTCAGGGCAGCTCGCCCCCAGCCCGGCCCGATTTTGCTGGGATTCCGGGCTCGGGCCAGGCTAAGCCCGACGTCGGCTGGGCTGGTGCCCAGTTTTCCTTATAGTAGGTTTCGTCCAGAAACACAAAAAAGCCCATAACAGCCATAATAATATATGTTAATACTAGCTGAATGCCGGTGCGTTACTACAGATCTTTTAAATTTATCATACCACATATTTTAAAACTCATAGTAGTAAAAAATTTTAGAATATACATACAAACATATTTTAAAAGTTTTTAAATCCGTTAAGTAAGTCAAAAGCCGTCGATCACACATTGTAGTCATAAGTCGGAAGATATCAACCACACCTCGTGGTCGTAGGTCGGGAGCTCTCGAGCACATCTCGTCGTCATAAGTCGGAAGCCATCGACCATCACGCGTGATTGTAGGTCGGGAGCGATCGACTATCGATGGTGGTCGTAAGTTGGCAGCGGTCGACGATCAATCGTGGTCCTAAATCAGGTCTTGCCGTCGAGGATAGAGAGCTCGATCTCGGGGGTGACCTGATGGTAGGCGATGAGAATGTCCAAGTGGAAGGGGAACTCGTAGCGATGAAGGTTGTGGACGAACCAGCAAGTACCCTCCGGGTTAGCGCTACGACTACGATCATGACCGCTACGACCGCGTCCATGGGTGCTACGACTACGACCATGACCGCGACTTCGAGCACTACCCTGTTCTATTTCAATCACTGTCCCCTTCAACTTTGACCACTGCCCCCTTCAACCATTGTCCCCTTCGATCACGACCCTTCGACGTTGACCACTTCCCTCTTTGACCACGACTTCGACGACAACCATAGACTTTGACTTTGACCACTACCCCCTTGACCACTGTCCCCTTTGACCACAGCCCTTCGACGACCACATCCTTTCGACGCCGACCACTTCCCCCTTCGACAACGGCTCCCTTCGACCACAGCTTCGACTTCAACCAAGGATCTTTGATTTTGACCACAGATCTTTGACTTTGACCACTGTCCCCTTCGACCACGGCCCTTCGACGTCGACCACTTCCCCCTTCGATCACGAATCTTCAACTTCAACCACAGATCTGCAACTTCTACCACTGCCCCCTTCGACCACTATCCCCTTTGACGACCACGGCCCTTCGACGTCGACCACTTCCCCCTTCGACCACTGTCCCTTCGACCATAGCCCTTCAACGTCGACCACTTTCCCTTTCGACCACGACCCATTTCGATTACAGCTTCGACTTCGACCACTGCCCCCTTCGACCATTGTCCCCTTCAACCATTATCACCTTCGACCACAGCCCTTCGACAACTATGGCCCTTCGACATCGACCACTTCCCCATTTGACCACAATCCCTTTCAACCACTATTCCCTTCGACCATGGTCCTTCAACGTCGACCACTGTTCCCTTCGATCACAGCCCTTCGACATCAACCACGGCTTCGACTTCGACCATTGTCTCTTTCGATGACCACAGCCCTTCGACGTTGACCACTTCCTCCTTCGACCACCGCCCCCTTCGACCACAGCATCGACTTCGACCATGGATCTTCGACTTCGACTACGGCCCCTCAACCATACCCCCCTTTGACCATAGCCCCGACGTCAACCATGGCCCTTCGACTTCGACCGCGGACCGACTTCGTCCATGGACCTTCGACTTCGATCATTGTCCCTTCAACCACTGTCCGCTTCAACCACGGCTTGGACTTCGACCACGACCCTTCAACTTCGACTACGGTCCTTCAACTTCGACCGCATACCGACCTTATCCATGGCCCTTTGACTTCGACCGCGTACCGACTTTATCCATGGCCCTTTGACTTCGACCGCTGCCCCTTTGACCACGGTTTGGATTTCGACCATGACCCTTCGACTTCGACCACGGCCTGACTTTAACCACAGCTCTTCGACTTCGATCGCGGACTGATTTCGTCCACGACCCTTTGACTTTGACCACTGCTCCCTTCGACTACTGTCCTTTTCGACCATGATCGTTCAACTTCGACCATGGCTTGACTTCGACCACGTCCCTTTGACTTCGACTACCGTCCCTTCGACCACAGTTTCGACTTCAACCACCGATTTTTGACTTCAGCCACGGTCCCTTCAACCACGGCTTCGACTTCGACCACAGCCCCCCAACTTGTCCATGGCCCTCAATCTTAGCCTCATTCGATCACAGCATCGACTTCGACGACCAGCATGGGATATCAAAATCACCATACAGCGCAACGAGCTCCGAGCAAAGAGCAAGAGTAGGTAGAGAGGCTCACCAGGGCGAGCGACCGTTAAGCGGTGGTGGCCGGGGGGGAGTGCCATGTGGGCGGGCATAGTAAGAGGAAGCCACCACCATTGCCGAGTGCCCTTCTCTATAATCCATCGGCCACTGTTGCTGAGCGCCATTCTCTTCGATCCACCGGCTGCTGTCGCCTAGCGTCGTGCCGCTGGTTGGAGGGGCGATGAGAGATGGAATTAGTGGCGACGCCCTAGGGAAAGTTAGGGGAACTACGACCAGACGCTACCGCACGGGGAAGAAATTGGTGGTGGCGCCGAGGAGGAGGAGGCACGGCACGACCGTGATTCCACTAGCTTGGAATTAGTATCTGTACTTTTCCCTGACGAAATTGGCGTTGACGAAGCAAAGGAAGGATGTGTCAATGCGTATCGTCAGCACTGATGATGTTTCGCGGACCACTGGATACTGTTTGGTGCTTCGGAAGATGTCCAAGGCAACCATCACAGTGGCAGCCATGACAATAATATTTGACACGGCTGTCTTACAACCGGCAGCGAAGTTCACAGCTGTGCGGGAGGAGCCTACAAGTAACCGCATAGTAATGTTTAGTCCTCAAATGTCTACAGCTGACGTAAAAGTGCGGAAGTTTTATTCATCTGTTGCTACATAGCATGATGATAAGGATCCTGCTACATTCATGAAACCCATTGCAACCATTTCCTTATTGCCATCCAACTTATATTCATGAAATCTGCTTGATTTCATTATAAGCGTCAGCAAGTAGGGTCCAGAAGAAGCTCAATCCAAGGTTTGCTCACGTCAGAAATAGAAAGAGAAAAAAATCAGTTACGAAATGCAGTAATTCTTCTTTATTCTTCTAGTTGATTGCAATTAAACTCGGCTCAATCTTTAAAAAAAATTGAGCCGAATAAAAATTTATTGGAGGGTGGTGTTATGGTGCTTGGCTGTTTGCTAAGAACAGATTTTACCATGTTTGAAGATTCATTTTTTACGACTATGTTTGAAGATTCTTAAGTTGTTACATCTTGTGTAACAGAATTATAGTTAGCTTTCACCGCATTTCCTAATTCGTTTCAAGTCACTGTAGTACAGTTTCTACGGAAGTGATACCAAGAAAAGGTGAATGTTTCAGTGAGGCCATTCTTCTAGCACGGTAAAAATGGTGTAAATTTTCTGCAGTAAAAAAGACAAAAAAAACTTACTTGTCAGGAAATTGACGAACCTGAAAGAAACCATGGCCAATGCGGACTCTCTGTCTCACCACCCCTTTATCCCTTCGTATCCTCTTCCATAGTCTGGCGATTCTCTCCGCTGCGGCCTTCTGCCGCCTCCCTTATCGTCCATCCTCCTCCTCTTCCCTCTCGTCAGCTACACCGCTTGTTCTAGCCATCAATTCCTCCTACGACCAGTCCCGTTGGCTTCGCAACTGTGTTTGTCAGTTCGTCTGATCTCGCCGACCCCTGGCCCGATCCTCTGTTGCCATGCCGTAACCTCTTCTCTAACCAATGCTTTATGTTAATCAAGTACTGGTGGATGCACAACCAAACAAGAACAAGCCAAATAGACAGCAAGCTTCAAATGAAAAACTAAGTGAGAATCATGCAGTAGCTCCGTAGCTAAAACTGTTGCTTTTGCAGGAGGTGTAAGTTAAGAGCTACTTTCTTGGCAAAGGCTTCAACCTTGGTGAGAGATAGATAAGACAATAGTCAAAGAAATAATAAAATTGCTAGAAATATGTTGCAGATTAGTTTTGTGCATATATTCGAATTTTTGGCATTGTGATCTGCTTGGAGATTCATATTCCAACCAGGAGGTCGTCTTCTCTTCTCTGGTGACGGTGAGTTAGGGCAGGGTTCGTCGGATCAAGGCTCCGGTTTTGCTGTGTTAGGGTTTGTAGTTCATCATACCCTAATTTAGAGAGAGGCTGAGGTGGTGGAGGACCCGCGTTGGTGGCAACGGGGGCGGCAGCGATTGCGAGCTTGGTGGTGGGCCTTGGGGAGGGGGTCAGCGGGTGGGGCAATGAGATGCGAGTTGTGATTTGGGTCGGTGCGGGGCAGTGGGAGGCTATCGGGACCATGGATATGACAGTAGTGAGCTGTCAAAGATGAGAAAGAAAAAAAGCGGTGATGGTGGGGGAGGTGGAGGCAGCGACACCACCCTTGGTGCTGGTAGCCGTATCAAAAGGCCGCGGCGGCGACGTAGATCATGAGGTGAGTCTCGTCGGTGTCGGAGATGGTGAGACAGCTGGGTGGTGGTGGATGGGCTATAGTGAAACAACTGAAAATTTGAAAAATCAAATTGGATTTGTTCTGCTTTGGATTTGAGCTCCATCTCCTCCATAGCCCTAATTCTCACCAATCTCAAAGCAAAATTGCCCCTTAATCCCAGTCATCACGGCGTTATCACGGCCAGAACGGGATATTTTCGCGCGATCGTGGCGGATGAAAAATCCCGCCGCTGATTTTTACGCGCCGTCGTCGCTCCCCGCGCCTTCTCGCGGCCGCTCGCCTCTGCCAGCTCCTGCCCACCTGCCAGCCTCCGTACCAGCCCATAAATGCGCCCTGACACCACTTGGCACGGCCACTGTGCGTGGCAGCGCCGCCGCCGTCCGTGCGCGCCCGCCTCTGCCCCTTCGCGCGGTTTCCCCTCACGACCGACCTGTCAGCGCTCTGACACCCTTGACCGCCGCCTTGTACCACCTTGTCCAGCTGCACCCATCCGGGAAACCACGAGCTGCCCGGCCTCTCCCGAAACCGCCACCGCCGCCCCGATATTTTCCTCTCCCCATCGCAACCGCCATACTCCGCCTATTTAAACGCTCCCGGCCCTCCATTGGACTCCATCGACCTCCCTGGAGCTCACTGAGCACGCCCAAGACCTCCACCACCGCCCCATTGCCGATAATGCCAAAAACCCCCAATTATGGAGCCCTAGTGCAATGTCCTATTCCCGGCCCTCTATTTACCAATTCCCTCCGCCTCTAGCATCCCCATGACCATAGAAACACCCCTCAACCTCCACCTTGAGCTCCCAATCGTCCCTCTTCCCCGGCACCGTGAGCCACCCCGCTGCCAAAAACGGCCACTGTGGCCAGCCCAACCCGGGCCGCCCGAGCTTCGGCCAACTCTTCCTTAACCCTACCCGAACCCCATTGATGCCCAAATAGCAACCCAATTGCCTTGAGGAACCTCCAGTTGCCCTAGTTCCCAAAAATGGCCGCAGTAGGGGAGAAGCTCGCCGCCGGCGATTGCCGCCTCCGCCGGGCCTCCAACCACCAAAAATGAGACCCCCTCACTCCCACAAACCCGCCCGTGCCTTCCATTTGCGTCGCAAAACTCTGGAGCTCCGCCGCCACTCGCCGCCCGTTTCCTCTGCTCCTCTGCGCGCGCGGGAACACGGTGGAGAAGAAGAACAGTGCCCTGGGCACTGTTCACCCGACCGGCCAGCCGACTTGGCTGGGCCAAGCCCGCGCGCCCCCGCGCCTAGCGCGTCCGACCCGAGCCGCCTCGACGTGTTCCGGCCAAACCCGCTCGCCCGCGCCCGTTCCGTCGGACTCGAGCCCGATCAGCGTGGTTCGGCTGAGCCAGCTCACCCGAGCCCGATGAACAGTGTTGAACCCAAACCCAAAAATACAAGTTTATACTCCCCGGACTCGTTTCGAGCCCGCCAACCCAAATCCAAGGCCCATTTCCCCATATAGCCCTCCTACAACCCAATATCCTCAATTTAATGGAGTTTTTTGGATTTTCTTTATTCATTTATTTTCTTTATTCATCGCTCAACCCTTCGAGCATGAATTAATTCATTTTGTTTGCTTTGCGTTAGCCTCCGGAGTCGACATTCAGTAGGAGCCGGAAGGAGAAGTCCAGGCCCAGGTCCAACCCACTGAAGAGTACGAGTTAGTTGAAATCACAAGTCCGCAAGGCAAGTCGCACATATTTTTGAACATATTGATCCTACATTTCCTGAATTATTTATCTACATGTACTTTCATTATGTTATTTTCATTCTGTTATTTTATGTACAATAAATGCTTAGAATAACATGTTATTAGCTATGTCCTACCACCCGCAAAGCCCCGTTTAACTTGATGGCCATATTCACCTTGACAAACTTAGTCACATAAAATATAAGAATATTATCATTGTAGTTAGGGACATCACATCTCTCTACTATTAAGACTTTTAATGTTGGTCTAGAGTTTTGGAAAGTTGGAAATAGGGTAAGTGAGGATCGCAGAGATGGATCTGAAGATCTTATCCTAGGGTGGAGGCTGGTTGTGGATTGGTGGCAGTACAGTGTGTACTGAATATGGGTTTGTGTGTGGATGATGCCTCAGTTAAAATGTAAGGACTAGACCCTTATGCTGAGTAACGGACATAGTAACCGCCCAACCACAAGCGTTGATTTGGTCAAACTTGACTTATTCAAACCTGGCTTAGTAGCTGCTCAACTTCAATTGAACCTCTGCAACTGGAAAGGGGGAGTCAAAGGGTGAGTCCGTATGGGAGGTGGTTAACCATACAACTGTAGGGCTGCGATGAGTCGGACGAGATCCGTGGGGTCATCCGAGCTTATTGGGATTAACACCTACTGAGCGGAGTCTATACAAAGAATTGAGCAGTAAACATCCTTGTTGTCTTAACTCTTTAGCGGGAGTTAAGGGATCTTGTGGGTAAAGCAGGGCAGCTTTGCAAAGTCATGACAAATGGTATTCGAATACGCCGTGCTTCCGATAAACGAAGCTGTGTTTAGTGGGTGAATCCAATAATAAGGCATAAGTAGCTTTGGAATGGTTTGGTAATATTGAGTAATGATAATTAAGCTTGAGAAACCCCCATTTACTTTAATGAAGTACATTTTAAATGTTTTCAATGGTTCCAACTAAAACTGCATCCACATAAAATAATAGACTTTATTCCCCTTTACTTGATAATCCATGCATGTAGTTAATGTTGGACTCCGTGTGACTTGCTGAGTACGGTAGTTGTACTCATACTTGCTAAAAACATAAACAGAAACAGCTAATATTGAAGAGGCTGGAGAAGACGAGGAAGTGATTCTGTACGACGTTGATGACGCATGGAATTAGGATTGTTCTTCGCTCGAGTGTACCTGTGGTTTCTTTTGTGTATTGTAACTAAGGGCAGTTGACCCTACAGTGCTACTTGGCTTTCGCCTTTATATTGTAATAAAGTTCGCTTTTGCTCTTAAAGCTTGTGTTGGCAATATTATACACTCGTTGGATGTACTCGCAGTTGAACAGTCCTGGGCAGCTGCGAGGGTTTCACAATACTCCTGGAAACGGGGGTGTTACATATAGTAACGTGGGTAGTTAGGGTTTGAGGTTGCTTAGATAGTGGTAATGTTTCTGTTGGATTGAAAATGACTGTTTTGCAAAAAAAGTTGTGAATGATGGTAGACACTCCCAAGAAATAATTAGTTCAGTGTCATGAACAAAACGCCAAACATCATGGAGGCTTCTCAGCTGAAAAACTGTACTTTCCCAGACATGAATTCTTCCAGCCGAATGCCACGAGACAATCAGTCATAAAAACATGTCTGCTCACCATGTGATAAATTCATGCATTTGATTACTATGGAAAATGTATTTCCTATCCCTTCTGGTGTTATTCCTACTAACATATATACACTTCGAGAGCATTGCCCTTACGCGCAGTTAGACAAGCTTCCACTGCTTCACCTACTATTAGGATAACCAATCTTTCTCCTATCCTGTTAACCAGCCGCACCAATTTCATCTTCCGAATCGTCTGCCATCTGCACAGCATACGTACCCATACACCCTATGTATTCCTTGCCAACGTCCGCCGATCTTACACTCAAACATTGTCTGTGGTGTGATCATCTTTTATCATCGTTTGTCTATAGTATAAATAAGTTTGGGCTAGAAGCCTTAAAACTCTATAATGCATTGATATGTTATACTTTATGTAAAAACACTGTTATGGTATTGTAATTGTAAATATGATGTTTATTATCAATTTGTGCGCAACTAAAATCCTAAACAGTTGCGTGAGTACAGAGATTCCTATAAAATCAAGGGTCCCCACAGCTAGTTTCTTGGTGTGCAGTATAAATACTCTCTTGTGCCAGTTGGGCAATTGATGCTAGCACCCTATTCTTCATTCTTGAGCTAAAAGTAAACCCTCTCACCTCTTATGTGCATTTGTTGCACTTAGTGAGCTTTGAGAGAAAAATCATTTTGTATGTGTTACACTTGGTGGTGGATTTTGTATCCATTGAGTTTTGGCACTTGATCCGTTTAAGTGAGCATCTTCGACTTGTTACTCTTGGAGATTGTCGTCCTAAATGGCTTGTAGGTGTGAGAAACGGTTATTTCTTCAAGAAGGTTGTGAAGAGGCTTGATATTGGTGTAAAGATTGGAGCTCGTCTACCCAGAGCGAAAAAGAATTACCACTAATGGATTGAGATGCTTGCCTTAATTCGTAGAATCGGTCTAATTCATTTGGATTTATCTCAATATGGATTAGGGAAAATCAACAAGTCTTACTTAGGAATGTTCTACTTTGAATATGTGAAACTAGAGCAAATAAGTGGCCCATCAAGGGCTGCCCACAATATGGAAAATGAAGTCTTATCTACTAGTAGTACTCCAAGGCTGGGTAAACAGAAGCTTGAGATTAATTTTGCTCAATAGCGAACTCGAAGTAGGGTTATTCGGTAGAAGAAATCTGGATTGGATAGTTACTTGGATGAGGATGTTGTTTTAGATGGGAGTGACAATTTTGATATTTTTATTGGTGGAAGGGCAACCGTGAGATTAATCCTATGCTGTCTCGGATGGCACGCGATATTTTGGCAGTACAGGTATTTTTCGTGCATTTCGAATCTACGTTCTCTACAGCGAAGTGGATCATTAACCAATATCGAAGCTCTCTTGGTTCTTATACAATCGAGGCACTAATCTCTATGAAAAGATTGGTTTTAAAAAAGGTGCAAATCCTTCTTTAGATTGAGTTGGTAAGTGAAGGTGCAAAGCAACAATATCTGTCATGTTATGGTGCATGCATTCTGCACTTCATCCCCTTCGTATGCATTCCTTGAATTTAAGTATGTTGTTCCCAAATACTACTTCAAAGTATGGAACTGCACATATGCTGTTGTTCTCTTCGACTGCTTAAGTGAGATCATCTTAATGTAGAAGGAAACTTTCTCTATGCCATAAAAATTAGTTATTCAGATACAACTTATACCACATTAGATTTTGTTTAGTGATTTTAATACTAGAAGGCTGGTTCAAATAAGAAAATAAGAGTAGCAAAAAGTTTGTTCAATTTTACTTTGTGATTATATAGTAATGTCAGGACAACCAAATTTGTATTTCAGCATTGCACATTACTTGCAAATGAAGATTCCAAACATCAGATAACATTCCATGCATCCCGTCTCAACGTGCCTTCTTCCGCCATCACCCACTGCCAGACCACCATCTTCCTGACCTCTCTCTACATTCGAGGGGCGCAATGAATCTGTCAACGACGACAGTGCCTCAGCTCCTCTTTCTCAGATCTGGCGGCCTTCTCTTCTTTTTTCACCACCGATGACCGGATTTAACAACGCCGTGTTGGGGATGGTGAGATATGGCGAAGCCATGACCAGAGACGATAAATCTGATGGTGGCTATAGACTGAATCTCAAGATGAAACGGCCAATTGTTATGTGGTTGGAAACACAATACGACAGTACGCACTACGTTAGGGGCCTGCCGTGGGGCCGGTCGAGTGGCTTGGCACGAAAGAAATAAAAAAAAACCCGATAGTCTGATGCACCGAGCGGGCCCATCTGGCCAGGCCGTTCGGGCCGTGTCCGGACTGCCTGATCGGTTAGTGGCGTGCTGGCCCGTGTAGCCGTACCTGACCGCACGGGCCGCACAGTGAGCTGGTGGCTCGGCGGCTGCCTCGACTCGACGCAGCGGCGGCGAAGAACCCCATCGTCACCTTGGGCGCCCGCGGGCTCGCGGCACGGAGGGAGGCAGCGCCGGCTTTCCTGTACGCACAGCTCGTCTTCTCTTTTCTTGCGATTTGCGCTTCTATCACGCTTTTTCTTGGTTTAGGGACGCTACTGTAGGCGTCCGCTTGTAGCTGCCCCTTCCTCCATGCTCAAGAAAAAGCGGGGAATTTCCAATGTCTAATATCCCTAGTCCCCGGAGGCTGGAGGAGGCATGGTGTTGTAGGGCCTCAGTTTCCATGCATGCCCTGATCTCTTCCCTGCTAAATTAGTAAATTAGTGCTAGTTATTAAAGCATTGGATCCACACCTAACAAGAACCAACCGAATAGGCATAAAGCGTGAATCGTGCAGTAACTCAACAGCTAAAATCCGCTACCCCCTCCGGTTACAAATTCGTGATACCATGGGATTTGGGAAGCTTTGTAACTTGATTTTTGAATATTTAGATTGGTCACATGAAGATTTTACGAGTACATTTGTTGTAAAGAATACTTTCAGAAGACCATGAGGTCGAAAACGTCAAGACTTTTCAATTTGAGGGAGTAGTTCTATGCCAGAACTGATAACTATAAGGGTGTGTTTGGTTGCTGGGATAGAGTGGGATGGGATGGGGATGGGATGGGATGGTTCCACAAAAAAAGTGGAACCACATGGTCCAGTATCTAAGAAGAATATTCTCTAAATTTGCACAGGCTCATCCCACTTTGGACCATTCCATCCCACCCCACTCCTCAAACCAAACACATGAATAGGTTTGGTCAAAGGAACCATCTCATTCCATCCCACCCCATCCCAGCAACAAACACTCCCTAAGTCGAGAGCTACTCAGGGTCATGGCTTCAAATTTGATGACTGTACCACAGTCCACAGTCGGATAAATGTTTAGTTAAGTAACTTAATTAGAACACCTCACGTGAATACACTTAGCTGAAAAACTCTACTTTCACCTACTTGAATTCTTCAACTGCTTTCTACTTTCTTGTGAGATCTGACGAGTTCTGAGTCGTTATACTGCAACAGCCAAGAGGTATATTCAACTATAGTCACAAAAAGATGGCTGCATACACACTTCAGTTAATGGATTTGATTACTATGGAAACACGCATTTCCAGCACTGTTACAATGGTCACGGTTTGTAACCATTTGCTAGAAACCATATTCATCGTATGCAAAGCCACATCACTTATGGTTTTATTCCTACTAGCATAAACTCAGCACTCCATAGCAATGCCCTTATGTGCAGTTAGACAAGCTTCCACTGCTTCACCTAGTGTCAGGAAGATCCAATCTTCTCCTATTCTGTCAACCAGACATGCCAATTTCATCTTCTGAATTGCCTGCCATCCTGGACTGGCTATAGCCATCTGCAGACGGTTATTCGAACACAAGAGTGAGATCATTTTACCAAAGCAATTTGGAAATATCTATTAGTTTTAACCAAACTGAAAGTATGTTCATCAATTCATCACTTCACCTGTATGCCCAGAGACACCAGCTCCTTGTGTATTTCTTCCAGTACCGCAAGTCCCGAAGTGTCAATGTTTACCACATCTGCAAACCAGTAGCATGAATCAGATATGTTTGTCCTTTTCAGGACCAGTATAGCAACGGTAAACTTCTTTGTAGTTACTTACTTGACATGTCAAGGACAACCGATTGCACTCTTTCCCTGGCCTTTTCATCCAATGTCTCGAGTTCATCCTTTACCCATTCAATGATCCTGAATTAAGAATACTTGTTAGACCATCCATATTGAAATTTGGTAAAGTCAACATTACATTCTGAGATAATTAATACCTTTCTTTGATAAAAGTGGCGTTGATGAAGCACAGGAAGGATGTATCAATGCGTATTGTCTGTACAGTGGGAGTTCGGCACGCCACAGGGTACTGCCTGACACTGCAGAAGATGTTAGTCCCTTGTAGCCTGCCAAGAACCTCTACTTGAGGTCGGAGTGACTGCACGATGATCTTTGCAAAGGAGATGGCAAGCTGCAATGATCAGTCCTAACCAAGTCAGAAAACTGAAAAACAATGTGCATATGTGATTCAAAATGAGGCCTAGTGAGCATCTTACTGCAACTGAAAGTCCAATCTCCACCGACCCAAAGAGCACGCCAAGGAATGCACCGATACATGTGATGAAATCCATCTTATCAACTTTCCATATGTTGCAAGCTTCTTTGATGTCAATCAGTCCAGGAAGCGCTGATAGAATGATGGAGGCTAGGACCGCCAAGGGTGTGTAGTAGAGGAACTTCATGAACAACTCCAAGGCAACAAACACCGTGATGGCCATGACGATGTTGGAAACCGTTGACCTGGCGCCTGCGCTGAAGTTCACAGCTGTTCGGGAGAATGAACCTGTAAACCTCTGTCAGACACTGCCAAGCATATTTTGCTTCTTTTCAGAAGATTACAGGCATTAATCATAATGTTAACATAATGGTCACCTGTTGCCACATAGCATGAGGATAAAGATCCCGCAACATTTGAAAATCCCATTGCGATCATCTCCTTATTTCCATCAAGTTTATACCCTCTTATCGAGGCGAAAGATCGTCCAACGGCAATTGCTTCCTGAAACAGGCAATGCAAACTTGTTCTTTTAGTTCATGTGCGTTTCCCCATGCAACACCTGCTGGATTGTGTATGGCAATTACCGTAAGTGCAATGACTGCACAGATGATGGCGGTCTTGGCGCATTCCACAGTGTACGGTCCATTCAAATGTATCTGCTTGGCTGAGCTTGGGTTCAGGCCCGCATGCACCTTCTGTATGATCTTCACACCGTGCTTGTCAGCTCTTGTCGCATAGACCGCGGCAGTGGAGAAAATAACTGAGATCAAAGGTGAAATTGCAGACAGCCAGAAGAGCTTCTTGTACCTCCTCCCCTGTGATTCCATTGTACCATTCATGTTAGTACGAACAGTATTGTGATCCACTAAGTCAGCCGCACTTAGCCATCCAGATTGCAAAGAACAGTCCAGATTTTTTTTTAAGATTTTGATTATTTTTACTTCTAGTTTTTTGTTTTTTACTTTCATCTTTTTCTAACTTTTTTTCTTATATTTCTTTATATTATCTGTGTTAAAATAACTTATTTTTAATAATTAAAAAATAAGTTATTTTAACACGGATAATATAAAAAAATATAAGAAAAAAGCTAGAAAAAGATGAAAGTAAAAAAAACTAAAAACTAGAAGTAAAAATAATCAAAATCTAAAAAAAACTGTACCGTTCTTTGCAATCTGGATGACTGAGAGAAGTAAAGTCACGCTGTGACGTTACTTCTCTACGTCAGAGAATCTCGCTCGCTAAGTCAGTGTGTCAAGACTCAAGAGAGTAGAGTTTGATTCTTCTTACGATGAACCGTGTGGTGAGAATGAATATGAGAAACGAGCATCCGATTAAGAAGTTGCCGGGGTGCCACTGCCATTGGAGAAGAGAGGCAACAGAAGTCACATTAGATGCAGACAGTAGTAAAGCCAGGCATAAGCTGGATGAGTTGATATAAAGGTATGTTATCTTTGTCCAAACAGTAGTTTCCAAATACTAAGCACTGTGCAGACATGTGGTCATGTTAGATCCACTATAGCTTGATACCGTACTGTCAAGTTGCATATTAATTCCAAGCAATGGCGGATCAAGGAAAATTTTTTGGAGAGACTGAAGTACCTTCAGCTCGACCTCAACCCCTTCTACATTATACATCCATGGCTAAAAATTTAGGGGGGCTCTAGGGGTCTGATAACGGTAGGAGGGGCTCGAGCCCCCCGCCCCACCGCTGGATCCACCGTTGATTCCAAGGACTGGTTCTAATTGTCTAAAGCTCTAGGCTTCTATATGTGCTCATGAAACCTCTTTACTTTTGTACTGGGAATCGAACTAGAACTATTTTTTTAAAAACAAATCCAATGCAACCACGAGAGGTCTTTGCTTCATGTTGTCCTAGCTTCATTATTTCATCATCCATTAACCTTACTATTGCATCGCTTATTCTTGCTGGAACCAATAATTTACAGGACGTTCCAGGTAAGCCACTACTCACCGGATCATGCAGTGCAGAGCAGACTGCCTTGATGACGGAGACAATATCGGTGTTGTTCGTGAAATGGCTCAGCCCAAGCAGGCCCTTGAGCTGCTGCAACCCGATCACGATGGCCGCTCCTCCCATGAACCCGACGATGGCGGCGTGCGACAGGAAATCCACGAGAAAACCCAGCCTGGGACGTGACGACACGACCAGGTATCCTTAGTAAATACAGCCCAACGTACGTAGAAAACAGAGTAGAATTTGCACGTGAGCAGGCGCGCACCGGCGCACGTACGTACCTGAACAGCCCGAAGGAGACCTGGAAGACGCCGGCGAGGAACGTCACGGTGAAGACCAGCGTCCTGTAGGTGACCGGGTCGACGGCCGGGTCGACGATCTTCTGGAGCATCGACGACAGCAGCAGCGAGACGACGGCGACGGGGCCGATGGCTATCTCCCTCGACGTCCCCATTACAGCGTAGATCAGAGGTGGCACAACGCTCGTGTCTGTGACCACATGGCAACAAGAATTAATTCGAAGAGAAAAGAAATTTTATTTTGCATATGGAAGCTTGTGATTTGTGATACTTACAAAGACCATACTGCGGGTCCAGTTTGGCTAGATTGGCGTATCCTATGCTCTACAAAATCATATCCAGGGGATAGCATGTCAGATATGAACGAGATAATTAACTCTAAACATCTCACTATATGTCTAGGCAAAAGCTATGTGTTCCTTGAAGTATATGCATGCTTCTGTTATCACCAGCTCAGGTTAACTAGCACGACTTGGTTAATTAGGGCAAGAAACTTTCTTGCTTGGTTAGTTTCTGTAGAAATCATCACTGACGTGAAGACAAAAGCTGTTTGCAGGAGCTATGCCGGTTTCTGCTGTTACTACATATGTGAGAGAGAGAGAAAAACTGAAGAGTCTGACATCAGTGGTACCTGTGGGATCCCAAGGCTGGCAAGAGTAAGGCCAGCCATGATGTCACTCCTGAAGGACTTGAGACTGTAGCTTCTCCCCCACTGCAGCACCGGGAACACGCACTGCAGCGCCCTCAAGGCCCACGCCGACCGCGGCGGCCGCCCGGCGCCGCCGTTCGCTCGTGGGCGGAACGCCTTGCAGACAACGCCGACGAGCTCCTCGCGCATGCTCGGCGGCTTGGGGCTGTTCAGGACAAGGCCGGTCGTGTCCGGCCTCCTGGAAACATCAAATACAGACACCGTGACAGGTGTCTCGACGGCTGCCGTGGCCTCCATGGACGCTAGATAGCTCCTCTAGCTGAAGTGTTTGGGCGAACTCCTCGCTGGTTTTAAAAGCGGTTTTGGTGTTGGCGTTTGGGCTTTGGATGAAGAATCTTGAGGTGAAGTGACACGGCTATCACAAGAGGGCTAGATTTACTCTCGTGTAAACATCACATGAAAAGGATCATGGATTGTGTTATGATTCTTGGGAGGGAGGATAGGACATCCAATCCTCTAGCTGAAGTGTTTGGGCGAACTCCTCGCTGGTTTTAAAAGCGGTTTTGGTGTTGGCATTTTACTCTCCTGTAAACATCACATGAGAAGGATCATGAATTGTGATATGATTCTTGGGAGAGAGAATAGGACATCCATGCATGGATGCCCCAAGGAGAAATCCTCTAGCTCAAGTGTTTGGGCGAACTCCTCGCTGGTTTTAAAAGCGGTTTTGGATGGAGAATCTTGAGGTTAAGTGACACGGCGATCACAAGAGGGCTAGATTTACTCTCGTGTAAACATCACATGAGAAGGATCATGGATTGTGATATGATTCTTGGGAGGGAGGATAGGACATCTATGCATGGATGCCCCAAGGAGAAATTCTCTCTTTGGAGGTGTGTGCAGGAGCGCAAATTGACATGTTGCTATTTGTGGCCTGGGGTGTGGCAGTGGTGCCATGTATATGGCACACGATGCTGGCCACATGCATCGGTGGTCGGCACTTTTTTAATTCCTCCGTGATTGGTTGTGCTGCTCGCGCATCTGACTACCAGTACAAACCATCTAAAAGTATGGACTATAAACGTATAATTGAAATAGAGTTATTTAGAGAACCACATCCAATCGACAAGCTAAATTTTTGTATAGTTAATTTATATAAATATAAATAAATAGTGATATTTAAGACATCTCTTTTACTTTGAGGGTAAGAAAATCCTACCATAATGCAAAAAATTATTGAAATTTTTTTATTGATCAAGAGAAAAAGACAGACAATTGTATTGTAGTAATATCTTTTTTTAGATAATGGATTAAAATCCGGCCTCTACATCCAACTTGGATGTACACAGCCAACACGAAACAAGAGTACATAGACTCAGCACCTTACAAAAGGCTCAAAACACAAAACGAAGTTTATGAGCACCAAGACTCAACAATTAAAAGACGAGGCCTTTTAACCCTAGAGACATGCCAGACTAAACATTCAATCTTCTTTCATTCCACCCAAACTTTGCAAAAACGTCTAGTACTCTACTCTCCAAAATCTTGCAACCTTCTTGCACATAGATGCCATCCTCCTCCTTATGTAACAAAGACCATTGGCGCGCCCAGTACGCCCCTTTGAAGATCACCTGCAAAAAGGAATTAACTTTGGATCCATTGAAGACAACATCATTTCTACAAAGCCATACCGCCCAACACAATGCCGCAATGCCGACAAAAAAATGGTACTTCATCTTAGAATGAAAACCAAAAAGCCAGCTACCAAAAAGATTAGCAATACTCGTAGGCGGTTGAATCCCGAAGGCTAAAAAAACAGCCAACCAAATGTATCTAACAAAGTGACAATCCAAGAATAGATGTTGTATAGTCTCATTAGAATTACAAAAGCAACACTTAGTGCTGCCCTTCCATCTCCTCTTTGCCAAATTGTCCTTAGTTAGATATTGTAGTAATATCTAGCCGCACATATTTCCGCTAGTTCAAATAAAAAAGATATATCATATGCAAGTATTTTCAGTTTAGAATTTGACTTAGCCATATTTTCAAAATTGAAGATGTTCGTTGTCATGTCTAGCCATGCAATTGTGTTGGATTTGTGATTAGTTTTTGGTGTTTTGAGTGCTTATACCCAAGGTTTCATTCTCCTCTTCTTTTGGGGAAAACATGCCATGACAAATACGTTGGAAAATCCGATAGTTTCTGGCGCTTTTCTGATTAACTCATTTCACCCTTTTTTGTTTCTATTTTCTTCGACTCTTGTGCTTCCTAAACTTTTCACAATCCTTAATACTAGGGGGTGTTTGGACGAGTATGCTTTCTGTAGGAATTTATGTAATTTAGTTCAAATTCAAACTAAACCCTAATGATTCGGATCCAAATCTCCCTCTATCCAGATGTCTTTCTATAGGAATTTATGTGATATAGTTCAAATTCAAACTAAACCCAAATTATTTGAATCCAAATCTCCCTTTATCCATATGTATAGATGCCCTCAATGTTTCATGTGATGAGTGGAACCATGCAATGATCCAAGAAAAAGTCACATGACATGTACCTGTACCAGATAAAAATGATACACAGTATTTCCCTGTTTATAATACCTAGGAATCTTTCCCTAGAGAAGAAACCTAATTATACAATGAAAGATCACAGGACATAATACCTGTACCAACATGGGAATAACATCAAAGCCGATGGATTGATCTAAACAAAATCAATAGAGTACGAACTGCAGATCTCCTAAATTTAAAAGGACACTGTAGTTTGCCATGTATCCTGTCTTCGGACCATCCAACCAATCAGCCAAGAGATCAAACAGTCAGAAAACATGTTAAGTTGATTTTCAGCCACTGGTAATCTTATTTGAATGGTTGATATACTTATGTCAGCTCATCTAAAAACATTTCAATTTTCTACTCGTATTGCAATATGCTCCATCTCCTTAACCATCATAACACAAAGTTGCCCTTTGGAAGATGATATGTCATATTCTCATTTTCCAAATCCACAAAAAGATAGGCGGCTTCAATTTTTTCTTAAGTTCTTCTGTTCTCACAACCATAATTGGCGCTAATTCCACTCCGTTTTTTCAACCTTCTAATGTTAAAAAAATTTGCAATATAATTGTCTTATGTGTTCTACAATCATAGTGTTTTCAATACAATCTAACAACACTTACGTGATGGCATTAAAAAATGGCCAGATTTTTTTTAATTAATGTAAGACTATGTGGAGATCACTTCATGGTTGTGACGAGTATTTAACTTTTATGTGCAAATTTTGTCAAAATTTGAGTTGCTTTACAGTTTTTAGAGTTATTGTTAGGATTTAACTGGTCTGACCCTCCTGGTAACGGTAGTCTGACCGACTTGACAACGGCGGTTGGACTGGCAGCTATGAAGCAGTCAGACCGGTAATATGCCTTTTGGACAATGGATACTAATCACTTATGTAGGTATGTTTGACGATGTGTTCACACTAGGTGTCACTCTATTTGGAGTTCTAAACTGAAACTAGATAGAGTTTAATCAAAATTTTAGATAATATGTTTTTGGTGGTCTTAAGCGATCAGATCAAGCTATAGCTGGCGGCCAGACTGCTGGCGGTTTGACCGGTGTTGGGCTAACGGTCAGACTGGAGGAGTTGGGTTGTTTGACCAACTTGTAGTTGGCGGTCTGACCGGCCATGTAGGTTCATAGTGAGTTTTGGGTTGAGTATATGCATGTCATGTGTGTCGTTGGATAGTTGTGTTGTGTTGTGTTACAAGATGTATTATCTGGCATGAGTCAAGTGCATTGAACTTGTGCTCAGAATAAGATTGCTTGGTCTTTGGATGTGCAGGTAGCTTGGAGAGCAGCGGCTATCAACGGCAATGGACCAGGACTAGACAGGGTAGCTGAGGTTCGTGAGGTCGGGTAAGTCTGAGTGAGGCTACGTGTCTCAAGCATGAAGCCTAGAAGAGACGAGGATCGTTATAAGTCAAGTTGGTACATGTTATGCACCAAGTGATAAGACCGATGCACGTAGATATGGTTTGGGGGAGTTCGAATGTATGAAGACAAGACAGCTAGTCATTGGGCACCATGAGTTACATGTCAAAGCATATAGAGATGTTTTGATGGAGTGGATTGGTGTTTCGGATTATAAGAGTCCTTTGGACGAGCTGCTTTGAAAAGCGCGTGTGTGTAAAACCAGATATGGTATTAGGTTAACGGGTTAGACAATATAAGTGGATAAAACCTAACTAGATGTACTAGTTAGGGATTCTTGTGAGCTTTCAAATATAAGGAGGAAGAGGTGTGGCTTAGGTAAAATGCTTGGGAGTCTTGGCTAAGCCTTTCAGAGTTAGGGTTATGGTTTCCAAGAGAAAACTTTATGTATGTGTTCCATGGAGAAGGAGCTCTGCGCTTCAAGAGTGGAGTGGTTTTAAACATCTATCTCCAAGTGAAATAAAGATCTAAATTTTGTTCAAGTGAGTTTTGTCATGAATTTCTCTTTGTGCTTTTGATTTACTTGGTTTTCTTATTTGGATTTCCTCTCTCCTTGATCTTTCTAGTTCCCAATGATGTGTGGATGATGAAAAACCTCCTAGAGGCTAGATCCCATCCATCTAGGTAACCTTATAGTAATTTCTTAGTGTTTGCCTCGGTTTGACCGGTTTTGATGCGATTTGCCTTGTTTTGGGTAAAAGTCAAAACTTTGTTGAGTAGTTTGCCGATCTATTGATGGAATAGGTTCATAGGATCCCGAGGAAGCTAAGTTTTAAGCCATTTGGTTTAGTAGATTAGGGCCCTATTCTTTTCAGCTTATGGTTTCCCCGAACAAACAAACGGAATGACTTCTCTGTCGTCATTTTGAAGTGGCTTATCAGCTTATCTACATTCGGTTTATTCACACAAACTCTTGTACTAGAGCTAAAAGCCATCAGCCGCAGCTGAAAAGAATGCACCCTAGAAGTTAGGCTAATTTGAGTTCTTAGCGATGGGGTGTTTTATATTCTAGAACAACGAGTGTTCAGACTGCTGTGACTCGAGCATTCAGATGTCCTAATTAGACCGCTGTGATCCAAGCGGTTAGACTGCCTAGGCCTAGTCCAACCGGTGTGATGCATGCAGTTAGACCACCCGGTTGATGCTTAGACTCATTTGTTGCTTCTTTGTTCTCTTGGTTCCTTAGCTTCTATTTTGTGCCTATTTTTGTTGTGTATATGAACCTATTAACTTCTCATAGTTAATTGAGTGAAGAAGACAAAAGGGGTTGATTTTGTTAAAATTGAAAAAGAGGTAAATATCATTCACCCCCTCTGATCTCCGCCATCGGTCCTACAATTAACAAATGGCTTAGATGATCTTTTTAGTTCGTTGGGATGTAAAGAAAGCACACTAGATTAATTGATTATGTTTCAATGAAGTATTTTGCAGAGAGATGTCTTTCTATTAAGCTAGCTAATACTAATTCAATTGACAATTTGAATCAGTTTTATTGTCAAACCTAAATCAACATACAAGCGTGCCAAGCATTCCTCTAATTTTATGCCACGTGCGTCATATTATTATGCACAAAAATATGCATGTACGGCCCATGCACCTTCCCAACTTCTCAATAATTGAGGAATATTCATGACTTTCAACAAAAAAATTTTGAATGATCAGATAGATGCTTCGTATCATCTGTAGCCAGTGGCCAAAGTCACTCGTATGCATGTCATGTACTCAGTACTGTTGCAACAAGTGGCATACTGATGCCTGGTTCAGATAAGGCAGTCGTGGCGTGTAGTATGTTTTGTGATCTGACGGTATTTATCAGTACCGACTGTTTGTTGAGTGGTGACCATGTATTTTGGTTCAACCTTTAAACTGAATTTGTGCCGTTGGTGACGGCAGGATTTGCGGACGTGGGTACTCGCCGATTATGAACCACAGAAAATGCTAGCAATTATGTAGACAGTGGCAGTTAGCAAGTGCAAGGTGCAACACGATTCTAACAATGATTAAGCAAGCGAAACACTGAAGAAGTTGTATCCTCAACACGATGGCAATTGCCAAGAGAATGCATTTCACTGGTGGTAAGTGGCAGGAGCTTGCCGTTAAACCTTTCCTTGTCGGTTTAGTGGGTTGGAAAGCACCACATGAAGCAGGACAGGTACTCATATTCGCTGAAGTTCATTTTTCTTGGTAACTGCATACTGGCGTGATTGCATACGTACAACTTATCCTGACAAGTCTGAACTCGGGAACTTTTCATCAGTTTTTTTCATCTTGACCAACACATGATGCCCTTATTATTATGATCACACCACACTGTACCGGAAAAAGGGCCAGTCATGTCTACGGTTCTGCTCATTTCAGCTTTAATTTCTAACTTTTGGCTATTTTGGTATTTTTAGCTTTTTTTTGCCGGTTCTTTTTTTCCCTGTATTCATTTGCGTTGTCCGTGATGAGGTAACATATTTTTTCTATTTTTAAAAATTTTAAATTTAATTACGCCAAATAAGCCACCTTCAACTACAGTGAAATTTTAGCCACTACAATGCACTTTCAGTCATAAACCACAGCTTTTTAGTCCAACTAAGCTGTTGTGGTGCAAGAGCACGCAAGTTCACATGCTCGAAAGATGCACAACTCCCCCTGCGTTTCTCCGGAAACAACAACCAAAAAAAAGCTTATACTCCATTTGTTACCCAAAAAAAGCACAGTTATACTATTTGTTTGAAATACTTGCAATTCCTGTCATACATAGGTCGGTTAAACGAGTGGCCCAACTCTCACGTGAGGTGGATCCTTCCTGCGTCCCTTGGATTGAACTGTGACTATGGAACATAATTTATGGTTGCATTAGTGCTCCATAGCTGCCTTTAAGGCTTTATTCATTTCGACTTGAACTTCTAACTTCTGATTTAATTTTTACTATTTATAAATTTTGTCTTTTCCTGACTTTTTGGTTTTTTAAGCTTTTTTGCCGGTTCTTTTTCCCGTATTCGTTTGCATTGTCCGTGATGGGCTAATCTGTTTTTTCTATTTTTAAATTTTTTAAATTTAGATACGCCAAATAAGCTATCATCAGCTACAGTGTAATTTCAGCCATAAGCCAGCTTATTTCAGCCCAACCAAGTGACACCTAATTTGCTCTGTTTCCTCTGTTATTTAGCTAGGACCTGGCCGAATGAAGGAAATCTCGGCTTAGATTGGAGGCTTCCTTGCTATTGCTTTGAGTCAAACCGGTTATCCACTCTCTAGCTTTCTCTTGGATTACCTCTATTTGATTCAGTCTTCTTTTCCTTTTCCTTTTCCTTTTCCTTCTCTTCCCTTCCTCTTGCTTCTTCCTTTTTTATATATTATTATTTATTTAATATAGTGCAGTAGTAGTCTTTCCTATGGTTTTCCATAAAAAAAACTAAAGTCCCATGACTTAACCATGCTCAGAAAATAATTTCTGACTAACTGGCTTAGCTAGTGGATCTTCCTTCAATATGTTTACTTTTACTATAAATAAGTAATATATTGTGATGCACTTTCCACGACCTTAAGTGATGCAAGAAATTCTCTAAGCCATACACCTTCCTTTGTTGTTTCAAATGCAATAATATATTTAGCTTCCATGGAGGAAAGAACAATTGTATCATGTTTCCTGTTGCACCAAGAAATAACACCTCCTGCCAGAGTAAATAGATAACCAGAACGCTTTGCCAATCAACAATATAATCTTGTAGCTAATGATTATGACCATTAAACATAATGAACAATCCATAGTTTCTTTGACATAACGCAGTATATGTTTGATTTGTTTTCAATGCTTTCCACTAGGATTCTTTTGATATCTACTAAGAATTCTAATAGCATGGCTAATGTCATATCATGTGAATAATAAGAATACATAAGACATCCCAAAGCTGAAGAATAAGGAATTTCATTCATTCTAGCTTTTTCCTCAAGAGTGTTTGGACATAATTTTCCACTAAGTTTAATTCATTTCATAATAGGTACATTAATATGTTTGATGTTTTCTATAGAAAATCATTTTAAAATACTTTCATGGTATGCCTTTTGAGATATCCCAAGAATCCTTTTATTCTGATCTCTATGTATTTCAACTTGTAAAATATAGGAAGTTTCTCGCATATCTTTCATATCATATCCTCCTACTTCTCCTAAGCACGTTAGTGTTGTGAGTTTAATTTGTATTTCCTTCAGAGCTGAATCTCCTTCAGCGTGAAAATTCATTTCAGATGCATCCATCTGCATTTCCGATGGAGTTGCCAATAATTCAATCCTCACCCGTTTAGCACGATGATGTGTGTTATGATTTAAAAATATCATATCCCTGCTTTCCACCAGTTTATCCTTTTCTAGATCATAAAACCTGTATCCTTATGGTTCTAAAGAAGAACCAATAAAAAAAATTTGACGTGCTTTTAGGCTACAATTTTGTATGGTTTTCATTTGGCACACTAATTTGTGCATTACAACTCCAAACAGCTAAGTGGTATAGTGAGGATTTCCTTATAGTCCATAACTCATAAGGAGTGACCATTATAGCCTTAGATGGCGAATGATATAATAAATAATCAGCAGTATTAAAGCTTCCTCCTAAAAAGACAGAAAGATCTGAATAAATAATCATAGACCTAACTATATCCATAAGTGTTATATTCCTCCGTTTAGCAACACCATTTTGTTGTGGAGTATAAGATATGGTAAAATGATGAATAATTCTATGCTATTTACAAAAAATTTTAATATTCCTGAAGTGCATTCTCCTCTACGATCAGTTCTCAAAACTTTGATCTTCCTATTCAATTAATTTTCCACTTCAATTTTAAATGTCTTGAACACATCAAATCCTTCCGACTTATATTTAATAAGATACACATAATCAATTCTAGAATAATCATAAATAAATGTGTTGTTGGGGTGGCCCCTACCTACACTCATTTGACCTACCGGGCCAAGAGGCCCAATGGGCATGTAAAAGGACATCTACACCCCTAGCATAGTGACCGCTGCCTCGCCAGAGCTCTGGCGATCATCGGGACCCAAGAGCCGCCTCCGGCCGGCCATGCCGCGTTAGCGCCCATGCACGCTTGGCAGCCGGGTGGCAGCCTAGTGGCAGCCACGTCGGCTTCGATTGCCTCGTCAGCGGTAACCCGCCACGTCAGCAATGGACCGAGTCCACGGTGAACCAAGCCATTGCGTGAACCCAGTCCACCGTAAACCCGGCCCCACCTGTCAGTTTAAAAAATCATTTTCAATGTAAAAATAATTTAGTCAAAAAATGAAATTAGATGCCGACGTCATAATTCCATTTTTTTAGTACAAAAATAATGCAGAAAATTAGTCTTTTTCTTTAGTTTTAAACTTTTAGAAGCTGTATTTCTTCATTTTAACTCCGATTTAACCCGTTCAAAATTTTAAATTCTTCTAAAATCCTAAACTATCTATTTTGGACTCTTCTTGAATTTTTGAATTTTATTTGAATTTTGTTTAAATTGGTTTTAGTTCTTTGCGTGTATACTACGACGAATGCGGGGAGTTTTACTTCGACGACTCACACCAGGACTTCGTGCAATGCAAGTTATACCTTTGATCATATTGTTTCTAGTAATTTAAATTATTTATGTTGTTTTTAAATTATTACGCATGCGTACTTTTATTCAATCTAGTTTAAATTCAATTTAAATTCTAGCTATGCCCAATTCCTTTGTGTATAACCAAATTTGATTTTGAACAATCATGCCTTGTCACCTAGATGAAAATGTAGTTAATACACTAGTATTAACTAAAAATTTTATAGAATTGCTTAGCCATGCTTAGAATGATTTTGGTGGGAAGAATTATTTCACATAAAATGATGATTTATAAAATCTATTCTTGACTTTGGTGAGTCAAGACAGTCTATGAAATTTAAAAAAAATGAAATTATAAAATCTGGTTTAGTCTTAAGCATTGGTGTGGTGGTGGGTGCTTGCTAGCATGCATTGTTGTTTGGTGACGCAATGTCGATTGCTAGGCACAAGGGTATGTGGTTGGGCCTAAGTCAAATTAAGGACCAATCTGTGAGCTACTATTACAAAGTCACACCGTACTACCATAAGTCTGGTATGGGACAGATCTGGCTAAGTAATTTGTGAAGCTCTATCTTGGTTTTGCTATAGGCTGAATGTGGGTGTGGCGTAGGCCGCGAGAAGTCTCACATGGCACAAGAGAGGGCTCCAACATGCAGATTTATGTTGTTGTGAAACCTTAGTGGCGGCGTAACTAATTTGGCAATGGAACATTGTAATGGCCTTGTCATGAACTCTCAGCCGCACACCTAAGGCAGTGTGTTAATCGCGTTGCAAAACGAGAGGACATGTCTTGTGGGTAAAGTTGTACACCTCTGCAGAGTAACAAACTATCCTAGATAGCCATGTCCATTGTCAAGAACATGCTGAGTAAAGTTTTTCACGGATTAGACTTTGTTTTTCGAAATGATTTATAAAAACCTTATGGATGGATGGAATCCATATGAAATCTTTTTGGAAAATATGGTCCGGGTGGGATGCCCATAGATAGGTTGGTGTTTGGTTGGAGCCTGCACTAACAATATTATTTCGTTAAAATCTTGTTTCTATTTATTGTATCAAATTCAGCTTTTGAATCTACTTACAGTATTTACTTCAAATTTCGCTTTATGCTCAATTAACCGTACTATGCCTTCCTTTGTCAATCCTTGTGCATGCATTAACTCTGTTAAACCTCTTGGTGTAATTTGTGGAGTACTTTATGTGCTCACCTTGCTTAATTCTGTTGCCAGAGGACGACTGCATCAACTTTGGTGAGGATTGCGACGAATAGGCCACGTCTTACAGTCATTCGCTTGTGGGCAGGTAGGATGGGCTGCTCCTTCTATTTTTATCTTCCGCTATTTACTTTTATGTTTGGCCATGAGCTTTCTTATTGTAAACTTGGCCATAAGACTCATACACTTTGCTTTATAATAAAGTTTGGTTATCATGTATGATATGTATCCCTGTTAATCCTGTGTGCACTAACTTTTCTTGGGATAGTGCGATTTACATAGTGGGTTCCGGAGTTGTTGCTCCGGGATTCGACAGAGATGGTATCAGAGCATGTTGACCCTAAGATGTGACCGTAGATAGAATAGAATGAACAAACCTTAAGGACATATTTTTAAAGATAACTATTTTGGCAAATCTTTGAATCTATTCTTTCTCACTCTCTCACTTAACTATACTTTGTCATCTAAAATTGTTTACTGACTCATTCCCTTTTTCAAAATTGTAGATGGCTAAATGTCCTACCCAAGTCACTCACGGAATTCTAGTTGGACACCTAACTGACTGTCTTTGGGATCTTCAAGAGTTGAATTTTAAGGCATGCCCCGTGTACCAGGGATACTTGGGCACCTATGGAGATTAAGAACGTTGGAGGGTGGAAGAGCTAATATATGCCAACATTGGAGATGAAGAAGCATTTCACACCTTTGATGCTCCTCTACCTCGGGACACCTTCTCCAACAGTATCCAAGATGCAGTCTGTGAAGCAATCTAGTGGATGAGGGACATATATGCCCAAGAGCTGCAATGCACCATATTTTGATACTACCCTAGCAAGTTCCCTGTCAGCTCCAGCAACATCTCCTCGACAGAATTTGAGAGTAACCCTCGGCTCGTTCAACAGGTGCAGTACGCCAAGTCTTTGGACTATGTGTACCAAGTCACCTTGAATGAGTTGAGTGTCACAACACAGCTTCTGCACACGCTACTCGTCCTTGTGGTCAAGGGTCACAGACGGAGACATATTGAAGTCCATCAGACGGCCCATCCACTAAACATTGACGCCAACCTCCATGCGGTGGTAGAACCACCGTCGCATCCAGTTCAACTCCCACTTTGTCCTCATAGAATACGCTGGGAATACCTTCATGCACCCAGAGCAGAGTACAAAGTTGACACTTCCCATGTTGGAGTACTGGCCCTCATTGAGTTTCTTCGATTAGCACCGAGCGTCATGGATAAAGATGAAGAGCACCGAGCTCGGCCACATCATCTCCGCCTATGAGGCCCAGCTGTAGACGGCCAACCAAGCAATGGTGTTGGGTGTCAACTGTGCAAGCTCGAGCCCTTACAGCCGAAGGACTTCACCGACGAAGGCCGCGGTAGGGATTCAGAGCCGAACGTCAAAATATGTGGTGAAGATGAGGGTCTCCGACTCCATCGGCTACGGCTCCGTCTCACCAACGATAGGCAACCAAATCGCCTCATGCTTCGAGATATTCTTGTCGCACACAAGTGAACGAATCAACTCTTCTGTCACCATACTTGGCCCCAGCGTGTTTGTGCTGGTGCCATTCACCTTCTCCACCGCGCTCCAGCGCTTGTTTGTCATCGACGCGTCATGGTCGACCAGCTCGTACTTAACTGCCACGGCCGATGAACAACTTGCAGCACTATGATGAGAACTCCAATTGCTAGCGCGAACCATACTCACTTTGGGAAAGAAGGTGGAGTAGCGGCGGCAGGCGCGCTTGATGGCGGGGTGAAAAGCGGCAATGGATAGAGTGCGAGTAGGATTACAATAGCGGCTACATGGAGCAGCATAAGCAAGGAAGACAGAGCGGCGTGGCGAAGAAGAAGAAGAAGAACGGGTGGTGACAACCCGTGTTAAGAAGGGCATGGACATTTAAAGCGCATGCCTTTTCGTGTGTGCCTTGGGAACCAACGCGGCGTGAAGCGACAACGCACGACGCATGACCCACACGTAGGCGCGTGTCTCGCACTACAGGGATACCAACCGGTATGAGTTAGCGGGAAGAGATGCCACGTGGCCCAACTGGCCGCTGCCACTATGATACGGCCCACGAGCCAACCACCCAACAGGCCGAAGGGATGGAGAGGGCCAAAAATCCTGGCGACATGGTTTCAGCCTATAGATGGTGAAGCTATTTAACATGAGAGGCTACTGTTATAGGGGTGCCCCCCCCCACCTACACCCATTCACCCTGCTGGGCCAAGAGGCCCAATAGGCATGTAAAAGGACATCTACACCCAAGCATAGTGAGCCACTATAGGGGTATTATTGTAATCAGGCCTTAAGACCATGTATACATGCAACCCTAGATAGGGAGAGAGACAACGAGTTCATTCCACATTCATCCTACTAGTCCCCCTGTTTACTGTTTGGTCTGTAGCCACAACAGAATATGATAAAAATAAATCTTTTAACCTCTAGTAGGAGTAGACATCTCACTAAAAAAAAGCAAAATGAATAATAGCAAGAGGCTCATTAGATCTTTCCGCCTTTGGAAAAGGTGCACGGATCATCTTACCCATTATACATACCTCACAAGTACCAAAATCCTTCCACTTAAATTGCAGAATTTCATAATTAATAAACCTTTTAATTATGTTTTTAAATATGTGACCAAATCATAAATGCTATAAATAATTTCGAGTATTTGTTCCTATCATTAGTGTCCCTCACTATGGTATTTTCATCAACTAAGCAATAAATATTACCATCATTTGATAGTTCATCAAGAAAATAAAGACCTTCATGACGAGCTTCGTTATGCAATAATTTCTCGTTGAGCAATATTTTAATTCTTCCTTTTCCAAACAGTATGGTATAATGATAGATTCTAACCGAGCAACAGAAATTAATTTTTTTTCATGCTAGATGAATATAAAGTGTCCTGTAATAATAATTTTCCTCCATTGGGGAGTTTTAGGACATAATTTCTAATTCCAAGTATATCAATTTTAGCATTAGTGCCCAAAAAGATATATTTATTTCACCTTAGAATTATTTGCATAAAAGTAAAACCTCTATGGTCTCTATTAATATGATATATAGCATCAGAATCGACAACCCAACTATTTGAAAATGTAGTAGTAAGTAAAGATTCAGTGCATACAAAAATATTATATATACCGTTAGACAAAGAATTGCCTTTACTCTCAATTGGTTGATTATTTTGATTCTTTTGCTCATTCTGCTTCGGTTTTTTCTTGCAATCAACTCTGAAATGCCCATATTAACTATAGTTGTGATATTTGAAATATTTGTACTCATCATTCCTCTAAGCTGAGTTATAATTTCCACGATTATCCTGATTGCATTTCTTCTTAAGCTCTTTTCTCAAATCACTATTAGGCTTCCTCTTTGGCCAATTTATTTTATTATAACATTTTTCTCTCCAATGTGTAACTTATAATTATGAGTATTTCTTTTCTTTATCTGGGAGAGTTTTCTATCTTCTTCCATGAGCAAATGATGTCTCAGAGTACGCATATTGAGTATCCTTTCAGATGATAGAAATATATCTTAAATTATTTTCATAAATTTGGCAAAGAGTTTAGAACACCTATTACCTGCACTTCTTTAGAAAAAAGAATATTTAGTATTTTTTTAATTTCTCTGCTAAAACAGAGTTTATTGATATACTCGTTAATTGAAATACTTTCATACATCTAAGTAGAGAGAAAGGGATTAACAAGATTAAGCGCTTTAATAAGAAATACTTCAACAAAATCTTATTTCAGACTGCGCATTATTTTTTGTGCATTCCGTTCACCATTATACTCAGCAGCCAAAGAATCAGTAGGAAAAAAGTCTTGACTTATATCGTGCATACCTTAGGTGGTGCTCATATAGACTTAAAAGTCCTGATTTATGGCTTACTAGTTAGAGACCCGTGCGTTGCAACGAAGTCATAAAAATGGTAAGACAAAACTTACTACTGACCAACTTCACACATCAAACATCGGAGAGCAAGCGACAAAGATAGAAGGGTAGCCAGAATGCGCGAGGAGATGGGGAAAGTGGAGGAGGTAGGCGGTTGTATTCCTAGAGAGAGGAGGAGAGAGACGAATGGTCCAGATCAAATCGGATGGCTGAGAAGAGAGGAGGGAGAATGGACCAACCACCAACTCACACTTTTATAATAGTAAGATTTTGCACTGTAGCAGCTGAAAATGTATTGTAGTTGTTGATAACTTTTTCATCGTAATTAATTAAAAAATAAAAAAGTTATATCATCATAGACTATAAAAAGAAATAAAAACAAAAAAACCCCTTAAAAATTATATCATCAGAAAAAAAAACGACAATAAAAAAGTCAGAAACGAGAAGCTCCAATGAACATATTTGTTCTTTTTTGCTGAGGCTTATGTCTTTTCGTTGCGGCTTATGGCTTTTAGATCGTTCGTACGAGTGATTACAGAGTAACAGAAACTCACGTGTGATTTTTACTATATAAATGAAGTCGGTACATTATGTACTATAATTAACTAGTAGATCTTATCTTAAAAAATATTTCGTACTATAAAAAAACAAATAAGACCTTATTTAAGAATAGGTGTTATCTCAATCATTAGGCTTGGTCTTAAAAAAAAGAAAATTTCTGTATATGTTTGCCGCGCCGATGGAGACCGCGACGTGTCCGCACGCGCCAAAATATTGAGAGAGAGACTCGCCGCTGTCTCCTTTCCGCGGGCGCCGACCGAGAGAAGACGCCGCGTGATTTTGCTGACCGCGCGCGCGCTCACGCGGAGAGACGACTTCCGCGAGACCAAGACGGGCACGAAGACCGAGGAGAGGACACCCGTTGGCCTTTCCTTCACGCGTGAGAAGCTTTTTCTCCGGTGCGTGTCACGAAGCCACCGAATTGACGCCCGAACGACTGCTTGGTGATTGGACTTTTCTTCACACTTCTGTTCATACCAGTTTTAACTTCTGACTCTTAATTTTTAATTTTATTTTTCTGATTTTTTGACTTTTTAGGTTTTTTTTTGTATTGTTCCTGTAAAAGTGGAAGAACATAGGGGAATTATGATGCGCAGCGCAAGGCATAACAATGCCTGGCCGGTCAATTAAATAGCACCCAGATGAGCATAATCGGGAAGGAATTACAAAGAATGGAAGGTGATAGGATTACATGCTATACATATCCTATGCACAAAAAATAGAGAATACTTGCTATCTTTGACACCCCCTGCAGTCAAAGCGTCGAGTCCTTGGACGCAAAGACTGGACCAAAAATCCTCAAATAGCTGCACAGGTAACCCCTTGGTCATGATGTTGGCGAATTGATGTGACGACGGAACATGCAGGATGTGGACGTGACCAAGGGCGACCTTCTCGCGAACAAAATGAATGTCGATCTCGATGTGCTTCCTGCATTTGTGTTGCACGGGGTTGGCCGACAGGTAGACGACACTCACATTGTCACAGAAGACCACTGTCGCAGAGCGGAGAGGAGCATGGAGCTCGCCTAAGAGCTGGCGTAGCCAACAGCACTCGGCTATGGCATGGGCAGTAGCTTGATATTCCGCCTCAGCACTAGAGCGTGAGACAGTGGCTTGGCGTTTGGACGACCAAGATACCAAGTTATCACCGAAGAAGACGCAATAGCCCGAGGTGGAACGCCAAGAATCCGGGCAGCCGGCCCAGTCGGCATCAATTATGCAGTGTGGGAAGAAGAAAATGACGCCTGAATGAAGAGACCTTGGTCCAAGGAGCCCTTGACGTAGCGAAGGATCCACTTAATCAGGGACATGTGAGCATCCCTCGGGGCGTGCATGTGGAGGCACACCTGCTGAACAGCGTAGGCCAGATCAGGGCGGGTGAGGGTGAGGTACTGTAACACCCCTATGAGGCTGCGGTATTAGTAGCATCTCGAAGCAGCTCACCGGAAGATGAAGAGAGCTTGGCCTTGGTGTCGACTGGTGTCGCCGTCGGGTGGCAGTCGGCCATGCCAGCGCGCTGAAGGAGATCAACAGCGTACTGGCACTGAGAGAGATGAAGGCCGGCTGGAGTGTGCCAAACAGAGATGCTGAGGAAGTAGTGGAGATTGCCCAGATCGGTCATGGCAAACTCATCATGCAGTCGGTCGGAGAGGTGCTGGAGATGTTGTGCAGAGGACGCCGTTAAGATGATGTTGTCGACGTAGAGAAGGAGATATGCGATGTCCGCCCTGTTACGGTAGACGAAGAGCGACATGCCGGAGACCGCCGAAGTGAAGCCGAGTGAGTGAGCATGGGTAGCAAAACACTGATACCACGCACACGGGGCCTGCTTGAGGCCATAGAGGGACTTCTGGAGGCGGCAAACGTAGTCGGAGTGGGCGGCATCAACGAAGCCGGATGGCTGCTGGCAGCACACCGTCTCGTCAAGGTGGTTGTGGAGGACAGCGTTCTTCACGTCAAGTTGGTGGATGGGCCATGACTTGGAGGCGGCGATGCTGAGGATGATGCTAATAGTGGCCGGCTTGACAACATGGCTGAAGGTTTCGTCGTAGTCGACACCGGGTTGCTGGGAGTAGCCACGAACAACCCAGCAGGCCTTGTGGCAAGCAAGGGACCCATCTGCATGAAACTTGTGCTTGAAGATCCACTTCCTGGAGACGATATTCGCACCGGGCGGGCACGGAACCAGAGACCAAGTCTTGTTGTGAACAAGAGCCTCATATTCCTTACGCATAGCCTGATACCACTTAGGATCCACGAGAACGGCTCTGTACGTCTTTGGCACTATGAAGGCTGTAATACATGAGGCAGAGAGATTAAGCCGCTCAATAGGTTTGACAATGCCAGCCTTGGCACGAGTCACCATGTGATGGGGACCAGGTGCTGGGCGCGGTGTGGCAACGGACACAAGTGGAGTGGGCACCCGGGTTGGTGAAGCAGCAGCAGTAGCGCGAGCCATGCGTCCTCCAGGAAGAAGGCGAGTGCGGTGTGCATCCTTGGACGACCTAGGGAACTGAGGCGACCCAGGTCCGGAGAACCCATGTGGTAGGTCGTCAGCCCGTAATGGCGAGGCTGGCGCATCCCCCGGAGGTGGCCTAGTCGAGCCAAGCAGGGGCCCAGGAGGGAGAGTCCTGGGAGCAGACGGCCCAACAGAAGAAGGCGAGGCCGCCGTGTGATGCAAGGGCCCGACTTGTGACGTGGCCTGGGGCGCAGACGGCCCAGCCGGGCATGCGCACGGCACACTGTTGACTGCAATGTCATCTTGGTCTCCCAAAAACTCTAGATTACCAGGAGATGCCGCCGCTACAGCTGTGGCAAAAGGAAAAACTGTTTCGTTGAATAAGACATGCCGAGAAATAATGACCTTGTTAGTGCATGGATAAAGACAATGGTATCCCTTTTGCGAAGTGGGGTAGCCTAGGGATATACAAGCGGTAGAGCGTGGAGCTAGTTTGTGTTTGGCTGTGGCGGAGAGGTTAGGATAGCAAAGACACCCGAAGACGCGGAGGTGGGTGAGGCCAGCAAGTGTGCCAAAAAGCTTCTCATGAGGAGAAAGAAAGGCAATGGGTTGTGATGGCCGCCGGTTGAGGAGGTATGTAGCTACAGAGAGAACTTCTGCCCAATAGGAGGAAGGCATGTATGCTTGAAAGAGAAGGCAACGAATAATATCATTGACAGTGCGAATGGACTGTTCGGCTTTACCATTTTGCTGCGAGGTGTAGGGGCAGGAGGTGCGTAAAAGAATGCCATGGCCGCGAAGGAAGGAGAGGAGTGCGGTGTTGACGAATTCTCTGCTGTTATTAGCTTGGAGACATTGGAGAGGAAGTTGGAATTGGGTGTGCACATAGGAAATGAACGTCTGAAAAACACGGAGCACATTGGATTTATGCCGTAGAGGAAAGGACCAATAATAGTGAGAAAAGTCATCAACTATAATAAGGTAATAGCGAAAACCAGAACTACTGAGAATAGGAGACGTCCACAAATCATAATGAAGTAACTGAAAAGGTGCAGTAGTGGTGCTAGAGGACCGACTAAAAGAAAGTCTAACATGTTTGCCTATGCGACAAATATGACAAGTGGAAAAATCCGAAAGAGGGATAGATGAAGTCTTGTGAAGGTGGTGGATGACGTCTCGGCCAGGATGTCCAAGGCGGCGATGCCAAATGTCGGAGGAGGTGTGGACGGGTGGCGGCCGGAACGGCATAGAGATCCCCGTGACTAATGACTATTGGAGCGAAGTGTCACAGTCCCCGTATGAAGATCCTTCATAGAAAAACCAAGAGGGTCAAATTCAATGGAACAATTATTGTCACGGGTAAATTTGCGGACGAAAAGAAGATTTTTAATATAGAGGGAACAACAAGGACATTGTTAATAGCAAAAGGAGTGGATAAAGAAGGTAAACACGCGCGGCTGACATGGGACACAGGAACGGAGGAGCCGTTACCGACGGTGATACGGATGGCTGAGTCAAGGGGATGGGAGGAAAAGAGGATACCGTCATTTGAAGCCATGTGAGAGGTCGCACCCGAGTCATTACCCATCCACCATTGGCCAGAGCTTGCATGGATAGGTTGTTCATAGCACTAATGAGGCCTGCTTGGTCCCATGATGGCTGGCTGGCCGTGTCCATGGAGGGACCGACCGTGCATGCTGCGACATGTAGTTGGGCCGCAGTCCAAGCAGGCCCTGCCCACCAACCGGACGCTAGGAGGCAGTCCAAGGTTGGGGCGCAGCCCAAGGTGCAGTGGCCCAAGGATTGTACAGCATCCATGGGCCCGTCGGTGGAGCAGCAGGGCATGCCCCAGCAGCTGGAGCACGCTCTGTGGACGACGATCTCCGCCTGCGCGATCTGCGCCCAGATTGTTGCGGTCGTTGGAGTCACCATGGTTGCTGCCGCCTCGTCCGTCGCGGCCGCCATGTCCGCCACGTCCACTCTTGCTGCGGCCAGAACCGGTGCCCCGGTTGTCGATGGAGGAAGCCTGGGCGCCAGTAGAGGGAGATGCGAGTAGGGCGGTGTTGCCGGAGGCATCGACAGGGTGTCGCATCTCTGCAAGAAGAAGTGAAGACTGTGCCCGAGCAAAACTGGGGAAGGGCACCTACAGGGGAAGTAGCTCGGTCTGGTTGGGAAGCTGGGCTGAGGCCGCGAATCATATTGAGGACAAGCGTGCGGTCGGAGATCGGTTCTCCGAGGTCTCGTAGAGCATCAGCGAGATTCTTGAGGTGGCAGCAATATTCAGTCACGGACAGATCTCCTTGATTGAGGCTCCGAAACTCCGTCTCAAGGTAGATGGTCCTCGTCTCTCTATTTGCACAAAAGACGGCTTCGGTGGCAAGCCAAAGCTCACACGCCGATTGATTGGGCTCCATGACAATGTCGAGGACGTCACTAGAGATGGAGCAGTAAAAGGCGGTGAGGACGGCAAAGTCGTCTTGCACCCATGTTCCGATGCTGGTGTTGGAGGGAACGGGGCCGAGCACATGGGGTAGAAGATTGAACTTGCCGAGAAAGGCGACGAAGAAGGTCCGCCACTTCGTGTAGTTAGGGTTCTTCATGTTGAGGGTGACCGGGACATGCATCTTGACGCTTGCGACACTGAGGGTGGCGGCTACCTGAGCGGGAGGTCCCTGGATGGCAGGGGCCATTAGTGTGCCTGCTGCGGTAGCAGCTTCTGTTGCACGCGTGGCCGCGGCGGCTGCTTCTGCGGTGCGCGGCCTGGTAGGTCAAGGCAGCTTATGCGGCCAGGGCTGCACGCGTGGCCTCATCAGCCAGGGCGCCCTGGTCAGTCGTGTCATCAAGAAGAGTGGTGCTTTCATTGAGAGCAACCATGGAAGATAGCGGAAGCAGGAAAGGATCGGAAGAGATCGGTAATGCATGGAATGCTCTGATACCATGTAAACGTGGAAGAACAGAGGGGAATTATGATGCACAGCGCAAGACACAACAATGCCTGGCCGGTCAATTAAATAGCACCCGAATGAGCATAATCGGGAAGGAATTACAAAGAATGGAAGGTGACAGGATTACATGCTATATATATATCCTATGCATCAAAAATAGAGAATACTTGCTATCTTTGACGGTTCCTAATGGGTTAATCTATATTTTTTCTATTTTTAATTTTTAAAATTAGTTACGCTAAATAAACAACTATCAATTATAGTGAAAAATAAGTTAACTATAGTACAAAAGACATAATGGGCCACCTATCACCAAGTGCTGATTACACAGCTTGGATGCTATATCTCCAGTCCATGCTGACAGCTTATCCAATGTGTCACCCGTTAAGGTACAAGAAAAAACAATCTTGATACATAGATTAAACCAATAATTTCATCGGAATACTTGAAACAAGATAATAGAATTATGTCTCCACATCAGAGAGCTACCTCAACACTTCGATTAATACTTGTTTCCGTTTATACTTACACAGTGATTGCCTCTGAAAGTCAAATATGGCAAAGCCCAACATTGTGTACTTATCGATAGGAGATAAGTGTATGTAAGTCCATTGACATAAGATTCTCACTCCATATACTAAGCCCCAATCATGTGCATGCCTAAGTGGAGAAGCGAGAGAGATTGCTGAATTCCGTTGACCTACCCTAATGATCCTTGATACATCTGATGCGGACAGATGAACGCATATCACCTTCAGTCACTTCCTTTAGTGCGCACAAACCAAACCAGAAGTGAGGGTGTTCGTTCTCACTCACCCAGGTTTAATGGCTAGGATTAATACAATGTGCCTTTGACATATATCATATTTACATATTATTTTCTACCATTTATCCTATATATTTTTCATATTTTATGGCCATATTTCGTCATTGACACATATTTTATTAGATTTTATGCCTATTTGATCATTTATAGTTTTATATATTTTCTCGTAGACCGGCATGATTAAGGCATATTCACTCTAAATTGGCGTATTTCCGTACACTTGTACGCATTGGCACAACGGTCAGGATCCTTCCACGAAGAAATTGGACTGTCCACGGGTAAGAGCAGAAGAAATCATCATGGAAAAGAATTAAACGTAATTATCAAGAATACTGAGGGCTGCCATGAAAAATATCTAATCAGATCGGTATCACTCAAAATCCTCGCCGCCAGGACATTTCCCCCGATTGTCAAAAAAAAAAAAGGACATTTCCCCCGGGCCCGGCTCCTCCCCCGTGGCCCCCGGTTGCTTCTGCTCTTCCCCTCCCTTCTTCTCCACCACCAGCGCCGGCGAGGCCGGGCCAGACTCGCCAGTGGCCCTCAGATCCACTCGGCGCCATCGCATCACCGCCTCCACCCTCTTCCAGATCTGCGCCACTTCCTGTCACTGAAACCCCGGGCCGCAGCATCTCTCCACCAGCTCCCTGGCCGCCGCCTGCATCTACTCCCTCGCGAGCCAGCGCGCCTTCCTCCTCTCCTCTCCAGATTCCACAGCGCTGCTGCCCTCTATCGGTTGCCGCCGTCACGAACTCCTCCCTTTCCCCTGCGCCTCCACTACCTCCACGCTGCCGACCTCCAGTGCTCCGCCTTTGCCTCCACGGCCGACGCCGACGGCGGCCCCGACGATGGCGAGCGCCCGTCGAGCCTACTCCGGTTGAGCCGCCGCCGCGTGGGCCCGCAACACCGACGTTTATGCCGGCTGCTTCCACCCCCCACCACATCTTCACTGACCCCCGACAGCTTCATCTTCTCCAACCCCGGCTACCTCTGCTTCGGTATCTATCTCTCGGTTCACTCCAATCCCCTCTCTAATTCAGCACTTCTTCTATCTCTATGTTGTTCTTAATTACTGTTCACATCAATTGTTTATTGTTGACTGTTAATTTTTGCACTGTGATGTATGTGGATTGAATCTGTGTATGTGCATGTGGAGATGTTCTGTAACTGTGATCTGTGGAATTGAAACTGTGGATGTGGTTAAGGTTTTGTGAATTGTTAGATTGTCTTCGGTTTAGTTCATGCACTAGTTTGTGGATGTGAGTTTTGTTGGCAGCAGTAGTTAATTTTTCATGTGATCCTCTAGTTTTGTGATACCTGGTAATTGTTCAGATTTTGTTCTGTGCTAGTCAAGTAGAGTAACAGTGCATGTATAGTCTTTGATTTGTGTGGATGTTGTTCTAGTAAGTATTGTGTAGTGTTGGGGGAGTGGCCCTCACTGTTGCCCCTTTGGCCCACAATGCATGGGCCCAAAGGTATGTGTAAACAAAGGATAATCCAAGAAAAGTCGTGTATGACCTAGTAGTAAACCCCCTTAAGGGGGTATTTATGTAAAGATTCTTCCTATAGCTATAAATATGGCTCATAGGGCACCATGGAGGGAGAGGGAGCATTCGAAGGAAAAATTGTAAAACTGTCAAGCATCATCACATATATTCTACTACTCTTCCCAAACTTGAATCTTAGGCTTCGGGTACCCCTCAGGGGCCTCGAAGCTTCGCTATCTGCTGTTTGGTGTGTAACCACAATAGTCGGTGCCGTTTGTGGGGAGCGGCGTAAGAGCCATAAGTCAAGTGCGAGACTGATGGCTTTGGATAGGAAGGCGGTGTCGGCTTCGAGGCAGAAAAGGAGCAGTAGCCACGAGGGCAGTGGAGCTGGCGGTGGAAGGCCCCTGTGGCAACGGCATACCACGGCGGCCAAGCCCAGTGCCATCATAGGCAACGGAGAGGGCCCTCTGTCATTGACACAGGTTGTAAGGCAAACATCGTCACAAGCGAAGGACCCTGCCTTGACCGTCCTAGGCAATTTTGGCACCCCTGTTGTCGTCGTGATCGCCTTGGGTGACCCTAGTGCCCCCTCGCTACCGCCATGTTGTGGGCCGAGAGCGCTTTGGTATCGACGCAAGAAGTTAGCAGGAGCGGACTGGAAGCACTCTACGGGATGCTGTAGCGGGAGCAGGCGAATCTGCGGAGAACCATACGGGGGTTGCAGGAGGCGCGCAGCTTGTCAGTCCCTGTTGTCGTCACCATGGAGGCAGTCGGGGAAAGGACTTCAGAGGTGGTCTTGTCAAGGCACTAGTCGGGTGGCACTCAAAGTCATGTTCGATCGAGGCGAGCAACCCAGGACAGAAGTGGTCAACTTTGATGTGGAGGACCTCCCGCACCCATACAACACAATCCTCGGGAGGGCCACCTTGAACATTCGGGGCGGTCTAGCACCATAATTACCTCTACATGAAACTACCCAGCCTGAAAGGAGTCATCATGATCTTGGGCGATCAAGACGTCGCACGACAAATCGAAATGGGAATGAGGAGCGCTCATCGAAAGGTGCACGTATTAGGCGAAAGATCCGTTACCCCCGATGAAGCCTTACTCCTGCTTCCACCGGGGGATGGACCCTGAAGCCGAAGCTGGACGGACAAGTCAAGAAGATGTCGCTTGCTGACGGTGACCCAGTGAAGCAGGTGTTCATAGGATCTGGCTTGAGCCTGGACGCAGAGCGGAGCCTAGTGGAAGTCCTCCGGTGAAACATGGATGTGTTCTCATGGTCCCCCAGCGATATAGTTGGAGTGGACCAATCTATCATTTGAGCACATGTTGGCGGTCTAGCCCGATGTGAAGCCTAAGCAGAAGATGTGGAGGATGTCCCTTGATAGACAGGAGGCCGCAAAGGCGGAGGTTGCCAAATTGCTCAATACATGGATCATTCGAGAGGTCGCCCACACCGATTGGCTTGGTAACCCAGTGTTAATCAAAAAAGCCAACGGAAAATGGCGCATGTGCATCAACTTCACCACAGTCAACAAGGCATGTCCCAAGGACAATTATCCTCTGCCCCACATCGACCAGTTGGTAGATGCCACAACGAGGTGTGAGATGAGCTTCCTCGATACTTACCTGGTTATTACCAAATTTGGATGGCCAAGAAGGACAAAGACAAGACCAGCTTCATCCCTAGGGGACATTTTGCTTCATTAGAATGCCCTTCGACCTAATGAACACCTGAGCCACCTTCGCTAGGCTGATCACCCAAGTCTTGGACTCGCAAATAAGCTGAAATGTGGAAGCGTACGTGAATGATGTGGTCGTCAAAAGCCGACGCATGGAGTCGAAAGTGGCGGACCTCCAAGAAACCTTTTTTGCATGGCAGGCATTAAACTCAAACACAAAAAATGCATCTTCGAGGTCTGGGTGGGCAAGCTGCTAGGCTTCTTGGTATCCAAGAGATGCATTGAAGCCAACCTGGGTAAGATCGACGCCATATGGACCATGGAGGCCCCTAAGACCATCAGGGAGGTCCAAGATTGGCAAACCGCCGCATCGCCCTCAGTCGACTCCCAAGTAGAGATGACAACCTGGCTACATACTCTGCTCTCGTCCCCTAGCTTCGCAGTGAGCCGCACTTGCTCCTGCTCAAGGGTGACGATTTGCGGAAGGAAGTTCTCTCTCTACTCCGTCAACCATGCAACCGCCTCCATCGTCGTTGCCTTCACCTCTAGTATAGCCTTCGCCCCTCCTCGAGGAAGCGAGTTCACTCTTCCTTCCTTAGCCACAAGTAGATAGGCGTCCACCTCGCTCTTCTAGGCGGCTGCGGTAGCCTCTCTAAGGACATTCGCCCTCACTGAGCAAGATAGCGCCACTACCTGAAGGGCAAAGACACCCTAAATTACCTAACAACAAAAGGAAGAGGCTAAGAGATAACAAACAAGGATGAACGAACAAAACTCACCTTAGTCTCGCATGCCCCAAGGGCCTAGAAGAGCAGGTCGAATTGGAACGACCTTAGTATCCTCTGATCCAGCGAAGCATCCACGCTATCTACGGTGGCTTGCAGGGTGCGAAGGGCATCTGGGCAGAGCATGAAGTCTGCCAAGATCAGCTTGCTGGCATTAGGGATCAGAGCCTCCAAGTCGTAGGGACACGAAGCATCTTCGGGCAGAGCCACCATGCTACCCCCCACCCCCACCGACAACTCCTCCTGGCCATGGCCATTCATGGTGCCTTCAGAACTAGCCATCTGCGCGGGGAATTCATGTTTTTGCCACCCTTAAGATTGCCACCGAAACTCTGTCACTTACATATGGGGCCACCTGAGTCACTGACAACGGGCCCGGGTGGCAAATCTGTTGCCACCCGAGTCGTAAGGGTGGCAAATATATAAATTTTCCTCGAGCTCAAGCTCTCCTCTTGGATCTCAAGGGAAACACGATATCCCGTTGCGGAAATCACAGGAGGAGAGATGAATCGGGCCCGCTACATAGGTCGAGGAGGTGACACTGCAGCCACCAGGCAATCTGAGGCACCCGGGCACGTCGGGCCATCTGCCTCCCCCGTACCAACCTGAGCCTCTTCCTCCCCCACCTCGGTGCCAATCCTCGCTTGCCTTCATCGTCGCATACCCTCATCCTCCCCACCCTCTTTGATGTCCAGTTCTGCCTCGACCTCCTCATCATCGCTGAGGAGGCCCTTCACATCCTCCCCTTCACGAGCGGTGTAGGGGAGCAAAGAACAATGGATTTGCAGCGTGGGGGGGCTGGAGAGTCCTTGCGTCCCCCGACATCCTCGGCGTCGCTGACATGGGAACCCTAGCTGTGGGAGGAACTGTCGGACAACACTGGGTGAGCCTAGATGGGGAGGCCCAAGGCCTCGCACACCCCATTGATATGAGGCCCACCGTTGGTAGCGTCGGTGCGCAGGCTGTGCTCCTTGGGAATGTAAGGCCCTAGGAATATGTATGCCACCCATTCGACTTCCTCTAGCGAGGCCACTGCAAGAGCGAACAACAGGGCCAAGTTAGTAGGATAACCATGAAGCCTATGAACAAAAGTTGTAAAATAAAAGAAGCCAGTAGCTTACCCGGGGTAGTCGACCTCCCTAGCTGGCAAATAGGACCCTAGATTATGTCTTCATGCAGGGGAGGGGCTCCCAATCTGTAGCATCCAGCTCTAGGTCAATGAAGCCATGCACAACATACAGAACTCCTCTGCGAGGTTCCACATGTTCATCCGCTGCGCTAGGCCTCGAAGCCTCTTCGCTCAGCCTTTGTCGTCACGATCCAAAGTGATGCACGGTGAAGGGATGAAATCGGTACTCTACCCGGTCCAGTGAAGCCAGCTCCTTGGGTCGATGTGGTGATAGAACCACCGTTGTACCCAATTCGACTCCCACTTGGACTGAGTAGAGTTGGTAGGGAAGTCCATATAACAACCGGAGCACACCCGGAAGTTCGCGCTCGCAAGGTTGAACTACCCGTCGGCTACCCTCTTTGGCCAACATCGAATGTCATGCAGCGTGGCAAAGAGTGTGCTGGCGGGAACGGTGATCTTTGAGCGCTCCGCCCAGGAAAAGATGGCCAGTCGTGTGATGGCGTTAGCGGTCAATTGTGGCAACTCTAAGTCATACAGCTACATGAGGTCTGCCAGACCCAGGCGCACGGAATACGCAACCCGGCGTCCAAGAAGGCGGTAAACACGACGGTTTCTCCATCTGCAGGGTGCGACACCACCTCGTCGTCTTTAGGGAGGTGAGCGTATTGCCGATCTGCAATCTTGTCCTCACGAATGAGCCCAACTAGGAGATTCTCCGTCGCGAGGGACTTCTTGAGAGTGTTCACAAAGGATCCACCATGCTCAGGCCCTCTCCAATGCTTTTCGGCTGGAACTCCAGGCCTTGCCTCTCCAAGGGAGGTGCCACGATTGCCGCCGCTTGGGCGGCCGGAGGAAGAACCAGGAGCATCGCCTCTCCCACGCTTTAGGGAACCACCACCGCCACCATCGTGACCACCATGGGACACCGAATTGTCAGCACGTTCACCGTGGCTCGCCAGTGGAGCGTGATGCCCTTCCTTAGTTCATGTCAGTAGTTTGTGGATGTGAGTTTTGTTGGCAGTAGAAGTTAATTTTTTTTTCCATTTATCCTGTAGTTTTGTGGTACGTGGTAATTGTTCAGATTTTGTTCTGTGCTAGTCAAAGTAGAGTAACAGTGCCTATATATTCTTTGATTTGTGTCAATCTTGTTCTAGTAAGTATCGTGTAGTAATGATTATGTGTTATCAGTGTTAATCCCTCTCTTAGTGTTCTTGTTAAGTGTCTTGTCTTTGTGTGTGCGATTTAGCTGTCTTTGTGTGCGTGATTTAGCTAGCAATTGACTGTTTTCCGGTCCCCATCATGACTCCCTCTTGCTTCTAGACCTTTATAGTGCATCTTGACTTCCTCTTCTCTTCTTTTCGTGGTCAATAGATAGTTAGGTCGTGTGTGTTCGTTCATCGTTGTGCGTGTTCTTTCGTGTTGTGTTCGGCCGATCGTGCGACATCAATTGGCATGAGCCTCGTCCCATCATCTTTAATTAGTGCGTTGTAGGTAGTTTGTCCTTCAATTCGTAAGTGCGATTAGGTCCGTTCGGTCGATTTTGTTATTTCTTCGTTAAGTCGTTCTTCCGGCCTGTTCGACAGTACTTTCAGATTTAGTTTACCATTTTATCTTTATTTTAATTGATCTAGCTTTAACTAAGTATCAGTATATTTAGTTTAGTTTATGTGGAAAATATGATACTCATCGCTATTTTAGTAATAATCCGTACACTTATACTGTTTTAGCACGATTAATCCTATCTAATCAAAGCATTCAGATGTATACGTTCATTAGGATAACGTATGCTCACACTTCGGGAGGCTCTGGGTCTCCGTAAGAGACCCATAAGAAGTGTGTTTGATCCCAGACCATACAATATAGTATATAAAAAGATACCCGCAATGATTTTGTAGACTAAACTAGTCAGATAACACTATTCATGGTAAAATCATATATGACACATCCATTTCATATATGCGGCCAACCAAGCACGCCATTCATACGCCTTGCACGGGGACCTACCATCGTAGATGGATGTTCTTTTGGCGCCAAGTGACCGATCGGAATTTGTGCGACGGCAGGCGCAGCAATGAAGGGACCACCGGTGGCCGCGACGGATCAGCCTTAGGGCGTCTCCAACAATTTCTTATTTAATTTATTAGATCCGATGTGCGGAAAAAGTAGGAGAGAGAGTAGTCACTAGTGACAAGCAAATAGCTGATCTATTTCATGTAGTCCAAGAACATGAGAGAGGAGTATGTGGGTCCAACAGTATAAAATAGTCTTTGCTTTTGTCTCTCACCTCCACGTCAGCTGACTATATAGCTAGTACTAGTTATTACCATTGGAGATGGCCTTAGTGGAGGGCCGAGTCGAGGAACAGCTGAACAGGAATAGCTGAATAAGGGAGAGATCTTGTGCAGAACTGCCGTCGTGCGGAGCCCGGGTAAAGCTAGTTGCCGTGTGACGAAAGATCGGCGTGAGTTCGACGAAGCTTAACGGAGTTACTCATCGGTGAGCCCGGGGCAGTCGTCTGGATCATCGGGAGGTGGCTCCGTCTATGATAACGGGAAAAGTTGCCTGCAGTGCATCCGTCGCGCATAGCTGGCCACTGTCTTCCTGTACCCTGGCGCCCACAGATCATGCCTGGAATACTTGTTCTTAGTTAAGGTGTTTGCATGCATTTAAAATGAAACCTGGAATATTTCAGACAAAAAAATAGAGAATGAAACCTGAAAATACGAACAGAAATCCGTGGCTCCGAGCTACTCCCTCCTTTATTTTTTTATTTATTGTTTTAGACATGGCACAATCATCGTTTCAAAAAAGTTTGCTTTTTTTTTAAAAAAAAACATTGACACAGTCTCTTATACGCGGATTTGATTTTTTTTCCTAATTGTATACTAGCAAAAATTGTTAAAGATATAATGATACGAAAATACTTTTAATGATAAATCTATTATTATCACTTTAATGTGACAGGTCTTTTTTCGAAACGGATGGCAGTACCTGTCCAAGCGAACAGACCACAAGAGGAAACACCAAATTAATGTGACAAGTCCAAATATTAGTGGTCAAAATTTAAAATTTTGAATTTTAATTGCACACATTCCGTAGCAGCAAATAAAAAGACGGTTGGAGTAGCATGCATGTTAATAGACAGACAGAGAGACGTGCCTACGAAATGATGTAAAGTTCTCCTTTTCATGTTAAGCGAAATAGCGAATGTCCACTGGTATACAAGTGTCCTGTGAAATGATGTAAAGTTCTCCTAAAATCTGTTATAAAGTCTTCTGGAACGACACGTGAAAGCCATGGAGGGAAGTTTGGCGATGGGCTCACATCTACTCATCAGCCATCACAATCGACAAGGAGAATCACTAGCTTGAATTTGGAGTCTACATGAGAGCGAGTCTAGTGCAAACTTTCGTATGATACAAATATATTACATTTGAATTTAGAGTCTACTTGAGAGCGAGTTATATTGGATTCGAGTCTCTACGAGAGTTTTTTTCTTCAGAATGCTTTGCTAGAAATGGTTAGTAACTATAAAGGCATCTCCAATGTTTATTTGCAAAGTTAGTTTTAAGGTGGGTGATATGATTTGTTGTAGTTTTACACAATGTACAAGACCTATGTGGGTATCACCGTGGGCTCGCGTCACATAAAAATACGATTTCCTCACCTTCCTCTGTGAAAATTAAAGATAGATAATACACGTTGGAACTATGGAGTTACGATCAGGAACTAGGGCACATGATAATTTTGGATTGTCTAAAATTAGTTAGTGTGATAAAAGTTATAAAACCTGTGTTACATAAGGTTTCGGATCCCTTATTTGTTAGAATTGAATAATAATTCATGATCTTATAATATTATGGTTTGCACTCTAGACTATAAATAGAGATGAAGTTATGTGCTAACTATATGGTTAGTGATGCCAATTTCATGCTAAGATGTCAGAGGATGCTTTAATTTGTAACTACAAATATAATAATTCAGAAATAAAAATTATATATATTCAGAAGGAAAAAGGCCGTCGGCGGTGACGCATCTTATTTCGCTACGCTTCTTTCGGTAATCGTCGGCGTCGTCTTGTCCTCGGGCCGTGAGGCCACTGTCGCGCGGTCGTACGCAGAAAGAAAAGATCCTCTTTTACAGGGATAATTTAATTATTTGCCATTCTTATGAGTAGAGTGGCAACAGATTTACCACCCTAGCCCATTATCAGTGACTCAAACGGCCCCGCATGTAAGTAAGAGAGGTAATTGACCAATCTTCCGAGTGGCAAAAAGTTGAATTCCCCTTTTACAGAGAGCAAAAAGGTGGATTCATGTCTCTTGCAGGCGTTTCTTCATCCCTGTTCCGCGAGCTAGAAAAATCCTTCGGCACTTTGTTGTTCTGTTCCGCCTTCCTCGGTCCGCGTGAAAACAAAAGCCGAAGTGCATCACGGCAGCGCACCACGTCTCGGTGGAGCATCGCGTGAGGTATCACAGTGCTAGCATACAGCGTCAACCATCGAAAGCCACGTCTTCCATTTTTTTAATTGCTACAGTAATATATACAGTAGCTACGGTGCCATATTATTTGCTGCAGTACACATAATTAGCTACAATTCCATAAAATATAATATTTTTCTTTTTCTTTTTGCTATCTTTTTGTTTCTGTTTTTACTGTGTTGATAGATTAGACAATCATAAGACAGTAGATTTGAAAAAAAAAATCCACCATGAATTATACTTATTTATTCTCTCTAATTACCATCGATAATTCTACACAATACTTAATGTCACCTCTAAGATTGCCATGTGAGCTTTATGACATGTTTTTCCATGACATTGTGGGTGCTCTAAGATGTAAATGCCGTTTATTCTTCTCTATATTTGTCGGACATATACATAGAATCCACTAAATCCTTACGCAATTTATCTTCATCTCTTGCGACAACTAGTTAACAAATTCTTCTTTTGTCCTCTAGGATCACACCTTTTCTTCTCTTCGTAGGACTGCCCTATGCTGCTATGCATCAACCCCACATTTCCTTAGCATAGTCAAACTAGCTTGTTGAGCTGTCAATTAAAAATCACTTGTTGGCTCATTTTAATGAAAAAAAAGTGTTGAAGCGTCAAAGAATTAGCTCCTCCCTACCTGCGGATCACCATCACCGGCCTCTGTCTAAGAAAGTATACACCAATCTCTCTCATTCATATACAAAACAGGTAATATGTTGCTAACAGGACATAATATTCGAGTGATCAAAATGTAGTTACCGCCTAAATTGTAAATGATTCTCATAATATTTTTGGCTATTTAAAATCTATTTAAATCGAGCATGAGCACCTCTAAATTTATTCACCAAAGTCAACGTGGCCAACAGGTGATTGGTGAAACACCTCAAAATTCAAAGTTTTGATTTCTTTTTGGATTTTTGGTTCAAGTCTCAATTCCTTCCCTAATTTGACAATTCACTTCCACACCTTGCCTTTCCTCTTTTGCTCCTCCACCTCTCCCTTTCGTTGGTGCCTACTGTAAAGTTGTTTCCCCACCGCCTCCCCATTTCTTCTGCCCACGCAGCCGCCTCTCCTGCGCTCAAATTGCGGCTGCGCACCGCGGGTGTCCTCTCGCCAACGCCAACCCTACTGTCGTGGCCCCACCATCCAAATGACTACCCCTTCTTGCTGACCTTACTCCTCCCTCGTGCAGAGCACCGGTTGACTCGCACCTCTCCCTTCCGCACGCAAACACCACCCCGAACCGCCTTATTGCTTCCTACCGTCTCAATTCACCCTTAAAGCTCGATTGCTTCCACTGAAAGCTTCGCACCACTCCCCTTTACTCCTCGAAACCACTCAATTGGATTCACACTCACCGCAGCTTCTCCTCCTTCCCCTGAGCCCGATGAGCTGCTTACTCAACTCCCTCTTTCAACCACCATGTTTCAATTGCATTCAGCCATAGCAACCTCTTTGTATCCTAATCACACTAGTAAACTCAATCGGAGATGAGCACTACCTGAGAGCCCCGCCGATGAAGTCTACCATCGACTAAAAACACCTCCCCGTGGACAGCTCTACAGGGAACCTCTCAACTCAAATTGCCGCCACTCTCGTATTGCTTGTGAGCCCTAGATGGTCAAACCACCGCCAACCTCGCCAAATAACCCCTGGAAAACCCTAACTCTGTTTGGAAGCCCACAAGCTTTTTCCCTGCCGCCGGCCGCCACCACCCATCTCCATATTCCCCAAAACCCCAAAATGGAACCACTGCCATCCCAGGAAGCCATCCGTACCACCCACACTCGTTGGAGAGCTCAGTTAGTGCCGAATCACAGCGGGGGCGATGCCTCTGTTTTCCTTCGAGGAAGATGGCCGGAGGTAGATGAAGGCGCAACGTGGCCAGATCCCAGTCGCCCGCGTGTCGGCCATCGAGTGTCGGCATGCACGCGTGTGGGCCGCTGTGGCCGAGCGTCGCTAGGCCAAGTCAGTCGGCCCGTGGGCCTCTTTTTTTTTAATTTAATACCCGCGTGCGTGCACTGTTTCAATCGGGATGGCCTAGTACTGTAGCTACTGTAGCTACACTGTTCATCCGAAATTCTAAAATCTAAAAATACCCCATTTTGATCATTTCGACGCCCTGAATACATTTTTGACCTTCGTTCCACCAATCTCAGCTCCAATAAAATCCAAACCAACTTCATTTGGTTTTTATCGCATTTTACTACTTTTTGTTTTATTTATTTTCCTAGCTTGATTAGTTTCAAGTACGGACCCTGATTTATTTTATGTGTTTGTGCTAGCTCCTGAGTTTTCCGAGGTGATTGTGCAAGAATCAAAACCATGCATAGAAGTGTTCGAGGCAGCTGAGTTTGTCGAACAGTAAGGCAAGTTACAAGTTTTTGATCATTTCGAATCACATGAAATTTAAATTATTTAATTACTATATTTGCATTATTCCTAATTGTGAAATGTTAATTGATTAAAATAAATGTTTAGAATGACATGCTAATTAGTTATGCCCTACCACTGAAAATGCTCTGTTTAATTTGAGGCCATATTCACCTTAACAATCTTAGTAATAATTAAATTATTGTATAAATAATTGTAGATCAGCTCACTCAAAATCTTGTACTACTAAGTGACTTGGTTGTTGGCCAATAGAATTTGTAAAATTGGTACTAGGGTAAGAGTGTGCAGTGGAAAGTCACGAGGTGACTTTCGTCCACGACCTTACCCTAAGGTGGAGGCTCGGGCAGATGGTGGTAGTGCTGTCGAGCACAGTTGGGGATGTGGTTGGTGCCTCATGTGAAAAATAAGGACGGGAGCCTTATGCTGAGTAAAAGACACAGTAATCGCTCGACCACAGGAGTTGACTTGTCAACCGTGGTTTAGTAGCTGCTTGACTCGATTGAATCTCTACAGGAGGTGGGAGTGTTGATGATGGGGAGTTAGGTATGTGGAACGGTAAAACCATACCTAACAATGATAGAGGTCACTCAGAGCGGGCAGAAGAGCTTAGGGTTAGTGTGTGAACCGTGTCTGAGTGATTCTATCGGGTAGAGGCTATATAAAGAGATGAGTAGTGAAACGACCTAGTTTTCTTAATTCAGTCATGAGGGTTAAGAAATTTTGTGGGTAAAGTTGAGCAACTCTGCAGAGTAAAATAAATGGTATTCGAATACGCTGTGCTTTCGGTTAATAGAGCTGTGTTTATTGGGTGATTCCAACAGCAAGGTATAAGTAGATTTCTTTATGTTTTAATTTGAGCAAGCTAAGTAATCAAGTGTTGAACCCCCCCTTCAAAAGTTTTTGTTTTGTGTTTCCCGAATTTAAAATGTTTGTAAATAAAATTACATCCACCGGAATTAATAAAACAAGTATATTCTCATCCATTGAATACCCTTGCAAGTAGATAAGTTAAGATTTACCATTGTAACTTGCTGAGTACGATTTTACTCATTACTTGCTGAACAACAAACAGAAGGACAATGGAACTGCGACGACCAATATGTTGATGAAGCTCTGGAAGAACCCTACTACGCTGAAGACGAGTCTCAGCCACGCTCAAGTTTGCCTGTGAGTTTTTCATATTGTAAGATAGCTTTAGGCTTGCACGCCCGGTATGTCAAAAATAGGTTGCTAAACCATATTTCTATAATAAAGTTTGGCTCCTTTGTTGTAAGCATATGTGTTGTGATGCTCACTCACGTTCATTACTCCGCAACTGTTCAGTTCGAGGACAGTTGCGGGGATTATTAGCACCCCCAGATATAGGGGTGTTACAATTGGTTCTGATCCCACTACGGCAATGTTGTCATTTACTGCACTTGTAATCTCATTGACATCGCAAGTCTCCATTTCCTTCTCTTAGGTTACTACCTAAGTGCACACAATGTGCAGCAATTAATCTACAGGCAAGGTGTGGGTGCCGACATGTGCTGCCACCGACGAGAAATGCATTCGTACTTCGGTTTTTGCGTACAGGTATAGCAAATGGACACATCGTTGTGCAAGCTAGCTCGTACGTACTGTTTTCTCTGTACAAGTATTACATTCCAACATATTTTAGCTTAATCAGTAAAAAATTAAAAGTCAATAGTCACAAAATATAAGAGTTTCTCTATCAACTATTATTATTCATAAACTACAGTTAAAAATCATAAATCATAGTCAAAAACTACAGTTGAAAATAAAAAACAACGGCTTAGCCCTTTGCCGGCTGCTGCACCAGATTCATTGAACGTGGACACATTTTGACTTTCAATCTCTTCCGCTCTTTTCAATACTAATCTTCTCCCCCAATTGCGCTCAGGCTGCCCCACAATTGCGTCCACAGCTGCCCCACAATTGCGTCCACATTCCAAACAACCCTCCGCCACCCAATCTGTATTACATTGGTGGGACCCAAAAAGTCAAAAAGAAAAGCAAAGGGACAAAGGTCTCAGGGCCGACGAAAGTGCCAGAGAGGAAGGTGGGACCCAAAAAGTCAAAAAAAGAAAAGTCAAGGGGAAAAAGGTCTCACACCTCACTTATTTCGTTTTGAGCTTTTGAATTTTGGCTGATTTTTTTACTATTTATAAATTTCGTTTTTTTTCTGAACTTTTGACTTTTTTTAGCTTTTTTGCCGATTCTTTTTTTTCGTATTCGTTTGTGTTGTCTGTGATGAGTTAACATATTTTTTTATTTTAAAATTTTTTTAATTTAGTTACGCCAAATAAATCACATTCAGCTATAGTGTAATTTCAGCCAGTTACAATACAATTTCAATCATAAATCACTATTTTTAGCCCAACCGAGCGGCCTTAGGCTCAACAAAAGTGCTAGAGAGGAACATCATAGTAAGATAAAAAGAAAACCTTTGTTCTTTTCGCTTTGTTTGTTTCTTTTGTTTTAGTTTACTTTTGTTACAGCTATGAGAGGCAATCACAAGGGTTAGTTCCTGCCTTGCTAATTCTCTTTTCCCTGCTCTTTGGGTGTTTATCTTCTTGGTTGAAGGACAAAGTTGCTTTCAGGAATGCTAAAAAAAAGTGCATTTTTTAGGTTTGTTTGATAGGGTTACTATGGTGAAAACTGGGTACCTGTTTGGCTCCATCAAATCTGTGGGACTATATGCAAATGGTTCTTACAATGAACCAGTACCAACGAGTTGATCACATACAAACATACAACCTTTCTTTCACTTTCCGCTGTCTTCTCCAGTTGCATGCTTGTGTACGTACCCTTGGATTTAAATCAGGGATTTTGTGATTTCTCAGTATTTTCAGGTAAGGAAGATAGAGAGAGAAAAGGCCGATATGAGCCAAGATTCATTTCTAAGCAAGTGACGAGAGCCACCAAGAGTGCCTGGAATCTGTTAGGCAGAGAATGGGTTGGTGCTGTGCACTTTAGAACCGTGTCCACCTTGTTGCCTCATCACATATGCACGTCCGGATCTAATTCAGGAACACACTTCCTCGACCTTCTATCTATTAGCCCAGACTTTTTTAGTTCTTGGACCAAGTTGATGCAATTGGCAGCCCAGGATTTGCAAAACTAAAAGTTATAGTCGATCGGTTTTCGCGACGACTGTCTGTCTGGAGTCTGAACTCTGAATTTGTAGTTCTGCTGCTTCTGCGGATAATGTTCATAATTCCCTGTGCTGTCACAAAAATAAAGAGATAATGTTTGTAATAGGAATTAAGAACTGCATTATTGAGGCCTGCTTAGTTGGTTTATGACGACTGCCTTGATGGTTAAGGGTAGTTCCGCTTTGTGAAATCTGTGGACTGAAAAACGAGTTAAACTTGGTTGTTTGTTTGTAGGCTGTAGTTGTTAAAACGAATTCGACAACAGGATCGCCTCTCATCTGTCAACCATTCTCTATATGCAAATGTACATGTCCTTTCCTTGTGATGTAGAACATTTTAGAGGCATTTGCATGTATGCTACTGTGGAAGTTAAACATTTCAAACATGATAGTATATGTACCACAAGAAAAACTAGCTTTTACAGTTTGTAAATATGCGTCAGTTAGTGTAACTTGTTCATATCTCAGGCTAAGGAACTCTATTTTATTTCCTTGATCAACTGGCCGGTCGTACAGCTATGAAAACCATGGGGAAATGGCAAGTAGACACTGCTATGACTAGCTAATGAGAGCCACTGAGAGTGCCAAGAATCTCCCAGAAAATTGTTTTTTGCACTAGCCATTGGACTTCTGAATCGCCAGACTTTGGCCCTGTTCTTTTTCAGCTTTGGGCTTCAGCTTTGGGCTTTTCTACAGTAATTAATTTTTAAACGAAGTATTTTTTTAAGATGTGGTCTATTAGTTAATTGTAGTACATACTGTACCGACTTTATTTATATCGGCAAAAACCACACGTGAGTTTCTGTTGCTCTATGATCTCTCGCACGAACAGACTAAAAGCCAAAAGCTGCAGCCAAAAGTCATAAACCTCAGCCAAAAAGAACAGACCCTTTATTGCCTCATAATATATGCATTTTTGTTAGACCATGTGGATAATTGTAAATAAGGTGATGATAAATAATTGATATTTAGATTGCTTTGGATTTTGCGTTTGTGAAAGTTTTGGTTGATCACAGTCGAAGGTCTTAAGTTTAAGTGGTTTCAATCTGCTCCGAGTGGTTTTTGTCTTCTTCGAATGTTTTTGGTTGCTTTGAGTAGTTTTGGACTAGTCTGATCGGGTCCGAGTGGCATCGGATGGCGTTCAAGTAGCAATGGAGCATCGGACGGTATTCGAGTAGCTCTGCAGCATCGGACGGCTTTCGAAACGTATCGGAACATTGGACTGCACTCAAGTGGCATAAGAGGATCATTGCAGACTTCGACCACGTCAGACATTGACCATGTTGGTTACGACTCAGAGTCGTTTATGATCACATTCGACTACGACCACATTTTACTTTGACCATGTCTGGTGTCGACCACGAAATATCGACTACGGCAGTTAGACCACGTTCAACTTCGACCACGACAGAACGACCACTTAAGATAATCGTAACTATAATACTTTTTCATGGTCGTAGCTATAGTACCCAGTCGGTACTTGATAGTTGTAGATTTTACTAGTCGATGGTCGAAAGCTTTGCAGTCGTTGGTCGTAAACTTTGCAAATTGTTGTTATAGTCGTAGATTTTGCGGATTGCTATTATAGTCATAGACTACACAGTCTTGTTTTCATAGTCGTAGACTTTGCAGTCTGCTATCGTTGTCTTCGGTAGTTGAAGGCTTTGTGATTGGTTGTTATAGGCTTCGCGGTCGGTACTCGTAGACTGCATGGTCGGTATGAGTGTTTTAATTCCTGTGATCTTCGAGTGCCTCGAGTACTCATATTAGGTCAGTGGTTGACTAATCTAGTTGGAGCAGTTGTCGGTGATATTCGGTGCTCGGTGATCGATGGTACGGTGTTTGGTTGATGATCAGTAGTCGTAGACTTGGCACTCGGTACTCGATAGTTTTGGTTAGTAGCGATGCGTGGTATATCTAAGTGTTTGGAGCGGAGCGATAGTATGTCCCGAGTACCTGCAAAGCGATAGTTGAGCTAGTGGTCGTTTGGAGTTGTCCGGAGCTGATTTGCGATAAGCGATAAAATGTGTGGTCATAAACGACCTGATTGATGATCGTGGATGGTTTTGTTCTTGTCTATGGATAGACAAGAGTAGTGCGTGTGTGTGTGCGCTGATGACGATTAAGTTGTTGAGAACTTGTGCTGGGAAACGTTTCTTTGGTCTTTGCATATGCAGGATGATATGGAGACGATCATGGTCAGTGATGAGAAAGACCGGGACTAGGATGGGGAGATCTGAGGTCTAGACGGTTGAGGATGTCACGCGAGATAGTCGGGCTAATACTGGAGTACACGAAGATCAAAGGTGGTGATGTGTGGAGAAGCTATGGGCGGTGTGGTCTGGAGGCTTCTATACGGATGTTGATGATGCGAGATAGAGCTATAAGAAGTGTGTTCCTAAAGGCTTCATCACGTGATAAGATTGGAAACGTTATGGAAGAATCTGTAACAGGAAGAGATTTGGGAAAACCTGTGTTAGGAAGAGTTTCGGGTATCTTGATTTGAGGAAGAGATATGATTTCATGTTCGTGTTTGAGTCAAATACGGTTTAGGGCTCTAACATATAAAAGCATAGGTAAGCCAAGTGTTTTGACCGTGGCTTTGCGAGGCTTTTTGTGCGAGAGTTTTTAGAGATGTCGTGATGACGCTTTGTAGCCACAAATATGATATAGAAATAATAGATAAGATCTATTTCAAGAAAAGTTCATCGGTGGCGTATTTTCCTGAGCATTGCTTTTCTGTATTCTCTGCGGCGTGCTAACGCATCGTGATCCGGCGTGTTACGAGCACGATGTTGTCTTCAGCTTGTACTCATTTGAGCGATTGAAACGTTCGAGAGACGAAGTGTTTGAGCGGTCGAAACTTTTCAAGCGAAGGAGGATTTCAACTACAAGCAAAAGCGATCATAGCGAGCGGTTGAAATCTATAGTCATTAATTTAGATTGCTTTTCTTTTGATTTGAGATTTATTTTCAGGTATCAAAAAGCGGAGGTAATCATTCACCCATCTCTAATTGCACCATACGATCCTACAATTTTGCTAGCCTAAATGTTAAAAATGCCACAAATCTAACCACCTTTGGTCAGGCTGGAGGATGCGTGAATATTAACCCAAGGTGCATGATATTTTTTGAATGATAAGGCATGAGCTCTACCAATTTCATTAAAGGGAAAAGGGCAAGTTCAAGAGATTAACAGGGAAGAGAGAGGAAGAACATAACTAGAAGGAGCACCGCTACTTAAAGAAAGTCAAAAGACTCGCGGCTAGAGCGACAGAGGTAGAACTAGAAAGGAGAAACTACTTAAGGAAAGCTTGCTCCCAGAGCTGAAGGTCCGCTTTGTTATTGAAAGGCGAGCTGCTGCGAGTTCATTGCCACATTTTGAAATATCCTTCCATTTCTCTCCTTCCAAATGTTCCATGCTATGTAAATGACCCTTCCGTTGAATTTTCTTCTATCACCTTTCGGCGTTTGTAGGCTAGCTTGTTGCTGTTAGAGATTAATTAATTTTCTTAAAGACAAAGTTAAATTGTATTTGACTATATGATAACTATCAAAAGCTGCCGACATACATAACTATCTAAAGAAGAGATGCCGACATGCATGTGTGGATGCATAAGTACTTAATGAGCTATACCAGAGAACTTGCACCTGATGTTTCTAGGAGCCAGCTGACGTTCTGTACACAAGCAGCCGAAATGCATGCATGTAGACATGCCCACTAACTCCTAGAGACTACCACACTAGAAAAGAAGAGAAACCAGAATATTGTAGCTAGTCATGAGTTGTAAAATATCTAGCTATTGTAAAACCTTTGCTTGAGAATGATCAGTCAAGGGCCGGTTTGTATGGCTATAAATAGATATATAATCCTCCTATGTATGTTGAATAGCCTGAACTGTACTCAAGATGACATGCAAAACATAGTATAAAGAGTATGACTTAGCTTACTCTGTCCATTCACTTCTTCCTCTGTCTCTTTTTGCTTCCTTTGAGTATCCAATCTCCAACAGTTGCCACCGTTCCATTAAGTTGCTGAAATTTTGAGGTGTACATGTCTCATTGTGTTGCAGTTTGTCGAAGTGAACACTCACTCTGTCTTAATTGCGTAGGGGCACGGCAGGCATAGGTTCGACGCTGTTTCCAGGGCTTGGTTGCAGAGGCTACACAAGGGTTGGTGCGGCCATCCTCTCTTTGCTAAGGTGCATGATATTGATAGCCCAGGAAACTGCTACATTTTGACTAGAATAACCGCCAAAGATTCATAATGCTGCTGCAACCTGAGAAGACGTTTATATAATCTTAGGTTGCCACGTAGGGTACTTGCATCCATTTGTTCAAGTCCACTTGTGTTGAATCCATGGAAATTTGTATCGCTGAAATTTCACCAATGACCGACGGTTACCAGCCTTATCCATGAGTATCGGTAAAATTTTATAATAGTAAAAAAATTTGGATTCATTAAAATTAATCTAAAATTCAACAAAAAAAAAGAAAATCAATATTTCAAATCAATATTTTGCCCGAAAAATTCCAAAAATTCTGGTGACCAGCAGTTACCGGTCATATCACAAAATTTCGAACCGAAACATTTTTCCCTAATTGAATCTGGTTCATTTTTCGGCGCAGATTCGTAATTTGAGACTTATCCTTGGCCCTATTAAGAGGTTTGACCTTGATCATAGCTGGAGCTCCTCTGCATATATATAATGGACATTCGCTAGCTTCTTGACAATGAAAACAAAGCAGGCCTTTGTGAGCTAAGTGCGTCTGCTAGGCATCATTGTGTAGGTGTTATTTCGTGTGCTCATTTTTTTTAGGGGGTCTCGTGTGTTCATTCTTGATGCTCATGCATGATGCCATGATCTTCTTTTTTAACAGAAATGATGCCATGATCATACATTGGTTTTATTAGAAACACTGATGAATAGTGCTGCGTTCTTGTTAATTGTTCATGGCTTCATTCATGTTTTTATTCCTTTGGTTCTGAAGACAAACATTTCAGATCTTTGTTTTCTTACTGCAAATTATTATATTGTTTTCTTCGGTTCGGACCTTAGGTGGCGTGCCATGCATGCAGCTGTTAATCTGTTATGTGTTTGCGTGTGCTTTATTTGATAGGATTGCTGGATTTTTTCCCATCAGAAACAGGAAGAATATCAGATTATGGATATATAATTTCAGTTTCTTGTACCACCTATAGTAAATAGTTCTTTGTACTTAGGGTTTGATGTGTTAGTGCTTACTGCATGCTTCCCTACTTTGCATCATGTGAAAAGACATATCCTTTCGCACCTAGCCGGTCAATTCTTCAAGCAGCACTGACAAACGCCGCGAGCCATGTCTGACGGAGGCGAGAACCTGGACGCCGACATCGCCAGCCGAACGTCGTCGCACCGCCGCATCGACAGCGCCCAGCACGGCTACAAGGTCGGGTTCCCACCGAAGAAGAACCTCCTCGCGGAGTTCGCCGACGCGGTGAAGGAGACGTTCTTCGCCGACGACCCGCTGCGGCAGTACAAGGACCAGCCGAGGTTCAAGAAGGCCTGGCTCGGCCTGCAATACGTGTTCCCGGTGCTCGACTGGGGCAGGCACTACACCTTCGGCAATTTCAAGGGCGATCTCGTTGCCGGGCTCACCATTGCCAGCCTCTGCATACCTCAGGTTGGTGAGCTAATATTCTCTTGCACTGTTGCACAGTAAAGTCCATGCATGCGTGCAGAGATGCAAGTTACTTCATTATCAGCCCTGACGTGTGGACTACTGATATCTTAAAATAGGACATTGGTTATTCGAAGCTTGCTAACCTGCCACCAGAGGTTGGACTGTGTAAGTGCATATACACAAGCATCTCTTCATTCTTGTTGAGATCAGAAGTGCTACCGCAATCAGAATTTTGCTCCTTCAACTATACAACGATCGGGTGTGCTGATTTTTGCAGATAGTAGCTTCGTGCCGCCTTTGATATATGCCTTGATGGGCAGTTCCAGGGATATAGCCATCGGTCCAGTGGCCGTCGTGTCACTGTTGCTCGGTACTCTCCTCCAGGATGAGATTGATCCAAAGAAGAATCCGCTAGAGTACAGACGGCTAGCGTTCACCGCGACATTCTTTTGCGGGATCACTCAGGCATCGCTCGGATTCTTCAGGTGAGTGGTTCCTTGTGAATGTTAACCTGTCAGTTCTTATGATCTATTGGATCTCTGACTGAACTCTGTTGCAGGCTAGGGTTTGTCATAGAGTTCTTGTCTCATGCTGCCATCGTTGGATTCATGGCGGGTGCCGCCATCACCATTGCTCTTCAGCAGCTGAAAGGCTTCCTTGGCATCGCAAACTTCACCAAGAAGACCGACATCGTATCGGTCATGAAATCAATCTGGGGAAATGTTCACCATGGGGTAAGAATATTGTACCTTTATTCGGACTTTTTACTTCTCTCATGAAAACCGATATTTGAGAGAATTTACATGCTTGCGTTGTTGATTCAGTGGAACTTGCCGACGATATTGATAGGAGCATCCTTCTTGGCATTCCTTCTGGTTGCCAAGTACATTGTAAGATAGAATATTACATGTTCCAGAATTTTATCTTGGTTATCCTTTATCACTTGTGATTATTACACTGCTCCATTGGGATAATTCAGGGGAAGAAGAATAAGAAGCTCTTCTGGGTGTCTGCAATCGCACCGCTCATTTCAGTGATCATATCGACCTTCTTCGTCTACATCACTCGTGCAGACAAGCACGGCGTCGCAATTGTAAGTCATTCTGGACTACTTGCACCATTTGCCATTAGCGAAGACAAGAAATAGTGCAGTACTACAAAATTAGTTGAAGTTAACAATGATGGCTATCGCTGATTAACTGCAGGTCAAAAACATAAAGAAAGGCATCAATCCACCTTCGGCTAGTCTCATATACTTCACTGGCCCGTACTTACTGAAAGGATTCAAAATTGGAGTAGTAGCTGGGATGATAGGCCTAACGGTGACACAACCTTCATTACGTTGATTTTTTTAAAACCAGTAGTATGAAAAAGATTTCTAGCATATCTAGCAATGTGCTAAAACTGACGCAAACTTTATCAGGAAGCAATTGCAATTGGAAGAACATTTGCTGGCCTTAAGGACTACCAAATAGATGGGAACAAGGAAATGATGGCTCTGGGAACCATGAACGTTGTCGGTTCAATGACTTCTTGCTACATAGCCACAGGTAAATATTAATTCAGCTGAAAACAACTCTTACCCATACAGATATTACCAGTCTTGTGACCAAAATTGTTTGCTATAGGTTCTTTCTCGCGATCGGCAGTCAATTACATGGCTGGCTGCCAAACAGCAGTATCGAATGTTGTCATGTCAATTGTAGTACTTCTCACACTGGAGTTGATCACTCCATTGTTCAAGTACACGCCAAATGCCATCCTTTCTTCCATCATCATATCGGCAGTAATTGGGCTAATTGACTATGAATCAGCCTACCTTATCTGGAAGGTTGATAAGTTGGACTTTGTGGCATGCTTGGGAGCATTCTTTGGAGTCGTATTTGCATCGGTGGAGTACGGCCTGCTTATTGCGGTGCGGTTTCCAACCATTTCTTTCTTGTCACTTACAGTCGAACTCCTTGTATAGTAGATAAAGGGCTGATGATTGTTGAACTTGTTGTGGAACAGGTTGCAATATCACTTGCCAAAATTCTTCTCCAAGTAACACGGCCAAGAACAGCTTTACTTGGTAACCTTCCAAGAACAACTGTATATAACAACATTGAACAATACCCTGAAGCTACCAAGGTGCCAGGGGTGCTAATTGTTAGAGTGGACTCAGCTATCTACTTCTCGAACTCTAACTATGTCAAAGAGAGGTAAAACGCTTATGTTCAAAACTTAGATATTTATTTGAGTTACTGGTATGATATGTATTTTCATTGGTACAGCTTCTTTTGTCAAAATGAGATGAATCATGCCTTTGCAGTATACTTGAATGATTTGAGTTGATATATGTAAGTAGGGAAAATTCTCCTCCTTTTTGTAAAGGGGTGCAGTAGTTATCAAAGTCATCTTTAAGGATCAGCAACAAAGAGGTCATGGGGTCAAATCCTGGGAAAAAATTACACCCGCCATGTGTAGTAAGTGGGATTCGAACGGTGGCCGTTGGCCACACGACATGAGTGTCATATCAGTTAAACTAGGCACCGATTGGCCAGCTAATTGCTTCTCTATTGGGAAGAAAAAAATATTCTGGTATGTTGAGGCTGCTATCAGAATCTGAACCAGAAAGTGAACTCACCCTAAAAAGGCATAATATTACATTATAAGCTCTTCTAGAGTATGGCTACATGTGCACGCACCTTGTGTGATGAATATTCCAAGATTGCATTAGGTGCATTATTGCGTCATGTTCAATATTCTAATAGCAACATGTTGCAATCTCAAATTATCGTGAAGAAAACAATGCTTCACTTTTACAGTTTACCATCCAATTTTCAGAATACTGAGGTGGCTGAGAGACGAGGAACAACGACAACAGGAGCAGAAGCTACCCCGAATTGAGTATCTGATTGTTGAGTTATCTCGTAAGAACAAAGTGGATTTATTTTCTATACAAAATACTGCAGAAAATTTTCATCGAGTTACATCTATTGGTTGACAACACTGATCTAACTCCTCAACAGCGGTAACTGACATCGACACAAGTGGAATCCACGCCTTGGAGGAGTTGTTCAGAGCACTTGAAAAGCGCCAAATTCAGGTAAAACACCAAAACTAGTGTTAGAATTACACAACTAGGAGCACTGATACTGCTACTGCAAAACCCTTCACTAAGAACAAATCCTTGTCTGTCACTTACAGCTAATTCTTGCCAATCCCGGGCTGGCAGTTATCCAGAAGCTCCGCTCAGCGAAATTTACAGAACTCATTGGTGAAGACAAGATATTCCTGACAGTTGGCGACGCAGTGAAGAAATTTGCTTCAAAGGCGGTCGAGAATGTCTGAATAAGATGCACCAAGTCATGTCCAGGCCGAGCAAGGGCAAGTTTTAGCTATTCTTTTGCAAGCTCCATGTTTGCAGCTGTCATATTATAGATCAGAGCAGCATGAAAGTAAACAACGTAGTTTGCAAAATGGTAATGAATAACGTGTGCCGGAGGTTGGAGCGTATCAGGTTTGCAACATGTGGTTGGATAAAAGCAGATGGTGGCCTAGTTGGATTCGTGGTGTGTGTTGAAGCACTTGGGTGAAGGTTCGATGGATCAAAAGAGTGATGCTTGATGATTTAATGTATAGTCATCCATCATAGTAAAAAAAATGGTTTGGGTTTTCAGTTTTTTGCATCTGTTAGTACCCCCCCCCCCTCCCCTAGTACTTTCAGGCTATTTTAGGAACGCGCAAAAGCATACTGGCTTAGGCTGTGATTTTTTTTTTGCAACGGATTATGACTTTTGGTTATAATTTGTTAGTCTAATAAATAGTAATTATTAAAAGAACTTGAAACTAAAAACCAACTGAAAAGTCAAAAAGAATGAGACTTAGTTATTCTTACTCCTACTTACTTGCCCACGGCAATGAAGCATAGAGGTGCATAAGCTCACCCATTCGATTGGGAATAGCTGAGCTACCAATCGACGGTCGTCGCCGGTCCATCACTACGATTCCATTGATTGTCGCCAGTGGCAAAACCAGAAAGAAAATAGAGGCAAAGCATACTAGTGGTGAGAAACGTCAACGAAGTCGTACTCCTCAGAAACGTCGTAGTCTATATGTGAAAAACGGCCCAAACAAAATAAATTTAGATAAAATTAGAAAATTATAAAATATATACTGAGAGGTAGATTATAAATTTAGAAATTTGAATCACTTAATTCGGAGTTTGGATGGTGGAGAACATGTGAACGGACAGTTTGCCGGAGGAGAGAGTACAGAAAAAAAATAAATAAGAGAATATTCCCAAGTGATAAATGTATAATGACACCACACGCAAAGTATTCTCATTGCATTCAGATATAAGTAGTACAGCAGTGAGTAAGTACATGCAAAGTTAGCAAATGAAATGAGCTAAGAATGTGGATCTGCAGCTGCATGCCGAAAGACTTGGTACGTGAGCGAGATCCATGCGATTAGTCGTCTAACACCCCATGATCGCAGCAGTGGGAAACAACGCTGAGATCGTGCGAAACTCATGGAAAATCGCCGTCGGAAGACCCTTTGTGAAAATATTCGCAAATTGCGAACTCGTCGGGACATGCGAGAACTTGGGCGTGGCCAAGAGCAACCTTTTCACGCACAAAATGAATGTCAATTTCAATATGTTTCGTGCGCCGATGGAGCATCGGATTAGCGCCGATAAAGCTGCGAAATGTTGTCACAATAGACAATAGTAGCTCACTGAATCGACGCTGGAGCTCGCGAGGAGCCGCCGCAACCAAATCGCTTTACGCAATCGCATGTGCAACCGATCGTATTCCGCTTGGTGAGGAACGGATACAGAACTCGCCGCTTTGAGGACCATGAAACCAAATTGTCACCCAAGAAGATGCAATAACCCGATGTAGATCGACGAGTGTCCGCATCCGCCCAATCGGCGTCGAGTATCTTGTCAAATTATTGGTAGAAGAAGGTGTGATGTGGAGGCCAAGGTCGGCAGTACCTTGGATATAGCGAAGAATACGCTTGACGTGAGCAAGATGAGGCTCTCGAGGATCATGCATGAATAAACATGCTTGTTGGACGGAATAGGCAAGATCGGGACGGGTAATAGTGAGATATTGAAGGGCACCGTCAAGCTACGGTAGAGAGGGTTCGCCATGGATTGCCAAAGCCGAAAGCTTTGGGCCCGTGTCGATGGAGTTCGAACAGAATGGCGGTCCAACATGCCACCTTAGAGAGGATATCAAGAGCATATTGGCGTTGAGAGAGAAACAGACTGAGGGAGATCGGGTGACATGATGCCGAAAAATGGTGAAGAGGTCCCAAGTCGGTCATGGAAAACTTCGTTTTTGAGAGTGGTGATGATATGTCGGAGAAAAGTGGAGGAGGAAGTCTGAGAACAATGTCGCCCACGTATAGAAGGAGATAAGCGACATGACCACCCGAGTTATAGATGAAAAGAGAAGTGTCGGATCGAGAAGCGGTGAATCCGATTGATGAAGGAAAGAAGTAAAGCGGGTGAACCAAGCCCGGGGCTTGTTTAAGGTCGTAAAGAGATTTTTGGAGAAGGCGGGCGAAGTCGGATGAGAGGAGTCTTGAAACCCGTGGTTGCCGGGCAATAGATTTGTTTCTTGCAAATGGCCGTGAAGAAAAGCATTTTCACGTCCGGTTGATGAATGGGCCAGAGGAGGAGATCGCAAGACTAAGGACGACGCGAATGGTGCTTGATTTAACGACCGACCGAACGCGTCTCGTCGTAATCAATGCCGGTCGTTGTGAGTAGCCACGACAACCCAGCGCTTTGTACCTAGCGAGAGAACCGTCAGTGAAATTTGTGACGATACACCCATTTCCGGTGACAACATGCTTGCCGGCGGCCGTGGGACAAGACGCCAAGTTTCATTACGAACCAGTGCATCGAACTCCTCTCGCATGCCCCGAGACCGGTGAGGATCGAGCAAAGCAGTCTTGAAAGAAGAAGGTATAGGAGAGATGGACGCGGCGAGAAGGTTCAAGCGCTGAACGGGTATGCCGAAACCGGCTTTGGCGCGAGTGCGCATGGAGTGTTGATTGGTGGGGCGTGGAACAGGTAAGGCATTGGAAGGAATCGCGGGTGGCGGAGATGGTGAGCTGATCGCTGCGGACGGAGGAGTTGGAGCTGGAGTATGTACCGGGTTTGGTGGAGGCGAGGTTGGTTGGATCTGCGACACGATGGGGGTGGATAGAGGCAATGGAAGAGTGTCGGAGGTATAGTGGAGGTCGGGCTCGTGTACAGAGGGAGGTGAATGAGATAGACGTGGGAAGGGGAAGGTGTGCTCGTCGAACACGACATGCCGTGAGATGAGGACTCGACCGGAAGGGACATGAAGGCAACGATAGCCCTTGTGTTCGAGCGGATACCCGAGAAAGACACAGGGTAGAGAACGTGGAGCCAGTTTGTGGGGAGTGGTTGCCGACATATTTGGATAGCATAAACATCCGAAAATGCGAAGGTGTTCGTAGGAGGGTGGAGACTGATAGAGGAACTCGTAAGGTATTCTCATTGCATAATGACACCACACGCAAAGTATAATGACACCACACGCAAAGTATTCTCATTGCATTCAGATATAAGTAGTACAGCAGTGAGTAAGTACATGCAGGCGTTAGCAACAGAAATGAGCTAAGAATGTGGATCTGCAGTTGCATGCCGAAAGACTTGGTACGTGAGCGAGATCCATGCAGTTAGCTGTCTAACACCAAGAAATATTCCTTTCAGCTGAAAATTAAAAAAACTAAGCTGACAAGTAGGCCATTCATGTAAGTGACTAAGAGAGGGATGAGAATAAAGCAGAAGGGAAACATAGCAGGGGGTGGTGGCAACTTTGGGGGTGGTGTCGCTGGTGAGGGGCGGTGTAGGAGGCGGAGGTGAATGGCAAAATGGGTTGGAGGGGACCCGAGGAGGCGGTGGTGCGGGCGATAGTGCAAGACGACAACGTGGGTGGATGACGATGCTTGTGCTCCGATGACGTTAGGCGGATGGCGGCACGAGCATGGGCACGTGGAGTGTTCCGATGCAGACGGTGGGCTCAGGAGAGGCCTGAGAGGCGGGATGACAGTGGTCGGCGGTGAAAATGGAGGTGGCACCGGTGGTGGCCCTCCATGACGAGGCATTGATCGAATTGAGGCATCAAACAAGTAGAGGGGATGGTAGAGTTGGTTTGAGTGCGAGGAATTGGAAAATGACTCATCGGAGATAACAAATCGACGATAAGGAGCAAATTTGGCCAGTTTTGGGGAAGCTCAATTCCTGATGATTAGCAAAAAGAAAATCAAATTAACTTGGGGATGGATTGCTTGGATGCTAGAACATGAGATGACATGAACGGTTTCATCGAAAACTCACCTAAGAGGGAGGTTGCAGTGGTGGAGCACGACGGCGGCATAGTTGAACGCATGAGTGACAGGCAAGGAGTTAGGGTTTCTACCACTGGAGGGTAAGCTAGACCCTGATGAAAACCCCTAGTGGCTCCACCCCTGATTGTCGTTGCCGATCATGCCGCAACACTGTAGTCTGCATCAGGAGGAGCCGAGAAAGCAGCTGCCCGCGTACCACTGACCGTTCCACCGGCCGCACCCGCTTCCTACCGAGCCGTCGCTTTCCACCGCGCTCGTGTGACGCGAATGCATCGATTGGCACCCCTGGTGTGGCCGATGGGATCGTGCGGTAGGCGGTTAGGTCAGTGTCACGTTCCTGTGATCGGATCGAGTTCTCGTAGAGGAATTTGGGATGGAAAAGTAGAGAAAAAGGAAGAAGCTGGGAAAAGCAGGAACGACAGAGTAAAGATGGGGAATTAGGTTGTTTCATCTCTTTCTTGTCATGTTTGTTTCCCAGGCTTGGTTTATATCCAACCAGGTCTAGGTCAAATACAACCAGTGTATGCCTTTTTACTGTTCTCAGTCTGGCACAATGCCTTTACACTCTTCCTCTTTTAGTCGGCCCATTTGGCCCAAGATACTTCATCGCTAGTCTGTTCGATCACGTCTTCACGCCGTCCTTCAGGCTCCTGACAGTCCCTCCCCCTTTGCGACGGCATGACCCCAAGCCGGTGAAGCTGGAAAACGACGTTGCACTTCTTGCACTGGCTCCCAAGGCCTGTCCACTGGATCAGCTCCCTTGTGGAAGTTGCGCCCCCAAGCTGGTACATGCGGTGATGTAGCATAACTTCCGGCACCAAAGACAACTGTGAGCTATGATCCACAATACCAAGTTCAGTGGTTAGCTGGTCTGAGGAGGGAATATGCCCTTGAGTTGGGAGACATGAACCACTGGATGAATGTGATTGGAGGGTGGTAACTTCAATTTATAAGCAACAGCACTAACTCTCTGGATGATCTCATATGGCCCATAGAATATAAATGACAATTTCCTGTGATCGCGGGGATCAACCGAAGTCTGGAGATTTGGTTGTAACTTTAGATAAACCTTGTCCCCCACTACAAATTGACGTTATGTGCGGTTTGTGTCCGCATGATGTTTCATGCGTTGCTGTGCCCTGAGTAGATGCTGTTGGAAAAGGCAGTTGAGCAATTCCCTTTCTTTAAGTCAGGCTTCCAGATCAGGCACTGAGCAGACAGTGAGGTCAGGAATACAAAAGTGACAGGGAGGATGACCATACAATACTTCGAATGGGGTACGTCCCAGAACTGAATGGTAATTAGTGTTATACCAAAATTCAGCTAGTGGCAGCCACTGCGGCCATTTGCTTGGGCAGGAATGGATTGAACAATGGAAATACCCTTCCAAGCATTGATTGTGTCACTCTGATTACCCGTCCATTTGAGGATGATAAGCAGAACTCATGAGCGGCTGGGTATCGGTGAGTTTGAATAATTCTTGCTACACCGCACTCATGAAGATTCTATCACGATCTGAGATGATGGCTTCAAGCATGCCATGGGAAGTAGATCTAAGTAAAGTAAGCTCCTGCGATAAGCTCTTTAACTCCTTCTCTAACTTGCCATATCTATTCTTAGACTTAGTATAAAACTTTTCTAACTTGAAAAAAAGCATCATTAAGCTAGTCATACGAGGGACATATCTCATCGGACTCGCTGTAGAGATTGTCATCACTAATGCTGTTCTCGTCAGCCATAAAACACATACCGGTGAAGTCATCGTCGTTCTTGATGTCCTTCTGCGGATCATCCTCGCAGTCATCATCACTCCAGCCCTCCACGTCGCTAAAGTCGAAGTTATTGAAGGCGGTGAGGACGCGGTGGAAGAGCTTCTTAGCCTTGCAAGATTGCGGTACTTCTTGTCCTTGCCTTGATCACGAGCTGGCGCCTTCTTATTGTGGTTCTTGTTGATGTAGTCCTTACTCACACCGTTGTAGTCGTTCTTACCCTTCTCTAGATTGGGGTAGTTTGCTCGAATGTGGTTGGGGCCACCACACTTGAAGCAGATGACTGGATCTCCTTTTTTCTCTCTCTAACCCTCTTGTATGCATGAGAAAATTTCCTGGTTAAGAGGGCTAACTCACTCTCTAGGAACTGCTTAAATTGATCATCACTCATCTCACACAAAGCATCTAAAGAGAAACCTGAAGGACTATTAGAAGATGCTCCAGAAGCAGAAGTGTGGGATCAATGACCAAAGCCATCGACTGTTACTTCGTCTTGCGAGAGACGATGTCGATCTCATAAGTCTTAAGACATGAGTATAACACATCAAGAGTCAAGGTCAACAAATTAGTCATGTCCTTAAGGTGGTCACTTTCATCTCCCAATCCCTGAGGTCCAAGGCAGAAAGCATCTGGCAGGCATTGTCCGAGTCTAAGTATGTAAGACCAAGAGCACAAAGATTATTCAGAATCTTGTAAAATCTACCAAAGCACTCATCTAAGAACTCATCAGCAAGCATCGCAAACTTCTTATACTCTCGCTTATACTGGTCCTATCGAACAGTCTTGATTTAGGTGGTATCCTCATGGTATGCATTGAGGGTCACCCAAATATCATAACCTGATGAGATATGAGAAATGTGATCAAACTCATTTCTGGTAAGACCCTGAATGATGATGTTCCTTGCCGTAGCGCTTGCCTCAACATCTGGTGTATTCAACACCGCGATGTCCTCATTGGCAGGAATAACAAATCGAGTCTTAACCTTCTTCCAGATCACATAGCCTTGAGCCTAAATGTAACACTCCATCCTACTTTTCCAAAAGGGATAGTCGACCCCATCGAATATAGGAGGTTTAGTGGAATACTTATCTACTGCCATGACTCCTAAGACCGGTTAAGATCTATCGAAAAGAGCTAATCATTCTCTGATACCACTTGTAGGACCGGATAGGCAACAGAGGGGGTGAATCATGCCTTAAAATTTTTTCTCCAAATATTCACCAATATTTTACTCTGACAGCTAAAAAGCTATGAAGATTAGGATATGAAGTCTTCTTGAAAAACAGAGGAACACGGAGCTAAGCATAACCAGTTCAGAACACTACGTGGTCGGGTTAGGACCACTGGTCAGAAATCAACATGGTCGGTTACGACCATCAGATGAAAGCCAACGTAGTCGGAGTTCAACTATCGGACGAAAATCACCGTGGTCGGAGAACAACCGCCAGTCGGATACCAACATAGCTAGAAATCGGCTGTCAGACGAAGATCACCGTGGTCAGAGATTAACTACCAATCAGATACCAATGCAGTCAAAAATTGACTCTAGCAGTCGAATACTAGAGACCAGTCAAAAACCAATGTAGTTGATAACTGACATGGTCAAATTTTGATTTGAGTGGCCAGTGACCAGAGCGGTCGAAAACCAATGTATGGTTGAAATCAATGAGGTTGAAGGCCAATGAGTGGTCTAAAACCAACGTAGTTGAATCTGGTCGAAAACCAACATGATCAAAAATCAAAGTAGTCGAAACCAACGTGGTCGAATCTAGTCAAAATACAACTAGTGAGATCAAGAACCAGTGAGAGGTCAAAACCCCAACGTGGTCATAAGACAACGACTGGTCTAAAACAGACGTGGTCGAAAATATGACTAGTGAGGTCAATGACCAGTGAGCGGTCAAAAACCCCATGTGGCTGAGAAGATGTAGAGCGGTCGAAAGCCTGAATGTGGTTGAAAAAGATGTGGTGCGATCTGAGACCTAACCGTGGTCGAAACCAACATGATCAAAAATAGAGCAAAATAGAGGAGAGCGGTCTGAATTTTAGCATAGTTTCAAAACAAAAATTGATAGAACTTTTGATTTGTAGATCTGAATGATCTTCTCTAGGATATTGTGAACCTATTCCAACAAACGATCATAAAAATCATGGTCAAAGATGAGACTTTTTTTAGGTTGTTGGAAGGTTACATCAAAACCGAGTCAAAATCAAAATCTGTGAATATAACTAGCTCATGGGGGATGATGACCAAGATGAGTCTTGTCGATATTTCAATATCGATCTTACATATAATTTCTTTGGATTTGGGGAAACTCTTAGAAGATCCGGTGTATGCACATACAGAGTAGAGACACGAAAAACATTATCCAGGTTTGGGCCTTCTTCTAAGAGAATAATAACCCTACATCCTATGTGATTGCTAATTACTAGAAATAGGAATTACAACAAAGAATTATGTGAATGGCTTGTACTGTCTCCTCCTTCGATCTGAATGCCTCCCCTCTCCTTTATATAGCCAGTGAAGCAACAGTAGTTGTCCCACGCCAGAAGATGTCTCAACGCTTCGGATGATATCCGCCTGACGGAAGTTACTGTCAGAGAGATGTATAGGCTATTCTCCGTGTAACGGTTGTTGTTAGAGAGAGATCATGTGTGGTTATTGGATAAACACATGTTCTAACTGCCTTATCAGACAAACTGATGATGCAGTTGTTTGTCACAGACAAGTTAGTCGGAGATAGGTTGGTCGCAGAAAGGTCTGTGACCATAAGGTGGTCACAAGTCAACTTACGACTACGTGGTCATAAAAGGACTTACGACCAAGTAGTAGTCGCAGTAAGATTCACAACTACGTGATCGTAGAAGGACTTACGACCAAGGAGGTAGTCACAGTAAGACTTACGACTATTTGGTCATAGAAAGACTTACAACCAGGGAGTAGTCGTAGCAAGACTTATAACTATGTGGTTGTAGAAGGACTTACAACCAAGGAGGTAGTCGCAGTAAGACTTACGACTATTTGGTCGTAGAAGGACTTACGACTACGTGGTTGTAGAAGAACTTATGACCACATAAAGTAGTCGTCGTAAGACTTACGACTATCCTAAGGAACTTCTCCCCTACTAATAAGGTGTATATTCAAGGAATATAATGATGTAATAATTTGAGGATTATTCTATCCTCGTCATCTAGCCCCCCAACTTCAAGTGAAACTAACTTATTCAAGCAAGCGAGGTCATAGATAAAAATGTGGTCGAAAGCAAAATCCTTCTCGGCTCTTATCAACAGGAATTGGCTTGGTTGATTTGGTAATTTCGCTTGAGTTATGAAGATAGATAGACATTAGACAGTGGGAATGTAATCGATTTCCCTCGACCTGTCCATCAAATTGGTTCCCAAAGCAAATGTTTGGTTCTTGAGAGAAGTAATCGATGCATTGACTATAAAAACTTACCAGGGGTAACCATTGGTTTTTCACTTTCCCCATTTGCTCTGATTCGTTTGAACTCTTTGCTTCCAATCGATATCCATAACATCCCTCAATCTCACACAAATCCCTTCTAATCATATGCAAGAATGACAAAGTCTTCATCAACCTGGGCTGAATCAGAGATGGATCATGCCAAGATAAAGGCATTAGAGACTGCGGATCCCGCCATGGCGATTCATCAGATGGATCGAAGTCACCGGGCAATGCTAGCAAATCAGACAAATCAGAGAGATTTCGGTGCTCCAAGCGTACTGTGAGTGGCCTCTGTATCCCTGCTTGTCCCTTCTTGACAGCCATTCTTGAGTATTTTGGGGTTGAACTGGTGAACTTGGTTCCCAATTCAATCACATTGCTCAGCATCTTCGTATACCTATGTAAGGCATATTTGGGTATTCTAACGGATCTCGAGCTCTTCCGGTTTATTACGAGATGAGCCGACAAATGGGGATTGCTGGGAGTTGTGGATTGAAGCTCTATGATGGTAAGACAGAGCTTTAATCCCCATGTTTACCTGATCTTCATGGCTGGGATGGAAGAAGAGGTGGTTATACTGGGAGACTACCAGTGAAGACAGCATATCCTTCGTTAAGAAGGCCGCAGAGAGAAACAGTCTTTGGAACTTAGCCCCTAAAGACATCACAAGAATAGCCCCCTACATCTCAGCCATTAAGGAGCTGAGGGACAAGGGGCTTACGAGCTGGCATATGGTGAAGGACTTCATCACATGCCGTATTAGTCCTTTGAAGCGTTTAGCACATCCTATGTGGATGTACTTGGGAGTCTCAGATTCGACCCGAGACTACGAGACTGTTAAGTGATACTAGTACTCGTATTCATAACCAGGTTACATTTTCTGAGTACTCTTTATCGACTACCATGTTTATTTATTCAGACCTTGATTTGGAGAAAATCAATTCTCGAGTCAAGGCCATCTATGAGAAGGCTCCATCGCTTGAGGTGGAGGCTCCTCGTATTCTAGTGGATGTTTCTGCCGAAGAGAGGGAAGAATGCTTAAAGGTAATCGATCGAAAAATCGACTTTATCTTTAAGACTTCTTAGTCGTAGGGCATGACCAAGTGGTATCTTCCTCTTCTACAAAGCGTAGGTATGAATTTCTGTCAAGATGACTAAGGGGTCGAATTGCTGGTGGTCGGTGGAGAAGTGGAAAAAAATAAAGGCTCTCTGGCCAAAAGATGTCGATTGGTTAAGTCAGTCGATAAGAAAATGGGGAGCACATTTGCTACTGTCCTCCTTAAAATTCTTCCTCCGGCTGCCTCAGGAACTCCTATTCAACAATTTATTGTGGATATAGGTGCAGCAAGCGAAATAGGGGCAGCCATATTGAAGCAATCAACTCCTATGATCAAGGTACCTTTCTATTATAACATCAAAACTGACTCGATTGTCCTTTCCAAAGGCTTTATCGAGCGTCTTGAAAAAGTAAACTAGAAGAGTTTTGTGTCTTTTGTGAAGAAAACTGCCGCGTCGGCAGAACCTGTGAACGAGAAGGACATCATCCTAATGATCGAAATTGGTTTTGACCATCAGGAGGGACAAGAAAAGGAAAGAACAGTAACTCTTGTTGTAGACCTTCAACAAGACGTGGTCGAAGGGCCTCAATACTCTTGACCAGAGGTGGTCAAGAAGGTCCTCATTCTCCCGCAATCAGACGTGGTTGTGGAAAAGAAATCGAAGAAACCCTCGAAGAAACCACTCTCTGGGAGGGTTTCTTCCAAATTCGTGCTGAAAGTAAAGACTCAAAGGTATAAAAATGCAAGTATATATACTATATTTTATCTTTGTCTTTTCAACTACTAATTCATTTCTTGCGATTGTAGTTTGGCCTCTCCATCGTTTAAGGATGTCTCTATTGAGAAACCTCTTGCGGCTCTGCCCGCCATCGAAAGGATGGTGGAGAAAGTGTTCGAAGAAACGATCACCACAGCAACAAAAGATGCAGCCAAACTGTAAAGACTATGACCACTTAGCAAAAGAAGGCGCTGGAGAAGAAGAAAAAAAAAGAACAACCTAACCTCTTCTCCTCGTTTTTTAATCCTCCCTTTGTGGTACAATCTTCTTCTGGTCAAGCTCAGATCCGAGTTCCACACCCCCAAAGATCTTCCAAATAAGGAGTACATCTTCGATGACGAACGTCTTGAGAAGGTGTGGTGTAGCCGGGTTGAAGAGCTTGACCAACTCAGAGATTCTGGGCGGGTGCTCGGAAATTTTGCTTGTAAAAGTATGAATGCGAGTATTGACAACTTGAATATTCATACTTTGTCTCTTCTTATTTCTCACTGCCTTTGCTTATCCAGAGAACATTAGAACATATGCCAACCGTGGCTAAGTACCACAAACAGCTAACGCTCCTACGACAAGAGAACATCAAACTCTCCAAGAAAGCAATGGCATCGTAAGTCTCTTAACTTATGTAGTCATATTCTATCTTGACAACACAACTAGAATTTCAAGTCTAACTTTAACCTTTACAGGTCTTGGCTAGACGCAGAGTTCTTGGCTGCTGTGCTCGAGAACAAGAAGGCTAATCCATGGAGGCTAAAGGAAGAAAATGCTAATTTATCAATAAGCCTCATTAAAGCCAACTTTGTTGTCAAAGCCTTAGAAGAAAAAATAAATAGTAAGCCCTAAAGCTTAAGTTTGTTTATCTATGTATCTTTCTAACTTTTCTTTTATCTTTCTCTTTTTAACAGAAAGAGTGATTGAATTGAGTTAGCTGGTCACTGAGGTCAAAGAGAAAGCAAAAGTGATCGGAGAGCTTACTCATATTACCAAAGAAAAAGGAGAGAGGATAAAGCTGCTAGATACCTGGCTATTAGGTAAGAAAAACTTTACCTTCGACCAGTTTTTGAAACAAGTCATGTAGGATTTATGACTACATAGTCGTAGAAGGATCTATGACCAAGGAGTAGTCGTAGGACTTATGACCAAGGTGTAGTCACAATAAGACTTATGACTACATGGTCATAGAAGGAGTTATGACCAAGGAGTAGTCGTAGTAAGACTTACGACTACGTAGTCGTAAAATAACTTACGACCAAGGGGGTAGTTGCAATAAAACATACGACTACGTGGTCGTAGAAGGATTTACGACCATATAGAATAATGGTCGTAAGACTTACGACTATCCTAAAGGACTTCTCTCCTACTAATAAGAGGTATATTCAAGGAATATAATGATGTAATAATTTAATGAATATTCTATCCTCGTCAAGTCTAGTTGTATTCCCATATATCATAGCAAGTTAGAACACCAAAGAAATCGACTCAAAAACCCTCAGATCAAGAAATCACACTTTAAGAGCAAATCAAGAGCAAATCAATCAAATCAAGATGGATCCATGAAAATATGCAAAGATTGATGTATTGCTTACTTGAGAAGGTTGAATTTATAGCCACTCCATCTTGGAAGACAAAGAGCACACCAAGTGCTCCACTCTCAAACCATAACCCTAAACAAGAGAACACATGAGAGAGGGGTTGGATAGTTAACCTTACATGTCTCTATCCGTTACCCTTTTATAGGTGGACAGCCAGCCACCTACACCCCCTAAATGGATCCTATCCACTATTACATGGGGAAACCCGTTAACCCCACACACACACGAGTTTTACTCACTCAAGTTCGCTTATGCATGTTTTTCAAAGCGTGTAAGTGTGCATCCGATAAATCCTTAACTTTGATCCATCTTGAACAAACCAGCTCAATCTTGACCTAAACCGCTCTCTAACACATTGCCCATGCGTTGCGGTTTTGATCTAAGATGGTTTCTGGTATTTTGGTTAAAATACCAAAATACCCCTTATCGACACGGTCATCACCATCCTTTGCAAGCAATCGCCATGCTTGCTACATGTAGGTACACCACTAGCTTGCCACGCGCCGCTAAATCTCTCATGTCCCGGTTCCACCGAACCACGGCTCACTTGGCCCATGCAAACCACCTAACGTCATCCCGCAGTTCGAACTCGCCTTCAAAATTCCCGTTTTTCTCGTGCCATACTTAAGCTCACCGTTTCACCTGGCATCCTTGATCGTTCTGGGCCTCGACTCCTCCATGAACCTAGCTCCGATCACCGCCGTTGACTACAATTAACTCTAAGCGATCTTGCACATCTAAAGACAAAAAAATCGTTTCTAGGCACAAGTTCTTCACAACTTGACCTACATTAGCCAGACATATATCATGCAATCTTAATTCAATGACTTAGGTCAACCTAACTAAATTCATAACTCAAATCATAAAATCATCAAATTCTGCCCAAAACCAGTCTAGACAAAGTGCGATTTTTGCAAAACCAATTGATCACTTCACAAATATTGGAATGGTTCATCACAATATTAACTTGGACCATCTCACATTATCCTTCAATAAGTCAAAATATAAATTCTCAGAATCAAACTTAGAGAATAAAAACAAGATACAAACAACATTAAATACTCATCATCCTCTTAAGTTGTCCCATAAATGTTTTTTAGATAAAGGATATAAAATCCAGCCTCTATATCCACGTGGGATATATACAGCCAAAAGTTACACGAGCTCTTAGGCTCAAAGCCTCAAAACTGAGGGGCATACAACAACAGGAAAGATAGCTTAAGGACTATGAAAAAAACTGGAAAGGCTAAACTTCAGCACTTTTTCTCCGTCCTTGCTTTCAACCAAGTCTCTATCCTCATCCGACTGTGCCATCCAAACTTCAGTCTGCTTTGCGTGAAGATGGACCCCCGAGGCGATGTCTCCAAGGAGGCGACGAGAGTCGCCGACGCCCCCCGCCTCACCGAGGCAAGGTTTTCACCTGGAGATCAGTAAACATGAGAGCTATGGAGTGCCACGATACACCTCCAGGAAGGATAATGGCGCCCAAAGGCGTCATTGTTGTCGAGACCGGTAAGATTACCGGCAAGGCTTTCGCCAGCACCTCCACAACACCTCACGCACTACCCACACACAAAATAGACCGCCACCAACACTCGGGGTCTCGCGCGCTCAAGGCCATGGCATAGCCACCCTTGAACTCCCCGACGAGCCGCTTCCAGCAAAGTCCACCACTGTAGAAACCATTATGCAACGCCTATGCGCCACCACTGAGCAGATCCAGGGACATGAGCCACAGATAAGCCTACAACAATACAACGGAAGAGCCTGACATGCATCTTCCTGAACGCCTTACGGAGCCTGTACGGCACATGGATCACCACCGCCTTCTTGCTCCCGGCCACATCCATGCGAAGTTGATGAAGATGTCCTTGAGGACGCTATTGAGCTCCTGGTTGCCATTCTTCAGGACGAAGAACGCCTGTGCGACGGAGTCCACGAACTCCGAGGGCTCGAGGCCCTTGTCCTTCTGGATCTTCCTCCTCGCCGTGAACATGATGCCATCTTCCTTCCTTCCTTCGCCAGAGATGAGCGCGAAGGTGAATGGAGCAGTGACGGTGCCGGCGAGGCGGCTTCGCGCGTTCGCCCTGCACGACCAGATGCGCGCCCGCTGCCTCCCCGTCGACGAGCACACCCACCCGCCGCTCCTCAATCCCCCCGTGCTCCTCCGCCTCCCCCCAGCGCGCTCCACGCCCTCCTCCTTCGCGCGGACCTCGCCGGCTCGGGAGCCCGCCGCAGCACCGCCAAGCCGTGAAGCACCGAACCCTAGCAGATCCACGCCGAGGGACGCCAGATCTGGCCACCAGGCCGCCGGATCCGCCGCCGGCGAGGGAAGCTGCAGCCGAAGAGCTTGCGACCAAAGCACTGCTTCCCACCGAATAGATCTGGGGAAGGGAGAAAAGCCCCGCCGCTGCCCTCCTTGCGTCCATCGGCAACCGGTGACGCGCCCCGACGACGGCGAGAAAGAGGGATCCGGGCAGGGGTGAGGGATGGGGAAGGGGGGAGAAAGAACCGCACGGCTACATTCCTAAGCCGTCCCATAAATTTTTACCACTGTAATATCTGAACTTGCACGGCATATCGATGGACCTTCCAATGCACGTAATAAGGTCTCCAATGTTACGCATACGATGAGGCTGGCTAAAGTACGGGGAAAAGGCCGTTAAGCTAAGCTACAGCTAGCGGTTGGCGATATGCTGTCACTGACATTCTATCATCCTATGGCATACTGCATACATGTACCGCGCGCGCGCGGCTATTGGCCGCGATGGCAGGCGTCACATGGCGCTGTTTTGGAACCTGTCGCGTACTTTGTCAGAAGCTTTGTTTCGATCGACACCGGTCAATCAAGTACAAAAGACACGAAAAAGACGAAGAGAGCTAGGCCACTGGATTTTTGAGGATTCTATGCTCTAAAAAATAGTTTGATGATGGTAAAATATTTGTTCTAATTAAGACTGTAAATGCGGAAATGCCCCAGCATGGACTTGCTCAGATCAACTGTTATCAATGCTGCATATTACGCATCTTCCACTTCGAACTTTTGGTCTTTTTTCACTCTGTATCATAACCTATACAAAACCGGGGAAACGCCGCGCGGAGGAGGCGGCCACGTCGCCCCTGCGCGCGCTCGCGCCGGCGCGTGGCCGCCGAATTCCCGTACGGTCGGGGGGCTGTTTTGCAAAAAAGTCACTGGGTTTTCTCGAAATTACGTAAAGGTCCTCTGTTATCGCAAAAAGGTCCCTGAATTTTTCAAAAAAGACCCTGCGTATATTTAGTTTTCGTTGATAACAATCCGCAGTTTCCGAAATTACGTACAGGCCCTCGGTTCTTTCAAAACAACCCCTGATTTTTACGAAAAAACCCTCTGGTATCCTTTTATTGCGAAAAGCCTCTCGCTTTTTTTTGAAAAAACCCTACGCTTTCCTTTAGCTACGAATTTTCGCCTCTTTTACTTCGGTGCATACGGTGGCTGGCGCGGCGTGCCGCCGCGCCTATGAGGTTAGTTTCTTCTATATTCAAAGCTCAAACTGCTCCGTCTCGGCCTAATCGATGAAATCATGCATGCATGGTTTGGGCACACTACATTAAAGCTTCTACTTTTTTTACTTTTAGCTTCTCTAAAAATTAAAAAATCAAACGTCAAAATGGAACGATCTTTTAAAACGAATTCTTTAAACAACTTTCTGAACACAAAACCGTATTCATCATTCATATCGGTGTCTCCTTCATTCACTGTCATATCAAAAATTATAGATAAAAACTAAAAAAACTTGCTAAATAATGTGGCAGTTGAACTGGCGACTCACGTACTATCCGTGATCTATTTCAGTTTCTGACGACGAGCAGTACATTCTTAAAGTGACATGTCAGTTCTAGTAGGCCATGCATGTGATGCTGTCCCTGCTTGCCATGTAGCTAGTTATGATTTATTAATGCGCATAAGAACACGTTAAGGTTAACGGAAAGATGCGCGGATCTCTGCATATTCTTGGGAAAAAACATGTCAAGGTAAATAATATGCAGATGCCATATTAATGTTTTTCCTCTCCTGTATACTTGTATCGTCCACCACTTCTAATAAATATATGTAGTATTTTTTTTATTCAAATATGTACTGTCTAATAAGCGTACTAAACACCTTGCAGCTGATGCAGATATATATTTTTCCCATCTTGGAAACCTCGAAGTAAAATACCCAAGAAGTTACAAGGCAAAATGGAACAGAGGTAGTACTGCAAATAAGTCCGAAACTCACAAGCCATACAAATTAACGAAAGAACAGCAGGGCCATACGGGGATCATGCACGCATATAGATTACAGATGAAGCGAGGTATCGACATCTACGTCACCCCTATAGCCTGAGTTCTGCATTCTCGGCACTTCCCCGGCCCACGAGCTCGCCGGCGGCGGCGGCGAGGCTTGGGCTCCGTTGGCGCCGAGCCCGTGGTACGCCGGTCCGTGCAGAGGCCTCGACGGCCGGACCAAGTCCGGGTGCAAGAACCAGCTCGGCTGCTCGTTGCTGTTCGCCGCCTGTGTACCAAGGTTCAGAGCCGACACGGAGCCGGCACGGTCAGTATGATCAGTGGGTTGCACCCTCTTCAGCTCTCTCCCCTCTCTCATTTCCTTCACCCTCTGCAGGTTTCTGAATCTCTCCTGGAGGAGAGCTATGGAAGATGTGTGGATGACAGAAGGGGAGGCCTCCTTGCCTTGCCTTCTCATGAGAGAGATCAGCAATTAGCAAGTGGTAGCTACCTAGCTCGTTGCAAAGGCCTGGCTTAACTTACTTGTATGTAGCTGGGTCAGTATGCGATGTGAGGGGTTTGCATGTACGGTATGATCGATGGTGTTGTTTGGTTGGAGCTAGCAAGCTAACTGCAATGCACTGATCGCTAATTGAGGAGGGCTTGGAGGGAGCTAGATGGGCTATATATACGAGGGGGAGGGGGGTGTTAAGTTGTCCTCTTGCACTACTCACTCTTCACATTCATCGCATGTGTTTCTGTGCCAACTCGACTCCAATCCAGTGGATCGATCCAATCCAAGGCACTTAATTTGTTGGCATAGCTATTTGCAGTGGTGGAGAAGAGGAAAGGAATCAGGGCGAGGGGTGGAGAGTCCAAGGGGGAAAGGGGCTTGGGGGAGTAAGGGTGGAGAGGTAGTACAAACCAGCTGTGGAGGCTAGCGCTTGGCGTGATATTGTGGAGGGGAATATGGTCATATAGGATTTTGTGACGGTCTTTGTCCTGTAACCCTTGCCCTGGAAGGGAGTGGGGGCCTTGAGACCTTTTCTTTTTCAAGGGGTTGCTGGCTCTCCTTGTCCCTGCTCTCCTTGTTCCTCAATGTTTATCTTCGCCATGTTTGATGTCATGGGTTGGGACAGGAGCTCCCCAAGGCCATGGCGGTGAACCTTTCCGACTCCGGTTCTTTCTTTCTTTAATTAACCTTGGGCTCTACGCCTCTACCTAGCTTGGTGGGGTGTACATGTGTACGTGTGTAGGGGTTGAGGTCACTTTGATGTTTTCTGTTGTTTGCTTGCAGGGCTAAGTGTAGGGCGTGAAGGGTGAGTTAGTGCTTCAACCAATCAACCAGCCACATGAAGAGTTAAGGATAGGTATAAATATTACTCGCTAGCACCTCCTTGTGGATTCTGTTTTTTACCAGGTGCAGTTGGACTGTCGGAGCAAGCTTTTCAGGGATAGGTTTAAGTAACCTGGTTATTCTACCTATAGGGTTAATTTTTGAGCTTTTTTATGGTATCTAAAATAAATATAAGTCATCCATTCTTTTTTATCCATGGACCAAATTAGCTAGGATTTAGTTATACAACTACCGGCAGTACTAGCAGTAGAATACCGAGAGGGGTAAAATTGTAAAGAGAATGCGTGACGTACGAGTAATTTCTACAAGCATCGCAGCAGTGCGCATACGAGAGGCGGCGACAGCAGCACAGTGGAGTGGGTAAGAGGCAAGAACGGCAGTGACGGAAAGGATTAATAATGGATTTAGAGGAAAATTGTATAATACCCTCATAAAAATTAGATGTATAAAGAAAATCTATTATATCCTTACAAATCAATGATCAGATTTAATTTCTATTACCACTCTCTTACTACCAGTATAATGTACAAATTCCCTAATTTTTATATGAGGTCAAGCGTTCAAGAGTAGTAGGCCCAAATCATATGTTATGCCAAGAGGGAAAAAACAAGCAGTACAGGCTCCATCCATGCATGGTCACTACTGTAAGGAATAATTAAGGATCAAGAGCTAGCAAGCCTCATGATTTATATATGCTAGTAGTTTTTACAACTTTTGACAACTAGCAAGCTAGGTGTGTTCTCTGGCCGTGTGGGCGCGGGCGTACATGTGTATGCATGTGTGGATGTTTAGCTACTGTGCGCGTTTCCTTTCCGTAGCCAAGTGAGAGTTGTATCACAGTTTGATTTGCCAGAAAGGGACCGGTCGTGTCGCATCGCAACTTACTGATCCATCTCAATTATGTGGTTGCTGGTGGCTCCATCATCGATTACACGCCATATAATAATTTCACAAATACATATATATGATATGTCAAGGCACCAATCGATGCGTGAGTTCAAATTCGTGCAGGGCATCTTATGATGTCTGGATAATATATACTACACATGTATGCACGTTGTGTACTGTGTATAATATTGTTATTGTAGACATACCCGAGAGGGGGGGGGGGGATTTTGATAAGATAATCCTTGGATAAGTCAGTCCTTTCTTCGGCATAGTATATAATCGGTTTTACCTTAATTGCAACTCACGCTTTGCTCAAGCAAAACATACAAGGATGAAGCAAATTATCGAACAACAAGCTAGACTGCACATGTATATGGATTTTAAATTTTTATATACATATTCGATTCAGAAAACTGGGAATGCTTACTAGTTACACCTACTACTCCAACCTGTCACTTTTAGAACCTCTCGCACTAATTTAGGGTACATATTATGGATCAGTCAAGGGAGTAAACTGTAGTAGCAGCAGTGTACGGTGCACCAGTACCGATGGGCAATGGCCAGGCTCTGTCTGCTGAACCCACCCACCATGCAGGCATGCACCAGATCCTAGAGAGCCTCTCTTCCCTGGACGCGCCCTCGATCGATCGGCGTCCCCACCTGTCACCTCCCCAGCTCCCTCTCGACCCCGACCCCAAACCTCCGACTGTTAAGGGTTCCGAGTACCCCACAACAGACCCCCCCGGCCAGCCATTTGATCGTCCCATTTCCGCTGTCCCCTCCCATCCCTTTCCGTCCCCCAATCCCCTGCCATGTTGCTGATCGGCGTCAGTGTCACCTCGCAAACGTACGTGTTCCACTCGGAACCAAAGAAACAAGAGGAGTAACGAACTGAGATGCTTGAACGTTGTGCAATTGCCTGCTGCTTTGGTTATCCCTAGATTGGGCAGAGTCATATACCTTGCTGCGAAAACCATCCTCAAGGAAACACGAGACTGCGTACAGGCCAGAGCTACTACTACTACTACTTTCCGAGTAGATCCTAGCTATGTGCGTGCGCATATTGTTCCAAGGATGCTGACGAGCTATTCCCATCGAATAATGAGGACCGGACCGGACGGCCGGGCGGGTAGCGTCAAGTCACCTCCATGCATGCAGTGTGTCCCCCTCGCGCGGTGTCCGCTAGCGCGCGGGCGCCGGATTTCTTCCGGGGCGAGGACGGTACATGGGGAAGGGGTAATCATGCGGTCTGGCGAAACGACTCCGGCCGGCAGGCGGGTCTGCTTTGGACGGGAATGTCTTGACGGGCGCCCATTCGATCGCTCGCTCGCTCGCCGGCTCATGGCCGCGCGACTGCGCTGCCTGCTCGCGCGCCTCTGCTTTTGCGACATGTTGCCTAGCGCTTGGCGCCCAGTTGTTTTTGCATATACGCGCCGGGAGGAGGGTCCGGCACCGGCCGCGGCCTTGTGCGCACGGTGTGTAGCTCGGCCGGGGGCCGCGTGACGGTATGTCGCGCGCGCGATCGACATGGAATGAAGGCCGGCCGTGTTTTTTTCTGTTTCTACAATGGGATGGGTAAGAACGCGCGGTTTGCCGAGAGAAACTAGCGGTTACTGCTTTGTTGCTGTGTACTGGTGTCTGGTACTCCGGTATAGTGGCGTGGCGTCCTCGTTTAGTTCGAATTTGTGCACAAGCCTGTCAACTCAACAATCAACGGCATGGCATGACTAAGAACCCGCTTCTTTCGGCTTAAGTTTCTAACTTTGAGTTTATTTTTTACTATTTATAAATTTCATCCTTTTATGAATTTTTTTTTTATCTTTTTTTAGTTTTTTTGCCGGTTCTTTTTTACCGTATTCGTTTGCGTTGTCCGTGATGAGCTAACATATTTTTTATTTTTAAATTTTTTAAATTTAAGTACGTCAAATAAGCCATCTTCAACTACAGTGTAATTTCAACTGGTTACAGTGCAATTATAACCATAAGTCACAGCTTTTCAACCCAACCAATCACAGCCTAATATATGCTACGTTTCGTCGTGTTTTCTTCAACTTGTTGTACGGTAATTAAAGGCCGAGCGGATAAGAGGTTGCGAATTTATTAGGCCCATTATTTTTTTACCTTTAATTAGGGTCCATTGTTGCTTTAAAAGAAGGATGTATGGAGTGTACGAAGACCGTGCTGTTTGGGCCAAGGGAGAGAGAGAATTCCAAAACATTGAACCCAGCATGGGCCCTCGGCCGAGGAAAACCGAAAGAATCACCGGGGCGCGGGGCATCAGATTGGGCCGGCGTAATTCGCCTCCGCCGAACGGCTGTTCTTCTCGCCTCGCACGCTCACCTGCACCGCCGTTTACACACGTCCGGGCCGAGCGAATCGAGAATCTCTCGACTGCCGAACCGCGCAGCGCGGGGTCTAGTCGGCGGGCCCAGCAGCCGGCAACAACGCTGTTGCGAGCTCCGCGCGCCGCTCTGCCAGGAGCGGAGGCCCGCCTGGGCCGCGCGGGCACGCGAAGTGAGCCGTCCGCCCCAGGCTCTATCCCCAGTCTCACGCGTCGCCCGCCCGTGCGATGCGGTGCGGAACGTTGTCACTAGGCCACGCGGATAGTGCGGGCGTGCGCTACCTCCTCTCCTCCCGGACCGCGCGTATAATTGGGCTTCCGCTCCGCAGCGTTTCCAGCTTGACCGAACTTTTTCGCCGCGGTTCCAAAGAAGAAATCCTGCTGGCGTTCCGTGTTCACGCAAGTGGGTAAATAGGAACTCTTGTTCGTTTGATGTTCTTGTAACGCCCCCGATTCCAGGGGCGCGTACGGACACGGCATTCCGCAACTATTCACGCATGAACAGTTATGGAGTGTCGCGCAAGAGTATACCATTGCATGCTTACAACAAAAGTCCAGCATATATTTCACATACAGATTAACATCCATTTTCCGACAGCGGGGCGTGCAAGCCCAAAGTACTTACATTACAAAAACTCCAGGATCCGCTTGAGCGCGGCCAAGACCTAAAGCCACGAGAACTCGACGAAGAAGCAAACTTCGGGGCGTCCTTGACGGAGAAACCTTCATCTTTGTCTTGATCCTCTAAAGAGTGGATTAAGCAAGCCGTGAGCCAAACAACCGGCTCAGCAAGTCCCAAAGGGACCCTGACTTATTACATGCACGGGACATCAAAGGAAGGGAGTATACTTGGTTTATTAACTTTGAGTGGATGCAGTTTTATTTGCAAACATTTTTATAAAACCGACCCAAAACTACTCCTTAACATCTCAGGGGTTTTTCAACAAGAGTTCATTAACCAATTAATCAAGTTGAAATATGTACAAAACTACTTAAGCTTCGCGGCTGGAATCACCCAAGTGACACAGCTCCAATAACCGGGAGCACGGCGTATTCGAATACCATTTATTTGACTCTGCAGAGTTTGCTCAGCTTTACCCACACGATCCCTTAACCCTCATGACTGAGTTAAGGAAGCCAGGTCGTTTCACTGCTCAACTCTTTATATAGGCTCTACCCGGTAGAATTCACTCGGGTCTGGATCCCACACACACACACACACACACCCACACAAGAGAAAACAGTGTCCGCTTCGAGTGAACTCTACCGTTGTTAGGCACCCATAACGCGGCTCACCTAACCTCACTGCTAAACCTCCTGTAGAGTTTCAATCGAGTTGAGCAGCTACTAGACAAGTGTTGACAAGTCAACTCCTGTGGTTGAGCGACATCGTGACATTTGCTCGGCGTAAGGGTTTCATCCTTATATTTTCACATGGTCCGCAACCTCGCCAGCCCGCGACCCAAACTAAGGTAAGCGGTGGGCGTAGACCGTCCCGCGGTTTCCCACTCACCCTTACCCTTCTCCAAACCTAGGGTAAAAGATTGGCGAGGACCGTCTTGCGGTTTCCACTCCCCTTTACCCTACCTTGTGCACGCCAAGACTCTCCGCTCTAAGATACGGTGTCCCATACCACCCTACCTTAGAGTCGGGTTTTCCAAATTCTATTGGCTCCACACCACGACCTTATTAGTGTAAGACTTTTGCATGATAATAATATCCTACAATTTTCTAGATTAACAACTAATTATTTCTAGGGTTACAAAGGCATGGCTACAAGTTTAACATGGCATTTGACGGTGGTAGGTTTAACTACATCACATGTCATTCTAAACATTTTATTTTACTTTCGAACTAACATTTCGGAACTAGTTCAATGCAATTAACATATTAACATAGTTAAACATTATGGGATACAACATGATCAAAGGATTTGAGACTTGCTTAAATTTGGACGAACTCGCTAGCTTGAACGTAGAAGCACCGGGTCCTGAGTCTGCTCCTGGGCTTCCGGGATCTCCGACACTAACGCAAACAACTAAAATAAATTAAATCCAGCTTGAGACTAATCAAGCGAGGCAAAATAAACTAATTAAAAAGAAATAAAATGCATAAACACTCCAAATGGATTTTTAGAATTTTATTTGGGATGGGTCTGTGGAAAAGGAAGTCACCACTGGGTCTGGAATAATATTTGGAGCAAAGTGGTGAAATTTGGGAATTTTTGGGATTTTCTGTGATTTTCTAGGATTTATTTAGATTTTCTGGAATATTGGAAATTGAAAAATCCGGGGAAAAATCATATGCACAGCATCGGGCTGGTCTGGTCGCTACAGTGCGGCCCAGCCCAGGGATTTGAACGCGCGGCCCGCGGGGTTTCGTCTTGCGCGGAGAGAGATGGGCCGAGGAGGCGCTCGCTGCCAGCGCGCTTCGCTCGGATGGCGACGCGTGGCTCGGGCGAGGCGGCGCGGCGTCGCGGGGCGAACGGACGAGATGGAAGAGCGGGGAGGATCTGACGGTGGAGATAGAAGGCGGCAACGAACCGGTACGGGGATGATCCGACGGCAGAGGGGCGAGGACTTTATGAAGATCGAACGGTTGTGATACGAAGGGGTGGCCGAAGGGGTACGGGGGATCGGACGGGAGGAAAGGGCGGTGTTTAAGGGGATCGGAGGGCAGAGAAGAGACCACGTCGCCGGGGATGTCGTCTTCTTCCTCCTCTCGCCGCTACAGTGTTCCCGCGGCGAGGAGCCAGCGGCGGTGGCGGTCCGGGCGCTAGGAGGTTCGCCGGCGGTAGCAGAGGGCACCAGAGGGTGGAGCGGAGTACAGGGAACCCGTTTCGGGTAGTTAGCGTCAGCGGGGACCAAAGGGGAGAGAGGGAGGGAGAAGGGGGTAGTTCGGGTGCTTTGCGGTGGAGGGGGTCATCGGCGGCGAGATGGGCTAAACGGGGGTGGTTTCACCCTCTGGAGAGTGAGGGGATTACATTGGCGGTGGAGATGGGAGCTGAGGAGCTGCGGAGCGTGCTGGCCACGGGGAGGGTGCGGCGGCCGGAAGGGAGACTCGACGGCGGCGATCCACGGTGCTTCACCTGGCCAGAGGAGAATGGTAAAGTGAGTAGGGGTGGGTAAGGATGCTCTGGACGAAAGCTATTGAGAAATGGAGGGAGAGAGAAGGAGATCGACCTCGCGGTCGCCGCGCAGGAAGACGGCGCGCACTCGGCGATGGTATTTCAATTGGTTGCTTCGGGAGCTTCTTTGGGGTGCTAGAAAGTGGATGGGGGAGGTGGAGCAGCTCGGGAAACAGAAGAGCGTGCGGGAGAGAGGAGGGGGCTTTATACCCCGAGCGGAGGGAGGAGGAGGCTTCGGGGAGAAGGCACGGCTAGGGCTCCGGGGTCGACAGGAGGGACGGGCGCAGTCGTGGGCGTCTCCTCGCACAGTGGAAGGAGGGGCGGGGTGACGCACGTCTCCGCACAGGGCCGGTGAGGCGACGGGAGCAGGTAGCTGCGCAGGGGCGGCACGCCCGCGCGAGAGAGGGGCGCGTCGCTAAGCGGGCCGGGCGAGGCGGGTGACGTGGAGCGAGGTCGCCCACGACGCTGCCGGGCGGTCTGGCGCGAAGCGGTCCCGGCGGCGTGGAGACAACGCGCGCGCGGCGCGGGCGGGGCGGCGAGGCGCAGCGCGCGCGCGCTGCGCGCGCGGCGGCGGGGCGGGCGCGCGCTCTGCGGAAAGGAGCGGAGGCGCCGCGAGGAGGAGAAGCAGCAGGGAGCGGCGCTAACGGAGCTCGAGCGCGGCGCGCGAGCAGGGAAAGCGGAGGAGATGGCGCGCGGAGGCGCGGCGCGGCGCGCGGAGGAGAGGAAGCGAGAGAGGCGGGCGCCAAAGGAGGGAGAAAGCGGAATGGCCCAAAAAGGAAAGCGCATTCCGGCGGAACTTTTCCCGAAAAGGAAAGTTTTCAGAAATCACTCAAAAATGCACCAAAAATTGAGAAATTTTATTTCGAATTTTTCCAGGGCTTTTCAACCTACCCCCCTTAAAAGAATCTCGACCCCGAGATTAACTTGGTCCAGGGAGTAGGTTGGGAAAATCTCTCTGCAAATCTGACTCTCTTTCCCAAGTAAACTCATCCGCTGTGTGATTCCTCCATTGAATTCTGTAAAATCTGACCTTCCTGTTCCTGAGCTGCCTTTCTGAGGTTTCAAGTATTTGTAGTGGTTCTTCAGTATATGTGTAATCATCTTGCAATTCAATTCTGACAAAGGTACTTCATCTGTTGGATGTCGTAGACATTTTCGAAGCTGGGATACGTGGAACTCGTTGTGGATCTTGAATAAGTTGGGCGGGAGCTGTACTTGATAAGCTACTTCCCCAACTCTTCCAATTATTTGAAACGATCCCACATATCTTGGTGCTAATTTGCCTTTGACTTGAAATCTCTTGACTATCTTGAATGGGTGACTCTGATGTAGACGAAGTCTCCAATTTCGGAATTTGAGTCCTTTTTGCGGTTATCCGCATAGCTCTTCCGTCGGTCTTGTGCACTCTTGAGTCTATCTCTGATGATTCTGACATGTGCTTCGGTATCTTAAGCAATCTGGGGCTAATAAGTTGTCACTCTCCGGTTTCTGTCCAATTCAGTGGGGTCCTACATTTTCTGCCATAAAGTGCTTCAATTGGTGTCATTTTGATGCTAGCTTGGCAACTATTGTTATATGAGAGCTGAGTAAACGGGAGGCGAGTATTCTACGCTGCTCCATACACAATAGCACAAGCTCTTAGCATGTCTCCCAAGATCTGGTTGGTTCTCTCTGTCTGTCCATCTGTCGGAGGGTGGTACGCTGAGCTGAGGTTCAAAACCGTGCCCATAGCTTCATGTAGTTTCTCCCAGAATTTGGATGCAAACTGCACTCCTCTATCTGACATAATCTTCTTTGGGACTCTGTGTAGTGTCACGATTCTTGTCAAGTATAACTCAGCAAGCTTGTCTTTCCCATGGGTTTACTTGATTGGGAGGAAATGAGCCACCTTGGTCAATCTATTAACAATGACCCAGATAGCGTCATAACCTTCACGGGTCTTAGGGAGTCCAGTAATGAAGTTCATGCCAATGCTATCCCATTTCCATTCGGGTATTGGCAAAGGCTGCAACAATTCCGATGGTTTTTTGGTGGTCTATCTCGATCTGTTGACAGACATCACATTTAGCCACATAATAACTCTTCTTCATCTGGTTCCACCAATAACTCTTCTTCAAATCTTGTTACATCTTCGTGCCTCCTGGATGAATTGAGAATTGAGAGGAGTGGGCTTCAGCTAAGATCAATTCTCTCAACTCCTTCCTGTCGGGTATGCAATAGCGACCACGGAAGATAAGGATTCCATGTTCGTCTATAGCATACTCTGATGAATTTTCTCCTTGAACTTCCTTTTTCAGTTTTTGAATCTCTGCATCTTCATCTTGTGCTGCTTTAATCTGATCTGTCAGTAATGGTTGGAGTTCTAACGCTGCCATACTGCCTTGTTCAGTGATTACCAAATTCAGTCGTAGTATATTTCTTTGCAACTCTGGTGGGTACTCACAGCCGACCTTGCTTGGACGAGCCTTGCAGTAAGGGTATCGGTAACCACATTTGCTTTTGCCCGGGTGATATTGGAGATTCAATGTCATAGTCTTTATTCAACTCTAGCCATCTTCGTTGTCTCATATTCAACGCTGCCTGTGTGAATAGATACTTCAAACTCTGATGGTCTGGGAATATCTCACATCGATTCCCTAGCAGGTAGTGTCACCACATTTTGAGGGCGTGCACCACAGCTGCTAGTTCTAGATCGTGTGTGGGGTAATTCTCTTCATGTGACTTCAATTGTCTTGAGGCATAGGCAACATCTTTTTCATCTTGCATGAGCACACATCTCAAACCTTGTTTTGAAGCATCGCAGTAGATTTGGAACCCTTTCTCTTGCAGATCATCTAACTGTCTCTTGAGTTCTTCTAATACACTGGCTGACATTCTGTACTGATATTTGGCAATTGGTTTTGCGTCTGAAATCAACTCTGTGACAAGTTCTATTTGTCGGTCAAGGGTCTGTCTGGTAGTTCTTCTGGGAATACATCAGGGTATTCTTGTACTATGGACACTTGATCTGGTGTAACTACTAGCATGTTGATCATGCGCTTTCTTGTATCCTTCAATACTTCTCGTTTTTTTTACCACTTTCTGACCTTCAAGGGTTACCAATGATACTGTTTTGATCTCACAATCTACCTTGCCTTTGATCTGGGCTAGCCAGTTCATGCCCAAAATGGTATCTGACCTTTGCATATCTGGCTGCAGCAAATCTGCTTTAACCTCTTCTAGGTTGACTTTGACTCCTCTTCACTTGCACCTGTATATCATCCTTGCGTGTGTGGTGCAGGTTCCCACTTGGATGAATTATGTCGTACCAAAGTTGGATAGGATTGGGTCTGCTGGAATTAACTCTATTACAACATAACCATCACACTCATTTCGTTTTACACAAATGGTCTTCATACATCTTCGTAATTTTGCCACAAGCCTTAATTAAAGTAATTTACAGACATCCATTCAGTTCTAGCTTACAAAAGGATAACCAAAAGTATATCATCTCATTTCTTGTTCTGCATAGCTCATATTTTCTTGTCTATCTGCTGGTTTTGGACTTGGAGTTTAGCTGCCTCTGATGACAAACTCTTCCTGGGACACTGATGCCTGTAGTGTCCAGTCTCTCCACAATGAAAACATGCATCTGTTCTTCGTGGACAGCTGCTAGCAAGGTGCTTGCCACAGCAGGTGAGGTACTTGATGGCGAGTGGTGAGGGAGTGGCATACTGCTGAGATTGTCCAGACTGGGTCTTCGGCATCGTCACAAACTAACAGAAGGGTTGGGATCGAAATGAGGGTGATCCCGCAGTCTTGCTCCACTGGGCATTGTGTGAAAACTGAGACTTGTGCGCTACCTCACGCTTTCCGTCATCCTCCATTTTGGTCCTCTTTGTTTGCTCATTAGTTTCTTCTTCGGGTAAGGACTTCAGTGGACATTTGTCACGATAATGCCCATCCTGTTGGCAGTGAAAACAAGCTGTTGGTGATGGAGGCGGAGGCTTCTTTCGCTTCATGACTTTCACGTAACCTGGTCTTTCTTCTATCTGTAGAGCTCGATCAACCAGGCTCAATAGGCTTGAAAACTTCATGGCCTGAAGGCGTTGCCTCATATTGGGACGTAGACCTTTCATAAAGTACTCCATCCTTTTAGCTTCGGTGTTAGTTTCCTCTTGGGCAAATCGGGATAACTGATGAAATTGTTCTAGATATGCTGTGATGAAGTTCTCTCCTTGTTGAAGGTTAAGGAAATCCTGATATTTTTCAATGAAAACTTCAGGAGGAATGTGGGCTTTACGAAATCTCCTCACAAAGTCTTCCCATGTAATATCTTTCTCCTTAGGGTGCATCCACTGGATAGCATTCCACCAAGTAATTGCGGGCTCGAACAACTGATAGGTGGCAAAGAGAACCTTCTCCTTATTTGTACACTGGATAGTATTCATTCTTCTCTCAATATCTTGTAACCAGTCATCTGCATTCGGTGACTCTGTGGTTGAAGGGAATTTTGGGGGTTGAGTTTGTAGGAATGCTGTAAACTTCAATGCAGTTGCGCTTGACGCTGTCACTGACTCTTCGGGTGTCACTTTGACAATGAACTGCGGCAATGATTCTCCTTGCTGTTCTGGCATCTGGACTTGATCTGTGGCAGGTGCACCCTGCCCGTTGGTCTGACCACTCTACTGTGTTGGATCCATCTGCCAATTGGGAACTGGAGATCAGCTTTGCAGCGGCTTTTGGAGAACAAGAGTAGATAAGTAAGACTTTGAATTTCAAGGTAAGTATAGGGTGAATAAGGTAAGAACGAGAGCGAAAGGGGACAGGAGAAAGCTTTGAACTCAGGGGGATTACTGATAATTAAGCAAACAACATACAAGGATAAGGAACATAGATTTACTCTATGCAAGTGGCACACAAACCTCTTAGGGTTCATGATTACACCTGCTTTACATTACAAAAATACTGCTATTACTCAGGGTCAGTCTAGTCTAGCGAACGACGGCTACTCCTCCAGCTGCCGAGAAACGAAAATTTTGAATTTAGATAAGTAAAGCAGTAAACTTTTTGCAAAAAGTAAAACTTAAGCAGAAGTAAACTAAGATAGATAAGGTAGCAACAAGGGAGGGAAAAGACAGCAGTAATACTTATATTTTTCGTAAACCCTTTTTATGGATTTAAGTTAAGTTTTGCAATAAAATCGCTTCCTAGTTTGCCTTAGGTCTCAACCTACGGTCAAGAGCCTGCTCTGATACCACTTCTTGTAACGCCCCCGATTCCAGGGGCGCGTACGGACACGGCATTCCGCAACTATTCACGCATGAACAGTTATGGAGTGTCGCGCAAGAGTATACCATTGCATGCTTACAACAAAAGTCCAGCATATATTTCACATACAGATTAACATCCATTTTCCGACAGCGGGGCGTGCAAGCCCAAAGTACTTACATTACAAAAACTCCAGGATCCGCTTGAGCGCGGCCAAGACCTAAAGCCACGAGAACTCGACGAAGAAGCAAACTTCGGGGCGTCCTTGACGGAGAAACCTTCATCTTTGTCTTGATCCTCTAAAGAGTGGATTAAGCAAGCCGTGAGCCAAACAACCGGCTCAGCAAGTCCCAAAGGGACCCTGACTTATTACATGCACGGGACATCAAAGGAAGGGAGTATACTTGGTTCATTAACTTTGAGTGGATGCAGTTTTATTTGCAAACATTTTTATAAAACCGACCCAAAACTACTCCTTAACATCTCAGGGGTTTTTCAACAAGAGTTCATTAACCAATTAATCAAGTTGAAATATGTACAAAACTACTTAAGCTTCATACCGAATCACCAAGTGACACACCCAATAACCGGAGCACGGCGTATTCGAATACCATTTATTTGACTCTGCAGAGTTTGCTCAGCTTTACCCACACGATCCCTTAACCCTCATGACTGAGTTAAGGAAGCCAGGTCGTTTCACTGCTCAACTCTTTATATAGGCTCTACCCGGTAGAATTCACTCGGGTCTGGATCCCACACACACACACACACACCCACACAAGAGAAAACAGTGTCCGCTTCGAGTGAACTCTACCGTTGTTAGGCACCCATAACGCGGCTCACCTAACCTCACTGCTAAACCTCCTGTAGAGTTTCAATCGAGTTGAGCAGCTACTAGACAAGTGTTGACAAGTCAACTCCTGTGGTTGAGCGATTACTGTGACATTTGCTCAGCGTAAGGGTTTCAGTCCTTATATTTTCACATGGTCCGCAACCTCGCCAGGCCCGCGACCCAAACTAAGGTAAGCGGTGGGCGTAGACCGTCCCGCGGTTTCCCACTCACCCTTACCCTTCTCCAAACCTAGGGTAAAAGATTGGCGAGGACCGTCTTGCGGTTTCCACTCCCCTTTACCCTACCTTGTGCACGCCGGCACTCTCCGCTCTAAGATACGGTGTCCCATACCACCCTACCTTAGAGTCGGGTTTTCCAAATTCTATTGGCTCCACAGCCACGACCTTATTAGTGTAAGACTTTTGCATGATAATAATATCCTACAATTTTCTAGATTAACAACTAATTATTTCTAGGGTTACAAAGGCATGGCTACAAGTTTAACATGGCATTTGACGGTGGTAGGTTTAACTACATCACATGTCATTCTAAACATTTTATTTTACTTTCGAACTAACATTTCGGAACTAGTTCAATGCAATTAACATATTAACATAGTTAAACATTATGGGATACAACATGATCAAAGGATTTGAGACTTGCCGGCAATTTGGACGAACTCGGCTAGCTTGAACGTAGAAGCACCGGGGTCCTGAGTCTGCTCCTGGGCTTCCGGGATCTCCGACACTAACGCAAACAACTAAAATAAATTAAATCCAGCTTGAGACTAATCAAGCGAGGCAAAATAAACTAATTAAAAAGAAATAAAATGCATAAACACTCCAAATGGATTTTTAGAATTTTATTTGGGATGGGTCTGTGGAAAAGGAAGTCACCACTGGGTCTGGAATAATATTTGGAGCAAAGTGGTGAAATTTGGGAATTTTTGGGATTTTCTGTGATTTTCTAGGATTTATTTAGATTTTCTGGAATATTGGAAATTGAAAAATCCGGGGAAAAATCATATGCACAAGATCGGGCTGGTCCAGTCGCTACAAATGCGCCCACCAGTGGATTTGAACGCGCCCGCGGGTTTCGTGGCGCGCGGGAGAGGAGATGGGCCGAGGAGGCGCTCGTCACAGCGCGCGCCGCTTCGGCCGGATGGCCGACGCGTGGCTCGGGGCGGACGGCAGCGGGGCGTCGCGGGGCGAACGGACGAGATGGAAGAGCGGGGAGGATCTGACGGTGGAGATAGAAGGCGGCAACGAACCGGTACGGGGATGATCCGACGGCAGAGGGGCGAGGACTTTATGAAGATCGAACGGTTGTGATACGAAGGGGTGGCCGAAGGGGTACGGGGGATCGGACGGGAGGAAAGGGCGGTGTTTAAGGGGATCGGAGGGCAGAGAAGAGACCACGTCGCCGGGGAGGTCGTCTTCTTCCTCCTCTCGCCGCTACAGTGTTCCCGCGGCGAGGAGCCAGCGGCGGTGGCGGTCCGGGCGCTAGGAGGTTCGCCGGCGGTAGCAGAGGGCACCAGAGGGTGGAGCGGAGTACAGGGAACCCGTTTCGGGTAGTTAGCGTCAGCGGGGACCAAAGGGGAGAGAGGGAGGGAGAAGGGGGTAGTTCGGGTGCTTTGCGGTGGAGGGGGTCATCGGCGGCGAGATGGGCTAAACGGGGGTGGTTTCACCCTCTGGAGAGTGAGGGGATTACATTGGCGGTGGAGATGGGAGCTGAGGAGCTGCGGAGCGTGCTGGCCACGGGGAGGGTGCGGCGGCCGGAAGGGAGACTCGACGGCGGCGATCCACGGTGCTTCACCTGGCCAGAGGAGAATGGTAAAGTGAGTAGGGGTGGGTAAGGATGCTCTGGACGAAAGCTATTGAGAAATGGAGGGAGAGAGAAGGAGATCGACCTCGCGGGGTCGCCGGCGCAGGGGAAGACGGCGGCGGCACTCCGGGCGATGGTATTTCAATTGGTTGCTTCGGGAGCTTCTTTGGGGTGCTAGAAAGTGGATGGGGGAGGTGGAGCAGCTCGGGAAACAGAAGAGCGTGCGGGAGAGAGGAGGGGGCTTTATACCCCGAGCGGAGGGAGGAGGAGGCTTCGGGGAGAAGGCACGGCTAGGGCTCCGGGGTCGACAGGAGGGACGAAGCGCGATCGTGGCGTCTCTCGCACAAATGGAAGGAGGGGGGTGGGTGACGACGTCTCGCACAGGCCGGTGGCGACGGAGCGGTAGCTGCGCGGGGCGGGCGCGTCGCGCGAGAGAGGGCGCGCGTCGCAAGCGGGCCGGGCGAGGCGGTGACGTGGAGCGAGGTCGCCCACGACGCTGCCGGGCGGTCTGGCGCGAAGCGGTCCCGGCGGCGCGGAGACAACGCGCGCGCGCGCGGCGCGGGCGGGCGGCGAGGCGCAGCAGCGCGCGCGCGCGCGCGGCGGCGCGGCGGCGCGGCTCGCGGAAAGGAGCGAGAGGCGCCGCGAGGAGAAGCGGCAGGGGGAGCGGCGCCAACGGGAGCTCGAGCGCGGGGCGCGCGAGAGCAGGGAAAGCGGAGGGGAGATGGCGCCAGCGGGAGGCGCGGGCGCGGGGCGCGCGGGAGGAGAGGAAGCGGAGAGGGGGGGCGGGGCGCCAAAGGAGGGAGAAAGCGGAATGGCCCAAAAAGGAAAGCGCATTCCGGCGGAACTTTTCCCGAAAAGGAAAGTTTTCAGAAATCACTCAAAAATGCACCAAAAATTGAGAAATTTTATTTCGAATTTTTCCAGGGCTTTTCAGTTCTTCCCTGCAAAATGGGCAAGATCAGTAGTTGCCTATGGCGTGATATGATATGGTCGCTTGAGGCAGTAGTAAGCTGTAAAGAGCAACGGTTTGGTCGCATGAAGCAATGTTCAGTTATTCACTTGCGGTGTTCGGCTGCAACTGCATATGGAAATACTGGATTTAAGGGCAGCTTAGCTGTGGGCTTGCAATTGGTCTGTTCATGTCGTGCAGGTACCAGTCCCCCTTTTGGGCAGTCCCCCAAACCGCACGGCCATCCACTTGTTTTGCACACCCTCTGTACTGTTCCAATCGTTCTGCGGAAAGGATGCTCGTCTGCTCCCTTGTCAAGAGCTAGCGTTCTATGAAACTGATGCTCATCCGCTCTCGTCAAATTCAGCATGTTGGGCTCATGTTTTCATGGCAGCTGCTTTTATTGTCCAAATGCAAGTTGAACTATGTTTCATTCCCCCATTAATGTTTGTCTGATGAGCAACTATTACTGGCCAGTATTCTGCTATGTTTCATTCCCCCATTAATGTTTGTCTGATGAGCAACTATTATTGGCCAGTATTCTGATAGGGTGCTGAAATAGCAGTTGCACCATCCTGTACTATTGTGTTCCGTTGCCGTTTGGTATTGTGCATTGGGCATCCATATCAGCCACGAACAAGATAGCACTGTGGTCCTTGCATGTCATCTGTATACGATATTTCGAACTAGCGGGTCTTTGGCATCATCTCCCATGTAATTGTTCAACGTTCCGTTTACTGAGGGCTGCAATTATTTTTTTAATTGCCCCAGCCGAGTCTTGAATTTAAAATCTCTTGACTTTGATATTATATTGAGTTATATGCACTAGCTAATTCGCCCAAAAACTTAAACTGATGAGAAAATACGAGCAATTCACTTATACTTCACCGTTGAGTACTCTAAATTTATCCCAATATGTACTGTGTTGGTAAGAGCTTTAATATGGTATGGCCGAGAACAACGAGCAGAGAGAGGGTGAATAGGAGCCTACACAAATACAATTCTTTTCAAAATCAAGACTCTTCAACAATGATTAAAAGCTATTTTAACAGGTGCCAAGTGCCGACTCGACACAATAGCTAAACTCCACATTAGCAGATAGAGACAATATACCTCTGAACTAAGTATTCAGAAGAAAAAAAACTCTGAACTAAATACTCGAGGACTAGGATGATGCTACATCTTCAAGTTCCAAAACACCAAGCAGAAAAACATAAGCAAATAATATTGCTTGATCGGAAAAACAAACAACAAATACCACCACCCTAATTGCCGTTCAAACCTCAAGTCTTCCGAGTCCTATGCGCGCTTAACCTGGCATCTGGATATTGGCGGAAGGTGCTTGAATCTGGACTTTGCGAAAGTTGACGTGAATTGCCATCTCATTATTGTCCCTGCCGACCCTGCTAGTTCTTGCCCCTTCCCTGTGAAAACGTCTGGGTTTGTTACTCCTTCGCAACTCGGGCAATCTCACACAACAGTGTAATAAGTAAACAAGTTACTGCACGACTAGCTACGTTACTGCCGTGCAAAGCACATGCTCATTGCTTGCCTACGTAGGGCACCGGCCAATCTTCCATTGGCGTTCCTATTTTGCCCGTGCCGGGAGGAGAGATGGGCTGATATTGCAAGTTGGGTATAAACCTCTTAGGAAAAACTACTGTTTTACTAGTGTACGACATATGTGAGGACGAAGCACACTACTGGCGTTTTCAAATATGAGAGATCGATCTTATCGTACCTACCTGGTTGTCACAAACATCAAGCAACCATGTCGAGAAATCAACATAGACTTCGACCTCGGCATGGTTGTGCTAGCTGTTGTGCTCAGCCATTGCTAGCTGTTGTGCTCAATGGCCGTGGGTAACGAACAGGATGTGCATGCGCGTCCTAGTTTGTTTGTGAAGATATGGAAATCGGAACTCGGGATCAGCTTGCCGACGCAATTTTCGCGTTTTCCTCCCTTCTGCCGTGTTCATCAGTTCGTTCGTTTGCTTTTTTCCCCCCGAACGAGCAAAAGGTTTTTGTGTGTCATCTATTGAAGATCAGTGGATTGATAATAGGAGCAGTCGGATCGATTCTCTGAATTCAAGATACTCGCACGAAGTTGTAAACCATAATAATAATAATAATAATAATAATAATAATAATAATAATAATAATAATAATAATAATAATAATAATAATAATAATAATAATAAGGGAGTGTCTAGGCATCGCTCGGATATTTTCTTTCTAATTATCATCTAAATTTGTGACCTTTGGATTAAAGATCAATAACCCTTTGTTTTTGAAGGGGTGAGATTTTTTTTAAGGGAGAGGGGATAACAAAACCCTAATAATAAAAGAAAAGGATATGTCTATTCCCACCGGTTCTCTGTCCATTGAACAATAATCAAAGCTTTACATCCAAAATTACAAGGCAGCAAGGGAATTAAAAAGGAGAGGTAGGGTTTAGCACACGCCACACGACACGACACAACAGGAGGTACTAGAAACGACAGTCTCCAAAACCCAGACCAAGCCTTGCACCAAACGTCGAAAGTCTGCTGCCGTTCGCCGGACTGCACCACCGCCAAGTGACTTAGCTTGCCGATTTTGCGTTGAGCGTTTGTGATTGACATCTCCAGTCTTCTTCTAACCGAGGTGGGGAAATCAATCACCGTACACCCCGGCCGTCTGGTTGCCACTCTGTTGCCCTCCCAGGGGAGGAAGCCTTAGGAGGGAGGGCCGCCTAAAGAGAACAAGGAGATCTAAGGCATCGCTAACCCAGCTTCAGACTGGCGAGTGAACCACTCCTGCCAATGCTCATCGAACACGAAGGCATCCACCCCATATGCAACCGTAGAACATCGACAATCACCATTCCATGGCCCTCTGCCATCCAACTGGTTCACCGACTGATGTTTCACAGTCGTGGTTGACAACGCCCACCTGCATTAGACCCAACGGTGGAGTTACGAATTTTTTGATGGGTGCGAATTTAAGATGTACTTCAACACTATATGGATATTGTTATTATATGTTGATTTTCTTAGAGGCAAATTTTCAAGTTTTAAATTCAAATTTTGCCAAACTACTGTTGAAAATCTCTCTAAAAATTATCATTTGGGATAAATAATCTTGTTATATGTAAACATATATTATCTATAGAAAGAAGCTCAAAGAAACTTAAATTAGCCACAAAAATGAGGATAGAGCTAAAGAGATGACAAAATAAAGAAATAGCTCAAGGAAACTTAAAAAGAAATATACATATCTTTTATGATTTACTACCTTAGAAGTTTGAGTATAGGAAATCTTAACAGACACTGGCATAGCATTTGCCTATTTTCCCTTGAATTTTGATATTGAATACTATTTTGCAGCAACTTCAAATGCGGTTTATAATTCAAGGGATGAGCAGAAGTTAGATTCATTGATGACAAGTAAATGATTTGAAACTAAATAATATGCATAAGTACCATTTTACTACATTACAAGTTTGAGTATATGAAAGTTAACATAAAAAACTTACATAGCAGCTGCTCCTGGGATGCTTCTGTGCATTTTCAGCTTGAGCAGAACGAGCCTCCGGGGAGCGCAGCGGCGGCAATGAGCTACGCCTACACGTGAGTTGTGTGCCCGAGCTCAAGCTCAGTTGCTAGTTAGGGCACACTTACACCATGGTAGAAACCTGAAGGAAGGATTTGGTTGATTGCCGATTAGGGAATTATTGTCTAGCCGATATATATCATGGATTGGTCTGAGGAAATGAGGATGACACTTGGGCTTATCTTAGGTTTGATTCTCTCCTGAGGTCTGTTGGGCCTAATAGGCTGTTGAGAGTATGTTAGTATGTGTAGTGTATACTTTGTGTATTAAGAAGGTCTATACCGATTTTTTTTTGCAAAATTTTTTGGGGGTGCAACTGCACCCCCATGCACTATTGTGGCTCTGCCACTGATTAGACCAACAGGAACCTGGCCGCTTAGGTGCCTATCAAACAACACCCTACGAGAAAAGAAGCCCCAAAGGAGGAAGGGCCATCGAAAGTGAATGAGGAGATCCGAGGAAAGAGGGGATCTAAGGTCTCACTAACTCGGCTTTTGGATGGGACAAAGTAACCAAGTGGAGAGGAGGCAGATGAAGCGAAGGAACCCAAGGGTCACTCGTCAGACCATGGCAGCAACATCCAACAGGGTGGGCAAGGAACAAGTGGCTGGATCAGTAAAAAAGAGAGAAGGGGAGAAGGAGGCTAGAAGAGAGCCACAAACTGCTGCCACTCGGCAAGGACCCAGAGCAAAGGGAGGCAAAGTCAACTACAAAACATTTAGACCTAACCAAAATGAGAGGGGCGATGGAGGAGTGGCAGGCGCAAGGGCCCTACAGGGCACAAAGGAGATTCGTGCTTTTGGCGGCGGCGCTGTCCATCGGCAACCGGTTGCCACACACCGGCAGAAGCAAGTTGAGAGGGGAGCCCCTCACCTCCAACCAGCACTAGAGATGCCGGTGTCGGGAACGATGGGAGGAGGAACCCAAGCCTCCACAAGCAGATTTAGACAAGAACCCTAGCCTCAAGTAGATCTAGACAAGAGAGAAGGGAGGAGGGCAGCCGACGAGGACTAGGGGAGGGAAGCAGTGGGATGAGGGAGGGAAGGGGTAGCATCAGCTTAGAGACAATGTTATTAGACTCGGACCGGCCATCGACCCGGCCGAGGTCTCGGGTCACTGACCCGGTGGTCGGACCGGTGGGTCATCGATTGGACCGCATGTTTTTAAATTAAATTTTTGTTTGTGTGTTTGTGTATCTCAAAAATAGGAAAAAAAGATCAACAATACAATAATAGAACTATAGAAGTATAGAACCATGACGTCCATCTTGTTCACCATCTTTTTCAAGAATATCATCCTAAGTGTGAAATAGAGTTTAGTAGCCGCTGGCCCACTGTAGGCTGCAGCATGTCACAATTCTTCAATCAATAATCATAAGGGGAACTGGCAGAAAATCTGCAAAGGAGGCATCACATATAGGTATGCTTCCGATTCTTAATGCAGGAGACATCAAAGCCCTTGAACTATTTCTTAATGCAGGAAATTATATTTCAAAAAGTCTCACATATAGGTATGCTTCGGATTTATGCCTTGGTTGTAGAAGTATTCTGATGGCATGCATCCCACTTAACTTTTGATATCAGTTTTGAACTTTTGATTTTTGTTTAGCTATTGTCATTTGTCAACTATATTCCTGAAATAATGATATGTTCCAGCCCTCAAGCCCAAGACAAAATTCTGAACTGGTTGTTTCTAGACAACCAGTTGTTTTGAAAAATAAATATTGTTGCTGTTTTCACCTCGTTATGCTAATATATGCAATTCATACCAAGCAAATAGCCACATACACAAAAGAAATATAACACAGATGGTTATCAGGAGTAACAGGAAGTCTGTATGTGGAGCACCAGAGTCAGGGAAGGGCGCAGCGGGAGGCCGTGCACAGTAGAAGAGGATGGCCGGTCACCGGTGAGAGTGGCTACTGGATCGCCGCCGACGACGGTGAGGGGTGGAAGTGTGGAAACCCTAGTAGCGGCGCCTGGGCTCAATCGACTCAACCCTCGATCAATTTGGACCTGGCGACGCTGGGCTCTGGACGAGTACAAACCCTAGTAGCTCCCAAAACCAAAAGACAACTTTTCCCATCCGTTTTCTCTTGGGAATTTATTAATTTGAGGGTACTTCTAACTTTTGGTCTCATCGATAAAACCCGGCCGAGTCAATCAAAAGCCGGTGGGTCAGCCAGGTCACTAAAAACCTGGCCAGGTCAACTGCATTGCCGATCCTGTGAACGTGCCCGGCCCGGCATAGCTTCTGGGTCCGAGTTTTTCCGATCCAACCGCCAAGCCGATCTGGGTGTGGTAACACTGCTTAGAGGGCCCCTCTGTCGTCCTTGAGAGGAAAAGCACATGTGGAAAATGCCTACCTTGCCCAGATATGAGAAGGAGCACAATAAATCTAGAAAAAGGAAAAGGAAAGGAGAGGACGAAGGGTGTCAAGACCGGATTTTCGAACTCAAACCCTCTGTGTATTACTGCACTAGTCCCAAATCAAAACTAGTGCATACAACCAAACAGTGATGATTACATAACTAATAACGCTTTATTATAATAAAAGGAGAGTACAGGTCTTATGGCCACTTTATTATAACTGAGGTCACAAGACCTCACAAACTAAGAAAACATAGTGGAAGCTAAAATAAAATTTGATGATGACTCATCAATACGCCACAGGCAATTGACTGGGAAAACACAATCCAGTACTCCGAAAAACCTTTCGTCGAATCCACACACGAAGTAGTTGTAGGCTCCTTCTTGATCTTCATAACCTTCTGAGAGTTGTTTTGAGTGTAGTATGTGAGTACATAAAGTACTCCGCAAGTCTTGGGGAAAAAGTGCAATAGATGCAAAGCTTAACAAATAAAGATAATATGGTTCTTTTGCACAAAGCAGCATTATGTTTCAAATACCATAATTAAATTCTCAAAAGCATAAATTTAACAAAATAGTTTCAATAACTGAAACTAAATAGATTTTTCAGTGAAGGTTCCAACCACCAACACTAGTAAATAAGGTCTAACCGCCAAGGTTTAAGACTACGGGTTCCATCCACCGCACTGGCTCCATCTGCCAGGAAACACTCTCGAGAGTTTCGTCCACTCCCGAATTCCCAAAACTTTTATTTTGAAACCAAAACCAAAGGTCTACCATGTGAAAGCACACATCACCCGCCCTTGACCATGGGCACAGCTATTCGAATAGTTTTACACTCTGCAGAGGTTGTACAACTTTACTCACAAGAGATAAGTCATCTTAATAGCCAACATGCATCCTTAGGCATAAGACCTAGATAATTTATTACAAAGCCTTTACCTCACTCCGATCTAGCTAGACACTATCCGCTGAGGTTTTACCGTTGAAGGGTTAAATCCACCACAATCAGAAACCGCATCTTGCGCCGTATGAGTACAATAAATCCTTGTGCCTCACTATGAGTAAACCAGTAAATCCTTGGCACCCACTTATCATTGGTGATATCTAAACTAGACCTTTGTGAGTTAGTCGGCTAAGTTGCACCCCATATAGACTTGTGGTTGTACGATAGTGCTCAGTTTGGACAATCACAAGCGTCGGTCCTTAATTGACTAGGGTGACACATTCATAATATAAGTTCTCATGCTACATCTGCATCAGCCAGATCTTACCATCTGCCCTAGTTTAAAACCAATTTTCATTATTTTATTTTATTTTATAAACTAATGACAGCACCTATTGCTAAACACTTGATAAAAGCAATTGTTTAGAGATTCGATAACTTTATTCCCACCCATAGGGTTATAGTGACCAATAAGGTTGTCTAAGCAATTACTACCACTCAAAAATTAACAAATATCATAATAATCTCAATACTGAGACAAGAAAATCCTAGGATAACAAAGGTACATGGTTGTCAACTTCAAATGAGGATACAAATTTGGATTAGCTAATAACCTTAAGACATAAATTAACATTTTATGTAACATAGCAATGCAATTAAATTTAAAATAATAAAATGATTTTTGAAAACATAGGTACAAGAAAAGGAGACTTGCCTTCCTACACGTTGTCTGGACCTTCCTGCTACAAATTGGAAAACTCTTTGGCGACGTCGGGTTTTACACGCCAAAATAAGAAACCCAAATAAATAAATAAATAAACACAAACAAAGTCACAAAATACAAAATATATATACACTGAAAGGAGGTTTATGATTTTAGATGAATTTAGAAATTTGACTGGGTTCAAACAGAGCTAGGATGAAGAAATACAGTCTTTTGGAAGTGTTTGCCATAGTCGGAGGGGTTGGATCTTCAGAGAGTGGTCGGAACTACCGAGTGGTCGAAAGACCATGGTAGCGGTAGATAGTCGAAGGTTAAATGTGGTCGAACAACTCTGCGTGGTCTCAGCCACCGAGTGGTCGAGAAAACTTACTAGCTGATCGAAAGCAACTGTAGTCAAAAATTACTACGGTTGAACTGATCAGAGGGTCTGGAGAGGTTGGAGAGATCGAATGGTTCGGAGTAGTCGAAGGAATGGGACGGTGCGGAGTGGTTTAAGGAATCGATCGGCTTGGAGCGAACGAAGGGATCGATCGGCTCAGGTGGTCGAACAGTTGTGATCGGATGGCTGGATGTGGTCAAAAATTTAGACGTGGTCGGTGATCAAAGTGTCCGTGAGTAGTCGATGGTCGATACGTGGTCGGAAGGAGTGGTCACAAAGTTTGAAGTGGTCAAAAAGTATATGTGGTCGAAAGGTTCGGAGAGGTCGGAACCATTGCAAGTGGAATATTACAGGAACTGGTCCAAGAAGACTGGAACTAGTTGAAGACTTCAAAGTGATCAAATCTTGGTGATCAAAACCTAGTGATCGGAGGTTGAGAGTGGTCGAAGGCTTCATGCGGTCGAAACCTATGAGAATTGTCGAAACACTGAGAGTGGTCATAACCGATGAGGTTGTCGTGACCGACCATGGCGATCGCAACATCAAGAGTTGCCGAGAGGCCTGGAGTGGTCGAAAATGAGGGTGGTCGAAAACGGCCATGATCATGAGCAACCATGGTCGAAAGTGGTTGCGGTTGAAAGTGACTACGGTTGTGAGTGACCATGGTCAAAAGTGGTCATGGTCAAAAGCGACTGTGGCCGAATGGTCTGAGTGGTTGGGTGGTTTAGCGATAGGAGCTCAGAAGCGATCGGGAGCGATCAGAGTGATTGAGATTGATGGGGTTGCCGTGGTCGAACGTGGAGCAATTGCTTTCAACAGGCAAGGGAGTTTACTAGAGAAGGCTGGAGAGTGGTCAACGACAATGGAAATCAGCGGCGGCAGAGTGCTTCGGTAAGGGAAGGGCTCCAATGGCGGATTTGCTCGACGACGAGGCGAAAGGCGGCGATGACGAAGTGCTCCGGTGGGGAAAGGCTCCGATAGCGGTCTTGGATGGTGAAGCGGTCGGCGAGGTCATTCTCGAAATCGGTTTGTGTCGTTGGTGGACTCGACGACTTCTTTGGAGGAGGGGAGACTTTAGCTAGATGAGAGGAAAGGCCACACGATCACGGTGCTCCGATCTATAGCTTCGGCAAAGAAAAAGAAACCGACAGGATTTATGGCACCGTACAAGCACCGACAGGAAAGAAAGATTGATGAATTGATTGTTAGCACTAATTGAGCGGTTTCCAAGTGAAGGTGCGGAGGGAAGAAGTTTTTCTCGGTTGGGGATTTGAGCTTAGGTCCGACGCAAGATAGAAGAAGATGAACAATGATCAAGCCAAAGAATAAAAGGAAGGAAGGTGGAAAGAAAATCCAACAATGAAGAAGGCCAATTGATGGTTGGTTTGGTTGGAACTCTGATGTTAAGCGTGCTTGGCTTATGGCAATTTTAGGATGGGTGACCCTCTGGGAAAAAATTTTATTTATTTGGACTTTGGATAGAAATAGGGTTTTTGATATTTTCTTCCAGTATTACACAATAATCCAAATAAAATCCAAACACTTTTAAAATAATTAATTTGAAATTAATTTTTAAAGAAAGCAAAATTTTAGGATGTTACAAAGGGATGGAGGGAAAGAGAAAGTGGGGAAGTTGACGCACCGAAGGGGACCCTACCACCGCCACTGCCGGCGGTGGCAAGGAGAGGAGCTCCTCTCGTGAGGCTGGAGAGTCACTACTCGGGAGCCTACCTAAGCCCTGCTTTTAGGGTCTGTTCACATTAGTTTTTGCTTCTGATTTTTATTTGAAGAAGTTAAAAGCTAACATGAGCATTCAGCTTCCTAAAGTGACTTTATCACTCCTCTCACTCTCGTTTCACCCCAGGGATAAGGTGGGGTCACAGGCGCATTATGCACTCCACTCCTCTCGTACACGTCGCATATACGTATCTCTCTCTCTCACTTTCTCCACCGTTTGACCCCTCCTTCTAAAAGCCACTTCTTTTGGGCAATACAATTTATTTTCAACTAAAAACCATCACCCGTAGTCAAAAGTCATCAACCATGGGCCAATTCATATTGGATTCTGCTTATTGAAGCCATAAGTCAATATGAACACCTGACTTTTTGAAACGGCTTCCCTACTCATCTTGCTCCTATTTCGCTCTGAAAATAAGACAGGGGGTTACAGACACATCACGCATCCCACTCATCTCGCTCCTATCTTCCGCATACATCTCTCATTTACTTTTACCACCGCTCACATCTTTCTTCTAAAAACCACTTATTTCAACAACTATTATTTATGTTTAAACAAAAAAATATTAGCTAAAGAAAAAAATCATCGGCTACCGCCAATATAGGGGCATCCACAATGTTTAGAGGCTGCATAGCCTCTAAGCTAGGATCCGTAGATAGCCTCTAAGTTTAGTATAATTTTGTACAATGTATAAAACTTACTACTACTTCTAAGATCGGACTCATAACTACAATAAAAATTTCCCTTTTCTATAAGCCTCTCTCATGGTAGGTGGGCCTTGCAAAATTATTTTTACTTCGAGGCAGCCTCTAGAGCTAGAGATGATGCCAAACATTTTTGTTTGGAGACAACCTCATGTAGTGTATGACCTCTAAATTTCTTCTCTTTTTAGAGGCAGGTTTTTTAACCACTGTGAATGCTCTCTAAACGGGTGCGGCTCTGGTGCTGTGCCCCCTGCACTTAGCGCGTGCAGGGGTGCCCCAGGAGCCGCCACGTGTCCCAAAAAATTCAAAAAACTTCCGAAAAATTCTAAAAAAATACTTAAAATCCGAAAAATTGTAAAAAGTACTTTTTTTAGTATAAAAAGTATTTTTTGTAAGTACTTAAAATTGTTTTTTGATTTATACTTTTATTAAAAAAGTATTTTTAAGTACTTAAAAATACTTTTCAATAAAAATATTTTTACAAAAAGTACTTTTTACCATTTTTTGGATTTTTAAGTATTTTTTAGAATTTTTTGAAAGTTTTTTGCATTTTTGGGACACGTGGCGGCTCCTAGGGGCACCCCTGCACGCGCTAAGGCCAGTCTCAATGCAACGTTTTGTATCACTGTTTCCAATACTAATAGTCTTGGAAACTGGAACATGAAACAACCTCTCAATGGATAGTTTTGTTTCACTGTTTCATAGGCTTGTTGCAGCATTTAATTCTTGTGGTGTGCAGTGATCAAATACACTAGATGAACTTTGTAGCCGTTTGTATGTGTTCTCAATGGATTAAACGTTATTGTTGTAGGGGTGGCCCAACCCCCGTGACTGGGCCGTGCAACTAGTCTAACATGTAATAGGCCCAATAGTGTAGAGGAATATAACAGTGTAAATATACCAGTGTACCCCCATCCTTTGTAAATACTAAGGGGTAGAATGGGGATTTCCCATTCTACCCCACTCACATATATATAAGCCCCCAGGAGGGGCAAAGGGGGACACATCTCCCTCATTCTCACCACCTCTCCACAGATCTGGCTCTCCTCTTCCTCTCCTACTAGTCCCCTCCTTCTCTGTTTAGCCCGTAGCTACGACAGTTATCATGTACCGTTGCATGCTAGGGATGAACTAAGTTATATTTTAATTATAATATTGATATGGCCAAATAAACATGGTCAACTATATATAATATTTTAATTAATTACAATACTCATGGATGCACTCGCCTAAATTGAAATGATTACACATACATAAAAATGATTACATATAGTCTATCTCAAATTCAGATATATTTCGACTACGTCCAAACTTATTCCAAATATGTTCCACCAAATCCTTCTTAAGTCGAAAATGAGTCGATCGATCTCGAATATCACTATCTTTTTCTAAAACTCTGTCAAACGTAACATACTGTTCAGGAGTGAATTCTGGTTCTTCAATAATCGCTGTACTGGGTGCCACATTCAGATCTAGATTATCTTCAATGTCCTCTTTCTTTTCATCTTCAACTATCATATTGTGAAGTATGATACAAGCTAGCACAACGTCATAGAGTTGATCTCGGTCATATAGATGAGCTGGTCGTTTTAAAATGCAAAAACGACGGCACAATACACCAAAGGCTCGTTCGATATCCTTTCTTGCCCCTTCTTGCTCCTGTGCACATAACTTGTCATTATCAGTGATGGGCATATGTATTGACTTCACGAATACAGCCCATTCTGGGTATATTCCATCAGCAAGATAGTACCCTATGTTGTGTTGATTCCCATTGACCATGTATTGGACTCTAGGAGCTTGTCCTTTTAGCTCTTTAATAAATAGAGTAGATTGGTTCAAAACATTAATATCATTGTTAGAACCCGCGGCTCCAAAGAACGCATGCCAAATCCAAAGATCATGTGATGCCACAGCCTCAAGAATCATCGTCGGCACCTTCTAATCACCACGAGTGAACTGACCCTTCCATGTAGTTGGGCATCTTTCCCATTGCCAATGCATGCAGTCAATGCTACCGAACATACCAGGAAAACCTCATTTCTCACCAAGTTTAAGTAGACGCTCAGTATCCTCCATAGTGGGCGCCTCGATACTGCTTCACCAAATACACTCTAACACCTTTGACAAAATTCTTCATTGCCTCCATTGCGTGAGTTTCTCCGATCTTCAAGTATTCATCTAGTTCATCCGCAGCCACGCAAGAGCCAATTGGCGAATAGCCGCAGACACACTTCAGAGTGGAGTGAGCCCTTGCCGATTAACGGCATCCACCCTTGGAGTAAAATAATCAGACCATTAGCCTAAGGCCTCGACGATGCGGAGGAAAAGTGGCCTAGACATACGAAATCTTCGGCGAAAAATATTGGAAGGATAGAGAGGATTTTCCGAGAAATAATCATTTACTAGTTTTTTTATTAGACTCCTCTCGTGGCCTCTTGATGTATTTCCTCGGATTGAATCGATGATCAGACACCTCTTTCTGAAGACCTTCGATGCTAGATCAGATAACCACCGTGGCTTCACCGACACATCATCTAGGATCTCATCTCAAGAATGAACTCGTCTAACGAGTACAGAGGATTTTGACTGTCATCAGTTGACGAAGGATTGCCATGTTCCTCAGACATCTTTGTGGATGGGTAAAAGAGTGAAGAAAAAGAGTGAGGAAAAGAGTCGATGCATAAGAAAAAGAAATATACAAAGTTTATTAGAAAGTTACCTCAAAGCTTTCACACAACAATACAGAACGAGATGGCAAAAGAATGAGGAAGAAAGAAGGCCTTCGTGTGTGAGGAAAAGAGAAGGCCTTGATGTGCATATATACAGGTACATATGCAACACTTAATATAAATGTGAAACTGCCATACGTGCACTAGGAAGCAGTTTCACATTAGAAAGTGCAGCACTCACATTCAGGATTCACATTCAGCACTCACATTAGAAAGTGCAGCACTCACATTAGAAACTGCAGCACTCACATTCAGACATGATAAATGTAGTAGTTTCATATTCATATTCAGATCAATAAACTGCAGCATTCACATTCAGGATTAAGATAGATAGTGCATTCATATGGTTGTTTTCACCCATGGCAAAAGAAGACAGATAACTAAGATAGATATATCACCCACGGCAAAAGAAGACAGATAACTAAGATAGATAGACAAGTGCACCCTGCAGAAACGAAAATAGTTGAGGATAAGCATTCAACTATCACTGGACATAAATTCTCATTGTATTAGTTCAAAGCAGAACGAAAATAGTTGAGGATCGAGATTCAACTAACCTTAGTCAAGAAATGACTTTTCCTCAATCTTACGTATTGCTTTATCTCGGTTAGCCTTGTCAATTTCAGACATTTGACTTGTATCTTGTTTAAGCAAGGAATTATAAACCTCAAACATCCTTGCTTCCTTTTGCTCTGTGCAGCCTTGAGATTTGTATTTGATATTTTAATCAGGCTTCACACCTTTTCACGCTCCAACTTTCGATCTTGCTGCACCTTAACAATTTTGTCAATGTTGTCTCCAAGGATGACAATTCCTTCCATAATATTTTTCCTTTCTGCGCTTTCCATTGCGCTCGGCCTTTGCTGCTTCTCTACCAATGGGACGTGATTGTTCATCCGAACATCAACTATCTCACTCTTGTTTTTCTCTGTCTCCCAAACTGCACACCATTTCGGTTCATCTTTTAGTTTCTCCACCAATGCACCAACGGGAAAGGCTTTCCATACTTTTTTGCATACATCTTCTGTGCCTCATCCTCTAGCATGTTGTCGGAGTATCCGCTTTTATTCACTTTAGTTACCGTACTCCAGTAGCCATTGAAATCATTGATCGATGACTTTAGGCGTGACCAGTGAACCTTCAATTGGTTTATTTCCCTTGTACGTTTTGGATTCCCATTCTTGTTAAACTGATCAATGACTTCCGTCCAGAATGTATCACCTTTCTTGTCATTTCCCTTAACTGGGTCTTTAGAAGTATTCAACCAAGCACTGGCCTACAAAATACAAAATAAGAAAATATTAATAAATCAAACTGTGCCAAGCACTGGCCTACAAAATGCAAGATAAGAAATTATCTATGTGTTGTAATTACCAGTCTCTCTTCCTCTTCATGAGTCCAATATCTTTTCTTTACTGGCCTATTTGCCTCATCGTTGTCATCTTCATCAATGTCAATGTTCACTGCTTCGCTTGTTGAAGTACCTTGTTTCATCTTTGGGGTGTTCTTGCTCCATAGGCACTTGGTGGTGGTGGTGGAGATATTGGGTTGAAGCTCATATTCTGACCAACCAAATGAAAATTTTCTCCTTGCATCTGTGGCTGCGGGGGATAGTGTGGTCGTTGAAAAAAACTTAGAAAACCACCTGGTGGATAGACCCTGAAATTTTCACACAATTAAAAACAAATAAAGAAGTGTTGCCCCAATCTGCTTTGTACAGACCCTACAAAAATTTCAGCTCACTATTTGTACTAAACTTGCAAGCATCTGTAATCTATTTTCTTGGCTACTAAACTTGCAGGCATCTGTAATCTATTTCTACTAAACTTGCAGGCATCTGTAATCTATTATCTTGGCTGCTAACAGACCCTACTAATCTATTTTCTTGGCTGCTATCTGTATCAAGCTGCAGAGATACAGAAGCTGGCATCTGTAAAAATCACTTGCAGGCATCAAACCACTTGCAGGCATCAAAATCAACTGAACTTTTTCTACTAAACCACTTGTATACGTAGGCATCAAAATCAACTACTTGCAGGCATCTATAAAAATCATTTGAACTACTTGCAGCCATCGAAATCAACTACTTGCACAGATCGAAATCAACTGCTTACCATGAATTTGGGGCTTGTTGGTTTCCATGTTGAGATGGAAAATTTGGGGGTATGGCCCCCCATCCTGCTCCTTGCGGTGGCCGTGGCGACAGAGTTGAAGTCGGCGCAACAAGGGAGGAAGTTAGAGGCGGTGCTGGGGCAGAAATCGGCGGCGGCGCTGGGACAGAAATTGACGGCGGCGACACTGGTGAGGAAGCTAGAGGTGTCGAGGACGCCGTCTTGAGGCTGCGCCGGCTGCCCCCGCGCCCTTTCCCAACTCTGCCGGATGCGTGCCGGCCCGAGCTCTCCACCGGCGCTGGATCCATCGGTAGAAGCACGAAGAAGATGGCCGCCGCCGATCTCCCAACCGCTCGGCTCGCTCCACGGGAAAAGGAAAGAAATCGCGGAGCGCGAGCACGTGATTGAAGCAGCGGAAGGATTGGGGCGAGGCGCGCGAGCACGGATCGAAGCCCATGAAACTTTCCCCTCAACGCAGTGTCGTGCCGTTTCCAATGAGTTGGAAACTGCGCACAGTCGTTTCATCCCCATGAAACGTTTCCTTTCTCTCTCCTCATCAAAACAGGGTAAAAAAATCTATTTTTGCTGATGTGTCACCCTATTTAATGCCCATAAAACTCCCAGGACATCCCCATTGAGACTGGCCTAAGTGCAGAGGGCACAGCACCAAAGCCGCACCCTCTCTAAACAGCCCTCACAGTCCTTGCTCTTGCATTTGCACGATACCTCCCCAAAAAAACACGGTGACGCGTACCTTATAGTCCTTGGTCTTGCGTTGCACGATGCCTGCCCGCAAAACACGGTGACCTGTACGCGTACATGCATGGATGGGCGCGGCACGTCCGATATGCCTTTATTGCAGATGATTCAACTTGACCAATTGCACTGTTTCTGTATTTCGATAGTAACAAAGCATAGATGATATAAATTCGTATGATGGTCTCCCTTGAAGATAGAATCCTGATGTTTCCACCGTCTACTACCTTTATCTGCGAGTAATCATAAACATATGTTTTTCAAAGACTGCTTCGTGTAGGCAGGGATCATAAATTTCTGGCGTTCTTGTCGAATCCTCCCTCCCAGTTTCCCCTTTTCTTGGTAGAAACCTTTTATTCAGTACGAAACTCCAGGGAAGCAATGTGCTGTAGAGATGGATTTTCTTTGGCATGTGCTCCACGCCTCCAACCAACCTCCAATACCCGGACAAGGGGCTCATCTTCAATGTATCTCCTCTTCTACGGTTTAGGGCAGAGCGACCCATCATCTCAATCTTCCAAATGTTAGGTACACGCCATTGTTATGCTCTTGTCCACAATTGCACAAACTTAGTAGATTCAAATTCAAACTAGCAAGGTGGCTCGGCGCACTTGCACGGATATCATCCTTAAAACATGTTTACATGACTTAACAGTACATATGTAATTTTGTTTTTTGAAAAATTGATTATTGCATAACTTCATTTGTGATATTTCAATATTATATATTATAAGAGAGAAAATACTCACTTTGTTTCCAAATACTTGTTACATGTGACCAAAACTTTCTTCCCTAAATACTTTTTAATTGAAATAGTTGCATAGCAAACAATAAATATAGCATTACATAACATTTTCTATTTATATCATCATCGTTTTTCATTATTACAATGTTTGTCTATACTACATACTCATAACGCACATCATATAGTTTACATCGGTATAGCCAAGTGAACACCCGTTAATGATCTCACTCCCAACCTCTCTATCCTATGGAGGTCCACTAAACAAATGGTCATAATATTTTTGCTTTTGTGAGAGCTTTTAGCAATTATCTTTCTTCTTAGCGATTATAAACTACCTATCATCGATTTTTATTATATAATAGATTTTGATTCCTAATTTATATATATACAAACCAAATTCACTCTCTTATTTTATTTTTCTCAAATTAGAATATTTATGTAATTTTAATTATGAATAAAACAAAATTATTTGTTTTTCACTTAGTCTGGAATTTAAAAAACAAACGCTAATTTTATTTGACTATTATTCCAAATTTGCATATTTTTGGATTGCACTTCTTATAGACTTTCTTTTTAGTTTTATGTTAGAATTTATTTATAAATCCAACTGCTGACTTTTATTTCAAATTTAGGTTATTTATTATAGTATTTGATGTAGACTTTTTCTTTGATCTCAAATTTATTTTTATTTAATTTGGAATTTTAGTTTTATGTTAGATACAAATTCAATTACTAATTTTCATCTAATTTCTATTCTAAATTTTAGCTATGTGGTGGTTTTTATTTGAAGTTCATATTAAAATCAAATTGTTACTTTCCTTTTATTTTTCATTCCAAAATTATGTTATTTTTTGCTGCTATTTTTATTTACTTTCATTTTTTAGTTTTAGATTAGAATTCGGATACAAATCCAACTACTAATTTTATCTAATTTTTACTCCGAATTTCAGCTATGTATAGACTTTAATTTGTAGTTCATATTAAAATCAAATTGTTACTTTCCTTATATTTTTCATTCCAACCAACGTGTATATATGATTAGCCCATCATCTAGGGTAGTGTGAGGCAAAGCAATTCTGTGGTTGACATTGGCCTTACCTCCTTTCATCAGAAAAATCGCAGGTCAACCTCAAAATAGTGGCCAGTGGCCGATGAAAGTTGATTGCAAACCTCTTTCCTAAAATAACACGTATCTATCAAAAAAAAAGTTAACCATCCAGCCAATTAATACATAGCTTGAAAATATTTTAAACCGTCCGATCAGGTGAGAGACATACCCGAGTCTAGTGCCGAAAGCCGTGCGCCCGGCCCGATGTGCGAGCGGATGGTGTGGAGTTTTCTTTTTTTGTTGTTCGTGAAGAAATTTGTGGGCATCTAGTTTAAGACTTTAAGAATAATATATGATGTTTGCTATAGTTTAAGACCCATTTGATTAAGAACCGAATGTTTTGGTTTTTTATGAGAATTTCTAGTTTTGTTTCTCTTTTTTCTTAGCGACTCTAAAATATCTATCATTGATTTTTAGTTAATAAATAGATGTTTTACATATATTATAGAACAACGGTATTTTATTTTCACATACAAATAAATTAAGGATGTTCTTTCCCTCAGAAAGAAAATTTAAGGATATGTTCTACATGCGTACTGAATAAAAGTATTCAGGCCTTCAGGTACAACTAATAAACATGGAATATCCTATTTCTCTCTTTTTCTGTCACTATAACAAGCAACTCAATGTATGAATAGTGACTCGTATGTACTTGGACCACTTAAAATTTCTGGTACTCAATAGGAGAATTTACTTATGTATATACATAAATCTTGTATAATTCCTGCACTACAGCTCATTGGAATCCTAGTGTCAGACGAAAAGAAAATTAGACACACTAACCCACGTTATTTGGATAGAGGAAATATCTAGTGTAAATCATCTTTTTTTTTTTTGCGAATAAAGAGCTCAATTTTCATTACTCATTATCTGAATTACAATCACAGAGAAGACAACTAGCAGAAAAGTCCACGAACTGTTTAATCCAAGTACACCATTGTTCTACATCTGATGCTTGTTTAGTGCAAATCATCGTTTTGGTGCAATAATGCAAACCAACTTTGTAGAACATGCCCTTTCACGACAAAAAAAGTGGAAACAAATATTAAGACTAGTCCTAATTTAGTCTATTGCTAACTTAGAAAAAGACTAGATTGTACATTCTATCATTTGTTATCATTGACACACACAAAGAGAGACGAATTAGGTTCCGTACTAAATAGCGATAGTTTCTATTTTTTAGAAACCAAAAATTATTTGAAATGTATTGGTTTCTTGACACAGATTTTTTTCTCTAGTTTTTTCTTTTCTCTTTTATATTATCCATAGAAATATAACTGCGTTTTTATTTTTTTATTTTTCTTTAAGTAAATATCTAAGAAATTAACATTGCTATAATATCATTTTATCAAAAACCAAAAGTCACAGCACTTTAAACATATCCTTAATGACCAGTATCTTGATTTTTTTTATCTCAACCATTAATTTCACCACCGGACGGCCCTCCAATCGTGCCGGGTTGGTGGTGTGCACCTAGCGAAAACGCTGCACATTTACGCTCCTCTGTCTCGGTTCTGCGGTGTTAAATACCTCCTCCTCCCGCAGCGTACACAGCAGCTCAGCTCGGTTACCCCACGCTTCTCTCCGACTCTCCTTCAGCTCAGCAGCAGCAGTGAACAGCGGGAGAAATCATAAGCTATCAGCCATGAGGCAAGGAGGAGGAAGCGACGGGATCAGCCCCGGCAATGTCCCGGTGTGCTACTACGGCCCGGGCGGGCGCGTGCCGGCCTCCCTGGAGCGGCGGGTGCGCGCCGCCGAGGTGCTCCTGCGGTGCGCAGCGTGCGGCCTCGCCGTGCTCGCCGCCGCCCTCCTCGGCGCCGACCGCCAGACCCGCGTCTTCTTCTCCATCGAGAAGGTCGCCCGGTACACCGACATGCAGTCCCTCGTGTAAGCCCTCCATCAACGCCTCCCTCGACTTTCCTTTCCTCTCAGTTAGTAGCAGTAAATCTCCTCTCTTTACGGCCACCAAAATCATTCCCTTCTTGACTAGTCATTGATGCTGTGAGCCTGTGAGGCAGTGCCAGGAGCAAGCGAATCTTTTTTTTTCTTTTTGCGCAAAGTACATCACTGCCTCACCCTCACTGGAATGGAGGCTCACAACACAGTAATATTCCAGCGCCGTTATTTCGCAGAATTATTTGGGTCACGGATGTTAGCCCGTTGTTCTCATAAGATTCTTTCTAGCCTTTTACGTAAACGGCGTGTACCTTACCTTGTGCTTGCTCATTAGCCCGTGCTGGAAATTTGGTCGATGTCCTAGTACTACTTCCTCTATAAGGTACGCCAGTTCGTCTAATGGTTACTTAGCAACTAGAGAAAGCTTCCTTAATTTGGCACTGATTTGGTTAGCCATATCATCACACGGTGCATTAATAAACCATCGGCACATAAAAGAGAAATGTTTAAGCCGGTAGAGAGCTGGCGGAGAGATTAACGGCAAGAAAGTAGAACCAACCAAACGTACGTGTAGGCAGAGGAAACAGCTGCCTATCGTCCTGTATAATTGTATAAACAACTGCTTTCTATAATATATTTCATATCATCTATAGACAACATTAAAAATAACTTATACAATGAGCTATTTTTTTGCATGTCTTTATAAACAACTTTTTCATGACATAATATGTTTTGTTTACTGTATTACAGTGGACTACTGTGAAATAGACGGTCCAATTCTCTATACTCTCCTTTTCTCCTCCACATCATCTCGTATACTATGTGACAAGGTTTATAGATAGCTGATATCATACTATTGTACATGGTCTAAGGCTATATTCCAAATAACTTTTAGCTTTTGCCTTTTAGAAGCTGATTTTTACATAGAGGTTTTTTAAGCTGATTTTTACATAGAGGTTTTTTAAGATAGTTTCTATAAGTTATCATTGGAGCAGTCATCTTAAACGGAATAATTTCCGTGCATCTTACTCTCTCTCATCTCTCATAATCAATCAAAAGCCATAGGCAAAAAGAAAAAAGACCACGGCATTGAACAGAACCTAGAGCTGCAGATGAGGCACGGTTGAGCGCAAGTTTATTTCCTTGTCGAAGCCAAGGGCCCAACCATGCATATACTCCACTCCGTATGCCAGCCACTGCTGCGTGGCTGCAGCAGGAAGCCTTGCACGTACACGAGCAGGCTCGGCCACGGTTCGCAGCAGGGAGGTCGTGCCGCCGTACCAAGAGTAGGAAACTCCATTAATGGTATCGCCTGTCCTTGATGGCATCGCCAAAAAGAGAACAGTTTTAGTATTTTCTTTGCCAAGTGAAATGGTTGGGACGACGACTCGTGCTCCGGATCTGTGCTTTCGCTCTGTTGAGTAACGATGCGCACCTACCACGTTGTGGCTGCCCGATGCAGCAGTGTTAATGGTTAGATCATTCATGGAAACGCATAAATGCATAACCTACTTCTCGCCTACCGGTACGGGTGCGGCACATCTAGGATTTTGTTTTGTTGAGTTTGTTTTGTGTGCGTGTGTGATGGAAATAGTATTTTTTTTTTAACTTGTCGGAAGTGTTCTGGTGAAAATGCAAATGATGCAGTAGTCCATGATCAGTGATGTGTTTGGCGGCTACAATTGATTGGTGTGCCATCAGATTTTTGCTAGTTTTCAACTTGTAGTTATCGTCTTCATTGCTGTCCACATCAGCACCTATGAGCAGGACCATCTTCATATTGGACCATGGAATCGTGTAACATTCCAAGTACTGTCATACTGTTTAAAAACTAGTCAAGACCGCCAAGTCGTGAGACTTTTATAGGCAAACATGGAGTAGTAGTACATGATTTTTATTAGGAAAAGGGCCCCCAAAACACCTATTTTTATTTCTCAAAGTCTTCACACACAAAAAAAACAATGGTTGAAAACTGAAGTTTGATCAAAGAGACAGAATGCGCGGCTAAAGCTCGTTTTCTTTGATGCAGGTTTTTGGTGATAGCAAGTGGGATGGCTGCTTGTTATAGCCTTATCCAGGGTGCAAGGTGCTTGGTGGGCATAGTGAGAGGTGATGTCCTTCTCAGTAGGCCCTTGGCATGGGCTATCTTCTCTTGTGATCAGGCAAGTAGCTGTTGTTATTGTCACAATCTGCTTTTCTAGTCGTTTGTTTGCTTTCGTTATTTTCTCGCATGTGTGTTCAGTTTGTCACTGTCAAGGGGTGACTTTTCAGCTATGATGACTACATGTTAGGTGTAAATGCTGCGTTCTGTAGCTCTTGACATTGAACAGGGTTTCTGCTTCGTAGAGGATGAGATGATTACATTACAGAATATAAAGCGAAATACTACCTAAAAGGCTAAAGCCAAGTTTCAACATATTGCAAGGTTTTGGTTAGTGTCTTCACATGAAACCCTTCTGGTGAAAACAAAATACAGATGTTTCCCCTATCAAGAGCCCTAGTAGCGAATGTAGCATCATTTGCTGGTGGTTGTTAGTTCTCCAGGACAAAAGTGACACTGTACCAAAATGCACAAGTCATGTGATTTTTTTTTTGTTTTCCTTTGCATCCTTCTGCGTAACACAGTAATCTATCCACAAGTATATCCTTGTCAATTTGGAAGAAAGGAAAAAAAAACACGGAATTTATTTGCTAGATGTGTGAACTGTATGAATTTACTGATACAAAGAATTGTTTTCGTTTTGCTTTTCAGATAGAAAAGTTTGAACAAAATTCTGCCAATAGTGACCTTTACAGAAGAATGAAAATAGGACCTTAGGAGGGGAAAGGGTTAATTAAATTTTGCATTCATAGCGTGCAGAAAACTTTTCTGATGCTAGAAATGATATAATATTGGATTATCGTCATGTCACATCCTGTTAGGTACTGTAGTACTGCTGGTATCAAAACATGTCAGTACAGCAGGTCACATATCACAATCAACGTATAGCTACATTTTGGTGTGTGTTCCATGAAAATTTACAAATCATTATGAGCAAAAAGCGACTTGATTAAGATGCCCAATATTAGCAGCTGCTCCAGATATGAGCTCCATGTCCCAAACCACACGGTGTTATTAATGTGAAGCTCTGGGTTGTTCTATTGCCTATTCTAGCATTAAACCCTCATAACATATCGTACTACAGTACTGTTCATCTGGAGGAAGCAGTTTTTACTTCTAAAAGTTAAACACAACTGCATCTAGTACTGAGGTGAAACACAAACGGTAAGTTGCACCTCAGTAAGTTTTTTTTATCTTTTTTACTTGTGAAATTTTTACTCTTCTTCAGACTCTCCCGACTGTTAGTAACTTGGCATTCTGTCTACTGCGCAGGTGATGGCGTACATCACAATCTCAGCGGTGGCCGTGGCGATGGAGGCCGCGCTGATAGGCAAGTACGGCCAGCCGGAGTTCCAGTGGATGAAGACGTGCCAACTCTATAAGAGGTTCTGCGCGCAAGCCGGCGGCGGCATTGCCTGCGCAATCGCGGCCAGCGTGAACATGGTCGGGATCGCGCTCCTCTCGGCGTTCAACCTCTTCCGGTTGTACGGCAACGGCAAAGGGAGGAAATGAAGTGAACCTGTGCTTCTCCTTCGCTGCCCTTCTGAAGCAGCCTATGATGATCTTGCTGCCGCCCTCTTTTAGGTTATAACACCAAAATCTAGAGAACCATGTTTTGAGTTTTGTGCTGTTAACATGTCGTCAGCGTTAGCCATGAAGTCTCTGGGACACGATCGATGTATATGATGTGAAGTGATCGAAGGTGGTTGTAGTAATATGCGCAATAAAAGAGCGAGAAAATCAGTGTGGCCGCGCCGGCAGCATTGCAGGGCTAGGGAAATTTACTCGGTTAGGTGTCGCTGCTGCTGCTGTGCTGTGCATGCCCAACCTTTACCACTTGGTAGTAGTAGTAGTAGTAGTAATTTGGATGCCATTGCAATGGCGATATGGCTGGAGCATGTTGTGTTTTATGACATTGGTACAAATGTCACACTGTGAAACAAAGGAGTTAAAAACGTTTCAGGTCAAATGGTTCTCTTCTCCAAGTCCCATATAGCACTATGGAAGCGTGGCGCAACCATTAGCGCCATCGGACCGCTTTGCCCCCAAGTCGTTGCCTGTGCATGCAAGCCCTACTACAGAGCAACAACATTCCAACTGGTCTTGGTCCTAGACTGGAGTTCAAGTTGGACCACGTAACCAGAACATAAATTATATCGCCATGATAAGAAAACAAACTGTTTGTATAGACGGAGTCGTGGTGATTTGGATCCCGGGGACATAGGCATTGCCGGAGATGCGATAACACGTCTCCGTGTCTCTCGTGTACTTTTGTTCTTTGTGTGATCATCTTCCTCATGGTGCGGGCTGTCATCGGTTTCAATAATTGATATCAGAGTCCAAGTACCCCATACGTGGATAAAATCTCCATGTAAAGCCTCATGGTTTCAGGGCAGACACCCTGTGTATGAGGGGACCTTCCAACTGCCGGGGAGGCGGGAGCGCACCGGATGTGTGAGGAAGATATTTGTTAGGTAGTACTACATTAGTTGTGGGTGGGGACAAAACATGATTTTTAAGTATGAGATAAATACCACGTCTATTAAGCTAGGCTTTTAGAGAGAGATTATCTAAGAATATTTATAAAGTTGTTGCTCTGTAGTTGTGCTTACAGGTATAGTGCCCTAACAACCTGGGATTAGCGGTCCGATGGTGCTGAAGATTGTGCAACGGAAAGCATTGCAAGTTGCATACAAGCGGATGTGTCATATGTGGCTCTGTGGACTTGGGCCTTACCGTCACTTCGACGTACATGACGCGAGGGCCCAATGAGGAAAGCCTCAACATATGTTTCTGTGGGCTGGGCCCTGCGTGGTTTTGAGGGTTTCCCGAACTACAAATGTGTTGGCGCCTCTCAACCACAAAAAAGTATTAGTGACAACTGACAAGTATACCACTGCAATCATTTGGACCAAAACGATGGTGTCCATACGATTATACGAACATAAGTTACGGATTTCGAAATCTAGCATGAATCATATGGACCTAATTTTGCAGGGGATTTCAATGCGGTACACCTAACTATCAGCCCCAGAGCCTGCGTCGTCCAGTCTGTTCTTGCATGCCTGCAATATCCGTCAGCACAGCAGCTTGGCAGCTCTGTAACGTTTTAAACAGTAGGATTCCAGTGGAACCATATAATGTCGTATCCAATTCTATGTTTGCCCTAACTGTCGTACACTTGCCTTTCAGAAAAGAGGGACAAAAAAAAAGGTTGTGCACTTTTGCTACTACGACTCCTTGGAGTTTCTTTGCAAGTTACAACACACGAACAATTGAACAAATGCATACTCCTATAAGCAATAACAAATCATGCAAACGATTTGTAGTGATTCCGGAAAGCCAGGTCAGCTACGTACCTGAATCTAATGCGCAACATGAGTTAATGATGCCTGCACAAGTAAGCGAGCAATTAATGACGATCGGAGCAAGAACACTGCATGCATCCAGAATTCCAGATGCGGCAATATCTCCATAAAGATGCCCTGTGCAGCAGCGTGAGACAAAACACACTGTAGTTGTATTTAAGATATGTGTGAAGCATAGCAGCAGAGAGAAGAACCCTGTTTAAGATTCTCTTGGAGATTCTGGCCGGCCGGCCGTAGTGTCTTGTAGCCTGGAATCCTGTTCAAGGCAGGCCTCCGCTAGCTAGCTACGGTACCGTGCATCACATCAATCGACAAAGCACCGTTCCATATCTTCTCATGTTCGATGCAGATTGCCTAGCAAATGAGCTCGCATGCACGTACGAACCGAGCCCGTTCACTTCCAATTGCTCGAGTCTTTTGAAGTTTTAGCTGGTGTACACATTGCTGCATGCATTCGGTCTGCTCCTTTCGCCCTGGCATGGGAGCTTGTCATATGTGAAAGATGCAGCAGACACGGGCTTGGGAGGTAGCTCGCAGCCTGTTCTCACACGTGACCCTCTCAATCTCCCCTACTGCAACCCTAGCCCTATGACGATCGGACAGTACTCGATGTCTCGATCGATCCAAAAACCACGCGAGGATCGTACCGAAACGCCATCGATCGCTAGCTTGTAAGGATTGGCCGCTTGCTCGAGAAACCAATCTCGCTTCGCCCGTCTCGTGAACTCGGTCTCGGCGCGGCGGCCATGCACGCATGTTTGATGTGTGCGCGAGCAAGCACCTGATCGACGCGTTGCTATTATCTCGGTGTCGTTTGCGCGGCGCTAGGATCTCGAGATCCGTTGCATAATTTGGTGAGCTATATGAACTCTTGGTCGTCCGTCGATCGCATCGGTTGATCGATGCGAGCATGTACGATGGATACGTGGGGCTTTGGCGATTTGTTGTCAGCGACAACGCACTCAATCGATCTCTGGCTGTCTCGTGAACGCCCCGAAGCTGCAATCTCCATGTCGTTTACGAGGAGCCCATGGATTGCCCGGTAGAGTACGCTCGCAAACACAAGCTAGTGTTCCCCACTGTGGATGTCGATGGCTCTTCAGGATCAACAATCCCTTTTTTTCCCCTCTTCCTGCCTCTGTTTAGTTCCTGACGATGACGAGTAATGAATGTGCGCACATGATGCAGGTGCAGCTTGCACGAACTTGGTGGTGCAAGCCACAGAGCCAAAAACTCGAGTACGTCCATCCATGTATGATACTATCACTCTACTAACCTTTTACCTAAGAATGGAAACAGCAATTATAAGATTTGGAATCTCAGCAAGTACCTAACAATGATAGCAATGTATAGGGGGTGTTGTGGTTACAGACCAAACAGAGAGAGAGAGTATGATAGTGGAAAGTTAGGTGAGTAATGGCTTCGCCCCTCCCTCATGGCTGATATTGTACTCATATACCCTCTTGGAGAGTGCTTTTACAATAGTACCCTTACATTTGAGTATCCCCTTGGGGATACTTATGTTATTATACATGTCCCATTTTGGGCCTTACAGCCTTCTAACAGGCCTATTGGGCTTAGGTGGGGGCCATCCCTACAATAGGAGCCTCTCATGGTGAAGGGCTTCATGGGCTGAAGCCATGCCGCCGAGCCCTTTGGCACCCTCCATCCCATCGGCCTGTGACTCTCGATGAACTAGATACACCTTCCTTCGCGCTGATGGTGCGAGAGCCGGCGTGTCTTCCGCTCCCGGAGCTGCGCGGCCTCGAGGTCAAAATATCGAGCGGTAGAAGGCCTCGACGGCCGGTCGGGCGTGGCATACCTCGCGCCCGGATGTTTGTGGGCGCGGTAAAGCTTGGCGCTACCCCGCACTGAGTTTCGGAGGTGCTCGCGTGATGTAGCGCCACGCAGAGGTGGCCGCGTGGCTCGAGTGCACTTTAATGACGCCGAATCGCGCCGGCCCTTGTCGGCAGCAGCCGCGCGGCCGCTCTATCCGCTCTGCACAGGGGGGGCACGCGGCAGTGTGATTGGGCGTCGTGGGATGTCGGCGGTCATACGACCACGCCGTTCGCTTCTTCCCGTGGAAAGTGGCCACGCGGCAGAATGCATCGGCGCGTTCGCGCCGACGCCCACCTACCGCCTCTGCCGCGGTGTCGGCGATTGCCCGCCGATCGCGGTAGCCGAACCGCCGTATTCTCGCCGCTTGATCTTACGCTGCGGGAGACGGGGACTTTATAAGTCGTCACCGTGGGCATGCGACGCTTCCTTGGCCGCTTGCTTGCTTGTGCTTGCGCTGCTCCTTTCCGCTTTCTTGCGCACCGCCGCCGCTTCGCATCCACCGCCGCCGTCGTAGTGGGGAGAGAGGAATGGCTGCGCGCGACGACCGCCTAGCTAACAGTGGCGTCGCCTTTGATGATCCTACGCGCCGTCTTAGCGAGAGCGCCTCGTCGAGCCAGCGCTGCCTGACGCCACCACCGGCGGAGTATCGCCTGGTTCTGCGCGACAAAGGGCAAACCGACCATCGTTGGGATGCCATGAAGAAGTCAAAGGGCCGCTGCTCCCGTGTGTTGGGGCGGAGTCGCGCCACGGAGGAGACCCTCCGAACCCTTCTTCGGGAGAAGAAGCTGGAGGACCGCGCCGGGGCTCGTTTGCCTGGGCCTGATGAGACGGAGCCGAACCCGGGAGAATCGGAGGCAATCATCTTCGTGGAGTTCTTCGATGCCGGGCTCCGAATCCCGTCGACACTCTTTGTTCGCGAAGTGCTGCGAGCCTATGGGTTGGAGCTGGCACAGCTGACTCCGACCACGATCGTCCGGTTGGCCATCTTCACTTGGGCGATGCGGACGGAAGGTACCCGTCCCAGCGCCGATTTGTTTGCCATCCTGCACGACGCACGGTGCCAACCGAAGAAAATGGAAGGGGAGGCATACTCGAACTTTGGCAGCGTGGACTTCGTGTTGAGGACGAATTGCGCGCACTTGTTTCCCGCGTTGGCTACGCGGGGAAAGTGGGAGTCTGGCTGGACACGGCGGTGGTTCTACCACCTCGTGACGAGCACGAGCGGTCTTCGAAGCTGGGGGGAGCCGATATAATTCACCTGCTGTTCGGATGTGAGGCCTCGATCTGGTGACGAACAACAGGCGCGAAGACTCGCTGGCATCGCCCTCCGGTTCAACATGCGTGACCTCGCCGAGGAGTTCACCATGTACGGGATATCTCCGCTTTCTTGTAACTGGAAGTACGAGCGGCGGGGGCCCGACTGGAAGGACGGCATCCACCCGGGGGTGTCTTCGCTCCATAAGCCCTCCGCGCCCTGTAAGTATCACTGCCATAGGCCCCGCCCCGCCTGGGTGGTCGCAAACCCTTACGTATGACATTCCGCTTTCGCATGCAGTGCGCCAGTTAGAAGATGCGGAGCGCGCGGTGGTTGCGGTTCTTGGGCCGTACACGGCGAAGGAGCACAAGGCCCGTGAGTCCGCAACTTTCTTGGCAAAGCAAGGGTGGATTAACCAGGTATGCGAGGTTCTGGGGATTCCCGTTCCAGAACGCCCGGTGCTTGTGGAACCGGCGAGCAGTGCGACGGTGGTGGCGTCGTCCTCTCGAAGCGAGGTCCGATCGGAGACCATCATCTTTAGCCCGCTGGATGTGCCACTGGTCGAGACCGTGGAGACAGGGGCGAAACGGGCGCTGAGCTCGAATCGACCGGTTCGGAGAGACCCCTGACGAGGCTGTACACGGTGGCGAGGCAGCAGGCCCGAGCCTCGTTGTTCTTGAAGATGATGCCTCGTCGCCTCCAGCGGCAACCGCGGCCTTGTCGCTGACGACAGCTACCGCCGCTACTAAGGCAACCACGGAAGTGTCGCCTGCATCTCCGAGGGCGAAACACCCTCGGGTGCGGTCACCGCCGCCTTCGAAGGGCCGGTTCAGCGTGGCAGGCCCAGTGACCGAGACCCTGACACCCAGCGGGAATGTTGCTGAAGCCGAGAGGGTTATCGCTCCTCAGGCTAGCGAGGTGATCACGACCTAGGTGGAGGCCCGGCGAAGTACCGCGGTAGAGGGTACTGGAGGTAGGTGTGGTTCATTTTCCTCCCGCGACTTCGCGAAACTCTCTCCGATTTGCTCGCTTATTCCGTCGACATCAGGCGAGACAAGGTCTCCCAAACGAGGACAAGAATCAAGCAACGGGGGTGCCTGCGAGGTATGTGGCCTAATTGAGCAAGGGACTGTGTGCGCCCCAACTGTTGTCGAAGGCGTCGGGGCGGGGGCTCTAGGGCTTGGCGTCTCCGACTTTGTTCCTCGATGGGAGACGCTTCGCGCCTTGAGCGAGGCGGCGGAGTACGCTAACGGCCACCTAGATCGGCAGGCGCTGCAGTCCTGCGGGGGCGACCTTTTGGCACTCGCGCTGGGTTCCTCGGAGATGAGGGTAACGATCCCTGCTCGCGCTGCATGTCTTTTGCTTATCTGATGGGTAACCCTTGTTCTTACGCCCGTGTAGACGCTTGCGATCAGCAAAGCCCTCGAGGAGACGCGCGCGCGAACGGAGGGCGCTGGAGGACCAGCTGCGTGTCGTTGACGATGCCCACGCCGCCAAGGACAAGCACATTCGGGTGCTGGTGGCGGAACGTGACGAGGCTATCTCCGACGCGCGATGGAGGAGGCTCAGCCCGTCGCGATGGAGGAGCGGTCCGCCCTTCTACAGCGAATCTCCGCGCTAGAGGCGGAGAAGGAGCAGCTTACTGCTCCCCTTGCGGAGAAGGCCATATCCTGGGATGACGCGTCTGCCTCCGCGTGGGGGCGATGGAGTCTTTGGAGCAGGCCCTCTGGGGGCTTTCCGTGCACATGGAGGACGCCACTCATAGCCGTCAAGATCTGATGGAGACGCTTGGGCGAATCGAAGAGGGCTCGAGCGTCGCCCTTCACGGCGCCAAGGCCTTCGGCACCCACTGCGGCTACATGAGTGCTCGCCTTGCCCTTGCCTTGCCGCACGCGGTGGGTGTGAGCATGTCAATGAGTGGCGAACCCCGCTTGACTTGCCCGCCCAACCCGGATGATATCTCGATGCGGTTCGCGCCGCCACCCGCCATCCAAACTTTCACAATCGGATTTGGAATTACATCGGGAGGATGCCGCCACGGTTGCTTTGCGGCGACGCCGCATGACGAGGGGATGTGCTCCGCCGCTCGAAGAGGTTCCTCGGTGCGCGCGGCGGTGCGGGCGCTTGTCGCGGCGAAGATGGCGCGGACTCGTAGGAATAGTGCTGGGTTTGGGTGCGCAACGCGCCGTGTGTATGTCTGCTACTGTAATGCAACTCCTGTCTTATATGAGCTAAGCGACAACTCTCCTGTGCTCTTTTTGTTATGTAATATGCTGTGAGCTGGGGTGTCGTGTAAGGTGTGGGTCTTCAGGCTTGACTTCGTCCCTCGTGCTGATAGTAGCGAGCAGACCTACGAACGCCTTGCGCCTCGGACCCCGGACTTCGGAAGCAGTCGAAGTAGACACGCGAGCGCTCCGTCCCCTACCTTCCGAAGGGGCGGCAGCGGAGCTGGCGTCTAGTCGAAGTAGACGCGCGAGCGCTCCGTCCCCTACCTTCCGAACTGCCGCCTAGTCAAAGTAGACGCGCGAGCGATACTGGGGGTTACATGCGTGGGAATTTCGACCACGTCTTATTTATACTCCGGGGAGTACGCACAAGGACAGTGCCTGCACGTGCGCGGGGATATCCGCGTCTTGTTTATACTTTGTAGAGTGCGCAGGGACAACATCCGCATCTTATTTATACTCCGTAGAGTGTGCGCAGAGGCATCCCTCCGCTGCGTCTTGTTTATACTCCGTGGAGTGCGTGCGGAGGTGGACCTCAACGCTACGTCTTATTTACAGTCCGGAGACCTCCGCACGTTGCGGGCGGTGAAATTGCGTGCGGAGGCGAACCTCGACGCTACGTCTTGTTTATACTCCGTGGAGTGCGTGCGGAGGCGGACCTTGACGCTACGTCTTATTTAGAGTCCGGAGACTGCGCGCGGAGGCAAGCCTCCACGCGTTGCAGGCGGTGAAATTGCGTGCGAAGGCGAACCTTGATGCTACGTCTTATTTATACTCCGTGGAGTGCGTGCGGAGGCGGACCTCGACGCTACGTCTTATTTATACTCCGTAGAGTGCGTGCGGAGGCGGACCTCGACGCTACGTCTTATTTATACTCCGTGGAGTGCGTGCGGAGACGGACCTCGACGCTACGTCTTATTTAGAGTCCGGAGACTACGCGCGGAGGCGAGCCTCCGCGCGTTGCGGGCGGTGAAATTACGTGCGAAGGCAAACCTCGACGCTACGTCTTATTTATACTCCGTAGAGTGTGTGCGGAGGCGGACCTCGACGCTACGTCTTATTTAGAGTTTGGAGACTGCGCGCGGAGGCGAGCCTCCGCGCGTTGCAGGCGGTGAAATTGCGTGCGGAGGTGAACCTCGACGCCACGTCTTATTTATACTCCGTAGAGTGCGTGCGGAGGCGGACCTTGACGCTACGTCTTATTTAGAGTCCAGAGACTGCGCGCGAAGGCGAGCCTCCGCACGTTGCGGGCGGTGAAATTGCGTGCGAAGGCGAATCTCGACGCTACGTCTTATTTATACTCCGTAGAGTACGTGCAGAGGCGGACCTCGACGCTACGTCTTATTTAGAGTCCGGAGACTGCGCGCGGAGGCGTCCCCCCACGCGTCTTTATTTATGCTCGTGGATAGTGCACACGAAGGTAACCCTTTGCGCGCTTTTGGTAGGAAACGAGAAAATTTGTGTGAACGGTGTACTTTATTAAATTCCTGTTTCCGCGGGTGAGCGGTTACAAGAGGTAAGGCACTAACCGCTGGCCGCTTAAAGGTGGAGACGACCTCAACCGTCGTTGCCCGGTGGTGAAGCTACACGCGTTTGGAGCCTCTAGTGCCAGGACGGCTCGCACAGGAGCGTGGCGGGGCGCCCCCCGAAGCCGTGGAAGGTCCTTGCGCTCGCACACTCGGCTTAGGCGTAATACCGCCACAGTCTGTCCGCATTCCACGTGTGGCGGAACGTCTGCCCATCCAGGGTGGCTAGGCGGTATGCTCCCTTCTGTAGGGCTTCCACAACGATGTACGGGCCTTCCCACCTGGATTCGAGCTTGCCTACCGTCTCCGCGTGGAGTGCCATCTTAAGGACGAGGTCTCCTGGTCTGAATTCGCGTGGGTACAGTGAACGATCCCGACCGCGCACCATCTGTCGCGCGTACTTTATGACGTGCTGTGTTGCGCTTGCCCGGTCTCCGTCAAGGAGGTCCATGGACAATTGACGCTCCTCGTCTGGTGTTGGACGAGGACCCTTCGCTAGCCAGCCTTTATTTCCTCAGGTGTGACTGCCTCGTCGTCGAAGAGGAGCTTGAATGGCGTGAACCCCGTTGGGCGTGTGACCGTTGTACGGAGGGACCAGAAGACGCTGTGGAGCTCGCCCGGCCACTTCCCCTTTGGTAGCCTGACAAGGCGCTTCTTGATCGTGGCGGAGATGGCACCATTCGCCCGCTCCACCGCACCGTTGGACTGTGGGTGTCCAACCGAGGCGAACCGAAGTGTGATGCCCATGTTGTCGCAGAATTCTTTGAACGGGGCTGCGTCAAATTGTAAACCGTTGTCGACGGTGATCTCCCTGGGCACGCCGAATCGGCATATGATGTTCTGCCAGAGGAAGCGTTGCATAGCTGCCGAGGTAATCTTGGCTAGGGCTATCGCTGCCGGCCACCTGGAGAAGTATTCCAGAGCGACCGCTACGAACCGCAGGTCACCTGGGGCCCTGGGAAGTGGTCCCATGATGTCGATGCCCCACCGTGCCAGCGGCCATACCGGGGGTATGGGATGGAGGCTTCTCGGGGGCCTGCGGATGGCCCTTCCCATCCACTGGCAACCTTGACAACGGCGCATGAGATCTTGGGCGTCTGCAACAGCTGCTGGCCAATAAAAACCCTGCCTGAATGCCTTGCCCACTAGAGATCTTGGTTGGAGGTGCGAGCCGCAGAGCCCCGCATGAATTTCTGCGAGGAGGCGCTTTCCTTCTTCGCGCGAGAGGCATCGCAGGAGCGGTGCGCATACTCCCTTTTCGTAGAGCACCCCATCGAGCACTTGGAAGGACCTAGCGCGGTGCTGTAAACGCCGGAGCTCGGTGGGGTCATCCGGTTCCGCGATGCCCCGCGAGCGAAAAGGGTTCTCGCCATCACCCTGCTGGGTGATCGGTGGACGAGGCCGCATCACGGTTATCTGCGCGATGGCGCCGCCGGCGACCTCGTAAATGCCCCTCGGGAGTTGGGAGCTGACCGGCGGCCTTGGCGAGGACATCGGCTTGCTCGTTGTCTGCCCGAGGGATGGCCTTCACCGTGACACCCAAAAAGTGTCGTTTCTTCGCTCGTATAGCTGCTAGCTCCAGGTCCTTAGCCTGATATGACTTGTCCACATGGCCCGCCACTAGCTGTGAATCAGTGCGGACAAGGACTCGCCTCGCTCCCATCGCTTTGAGCTTCCCGAGGCCGCGGAGTAACGCCTCGTACTCGGCCGTGTTGTTCGTAGCAGGAAATGCTAAGCGCGCTGAGTACAACAGGCGCTGCCACTCAGGTGTGGTAATAACTGCGCCAACCCCTGCGCCCGCAACGCCGTAAGCTCCGTCGGTGTTGAGCATCCACACCGGGTCTTTGGCCTGGAGGACAGGCTGAGCCGGAGGGGTCCATTCTGCGAGGAAGTCCGCCAGAACTTGAGACTTGATCGTCGTTCGGGAGGCGTATGTTAGGGAGAATGGAGCAAGCTCGGCCGCCCATTTGCCGATTCGCCCCGTGGACTCCTTGTTGTGCAGCATCTCCGCCAGAGGGAACGAGGATGGCATCGTTATCGGGTGTGCCAGGAAGTAATGCCGGAGCTTTCTTGAGGCCATGACCAACGCGTAAGCAAGCTTCTCGAGCTCCGTATACCGCGTCTTGGCGCCCTGGAGGGCTTCGGAGACAAAGTACACTGGTCGCTGGAGAGCGCCCTCTTCGAGGATGAGGACAGCGCTGACCGCCGTTGCCGAGGCGGCGAGGTAGAGTAGGAGTGGAGCCTCTGGTGCTGGGGCTACCAGAGTGGGAAGGGTTGCGAGGTGTTTCTTGAGGTCGTCGAAGGCCTTTGCGCAGTCGTCGTCCCAATGAAACCGGTCGCAACCGCGGAGAGTCTTAAAAAATGGCAAGCCCTGCTCCGCTGCCCTGGAGAGGAAACGACTCAGGGCCGCCATGCGGCCGGCCAGCCTCTGGACCTCCCTCGTCGTCTTGGGCGGTTCCATGCCCAGGATGGCGTCGACCTTGTCGGGGTTCGCTTAAATGCCTCGCCCGGACACGAGGAAGCCCAAGAGCTTGCCTGCCTGCACGCCGAAAACACACTTGCCCGGATTGAGCTTGATACCCGCCTTCCTGAGGTTGTCGAAGGTCTCCTGAAGATCCCGACCGTGGAAGGCGAGCTACTTGGTTTTTACTACCACGTATCCACGTAGGCCTCCACGTTCCGCCCTAGCTGGGCGGCTAGGGCCAGCGCGACGAGGCGGGCGAAGGTTGCGCCCGCGTTCTTCAGGCCGAAGGGCATCCTGACGAAGCAGAAGGTCCCCGCCGGCGTAATGAAGCTGGTTTTATCTTCATCGTCCTTGGCCATGTAGACCTGATGGTAGTCGGAGTAGGCGTCCAAGAAGCTCATGAGCTCGCACCCTACGGTGGCGTCGACCAGTTGGTCTATGTGCGGCAGAGGGTAGTCGTCCTTCGGGCACGCCTTGTTGAGGGCGGTAAAGTCGATGCACATACGCCAGACGTCGCTGGCCTTTTTGACCAACACCGGATTGGCGAGCCAGTCCGGATGTTGGACCTTACGGATGACCCCTGCCCGAAGGAGCTTCGCCACCTCCACCTTGGCCGCTTGCTGCCGGTCCATGGACATACGGCGAAGTTTTTGCTTGACTGGCTTGGCGTCAGGGCGGATCGCCAGGTTGTGTTTGATGAGGGCGTGGCCCACGCCTTTGATATCCTCCGGGGACCATGCGAAGACATCTGTGTTGGCCCGAAGAACTCAGAGCAAGTCTTGCTCTACGTCCTGAGGGAGGCCCTTGGCTATGGATACGAACTGCCCCTCCGCCTGGAGAGGTACTCTCTTAACTCCGCCCTCCGGGTGGGGCTTAGGTGTCCACCCTGGGGCGGATGGCGTGTCCGCCTGGTACTTGTCAGCGAGGACGTGCACCTTACGGTGCAGGCGTCCAGCTCTGGTTTCGATGCTCCTAGCCGTATCCTGATCGCCAAAGACGGTGATGATGCCCCGCTGGCTTGGGAGCTTCATACATAGGAAGGCGTAGTGATGATGGCAGGCCGGCCCAGTATGGCATTATATGAATACGGGACGTCCACGATGTCGAAGATGATATCTGCAGTCCTGGCGTTGGCGGCTTGGCACAAGGAGACTTGGAGGCGTACCTGACCCAAAGTCTTCAGTGGCTGGCCTCCGAGGCCCTGGAGGGGGGCTTTCGATGCTTTCAATAGACTCCGAGATACCCCATGCATCAAGGGCCTCCGCGAACAAGATGTTTGCGGAGCTCCCTCCGTCAATGAGGATACGCCTGACGTCGCAGCCTGCGATGTCAGCCTGGATGACCAAGGGATCTTGGTGGGGGAATTCCACGCCCTGGGCATCGACTGACGTGAAGGTGATGCTGCGATGCGACGTCCCCGGAGGTAGTTGTGCTGGGGAAGTGCTCGACGAAGAGCCTCCAGTGATGACGTTGACACCACGGCACTGGGTCTCTCTCAGGGGCCCAGCGCGCGAGGGACTACCTTGCGTATGCTGTACGTGGGCTACTGCGGGGGTCAGCGCCTCCGATGCCCGTACGTGGGCCACCGCTTGCCGCAATGCCGCGAGTTTGGTGCATATCCGCGTGAAATGGCCCCCGTAGCCATGCACCTCACACCATCTACCGTATTGTAGGATTTCCTGCTCCGCACGCGGCTTTTCCTCGCGGCTTCCTTCGCGTCCCCCTCCGGCGCACGGGGTTAAAGCGTTTCCCGGGGAACGCCTTGCGCGGCGAGGATGCGGCGAGCCTTTTGGGGTCTTCGCTGGTTACGCTGGGGCTTGCACCTGTCGTTTGGCGGGTTTTGGTGCACCCCGGCGTCGACACGCTCATGAGTATCACCCGCGGACACTTGCTGGTGTTTTGTCCTCGGGTTGTCTCTTATGCTTCTCCTTTGCGACAACTCCTCCGCCTGACCGGCATCGGAGCTGTCGCCGTTGCATCTCCGCGCATCCTCCTCGGCCCGGGCGTACGCTTCCATTTTGTCGAAGAGCTTTGCCACCGACTTGAGTGGCTTCCGTGCGTTATACTCAGCGAGCGGTCCCGGGCGGAGACCTTGTACCACTGCATTGATGACGGTTGTCTCGTTGACGTCCCTGACTTGGTAGCGTACCTTGGTGAAGCGTTTGAAGTAATTCGGAGCCCCTCCTCGGGGTTTTGCTTGACTGTGAAGAGCTGGTCCGCATCGACACGCTCGACGTAGTTTCCCTGGAAGTTATTATAAAGTCGATCGCGGATCTGCTCCCACGCGTAGATGGACTGTGGCTCGATGGTGAAGAACCACGAAAGCGCCACCCCTTGTAGCGCGAGGGGGAGTCCCTTGGCCTTCGTGGTGTCGTCCGCCAGCAGCTTCGATGGCGGTTTCATACACACGTACGAATTGTCGCGGGTCTGTGTCACCTTTATACGCCTTGATGACACTTGGGAACTTGAAGTCCTCAGGCCACACCGCCTGCTGCAGGCCCGCAGAGAGCGGGGACTCCGGGTCTACGCGCCGTAGTGGGACGCGACTGGACGTAAGAGCGACAGCGTCGCGGCTATCCGCCTTCTCCGGAGTGGGCTCGGATGCAACCACCGGCGGGGCGTGCTGGCTCCGAGCCTCTTGTATGTCTCGCACGGCCCTGCGGAGGTCTGACAGCTCCCGCTGGAACACGTTGAGGGCCGCCAGCAGGGCGGTCTCCACCGTGGACGTGGTTGGGGCCGTCGGTACGCTCAGCGGCGCGACCGGGACAACAACGACCACGGCCTGCGCGCCCAGGCTGCCCGTAGCGCTGTCGTGGAGGACCCTGGAGCCGGTGATGAAGCCCGCGTTGTCGCCGGGACCGCTCACCGCTCCTGCGCCGGGTGGGAAAGTGGACACGCCTTCGTTGCCACCGCCGGGGTTGGTCGTCGGGGCGGTGGTGGCAGGGGTCGGGTGTTGTGTCGCTGGTGGCGGGATTGTTCGTCGTGACGGTGGCGGGGTTGGGCGTCGCGTCGCTGGTGGCGGGATTGGCCTTTGTGGCGGTGGCGGGGTTGGGCGTCGCGTCATGAACGCCGGTGCTCATAGTCGTCACAACCGCACCGCCACCCGTACCTGCAGCTGCTAAAGCCGAAGCCCTGGTATTGACGCGAGATTTCGCCGCTTCCACCTTCTTCTTCTTCGCCAATCGCCGTCGATGGTGAAGCTTTCTTTGGTGCCATCCCCCTTCGGATCTAGAGGCTTGCTCTTGTCCTCCCCACGGACGGCGCCAACTGTTGTGGTTACAGACCAAACAGAGAGAGAGTATGGTAGTGGAGAGTTAGGTGAGTAATGGTTTCGCCCCTCCCTCATGGCTGATATTGTACTCATATACCCTCTTGGGGAGTGCTTTTACAATAGTACCCTTACATTTGAGTATCCCCCTTGGGGGTACTTATGTCATTATACATGTCCCATTTTGGGCCTTACAGCCTTCTAACAGGCCTACTGGGCTTAGGTGGGGGCCACTCCTACAACAGGGGGCGTACATTCTCGTTACACGGGATATTACACCCCGTCGACGGTTATACAGTCAAGGACAAGGATGTGTCTGGCTATTCTCGTATAACCGGGTATGTGGGATGTGATTGCCAGCACCTTTGCTATAACTTGCTGTAACATGTCAAATAACAATTATCTTCAATTACACATTTCCTACGATATCTGTCTCCAATCTATATCGGTGTTTCTGGTAACCTGAATTCGTTGACTTTAATCTGTATCAATTGCTTGCTTACATTTCTTGTCCCTTATTTATCTTGGTTGCATTACATGTCTTTACTCATTGTGTTACGACTGTTGTTGGGTACTTGCTGAGATTTTCAAATCTCACACTTGCTCTTTCCCTTCTCAGGTAAAAGGCCAATGGAGTGATAGCAATATGCATGGGTGGGAGCACTCGAGTTTCAGTACTATGGCTTGCCACTACTTTTGCCATTTTATTTTATTCTTCATTTGATTAGAAGTGGACCGGTTCTATATTTCAAACATTTATTTCAGCTTCCATTGATTATCTAGATAAAGTACTTTTAAGGTTTTAATTTTTATTGTTTTTATTGTTACTTTTATTATTTCCTCTTTACTTTAGCGATGACGTTCCATAGTAGTATCCCAGTTTGGCTGTATGTGAGGTGCTACAAAGAAGGATAAACAAGCAACAAGTAATTGACGAGCTAATTGCAATAAAATTAAGCTAACGAAAACACTAATGCCGATCAGGGATAGAGATAACGGAGATGTAAAACCAAGGTAATAGTTATTTAACAAGCTATAGACATGGCCCTGGCGATCCCTTCCCATAAACCCGGTTATATGAGAGTAGTCAGGTACGTCTCTGTCCTCGACTATATAACCACAGATAGTATGTAATATCCTGAGTAACGAAAATGTACGAGCCCACGTACGTTACTAGGTGGGTGGCAATCTCCCTTAGATATGGGTAACCCCATACCAGGTAACAATTATGTTATTAACGGCTAATATGATAAGTAATAGGAATAACTAAGGATAAGTCCGGGTAAGGTTACAATAAGTGACATGATTGTTAAGGTTAAGGAGGAAAGGCATAATTTCCGATATGAGACAATGGGGGATGATACTATAGTGGTAGAGATATATGAATTATTCTAAATGGGCACTTTAACATAGCTCACACAAGGGTTATCAATTATCCAGATTTTATTACGTAATAAGTGGTTATTAGTCAAGTTAATGAGTATCATAAATAAGTCAGTTGAGACTCACAAGCAATAACATGCAAATATAAGATCACGGAAGCAAGGTATATAAATAAAGTAGCCCAATGTTAAAAGATTACTAATAATTAACCTTAAATTCGAACATAGTTACATACTTATACGCTACCCCTATCAATGATTTATGCATCAATTCTAATCACTAATTAAGACATGAATCCTATAATTGCACATATTATAATAACCTAGAAGCATACAACACCAACTAGCCTAGCACATTAAGATCTACCCAGTATAATAACAACATACGACCCAGCAATCAATACAATGTAATAATTCAACACTAAGCTAATTGCGATAGTTAATCATGAAACGGTAATGTGCAAAGAAAATAAGTTATGGGCACGATGTACTTGTCTTGAGCACGCTCGACAGACACACTGCACGATGGGTCTGAAATGCGCGACTATCCAACTGCTCCCTCAATTGTTGCATGCGAACCTACATGATGGAATATGAGGCAACCAATAAGGCACAGCTGAATTTGATAAAGGAACGACAAGTGGTAAAATTGATTGGAGAGAAAACGGGTTCGCTAGTCCCACGGCGGTGCAGAACGCTGTTCAGCTGGGCGAACTCTTCGTTCATCCAAGCGAACCATGTTCCACGGAATCCACTAACAAAGCCGTGCGCGAAACATGTTTCGGCCAAGCCTCCTAGTCGCCCGAACGGTGATGGCATACATGACGGCCGCCCAACACCATCGGCCTACCGCCGCCGATTGTTGCCACCGCTAGCCCGCCACCGGCCATCACCGCCACCGCCGACCACTGCCACCTTTGCCGGCTGTGCGGCCGCCTGGCCCGCATGGTGCCTGGCCACCACTCGGTGCTCGGTTCGCGTCGGTCGACCTGGCCACACCGCCATTCGACCGTGCCGCCTGGCCGCGTCGCCCCGGTTACGCCACGTTGTTGGCCGGTCTGTGCCGCCCCAGGCTACCGCACGCCGCTAGTCTGCACCACGCCTTCGCACGCCCGCGCCTACCGTCGCCGCCACCGGCTCCAGCTGCGCCACCTACTGCCGTCGACCATGGCTGCCCCCACTCCAGGAGAGATTTACTGTGTCACGGTTGTACAGATGAATTTGTGTCATAAGCCAATCCGAGGCCGCCACGTGGGCAAAAAAACCACTATAGCAGTGTTGTAGATGTACGAAAATATTATTTTTTAATGGCTACTACAATATTTATTGCATTGTAGATGTACGAAAATATTATTTTTAATAGCTGCTACAGTACATATTGTCACGTGGTACTATTTTATTGGCTTATTACATTAACTTGTTTGTATCACCGTTGTATATTAGAATTTTTCGCGCTCCGGCCATCGAGAGAGGGATTGAAAAAAAGAAAACGGAAGAGAGAGATAGAGAGATGGAGACGCGGAGAGAGAGACAAACCTAATAGATTGGTTTTTTGAGGTCTGTGCAGGGGAAGGGTTAGCCCCTTAATTTATCCCCTCTTAACCGAAATAATGACAGCAATTAGCTGGCTTAACAGTACTTAATGGATTCGCGGGGTTTGAAATAATGCCAAGCCTTTCCTATTTCTGGGTGGTACATGAGCTCTCTTGAATTTACATGTGTCCGCAGCGGGAACCTCGATAGTAAGAGCAACTAAAGAGATTAACCAAAAGAAGTATCTAAATTTAGTAATTTAGCTATTCTTTAAAATGAATCTCACCCAAAAAAACAAGACTACTCCAACAGACTATCTAAACTAGAGGGTGCGCGGTGGGTCGCGTACGCGCGGGAATGGGGCGCAGCGTGCGGGAAGGAAACGCCGACTGCGTCAAGAGGCTGGATGGTGAGCGAGGTAGGCTATCCAAAAATAGAGAGTGAAGGAGGAGGGATGGAGAGCTACTAAATTTGGAGAGTCATTTACAGAGTCTATTGGAGACGTTTTTTCTCCAATAATAACCAAATTTACCTTTAGAAAATAATTTAGCTCTTCTCTTGGAGTTGCTTTAAGCAAATTTTATGGCCCTCCCCCACCAGATGCTGCCATGTGCCCCTTAGATGTTCAAGGGACCACGTGGCAACATCTGATGCCATGGCATTTTTTTCCACCTCGATTTTCTGCCCACAGGTGCATATGCCCCTTACGGTATCCACCGCCCACAACGCTTTAAGATCCGTACCCGTATTTAGCAATATTCATACCTAACTGTGTGTTTGTACATAACTGTATACATATCTCGCCGGATACTTCGACGTCGGCCGCCGGAGACCTCGCCTCCGACTCGCCGTCACCGTTGCCAGAAACCTCTTCGCCGCCGCTGTCTGAGCTCTACGAGGCCGCCGGAACCCCACCGCTGGAAACTTGGAGGTTTCGCCGGAATGGAGGTTTTCGGCAACGAACCTCGAGCGGCCGCTGGAAACCTCGAGGTTTCCAACGATGGCCAGGAGGCCACGCCATCGCGCGTCGTGCGCCGAGCTGTCGTCCTCCACGCCGTCGAGCCGTCCTGCCCGAGTTCGCCCCGCCGCACCGTCAGCTCGCCCGCCTCCAAGATCGGGCAAGCCATTGGCCGCCAGATCTAGGGAGCCGCCTGCTTGCCACCCTCGCATCACTTGTAAGAGGGGGAGAGAGAATGGAGAGTTTTTTTAGAAAGGGATGAATACATAGTAAATACTAAATACTAGTGGGGTATGAATTAGTACGAATCTAAAAGCGTGGTTGGTGATGGATGTGGCGTTTGCATATGCACCTATGGGCAAAAACGAGATTCCCGTGATCCCGTCTACTCACTCATGCATGCATTTTCAGGGTCTCAGCGGTAGCAAACTAGCAATCTTGATCTTTTCCACTTTGGTTTTGGTTTTTAACTATATATATATATTATAGTATACATTATATTAAGTTTAGTTGTATTGTCCAAAATTGTATGTGATATTTTTTCTCTTTATACTGTCTTTCACGAATAGTTAGAATTTAAAAATTATAAGTTAAAACCAAAGTCACAACATAAAAAAAACCTAGTATTTATTGTGCATTCTCTCGAGACGCGAATACAAAATACTGCCAACCTACATAAATTTACCCCGTGATCTTCCATCAACCAAATCCTCTCCTTTTCATTTCAGAGGGAATTTATGTCTGATCGAATGCAGCTGTGATGACGGTCGATCGAGGATGCATGCAACTTGCGCATGGCGCCACCCGGTCGCACTTGCAGTACTGTTGCATCAATCTGAGGCGGCGAGCGTGTCTGTAGCTAGCCGACGTGAGAACACCATCGAGCGCCCCCGCGCGCGTTTTCGGTCCGGTCGCACGTCGACGCCGGACCGGATATATGTAGAGCTGTGCGCGACGTGTGGGCCGCTGATGCGCGGGAGCTGTGCAAGTAGACCGGCGATCGCGCGGTACTGTAGTGCGCGCGCGAGTAGACAGGCAGCTCGACGGCGAAGCGTGCGTGCGTCTCATCAATTTCAGCATCCGCTCACGACTCGAGTCTCGACCGGGTTTTCACGTCGTGCGTTTTTACCCTTTGACTGGGTGCTTGCATGCAGTCGCCTCCGGGGCAAAGCCTAAAATGATGGAGCAGGAACCGACCCAGCAGATCTGCTTGCCTGCTCGCCTGCCACGCTTCAGGCAAAAAAAATTTCGTTCCAGCACACAACTCGGGAAATTTTCTAGCAGCAATTTCAAGCATGCAATCTCTTTTTGAAATGCGCGGATTTCGTATCAAGTTTGAGAGCAGCAATGGACAGTCTCCAACACTCTAGCTAGGCTGCTAGTGGTCCATTTCACCGGCGGTCCCCGGACAGTAGTAGACTGTTGGGCGAGCCGTGCCGAGCGTATCCAGTAGAAGCAACAACCTACCCTTTGCGGCAAAAGGGCATGCAGAGTGGAGCGATTGTCAGCCGACGAGAGATCAGCTCGGCATCACCATCGGTATCACGCACGCATCCCCACAGGCAGCAGCGCGGCGCAGCCCAGCCATGGAATGAACGAAAGCAATCTCCAATTAAAGGTGAGACGATTACTACGTAAGTACGCCATGCGCGACTTGCACGCAAGCATCCAGCCGAAGCAACAACACAAGGAGCGATACAAACCGAGTGCTTAGAAATAGCAAGTCGCCAAACGGGCACAAACAAAGCCCAAGCGTACACCGAGGAAAGGAACGATCAAAAGGGGAGAGAGGGAGAGAGAGAGAGGGGAAGAAAGAATCATTATTTCCATATTCAATGCCCCTCTGGTACAGCTTAATTAATCCTTATTGTTCGTACTGATAATAAGTAACCAAATTATGTTAAGCGGCGTGCGTCGAACAAGCGGCACACGCCAAGAACGCGGCGACATCGAATCGTACGGCCGGATTAAACGAGCAAAAGTGGAGCGGTGGAATCACGTCCGCCCGTTCATCACGACACGTCCACGGGCTTGCACAGGAACAGCAGCGACGACGGCGGCGGTGGCTGCCTGCCGCCGCCCCCGCCGCCGAGGCGCTCGTAGCAGTCGATGGAGAAGAGCGACAGCGAGAGGGAGAGCGACAGGTGGGCCCGTGCGTGCGCGTGGGCGAGGGCACCGGCGCGGCCTAGCCGGTCGAGCGCCGGGCCAAGGCAGAGGCGGTAGAGCCGGCGGTACCCGCCGAGCGCGGCGACGACGGCGCGGGTGGCTGGGCCCGCCGTGGGGCCGGAAGCCGGCCCCACGTGGCGGAGGCAGAGCGCCTCCCAGACGGCGTCCCTGCGCGCGACGGTGGCCCAGAGGCGGCACACGCAGGCGGCGGCGGCGAGCGAGCGGCCGTCGAGGCGCGCCAGGATCTCGGCGAGGAGGTCGGCGTTGTCGTTGATGTTGTAGGCGCCGCCGCCCAGCAGCTGCATGCGCAGCTCCAGCTCCGTCACCACCACCACCCCCTGCCGTGGCGCGGGCCGTCCTCCCATGTACACGGCCGGCCCTGCCGGTGCCGGTGCCTCGAGGGTAGTGCTGGCTTGTTTCGCGGAGAGGGAACTGAGGGGTGAGAGCGAGACGGGTGGAGAGCGTTATATATAGGGAGACGGTGGGGTTTTGACTGTTTTTATGCGCGTGTGGGGGCACCCCAAAAGGCTATTCAAGCCTTCTCGGAACCAATGGCAGTCGCCGTAGAAGCTGACAGTGAGTGTGCTAATTACTCCCTGCTGTCTATATAAATCACTGAAAAGTAAAGAATCCGAAGGTGTAGAGTTAGTGGCTGCACAGGGAGAGAGAGAGAGAGTCGTGGCATGTGAGGGTATCTGTGTTGCGAGTGAGGAAAAAGGGGATAGGGAAGCCCCATTCAACGAAGGAACGAAGAGAGGGCGTGTTTTGTGGCTTGTGACTTGTGAGGGTATCTGTGCTGCGAGTGAACGAGGAGATGGGGCCAAGCGGGACGGTCCAAGGGGCGTGGAGATGCGCAACGTTGAGGAGGCGTAGGCGCTGCTGCGATAATGCGCGTTCGTTTTGACGTGAGGAGGGCATGTTTTCTCGTCCTTGCCTCCTCGGAAAGCGAAGGGGAGGGAGCGAGGGAAAACACAGCAGCGCACGTCGTTTACTCGGCCGCGCGTCGCGAGCGCGCGCGCGTTAGCGTTAGCTGTGAGCTCGTGAGAAGTGGGGATCTTTGGCTCTACGGCCGGCGCGTTTCCTAGCATGTGGACGCGCGCGGCGCGGTGGCCGGCCGTCCTAGCTGCTGCCCGGCCGGTGGTTGTGTGCTACTGTAGCTCGGCCAAGCGGACGCAATGATTTGTTGCCAACTCGCCGCGCATGACAGCCATTGCCTAGGCAGCCAAAGCTCTCCGCCTTAATTGCATCCGTACATGGTTGATACTCGGAGCATAGCTGCTTTTGCGTGAGAAATCTTGTGCTGTTGCAGGTTTACTGCCTAAAGCTTATTTTGGTGGTATCTTGTAGCCCTGTACAGTGAAGGTGACAGTTCATGGAAGCACCGGAGAAATGTTTGTTCGAAAAAAAAATTGTTTGTTTTGGGTATATCCAGTGTTGATCTTTACGGGTGCACGCTCACTAGCTGCTCTCTTTCGCTTTAGACTTTGGTCCATCCACCTTTGCTACTGCTTTGGACTACATGCTTGTTTTGCCCTTTTTGACTTCTTAATCCTACTCTTCTCCAGCTGTAAATTGGTTAGTGTCTAAATTCGGATGTGCTCGACGATATACCTAATCCCATCCTCGAAAATATTTAATACGCCTATTTTGTACGGCCCAGCCCGGAGCTCGCCTAGCTAGACCACACCTTGTACACGGAGTTACTACACAAGTTATTGTCATACATGTAACAAACCCATGGATACAGAACAATTGTGAGGCTGTATGTTATTGTCACACATTGTTTTCACTATAGTTCGATATTTTTACCAGCTAGTTAGATCTCTAGAAATCAGCTGGTTTGCAGTGACAAGTATGCCTCTTAATCTATAATTACGAGTTCCCAAACCTTGCTAACAAATTCAACACAAGTGTCGCTAGACGCTAGGTATATATACACTGTTTAAATTAAGCAGGGCCGTCCAGAGGATGATGCCCAGGCTGGCGACAAAACACATTTCGTAACCGCTAGTTCGTGTGGTTTTCGGGATGGCGTTTGGTTTTCGGGTCGCGTTCCGCGGAAAAAAGTGGAACGAGGTCACAACGGCTACCTCTTGCTCATGCACGCACACATCTTTTCGATACACAAAAACATTATGTATTCGACGGTCACTCGCATCAAAGTTTCTTTTTTGGTTTTCCTGATTGATGAACACTCACATCAACGTTGTTTACTCTGCGGTTCGGAAGGTTGCGAGAGACAGACCGGTAGAGCCTAATCCACCCCTGTTTCTTGTTGTTTGACGTTTCACTTTTGGACAAGCAAAAGCAGCTAAATGAACACGAAATGACCTAACCCGAACCTAAGGGAATTTTTTAATGAATATTCTATTTTTTATTCAAAATAACAGAAATATACCTAAACGAACATTTTTTTTAAAGAAATAGACTCCAATTACCTAACCGTCGGGCAACTGAAGCCTATCGCCCAACGGTCATGCGACAAGAAAGCTATCCGCAAGCTGTTGGCCGACAGGCTCTAGTAGTCCGACGCTTGGGTGACTGGAGCCTGTCGCATAGTGGCTGGGCAACTGCAATTGTAGTTGCTCGGCTGTGCAGCGACTGCAAATAAGAGGTAGTGTAGGTTAATCGATTTGTAATTTTTATAGATTATAAATGGTAGATAATCTATTGGATTCGTAATAAGAGTTTATGATCGTTGTATGTTGTTGTAGTGCAAAAAATTCGTGAAACTTTTTTTTAAGAATGATTGAAATAAGAATGATTGGTAAGTACGAGGGTAAGTGATATTGTGATGTTACCAGGAATTCGTACACAGAGGAGAACTGGTTTGTTAATGTTGTTGGATGACTTGCTATGTCAATAATTGAATACGAAAAAAAAACGAGGAAATAAGTTTGCCTGAATTAAAATATATTTCATAGTACAGTTGGGAATAACATGCCGCATAGAGTTTGATTACATACATAACATAGAGTATCATATGCGACTAACCAATCCGACTGCTCGTACGACCTACTGCATAAACCGGGGCCATTTTCTCTTCCTTGCGAGCTCGGCGTTGAACTCCTCGGCGGGCTCTTTTGCCTTGGTCACCATTTCCCTCTTTTTCTCGCACTCCCTCTCACGAGCCTTGCGCTCCCTGCGCGTGCACGCCTCGAGATGAGTTTTCGTCTCCTGATGTATATGCTCGGTTTGCTCATTCTTGCGGCGCTCCTCCTCTCGGATCTCACAGGACCTTGTGACGTTCTACTCCTCAAAATCGAGGGCCCATTGATCCTCTGGGTGAATATCAAGATCGATCCATTTGCGGTAGCCACATAGGGGTTTCGATGACTGTGGATACACAGGAAAGGTTGTTAGTGCGTACTTTAAAGGGAAAAGTAGGGGGGAAACAGTGCACCTTGTCCTTATCGGCTGTCGATAGGTGGTGGTGTCTAGACGGCAGTCGGGATAGTCACTAGAGTAGTTTGCGCAACCCCAGTAACGTATACTTAGGCTGAGACAGTGCTTAGACTTAAAAAACTTGCATAGGTCCCGACACCAACAAAGGGGGGCGTCTCCCCTGGTGAGTGTTGTGGCGAATGCTCGGTAGGAACGTTCGGGATGGGGTTGTTGCTACAATTGGCGTCTTTGCGGGGAGCTAACCTCGTAGCACACGGGCTTGTTCTGTCCGAGCCGTAGTAGCCCTTGTTTTCTCCTTGCGGGTGGTAGCTGACCTTACTAGGTCGCGTGTCTTCTCCCATTGCTTCATCATCTTGTCCATTGCTTCTTCTGCCTCTTGTTCATCCCAGTGTGGTGAAGCAGGCGCCGATGTAATATTGGGTTTGCTCGTGTAGTGTTCTCTCAGAAATCTCTTTGACCTCCTTTTATAGGGCCTCTTGTGGCCTTCTCGCTACATAAAGATGCCCGTATGGTCTTGTCACTACACAAAGCTACCCAGTGTGGTATTGTTAGTACACAAAACTGGCCACTCAGGTCTTCGCACAATGCAAAGCTACACCCTTTGGTCTTATTGCTGCGCAAAGGTGGTCTGTGTGTTCTTATCGCTGCGCAAAGTTGTCCCATCTGGTGTACTCGCTGTGCAAAGGTGGATCATCTAGTCTTCTAACTGCGCAAAGCCGGCCCGTACGGTCATGTCACTGCACAAAGCTGGCTCGTGTGGTCATGTCGCTGCGCAAAGGTGTCTCGTCTAGTCTTCTCACTACGCAAAGCTAGCCCATCCTGTTATGTTGCTGCGCAAAGCTAGCACGTATGGTCCTGTCGTTACGCGAATGTGTCTCCTCTGGTCTTCTCACTGTGCAAAGCTGGTCTGTGTGGTTATATCGTTGTGCAAAACTGGCCCGTGTGGTTCTGTCGCTACATAAAGGTGTCTCGTCTAGTCTTCTCACTACGCATAGCTGGCCCGTCCTGTCATGTCGCTGCGCACAGTTGGCCTATGTGATCTTGTCGCTGCGCAAAGTTGGTCCGTATGGTCTTGTCGCCGTGCAAAGCTGCCCTGTGTCATAAAGCACACCACGATACCGCAATTACGCTATAAAATGAATGCTCGAGGAAATGATGGTAGGAATAACTATCTTCTTTATCATAGAGTAAGCCATCATGATAGACGCCGAGGGGCTAGTCAAATATGGGTCACTAAGGGGGACCTTCCGCTAGAAAGGAAGGAGGACTTCGGCATTCACTACCGCTTGTTGCCAAATAGGTGCGCTCAGCCAGTGTAGCCGAAATGCAGACACACGCAGGACGCGGCGGTGCAAGTGGCAGAAGGCCATTTAGATGGCGGACAACGTTTCTTCCGATACCCATACTCTGAGGTACAAGTAGGCAATCGTATATTTTGTAGTACTAGTAATAGTGTTTCAATATTAATGTTCCTTTGTAGCAAATGGATAAATGCGACTTTGTGCGATGGATTGATCCTCCCCCATGAATAGTACGTCGTGAGGTACGTGGATATATTGTAGAAGCGAAGCGCTGACTTGGAGGCACGGATTGAAAGTCTTAAAGAGCACAACAATGACCTCCATCAGCAGATGGAGCGCGAGAGGGGCAACGAGGAGGTCATCAACATAGGTAGTTTGTATGACCCAACATGCTGCAGTGCGAACCCTAGTTGTATATCTGCTTGCCACTACAACGACAGCCAGTCACATCAGAGGCAACCTCCTCAGCAACACTCCATGTAGGTACCACGAGACTCCTTCCTCCTATAGGCAATGATGTGTAAGGTTGTACCTTAGTACTCTCAGCTATTGTTAAAAATATTTTTCAATGTCGTTAAGCATATGATCGAATGGTTCGTATGTCGGTGTGGTTGCCATCAATTTAGTTCACTGTTCGAGTGGTGCAGTAGTCAGTGTGATTACCATTAATTGAGTGGTATAGGCATCAACATGGTAAAGAGAAGTACAACTAAGCTCGCCATAGTTTGTGAACACACTAAGTAAATAAGAAACGTAAGTAGTACATGAATAAGTGTATAGGCAGCACTAACCACCCCCAACAGCATCCCCAGCCCCCCTCCACCGCCACCCTGTCCCCCTCCATCCCACGTTCGCGTCCTCTCATACGGCCCTTGAGAACCTAGTTGTACACCTCTACAGGGTTAGTCATCATTATGCCGTATCTTGCGCCATCCGTGTCGTACAGTAGCGACCACTTCTCCAATGGTTCTCCCTCAATCTACTGTGAGAAACACTTGATGTTCCGTGAGCTCCTCCTCCTCAGACCAGCTGCGTTAGGCTCATCCAGTGCTGTCAGACATTTCGGTTATGCCACCCCAGGCATGACCAGCCCCTTGTTCTTCTCGTTGACATGCTTCCTACTGTGCTTGTCCAACAATACCCACAAAGCATCTAATTTTCTCTGCTGGTTCTACATAGCCAGCCTCTTGAACAGCTTCATCGATGATTGTTTCAGGAACTGTTTGAAGAAGTTCACCCCTAGGTGATGAATGCACCATCTGTTCCTCATATCCAGCCAAGGGAAGGGCTCCTCGGGGTCTTCCTAAAGTTTTCTTATGGCCTTCACAATCCCGGCACGACGATCATGGATTACACACACACACACCAGGACGAGTGCTGACAACTCTAACCCTCACATGTTTAAGGAACCACAACCAATTGTCGTAATTCTCACTTTCCACAAATGCGATGCCCAGTAGCATAATTTGATTATTGCTGTTAACGCCAATGGCCATAAGGATCTGGCCCCTGTATTTCCTGGTCAAAAAGGTCCCGTCAACTGAGATCATGGGTAGCATGTGCCTGAATGTCTCGATGCACGCACTGAATGCTAAGAAGGCCCTCTGCAACATTGAAAAATCTGGCGGCCTTGTAGAAGGCTTGTCCTTCGCAGCGATATACCTGTCTGGTTCCCGTCCTGCAACACCTGAAGCATACGAGGAAGATTGCCGTACACTGCCTCGAAAGACCCGAACCATTTTTCCAACACCTTCTGCTTCGCACGCCACGCCTTCACGTAGCTAATCTTGTATTTGAATTTATTATCTATAGCTAGCATGATGTGTATGGCCTCCATGTCTTTCTTTTGCACTATCTCTCCATACATCAGATTAGCTATAAAGGCGGACATTAGGTTACGATGCCTTGTAAAAACACTACTGAGAATGCATGAGTGCGGCTCCACCTTCGACACAATCCAGTGAGTCTCATACTTAGTCTACGTGTGTGCACTCTCCTAGGACAACCGGTCTGCTCACACTTCACGGTGTACTGCTCCTGGCTAGATTTCATGACATGAAAAAGTCCGCTGCATAGACGAGGTCCACAACTTGATGGCATCCTTTGGAGATGCCTTGTCGGCAAACATTGAATACAACTAAACCTTTGTCCCATGATACTTCCACGGTGATTCATGCTCGTTATGTGCGGTAACAGCCTCAGCATCAAACCGGTTCTATTCCTGCAGGACGGGAGTTTTGTCCTCATCTGAATTGTCCTCGTCGTCCTCCTGTACAGCTTCCTCTTCAGTCCAAGCCATCCGTTCATCGCACTCCATTTGATGTACTATGTACTCCATATGCTCCCCTTTATCGGCTTGTCCTGTACCATCACTATGACGTGACCATTCTCCCTCTCCTCCATGTACCGCATCGGCCTCGTCACGAGCAACTTCCTTCTCTTCACCAACATGCGGGCCGCCCAAACTGCTCGCAGATGGTAGCCGTCCGCACGATCTTGCACAACTTCTTCTGGGCATGGTTGCACAAGCATCACGCACTCGTATCTACGGCGCTGGCACTCTTGCACAAACCCCTTTCACGCAATAGTGCGCATCAATATTCTCAACTCCCTTCTGATGTCCGTTGGAGACCGGCTCCAAAGCCCTTGTATGATAACACTGCACACCTCGAGGTCTAACGAAAAACTACATATAAGCCAGTGCATCACATTTGCGATTCGAGCATTCTTGCCGTCCGGATGTACCGGAGTGGCTTACGCAAAACCGCTCAAGTCCACACCATTCAAACCTTCACGAACGGTTTTAACACCGTAATGCACTTTCAATGTAGTGGATATCAGTATTATTGATGTTTGCTTATATATATTTTCAATTTTGCAACTAGTCAAATCGCATTGCACGATATGGCCGTTTTCAATTTTGCAACTAGTCAACTGTAATTTACATTTCAATGACCGTTTACCTGTCGTAACCAACTACACTAACCTCGTAGTATTAACTTCCTATCAGCAGACCACGCTCCGATGCCACTCTTTTCTTGCTACTCGAGCTGTCCCCTATTGCAAATAATTCCTAAAGGTTTCGATAATTTACATGGCATATCGATTTAAATGCCTATATACCAGTTACAACAGTACATATGTTTTTCCAATGTACTAACGGCATTACATTCATTCGTAATTAATCATAAATATTACGTATTATTGTTTTATACAAAGCAAATTATTAATTTTTACAAAAATATTGACTGAATTTTGAAAACTATAAATTGCTACGGATGATTAATTTCTATGTGCGTTGACTGAATTTTCTACAACTATATTTTTTACGCATGCCAATTTGCTAGCGATGCTAATTTTTTACAACTATGTTCACTAAATTTTACACAACTACATGTTACTATGGCTGGTAATTTTCTAAAACTACAATGACTAAATTTTTTATACTAAAGTTGTACTATTCTTTTCTACATATACAATTTTCTATTGATACTAACACTAAATAAACTATCTACTTTATATACAAAATTTAAAATACAACAAAAAAATTACCTCACAATGTCGCAAAATCTCTCTTTCTCCATCTCCCTCTCCTCTCCTCCTCCCTCTCCTCTCTTTTCTTTCCTCTCCTTCTTCCTCTCCCTTTCCTCTCCTCCCTCTCTCCTTTTCTCTCCTCTCCTTTTCTTTTTTGTCGCGTCTATTCACTGCGCGGTCCTTTATCTATGCTTCCAGTCACCGAACCGATAGGCGACTGGAAGCAGTCATCTGGCGATTCGGCGATTGCAATTAATTTGCCCAACGGCCAACGGATTACTTAGTGTCGCGTGGCTGTTGGACGATAGACTTTAGTTGTCCGACGGTATGGTAACTAGAGCCTATTTTTGTAAAAAAAAAATTAATCAGATATATTTCTGTTATTTCGAATAAAAAAATAAATTATTCATAAAAAAATTCAACCTAAGGATGGTGCTATGTATATATCATCACTTCATGTGTTAATATGGGTGTAAAATATTGAGTAGGTAATTTTTGAGCAGACTGATAGGACGATTCTGCAAGGAACAGGATTATATGTGGGATCGATTGTAGTGCTACTGTTCTAGTCTAGGTACTACTATAGGGGAATGCATGCCGCATCTCAAAATTGAAAATATGACTCCCATAGAAAGTTTATAGGAAATCACAGTCACTAAGAGCGTATGTTTGTTGGCTTTCACGTGGATGTACCTAAGTCGAAATCAAATGTAGGGCCTATTCTTTTTAGGTGAAATTTATAACTTTTAACTACAGTTTATATCTTTTAGTCTGCTTGTACGAGAGATTACAGAGTAACAGAAACTCACGTGCGCTTTTTACCAATATAAATGAAGTTGATATAGTATATACTATAATTAGCTAGTAAAGGTCTTTAAAAGATACTTTATTTAAAAATTAGTTAATGTAGAAAAATCGAAAAGTAACTTTTAGAAACTGAAAAGAATGTACCCGTAGCCATTGAATTGTTAAGGGCATAACACAGTAGACCCTTTTGAGGTACCCTATGCCGAATATACAGATATGCTCACCCAAAGTCCCAAACATCGAAAGCATCATTGCACCGCCGATCTACAAGCCAGACTAGCCGGAGCAGAAGAACCTGATCTTTGGGAATATGCCCATGCCTCAACGCTAGATAGCTCTAGCGAGCAGCAACGGCAAACCAACTGACCGGGCGACGAACCGATTCAGGCAGTGCGCGATGATGAATTGATCATGGCCAGCAGCTCGGTTCCCGCCACACTATGCTCCCTATGCAATGCATGTACGTACGTACGTACGTCTCTCTCTTCGCTAGCATGCATAGCAGCTGCTGCATCGTCTCTGGCTGCATGAGTAAGCATCTGGGACCCGTCACATTAATTCCTCATTTGGACGCTACTCTCTCGGACAGGATTCCTGGTAACGAGGCATGTGCTGCGTATCTGCTCCGGGCGCTGGCACTGTTTGTGAGTAGCGAGTTAGTCCATTATCGGAGATGCTAGCTAAACGACCTCCTCTGCCATCGCATGTTGCAATGGTGACTGATTTGGTCCCCCAACTTTCAGTTTTGCAAACATGGACGTACGTGCCTTTTAGAGCGAACGGTCCGCTGATAGACCCGAGTTTCCTGAGGAATTTCTGCGTTTCTAACAAGCCCTAACAAGTATTGAATAGGCACTTAACAGATGATTCGAATCCAGCGACAGTGCGCTCGACACGCCAATCAACGAATAATGATTGGGATAAAGGTGCGTCGAAAATTCAACCAGGGCGATGGCACATCGCTCCCATGATGATATCTAATGCCGTGGCACTTTCACAACCTTGGCAATGATCAGCGCGAACGTGGAAGGCAATGGCCGGTGATGAGGCGCAGCGAGTGTAAGCTAGCTGTGTGGGCTCCGCCTGCCCCCCTTCTGAATCCAAAGCCATGGACTTGAGTTTTTGTCTCGCCTGCTTCCCCCTTGGGTTCTCTTCCCTCGGTCTTCTTGACAATGTGGGGCGCCACATGCATGAACGGTGTTGTGTGTGCGTGCTCTGCCTCGGCGCTCAGCAGTAGCACATAACGATCACGGGCTGCGTAAGGTCACGAGTGAAATAAAACCTACCCGTGGAATCTTCCTTTTGTTCACTTGCTCCCGGTTCAGCCGTGCCGTGCTGCTCCTCTTCCCCTCAGGCAGGCTGCTTTTCGGCCTTTCCCCTGTTCCCGTGGGAGTTGCATGTGTTTGGCAACCACGCATTGGATCGATCTCCCCCCTTGTGGCTGTCAAAAGGCAGCGAGAAATTCCTCGCGTCATGTCGTGCATGCAATCATTCGATCTTTGATTGAGATATCGAGCCTTTGTTTCTATCCCTTCGAAAGCATGTGTGAAGCTTTTAGAGCGAGCAGAGGATAAGAAGGCTAGGCACCGAAGGATCGCTAGCTACTGTAAGATCTTTTAGATGGTGTTCAGTTTAGCTATTCGTTCACTGCTCATTCGACAGCCTGGATATATTACTGGAGTCAAAAAGATATGCATCACAACGCACCCGAAACAGAGATTCAAACAAATCGAAAACCAAAACTTGAAGATGTACCGTGGCAACGGCTATCCTATGAGTCTCCCGAAGAGTTTTTAACCAAGGAGCAGAGGTTACAGGCACAGTATAAATGCTACTCTACACGTATGTACGCGCTGGTTCTTGGTTTGCCTGCACAAAAATTTCAGAACGTCAATGGGGACGCATTCAAAGTCCCAAGACATATGGGCACCCTGCAAGATTTCATAATGATGTTTCTGGGCCCCAGGCAGACGATGATATTGGGTTCGATGCCATCGCCACTGATTCTTGATGCCACAAGAAGGGTACCTTGCTACCTGGACTCTACTCCTGTTTCCCTATTAAAGCCTGGAAGGCTGCTATTCCCACTTGAAGAGATGGTCAACAAATTTCCAAACTTCAAATAGTACTCCCACATGTAGCAGAACCACCCTTGTGCTTTTCTATAGCTTGCCGTGTGAGCTTTTTTGAAACTCTATTATATGACTTATGAGTTACTAGCATATCAGCTAATTCTTGCTAATTGTTTCTACTTTTCTAGTTACTAACACCATAAACAGATAGACCTTCGCGTACCAAATTTAGAAGCAAACATTGCAAGCAATGCCTCAGCGATGGTCGTAACCTGCGGTACCTCTGCCTGCCACGGCCTTCAAGCTACGTACAGGCTCTTTGGGTCGTTATGAGAAGCCATTTTCGGTTTGTTTACTTGCTGCTCGTCCCAGGGAAGGAAATGACCCTTGCGCCGAAGCCAGCTTTTGTATACGTTGCATGCCCCCATCCCAAGGACTACCCAGCAAGCCCTGTCTGCCTGCATTTGCATGCAGGAGCAACAACAGCTACCACACAACAGAGGCAGCGATACATGCGCAGAGAGCATTGATTGTCTCCTACTACACATCTGCAGAGCTTGCCGACTCAACATAGTTATGCAAGGCATTTTATCACTGTGTTCAACCGTATATATGAACTATGAGGTATATAGCATGCATTAGTCAGGTTTAGTCAAATGGATTTCAGAGCTGCTACTTTGCCAAGCAAGCAATCAAGTAAAAAAAAGAAGGGTTGGTTTCAAACGGAGCTTAACTGATGTTCAATCACTTAACCAATTTCAGTTGACTCTCAACCTTTTTTAGGAGTACTGAAACCTGAAGCCGATACAGATCAATAAACTAGTACCAGTACTCCAGTAGAATAGTGCATGGTGTGCACACGCGAGGCATGCATGCAGGGGGGAAGCATGTTTCGGCAACAGAGATTCCCAGCACAAACACAAAATCCTAAGTTAATTAATTAGGGAGGGCAGGAGCAGGGAGATGTATCCAAGGGAGCTCTCACGTGGGGAGGCCCGTAAACACGGCGTCACTGCCGGGGATAATATAGAAATTAACAACAAACGAACGGATGGATTCGGTGGCCGGCCGCCTACGCACCATGGAGTCAAAGAGGCGAGGCCAACCGAGCCAGCTTTCCAGAGGAATGGGTACACACCGCCTCATGCGTCAGAACAGAAACTGCTCCCTCTCTTTTCTTCCTCTGTCACCAGCTAAGCTAGCTCTGCCTCTCTGCTTGCTTTTCTGAATCCATGCATGCATGCATGCATCCAAGTGTGCATGCACGAGTAAGCAAACAGGGAGAAGTGGCCAGGGAGACCAACCTAGGGCTTGTGACCATGCAGGTCGAGCCGAGCACACAGGGCGTCAAAACGCATTAATATTGCTTGTAAGCATGCCTATTTAAGGACTTTGGCTGGGCCTGTTTGACGTAGCTCTGCTCCTGCATGCATGCATGCATGCTTCGCTTGCAGGCGGGCATGCATTAGTTTCGTCGAACAAGCAGCACTAGACGATCCGAGGCATTGTACATGCTCTCCTTGGAATCTCGGGCGAGCTGGTTTTGGAGAAGAACCCTCCAATTCACCGGAATCTTGTTTTCTTAGAAGTGTGCTACTCCATGTGTGTATGCGAATTCCACCCGAAGAGGATCGCATAGCTGAAGTTTGCAACGAAAGCTAAGAAATCTGCAAATTCCGAACACTATACGAACACTATATCAGCTCATTTAGATGCGACGATTAATAATATAAGCAGAAAAATTCCATAAAGTTCAAATGTCATGTCGTCAAAGAGGAGAGAGGAGAAAAAGAAAAAGGAGCGGAACGTGGAGCTCTGTGTAGGGATGGGGGTCCCAAGCCCAAAATGACCAGACAACGTAACCATGAGTGAACTTTACGACCAATCGGCAATCCTTACATGCGAGAGAGTGTAATCGCAAGGCAACAATGAGGCTAGCAACAAGGGGAACGGGAGCGATCAAAGAAACCAGATCGTCCAAGCAACCGAAGATTGCTTCATGTGAACGTACGTGAGAGCCAGCGGTGGTTCGTGCAATTTGAGACGCCAAAATCAACGTGCCATTATCACGTTCGTATTAAAGTTGGTGCTTTAATTTTAGCTCAAAATTTTCTCATGAGTTCTCACGGCACCAACATTATAAAACCTTAAAATCAAAACAATTTATGAAATGGGAAGAGCCACCAATTTTGCAACCTGAAAAGGATGGTGATTGGGAAATTGCGGCCCTGTTCTATTAGTTTTTAAAAGCTAATAAATGGCTTTTTTTTTACAGTATCTATCTTTCAAACAGAATATCTTTTCAAAACGAAGTCTACTAATCGATTGTAGTATACATTATAGTAACTTCATTTATATCCAGTGGCGGACTCAGGATTAAAATTTAGGGGGGACTAATAGGACTTACTGACCAGTTTGCTGAATACCGAATTGCCGTCCTACGATAGACTTGTAGACACTAGAGGGAAAGAGGCTCCACGCCAAGAGCCAAGATGTCATGTGGCTTGTAATCATCACTACAAATACAATTTTCTTCATCATGCAAAGGCTTTTAAACCTGATAAAGTCATTCATATTGCTAGCGTGGAGTTATAGGGGATAAGAGAGGTATGCACGATCAGCCAGCGGTAGGGGGCTGGCGCCCCACCTGATCCACCACTGGGTCCGTCCCTGTTTATATCAACTAAAATTGCACACAAATCTTTCACTATAAGTTATTACTATTTATAAATCGAAAACAAAATCTAAAATCAAAAGTCAAAATGAACAGTCCGGAGTTAATCTTGGACCGGATGGAATCAAAGGACATGGCATGGGGCCGCTGCCCACAGGACGACGCTGAGTTATAAGCAACAGTAGGTAACCAACAGCTCTACTGTTGTGGCGCGTGTTTAGGTGAGGGAGGGGACGGAGCCCCTTGGTTCACGCCCCGATGCGATTTCCGTGTGTCCTGCTCTCGATCGTGGGCTTTGTTGCGACGGGACGGAAGAGTGTGCGGTTTGGTGCGGTTTGGCTTGGGAGCTTATGCTTGGCGCCACGCGAGGGGTACGTTGCTTGCTCGCGCGGCGTGGCAAGTACGTATGGTGGGAGAGATGCTAAGCTAGAGTTGACCGGTGGATGGATAAATTAAACAACGAGCAGGGCTCCAAAGGATATGATGGATCGGATCATCGGATGAAGATGGCGTGGGCATGTAAAGTGCAGCGCAGGCCCGGGCATGTCTCGGATGAGTTTCAGTTGGAGCGCGTGAACGGTTTTCTACATGTTAAAGCCCAACGTGCCGTCGTCGACAAGCCCAAATCCATCTATCTTTTTTTTTAGAGGAGCAAATCCATCTTTCTGTTCGCCCTTACGAAATTCGAGGCAAAGCTACACGCTGATCTGATTGGCCCAAGCCATATTGCCCACGAAGAGGCCCACTCGAGACTGTAGCGGGCCCTAAAAAGCACAAGGAGCGTTTGTTCGGCAGCGCTGGCGTCACATGGTGTGTGCGTAAGTCTTTTGTAGGCTAGTTAGTTACGTACGTGAACTGGGCCAAGCTCAACTAGTTTAGCACATTGTAGCCTACAGGCTATACAGGCCACAGCCCAACAGGGCTTATCTTTATTCTGAGAGGTCAACGGTGGGGCCCACCTGAAAAACTTTTTATTACGTTTTAAATGTCATAGAATGTACAGAGTACTAGGAGGGAAGTAAGAAAAAAAATTAGAAAAAGTTCACTTTTCAACCTTTAACTCTAGGCATGATTTGATTTTCAACTATGATCTACGAATCTGTCTACATTACAACCTTAAACTCTTAAAATGATCTAAAATATAATCTTTACCTTAAACCATAGTGGATTTCAGGTGACATGACATCTAAGCGTGCATCTTCGAAGTGACATGGATGCCACATCATCCAACACATCATCTAAAAAATTAGCAAAAATGCATAGAGAGGCCCACGTGTCAATCCCCTTCTTATCTTCTTCTTCCTTTCTCTTATGCCCCCATCTTCTTCTATCCCCTCTCTCCCACATGCACCCAGCTGCACGTCGCCATCGAGCCATGGCATCATTCTTCTTACTGCTGGTGCCGCCGTCCTTTTTGGGATTTTGCCTCTGCAGTTCTTGTTGTTTTGAGCACAGCACACCACTGGCTCGGGCCATCTTCGAGCTCTTGGAATGTCGCTGCCGTCGGATTGGGCCATGCTACCCTAGATCTGTGCCTCGCCGCTGCCATCCGGCCGCCCCATCGCTGTGCTTCCCTCCTCCCTTTGTTGTTGCTCCATCCATCACTATGCTACGCGCCTCACCATCCCTACCCTTGTCCCCCTCTCCATCCTTTTCTCCAACTAGCACCACCACTCCCCTCCATGCCGCCAGTAATTTCACTCCCCTCTCCTCCATATTGTCGATGATGTCCTTCTCTTCCCCTCCACACTGACCACCACTCCCCTACCACGCGTCGTCACCACCCAGTTGCTCGCCGAAGCTATCACCATGAATGAGCACTAAGCATCGCCACCACCTAATCACCTCTCGGAGCTTGGTGTGATGGAGTTGGGCAGAAGAGATGTGCAATGAGGCACCGCCCGCTGGTGCTCATCTTAGATATCTGGAGGTGTGGAGGAGGGCTTGGTAACGACGTACCACGCTGGTCGTTGGTTGTGAGGACATGTATAGAAAGGAGAGAGAAGGGGAGGAAGAAGAGTTTATCAACTAACTTATGGGCCCTACCATACTTGGCCAGCCACGCCAGCACAAATATTGTCTTGGATGTCACATCAACTAAAACTACTACCACATCACTTGAAAACCACTGTGGTTTTAGACGAGAGTTGTATTTTAGATGGTTTTGAGAGTTCGAGATTATAAAGTGGACGGATTCATAGTTTAAGATTGAAAATCGAACCGAGACCAGAGTTTAGAGTTGAAAAGTTAACTTTTTCCAAAAAAAATAATTTTACATGATTCTTGCCCGAAATAGATTACATCAATTATAAGCGTCATCCTTCTAACCCCTGTGGCATTCACGAGGACCAGAGTAATAGATGCTCGACCATCTGTAGAATTATCTGACAGGTGGAAAGGATGATCCCATCAAATGTCTTATGGTTCCTTAATTTCTAGATGATCCAGAGAGGAAGCAGGACAATGGTGTTGGAAACTATTATCGGTTGGTTTCCATTCGCATTGGCTAACATCTCGCATATTTCTTCAAATCTATGCATTAATGGAGGTATCTGAGCCTGCATGATAGACCAGACCTTAATCAGCCGTGGGCAGAGAACAAATAGGTGGTTGATGTCTTTAGCTATGCTGGGGTAGAAGGGGCCATCCGAACAATTTGTCTTTAGCTATTCTGGGGTAGCTGGCAACTCAGTCTTAGCACTTGAACAAGGAACTGTTGTCTGCTTCTTAGTCTTCCAAGCGATGAGAGAACTACCAAGAAAAACACAATAAGAGATAAAGACTGGCTATCAGAAGGATCACTGGCCCAAGTGGCATCAGAATATGCAAGAGAAAAAGAGACGACGAGAGGTAGTTCCACAAAGGTTTGCAGAACTCAAAGAAGATAATTATAGTGGAGCTGAGTGGCAACAGAAACAAACTGACCCAAGATATGCACAGGGTACGAAAATGTTAAGACGAGTGACACCAAGATAAACAAGGCTCTCAACAAGATGACAATAGTGAGTAGGATCAGTAAGAGGCTCACCATCAGTGAGACGAAGATGAACATTAAGCTCCATTGAAGTCTCAGTTGTGCGCTGATCAGTAAGAGAGGTACGATCAAGAAGATTCTGGATATACTTTTCTTGGGACAGATAGAAACCCTCAGGAGTAGAAATAATCTCAATCCCAAAAAAGTTGCGAAGAGAAACCAAATCAGACATGAGAAACTGCTCATGAAAACGTTCCCTGACAAAAGTGATGTACTGAGAATCATCATCAGTAATGATCATATTATCAACATACAAAAGAAGAAGCGTTCGACCACGAGACGAAGTGTGAATAAAAAGAGTAGGATCATGAGCACTGGCAAAGGAACCAGCTACAATGACAATAGAAGAGAAATGATCAAATCAGGCACAAGAAGCTTGTTTGAAGCCATAGAGAGATCAACGAAGGTGACAAACTATACCCTCAGAAATAGAATACCTAGGGGCAACTGCATGTAGACCTCCTCATGCAACTCGCCATTGAGAAATGCATTCTTGACATCCAACTAAGACTTAGACCACTGTCGAGTAGAGGCCATAGCAAGAAGAGTGCGAACAGTGGTCATGTGAGTGACAGGAGCAAACATCTCATCGTAGTCACGACCATGCTCCTGCTAAAAACCACGCACTACAAGATGAGCCTTGTAATGCTCAAAAGAACCATCAGAGCTTATCTTAACCTTATAGACCCACTTGTACATGATAGGAGTAACACACGCAAGAAGAGGAATAAGATCCCATATGTTAGTATGCTCAAGAATAGCAATTTTCTCTACCATTGCATGCTACCACTCCTGATGAATAACAGTATCATAGTAAGAGGTCGGTTTGGCTGGAGTAGCGGTAGCAAAACCAAAATGCTCCGGAGGATGAATAGACTAGCGACCATGAAGAGCACAGCAAGGAGAGGCCAAAGAGGATGACCCATCAAAAGGAGAGGGCACATCATAAGAATCCTCAACTCATGGATGATGAGTATAGTAAAGAGGATAAGAAAGAACAAGGTCAGGAGTAACCTTAGGAGAGAATGCTGGTAGTGAAGAAGGTGTCGACTGGGAAGAAGGTACCAGAGAGACCAAAGGCTGTGGTGGAGGAGTGGTGACTATGTGGGTGGAAGAAAAGTCATGAAAGAAAGTGGCTCGACAAGAGATGCTGAAGTGGAGGAAGGAGAAGAGTGAGGATAGAAAGGACAAGGCTAATCAAAAGTGATATCCCAAGAAATCCGCATCCATCGGCCAACAAGATCCCAACAACAATATGCCTTGTGCTCAGCACTATAGCCAAAAAAACGCATTCAACAGATTGAGCGGTCAACTTGGTGCACTCACGAGGTGCAAGAAGAACATAGCACACACACACACACACACACACCAAAAGAGGTGAAGACCGAAATAATCAGGAGTCTTACCACAGAGACGCTCAATTAGGATCCCACCCTGAAGAGCAGATGAGGGCTGAATGTTGATAAAAAAGTGACAGTAGAAATAGCGTCAACCCATAAGTGTGGTGGAACAATAGAACTAAGCATGAGAGCATGAGCTATCTCAAGAAGATGACGATGCTTGCGTTCAGCCACACCATTCTGAGCATGAGTATCGGGACAAGAAAACTGAGAAGAGTGTGCCCTGCTCAGTAAGAAAATCACAAAGAACTTCTGACAAGTACTTCTCAGCGGAATCAACACGAAAAACACAAATAGGAGAGTCAAACTGAGTACGAACCATGGTGGCAAAAGTCTTATAGATGGATAAAACTTCACTACGAGATGGCATAAAGTATATCCACATATGCCGAGAAAAATCATCAACAAAAATTATATAATATCAATGACCTCCTTCGAAACAAAAGGAGCTGGTCCCCATACATCAAAATGAACAAGATCAAAAGAACGTTGAAACACTGACTCACTGGAAGGATAGGTGAGTTGAACTTGTTTACCAAGCTTACAACCCTGATAATTGAGAGCAGCATCACTAGACACAGACCCTAAAAGATCATGACGAAATAATGAAGACATACGTGACCCACAAAGATGTCCTTAACGATGATGCCACTAAGGTGGAGGTTGTGTAGATGCGAAGGCAGTGGTGGAGACAAGACTGATAGGGGTAGTTGTAAGATCGAAGAGGCCGACTATAGGGGGGTGAATAGGCGGTCCAAAAATTCTCTTTCAATTAATACTAACAATTAAAAACCTTTTCTATTTGCCTAACCCAAGTATATAATGCGGAAGCTAAATTTAAGTTGGTTTAGCTCAAATAGCGCCTATAACAAATAAATTCGTCTAAGTGCACCAACAATTCTATCCTAGGTCAAGGTTTGCAATCCTAGATTTACAAGCAATGAAATTGAGTCTATGAATGTAAATTGCTTGAAAGTAAATAGAGTACAAGAAAGCAAACCACAAATGACACGATCACTTTTTACCATGGTGTTCGGAGATTTGCCGATCTCCCCTAATCCACGTTGAGGTAAACCCGAACAAATCGGACCGGCTCCACGAATTAAGCTTTCCACCTCAAATCCACTAGTGGCAGCTCTTTCCCGCTCCGGGTAGGTGAGCTACAACCTTTACAACTTTGTCGGGTCTTCTCACAACTTTCTTTGAGAAGATCACCGTGCACGATGCCTCCAACGTCGTTTAGGAGTCGGCAAACTTCAAGAGTAACAAGTCGAAGACTCTCACCTTGAATGAATCAAGAATCGCAGCTCAACGGACACATGCACTAGGTTACACTCTTCTCACTCTCTAAGTGCAACACATACACATAAGTGAAGAAGACTTGCTCCTAACTCAAAGAATGGGAGAATAGCACCAGCAACTTTCTCTCAACAGCCCTTGAGGAGGTATTTATATACCTCCCTTAAAAACTAGCAGTTAGAGAGTAGAGAGGGCAAACATTAGCACGAGGGCCGAAAGTATCGCCAACATACGGCCGGTACTTCCGCTTTCCCAACGGCTACAAAAACTAGCCGTTGGGCTGGAAAACCGATCAGACCGCCACATAGAAACCGGTCAGACTGCCCACACAGGACCGGTCAGACCGCTCCTTAAAAAACCAACAAAGTCGCTCTCTGGAAAAAGGCCGTGGGCCGGTCAAAACCTCAAAGCCGATCTGACCGCCGAGTCCACACCGGTCAGACCGCCATTACAAGGCCGGTCTGACCTCCGGATCAACACCGGTTAGACCGCCATTACAAGGCTGGTCTGACCTCCATTACAAGGCCGGTCTGACTTCCAGGTCAACACCGATTAGACCTCCATTACAAGGAATGAAAACATGGATGCACTTGTAAAACACATTTGCATCCCATGTTACTAGAATTCAACACATGAGCTTTAACCATTTGTAAAACACATTCGCAAATGCAAGCCTCATGCCAAGATGAGCTAGATGAGGTGAGGTTGAGCCATTAACACATGATGAGACTCAAACTACTAGACATGACCCCTCTTAATAGTATGGCAATCTATACTAGCAATCCGGTCTTCTAACCAAACACCAAGACTGGTGAAAGACTAGGAACACATCTTTAGCCCTAGCTAGTCATACTTTTGCCTTGAGTTATTGTCTTGATATGCATCAGCTCATGATGCATCCTTTTCATCAACGCCATCAACACATGATGGTCTTCACTTGACTTGATCAACTCATGATCATCTTGCACATGTATCAACTCATGATGCATCTTTTCTTGATGGCCTTCAACACATGAAGCCTTCTTCTTCTTGATAGCCTTCAACGTATGAAGCTATCTTCTTCTCACTCTGGACTTAATGATCTTCAACACATGAAGTCATCCTAAATCATCATCATTTGTGGAACCTAACCTATTCATCCAACTCATGAAAAATGTAAGTCCACAAAACAATTATCATCAATCATCAAACTTCACCATCAACACATAATGGAGGGACTAGATTCAACGATCTTCCCTTTTTGGTAATTCATGACAATCTCAACAAATAATGAGATAAAAATAATTGATTTGTGAGTATACAACTTGTACATAACAATTGTATACTCTAAGATAAGCTTTAAACAAAGCTTACTTATCCGGTTGTCATTAATCATCCAACCATTAACACATAATGGAGAAGTTAGATGACAACCCGATTGCACATGAGTATATATGAACTACACAAGCAATATATATTCAAGAATGTATTTGAAAGTAAAGATCCTAAATATGCATATTAAAAGAACCATGGATCAATACTCATAAAACTCCAAAACATAGAGAGAGAGCTCCCCCTAAATATGTGCATACAAGTCTATATGAAGAAAAACATATGCACATATTCATTTGAACTATTTGAGGAGTTAAATCTATATTTTGGATCTAAAGAATGTATTGGCATATGAGAGTGATTTCGAATGCATGCCTATTTTGATTTCACCTTTTCATCTAAATGAGACTAAGCATAAATAATACTCAAACAAACATATTAGTCTCATATATGCATTTGTCATTATCACCAAAACAATATAATGGTATTTGTTATTACCATCAAAATCTTATTATGGTATTTTTCATTATCATCAAAATCTTATGATGGTATTTGTCATTAACACCAAAACCAACTTAAACAGAGCTTGATCTTTCAGCAGCGGAAGGAAGATGAAGTCAGTCAAGCTCCTAAAGCCATCGTGAGTCATGGCAGCGAGGGCCAGTACCAACCAGAGTCCCCATGCGGTAATCCTGAATACAACAAGAATCAGAATTGAGAATAACATGATAACCATAATCGGTGAGCTAGCCGGTAGATATGAACTGCATGGTTAGTTTTGGAACATGATAAACATTAGGAACATGAAAGGATTAATTTGAAAGAGTGCCTCGTCCCGCGACAGAAGGATAGGTATCATCTGCTATTTGAATAGTAATAGGAGAAGCTAAAGAACTAATAGAAGTGAAACTGGTGAAATCAAATGTTATATAAAAGGAAGCACCAGAATCAAGAATCCAAGGTGATATACCTAAGGAAGGAGAAGAAGAAGGTGGTCTCTCACTAGAAGACTGAGAAGCAGAACCAACAGAACTGAACGATGCAGAAGCAACCATGCAACTCGGCAGTGTGAGAAACTGTGAGTGTCAGAGGCACCAGGACTCCACTAAGAGGAGGAACCTCTAGTGCCCCTCCGAGGATGAGCACCACGATGAAAATCCTTCTTCTTTTTGTAGCAAAACTGCTCCACATGTCCATCCTTGTTGCAATAGGTGCAGTGGAGTCCCCTACCAACAACAACTATCACTGGTGGAGGCACAACTAGTAAAGGAGTAACAGGAGGCACAATAGGTGTAGAAGCTAGAGGATTCACCAAAACTGACGGAAATGACAGTGACGATAGCAGATCCGCCCCACGAAGGAGAAGCTTCTCAATACGAACACCTACAAGATTCTCTAACAGAGTCACACGAGGGTGACAAGCCAATAATTGAACACGAGTCTACTCAAACTTAGTCTGGAGACATATCAGAAAGTCATAAATGTGCCAAAGCTTCAGGTGAGACTGCTGACAGTAACAATATTAACAGGTGCGGCAATCATCTGGCCCAAAAGAGTTAATCTGACGCCATACCATGAACAGCTGAGTATAGAACTCGTCCACAATGGCATCTCCCTACTGCATGACTGTTCCTGATGCACAAAAGCAAGGTACAAGAAATCACCAGATGGCTCGCAGCGGTTGCGCAGATGCACCCACATCGCTTGTGCAGAAGCCAAACTAACAATATCACCAGTGAGATGCACCTCTATGCTAGCAACCAGAATAGCAGAAGCATGAGCATCCTCATTGGTCCATATCTTATAAGCAGCATACTGAGTTTGAAAAGTCTCCATGGCATACTCAAAAGCCTCAGATGCCTTGATATGAGCGTCTTTGGAAGCACCCTTCGGGAGTACATGCTCAGCAAGTGGAGTAGGGTGAGATGGACAAGGCAACTCACCAGTAAGAAACTCGTAAAGGCGTTGACCACGCATATGAAGACGCATGTGTTAAAACCAATCTCGATAATTGAGACCATCAAAGATCACCGAGCAATGAGGAACAAAAATGGTGCCTACAAAAGAAAATATTTTTTCTTTTCTTTTATCTTTTTTTAACCTTTACTCGGTACCTTTACTCAATCAGTCGGTTTCTTAAACTGACCGAGACGCCAAAACAACCAAACGCCAAAATCTGGGGGTCCCCTGGCGGCCGGTGATGGTGGAGCACTGACGGTGAGCACCGACGCCGTCGACCTCTGTAGATCCGACCTTAGCTACGATAGAAGAAGCCCCAGCAGTGGCCCAGCTCCAGTTGACAAAGGAGTGGTGGCAGCGTCGGAAGAACTTGAGTAGTGGCGGCGGCGGTGGCAAAAGATCCCGAGTGGCGGCAGTGTGTCCATGACTTGATCGGGCTAGCCCGATCCGGCTGGATCTGGTAGGGTCGACACAGAGGGCGATGGTGGACGGGGAAGCTGACGGTCCAGGCAATGAAGAAAGACCAAACAACGGCGATGACAAGCAACGGTGATGCAGCAGCGGTTGAGGAAGAATAGCGGCGACCAGGAGAAACCCTAGGTATGATGAAACTTTAGGTATTGCTCTGATATCATGTTATGAATAGCGCTTATATTTATTACAAGGCCAATGGGCCAATATATATACATGTACGGGTATGTTATATACAGGAAACCCCTTACACAATAGGATAAATACATAGTTATATAGGGGGTGTTTGGGACTGCTCCACTCCACATTTTTCAGCTCCGCTCCACGTTTTTTAGCCAAACAGGTTCAGCTCCACGCACTCTGTTCGAGGAAAAAAAGGTGGAGTTGTGAGAGCACCTAAAGGGGTACTCCACAAACTCCAGGTTTTTTGTGGAGCTGCTTCACGGTAGAGTTTGTGGAGCAGTCCCAAACACCCCCATAATATAGTGGCGGATCCAGGAATTTCAGAATGGGTATTCGAAATTACAAAATACTGTTCAATAGAAAAATACAAAGGTCCACGATAGTGAAAATTAAAGTACAATTGTTCGTACTACATACAACCACTGAAATAATATAAATAAATTACAAAATAATTAAGGACTAAATATTAACGCAATGATGCTTCATCTGTTGGAAGCAAGATATAATGTCATCATCCTTAACTTGAAGAAAAAAATTCTCGCTCAAGAAATGTAACCAAACAATCATTTAAGTATTGCTCCCCCATTCTATTTCGTACCTTGTTCTTCACATAGTTCATTGAAGAAAATGTAACTAATCTACTTAACCAAAATCAAAATGTGCATTTGTACTTTTGTAGTAGATGTATCAAATGTGCACAACCAAATCAAATTGTCATTATCTACTTAATCAAATGTGCACAGAGCTGTATCGAATCTTCATGAATCATGCACATTGCACAGAGTAAGTTTGATATCTTCATAAATCATGCACAGAGCATATCAAGTTAACAACTAACAGGGAATATAGCCTTCATCTGCTCATCATAGTCCTAGAAGTGCTTTCGTCCGCAAACAATCAAACTATCAAAGGGTGAAAGGTATCCACAGTTTTGATTTGAATCGGATTCATTAACATCTTAAGTGCTTTTTGCTTATGAAAGATTTATATCTAATCTGAGAAATAGCTGTGACCTGTGAGAAAGGGTCCTGATGGCAGATGGCTGAATGGTTGATGCACTCTGGCTCGGCAGTCGGCAGCACCCCTGGTCGGCAGATGAGGTCGCACCTCTGCCTCCGCAAATCCGCTCCGGTGCTCCGCATTTCCGTAGTTCCGTAGGCGTAGATGCGCTCCGCAGCTCCGCCTCTGGCCTCCGCTGCTCCGCCTCCGCAGATCCGGTGGCCGGCGTAGATGAGATCTGAAATGAGAGCCGAGAGATGAGAAGGCTCCTCCGGCCGCGCCTGCGCTGAGAGAGTGAGACGGAGAGACGGAGACCGAGAGAGCCGCTGGGCGCTGCACTGGCCCGTTGCGGTTGCGGTGGCGCGACGCTGCGCTGAGTGCCTGAGTCATTGAGCCGGAGACCGGAGAGGTAGAGATTGGAGGAGAAGGGAGCGAGACCAGCTGACCAGGGCTGCGAGACTGCCGAACGAGCGAAGACGCCGCATGCATCCGTCTCCGAGACGGCGAGACCTAATCAGCGGGGCGTGGGAGGAAATGCCGAAATGGGCCGTTCAGGCGTGACCGCGACTGGGCCGTTCGGGCGTGGCCGCTCTCAGTCGGCCCGAGCTTCTTTTCATTTCAAATTCTTTTATTTAAACCGAATTACTAATATATATATATATATATTATACCTAATATATAGCAGATTTTTTATAAAAAAAATTTAGGGTATTCAGCTGAATACCCATGAATTTCTGTAGATCTGCCCCTGATATAATACATATCTAACAGTGCCAACCGGGCTTATCTACTCAAGCACAGGGAAAAACGAAAGGCAGAGGACAAACAGGTGCTGAATACCCATGAATTCTGTAGATCTGCCCTTGATATAATACATATCTAACAGTGCCAACCGGGCTTATCTACTCAAGCACGGGAAAAAACGAAAGGCAGAGGACAAACAGGAGGCTTTTGGCTTGTTGAACCTTTTCTTCGTCAAATTTAGCAATGAAAATGTACAAAATAAGCCTTCATCAGATTTGCAGCGTCCTCTTCCTACTCTCTGATACCCTCTCCCATGGATGATTATGATAACGCCCTTCTCCTCTGGCAGCTCTGTAGTTTAGAGTAATCATGGACCTCACGGTGATGGCTCCTGGCGACATGAAACGTCACCAACCACCAACCATTTACGCTATATCAGTCCGGTATGTACAAAGAATCCTGTGAATTTGTCCCAGTAATGTCATTTGGATTGTACAAATTAAAATCAACCTGATTTTAAAACCATACATCTTAACGTATATCCATCGCGGGGACCTTGTCAGCTAGAGGAGCTCGATTCTTTTAGATAGGGAATCAAGTTTCAAGGGCAGTGTCCACAAGCAATACCCTATTGGCTATTAGCTAGTAGCTATTAAATGATCTTTCGATTCCCCACTTCCCTTTTGAAGAAAAGCTACAGGCTCACATCTCCCTCATCGGGTCGCCGTCAGTTTGCAACCACTTGCTCTAGCCTGACGGCCTCGTTCACAAAAATCCCACAACCTTCTCTGCTTAATTCATCTTGTTTGTTATTAATTTGTCCAATTTAAATATGAATATGCTACATGTTTTACCGATTTATTTGGACAAAGACAAGCAGTCAAAGTCCTGATAGAACCATGGAACTGCCTATCATTTATGAGAATATTGGTTACGCACCATCAAAATGTGCCTGGTTTTGATATATACCAAAATAAAATCCTGATTCACTTTAATACCACTAAAATATCCAAATCTTAGACAATATACCACTTCGTCGTTTCTTCCATTAGTTGAATGTTACTTCCCTCAGACTCTGCTCCTCAACCATGCGGCAGGTGCTTTGCATCTCTCGTCGCACTGCCCCTGTTTTGCTTCCTTCGCGTGGGTGGGCTTAGCTTCTCACACGTGGCGCCACCTGCTCTGCTGTGCGCCACCCAACTCTGCTTCTTTCGCAACAAATGAGACCACTCCCAATGCAGAAACTATGAATAGTTTCTATAACATTAAATAAGGTGCCAAGTAAGTAAAATGTTGATGTGCATTGGAGTTAAAGAGGAGAGATAAAGAAATGGTTTCTTATATAGACACCATGTCTACACAGGAACCAAGATAGAAAGAGCTGTGATATGTAGATGATAGGAGAGAGAAGATAGATGATTGGATGAAAATTTTATTTGTATAGTTTCTATGGTAGTGTCTACATTAATTGACAAGTATAGAAACTATCTCATAGTTTCTGCATTAGGAGTGCCCTGAGCAAACGCATTGAGTGGGGCAAATGAGCAATTTTTCCGTGAAACAAGAGGGAGAGGAGGGGTGCGAGTTACTTACATTCATCATCAAAGTGCTGACTACCCTGGCTGCAGCATGCACGCTAGCAAACAATTTGAAGCACCCATCTCATAACAAAACAATCTGAAACTTTGAATCTAACACACACAGACACCATTTCTCATAAGATCTTACGATTCCAGATAGGAAGACAACACTAGAACTTCTCGATTTAATTCACAAACTCATATCGGATCTTACAATGACAGGTGAATTGCACATTCAAAGTAAAATTTTGGATCAATCGCAGAACACAAAATCAATTGTTTTATAGAAACCAAAAAGGAGAAAAACACAAAATAGAATCACACCAACAAATCAAAGCAAAATCTCACCAAATATGCAGATGCTCATTGCAACAGCTGCTGGGAATCTTCCAACCCCATCCATGGTAGTCGAGGCGGATGAATTGCAGCACATGTGTACAAGATTCAGGGACAGGACAGGAACTTAGCTCACCACGGAATGGTTGTGCCGCCAGACGCCAAACGTGCCCTTGAATCCATTGTCCACCCTACCCGCGATGGCCGATGACCACGCCGGATCGAGCTCATGACCTTCTAGGAGTTCTCCTCGAGTAGCCACTGAAGAAGAGGTGTAGATGGCCTGGTTGAGCCAACAAACGGGCCTAGGCTGCTTCAGAGGCGATGGTGATGGCTGCTACATGCGGCGGTGACGGATGGGGTTAGGAGCATGAGGATGTGGTAGATGGGGTCGGAAGAAGAAGGGGTCAAAGTTGGTCTGTTCAAGCAAAAGGTTGCCTGGTCGAGCCACATTATAGGCAAGTCAGAAATTTCGTAGCCGATCATAACGGGAGGGATGACGGAGTTGTCAGGTTTCCCGGTGAGGATCTCCTGCAATGACCCGAGTACAAGCCAACACACTCGAACACAAAGAACTGGAACACAGATGGATTTTGTGCTGCCAAAATAGAGCGCAGCGTTTTCTGTTACATATCTTCCTTTTATTATGCAAGGTGATGAACAACAGTAAAAACGAAAAACCAGGAGCTTGAGCGCTTCTTGTGCTATGACTCAGAACGTGTGCATCCCCACGTCTTCGTCCGCATATTCTGCGCCACTCCGCTGACTAAACATAATGTAGAGCAAAACAAAAAACGGCAACAACAAGCAAGAAACATAGAAACACCTAACGAACTAATGCAGCAAGACTTAACTAACAATTCTCCCCCTAAGTCTTGCACACCTGCTTGATGTCGATGATGCCGATTCTGGAGCGCAGCTCGACAAATCTGTCACGCCCAAGTACCTTTGTCAATATGTCCGCCAATTGCTCTTTTGTCCCGACCGACTCGACTTTCACTTTGCCTCCCTCAATACATTCTCTGATGTAGTGGTACTTTGTATCAATGTGCTTGCTACGATCGTGAAAGACTGGATTTTTGCTGAGCTGAATTGCGGACTGGTTGTCGATCCTCAAAGTGACGGCTCCTGTTTCTTCTCCTTTGAATTCAGCAAGTAAACGGGCCAACCATACACCTTGGCAGGCAGCCATTGTCGCGGCGACATACTCTGCCTCACAGGATGATAATGCCATGGTCTTCTGTTTTTGTGATTGCCAAGTAACCACACTGTCACCGTGGAAGAACAGGACTCCTGATGTGCTCTTCCGTGTATCAGCATCACCTGCGAAGTCGCTGTCGCTGTAGCTGATAAGGCTTGCACCTTCTTTCTTCTTGCGGTAGTAGCACCCGTAGTTGACAGTGCCGGCGACGTATCGCAATACTCGTCTTACAGCTGCCATGTGCTCTGAGGTGGGATTCTCCATAAACCTGCTGACGTAGCCCACCGAAAAAGCTAGATCTGGTCTCGTGTTCACCAGATACTGCAGTGAGCCTACTAACCTTCTATACTCTGTAGGATCAACAGCAGGAGCAGCACTCAACTTGCTGAGTTTGAGGCGTGTCTCCATGGGAGTGTGGCAAGCATTGCAGTCGGTCATAGCTGCTGCCTCCAGGATTTTTGCCGCATATGCTCCTTGACTCACAGTGATCCCTCCTTCAGTCTGGTTCACTTCCAAACCCAGGTAGTAGTGCAGTAGGCCTAGGTCACTCATTTGAAATGTGCCCTTCATCTGCTCCTTGAAGTGTTTGATCTCGTCAGTGCTACCCCCAGTGATAACGAGATCATCGACATACACTCCAACAACCAGCAACTGTCCATCCTTCGCATGAGTGTACACTGCATGCTCGGAGGCACTTCGTTGAAATCCCAGCGATAACAGAGAAACATCAAGTTTGACATACCAGGCGCGTGGGGCTTGGCGAAGACCGTACAGTGCCTTGATCAACCGAAACACCTTGTGCTCCTTGCCAGTCACTTCGAACCCTGGCGGTTGAGTAACATACACTTCTTCTTGGAGCTCCCCATTGAGGAAGGCGGTCTTGACGTCCATATGGTGGACGGCCCATCCTTCACTTGCGGCGTGTGCTAGCAGCAGGCGCACGGACTCTAGTCGTGCCACCGACGCAAACACCTCGTCGTAATTGATGCCCTGCCGCTGCACGTATCCCTTCGCCACAAGTCGCGCTTTGTACTTGGTGATGTTCCCAGCTGCATCCTTCTTGGTCTTATAGACCCATTTGAGTCCGATGGGGCGCTGGTGAGGTGGCTCGACGAGTTCCCAGGTGCCGTTGGACTCAATTGATGCCAGCTCGTCTAGCATTGCTTGCCTCCAACACTCATGATGTTGTGCCTCTTGGAAGGATGCTGGTTCTTCAGCACTAACCAGCAGGAGATCTTCTTCAAGCTCACGTGCTGCCAGTCCCGGCGGTGTCGCCGGACCAAGCACGTTGTCGATGCAGCAGAAACGAAGTGGGGCGTCGTCATGGTCGTCGTCGAGCATGTCTTCAGCTTCTGGTAGAGGTGACACAAATTCTATCGGCGGCACACTCATGGACACCATCGGGCTTGAGGTGGATGTGCCTGCCGAAGGTGTGCTTGTGACTGGTGGCGTCACTTCTCCGTCTGCTGGCGCTGGCTGTGCCGTGGTGACCACGGTGGTGTACTCAATGGTAAAATCATCATCGATGTTCGCTGCCTGGTCGTCGCTCCACTCCCATTGCGCCTGCTCGTCGAAGACCACATCGCGGCTGATGTGTACACGCCATGTCCGTGGATCATAGGCGCGATACGCCTTGGACCCCGGTTCGTAGCCGACGAAGATCATGGGCCGACTGCGATCATCCAGCTTTTTGGCGTTGGGTGCGTTGACCTTCACATGCGCCACACACCCAAATGTGCGGAGGTGGTGCACTGCCGGCGTGCTTCCAGTCCAAAGTTCGTAGGGGGTGTTGCCACCGATGCTTTTGGACGATGAGCGATTCAGGAGGTACACAGCTGTAGTGACTGCTTCTCCCCAGAATATCCCAGGCAGGCCCTTTGCCTTAAGCATGCTACGAGCTGTGCCCACCACCGACTGGTTGCACCGCTCCACGACTCCATTTTGTTGCGGCGTGTAAGGCGCCGTAAGCTCACGATGCGCACCCAGCTCGGCGCAGTATTCGTTAAAGCTTGCCGCCGTAAATTCTCCCCCTCTGTCCGTGCGTAGCGCACGAAGTTTCTTCCCGCTCTTGCGCTCAGCCGCCGCTTGAATGCGCTTGATTGCAGTCGGAGCAGCATCCTTGGTCGGCAACAGGGAGATCCACATGTATCGACTGTAGTCGTCCACCAGCAAGAGGAAGAAGCGGTTGCCACTGGGTGTCGGTGGTGAAATCTGGCCGCAGAGATCACCGTGCAGCAGCTCCAGAGGCTCAGTGCAGCGGCTCAGTGCTCGTTGTGGAAAGGGCGTCCGCCGATGCTTTCCAGCCAGACAAGCATCGCACTTTTGGTCTACTTGTGTCACCACTGGTAAGCCACGCACAAGTTCCTCTCTTGCCATCTTGCGTAGCGCCCCAAAGTTGATATGCCCAAAGCGGGCATGCCAGCGCCAAGCGTCTTCACTGGCGCGCGCAGTCAGGCAGACCGGCCGTGCAATGGTGATGTCGAGCACGTAGAGCCGGCCTGCACTTCGGTGAATCTTGGCAAGAAGTCGCCGCTGTTCGTCGCGGATGCGCATCACCCCGGCTTCAATCAGGACTTGGTAGCCACTCTCGTCAAGTTGCCCGACACTGATTATATTAGCGGTGAGGCGCGGGATGAAGAAGGTGTTGACAAGAGCTCGGTGTTCGCCGTTTTTGCACGCAAGCAACACCGTACCGCTGCCCTCGATCCGGACGACTGAGCCGTCGCCGAACCGCACGGAGCCGGTGATGCCCATGTCGAGGTTGGAGAATGCCGCCCGGGACCCCGTCATATGGTTGGTGGCCCCAGTGTCCAGGATCTAGCGCGCGGGGATCCTGCTTCTCCGAGCTTCCCAGCGCCGCATAGGCCCCGGCGAAGGCCTCCTTCTCCTTCGGGCCTCCGGGTGCCGCGGGGACTCCTTGTTCCACTGTTCCTCCGAGCCGAACAGTGGAGCCAGCTCCGAGTGTCGCGGAGGCTCCTAGGCCCTCTGCGCCACCGGGTGCCGCCACGAATGCCTCTTCCCTCTTTGCGCCTCCAAGTGCCGCCATGGAGCCTTCATGCCCTTCCGCGCCACTGAGCGCTGCCGCGAAAACTTCGTGCTCGTTGAGGTTGACCACTTCACAGGATGAGGGCGTTGCCGGCGACACGATCGAAGCTCCTTGTAGTGGCGGCGGATTTGGGATCGCCGAAGTCGCCGCATCTTGGACAGCTTTGCCGTTTTCTCCTCCGGGTGGGGAATTTCTGGCCGATGTTGTCGGGACGCCGATGCTTGCCTCGAGGAAAAGGAGCGTTGGCTCATCGTCTTGGGCCACGTGGGCCTGGCCTTCGTTCTTTGGCTTGCTGCGACACTCTCGGGCCCAGTGGCCAGTTTTGCCGCAGTTCCGGCACTTATCTCCATTGCGTTTCGGTGCAGAGCTTCCTCCTTCCGAGTTTCCACCTTCGGAGCTTCCGCCACCGCCTCGGCTTCGCCCTTTCCCTCCCCGGCGCTTGTACCGACTGCTTGAGCTGCTAGTCCCACGAGGGTTCGTCTGGTCCTTCCTCTTGTAGCGCTCGAGCCATTCTTCCTCCGTCAGGTAGAGCTTCCCACTGCTCTGGGAGGATGGGTGCTCGGGCTCGTCTTCGGCCGCCTTCAACCTTCCGGTAATCTCCTCCACCGACAAACTTGACATGTCGAGCAATGTCTCAATGGAGAGGACAAGTTGTTTGTACCTGAGACGGGCGATGCGCAGATATTTCTCGACAACTTTCTGCTCTGGCTCGGGGTCGCCGAGAGTTGCCAACTGATTGACGATGCTCGTCAAGCGCATGGCGAAGTCTTCCACCGCCTCGTCGTCGCGGAGCGTGAGTTGCTCGTACTCCCGTCGAAACTTCTGCGCAGTGGTCTTGCGGATCCGGTCGTCACCGATCCTCATCGTCTTGATGCATTCCCACGCCTCCTTCGCCGACGGCTTGGTCGCGAGTGTGGAAATCATCTCAGAGGGGACCGCGCTGCAGATGGCGTCCAACGACATTCGATCTTCGTGGAACTCGACGTCGCCTGACTCAATGGCGTTCCAGAGACATCGCGCTTGAAGCTTGATCTTCATGAGTAGTGACCAATCATTATAATTGGTCTTTGTCAGCACTGGGTAATTCGCTGACCCGCCAGTCTCCTTGACAACACGGTGGTACACTTGGTAACAACAGTTGTTGCTTCCGCCACTGCCCGAGGCACGGCCGCTGGAAGGAGATGTGTGCGATGGTGATGCCGAGCGCCGGCGTGGTGAGTGCGTACGCCCTCGAGGCATGGCCACCGAAGCGATGAACTCGGGTCCTAGCTCCTGAGAGCTCTGATACCAAGTGTCAGGTTTCCCGGTGAGGATCTCCTGCAATGACCCGAGTACAAGCCAACACACTCGAACACAAAGAACTGGAACACAGATGGATTTTGTGCTGCCAAAATAGAGCGCAGCGTTTTCTGTTACATATCTTCCTTTTATTATGCAAGGTGATGAACAACAGTAAAAACGAAAAACCAGGAGCTTGAGCGCTTCTTGTGCTATGACTCAGAACGTGTGCATCCCCACGTCTTCGTCCGCATATTCTGCGCCACTCCGCTGACTAAACATAATGCAGAGCAAAACAAAAAACGGCAACAACAAGCAAGAAACATAGAAACACCTAACGAACTAATGCAGCAAGACTTAACTAACAGGAGTGGTATATTGCAAAAGATTTGAAGATCTCGATGGTATTAAAGTGAATCGGGATTTTTATTGTGGTATATATTATAACCGGGTATATTTCGATGGTATATATCTAAATTTCTCATTATGTATTATTTTTTGCAACGCTTCCACTGCTTGGCATTCAAAATTTAGATTGGGCTGCGATAGTCCATGGCTATGGTTTGTTTGAAGGAGCCCTCCAACATGTGCTTACTCAAGTTACATTATCCATTGATCTTCAGCTGGTTGACCTCCTTCAAACAGACTATTGTCAAACTGCACTCCGTCAAATTTTAGCACCCGAGAAGTATAAAATTGAATGTAGGAAAGCCGAAAGCATCTATGTTTCACATTATAACAAGAAGAAAGATAGATCAAAGGATAAAACTCGCGCTATATTTAAATGAGCCAATAGCTGATCAGCTGCATATTTCGTTATTCCTTAAAAAAACGCCAAGGACTTTGCACTATGGCTCAATGCCTAATTGAGCTCTCTAACAGTAGTAATCAACCACAAATTTCTTTTGGAGGGAAACTCTTGCTGTCTTGCACTAAACGTTTGCGCTTACACCCCTACAAGACCTTCAAATCACGTAATCCGACCACCTCTGCTCCATGGTCACCCCTGGTTGCTCTTCCGGCCGCCGCTGCGGCGCCGCCTTCTTCCCGATCGCCTTCGCTGGGTTTCCGACGGCCGTGGTTCCGACCGACACGTCCCGGAGCACGACTGCGCCTGCGCCGATCTTCGCTCCGGCGCCAATGTGCACATTGCCGAGTACGCTCGCCCCGGCGCCGATGAGCACCCCGTCCCCGACCTTGGGGTGCCGGTCGCCGGACTCCTTCCCGGTGCCACCCAGCGTCACGGCGTGGAGGATGGACACGTCGTTGCCAATGACGGCCGTCTCCCCGATGACGACGCCAGTGGCGTGGTCGAGCAGGATGCCGCCGCCTATGCGCGCCCCGGGGTGGATGTCCACGCCGAACACCTCGGAGGCGCGGCTCTGGAGGAGGAGCGCTGCCGCCGTGCGGCCCTCAGACCACAGCCCGTGCGCCGCACGGTGGGCCTGCAAGGCGAGGAAGCCCTTGTAGTAGAGGAAGCAGTGGACCATCTTGGCACAGGCCGGGTCGCGGTCGCGAGCTGCGAGGAGATCGGCCCGCGCGTCGCGGCCCGCCTCCGGGTGCGCGGCGAGCGCGGCGGTGAGGAGGTCCCGGAGCCCGTCCTGGGGCAGGGCACCCGGGATGCAGAGCTTGGAGGCCAGGTGCGCGGCGAGGGCGGCCTCCAGCGACGGCCGCGAGAGGACGAGGTCGGCGTAGAACTTGCGGAGGAGCGGCTCGGCGTCCGCGTCGTCCTGCGCCTCGGCGCGCAGCTCGTCCCAGACGTCATCGCCGCTGTCGCAGCAACCGCCGCTCCCGCTCACGGCCACCGGGCGGTCCGTGCTGCAGTCCGGCAAGAACCAGTAGGTGCTGTCGGAGAGGCGGCTGGGGTACGTCGGGTGCCACTTGTCGACGCAGGCAGCCATGTGTCGTACAGAGAGAGAGAGCTTAGTGATGAGGCGACGATGTTGTGGTTAGACAAGCAACGGGTGCTCCCTTCGCACACCTATATATACGGGTCTCGCGGCGACAGGAAAGGAAGGATGAGGCAGGGGAAGTTTCAAAGAAGAAGGGCGCTTGGCAACAAGTACGGCCCTGTTTTTTTTGTTGCCACCCATTGGTGAGATTTTTTGACGTTGGTTTATAGTTTTTGATTTAAAATTTTGAATTCTTATCGCTTGCAGTAGAGTATGGTGGAAGATATTTACGTGTGATTTTAGCCGATACAGATAAATTTAGTATAGTATCTACTACAATCAGCTTATAAATTATACCTTAAAAAACATATTATTTAAAATTTAGTTACTGTACTATAGAACCCATCATTAATGATTTGGCTGCGGCCGGTTAGCAAGATAAATAGTAATCACGGTAAGAGATTGGAACAAAAAACGGTTAAAAAATAAAAAAGAATGGAAAGTACAAATAGTGTCAGGAAACGAAGCCTAGCCTTGCTCACATTTATTTATTTGCTCTAGGTTCCTTTCGTGCCAAGCTACCTGCTGAATCCATGTTTGACCATCGCCGTACACCATGTGCCCCAATTTTCTCGCCACGTAGCAAAGGGGCTATTTGGTTGCTAACCACACTTTGCCAATAAAAATTACCACACTTACCTAAGGGCCTGTTTGTTTCAGCTTCTGGTAGCTGCAGCTACTCCCAGAATCTGCAGCTCCCCCAAACAGTCCAGATTTTCATCCAGATTCTAAGTAGCCAGAAGTTACAGAATTCAGAAAATGAACTAGTAGCCAGAAGCTGGGGTTATCCAGTTTCTCCAGATTCTGACTAGCTGGATACTCACCAGCTACTTCTCAAAATCTACAGCTGAAACAAACAGGCCCTAAGTTGATGTGCTCAAATTCTTTGCTACACCTTAGTAAGTCTAAGGGAATCTTGCCACACTTTTTTGAGTCATTGACGCGTGGGATCTAGTTTGCTGGAAGGGAATTTTGCCATAATTGTGGCTGCAACTAAACAGCTCCCAAAGTTGATCAAATTTGCTTAATCTTAAGTATGGTAAATTATGGCTGGCAACCAAATACCTGCTGCGCCGTGCCGCCGTGTATGTACCTTCGAACTTGGAAGCAATATTCACATGCACGATGAGCCGTCGCGGAGAAACAGAGACGCAAAAAGAGTAGGAAATCTCAGAAGCGGAGGTCAGCAAGATGGACAGGGAAAAGGGACCCGGCTTGATCGATGGAACCCGAGCATATGCCGCAAGGATATCGGTACACAGATAATTCGCCTGGACCAGCACGGCCTCGCTAGGGACGGTGCGCAACGAAAGATTCCTCGAAAGCAAGTTCTCACTAGCAGGGCCCGGGTGAAAGCGTAACGGAAATGGCGATTCCCGACGAGCCTCAGCAAAGCTAAAAGAAAGAAGACGCTTAGCTGCACGAAGCGATCGACACGCTGATGTGCGTAACGCCTCTAGTTCCTCCGTTTCTCACCGCCTTGCACGCAAACGAAAACATTCGTGCTGCGAAAGGACGCTTAGTTCTGTGATGCTAAAACGGCGAAGATGACAAGTGACGAGACGAGGCGCACCGAACGTTTTTGGCGAGGATAGCACGGCGGCGGCTTGGAGCCACCTGCGCGGACCACGCCCCTGACGTCGTCCGCGTCGCGTGGCTAACGGTAGCTGCGGATTCGTGCCGCGCGCGCTGCCGTCCCAGGTCGGTAGCCTAGGCCCGCGCGGCGTCGTGCGACAAACACCGGGCTCTCTTTTTTTTTTAAGCTTTTAAAAGCTAATTTTTGATTTTTTTTTCAGTAACTAATTTTTTAATAGAATATCTTTTTAATATAAAGTATACAAGTTAACTGTACTATACACTATAATAACTTCATTTATATCGGCCAAAATCACACGCGAGTTTTTACTACTCGTACCCTCTCTCACGAACAACCTAAAAACTATAAACCTCAGCTATAAGCCAAAGCAAAAAAAAAAAAGCTCAATATCATATCCCCACAAAGTGGCTTCCGCGAAAACGTTCCTTAGATCCTTCGCCAAATCGTATACCTCACAAAGCGGATTATGTGAAAACGTTTCTTAGATGCTTTGCCAATGCTGCTTCCTTTCTAACGTTCCTTAGATGCTTTGCCAATGCTGCTTCCTTTCTACGCTAGAAACCAACCTTGGTTGAGAAAATATGAAAAATATACTTAGGAATATATTAATACTTTAACATTCCATTTTACGTGTAGCCTCCTTTAGATCTAAGACATAAAATAGAAGTAGGCTATAATTTTTTTTTGTAAAATTACGTCAATCGGATCTTGAACTCATAACCCGTTGGCTTTTATACTATATTAAGTTATACGTATTAATTAATTCATTTAAAAAACTAAGATAATAAAGAAGGACAAGCAATACACTGACTCTCCGACAATCCACTCCAAATTGATTTTACTGCAAAATGACACCTTTTTTTTTGTTGTTCGTTGTGTTTCTTGTTCTTGGGATTAGCTTCTCTATTGTTGTACTAAATTGTGCTCGAAAATTGGGTTGCTAATCAATTAAGTTCTTTTGCTTGCGACAAATAGGAGAGGCAAATGTAAAACCAAACTGTCCACGAGACGAAGTTTCTAGCGTTGAGTCTATGCAGGGTCGACTGGATCCGGTGTTGACCATCAGTGGCGGTTAAGTGCCCTGAGAGAAGGGAGATGAACGATTTGGAACTAACGACCTGGGATTCATTATGCGCGCTGCATGCCGCGAAGCACGCAGAGGTCCTCGGAGGATACCGCAGAGGATCCCAGCCAGGAGGAAACGTGACGTTTGGGGTGACGGGATAATGGGAAAGTCGTAGGGCTGTACTGTGGCCCGAGCGTTCTAATTAATAACATCAATAATATGCCAACCACATGGGACTGAGAGGTTATAATCTTGGACTTTTGACTAAGGTCTTCCTCAACCTCCTTGTCCTTGATAGGCGAGCAAAGAATAAAGAGGTTATCGCTTGTTGAACCACCAATCAGGTGAAATCCCATGATGATGCAAGGACATACGTGGGGAAATCTGAAAATGGATGGTACTGATGCGAGGGCATAGGAAATTAGCAATACACACTTGCTTGCGTGTGCTTGTCTAGCTAAAAAATTACTAGCTGATATAGGGTCTATTTGATATAATTACGATTTATGATTTTTGATTGAAAATTTTGAATTTTAGCTGTTTACGGCAGAAATTATAAAAAGAGAGATATTCACTTGGAATTTTGGTTAATATAGATGTTGAGCTTTTAACGTGTACTACAATTAACTTGTAGACTTCGTCTTAAGAAAATACTCCGTTTAAAAGTTAGATACTGTAACAAAAGCCACTTTTAGAAGCCGTAAATAACAGGGCCATATATACATACCCTACTTGGTTGCAGTAAAAACAGTCTTCTCGAATTTCACACGAGATGCATCTGTGGTTACATCACGCTAATTATTTATGCACGAGATTACATTTCTATGTGATATCTGAGGATTTTTTTTATAGTGTACATTCCTCTTGCTTGCATATGTATGTCTAGCTATAAAATAACTGGCTGACATACATGTACACCTCACTTGGTTATAGTAAAAAAGGATTTTTCTTGAATATTAAGCGAGATACGTCCATGGTTACATCATGCTACCTGTTTATGCTGGTCCCTCACCATCTGCAATTCTTATTCGGCTATTTGAGATTATGTCTCTACCTGTGATATTCCAGTAAGTTAGCAATAATTGCCATACAATTTTGAACTAATGGTTAGCCCAAATACCATCAATCCTGCCAATTAGCACCGTTCGTTTATAGCACCGGACCCCAAAATTGCTGGGCTACAACCGATCCAGTGCCGCGAACGTAACAACTAACAAGTGACACCACTGAAAGCAACACCGGTGCTAGGGCCAAAGAGCTGCCGCTACGTGCAGCTAGATAGTGCACTCGAAATCGAAAAGCTACCACCTTTTTAGAACAGGAAATGGAGAAATTCGGAAGGGAACGCCCAAAACATAGTAGTATCTGCATTGAAATTTGCTGCACGCGACAGAGAGTGTGAAACGAAAGCATCGCGTTTTTGGCTACATAGCACACAAGTTATGGGGTGATCGGTTGGGCTTCAGCTTTTAGCTGTCGGCTTATTTTTCACTATTCATAAATTTCATTTTTTTTCTAAACTTTTGGCTTTTTGTTGAGCTTTTTTGCCGATTCTTTTTTCCCGTATTTATTCGTATTATATGTAATGGGCTAACATATTTTTTTATATTTTTTAATTTTTTTAAAATTTAATTATACTAAATAAGTCTCTAGCTACAGTATTTTTTCAATCAGCTACTGTGGTTTTCAGTTCGTGTTGTGTGTTCCTTTTTCTACTGCAGATTTGAGGCTCTCGTTGCCGAAACAGTATGGCGATGCCGATTTGTCATACTGTTCTGAGCGATATTTGTCAGAAAATAGACAATGCTTTAGTGCTATCACCAGTGATCTCATCGAGTACGCCATTATTGCCAGATATAGAAATGGGTAAAAGCATTTTAGCAAGGCAAGCTCTACTTGCCGAACTCAAAATAAAATGATATAGGTAGTGTGATCACCTCAAAAACTTGATGGCGACATTCCTTAGTGATTCTGCATTTTTTTAGGAGTAACATATACAATTACAGTATGCTGATCAAAGATGCCATCTGACTCTAGTGAAAAAGCAGCCGAAATAAATTAATGAAAAAAGAGAAGGACAAAGCACTAAGCAGGCAGGCAAGATCATATGGGCCACCCCCAAGCATAAATTATGGATTTGCTTGTCGATCAACGACTGTCTTGACCATGCTTTGGTCGTTTTCGAATGGAGAAAGATAAAAAAGAATGGCACTGAAAAACAGCTGTGCATGGGGGCTGCAGGCTGCTAAAGACCAACTCTTTCTCTTGTTTTTCAAGCAGGTGACCACTTGATGCACACGAACAACATCCGATCAATTGCATTTGGACTTATCTCCAAATATCGTGCAACTGGGGTTGAAAAACTAGTGCCAGGTCTTTTTTTAAAAGAAAAGGACAATATATTTTTTTGAAGAAATTAGAAAGCTTTGTTAGTTTGTTGAATCATTCCGGTGCTTTGGCTGGCCATTTGCAGCAATTGTACTGTTTCTAACCCTCTAGGACAGTCAGTTCCTCTTTCTCTAAAGGAATTTTCGTGTAACCAGAACATCAACATAACATTAATAATGCAAATAATCCCGTTCAGTTCTTCAATTGCAAGACATTTCATATCTGAACATTTTCCCCGTTACAGGCTTCAGAGGGCAAAGGGATCAACTAGAAAGTCTGCAGAAAAGAGCATTCCATTACATCAAATTTTAAGTTGTTCAGCCCAGTGGAATCATAGCTTAACCTCAACATCCACACCGGCAGGGAGCTGGAGCTGCATCAATGAATCGATTGTTTGGGCAGTCGGATACATGATATCAATCAGTCGCTGATGTGTCCGGATCTCGAAATGGAACCTTGAATCTTTGTGCACGTGGGGAGAATTGAGCACACAATATACTCTCCGCTTGGTCGGCAGAGGAACTGGACCCATGGTCTTTGCATGGGTTGTTTTCGCAGCTTCCATGATCTGCTTGCAGGAGTCCTCGACCAATGGCACCCAGTAAGACCTCAGCTTGATTCTGATCTTCTGCTTAGGTGCCAGCTGAAAACACAAAAATATTGACACTAAATGGTGTAAGTTCTACAGCGAGTAGCAATTTCTGCAGGTAAACTGAAGAAACACTAAATGAAAATATGCAGTTGATTAAGAATTAGGTAAGATTATGAGAACTACGGTAAGGAAGTTGGCAATACGAAAACAAAAGCTTAAAAACTTCATTTTCCTGTATGATAGACATATGAGCCATACTTTTCCAAGAAAGGCATTCATTTTCCTGTATGATGGAAATATGTGCCATACTTTTCCAAGAAAGACAACTAATAGGGCCAGAAGCATGGACACCTTAACATTATCAAGTTAACTAAACCAAACATGATAAGGCAAGTATAGGTAAAAAGCCTTTTCTGCCTTAATTTTGTAGCATTTTGGAAAGAGAAAAGGTAGGCGAACCATTAGCCACTAAAATTAATCCAATCAATTTCCATAACATAAATATTGGGACAAAGCATGTCATGGCATGCATGTAATGTTTGGTTACATTTGTTCCAACTTCGAACAGCCTTCTCTCACACTCTCACCCAGATCTAACAAATTTCAGTACAATATTAGCCAACTCAAGCTGATGGGATGTATATCTATGATCAGCTCCTTCAATAATATGCAATTCATGGTTGCTTATATATTTATGAAATTCTGGAGCATCCTCCAATGGCACAACATCATCATCAGAACCATGAACTGTCAACACCCTGCAGTTAGGGTCAATAGATATGCATGCACTCTGCATATCTGTCTTAAGACGATCCATCAGACTTTCTTTGGTTACACGGTAGGTGGAATGTCCTGTTTTCTGTCCCACATCAATGAAACCATGCTGATTTATCCTTTCCATATAGTCATTCCCTAGGCGATCCCCAATTCCACGTTTCAGATCAAATCTTCCAGACATGTTAATAACACTAGATACATCTCGATACATGGATGCATAGAGGATGACCACATTTCCTCCCTTACTGTGGCCAGCAATAGCACGGGTGTCACATTTGTGTTTCTTGAAATGTAGGATTACATCACGCAAATCGTCCACTTCTCTGCTGTAGCTGCCATACTGAAATGTACCTTCACTTTCTCCATTGCCAGTGAAATCAAAACGAAATACGCTAATCTTCTCTGATGTTAATGCATCAGTGAGACCCAATATGGTTCTACTGTCCTTTGATGACCTAAATCCATGGCACAACACTACAATATCCTTAGATCCAGCTTCGTGCAAAACACCAACGAGTTTTTCTCCATAACTGTTTGTTATCAATATTTTCTCTTGTGATATACTGAAGGAATCACTAACGGAGGAGTGCAACTGTGCACAAGGCCTTGTAACAGCTTCTTTTCCAGCAGTAGCACCAAACAGCAACTGCACACAGACATGCACAGTGGACACGCTTAACAAAAGGAAAACGTGCAGCAAGAAAGAAAGCATATAATAATAGGAGAGTAGCCCACTGGCAGATACTATTGAGTATGACATAAGGTAAAACAAAATCTGGTTAAAAAAAATGATATCCAATTGTCCAACTCCAAACAGTATTAGAAGTCAGTGAAAGGAGGTTCCAAGCAAGATAAATAAATAGGTACGGATTATACCTAAAAGGGTTTATCAGTTTCGTGATAACTTACTTTCTCTCAGTCCCACGGACCCCAGCTGTTGCGGCTGGAATACCGCAGGAGGTAAGAGGGCTTGCAGCTGCTGCCGCAGAGGGGGGAGGATTGGAGAAGGAGGTAGGGATGAGACTTCTTTATTTTTCTTTCTTAAATTCTCAGCAAGCCTTACATCTCCTATTAATAGAGATATTATAGATAAAAAAGGCAATCTTAAGGATTGCTTAACTAACTCTATGCAATCGGAAGGATTGCGCAATCTAAAGCATTGCTTAACTAACTAAAAGCAGTAGCTTTCTAAATAACAAAGTTGCTCCTATTGAAGTCTCTTGGAAACATATCTCTATTCCCTTGGCTCATATCATATCGCTTAGCTAATATCACATCTCTACAATTACCTCGCTCATATCATATCGTTAAAATCATATTGCTAAGGTTACCTGGCCAATATTATATCGCTAAAATTACCTGGCTACTAACTTATCACTAAAGCTTATCTGATCAATATCACATCACTAATGCTGTCTGGTTATTATCATATCGTTCATGTTTGTCTGGTTATATACTTTTAATATTGTATTCATACCATGATATTCTAGATTATTTTATTTCACCTGCTTTTATGTTTATTGGGATGCTTAGTTAAAATGTTCTAGAATTCATGCTTTTAATTAGTGTGTTAGAATATATGTTTAAATCGAGCATATATCATTAATGGGGGGTAGCATATGAACATATTTTAATTTAGGTTTAAATTATTGACATTCTTTTAATATTAGGGCTGCTATGTTTTAGTTTCCTAATATTATGTTCCAATAATTGTATGATGCTGTATTTGAGCCATGAAGAATGTATGTATTAAACCTGTTAATCTGACTAATAATCACTTATCACATAATAAAACTTGATTGGTTGATAACCTTGCGTGAGCTATATTATAATACCTTTTTAGGATAATTCCTATATCACTATCACCGTATCATTATTCCACATTGCCCTCATGTCAGGAACTATGTCTCTTCATTTTCAACCCTAGCACATTTTTTCACTTCTCATAACTTTATCGTAGTCTTATCCTCACCATCTCTTAGTTTCCTTAAACTTATACTACATAATATGTGCATGATGTATCAGTTACCTTATCACCATATTATCATCCCCTATTATTCTCCTATCGGGAATTATGTGTCTTCATTTCCAACCTTAGCAAATCCTCTCACTTTTCCTAATTTATCTTAACTTTCTCTTAGTTCCTTAAATTCACACCTATAACATGTTAATAATATAGCGGTTATCTGGCTTGAGATTATCCACATATAGAGGATATTTCCACCCACTTGGTAACGTACAGGGGACCGTACACTCTCGTTACTCAGGATATTACATCCCGTCTGCAGTTATACAGTCGAAGACGACGTTGTGCCTGACTATTCTCGTATAACCAGGTATGTGGGGAGTAATCGCCAGCGTCATTGCTATAACTTGCTAACTAATAATTTTTTTAATTACACTGTTTTTGCGATCTCCATCTCCGATCTATATCAGTGTTTCCGGTGGTCTAGTTTCATTGCACTTAACCTGTGTCAATTGCTTGCTTGCTTACTTGTCCTTTACTCACCGTGTTGCGACCGTTGTTGGGTACTTGCTGAGATTTCCAAATCTCACGCTTACTCTTTTCATTCTTAGGTATAAGGCCAGTGCAGTGATAGTATCATGTATGGATGGGAGCACTCGAGTTTTCAGCATCGTGGCTTGCCACTATCTATTATTTTATTTGTTCTTTATTTGGTTAGAAGTGGACCGGTCTTATGTTTCAAACATTTATTTCAACCTCTGTTGATTCTTTAGTAAATTACCTTTAAAGTTTATTTACTTATGATTTCTATTATTGCTTTTATTATTCATTCTTCACTTTGCAATGACATTCTATAGTAGTATCTCACATCGGTATATGGGGTGCTACAGCTAAAGGGTCCAAATTAAAAAATTAGTTGGACTAGAATCTTCCAAACCATAAATTGAATGTTCTTTGCAAAGCTCCATTTGTAACACCCTGTGGCCCAAATTTGCTCAAATCTTAGGCCCCACGCGGGATGGACACTCATCTATGGCACATCGCTTGGGCTTTCGCCCCATGGCCCAAAAATCACTCAAAGCCAAACCCCCACGCGGGATGAACATGCATGCATAGCACGTCTCTTGGGCTTTCGTCCTCGCTTTGCCTAACAAGCATTATATGCTAGTCTAACTCATTGTAAACTGGCAAAGTGGTACTAACTACTAGGGGTTGGGGTGTTTATGGATAATCATGGTACCATAGTTGTCTCGAAGAAAAGGGTTAGCAACATTGGTTTTGCCATAGCTTTGGCTTTTCTATCTATGAAGAGCATAAACGATTTCATATCTTCTATTTCATTAGAATAAACAATTGGGCTCATCTTTTTTCCAGTACCACCAAAAATACCTTTGACAAGATATACCCAATTCCAAGGAGGAAAAAAGAACAGGAATGGACAGAAAACTTTGAAAGTGATAAAAGGAAACACAAATAGTTAGCCCATTTTCATTTGGGAGGCGTTCTAGCATTTGATTGAACCTGGCAAACTACACCACAGTCGACCTTTAAACAACTTACAACATTTGCCACATATGATTTGGAGACTATCCTTTCCCCTGTTAAAAAGGAAAGACTTCAAGCATAGACACCACCTCATTTCATGTACAATCTCTTAGATAGTGAGATGGTAACTCAACATAACTCTTTAACTCACAAACATTAAGGACGTTACACCATCTAAGGTGACAGCACCAACATAATTCCGACATCCAAATAACACTCACACCAGCAATATTATAATATAAGTCAAACACCTTAAGGTATGTGCTGACTGCAACCTAGTCCATCGTTTGTCTGACCAATAAGCCATGAAGAGTGTACTCCACGTAATGTCACTACTCACTATGTTAAGTAGCACGCTGAAAAACTTATTAGCCAAACTTACCAACATACTCATGTATCATATACTGCTTTTCATTTGTTATGGTATACAAAGCATGAAGCAAGCAATGAGAAACTGAGGCTAAATGCTAACAATGAAATTTTACAATACAACCGCAGCAATGGCATTACTACAATCAAATATTAGACGATATAATCGGGGAAACTTTAGTTGTTAGATAAGGTACCTGCTCCCCATCATCCCCAATCGACGATGGCATCGGAATTCCTGTTCCCGCCGCCGCCTGAAACCACAAGCATAAAAATTCTAGTCACTGAATAAACAAATATCAACTGAACCAATGCCTCCCTGTAATTGCATGCCACAAAATGGGAAAGTTTGGAAACGCACATGTATACTCCACTGTCTACATAACAATCCACAAGTTTTGCACTAGAAATACCCGAAAACACATGGTAATATATCAGGCTGGCCAGTCATGTACCGGAGGCGTGTCGGAGGCGTGGTCGTCGGAGAGGGTCTCGGCGGGCGGGGTTGCGCCGGCGGCGCGGGAGCGGAGCGGGGACGCGCGGAGGGAGGAGGGGAAGGAGAGGGCGGTGGGGTTAGGGTTTGCGGCGGCGCGGTGGCGGAAGAGGAGGGGGAGCGGGGAGGAGGTGGAAGCGGAGACGGCCATGGCGAGGGGGAGGGAAGGGGAAGGCAGTGGAAGGAGAGCAGCAAGTCCGGGAGGCGTTTGTTTTTTGAAGGCCTCTGCTTCGCGATCGTTCGGACTTTGGAGGTGCCTTTTTGCGTTTGCGCCCATCCGTTGTGTTAAATTGGGATTTAACACGGCAACTGTTGTTTCACTTCATACAGCGCGAGCTGCCCGGAGCTCTGGAGAATTTTTTTGTACGGATAATCTATTTTTTATTCGAAATTACATAAATATACCCGCGGGAAATTTTTTTTACAAAAATAGGCTCGATCGCCGAATGGTTGGCGATCGAGCCTATCGCCCAACCTGCATCATGCGGCGGTGGAGAGTCTACCAACCGTTGGGCGATTAACTCGGTCGTCCAACCATTCGGCGACAAAATAAGTCGCCCAACCGTTGGCGACAGATATCGATCGCCCAACCGTTGGGCGATCGAGGTGGATATAAGGCCGCACTCGGCCGCCGACCGACTCGTCCACTCTCTTCGGCGCGCAGAGAAAGAGAAAGAGAGGGAGAGGAGGAGAAGAGGGAGGGGAGAGGAGGAGAAGAGGAGAGGGAGTGCGCGCTTTTCAGGTAATTTTTTGTGTTATATTTTTTGTTAGTGTAGAAAATTAGTTTAGAAATATAGTTAGTGTAGATAATTAGTTTAGAAAATTAGTTAGTGTAGATAATTAGTGTCGATAATTTAGTGTAGAAAGATAGTTAGTGTAGATAATTTAGTGTAGAAAGATAGTTAGTGTAGATAATTAGTTTAGAAAATTAGTTTAGAAATATAGTTAGTGTAGATAATTAGTGTAGATAATTAGTTTAGAAAATTAGTTTAGAAATATAGTTAGTGTAGATAATTAGTGTAGATAATTAGTGTCGATAATTTAGTGTAGAAAGATAGTTAGTGTAGATAATTAGTGTAGATAATTAGGGTAGATAATTTAGTTTAGAAAATGTAGTTTAGAAATTTAGTGTAGAAAATGTAGTTTAGAAAATTAGTTTAGAAATATAGTTAAAAATAGTTTAGAAAATATAGTTTAGAAATTTAGTTTAGAAAATGTAGTGTAGAAAATTAGTTTACAAAAATAGTTTACAAAATGTAGTGTAGAAAATTTAATGTAGAAATTTAGATGTAGAAAGTTTAGTGTACAAATTTAGATATAGGAAATTTAATATTGAAATTATTGTATAAATTTAGATGTAGAAAATTTAATGTAGAAATTATTGTACAAATTTTGCGGTATGACTCGTCCGGGCGTGCCTCAGAGTGGCGACGCTGCCGTTGGACGAGCACGTGGACCGCTCTCATCGTGCTTCCCGCTTAGTGCCGCGACCGGGAGCACGGACGAGCCGCCTCACCGGGAGTGGTCCGACACGCACACCTCGCGTGGCACGGGACTCGACCCTCGTTGGATCGCCAGTTTGCACTACTCCGGCGTTTAGTGCGACCGTAAGTTCATTCCGCATCGACCTTCACTTTGTTTGCGGTGCGGATGCCGGGCTACTCCTCTTGCCGGATGGTGCGAGCCACGGACGAGGATGCGGCGGGCCGGGGGCGAGAGGCGGGCAGGGACGAGGCGGGCGGGGAGCGATCACGACGCTTCCCGTTCGACCGTTTCCTGCTGACGGCTTTGGTGGACCGTTGGCGGCCCGAGACGCACACTTTCCACCTCCCATTCGGGGAGATGACGCCGACCCTGGATCGCGGGAGACGCAGCCTTCCTACCGAGGCCCCGACGATCGGCGCGCCGACCGCTGGCGATTCGAGGTGTCGTTCCACCGCCCTCGCACCACGTGTTCAGAGAGGCGCAGACCCATGGGCCGACGCTGAGGTGGCTCACACAGTACCGGGTATGTGGTTTTTTACATTCGATCGTGTCGTCCAACCGTTTATTTGTGGTATTACGTACTAATAAAAACTTGTTTGAATTCAGGTGGAGCGCATGGTTCCACAGGCAGACGATCACCAGGTGTCGCGCCACCTGGAGGCGTACGTGCTGTGGCTGTTTGGTTGGGTGCTTTTCACCACCAGCCATGGCAACTATCTCACTTAACAGTGTATGTATCGATCGTTCTGTACTCACAGTTATAATATTAAGTTTATTTAAATTTACATAAGTCTATTATCTCTCTCCGCATATAAACTATCTCACTTAACAGTGTATGTATCGATCGTTCTGTACTCAATCTTTCATGAAAAAAAATTTTAAAATTTTTTGCACACCTACAATATACAATGAACATAAACTTTTATTACAACTTCACCGTATTTTTTACCCGTTCAACGTTACAAAATTCACAAAATCTAAAACAAAACACGGGGGCTACATCCCCTACGGGATGGCGACTGCATGCTAGTCGCTTAACGGAAGAGCGACTGCATGCTAGTCGCTCAACGGAAGAGCGACTGGATGTAGTCGCCTCATCATCAGGCAATGAGATATATTGTGTCGCGATGCGGTTTGGGCGATAGGTTCCATCGCCCAACCATTCGGCGACTGGAGCCTATTTTTGTAAAAAATTTTCCCGCGGGTATATTTATGTAATTTCGAATAAAAAATGGATTATCCGTACAAAAAATTCGAGCTCCGGATGTCCTTTCCCTGGCCTGTACGGCTGTACTATCATCTTCAAAGAACATTGTGAAATTGTGTTCCCTTACCTGGATTGCTGGAAAAAAAATTTGGCTGAAATCGTAAAAAATATCATGTAAAATTGGGCATAAACTTCACGCAACAAACACATTTTGTATAGATTGCACAAAACATGGTGAGGAAGAAATCAATTCACACGCTAACTAATTTGGCAGTAGAAGTAAAAATTTCAGCACAGAAACTACAGTCTCGAGTAAAAATTCACAGCGTCAATAGGATCACTACTTTACCAGAATGACAGAGGTAGCCAAATTTAACTCAACTACAGACAAACATCTATATTTACAAAGCAGCATTCCTTTAGTTTCATTTTAAACATAAGCAGCCGCAACCATTCACTTCCTCTCTTTATCATCACCACCATCCCCAGCACTCCTTTTCCCACGGGCAGCCAGAAGGTCCAGGCCGAAATGCGTCTCACGAATCCTAGAATACGAGGACCCAGGTGCTGGTGCCGCTTGCTTAATTTGCCATGGTACAGGCTGCCTATTGGGAGGAGATGGAAGCACCTTTGATTCATTTAACCATCGATCAGCAAAGGTTGGCTTGGGTGTTATGTCTGCCTTTTCAGAATCCATTGTACATGTTGCCTCATTAAGGTTAATCCCACGAATACTTGTTTCCATCTTGTCACGATCCGATTTTGGAGATGTTGAGAACGGAACATTTGGCTGCCAGAATGCCTGGTTCAAGTCATGGGGCTCAGGTTTTGCAGGCAGTCGACCAAGTGGACCAGTTTTCCTGTCTTCCTCCTCTTTTACAATGACCATGTGATCAGGTACTGCAGCTTCTGAGCTTTTTTGCTTCATACTATCCAACATCTTATCCTGATAAAGATCTTTGCCAGTCGATGAGCGCCCTGAATAAATGGTGGTCATTGGGAAGGCTTTCTCTGGTGGCGTGGCTGGTGTGTAGTTAGGGGGAAGCAAATCATCCCAATTCTCCAACAATTCCTTATATACTTTACGTAGAGTGACCTCTGTAAGGCCTGTTACCTTACAGATCTCTGCCTGAGTTTTACGCTTGTCTTCGAGCTGACATGCAAGGTAGATAGCAGCAGCAGATATGCTTATGGGATTCCGCCGTGTGCAGAAGCATTTATTAACAACCACCTCGCCAATATGGGCTGCAAGCTCCTGAGAAAACGACATGGGATATGTTAAACACAGAACTTTTTTTGTGCATAATATTTCAGGTTTCAGCTCATCTGATACCTGAGCAGATTTATTGAGCTGGAGGAGGCTGCAAAATCGAGGCATATGAACTGCTATTGAATTGCTGTTAAGAGGTTGACTCAGTTTCAAAGATTCGCCAAGTATTTTGATGTATTTTCCTATCTCTTTCTGAGGAAGATTACTAGCAGTAGAGATTTCCTGGCCATGCAGTAAACAGAAAATGAATCAGTGCTAATTGATAAAGGTAGCAATACGCGAAAATATTACACCAAGTTCTTATACAGCACAGATTGCCATGTACCACAATTGACTCAACATTTAGTTTAGTCCTTCGCCTATGAAGCATGACTTATGTAGTTTTGTTAGGACTAATCAAGGTATTATCAACATGGTTAAAGTTATCTTGATCTATAATAACTTCAGCACAAGTTCACATAAAGTAAGGTAATTCAAAGACAGACAATTATCTAATTTGACCCAAAAAAAGCAAATGCTAAGAATAAACTAAAATATAGATTTCTTTGCTATCATCATATGTTTAAGTTAGCACGATCAGATGCTCCACTAATGAAGGGATATGGAGTACAGTGCTTTGACACTAGATGGACTTGGTCACTTTGGTCCGCAATTCAATACACTGGAAAGCAGCACATCATCCAGCAACAATTATTTCCAGACAGCAATCATCTGTTGAGTTGCTTGGAAACTGAAACTACTAGCTGATTAGAATTGATGAACAAAATCCCCAATTTCCAAGCAATCAAATTCAAATCTTGAATGACAATGTGAGAATATCCATTTCAGAACATACAATTGCCTGGCTAGACCTAAATCCTAATTGCTTGGAGAAACACACGCCTACACGGCTATGCACATCTATCTCTGCACGAGAGCATTTCAACAAACACATGGCGAGCATCACAAACCTGAAGCGTCCTGGGCTCCTGCGCCTCGCGGATGGCCTGCACGAGCGCGGCGGTAGCCAGCGCCTCAACGCTGCGGTTCCTGAGGCACGTCGCGGATGAGCAGTCCTTGAAGAGCTCGAAGGCGTGGTCGGCTATGTCCCGGTCCAGCCTCAGTATGGACGCGACGTCCACGATCTGGAGGTAGGCGCGGAGGCTATCAACGGACACCATGGGCCCGGCCGGGTCCGGCGTGGAGGAGGCGGCAGAGTCGACGGCGAGCGCGCGCTCGAGCTCGGCGAGGAGGCCGGAGAAGGCGGAGGCGGAGCGAGCGAGGACGGGGTGGCGCTCGAGGGAGAAGGCCGAGAAGGCGGAGACGAAGCCGGAGGGGAGGAAAGGATCATCGTCGTCGTCGTCGGGGGAGGGGGGTGGTTGGACGGCGGCGAGGTCGGGGGTGACGAGGGGGAGGGGGTGGAGGGAGGGGAGGAGGGGGAAGAAGGGGTGGGTGTGGAGGTGGCGCTCGAGGACGAGGCGCGCGCAGGAGGAGCACTCGGAGACGGCGCGGGAGAGCGGCGGCTGCGTCATGGCGCACCGCGCCGGGCCGGTCGCGCGGCAGTACGGGCACTGCGCCGGCAGCGACATGGATGGTGGCGGCGGCGCGCGTCCGGAGACGCTCGGGCTTTGGTTTTGGTGATTGGTGGCCTCGGCGTTTGGGGTACTGGGGATGGCTCTCGCGAAGACCTCGTTTCAGGATTACTAGCCACGTAGGCGTGGCGCCACGCCACGCCAGCCACCGTGTGGATCGAAGTAAAAGAGGTGAAAATTTGCAAAAAAAAAGAAAGCGTAGGAGTTTTTTGGGGAAAAATCAAGGGCCTTTTCGCAATAAAAAAAGAGTCAAAGGGCTTCTTTACAAAAAAATCGAGGGTCTTTTCGGAAGAAATAAGAGCCTGTTCGTAAAAATCCGCGCGCAGGGTTTTTCTTGAAAAAGCCATAAATAAACGCGCGCAGGGTTTTTTTATGAAAAAGACAGGGACCTTTTCGCTAGGAAAAAGGGCTTGTTTTGAAAGAACCGAGGTCCATGACGTAATTTTGAATCAAGTTGCTATCAACGAAAAATGCGCAGGTCTTTTTGGAAAACCAGGGACCTAATTCGCAGGAAAAAAGCGAAGGGTTTTTCGAAAAATCGTGGGCTTTTTCGCAATAAAGGAGACACGGTTTTTGTAAAAACCGAGGGCCTTTCGGAAGAAGTAAGGGCCTGTTCGTAATTACGGAAACCTCGGGTTGCTACCCAAAAAAAAAATATGCAGGGCTTATTCAAAAAATGTAGGGACTTTTTGCGATAACGGAGGACCTATACGTAATTTTAAAAACCGAGGAAAGTACCTCGCCGGCGTGCGCAATTTTCGTCCGCCACGCGCCGGCCGACCGAGGCTTGGGGCGACGTGGCCACGGCCTCCTGCGGGGAATCCCCCAATCTTAAGATACGGAGTATTGGCCTGGCCCACATCATTTTCTGGCTTTATGCCCAGCGGTTTCTCCTATCAAACAAACTAACAAATTATAGGACTTTTCTATTACTTTTTCAAAACGATTTAACGAAATAATTTTTAAAAAAATTTATGAGTTCATCAAAATTCAGTTTGCCTGTATAAACATTTGTATTAGACTTAAAACCTATTAATCATAGCCATAATGCTCATGAAACAAGGCAATTTTCCCTCGTTCCAGTGGTGTCTCGGCTAGGGAGAACGGAGCAGGGGGCTTGCACCGGGAAGTCTCGGAACTGAGTGGCCGACGAACTGAACAGCACGGCATATGTTTCCTGTTCTTTTTCTTTCTTTGTTTAATTTCTTTCTTAAAGTATCAATTTGTTTATTTTGCTATGATGACCCCAGTTATGACACACTGTCTGTAACAGTAGAGGACTAGAGGTGAACAGTGATGTAATCCAAAAACAACACTTGAAACGACATAAAGTTATCAATTCAACGTCTAAAGAAACGAGAGAACATATAAGAATTTTTTTTACGGATAATCCTTTTTTTATTCGAAATTACATAAATATACCCGCGGGAAATTTTTTTTACAAAAATAGGCTCCAGTTGCCTAATGGTTGGGCGACTGGAGCTTTTCGCCCAACCGGATCGCGACAGCTGGAGAGTCTACGAACCGTTGGACGATTAACTTCAGTCGCCCAACGGTTCGGCGACTGCAAGGAAGTCGCCCAACTGTTGGGCGACTAAAATTCAGTCGCCGAACCGTTGGGCGATCGAGGTGGATACAAAACGCGCCACCACGACCGACGGCCATCGCTTTCCTTCGCGCAGAGAAGAGAAGGGGAAAGGAGAGGAGGAGAAGAGGAGGGGGAGAGAAAGAGAGGGAGAGGAGGAGAAGAGGAGAGGGAGTGCGCGATTTTCAGGTAATTTTTGTGTTATATTTTTTTTAGTGTAGATAGTTAGTGTAGATAATTAGTTTAGAAATATAGTTAGTGTAGAAAGATAGTTAGTGTAGATAATTAGTTTAGAAATATAGTTAGTGTAGATAATTAGTGTAGATAATTTAGTGTAGAAAGATAGTTAGTGTAGATAATTAGTGTAGATAATTTAGTTTAGAAAATATAGTTTAGAAAATGTAGTGTAGAAAATTAGTTTAGAAATATAGTTTACAAAAATAGTTTAGAAAATGTAGTTTAGAAATTTAGTTTACAAAATTAGTTTAGAAAATGTAGTGTAGAAAATTAGTTTAGAAATATAGTTTACAAAAATAGTTTAGAAAATGTAGTTTAGAAATTTAGTTTACAAAATTAGTTTAGAAAATGTAGTGTAGAAAATTAGTTTAGAAATATAGTTTACAAAAATAGTTTAGAAAATGTAGTTTAGAAATTTAGTTTACAAAATTAGTTTAGAAAATGTAGTGTAGAAAATTTAGTGTAGAAAATTAAATGTAGAAATTTAGATGTAGAAAGTTTAGTGTACAAATTTAGATATAGGAAATTTAATGTTGAAATTATTGTATAAATTTAGATGTAGAAAATTTAATGTAGAAATTATTGTACAAATTTTGCGGTATGACTCGTCTTGGGCGTGACTCGAGTGGCGACGCTACCGTTGGACGAGCACGTGGACCGCTCTCATCGCGCTTCCGTCTAGTGCCGCCACCGGGAGCACGGACGAGCCGCCTCGGTGGGAGTGGTCCGACACGCACACCTCGCGTGGCCTGGGGACTCGATCCTCGTTGGACTGCCAGGTTTGCACTACTCCAGCGTTTAGTGCGACCGTAAGTTCGTTTCATGTCGTCGAACCGTTTATTTGTGGTATTAGGTACTAATAACAACTTGTTTGAATTCAGGTGGAGCGCATGGTTCCACAGGCAGACGATCAGCAGGTGTTGCGCCACCTGGAGGCGTACATGCTGTGGCTGTTTGGTTGGGTGCTTTTCACCACCAGCCACGGCAACTCGGTGGATGCGCGCCTTACCGCTTATGCGAGGGCGATCGCTGACGGCGAGCCCCACCAGGTCAGCTGGGGATCGACCGTACTTACCGCGACGTACCGCGCCCTATGCGATGCGTGCACGAGGATCAAGGCGAACTCGATCCTCACGGGCTGTCCCCTGCTACTGCAGTTGTGGTCGTTCGAGCGCTTAAGCCTCGGGCGACCTGTGCTTAGACAACATGGGTCCGTACGGGCCCGAGATGTATCCAGGGGGAGACGTCGACCGGCCGACGATGGGTTCTATCTGGTGCCGTTGTCGAGTAAGTATTATCATAGTCAACTATTTCTTTCTTATGGATGATCGTCATTCTAAACAACTTATATTTCTTGCAGTACAGATTCGCGACGCGTGCGAGTTACGCGCGCATCGGGTCTTTGTGGAGCAAATCGACCGCATCACACCGACGACGTCGCGCCGGGCCCGACGCAGATATGGTAGTTCAGGCCCGTGCTCCTGGCGGGCTGTCCTCACTTTGCTGGCGTGACCGGGCTTTTTGGCTCACCCGTCGGAAGCTTGTGTACCTCATCTACGTGGAGGACTACGCACCCACGGTGATGCGGCGATTCGAACTCGGCGGCCGGTTCTGTACGGTCGGACCATCGATTCCGCGCCACGTGCACGGGTGAGTGATCGTTTGTGCTAAATATTTACATACTTACCATCGCGTCGCAAGTATCTCACATCCGATAATGGTTCTATACGCAGCGCGCGAAGGGAGTGAAAAGAGGCACGGATGGTCGTTGAGGATGCACCGGGTCGAGCAGCGGCGGTGCGCCGACGACCGCGTGGAGGACATCCCGCACGGCAGGGAGTACGCGAGTACCGCGCCGGTACCGGCCCGCAGACCGCACTGAGCTCGTATATGTGGTAGACCCGCCGCCACACACGCCGCCGCTCCGACGGACACGCACCGCGCGCCGCGCGCGACGCCACCTCGCAGATGCGTTACATGTCATTTCAAAGATTCCCAAATGGTAATGTCGTTTGATAATCGACCATTTCATGTCTTTGTGTCCAGTGACATCGGTTACGCCTATGCGCCGACTCGACAAGATCGAGAGGCTCTCGATGGTGCGCACGACCCATGAGGAGGGCATCGCCTTTGCGCGTCGGATGCACGACGGTGTAGACGATCGTTAGCCTCATCGTCCCGCGACGAGGCTACCGGCGGTCTCCACGCCCACCGCTTCGATCGCTCGTCCACCCTAACCAGCGTGGCACTACTCTGGTGCACCTACGTGGATACGTCCTCCACCACCTCACCCGGAGCGGCCGGGGTTCACCTGGGCAGGGCCTCCTACACCGGTTCACTTCACGCCTCCTACGCACACCCCTGTCTTCCCCACGCAGATGGCGCCAGCTACGGGTACGCAGAGGTTCTTATATCGTGTTTATCCGAAGACGACATGCAACGAACTAACGTTATTAATATTGCAGGTACTTACCAGCAGCACGGTGTCTCCCCAAGCCCGGACGAAGTGGACCAGTTTTTCGCGTCTACACCGGAGTGGCCTGGACACTTCTCCGACGTAGCACCGAAGGTTATCTCTGGCAGTGCCCTCCCCGGTGCACCGGAGAGCACACAGCCAGAGGTGCAGCTGACTCCACCAGCGCGGGGGCGGGATAGACACCCTCCTCCTCGTTTTACTTTTTCGGATCGTCCTAACACGTTGCACCGGAGGAGGGCCAAGCGAGGCCGTATGGGAGGACACGGGCGCGGTGACGGGGCACACCAGGGTGACTAGTGAGGCGACGCTGCAGATGCTATATATGTTATGCATGTAATGAAAAAACATGCGGCATGTTACTCACAGTTATATTATGAAGTTTATTTAAATTTACAAAAGTCTATTATCTCTCTCCGCACATAAACTATCTCACTTAACAGTGTATGTATCGATCGCTTACAGACTCAATCTTTCATGAAAAAATTTTAAAACTTTTTACACACCTACAATATACAATGAACATAAACTTTTATTACAACTTCACCGTATTTTTTACCCGTTCAACGTTACAAAATTCACAAAATCTAAAACAATACACGGGGGCTACATGAAGTCGCCTACGGGATGGCGATCGCATGTTAGTCGCCTAACGGATGGCGATCGCATGCTAGTCGCTTAACGGAAGAGCGATCGGATGTAGTCGCTCTCATCAGGCAATGAGACATACCGTGTCGCGGTTTGGTTGGGCGATAGGCTCCAGTCGCCCAACCATTCGCGATCGAGCCTATTTTTGTAAAAAAATTTCCCGCGGGTATATTTATGTAATTTCGAATAAAAAATGGATTATCCGTACAAAAAATTCGAACATATAACGGATGAAAAGGAGCCGAGAGATCAGATGGAAGTGGTCGATTCCCATTAAGTACATAAATGGAAGTGGCCGATTCCCATTAAGTACATAAACATCAACAATGGGGGAAGTCGTGATTCAGTTACAGAACAATACTGAATCATTCAGCATTTGCTCGTATGCTTGAGGAAGGTTTCATTAATATTCGTGATGATGCAAGTTATACAATGGGATTCATTCCCGTAAGTTCTATCAGTAAAACTTCTAATCTTGCTAAAAGGAAATACAGTGTGGGTATTTGCGATGAATTATTGATCGTAACTAACCTCTGGTAGTATAATCGGCAACAGAAGAAGGAAAAAAAAAGGCAAAACAACTGTTAAACTTCCAGTTCCAGGAGTGCCCTTCCACATGACAAATTGGTCTTCGTTATAAAAGTATCAGCTCTCATTTACCTGAGATGCAAAATCGCCAAATGTGTAAAAACTATTTATAACAAGCATCAATACGTTTTAGTGCGTTCAGGGCTATTGATGTAAATCATTTTTTCAGATGAATGATTGGGAAGTGTAGGTAAAGCTGAAAAGTGAAAACATAACATCATAGGGGTAGCTGCTCCTGTGAGCATATTTACAAAGCAGACCCAACATAAAAAAGGCTGCATGTGCAAACAAATTTAGTGTAACTTCTGTCGCAATGACAACAAGGCTATTCATAATATGACAGCATGACTTTGTTTGTAAGCATTTTTTATTTACATAGGGCCAGGGTAAATGTCAAAAGATAATACATTCAGTGTGTCTAAGAAATAGGTAAAGATGGATTTCAGTGAGGTAATATTCCAGGTTGTGAAATCAAACTTACCATAGTTTTGGTATTTCTTTGAGAAGTTATAGAAGGCTTTCACAATGGCGCCGTATTTCATTAATTTCAGTGGTCCCATATGCCTGGACAAGAAATAGTAGTGATTTTCCAATGGTAGAAATAGATAGTAATATTAAATTATCCAGTTGCAATTCAGGTGGAATGATCTCAGCACGTGATTGAAGCAAGATCTTTTAGCTGTACTAAATATATCCCTTTGGATGATTACTGAATGGCTAGAAATCTAGAGAAACAATTCCTAGATAATACCACTAATTTGGGACATAACCAACTAAACACGACCATTTACATCAATTTGGATACTTAACACTATTGAATTAAAGTGTATATGGGCTGAATGCATTTAAAGGCAAAATTGAGAATTTTTTTTAAACTGCAAATTTTGAGAAAGTTTGTTTGCTATAATGCCATAGGAGGCATAATAATACTGCAATGATATTATTTTTTTCTATCATAAGGTCAATGTAGGTAAGGACAGGAGCTCTTTTCATGTTATAGAATGATAGCATGTGATCATCTAAGTTCAGTATGACAGGATCAATGCAAAACTGAGAACTAGGAAGATTAATATCATGAAAAACTTACATAATCTCAGTATACCGCAATCTCCACGCAGGAAAGCCTAGATGGCATCTAGCAGGACCATATACAAGAAGAAGATCAGGCTCTGGTCCACCACAACCTAACGGACAAAGCAGGAACTTAAGTGCTCATCTGGAATTATAATGATATAAATGATAGAATCACTAACAAATGATAAATGAGTATATCAAATATAGCATCCATGAAAAGCTGGAAACTTCTTCAAGCATACCTATGGATTTTAACGCATTGGCCATGCAAGCTTCTGTAAATACTAACTCGCTTTTGTTATTTCCATGAGTATCTCTATCACCGTTGAAGTAAGTTGAGCAAAGTAAGTTAGCTGCTTTAGCAATGCCTTCCTTGCCATCAGAACCAGAAATACACTCTATTGTCATCTCTCTATGACAACAGTGTAAAGCTTTAATGTTTGCACTGACATCCTACAAGTTGGCATGACCAAATGAAACTAATGAACAAGGTAATCAGCAGGGAATAGAGAACACTGTAGACTTTAGACAGAAAATGAAGCAATAGAAAGCTCAAATATGTAAGTTACCAAATTATCTCCTGAATTCTCATCTCTTGAGCCATTCATACCAGGTTGAAGTGATTTCTTCAGCACTCCTATGGAGCAATTTAGAATGGTAAGGCACATATCTTGAATACTCAGTATTCATGAATCAATAAATATCAGAAGCTGAAATGTAAAAGGCAACATGGCTATTAGTTTGAATTGTTCAGCCTCTGCCCTCCAAATATTATGACAGGCAATAGACATGTATTGTTGCTTAAAGTATCATGAATTCTTATAACCATGTTCATTTCGCAAAAAGAAAGATGTTATAGGAAGATAAGTGGTCGATGAAGATAAACTTCAGACTGAAAACAATAGTACCTACAAATTCAAATAATGAACTCATTGTCTTACCCTCAATGTCGTAGAGACATACATACTTCACACCAATAGTTGAGAGCCAACATAGAAGCTGCTTGATCTTCATGGTATTCTTAGCTTCTCTACTATCTACCACGATGGCCAGGTACTTGAGTCTCTCCAGTTGGAGATTGCAATACTTCCGCAACAACCCAGATGAAATAAGATAACATTCTAGATTATAAATCAGATGAGACCATAAACTAATAAGGCTGATTGCTAAGTGGATAATGCACCAGAGCAACCCCAAAGTGAGCTTTATAATCATTGATGGCGGAGACATCTGCACATCCAGAGAAACAAAACTTTTTAAGTTTAGTGCTCTTCCACCGGAATGCATTAGTATTTAGAGACGTATATTTAAAGAAACAGACAAATACCCATCTCTGTTAATCGGCTTTGGATTCTAAGCCTTAATGCACTCAAATAATCTGATGACAACATGCATGTGCGCTACTGTAAATTGAATGACAAGAGTTATCTCAATGGCACCATGCACATTGTTTATGCATCCTAAAATTACTGTTAAGTTTCTAACTTTCATTTGCCAAACAAAACACATGAAAACTGAGGACATGGAAAAGCATGAAACAAATAATTTGCCTGATATAACTTTAGGGTATTGGAGCAATCTAAAACAGGATTGCTTCAACAAGACAAGAATTATTACAAGCGAGCATTGAAGCTTGATATGATTGGAATTTTTTGGGAGGGATAAGTCAACACTGAACTTTCAGCTAAGATCATAAAAAATTATAGGACTATATCAACAGTTAAATTTTCATCTAAGGTCATGAGAAATGTGCCAAAGAGACAACTCACAGAAATCTTCTTTATCAAGCAATTGCACTATAGAAATCAAAGAGAACTACTGCAAAAGAAGCTAAGGTACTGTTTTTAATGTACTCTTCCTTCCCCCTCACGAGAATAGTAGATAAGGCTAGAAACTACTTACTAGTGTGTTTCTGCACGACTTAAGCTACCCACCGCTATTCACAGCAAGCATTCACACGCAAGAATTTAGTCTCTACTTACATCAGTCACACTCTATAAATAAGAGGGAATAAATCTAACGAGAGTGGGGAAAGGAAGAGCAAATTCACCAGTGTACATACATGTGGAGGAGGCTTATTCATAAATTGGGGGGGTCTCATTGGCCACAAATGCCTCCCTGCACAAGAACCACATATTATTATTTTTCAAGAAAGAAGGAAGAAGAGGACATTGTACTTCCAATGAGCACGTGAACATCAAATTTTGAGAAGTTGGTTTGAACTTTTTCTCTCTCTCCCTTTTTACTTTTTCTGAACAAGGGATTACAGTAACATCGTTCTAAAAATAGAAGCTAACAAATGGCACAGGGGAAATGAAAGAGAAGAAAGACACTGCTGCAAGGAAATGGAATGATGAAATTAGAAGCAAAGGCAAGCAAACAAATCTGACATGACCTTGGTACCCATGGCAGTCGCAGCTGGGCTGAGAGAGATGAGGAGGAAACAACCGAAGCACCAAGAACCAGGCATACGCTATCAGATTACAGGAACCGAATTTGTGGCCGGACTGGGCAAGGACTATAATAGCACAAATCTTATGAGGTGTGTCATATCACATCACATATACTGGTTGTGCTATTGACCTTCCTTGTTTGTTTGCTAGACACTAGAGGCTTCACAGAACATCTCTGACCTTTTGTTTTCTAAGGCATATTATTCCTCTCTTTTTTTAAAAGGCTTCAGACATTGAGCGATATCCAGGGCATAGTTGCAGCTACTTGCTTACATTTGCATATGTAACATCGCACTAGTAGAATAAACTACATCCCCAGCATCGAACGCGTGGTATTGCTGAATTCAAAGGCGAGTACGATAATTTAATCCATGCACATCACAACCATCTAATGCAGGCGAGGTGGCGTGAGATGAAGATCAACTACTTGGGGTTCTCACCACGCATTTCCACAAACACCTAGCATGCGACCCACGCGCCCACACCAAATATGTTTTTCCACGGAAAGGAGAAGGGAAGGGTGGAGAGACCTGCCTGCCACCGCTCGATGCGAGCGACGCGCCGCGTGCCGCGCTTCCCCCGGTCACGGCCGCATCGGCGCCGAGGTGCGGTGCAGACCGGCGCGGAGGCGGAGGCGGAGGCGGAGGCGAAGGCGGCTGCCGCGGCCGGTGATAGGGACTAGGGAGTGGTTACGAATTCACGATCTGGATTCTGGACTCGCCATGTCGAAAGGTTCAAACGGCGACGACCAAGTTTTGACCGGAAATTATCAGTGGGCCGTAACGTGATGGGGGCAGTCTCGGAGATGCAGCTGGTGCGAGCGGGACCAAACGGGGCTGATGCGGCCGATGGGCCCAGTCAGTCTGGGACTCCCCAACACGCTCCGGCCCATGGGCCGTCTAATCCAGTCGCGCACCTCTCCCAAAATATGCCAAAACGGTAACCACTTCACACCACCTACCAGAAAGCAGAGTCTGCAGAGATGATTATTAGGAGCCATCGCTTTGCTGCCGAATAGAGGAGGAAGAGAATCATATCTGAACACGCCCTCTGAGTGGTGTCATGTTGAGGCATTGTTGTTGTCAAGCTTTCTTCAACCCCTGTAGGCTGTGGTTCTCCTCCGACTCATACAAGCCTGTGTGGTCGTCGTGATCGCGTTTTCGTTCGTGTTTGCCTCAGTATTGTTGATTTTGCACTTTAGTGGACCTAGTATCCAACCCAAATGATGGATTAATGGGGGTATCAAGATAACTCTATCATGCATGTTCCCCACCGTAGCATTCTTCTACCGTGTTGATGTTTTTCTAGACTTTAAGGTGCCGTTGTACATCTGTGTGACTATCTATCTATCTATCTATCTATCTAATCTATTATATTATATTATATTATTGGAACAAAAGCAAAAATCTATCTATCTAATCTATTATATTATTGAAACAAAAGCAAAAGAAGTTATCAGGCTTCTGTTCAATACACTGGCGTGCTGCCAATCAATATTTTGAGAGACGTATCAAATTGGATCTAGCTCTTTCATAGTTTAAAAGAGCTCCCACCGAGAACGACATCTTGGGTGCTCCAGCGGAAGACACTGAAAGGAACTGAAAGGGAATAGGCTGCTCACACAGTACATGTATACGCTTGCGTTTCATAGCAGCCTTAGACGGGAAGAAAATGGGTGGCAATATGTTTTTAATGACACACAGTACATGTATACGCTGGCGTTTCATAGCAGCCTTAGACGGGAAGAAAAAGAGTGGCACTGAAACGACAGCACAATTGTCATTCTACAATTGAAAAAGACTTTTGCCCCCCTTTCTTTTCAAGAACAGATGGTTGGTTGTTAAACGTTGTTAGACTGCTGATCAATTGCAGAATAGAGAATTGTCGTATCCTTTAGCCTGCGTCCCATGTGAACAAGAACTATATACAATTTAGCATCTCTTAATCAATTATGCTATCGCAAGGCAGATGTGGTTTGCTATCCTTTTCTTGACGGATCGTAGTGCTATTATGTTAGCTGTGGACTCTAAACTTTCAGAATAGTGGCTATCTGCTCGGATTGTTGTTCATAAGGATCATAGGAAAGGTTTCAACACAATAGTGATATTAGTTTCTAGACATTATGAAAAGAAAGAAATGCAGGAGTATTCAATAAGCAAGATATTTTGAAGGTTATTTAGTAAGAAGGGTTGTTATGGAGTTCGACAATAGTTTCTTGCCTTTGCATTGGATACTGTAGTTGTGTTACTTTTGTTAGTGTTGTTTAGTCTCTTATGTTTTCCTTTTCTAGTTCCAGATTTGGAGAGAGATTTGCGTAAACCCTATTGTACTTTCTCAATTGGTCAATTTGGTTAGACAATTAGTTATACCTTTTCTTCTCATATCTATTTATTACTAAAATAGAAGATAGGCATTTTAGAGTCACTACGAAAAAAGAGGAAAAGATAGAAATTCTCACAAAAAATAAAAAAAAGACCCTTAATCAAGTGGGTCCTAATTAAATAAAATTAAAGCAGTCGTCAGATGTTATTGCTTAAAGACATATTTTTTTAACTTAAAAGAGATGATAACCCTTATTAAGATGCTATTATTTAAAGATATATTTCTTCTTAATTTTGAAGATAAGATAATTTTTATTAAGAAACAAATATTATGGCGATGAGAACGGGTTCGGGGCAACATGTGGTTCATGTCATTCACCGTCCCGGCAGCATCGCTAATGTCGTTCAAGGTGCTCTGCGTCCTAGCCTGGGTTCTCATCTACGGCTCAGTGATCGTTCCGGTCCTCAGGAGCTTCTTCCACGCCCACAGTGAGCCGTCGCAGCTGCAGCGAATGGCGCCAGGCAGATGCTCATGGCGTTGGCGATGGCCATCGCGGCGGTAGTCAAGATGAAGCGCCTAGATGCCACAGGGTGCGGGAAGTCCGTGAGCATCACATGGTAGATGACGTAGTACTTCATGCTCGCTGGCGTGGAGGTGTTTTGCTACATCGCGTAGATGGAGTTCTTCTATAGTGAGACGCCAGACTCCACGAAGAGCATGTGCACGTCCTTCACGCTGCTCAACGTGGTACTGGGCAGCTACATGAGCTTGCTCATCTATGCCATCATGGATGCGCTCACCACGACTGGCGGGCGACCTGGGTGGATATCGAACAACCTCAATGAGGGACACCTCGACTACTTCTTTTGGACCATAGCGGCGCTGTGCACACTCAACTTCGTCGTGTACAACGCTTTCGCTAGGAACTACAAGGTGAAGACGGTCGCGTCGTGGTGTTGCTGTCAGATAGCAGTGATAGGAAGAAACCGCAGTCGGCCAAGAAGGCGGATGGCAAGGCGTATAAGCAAGCAGGTATAGAACTGCAATACAACATTTCTTTTTGTGACATTAATTTCTAGAACCTCAAATTTGTGACTTAGCAAAATCATTAGTTTCCATTATAGGGGGTGTTGTTTTGGCCCGCGGCTCGTAGTTTTTGTCTGCTGCCAATTAGTCTAATAAACAGTGATTATTGAACGAAGTTGAAGCCAAAAACCGACTAAAAAGATGGGGAAAAAAACTTGGACCCTAGAGTCGTAGCATTTCTCCATTCAAATAAATTCCAAATATGCGTTGCAGCCTGCGAGAAAATGTAAAAAGTCATGCACTGTGCATATGTAGTTCTCGATTGTGAGGCCACCGTCCGTTCGGTGCGCAATGCAGTGCGCAGTGCCGTCGATTTTTTTCTGTCTCGGCCAGTCTGCTCCATCCATGCATGCATGTATTCTGGCCGATCCCTGCGTCACTGCGTGCGTCCATGTGGGATGCATGTGTCGGCCTTAACGCCTCGAGAAATGTGTCCTTGCACGGCCGCGATGGACGCGTACATGCGAGTTGGATTTGTATCCAAATTCTAATCTAAGTCTAAAAATCAAATAAAAAATAACAGCAAAAAATAACATAATTTTGGAATGAAAAGTAAAAATAAAAATAACACTTGATTTTAATACGAACTCAAAATAAAAACCACTACATAGTTAAAATTCGGAATAAAAATTAGATTAAAATTAGCAGTTGGATTTGTATCTAACCTAAAATTAAAATTTAAAATTAAATAAAAATAAAAATAAATTCAAGATTAAAGAAAGAGTCCATATCAAATACTTTAAGAAATAACCTAAATTTGAAATAAAAATTAGCAGTTAGATTTATAAATGAATTCCAACATAAAACAAAAAAGTCTATAAGAAGTGTAATCCAAAGTTATGCAAATTTAGAATAAAAGTCAAAGAAAATTAGCGTTTGTTTTTTAATTCCAAACTAAGTGAAAAATAGAAAATTTAGTTTTATTCATAATTAAATTAGAAAAATATTGTAATTTGAGAAAAAAATAAGATAAAAAATTTGATTGTATATATATAAATTAGCAATCGAAATCCATTATATAATAAAAATCGATGACAAGTAGATTACAATCGCTAAGAATAAAAGATAATTGCTAAAAATTCTCACCGAAATAAAAACATTATGACCATTTGTTTGGTGGATCTCTATGGGATGGAGGGATTAAGAGTGAGATCGTTAACGGGTGTTCACTCAATTATACTGATGTAAGCTATATGATGTGTGTTATGAGCATATAAGTATAGATAAGCATTGCAATAATGAAAAAACGATGATGATATAAATAGAAAATATTTTACTGTTTGCTATGCAAGTATTTCCATAAAAAAGTATCCGGGGAAGAAAGTTTTAGTCACATGTGACAAGTTTTAGGGAACATAGTGAGTATTTTTCTCTTATAATATATAATATTAAAATATCATAAATGAAGTTCTGCAATAATATATTTTTTAAAAAAGTAAAATTACATATGTATTACCAAGAGTGATATCCGAACAAATATACGGCCACCTTACTAGTTAATAAAATATTCCTATGCAAGTTTCTGCGTGTTCTCGGAAAGTTTCTGCGTGTTCACGTCGCGCCGGCGCGGCCCCCTTTCCCCTGACACCGTGCTCAGGCCCAATGACGCCGCGGCTCAGTGCAGAGGACCTACTCTACTCGAGCAGGCGGTCGCTGTCCGCCCCCTCCCGCCCGCGCGCCTCCAACCCAACCAGAGCAGCCGGAGATGGGCGAACCGATTGATCGCAACGGCTGATTGACGTAAGTGGACGGGCGGTTTTGATCCGTCCCCGATGATTCTTTTCTTTTTTGCACCCCCGCCCAATGGCTAGGCAGCGCACGCGGAGCGGCCTCTTATTCCACCGATCTCCTTCCTAATCAACTTTAGGCGTCTTTCCACGCAGGATCCGCATAATGACGTGATCTGATAGCTCTTAGACTCGTTCTAAATGGCAATGACTTCTATCTTCTAACTTTTAGAAGCTAAAAAACATTTGACACATGTTGATTTTTTAGCATGACTTTTTTCTTTACATTATTCGTAAAGATATAACATCATTTTTTTAAATTTTCTTTAATTAAATACCACAGAAAAATTTAATCGTCACTATAATATCATTTTAACTAAAAGCTAAAAACAAAAACCGCTACACTTTAGAAGCCTAATCGTGGGCTCCAGCATTATTGGTGCGAGCCGCAATCCGTCGTACTATCGCCTTGGACGGATGCACAGATGAATTTGTGTAACGAGTCAATAGAATGCTGACACGTGGTATACAAGCGTGGTAGCAAAACACTGTAGCACACGGGAAAATACTGTACCGTATTTCCCCCCGGCAAGTTTCGCAATTTTCCCCTGGTGCTACAGTATTGTACAATACACGCTACAGTTTTGTACACTATTGCTACAGTGCTCTCATGCCATGTGTCAGTACCCTATTAGCTCGTTACTCAGATTCATCTGTGCCGCCCGTTACATAGGGTCTGTTTGGGAGAGCTCCACCAGCTCCAGATCCACGAAAAACAGCTCCACTCCACGAAATTTTACCCAAACGCTCCAGCTCCGCGAAATCTAGATCCACCAAAATTCTGGATCTGAGGGTCAGATCCATGGATTTCATGGAGCTCCTCAAGGGGTGCTCCACCGTGGAGTTGGGTGGTAATTACCCACCAATGCCATTGGTTACACACCCCATCCCACCAAAAGTGGCCATTCCCACCAAAACCTCAATTTCATGAATCTGGAGCTGCTGTATAAGCCAAACATTCCATGGTGGGATCTTATATCCACGGTGGAGCTGCTCTATGGTGGAGCTGCTACTTCAGATTTACATTTTCAGTGGTGGAGCTCTTCCAAATAGACCCATAATAGAGTTTTTCCGTAAGAGTGCTAAATGTGGTGATTCACACGTGTCGAGCTCGATCGGGCCACGCGCTCGAGAGGTCGTTGTGAGCTGAAACTTTTGGGGTGATCTCCTAGCCATCATCTGCTTTTTCTGCACTAATGATGTTAAAAAATTATTGCGCTGGGTTTGATTACTGTGTGTTGGGAGCAGAAGGATAGGTATCATAGGCATAGCTCGTGTGAATCATTGAGTCATATGATGTGCATCCTTCAGATTTGCAGGGATAAGAAGATAAAGGCAGCTCTGCCATCATGTCCATTTTTTGTTTGTTTTTGAGGCCCAGTTGGAGACACGGTTTCTTTAACGAACACCACAAGCAATTACATATGTAGTATTAGCAAAGGAAGCACAGATCAGCATAAGAAGGTACCATGGTTCATGAATGCATACATCCTAGCAAAAAGGATCAGAGAACTGAAAAACATAACCAAATGAGCAAAAGCGTTAAGCGATCAGAGCTGGCTTTTGGACGCATCTTACAGCTTTTGGAGCCGTCCATGCATACTACAGCATGTCACATCTGATAAACTCTGCAATCTGCAGTGCTGAAAATGATGTTGTTTCTCGGTATCCAGAGACTCCAAATCATGGAGCTCCAAAGGATAACTTGAGCATCTCATGAGCATTGCTAGAAGTAGTATCGAACTCACGCATCCAGTTCGATTGATCTTGATAAGCACTTGTTGCAGCATGGCAAGAAAGGCCTGGCCATGAGGCAGTCAAAGAAAGCGTGTGGAACCTTCTCCTTTCCCTTGCAAAAGGCACATCTGTCCTCTCCTTCGAACCCCCCCCCCCCACCCCCACCCAAAGCTGTCTATATATGATTCTATATCCGCAGCAAGCTACAAAAAAGATCTCGAGTTTTGAGAGGCACACGGCTAATTTCGGCACCTTATGAACGTGCCCTGGAACAGGTAGAGATAGCACTAGCAGATCTCTCTCTAAAGTTAATCCAAGTGAAGAAGGAATTCGTTGCAGATGCACTTTTGCTCTTTAGCCTCCATCTAGGCTGGTCCTCAATTGTCATCCTCAAGGTGCGCGTTACATACGACAATAGATATCAGTCGAGTTCTGAACTCATCAATCTCTACGGTGGGAGAGGATCCCCGCCTGAACATTTTCATTCAAATTGTGGCACAGCCACAGATTACAACAGCAGCACAAACATACACACGACAAGAGGGGATTACAAGAGAAGACAAGAACAACAGAGACTGATCATATCCTTGTAGATGGTGTTCAGGATCCTAGTAGTACCATTGTAATTCTCAAGCCTATGAACTTCGCAACTTTGTTGTTACACCAATCAAGACATCAGGCACCCTCAAGAAAAAGACTGTAGCATAAAACCGGCAGGTGAACCATCAAATCAGTTAAAAACTGAAATGGTTCTATCCCCAAAGAAAAGAAGTTTACCGTTCTGTCCTGCTAATCTTTTCTTAATCCGCAATGAAAAAGAAGCTTACTGGGCTTCTCAAAAAAAAAAATGAAAAGATTTTCACTGTGCTTCTCAAATAAGGAAAAGAAGGTTACTGTTCTGCCCAGATCCAATTAATCTTTCCTGAATCTTTTGACTCGATCAGTGGTTCCCTGTCCTTCTTCCTTCCAGCTCCCATGTAATGTACAGGCAATCCTCCAAGATATTTTGGATGGTGCTCTGCTCCGTGTTCTTGATCAGCAGAAAAGATAAGCATATGCCTCGTGGGCGTCCTCATCAGTCTACTCACGAGGAGAGAACCATGGTGAAGTAGGGCCGTGTTCTTGAGTAAAATAACCATGCACGATGATGTACAACGATTGGCAGGGCAGCAGGAGTATCATCAGATAACAAAGGTCTCTTGATCAAGATAAGATGGTTGCTACAGAGCTGCATGAATCATTGAACAAGCTCGAAAAAGCTACACTATATTGTGGGTGGAGTAAGATGGTGGTAAAGCTGAAACATCGGATAGCAAATTTTATTTCTCCTGCTAATGGTAATGGATTCAATCTACTACTAGCTTGGGAAAAGCTGATGCTGATATTGAATTCAGTGGCTACGTGTAAGGGAGCAACGGGTGCAGACTTAGTGGCAGGCCCAACGTATCAAAAAATTTCAAGTCTTTGGTCCGAGACACCATACGCAGCAGGTACGAGCTCACTAGCTATCTAGACTCTTGAAGCAACAGGATCGGTGGGTAACCAAAAAATTCAGTAGAAAGATTGCGTTTGTGCGAGTCAATAACTGGTGCAGCTACAAGGCAACCGGTATTATCGCAATCTGGTGAAATCCCAGTGAAAAGAACGGAAGGAAAAGCAGCGGAGTGGGAACCAAGCATCAGTGTTGGCAAATGGACAGTATTTGGGCGGCTTCGTCCATGTCCTCTCTGGTCGGCCGGGCTGTCGCGTCCCTTTCGCTCGGCACGGGAAGTCCACAGTGCCTGACAACACAGCGGAGGCTAAACGCCACACACGCGTCGCTGCGCTTTCATGGACCACTTCTCTTGTCTTCACGGCCTCTTTCTTCCACAAGGTTGGAGCACGGCCGTCTCCGACCACACAGCACCGGTGATCGTCACAGAAACAATACCTGGCCAAATTCAGGAGAGTAAAAGTCTTTCAACATGAATTTGTCGTGGTTATCCATAGAGTAAAAGAGCAATATTTTCCTTCTGTAGAAGATTGGCTGAGTAGTCTGTCTTGACGAAGTTCTTTTTATAACTTTGTATTTGTAGCACTTCTGCTTTTTTTCATATAATATATGTATACATTAGAATCCTTTCCTACTATTTTCATTAAAAAAATACCTGGCCAAACTGAGCTGAAGCCTTGGACAAGTTTACCATAGCTATGATGGAAAGCTAAACCTAAATATGTACCAGCTAGTACTAGGTTTTAGTGCATGTTGATGAATGATTAGCAGAGACTATTTGTCGGTCCTCGCGAAAAGAGGGAGAGAGTGCGTTTGTCGGTGCCAGTACTTCGATTAATTTGCGTTTGAGAAAGTGAGCAATTAACCATGATGGTAATCGGAGCGAACAAGTAGCTCGGTCTCCACTGATGATGGAACGCAGCCGCTAGAGCGATCTCACAGATGGTACAGCGCGGTGCAGGAACGAACAGAACATGGCGCCGCTGGGAGTCATGCGTTCCATGGAGGTCCGTGTGGGCAATGGGCATACGTAATTTGATCGGATTGCTGCGCACATCCTGATCAGCCGGTATGGACACAATAAAGGCGTGAAGAATGCGCTTGGATGTACAAGTTTGTGATGGATCGATCGATCGATGTAGCAAAACACAACTAGAGGTGCTACATAGCAGAGTGTTGTAATTATGACTGTAAACGAGCCAAATTTAAACGAGCTTGATCTCCTAAGTTAGAACTCGGTAGAAGCTTGAGCCAAACTCAAGCGAGTCTAAGTTGGGATCCGAGCCTGGAGCTCGGCTTAGCCCAAGCTCGAACTCAGCTTGAAAAAATTTGGTAAGAGGTAAAATAATATAATATACACTATTTTTTCACAATAAGAAAATTTTGGGCTCGAGTTCGGTTCGAGAGAGCTTGATAACAATAAAAAAAATAATTCAACATATACTAATTCTCAACAATAGAAAAGCTTAGGTTCGAGCTCGGCTTGAGTAAATTCGGTAAAAGTTAGTATGTATGTAAGCTGTAAAAAAAAAGTTCGAAACTCGCGAGCTAGTCAAGTTCGGCTCGTTGAAGCTTGGGATCAAGCTAGAGCTTGGCTTGTTTGGAGCTCGAGCCGAGCTCGAATCGAACCTAGAGCAAACTGAGCTTGAGTAGCTCATGATACGTGAGCCTCGAGCTTTTTTACAGCCCTAGTTGTAATGTTGCAATCTAAATGACGATGAGTAGAAAATTGTAAGACTAATTGAAGGTCATCATATGTTGTACGATAAGCATTTGGTTTTGATGTGCAAGTTTTGTCGAAATTTAAATTTGATTTTTAAGTTTTTCAGTTTTCATGGTTGCTGTTAGGACTTAACCGGTCTAACCGGCTTTGCAACGACGGTCTGACCAACCTGGTAATGGCGGTCTGACCGGTAGCTATAGAGTGGTAAGATCGGCCATACAGTATTTTAGAAATTGGACACTAAACACTTGTTTATACATGTTTAGATATGTGTTTGCACTAAGTGTCACTTGAATTGGAGTTTTGAGCCGAAACTAGATAAAATTTAACTAAAATTTTTGAGAAAATATTTTCTGGTGCTCTTAAGCAGTCTGACCGGTGTCGAGCCTACGGTCATATGGGTCCTTTGTTACTGGGGTGAGTTTAAGGGATATTGGACTGTCTGAATTCCCGAGGATGTGTGGATGATGGAAGAACCTCCTAGAGGTTAGATCCCATCCATCTAGGTAACCCTATAGCAAATTCTTGCTGTTTGCTTCAGTTTGCTCAGTTTTGATGTAATGTGCCTTGTTTTGGGCAAATGTTAAAACTTTGTTGTGTCGACAATCGAATTGTTGATCTTATGAATTGTAATAAAAAGCTAAGTCTCTTCGAAGGATTTAGAAGAACAATGTGGACTACCTTTATTGCTATGAGCTGATTACAAGATGCTCTCGATAAGAGATTACAAAAGGAATGCTACTAGCTCTAGGATCGCTATTTCTTACCTATGTAATCTACTATCTAGTCGAGAGATCTTATTTGATTATCCAGAATCTGACTATTATTTTTGTGTATTGTATGTTTGTCTCTTCTCTCGTTAGACCTTAAATAGAGCCGAAGAGGGTGTCGGTTGTCCACATGAGCAGGCGCCTTATCAATTCATCCCATTCGGTTGAGCAAACGGTTACTGTCAGCGAGAGAAACCTGACAATAATTACTCTTCGGTTATTATTAATGGAAGAGAATCATGGGGACAAAGTAAGGCGGTTGTCATCAAAGTGCAAGGCCGAGTCATCATGCAGGATAAAGCACGTGTTTTATCCTTTCGCATAGGAGGAGTTGCTTGGAGGCGGGCCTACATATCATTTCATAAGACCTTTGAGGGGTGATAGGTCAGATGAATGAACAGTGGCCTTCTGACCAGGGGTACTCAGGTAATGTAGTCTTTGGTAGCTCATGACCACATTGGTCTAAGGCCTTAATTGAGTATTAAATCCATATTTAATAGATTATTTAATCCTCATCAGCTAGCCCCCAAACTTTAAGTGAATTTATAACTTGAATTTCTCTAATTGGAATACTAGTCAGGGAATACTCTTTAGCAAGAGCAAAGAAGAAGTTTTTGTTCACTTAAGGTTGAAAAGGCTAATTGAAAGGAAATTAAGGGTTTTCTACCCGTTAGGCACAAATCTCGTAATCACTACCTGGGTAGTTAGGAAAAAATCCTATAAAATTGGTGTGGTGCCTATTGGTTTCACGCTTTCTAAAAAACTTTTCGCATTCTGCAATCTTCTCTGCCTCTCCGCCCTAGTGTTCTTTGACTTTAGCTCTGAATCTCTTCAATCTTCACTTAGATCTTAGCCAACCTGATCAAAAATATCTGAATTGGTCATTGAATGGTTGAAGTCCAAGTTGGGATCGAAGAAGCTAGAGGCCTTAGAAGATGCGAGATTAATTCCCGATAAAGTTATGATCCCCTAGAAGTCAACGATTGGGGAGAACTTTTCGAGTAGCGATGATGGTGATATTCCCATCTTTTGGGCATATGTGGAATGCAGATTCTGATTGTCGATGCACTCCTTCCTATCAGAGGTGCTTGAGTTTTATGGGATCGAGTTGGTGAACTTTGCTCCTAACTCGATTGCAATCCTCAGCATCTTCATGTACCCATGTGAGGCATATATGGAATTATTCAAATACTACTACAGGATGATCAAGAGAGTAGGAAAATGTAGGACCGAAATGGCGACAGAGGGGGGTGAATGTCGCTCGCTTCAAAATCGCCCCCGGGAAATTGTACACCGATTTTTCAAAAAGATGCAAAACAAAGCACCTCACAGAAAATTAAAATTAATTCTGCTGAAATTTGGAACGCATGCGACACTGAAAAATTCAGCATAAATCAGAGACCAGCCAGTAAAAAATCAACTGAAAATATCGCTGTTTGATCTACATGCAAAATTGAGGAAAATCAGCACAAAGAAAAAAGAAACATGCACTAAAGATGAAGTACTAGTCCTGCTCTCAAAACTGAAAGCAAAAGAAATTGTACAGGCTGCAAAAGAAGCACTCAATCGGAAGCTTGCATAAAAAGAGTCTGCAGCCGTGTACACATGCAATGGGAAGCTAGTTGATAAACAAAGACTCAATCGGCCAATACTACCGAAAACCAAAGGGAGTAAAAACCTGCTGCCGAGAGAGGATGAACACCCATTGGCAAGATTGCTGCCGAAAGCTAGAGTATCAAGAGCAGATAGCTTAGCAGCCAAAACAGCCGAACTGCAAGGACTGAAGAGCTGAAACCAAATGCTAGTAATCCTATAGGAGTAAATCGGCAGGAAGATGAATCAGCCAGGGAACAAGACTGCCAACTGCAGAGAACTGAAAAGAAAAAAAATAAGGGAACGAGAGCACTAAGAATACTAGGAGCTGCTGCTGAACTGCACTCAAAATAGGACTGACTGAATCCGCAGCTGCTGACCAAAAACAGCCCAAACCGACAAGAACTTAGACTGCAGACAGGAAATTCAAGGAAAGCTCAAATCAAAGAAATTGATGCTAAAATTCTAATCTCCTCAAACCACAAGCTCTAGAACATGTTCCAAACAATCTCAGGACCTTTGGAAGACAAGGAAATGAACTAAAAAGCTAGAATTTCAGAGATTGACAAAAACCTGAAACTTTGCAAGAACAGGACCAAAACTCAAAATACTCCCCAACCATTGATCCTTTGGCCATGAAACTTTGAGGATATGTTAGCAATAGCCATGGGATAATCCAGGTCAAATTTCATGCCATTTCTCCAAGAGAATCAGGAATGGCATCAAAACCCTAGAAGGCCAAAAACATGAACAAAGGAACTCAAAGTGCCAAATCTGAAATTAAACTCAGTCTGCTCTTAGGATTAACTAGCCAAATGGCTTTTGAGCGTCTCCTATGTCATAGCAACCCATTTTGGCACTCCCAAGCAACAAACAACAAGAAAACGAAAATATCACAAATCCACCAAAAAGAGCATCGAAGGAACAGAGGCAAGAACAGAGAGAAACTTCAGATTTTCCATTGCAAATCACAAGCGAAATACAAAGAGATACGTCCCCATACGCATGGACATTCAAACAAGGAAGATTACAAGTTCATCTCTCCAATCTCTCCCTCTCAATCCTCAAGATCACCAAGAATCTCACATGTTTCTTGGGAGGAATACACAGGAAGGAGAGACTCTCATGAAAACCATCGAAGGGAGTACAGAACCTCTGCCCTCTCCCTGCTCTTAACCACTAAAGAGCCCTACCAACTAAAGAGCAAAAGAGAAAACCAACCTCTAAAGCCTCTTTTGACTAGAGCTAACCCTAATTCCCTCCAAAATCCATACATGGGCATGCAGCCCCTCACAAGTATTTATAGCCTACGGCTAACAGGTCTCCGCCCCGTTACGCCCGCTAAATCCAACGGAGCCCGCTCCCGCTTGTGCAGCCTTGCGAAATTCCCGACTCGCCCCTCCTGCACCTTCTGGGAAGCTTCCGCGCTCCTTGCCTCGCACGCCTCGCAATCACCTCGAGTCCACATCGTCTTCGACACATCCCGACCGTTTTGACCTCAGCGCCACCTACGCCTAGTCCGGTCCACCGTGTCTCGCCACGACTCCGCATCGACGTCCTGCAGCCACACAGACAAGAAACACATCACATAGCATCGCTCGATACATGAAAGCGTAAATACCATCATACTTACCACAGATGAAGTCCAACCTGTCGAATCATCGAAATATGCGTCCTAATCCTATACGACTAAGTTTGACCAAGTCCGACCGATCCGGATTACGCCACGCAACGACTCGACTCCGAACCACTCAAACCAAACTCGACTTACCTAAACCAGTATTAATTACTTATCATACACATGTGGTTACCTCCACATAGTTCATCAATCTCCCCCTTGATGAGTATATTGACAAACCCAGAAAAACATGAAGTTGAGTTTGAGTGTGAACAATCTAACATGGTCCAAAGAATGGAAAATGAAGCTAATGACCATGTCGACAGAAGGAACACTAGAGCAACAATTGAAAGAGCAAATTGTTCTCCAAAGCTCTAAACTGTTCCCAAAAGACTTTTTCTTCTCTATTCTCCCCCCTTTTGGCAATAAACACATCAAGATGCAAAAGAGAGAATATGACATGCATATGGATGAAATGGCTGAAGTTTGATTATTCTAAACTTTTTGAGCCATGAGAATTATCCATAATGACCATAATGAACTACACCAAGCCATAACTCAATAAAAGGCTATCTAGATCATGATAAGACATGTATATCCTAGCTGGAGCACAAAGATGACGATCTGAAATAGAATGCATTTTATGAGCATGTCAAGTCATCAATAAGCAAAGTCTAACTAGATATATCTAAGGATGATGCAGGCCATGTCAATTAAGCTAAGTGGAACAAGGAAGCTACTATTGAGTCCAAATAGAGTGCTATAAGCTCAAGATTGAAACATTGGTTAAGTACTTGGTTCCTTTTGTAGCTTAAGCAAATTGAACACATAAACCATTGTCTTTTTAAAGCCCACGGTTGTTTCTAACCCAATTTTTGTTATGTGCTAGATCTCAAGTCTTATGCGACTACTCCAGGCAAGAAGCTTAAGAAGATAGTCTAGGTCATCCAAAACTCCCCCTGAGTTCATGCCTAGTGCCATGGCAAGCCGTCTCATGAGAAAGAATGAGTGAAATCAGTTTTTCGCACAAAAGAGATCATTTTGCCTTTTAAACAAGTTGTACTAACTTATGCATCATCAAGAGACGAAAATAGCTCAATCTAAGACTCAACAAAGATTCAACGCTCAACTAAGCCTATTTGACATGGCATGAATCATAAAAGGATAGCTCAAGAAAGACTAGACTCAAATGCTAGCATGACAAGTCTTAATTTAAGTTGAGCAATTTTAATTAACTTATCATGGCAAAAGCTAGTCTACATATATGAAATCATGATAAATCTAGCTTATAAGCACAAGTCATGACAAGGTGTAAAGCATTGTAACCATGTCACAACAGGATAATAATCAAGGCTCAATGTAGTTATATCACAATGCGAAATGCTAAAGATGCAAGAAAATCCAGCTCCTCCTCAACATGTGATGCAACTTTTTGTTCAAGTTGAGTTAAGTCGATATTAAGCTCCAGAAGCTCCCAAATGAACCCCCCTGAACCAAAGCAATAAGATCGAGAAGCTGGCAAAGAAAACAGCAAATAGACAGTCCTTAAAGCATAGATAAGATATAGAGACAACTATGACTTAGACTGACTCTCATCTACCCCATATGACTCCAGGACTATTAGCTAACCGTAAAACACATACACTAGAGAGCAAACACGTACCCTGTCTACCCGAGGGTGGCCCAACCCTCGCTAAAACCTACAAGAAGTGAGTGAGCTCAATCTAGTGAGATAAGAAATAGCTAATAAGAAGCATCCTGGAAGCACAAGATAAGAGTAAGAAGTCTATGCAACTAGATAAGAGAAGCACTCTAACCTATGCTAGAAGGACTAAGCCCGATGCACCCCAGTGCAAAGCGACAGAAACATAATCAATATAGTAAAGCAGTAAAGCCCAAAGCTCCCCCTCACTACAGTCCATAAGGACAAACCACCCCAAGCTCTCCCCGCAGAGCTGAAAACCTCGAACTATCCAAAGGCTTGGTGAAGATGTCAGCCAACTGGTGGTCACTCTCCACAAACTGGAGCACTATATCGCCCTACTCTACATGGTCTCTAAGGAAGTGAAAGCGAATGGCAATATGCTTGGTCCGAGAATGCTGCACTGGGTTCTTAGCAATGTTAATCGCAGAAGTGTTATCACAAAAGAGTGGAACACTGTCTATGACTAACCCAAAGTCCCGCAGGTCGAAGCCATCAAAGCACTTGGCTCAACAATCGGCTGCAGCAACGTGCTCGGCCTCTGCGGTGGATCATGCAACACCGATCGCTTCCTCGAAGACCAAGAAACGAGAGAAGTGCCAATGAATTGGCAAATGCCGAAGTGCTCTTCCTATCTATCCTCTGTAAGCAAAATCTGCATCCGAAAAGGCTCTCAAGGAAAGACAGGATGAGGAAGAGTACCAGATACCATAGTCAATGGTAGCTCGAAAGTACCGAAAGATGTGCTTCACCGCCTGGCGGTGAGATATGCGAGGAGAAGCTCAAAACGAGCACACGCACACACGGAGAAGTGTATGTCCGGTCTCGAGGCGATGAGGTAAAGAAGGGAGCCGATCATACTTCTGCACTCTTTCTGATCAACTGGCTCGCCATCCTCATCTGGGTCAAGATAGGCTGTAGAAGCCATCAGAGTTGACATTGGCTTACCATCACTCATGTCGAAGCGTCTCAGGAGGTCACGATTGTACTTGCCTTGATGCAAGAAGGTACTGTCCCGAGTCTACTTGATTTGGAAGCCAAGAAAGTAGGTCAACTCGCCCATCATGCTCATCTCAAACTCGGTGCTCATGACATCCGAGAACTGTGAAATCAGAGCATGAGAAGAGCCGCCAAAGACGATGTCATCGACATAGATATGAACGAGCAGAAGGTCATTGCCAAGCCTACGGATAAACAAGGTCTCATCTACTTTACCCATTTGAAACCCATGACTCAACAAGTAGGACTTAAGCCTCTCATACCAAGCTCTAGGGCCTGCTAAGTCCATACAACGCTTTGGAAAGCTTGAAGACATGGTTTGGGTATTTGGGGTTCTCGAAACCTGGAGGCTGTCGAACGTAGACTTCTTCCTCAATAAAGTCATTGAGAAAGGCACTCTTGACGTCCATCTGGTAAAGTTTGAAACCCTTAGAAGTTGCAAAGGCAAGCAGAATTCTAATGGCCTCAAGTCGAGCTACAGGGGCAAAGGTCTCCTCGAAGTCTAGACACTCAACCTGGGAAAACCCCTGAGCTACCAGTCTAGTCTTGTTTCGAATGACTATCCCATCTTCACTCTGCTTGTTTTTGAACACCCACTTGGTTCCAATGACATTGTGACCTCGCGGGGGCTCAACAAGCGACCAGACCTTGTTTCTCTCGAAATTCTCTAACTCCTCGTGCATGGCATTGACCCAAGACTCATCGGAAAGAGCATGAGAAACATCCTTGGGCTTAAAGGAGGCAATGAAAGCGAATGGAGACGAATGAGATAAGCGATTTTGAGCGGGTAACACGCTCGAACAGTCTCAATCATCCGCTCGAAGGATGCCTTTTACGGATATGTCGGGAGGTCGAGGATGAGATGAAGAAGTGGCCTCTACCTCGTGAGCTGACGAGGTAGGAACAGAGCCACTAGCTCCAGAGGAAGCAGAAGGCATGAGCTGATCACCTGGAGGTGCGGTGGAAGACGGCACCTCAAGGGGTGGATAAGGGACTGGATCTGGTAGACAACCCTCATCTCCATCGTCCTCGTCATCCATGAAGATGGTCTCGGACTGCTCTAAAGAACTCGAGATATCGTGCCTAGTCCCGGTGGCCTCGTCGAAGGTCACCTCACAGGTCTCTACCATTTTACTAGATTCGCAGTTCCAAACCCTATAAGCCCGCGAAAAAGGCGAGTAACCTAGAAGATACCATCACAGAACGTGACTCGAACTTGTCTAGGTTCTCGGACTTCAAAATAAAGCACTTGCAACCAAACACACGAAAATAAGAGACGCTAGGCTTTCGCCCGTATCTCAACTCATAAGAAGTGCGGTGCAAGTGTGCCCTAAGAAAAACTCGATTTGAGACATGGCACGCCGTGGCTATAGCCTCAGCCCAAAACTTCCGCGGTGTAGAGTACTCATCAAGCATCGTCCTGGCCATCTCGACCAAGGTACGGTTCTTCCTCTCCACAACGCCATTTTGTTGTGGGACGTGCGGAGAAGAGAACTGGTGCTCTACACCTGTCTCACCACAGAAACTCTCGAAGTAGGAATTCTTGAACTCCGTGCCATTGTCATTGCGGATCGCTCGTAAGGCACCCGGGAGCTCAACAGAAAGCCTACCGAAAAGACCTCGGAAATGTGAAAATGTCTCATCCTTCGAGGCTAAGAAAAACACCCAAGAATACCTCGAGAAGTCATCGACCACGACAAGAACATACCACTTCCCCTCCTGCTGATGGCACTCGAGTGGTCCCATCGTATTCGTGTGGAGCAATGTCGGCATCATCGGTCATAGTAACTATGACCGAAGGGTGAGAAGCGGCAACCATCTTGCCGTGCCGGCATGGAGCACAAACTAGATCTTTGACCATCTTGAATTTCGGTAAACCACGAATGAGATCGTGGTCGCTAACTCGAGTCAAATGGTCAAACCCAATATGACCAAGTCTCCTATGCCAGAAAGAAAGATCGCAGGACTCAGAAGCAACTAAACACCTGAGAGGATCACCAGAAGACTTAGAGAAATCAGCACGAAAGATCCTCCCAAAACGAGAAATCCCGCAAACTAGACTACCCGAAGAATCAAGAATTTTGCAATTATTTTTCTTGAAGCTCACCTCGAAACTTTGAGGATATGTTAGCAATAGCCATGGGATAATCCAGGTCAAATTTCATGCCATTTCTCCAAGGGAATCAGGAATGGCATCAAAACCCTAGAAGGCCAAAAATATGAACAGAGGAACTCAAAGTGCCAAATCTGAAATTAAACTCAGTCTGCTCTTAGGATTAACTAGCCAAATGGCTTTTGATCGTCTCCCATGTCATAGCAACCCATTTTGGCACTCCCAAGCAACAAACAACAAGAAAACGAAAATATCACAAATCCACCAAAAAGAGCATCGAAGGAACAGAGGCAAGAACAGAGAGAAACTTCAGATTTTCCATTGCAAATCACCAGCGAAATACAAAGAGATACGTCCCCATACGCATGGACATTCAAACAAGGAAGATTACAAGTTCATCTCTCCAATCTCTCCCTCTCAATCCTCAAGATCACCAAGAACCTCACATATTTCTTGGGAGGAATACACAGGAAGGAGAGACTCTCATGAAAACCATCGAAGGGAGTACAGAACCTCTGCCCTCTCCCTGCTCTTAACCACTAAAAAGCCCTACCAACTAAAGAGCAAAAGAGAAAACCAACCTCTAAAGCCTCATTTGACTAGAGCTAACCCTAATTCCCTCCAAAATCCATACATGGGCATGCAGCCCCTCACAAGTATTTATAGCCTACGGCTAACGGGTCTCCGCCCCGTTACGCCCGCTAAATCAAACGGAGCCCGCTCCCGCTTGCGCGACCTTGCGAAATTCCCGATTCGCCTCTTGCACCTTCCGGGAAGCTTCCGCGCTCCTTGCCTCGCACGCCTCGCAATCACCTCGAGTCCACGTCGTCTTCGACACATCCCGACCGTTCTGACCTCAGCGCCACCTGCGCCTAGTCCGGTCCACCGTGTCTCGCCACGACTCGCCTCGGCGTCCTGCGACCACGGACAAGAAACACATCACATAGCACCGCTCGATACATGAAAGCGTAAATACCATCATACTTACCACAGATGAAGTCCAAACCTGTCGAATCATCGAAATATACGTCCTAATCCTATACGACTAAGTTTGACCAAGTCTGACCGAGCCGGATTACGCCACGCAACGACTCGACTCCGAACCACTCAAACCAAACTCGACTTACCTAAACCAGTGTCAATTACTCATCATACATATGTGGTCACCTCCACATGGTTCATCAAAGCAATGGCATCACCCAAAAGCTGTTCCCTGCGTCTTCACGACAGGAAGGCAAGGGAGTACATTACGATGTAATCTAAGTCTTCTTGGTCTTCATGGAAGAAGCTATTGTTGTACATCACGATCAGCAAAGAAGACAACTTATCTTTCGCAGGAAGGATAGTAGTGGAGAGCCCGGAGTGGAGGTCTTCTCCCAAGAAGGAGAGGAAGATACAATGATGGGTTGAAGCTGTCGTGTATTTGAAGGACAAGAGACTCACTTCGTGCCTTGTGGCGAGGGACTTCACCATATGCCAAATTAGTTCCTTGAAATCGCGCAATCATATCAAGCTATGGTATGAAGGTGCAAAAGATTCAATCAGAGACTCTCGAAAGGTAAGCATCAAGAATTCTGATTAGTTGAATCATTCTTCATTTGGTGCACTTCTTCTGATTCGAGGTTCTCTTTCTTTTCTGATTTTGTAGTCTTATTCCCTTCCAAGATAAGGGAAAGGGTGAATGTAATCTGCAAAGGGGAACCTGAGCAGGAGGGAGCCCCTTTGATCCTACCAGTTACCTCTCTAGAGGATAGCTTGAAAAAGGCTTAAGGTAAACAAAGATACTCTTCACCTAAGTTTTACTTTTTTTGATCGGTATATTATAATATTTTTGGTACATGTAGATGGTTAGGATGGATGGATCTGAGCCGAAGGAGAGAGTAGAGAAAGTCACCCTGACCCCAAGAAATGATGAATCATCAAGAAGCCGTATAGGGCATTGTGATCATCTCATGCTCCTTTGACCATCTGAGTGCCCGAGGAGAAGGTGAAAAATCCCCTCGGAGGTAGGTTTTTAAATGACTTTGAGAGCTTTTCTTACAAACCCAGTCATGCTCTCGTATAAAGAATGAACAAATTACACCATCAGGAATATATTTCTTAGATGAAGGGATTTGCTGTTGAGCTTATTGCTATTGATGAGATAACGGGAGTAGAGGTGGAGCCACTGATCGGTGCAGTCACGACCATGGAAGCTACGATGGCAATAGGCCCATTGGTCGTGACTGAGGTGGTTGGGACTGAAAAGGTCTAAAACCTAGTGATCACCCCTAAGACTTCCACAACACTAGCAGAGACAAGTGCTTCGGTGGTCGAGGAAGCCCAACCCTTCGAGGGAGTATAGGTGATCGGAGGGGTAATCTCTGATCACCCTAAGGAGGAGCCAACCAAGGATGTTACTCCAGGTAAGAACATTCAGTCAAAAGGCACAAAGGATCCGACTAGTCCTACCAGTTCCAAACTGATAAAGCTGGTCGAGAAGAAGAAGGTGAGCATTGATACTGTTTCTCTATTTGAATCACTACTAGTTGATAATCACCTTTTACTAATAATATGTGAATCCCGAGTACTTAGTTGCTCGGAGCCCTGCCAGTAAAACTTTATACTTTGCCACATTATTTATAGCAAGAAAAATTAACTTGATGGTGTATTTTATGTTTTCTCCAGTAGGAGAGATCAGGACTATCCCAGCCCCTGAGCCTTTTATTGTCGAAGACCCATCGAAGCACATAGTCCACTCGCGGTTCTCATATTTGGGCCCTTGGATAGGTTTAGGATTTGTCCATTCGGTAATAAATTCTACTAAATCCTGGGATTTAATGGCTGTTCTTGAGATGGAATGGAGACCAAACTCCCCAAGTTAGATAGACCATTTTGATATGTGTTCAATGATTCCTTGTTTTGGTGAACTTGACCAAGAGGGTATCTGGTTGGCTCCATAATTTTATGGGTCTATAAGTAATATCTTAGTTTTCTTGAAGTCATAAGGAGGGATACAATAATTTTTGTATTTTTGGATATCTCCTTTTTGGTCCAAGTAAGATTTCGCTTACATAGTATACTGGTCGTTGAATATTGTCATGTTCAACGACTACTGCTGCATTTAATGCTTGTGGCGTAACACCTAAGTATAAGATAAAGATTCTCCTGGTCTTGGAGAAAATAAGACCGGGACGCTCGTAAAATATTTCTTGACTTCTTTAAAGGCATAATTAGTTTCTTTAGTCCACTCGAAACTCTCATGTTTCAGAAGAAGTTTAAAGAAATGTAGTCATTTTTCTCCTAACCGTGCTATGAAATGATTTAACGCTGCCATAAAGATGATTAGTTTTTGAATCTCTTTCTTCGTAGTTGGAGGGTGTATCCATTCGATGGTCGCTATTTTCTCTAGATGAGCCTCAATCGCTCTAGTCGAGACTAGGTAGCCGAGAAGTTTTCCAAAGAAAACTCCAAACACATATTTCTCTAGGTTTAACTTAAGATTATGTCTTCTTAAGTTAACAAAAGTTTCCTGCAAGTCGGAGACATGGTCTCTGATGTTGACACTTTTTACTACTAAGTCATCAACATAGGCCTCTAAATTTCAACCAATTTATGGACTAAATGTATTTTACATTAACCTTTGAAACGTAGCACCCTCATTTTTGAGCCTAAACTTTGTGTGTATGCTCCATGAAGAGGGGGTTCTGTCCTCTAAGAGTGGAGTGGTTTTAAACATTCATCTCTAAGTAGAATAAAGATCTAAATTTCGTCTAAGTGAATTTTACCATAGATTTTTCTCTTGCTTTTGATTTGCTTAGTTTTATTGTTTGTATTTTCTCCCTCCTTGATTTTGCTGGTTCACGAGGATGTGTGGATGATGGAAGAACCTCCTAGAGGCTAGATCCCATCTATCTAGACAGTCGTATAGCAAGTTCTTAGTGTTTATCTCAGTATGTCCCGCTTTAATGTAACCTTTCTTATTTTGAGAAAATATCAAACCTTTGTTGAGTATCTTATCAATCCATTGATGGAATAGGTTTGTAGGACCTTTAGGAAGCCAGTTTCAAGTTATCTATTATATTATTAAAGTAGAAGCAAAAGAAGTCATCATGTTTGTTCTCAAGGGAAAGAAATTACCACGTTAAGAGCAACTCCAGCAGTAGCCCTCAAAACAGGGCCCCTACTTTTTATTTGAGGGCTCTCCCTACTTTTGAGGGCTCTGATTTTTGGGCTACACTCCAGCAGGAGCCCTCAAAACAGGACCCTCAAATTCATTCTTAGAGGGGATGACACATAGGACCCACCCTCATCCTCATCCTACTTTTGAGGGCCGAGGGGCAAAAAACTCACTCCAGCAGGGCCCGTACTTGAGTCCTCAAAAGTAGGGGCTCCCTCCAGACCCCCCAGGAATGAGGGCTCGAGGGGGAGATTTGAGGGCCCCATACTTTTGAGGGCTCAAGTAGGGGCCCTACTGGAGTGAGTTTTTTGCCCCTTGGCCCTCAAAAGTAGGATGATGGCTCAAGTAGGGGCCCTGCTGGAGTTGCTCTAATCGAAGGAAAAAAAGAATGATCTATATCGTCAATTATGATGAATCCAGATTGTAATGGTTGAGATTGATCTAACTTTTTGTAATGAATACAACTCTATTCGATGGTAATTAAAGAAACACTAGGACTCTTAAGCCCAAAAAATCTGGAGCAGAGCTACCGTTCGGAAAAGGAAAGGAAAAAACTTCACAAATCTGGAGCAGAGCTCCCGTTCGGAGCAGCAAAGGAAAAAAAACCCAAGTTGCTCTAATATCTCACGTACTAAACAACGATTCGGATGCCATTATTTGGTAAGTATCCAAACTAGAGGAAATCCTGACGATGTTCTTTTTTACAGATGGAATCAATCGTGTACAGCTAGAGTTCTAAAGGGACAAAACTCAATCGTATGCAAGAATACCTTCTTTCATGTATACAAGTGGTCTCCGTTTTGGTCATGGAGCACAAGAAAAATAAAATAAGTCATCCCCTGGCGAAGACACAGCCCAATCTAACCAGAATATGCATTCGTATGCATGCTTTTTAGAATCCTACCAGAATAGCTAGCAAGACTGGTAGCCTACAAATTCAGTTGCCCACAAGACACCTAGCAAACGAGAGACAACCCAAGATTTACTTCTGGCCGAAGTAGTGGTCAACTTTTAGCCTTATCGACGGATCATCTATCAATTATATTATTAAGATTGAGAAAAAGCTACCATATTCACTTTTAAGGGCTAATAATTACTACATTAATCAGAGAAAAAAGTAACAAAAGAAAAATCTAACCATCTATTGAGGTAGGCCAAATTATAACAGTCTAGATTAATCAAATTATATATATATATATATATATATATATATATATATATATATATATATATATATATATATATATATATATATATATATATATATATATATATATATATATATATATATATATATATATATATATATATATATATATATATATACTATTATAGTAGTATAAGAAATACAATTGCATTTTCAGTCATATATAAGTATTAGAGTTGATAACAAATACAACACTATTGTTAGGGGTATTGTAATAGCTAGCCGTGCCGTCACATTCGTTCCCAAAGGGTAGAAATCATCACGTTAGTCAGAGAAAAATTGATACCATCGATTGTGATGGTTTACATTATAATGGTCTATTTTTTTTAAAAAAAAAGACTCCATGTGAAGTACAATACAGAAATAACTGAAATTTAGAATAAAAAATAAAATAAAATTACGATTTGATTTTCATATGAATTCCTAAGTAAAATCCCTAAATAAATATAATTTGGAATGTAAATTTTAAAAAATAGCAGATTTGTATACGAATTCCATCCTAAAATAATTGAAATTTGGAATAAAATAAAATAGCAATTTGATTTTGATACAAATTTTAAAGTAAAATCCATAAATAACTTTAATTTGGAATAAAAAAAATTAAAAAATATATCTATTATATTATTAAGATAGAGGAAAAACTACCTTGTTAGCAAGGTCTATAAATTACCATGTTAATCAGAGAAAAAGAGAAAAAAATATAAGCATTAATTGAGGTAGGTCCAGATATAAATATAATGGTGCAGATTAATCAGATGTATATGAGAACTATTATAGTATTATGAGAAATACAATTGTATTTTTAGTCATATATAAGTATTGAAGATGGATGACAAATACAACACTATTTTTATGGGTATTATAATAATTAGCTGTGTAATTGCACGGGGAATTCCTCTAGTTTTGTTGAATAGATTAGAAGTTAAGCCTTTTTGAGTTATTGACATGGGTTGTTTTTCTGTTTTGGAACAGCGAGCGGTCAGACCGTCCAGACAGACCAGTGTGATGCTTGCGGTCAGACCGACCAGTTGATACTTTAGCCCATTTGTTACTTCTTTTGTTCTCTTAATTTGTTGGCTTCTGTTTTATACTTGTTTCTACTGTGCGTCTGAACTTACTAGCTTTTTATAGCTAATTGAGTGCAGGAGACAAAGAAAGTTGATTTTTATAGAAATTGAAGAAGCAACAATGATAATTCACCTCCTCTAGTCTCGGCTATCGGTCCTCCAAAAATCTGTAGCACGGTATCGATCGCATGGAAATACTGAATCAAGAGTGGTACTTGATGCACATGTTAGGATAGCGTTTAGGATCTCCTAGGTTAGATCTAGCGGGGTTTCTTTACGGGTTCGGGTTCTTGAGGTAATACCGAGAGGGAGAGAAGGGACTAACCGTCCGATGTGGAGGAGGAGGAGGGGTTGGCCATTGCGGGTACGCTCGGTGAAGTCTGTGCACGGGCAACGACGGTCGGGGAAGAGATGCGGGCTCCTTGGCGGTGGCGTCTCCCGAGCGGCGGCGGTGATCTGGCGGTGGTGCTTCCCGTCGCTGGAGCGCCCCCTCTTAGATCGGATTAGGGTTTTGTCGGTGGGGAGGTGGCGGCACGGTGAACCTCGTCGTGCGTGCCGCCCCGGCCCCCACCTCTATTTTTATATGGCGCTGGCGACAGGGGCCCACCAGCCAATTGGGCTGGGCGCCCCCGATCAGGGCGCGGTCAAGGGGTTGGCATTTGGCCGTTGGGCCAAATGCCTGAGATCACCCTAACAGCACAGAGTAGCAAGATTTTATCTCGAAAGATGGGGGAAAAATCAGGAGAACCTCCAACACTACAAAAAGTGGCATCGTTTTATCTCAAAAACAGGAAAAGGGATCAACTTGTTGTGGCCGACGAGCACCGAACGGCGCTCTAGATGACTTGTCTATATCGACGAGCTAGTCGGGGGTAGAGCGCTGAAGGCGACGAGATGGTGGCGGCACCCGTCCCGTGTGAGGATCGATGCTAGCTAATGCAACGGTGGTGCCGAGGATGCAATGTTGACGCAGCGGAGCAAATGCACGCGCGATGGCAGCCTGACGAGAAGGTTTCCTGCGCGCGGAGTGGTGAGGACCGGCGGTAGATGCTTCATGTCAGCAGGCATGGAACGGATCAGTGGAAAGGATAATGTGGTGGGATATGTAGTAAACGTGGTTGTGCTAGACACTGGCCATATGGAATGTGGAATGTTGCACTCTCTCCTCTCTTTCTTTTTTAAAGCATGGAGAGTTGGTTAGAAAACCTACAAAGGAATTCTAGAGGGGAAAATGGATGAATGCAATCGAGGAACAAGTCCTATAAAGAGTGTTTGATTGTAGAGCGCGCTTTACTCAACACTAGAGTAACCCCGATGCCATACAAGATTCCACTTAAACTGCCAAATTACTACACCAAACCACCAATGCTTAGATGAACAAAATGCTGCCAACTTGTTATGAATGACCGTTTCCCTTTCGACAATGTCTATTGCAGTCCTGGAGGCTTTCTTCCATATGCTGCTGTGGCGCTGACCCGCCGTATACCACTAAAAATTGACCGGTTTGTCGCCATGGCTTTGCCGACCTGTCACCTGTCATCAGGCCATACGGTCGGGGAACAATATGCACGCTTCCTTAGCTTATTGATCCGTGGCATCAGGAGTTCATCACCAAAATACAATTTTCTATATTATATCGAAGAGCAGTACACAGACTTTTCTCTAGCAGAATGCGTAAATTTGCCGCTATAGTGAGCGTGCACTTATTGCTCAAGTTTTCTTTTCTGAACAGTCACCAGCAGCTCCGTATATAAAAGAGGGGTGAGGACTAGCTAGGCCACACACACCACCACCTCACGGAGGTAGCAGTGAGGAGTGAAGCTGGTACGCTCATTCGCTAGAGATCTAGAGTACAACAATAATGGAGAGCTAGCTAGCGCGAGATAACCGAGCAATAGGCCGGCACACCGGGACACACACAGCCAGTTAATAAGTGTGACGGGGAGCTGCATCCAAATTTGACATAACACGCCCTCTCCGCACTGAGAGCGCACCATGAGCACGGACGCCGTCCCGGTCGCCGTGGCGCCGGCGAAGCGCCCTCCCATCAACAAGTACGCCTTCACGTGCGCCCTTCTCGCCTCCATGAACTCCGTCCTCCTCGGTTATGGTACGTGCGTACGTGCATGCAAGCATGTGACGGTTAAGATCGATGCTGACGACGTTCTTGATCTGTGTGCGTTCGTGTGCGTGCGAGTGCAGATATCTCGGTGATGAGCGGCGCGCAGATATTCATGAAGGAGGACCTGAAGATCACGGACACGCAGATCGAGATCCTCGCCGGCGTCATCAACATCTACTCGCTCTTCGGCTCGCTGGCGGCGGGCCTGACGTCCGACTGGCTGGGCCGGCGGTACACCATGGTGCTCGCGGCCGCCATCTTCTTCACGGGCGCTCTCCTCATGGGCCTCGCGCCGAACTACGCGTTCCTCATGGCCGGCCGGTTCGTGGCCGGCATCGGCGTCGGCTACGCGCTCATGATCGCGCCTGTGTACACGGCCGAGGTGGCGCCCACCTCGGCCCGCGGCTTCCTCACCTCGTTCCCGGAGGTGTTCAACAACAGCGGCATCCTCCTCGGCTACGTCTCCAACTTCGCCTTCGCGCGCCTCCCCGTCCATCTGAGCTGGCGCGCCATGTTTCTCGTCGGAGCCGTGCCTCCCATCTTCCTCGGCATCGCCGTTCTCGCCATGCCAGAGTCCCCCCGGTGGCTTGTCATGCGGGGCCGCATCGAGGAGGCGCGCCGCGTCCTCCAGAAGACCTCCGACTCGCCCGATGAGGCCGAGGAGCGACTCCTCGACATCAAGAAAGTCGTCGGCATCCCCGCAGACGCGTCCGACGCCGACGACGTGACCGCCATCGTCCGCGCAAACAAGAGCTCACACGGCGAGGGGGTGTGGAAGGAGCTTCTGATCAACCCGACCCGACCCGTGCGCCGCATGCTTATCGCCGGCCTCGGTCTCATGTTCATCCAGCAAGCCACTGGCGTCGACTGCGTGGTGATGTACAGCCCGCGGGTGTTCGAGCGGGCCGGCATTAAGTCGAAGACCAACTCGCTGGGGGCCTCCATGGCGGTGGGCGCGTGCAAGACGTTCTTCATACCGATCTCGACGCTCCTCCTCGACCGCGTCGGCCGGAGGCCGCTGCTCCTCGCCAGCGGCGGCGGGATGGCCATCTTCCTGTTCACACTGGCCACGTCTCTGCTCATGATGGACCGGCGACCGGAGGGGGAGGCGACAGCGCTAGGCGCGGTGAGCATCGCGGCAATGCTGTCATTCGTCGCGTCGTTCGCCTCGGGGCTGGGCCCCGTCGCGTGGGTGTACTGCTCGGAGATCTACCCGCTGCGGCTGCGTGCGCAGGCCGCCGCCATCGGCACGGGGCTGAACCGGATGATGAGCGGGGCCACCACCATGTCCTTCCTCTCGCTCTCCAACTCCATCACCATCGCCGGAAGCTTCTACCTCTACGCCTGCATCGCCGCCGCCGGGTGGGTGTTCATGTACTTCTTCCTGCCGGAGACCAAGGGCAAGAGCCTGGAGGACACCGTGAAGCTCTTCGGCAAGGACGCGGACGACGAGGACGTCGGCCGCCATGAACGCAACAGGTCCACTGAGCTGAGTGCTCAACAGTGACTAGTAAGCTATGCACGCTGTCTGGTGAATCCTCATATTCTGGCCACTTAGGTTAGATTTCTAAACTTTTGGATCTCATGCACACTAGCATTTGTCCTCAGCCAGCAATCATGTAGGGACATCGAGCGCTTTACGGGGAAAAAGATCACCTGATATTCCACATGCGTGACGAATCCACGTACAAAGGTCACATTCACCGTTGCGGTTACGCAGCTTGTGACGGACCTTTTCACCCTGCAGAATTCGACCGGCGAATTCTCGATGAAAACGTGTCAGGGCTTTAATTTGTTGGCAGCGCTGAGATCCAGGCGGCCAGAGGACCGATGTTTGGAATGTAAATTTTTATCGAGTGTTTTGTAACTACGTGTGTTCCCGTTCTAGTGTTACTGTGGCAGACTGGCAGTGTAATACTGTATGAGTAACTAGTATATATAGTGAGATGTACATGCCTGTTATATGTGTATATATGCACGACTGAGCCATCTGCTGTGTCCTTGTGAGGTTCTTGCTTAATTAATTACATGCTTTCGCTTTTTGTTACTGTAGTGAAGCAGAAACCGACATGTTCATCCGATCCCGATCGACTTGTTAGAATCTTGTGCAGTTTGGACTTGGGTCTAGAGGAGGAGGAATTTTGGACACATATAGCCCTCTAAACTCCCGAAATTTCAAATCTGGCCTCTATAACAACAAATTTTCATATCTGACCTCCTGCCCGAGCGCGCGATCACGTGGGGGCGACACGTGTCCGGTCGTGCTGTGTGGTACCGCACGACCGCACTGTAGCTGGTCGTGCAGTACCACACCGCACGACTCCACTGTTCACCGGCCCCAGCGCGCGATTCCTCTCTGGCGACCGCATGACCGACGTCCCGACTGCGAGATTCTCTGCATTTCAGCGGTGAACAGTGGAGTTGTGCGGTGTGGTACCGCGACGACCAGCTACTGATGCGGTTGTGCGGTACCACACCGCACGACCACACACGTGTCGCCCCCACGTGATCACGTGCTCGGGCAGGGGACCAGATATGAAATTTTTTTCTATAGGGGCCAGATTTGGAATTTCGGGGGTTTAAGGGGCTATATGTGTCCAAACTTCGAGGAAGAGTAGTTTTGATTAAAAGGAACTGCTGGGATGAATATATAGGTAGGATTTCGTAGTTGGCTGCATAAAAAGAACGGAGCGCAAGGAGAAAATATTGAGTAGCCCGCGGAGAAGAAAAAAACGGTGCGTGAGAATAAGTAGCGACGAGAGGAAACAGAAAAAGGCGTTTTGAGCAGGATGCGGCGACCGTGAGCGAAATCAACTGGATGAATAGTGTCCGCAGTTTTTGAATAAAGTTTGTGAGTTTTTTAATTCGCATCTATTATCCTTTTTCTTGGTTTTTTGATTCCTATAGATTCTCCATGCATTGATCTATGTCTAGATATTTTTGTTGCTTATATATATGAATTATTTTTAATTAAAAATTGATTGGAATATTGAGCAAAAATGTGCACATTTCGCTGATCGATTGGAAGTTTTCGCTGCCACAGTACCCATTACAGTACTTTGCCACAGTAGCTGCTACAGTATATTGCTACATTGCGCTACAGTGTTGCTACAGTAAAATCAGGGGGAATCTGTTTTTTTGTTTTTGTTATTTCTGATTTTTAAACAATTAAAAGGCAGAAAATTTAATTTTTTTTTAAAAAGTTTCTGCTGTATGTTGCAATCATTCACCCCCTCTTATTGCTATTAACGATCCTACATAAATCTAACCTTGGGTTTACAAGGGTGTTATGAAAATTTCGTTTTAAAACCTTCGCTTGGGTTGAAGAGGTAGTTGAATTGCTTAATTAATATCTAGAAAAATTAATTGTTGCTTAGTAGATTTCTCATTACTCTCATCGGTATACATGGAGATCTGATTGTTTTTATCATCCCATTAACTGGACATTGTGCATCACTTCTAATTAGTTTTGAAAATCTCTTATCTTATGTAGTCGACAAGATTGCTGGCTGGTTTTCATGTGTCGTGACCTTTCACAGCAAATTTGTTCGAGTTCCATTGGTTTCTTCTTAATCACATTCAGGTCCCAATTTCACGTCAGCAGATGACACAGAAGTTCTTAGATCGAAGAAAAGTCATTCATCCTATAATTACTCATTTGTCGTGCTGATGAGGTACCGAGTTAATCTCCTGAAAACGTACTTATCATATTTGAATCGTCCAAGGGCGCCATTGGATTTTATTCAGATGAACGGACCCAACAAATTTGTATGTACTGGAAAATTTCCTAGGTATAATAGATGTTTTGTTTTTAATACCATATGCTCACATGTGGTGAGTTGTTCCTTCTAAATGATTGTAGTTGTTGTAGTACAGTACTACTATATGCACCCTTGGCTGTATGTTTTACCGAATCCAGACAGGCATTTTTGTTTTAATTTCAAGTTTGAGCTACCAAGGCAAAGCTCGCTGGATTCTCCGGCCTGACTAGTCTAGTCTTTTCTGGAATTTCAAAAACTGTTGTTTCCTTCGGAAAATAATGTAAGTATAACATGAGTTCTTCATTTCTGGTGGAGGGAACAGAGGAAAAATATATTCTTCACACTGAACCTTTCAGCCCTTCTACATAATGGAAGCGTGAAGCTGTACTCCATTTCACGGGAGAAAATAAAAGAGCAAGGCAATCATTTCTGAAACCTAACTCATTACCAAAAAGCCAAAGACCGTGTCATCCCGCGTATGATAAATCCTGAAGAACATCAAGAGTTCCATCCCGCATATGATAAATCCTGAAGAACATCAGAGTTCCATCATCATCCGTGACATTGAGCGGTACTGAATCACTCGTACGTACACGTCTCATAGGAGCTCCGTCAATTCAATGTCAAGTCTAAGCAGGCAGCCAGCCAGAATAGGAAGGAATAACTCTAATGCTGTCCTTTGGAAAAGCACCCGTTCCTCAGTCATGCTGATAATCGATCGCAACATTGAAACTACACTTCACCTAATATCGATTGGTGGCGGCCAGGCCAACTTCGCGAAAACACACAAGAAGACTAGTCGAACCAGATGACGACGCATGCTTTCTGTGAAAATTACAGGCACCGGCTTGTAGTACTTTTTACTGTCAACGATTTACCACGTCATTTCCGAGATCTTCGCGGCATCACTGTTGCTACCGGAGCCGCGGGCCGTGCCTGGGGTGGGAGTGCACCTCTGCGGTCACAGGGGCGAAGCCAGACAGCAGGAGTATTGAGATCACTTTTATTGCACGATGATATTTTCTCCACTGATGAACAGTAATAAACAGTAATTTTTTATAAGATTTGCTAAATTTCATTGAGATTACTGGATCTCAATGCTTATATGCTGGCTCCGCCCCTATGCGGTCTTGTCCGTCCGCCGGACCGCCGGCATGAGCCGTGCCCGCACCACACGCGCGGAACGTGCGGACGCCATAACTCCGGAGCGCAGCAGCTGGTGCTCGGCTGCACGCACGGCGTCCGTCCCGCGTCTCCGGGCTGCAGAGAAAGGAAAGTCCGGCCTTCGCCGTGGTGCCGGTCTCGGCGGACTGCGTGCCGAGTGGGTCGCTTGCACTGTAGCGCTTGCGGGCCCACGCGGTGGGCCGTGCGAAATTTGCCTCTTTCCAAGCCTCCCACGCCGTGGTCCGTGGCAGTTCGACCTGCAAGCGACCCACTCGCGCCGATTTAACCGGCCCGCGACGTCGGCTAATTTCTCGGAGTTGGGAAGCATCTCACGCTCCATCTGGGCCGCGCCGGTGCACGAGTGGTTTACTCCTTCCAATTTTGTGTGAAGTGTGCTACAAGCCCAAGGCCCGGCTTTGCTTAGCTCTCTCGATCCCCATCCCTAGTAAAGAGAGTGGGAAAGGATTCCGGAATAAATAAAAAAAAAGGCCAAGGCGGCCGCCGTCAGGATGTTGCTTTGTAGCAGTAGCCTTATGAAGTATTTACATTCATTTTCGACCTTCACCTTCCAAATGAGTGTGTAATTCTCTTATTCCACGGAGCCAACGAATTGAGCTTCGTAACCCGACTTTGCTGAACACCTTGAATTAAAGTCCATAAATGAACAAATTCTCTCGCTTGCTCCTCTGTTTGCATGCGCTGTATTCCTTTCATCCGAGACCCGAACGGTCCCTCCAGGCCAATCTAAAGATGTTTGGAGCGATTACTTTTGGAGCCGTATTTCGCAGCCAATTTGTATGGCCAGAAACGTGCCATTTTGCCGTCGCCCACGGTCACTCGCGATCCGGCTCTGCAGATTGCAAAATACAACTCTATTCCATCTCCGATGGTTATCGTTTTAGCAATCGATGTGAGGGCAGAAGGCGGCACACGTCCATATGGCAGTACACGTCCGCATGGCAGTTCTGTGGTTATCTTCCTCGTACTTAGGCCCAATTATACCAGAACTTCGTGCAACATCACCTCTACGAGTGATCACTGTCCGTTCCCTCTCACCAGAGTCGTTGTCGCGATAGATTCCAACGAAGAATAGACTTTGAAGTTTAAATTAGTGGACGAGCGGTTTTGTGCACTTCTTTTTCTTCTTTTGTAGGAGCAAGTGTTGGCCCGGCTGCACCAGCTAGCTAGCACGCGCGGTGGCAGTTCTATTCGATTTCCCAATCAGCTTTTCCCTTCACACGCCATGAACGGTGTAAAATCATGTTGAGAATATACATGGTTTATATGTGTTGAACAATTGATAATCGTGTCAGGTTGAGGTTTGAATTTATGAGAGTTTGTAAATTTTCAGAGTTGCTGCCTGTCAGGGGTGGTCTGACTGCCAGTCTGGTGTGACCGGTCTCTAGGTGGGGGTCGAACCGCCGGTGTGGTGTGACCGATTTTTAGTTGGTATAGATGTGTTTTCTGGGTGCTTGACCCGAGTTGTCAGACTGGCCATAAGGGCGGTCCGAACAGGGCTAGCGATCTGATCAGTCACTCAATGGCGATCAGACTGGTTTTGTTTGAAGGAAACTGAGAAGGTTTTGGAGATTTGTGGGAAATAATCACGGGTTGAGTTTTAGAGTCCTAAGTCATTGTATTCATAGTGTATGAAACATGTTGGACTAACGTGGGTTAAGTTGTGAAGAACTTATGCTCAAAAATGATTTCCTGGTCTTTGATATGTAGGAAGTTTAGAGGTAACCATCATCAATAGTGTGGACTAGGACTAGACTCGAAATGAGCTGAGGTACGGTAAACGAAGTTCGACGGGATGGTTAAGCTCAAGAAAGGCACATGAAATTCTAGAGATGTTGAAGGAAAAGATCGAGCAACGATTCATTAAATGGTGCGGTCAGTGCAAATGAGGCATGGTCGGGAGAACTGACATGGAGAAATTTGCTGAAACGTGAACTATTGGTGAATCTGCACATTACAGGCATGGGGATTGCTTGCAAAGGAGGAGATGACCATGAACTAGGCTCGGGGAAAAAGTGAAGTCCATGGTCAAAGCAAGAGTGTTCTAGCGGCGAAGCTAAAATACCGAAAATGATGATGGGACCAAAACAACGGTATTTGGAGGGCGTTAGGAGAACGGTTTAGGTCAAGGAGACGCTGAGAAACTAAGTGGATAGGAAGCTTACTCCTTAGCAGATTCAGGTTTATGCACTTTGAGAAGAATGCATAAGCCGTATATGAGTGTAAAACCCGGCGTCTGGGGGTTAACAAGTTCCCTAGTTGTGCTAATGAATAATATCTATTAGGGTTAGATGTAGACTAGTTGCTCCATCTATATGAGTGAGAGGGGATGGAGGCATGTGGTGAAGTGAAATGAATAAACCATCCATTCATTAGGGTTTGTGATAGAGACTTCCTTATGGTGGAAGGTTTAGGTGAGTGCTCTTGTGAGAGCTCTGTCCTTCATGGTGGAGTAACTGTAAAACCATCATCTACAAATTATAATAAATCAATCTTATTCAATCTATATGGTGTGTTCTTACTCTTATTGATTTTACCATCCATCTAGGGGCCAACTATAACAATATATTGAAGGTTGCCTGATTTGGTTCGATTTGGAACTCTTCTAGTGATATCTTGTTCTGAAAGTTTTAGCCTTCAATGTTTGGTTGATATTACTTGTTGTGATATATGGAAACTCATCTAGAGTCATCTTAGCCATCCTCAATCCACATGCAAACATATCTCAAGTTCTTGAGATTTACCCGATTTTAGTGCAACCTTTCATGTCTTAAGAAAAAGTTAAAACTTTAGTTAAGATCCATGCGATCCTTGGATGGATTAGGTTTTGATATCTTTAGCAAGGTGTATGCTAAGTTTTAAATTATTTGGATATGTATTTTGAAGATTGCGCCATTTGTTGTTTTGGCTCAGATTGATTTTCAGTTCTAGGAACATGTGTGCGATCAGACTGCTTCTAGACTCGCAGTCCGACCAGAGGCCAGTTAGACTGGTCATCTTTAGCGGTTGGATCGTGGACGGTCCAACTGCTCTCCCATAGTGGTCCGATTGGTTCAAGGAGTTGAACTCTGTTTGCTTTTGCTCTTTTGTGAGTTCTTTATTGATGAGCAAATCTGATCTTTCTAACTTCCATAGCTAGTGAAGTAAAAGTTTTCAAATACTATTTGGGAGATTGAATTTAAAGACATCATTCACCCTATTTTGATTGCCATATCGGGTCCAACAAATAGAGAATTGAAGGATATCCACGTGAATCTCTCTCTTGCTCCAGCATTTTTGTGCATGAGGCATTTGTCATATATTGTGACATACCAAAATTTTACTTATTTTATTTGGTTTTTTCTGGAATTTATAGCCCTTTTCTTTTCTCTTTTATTTTGGGCTAGAGTAAGAATCTATTAAAAACTTAAGTTGTTTAAATCCAAATCAAGTTTATTTCATTTTAGATAGGTCCCTTGTGATTTCTGCAATTTCTAAGAATTTTCTGTGTTTCATTTGTTTTGTTTTTTTGCATTTTTTCTAGGCTTTTCTTGCCTTTCAGGAGTTTCTAGAAAATTAAAAATAAAATTTGAATTTTAAACTCCCTCCCTCCTAAGCCGACAAGTGGCCAGCCCAAATCCTTCTTCGCCCCACGTTGGGCCATCCTTACCCTTCTTTCTCTCTCTCTCTCTCTCTCACCACCTAGTCCCACTTGACATCCCTATCCTCTATCTCCTTCTTCCGTCCCTTTCTTCCTCCCCCCCACTCTTTCCAAACCGGTGTCGACTGCCCGATCTTTGTCGACCCACCTTTCCTTCCCCGTTCTCTCCGGTTTTGGAAACCGAGCACCGTTCAGGATCAAATCCCCTAACTCTCGCGCCCTACTTTCCTTCTGTGGTCGTTTCTTTCCTTCCTCTCCCCTCTTTCCTTCCCGCCAACCGCCAATTACGACAAAGGATTCCGCCATGTCTCTTCCCCTGGCACTATAAATAGAGCCCAGACACCCCTCAGCCCTGCACAACCCCCTCTACTCTCCCACATTACACTGATGAGTTTTGAGCCCTGAGAGTTCTCTTCACCATGCCACCCAGCCCTCAAGCTCGACGCAACTCCGGCGAGCCATCGCCAGCACACCAAAGTCATCCAGCTCACGCCGACTTCCCTCAACTCGCCGTCGATCTCAAAAATTGTCGGAGCAGCCTCTTACTTGAGAACCAAAGCCGCCACCACCCTTTCTCGTCTCGACCACCTTCCAACCTTCATGAGGTCCACGTCGAGGTGCCCGGCTCCTCTCTCTATACCTTTCGACTGCTACAGTCTTCTTCGACCATTGTCGTTTATTGCCATCTCGACCACTCTTCGTGTTCCGACTGTCGAAGCCTTCGACACCGACCACTCACAAAAACTACTGTAGCACCGACCACTCACAAACTACTGTAGCACTGGACACTCACAAAATATTGCAGCATCGACCAGCCACTGTAGCTTCGACCATCGACCAGCCATTGTAGCTTGACCACAGACCAATTACTGTAACTTCGACCATTGACCAACTACAATAGCTTTGACCACCGACCATGGTAGCCATTCGACCACTTCGACCCATATGACCATGGCAGCTAACGACCACCAGAGATCTCTTTCCCATTTTCTAGAGAATTAAACTTCCAAAAGCCCGTGTTTCTTCATCCTAGCTCCGATTGAATCCATTTAAATTTCTAAATTCATCTAAAATCAATATTTTATCTAAGTCTTCCTTGTGTTTAAATTTTTGGAGTTTACTTAAATTTATTTGAAATTTATTTAAGTTTACTTGGTTATTTTATCGTGTAGATTGTGATGATTCAGAAGAATTGTACTTCGATGACACTTATCAGTCAGCGGAGCAAAGTCAAGTTATACACTTTGATCATGTTGAACCTAGATTGCAAATAAAATTATGTTGCTTTAAATTATTCTGCATGTATATGTTTATTCAAAGCATGTCAATTCCAGTTTTAAACTTAGTTAATACCTATTTGTTATGATACCTTTGACATTGCAAATCCTTACACTTTGTCACCCTAAAATCAAACTCTGGTTAGTACACTAGTATTGGCTAGAGAACTTTTATAGCAATGCTTAGAATAATTTTAGGCTTGGGATACCTTTTCACATAAAATGATAAAGTTTTCAAATATATTCTTGATTTTGGTGAGTCGAGAAGGACTATGAAATGTTTCAGAATAAAATATGAAAACTTAGTTTAGACCTAGGCAAATGGTGGTGGGTGATTACTGGCATGTATTGTTGTTCGGTGAAACAATGTTGATTGCCAGACACAAGAGGTATTTTTGAAGTGCCTAAGTTAATTAAGGACTAGTCTGTGAGCTACTGCTAAAAAGCCCTAACGTGCTACCACAAGGCTAATATGGAATAGTCCTGGCTGACTACTTTACGGGTCCCAACCCAAGTTTCGCTGTAGGTTAAAAGTGTGCATGGTGTAGGCCATGTGAAGTCTCACTCGACTTAAGAGGGTGTTTCGGTCTGGTAGATTCCTTACTGGAATGAAACCTTAGCGGAGACTTGGCTAGGTTGAAGGCTTTGCTTTGTAAAAGTCTTGTTATGATTACTCAGTCGCACGCTTATGGAAGCGTCTAGTAGTCAATATCATGAGTTAATCATATCTTGTGAATAAAGTTGTACAACTCTACAGATTATATAAACTATTCTGGATAACCATGCCCACAGTAATGGGCATGCTGAGTAAGGTTTTTCATGGATTAGGCTTTGGTTTTCATAAAATGGTTCTGGAGAAAAATGGGGAATCTTTTTGGAGAAAGATGATCCGGGTGGAATATCCGTGGATAACTTGGTGTTTGGTCGGTGCCTGCACTAACAATATTACTTTGTTTAAGAATTACTGTGTTTACTTACTGTATTAAATTATGTAATTTCATATCTACTTATTGTATTTCTTAAAATGTGGTTTTATGCTCAAGTTAACCCTATATGCATTCCTTTGTTGCCTTTATCATTATACTACATTCTCCCAATGTGACTTGTGGAGTACAAGTTTGTACTCACCCTTACTATCTCGTCTTAGAGGAGGACAACTTCGACTACAGTGAGAATCAGGACGAGTAGGCCGCGTCTTATAGTTATTTGCTTGTGGGTAGGTTGGGCTTCACCCTTTATATCTATTTGTTTCTGATGTTATTTTCTTCTTTTGCCAATGAGCATGGTGATGTAAACTTGGCCATAAGGCACGTACTCTTTTATTTAATAATAAAGCTTGTCACTTGTGTTTGATATGTATCTCTGTTAACGCTATGTGCACTAACTGATCCTGGACTAGTGCGATTTACACAGAGGATCTGGAGTCATCGCTCTAGGGTCCGACATATATTTCTCGACAACGTACTTCTAAGGGACAGTTATCTTTGTCAGCTGGGGCACATGGCCCGAATGTGGTTTGGCTCATCACACTCAAAGCAATTCATCAAACTATCTCTTCTCTTATTTCTGATCTAATTGTAAGCTCTTATGAATTTTGTAGATAGGAGGGCTAAATCTTCCTCAAGTAGTCTCTTTAGCTGCTCATCGCTCAAGGAATACAAGGTGGACAAAGAAATGTCAGAAGAGCCAAAATCTACAAAACCTGAAGAGCTACTCTGAGAAGGATTCATCACAAGTACCATCGAGATTGTCTTGGGAAGACGCGGGTTAAATTCAATATCATGCGTCTTCAACCTCGAGTGGAGCTTATTCATGGTAAGCTCACTCATGACAGTATTGTCATTGAAGGATGTGATTTTCATTCCCCAAACTCTCACATCAAGAGGACCCAAAATTTGATGTACATTCTCAGAATCAGAGAAGGTCAGGCTAACAGCATGAAGATCGTGAAGGATCTTGTTGAACCTTCCCCACAACTCATCTAAAGATTCACCAGGATTTTGATTAATCTTGGAGTATTCTTTCTTAAGTTGGTTCTATCTCACTTTCTTGATCGCAGTAGAGTTCTTATGGTAGTCGGAGAGGGTCTTCCAAATCTCAAATGAGCGACTCGTTCAAACTCAAATCGACTAAGCCCTTGAATCAAGAAGTTGTGTGCCTTGTTATTGCCTCCACATCGGGAGAAATCACATCGTCATTGGTTGGCAATGCATAATTATTCTTAACTTTGAGCCAAATTGCGTGTCCTTGAGCCTTGATGTAGGCATGCATGCGAGACTTCTAGTAAGAAAAATCAATTCCATAAAAAATGGGTGACTTCGTTGAATACTTGTCTATTGCTATGACTCTTGAGATCGGTTAAGATCTATAAGAAAAGCTAACCAAGATCTGATACCACTTGTAGGCAACAGAGGGGTGAATGGTGCAAACTAAAATTTTCTCCCAAGTATTCTTGATCCTATTCTCCAATAGCTATAGAGTTATTGAGAATTGGATCCATAGCCAAAATCTTAAGTCAAATTGACCAAGAATTCAATCTCAGAGAAAAAACCAAAGCCTAGAAGTCTAACCTCTGACTAAAGGGGGGTCTGACCTCTCTCTAGGCGGTCTAACCACCGTAAACAGTGATTTCAGCACGGTTACAAATCTTCAACCTACGTAACTTTTGATCTGATGATCAAAAATCCATAAAACTTTGCACACACACTTTGCTCAAGGTCTCAAGAACCTATTACATTCATAGATCGCAAAAAACCCATGTCAAAGTTCAAATCTTTTTGAGATTTAAGCAAGGTTGCACCCAAAAATGAGCAAAAACCAAAATTGATGGTCGAAACAAGTTTATGGGTAGAGGATAGTTAAGATGGATTTGGATATATTTTCGCATATCACAACAAGTAAAAACACCGAAGAAATCACTCCAAAAACCCTTATATCAAGAAACCACTTTTAAGATAAAAAAAATTGTGCAAAAACTGAATTTCTTGATGAAATTGCTACCAAAGTATCTAGTTGGGTGGAGAATAATTCTCAAAGGTTATCTCCATCTCTTATAGGTACTAGGCATAGCAAGATTAAGAAAGGATGAGAGGAGAGGAAAAACCAACCAAACCAAGAGAAAATTAATTGAGACAAGAGATAGCCATGGAGATGATCAAAGATTAATCTTATTGCTGCTTGAGGAGGAAAGTTTTACAGTTACTCCACCTTGAAAGATAGAGAGTACATTAAATACTCAACTCTCAAACCCTAACCCTAAACAAGAAACCACAAGAGAAAGAGGTTGGATGGTTCACAGTAAGCATCCATCCCAACCTCTTAAATAGATAGGCTAACCAGTCACATCCGACTCTTAGTGGATATTATCCACTTAGCACAATGAGGAAAACGTGATAACTTCACACACAGGTTTTAACTCACTATACTTATGCACGTTTTTCAAAGCACATAAGGCCGAATTCACTAAGTCTCAAGCTTTGATCCGTTTTGATCATACCAGCTTCTCAATAACCTAAACCACCTTCCCAAGCACCGCTCGCACGCCGCGGTTTTCTTCGAAAGTCGTTTTCAGTATTTTGATCAAACTACCAAAATACCCTTCCTTGACCTAGCCATCTCTTTCCATTACAAGCAATCACCATGTTTACCACGTGTAGGTGCACTATTGGCTTGCCATGCATCGGTAAGTCTCTCCCGTTCTGGTTCCATTGGACCATGCCTCAATTGAATCGACCAAGCCACATCGTGCAAACCAGTCATGTGAACTTGCTTTTAATATTTTTCACCTTTCTTGTGCCATACTTAAACTCACCGTCTCACATGGCATTCTCGATCGTTTTGGGTCTCAGCTCCTCTATGAGCGTAGCTCCAATTCTCGTCGTTGACCATGATTGACTGCAAGCGACAATGCATATCCAAAGATAAATAAATTATTTTCGAGTACAAGTTATTTATAAGTTGACCCACATTAGCAGTAACATAGCTCACGCAACATATATACCCTGACCAAGCATGGACGGAGCTAAGTTAGGTGGCCTAGAGTCACAAGACACCGGGTCAAAAAAAATTTTAACAAGTACCAGCACATCTAGCTCATGTATGTACCCCTCAACCCAAACTCAGTACACCCGATCTATTCCTTGAAGCCAAACTAAGGAAGCACTAGCGATCCAAATTTTCAGTAGCTAGCAACAATCCACGAAGAATCTCTGTTGTCCCTTAGCCTATAAGGCAACTATAGCAGGCCCAACCAGTTCTTGAGCTAGCCCAAGAGGGAGAACTGTAACATGCTATGGCGTCTATTTGATCAATCCCTAAGCGCATTATATCGCAACAGCTCTTGACGCCTATTCGTCTTGCATAGTCGATTAGGAGATGCGCACCATGCCCATGCATAGCCGCACCCAGTTAGTCAGCAACCAATCACCGAAGAACAGGAGAAATTGGTGTCACTGGCTGTCCTTGCCAGCCATCTCACCGCAGCTCCGCCTTGTCCCTGTTGCCTAATGTCCTTGCTGGCCAAAGGAATCTTAGATCTACTAGTATGTACTTTGCTCTAAATTTTTCTTAATTATTTCAATTTATTTCAATAATAGGGGCTCAATTGAGTTAGAGTTTCAATATGATGATTGTTGATTCTTTTTATCGAATTGTAGGGTTAATACTTAGGGTTTCAATTTAGATTTCGGAATTTCGGCCCATCTTGTTGCAAATCAGAGATAAAATTATAGTATTTGACTACAATGGCGTATTTTTCTATTATATTATTTTTAAACTATTGAGCTTACAAATATCTAATTAATTTTTTAATTAATTAATGATGATTTCATAAATAATGTAATTTTAGTCATAAATTAAAAATTACAGAAAGAAGCTTAAGCTATAAACTAAGGGCCTGTTCTTTTCCTCCGAAGCTAGCAGCTTTTGACTTTTGCTACAGTACCTAACTTTCAAATGGAGTATTTTCTCAAGACGGGGTTTACAAGTTAAACGATGTACACGTTAAAAGCCCAATATCTGTACCATCCAAAATCGCAAGTGAGTATCTATCTCTCCGTAATCTGTACCGTAAACAGCTAAAATTCAAAAATTTCAACCAAAAGTCATAAGCCACAGTCGTTGCCAAACAGACCCTAATTAAAGCAGACCAAAATGATGCGCTCTGGTTCAATTCATGGTAGGTGCGAGTCAACTCTCTGACGCAAGCCGAGAAAAATAATGTTTGCAAGACTGCAGGATAAAAGAGTGGTCGTCACAAAGACGACAGCTGATCGGAATTGTCGCGATCTGATTGGATTGCCTCGAAAGCCCTGGCAAGTGAAAGCGAAAAATAAGAGCCAGACATCTTTCATTATTGGTGTAAGGACAAACTCGCAAGCAACTATAAGCAAGTTTTTCCATGACTCGCCGGCAGGTAGCTTTCTTTGACGATGCTTCTGATTTCTGATTTTTTAAAACAAAAGTTAGAATGAACATGTCAGTTTTTTTATTTTGGTTTTTGCTTTTCTAGCCTTTTTTAATTCTTTTATATTATCCGTAGAGATATAATGCTTTTCTTTTTTCTTTTTTAATTAAATAATTTAAAAAACTTAATGATTGCTATAGTGTAATTTTAACTAAAATTCAATAGTTATATGTCGAAAGGCGCCATTTCAGATCGAACGGCGCTAAGGATTCTGCTTCGCTGAAGCTGATGGGCGACAGCCGACAGGCAGCCATACGCGCGTCAGTTTTGCTCTCGCGGACCATTTCTTCTTCCTGTTATCCTAGTCTCCGCCACGAGCTCAGCAGTCAGTACTTCAGTTAGACCCGTCTCGCACGGCATGTGGCTGTCATGGGTGCTTGTCACGTAGAAATTGCGTGACCGAAAAACGAAGTCTTAAGAGTAGTTTAACCATGCTAAGGGCATGTACAACGCGTCTCTTTGAGTCGTCTCCACGATGTCAATTTCGCGAAAAACACCCCGCCGATGGCAGGAGACGGGGTCAGCGTCGTCTCGCGAGGCGACGGGATGTCCGTTGCCGAGGCGCGACCCTTTCTTCAGCACCGTTATGCGGGTCGACGGCATCTCCAACCCGAGGCGGATCCGGTGTGTGCGCGCGATTCCGATTTTGGCGCGAGGTCGAGGGCGGTTCCGATCCTTGGTCGCGTCGGCTCGACTATGGAGGTGGAAGAGCCAGCCCGCACCATGAGTGGCGGGCACGACTTCGATCGCGCGGCGGCGGCATTTGCCCTCCACGCTGTTCGCCGCTGGACACGCCACGGCACCCATCGCCGCTCTGCGGCAAGAATTCAGTGATGGCAGCCTCCTCCATAGATGGATCTAGAGGAGGTGGCTTCCCAGGCGCCTCGTCGTCCATGGTCGCATGGATGGCTTTCTGTTCCCCTCTTCACCAACTCCAACTCCAGCAGCATGGTGGGAGGCGCCCGGTAGTGAATCATGGTAATCTCTTTCCATTCCTCTCTTCACCAACTCCAGCAGCATGGTTCAATCATCTTTAGTTTTTAATCTCTTTGTGTTAGTTCTTGCTGACAATTACTCTCTTCACCCTGTATGGCCGTGTACAGTCTGGAGTGTGAATTTTGTCAGTTACAAAAAAAATAGCATTGCCAGTTACAGAACCATAGATGGATCTAGAGGAGTCTGGATGTTTTTCCTTCCCTTCCTTCACTGATTTATCTATTGATTCCTGAGATGAGGATCTGCATAGTATTTACATCTGCTGCTCGTGATTAAGATTAATCTCAGTTTTTGTTTAGATAACCAATCTTCAGACATGAGTATGTCTGGATTCGGCTTCTGTGGAGATGGTTCAAATTCACATATTTGGTTATCTGTTATCTGAAATTTGGTGTATTAGTGCTATTAATTCATCTTGTTTCCTGTTACCTTGTGAGGTTATGATGACTGAATGCGACAGAAGGTTTTTGGCGCAAGCAGGGATCATGAATTAGACAAAAAGGGGAACGACAATTATCAGGTCCTTTTATTGTGCAAGTGAAACGGATTTCTGAATGGTTTGTTCAGTTAAGCAGCAAACATCAAATTTGTTTTTTTAACGCTTAATTAGTGTAAATTGAGCATAGCTTTGAATATGCCTATGTGTTAGAGCTTCAGTCGAAAAAAAAGAATGTGTTAGAGCTTCTCTGTATTATACCAAACTGAATGTGTTAGAGCTTCTCTGTATGTTCTGGATGTCTATTGAACTATTGTCAGTTAAGTTTCAGTACTATTTAGTTTCAGTACTGTTTAGTGTCAGTTAAGTTTCCTAGTGTGCTGTGAACTGTGAATTGGATGGATGGTGGTGATCTGTGAACTTTTGTTCAGTTAATAGTGTGCTATTAAATTTCTGATAGTTGGATGTACCTTGGCAATCAGGTTATTTTCACGTTGCTTAACAATCAGGTTACCCGATGACTCAGTATCCTTGCTATTAAATTCCTAAATGACTGATACAAACATGCAGATTGTGGTTTCAGTTAGACTGCAGTTTCAGTTACTGTCAACAAGTTCACAATAGTGAGTTATCTGAATGCTTTACCACTGCTGTTTTTAAAAAACAAACTGTATATCTCCCCTAGTGCGTGTGAGTGTGAACTTGCAACTATATATAACATAATTATTGTATTCATGGTTTATAAAAAAATATTATAATCATGTTGATCTTATTTATCCTTGATACATTTTCTATCAAATAGCCACACAATGGTATACAAAAAATTATTTATAGTTGATCCTAGCTATATGCAAAGCATTAAACAGGTTAGAGACAGACCCCCATCTGTGGGTTGTATAACCTATCTTTATACCTGTCTGTATGATAGATTCGAAGCGCTTAGAGATGGACCGCCGTCTGTGAGTTGTACATGCCCTAAGTTCAACATGCAAGCTTCAGTGTTGGTAATTCTCTTTGCCCGGTGACGCTTTGATTTTTGTGTTCGGAAGTTTGATCTAACCATGATGCTAATTAATGGCAACGTACATGACATGCGGTTTCCACAGATCGAGTGGACAGCTTGGCCCCTAGATCCGCGGAGCATGATCTCAGCGATAGAATATCAGGTGCATGACGATGCAGGTGGCTGTAGTATGTGGCACTACTACTCTGAGTCATGCATTTCACACAGATTCTTGCGAGCCATCAGCCATGTATGTGCGTAATTGGATCCTACTATTCAACGCCTTCCGGCACGTGAAATAGATACAGGAATAGTCTTCTAAATTCCAAATACATGTCATTCTAGGCATTATCCGAATATTTTTTTCTTAATTATCATCTAAATTTGTAACCTTTGGATTAGAGATCAAAGAGCCCCTTGTTTTTTAAGGGGGGGAGATTTTTTTAAAAGGGAGGATGTAGAATTCAAGGGGGAGGAGGAGAATTCATGACCATTGGATCTCTAATCCAATGATCCTAAATCTGGATGATAGTTAGAAAGGAAATATCCGGATGATGTTTAACAAAACCCTTTAAAATTTTGTTTCTAAGAAGGACCAAGGGGAAGAGTGAAATGACTAAAATGCCCATGAACTAAGTGTCCAAGACAATGCATGAGGGCAACCGGTGGGCTTCGAGTTAATGGATGGTTGCTTATTTGCTCGACTTTTCTACTCACCTAGACACGCATTGCGGAATACGAAGTGAGTTGTTCAACTGCATGCATCCTTTTCTACTTTGGAAGTGAGTAAATAAACTAGGGTATTAGGGCATCCGCAATGGTAATAGCTAGTACTAGCTATATAGTCAGCTGACGTGGAGGTGAGAGACAAAAGCAAAGACTATTTTATACTGTTGGACCCACATGCTCCTCTCTTATGTTCTTGGACTACGTGAAATAGATCAGCTATTTGCTCGTCGCTAGTGACTACTCTCTCTCCTACTTTTTTCTTGCCACATTAGATCTAGCTAACTAAATAGCCAGCTGTTGGAGACGCCCTTAGAGGAAAGAAACCACAAAAAATTGCTTTGAAAAGAGTGTGCATCCTATATGGGCATCTCCAATGGTCTGAGTCAGCTAGCTATATGCATGTACATATCAGCATATATCCTATGTGGAGGAAAGAGAGTATGCAAAAAAAAATCGAGCCAGCTCTTCCTTAAGCACTAGTCTATAACGCCAAACGAGGCAGCATCTATAAATTCTGTGTGTGCATGTAAGCATCAAATAGCTATCCTTATAGATAGTTCTTTAGAGCAAGTACAATAGTATAGCCAACTAGTGGCTATAACATTTGTCCACTTCATCTATAGCCTTCAAAAAAATAGTTCATACAATAAGGTAGCTATTACAATAACTATTTGGCCCCACGTGTAAGAGAGTGAAATGCATATTTTTACGTGCTATAGCTAGCTATAATTTAGTAGCCAGCTTCCTTCTCTCTCTTCCTTTCTCTCTCTGCCACATAAGATTTTGTTGATATTATATTTGCTATAGCCTGCTGACTAAGCCTTATTGTACCTGCTCTTAGAATGCTAGATTTAGTGTGTACTATATAAATGATGTGGAAGTCTTAGAGCAAGTACAATAATGGTCTTATAGCCAAGTTAGTCAGCATTTTTGCTGATGTGGAGGAGAGAAGAGAGGAGAGAGATGAGAGCTTGGCTCTCATGCAAGCAACAAGCTGGGCACGGAAGCCTATGCAGTGGTGGGCCTAGATAATAAATGTATGTGAGGAGAAATAGGAAAGAGAATGTGAGACATGGTACCACATAATAATAAAAAACTTTTTGTAGACAAATTATTGTATAACTTGGCTCTTATAACTTGACTTATAGCTAAACACTTGGCTCTATTATTGAACTTGCTCTTATAGTTAGTTGCTAGCTATAACCATTGGAGATGCCCTAAGTGTTTGTATTTGTTCCAAGGTTAGGTGAAAAGATGCACTTGCGCGTCTTTACAAATACCCTATCAAATAGTGCTGTCCCACTGAGCTTTACAAATACCCTATGAATAGTGAGTGCTGTCCCACCCAATTCAATACCCTATCGAATACCCAATTCAGTACTTTACAAATAGTGCTTTCCCACTGAACATTACAAATAGTGCTGTCCGCCCGTGCGTTCGTCGTCGTAGTTTTGAGATATTTTTAACATTCTTATTCACTATTCCCAATGTCATTTACTATTAAGGCCAGTCTCAGTGGGAGTTTCATCTATATTTAATAGGCTGCCACATAAGCATTTTTTATGATATGGCAACATTTTTAAGAAGAGAGAGAAGAAGTGAGTTTCATCTAGATGAAACTCTCTTGGCACGATTACCAACTCTATATGAGTCATGAAATTAAATGTCTATGAAACAATAGAATGAAACTATGCATTGAGGATGGATGTTTCATCCATGTTTCATTTCATTTTACATGATGTGGCAGTCTTGGAAACAATGCCATGAAATCTCCACTGAGAATGGCCTTATAGACTAGAGTAACACACCATCCAACGGCCAATAAGTGAGCTAATATAAGAGAGTAATATGATCTTTTTACATGTCTTTTGTATAACATATTTTTTCTAGACACGGAAATTAAAGAGGTTTGAAAAACAAATAGAAAGACAAGAGAAAATGATTATGCTATCTATGCTATAAATACGTTAGAAATGTGAGAGAATAGTTTGTAAGAGTGCTATATAAATGTAGGAGAGAAATGGTGTGATAAATAAGAGTAGACAACTAAAAACATCAATAAATTCGCACATCTTATATTTGATTTCTTTTAAACAAATTACATGTTTTATATTTTGAAACGGAGAGAATACTATAACCTTTTTTAATTCGTCAGTCTTTTGCTCCTTCCAATTTCAAATACAAATTGTTTTGGACATTATCATGGTATCCAAGGTGATAGGCTGACCATCAATTTCTATTAGAATAAGTTATTTCAAATAAATATAATCATATATTATGAATACTAATTTCATAGTGTAAATCTAGGTAATTCGTTATATATTGATGGTCAAACCTAAAAAAGTTTGACTGATATATTATAGGATGATTTATATTGCAATCTGAGATAGATCCAAAGAGTTGATGTTATCGTCTTGTCGAAGAGATACAAATAATTTATTACAATACATAGAACAAAACCATAAATAAATGGAAAATTGGTTCTATATCATTGAAATTTCACAACTTTAGCTATATACCACCAAACTTACCCAATTCACTTTAATACTATCGAAATTTCATGTTGTTCGTGTTTATTCCACTTTGCCCATTTATTTTAGCACTTGTTCCCTTTTTTCTTTTTTTCCCCCACAATCAGTATGTGTAGTTCCGAAAATATCCTTGGCCCGCGTGTCAGTAAGGAGAAATGGAGGAAGAAATAAAGGAGGTCTTGGCGCTCGATCTAATTGAGCATATTGGCAGGGAGGGAGGCAAGGCAGGGCTCAGGCGAACAAAAAAATGAAACAGGGAGGCCATGAGGATTTGAACGGTGGTAAACACGGTGTGGAAGGACCATCGAAACTTCGACAGCAACGACGGAGGTGTTGCAGCGGCGGATTCGAATGGGAAAAGAGAGCACGAGCATCATAAGGGCACGTGGAGAGCAAAGGCAGAGACGGTTGGACTATAGACTCACCACAATGTCCTATCCACGGTGAGCTACAATGACAAGATCAGGCGGATAGTGACAGTGACAATGCAATGGTGTCCTCTGCAATTGGGCGAGGGGAAGTAATCAAGAGGGAGTATAGGGGCTTATAACTGAAGAATTGAGGTGAAGCTCACTGGAACAGGAATACTCAGTGTGGCCAGAGCCAGGGAAGAAGAGCATAGCACAGCCAATTTGCCATTGCAGTTGAAGAAGATGGGCCTGACACCATTGCCACTAACAAGGATGACGCCATAAGGATAGATCGGAGATGGAGGACAACCGGGGACTCCGACGAGGAGAAGATGGGAGAGATGATGGCGCCCTAGGCTTGAGAACACCATGGGCTTGCTATGGCATGGGTGGCTGAAGAGGAGAGGATGAGAGGGGAATAAAACTGCGCTTTTGTTATTGCATAGTCGACTGAATTTTTTTTTGCTTCAGTCAATTTTGTTGCAACATTTTTTCTCATATATGCAATATTTTTGCCTATATTTGCAATATTTTTCGCCCATGTATACAATATTTTCCCCATATATACAATATTTCTCGGCGAAAAATGTTGCATACATGGAAAAAATATTGCATAAATAGGAAAAATATTGCATACATTGATAAAAAAAACTTTGCAAATATAGACAAAAAATATTACATACATAAGAAAAAATAGTACAATAAAATTGACTGAAGCAAAAAAAAAATCCAGCCCACTGTGCAATAGACAGTCCCAAAAACTGAGGCCGCATTCCGTTGAAGGGTGCGGGAGGGCAAAATGGTCAAATGTAACGGCGGAAGGGCCAAAGTTGGCGGCAGTGTTATAAACGTGAAAGGAGCAAAATTTCGGTGGTATTAAAGTAAATAAATAGGTCATAGGATCAAATAAAGGTCGCAACGGCAAATATCGTTGAGACCTAAAGTAGTGTATGCAAAGCTCATTGTCGTAGTGTATGCAAAGCATATTCTCCCACTGTCCCACACTAAAACACCTGCGTGGCTTACCAACGGGCTACTATAAATGGAGGATTGCAATTCAAAGGAAAAAAAATTCCTATACATGTTGTTTGGTTCATAGGATTGCATCAAATGAAATTCATAGGATAGGGATTTTTCCTACAATTTTTGGAGAAAACCAAATATGAGCTCAACCTCATGTTAAAATTTCCTTTGAGAATTCAAATACAACTTCTCTCTTTCTCTCTCTAATCAAGTATCTTGTAACCTCAAAATTCCTGTATTTTTCTGTAAGGCATCCAAACATATCTTCTGAGTAATTTCTGTGTCTTTGTTTCCCGTGGGATTCAACATGTCATGACATTCCAATCATACGTTTTTCCTATTCCTATGTTTATTAGATCCCTGCGTTCCAAAGATGTCCTAACATGGACTAACGAGCTCTTAGCTTTTGGTGGATGTAAAAACATGTATCTGGTGGATGTAAAAACATGTAACTAGCGGTTTTGAGAGCCAATATGGGTTCTAACGTCGTTGCCAGCCTGACGCAATTAGTCGGAATTTGCAGCACGGTCACTTGTCACATGGGGATACTAAATCGGACAATCGAAGTGCATCCTTCTATCTTGGAAACGACATAAATTAGCTAGCCCAATACACTAAATGTACATTTTTCAAATTTCAATCACAATTGTACACAAATTTACCCTTTACGATCATAAGTGGTGGTATTTTAGAGCCATAGTGCGTCTATGATCCCGTGGTCGTCGCATCTAAAACCAATAAACCATAAGCCCCTAGCTTATATAATAGGGGAACAATAACCTAGACCACAAGACAATACCATCTGGAGGATTCGCACAGCATGATTCTACTCCAACGATAGCCATAGCCGAACAGCCGAACAGGGTATTTGAAGAGGAAGGTGAGCCATAAGAGTGAGAGGAGGCAGTGGCACAGGGCAGTAGGACGACACATCAAGTACAAACTTACCCAGGCCCAGCCGGCCGCCTCGATCTATCTTCTCCATTTCAGCATGTCGAAGGACGCCTCCGACGACATCCCTGCCGCCGAGGCGCCGGCAAAGCGCGCTCCCCTCAACAAGTACGCCCTCGCCTGCGCCGTTCTCGCCTCCATGAACTCCATCCTCCTCGGCTATGGTACGTGCATACATGCACTCCCGCCATGCACCTCTCACTGCCACTCGATACATGTATGCAACTAGTAAAGTGTGCAACCACCAACCAGGCGCTAACAGTTCTTGTTCTGTGCGCGAGCAGATGTCTCGGTGATGAGCGGTGCACAGATATTCATGAAGCAAGACTTGAAGATTACGGACACGCAGATCGAGATCCTCGCCGGCATAATCAACATCTACTCGCTAGTCGGCTCGCTCGCGGCAGGACGGACGTCCGACTGGATCGGTAGGCGGTACACCATGGTCCTCGCGGCGGCCATATTCTTCGCGGGCGCTCTAGTCATGGGCCTCGCCCCGAGCTACCCGATCCTCATGCTCGGGCGCTTCATCGCCGGCGTCGGCGTCGGCTACGCGCTCATGATCGCGCCGGTGTACACGGCCGAGGTCGCCCCCACCTCGGCCCGCGGCTTGCTCACGTCCTTCCCCGAGGTGTTCATCAACACCGGGGTCCTCCTCGGGTACGTCTCCAACTTCGCCTTCCACAGCCTCCCCGTTCACATCAGCTGGCGCGCCATGTTCCTCGTCGGAGCCGTGCCGCCCGTCTTCCTCGCCTTGGGCGTCCTCGCCATGCCGGAGTCGCCCCGGTGGCTCGTCATGCAGGGACGCATCGGTGACGCGCGCCGCGTCCTCCAGAAGACCTCCGACTCGCCCGCCGAGGCCGAGGAGCGGCTCGCCGACATCAAGAACACCGTCGGCATCCCCGAAGGGCTCTCCGACAACGAAGACGTCGTAGCCGTCGCCCGCGGGAGTAAGGGCACCCACGGAGAGGGGGTGTGGAGGGACCTGCTGATCCACCCGACGCCGCCCGTGCGCCGCATACTCATCGCCTGCCTTGGCCTCCAGTTCTTCCAGCAAGCCTCGGGCATCGATTCCGTCGTGCTCTACAGCCCGCGGGTGTTCGACAAGGCCGGCATCAAGTCGAACACGAACTCCTTAGGAGCAACCGTGGCGGTGGGCGCAAGCAAGACGCTCTTCATTCTGGTTGCCACGTTCCTCCTCGACCGCGTCGGCCGGAGGCCGCTGCTTCTCAGCAGCGCGGGCGGGATGGTGATCTCTCTCGTCACGCTCGCGTCGGTGCTGCACGTGATCGATCAGCGCCCGGCGGGAGAGGCAACGCCATTGGCGGGCGTCAGCATCGCGGCAGTGCTAACGTTCGTGGCTTCCTTCTCGATCGGAATGGGTCCCATCGCTTGGGTGTACAGCTCGGAGATCTTCCCGCTACGGCTGCGCGCGCAAGGTTGCGCTCTCGGCACGGCGATGAACCGGATCATGAGCGGAGCCATCACCATGTCCTTCATCTCGCTCTACAAGGCCATCACCATCGCCGGGAGCTTCTACCTCTACGCTGGCATCGCTGCCGCCGGGTGGGTGTTTATGTTCTTCTTCCTGCCGGAGACGAGGGGGAGGAGCTTGGAGGACACTGAGAAGCTCTTCGGCGGTGGCGGTGGCCAGGAAAAGGAAGACGAACGTGAGCACAAGTCCACGGAGTTGAGTAGTCAGCAGTGAATACGTACCTAATACGTGGCATGCACTGTTATTAGTCGTCTCTAGTCCATAAGCTTCAATAATATGATATGCTGATGAATTTGGATTTAGTGGTTAGATTTCGCAAATTGGGATGGGATGCACGTTAATTAGTCTTAGCCGGCATGCAGGGCAATTGAAAACATGCGTCACAAATCCTCAGAAAGAAAGGAGGAGGCCACCAGAGGCAGAAATACATGCCGTACGGTCCTTACCACCCTGCAGAAATCTGCACATATGGACTGTCGCTCTGCAAATTTGGACGCAAGAGACCATCCTAATCGAAGCTTGTAATATCTATAAACTATTGTCGATTGTGCCAATTTGATGCTTTAATTACGAGTAAACCTTCGTATTACAGTCACAAATACATATTATTTTGAATATCGACATAACCTCTAAAATATAATTTGGATCACTAACTTTTCTTATATTATTTGTTAACGTATATGTGAATTAACAGTCTTTCTTCATCAACTTAAGTTTTTAGATGAACTGCTTAGTACACGCAACTCAATACTATTTTTATAAAATCCAATAAATTATAATATTACGATAGTCCTAGACTCCTAGTATTGTACCCATGCGTTTCAACAAAATCCAAAAAAAAGGTGATACATAAATATAAGAGATCCTAAATCGTATGAAAATCCAATTCTTAGTAATACCACCAGAATTCTTGCTAACAAAAGGAACAGACCAATTTTAGCTCTCCACAATGTGCAAGTTTTAAAATATTCCTTAACTTGTGTTTAATCTGGAAAAACATATGTAATTTGTAAAAATACATGTTGGAAGGTTGTTTCTACTATGCCAATGCCTATGCTCAAGTCATTTGTAGGAAACCAAGTTTTATTCAACTCTAGTCATGTCTACTATTAACAGCAAATGGTATCTTAAAATTCAAAATCACTTCCACCTTTTTAGAACACCTATATATTATCATCTTGTAAAAGGGACTGCAGACACACTATTTTAAGCCTCAAAGTGAATAGTGAATTCATAGATTGTGGTGTAACATACTTCTACTGAAAACATATTCATCTAATAATGGGCTCTAATATCTATCTAAATACACAATAATGCTATACCTTGCCACCAGTCACCATGAGAATCTGTGCCAGGATCCTTATTGTCCACCTTATACTGAAATGAATAAAAAAATAATGTTCAAAGCCTTTCTGAGGTATCGAGCATTTTATGCTGATCTAAAAAGATCAAATTAATTATGAATTGCAAATGTGAGTTGTATTTTTTGTTTGAGCAATTTCTTACATCATTGGATTCTGTGGCTTGCTTGGGCGTAGAGCTTCCATAAAAAATAATCTCGACCACCATAGAGCGAACCAAAGCAAGACGTATCAACCGATTTATATGGATGAGAGTGCTTATTATCCTTGGTGTACGCAGTGCAACTTTTAGCAAGACTCCACTGGGATTTACCATATGGATAACATATTAATCCTTTTGCAGTTAATTTGCTGTTGTGTCATAGCTCGGTGCTCCAAAACGAGTAACATGAGACCCAGATGATAAACATTCCATGACAAATTGATAATGCCTAAAAAAGACAAGAGTTTGAAGCAGAAAGTAATTTCAGGTTGGTTGACATTGAAGATAACCAATATATGCACACTGTACCTAAACTTGTGAAACTCTTGACATTTATGCAAATGGTAAGTACAAGTGAAAAACAAGCTCCTAACTTTCAAGATTTGTCTGGAATTGAAATTCTTTCCGTGCTTCAAACTCGTTGATACAGAGCTGTGATATACTGTTCCATTTCATTTCCACAATAGCGCCCTAATGGCATATGCGAATAAGATGAGAAGGGGGATCCCACAACTACCTGTAATGCCAGCTTGTGCACTTCAAATAGCAATCTGGCAGTTTCCCACCAACATCCACCTCCCCTGGCTGAGCTCCTTCTACAAGGTCACCACCACCATCTACGCTAGTAGACTGAACCACTGAATCTTCGCCATCACCTGGTCCAGGGCTTTCATGATCTGAACTCCCCTGCTCACTAATACCAACATTCTGCACATTACAGCCATCACCGTCCCCCTGTACAGGCACAACATCGGCATTCTACACTACGCTGGACACTGCAGTACCAGGCCCTTGGCCATTGCATTGCTCCACCTGCGACCTCGGTGCTTCCTACATTGACAAATGAGTATCACACAGCAATAACTCGCTCAAGCCCCCATCTCACAGAAACACAATCTTCACCTCAAATAGCATACCACGGCTGCTGCCGCTCTCCCCGCAAGCTATGTCAATCCAACAGGAGACTTTGGTTCCGGCATGGCCTCCTCCCCGTCGGCCCCCTCCTCGGCCTCTGCATCCGCATCGGCTTCGGCCTTCCTCTCAGGACCGTACCCCTCTTTTCCTTCTTCTTACTGAATTGTTGCAGCTGCATGCAAATGGCACGAAACACTCGATCAAAAAATCAATAAAAGTCTCACAAAAATCGCAAAAATAAAATATGAATTTGAGGGATTCAGTACCTTCTTGCGCCCGGCAGCGAGAAGATCGGTGCGGCTCCTGTTCTCGCCATCGCCGCCCCTGTGATCCATATGGAGATCTCCCGGGGAGTGGTCATGCGAGGCGGGAAGGCATCAATTCCGCCAAACCCTAGCCGCAGCAGCCAGCGCAACCGAATCGAGGTGGTGATCGGTTTGGCTGAAAGCCTCGTGGCTTATGGCTGAAAACACTGTAGCTGGCTGAAAAAAGTACTGTATCTGACAGAGGCTTATTTACCATAATTAAATTTAAAAAAATTTAAAAATTGAAAAAACATATTAGCCCATCACGTATAATGTAAACAAATACGAGGAAAAAAAGAACCGGTAAAAAACTCAAAAAAAGCCAAAAGTTCAGAAAAAGACGAAATTTATGAATAGTGCAAAAATAAGCTGAAGCCAAAAGCTGAAGCCATATTGATCAGGGGAATCGAATTGGCCTGCACAGGGACCCTAAAACCGTTCCCTCGATTGCGAAATCGAGAATCTCTGTACCAACTATCAAGTGGGGGGACGAAGAGAAGGCGGCGGCTAGGTGGGAACGGAGGAAGGATCAAGAAGGCCAAAAAAAATGCGCGGTTGTTCAGGAGGCGAAGGGAAGGAGGAGGGATGGAGGTGGCGAAATTATAGGGCCACTATTTTTCTCAACAGTTGGGATTCACGACTAATAAGAAATGCTGGTCCTATATGTCAGCAATTAAAGAGAGGGTGATGGGATAATATATGAATCATCATCAATAAACTTTTTTTTTGTAAGTAGTAAAGACTTTTTGAGACAGATCTATATATATAATGTTTACATACCTAATCTAAATACTATTTTTACATACCTAATCTAAATATTTAAAAAGAGATAGATAATCAAAGTTTAAGTATTTTAACCGTACATATTCCAAAATAATACGTATTTGTCACGAGCGTAAAGTGACTTGTCGATTGTCATTGTCATGTACGTCACCACCATCCGCCTGTGCATGTCTATATGCTAGCCGCCTACCATTAGATTTTTCTTGGTTGTTCGAATAGCGAGGCAGAACTAACATGTTCTTCCTTGTTTATTGAAATATTATATAGCTCGAGTCACATTATTTCCAAGTGATAGGCTAATACTACTACAAGATAACCAGTCCGTGTTACGCAAAGATTGACTTTTGATGAAGGGCAAGGCCACAAGCGACAAGGCAGATCAGCCCACCGACCGCTCCGTGACCTCAACGACGAAGAACAGCAGCGAGGGGCGGCCTTCATATTTCGGCCTAAGCATAATATTTCGGCCCAGGATGGAATTGGGCGGGGATAGACTAGTGGGCTGAACTCTCAGTGGGTTGAACTCTCGGTCCACATAATGACGCACAGGCTAGGCGCGATTAGATGGGCGGGCAGGGCAGCCCACATGCAGTCGCCGCCTCGCCGGTGCATGCATCACTAGGGATGGTCATGAGGCTATTCTTCGGGAAATGTCCCCACATCCTTAAGCATCTTCAACAATGTTCTCTAAATCTCATCCTCTAAATCACTTTTTAGAGGACACAATCTAGAAAATAGAAAACTAAAAATATGTAACCTCCAACAAATCCCCTAAATATGATTCCCTAAATTCAAATGTGGGTCCACAAAAACTAGCAACCAATCTTCTCATCTCCTCCCCCGTCCCTTCCTCCCGACTTGCTACGTGAAGTCATCCGTGAAGTCTCGTCTCGCTACGTCCTGGATCTCGACTCGGAGGCGGCACGCACAGACCTTTTCTTCACCGACTCGATCTCGGGACCATGCGCGGTGAAGATGAGAAGCTATCACATCTACTAGTCAAGACAAGAAGCTTTCACGTGAAGACTTTTCCATCCATCTCCAGGAACACGAATCAGTGAATCAAGCTTCAAGATTTTGCCATCCAATCTCGATTTCCGTGCAAGACTTTTCCATCCAATCTTCTGACTAGAGAATTGAATCACGCGGGGAGTTGTTTTGATTTATCCATTAGGTTTCGGCGCTGCGAACTGTGAAGCTGCAGGCGACTTTCGTGCGGAAAAGATTTTGTCAGGAGATCACCGTAGCGCGGGACAAAACCGTCGAAGGCTTTTGGGGGATGGATTGCGTCCTCCATATTTGGGGGACGAAAATTCAGGGATGAAGTCCTCTATATTTTTGGGGATCATTTAGAAGAGCTGTTGGAGCTTTTTTTTACCTCTTCTTCTAAAATATAGGGGATATGAGTATTATAGAAGATTTGTTGGAGATGCTTTTACTTTCTATTTAGCTATCGGACAGCTTTTCTTTCGTCCCCATCTCTACTGAGGATTTGGCATAGAATGGGCCTCCAATAACAACCTAAATCCAAATGAAATTAAGCCAATTTCGTAAATTTATCGTATGTTAGGTGGAAATGTGCAAAGTTATTAACACTATAGAAGATAGAATAATACTAAACGAGTTATATATTAGAGATTGTATAAAACTATATTAGGCTAGAGAGAAAGTACCATTTTTTACAAATTTAGATGTATCAATTTACATGTACCAGGATATAATGGGGAACGGGATGGAGAAGTAGTCCTACCCCTATCCCCATATAAAATGGCGGGGACAAAATTTTCTATACCCATCTCCGAGTAGAAAAATCCTCACAGATTGCCGGAGAATGAGGCAATTGCCATTCCTAGCTGCACAAAACACAATTTGCCCACCCGAGCAGCACTGTCACCTGGTAACTCTTGCGCGGAATAGCTGATGAAACATACAAAATCCATAAGTAGTCCACAGCACGCACAAGTGACAACCGTCCGCCACGGCCCCAAAAAGCCCGTGACGACCGCTGTGCTTCGACAGTTTCACGAAGCGTGGTGCGCCCCGGAGCCCTTCACGACGGGCTAAGGTAGTGAGCCGCTAGCACAGCTACCCCTGTGTTAGTTTTCTCGTCTCGATCAAGCTGTGATCTGCTATCTGTGCGAAGTAGTTGCAATTGTGGCTCCGTGTTGCCCGTTTTATTTTTTGTCAAGTCTATCCAATCATGTTTGACTATTAACAACAACAATCTATTGGTTTCGACCACCACAGCCTTCGACCATTCTGAGCCCCAGAACCTCCGACCGCTCAGCGCTCAAATCACTGACCACTCCGCTTGAATCATGAGCAATACTTCTCGGACACCGTCCAATGCTTCAACACCACTCGAACGCTGTTCGATGCTCTAAAGCCGCTCGAACGCCATCCGATACTCCGCTGCTACTCAAACACCGATAGAACTTCGTTGCTACCCGAACGTCACCTGATTCTCCTCTACTACTCGAATGCCGTCCGATTCTCTTCGACTTCTCACTCGAAGTCGAACTTCAACTATCCACCCAGCTTCATTAGTCGAACTCAAAAACCACCCGAGTACTCAGGACTTCTCTATTCGCCAAGTATGGCGACAATAATCCGATAATAATAGAGTGATAAGAATAAACAAGATCTTTTTGGTGGTGCTAAAATCGCCGCACCTTTTCCTTGGTTTTCTCCACTATTTATACACAGCTTACAAGTTAAACATTGACAATGACTCGATTACAGAAATCGACTCTGAAACATGAATTTCTATTTCTAAACTGACTCAAACTACAAACTCTGAGACGGATTCAGCAGGAGTAGTTCCAACAAACACCCCCTAGCCCTTGCCAACTTAACCAACTTTCTCGACACCGAATAAATTAATCTTTCGACTAAAATTGACTTGACCCAATGCCTTTGTGAGTGCATCAGCCTTCTGTTCTTATGTTGCAATATGCGAGGCAGTCACCAGTCCTTCTTCAATGCATTTTCGAATAAAATGATACCGAGTATCAATGTGTTTGTTTCTTCTATGAAACACCAGATTTTTCATGAGCGATATTGCTGACTTATTGCCTACAGATAATGTGAAAGGCTTGATGGTCTGTTTAATCAATTCATGAAATAACCTCATCAACCAAATATATTGACATGTAGCTAAAGTTGCCACCATGAACTCTACTACGTATAATGATAAGGCTACACTTCTTTGCTTATGTGAGCACCATGTAATCACCTTTCCATGTAGATAGAACATCATACCAGTCGTGCTTCTACGATCAATTGGATCACCAGCCAGATTACTATCACAAAATCTTTCAAGCATTGGTGTGTTGTCATGCATGACATATACCAATCCATAATCTACAGTTCCTACTAGATATCTCAGCACATGTTTTAATGCTTGCTTGTGTTGTATTGTTGGTCTTTCCATAAATCTGCTAAATACTACAACTGAATATGCAAGGTCTGGTCGCGTATGTATCAAATACTATAGACAACCTATTATACTTTGAAATTTAGTAGCATCTACTGACCCTCCTGTCTCATCTTTGTTGAGTTTTCAGCTTTTACTCTATTGGGTATTGACAAGGATTGCAACCTGTCATGCCTGCCTTCTCAAGGATTTTCTTTGCATAGGTTGATTGCTTGATTGAAATATTATACTTGCTTTATTTCACCTCCAACCCGAGATAGTAAGTCAAAAGTCCGAGATCGCTCATCCCAAGCTGCTTCATCATCTCCTTCTTAATCTCTTCAATCTTTCGATCACACATACCTGTGATAATAAGATCATCAACATATATGTCTAGTATTAACATATCTTCTTCTGTCTTTCTTGTATATAAGGTTGGATCTTGCTTGCAGCTTTCAAAACTAAATTTAATCAAGGAGTTGTCCAGTTTTTTGTTCTAGGCTCTAGACGCCTATTTCAAACAATACAGGGCCTTTAAGAGTCGATATACCTTGCCTTCTTGTCTGTTCACTTGAAAACCCTCCAATTGTGATACATATACCTTTTCGGTAAGATCACCATTGAGGAATGCAGATTTGACATCCATGTGTTGTACTTCCCATCCAAATTGAGCTGCAAGAGCAAATATCAATCTAACTGTTTCTAATCTTGTAACCAGTGCAAACACTTCTTCATAATCTATGCCTTTGTTCTGAACATAGCCTTTTGCTACAAGTCTTGCTTTGTGACGAAGAATGTTTTCATCTGCATCTCTTTTTACTTTGAATTTTCACTTTAGCCCTATTGCCTTCTGATTGTGAGGTAAGTCTGTCAAGATCTATGTTCTGTTCTTTTCTATGGAATCAAGTTCTATCTGCATAGCAATCTTCTAATGATTTTCTTTTAAAGCATGCTGAAATCCCATTAGTTCATCAGTAGTGACCATCTGCAATTCTTCAGACATCGCAATGGGTTCAGTCTACTCATAATTTTAGCAAGACTTCAATAAATAGGTGTTTTGCTCGGCGGGGTCTCTACCTCTTTTTGTTTAATTTGAGGGGAAGATGGAACATCCTCTGTAGCCTCCTGTGGACATGCAAATGTATTTGACATGGGTGTAGCTGATTCTTGAAATTGATCTATTGATCATTGTTGTCTCCTTCAACTGAGAAGGAAATCTACTTCTACATATTGTTTTCTTCTCATGGCTTTGCCTCCCACTCCCATGCCTTATCTTCACAAAAGATCACATATCGACTCACCACAATTTCATTTTCATGTGAGCTGTACAACCGGTTAGCTTTGGATCCTGGTTTAACTCCTAAATATATCAATTTCTTTGATATGTTATCTAATTTCTTTATATGAGTGAGCACCTTTCCATATACCAAGCACCCGAACACCCTCAAGTATTCTAGGCTTGGTTTTCTTCCACTTAATACTTCATACGGAGTCTTCCCTTCTAGAGCTTTAGTGGGTACTCGATTGAGAATATAAACAGCATGTCTTACAGCCTCAGCCCAAAATATTCCCGGTCGTAGTCTGCTTTTGAGTAAAGTTCTTGCCATATTCATTATCGATAGGTTTCTCTGCTCAATTACTTCGTTCTATTATGGACTATAAGGAGCTGTGAAGTATCTTCTAATTCCTTTTGTCTCACATATTGATTCGAATTCTTGTACCAAGAATTCACCCCCACAATCAGACCTCACCATCTTGAGTTTGTGATCAATCTCCTTTTCAACTAGTGTCACAAACTTTTGAAATATGTCTTTGGCTTTTGATTTCCTTTTGATCATATATACCCACATAACTCTAGAACAATCATCAATAAAAAGTAGAAAGTATTTATTACCTCCATTTGACTTAGAGGTAATAAGACCATAAAGATCAACGTGAAGCAATTCTAGAGGCTGTGTAGCTCTATATTATGCTTGCTAAGGGAATGGAAGTCTTGTTTGTTTGGCAATAATGCAGCTTTTACATACTTGAGATGGATGATCGATGGGCGGTAATCCATGAACCATCCTTTTTCTGTCATTAGTTTCAAATAGCGAAAGTTTACATGACCAAATCAATCATGCCACAACCACGTTGTATTGTCCACCCTAACACTGAAACAAGTTGGTTTGGCAGACTCTAATTCAATCTTGTATAGTCGATTTGGCATTCGCATCACCTTCATCAGCAACTGTCTCTCGTGATCATGCAGTAACAAATATGGTCCTTTTAGCAACACATCACATCCTTCCTCGATCAACTGACCCAGACTTATGATGTTATTGCACAATCGTGATATATAATAGACAACAACCAATGTTCTTTACTCTCCATTCTTGCTTTGGAACAAAATAGTACCATTTCCTTTTATATGAACAACTAACCCGTCTCCAAATTTCACCTTGCCTTGAAAACATTTATTCAATTCATTGAATCATCCCCCTTTGTCCAGTCATTTGATTAGAAGCACCATAGTCGAGATACCAAAGATTTGACTCTGCCATCTCTTCTCCAAATTTCACCTTGCCTTAAAAACCTTTATTCAATTCACTGAATTATCCCCCTTTGTCCAGTCATGTGATTAGAAGCACCATAGTCGAGATACCAAAGATTTTACTCAGCCATCTCTTCTCCAACTTTTAGCAATTACAGGTGTACATGCTCTTCAGTTAGCATCATAAGTTGTGTGCTTTTGTCTTCACAGATGGATAGCAGAAGTGTTGGCTCCTACTCTGTTTTGGCTTGAATCAAATTTGCCTCCTCATTCTTCTTCTTGTATCGATAGTTAGCAGAGTTTCACCTATATACAGCACCTCATATTCTCCTCGAAGAGTTTGCAATCGAACCTTCTTTACTTGATCCACTCCTTCGTGCATAGTTTGTTCAGCGATCCAAGCTTCTTGTGCTATATCTTTTCCGATAAGTTGACTGAGCATTGAGTCAGGTATAGTAGCATAGATGAGTGCCAAAGTAGTTTGATCAGTCTTCATGTCGACTTCCTTAGCCTTTCCTTTTGGATCGACTTTTCCATTAGCGTTGACCGAATCCGCTACAACGTTCTAAACCCAGCACGCATATTCACCCGCATCTTCATAGACCATGATAGGTAGTTCTCTGAGTTGGGAACTGGATACGGAAGGGAATTTAGTCCTTCCTTCATTGTCAACGAAGATCCACTTCTTGCCATATGCTGCTCCTTTTATGAGTCAATTGGCACCGAGCTCTAATACCAAATGTTGGTTTCGACCACCCTAGCCTCCGATCGTTCTGAGCCTTGGAACCTCCAACCGCTTAGCACTCGAAATCACTAACTGCTCCGCTCGAATCCTGAGCAATACTTCTGAGACACCATCCAATGTTTCAACACCACTCGAACGCCATTCGATACTCTGAAGCCACTCGAATACCGTCCGATTCTCCATTGCTACTCGAACACCGTTAGATCTCCGTTGATACTCAAACGCCATCCAATTCTCCTCTACCACTCGAACGACGTCCGATTCTCTTCGACTTGTCACTCGAAGTCGAACTTCGACTATCTACCCGGCTTCGTTAGTCGAACTCGGAAACCACCCGAATACTCAGGACTCCTCTATTCGTCGAGTACGGCGACGATAATCTGATAACAATAGAGCGATAGAATAAACAAGATTTTTTTTGTGGTGCTCTAATCACCACACCTTTTTCTTGGTTTTATCCACTATTTATAGAAAACTTATAAGTTAAACATCGACAATGACTCAGTTACAGAAATCGATTCTGAAACATGAATTTTTATTTCTAAATTGATTCGGACTCAACTCGATATCGGCACGATTAGTTTCAACACAATCCCAAACGCCTCTCGAGCGCACGGCCAAGATGAACAAACAGATATGGGAGGAAGACTTGGACGGGAAGAAGCATAAGAAGAGCGTTGGGTGCTTCTTGGATGGCCCAGATCAGCTCATCAGGTGCTACCGTTCATGTTGCAGTCATAGTAACAACAGCACCTGATCCGAGTCTCAAAGTGAACATCAGCAATTTCAAGACATCATTTTATCCTTCATGAGTACATCCAGAAGGATGGGTTAGAGGAAGGATATATCCCACCGCAGCGTGCAGTCCACCTCACTGCGCCACCTAGTCCAAGTGGCTAACGCACGGACACAGCTCACGAACCGCAACACTACACAACGAGCGTCACTAGGCCACGTTGCGCCCATGCACGGACACCGTGCCACCGACTCCCACGTCGCACACGCCACCCAGGCACTCATCGGTCATCACCGAACCCTGACTAGTGCCTACATATGAAGCGTCCAAGCCTTCCACCACTCCGCACACCGCGCGAGGACGGAGTAACAAAGAGTGGAGACATGGCGGTGGCGACGGCTCGGTGGGTGGTTCTGCTTCTGGCCGTCTCGGCCGCGTGGGCGTCGTCCGCGGCGCACGAGAAATGGAGGCTGGGCGGTGCCGGTGCGGTTGGTGCCCAAGTTGTGGAGAAGGAGAAGCGGAGGGTGGTCGCGACAAGCGAGGCCGGCACGGTTACGGCCGTCGATGTTGCCGACGAGGCGGGCACGGCGTACCGGCTGCAGTTCATCACTGTGGATCCTGGTGCGCTGTTCCTGCCCGTGCAGCTGCATGCCGACATGGTGTTCTACGTGCACAGCGGTAAGTATCATCCATACACACGTGATATATATATGTTCCTAAGAAACCTACATTGTTAGTAGTACTTACTATCAGGGCCCCCGGCGACCCTGGGCTCACCGACAAGCAGCCCCGCCATCGTCCGAGCTCCATGGTGAGCTCCTCTACCTGCTGGCTGCAGATCGGCTCGCTCACTCTGCCCGAGCTCCCAACAATGGCTAGCTTCACTATTGCAGAAGTGCTATACCACATTCAAATGTTTTTAGGGCCAAAATCAGTTGAATTTCTGATCTTTCAATCTTCGTAGAGATTCGTGCACCATCTTCACCGCCAGCATCTTCCTCGTCTCCAGCGACGTCATCGTCTTCGTGCGCCGTTATCCCATAGGATTAGGGCTCGGATTCCTCATTAGGGTTAGGGTTCACCCGAGCCCCCCGAGCTTAGAGAGAGGCCGAGGTGGCGGTGGGAGACGGCGTTAGAGGGGTGGCGAGGCGACAGTGGCACACTGGCACCGCCTCAACCGCTGGTGGGAGGAGGGTGGTGGGCGGGGGCGACATGTTGTGGAGTCATTAGGTGGCGGAGGGTGGCGCTGGCGGATTCGGCGGCATTAGCCGCCGAAGACGGGGAAGAAGGGTGGGGCGGGGGCGTTGGAGGCAAACGGAGGGGAAGGAGAAGGCCGTAGGAGGGGAGGAGAAGGTGACGTGAGGGAAGGAGCGGGAGGAGGGAGGTGGTCGCCGGTGGATATTGTCGGCGCCCTGGTCGAAAAACGTGGTTGAAATAATGTGATCAAAATAATGTGGTCGAAATAATGTGGTTAAAACAACGTGATCGAAACAGTGTGGTCGACACAACGTGATCAGCTCAACGTGGTCGAAACAACGTGATCGAAGAGAACAACGTGGTCGAACACCAACAAACTCAGGGGATGAACCGAAATTTCAGCACTATTTCATGAACAAAAGATCCGTGTAACTTTGATTCATAGATCTCTCGGGTTTTGATTCATAGATCTCTCGGGATATCAGAGGATATGGCATACACAGAGCGGATGGAATGATCTAGGCCATTGATTTTTCATCTGATTGTTAGAAAAAAATGACTGGTTTTAGGAAAGAAAATAGTTAAAAGTTATAGACACTCCCTACTTTAAATTTGTGGTGCTTGCTCAAGAACACTCTTTTTTTTGTCTTTATCAAAAACACTGAACTTTGGAGAAGAAAATTATGGGTGAAAGGTCCGTTTTGCCCTCGACCCCTTCTTCTTGCTCCTCTTCTCCCTCCCCATCTTCTCCGTTTTGCATCCGTCTGCACCACATAGCTTCTCCTAAGTCCCAGCAATCTCCCGTTGCATGGAAGCGCGAGTTGTCATTTGTAAGGTTGAGGGGCACCAGCCATCATTTACAAAAAAAAAATTCTCTCTCCAACTCAGCCAAAAATTATATTTTAACAGGCAGAGTCTCTTAAGACAGAACTACCAAATTTTAGTGCCTTTTGGTAAATACACAAAATGACAGAGCAAACTAAAATTGTCTGTCTTTGTAGCTAATTTTACATACTTACCACTTAGGATGTACTTGACTAGCTATTTTCTTATTTGTAGAAGAAACTTTGAGGACTAACACAGTGAAGTTTTCTGAAAGTGCACGTGTTTATGTGACTAATATTGTGATTTGTGAGCGCAGGGCGGGGCAAGATGACTTACATAGAAGAAGGGAACAGCGAAACCGGTTCCCTTGAAGTGGAGCGAGGAGACGTCTACAACTTCGAACAGGGAACCATCCTCTACATCCAGAGCTACCCCTGCGCCACGAGAGAGCGTCTTCGGATTTACGCCATGTTCACTAGCGACGGCATCAACGCTGATGACCCATCGGTACAAACAAATCTTTCCTCGCACAAGTGACGACCTAGCTTGCTTGTTGGTGATCTGTTTATTTGTTCAATTTTGTCACAAGTATTTTTGCATCCATGCAGAATCCGAAGTCGGAAGCTTATTCAAACGTTAGTGACCTTCTGAAAGGATTTGAAGTAGAAGTTCTTCAATTGGGATTTGGGGTGAGCATAAAGACTACAATCGTACATATGCACATGTCTTGCCATCTAGAAAATTACATCGACTTCGTCGTTCAACTTCCTATAAGGTTCCTCGTGAAGTGGTGGAAGCGATCAAATTGACGCAGAGCCCACCATCGATCATACCTTACAATCCAGAGGACGAGGAGGACGAGTCGAATTGGAGGGAAGACATCTTCGATGCGCTGTTGGGAGTCCGAGACCCGCACTTCCTGAACAAGAAGAAAAAGAAGGATAAGCATAAGCACAAGAAGGATACAAAGTCCAAAACCAAGACGTTCAACTTCTTCTCCGGCAAGCCCGACGTCGAGAACTGCTACGGATGGAGCCGATCAATGACCAATGAAGACCTCCAGACCCTGCAGGGGTCCAACATTGGCATGTTCATGGTGAACCTGACCACGGTGAGCACATCGCACATTTCGCGCTTGCTGCACCCAGTAGTTTTTCAGGTTTTGCGCTTAAGATAGAAAGTTTCCTTTGATCAATTTGCAGGGGTCCATGATGGGGCCTCACTGGAATCCGAAAGCGATGGAGATCGCCATTGTAACCGACGGTGAAGGGATAGTGCAGACGGTCTGCCCGAGCAGCCCGTCGGGCGAGAGCAAGAGAGGCCACCACGAGGGCGGTGGACCTGGTGGTGATCACGATGAAGGCACCAGGTGCAGAAACTCGGTGTTCAGAGTGAAGGAAGGCGACGTCTTCGTGGTGCCGAGGTTTCACCCGATGGCGCAGATATCGTTCAACAACGACTCGTTCGTGTTCGTCGGGTTCAGCACGGACATGGGGAAGAACCACCCTCAGTTCTTGGCTGGGAGTCGGTCGGTTCTGCAGGTCATCGGCAAGGAGATACTCGCCTTGTCGCTGGGCCAGAACAACTCTACCGCCGTCGAGAGGTTGCTGTCTGCGCAGCGTGACTCGACCATACTAGCGTGCACCTCGTGCGCAGAGGAGTTGGAGAGGAAGGCGGAGGAAGAGGAGGGAGGAAAGGGAAAGAGGGAGCGAGAGGAGGAAGAAAGGAGGAGAGAAGAGTGGAAGAGGAGAGAGGAAGAGAAGGCAAAGAAAGAAGAGGAGCAGCAAGAAAGGAGGAGAGAGGAGGAAGAGAGGACAAGGAGGGAGCAAGAGGAGGAAAGGAGGCAGAGAGAGGAAGAGCAGAGGAGGCGGGAGGAGGAAGAAAGAGCAAGGAGAGAGCAGGAGGAGGAAGAGGGTGGAGGAGGAGATGAACCAAGGAGGGAAGAGGAGGGTGGAGAGGAAGGTGAGTGGGGAGACCGCATTATCAACTCCGCCCTATTTGCAAGAATTTGAAGGAGCGCTACCGTGCTCTCAAGGGTGGCATGTTCAAGAGCACCTGAGCACCGTTCCAGAGTCTCCTTACATTATGCTATCTACTCTATCCTTTTCTCCGTATTACCGCATAAATAATGGTGGCCTCACTCGTATAGAGAGCGAGTTTACTTGTGCGGTTTTGTTGTGTCCAGTGTGTGGCTGTGTCTTGCTGTAGCTGGTATTAATAGATGCGCTATTAAGTGTTTGACCCTGCTTTGTATTTATATATGCACTATGAAGTGTTTGACCCTACTTCCAAGTGTACGTAAATAAAGGACGTGGTACCAGAAGACTGGCCATAGTTGCGTTCGCGCAAGACCTCTCAGGTTGCAGCACACGGAAAGCACTAGCTAAGCAAACATCATGGGGATCTTGAAGAACGAATGCAGTCAATCAAACTGGATCGAAGGTAAATGCCACATAGCGTGTCTCGTATCAACGATCCAGCAGGACAGTAACCACCATCCCTGGAATTTAAGAACACAATGGACGGCCAGAGAAAGAAAATAAGGCTATAAACTACCAGTAAATATCAACGGTAGTAACATAAGTTAATCGATTTTAGCTCATGTTTTGTACCCACCACTATGCGGTGGCCCAACCTGTCCAGCATGCGCGTGTACCTAAACCCACTGAAAACCGGAGCGCATAGCTTGGGCTGCATTTCCCACCCTGATTTCACATCGGATGATCGTATTACAAAATTGGTTCCAAAAGCACATGACTAGTACTTGCAACAGCAAATATCTGTACAAAATGTTAATCCGGGAGGTGTGACCACAGTTCTCACAGGTACCATCGAAGCAACTGGATGGACAGACTTCTTCACACAGGTATAGCCATTCCCTTGCTTGACATGCTGTCAAGGATGTCATTCAGTGCTTGGCACAGTCCAGCAATCTGCGAGTGTAACCGAGGTTCAGCAATCGATGCCAGTTTTCTAATTAACAGTTGTACCACGTTTCATGTACTTCAACAAATTTGGTGCCTAGGGACGTGCAGGTCAGAGCAAGTGTGCAACGGTGTGATGGCCAGTCGCCCGCTTTTTTTTGGGGGGGGACATGTAACGCTAAGCAATGAGCGGCTAAAGACTAACCTGTTGGTCCCACTGCTGCAGCTCTTCAGTGTCGTCCTCAAAATGTATCACAGCTTCAACCTGTGAAACAAAAGAGACGAGTGAATATCAGATTAATAACTCAAATTACACCACAAAATAGCACGTCATAATGGTATGGTAAATCTATTTCAGAATTCTATGCTTGAACAACATATGGCGCAATGCTGAGAGATAACAGAAATCATCCAAATACCTGATCAATTGAACCCCGCATTCTATCTTCACAAATCATTCGAGATGCAATCTTCTCAGCCTGCCAGTATCAAAGTCACCAGTAAGAAGGCTCAAGTTTAAATGGTTGCATACCACATCCTAGATTCTAAGTTATAACTACACACATGGTATGGACGACTCAACACTACGTGCCAGCTGTTCTGTGTCTCATATACTGTAAAAATTACATGCACAAATAATCAAGCAAGCCAGTAATTGTACTCGTATACCAGTAGATACTGAAAATCAGAGCAAGGAGCTAAGCCTAACCTACCGTTCCATCTTGTGGTTTGTGAAATTATTATGTTTCCTTTCTTGCATTACATAGCAGTTTTAAGATTTCTTTTACAAGCCAAAAGCAAACTTGGCAGGCAGACCAGATTGCTGGCAGAGATAAGGGAAATGGAAAAATCAACACATTTCCAAAGAAACTTACCTTCCTAGGATCAATGCCCAACAATGTTCCAAGCTCATCAAAGCTGCAGAAATAGTCAATGGTTGGTTAGAATGAATGAATCATAATGAATCTAGAAAAATTTGGTGGATCAATTGACCTGATATTAGTGTAAAGTTTACTGGCACTAAGGAGATTATGCTCAATCATCGCCCGGTCAAGCACAGTAGACTTATCTGGTAACAGAGCTTTCTGTTGAACAATAGAAAACTCCAGTCAAGAATATCATAAATGACAACTTATCTTGCAAGAGGGTATGAAGGTTTCACTTACTTGATGCGGCCTCAGCTCCTCTGCAAATGCATCAATTTCTGGTTTCCTCAAAATCCTTTCAAGATAAACCTGAATATTTCAAAAAAGTGGAAAGCCTATCAATAAAGAGAAACTTATGTTCCAAAATATAATGTGAGGGGAGTATATCAACGTCAGATACCTTCTGCAGTATTGGGTATATCTTCAGCTTCGAGCATCTTTCATCCTGAAAGGTGCAAAGAATAAGAACATCATGCCATACGTCATCATTTAAGATGTCATTATGCTGAGATTCGATTCAATGAAAAAAAATGTATTTGCAGATAACAAAAACACTGTAGATACAACAAAGTGTTGGTTTCAAGCCATCTAGGTCCAAAAATCTAATCATTGGGAGACCAGAAAAATGTATAGATTATTGCTGGCATTGGACATAGTCTGAAACTGCCCACTGACACCACAAATAATAACAAAAAGCCTAAAAAATAACTGGTTGAAAGCATGTTGATATTAGTACATTAGTATCAAATTGGATACTTTCATATAACAGGGTGTTTTGGACCTTGGATGAAGTTATCCAGCACTCAGTTTAACAATGCCAGGCCTCCACAATTTCAGGAGGCAATTTAATTGTTTCACATATTATATTGTTCTTTTTATTTTCAGATAACAGGAAAACTGGTAATCTGGTGGGTACAGGAATTGAAAAAAATTCAACACCAAAAGGAGAAAAGGAAAGAAAGGTGGGTATCTAAATATGTGGCAGCTCTTGAAAGTTGCATGCCATTAATTGTCTCCAACTGACAAATACAGGACAGGGAGAGAACTTCTACGATCATGATGTGAGAGAACTTAGACGATCATGATACCACCAGAAGTTATTGCAACAATAAATGAAAAGAGGTACCGAGATGAGCCTGCAAAGCACCTTGTACAACGTAGCAAGAACACGAGAGCGTTGCGGACCAGCACCAGCCAATATTGTACATGTCACAGCAGCACTAAGAGCTTGCTCCAGAGCATTTTCATCAATCTCTCTGAGATCATATGCAAAGAATGTTGCAACGGTAATTTTTTTACAAGAAAATAAGGAAGCAGCATTAGTTGCAGTTACAACTTGCCTAATTAAATCACACATAACCAACATGTAATATGTAGAATATGGCTAGCAAGTAGGGAAATTCAAGTACACGCAATATGTAAAATATTGAAATATTGCAAGGGTGTAGAAATAGAAACTAGGCACCACCACACCAGCAAGACAACAGATGACCATACACGATAGATTTTTGAAGGGGTACGAATAGCACACAAACAGATTGCAAAAGGGAAAAGAATCTGCAACTGAATGGAGAAAGCCTCACTCATCTCCAATTTGGCGTTGTTCAATCTGAGAGATATTGTAATATCGAAGTGCAGCTTCCAAGAATCTACGCTTTAGATCCAAAATTCTTGCATAACAAACCTTGAAAAGATATAAAACAGGAAAGCGAAGTAAACAGTTTGTTTTTAATGTAGGCAAAAAATTTGTTAAACTGTTTCTGCACCAACAAACCTTGTATTGTAGGTTTAGAACTTCATGGTGACTGTTTGTGACCAAAAACGAAGCTTTGTTAATAAAGGCTTCAGCATTCACTGCATCATCATCCTACAAAATGAATAACTACATTAGTCCACTATGAATTGATGATAACAACAGCAAACAACACTAACCTCCAAATAGAGTCGTGCAATCTGGACGCATTTCGATAATTTGTTAGCGTCATCAAGCATCCTGATTTAAGAAGAATGGTCAGAATTCCCATGACTCAAAAGAAATTTCCAATCACATGTTTGGAGAGATAAAAGTTAGTTTCTACCTGATTCCTGAGTCCAAGTCAATCCCACTAAGCATTTGTGCCGCTTTCGACCATTGTTGTTCAGATTCATACAGTTCTGCAAGCTTCTCTCTAATTACTACTACCTGTGAATACATTGCCAACAAGTCATCACAGATTAAGAATGTTATATCAGTTTTCTACATAATACCAACAAGGGTCAAACACGAAGTAAATCAAAAGGAGTTAATTCAGGAGCCATGAATTCTAGAGAGAGAAACATTATAGCAGTTATGCATGATATAGAAAAACTGCCCACATTGGCATTCACTAGAAGGCAATTTACATACAGACACTGAAACAGCAGTAACATTATCACATAAAATCACTGGATAATTTCCTTCCACAAACATGAATACATAAATTCTTCATAGCTTTTTTACTGCATGATGATACATCAAAATTCAAAATGCATTGTGAAAAGAACTCAACTATTCCACTTATCTTTAAATTTCATAATGTCTATTACCTAGGAATGAACAGCTAAGACCACTGGCATAATTACAACAATTGCAATCAAGAGAAATCATACAACTCCTCAATCGCTACATTTACGGGGTGCTCTCAACAGCTTGACAGAGTTCAAGCCCATCAAACAGTAGTATAAATTGCACCTTGAACAAGAACTCTCAATCAGTAACACTAAAGAAGCAACAACAACAATAAAGTCTTTTGTTCCAAATAAGTTGGGGTAGACTAGGAATGAAACTTTCTTAAGATCAAAGAAATGAGAGCCTTGAAATAAAACCTACAATGCTAGAACCTTAAGCCATACATCCTGCTATCTGAGCCGAGAGTCTAAAATACTGCCCCTAACTTTCTTATGGTTACGATACGTGGATCGCTAACTTACATACGCTCCTATCCAAAACTAATTTTTTAGAAACATTCCAATCTCTCAAGTCTCTTTTAACTGCTTCCTCCCACGTCAGTCTTGGTCGACCTCTGTCTTTTCTTACGTTTTCAGTACGTCTTAAAATTCCACTATGTACTGGTGCCTCAGGAGGCTTCCGTTGGAGATATTCGAACTATCTCAAGCAATGTTGGACAAGCTTCTCTTCAATTGGTGCTACCCCCACCTTATCACGTATAACATCATTGTGGACGCGATCCCACCTTGTGTGATCACAGATCCACCGCAGCATCCTCATCTCCACTACACTCATTTTCTATATATGTTATCTTTTAGTCGCCCAACATTCTACTCCATATAGCATCACAGGTCTGATTGCCGTCCTATAGAACTTACCCTTTAACTTTTAAGGGATTTTTTTGTCACACAGAACACTAGATGCTTGGCGCCATTTCACCCACTCCACTCTTATCCTGTGGCTCATGTCTTCATCAATCTCACCGTCCCACTGTAGCATCGATCCCAAATAACAAAACGTCTTTCTTAGACACTATTTGTCCGTCCAATCTAACATCTCCATCATCTGCCCTAGCACTATTGAAATCACACATCATATATTCAGTTTTAGTCCTACAAAGTTTAAAACCCTTCAATTCTAAAGTCTTCCTCCACAACTCGAGCTTCCTATCAACACCTATCCTACTCTCGTCAACCAATACCACATCTAGGATGGCAATCGGGCGCGGCGGGTACGGATAGTGCTCGCCCATACCCGTACACACGACCTTGATTTACGCCCACGGGTATACCCGCGAAGGACGACGGGTGAAAAACCTGGCCCATACCCGTCGCCCACGGATACCCGTCGCCCGTGGGCATACCCGTTTACCTGCGAACTGAGTCACCATCTGAGAGTTAAACTAATGACAGGTACATATAAGCAACAGCTGTTGCTAGGAAATATAATAACTATCAAAAAAGTTTATAACAATCAATAGCAATTAGAGATATGCAAAAGTTTATAACAATCAATAGTAATTAGAGATATTACTATAACTGCGCCACCTGTCAATCTATATCACGAGTAAAAAGGCGGGACAGGTACGAGTGGAGCTTACCCATACCCGTGCCCGTTTACCCGACGGGTAGAGTGTTCCCCCCATTTCCATACCCATGGGTAAAGAAAATCCCATACCCGACTCCATTAGGGTATTTACCCACGGGTATATGGGTAAATGGGCACCATTGCTATCCCTAACCACATCATCAGCGACAAGCATACACCAAGAGATATCTCCTTTTATGTCTCGTGTAAACTCGTCTGTTACTAGGGCAAAAATGTATGGGCTCAACGCTGACCCTTGGTGTAGTCATATCTTAATAGGAAAGTCATTAGTAACACTACCACATGTTTTGACATTAATCATAATATTTTCATACATGTCCTTAATTAGGGTAATATATCTTGATGGGACTTTTTTCTTTTGGAGCGCCCATCACATGAACTTTCTTGGCACTTTATCATAGGCTTTCTCCAAGTCAATAAACATCATGTGAAGGTCCTTTTGCTCTCTATACCTCTCCATCAACTGTCGTAGCAAGAAAATCGCCTCCATGGTCGACCTCCCAGGCATAAAACCAAATTGGTTTGTCGTCACGGTAGTCACTTTTTTTAAACGGCGCTCAATCACTCGTTCCCAAAGCTTCATTGTGTGGCTCATGAGCTTAATTCCTCTATAATTAGTACAACTTTGAATGTCTCCTTTATTTTTGAAAATTAGCACTAATGTGCTCCGCCACCCGTTTGGCATCTTGTTCAACCTAAAAATTCTATTAAACAAATTAGTTAGCCAAACAACCGCTACTTCTCCAAGGCATTTCCACATCTCAATAGGGATGTTATCAGGCCCCCAACGCCTTACCCACTTTCATCCTTTTTAAGAACTCTCTTACTTCCGACTCCTGGATTCTTCGAACAAACCGCCTATCAGTGTCGTCAAAAGTATCATCCAGTTCAATCATACTATCATCATTATCGTGATTGAACAACTTGTCGAAATAATCTCTCCACCTATCCTTGATCTCGCCTTTCACCAAAAGTCTATTAGTGTCGTCTTTGATGCATTTAACTTGGTTGAAATCTCTCGTCTTCCTTTCTCGAAATTTAGCCATCTTGTAGACATCCTTCTCTCACTCCTTTGTACTTAGTTTCCGATAAATTTCCTCATATGCCTTGACTCGTGCCTCACTCACCGCTTTCTTCACGTTCTTTTTTGTTGCTTTATATTTTTGTACGTTACCATCGCTCCTATCTTGATGCATGTGCTTGTACCATATCTTCTCCTCAATAGCCTTTTACACTTCCTCGTTCCATCACCATATGTCTTTTGGTTCTCCTCTTGTCCCTTAGGTCACTCCAAGCACCTCCGTAGCCACCTTCCTAATGCGAGTTGCCATTCTGCCCACATACTACTTACTTTGCTATTCGCTTCTCCCACGTCCCACGTCCCTTCCGTGACCATCCTCTCCTCAGACGCCTGTGCAGTGTCTCCTTTGAATTTCCACCACTTCATCCTCATGGCTCTAGCAACCTTAGCTTGTCGAACCCGTAACCAAAAACGAAAGTCAGAGACTATCAACTTATGTTGCTGGACAACACACTTTCCAGGTATAACCTTGCAGTTTATGCAGATTCGTTTGTCCTCCCTTCTAACAAGAACAAAATCGATTTGGCTAGAGTGCTGACCAGGGTTCGGTTTCCGTGATTCTGCGTGCCAGAATCACGAAACCGAAATCCGGATGGAGTCGGAGAAAAATACCGCCCGAGTTTTGGAATTTGAGGTGCAGCATGTAGAGTCCTTTGGGGATGGGAAAGTGATACTTTTCTCGCATGTGGGGAGAAAGGCTTGCTTTTCTATTGAGAGTAGCGGCGAAGCAAAAAAAGAGCACAAAGAAGAAGAAGATTAAAGCGACAAAGGCGGCAGCTTTTGCTTTTGCTTTGCTTGTGAAGTGTTGAATAGCGAGCGACAGCGGCGACCGACAAGCGTAGCAAGAAGCGGCCGAAAAGCGAAGCGGTAGCGGCGGCAAAGAAAGCGGCCAAGACGCTTTTGCTTTTGCTTTTGCCTTTGCTTGTGAAGTGTTGAATAGCAGAGCGACAAGCGCAGCAGCAGCAGCAGAAGCGGCGGCTACTTCATTCCACCGGTTTTATCCGGTTTTCCACCGATATTCCGTGTATAATGCGATTCACGTCCGTTCACGGTCCCATCCCGCCCGCCCAAATTTTTCATTTGACAAAATTCAACCGGTTTTATCCGGATTTCGATTCTGCGCGATTCTGCATCTGCTTGCGGCCGGATTTGCCCTTCGGTTTTTAAATCCTTGGTGCTGACCACTATTAAAGGTAACTAAATGAGAATATCTCTTTCTAAAGAAGGTGTTAGTTATCATAAGATCATAGACTACGGCAAAGTTTAAGATATCTTCTCCCTTTTAATTTCTATCACCATAACCAAAACCCCCATACACCCTTTGAAACCCTCCACTAGTTGTACCGACATGACCATTGAAATCACCTCCTAAGAAAATCTTCTCATTGATAGGTACACTTCTAACCATGTCATCTAGGTCTTCCCAAAATTGCCTCTTAGCGGTCTCATCCAACCCTACTCGTGGAGCATATACACTAACAACATTCAAAACCAAGTCACCAAAAATTAGCTTGACTAGGATAATCCTATCCCCCTGTCTCCTCACATCGACCCCCTGTCTCCTCACATCGACAACTCCACTCTTGAGGCGCTTATCGATTAAGATGTCCACTCCATTCTTGTTTCGTTCTATTCCAGTATACCACAGCTTGAAGCCAGTATGCTCCACCTCCTTTGCCTTCTGACCCACTCATTTAGTCTCTTGAACGCACAAGATATCTATACGTCTCCTAATCATTGTATCAACTATCTCTCTTAACTTATCTATTAAAGACCCAACATTCCAACTACCCACATGAATCCTACTCTCCTCAACTAGCTTCTTTGCCCCTCGCACTCGTCGAGTAAAGTGTGAAAACCCTTGCCCATTTTTCACTACATCCGAGCGCCGACGTAGCGCGTCACTAAGGGAATGACGTCCCAGCCTTTGCTCATTTATCACCACACCCAGGTTCCGATATGGCGCGTCGCTAAGAGAGTTACGCCCCAACGAAACTAATTTGAGTTTCATTCCATGAAATGCATATGAGATTTAGATTTCTGTAGATATTTAGAAAAATGTAGATATTTAGATTTTTGCAATGCAATGCATATGAGCATGGATCATGTGGCAACAGCAAATCCCTGTGCTGCATTATCATCTCTACTTGTATCCATGATTATGAACCATGAAGGAGCAAAAAAAACATGAAGAAAAATGTTACACAGAAACAGCGGAATTAAGGTTACACAAAACTCAATGACATATTCTAAAAATCGACACAGATGGATCCTAATCAATTGCACCACTGACTTTTGCTATACATTCAATCTCTGCGTCCCTAGAAATTCAATGCTTACTAGATCGATTAATAACTCAGCATACACAAGGTCCCAGACAATTACCATATTCACTAGAACATAATATCCATAAAAGTAATTACTACCTCCATTTCCAAATAACTGACACTACTTTCACTATTAAAACTTTGAACAATAATAATTTTCACAATATTTAGTTACCTAAAACAAAAGTAGTATTGCAAGATTTGTTACAAAAAGTACTTTAATAATATTGTATATTAATGAGTGTTTACATATATATTGCTAAAGAAACAATGGTCAAAGTTTGAACAGTGAAAGTCAGTAGTCTATTTGAAAACAGATGGAGTATATAAGAACACGACTCCCTCAACGACGGTGGCAGCAGCATCATGCATTGCATTTTCCTCTCTAGTCTCTATGTACTACTGGTTACTCAACATAAGTTAATCAAATGGACTAACAAGCTACAGGGTTAATAGTCTTGCTTGTCAATTTCCATCTTCCCCTCTGATCTCTAACTACCGACAACTACTCAATATATGTTAACTAAATGGGCTAACAAACTTCAGGGCATTACACTTGCTCTATAATTTAACCCTTCCTCTCTAGTCTCTTAACTACCACCAATTACTCAACATATAAGTTAACCAAATGGGAAAACAAGCTTCAGGGCATTAACCTTGCCCTGTAATTTTCCACTTCCTCTCTAATCTGAAACTACCACGAATAACTTCAATGTAAGTTAACCAAATGGGCTAACAAGCTTCAGGGCATTAACCTTGTCCTGTAATTTTCCCCTTCCTCTCTAGTCTCAAACTACCACCAAGTAATCAATATAAGTAAACCAAACGGGCTAACAAGCTACAGGGCATTAACCTTGCCTGTAATTTCCCATTTCGGTTTGGTCCCGTGCCCCATACCCATACCTATCGTTTGTAATTGGTTGGCAGATCTAGCGCAAGTGCTTCTTATTGGCTGACACAGCTTGTGATTTCCCTGTAGTTGGCTAACATGGCCGATCTATCTCCATAGTTCCCCTAAAAAGTTTGCTAGGTATAAATTAAAATGCTAAAGAACATCAGCAAAGATGCAAACATTATCCTCACTACTTGCCCCTGCTTACACAATCTATGCTAAAACTACACGAATAAGCTAACTTAATGGCATCAACTTCATGCATTGCAAACTCACTCGTAGTAACATTTGGCACTCAACCCAAATCAGCCATTCAGAAATCGATCTCACAAAAAAAAACAGAAAATACCGTTACATCAGAGACTCCATACATACTAGTTATTAGTGGGCAAAAATATAGCATGACATTTTATACCAGTTAAACAGACTGTGCAGTACAACATACAACAAGCATGCCAGTGCTATATAGGAGTTAAAATTAGCCTTCACCGTAGGAAACCAAGGGTGCCTACCTGCTCCTCAAAGGAGACCACACGAGGCTGGATCTGAGTGAGCGCGTAGTGCGCGACCTCCTTCTGAGCGTCGGGCTCCAGACTCCCCAGCTCCAGCGCGAACGTCTGCAGCAGCTGCCGCGACACAACAAGCGGCACCTCGTCCGAAACCACTGTAACCGCACCAATCCCAACCATCAGACTCAGGCCAAACCCAAAATACCCAGAAGTCTACGGTTAGGGTTTGCATAGAGCGCGTTACTGTGGTCGAGGAAGCGCTTGGCCTGGGAGATGTCCGGCGGGGAAGAGGAAAGGACGGAGGCGAGGATGTGGCGGTACTGCTCGATCTTCTGGCGCTGGTCGACGATCGCCGCCGCGCTCGCGAGGGCGCCGTCCATGGCTCCGTCCGCCTCCGCTGCCGCTGGTAGCCGGAGGGGTTGGGGTTTGTCGCCGGCGAAGGAGACGGAGGGGCTAGGGTTTTGCCGTTCGGCCTGCGGAGAGGGTGAGGAAAAGCTCTAGAATTGGGTTGTACGCATGGATCGGCTCGGCTATTCGGCTCGAGAGTAAGACGACGGGCCGCCTTGCTCATTCAGGCTAGTGTCTTATTACTCTGGGCTGGTATTTGTTAGACTTTCGGCCTTAAATAATCTCTGGGCCTTCGAAGGTGGGCTGAATCGTTGGTCATCCAAACTGGCCCGCATGAGAATATTAGGGTAGACGAGGGGAAATACTACCCCTATTATTAGCGGGGGGAACGCCGCGCCCCCGCTCGGCCACGTCACCCTGCGCCCGCGCTCCGGCCGGCGCGTGGCGCGGGGATTTCGGTACGGTCGGGGGAGGGAAATCCCTTCTGTTTTCCGAAAATTACGTATAGATCATTTTTCTCGTAAAGAGGTTCTTTTTCCTCGCAAAAAGGTCCCTAGCGGTTTTTTACGCTTTTTTTCTGAAAACACCCCTCCAGTTTACAGGATGGCGCCCCGCGGTTTTCTAAATTACGTACGGGTCCTCGTTTAGTTACATACAGGCCCTTGGATTTTTGCGAAAAAAACCTCTAGCTTTTTCGAAAATACACATGTGCCCTGGATTTTTTAAAAAAAACTCCTCACAAATTATCGCCCATTTTACTTCGGTACACACGGTGGCTAGCGCGGCGTGTCGCCGCGCCTATGAGGCTAGTTTTAACGAGAGCAAGTAGCGCAGCTTCATTACCTGCTGCGGCTGCGTACCCGCCCCTTCCGAAGACAATGCCAATTTTCTCTTCGAGGTTGGCAGGAGCTGTAATGGGCGGCGAGGTGGCGACGGTGCTAGCCGCCACGAATAGGTAGGGCAATGGAGGCGGAGGTGGTGGTAAGGACGGAGGGAACAAACGGAGGGGGCGTCACCAATTTGGGGACTGCGTGGACTTTATTTGGTGCCCTCTTTGCGATGGGGCCAGAGACGTTTGTGTCTAGGGATGTATGAGATTGATGAAACTACAGACTATCTCAAATACATGGAACAAAGTAACAAACTTGTACTTGGATCTATCAAGTGGCTGTGGACCTTCACCACCTACAGTGTACACCAATCAAAATTCCACGGAGCGCAGATGGGGAGAAGGATGGGACTTGAAAAAGCGGAAATTTGTCCAGGGATCCATCGTCGAACCTCGCGGTAGTAGCATTGCCATGCTTTTAGTGTGTGTTTGGTTACTGGGATGGAATGGGATGGTTCTTTTGACTAAGCTAATCTATGTGTTTGATTTGAGGGATGGGGTGGGATGGAATGGTCTAAAGTGAGATGAGTCTATGCAAATTTAAAGAATATTCTTCTTAGATGCTGGACCATATGGTACTATCTTTTTTATGGAATTATCTCATCCTATCCCCATCCTATTCTAACCCACCCTATTCCAACAACCAAACACACCCTTAACAAACCTTCTTCACCATGGCACTAGTGCTAGCCTACTGCTACAGGCAACGGTGCCGTATTGTTTCAACGACGACCGATGCTACGGCCAACCAGCAGTTAATTCCCACTTTGGGGCGTACTAACCACCCTGCGGTGCAAAGGAAGAAATTCGACACCACCACCACCACCATTCCACCTGGGCCCGCTCCCTACTCCTCTGCTCACAATTTCTCGCCCCCGATAAAAGCTGCACGCTTCCTTGTCCCAGCGTGAAAACTCATAAATGTACATGCAAAACCCATAAATGTACATGCAGTTGTACGGCCAGCCCCAGCACTCGCTTCACCCGCACGCGTAGTCAGAATTTGTAGTTAAGGTGGTCTTTTGTCTAAAATTTATTTAACCACTATAAATTTAACATGTCGGTACACAAGTATATGAATTACGAAATACAATTAAGATAAAAAAGGACATACGAACTTCATAAAATAGACGAATATAGCTTTCTTAACATAGAATTGAAATATTATATACCCATAATAGTTGAAGAACAGTATGTCACTACTTCTTCTTGTCAGGCCTGCGCCTTCTAATAGCCATGAAAGTGTTGATGATCTCTTCTTCACTCAATTGTAAGAAGATATCCCGCTCAATAAAAGTGACTAGACAATCATCCAGAAGGCTACCACCCATCTTATTTCTCAACTTATTCTTGATAAAGGTCATTGCAGAAAATATTCTTTCAACACTTGCGGTAGCCACCGGTAGAAACAATACCAATTTGATAAGTAAATAGACCCAATGATAAATTTTATCCCTCTTTGTTTCAACAAGTTTTACTGAGAGGTCAATAAGATTTGTTTAGGCCTTTGAACATTTCATCTTTTCTCATGTCATCAATAAAGGTTTCAAGTTGCAAGTCGAGTCTTAGCAAGTCAGAGCTTGAAAAATCATTAGGGTAAAATTCAGCAAGTCTATGTACCTGTAGCTCCGCCCCTGTTGAACCGAGCGCAGGGTGGTCCGCGGCCCACAGGGACCACCCTGTAGCTCCGCCCCTGGCACCCAGCAGCAACGACGATTACTCCATCCAATCACCTCGCGAAGCAGTTAGGCCAGCCCATTTCGGCTTTGAGTCTATGGATATGTTTTTTTGCTGAACCTTATGACTTTTAGGGGGTGTTTGGGACTGCTCCACTCCACATTTTTCAGCTCCGCTCTATGTTTTTTAGCCAAACAGGTTCAGCTCCACGCACTCTGTTCGAGGAAAAAAAGGTGGAGTTGTGAGAGCACCTAAAGGGGTACTCCACAAACTCTAGGTTTTTTGTGGAGCTGCTCCACGGTAGAATTCGTGGAGCAGAGTTTGTGGAGCAGTCCCAAACACCCCCTTAGTTATGACTTGTGGTTTTTGAATTGTTCGTGTGAGATATTACAGAGTAACAAAAACTCATATGCGGTTTTTGTCGATATAAATGAAGTTAGTACAGTATATACTACAATTAACTAGTAAACCCTATTGTAAAAATGGGTATTGATAAACATCACATGGATGTTTTCTTCTTAACTATTATCCAGATTTATGACAATTGGATTAGTGATCCAATGGTCATGAATTCTCCCTCCACCCCCTTCAAAAAAATCTCTCTCCTCCAAAAAAGGGGCTGTTGGATCTCTAATCTAACAGTCTTAAATCTGGATGATTGTTACAAAGAAAACATCTAGGTGATGCATAGACACACCCAAAACTTTAAAAAGATACTCCGTTTAAAACCTAATTACTGTGGAAAAACCGAAAAGCAGCTTTTAGAAGCTGAAAAGAACAAGCCCTGTGACTTCTAACTTATTTTTTTACTATTTTTAATCTCACTTTTTTTCTGATTTTTTGGTTTTTTTTAGTTTTTTCTAGTTCTTTTTTTTCTTATTCATTTACATTATTTACGATGGGCTAACATATTTTCTCTATTTTTAAATTTAATTACGCTAAATAAGTTATCACCAACTACAATAAAATTTCAGCCTTAACCTATTTTTTTCAGGCCAGATAAACAGCACCTTAAATGCGCCCGTCTGACCAGTGAAGAAACATGGGCCGCCGCGCGCCCCGGCCGTGCCATGGCACTTGGCAGCTCGCGCTCCCCGCGGGATCCAACCGTCCGTCCGCCCGCGCGTGGGGCCGCCCCCACGCGCGCGCGGGTGAAAGCGGCAACTCTTTGCGCGCTGCGCTGCCGTGGCCAGCAGGCCGCAGGCGCAGAGGAACCGCACGAGGCTACAGTGCCCCGGCGCCAGCGACGGCAGGCAAGCAGGCCCTACTCTGCAAGCTCAAAAAGCGTTCGTTTGATCGGTGACAACCCAGGCTGGGACTGAACGAATTCAAGTGCCCACTGCGCTGCGCGCGCGCACGCACAGCAGAAGCAGGAACAGTGACCATATCGCCTGCAGTGGAGGACAGTACTACCCACCATTGATCGCGTGGATCGGACGGCCGGCCAAGTTCTGCACAGCATCAAGCATCTATGTTAATCCTCCGGTGTCAAGGATACTACGGTGACGACGTATCTTCCGGGTAGATCGGCGCGCGTGCGTCATTTTGGGGGGCGCGTTTCGGGTTTTAATTTATGGCTTTTGATTTTGCAGGTGGGCGCGTGAATTATTTGGTTTGCAGTGCAAGTTTTGCCCAGGAAGGGTGACCATTGGTAGCGCTCAGAAAAGGACCGGTGATAACACTGCGCCAGCAAGGTACTAGAATTTTTTGCGTCAAGATCTGCAGTAGGTGATGTGATCAGAATAGTGAGCTGGAGGTCCCTTTCTTTTCCTTTGAAACCAGAACGGTGAGCTAGAGTTAATTGAGTTGTTGGATCGTTGGACCTCAAGTTATTCCGGGATGTTTGGTACTGTCTCCGATGGGTTCAGATCGGCCAATGTAGCTCCCAAATCATGCAATCCTGCTGCATGCCGAGCATTTCTAAGAACAGAAATAGAAGGACTTGAGCCTGAAAAATAGTCGTAGAGGCGTTTTAGTCAGAAGGTGGTGGGAGGGAAGAAGCTTCTGGACATGATTAGCACGAAGTGGCCGTATCAGTCGATCACAACACTTTTCCTACGGATTTGGAATGATGGTTACCACACAGGGTTTTTACTATCCTAAGGAGGTATAATTACCTCCCACCAAATTACCCTTCAACTCTTTGTACCCTTAGTACTTTAATCCCTTAAAACTTTTAGGGCCTGTTTGGTTCATGACCAGAAGTTACCTAGCCACAAGTTAGGTATGCCACAGTTTTTATGTAGCTGTTTGGTTCACTGACGCAACTGTGGCATGCCGCACTTTCTTAGCACCAGGCCCCACACGTCATAGACTCAGTTTTTTGCCAAACTTTACCACAAGTGTGGCTTCGATTTTGTTAGCCACACTTTCTGTGGCAGCCACATATTGCCTAAGTTTAGGCATGGCAAAGTTAGGCACCAACCAAACAGGCCCTTAATACCTCTTAGTGCTCGCTCAGTGGATGATTTGCCATCTCTTAAGGATGGTAATACATGATGTACCAACAGCAGCGATCGACTTTGCCTCTGGCTTCCGTTGAACGTTCCTGACTGCCGTAATTAAGTGCAGGATGCGCGAGTTAAATACGGTCTTGCATGGCAATTGACAACATGAAGAACCTACGTACGTAGAAAAAACTCTCCAGCCGGTGGTCGTTGACTCGCCTGCCAACCTGCCGATGCCATCGATGTCTCGACGGTTGGATCCAAAAGGATGGCCAAAATCGCAAGAAAAGTCCACCAGGTGAAGTTCATCCTCGGTGAGAAGAGACATCAGAAATTTCCACGATGGTCGATGGATCTATCTAATAATACGTTCAATACTAAACCTTCGTTACGTGATTTACGTAACATGAGCATCGAGTGCTTTCCTAGATTCATGACGTTGTTTATGGAGCGATAAGAAATTAGAATATTCCTTGTCCACCATAAAACAAAACACGCAAACCAAACCAACACTTAAAAAGTTAAAATAAACACATGGTGACAAAAGTTGGTTTTCACCAAAGGGTGTGTCTAACAATTACTCAGATATTTTCTTTTTAAAAATCAGCCAGATTTTCCACCGTTTGATTGTTTTTAGATTCGTGCATCAACTCTAACCTCTCATCGCCCACTTCATCCGCCCCACAGCCACCATTTCACCCCGACCCCACCTCGCCGCTCCCCTCATCGCCCTCTGCGCCGCCCCTCCTCTTGTCGAAGCAGCTACGCCCCACCCTACCCCCCACCCGGCCCCGCCCCTCCTCCTCCACCCGCTGCCGCGGCGCCCCTGCTGCCGTGCGCCGCCCCTACCCCTCCCCGCCATGCCGCCCCTGCTCAACCTAATAGCCACCGCCTTCCACCGCCGTCGCCACCCTCTAACACCACCCACCACCCTCCTACCCCGCCCGTCGCCCCCAACACGGAACCTCCCACTATGCCCAAGGGAACAGTGAACCCTAGGCGCGGGGGTGGGATTCTCCCCTCAGGTCACCAGAGAAGAGGAAGAAGCAGACGTCGGGGAGGAGAAAGAATGGGTCACCGAAGAGAAGGAAGAAGCGATCACCAAAGAGGAGGAAGAAGCGGTCGCCGAAGAGGAAGAAGAAGGCATCGCCGGAGAAGAAGGTGGAGGTGACGGCGCACGAATCTTTGCGCATGTCCAAAAGTGAGAAATTTGGATGGTTGTTTGGAAGAAAATATCTGAGTGATGTTTATCAAAACCCTTCACCAAAACACAGGCAAAAATTTCAACAACCTCACGTACCGATCTCATTGGCTTATAAACAAATTGTAGATGAAAAAGAGTTTGGGAGAGGCAAGAGATTGGAGAGGAATCCACGCCGAATACATGGCCACAGCTCCACTATTTATATTGTCAAACAATGAACAGTTGTCAATTGACAACAGAAAACAGAGACGTGATATTCACACGTGTTACAGATATATTATAACAAGCTAGCGATTACATATGTTACAAGAATATAACAAACTAGTGATTACATTTGTTACAAGAATATCTCAACTATCTATTCTTATCTGTAACTGAGTTATTTTGACAACCTAACACAATCTTAATGCAGGGAACAATATTGAGATTGTTTATCAATAAATCAAAGTTATGTACTGGCAATAGTTTGGTAAAGATATCTGATACTTGATCCTGTGATGATATAAACTGAACATCAAGCATCTTGCACACAACTCTTTCTCTGACAAAGTGGTATTCAACCTCTATGTGCTTCGCACAAGCATGGAAAACTAGAATCATTGGCAGATAAGTCATGCCCAAGTTATCACACCACATAGATGGTGGCCTTGACTAAAAAATTCCTAGCTTCTTCAGAAGTGACTAAATCTAGATTATCTCTGCTGTCACATTGGCAATGACCTTGTACTTCAATTTTGTACCAGACCTTGATATAGTGGGTTGCTTGTGAAAGCTCCAGAAAACAAGATTGTTGCCAAAGTAAACTACAAAACCACCAATGGATCTATGATCGTCAAGGTAGTCTGCCTAGTCTAAGTCTGAAATGGCGCTTACGAGAGTAGAACTGAGCTTGTAATTCTCAATTCCATTGACTGTGTTCCTTGTAAATACCGAAGAATCCGTTTTACTACAGACCAATGATCACTTGTAGGTCCACTGAGGTATTGACAAACTATGTTGACTGCAAATGCTATATCCAGTCTAGTAATCGTAATGTAGTGTAATGCACCAACAATACTTTCATAATGCGTAGCTACAATGTCGGTCAACAAAGTGCCTTGTAGCTTGGACAACTTTTTTATAGAAGCCATTGGAGTTGAACTAGGATTTCATGTCCGCATATTGGCTCATAGAAGTACATCACCAACATACTTGCATTGTGTCCAAGATGGCCTTGCCCCCTTGTTCTACAACGACTTCAATACCCAGAAAATAATGTAGGCGGCCAAGATCTTTAATAGCGAAATGCTTCTAGAGTTGTGATAGAAGATCAGTTGTAGCAGCTTCAGATGAGCTTGCAATGATAAATATCATCAACATAAAATCATCATATACATTGTCACTCCATGACTTCAATAGATGAACAATAATGTGTCAGCTTATGATTAACAGTCCATCCTTTATACACTTTTCATTAATTAACAGTCCAAATTGGACCATTTTATTTTTATAATTTTTTCATAGGCCAGCGCATCCTTTATACCCTATTATTTTTTTGTATTTTGGGACAATTTATCATCATTTACATGTTTTTCTGTAATTAATTGCTTGAATTGGATCATTTTACATTTTTCTTCTCTTTTTTTTTTTGCAACTGGCGTGATCGAGGCACAATCACTCCAATCGGTGTTCCTGGATAGTTCCATACAAAAGTACGCATCGTCATGGATGTGTAGGATCAAACCATGAAGAAATCGGACTTCTGGAATGGCAATCACTCCGAATGGAAGAAATATGTATTGTCGCAATGTTTTCTATTCATGGTGATATAATGCTATCAGAATAGTACAATCATCACGATATGATAATTTATCATCGTGATTTGTTTTTTTGTTGCAATGAGCTATTACCACATGATTTATTGCAACTCTTGGCAACAATTTTAATTTCATTGTAAATTATGCATATTGCAATGATTTTAGTCTTAATGCAACAATTAATTTTGTTGCAACAGTCACATTTCCTTGTAGTGACCCCACCCTCTTGAAATGGCAAGGGATAGAATGAGCCAAATTGTGGTAGGTTTGACTACAGGACTAAATGTGGCCTCATAGTCTATGCCACACCTTTGCTTGAACCCTTTTGCTACCAAACGAGCTTTATATCGATCAATTGATCCATCGACTTTCTTCTTCAACTTGAATACCCATTTACAATCGATGAGGTTCTGACCATGTTACTTGGGAACTAAGTGCCATGTTTTATTCTATTGCAATGCAAATAACTCCTCATCCATTGCTTGTCACCAATAAGGATTTTTCTACAACTTTATCAAAGTTTATCGGTTCAACAAATTCTGCTAAAATGCCTTCCTCCCTGTCAGAGAATACCGAATAGTTCCATATATAAACTCTTTTGGCATCCTAATATTATTTTGTGACTGTGTTCTTACACCTTGTCTCTATTGTTCATTTGTCTTGAGACTCCTGTACCGAGACACTGCTTTCTGTATTACTGGGAATACATTATTGCCAGCATGATTTGTAGTACTAGTTCCTGAAAGTTTAGTAGCAGTAGGCAAACCTTCATGCACATGACCATTCTCAGAAGAAATAGACACAATATTTGAATGTGGTACAAAAACTGGAGTTTGAGGTGAGACAAGAGGAAAGGGAGAAGGATATTTGATTGTGTAAAGGACTAGGGCTGGGAAGAGTTTTTAGAGGCAAACAGGAGGATATTTTCATCAAAAACAACATCTCTTGAAATATAAACTCTACCACTTGATCTATCTAGACATTTATAACCATTATGGATATTACTATAGCCCAAAAAGGTACATTGTCTTGATAGAAACTTCCAAAGAGATTTTCAAGTGTAGTTTGATAATTGATTACTTGATTAGGAATTCAGTTTATTAGAAAACTAGCAATTTGAAAAGCATTGGCCTAGAATTTCAATGGCATACAAGATTGAGATAGGAGAGAAAGTCCAACCTCAACAACAAGATGGTGTTGATGTGTACAGGGACAAGATACTTAGTGTTTTATGCCGATTTGGTCAGAGATTTTATGAAGGGCTTGATACTCTCCACCCTAATCTGATTGAACACATAGAATTTTTCTGTCTAGAAATTGTTCTATATGTTTCTAAAACTAAAGGAAGATAGGAACAACATCACACTTTGCTTTTAATGGATAAATCCAAGTATATTTGCTGAAATCATCAGTAAAACTGACGTAACACTTATATCCTAAAATAGAGGTAATGGTTGGTCCCCATACATCAGAGAATATGATATTAAGAGGAAAAAGAAGAAACACTGTCTGAACTAGCAAAAGGTAGCTGGTGGCTTTTAGCCTCATGACATGCATTACAAACTGTTGCCTTGTCTTTATTTGAAGCTACTGGAAGTAGATTCAACTGAAGGACACCGTGACAATGAAAGGAGAAGGATGGCCCAAGCAGCGATGCCAAAGATCTGAAGTTGCCTTGACAGTGGTGAAGACACTTCTTGAAATATGCTCCAATGGGGTTAGAGGGTACAAACCCCCTTCACATCTACCTTCTAGAAGAGGCTTCTTTGTGACCTGATCCTTGATAAGGAAATGGTTGGGATGGAATTCAAAGAACACGTTATTATCTTTAGTGAATCGATGAACAGATAGAAGATTTCTTTTAATTTTGGGAACATGAAGAATGTTGTTTATATTAAGAGAACGATAAGGAGTAGGAATTTGAGAATGGCCAGTGTAAGATATTGCCAAACTTGTGTCATTTGTCACCTGGACATGCTATTTGTCGAAGTAATTTTCACCAAAATCTTGTCAAGGTCACTGGTGACATGGTCTATAGCACCAGTGTTCGAGTACCAACTTGGTTCATCGACGTAGAAAGAGGTGTCATGGTTCGCAGATCTGTCATCTTCAGCCTGGTATGCATGGTTAAAACGGTGATAGTACTTCGGTACCACATGCCCGATTTCGCCACAAACTTGACACACAAGACAATTCCCTCCTTGGTTCTGGAAAACATTTGGGCTGCTTCTATCTCCAAGCCACCACCACAGCCATTGCCACGGCCACGATTGCCATCATTGCCATTGGCCATGATTGCTTCGTTGAATATTATTCGCTGAAGAGTTGGAGATCTGGAAAGCACTGTTGTTGAGCTTCTTGCGCATCTCATATCTAAGCATGTGCGTATAAAGCTTTGTCAAGGAGATTGGATCTGGCATTGTATAGATGGAGGTGACTAGAGCATCCTACAATGTGTCAAGCCCTGCCAACATGTACGAGGTAACTTCTTCATCTCCAAGTTGCTGCCCAATAGTGTTGAGAGCATCTCTTGGGATCTTGACCTTGGCAAAGTACTCATCCATGGGCATGTAATTTTCGTGAAGCTAAAAAGCTAAAATCGGATTTGCATGATTCGTACACAAGAGCTCACGCAAGCATCCACTCCACTTGAGAGAGCACTTCCTCCATCAAAGATGACAGAAGTGCGCTTAGCACCAGTTGGTCCTGTTAGATCCACTGGGCATATGTAGGGTTAGGAACATGCGTTATTACTCTTGCCTCCGAGATCATCATCAGGCATTGGTTTGTGCCATCAACATAGCCAAGGAGGCCTTGGTCTCGGAGGTACGGTGACATCCGGGTCTTTCATAATAGATGGTTTGATCATGTCAGTTTGATATTGATCAGGTGCCCGACAGATGGTGTCGAGAGGATTTCAAATGAGGTGAAAGCGGTGACGCTAACAATGGTAGAACTGAATATCGTCATGGTTGTGATTTAGACTCTAATATTATAAAGAAATTGTATATGAAAAAGAGTTTGGGTGAGGCAATCTGCCCCGAATATATGTCCACGGCCCCACTACTTATATTATCAAATAGAGACGTGATCTTCACTTGTGTTACAGACAGATTACAACAAACTAACGATTACATCTGTTACATCTCAGCTATCTATTCTTTATCTGTAACGGAGTTATTTTGACAGCTTCCACCACTGACCTTTGATGGTCCCACACATCATAGTCAGACTATGGTACGAAGGGTTATCGTACAAAGGGACAGAAACGGTTAAGATAAGGGATTATGATGATAAGCTAATCGGCCGGACCCAGGAAGGGTTCAGTGAACTAAACCATTTTAAGAATCCAGTGGAGTCGGCTGATGATGGGCTGGCGAGCGGGAGGTACCAGATGATGCCAATCGCATTAGTCAATGGGTGTGATAATGGCGAAGGCCTGGAAGAAAAAACCATGCCGGCTTTTTGGTAGTATCTGCCACCACCTGTCATCTCAATCAGCTTTGTAGCATGTGCCATGGGGTGCGTTTTCCAAATGCACTAGCAGCAGCTCATGTTTTAAAATTCAGGGTAGGCTAGATTCGTTTCGGTGTCAAATCGTGAAACCACGCTGCCATTTGCTTCCAGTTACATCCCAGCCCAGGAAAACACTAGAGCTTGCAATGTAAGGGCCTCGTTGGAGTTGCCAACCTTATGCCTGCTTAAAGCGCGGTAACTTTTAGCTGAAATTAAAATAGAATGATTACTATTTTTTCTGAGATAATTATTTAAGAAAATTAACTAAAAATAGTAAACTAAGAAACACCATTGTATATCTATAGATAATATAAAAAAGGAAAAAAAAGAGAGAAATTATGTTAAAAAATCAACGCGTTCTAAACACTTTTGACTTTAGAAGCTGAAAGTGTATGGGAGGGGGCTATATCTCCCCAAAAGTTGTGAATTAGATACAAAATCCATTACATTTCCATTCTACAGCTACTTTCAGGCCAGAAAGCAAGAATTTCACGAAAATTTTGCAGAAAATTTTGTAACATGGAGAATCGGAATTAGAGATAAGCCTTTTCAGTTTAACAGAAAAAAGTTGTATCTTTCACAAGTCGCTTTCTGCTTTGCTTTTCCCCCCCTTTTAGCTCTGGACACCGAAAGTGACGTACAAATACGAAGTGCTTATATTACTCAAATGACAATGATTGATGAAAACGAAATCTTTCTTTGCTTGCTAGAGAACGCTAGGTACAAGATTTTTTTTCTAGAACGAAGCAGGAGAGCTACCTTCATATCAGTAAGAGGAGGAAATAATACAAACAAAAAATTAGAAACAAAGAGAAAGCATAAACTGTATAAGGATAATGGGAGCCACCCTACGTGAGGACTAATAAGAGACTAATTGCTGCAAATGATTAGCGTCTGCGTCCGCCTAGGAGAGGATTTCATCCTTGATTAACTGAAGAAGTATGTTATGGGGGTGTTCAATCTGCTAGGAGATTCTTGTGTTTCTTTCATTCCATAATCTGCACATGATGGCTATTATGACAGAGTTGACTTCTGATTTGTTACTGCCATGGCATCTGGGCGATAAGTCTTTCATCCACCACTGCAGTAAGTCAGTCTGTGTTGAGGCGGTTAACTTGAGGTCATCGACTATATGCATTGGCTATAGTTACATTGAAGCAACATGCGACTGATTGTCCCTAGATTTTTGTAGTATAAAAGGTATAAATAGTTCGGCCATGAGCGAGCAAGGAGGGTATCAGTTGTGAGGGTTTTCCCCTGGTTGCTAACCGTGCGAAGAACTTGCATTTAGATAGGTGCAAGGCTACCAAATGAGCGATTTTAGAGGGGAAAGAACTCTCCTGTGGCATTGTAATATGTAACCTGAGCTTGTGGAGTATTGTCCATCTTGAGAGAAACACCAAGTCACTGTGTCCTGAGGTCCGCATGTAACACTATCGTGGAGAGCCTATACCATAAGTCAACATATTCGCTGCGCATAATTGGAGTGATCCTAATTCGGAAGTCTCTTATTCAGTTGTTGTTGTTGAGGGCATCCGAAACTCTACTGTTCTTCTTCGTGGAGATCGCGAAAAGTTATGGAGCCAACTGTTTTGGGGAGCAGTTGTCTAGCCAACGATTTATCCAGAACATTGTGCCTCATTGCCAATAACCGTGTGAATGGATGTGTCAAAGAGATCCTTGTCATGGGCAATACAAGGTGTCCAAGCCCCCACACAGGATTTGTGAGGGGACTTTTTAGCGTGCCATAACCAGCCGAAGCGTAAGGCATCGACAAAGTTCTGTGCATGTTGATGCTTTGCAGCCCGGAAAAAAGCTGTAGTATTTTTGTATGAGGCAGCACAACGTTTCCTTTTGCCAAAAAAGGGTGGAATTATTTTGTTTGTTTCTGTTTACAACTTTCTTCAGATGATGCGTCCATTTACAATTCAACGATCATTTTCCTGAGTTCTACTTTCTGGTGGATCCAAAGTACATAGTTCTATTAAATCCGTTCAAAGCACAAACTGTGCAACCAAAAAAAAGAAGGAATCTTCATTGGTCGGTAAGATACAGAAGTTCTCCTATGGCAACTAAAGAAGATAATTTGGCAGCTTTGAGCTCATTTTCTTGCCAAACACAAGCTAAATTCAGAGTGACAAAATCAAGCACCCTAGATGTGTTAGGCTCAAGCTTGTACCAAACTAGTCAGAGCAACAGTCCTTTTGGATAGCCATATCCAACATCTGATGCGTTGCATCCAGATGTCTAATAAGGCTACAGATAGCTAGCTGCTGCTGCATCCATACTGCGAATAAAGCCTCGCTGGCCCAAATTATTGGTGCTGGTCCACTGGTTCTCCAGTCCTCCCCCGATAGACGTACGTATTGCCTCAGCTAATTCAATCCTCAAGTTTTTTTTGGCCGATTTAACATATTATGACCATCATCTCACCCCACCAAAAATAGAATGTGTGCGTCTCAAGTCTTCACTTATCCACCAGTGCCACGAGCAAGCTACTGTCGATGGTGAACTCGTATCTAGTGGAGACCAGCCTCGCAAAGAGCAACAAGCACGCGGCCCGTAGGGTTAGGACGTAGCGCTTGTCCAGCGCCCATGGATCTCTCCCCCCGTAGCTTGAACGGCGAAGGGTCAGCTGCGTCACTCGTCATCCATGAGTGGCAATGATGTTTCTCATCGTACAAATGTTCTAGAAACTTCGGTAAAGCCATATCTTCCAATACATAGGACAGAGTAAATATTTGTGTGAAGATTAATAATGATAGTAAAACATACTTTATAATACAAACTACATTAATTATGACTAACTAAATAACAGTACTTATGACTAGGACTACGGGAATAATGTCGAAAGCATGCTGTAAAAAATTATCTATCTTTCGGGAGAAGTAATCAGTACTGCCGCGTCCTTAATGACTTATGTACTGCCTTCTCTAAATAATTACGTACGCACTATTAATTTTGAGAGTACCTTGCAACAAATGGGAAAGACGAAATATTAGTGCGAAGATTGATAATGACAGCAACATACTACAAGTCAGTGATTACATGCGTGTAACTACATTCAAATACTTCACTAATTACCGATAATTTGATTACTCATCCCAAAAAATGACAAGCCATTCATATTCGTCGTCTTTACCACTTAATTACTTACCATAAACTTATTACTTACCCCTAACTAATTACCAATACAGTAATTACGACTACTTAATTACAAATTTTCCATTCAATAACAAATTATAGGTAGTGGACGTACGCAAAAATAGTAAAAAATATGTCCACATTACTACAATCTACTTATTTCATTAATCATAACTAACTAAATAACACTAATTAACTATGATTACGGGAATAATGTCGAGAGCATACTATCAAAAATTACCTGTCTTTCGGGAGAAGAAATTAGCATTGCCAATTTTGAGCTACACACTGGCTTCTCAAAGTAATGAGCTATGCACTCCCAATTTTGAGCGACGACTGCGACAATGAGCTTCTGCAATGAGTGATTGAGATGAGCAACGATGAATTACGAGAGGGTCGTATTTATGGGCGAGCAAAAGTGAACTTTGTGCGCTCACTCCGTACATTGAGGACCCATTATCATGAGCAACGCTTCGAGTGAGAGGGGATGACATCGTAACACTAAAATTATGCAAACAAAAGAGTGGGCGAGGGGGGACGACACAGACATAATGACATTAGCCACCTTAATCACCTGCCGCCCCTCACCAGACGGCAGGCAGGCTTACTTGCCGTCCCCCCACCGGGTGGTAGGCTGCCTGCCGTCTGCTGGCGAGGCAGCAGGGGCCTGTCGCCGATGGCCTCGCCGCATGTCACCTTGCCGGCGCTGCCGCCCGCCCACCAGACGACAAAAGTGTCATTTTAACAAATATAGTATATGTACGGCTAGTTTTATAAATACAGTGCACAACATTGCTACATCTAGCTTTAACTGGTTAACTTGCCATCTATCGTACTGTACATTAGGGTACCAGTCTTCCTGTCATTCTCTGATCTTTCAAAAGACAAAAAAGACTTGCCTGCACCATACATTCACAAAAGAAATAGGGCATGTCTGGAGAGAAGAATCCAGCGGGAATTTTACTGAAAGACGTATGATCCCTATTGGAAATTCCCGCTTTCAAAACGTGGCATTGGAAAAAAAAACTGAGGAAAAATAGGCTACTAGCAGCTCTTTCCATAACGAACAGCAAAATTGCACGGTTTATTCCGGTTTCGGCTTCTAGCAGAAGTCAGGATGAATATATTAGTTTCTTAATTTCAGTTGTTTTTCTCATTTTTATATTGTTTGTTGAGATATAACGGTATTTTTTATTTTTTAATTAAATAGCTTAGAAATAGCTAACAATTGTTATAATGTAATTTTGACAAAAATCAATAGCTAAAAGTCATAAACTATTAAAGAAAGACAGATTAAATGAGCCTTAGGGCCCGTTCTTTTCAGCTTCTAAAGCTGTCTTTTAGCTTTTCTATAGGAACTAACTTTTAAATAGAGTATCTTTTCAACATAGAGTCTACTAGTTAATTATAGTATATATTATACCAACTTTATTTATATCAGCAAAAACCGTATGTGAGTTTCTGTTACTCTTTAATCTCTCATACGAACAGCGGCGGATCCAGCGGGGGGAGCTCGAGCCCCCCTACCGCTACCGGACCCTTGGAGCCCCCCTAAATTTTTAGCCATGGATGTATAATGTAGAAGGGGCTGAGGTCGAGCTTAAGGTACTTCAGCCCATCCAAAAAATTTTCCTGGATCCGCCACTGCATACGAACAGACCAAAAGTCATAAGCGACAGCTAAAAGCCATAAGCTTCAAAAAAAAAACACACCCTAAATCCATTGCAACAGTCGGCTATAGCCTATAGCACGGACACACGAGTGAGTGTGTTTCGATTTTGAAAACATCGCGTTAGATTATGCGGCCGCACGGAGCGAAATAAGCATCGACAGCAGGGTGCTAAGTTGCTTTTTCGCTGACATCCTACATCCTCTAGCCGCAAAAATTTCAGTCGAAACTTTGATAATTCCTACTAAGCAACGCAATCAAAGCGGAGAGGGACAGCTGCTTGATCATCCCCTATAAACAGTGTCGTCCTCTTCCTTTTCCTCCTATACAAAAGAGCCTCACAAAAATCCAAAGAATATTAGCGCTAGCGCTACACGACAAGCCGGCTGCCATGCTCGGCGCCTCGCTCGACTCCACTAGCCAGATGCCAATCCCCTCCCCCGCCTGCCCTACGTGTACGACAGAGATCCCTCCACGTCACCCTCACCGCCTCCTTTTCCTCCCCGACTTGGGCATCATGATGGATTAAAAAACGCTGGCGGCCATAAAGTCTATGTGGCAAGCTTGAGGGTATCCATAAAGTGCCACTCATTTTGGCTAAAAAATAACTTATAGTTAAAATTTCACTATATTTAACTGAAATTACATTTTAACTGTTGATATCTTATTTAGCATAATTAAAATTTAAAAAATAAAAATAGGAAAAAAATATTTTAGCCGATTATAAAACAATGCAAACGAATACGGAAAAAGAACCGGCAAAAAAGGACAAAAAAGCCAAAAAGCTAGGAAAAAATAAAATTTAGAAATAGTAAAAATAAGTTAGAAGTCAGAAGCTGAAATCGAAATGAGAGCTTACAGATACTCATAAGCTTATGGCTAGTCCACATGGAATAAATCATTTAGCTCTCTCTCCTCTTTCCTATGTTTGCCCAAAGTTGTTATTGTTGCCGCCTTTGAACCCCACCACTAGGAAGTTGAGGAAGGAGTGCTGCCTCATCTAGTCACCAATACCGTGAACTTGGGTGAAGGCTGCTCGCCATCGGATTTAGCCACCGTGAACTTGGGAAAAGTTGCCTCCACTAGATTCGATCACCGCAAGCTCAAGGAAGGCCATGGCCGCCGGATCAGGTCACTGCAAGCTCAAGGAAGGCCACTACGAGCTTGGGTAAGGCCGCCGCCATTGGATCTGGCCACCACAAGCTTGAGGAAGGCCGCCCACTACCGAATCCGGCCACCATCACCTTGTTGCTCCTGTCAACAGAAGCGAAAGAAAAAGAGAGGGAGGAAAGAGGGAGGGGCGGTGAGGAGGGATGGGCGACGCAGTGAGTAGGGATGGTCAGCTCATAGTGGAGAGGGTTGGGCACGGTGAGAGGAGGGGTGGCATGGTGAAAAGAAGGTAGCTCGGTGAAGGGGGAGGGGATTGGATAGGTGGATGCTAGAATGAATAGAGGAAGAGAAAAGGAAAAGGGAGGGCTATGATTTTTTATAAGGACATGAGGCCGAGTGTTCATTTAGGTTTATGTTTTTTTTGCTTTTGCGCTTGTTTGGTATTGGTAGAGTTTTTTTCACTGTAACTGTTATAAACTTTTTTAACGTAATTAAATTCAAAAAATTTAAAAAAGAAAAAACAGATTTCTTCATCACGGATAGTGCGAAATAATATGGAAAAAAAAGAAAAGACGAAAACCCTAAAAAGGAAAAAGGCCAAAAATAAAATTAAAAAAATAGAAAGTAGAAGCTAAAAAATACTAAGCTATAAACGCCCTACCTTACGATCACTTAAGTCTATAAACATTGGTGACGCCCTTAATGCATCGCTCTTTGCTCCCTTCCTGATCTCCTTTTATTACTACTCGGCTTCTGCTACCACGCTGCTGCCTGCTCCGCAGTTGGCTTCCCAAACAAGCAGCGCAAAGCAGCCGCCCCCCTAGCACGTCGCGTCCACACGACCAGTGGTTGCCGCGGCCGCGTCCGGTAGCTCGGTAGCCGCGGCCGCTTTCGCCCCCACCGCCCTTGCAAAGGCGCGCGCTTTTATGCTCGAGGCAGCTTGCTTCTTGGACTCTAGCAGTGGTGCTAGTAGTAGTCGTCGTCCCAGCCCCAGCCCCGAAAGAACTTTCCGCAAAAGCAAGATTCTGTTATGGAGGTCGAGACATCGTCCGCGACGGCCGAGCGCAGCGTGTCGTCTTCCGGCGGCGGGGCGCAGCCGCCGCCGCCCGCCCCGCCCACCAAGAAGAAGCGTGCCCTCCCCGGCATGCCAGGTGATTAGTTAATTGACTAGGCGTGAGCTAGCTGCGGTTAACCAAGAAGTTGGAAGCGTGCGTGCTTGCGTTGGTTTGTGGTGTGTTGATCGTCGATGGCGATGGTGAGCGCATGTTTCGTCGTGTTGCAGATCCTGACGCGGAGGTGATCGCTCTGTCGCCCAAGACGCTGCTGGCGACGAACAGGTTCGTGTGCGAGATCTGCAACAAGGGGTTCCAAAGGGACCAGAACCTGCAGCTGCACCGGCGGGGGCACAACCTGCCGTGGAAGCTGCGGCAGCGGAGCGGGAAGGAGGCGCGGAAGCGGGTGTACGTGTGCCCGGAGCCCAGCTGCGTGCACCACGACCCGTCGCGCGCGCTCGGCGACCTCACGGGGATCAAGAAGCACTTCTGCCGCAAGCACGGCGAGAAGAAGTGGAAGTGCGACAAGTGCTCCAAGAAGTACGCCGTGCAGTCCGACTGGAAGGCGCACACCAAGACCTGCGGCTCTCGCGAGTACCGCTGCGACTGCGGCACCCTCTTCTCCCGGTCCGTCCGTCCTTGCCACGAATTCTTTTCCAATCTCGTCTCTAATCTAGGCAGCCGATATTAACTCTACTGACTGACAAAGTGATGCTGCGCCGTGCGCTTGCGCGCAGGAGGGACAGCTTCATCACCCACCGCGCCTTCTGCGACGCGCTCGCCGAGGAGAGCGCCAAGGCGCGCGCGCCGCCGCCGCCGGCCGAGGAGGACGGGAGCTCGGCCGCCGCCGGCCCGCCTCCGCCGCAGGCCCCAATACCAGCCGCATCGGCGCCACTACAACAGCTACCGCCGGCGCGGGCTCCGGCGCCCGCGCCGCAACAGGAGGAGCAAGGTAATGGTCATCCCAGTTCCATTGCTTTCTCATCTGGTGTCTGCACTACAAGCAGGCAGCTTGTTTGGGGCTTGTCGTACTATGGTCAAAATCGAGCGTACTTGTAGACAGTACAACTTGCCTTGATGCTTGCGTTGTTTTGGAGTGTTATGGTGTTTGTAAGATTGTGGCGGCCTTGTGGGGGAGATGGGAGGAAGTTTCTCCCGTGGTTTTGTCAGGATCTGAGTATCTGATAGAGGGCTAAAAAATTGCGTCCTTGTCCAAGAGGTAGGGGGTAACAGTGTGAGTGTGCATGTTCTTGCGCGCGCGCATATCGAAATATAAATTGTTTTTCACATGCCTTAACTACACACGGAGCCACGGAGGAGATGAGATTAAGGGGCTGTTTGGTTGGGAGCCCATAGAAACCTTACCAGGTATTGGTGTTACCAAAACTTTGGTATTATAGAGGTGTTTGGATTGCAATCCAGGAAGCTATGCCAAAGTTCCCCTCTGTGTGACTATGACCTGTGGGTCCCATATGGCATCTAACATTTGCAGCGATAAATCATATCCAACATATGTTTTGTTTGTTTATATCGTCACAAGGGATACAATAATTTAAATGGATTACAAATAGGATATTTGGTTTAGGAGGTATGGTGTTTTCAAGCTTAATAACCAATCAAACAATGTCATGTCATGTCATGTCAGCCATGCAAGGTGCAGCAACCTTGCTAAATTTTGGCTTGGCGATCTATTTTCTCGCCCACAAAACTACTCACGTCTTCTAGCTTTTCTACAGGAGGTTACCAATTCTTCTGTGGGCATGTCAATGCCAAACATTGGTAGCAATCCAAATGATGGCCAAATGTGTTGGTACTACCAAATTTTCGTATGGTTTGCGAGGACTCCAAACTAGACAACCCCTAAATCTTGCGACCAATGGGAATGTTCTTGGTTTCTTTCGTGTAGTAATCCAATGGAGTGCCTTTCTGGACTCTGGAACCTTGAATCAGATGATAAAAGTATGCCCACGAACACATAAAAAGATCCCATCATGGATATCTATGCCCACGAACACATAAAAAGATCCCATCATGGATATCTAGTTCTCGTTGATTTCTGCGTGTCATTTATTGCTCGAGCTTTTAGCACTTAGGATTAATCTAGATTTGCCAGTCTTAAATCTTGATCCTGATTTGCTGAGGCTTGGCGCTGCATGCAGAGCGGGAGACCAATGCTGCACCTGAGCCCATTCAGTTCACGGCGCCGGCGCCACCGCCACCGCCACCGGTGCCTTCGCCGCCCCCGGTCACCGCCGCCAATGTCAGTGCCAGCACCAGCAGTGTCGCGGTGACGTCGCAAAGCCTCCTCGGCAGCTTATTTGCACCGTCGTCGGTGGCCCAAGCTCCGCAGTACCCGAACCTCGTCGGCGGCCAGCGTGGCCGCCCGGAACGGGCAATGCCTGCCAAGCCCCCGTCGCTGTGCCTCGCGACGGACGCGTCGTCCTCGCTGTTCTCGGCGCCTGCAGCCGCTGACCGGCAGCAGTTCGCTCCTCTGCCGCCACCGTCCCCGTCGCCACACATGTCAGCCACCGCGTTGCTTCAGAAGGCCGCGCAAATGGGCGCCACCTCATCAAGTTCCTCGTTCCTCCGTGGGTTGGGCCTGGACATGTTGTCATCGTCGCCGGCGGCTTTGTCGTCATGCCAGCCGCAACACCAAGAAGCAATGCAAGCGTCCATCCCAGAGCGTTCACTGCCGCAGTGGGCCCCGCGATTAGAGCCGGAGCCGGCCCCAATGCTGTCGGCCGGACTCGGCCTCGGGTTACCATACGACCAAACCGGCGGTCCGGTGGGCTTGCCGGAGCTCATGATGGGTCGGTCGTCACTGTTCAGTGCCAAGCCAGCCACATTGGATTTCCTGGGCCTTGGAATGAGCCCGACGGGCGCGACGGCAAGCAGGGGCCTCTCCGCATTCATCCAACCCATCGGCGGTGCGGTCAGCATGGCCGGGACTGGCACCGGCGCCGCCGAGACGTTCGGTGCCGGCCGGGGCGCGCAGGCCAAGCCGTGGGAAAGGAATCCGAGTAGCTCGCCAATCCTGTAATACCATCTAGCAACTGGTAGCAAGTAGCAATCGCGCGCTGTGAATTGGGCAAAACGCGAAGGAAGAGGAGGAAATAGTAGCAGCCAGGTTCAATCAGCAGTTAGTCTCCTCCACTCTCTTTGTTCTCGCTGTTCTTTTGTTTCTTTAGCCTAGTACGAAGCTACAAGTTTCTTTTGTTGTTTCTCCTCCACCCCTTGCTCTTCTGTGTCGTTTGCATTTGTTCCTTCGTGTTTACCTCCTAGTTCTTGTCATCTAGCTGCCACTGCCCCTGCATTGATGCACGGCATACCAGAGCAGTACACGGGAATTGAATTTGGTGCCTGGGCCGAGCTTGCAGTGGGTGATCATGAGCATTCAAGCTCCCCAAAATTATTTTAAGAGTCCATCGTCATCAGACTGCTACCATTTCCTGCCCCCACTATTCTTATCAATGCTACTTCTGTGGCACCAGGTACATGCGTGTGTTGGCGATAGCTACTTTACATAGGTGATTCTCGCTCTCCTTGCTGCTGTATTCTTCCATGGTTATTGGCTGCATGACTCCAATGGTTGACCTGCTCTTGTTTAGATCTGCAGTTTCTGCTGCATGCGATCCACATGGTTGCAGCGTCCTAAATTTCATGATGTTTTGATATTTATTTCTGTTTCGGTAGATTAACTTAAATGGATTCTTGGCGCCGTACGTATGAACTTTAATATGATAACTAGACGTATGAAATATAATACCAATGGCTAGACGTCTTCCTCCAATACAATATTACAGCGCAATGTCGTAGACACAAAGCATAAGGGAAGCAACTACTCTACAGCGGCAGGTCATGTTCACATGGAATAATTGGTGGTTGGAACAAGCAAAGACGAGCAAGGCGGTGAAGGGGAAGAAAAAGGGAAGAACCGAGGATTGGCCGGCCGCATCGTACGGCTGCCTCTTGTTGCTTGGAATCATTAACAGTAGTAGGCGTCGCACATTTGGGGTCATGGAGTTGGCACTTGGGCGCCTTTGAATGGCAGCTCTCCCTGCTCTCGCAGTACTTGTTGGATTCAGTGAGGTGAGCTTTCAACTTCTCCGTGAGGCTGAGGCAGACTTTTCGTTTGTGTTCGAGCGCCCAGCATGCGCCGCTGGTGCCACTGGCAGGTCGCTTTTTGTACTCGGTTTATGACTTGTGACTTGCCTTCTTTTGAAATCTGCATCGCTGCTGGCTTAGACTAGACTACAGGGTGGCCGAGGACTGATTTGCCGTACTGGAGTTTTGTGTTGGTGAACTCAGCCTATTGTTGCAATCCTGGTTGCTTAAATTGGCTTGTTTGTTATCGCCTGGTGTGGGTTTTCATGAAGCAAAAGCTGCTGCAAGCAGAGCTACTTGTTCATTGTGCCTTCAACAGGAGCAAACAATTCAATTGAAGTATGCAGTGGGTGTTAGGATCCTTAATCATCATGCATGTCATCACATAAAGCCACTAGTTCAGCACTAGAACACCTAGGGTAAGAGGGGGTCGGGAGACTCACGGTCGCCGATGAACGCCATTGAGCGAAGACCCGTGCCTGCGTGATGCAGGCGTGAGGACGAGTCGGTGAAGACCGCAGTGTCGCCGGTGTACAGGGTGACGCCGGCGGAGTCCTGCAGAGGCGGTGGCGACGGCCTTCCCGTTGCTAGCAGCGCGCAGTAGATCGGGTGTCTTTAGGGTTTGTGCAGAGCTTTTGGCTCTGACGCGAACGACGTCATCCTCAGAGAGGCCAGTACCCATCCTTTATATATACGCTGTTGCAACGGGGGACCGTAACCAATATGGTAAGGCACCCCCGATCAGGGCGCTGAAAATCAGTGAAACGTGGATTTCCCCACGTCCTTCCTTTTCTGACCGTTTTGGCCTTAGATCAATATCCAACATTCTCCCCCTTGATCGTAAGGCTAAACGTCATAAGCCATCTCTCAATAAAACTTCACACCAAAATAATGCGTCACAACAGTCAATTAAATACCGCTGGACAACAGTACTTATAGTGCTCCATTCTATATCAATCGGATAACATAATACTTCATGGGAGTTGGTTACTTTATATGGTCCTCTTATTCCAGAATCACAGGCTCTCCAACAAACCCATGCCGGCAACATGATCACAAAAATTATTGGGTGGTAAGCCTTTTGTGAGCGGATCCGCAAGCATAAATTTAGTTCCAATATGCTCAACCTTAATTGTTTGATCCTGGACTCTATCTTTCACAACATGATACTTTATGTCAATGTGCTTGGCAGCTGCACTCGAACTTCATCGAACTTAAGGTACCATTGCCTAGAAGCTTGCTTCAGGCCATATATGGATTTCTTTAGCTTGCATCCCAAATGTTCCTTGCCTTCCACAACAAAACCTTCCGGTTGTGTCATGTAAACATCCTCATACAAGTCTCCATTCAGGAATGCAGTCTTAACGTCCATTTGGTGCAACTCTAAATCAAAATGTGCTGTGAGCGCCATTATGATTCTAAATGAATCTTTGGTTGAGACAAGCGAAAAGGTTTCATTATAATCAATGTATTCTCTTTGTGTAAACCCTTTCGCTACAAGTCTCGCCTTAAACCTTTCAACATTCCCTTTGGAGTTACGTTTTGTTTTGTAGGCCCATTTGCAGCCTACTGTTTTGGCTCCATTAGGAATTTCCACTAAGTCCCATACGCCATTAGCGCCCATAGACTCAATCTCATCTTTCATGACATCTAGCCATTTAGATGAATCCTTATTCTTCATTGCTTCCTTATAAGAGCTAGGATCATCTGCCTTCCCAAGATCATCCTCATTCAAGTAAACCTCATAATCACTTGGGATAGCAGATCTCCTCACTCGCTCGATCTCCCGACAGTTCATTAGCAGGTTCATTAGGCTATTCATTAATTGTCACAGGGGGCTGTGAAGGCTCATCATTAGGTGCCACACTTGTACTTTCAGAGCCCTCAACAGAAGGAGTGGCCACAGAATTAACTGGAGATGCAACAAGAGTTGCAACTACAGGATCAACTGTGGGCACAACCATTTGGGGCATGGAAAAATCAGTCTGTCGGATTAGCGGTGAAGCAACATAAATCCGCTTCTCCACAAGATCAATTTTTCTAGGCTCCAATTACCACTGATGCCATCATTTTCCAAGAACACAGCGTGCCTTGTTTCTACAAATTTTGTGGTACGATCTGGACAATAGAATCGGTACGCTTTAGACCTGTCAGGGTAGCCAATAAAATGACAACTCACAGTCTTGGGATCTAATTTCCCAATTTGTGGGTTAAAAACTTTAGCTTCAGCCGCACATCCCCACACATGGAGGTAGTTCAAACTAGGTTTTCTCCCAGTCCATAATTCATAAGGTGTTTTAGGCACTGATTTACTGGGAACCCGATTGAGTATGTGTGCAGCGGTCTTTAATGCTTCCATCCATAACTTTACAGGCAAAGTGGAGTAACTCAACATACTTCGAACCATGTCCATAAGTGTGCGGTTTCTTCTTTCTGCTACTCTATTTTGCTGGGGATCACCAGGCATTGAGTACTGGGCAACTATACCTTTTTCTTGTAGAAACCTGGCAAAAGGACCAGGAATCTGCCCATAAGTTGCGTGTCGCCCATAATACTCTCCCCCACGATCCGAGCGCACTATTTTAATCTTTAGATTGTGCTGATTTTCAATTTCAGCCTTAAATATCTTAAATTTATCAAGTGCCTCCGATCTTTCTTTAATGAGATAGATATAGCCATAACGTGAGTAATCATCAGTGAACGTAATAAAAGAATCATAACCATCCACTGATGTCACAGGGAAAGGACCACATATGTCAGTATGAATTAATTCCAAAATCCCTGTGCTTCAAGTAGCACATTTCTTTATTTGCTTTACATACTTGTCTTTGATACAATCAAGGCAATGATAATCCGAATCATTAAAGTCTAAAGGGTGGAGAATTTCATCTTTAATGAGACGTTCAATTCTCCCCCTCGAAATGTGGCCAAAACGACAGTGCCACAATTTCGACGAAGTCTCATCAATTCGTTTGCGCTTTTTATTCACATCATATACATTCATAGATATAGGAGAATCTTGCAGGGATAACATATAAAGCTTATCGTGTCGGATGGCACAACCAATATTATCATTATTAAAATAAATCAGACACTTTCCGTGTCCAAAATTACAAGAATATCCATCATTATCTAATAATGAAATGGAAATTAAGTTTCTTCTCATCGAAGGAACATAAAGAACATCATTAAGTTTCATTACAAAACTATTATTCAAAACTAAAGAAACCGATCCAATAGCTTGAATTTCGGCTTCCATCCCATTAGCCACTCTTAGGCTTCTTTTCCCTCTGAGACTTCTCAACATATGGAATTTCGGCTTCCATCCCATTAGCCACTCTTAGGCTTCTCAACATATGGAATCCCTGCAAGGAATTCGTAACGTGCACAGAAGCACCAGAATCAATCCACCAAGAATTTATAGGAAAATCAGCATAAAATGCTTCATCAACAAAAGTGATTTTATAAGTACCTTTCTTGGCGAGCCATTTCAGCCATCCAGGACAATCATCTTTGAAATGGTCCTTCGACTGACAAAAGTAACATTCACCACTTTTGTTCTGTTTATTTGAGCTCCCAGGTCCTGAAGCGTTTTTAGGCGCCTTAGGATGCTGTGGGTGCTGTGGCTTCTGATAAGGGGAGTAGGTTTGCTCCTTCTTTCCCTTTTCTTTGTAGTCACCTCTATTTCTAGAGGGACCAGCCTTATTTGAGGAGCCGACTTGATTTACAAAATCAGTAGCCCCCTCAGCCTTGAGCCTCTCTTCCTCCTGTGAAACATTAGCGATCAACTCGCTCATGGTCCACTTGTCCTTAATGGTGTTGTAGTTCACCTTGAAAGTTTCAAATTGCTTGGGAAGAGACATCATAATGTAATGGAGAACAAAACCATCAGAAATAGCCATGTCCATTGTCTTAAGTCTGGCAGCAATATTGATTATGGTCATAATATGCTCACGAACATTCCCAGTACCATTGTACTTAGTGTTCATGAGCCTGTGCATCAGTGTGGTAGCATAAACTTTAGAGGACCCCTTAAAGTGATCCTCGATGGAGGACAAATAGTCCTTTACCCCTTTCTTTTCAGGGATTGCTCCCCTTATGACCTCACTGATGGAGTTTTTCACCACAGCAAGTGAAACACGGTTAGACCGCTCCCACTTCTCAGCATTAGTTTTATATTCCTTCATTTTGTCATCGTAATTGTCCTCCCTTCAAGAGGAGCGACGGGCTCATCGAATCTGAACGCGTAGTCCGGATCCAAGAGCCGAAAAGTCGTCATAAGTGTAAACTTCCATTTCGAAGTTACTACCATTAAGTGGCTCAATTGCATTAACATGAGCGGAAATGGAAGCAATGAAAAATTTAAAATTTACATTAGGAAAACGCATAATTAATTTGCATGAAAATTAATCTTACATTGGTATGATTAACAACATGCTCATAAGAATTTTTCGCATCACCGTTGGGCAGAAACGAAAATTTTAACATAATTTATCGCATGCAATTACAATTAACTTTGGTCAAAGAGTAATAGCATGGCGAAAAATAAACATAAAAATAAACATAATTGATTACATGCAATTAGAATTAACTTTGGTCAAAAGGTAATAGCATGTAAAATTAAATACAGCCCTCCAATTGAATTTCCCGTTGGTTCCATTCAATTAGGGGCATAACATTACGCAGTGGAAAAGGGCATAATATTTTTCAGCAGCTTAGCAACATTATCCGTTAATAATTTCATAAGACACATCAAATAATCATTAATTGAACATGAGATATATCATAAATACATGAAATACATATACTGAAAACAAAACCTCAACAGCCTGAAGTATATACCATAAAATTAATTTCATGCATATATAATATGCTGAAATACATAAGATTATGCACTGCTGGGCCAAAAACCCAACAGCTCCCCTCCTTTGTTTCGGCCTGTGCAATAGCATTTAGCCCATAAGACGCTCGGGGCCCAAAAAAATATTTCTCCATTTCCCCTTCCTTGGCCCGTGAAGCGGCCGACGAACCCCGCAGCCCATCCAGCAGCCCCGGCCAGCCCGGTAGACACGCGCGGCCCACATAAGCATCCCCACGCGCGCGGGGGGCTGCAGGCTAAAAAAAAAACCGGCCCAAAACGCACGCACTCGCCCGGCCACCGCACGATTGAAATCCGACGACTGATGCGCACGGCCGGCCCATAAAACATTCGGGCCCCAAAAAAGGTGACCGTCAGATTAAATCCGACGGCTGAAACGGGCGCCGCTGCAGGTATAAACCTCCCGAAACCCTAACCCTAGGGCATTTCTGCCCCTTTGCTCCCGAACAAATCGGAGCAAGCGGTGGGAGTGCAGCGGCGTTACGCGAGCGCGGCTCCCACGGCGACTGCGGCGGCGCGCGCGACCATGGCGGCGACGCGCACTCGGGCGCGGCGAGGGTGGCAACAAGGCGTCGGCGGTGGCGCCGCGAGAGCAAGCGGCGGCGCAAACAACAACGGCGCGGCGCGCCGGCATCTGCCGACGGCGGAGGCGGGCATCGGCGACGCCGAAGCGGCTCAGGCAATGCGCCGCGCCAAATCGTAAGTGCCCCCCCTTTTTATTTTCCTTTTTTTTGTTTGCCGATATGAGGGTTTGCATGAATTGGGGTTTCAGTGTTCGGGATTTCATCAGATTTTGGGAAAAGAACCTAAGGGTTTGCATAAAAATTTGATTCCCCTCCTTCTCTTATGCTACCCGAGCCAATAAAACATTAGATTTAAAACTGAACCTCTAGATCCGAGACATGAACATCGGCTAGGGTTCTAGGAGACTAGGGCTGGCTCTGATAACAAATGTTAGGATCCTTAATCATCATGCATGTCATCACATAAAGCCACTAGTCCAGCACTAGAACACCTAGGGTAAGAGGGGGTCGGGAGACTCACGGTCGCCGATGAACGCCATTGAGCGAAGACACGTGCCTGCGTGATGCAGGCGTGAGGACGAGTCGGTGAAGACCGCAGTGTCGCCGGTGTACGCGGTGACGCCGCGAGTCTCGCAGAGGCGGTGGCGACGGCCTTCCCGTTGCTAGCAGCGCACAGTAGATCGGGTGTCTTTAGGGTTTGTGCAGGGCTTTTGGCTCTGACGCGAACAACGTCATCCTCAGAGAGGCCAGTACCCATCCTTTATATATACGCTGTTGCAACGGGGGACCGTAACCAATATGGTAAGGCACCCCCGATCAGGGCGCTGAAAATCAGTGAAACGTGGATTTCCCCACGTCCTTCCTTTTCTGGCCGTTTTGGCCTTAGATCAATATCCAACAGTGGGTTCACAAACAATGTTGGAAGGCATGAGATGTACTGGGAAAAAATGCATTGTTCATTCTGCTGCTTTTGTTTTGAACTGTTCACTCTCTTGCTATCATTGGAGCAAGTTGAACAGGGTAAAATTGACATTGGAATGACCGGGCTATTTCGATCTCGTTATATCCGGATTAGGCTGTTGGTAGAGACAGTTGTAGTGTTTCCATGCGTCGAGAGAAATATTGTAGAGATGCATGCTAGAGTTTGCTCTTCATTTAAGGGACTTGAGATGTCCATGGTTTTATAGATGGGTTAGCGTAGATCAGTCTTCCAAAGTTTTCAGCTACTTTAATACCACTGCAATAGTTTTCTATCAAGTGTAGAAGTAGAAGCATTCTATTGTAGAAAAGAGCGTACTGTTTTCGTTCAGTACTTGAGAGACTACGTAAGATGGTCCAGGTCGGTTTGTGATGAGCCATTATCATTTGTGTAAAGTTGGATTTTGAAATTTGTAATGTTTACAGTTTTTCAAAATCTGATGGCCCAGGAGACAGTTCGATCGGCCAACCTAGCAGTCTGACCAGCCAAATGAGTTGCCTCGGCTCAAATTTTAGAATCTTGGGAATTTGGTCATTGGTGATTTGAATTGTGTTTGATCAGTGTTTTAATGATGCATGATGTGTCTTTTAGCTAACGAGGGTCAAACTGTGAAGAACTTGTGTTTGAAAATGATTTCTCTGTATTTGCATGTGCAACGAGGCTAAAGTTAACCATGGTTAATAGCGAGGATCGGGACTACGCTCGTAGAGGAGCTGAGGCCCAGAACAACCAAGAATGTCAGGTGAGATGGCTGAACTCAAGTATGGATAGAGAAAGATGGAAAATGTTGAAGGGAAGGTTCAAACGACGGGTTACACCATGTGGCTTGGTTGGTCCAATGGAACTGGAAATGGGGAGATTTGCTGACGTGTGGTAAGCAAGTGATGTACCTACACGTGGCAATCATGGTGATTTGTTGCAAGATAAGATCAAGATCGGGTCAATGAAGGATATTTTAATAAGACAATTAAATACTAAAAACTATCTTGGATCAAAAACCGTAGCGCTTGGGAAAGCGGTTTAGGTCACAGAAAAGCTGAGATGATCGAGTGGATCAAAATAAGAAGACTTAGCGGATTCTGGCTCATGTGCTTTGAAAAGTATATATAAGTTAAGTGGTGAGTAAAATCCGTATTGTGTGAGGTTAACGGGTTTTTCCCCATTTGTGCTATTGGATAGTATTCATTAGGGTTAGATGTGGGCATGTTGCTTTATCTATTTAATAAGTTAGAATGGAGACTTGTTAGTTAACCAACTAATGAGTACTTATTCTAACCAAGGGTCCTAGAGTTAGGGTTTGAGAAGTGTGAGTGTTATAGTGTGCTCTTTTGTCCTTCAGGTGGAGTTGTTGTAATACCTTCATGCTCAAATAGTAATAGATCAACTTTGTTCTCCACTGATAGAGTATTCTTGAATTGGTTGATTTTTTAAGGAAAAAATAGTAAGAGAGACTCCTACTGCATTAAGATATATTAATATAATCGATGAATATTTACAGAGATAAAGAGAAACAAAACAAAATTATAATTACAGTAAATTTACAAGGAATCTAGCCATTGTAAGATGATATTTTTGGAGTTTTCGTTCACTCTATGATATTTTTGGAGTTTTCGTTCACTCTATGCTATTGTATGGTTACTTCCTCAATGCTTTTGGTCTTGTTGGTTTTGATCTCTTCTCTTCTTGATCTTGCTGTGTGTCAAAGATGTGTAAGTGATGGAGATGACTTAGGGAAATCAATCCCTATCCATTTAGGCATTAGGTCTCGTAAATTCTTGAAGTTGTGCGGTTTTATTTGGATTTGACCTCATCGTGAGTTTTCTTGATCCAAGAGTTGTTGCCTCAAATCTTTATGAGTCCTTACTGTGACGTGTGAGAATATATTTAGAGTCATCTTGGCCATCCTCCATCTATGAGCAAGTTATATTCTGAGTTTTTTTATTGTTTGCCCGGTTTTGGTACAACCTCACTAATTCTTGAGAAAAATCTGAACTTTGACTAGGATTCAATCAATCCTTTAGTGGAATAGTTTCATGAAATCTCAAGCAAGGTGTGTGTAAAACCTTGTCTCATTTGGCTATGGATTTTTGAAGGTGCATCAAAAGTGATTTGGATTCAGATTAATTTTTTGTTTTGGGAATAAGGGTGTAGTCATATAGCTTTTAGGCCCAGTCGGACCGAAGGCTAGTCACACTGCCAGAGGGTCGTCGCTCAGCCGCCCTTTTGCCATCGGTCAGGGTGCTGCTAGTAGCCAGTTAGACTGCCAGGTGCAGGGTTTCTGTTCCTTGACTTTTGAGTTGATTGCATTGGTTTTGGGTTGTAATCTTGATCTTTATAGCTTGGTCGTTATTGGAATGAAGGATTGATAAATACTAGGGGAAAATTTGAAGGTACTATTCAGCCCCTTTGTTGCCACATTGGTCTTATAAGTGGTATCAGAGCCCGATTAGCTCCTTTCGTAGATCTAAACCGGTCTTAAGAGTCATAACATCAGATAAGTATTCAACCAAATCGCCCATTTTCAATGGAGCCAATTTCTCTTATTGGAAGGCTCGTATGTAATCCTACATCGAGGCTCAAGTGAACCTAATTTGGATCAAATTCAAAAAATCCTATGTGGTGTTGGCCGATGATAAGGTGAATACACCAGATATAAAGGCAAACAATAAGGTTCACGATTTTATTTTTCAAGGGCTTAGTCTGTTCATCTGAGGTCTGCTAATGAGATCTGAAAGACCCTCGCTAACTATCTTGAGGGCTCTATCATGATCAAGCAAGTGAGATAGAACCAACTGAAGAAATAATACTCAAAGATCGAGTAAAAGCCTGGTGAATTCTTGGATAAGTTGTGGGAAAGATTTACCAAGATTATCCATGATTTGCATGTTGTTGGTTTGACCTTTTCTGAATCCGAGAATATACACTAGCTGTTTATGGAGAATGAAGATTACTTCCATCAATAACAACATTGTCATGATTGATCTTATTATGGATAAGCTCTATCGAGGTTGAAGTTGCATAAAATTGACTTTATCTCGTGTATCCCCAAGATAGAGTCAATGTTACTTGTGATTGACGCTTCTCAAAGATGTTCTTCTAGTGCTTTGAATTTTGGCACTTTTGGATTTTCATTGTTCACTTTGTATTTTTTGAGCAATGAGCAACAAGAGAAGTTTTCTAAACTCACAAGAGCATGCCATAGGGTAAGGAACAAGATGAGGAGTGGTCATGTCACTTACTTCAAATGTAGTGAGCTGAGCCACATTTGCGCTAAGTGTCCCAAGATAAAGGAAAATGAGGAGAAGGACTCTCGAATGCGTCTTCAAGCTTGTGACGTGAAGTTTAAGAAGCCCAACTACCGTAAGTTAGTCAATTAGGTCCTTGCCACTCTTGAAAATGTCGACATGAGGGATGTGGACTCAGGAACGGATGACGATGATATCGACTCTCGGAGTGAGAAGAAGATCCAGGACTTCACCTGCATGTGGTTTGGTTAGTGCTTTAGTGATGCCAAATGCATGTTTTAGTTAACTTGGGTCAAGTTATGAAGAACTTGCATTCAAAAATGATTTCTTTATCTTTAGATGTGAGTTAAGTTTGAAGTCAACCATGGTTGACGATGAGAATCAGTGCAACCAAACAACCGTGATTTTGATTCAATGAAGTTTATGATATTTAGCAAAGTATCAAAATATCGGCTCCCCCATAAGCATAGTTTCGATTCTTGCCGTTGACTATAGTTGACTTGAAGCCTCTCTACACATCCAAAGATGAAGAAATTGTTTTGGGCACTTGTTCTTCACAACTTAACCCACATTAGTTCAACATGATTCATGCAACATGAATGCACTGACCTAGGTCCAAAATACCCAATCAACAACCAAATTCCCAATTTTCAAGTTCACTGCTGAAACCAGAAAATAGCTAGTGCAACTGCTCAAGTTGAGCCGATCAGACCAACTTGGTTGGCCGGTCTGACCGCTCAACTACCTGAAACCATGCCTAACAGAAAATAAAACCTTTTGCAAATTTAAAATTCAACTCTACCAGCATTGATAATAATTTAATTCAACTCTACCAGCATTGACAATAATTTATCATAAATAATCCTAGACCTCTCGCATAGTCGCTTGATTACTCAGCCTGCCACGTCTGCCATCCTTTATGTTCCATGGTTCTAACCTCGTGTAAGTTACTGGTGGTCTAGAGCTATACTCCATTACTCTATTACCGTACATGCTCGCTTCCTACTTGTTAGCTTCAAACTTGCAGAGTTTACAAATGAGCTCATAAACAAAACATAAGAAAAAAAATATAGAAACAAATACAACACATGGTAAATTGGTAATTGCATTTGTAACCTAGTATTGGGCGGGAAGGATTAGCGCGAGTGCAAAGATAACCAAGCCTTCGTCCGGTGCGGTCCCTGTCACCGAGCATGCTGTGCCCTCCCTCTCTGGATAAGGCTTCAGACCCAAGTTCCTGCTTTTCCACCGAGGTTACGTAACAGGTAATCTTCTAGGATCAATGACGCATTGGAAAATAGCTTGAAGCTCGTGAGCCGGCTCAGCTCATTTAGAGCTTGGCTCAGCTCATAGCACAAATAAACCAAGTAAAAGATCAAGCTCCATTTAAATTAGTTTTGGTAATAATGATAAATACTAGTATAAGATTTTGGTGATAATAACAAATGTATTTGTGAGACTAACCTTGTTCATTGATTATGATATTACATAGTCTTATATGGATGAAAAAGGTGAAATCATTACGATATGCAATCAATATCTTTCTCATAATCTTGTTGCATTTCCCATATCCAAATATATGATTAAATGATAAATCTATATGTAAGACTAATATGTTTGTTGAAGTATGTTATTGTTTAGTCTCATTTGGATGAAAATGTGAGATCAAAGAGATATAAATTTAAAATCGCATTCTTATATATTAGTGCATTCATTTGATCCGAAATGAATATGAGCACATATCTTCATTACACATTTTTATGCACATATTTAGGGGGAGTTCACTCTATGTTTTGATGTTTTATAAGTATTGATCTATGTTTACTTTAGTACACATATTTAGGATCTTTACATTGAAATACATCCTTTGAGTATATGTAGCTTGTGTAGTTTATATATACTTATTTGTAATCGGATTGTCATCTAATTTCTCCATTATGTGTTAATGGTTGGATGATTAAGGACAATCGTTAAGTAAGCTTTGCTTAAAACTTATCTTAGAGTATACAAGTGTTGTGTACATGTTGTATACTCGTAAATACAATCTTTATCTTATTATTTGTTGAGATTGTCATGAATTACCAAAAAGAAAAGATTGTACCATCGAGTCCATCCATTATATGTTAATGGTGATGTTTGGTAATTAATGATAATTAATTTGTGGCCTAACTTTTTTCATGGGTTGGATGAATATGGTAGGTTCCACAAATAACGATAACTTCATGTGTTCAAGATTATTAAGTCTAGATGGAAGATGGCTTCATATGTTGAAGGCCATCAAGAAGAAGATATATCATGAGTTGATGCATGTCCAAGAAGAGATGATTATATGTTGATCATCAAGTCAAGTGAAAACTCATCATGTGTTGATGGAGTTCAATGGATGCATCATGTGTTGATACATGTCAAGACAATGATCCAGATTTAAAGTGATGATGTGCGTCATCAAGATTCAAGAGAGTGCTTAAGGCAAAGGTATAACTAGTTAGGGCTAAGGATGCATTCTTAGTCTCTTACCGGTGTTGGTATTTGGTTAGAAGACCAGGTTGTTACTATAGTTTGTCATACTATTAAGAGGGGTAATGTTTAGTAGCTTGAGTCTTATCATCTGTTGATAGCTCAATCTCACTTGTTCTAACTCTATTTAGTATGATGCTTATATTTACGAATGCGTTTTGCAAATAGTTGAAGCTCGTGTGTGAAATCCTTGTAACATGGGACTATACATTGCAAATGTATTTTGCAAGTGTTCAAAGTCCATATTTCTTACTTCTTGTGGTATGAGGCTTATATTTGCAAATATATTTTGCAAATAGTTGAAGTTCATATATAATCTTTGTAGCATGTGACTTAGATTTGCAAATGTGTTTTACAAACGAGAACAGTCCATATACCTATTTCTTGTGTCATGATTTCAAAAATGTGCATATGTGTTTTGCAACTTGTTGAGAATCATGTTTAATCTATGTGTGCATGATACTATAGCTTGCAAATGTGTTTTACAAAATCTATTAAAGTATCTGCACTTGTTAGGAAAATCGAAACTACCAGTGTGTATGTAGCAATACTACCGAAGGTCGGAAGTACCTGCTCTGTGTGAGCGGTACTACTGGACATAGGAAGTACTAGTATGTGTTGCATGATACTATCGGACGAGTGGTTTGAACGGCTCTGTGTGAGCTGTCAAATCGGCCGGCGGAAGTACCAGCTTTGTGTGAGCGGTACTACCAGTAGGTGGAAGTACCACGTGTGTTGCGCGGTACTACCGGACTTCAAAAGTTCTGCATTTTTCCGCGGTATATTTTTTCCAGAGAGACACCTGTGTAGTGGTCTTCTCCTCCCTGCAAGAGCAGCAGTTCTGCATATGTGGACCGGTACTTCCGATCATCGGAAGTACCGGAAAATGAACGGCGGAACCTCCGATTTTGACTGTAACAGCTAGTTTTCTTGACCGTTGCGAGGGAGCGGAAGTACCGGCGTTTTGCCTGCGGTACTTCTGATTTCCTTGATTTTTCAGGTATTTGGCTTTAACGGCTAGTTTTCTTGTGTGGGTTGTAAATACCCCCTTGTGGCTGGTTAGAGATATTGTAGCTTGACACATTTCTATTCTCTTGAGCTAGTCTGAGGTCATCCTCATAATTGTGCATGTGTTGCACTTTATGAGTAAAGAAAAGTGATTTAGAGTGCATGTGTTACATCTAGAGTTGGACTTAGTGTCTATGTGAGCTTGTGCATTCGTTACACGTGGTGAGAGTCAAGCAAGAGGCTTGACTTATTACTCTTAGAGTTTGCTGACTCCTAATCGGCGTTGGAGGCATCATGTGCGGTTATCTTGTCAAAAAAGATTGTGAGAAAACTAGGCGAAGTTGTGAAGGTTGGAGCTCACCTACCTGGAGCGGGAAAGAACTACCATTAGTGGATTGAGGTGTTTCGGCTTAATTTGTGGAGCCATTCCAATTCGTTTGGACTATCCTTTATGTGGATTAGGGGAGACCGACAAGTCTCCGAACACCATGGTAAATGTAACCGTGTCAATTATGTTTTATTTTCTTGTACTAAATTTACTTTTAGGCAATTTATATTCGTAGAATTATATTGATTGCTTGTCATCCTAAAATTACAAATCTTGACATAGACTTAGGATGTTGGTGCACTTAGGTGAACCTAGTTGTTTTAGGCTTTGTTTATGCTAAAACCAATTTAATTTAAGCTTTTTCATTATATTTATAGTTTTATCCAAATAGTTTAAACAGATTCAATTAGAGAAGAGATTTTTATAAACAATTATTTACCCTGTCTAGTCGGTCTCCTCGATCTTACACCGAGAAATCCCATGTTTTAGTTTGGTCATCTAATGAGTTGTGTCCAAGCCATCTCATGAGTCACTTGGTGGCTCATGAGCCTCAGCCAGCCCAGGCGCTAGCCCAATGTCAAGCCCCCGATGACCCCGTAGATCCATGACGGCCTCCACCTCCAGCCACTTCCCTGCATGGGTCCAGAGCCACCTCCTCTGTGGGCCTGCTTCCCCGTGCAGACTTGGCACCAGCTCCTCCTCTCGTCTCTTCCTCGCGCTGATTTGGTGCCCTCTCCTCCTCCAGCTACTTCCCCGATAGAATCTTGGAGACCTTGTGTTGTCGAACGTCTGCACGTTCAAGGTGAAGAGGCAAGTCGGGGAGCCTGCCAGGGACGTCACTGGTGTGATGCGGTCCAACTACTAGCACGACACCTCCAACTACAACTGCTCCAACTCCGTGATGTGCCGACCCACTGAGGAGCCTCCTACCACGCCTCCACCTCCTCTCCCCATGCCCTCTTAGGTCTCTCTAGATCTCTTGATCTCTCTCCATGCTGTGAGTTCAAAGGGTTCCATTTCAAATGATTTATTCTTTGTCATAATGTATGAATCTGACTTTATTATATGGCTAAGATCATGCATGAAGCTGATTTCTTTTTGCTCGAATGATGAGGCCCGCACACCTTGTGCTTGATGGAATGTCTAAGTGCAAAATGGTTGGTCTTTAGCATTTCCTAGTGCTGCAATTACTTTTCTTTATTCCAATAATGTGTGTTGTACTATGCGTTAGATTAGTTGTTGGAGCTGCAAATGAAGGATGCTGAGATCTCACACCATGTGCTTGATGGAATGTCTAAATGAAAAACGGTTGGTCTTTGGGAATTTCCTAATACTGTGATTACTTCTCTAGCTACAAACATCTTACACTATACTCATGTTGTGCAAGTTATATGGCTAATGGTTGATTTTATTATGGGGTTGAGTACAAAGTTTGTCTCTTGCAATTAATTATCTTTTTGTAGACATATGCAATTCTTTTCCTGCTAATCGCTTGATGCATGGGTAAAGTGATATATATTTCTTTGTTTTATAGCACATGTTATGCCATTCTTTTCCTGCTAATCAATTGATGCCATGGAGTAAGTATTTTATTATCACTGCCATTGATGCCTTAAGATGCCCTACTAGTTTAGTGACTTTATTTTTCATGTTATCTACATCATATATGAAACTCTCACTATTAGTTAAGTAGTTTTGTTCTAGGTTCAGCCCTTAGCTCAAAGTTTTTTTTAGTTCAGAACAAGACATAGTTGACAGTGCAAATCTGGTGCTTCCCTCATTACTAGATGGTTCGGAGAAATGAGTCACAGATGGTTCCATACTAGATAATGCTCGCATTCTGTATTTCAGATCTAGAAAAGAGAACAAATATGCATAATTCAAGGCAAAGATTAATCTGAAACAAATGTGTATAATTCCTGCTACCAGACAAAAGACCTTATAGTCGTAAAATATTTATATATAACTTCTAATTGTTCTTGCTCATAAATCTGGCTTCTAATCTTCCACCAATATTTTGTTTTACATTATCTATCCGACCATTATTCTTGAACTAACTAATATTCTTACCATAGTGTTACAAACTAATGTCATTCTTAATCTTTGAACTTATTTCCTATTCTAGGCATGTTCTGTATACAAATATTGATTTGTCTACTTCAATGCAACGACTACTAAATGGAAGAGCAGGTTACGAAGGAAGCCACAACACCGATTTTGTTTTCATCTAGCGAATACCTTCGATCAATTGTGCCATGTCTAACTGTAAAGACCCTTAGTTTATTTCTAATAATGTTTTTGCATTTTAATAATTAAATTGCATGTTTTATATGTAACAAGACTAACGAACAGATCATTGAGGTGGTGATCATTTGGGCTTTTTTTTTTGTGGCTATGGCTGAAAAGCACTGTAGCTGGCTGAAAAAATACTGTAGCTGACAGAGGTTTATTTAGCATAATTAAATTTAAAAAATATGTTAGTCCATTACATATAATATAAACAAATATGGGGAAAAAGAACCGGTAAAAAAGCTCAACAAAAAACTAAAAGTTCAAAAAAGCGAAGTTTATTAATATTGAAAAATAAATCAAAAATTAAAAGCTGAATCCAAAACGATGACAACCTCAAGCTTCCAACCGAGCCAAAGTGGAAATGAGATTCTCTCCGGTCGCGTACGGCGACTGTAGAGTGAATTCACGAATCTCAGCCGTCCAATCAGAAAAGAGTGGACCAGATCAGTTTTTGCTACAGTAAATTTACTGTAGCAAAACTGATCTGATCCGCTCTTTTCCCGATCGAACGGCTGAGATTCACGAATTCACTCTACAGTCGCCGTACGCGACCGTAGAGAATCCGATTCCGCCAAAGTGGAGCCCCTATTTCAACTCATTAGGCTGACGAGAGCCACTTGACTCACGAGCTCAGGTGAGCCGCCGGCTACATATCCACCCCCTACGCGTGCCGTCGGCGTACGCACGTACTCAACAGAACTCCACATGGCGCAGAACTGCACGAGTTGGCGATCTAGCGCCAGGCACCTACACCGTCGCGCGCGGCGAGGCACGAAAATCCACGGCCTCTCGGCTGCAGCCTTCACATGCAACCTGTGACTGTGACCGGTCAAATGCGTCAGGTCGAAGTGAATGCCGTCTCCACGTCAGGTCGAGAAGCAGGCGGACGTAGGAGCTGGTAAATGCGTTCGCCCTGCCATGCGGCCCCACCCACCAATCTGTCGGATTTTAAATGCCCTGTCCGGCTCCGGCCGGTTTCCGTGGGCGCCAGGCGACGTAGCTAGCGTACGTAGGATCTTGTTGGTGGATGGATGGCGATGCGACTTTGCCGATCGAGAGACGAGGGCGGCGTCGTGCCGGGTGTGGGCTCAGCCCGTGCCGGATAAGGTCCGAAAATGTTGACGCGCAGGCGTACAGCTTGCACCTTGCGACCTACCCGTGACATGTACGAAAAGCTTGGGCCTGGTTATACGAAAATTCACTACTGCAGCATTGCGCCAAAATGGGAATCATTCACACGCTCGACTTTTTTTCGAAATTTGCTCCGGACGCTTTTTTTTAAATAGCCCTAGCACCAAGCTCGACAGCGTAATAGACAATATTTATCTCCTGTCACATCACTAGAGCTTGGTAGGAGCGGATGGCAGTGGCAAGCGGGCCCTACAGGGCTACCGAGCTGCCCTAACTCGATAACTCCAAGTGCTGGCCCCGATTTTCATTGTGCCATTTAACCCTTTTTTTAATTAATAACTAGTTGAATACTTGTTTTTTGCTATGGATAAAAAATTATCTATTTTGTTAAAAAAATTTAGGGAGCTGCAAGTAGGAGTTATAACGGACAGATGAACCAATACTACCAACTCACTCTTTTAAGTAGTACATATACATTATTATAAAAACATGTAATAGTGGACCATATCTAGCCTGACATAACACTTCGCAATGAAGATACAAATTACATGGCGCATAAGGTTTGATTACGTGCGTATGTATACCTCACAGTATAAATGGCAATATGCATGGACCATCAATTCTAACTATACTGTAAGACACTTGTAGGTCTTAGCTTAATAGAAATGACATTGACCGAAACTGTTGTAGTTGGGTTCAGGGGACGCCCTAGGGCGAAAATGTGAAACCGTAGGTCACCCACATGGCGTGGCAGCCATCCGAACGACGTAGACATGGCTAGTGGTCGCGGTAGTGGCAGGATTGCACCTTGGGTTGGCACAACAGTAATACAGGTGGTAGTTGCTGCCAATGAGGACCACCTTCTCTTTGTTCCTCTCTACGATCCTCTGTTTGCGGAGCTCGTCGTTGTTGGTCTTCTTGATCTGGAGCTCCTCCCACAACTCTTGCAGGAAGACCTGTAGAGTGTGGACGTCAACCTGGGTAGGTATTTGGATATGATGAATCCACCTACTCGGTGAACTTGCAATCTGTGATCTGCAAGCAAGACAAAGTAACTACAAAAAATCTATGCTTTCAAGTATAGGTAGGTAACAATCACTTACTATGAATAGATAGTAGTGAAAGAATCGGCGTTCTGAGTACATGTAGGTGCTACAAATCGTCACGTCTAAGGGGTGATGACAAAGTCGGCCTATTCGGGCAGTTTCTTATGGAGTGCCCTGTTGTCTTGCATAGCCTGCACTTCCGTGGTCTCACACGTTGGCCATGTTGACTACCATCCATATTGTTGCATATGCGTAGGGCTGGATATCGAGCTGGCTCGGCTCGGTCTGGCTCGGTAGGATAACGAGTTGGCTCGAGCTGGCTCGTTATAACTAACGAGCTAAAAATCTGGCTCGGCTCGGCTCGATGACAAGCTCGAGCTGGCTCGTTTGGCTCGTGAGCCAGGGCCAAAAAAAGTAAAATAAAGACTACCTTACAAGTTAGATTCTACAGCAAGTTCAACTGCACATAATTTCCAAAGTGTTGCTGACAACGCATCAAACTCTTGCGCAGATACTACATGCACAACGACAATGTCAAGTAGTAGAAATATTTGCGATTCTGACCAGTTCTGAGCTTACGACCAATCAAAGTTACAATATTTCTTTCCAATCATCGATCAAAGTTACACCAATGTTACGCACAATCATCGATCAAAGTTACAGCTTACACCAATGTTAACATGAGTACATGACGCATCTCAAGAATTTCTTTCCACGAAAGCACATTCCAAAGGTTTAACAATATTTCTCCAAGCCGAGTTATCTTGTGGAAACAGTTTAAAGATCAAATTGCAGGAATGTAAAGTGTCAAGTGTGTAAGAAACTATAACTGAAATGGAATTATGAGACAACTCAAAATCTTCTTTGGATCATTGGATGCAAAAGAAATTGCAAGTTCTGAAATTGTCATTGTCATGGATTTTGTCTTTGTGATTGGTAATACATTATTTTGCTATAGAACCTAACATATTGCATAACAACGATTTGTACTAATATCCTCGTTCATGTATTAATGAGAAACATGAGAATGGCAACAGTTCACTCAGAACTCTTCTCGCCAGCTCATAGAATTTAGTACAAACCATGAATCGACTGAACCCATTGCATAAACATGCAATGCAACTAGCCATTATCACAGATACTAAAGGCGCATAAACGCACATAATCACAGCAGACATGCATGTGCTACAATGCATATATAAGCACACTGGAAGATCGGCAAGAATTAGAAAGCACAATAGTCTAAAAATATAACTTGTAAGGATGCACAATTGAGCTACAAGTCTAAAAGTCGCAAGTGATAACTTGTGTTTCAGAATTGGGATCAAGCACTCTGGCCTCCATCATAGTGTATTTCCATGCAAACACACACAACCGACAAAAGGCATGGTCGATAAACATAACTACATAAGTTAACATATCCACCTCACTAATTGCTTGCCACCACGCATTTTGGGAATTCGATAGACTCGACATCATCGTCATCATCTCCAACCTAAAAATAGAATCCATACCACAAGATAAACAAAGTTGAACTGAGAACAAAGTTGAATTGAGAACAAGTTATATACTTATATAATTATATATGAATCCATACCACAACAAGAGGATGACTATTGTCATCTTGAGTGCCCTTATCCACTAGATGCACACACTAATGCCTCGAATCGTGGTGGCTTTAAAGAGCTTCTATAATCATCAAGAATTCGACTGCATTGCTGAAGGTGCACTCGATGATACACCTCAACGGAATGACCAAGAACCTCTTTGCCAAGCTAGATACAACAGGAAATCTATGCCATTAACATTCCAATATCTTGAGTAAGTTGAAATGCTTGTTATCTATGGCCTCATTTGGTTCATCTAGATAAATCAGTAGCTCAGACTTTGAACTTTCTGTAACACTAGATTGCAAAAATGATTGAAAATCACTTGCAATAGAAGCCATTGAGCTGGTTGTATCAAATGAAGATGAGGTTGATTGCCTGTTCTTGCCAATGTCACCCATCTTTTGGCGATTTAACATATCATACTTGTTATAGAGCCTTTCCAACTCTTGGTTGATGTCATTAATCTCAATTTCACACCTAGCTGGGTCAAACATCTGTGCAAAACACCATTTAATGTACCTCATCTTGAACCTAGGGTCAAGAATTGTAGCAATAACCATAACATTGTTCTTCTCCTCCCAATATTTATCAAATTTGTCCAACATAGCAGCAGCCATACTCATCAAATATGTATCTCCGCAGTGTGCGCGCCCTATCAATGCTCTCTTAACTTTCACTATGTAAGGATAGAAACAATTGGCGCTTGGATAGATTGACCCGAAAATGCATGAGTGGCCTCTGCCATTGTTCCCATTATTGGCCTAATTTTTCAAACAATACCCACTCAATCAGAGGTTTCCAAACATAATTGGTGTCTACTTCTTTGTAATAACCAAATGCATCCTTATAGTCAATGCACGTATCTAGCATTTTATAAGTTGAATTCCACCTTGTTTTAACATCCGAGATAGCCCCTTCCCACTTTGATGAATAAATGTTGCATACTTCCACAAACTTATACATGCGGGATGGAGACCTCTTAAAGTATTTCACCGTGTTCCTCAAGCAAGTTATCAAATTTTCTATTGGTTGGAGGCCATCATTAACAACCAAATTGACTATGTGAGCAAAGACAACGAATATGAAAGTAACTAGGATCAAATCTGAATATTTTCTTGCAAGAAGCTTTGCCTTCAAATTTGTGACAATGATATCATTGTTTGTAGCATTATCAAGAGTTATTGTCGTGACCTTGTCTTCTATTTTCCATTCTACCATACACTCAAAAATAGCTTGAGCTATGACAATACCAAGTGGGGAGGATCCACCTCAATAAAGTTCAAGACAACGCATTGCAAAACCCAATTCTCATCTATATAATGTGCCACCAAACACATATATCAAGGTTTTGATTGGATGTCCATAAATCAAGAGTTAAACTTATTGATTCGCCTCTTTCGGACTCTTCTTGAGTTGGGTTTTTCAGATTCATAAACCTTCATGCATTCATTTTTATAGACTTCCTACCAATCCATTCATAGTTACCATTCATCCATTTCATCAAGATATTAAACCATTTATGCTCTACCATCCTAAATGAATACTCATGAGCAATTATCATCTTGGCAACCAATTGTCTAGTGTGTTCATGATCATATTCATGAGGATTAACAATAATGAATTACCATCATTTGGACCTAAGTTTAGTGTACCTTGAGCTTTAGCCTTTGCCAACTTGTTCTGAAATTGTGTGCACTTGTCTAGGTGCCGGTTTAGAGTTGTAGTAGCACCTCCTAGATGGTACACATAACTCTTATGGCAGAACTTACACTTCGCCTTTGTCTCCATGACACCTCTCTCCTTCTTGGATGGGACATTGACAACCTTAAAATATTTCCAGCAACCAGCCCTTTTGCCTCTTGCTACCTTGCACTTGGGAGACAATGTCTTTTTCCCTCCTGTCTTTGCCTTCTTAGCCTTTTACGTACCATCACCAACCTCATCAGCCCCCTCACTTCCACTTTTGCCATCAACTCAAGGTAGGCTTTGGACATATCATCCCTCTTGTCGGAGCTGTTATCATCGTCATCCTCTTCTTAAACGGTCTCCAATGGTGCACAAGGAAACATACATGAATCGTGCTTGGTCAAGCATATGTAAAATATCCAGCATTTTGCATTGAGATCTGATAGATGAATCCGTAAATGCTACCAAATACACAGCTATTTCAGTGATTAATTAATGTTGATCTAGCACATTATTGTTAACAACCAGATCTGAAATAGTAGTTGTTTGTTCGACATCCAAAAATGGTGGATAGATTCAAGCTTTCAGCACATAGTCTCCAAAGATTCAGTATGCGAAATATCCAGCAGCATATAGTCTCCAAAGATTCATGTATGCGAAATTCATAATCTGGATAGCAATGAATAAATAATCTGGATAGCAAATTAGCAATGAACAAATATTCCTATAACCTAGAGACCAATCAATGAATCAAGCAAATTCAAGTATTTGGGAATTAGATAACATATTAACATACCATCACCACGTCCACGGACAGAGAGGGATTCGATGACGACGGAGTGCTCAATCCTTGTCCATGGGGCTTACTCCTCGACTCCAAACTTCGAGGACGGAGCGATGCACTTTCCTCCTCCTCCATGGCCGCGGGTTGAGAGGGCCTGGAGCACAGTAGGTAGGTCATCACTCAGCAGCAGTTCGGTAATCCGCAATCGACAGAGGGAGATCGAGGATTCGAGAGGAAAAAGGGGAGAGAGAGGAGTGACCGAGTGAGGAGTGAGGACCAGACCTAGCTCGTGGAGGGAGAGGCGCCGCCGCGGTCGCCTGACTTGCGTCACGTCGCATCTCGCTCGCCCCGTCGCCGGCCGCGGTCGCGGACTCGCACGCGCCTGACTTGCGTCGCATCGCGTCTCGCTCGCCCGTCGCGGTCGCGATCGCGGACTTGCGGGTTGCGGCGCAGCGCGCCGCCGGCCAGTGCGGAGCGGCGAGAGGTGCTGTCGCGGTGCGGTGTGCGCGTGAGGCGGCGTGAGTGCGTGACGGCGTGAGCGGTGAGGCCTAGGGTTTGCTTTCCTTCCTTTTTCCTATTGCCTGTGCCGGTGCGGGCCGTGCGGCTGTACGTCGCCATGCGTGTTTGGGCCGGCGGGGCTATGGGCTATGGCTGTGGGGTGGGCCGGGTGGCTTCAGCAGTTCGGCTTGCGGGCTAAATTAGCACGGCTCGTTTGGCTCGTGAGCGGCTCGCGAGCTAGCTCGAGTTAGCTCGTTATAGCTAACGAGCTAAAATCTCGGCTCGGCTCGGCTCGTTATCCTAACGAGCTGAGCCGAGCCGAGCCGAGCCAGTCACGAGCCGAGCGAGCTAACGAGCTTCGAGTTTTACGTCCAGCCCTACATATGCGATGGGACTGGTGTCTTGCACGCACAGGCTGCTTCAGTGCGTCATTTGGCACCCACTTCACTTTCTCCAGCCAAAGGTCCCTGTAACGCATGTCCACCCCGTAAGAGTTAAACTCAGTGCTCTAAGTCTCACACAAATATTGAATGTCGTAATATCACAAAACATACTATGTGAAGGACTACTGCCATGTAGCGCATGCAGTGTAGACATGTGAGCAATGTTTGTGAAGGAGCTTTGGCTTGTGTTCAGGTGCAGGTCACTACTTCACCAATGGTGCGGGCATGCTAGCAGTCGTCTCTGATGTTACCCATGACATACTTCTCTCTCAAACGGATCTCGAACTTTTTCCTTGCCCTGTTCATAGTCCAAGTACCGTGTAAACGAGGCTTCCCCATTTTCTCCTCCTTGTACACCTATATAACTTCTGAGAGTTGCTTCTTTTCATCTAGACGCTTCTTCGCAATCATGCCTGTATCAACGAACTAGCCAATGGTGTAGTTCCAACTCTCATTCACATTTGTAGTGGTCAAGAGGGAGGGCACACCCTTTAGCACATTGTTGTAGACCACGGATATGTTGATTGTCTTAATCATGTATCTCGCACCATCAGTGTCATAAAGCAGGGACCATTTCTCCAGGCAGGAGACAAGTAAGTTGATCCATTGGGTGAACTCGTGTCTTGTTGCGGGAGTGGCCTAAGCTGTGGTTGGTTCTACTCCCTGGACTCCCTTACATGCCTCGAGGTCTCCTCGTCAAGCTCTTGCCATATTGCATTGAGCTTGCGTCTCGAAACCACAGTCAGCTAGAAGCTTTCTCCTATTTCTTTGTGTTGTCTTAAGACATGTAGCGGTGTTTTTCAATTTTTGTCAATTTTTTTTAACTCGGGAAACACTAACAACTGTTATAGTGTAATTGTAGCTAAAAGTTTATAGCAAAAGCCAAAAGCCATAGTTAAAGTCAAAAGTCATAGCTTTTAAACTGTTTAGAGCACTAGTACCGATTGAGTTTATTTATAGCTTCTTGATCATTGATTTCGATCGAATAAAACCGTTCTCCTAACATTCATGCTTGTGTTTGATGTAGACGTTACTGTAAGGCTCTAAGCTTTCCACTCAATGAAATACTCATCATGCGAAACAAACTATTGGAGTATCATTCAATCACTACCATTACATCAGATTTTTTTTGATCTGTTTGCATAATGCAAATGTTGTTGTCGCATCATGCGTGCTTATTGGATCAAATGGCGCAATATAACGAGGTGGCAAAAAGAAAGGAAACGATGCGTGCACGATTTGCGCTGAAAACCAGAACGATAACCTGCACATCATTCTTTAGGGGGGAAAGCAAGGATGGTGCATATGCCGTAGATGTTGTTAGGAAACCAGGACTCTATCTGGAGTCCTTATCTGATTGGGCACCTCCACCGTAGACTATAAATAAGGGCCTAGACCCCCCCTCATGATGTATCCCGATGCAATCTAAAGCAATAAAGAAAGACCAGGAGTTCTCTCTACCTCTCCGTGTTCAATCTATTATTCTGTGATTCTGTGATTGATTCGTTCTTGTTCTAAGCAGAGGAATCGCTCGGACTGGTCTCCAGCGTCGGTTCCTCAACACGTTATCAGCACGACTTCGCTCTGGTGAACGAGGTAATCATCGAAGCACAGTTTGATTTTCTAGATCACTTTTGAATTCGCATTTTCTTTTGCGTTCTAGATTGAAATTCTACGGTGCAAATCCGCCCTAATCTACCGCGAGCAGACTTGAAGTCGCCGGCACAATGCCGATCGGTAGATTGTGAAACGGGGTAGATGTTGATTGCGTCGTAGAACGATGCAAATCCGCCCTAAATCTACCGCGAGCAGATCTGAAATCGCCGGCACAATGTCGATCCGTAGATTGCGAAAACGGGGTAGATATTGATTGCATCATAGAAACAAATTTTGCATGATGTTGTTTGATCCTCGCATGATCACAAAGATGAAACAATCGCATGTCTTCACCGCTCGATCATTGGAAAGGGAAAGAAAACTTGCATCAACTCGCTTTGGTTACGCATAACCATGGCACGAAAAAACATCGATCCGCCGCCTCCGCTGGTCGCGGCAGATTGGCTCGGCCACCCGGTCACATGGAGCCGCGGCCCTCGAGGCCTCGGGTTCGCCGCCTGTATGCGTGCTATCCCGATCACCTTGGAGCACCGTCGCACCGAGCATCCACGCCGCGCCGCGCCACGCGCCGCGACTCCGGCCCGCGCGCATAGCAGCGCGGCGCGGCGCCTCCGGCTCTCCGCATGGCGCCGGTTACGCCGCCGCGACGGCCGAGGCAGCCCGCCCGCCGTCTCTCCCATCGCCGCCCGAACGCGCGACCGGCCGCGGCGCCTCGGCTTCCAGCCAGCCGCGCCGCCGCCCCGCCGTTTGGCCTCGCGTCGTCGCGCCAAAGACGCACTGGCTCTCCGCCGCCTTGCCTCCGCGTCGCGCGCGCGCGCGCACCGGCCTTCGCCGCCTCGCGCTCGCCCGAACGCGATCCCGCCACTAGCGCCGCCGTTCCTCTCCGCGCCGCGCGCCGGCTCGTAGCCGCCGCGCCGATCCGCGGCCGCAGCCGCCGCCTCGCATGGAGCCCGCCACCGCCTCCCATCGCGGCTCAGAGATCCGCGCCGCCGAGGCACCTCCGCGCGCGCCTCCTCGCGGCCGGCGCCCCTCCCGCATGCGGCTCGCACGCCGACGCCTTCCTCCGTCTCCCGCGCCACGCCGCCGCGCCGCCGCGTTCCTCTCTTGCGCCGCTCGCGGCCAGCCTCCCGCGCCCTCATGCTCGTGAAGAGCCGCCGCCACCGGTGGGATGGCTAGGGTAAACCCTAGCCATCGAGTGTAATGGGCCGGCCGGGGGAAGATTTAATGGGCCGGCCGGGAGAAAGGGATGGGCCAGGGGGAGGGCAAGGAGGCCTGGCCGGTGGGGGGTGCTAGCAGTTTTACAGAAAAACCCCTAGACTTTGAGAAAATGCAGATAGGCCCTTAATTAATTAATATAAGTCTTGATTCCTTGCAAAGCAGGCCTCGTAATTCTGAAAATTGCGAATAAGCCCTCAAATTTACGAGTGGGTCCGAATTTGCAGAAAACCCTCAGTAAATCTGAAAATTGCGCGAATTGTTCTCTCAATCAAATTTTGCAGAAACCCTCTGAATTGCGAAATTTCTTTGAAATTTCATATTTTAGCATAAAAGGGCCTCGGGAATCCGAATTTTGAATTGTTTTTAGCATTTGAAGCTTATTTATTTATGCCATTATTATTCTCTGTATTTTTTGTATTTATTTACTGTTTTTGGTTAATTGTAATTGTTTTAATTGCTTTTAATCACTGAAATTAGCAGTAAAATTATAGAAAATGCATAGAAAATTCTGGAACATTACGAGAACCTTTTGTACCATTTATTTACCCGTAGTGAATTATTCCATGCATGTCTACCAGCAGTAGACTTATACACATTTAGATGACTAGCATCACGAACTGGAAGATTTGAGGAGCTGGCCTAGCATGGCCAAAACTATCTGATGTAGGCATCCGATGTCGAGATTGTGCTTGGAGCCAGGAAGCTCCGCGCGACTATTGGGATTGGCGGACTGAATGACGCCTAACCCACGCCTAAAGAGAATGATCAGGCACTTCATTTTCTCAGCACCATACGCCTCACTCTCAAGAATGAGTACATGGTAGAGAATAGTGCACTAGCACTCTAGACCGCACCCAAGAAGCAGGTTTGAGAGGCTAAAGTACACCATTCTTACTCAAGCAGAGTAGGAGTGGATCAGACTAAGGTTTGCCGACTTTAAGACGGTCAGGGAATACAATTCTGCCTTGCACAGGATTTGTACCCCAATACATAAAATTAAGAAAATCCTTCCACCCAAATGAAGTACAATCCGCACGTAATTATCGTCAAGATGGCTATGAGGAATACGTCGAATTGACCGATATGATGCAAGTTGCGGAGACTCGGGACAATGTTCTCTGTAAGAACTACGTCACTCAGCCACCTGGGAGCTACGTTGGTCGTGAAGCCAACACTAGGAGCAACAAGGTGCGAAAGCCCTTGATAGAGAAAAGGGGAAAGAAGGGTAAGACCGCAGCCCAGAAAGGCAAATCAGATGCTCCACGTAAGAATAAGGCTAGCAAGCCAAAAACGGGATGGCAAAGGGCACATGAAGCCCACTCTGCATCGGTTGAGGGGCGTTACGGCAAACGTACTACTGATGGTGTTTGAGACCATTACGACAGCAGCACCTCTCTCGACCTAGAAGCAGGCACCGTCTGATTTCTCTTGAAGAGAATGTCAACCCCGAGAAAATATCAGAAAAAGTCTTATGCACTGAATGCATTCAGACTTTAATTGTCATTTATTTTGTGTGGAAGAATACGTTAGAATTTGCATGGATGGTACTTAAGAATTGTTATCTTTCTTGTGATGGTTGGATGATTTTTGGAAGAATTCATTCATTTATTCAGTTTATTAATGGCATGATATGTTCTGATATTGGAGTATTTTATTTATGTGTTGATTGCCTTCTCATACATATTAATAAATACCCTATATTAGAACACGTGTAGCGCCCTATGAAGGAAGTGTGCTTAGCTAGCAGCGGCACAACGCATATCATCTTAAGAGAGATTGAGTATTTTCAGTCGATTCGTTAGAGCACTGGCAGCCTTAAGACAATCGCCAGAAGCGATACATGTATAATTGGTTCGGGAAGAGCCACAATGGGCACAACTTTGGTCATTGAAGAAGCCTTATTGTACCCAGAATCGACTTCAACTCTCCTAAGTTTTAAGAATATCCGCGCAAATGGTTTCCACGTTGAGACTAAAGAAGAGTACGGTACGGAATTCCTGCTCATTACGAAGCGCGACGAGAATGGAATCAGAAAAACTCCCTTCACTAGAAATTGGGCTATATTATACCACAATTAAAGCGCCTGCAGCGTACACTGTTCTGAAAACAGTGTTTAGAAGCTCTGAAATTTTCTGTCTCTGGCATGATAGATTAGGCCACCCAAGTCTTAGGATGATGAGAAACATAATAAATAACTCACATGGGCATAATATTAATGTGAAGAATTTTCCGAATCATGAAGATTTTGTGTGCCCTGCATGTGCCACCGGGAAACTAATTACTAGACCCTCCACTCTGAAAGTGAAGGATGAAGTCCCTGCATTCCTGGAACGCATCCAGGGAGACATTTGCGGTCCCATTCAGCCCGTCTCAGGGCCGTTTAAGTATTTCATAGTGCTCATTGACGCTTCCTCGAAGTGGTCATATGTGGGTTTGTTGTCCACAAGGAACCACGCCTTTGCAAAATTGATCTCGCAGATCATTCGCATCAGAAATGCGTTTCCAGATCATCATATCAAGTCCATCAGAATGGACAACGCTGGCGAATTTACTTCAAAGGCATTTGATGATTATTGCATGGCGATGGGAATTGCAGTTGAGCATTTGGTACCGCATGTCCATACCCAGAATGGTTTGGCAGAGGCTTTAATTAAGAGAATTGAATTTATTGCCTGACCCCTCTTGCATTAAAAGTAATTTGCCACTACATGTTGGGGACACGCATCCTTCATCCAAATAATCTCATTAACCTTAGACCTTGACCTACAACATCCATTCACCTATGCAACTAGCGCAAAGTGTCACCACCGAAAATTTCCCAACATTAGGGGGAGGAAATCAACCCCTTGATGAAGAATGTCGGGAAATTATGTGGCAAGCCTGGGAAATCCATGCAGAAGACCCATGCATTAGTGAAGCAAATAGAGAAGTCCAGAAGACAAGAGAAGTCCAGAAGACAATCGATTTGCAAGAACTAGCAAATCAACTGCTTGATCACTTTAGTGATTTGAAGAGCGTGACTAAGTCGCATGTTCACCGCACGCACCGCACCGAGAGGGTTGAAATACCAAAGAAAGCGTAAGGTATCCCTAATCTCGTCCGAGGCCTCGAAAAATAAAAAGAGGACGAGAACTCCGGTTCTCGAATTCTTAGTAACCGGGACGCTCGGTGAAAAAGGATAAGAGGATTTATCACACCGATCATTGAAGTCCCCGAATGAGAAGGGAGCCGGTTGAGACTGGCACAAGTATGACACCTTCGAAAAGGGCATACCAGATCTGAATATCCCCATCGGCATGGATGTGTGCGCACACATCGGAGCCGAAAACTAAAGGACTTGCCACCGCAATTGAAAGAAGCGATGCGCAAGGTGAAGCTCCGAAGAAGCAACTCATGAAGAAATAGCTATAAATTATGTGCACACTACGAGTCTCGAATAGGACAACAACTAATATCGATATCTACTTCGCAAAGAAAATTGCCACCATCATCGATCTTGATCCCGAGCCGCATCGCTCACGAATGTAAGAAAAGATCAGATTGGGAAGATTGGAAGAAGGCAATAGCAACCGAATTGCTATCTCTGAATAAAAGAGAGGTGTTTGGGCTCGTATGTCGCACACCTCCCCACATACACCCGTTGGGCACAAGTGGGTATTTGTTCGAAAGAGAAATGAAAGAAATGAAGTAGTGAGATACAAAGCAAGGTCGGTAGCCCAAGGTTTCACTCAACGTCCCGGAATTGATTATGAAGAAACCTACTCCCAGTCATGAGTGGAATTACCTTTAGATACTTGATCTCAATGGCGGTGAACTTGAATTTGGAAATGAAATTGATGGATGTTGTGATTGCATACCTTACTGTAACTTGGATTCGAGATTTATATGAAAGTCCTGAAGGAATCCTCTCCGAACCAAGACAGAGCAAATAGAAACACATGCATGTGTGAAACTCGAAAGTCACCGTATGGATTGAAACAACTGAAGAATGTGGTATAATCGCTTGAGCGATTTTCTCTGCAAGAAAGGCTACACGAACAATGAAGACTGTCCTTGTGTATTTATACGGCGATCCTAGAATGGATTCTGTATAATCTCCGTGTATGTAGATGATCTGAATATCATCGGACAATAGAAGACATAAAAGAAGCAAGCTCCTACTTTGAGTCGAATTTGAAATGAAAGATTTGGGCAAGACCAAGTTTTGCTTAGGCTGCAGCTTGAGCATGTCCTGAAGGAGTCTTGGTACATCACGACCTACACCTGTAAGGTGCTTGAAAGGTTTGGCTTCGAGAAGGCATTTCCCTCGAAAGTACCAATGATCGGTAGGTCTTTACAGCAAGAAAAAGATCCTTTCCGACCTAGGGAAGAGGGGGAGGAAGTCCTGGGACCGGAATTCCCATACTTGAGTGCAGTGGGAGCACTCATGTACTTAGCAAACTGCACTAGACCGGACATTGCATTTGCCGTGAACCTGTTAGCAAGGTACAGTGCAGAGCCCACCAAAAGGCATTGGCAGGGCATAAAGGACATTCTCCGATACCTCCAAGGTAGCAAGGACCTCGGATTGTTCTACAGAAAGAATCAAGATCTGAACTTGATTGGCTATGCAGATGCTGGGTATCTCGTCGACCAAGCATACCGCTAAGTCACAAACAAAGCTATGTATTCTGTGTGGTGGAACCGCAATTTCATGGAAATCGTCTAAGCAAAGCCGGTAGCTACTTCGACGAACCACTCGAAATTATAGCATCAGATGAAGCCGCACGAGTGCGCTTGGCTCCGCCGAATGGTTCACCACATCCAGCAGTCATGTGGGATGAACATTGTGCAGAACCCCACAATTATCTATGAAGATAATGCCGCTTGCGTTGCACAAGTGCAAACGGGCTATGTGAAGAGTCATCTCACAAAGCATATTAACCCCAAGTTCTTCTATGCACATGAATTGCAAAGGATGGATGAGATTAAAGTACTGCATACTAAGTCATGTGAAAATCTCGCAGATTTATTCACTAAGTCACTCCCCACATCTAGCTTTGAAAGGTGCGTGCGTGGAATTGGAATGATGAGACTTAGAGAAGTGCAGAATTCAGGGGGAGAATTCTCACAAACCCGCTAATAAATCTTGATCATGAAGATTAAGTACCCAAAAATAAAGTCCTGTAGACCAAATGAATTTGGGTGAATTGTACTCTTTTCCTTGACGAGTTTTCCATGAAGTTTCTCGACCAAGGTTTTTAATGAGGCAATTCGTGCATCGCAAAGATCACATGTATCATGTACTCTTTCTCCAAATTTTTCCCACTGGGTTTTTATGGAGTTTTGATGAGGCATGAGCATGTTGGGTGAGTGCCCAAGGGGGAGTGTTAGGAAACCAGGACTCTATCTGGAGTCCTTATCTGATTGGGCACCCCCACCGTAGACTATAAATAAGGGCCTAGACCCCCCCCCTCATGATGTATCCCGATGCAATCTAAAGCAATAAAGAAAGACCAGGAGTTCTCTCTACCTCTCTGTGTTCAATCTATTATTCTGTGATTCTGTGATTGATTCGTTCTTGTTCTAAGCAGAGGAATCGCTCGGACTGGTCTCCAGCGTCGGTTCCTCAACAGATGTGACATCTTTTTTAATAGAGATTCGTCGGCATGCGGTTGAGGTTTACACCCGTCCCAAAGCCAAAAAAAGTTATTTAGAACAGTTTATTTTTAATACGATTTGTTTCTTTTGTGTTACCTATAGCGATATAATGGTATTTTTTATTTATTCTCTTTAATTGAATGTTTCAAAAAAATAACAGCTGTAATAGTATTATTTCATATAAAGTCATAGCAAAAAACCAAAAAGTCAGCAAAGGCATTTTTTTAGTTTTGATTTATATCTTTTGGTTATAACTTATAACTTTTGGACTGTTTATGAGAAAAAGTATAGAATAATAAAATTTTAAATATAAATATAATTGATATAAATAAAGTGCTATATAAAGAACCTGAGATAACTTACGTTAGAAGAATTCTCTCTCCCATGTGTTGAAGCTTGGACCTACCCTGTGCTGGCTGTGCATGCGGCGGCATGTCTGGTAGTCGGAACTCGGATCCCACGTTGAGTTCCTGACTGAACTTGTGAGGTCCATGAGAGTTCTATGCCTCTACGTACCCTACATTTATAAACCCGTCACGTCATTATTTTGCGTATGAAGGCTATTCAGTATGTTAAGGTGGTGATCGGTTCGGCTGAAAAGCTCGTGGCTTATGGTTGAAAAAAACACTGTAGCTGACAGAGGCTTATTTAGCATAATTAAATTTAAAAAAATTTAAAAATAAAAAATATGTTAGCCCATTACGTATAATACAAACAAATACGGGAAAAAAAGAACCGGCAAAAAAGCTCAACAAAAAGCCAAAAGTTCAAAAAAAAAGACGAAACTTATAAATAGTAAAAAATAAACCAGAAGTCGAAGCCGAGTTAATCAGAGCCTAAGAGGACGTCAACTCTGACTGATCAAGAAGAGGGGTACAAATAGCGCAATCAGTGGAGCGTGTTGCTTGAAGGGGATTAGTGGTATTATTATCAATAATAACTCATTGAATCTACCAACACCACAAGCGGGGATAGCTCAGTTGGGAGAGCGTCAGACTGAAGATCTGAAGGTCGCGTGTTCGATCCACGCTCACCGCATGTATTTTTTTGTGTCCGAAAAAATAGTGTCCTTTTTTTCGCACGTGTGGGAAGAATCTCGGCCCAGCCCAGAATAGCAGATCTGAGAAGCCATCGTGGGCTTTTCCTTCACCAGATGTGGCCGAAGCTACCAAAAGTCCAATTAACGAAGGACGAGGCACTGGACGGTTGGACCAAAACCAACTGACGCCAAATCCATCTGCCGACCCAGAGCACCCCAAACGCATCCTTTCGCGGGCTCCCTATTCCCTAACCGCCGCTCCGCGTGCACGCATCAAGCCACCGGCGCGGCACGGGCATACGTACGCGCACACCATAGGGTATAACCGTGTAAGGCCATGTACAACGTGGCACTTGGGCAGAAGAAACTGCCTTACCTTGCCACCATCAGCAGCACGGCACGCAATCGCATCGGCTGCGCTGCATGGAGAGGAGACCGGCGCTCGGGGCGATTCGTAAGTGCGGGAAATTTTCATCACGAGAATCGACACCTGGGGCGAGCAGGCGTGCAAGGAATTGTTGGTGATTCGTTGAGCCGGTCCCGCACGTAGCTAACTAGCTCATTGGATGTTGGTGTCGAAGTACTGTGTGGAAAGTAATTTGCCGGCTGTCGCTAGAACTGCCGTGCACGTCGACGCCAAGGTACTGCTCAAGGCGGCCGGAGTGGCGCTGCATCTCCACATGACAAAGCAGGGCCGTTCAAGACATTACAGGGCCCGAGGGCGAGGCAAAAGCAAAGGGCTCTTTACTCAAACACAGACACCTAACACTATCATTTACTATTCCAGCACGAAGCTAACATCCATATATCATAACAAATTTATGACCTCTATTATTTAAAAAAAATTTATTGATTGCACACAATCCATTAGCCCATTAGTACTATTATTAAGGCTGAGAAAACAGTAATATGCTACTAAGGACAAAACACTACTAGAGAAGATCAAGACAACTTGGATTTTGATAATGGGATTGAGATTGAAGCAATAAGGAGAAGAATCCGTAATAACTGATACTAGATACTATATGCAAAAGGTTTTGAAAACAGAAAAATCGTATCATCTTGAGAAAAATTAGTGCAAATCCAAAACTTGCAATGCTCAGCATGAGAAGTCATCAATCACAAGCTGCGGGCGAGCAAGCGAGCCTGTAATGGCGGAGCGATGACTGACTTCTCGGGCATTTTCTCACATTGTTGGACTTTGGCCTTTATAGCTATCTCAACTCCTAACATTACCCAAATAGAAGCATAAAATATACTATACAAATATACATTGGACACCCCCCTGGGTGAGGAAGAGCGAGCAGAGCGGCCCTGCAGCTCCACCACAACGAGGCACTCACCGGCTGCTGTCTTTTTCTCTCTATTATACTGCGTGTTAGGCTTGGTTACTGTTTTAGACATATTAGATAGTCATGAAGAGTACGCCTAAGACAAAAATAAAGCTTAACACGCAGCAAGATAAGGAGGATGAAATAGCAGCTGTGGCCTATTTTATACAACCTGATACACTAGAGTGTGTGATTTGTTTTATACCATTTGAAGCCTATGTGTACAATGCTTTTAATGTTTCTCTTGTATTTGTTGAGAAAATACCAATACGAGCGGTCTGACAACTTTTCAGAAGAACTTGTGGATAATTGTTCTTTTTCTTATCTTGGCATATATTATTGCTATAAGATCTCGTTAAAAGAGTGTTTTAAAATAACTACTACTCCGACTGACATAATTTTAGCAGTCAAGTGTGATATGGGATCTGACTTTGTCTCTAGCTCATTTAAATTATGGGGGTGTGCAAGACTATGTTAGTATTATGTATCACAAATGGTTCTAGCCATCGCTAGTAACATATATGGTCACGCTTATAAAACAGTGATAATTACAACACTGATGGATTCTGGAATACTGTCTGTGACGAGACATCCTGTATAGCCTTCTCTGTTGTACTGAGTGTTCTCCAGCACGACCCAATAGCGCTGTGTGTGAGACTGCAGCAATTTGGACAACTTTTTCTTGGGGTACACAGAACTGATAAATATTAGGTGAATATGATCAATCATGTTTCGACAACTTGTGTCAATTCTACACATTGCAGTTTGCCACTGGAGTGGCTTCTTTTCGTTACATTGTGGTCTCTAACTTGTCACATTGATTTACTTAAGTTCCTAAATTTTTAAACTGCAGATTCATATACGTAAACTTATTTAAGTAAGTCACAACAGGTCTTAAGGGTAATTCGTTGGCTTATCCACTGACATGTATCCTTGATCAGACAAAGAATCGGACAACGTCTCGATGCACCCCGAGCAGTGCTAGATTTCATGTGACACCTGAGTCAAAACAAGCCGGGCCTGCACGAAAATCCGGGCTTCTCAACCGGGCCACTGGTTGCCCACCTTGCCAACAAGCCGAGCACCTGCTTCGCATCCTACATAATTCCAGCACGAGCGCGCGAGCCTCGAGCCACGGAGAGAGTTCAACGTGGACTGCCGTCACCCGCTACGATCGCCTGGCGCAACCTGGAACTGGAGTGCTTTTAACCAGTTCCCAAGGTTAAGCCGGATTGGTTTTTTGTCATCTTTGCCCTGTACGGCAGCACGTGGTCTGCCTCCATCCCCATGATACCTCCAAAACGAGCTGCTCTGCTGCTGTACCATGATGGTGTTGCCTCGTCCCAAATGAGCTCCTCAAAATCGCCCCCGGGGCGGCATTTCCAACTTTTGTGGCGCCACGAATCGGGCAGACCTCACCTAACCTAGCTTACCGACCATGTGGTCTGCGTGACTGCATCTAATGCATGCATGGCTGGGCCTCTGCACCGTGGTAGCAACGTGGGTCCCCTGAAGTGGCTATAGGTCGACACTTTTGCTACTGGTACTAGTATTATCATTTATATTTATATAACAGTAGCACTAAAGACAGTTTTTATAATATAATGTTTTTTAATATTTTTATAGATAATTTCTCCGCATAAGATGTATCTTGTTTTCTATATTAGACATGATAATTGCGTGTCTATGTGCGCATTACCCCTGTTGCACACACAGACGCCGGTTTCCTTTCCAAGCATCATGTATCGACTGGTCACGTGTTCCCTCTGGCCGCACGGATGTCTTGAATTTTGTTCGGCCTAGAAGATAGTTTGCGGGCCTGCGCTGGTGGAACGGGCCAGTTAGACATGTGTTGGGGTGGCTGGCAGCAAAAAATCAATGACTAGCTGGTCGGCACGGTTGAGCAGGCCACCGTCATGAACCCATGAAAAACATCGATGACACAATACACTTGCACATTCTCTTTTAACTTATGGCGAACTTAATAGTCAGAAAAGGGCAAAAAAAATCACCACTGATTGTCTAAAAATAATCATTATTGACACAGGTGATGCATATTGATCCAACCAAAAAAAATACAAGCGGTTTGCAGTTTGCCAGTTCAAAAATTATCCTCAGTTGCACTCTTAAGTTATCATGTATACACACATGAAAATGGTTCTATACTCTTAGGAGTATGTACTTCCACTTCTAATATACCTTTTTAATGGTGTTGTTATAGCTCTTTATCTATTTGAGCGTACTCTAATAATGATTATAATATACTTTAAACTGAGTTCTATGAAAATTTCATTAAAGTCAACATTTTGTAACATAATTTGTGTGTGTACTCCTTTTATACATGAAAAAGTGTACACAACAAAAATAAAGGGTTTCGATAAAACTTTTTCAACCAAGTTATATTGGAGTGTTTTAGAATTAGTATTTATGTATACCGAAAGTGATAAAAAGGTATAAAATATTCGTTTAAGTGGTACATTAGAAGTGGGAGTATGTACTCCTGATAGTACGGAAAAGGCTTCATATGTATGTATGTATTACTATAATTAATAAATTACCACCCTAAGTTAAAATTACCATGAATTTTTGTGAGTTTGAAAAAAGTTAAACAATTACTATCAGTTTCACATTAAGTTATCATATTCAATTTAAAAAGTTGTCAGCCAAAAGATGATAATTATCACCATTTTATGAGTTTGTAAAAAGTTTAAAAATTACCCTTAATTGGATCTTGAGTTACCGCCTACAGTTTTACAAATTACCACTAAAAAGGTGAATTTTTACCATTATAAAATTACCATCAGCCGCACCAGAAGTTACCATATACAAATCTAAAAATTATCAATCTATGTTCAAAAGCTACAATGTAAAAGAATCAACAAATTACCATCGAACATTGAGTGAAGTGAAAAACAAAGAACACGGTCAAAAGAGTTGGCCCCCCTTTGATGTGCAATGCAATATGGTGCTTGCCTTCAATTGTGGGCCAACATGAGGGTAGCACAACAAAAGCATGATTTGTATATCTGTGTGCACCCGTATGTAGGCATGCTAGTGCACATAGCAACATATCACAAATATAGCAGCAATTGCATTTTAGTTACCATGTGTTGCACCTAATGTTACCATGTAACATCCCGAAAAATATAAATAATAAGTTATGGAGTTTTTGGATTATTTTATTCATTTTTCATTTGAATTTGGAGTTTGTTGGCTTTTTGTAAATATAAAGGAATTTCAAAAAAAAAAAAAAAGAGGTAATAAATCCACACATAAAATAATAAAACATGAGCACCGATAAAGAATCTGAAAAGATGATCTATAATGTACCAGAGGAGAAGTGTAAATAAGCAAAATAAAAATGTTAATAAATATAAATTCATGTATATATATATATATATGTATATATATACATACAACTATGTATAGCAAGGGAATCAAATAAATTAAATACCAACCATAGTTGAAAATATCTTGATAAGTCCAGAAGGTCCTCATGAGCTTCTGTGAATTTTTATGAAATTTTTTGAACTGGTTTCATATTTTTCTGAGGTTTATTCAATTATCTGGGCATTTCTAAAAATCCTTAAAAAAAATAAAAAGAAGAAAACCCTCTCGGGCCGACACCTGGCCGGCCCGATGTGCGACACGTCGCCACCACCTCTCCATCGCGCCCAGCCCAGCAGCGCCAACAAGACGCGCCCGCGCGCTCGCGCTCCTCGCGCCCTCACGTGGCCGGTGGACCCGCTTCCGCGCCTCGCGTCTTGCTGCCACCCGCCCCCACGCGCCAGTCGCTCTTTCCCCGACCGGTGGCCCGCCTCGCCCCCGCGCCCCTTTCTCTGGCTGGTGGCCCCGCCCGCGTCTTCTTCTCCTTCCTCCTCTTCTTCTCCACGCGCCGCCGCTGCCTCTCGCTCGCGTTGCTCCTCCGCCGCAGCAAATCCTCCGCGCTCCCTCTCTCACCTCGCGGGCAATTTAAAAACCAGCTACAGGAGGGGGACTCACCTCTCCCGCCACCTCTCCCCTACAAAATCCCGGCGGGATTTGGTTCATCTCCGCCGGAGTGAGCGGGGCGGGCCGTGGCGCCCGCCACGTGCCTCCCTTCCGGCTATAAAGCCCTCCCGGAGCCGCAATGCGCGCAACGCTTCACTCCTCCTCCTGCGAGCAATCGCACGTGAGAGTCACAATTCCCGCCGGCCATTCCTTCTTCTCCAACTCCGACGCGCCTCCCGCCGATTCCGGCCGTCCCGGCCAAACCAAGCTCTTGGAGCTTCGCGGGAACAAGGCGAAGCTGTCCCCGCCTTCCCCCGCACCTCCCGGAGCCCGTAGCCCGCCGTCGCCGGAGCTCCCGCCCGGGCCTCCGCCGTCGCACGCCGCCGGCCCGCCACCGTGCTCCTCCACCCCGGCCGCCTACACCAGGAGACTCCACCTCGCACAGGGATTACATATCACGCAGCCCCCAGCCCTTTCCGGCCACCACTCGCCGCCGGCGCCGTCGCCCCCGACTCCTCTGCCCGGCCGCCTCCGCGAGCTACCTCAAAAGGGTAAGCTACCCTTATGGGGTAGGCAAAGCCTCCCCGCCCACTTGGTTACCAGCGCGCATCTCTTTCTTCCCCGCTCCCGCGATGCGCGTTGAGCCCCGCTCTGCGCTGTGATCGAGCAATTTCTTTTAAAATCCCCGCTGACAGGTGGGCCCCACCTGTCGGCCTGTGTAGCCGGAGCGGCCGACCGACCGCTGGACCCACCGGTCGCTGGCACGTCGCTTCGCTGCATCGACATGTGGACCCCATGAGCAAGAACTGACCCACATGTCGATGTACGTAAAGTAAATAAAAAGGGAAATTAAAATAAATCTGAAAATGCCAGTGGACCCCACTTGTCATCGGCACAGCAAGAAAAGAATTAAAATAAAAAGAAAATGACATGTGGGTCCCACTGTCAGAAATTTGATAATTTTTGGAATTTACTGAACTGAGAACTTCAAATAATCATAACTTTCTCATTTTAACTCCAACTTGAGTGAGACAAATTTCTAAATTTTTCTAAATTCAAGATCTATCCAATGGAACTGAAATCATAATTTTTGGAGTTCATTTGAATTTTTGGTGATATTTTGTTGATTTGATGTTTTCTTTTTGTCCAAATTTTCGCGCACGATTACAATAGCTTACGAAGCTCAAGAGGAAGAGTTCGAGGCAGCAGCACTAGAAACTCCGGATAATCAAGCACCCGACCACTGTGACCAAGGCGAGTCAATACTTTGATCATATTGAACCTACATGTCTGCAAATTACCTTGTTTTAAATTAACAAATTGCATGCTGTTATTTTTATAAAAATACATGCTAAGTTTAATATGCTAGTTATATGCCATTGTTTACCTTGAATAATATTACCCCTCCTTTGGAATATTTGAAAATGTGAACCTTGTTGCCCTAGCAAAATTATAGTAGTAACCTTTCGAAAATAAGTCCGTAATTTATATGTCGTGCTTAGTATTGTTTAGGTAATCATGGGCGCGAAAGCGCCCAAGCATCGCTTTTAATCCTGAGAAAAATTGGTTGGGCAGTCATAGTGGTAATGACTGATAAATGTGGATATGATTATTTTATGTTTCCAAAAACCCCAACATGCTTTAATATCTGGGCGGATTGGTTCGATGGTGTGAGAGTGTGGTGCAGTGGAAGCACAAAGTGGTTAGTGGTAGACCGCCCAAATACCATTAAGGACCGAATCTTGTCATGACCTCCCGGGTAAAACAGTACAACCACAAATCTGTGAATTACAACTTGGCTTAGTAGAATTACCGGACCCTGAAAGTCATCCTTCCAGGAGGAGGTGTGGGATAGTGCAAGCGGCAGTCGGTGAGACGGCTTGAATGGGACACCCGGGTAGGGTGAAGTTCTCACGTGGCGGGCTAGCGGGGTGGGAGCCAGGTGCTAGACGTTCGAAGGAGGACATCCCGCACAACGTATGGGACCCACTGCAAGTGGGAGCGACCCATAGGGTGAAATGATGGAAGGGGCGAGGTATTTTGAAAAGTCACTGTGATAGTCTGCTCAACCACACGTCTAAGGGATCGTGTGGGGCAACGAGTTGATTGTCTCTTGTGGTGAAAGTGTACAAACTCTGCAGAGTCAAAACTATTCGAATAGCCGTGCCCACGGTCAAGGACGGACATGGGAACTTAACCAGATATAGTTCTATTTCAAAATGCTTTATGATGGGTGGGAAAAGTGGAAGGGCAGTGTAAGGCGCTAGTTTGGAATTGTCCTGGGTGTCGTCCCAGTGGTAAGTTAAGCGGCTATAACGCTGAAAAATGTCATACGGTGTGATGCCGTATGTATGAAAAAATTATGGTGATATTAGGCATATGGTGTGATGCCATATGTATGGAAATTCATATTAATATTCCTTGAACATTATGTTTTTGCTCAAAACTGCTAGGTCGTAGGGAATTTTTATATAATTGTATTCAAAAGCACTCTACGCAAAAATAAAATAACCTGAGCCTTACTTTGATAAGCCATGCATATTATCTACTTGCATTCTGTGTATTGGCTCGCTGAGCACGGGGTCGGAGTGCTCACTCTCGCTTTTGCGACAAATTCAGAAGCGGGAATCAGATCACTGCGCTTCAACAATACTTTTGGATCATGATGGCAAAGAAGATGAAGATGTCGAGAACTAGGCCGCGAACCTCCAGTTGGCTGCCTGTGGGCATGTCCTGAAGGTCCCACCTGTGTGCTTCGTTCTTCCGCTGCTGCAATTTAATGATTTCGGCCTCATCGGCCCATGTGTAAGTTTGCTATTATATTTACGTTTCCGCATGATATGTACTTTGATAATCAGAACTGTAACTGTGTGCACTATCTACTGATCCAGGGAATAGTGCAGTTAAACACAGTAGATTCCGGATTGCAAAATCTGGGTCTGACATACCATCAGTTGTACACAAATTACTGCACTAAGTGGAATATTACCATTTGTATATGAGTTTGTAAAAAGCTCAAAACTACAACAGTTAGACTCCAAGTTGCCATGTAGAATTCTAATAAATTATCACTCTAAGTGTTAAATAATCGTCATTTTGTGAATTCATAAAAAGTTTAAAATTTACTATTAGTTGTATTCTAAGTTATTGTTTACAGTTTTATAAATCATCACCCTAAATTCAAAATAACCATCATGTTTTAAATTTGAAAAGCTTAAAAAAATTATTATCAATTAGATCCTAAGTTACCATCTGTAGTTTTAATAAATTACCATCCTACATGGTATGTTTATTTATTAGTCTATCGTTACAAGTAAGGCCATATGTATGCATTTTTCTCGGTGTACTGACACACGAGATGTTGTGTTGCTCCATGGAACACGCTTACTGTGATACTGTCCACGCAAATAGGTTCGACAGCTATGAACCGACGCGCATTAAGGCAAATGCGCGTCTAGGCGACCATAGATTTTGCAATAAATGGAGCTATCATGGAGAGCAATCTAGCATAGCTCGCAAGAAAGAAAAGAATATAGCACTGCTGCTGCTTCTCCTCACGTAATAGTAGCAAAGCAGAGCAGCCATGACATCAACTAGTACACTCGACTAGCAAGCTAATATACACTCCATTCCATTCCCTACAACGACCGAAAACAAGGTGGAGTCCTTGCGTATAGGGATGTAAACGGATTAAATAGAGATGGATAATATTTTTATCATACTTATTTTTATTTTTTTTCTCGGATACATATATGAATACGGATATCTCGAATACGAATAATATCGAATACAGATACGGAGCGAATACGAATCTAAACTAATACAGTCACAAATATTTATTGGAACATGAAAACTCCTTAAACTATAAATCCAAAATCAATGAAACACATAAATAGTTTATCTTATCAAAACATTAATAAAATCTAAACAAGCATAAGTATTTTTATTCATAATAGTCATACTATTGTACATATTTTAAATCTTTAAATGGCAGTTATTTTTTTTCTAAAGTCCTAAATAATTCTTAATGGATTTATACGATTTGCATGAGACAATAAATTAATTAAGAATTTAAATTTGCATCAAAATGATTTAAACGGCAGAACATCAATTTAATCGGTACAAATTTTAATCTACCAACAATACTAAATTTATTTTTAATAAACATAAATATTTGCTAGTGGGCTGGTGGCAGGGGAGACAAGAGAGGCTTGCTTGGGCTGGGCAATGTTGTGCTGAAATCTCGGATATCCGAATCTGTATTATCCAGATAATCCGTATTGTATTCGTCGGATATCAGACCTACTGTATTTGTATTTATTTTTAACCAAAAAAATCTGTATTTGTTTTCGATCTGAGACTTATCCGAAGAAAATCTGATCTGACACAATTTATATTTGTTTTCATCCAAATCAAATGAAAATTATCTGATCCGTTTTCAACCTGCTTGCGTAGCATGCAAATGCAAGCGGCCGTGGCAGACTGCGCGTGGTTGGGCGGACAAACGCAAGGCTAGGTGCCATGCAGATACAAGCGGCTGTGGTGGACTGTGCGTGGTGGGACGGACAGATGCAAGCTAGACGAGTGTTAAAACTAACACCTGCTTAGGCCCCGTTTGGCACGGCTCCACTTTACAAGTGGAGCTGTTTTTTTGACTTCACAAGTGAGCCGGGTGAAGCTACTTTTTTCAGCTCTTTGGGTGGAGCTACTTTTGTTTCAGCAGGTTTTAAGGAACTTCTTGAGTGGAGCTATTTTGTTTTACCCCGTTTGGCACAAAACAGCTCCAAACGGGGCTGGTGGTGGAGCTGTGCCAAACGGGGTCTTAATCGCGCAATAGATTTCGCCTTTTATGCTATAGGGGTGTTTGGTTGCCAGCCACAGTTTACCACGCCTAAGGTTAGGCAAGTTTGACCAACTTTGGGAGGTGTTTGGTTGCAGCCACAGTTGTGGCAAGATTCTCTTCCAGCAAACTAGGTCCCACGCGTCAATGACTCAAAAAAGTGTGGCAAGATTCCCTTAGGCTTGCTAAGGTGTGGCAAAGAATTTGAGTATCTCAACTTAGATAAATGTGATAATTTTTGTTGATAAAGTGTGACTAGCAACTAAACACCCCATAGTTACACGAGAGAGAAACCAATTCTCTGTACTTTTCTTACATCTTGTTGTATCCTAGTCTAGGTGATAAAGTTTGCAGACATGTGACTCACGTCACTTTACAAGCTCTGCCCTTCAGCACGTCTCGACGTAAAGGCAGAACGACCGGTTCTCTTCTCCGTCCGCTGCTCCCATTAGACAGGTGGACCACATTGGAAATGCCAGTGTACCACTGTACTTAAAAAGGTGTTCTATTTTGACCTCGTTTATTTTAGTTTAAGTTTTTAATTTCTGATTTATTTTTTATTATTTCTATTTTTTTATTTTTTTAAACTCTTTTGAGCTTTTTTTATCAGTTTATTCGCTGCATTCATTTGCATTATTTGTGATGGACTAACTTGTTTTTCTATTTTATTTTTTTAAATTTAGTTACGCCAATAATGCACTATCAGGTACAGTATAATTTCAGTAAGATACAGTATGATTTAAGCTATAAATTAGTTTATTTCAATCCAATCGAGCGGCACCTTAATGTGTCGACTAGCCGTTCACGTCATCTCGTAGATATTATTTGGTTCGTGTAATTTTGCCCTACCAAGTTTGTGATAAAATTTAACATTGCCAAAGTTTGCTTTAATTCGTGAGATTTGGCAGTGAGTTAGCACGCAAATAGGCACATAATCTTTCCAAAATTTTCAAAACAAACTAAACACATATCAATTCTGATTTGCGTAAATAAAATTCGGCTAACACTGGATTAAAACCAAACAGTCCCTTGACATTAAAAAAATATTCACAAAATTTGTTGATCTACATAGGGATGCAATAAGTTTTGCATCCCATGCATATATTTTTCACACCAATCTAAAATACTCCTACTGTGTATAGCTTCAGCATGAGAATTCAGATTTGAGAGCACGGGTCGAGCATTAATTTGTACCAGTACGTGCACCATTGAATTAGAGTACATACCGAAGCAAGTATTTACGCGCGCGGAGAGCCAGAGAGCATGCATGAAGACGAAACAAAGTCAACCGGAAACAAAACATAATTCAAATTTCGAATTAATATTCGGCCGTTATAAACAATCCGGGCATGAACACGCTCAGGCGATCCGCATGCATGCACACTAATGTCACAAATGTACGTACGTATCTTCTCTGAAGTGTAGCCTTCAGTACAACGAGTAAAAGAATGATTAACAGGAAATGAGCAAGGGGGGCTCCAAAATATACACACTTCCCTGACTAGATTTTTCTCTCTTTCTTTTTTTGCGACGAACAGAACTGTCAAGATTAGACTCTACCAAATAATCCTCACACCTTGCGTGATCACTTTGAGGATTTACCCTACCAAATGGGTTGTGTATGGGTGTTAATCTTGTACTTATCTAGTCTTGTTCAGAATTCTTGCGAAAATCTCGTGGTCGGAACGTGCCTAGATTTGGCTGTGTTCATTTAGGCTTCAGTTTCTGGCTTTCGGCTTATTTTTCACTATTGGTAATTTCATCTTTTTCTAAACTTTTAGCTTTTTATTGAGCTTTATTGCCGGTTCTTTTTTCCTGTATTTGTTTGTATTATACGTATTGGCCTAACATATTTTTTGTATTTTATAATTTTTTAAAATTTAATTATGATAAATAAGCTTATGTCAGCTACAGTATTTTTTCATCCAGCTACAGTATTTTTAGCCATAAACCACTAAAAAAAGCCCAAATGAGCATCACCTAATGACAAGTCAACAACACTGCTCTTATCTTTACCTTTGTAATTACAAACATTTCATCGAAGAGAGCTGCATTACAAGTGTTCGTGTTTTCCCTTTCGTTTGAAAACCATACTACAAATCTAAGGGTTACCAGCTTAGCCACTTATCTGGTGCTCCAACTAGCTTACCACTTAAATTTTTAGCTGTAGATTTTGGTTTAGGACTAAACTTTTTTAAGAAAAAAACCGTTATATCATCACGAATAATACAAAAAAATAAGAGAAAAAATAAAAGTAAAAAAGCTTAAAAATTCTAAAATTAAAATAAACAAAAAGCCGACGTTTTTCAAATAACCCCTTACTTAAATAAATTAAAAGTTAAAATAAGTCATAATCTGCAACCAGCCGAAGTGACTTTTCTATGAACGAGGAAACGATCAAGCTGCTCAGGCAAGGATCAGCCTACGCTAGAGCGGAAAGAGTCCAAAACTCTAGGTCAAGGGGCGCGTGAATAAAGAAACTTTGAGATCTTCAAACGCTAACGCACAGGGCGAACTGTAAAGTTATGTCGCATCAAATCATATCACATCAACTGTTTGTTTTCTCTCTACAGACCTTTTCCGGCAACCCGTTCATTTTAACTTGGACTTTTAATTTTTAGTTTATTTATTATTATTATTACAAAATTTCGTTTTTTCAAATTTTTTGAATTGTTAAGCTTTTTTTGCTAGTTTTTTCGTATTCGTTTGCATTGTTCGTGACTAGCTAACCTATTTTTCTATTTTTTTTAATTTTTGAAATTTAATTACGCCAAATAAATTACCATCAGTTACAGTGTAATTTCAGCTACCTACAGTGTAATTTTAGTCATAAGACACTTTTTCCAGCAAAAATGAGCAGGCTATAAATGATCCCTGGTGTGAATGTTTCTTTAGAATAAAATAGTGTGAATTAAATAATTAATGGGCATAATCAAGTTCAGTATATCAAGTTAATTAGCAAAGTGCCGAAAACAAAACCAATTTTATGCTCTAGGTGCCGCTCAAAATAACTTGGAAACCCGTTTTTTGGCTTGTGGTTATAAATAAACTGCAATGACTATTAGCTTTTCTAAATTAGAAAATAAGAGAAAATTGAAAAACTCCGCTATAACTTTTAGTATAATACAAAGTAATAAGAGAAAACTAAACAAAGATAAAACATCAAAATTAACATCGACATATTTTAAATGGTTTGTAGTCAGAAGAAGCCGAAAGCACTTCACGAAATCCCAGGCTACGGTAGATTGAATTCTTTGTTTTCTCCGTATGGAACCTACTGGTGTAAGTAGGTGCACATCACATCATTTTCAGTCATATGACTTATATTTGTCTCCGATTATAGAAGAAAAATAAAATGAATAAAGTGACACACACTTCAATTATCTTTCTTCTGGTGTACTTGCAACCACATTACACGAAATCCCTCGGAACGCAGAAGAAAATAAAATGAGGGGAAAAAAGAAAGCAGCAGAGTTTTTGCTCGTAGATGCAGTGCAAATAAACAGAATAGAAATCCTAGACATTCGTCACAAAAAAGAAATCTGTAAATTATGGAGCAATTCACATTCTGCAAAAAAAGAAAAGATGTATCGAGATAGGGAAATAGTGCAACTGAACACACTCACTTCACGTCCTATGACATCACAGTCAGACCCATTTCCATACTGCAAAGAAGCAGCATGCAAGAAAACGAAACTAGCCAGCCGTAAAGCTAAAGAAGAAACGTAATTTACATACGTAGAACACGTATAACTTTCTTTACATGGTTTCAACTTCTATTTTTTTAGTTCTTAATTTATTTGAAGTAAAAGCTATTTCAAAGGCTTTCAATTTATTTAAATTATAAATCACTTAAAAGTCACTTATCAGTTTGTAATATTAGCTTTTGTGACTTTTTTTTGGCTTATTCCTATGTATTATCCACGACCATATAAAGTTCTTCCCTCAGTTTTTTTTCTATTTTTTATGTTCTCATAAAAAACCTGCATACGCTATATTATAATTTCAGCTAAAACCATAGCCCGAATCTTAAGCCAAAAATTAATTGTGGGCCACATGTCATTTTACAGATCAAACAAAGTGCATTTTACTGCCGATAAAACCTACGTGTCACACACACTTCTAATGCTGAGACATGCTAGGTTGCAGCCTTGCAGCAGCTTGCAGGCTCGGAGGTGACAGTGCCGTGGGACGGCAGGTTGGAGAAGACGGCCTCCCACACGTCGCCGAAGGCAGCGACGATGTCGCGGCGGTGGCGCTGGTGGTTGAGCGCCAAAAAGCACCGCAGCAGGCGCTCGAGGCCGTCGGCGTCGTAGATGCCGCGCCCCACCACCATCTCCGCCATGGACCGCCGGAAGTCGGCGCGGGGGTCGTCGGAGCGCTTCACCACGGCGAAGCTCCCGGCCACCACCACCTCCCCCGCGACGCCGCAGCTCCCGCTCGCGCCCGAGGATGACTCCGTCGTGGTCGACGTCACCAGCGTCTCCGCGGCCTCACCGGCGCCGCTGCAGCTGTACGCGTAGGACCCTTCGTCGCTGCTGAACCACCCGCTGTCGCCGGACGACCCGCTCGCCAGGGCCGCCCTCCGGTGGAAGCGCCGTCTGCGGCGAGAGCGCCGCAGCCGGCGCCGCGCGTCGATCTTGAGGCGAGGCGTGTCGTCGCCATCGGTGGCGGCCTCGATGACGTGCCAGTGCGAGCTCTTCAGCCAGCGGTAGGCAGGCGTTCCACGTGCTGGAGTGAAGTCATCGGCAGGGTAGTCAGCAGGGCAGCTTCCGGCGCAGCAGGCTGCCGGTGGCAGGGGCTGTCGACGAGGAAGGCGGCGCGGGCAGCATGCGCCAGCCGGGGCCGGGACGACCGGTGGGTGGTGGGTGGCGATGAGAGTGGTGGTGGGGGTGACCACGGCGGCGGCGCAAGGGGAGCGGCAAGAATGGAAGAGGCGCTTGGCCATGGAGGAGGAGCAACACACAGTGGGACGGTGGCCTGGGCAGTGAGGTGAGCCTGGTGAGGCGTAACCGAGGCGGGGGTTGGCGGGTTTATATTTGGGAAATGTGAGAAGGATGGAGATGACTTATTTAGTGTAATTAAATTTAAAAATAAAAAAATATGTTAATTCATCACGGACAACGTAAACAAATACAAGGAAAAAAGAATCGGCAAAAAAGCTAAAAAAAGTCAAATGTTCAAAAAAAATAAAATTTATGAATAAGTAAAAAATAAGCTAGAAACCAGATGTTCAAGCCAAAATGAGCGAGACATTATTGGTGTAGAACCGAGTGGGAAGTGATAAGTTGGCTTAAGCTTTACAGTGTGCTCAATTAGGCTTATTTTTTTGTGGTTTATGGCTAATTTTGTACTATAGCTGATAGGGGCCTTATTTGGCATAATTAAATTTAAAAAATTTAAAAATAGAAAAAAATGGGTTAGCCCAGCATGTATAATGCAAACGAATATGGGAAAAAAGAACCGGTAAAAAAGCTTAAAAATCCGAAAAGTCAAAACAAGACGAAATTTAGAAATAGCAAAAAATAAATCGGAAGCCAAAAAACCAAGCCCAAGCCCTTAGACTTTTTTAGTACTATTTCGTAATCGTCTGAAGTTTTTCTTACCTGTTATAAACTTTTTTGATATAATTAAATTTAAAAATAGAGCAAAATAGATTCATCATTACGAATAAATCAAAGAAATACAAAAAAATAAAAAAAAACTAAAAAATAGAATTAAGAAACTAGATACTAAAAACTAGGGTCAAGTCCCATTGAGGGGCAGGGGCCTGATCAGTACTTGCATGCATCACCAAATAGGATTTTCTGTAGCGCCACAATTGCGTGGAGTGTCATGTTGTTGAAAACCAGCCAACTCAAGTACTCAACTAATAAAGCATCGGTTTTTTTGACAACTAAGAGCCTGTTTGGGAGAGCTCCACCACTGAAAATGTGAATCTGGACTCCACCGTGGATCTGGGATCCCACCATGGAGTGTTTGGCTTGTACAGCAGCTCCAGATCCACGAAATTGAGGTTTTGGTGGGAATGGCCACTTTTGGTGGGATGTGGTGTGTAACCAGTGGCATTGGTGGGTAATTACCACCCAACTCTACGGTGGAGCACCCCTTGAGGAGCTCCATGAAATCCATGGATCTGGCCCTCAGATCTAGGATTTTGGTGGATCCAGATTTCGCGGAGTTGGAGCGTTTGGGTAAAATTTCGTGGAGTGGAGCTGTTTTTCGTGGATCTGGAGCTGGTGAAGCTCTCCCAAACAGGCCCTAAAGCTCTGATGGAGAGTTGGAGACTGCTAGTGCTAAAAACGTTGACAACTCGTAAAGTGTAAAATATTGTTCATGTGGCTGATTAAATTAATAAATTTCTTTCCAAATCAATGCATTTTTGAATTAATGAATGTTAACGGATTTACGTGATATATTATATATCATTGCACTTGCACGTATCTAAAAGCAATCAAAATGTAGGGAGGCTTGTTACCCAGACACCATGATACTCTATTTCAGTGTCATATATACATACATACATATATATACATATATACACATATATATATATATATATATATACACACATACATATATATATATATACACACATACACACACATATATATATAGAGAGAGAGAGAGTTACTTGCCAGCATTAAACCATTATTTAGGCCCCGCTCGGTTGGGCTGAAAAGCTGTGGCTTATGGCTGAAATTGCACTGTAGCGGTTAAATTTTTTACTGTAGCTGAAGGTGGCTTATTTAGCGTAATTAAATTTTTTAAAAAATAAAAATATAAAAAATATGTTAGCTCATTATGAACAACGCTAACGAATACAGGAAAAAAGAACCAGAAAAAAGCTCAAAAAAGCCAAAAGTTCAGAAAAAGACGAAATTTATGAGTAGTGAAAAATAAACCAAGAGTCATAAACTGAAGCTGAAATGAGCGGGACATAAGTTCCTTGTAATTAGCAAAACTAAAGGTGATCATATAGTTGCTCAATCATCAAAACATGCATGAGTGTATCAGAAGATGCAACTTCACCATTTATTGTGCTATTTTCATTATGGGAATATTGGGACATTGGAAAAACAAGATAGTTTTGAGGTATTTGATTATTTCTTAATAGAATTTTAAACTATTCCGTCTGAGGATTACGGAAGAAAGGTTAGCTCAACTAGACAGAGTATCCAAAGCATAAAAGGACAACAATAATAGTTAGGTTAAAAATGTTCAATTTAGGTGTTCAACAGTTCATGACGAGAAAATGACCTAAAACCTCGCGTACGTTGAATATAACCAGCCAACCAACCTTGGGCCTGCGGTGCAGAGAATCCATGCGCCTGGTGTTTCCATCCTTCCATGTCTTTCAGCTGGATTCGTGCACGACACACAAGCTTGGGGCCACTGTCTGCTGACAGCGTGTCGTGAACCTTAGTTCAGAGGGAGAAAATATCACCGAGAGATCGACGTAGAGAGACATATAGATAAGAATACTTTGTTATTTATCTGATTGGCTCTAATAAGCATATGATGGTCTATTTATATAAATGAGCTTCTCTAACAGATAGAATATAATCTTAATTATATAGAATATAATCTTAATTATATCTCTAATAAAAAACTAATTTATAAATCAAATAGAAATTAATCTCTACTTCCTAATAATGAACTGCCTGAGCCCAAGGTCTACGCCCATGACAATACACCTCTTCCAGACATGTAGCTCGTCCTCGAGCTGCTAGGTGATGGTCACGGTTGCAGTTCATCGTCAACAAAGTGTAGTGCTTCCGGTTAAACAGTGACCAGAAAAAATATTATTTTCCTTTTCCTTTTTTTTCTATTCACCGCTCCTCTGTTTCCCTATTAAACGCGTCTCACGCGTGCGGCATGGTAGCATACCGACGGACGCAGAGGTGGTGATGGCGGAGGTTCTCCGGTCGGCATCGGCTCCGACTCCTGCTCCCCGGGGTCGACAGCAGGTGGAGAGCGTCTAGAGGTGGCGGCTCCAATCGATGCGGTGTTGGTGGAAGACCGGCAGATCAAGGTGGCGCCAGTGGAAGATTCGTGGATCGAGTTGCCGATGAAAGACCTCCAGCGCTAGTGTGGAAGACAAGCGGCCCAGATAGCAACTGCTCGGTGGAGATTCAGCGAACGGTGGCGGGGTCCTACGGCGGACGGAGGCGGCCGGCCAAATCCAAGCGGAACAAGTGTAGGATCAAGGATAACCGACTAGAAGGGGGTGAATAGGAGGTTTTAAAATTTTTCTTGCCTTCTAAATAATTTCTACAATTTTAATATGGCAGAAATTTCAAGCAATTGAAACCTACATAATTCTAGTAAATTTAGGGCAATACAAGAATAAATCTTTAAAAGAGGCTCTAGCACAAGTAAATAATCACAATATAGTAAATATACAAGAGCTGAAAAAGAGACAAAGTGATAACAAATGAACACACGATATTTTTACCGTGGTGATCAAAAACTTACCGGTTCCCTAGTCCACATTGAGAAAAGCCCAAGCGACTTGGACCAGCTTAAGCCTTAACTCCTCAATCTACTAGTGGTTGTCCTTTCTTCACTCCAAAAATGGTGGACACCAAACCACTTACAAGTCGATATCGGGCTTCTTCACAACCTTCTTGAAGAAGTCACTGTGCAAACTCCCACCAAGTCGTCCAGGTGCTAGCAAGCACTAAGAGTAAAAAATCACAAGTTTCACTTGACGACAATCAAGTGTCAAAGGATCAATCTAGAGATGAAATGCACTTGTTTGACTCAACTACCTTAAGTGAATGCACAATGAGAAAATGAAGTGTGAAATGAATGTTCAATGCTCAAGAATGTTCAATCGGTTCTCTTCTAACTGTCCTTGGGCAGGTGGATGGGTATTTATACCCTCAACAACCAAAACTAGCCGTTACACGGAATTTTCTGAAAAATTCAGGACGAGCGGAAGTACCACCGTGCAATGGTCGGTACTTTCGCACAATGTAACAGCTATTTCAGAGTTTCTAAACTAGCCGTTGGAAGTCGACGTGGAATTACCACCGTTATAAATCTGGTAGTTTCGAAATATCGGTATGGTACTTTCGTTTGATCTAAGGCCGAGAGTTGGCACTTTTTGGAAAGAAGGTTCCGCTCAAGTTATTCGAAGCTTCCGTGCTTCGGAAGTACCTTTCGCCATTGAAACTTCGGTACTTCCGAATCATTCAGGATCATTATGCATTAAATATAACCTTTGAAACTAGCAATATAGACATAGAGATTTTGGCAAAAATAGGAGAAAAATTCTTTGCCACAAAAGCCTCAACCTACTCCAATTGAGTATGAAATACATGAGTTGTGAGTTCAAACAATGTTAGAATAGTCTGTGACATTTAATTCATTCCTCAACTTGCAAAAGCCACTTTTATCTAGAGGCTTGGTGAAAATATCTGCTAATTGATCTTTGGTCTAGATGTGGCTAATTGTGATATCTTTCTACTCGGATATGTACAGTCCTCCTCGGATATGTACTTCTTCCTCATTTCCTATGCACAGTGCACCACCGCCATCACATGTGTACCTCCTCTGATCTATGCTTCTTCCATTGCTCCGGTGCACAGTGCACCACCTACGACATTGGTGCTTCTTCCTCATCTTCGATGTACTGTGCACCTCAGCCAATGATGTATGTGTACAATAGGAGTACTGTTCTACACGTTTCTTTCAGTGGAGTTAAAGCCAGATTTGGCACTGTTTTGCACTGTATTTACAAAAGTATCTGCTAACACGACTGCTAATTAGCTGTGAAGAATTGCGAGAACGACTGCGACAGAGAGTGCGAAAGAGAGACTGTGAGAGTGCTCGTAATTTATAGCGCGAGCAAGAGTACAGCGCGCTAACGAAGCACCGATAATGTCGAGAGTAAACTGCGCACGAGGAGAGATGTGACGCAGCCTCACTTTCCGTGGTCTGTTCCATCGCCGTATCTGCACGGAGCACTCAATTTTCATACCAGCCAAATGGTGCAGAGCCCACTCCATTTGTTCCCATGCACAATAATGTAGGTAAAGACACATGCGGGGGGCCGCTTCTGCGCACGGTGCCAAGGCTTGCCGCCCGGTGGCCGGGCGGCAAGTCATTAGAGCATGCGATTAAACTAATAAATTATGGTGCTAATTGCTGTAAATATTGTGGTATAAGCATAATTCTTAAATTAATTCCAGCAATAATCACGATAGTCTAGGCATGATAAACATGGAATAGAGTTGACTTAACCAGCATATTAACATATGAATCATTTAAGTAATTGCAAATTAAACACATGCCCAAAATAAATGTCATATAACCGTTCATGAATAGTATAACTCAAAAGAATATGAGCAACGAAATGCTAACCTTAGCAACTTAACATATATGGCATCATTTAGCATATATTTAACAAATTGGAAGTTTATTAGTGCTCTCAGAAGGCTAGTTGCACAAGATTGATTCTTGGCCCTCCTCGCCATGACAAATTCACTCTTAATTATATATGATAGTTGCGGATTTAGATCTTGAGCTAACAATAAACTTTGCTACTGCCAAAACAATTAACAGATCAAGAAATCAGCAGGTTATTCACTGCGTAAGCATTTGTAAATCAATCTTTCAATCCTACACAGAGGTCATCAATGATTTAACAAAATGATAGCTTTGGCACAGACCAGAATAGGGCAAAACTGCACTGTCCAGAACTGAACAGAGACCACTAAAGTATGCACAGCAGTAACAAAGACAGCAGTATTAGCTCAAGAGTAATCTACCGTCTCAATCATATATAATCCTAGATTTGTCTTAATTCATCACAGAGCAATCATATCACAGCATCCATCTTTGCAAATTCCCACCAAATAGGCTTCACAGATATATAAAATATATCACCAGTTTGCAAAGAGGCAAGAATCAAAATACTCACAATAGTGGTGATAATCAAAATCACAGTGCAGAAACAAAAACGGGCAAGGCACGCTCACGGCGCTGACCCAGAAAACCTAGCACCTTCTTATGCCGCCAGCAGAAGAGAAGTGAGGTAAACGGAGATTCAATGCCCCTCCAGCCACGGAAGCCAATGCTGGAGTCGAGGATTAGAGTTGATGCCGCACAAGCCCACCGAGCACTCCGGCCGAGAGCACTCGTGAACAACGAGAACCGACCACAAACCTCTCACAAAAACAGCATACACCCGAGTCAAATCAACCTATAGAGATTATCTCTAAACTTTTCCTTTCGGCCTAATCAAAGAGAAGGCTTAAGGAACCCAGTAGAGAAAACCCTAGGAAGGCGATTTGTGCTCCTCGGCCGACGGCAACCAGTGAATGCCCCGGCCGGCGACCCTTGGGTCTCAACAACGAAGATCCACTTGAGAGAGATTTGAGAACGGGAAAGAGGGGAGGACTTACTCTTCTTTCGGATGCATCAAAAGAGAGGAGGAGCCCGAGCTTTATAGCGGAGCGGAAGAGGGGAATGAGCCCGGCGGGCTGCGATGTGGCTGGCGCCAAAACGCCCGCGCCGAACGCCGCCTCCATCGCCTTCGTCTCCCCAAGACCCGTGCCACCATGCGAGCGAGAGGCGGATCAAAAGAACGCTGTGCAAGACGCCACGGAGGAGACTCATCTCCTCCCCCTATTCGCTCGATCGGCCCACCTGTCGGTGGGCCCCGCCAGCCCGATTTCCTTTTTTTTTCTCTTTTCTCAATTAGGAAATTCCCAAAATGCCCTTGCATCACAACACTAATCACCTAGAGCCCAATGGCCGGGCGGCAGGTTGCCTACCGCACGGCCATCGGGCTCCAGGTGCTGTCAGCTCGACGGTGTCACCGTTCGGTGACCGGATGGCAAAAGTGATATTTTTGTTAATACTGTATTTATATTGATATTTTTATAAATATGGATTTAACAGTGCCATATGTACTAAAAACTCATCGGTGGACTCCGGCTAAATTGTGTGTCTGGCTCCGGCAACAAGTTTTCCCACCCCGAAGTCTGTGTCGTTTTGTGAAGTCCTCGTGCTGGCCTTCGCACTAGCGAACTTGTACCCACGTACGTATCTTGAGGCGATGAGCGTGAATTCTACCGTTCTGTGATATACTAGTACATCGTTTGTGATGAATAGTAACCGTATGAGCTGTGGTCCCGATTCTCACCTTCTCTTCCTGGCAGCTTTAAAAAAAATCACGATCTACTCGCTTCCAATGAATCATGATTCTTGTCAACTCTCTCCTTCTGCTTCGCCAGTCAGTCCACGACGGTCCGGATCACCACGGCAGCAAATCATCTCCTCGGCTCTGCGTGAGATTTTGAAATTGAAAGCCCTCCTTGCACGGCTTAGATCTTGTCCTAGATCTTCGTATGTACCGAAAACACCGATCGCCCCCTCACCTAACGCTAGTAATTACTACATGAAACACGCACAACGGCACAAACACAGCGGGCAAAAAAAAAAAGCGACGGGATCGATGCACAAGAGGAGCGAGTGGTGCTCTGCAGGAGAAATTTTGATATTTGACACTGAATACGTGCGCCTCTCAACTTTTAACCCCCAATTCGTACGCCTTTGAAAATTTAACCCTGTCACTGCGAATTCTTTTGATTCAAGGAATTCTCCTCATTTTCTCTCCTTTTCTATTTTGACACTTGTCACTGCGAAAGTGGAGAGAATCCCTTGAATCAAAAGAATTCGCAGTGACAGGGTTAAATTTCCAAAGGCGTGCGAATTGAGGGTTAAAAGTTGAGAGGCGCACGTATTCAGTGTCAAATATCGAAATTTCTCGCTCTGCAGCCTGGACTAGGTTGGATATGAAGCGAATGGTGCTCTACAGTCTGCACTAGGTTGGAAATGACTCGAATGCGTAGTGAATAATATTGTTATCATATTTATATTTTGTAAATAAATTTGAAAATGAATTCAAATATTTTTGAATACGACCACAAATTGAATATAATAATAAATACGAATTCGAATCGAATATCTACACAATTCGGTCGGATCCGGATATCTTTATAACTTATATAGTATGAAGATATTAATGACATTTTATCCTCGTACAATCGCGTTGAATCATTCAAATTCATTTAAGTCACTTAAAAACACGAATTCACATTCAATTAAAAAAATTGTCCAATTAATTAGTCATATTGTAAAAAAATATGCATATTGCTTCGTCGAATACGAATAGTTCGAATAAAATAACATTTTGTATAGTAAAAGTCCACACCATATTCACGACCATTTTTTTTTGTACGAACACAAATACAAATACAAGAGAAATTGTTAATCATATGAAAAATCTATACCGAATTCGTATCATGTCAAATACAGTAACCAAATAACACATTATAATTCGTATCCATTTGACACTCCTGCCCTGCACTAGCGCACAACACGCACCAACCTTACCTAAACGAGCCATGTGCCCGTGTCCGGAGATGTGCTTCTAATGTTGGGGGTGCCTAATCTTCATGACATAGGATCGATAATAATAATATGGATATGTGCAACCTGACGAACTGATGGTGCCAACCACTATCAGAATAGCAACATGCGACAAAAGAATTCACCCAACCACACGCTCGTGATCCCAGTTACCCAACCACAAAGTAGACGCGTCACAGCTCCTGAGAATCACAAGGAATTATAAGAACAATGATATAGAGAAACACCAAATTCCCCTCTAGGTTGTAATCAGATGACAAATTCTAGAAAGAACAAACGTATAACTCTTTCTTAAAAATAATATATTCAATCATATTCTGCCAAAAAGTTACGTATTACAAGGATTATATAACCCTTAGGAGGCCGCAAGGTCTTCTACTCAACTCCTAAGTGTTTTAGACTCGGACTCTCAGAAAAAGGAAATAAAAATAAAAATTTGTAATGCTTTTGAAGGTAAATCCTCCTCCATTACGCAGCTCTTGAAATAAGCTTTCTAATGAATCCAAGATCACCTTAATTGGACCTCGTATGTGAAAGTTATTGTCTTTATACGCCAGGTATACGATTTGAGATACGGTCATACTATTCCAAACACCTCCAAGTTAATCGAATGGCTGCAAGCATCTCCAGCCAATCCAACGACGGGATCATTTGGCATTGTCCGAACATTACCATAATATCAACCGTTCAAAGTTGATCGAACGATGCAGAAAGGCGAACATTCAGAGCGGTCCAAACGTCACCGTCGCTATCGACCGGCAAAACCGATCGAATGTCGCAGAATGAACGAACGTTCGGAGCGGTCCAAACGTCTCTAAGGCGATCAGGCGGTCCGTTGAAGATAGGATGGTACGACTCATTTGGAGTGGGCCGAACATTTCTAATGCGATCAAGCGGTCCGTGGAATATCGGACCGCACGATCATTCGGAGCGGTCCAAACATCTCCGAAGCATCTGAGCGTCCAATGCTGATCAGACAACTCATATAGTCGAAACCATTCAGGCTGGTCCGAACGTTTCGAAGGCTTTGCGAGTGCCCGATGTGGATCGGACGGTCCTGAACACATCCGAGGTCGATTAGACCGATTCAAAGGTAGTTTTTGATACCAGTGGAAATCGTTTAAATGTTCAGAGCATCTTTGTAAATTTGATTGTTCTTGTGGTCGATCCAACATGGCAATGAGCATTTGAACGTGTTCTCCCTTGCTTGACTCCAAGTATTTCTTCTCTATTAACTTCTCCTCTATAACTCCAATTCTAAAAGTTTCACATCGTTCAAACTTGAGAATGCAGCACATTGGAATAAGATAGTATCCAATTTTCACGTAAATTATAACCAAATTTAATTAAGAGTAAATTCACTTATTGATTAATTTGTTTAACTCGTATTCGTGTAATATCTTTGGAATGCCCTCATCGGCTTCCCTGCACCAAGCGTGCGTGGCATGGCGTTCTGGACCTTCTTGCGTTTGCCTCATTGAGGGGTGTTTGGTTGCCAGCCACACTTTGCCACAGGTTGCCACGCCTAAGGTTAGGCAAGTTTGACCAACTTGGCAGCTGTTTGGTTGCTGCCACAGTTGTGGCAAAATTCCATTCCAGCAAACTAGGTCCCACGCGTCAGTGTCTCAAAAAAGTGTGGCAAGATTCCCTTAGGCTTGCTAAGGTGTGGCAAAGAATTTGAGTATCTCAACTTAGGCAAGTGTGGCAATTTTTGTTGACAAATAGTGGTAAAGTATGACTAGCAACCAAACAGCCCCTGAGTCATCGTGTCCCGCCGCTGCCCGCAGCCGCCCGTGCGCGCGCGTGCGCAATCACATGGCACTGACTGCTGAGCCAGAGCGCGGATCGGGGTGGTGCTGCCGTGCTGGAGCGGGCAGAGGAGCGAGCCGGTGCGCAGCTCGGGTACCGCGCGAAAGCGAGCGTGCGCGCGCGCGCGCGCGTACGTGCGTCCGACGCGGCCGGTGACTGCCCCGGAGCGCGCTGCGCTGCGGTGGATTTGATCGGAGCAGGTAGTAGCACACGTGCGTGCGGACGCGGTCGCGGTCGCGGTCGCGGTCCCTGGCCTCTGTCTCGGGGTGTTTGTCCGCGCTCGCTTGTCGCGTACGGCAAATCGTTCCGTGCCTGCGTCGCGGCCGCGGGCGGTTCTCCAAGTGGATCGACCGGGAGTGTCCTCCGGGTCTCTGGGTTTGGTTCGTGATCGTACGTCGGGAGACGGGGCCAATCCAGATTCCATCCAGGCTGCGGCAGGATGACCGCTGTGCATTTGCGTGAAGCTAGCACGCCTTTACCTGATTACGAGCGCACTGTATATAGTTTTTGATCGGAGCGCCTGTCAATTGTAGAGTTTCGAGTTTTGCTGTCGAGTCAGTCAAGATGAAAAAAAAAGCCTGGGCGGAGTGCTTCGTCTACAGTTCTACTCAAATTGCAAGTTGCAACCAGCTAATTTTGTTAGAGTAAGGTTAATAATATAGCCTTCAGCTGGTTGTATGTACACTTACAGCTCACTTATCAGCATATTCATATAATAGTTTACAGCCAGCTGAAAGCTGTATGACCCACCCCTTTCTCTCATAAAGTTTCTTGGTTCTTGTCAAATTGGTACAGAACTTACTGACCCACCTCTCTTCTCTCTCCTCCTCTCTCTCCTCCACCTCAGCATATAGTTTACTAACAGCCTCTTATTATACTTGCTCTTAGCGGTCAAGGCGTGGAAATTAAGAACATACATGGCCAATAACTTGAATTAAGAACACCCAGATTCTAGTGCTACGAGTCTTTGCCGCAAAAATTCTTACAGGAATTTCCGGCTAACACGTTAAAATTCAAAAGAGACCTTTTGAGCCCAGATTTAAATTTGATTTTCCTTCTGATTTATGAGACAAACACAACGTAACTAGATCATTCTTGGGCTTACTGTGTACACTAACCTTCTCATTAAAGCTTTTAAATCCTGAGCTTCAGCCCCAAAGCTTTGTTGAATGGGCCGACCGGGCCAGAAAACTACAGGCTGACCGGGGGCATTAGCCGCTTGATCAATGGACCACACGAACTAGCCTGCACGGCTACAGTGTAATCCGGGATATATCAATGGAAAGGGGCCCCAAATTCCAAAAGTCCAAATTCGAAATTTCGAATACCATATATCTGGGAGTTGACGAACGATCCAGCCTTTGTTGTTTAAGCGACAACATCATTGTTGGCTAAGACGTGTTCGACCTATTCATATATACATCAGTGCAAATCCGGGTCGCAAGCGCAGTGTTTGTCAAGACTCCTAAGTGATTCCTCCAGCAGTCCTGCTCTCTCACATGAGTTGAAAGCATGCTTGTTACTTGTTAATATCGTTCCGGTGTTCATTCCGATTTGCCTATAGGAATATGACGTTTCTGTACCGGCCTATACTGGTATACCGTTTCGGATATGATTATTTTAAAATTTTAAATATAAGTATATATGGTATAAATTGTACAAATAGTATCGCGTAGAAAAAGTATAGCAAATAAATGTACGCTGGGAAACAAACGGTGCACCAATACGATTGAATACTAGTCTGTAAATTTTGGGTGGTCAACTTGGCCATAATTAGGGATGTAAATGAGCTGAGCTTGAGCGAGCTTAGATTAGGCCTTGAGTTTAAAGCTGGGCTTGAACTCGGCTAGAGTAAGCTTGATAAAATGGCAGCAACACATGGATCATACACATTACAAGGAACACAAGTGACAATTTAGGAGACAAGATTTAAACAATTTAGGGGTTGAGAAATCTTCACCTTTCACATTAACAAAAGAAGAGAATGGTTTAGAGGAATCATTGTAACGCCCCCGTTTCCAGGGGCGCGTACGGACACGGCATTCCGCAACTATTCATGCATGAACAGTTATGGAATGTCGCGCAAGAGTATACCATCGCATACTTACAACAAAAGACCAGCATATATTTTACATAAGGATTAACATCCATTTTTCAACAGCGGGCGTGCAAGCCCAAAGTATACTTACATCACAAAAACTCCAGAATCCGCTCGAGCGCGGCCAAGACCTAAAGCCACGGGTCCTCGTCGAAGAAGAGATCCTTCGGGACGTCCTCGACGGGGAGACCTTTCTAACACGAAATCTTAAATTGCCTTCTTTTCCTTCTGATATCTGTGGCATTTAGCAAGCCTGAGTACTCCGACCCCGTACTCAGCAAATCACAAGGGATACCCTAACTTACTACTTGCACGGATCAACAAAGGAAGGGAGTCTAATTGGTTTATTACTTTGAGTGGATGCAGTTTTATTTGCAAACATTTTGATAAAACGGGCCCAAAACTACTTCTCAAGATCTCAGGGGTTTTTCATGAAGAGTTAATTAACAAACTTAATCAAGTTAAAATATTTACAAAATTACTTAAGCTTTGCTGCTGGAATCACCCAAGTGACACAGCTCCAATAACCGGGAGCACGGCGTATTCGAATACCATTTATTTGACTCTGCAGAGTTTGCTCAGCTTTACCCACACGATCCCTTAACTCCCGCGACAGAGTTAAGAAAGCCAGGTCGTTTCACTGCTCAACTCTTTATATAGGCTCTACCCGGTAGAATTCACTCGGGTCTGGCTCACACACACACACACACACCCACACAAGAGAAAACGGTGCCGCTTCGAGTGAACTCTACCGTTGTTAGGCACCCACAACACGGCTTGCCTAACCTCACTGCTAAACCTCCTGTAGAGTTTCAATCGAGTTGAGCAGCTACTAGACAAGTTTTGACAAGTCAACTCCTGTGGTTGAGCGATCACTGTGACATTTGCTCTGCGTAAGGGTTTTAGTCCTTATTTATCCGGGGTCCGCAACCTCGCCAGGCCCGCGACCTCCAACCTAGGGTAAGCGATGGGCGAAGGCCGTCTCGCGACTCCCCACAACTCCCTTACCCTAACCTCAGTCCTAGAGTAAGCGGTGGGCGAAGGCCGTCTCGCGACTCCCCACAACTCCCTTACCCTACCTTGTGCACGCCGGCACTCTCCGCTCTAGGGCACGGTGTCCCATACCACCCTACCCTAGAGTCGGGTTTGCAAATTCTATTGGCCCACTGCCGCAACCTTATTAGTGTAAGACTTTGCATGATTATAATAACCTACCGTTATCTAGATTAACAGATAATTATTTCTAGGGTTACAAAGGCATGGCTACAAGTTTAACATGGCTTTTATCGGTGGTAGGTTTAACTATATAACATGTCATTCTAAATATTTTATTTTATTTTCGAACTAACATTTCAGAATTAGCTCAATGCAAATAACATAATAGCATAATTAGACAACATGGGTTGCAACATGATCAAGGACTTGTGACTTGCCGTGAATCGGGATGAAGTCGGCTAGCTCGAACGTAGAAGCTCCTGGATCCTGCGACTGAACTTGAGCTTCCGGAAACTCCGACACTAGCGCAAACACTGAAAATAACATAAATCCGGCTTGAGCCTAATCAAGCGAGGAAAAATAATCTATTAAAAAGGAATAAAATGCATAAATCCTCAAATGGGGAACTTTAGGAATTTATCTGGGACGATTTTGGTGGAAAGGAGGTCACAAATGGATTTTGGACATTTTTCTGAGCAAGGTGGTGAAATTTGGGAATTTTTGGGATTTTCTGTGATTTTCTAGGATTTATTTGGATTTTCTGGAATTTTGGAAATGGGAAAAAGGCTGGAAAAATTCGGGATGAAAAGATGCGGGCCGCCCACGCTATGATGCGCCCGCACGGCGAAAACCGCGCAGCCCGCACACGCGCGCCGGCGAAGGAAGAGCCGGCGCGCCACGCCATTCTCGTCCGTCGCGGCCAGATGGCCGACGCGTGGCTCGGGTGTGCGGGCGGGATGGAGGCGAGCGGCGGCCGGGATGGTCGCGAGGAAGATCGGACGCGAAGGAGATGGGAAGGCGGGCGGCGATCCGGAAGATCGGACGACTGAGGTTAGATATTACGGACGCGATGAACGGCGGAGGAGAAGCCACGTTGCGGGAGGCGTCGTCCTCTACCTCCAGCCGCTACAGGGCTCCCGGGACAGAGGTACGGCGGCGACGGCGGACCGGGCGCGGGGAGGAACGTCGCCGACGTCCGAGGGTACCAGGGGAAAGAGGGGAGCAAGGGGAATCCGTTTTAGGGTTTTGAAAGGCGAGGGAACCAAAGGAGAGAGCGGGAGGGAGAGGGGAATGTCTCGGCTATTTGGTGGCAGAGGGGGTCACCGACGGCGAGAGAGTTCAATCGGGGGCGGCTACACCGACAGTGGACCCAGAGGCTCACATTGGTGGCGGTGGTGAGCGCTGGGGAGCTTCGAAGCGGGCTGGCCACGGGAGAGGTGCAACGGCCGGAGAGGGGCGACGACGCCGGCGCGGCACCGATAGAGATGGCAACGGGTAAATACCCATCGGGTATTGCCATTCCATACCGTGCAGCTAGATGTAAATTTACCGTCGGGTTACCCATATCCGCACGCGGTAGGAAAATTTACCCATACCGCACTCGCTACGGGTATTACTACCCGATGGGTAACCCGTACCCGCAAGCATACCCGGTTCAACACATAAGAATATCATCAATTTAGACATTCATTAATCATACATGCATTGTGTCTAATGATCAAAATTAGTACATCACATAAACATACTTGACATGACCATATGAACATATGACAAACAAATAAATAATCAACAACAAGTAGATAATAAAATTAACATTTGAGTGGGATGTCTAGTTGTCTAATGCGGGTATTCATTACCCGCGGGTAGGCGGGTATGGGTAGTATATACCCGCACCCGCCTACCCAGCGGGTAGAGGATTTCGCCCAATAACGTACCCATGGGTACATAAAATTTTTCATACTTGTCTCTTTATCGAGTAAAACCCATCGGGTATTCGGGTATCGGGTACCCATTGCCATCTCTAGGCACCGAGCTTCACCTGGCCAGAGGCAAACACCAAAAGGATCAGCGAGGGGAGGAGATGCTCTCGGCGAATGCAATTGGAAAATGGGGAAGAGGAGAGGGAGTTTGGCTCCCAGGGGTCGCCGGCTCACAGGGCGGCAATGGCGGATCTCCAGGCGATGGGGCTTCAATCAACCGCTCGGGGAGCTTCTCTGGGGTGGCAGGAGGGAAGTGGGGGTGTTCGGGAGGCTCGGGAAGCAAGAGGGGGCGAGGGAGCCGAAGGGCGGCTTTTATGCCCGGCCGGAGGGGAGCGGCTCCTTCGGGGAGAAGGCAACGGGTGCGGCCGGGGAGTCAACAGGAATGACGGGGGCGGTTGGGGCGTCTCCTCTGCGAGATGGGCGCGGTGACGGGCTCGCACGAGGATTAATGGCGGCGCGACGGAGAGGAAGCGAGTGAGCTGCGGCGAGGGGAGCGCGTCGCGCGGGAAGACAGAAGCGGTCTTGACAGCGGGGCCAAGGGTGGACACGGCGGCGCAGCGCGGCGGGCGCCACCGCTGGACCGGGAAAACGGCGCGGCGTGGCGAATCCGAGGGCGACGCGGCTCAGTGCAGGCGCTCGCGCGCGCGCGAGGCGGCGGGAGGAGCCGGCGCTAGCGCGAGGGGAGCGGCGAGGCGCGCGCGCGGAGAAGACGGGAAAGGGGGCAGCGCCGGCGCAAGCGCGAGGAAGGGGCGCCGGGAGGAAGGAGGAAGCGGAAACCGGGGAGGGCGCCAGCGGAAAGAGAAGGCGCCCGACCAGAAAGGGAAAGCGGGTTTTCGGGGGACTTTCCAAAAAGGGAAAGTTTTCATATCTCACTCAAAAATGCAGCAAAAAAATAAAGGAAATTTTTGGTTTGAATTTTTGGGGCTTTTCAATCATATATACTCAAATCTGGCGGCATGGTTGTGTGGGAGCAATAGGAGGAGGCGATGGCCGGTGGCCAACTCCTTGGTGGCGAGTAGCTTTGTGTTGGTAGCAGTGGTGATCCAAAGGTCGTTAGGGAGGCGGAAGGCAAACCTTAGATCTAGCACGGTGGGGCTATGCATGATCGACGTGCTTCATAGGGAGGATAGAGAGTCAGGGTGAAGGCATGATCGTGACAGTCGACGACACAAGCGGTGAATTTGATAGGAAGAAGTAGCGCACAATCACTGGATGGAGGCGAGGGCCAGGTTGTGTTCTACAATGCTTATCTTGAACTTAGGTGCTTCTTGGGTGCTTCAGCGCTTGGCACCTTGCCGATGTGGCCTGTCAGTAGTTGGACCTTGGGTCTTACATGATGAAAGAATGAAGTTGAGTGGTAGGAAGAGCTCGGTATAAACATCTACATGAACTGGCATGCATAGAGCGAGCCTAATCAAGCTATTCGAGTTTGACTCATCGAAGGTCACAAGCTCAGTATCTAGCTCGAGCTCAGCTCGTTGGGAGCTCAAGCCAGCTTGAGCAGCTCGTGAGTCCTGATCATTTTTTATAACCTAGCCACAACTCTCCTAGGCTGCCATTTTTTAGCACTTACATGTGGGGTCATCTCCCATTTGGCCCATATTTCGGTTGGACGCTTTGGGTTGCACAAGCAAAGGCTGAGTAGTTGGTCAAAGTTTTTGACAGGTGCGAATAAAAGATGGGATTAACAGTACGGCTGCATGGCTCTTCATAAGGTTTGCTGTGGCGGTTCCGAAATGCCCGGGAGAATTAATTCCATCCGTACCGGCCGGTATGGACCGGATCGATCGGAATTGTCCCGAAACGGGATGATACCTTTTGTATTCCATTTTACCCGAATGAAATGGTACATAAAGGCCATATTGGAATGGAACAGTATTGATAAGTTTGGTTGAAAGCGCGATCTGCATTTGTAACACCAAATTTCACGACCTTGGTAGATAAGCGGGAATGTCAAATTCACAATTTTACTGTTCCATTGTCATGAAAAGCTTGTAAAATAAAAATCTTAACAGTTGTTCACATAGCAAATGTAGAGAGCATAACACCCTTTGCATTAACGTCCTGAGAGCACAACGCCTCATTACATCTCTACTAATATAATATGGGAGTTTGTCCGTTCACCTTTCTCTTCGTACACGTAGCGCACCCACAGGCACCCTCCCTCCTCGTGCAACCACCGTGCCGCTCGCACAAACTGCCACACCGCATCCAACAGCTAGCCAAATCTCCTCTCAATCCCTCCCCTCCGCCATCTCCTTTTCCCTCTCCTCCCCTCCGTGCTGCGCTCCTCGCCACTGCTGCTGCCCCTCCCCTGATGTGAATGACAGTATTGCAATGCATACATTCTATGGCTACTGTTGTACTAAATGGTATGTGCAAAATAATAAGAATGACACAATAATTGATTCATACATATACCATATATATGTGTTATTCTTTTTATTTACTACACCTTTAGATGTGCATGATGCGCTAAACAGAAAAAGTGTGAATGATAGATATATACATACCAGGCATATACGTTGTATTCTTTGTTTAGTATGATTTCATGCTATCAAAAGCTGAGGACGGCTTTTCTTGAAGAAGGGGAGGATGATGCAGATACGCTCATGTCTTACACTTCTCGGTTAAATATATTATTTAACTGAAAGGAATTATTGAGCCGCATTAAATATTATCAGGTGAACTCTAATTTAATTGGATCTTTAATTATTATACTTAGAGATACAGAGTTACTACTATTTTATTTAATTATATACAAGCCCATACTCGATCTGTACAAAACTAAAGTGAAGATGCGTTTAGAAGATCTCGTCGACACTAGTGCATCGTCCATCACTTCAAGTGTACAAGATAGTGAGGACATCCCAATCAGACTGATTACACAAGCACAAGCTTAAAAGATTAATCAACAGGTGAACTCGCTCCTAGTTGAATTTAGTTTTAATTTATATGAACATAGGTTACTACTTCATGTTAGTATTTTACTTGTGTTTCAGGATTGTGTGTGAGGAGACTTTGGGAGCTCTACATGAGAAGTTATATGTGCTGTCAGGTTCATGCATGGATGCATGTATGCTGCCACACCATGGGAAAATTAATGGGAGGAGAGACACAGATAAAGATGGTAATTACATGCTGCATGGCTCAAGGAAGAGTCAAGAAAAAGAAAGCAAGAAGCTAGATGTGTGCGTGTATGGACAAAGTACAAGGAAAGAAGGGAATAAAGAAAGAAAGAAAGAGTTAGGAAATCAAGCCACCTGGTCTTGTGTGCTGTTTTTCTTCTCATCAAAATTAGCTTGAGTTTGCCACGTCCGAACAGGAGATGGGCCTGCATGTCCCTTTCTTTGGCCGAGTCAGTAAGGAATCGGTAATGTGTTTTCATCATCCCAACTCCGCGCCTCCTCCACCACCGTGCCCCGTCCCCTGATCTCTCCATCTAGCTCTCCCCCGCCCCTCCCTGCTTGACCTCTCCACACGCTGCAAGCGAGGAAGAATGGGGCGGTGATGGCCATCGTCGGTGTTGTAACCGCGGTTGGTGCAGCTGTTGCTACTTGGCGTCGCCGCATCGTCTACACCGGCACCCTCTTTCACTCCCCGCGCTCATGCTGCCCTCGTTCGACTCCCGATCGCCCAATTCCTCCAAGTCCCTAGGTACCCCTCTACCCTCTAGGAGTGCAAAGCACGTGTCCGTGCCGATCTGCTCCTGGATTGCATTTTCAACTCAGTTCTTTGGGTGTTCCTAGAAATAGTGGTGCATGGCGTCGGTGGTTCACGTTTTCTTGCTCTCTTGCCCAATTCGTGCGGCGGTTTTGAAGTTTCTAATTGCAGCATGTCTTAGATGCTCCTGCATCGTTAGTACAAAATTTCTTATTAAGCAATTAGTTCTCCCAAATTCAACCAGGCACCGGATTCGGCAGCACCATCGCTGAAGGTGATGAAGACAGCCTGATCCGGCCTCCACCACCGGCCGCTGTGGCTTGCCCGCCATGTCACCTCCTCCTCCACATGATTAGTGCTATTACTAGCGGGTGCTTAGCGTTAGATTAAATCTTGATAAGTTGTAAGTGGTCGTGGAAGCTGTGGGCGAAGCCACACTCGAAGCTGTGATCGAAGCCACAGGCGAAGCAGCAGTCGAAGCTGTAGCCGAAGCAACAGTCGAAAATGCAGATGTCAAAGTTCGAGGCTCTGAGTACTGTGCTTCGAGCACTGTACACCGAGTACTGTGCATCGAGTACTGTAGCTCCGAGTACAAGGTAGTCGAAGACTTCGAGCACAAAGGCAGTCGAAGACTCGGAGTACATAAGAAGCCGTGGTCGTATTATCGAGATGATACACCGTGGTCGTAAGGCAGCCGTGATCGTAAGGCACTATGGTCATAAGGCAATCATGGTCGTAAGTCGTAGTCAGAAGAACACTGTAGCAGTCAGAAAAATATTGTTGTTGTCAAAAGAACACTGTAGCAGTCAGAAGTGTTCGAGTGCGTATTGTGGTCGAAAGTCAGACGCAGCCGAGTAGAGTCAGAGCTCTCGAGTGCCAGGGGATGTCGTAATTGTGAGAAGCGGTCGTAGCCGTGTGAAGCAGTGTGAAGCGATCGTAGCCGTGAGAAGCGGTCGAAGCCATGATAAGCAATCTCGTGTAGGTCGTGGAGAGATTCCAAAAGGAATGAGAATAGGCCCAAGTTAGTAGGTGCGTGGGTGGTCGTGTGTGTATGTATGAGGCTTATTTAAGCCGTGTAAATCCTGTTAAGTAAAGTGAGTTGAAAAATGAGAAAAGATTGAGTGATTCAATCCCAAAATTCTATTAGTCCCCCTCTGTATATGTTTATTAGAGTGACAAGAGAGAGGACTGAGTGATTCAGTCCCAACAATTGGTATCAGAGAGAGGCCGACATAGGGGCTGTTAAAGATGGTGTCGTCCGGTCCGGTGCTACGTTTGAGGAGCAATGACACCGTCGACGTTGAAGCTTTGGTGAAATGCTGCAACCTTGTCATGCACGTGGTGAGGTGCCACGTTGAGGCATGCGTAAAATTTTTGCTTTTTAGCCTAAATTTTGAAAGTTTTTTTATATATGGACCCCTGGAGAAAAGATTTGCAAAAATGGACCCCTAGCACGGCGTCAATCACATGGCGCCCAGTGTATACGTCACGGCGCCATATGCTTTGGCGCCGTGCGTGGACACGTAGGATCCACAGTGGCACAGCACGGCGCAAAAGCACATGGCGCCGTGCAATACATAAACGGCGCTAATGGTCGTGGCGCCGTTTCCTGGGACTTAAGACCGAGCGCAGCCCCCCGGCCCCCTCACTCCACTCGTCAGACCGACACAGAGAACAGCCGCCGCCGCCCCTCTCTCCCCCCTCAAAATCCATCGATTTTTTTCGCGATTTTGCTTCCAAACCGAGCTAGCAAGGTGAGCTCCCTCTCCTCGTTTGATTTTTTGCAAAAGATATGGATTATTTGAGGTACATTTCGTAGGGCAAAAGTTGAAACCCTAGATGAAATTTGTTGGATTTGGCTCGGTTTTAGGTTCGATTCGCAATAGATATGCGTAATGTATTAGTAATAGATCCGTTTTTAGGTTGAAATTAGTTGGATTAGGGTTTGATTTGGGTAACTAGCTAACCTAGGGTTAGAAACGAGAAAAATTATAAATCTTATTCATTTCGCATTTTAGGTTGTCATGGGCTTCACTCGTTTGCCACCTCCATCCGGTGTTCCGTGCGATGTGTTATTGCGCGATCCTTGCAAAGTGGAAAGGTCGGATGATCCGGATACATATAGGCAGAGGTACGGATGTGCGCCAACCGGCGTTCGATCCGCCACGTGCGCCGTTGTCCTCAAAGAAGATGGTATGTTGTATTGTCGATTCATCGAATTGGTATTAATTCGTTGGTTTAACGAATGTGTACATTTGCGGAGCCTCCACCGCTTTGTGATTTTGAGCGGTGGATCGACATCGCGATCGGCGAGGATGACAAAAAATATCTTGGCGCCAATAAGAAGTGGGATGAAGAACGAAAGGAGAGGTGGGAAAGGAGAAGAAACAGGAGGAGGCCGCGAGGGAACACCGTGAGGAGGAGCGTAGGAGGGTCGCGGCAAGCGCAAGGGAGAAAGCGAGAAGAAGCTAGAGAGAGCGCGGCGTGCCAAGACGACCCTTGAGCAAGACTGATGCTCGAGGAAGGGAAGTGGCCTCGATGCACTCGATGAGTTATTGCTATGTATATTTAATATTTGATGTATGCGGACGTATGTATTTTCTCGACAATTTATAAACTATGTATGTGGACTATGTATGTATGTGGACGTATGCACTCAGTATGTTATTTTGGGCTGTGCTTATTCATTTGATGAATGTCAATTAGTATTGTTTGTGCGGATGGAACGAAACAACTAGGCCGAGCTTGCACTTTTAAAGCAAGTGCGAGAATCACGCGCCAAACACCACAGGCGCCAGTATATAAGTAACGGCGGCGCCAAACACTCTGGCGCCGAGATATTGAAATACGGCGCACAAAACTTTGGCGCCACAAGCTAGCGCCAAAGGTCCTGGCGCCGTTGTTAAATATCTCGGCGCCAGAGTGTTTGACGCCGTTTTATGCAAACCTACAGAAAAAACAGCAAAGAGCTGTCTGTTTTTGCATATACAAAACACATGCACACATATACATACATTCACATATAAAACACATACGCATAACTCTCAATAAAGTCTAGATGCATACATTTTACATATATATATATATATCTCAAATCATACATACATACATATATGCACACATACACATATAAAATACACATACACATACATATATGCACACATACATCGTCATGCACACATATAAAATACACATACACATACACACAACTCTCATCATCATGGGTTGGAGGACGCAGTATGGGAATCATCGTGAACTTGTCGCGGTGCTCTCTGTCGTAGAACTCGTCCACCAGCCGGTACCTCGCCATCCTGTGTATTCAAAATTACGTTAGTGATAAAAATAACAAAATATCTAAAAATTATGCTCTCTAGACCTAATGTCGCTAACTCGAGTGGAGCACGTTGACACGTCCGTGAATTGTGACCCATTAGACCACACATACCGCAGTGTGTCTCCTGTGGGTCCTCAACGAAGGGATTTGCCCTACCCCTCTTGGTGCGACCAGGCATCCGATCCATGTCCATCTTGTATCTTGACCGCTTCCTGCTGCCCCTCTTGTGCCAACGTAACCCTGCGTCCGCTATGTACCTGGGACCCGAGTAAAGTGGCCACTCGCTTTCATCACGATATGGGTCGAACCGTGGGGCCCATGTCCTCACCAACGCATCCACGCTGAATAGTCTCGGGATTTTGGTCTCAACATCGACATTCCGGGCCCTACATGCGGTCACCATGTGGGAGCATGAAAAATGGAACTTGTCGGGAACACCGCATGTGCATGTGAAGGATGTAATCACGACCTTATGCTTTCGGGCCTCTCGGAGCTCTCCATTCTCGGTTGTCCCTCCACCCTCAACAACCTCATACGTGCGTCACATGGTCAAAACGATGGTACTCTGTTCATTGGCTTGCATATTCGCTTTGGTAATGAAGCCGTGAGGACGAGGTGGCCAACGTGCATGTGCCTTTAACATGTCCGAGGCTTCCGGTGCGGTTGACAAACCATGCAACACACTTGTAGAAAGTTAACGCCGCAATTGCGATGGCGGCAATCCACGTGCCCCCTTAGCGGCCGTTGAAGCATTCGCCATGTTGCTAGTCATGAACCCATACCTCCTTCCCAATGGGTCATGAGCCCTTGACCATTTGTGCACATCCTCATTAAACCCCTTATCCAATCACGACCCTCGGCATTAGTTTCGTTTTCAACTCCTCTAACTTCTCATCGAACGACTTTACCTCCCTCGCGACATACCGCTCGAAAAGTGCAAAGTTGGCCTTCACCCCATCTTTTGAACAAGTTCTCGCAAGGTGCCTTGTGCACCAACGATGATGTCTGGTAAATGTTCTGGTATCACTTCCTTAACGGCGCTCAAGATCCCAGCGTGCCTATCAGACAACACACATACCTCCCTCCCCGGGCCAACCACATAGATCTGTACAAGCCATAGAAACCAAGCCCAGCTAGATTTGTCCTCCTTCTCCACCAAAGCAAAAGCCAACGGCACAAGCGAGTTGTCCGCATCACAGCCAATAGAAATCAACAACGTTCCCTCATACTTGCCCAACAGGAACGTCCCATCAATTGACAGAACAGGCCTACAATGTTTGAAAGCCTCGACACACTGACCAAAGCACTAGAATGCTCGAAAAAAAAATCTGTCTTCCATTAACCCATACATCGGGCTTAGGCACATACTCATACTGCATTACTGCATTGGCCGCTTTCATTGCGTTCAATATGACCGGCAAATGCTCATACGCCTCCTCCCAATCACCATAAATCAACTTCAAAGCACGTTGTTGCGCCCTCCATGCTTTCGCATACTTGATTGTGTAGTGCCACTTTAGTTTAACGGCCTCTATCACTGCTGCCACGCGCATCGCCGGCATGTGCTTTATCATGGGGTACAGGCGAGTTGCAATGAACCGAGAAGTCAACTGACGATGTTTCTGGCTGGGCTCGGAAGACCCACAGCTGTGCGGTCCATCCACAGTTGTAATCTTAAACATCTTCGTACCCTTCACCTTCCTGGCACAGACTTTCCATGCACACCCTGTGCTCTCACATTTGATGGTGTACCGACGTTTGGCGTATGAGTTCTTAACCCGATATGGACGGTTGTGCACGATCGAGTACTCTTTCAACTACATCTTCAATGCCGACATATCCTCAAAGACATAACCCTTCTGAATTATGATACTAGCCCCAAGCCTAGGTACGTCCCTCTGCATTTGCCCTCCATCCGTGACAGCCCTATGTGCGTTGCTCAGGTCATTATAATCGGACACTAGTGGATCACGGCCAGGAAACATTCTTTTCAACATCTCAATTTCGCTAGACGTCAAACTGTGGATCGATCTGTCATCATCCGAGTCCATAGCCCTCGCATCCTCATAAGCGACCTCGTCTCCGCAAGTCGTACATCCACCTGTTAGATGCTACACAAACTATGGGTTCCTCAAACACTGTCTCCTCGTCGAATCCACCAACAAAGCGGTCATCGACATCCTCGAGTCGACTTCTACTTGAGTCAATGGAACCTCACATACTTGAGCCGAGGATACAACTTGCACCTCGACCTCTTCATGATCCGGTGACCCAACCAACGGTGAGTCATTGGGATCCAATGCAGCCCTAGGAGGTGATTGATCTCTCACCACCCTCTGCACAAACAAGTTAGGTGCTCTGACCTCTGAGTCCAAAACAATGGCCACATAGTTATCCCATTCACCGTCGCTGCCAATCGAAACCAATCTCTTTATACGCGGCCCCTTTGACGACCCAACATCAATTAATCCTTGCATAACGACATCACCATGCTCATCTGTCCATCCCAACCTCTCTTTCAAGCGATAAATGACCTCACCATACGACGGACGTGAACTAAATAGCAATGTGGTCTCTTCCATGCCCTTCAAATCAACACCCCCATTGTCATTTCTCTTCACAGTACCACCATGGTGCAAAGTCACAACCATATCCATCTATAGCACAACAAAAAACATACCTCAGTCATTACGTACAATAATCAAACCCTAGAAACGAATCTATACACATTACTACTAATACATTATGCATATCTATTGCGAATCGAACATAAAATCGAGCCAAATCCAACAAATTTCATCTAGGGTTTCAAATTTTACCCTACGAAATGTATCTCAAATAATCCATATCTACTTCGACAAATCAAAGGAGGAGAGGGAGCTCACCTTGCTTGCTCGGTTTGGAAGCAAAACCGCAAGAAAATTCGATGGATTGGGATGGATTTGGGGAGGGGAGAGACGGGCGGCGGCGAAGGCTGCTCTCTGCTCGGTCTGTTCGAACAGAGCACTAAGGGGTGGTGGGGGGCCGGGGGGGCTGCGCTCGGTCTTAAGTCCCAGGAAACGGCGCCACGACCGTTAGCGCCATTTATGTATTGCACGGCGCCATGTGCTTTGGCGCCGTGATGTGCCACCGTGGATCCTACGTGTCCACGCACAGCGCCAAAGCATATGGCGCCGTGACATGTACACTGGGCGCCATGTGATTTGGCGCCGTGCTAGGGGTCTATTTTTGCAAATCTTTTCTTCAGGGGTCCATATGTAAAAAAAACTTTCAAAATTTAGGATAAAAAGCAAAAATTTTACGAGGCATGCGGAGTGATGTCGCTGCCATGTTGTGGTGCGAATCCGCTGGGAGAAAGGGTCGGTGTGAAACCGACAACGATGACATGCACACCGGCGGCGGCGACGTGATGTCGCATGGTGATGGGTCGTCAAATGGTGTCGCTGCAAGCGATGGCTTCGATAACAGGCGCACCAGTGGTCGACTCTATGAGTGGAAGCCACAGGTGACGTAGTGGCAGGCTCCATGAGAAGTGGAGGCCAGCCGCAGGTGGCAGCAGACTCCATACGAGATGGAGGCTGGTGTCGGTGGTGTGTGTTGGACATACTCTTGTTGTTTGAGTGTGGTCGTATGTCGAGTACTCTTGTGTTCGAGTACTAAGTGGTCATGTGTCAAGTACTTGTGTGTTCGAGTACTGTGTGGTCGGTATCGAGTACTCGATGAGTTCGAGTACTACGTGTTCGTAGTCGAGTACTCGGTGTGTTCGAGTGCTACATGATAATAGTCGAGTATTTGGTGTGTTCAAGTACTACGTGGTTGTAGTCGAGTACTCGGTGTGTTCGAGTATTGTGTAGTCGATGTGTCCAAATATGTGTAGGAGTTGAAGAACCAAAGTCGGAGAGTGGTCGGAGACTCCGGACTAGTCGAAGGTATGATCGACAAGCTATGGTCGATGTCATGATCGAATACGTGGTCGACAAGCCATGATTGATGCAATGGTCAAAGCGTGGTCAAAGCCACAATGACTCAGTTAGTACTCAGATGAGTACTATCACAATCATTAGTCAAATTGTGCAGTGGTCGATAGTCGTAGTCGTAGCTATAGTGGTCGATAGTCATATCTACAGTCGACAATTGGTGCTAGAAGACATGTGTAGTCGAAGATGCAGTCAAGGAACTGTGGTCAACAAGCCTTGATCGATGATATGGTTGACAATGCGCACCATGATCGAAGGAGCAGTCGAAGCCATGGTCAAAGGAGCGGTGTGCTGTAGCAGACGTATGCGGCTTGTCACTATAGCAGTCGACGGCCACTGTAACAATATGTGCACTGGTTGTGGTCGAAGGCCTGGTCAATGCTGTGGTCAAAGCCACAGTCGAAAGCAGATGAGTGTTCAAAGTTACAGTCAAGCCATGGTCAATGTATGGTCGAAGCCACGATCACAGCTACTATAAGACAGTCATCAATCGGTGCTTGACGATCTATATGATGAAGTGGTCAAAGAGAAACCATGGTCAAGCAATCATGGTAAGACACCGTGGTGAAGCTAGAGTTGGAAGACTCCAAGCCTGTGGTCGTGGTGTTTGTGAGTGAAGTCGAAGTACATGATCAATGCTATGAAATAAGGATACTCCGTTGGCAGCTACTAAATATGAACATTTATTTTTAATTTAATTTATTTACGAGTTTGTACATATGTGTTTTGCTTGATATATGTTTTTCGAAAGATAAAATTAATGTTCAATATTTTGTTTGGGATCATAGTTTGATAATATGAATCACCCTCATTTGATATTTTGTTGTAACATACAGACATTTTATTAGTATAGAGAAAAAAAAGCAGCATTGACCAAAAATCCTTTCGAAGTGTTTTAAGATAATCCTAACGACTAGCGATAGCACGAAAAAATTGCCACGCTCATTTTCCTCAATTGAGTTCCATCACAGCACTGTAAGGTGATACGTCAACACCGCCCGAACCTCCATGTTTGATAAAATCACCGGAGTCCCAAACTATGGCGCACCACAAAACTCCCAAGATGCAAATAAAGAAAAGGTGAAAACGTCGTTTGATGCTGATGGGTGGCATCAGATAATAAGCGGAGTTTTTGATCCACACATCAAAAGATTCAGTGTCTAGGATAAGATTGTTTTCTACATCACTTGCCACCATCTGCTTCATACTAAGATTTATAAACTTCATACTAAGATTCATAAACTTGAAAAGAAAAGGGGGGGAGGGGGGGGAGACAATAGTGCGCGACTAGACTAAGGCATCAGATAATAAGCGGAGATTATTAGTCCACACATGGAAGTTTCCATTGAGTGTGTAGGATATAGATTTGCACATCACTTGTCAGCATGACGAACTACATACAAATTAGCAAGCTGAAAGCAGACAGATCTCCAAGAAGAAAATTTTCGATTAAACCATTTGACTCCGAGCTATGGCAAACGCTGCAATGGGTTGGTAAGTTAACCGTCTCGCTGTCTGCACCAGCTTTGTCCCCTGAGATTTGGGTCCAAGCAAACACTGAACACCATCTAAGAAGAAGGTAAGCTAAGTGCCAAGATGGAAAAGAAAAGCAAAAGAAAACCTAATTGATTAGTGCTCAGATTGATGCATAAAACAATCACGGACATTGATATCAGATGTCCAGACATAGAAATAATAAAGCATCCTCATCACAGCACCAATTCGTGAGGGACAAAGAACGTAGGCGAAACAAAAAAGACAGAAAGAAAAGGAGAAGATCGAGCAAGAGATCTTGCTTTCCCTCGGATGCCAACCAAAGGGAAGGCATGGAAACTGCAGACATATCAACACGGCATCAGATTCAGACCGCCCGTCTGCTTGTGCTCTCTTCATCGAGAAAGATCGAACGACAAAACCTCAATAGAATTACCAAACAAAACAGGTGAACAACATCTACAAAAACCTGAGCCGATCAAAGAGAGGAGGAACAAACGGCGCCGAGGAGAGGAGAGGCGGCCGTGCTGTGTTGGCGGCGGGTTGTGTATATAAAGGGAAGGGGAATTTTTAGGGTTTCGGCTGCTACTTGCTGCTAACGAAATAGGCCACATGGGCCGTTGGCCCAAAGTTACAGAGCGTGGCGGGCCATCAGCACGAGCCCACTTCCAAATTGGTCTTTCACTGCAAATATCGCGATCGCATGCCGCGAAAATGGCTTGTGCAGCACAGAGGTGTGTGTGTGTGTCAGTTTTATCGCGGCAGGACAGCGCCGCAACGGACAAGTAAATCCAGGCCGCCGGTGGGCGCGGCCGAACGAGCAGACGCCGCTGCCCGCCACAAATCCGCACCACTGCTCGACCATTTGCCGCTGCCACGCACGCGCGACCAAAGCAAGCGAGCATCAGCATGGCCGGAGCACCGGCGGCGGCGAACCGCACGTGCGGGTCCGATGTAGACTTCACCGGTGTTTCCGACCGGATCTTCATCTAATACAAATAGATATCATATCCTATTCAGGATCTATCATCTAGACTTTTATTGTTTCAACCTATTAAATATGTGATCATGTAGGTTAGGTTATAGCCTAAAAACTCTTTTTCGATCCATAAGTCGGTAGCGGTTTCTAATAGAACATAACGACTCCCAAATATGCATAAAGATTATATCAGACAAACCTATATAATATTTATGTACCGATCTTTTTGTTTCACGGTACCAGATCGAACTTAAGGCGAAAAGCGTAACATCTTATGATAGCTTGGTCCTGCACTTAAATCTGTAATGGATTACACAGTATGTGATTAATTCTTCAACAACATCCAGTATGGTCATGCACTTCCTTAATTTAATCACATTGAAGGGTTTAGAGATATCTCTCCTGTTATATAAGAAGAACAAATTTAATTTATCTAGAAGCAAAATAAGCACCACCTAAAAAACCGAGAACCATGGGTTGGTCCCAACCAATCTGGTAGACGGTGACCAAACAACATGCTCACCATTGACACCCTCGAGACGTCGACAATGGAGAACATATATGGTGAATAAGCCTTTATTTATGCATATATGGACATACTCAATCTCGACTGTCCGATCCAAAATCCACGGATGAGATGCTGACGGGTGCTCCCCCCTTTCCCACTTACGCAAATTTGCATTTTGACCCCCGGCTCATCAGTCCTCCCCATCGCGATCTAGCGCCTCCCCCTTTCACCGCCTCCTCCTTTGCTCTTCCCCATCCAGTGCCTCCCCCTCCCCTCCGGCGGCTCACCTCCCCCTCCACCAGCCTTTGCGTTGCCCCCACCCCGGCCTCCTCCTGGCTCCCTCCTCGGTGCCGCCCCCTCCGGCCTCCCTCGATGCCGTCCCCACCCCCGCCTCCCCCTGGATCCCTCCCTGGCTTCCTCCAGCACCACCCCCTTTGGCCTTCCCTCATCCATCCGCGCCTCACCTCCCCTCCCCAACCATGCACTGCTTCGACCACAGCTCTTGGTCGAAACATTATGGTCGAAGCCGCTGCGGTCAGGGAGGGGGGAGGAGGATGAGGATATCACTTTCTTGGATACACACAATATTCTGCGCAAGATAATAGGCAAGGAACTATGACAAGAGCACTCGCACACCATTTGAATTATCAGGTGAGGTCGTTCCTAGGCTTGTATAATTCAGCTTCTGAGAATGGGTTGCTGCCTGATGCATGTGATGTGAATGTGCTTAGGAACATGGGTAAAGACCAAGGAAGGGCACATGAAGTCACGGACACACTTGGAATGAACATCGGAGGTTACCACGTCACTTTGAGGCCAGGACAACCAATAATGAAAGCTGGGTATATTCTGCAATCCAATTCGGCCTTCGGAAACAGCGGTGACTTCAAACGAGCATAGAAGATACATACGGAGTCCAAATAAATTGATTTTGGACTTGTTGGAAAGTTTTTGACGTCCTTTCTCCAATAGTTCTAGTGAGGAGGCGCTAGCCACTAGAGGGAAGGAGGAGGTGCGGATGGAGGAGAGCAAGCGTCGGAGGGGAAGGGGAGACGCTAGAGGGGAGGGGGAGGGAGAAGCACCGGAGGAGGAGGGGATGCGCCGGAGGGGAAGGGGAGGAGCCGGAGGAGAAGGGAGGCACTGGATGGGGAAGAAATCGGGATGGGGAGATTTCGGGATGGAAAGGGCCAAAATGCAAATGTGCGTAAGTGGGGAAGGGCAAGCGCCTGCTAGAATATCGTTTGTGGATTTTGGATCGGACGGGCGAGATCACATATGTGCATATATCGATAAAATAGACCATGTTCACTAGGTATGTTGCCTCGACGGGATGTTCTCCATTTGTTTGTCGCACGTACATGTTAGAGAAGTTCTATGTTCCTGCATCTTTCCGACCAGATTCATCGCGTTTAGACAATTTGGTTTCAAGCCGCCGGCGCTAAGGTTGCCGCCGCTGCCGTCAAGTCTTCTATCGCCGGATAGGACTACCGGAGATTGCCATGCCGCCGTCGCTTTGGCAGGAATTGGGTGGTTGATGACCGACGGGTTGGGCCCGTTACCCGACCGACCAAACGACAGCGTCACTAGATGGGCTTTCTTGCTGACCCAACCCGGCCCGTACCAAAGCCCTTGATAGCGGTTTCGCAACTGGGTTGGGCCGGGTGGTTGTGCGGGTCCATCAAAACCGTGGACACCCCTCGTCTCACACGGATCCTTCAGCACAGACCACAGAGTTTGCGGCAGCAAAACCCTCATAGAAGCACTTCCTCCCCGCCGCCGCCGCGCGAGAAGATGCTCGACATCAACCTCTTCCGCGTGGAGAAGGGCGGGGACCCGGAGCTGATCCGCAAGTCGCAGCGCAGCCGGGGCGAACCCGTCGAGCTCGTCGACGAGGTCATCGCCCTCGACGGGGAGTGGCGCCAGAGTAAGAACTCCTCCTCCTCTCCCGAACCCCCCACCCTGCAACCCCTTCCAGATCCGCGGTCCCTGACCCCAGGGTTCTTCTCGCTGCAGGGCAGTTCGAGCTGGACAAGATCCGGCAGGAGCTCAACAAAACCAGCAAGGAGATCGGGAAGCTCAAGGCTGTACGTTCGTTCCGATTTGCTTTGCTCTGGTATCGTTTGGACCTTACCCGGGGAGGGGGGGGGGATTTGCATGTGATGGTGGTATATATGTCGCTCATGCAGAAAAAGGAGGATGCAACGGAGTTGATTCAGAGCACGGAAGAGATCAAGAGGCGGTTGGCCGCGAAGGAGACGGAGGTGCAGGAGGCCAAGACCACCCTCGAGGCCAAGCTCGTCACCATTGGCAACATTGTTCATGAATCCGTGCCCGTCAGCGACGATGAGGTGCGTTGAAAGTGGAATTCTTAGGTTTCGTGGTTCTAGAGATAATTAAGTCAAGTTTGATTTGATGACTTAACTAAGGATACGAGGTTTTTTTTCAGTAACTGTTCGTTTGTCATGCGCAAGTCATAGAACTACTACGCTCTCATCCTTCTGTTGTTGGAATTCCTATTGCATTTTAGGGCGCTATAGTAATGCAAGAAACAACATTGCATTAATTTGAGTTGGGCTGAGTTTGCTTGTAGCATGCTTATTCAGGAAGACTGAGATCCAATTCTAGAAGTGTGAAGCAGACTTGTTGAATTTGATTTGATTAAACTGGTATAAAACTCAGCTCAATTGATTTAATAGTTCCTTTTTTGCAGGCAAACAACGCTATCGTACGGATATGGGGAGAGAGGAGGTTGGAAGAGAATTTGAAGAATCATGTAGATCTTTGCAAGATGCTTGACATTGTAGCTTTGGAGAAGGGTATATATATGCTCAAAAAACTTGGAACTCTGACAGTTTATCTCTGAATTCCTCTGTCTACTGTGATTTGAAACTCTGAATTATCTAACAAAGTAGCAGAATAGAAGTTACCGTTCCTTTTTGCCTCAAAAAGCTTAATGCCCGTGCATGCACTGTCTTTAAGCTTATTGAGAACGTTTCTACAATTAAAATTAGCAAGTATTTTTTTTTCATTGTGATAAATCAGGCTCTCTGGTTCTATTCAATATACTAAAACCATGGTTCCTTTTGTGTTTCATTCTTCCCGTAACAGTTTCAGGGGTACCTCTCATGCTTTGCCCACTATTCACTTTCTGCAGGTGCTGATGTGGCTGGTGGAAGGGGTTACTATTTGAAGGATGATGGTGTTCTCCTGAATCTGGCGTTGATAAATTTTGGGCTAGCTTTCCTGAGAAAACGAGGCTTCAAGGCAATGCAAACTCCTTTTTTCATGAGAAAGGAAACTATGGCAAAATGTGCCCAGTTGGCCCAATTTGACGAGGAGCTTTACAAAGTAAGCCCAAGGAAATGTTCCCTTTATACGTATGATGGTGTTATTGAGCAATTGTACTTGCATTTGCTTACATTTTCATTAATTAAATTAAACTGTGCCTTCCAATGTTTTTTGGGGGTATGGTAACACATTATGCTGTTATCAGTTTACCATCCTGTGCTCACTGCTCACAACTTTATGATAAGAATCACCCATTTTTACTTATTATAATTAAGATTCTGTTAAGCATAACTGAAATGATACATTTAGTTCTCAGGTAACTATCCTTCAAATTGTAATTCGTGCTGTTGAGCATATCTAATATGCATAGTTTAGGGATTCAATACTTGAAGCATCACTTGTTTGGTTCTCGATCCCACCCATTACATTTAGGTATCTCCATGTTTCCAATAAACATTTGGTTACTGTCAATATGTTGGTTATTCATAATTGTTTGATTCGAATAGGTTGAATGCTTGAATAGTATTCCTTGATCCAAAATATACTGTAAAAACAAGCTCATGACCATTTGTTTCATTTGACAGTTAACAGGCGATGGAGAGGAAAAGTATCTCATAGCTACATCCGAGCAACCGCTATGTGCTTATCACCTAGGTGATCGAATTTATCCTGCTGAACTGCCAATTAAGTGGGTAACATCTAAGTTTAGGTAGTTAGCCATTTAGTTGGTGTGCACTAGTAATTTGATCATAAATTATGCCCATTTAGATACGCTGGGTATTCCACTTGCTTCCGGAAAGAAGCTGGTTCACATGGGCGGGACACGGCTGGCATCTTCAGAGTCCACCAGTTTGAAAAGATTGAACAATTCTGTGTTACAAGTCCAAATGATAATGAATCATGGAAGATGCATGATGAGATGATTAAAAATTCAGAAGATTTCTATAAGGAGGTAAGCATCGGATGTTTTGCAAACCTTGAACACCATGTTTACATCGTGGACTGTCCTTTTTAGACATCTAAACATTTCTTTAATGTTTGTCATGAAGATTGGCCTACCATATCAAATTGTTTCCATTGTGTCTGGTGCTCTCAATGATGCTGCAGCTAAAAAGTATGATTTAGAAGCATGGTTCCCTGCATCAAAAACCTTCAGAGAATTAGTGTCCTGTTCAAATTGCACAGAATATCAAGCAAGAAGACTTGGAATAGGTTATGGACAGAAAAAGGTAAGATTTCGTTTGACTCTGGATGCTGGTAGATGTTAAATTGCTCTGGTTCACTTTTCCCAGTGTAGATAAAAAACACTACTGATGTGATGTCTGTTCAAATTGCAGAATGATGAGCAATCCAAGCAGTTTGTTCATATGTTGAACTCTACGTTGACTGCTACTGAGAGGACCCTTTGCTGTATTCTGGAGAACTACCAGAAGGAGGATGGTGTTGAAGTGCCAAAGGCATTGCAACCATACATGGGTGGAATAGGGTTCCTTCCTTTCAAGCAACCTCTGGATAGCAAACAAGCTGCTGATACCAAATCAAATAAGTCCAAATCAAAGGTATTTGAATGCCTCTCCATTCCCCCTTTTTCTAAGACAACATGTTAATCCATAACCTGATTTTTTTGGGGGTTCTCCCCTGACAGGGAAATGCTGCTTGAGCTGGATGAGGGATATGCTGAAGTTTCTTGCTTTCAGGCACTAATGGACATGATGCACAATTTGTGGGTCGTTCGATATTTGTAGCATGGTTACAATGTTACAGTTTTGGTTCTCTCATTTTGGTGTCTTGGTTACCGCATTATCTGATCATGTACTTGCACACTGATATGGCATAGGATGCCTTGCAATCCGGGATATTTACGCTCAATTTACAACAAAAGATCCTAGTAATTTTCATGACTTTGTGCATTATGCTAATTTTGCACTTAGTGCTGTTACTGTTGTTGCGGCTTGCGATGAACAGTGGTGTTTTAATATGATGTGTATAAATCCCACTGTTTACCTGAATCGCAAGGGTACTTCCAGGATCAGAGACTCACTCGAGATGTTTGCCACCAAGCTGTGCTTTCTTTTCTGATACCGGCATACCGCCACCGCCACCGGCCAATCAATGCCAGCCGCTGGACGGAAGTGGCGACTGCGCTGTGTTACTCCTATCATATGAACAAGTCCTGTGTTTGTGCTGCTATTATTGCAGGGACACTTTACCCTTCTAGTCTTCACATGCAAACGAGTTACAGATAGCTACCTAACTGCCACTTATAGGTTGGCCCTGTACTTTTGTTTTCTGGATTTTGGCTGTTGTAATTTTTGTCTGTGTTTTTTGATACAGTGGTGGACATAGATGGATTTTAAGCCCAGAAAGTTATTTGTAGAAGATGTTTGTTTCGATTTTCAAAGAAGTTGAAACTAGAAGCCATAACAAAACAAATAAGAAGGGACATGTTATTGCCGACTTGTGAGCTCTGTTCTCTATGCTTTTCAGGTTCTCACCGCTCAATGTGACTGTAGCCCTTGAATTTGTTCTAACCAACACGCAAGTATTCGAACTGACCGCGATCTTTCTTGCCCGAGCCTGAGATGCCTCTGCCTCAGTTACATTTTGATTTATTCACTTTTTTCTTCCTTAATAAAGTTACTGTGTGTTAAGAGAGTTCCAGGAACTTATTACTGAAATTAAAGCAGACGTAGTTGTTAAGGGAGTGGCTCTCACTTTGGCACAGTCGGTCCACTGTGTCTGTGCCAAAAGGTCCATTATGTATGTGATTGTTACAAACCCAAAATAGCTATGCTAGGAAAAATACATGTTTGTCTCTACTAGTATAACTTCCAAGAAGGGTTTTATGTAAACCACCTCCACTTAGCTACAAATATACTTCATAGGGCATCGTGAAGAGGAGGATTTCATTTTTTTAGAGAAAAGGCTAAGCAGTAGCACACGCGTGATATATATCTTAAACATCCACTCCATACTACCAGTTTTAGGTCCGGACAACCCCTTTATAGTCTCCTCGACTCCTCATAGCCTCATCGTCTACTGTTTGGTCTATAGCCACAACAATTGGCGTCATTTGTGAGGAGTGGCATAGAAGCTACAAGCCGAAGTAAGGGCGTTTGAGCACGATGACACCAAGGAAGGCGATGACCTCGGCCTCCAAGCGGATAAGAAGTACTGCGGCTGAGACTGCCACGGCGAGAACAAGATAGCTAGTGGTCGAAGGCTTATCCGCTCCCGTGGGAGCGGCCGCGCCTGGAGTCGCGACAAGTAATGAAGGTAGCTCTTTATCAGCTACGCCAATGACGGATCGGATGACCTCGCGAACAGAGAACCCGACTATGGTCCCCTTTGGTAATGTTGGTGGCACCCAAGTGGCGGCCTCCGCTGGCCCAGACGCTCTCACCATTACTGCACAGAGAATGGAGCCTGTCCCAATCCATAAGTCGAGGGTGGGCGAAGGTGCCTTGGAGATGATCTACAGAACACTGCAGCGGGAGCTGACAGACCTGTGGAGGCCATGCACGAGATGCAAGAGACCAAGAGTCAGCAGACTCCCATCACGGTGGTGACAAAGGTGGCATTGGAAGGGACAGAAAGTTGCAAGGCCAACGTAGGCGCCCGCAACGCCCTGTTGCGATGGACTCCTAATCACCACTTAGTGCAGTTTGCAATGGAGCATTTGGCCAGAGGGCTTCAAAATACCCACGGTAGAGCTGTATAAGGGAGACATGTACCCCCTTAAATTCCTGTGCATCTACGAGGTGGTCATCGAAGCCGTGAGGGGAGACGACTCAATGAAAACAAAAAGGGTTACTGTTTGCCCTCCAAGGAGTCACACTATCCTGGTTCTTCACCATCGCGCCCACCTCCTTGTACGCATGGGAATAGGTCTGGGACCTTATGCACAATAACCTTCAGGGCAATTACATGGAGCGGATCGATGCCGATTGAAGGTTCGCTACCAGGTAAAAGATATAAATGAGATGACCATCATCAACACTGCCATTCGTGGCCTTCGGAAGGGGTTGCTCGCGGAGTACAATGCGCAGAAGCCCATAAGAATAGTGGCTAAACTCTTTGACAAGATGGAGAAGTACGCAAGAGTAGAGGAGGATGCGACACGACGCGAGGCTGATGCCACAGCACTCGCTCCGAAGCTAAGCCCACCCCAACGGCTTTGAAGGAAGGCTTCAGCTGCAAGCAGCGAAAGAGACCCCAGCCTAGATATGTCTTCAGCATTAAAAGGGGTGCCAAGAAAACATTGCCCTCGGAGGTCGCAATCATGGCCGGAAGGGTCACAGATGTGGAAGGGGGGCAAGGTCGAGAAGACCAGTGTCAGCAAGGACTATGGTGTGAGGTGCACGGCCAGGGAGAGCACTTTACGCAGGATTGCCCCACCATCACGGCGCTCCATGAAAGTATAGCCAGGGAGCATGCCCTGGATGCGAGGGTGCTGGTGGTGGCACACATGCAATAGCCCCTAGAAATATTGCTTGTTTAGCCCTCGCTGAACGTGTTGTGGATATAGGCCCTGAGGTTGGCCCCTGTTCGGTGATCAATGCCATTATGGACGGGTCATCCCTTGAATTCCCCTCGAACGACAATAGAGGGCCTATGTGCGCCAAATACACCACGTCGCCACATGCCCAACACAAGTGCTTCCGGTATGAGCCCAAGTAGATATCACCTTTACAAGGGAAGACACATTGGGGGTGGACTTCCCTCCCAAGACCCATTGGTCATCGAGACCAACATCGCAGGGTGTGATGTGAGACGAGTCCTAGTGGACGGAGGCATCCCTCAAAGCAGGCTGGAGCTACCAGGAGTACCCTTGCAAGGCTTCAGAGGGTGCCTAGTCAGCGCGCTGGGCCAGGTGGTGCTTGAGGTAGCCTTCGGCCAAGCGGAGCAAAGTAGAAGGGAGGGTATCAACTTCGATGTGGTAGACCTCCTATACCCATACAACGCCATCTTAGGCAGGGCCACCCTCAACACGTTCGGCACAATCCCACATCATACTACTTGTGCATGAAGCTACCGAACCCCTCGAGGGATCATCACGGTGTTCAGTAGCTAGGACCTCACCTGGCAAGTCACAGTAGGCATGCATAGTCCTCTTCGTAAGATGCATGTAGTGAGCGAAAGCCCTACCCCTCCCTCGATAGCACCCCCTCCGTGCCAGGATGGATGCCGAGGTTGCGGCGGGACGGTGATGTAAAAAGGGTGCCATTCAATAGAGGAGACCCATCGAAGCGAGTATCAAATGGGGAAGGTCTTATCCCAGAGGTTGAGCGATGTCTACTAGAGGTCCTCCGCAACAACGCAGACATCTTTGAGTGGTCCGCCCACCGACATCACGGGGGTTGGGTGCTCCACCATCGAACACAAGCTGGCAGTGTGCTCCAACGCAAAGCCAGTTAAGCAACGAATGAAGAGAATGTCATTAGAAAGGAAGGAGGCAGCTAAGGCGGAGGTGGCCAAGCTGATCGCCTCTAGCATCATCAGGAAAGTGGTCCATCCCAAGTGGCTCTCCAACCCAGTGCTGGTCAAGAAGATGAATGGTAGCTGAAACAAGGTGTGCCCTAAAAATAACTACCACTTACCGCGTATCGACCAAGTCGTCGACACTATGCCATGGTATGAATTGATGAGTTTTTTCGACGCATACTTCGGATACCACCAGATACATATGGCCAAGGAGGACAAAGTCAGAACAAGTTTCATAGTCCCTCGCGGGACATATTGCTTTGTCAAGATGTCCGATTTTTTTCTATTTTAGCCCCTTTTTTGAAAAATATTCACATTTAGACCCCTGGTAGTTTTAATTCCGTTTTGGACCCAGGGGGTCGGCGCCGTGACCCACGGCGCCGAGGTAACACGTCTCGGCGCTGTGGTCCACGGCGCCGAGGTCCCAGGCCCACACCAGGCTGGCGGCCTGCGTGGCGCCGACGTGGCAAGCATCTCGGCGCCACTAGTCACGGCGCCGAGCTCGGCGCCATGGATCTTGGCGCCGAGCTCTGGCTTACATCTTGGCGTCGAGCGCCGAGCTCGTTCATTTCCGCCCCGCATCGCATCCCGCCACGCACGCCGCCCGACTCCGCCCCGCCTCCCGGCCGCCACCGCCTCCACTGGCCGCCGCCTCCCCGCCGCCACCGCCTCCCGGCCACCATCGGCTCTTCCTCCGGTAAGCCTCCGGCTCCGATTCTCTAAGCTCCATCAACAAAACCAATAGTTGACACGATTTCAAGAATTCTTCCTCCAGTAGAATCAACAAAACCAATAGTTGTCACCGATTTCCTTGCACTATGTTAGGTTGGTAATCTTAGAGACCAATTCTCATAATGTTCTTCATCAGATCAAATCTGAAAATGAGGATGATGTTACATATTATTCTTGAGTAATTTCTGGCCTTTTACTTGTTGTAATGAAGTACAAATTAATATAGAACATGTGCTAATTAATGTATTTTTGGGTCTCTTCCATGCTTTCCTTGAAACATGGCCTTTCGGTTCGCTGAATCGACATATTGTACTTCACTTGTTATGCATGCCATAGGATCATAGCAATATTTAGTGCCGGTCAGCTTTTGGTTAACAAAATGTTGGATGACAGAGGCTAGCAGGTCGGCTACGTCGTGCGGCTGGTCATTGTGGTTGCAGCACAGGCGCGGCGAGGGACGTAGACGTGCCTTCGACATGACTTGCAGACCCGACGGGGCGAGGGTCGTACACGGGACAGAGCTCGTCCCCCACGAGGAGCGACACTTTCCCGGCCCAGGGCGGTGAGGACGACGACAAGGACGAGGTGGAGCAGCAGACTTACGATGAGATAGGTTCATAGACGCTCCTTCAACTCAGCCTTCACAGCCTCTACCACGCAGACGCCGCCGCGAGCCTAGCCGTTACACTCCAGGCACCGACGCCCTTGGTAAGGGTAAGGGTAAGGCTAGGAGGCAGTGATACTTATGTGTAGGCTTGTGGTTGGGCTTAAAAGTCGTTGTATATATGTTGTAATGAGCTAGGAGGCACTTGGTAAGTGGTTGTATATATGTTGTAATGAGCTACTTGTTGTATATATGTGTATATGTTATATTCATGTGATATTTGTGTTCGAATCCGTAGTCTGTACTTTGTGGTTCTATAATTCCTGCAATGTACCGTAGCTTGTTGTTTCAGAAATTATGATTACTGGCCTCTGAGAAGGCAATGTTGTAGCACTTATTTCGTGGAACGTACTGTTTCCTGCAAACGACTGAAAAGACTACGAACTATGAATTTATTACGAGACTACAAGCTCTGAAAAGCCTATATAGGAACACTTATTGCTACACTGGACTCCTGAAAAAGCGAAAAGATTCGTATGTCCTTCTCTCCATGGACTTTGTCCACTGCACCAGATAATCAGCCTACATAAAGGCCTCCTATGTCTTCCATACCATATCTCCGTTACCAGCCATCACAATACTACTACACAACAATGTCTTCCTGGAGGTCTGACCCATTTGGAGTGTCGGAGTGGCATGAGCGCCCGAAGTGCCGTTGCGGCTTTAGGACGATGTTGTGCGTCTGTACGGATCCAGTACGACGAGCCAACTACGGTCGTAGGTTCTTCAAGTGTCCTGACCTGGATGACGACTTCATGGTAACGACGACAACTAAATTCTTTGTTTCTCGTTATCGTTTTTCAACTTGATCCGTGACATCTACCACGCCACACATAGCCTTGCGAGTTCATCGAATGGGTGGATCGGTGCGCCGCATGGCCACGAGCCGGCCAATGGAGGTGGAGAACAAAAGACAATACTTTGTCAAGATGACTCGAGCTCGCGAGGTGGAACAGCGGATGCGGCTTGAGCAAGAGCGCCGCCGAGGTGGACCAAATCCGTCTCGAAGGGCAAGGAGGATGAGCCGCAAAGGAGGCGGGAGCGATTAAGTCTGCGTAAAGCAACCATCAAGCATCGGGAGGAAGAGCTTCAAGCTCGTGAGGCGACTCTCAAGACCAAGAGTGACGGGAAGAATGATGCAATGAGCCATCTTGAGCGCAATAAAAAGGGGAAACAGCCACGCTACACCCAGTAGACAAAATGCAATAGACCCAGCAAGTTATATTCCCTAAGGCATGTTAGGACTAGTGGTGGAGTTCTGAACATTAGAAGTACAGAGTTCCACACATGCCACGTGCCACGTGCTCATCATATGATCTTATGATGAGAATTTTCTCCATTTATGTTTTATTATCCACCTCTGCACCTATTCTTTCTTAGCTATTACCTCAGCTCATGTTCTACTTGCGGTTTCATGCATAACTTTCGTTGAAGAAGTAGGTATTACCTCAGCTCCTGACTTTGTGGATATGAGAACTCTAAAGCTCAACTAAATGGGTTAGCCCTTCTTGGCGAAGCAAGTATGTAAGCCCAAGCACTATTTGAGAATCCAAGTCTTAGCTCATACAATCTACCGAGCCTATGATCCAAAGCCCAGGCAATCACATCCACAGCTTACGAGTGGCGAGGTCAACAATGGTTCTAATAACTCTGGATTCTTCTTCAGCAACGATAAAAGTCGCCTTGATTTACAAAAAGCAAATAAAAAAGAGGGAAAAAGGAATTAAGAGAACGCCAACTGAGTAAAGTTCTATAATTTCAATGTTGCTTTCCTTACAAACAAAACTCTTACTTGCATAGTCGCCACTCAAGAAGTTGTCGATCGGCTGCCGCAGTGCCAGTTACTCGGCGCCGTGGGTCCTGGCACCGAGCTCGGCGCCGTGATTAGTGGCGCCGAGATGCTTGCCACGTCGGCGCCACACAGGCCGCCAGCCTGGTGCGGGCCTGGGACCTCGGCGCCGTGGACCACGGCGCCGAGACGTGTTACGTCGGTACCGTGGGTCACGGCGCCGACCCCCTGGGTCCAAAAACGGAATTAAAACTACCAGGGGTCTAAATGTGAAAATTTTTCAAAAAAGGGCTAAAATAGAAAAAAAATTCGGTCAAGATGTAATCTTGGTATTTCCTACCAAGGACTAATTCTACAGTCGATTCCAAATTGTTCTCTTTTTTTTCTAGTATAGCATATTTCTAACAGAATATATTCAAGAAAATTAATTTTAATTCGTCTAGAAAAGTGATATTAATCTTGAGAGTCGGACGGTATGTTGCAATTATTGTGTTTCACATGGCACTAATTAACCAAAGATTCCTGACGGTTTCCATGCAATTTGTCTGTACAGAAAAAATTAGACGAGCTACAGGAGTCCCAAATGGCAATAACATTCGCAATGAGCTAAAGAAAAAGTAACAATTAGTGCCAACTTGGCCAGCTCGGTCTCAAGATCTTCTAATCTTTATGGATCGCCTTTAAGTTTACAACGAACGCATCATTTAGAGCTCATAATTTCTGCTCTTACATTCAATTTAGTTTCCTATAAAATGGAGTATGCACAAAATCTGGATAGAGAGTGCAGATAAGGGGTATGTGGCAGTGAATCAACAGTAAGTTTGGTTGTAAGGAGATTAAAGTGCCTGATTGGAACGCGTGAATTTAACATAAAACATTTAATTCCTGTAGGATTCAAAAGAAATTCACATGCACCCGTGCTTTGTAAAAGAATACTGTGGTTTTTGTTCCTTTTTTTAACTTCATTTAGACAAAGGGACTAATTGCATAAGTGATGTGTTTCAAAGGAAAATTTGCACAAGAGCTTGTTTCAAACGAAGGGGTTTCACATGAACTTCGCAACTATTCATAGGAAATAATGTAAATCCCTCAAAATTTCTACATGATTTCTGTGTTTAAAGCATAATTTAGTTGGTTTTGTAACTTTAGAAATTCCTCATTTCAAAAGAGGAAGAGATTCTGGCACTTTCCTCCCCTGAAACCCGCCCAAGCACAGCTTGCTTCTGCCTTTACTACACGCTTCAACGCTTGTTTACGGTGTCTTTTGATTTTTGCTTTTATCTTTAATTTATAAATAATAATAATTTATTAAAAATGTTTTAGAAAGAGATATTTACGTTCAATTTTGATCATACAAATGAAGTTGTTATAATATGTATTACAATACTAATAGACTTCATCTTAAAAAGATATTTCGTTAAAAAGATGGATACTATAGAAAAGTTATTTATTATAGAAAAATAGTTTTTAAAAGTTAATTCGAAGAGAGTGTTAATTAATTAATGTACAAATAAAAGGCAGAGCTTTCAAAAAAAATGGCAGAAAAAGATAAAATAAAAAAGACAAGGCGATAAATTACAAAAAACAAACCCCCAACGGGAGGGGCCCTGTTCCTCGGTGCTTTCCCCCAGCCATCACGAGACCCTCCCCGGAACCAACCAACACCTCCACCACACAACTGCGCCTCCAAGAATTTCTCCTCCTCCTCCTCGGATTCCTCCCCTCTCTCCAGCTCCCCTCCCACGCCGCGCGCTGTGTCGCCCCGTCTTGCGCTTCTCGGCATCGCCATTGGCCTCCTTCGTCGTCGCCCTCCGGCCCCCGTTCCGCGGTAAGCCGCCGCTTTCTTGGCTGGCTCCAATGCGGCAAGATCTTGGCTTGGATCTGCGGCTCCATGTTTTTTCCTTGGATTTCTTGGGCTCGTTTGCTTCTGGGGTTGCTCAGTTCTTGATTCGATAACAGGAGGGCCCGACCGACGGGGGGAGTTACGGCTGGTTATCCATGTCGACACCGTTCGTTTTCCCCATTTGGTGCGTCACCGTGGAATTATTTGTGGGTTCAGTTCTGTTTGGTAGTACCAAACGTTGCTTTCGTAGCAATAGTGCAGCTTGTTTACCTGTCCTAAAACAGTCGTTGGAGTTTAGGTGATGTATTATGGCACTGCTCTCTGAAAGGCTGTGCTCCTAGTAATGGTGGGAGTGGTACATGAAAGCCAAGATTGTTGGTACCTGCCTGGTTGGTTGCATTGTTGAAAAAAGAGTGCTCTTTTTTTCTTCTTCTTTTTGTCTCTTGGGTGTTTGCTGCTCAGAAGTAATTGCTTCAAGTAGAGACTGAACAGTCATGCTGCATTGTCCCCAACAAAATGTAGGAGAATCAATCTTTAACAGAGGAGAGCTTAGTTGCGGACACTAGGTGGGAAAGTGAAAAAACAGATCCGATCTGTTGGCTCCCTCATATAGTCTACAACTTCGTATTAGAGCTTCGTAAAAGTATGAGTGCTTTGACTCTACTAGCTACTTGTAGAAGAGAGAGAAAATTCAAACCAAAGTAATTCTCCGAGCTCTTCTGTGAAAGAAATTGCAGTGAGACTCAATTGCAATGTTTGACATTGGAATGGCACCTCCAGTATTGCATTACTCGTCGTACTAGTTTACTGTCCATTGTTCCTTCTAAACTGAACCTTGCATATATCGAAATAGTGCATGTGCAAGGCCCAAGGAGAGAACTACTCAACTCTCCTCTGGGAAGGTTACCGAAGAACTCTTAGCATTTTCAAGTATTTTGGAGGTTTTACATTCATTCGTGCAGCTAGTGCACACGCTATAGTTAAACAAGCCAACTAAGACTTGGAGAGAGCATGATGAACTAATTTGCTTTCATATTTTTGGAAGGTGCATTGGTTTAAGTATGCTGGTAGAATATAGATGTGCAACAATTTTGAGTGTCCTGCATTTCTTTTGTAAGTCCTTGAAAGTGGAGTTAGCCTCTTCAAAACGAGTCTTTTGCTATTTAATCCTTTTTTGTAGGTTTTATTCTCTCTCGTTGCTATTTATGTATAGTGAAAGTTTTTAAACTACTTGAAGGAAAAAAATATTTCTTTCTGAACTAGATCCTTCATATACTGATATCTCACTTGATTATTTGAAGGAATATGAAGTTAAGGACAAAACGGCCTGGATGGAAGTCCCTCATGCCTCTACAGCTGTGCAGGAAATCGGCTATGCGTTTCTTTTTGTTTCCCAAGGTTCGGGCAGCTGGTCAATCGCCAGACAATGCTCTGGTTTATCTCAATGTGTATGATTTGACACCCATGAATGGCTATATATATTGGGCTGGCCTTGGTATATTTCACTCAGGAATTGAAGGTTCTTTTCTCTGCCATATGCATCTTTTTTAGTTAACATACAGTTTCATGCTGGTTTATTTTCTGCACTTTCTTCATTTCTCTTTGATTTTTAGAGCTAGTAATTCCATAGACCAGTAGACCCGTACTGATGCTATCTAGTACTAATTTGTTGGCTATTTCGCCAGAACTGTTCAAGAACATTCCAAGCTGTCTGGCACATCGAAGCCAACTGTATATCATCAATAAGCTACAGTCGTTTCTCCTATCAAGTTGTTATTTACTTGAGCGTGCATTAAGAAAACAATTCTTTCCCCTACCTGAATGATCCCTGTCTGCATAGTGGGGTTCTAGGTAATACATTCTGCTTCTGGCCATTAGGATCTCTTGCAGTGGTAACTTGCCTATGATGCACGGACACGGATATGTCGACACGACACGACACCGACACGGGAATTCGCCGTTTTCCCAAAAATACCGACACAATGACACGGCTATATATATTTAAATAATAAATAATTATATATATATATATATATATATATATATATATATATATATATATATATATATATATATATATATAATTTTGTATGTTTCACATGCTTATTAAATCAGTAATAATGTAAATTGTAAACTTGTAATTTGTAAAGTGTATACTCGGAATAATACCACATGAATTGTTTTGTTAAAACTTTGATCCAGAAGAAAACGTACACATCACAAATAAACTGAGAGAGCACAGGAGAATTTCTGAATTTCTCTATTCTCTTATTTGCTCCCCCTTTTTCCCTTTTTTTTTACAAAACTGGCTACAAGCCTGCTCAATATATAGGCTAATACTCTCCTACTAGTATACGTATTCGGACTTCAAGTTGGACATAACTTCAACTTGAGTTACACACAGAGACGAACTCTACTACATTTGAACTCTAAGTCAAAATTATTTCTAACAGTTTTGTTAATCCTGACGACAATTGTTGATGTGAATACCATTTCCAGAAATAAGAATTCCATTAACTTAGGAAAAAGTAACATGATCAGATCGGCAAGACTACAATGATAACATATTAATATGTATATTTGATTCTTAAACAATTAAAGCAACGGAGGAAGCCAGCGGCGCGCAGGAGAAAGCCAACGGGCGGCAGCGAGTTGCAGGAGTCGACAGGCGGTAGCGAGGTGCGGGAGCCGGCAGGAGTGGGCGGTGGTGAGATGTGGGAGCCGGCGGCGATGCGAGCGGCCGATGCGGAGAAGCGGAGCAGCGTGAGCGGATGGGAATGACGCACTCGAGAGCCAGGAGGTTGGGGTTAGGGCAACACCTATGCGTGCGTTATGGGCCGGCCGTGCCTGGGCCATTCCTGGGCCGGCTGTGTCCAGGCCGTGTCCGACTCGTATATTTAGTGTGTCCGACACGTGTCGAGAATTTTAATAATTAAAATTAATTCTAAAATCGGCCGATACGTCGCCGACACGTGTCCAAGACGTGTCCGTGTCGTGTCCGTGTTCAACACGGTGTCGGACACGGATACGGCGGTTTTGCCGCGTGTCCGTGCTACATAGACTACAGCATCTCCCATCACCACCTATAGCAATTTAGCATGTAGTGCTTCGGACCTTCGGCTAGTATAGATTTTTTCATAGCCTACATCATGGTTGTTAAGGCGTTGATATGGCGTCGCCATATTGCCATGGCGGTTCACCGTTGTTCGGCATGCGGACGGCATGGTGGCGAGTTGTATGGCGGAGGTGGTCAAAGGCGGGAGAGGTGGGCTAGGCATAGTGGCAGGCAGACGCTCACTGCGGCTGCACGGTGCCTAGGCGCAGTATTTGCTGACATAAAGAAGGGGAAGGGAAACAATATTTCGTAACAGAGGCAAAGTTAGGGATTCCCACGTGCCGCCGAACTTCTTCCTCCGCCTCCACCTTGCCGGATTTGGCCAAGCTTTGTCCTCCACCTCACCGGATTCTTTTCCTGGTGAACTTCTTCCTCTGCCTTCCCTCCCTGTCGTCGTGCTTCTCCCTCCGCCGCCTCCCCTACGCGTCTCTGCTTGCTTGGCCGGCGTGAGTGAGCAAAGGGTCTAAGGGGAGATTGGCCGGTGCGACTGAGGAGTGAGGGGAGGGGAGATCGGCCGGTGCCCAGCGCGATTGAGGACTGAGGAGAGGGGAGATCAGCCGATGCCCGGCCCGTTGAGGACTGAGGAGAGGGGACATCGGCCGACGCCCGATGCGACTGAGGTTTGAGGAGAGGGGAGATCGGCCGGCCGCCCGGCGCGACTGCGGAGAGCTGGAGAGGGAAGGGGAGGCGACTGGGGAAGTGGGTAGGCCCGTAGGGGTGAGCGGGCGACTGCCGAGTCAGAGTGCCGACCGGTAGGGAGTATAGGCTCTGTTGTGCTCACTGCCTCATTGTAGTAGCCGAGCATTTGGAGTATACTCTTTACTGACATTAGTCATTAGTTCATTACTCATTACTGTTTACTGATTATTCAATGTTAGTCATTACTCATTATTGATTAGTGATGTGCGTATGGTGTTGCCACGTCGCACGCCATAAGCGATATTGTGGTGTGAAAGTGGTGAGTCGGCGCCCCTCGCCGCATCATTTTAATAACCTTGGCCTACATAAGCTACATATTGTAATTATCATGTGCTGTCACTCGTGTAATTAGCCATGTTGCTCTATTCACATGTAGTCTCTAATTATTAATTTATTTTTATAGAGAAGAATATGAGGTAAAGATCTTTATGGACCTCTTGAGTCCAGTATTATATTGTTATTAGGACATGTTATTCTGGAAACTATCTCGGATTGATGCTCGTGAAGTCTCTAGTCTATGCCTATTTGGTGGAGGCAATCCGTGTCAACAGGATCCAGGAAGAAGAAAACTAGGGAACGAGGTTAGAGTGTGGGGGGAGCAGCACCATTTTTGTGAAGTCAATCTGCTGTGCCTGCTGTGTTCAGGAAGGGGAGGAGGAGCACTATGACAGTGCTGGCTTAATGTAGGAGGTTGGGTAGTGCTAGTCATATCTGTAGGTGGAGAGGAAGGAAAAGGGAAGGTGGGAAGGGAAATTTAGAAGATTGCCATTTAGTGATTTTACCAAGTCTTCATTAATCTTGCTAGTCATCCGTTATGACAGGATGGTTTTTTTGGGACTCTCCCTAGATCGTGAGCTTACATATCTGTATATCAACCAATGCATTCTAATGTATGCCATAATTTGTTTCGGAGAGTGTGAATGCTGGAGAACTCTATTGTGCAAGGTTTGCGCTAGTTTCTTACAAAATTGAAAGAGTGTGATTACAACTGTTTCATTGCAGACTCCTCCAATAGTATCTGGTTGGAAAAAAGGTGCAGCTATAATTAAGTGAGATTAGTATTTGAGTCCCCCAAAACGAAGAAAATCTTATCTGTCTTGTTTTGTTTTTCTAATAAGATTTCAGAACTGATTTCTTGAATAACATCATGTTCTGATTGCCTTTCCTTTTCATCTGCAGTTCATGGCGTTGAATATGCGTTTGGAGCGCATGACTATCCCACAAGCGGAGTATTTGAGGTAGAACCTCGCCAATGCCCTGGCTTCAGATTCAGGAAATCAATATTTCTTGGTACGACGTGCTTAGATCCCATCCAAGTTAGGCAGTTCATGGAGCTACAGTCAGTAAACTACAATGGAGATACTTACCATCTTATCATGAAGAACTGCAACCACTTTTGCAAGGATATGTGTTACAAATTGACCGGCAACAAAATCCCAAAATGGGTGAATCGGCTTGCCAGAATAGGTACCATACCTTTATGCAAGTACTAATGCTTATTATTAGTTGTTCAACAGTTCTATAAAGCAAAGGCATTTGCAATGAGTGCAGCTGAATGCGCATAGTCAGAATGCATTGAGCAGTTTGACAGTTACCGCCATCATTTTTGCTCACAAATTATCATTTCCACTATAGTTTCTAGAGATGTTGTTTACCCTAGTTTGTGAATTATCTTTATTGATCATTCTGCATGGTGAAAGTACTTTTGTGATCACAGCATCTGCTAGTGCAACTATTTAGTCTTTACAGCAATGTGACTTGGATCCTTGATGGATAAGACAGACATGTTCCCCAAAAATGTTAACCTGTAATAGTGCACCTGACAATTTTTGCTCACAAATTATTATATCCACTTTAGTTTCTAGAAATGTAGTTTACCCATCTTTATTGGTCGTTGTGTGAAGCGAAAGTACTTTTACAATCACATCATCTGCTAGCGCAACTCTTTAATCTTTACAGCAATATGACTTTGATCCTTGATGGATAAGACAGACATTTTGCCCAAAAAATGTTAACCTGACACCTGATGTGGTGACAGACTGGCAGCTGAATCATCTGCTAAACATTTGGGAAATCTTTATTCTCACCTCAATGAGCACTATAAAATTGACATATGTATTAAACAGGGTATTGCATTCAGCACCGGGCCCACCTGAACACAAAATGAAACCTTGACCTTGTAGTTTGAGATCATCGTCCATGCATTGCATTTCTGGTCCAGATTAAGTCCTACGAGAAATAAGATTCTTGTAAATGTACATCAAAGTTCTTGCTTGTCATAGCATCTTGGTGTTTTCTTGAGGTTCTTGCTATGAATTGGGAACTCATATATGTCCCTTTTCTGCAGGTGCCATTTGCAACTGTCTCCTCCCAGAATCGCTTAAGATCTCCCCAGTCAGCCATGATCCAAACAGTCAACCCGAAGATTCCGAGAGAAGGCGGCTGAGGAATCCGTTGAGCTGTTTCTCTTCCATCTCGAGTCAGAAACAGCTGCCCCCGTCTTCCCCCTTCCCTCCATCACCTGTGAAGGAGTGTGGCCTTCCCCGCTGTTCATCGAGGAAATCCAGCGCTGCATCGCTGAGGAATAGGTGGCCTGGCTCCTCGTGTAACTTTTGATACCAAGTTAGGCTAATTTGGGCAGTGGCGCATCTGGAGGGCACTACCGTGCTGTCGCAGCAGTCAGTCGCTTCTTTTTGCTCGGTATCAATCTAATGCTTGCTGTTGTTGTATCATGTAATCCCCCATGCAACGTGTCGTGAATCGCCTCGAAAGATCTCATTGGGGGTGAACGAATGCGACTCAATTCTACCCACCCCTGTACTCGTGACAGAATGGACCTGTATATTAATCCACTATTCTTTCAGCTGTCCAAGCGCCCTGCCATCACGCCTGATGTTTTTCCCCTCTGCTTTATGTTCATGCTGTTACATCTTACATGGATACATGTGATTTCTGCGGAGTAGTAATAAACTGTAAAAGCTCAGTTGTGTTCAGCAGCTGCCAGTTACCAGGTGGTTAACTAGCTGCTCCTCTGGGATCTACATCTCAATCATATAAGTGCGTAATCCTGCCGCTCCGGGCCCACCGCGGAGTGGATAGCCTCAGCAATACTGGGCGCTGAAAATTCTCATGCCCTCCTGTTTCAGTGCACCTCCAGGAGGGAGGAATACCGGATAAGAATTGCTCCTATGCCTCCAGGAGTAAGCAAAGCATCCCCCCACACCATTGGCGCTGCACCAGGGCGGGGCGTGCCGCGCCATAAAGCGGGCGATCGCGACGGCTCGTGGTGCCTGCGTGCGGAAGGACAGCGGCGACGTCCGAGGGAGACGTGCGTGCGTGCGTGCGTGAGACGGGGAAAAAACTGACGGTTCTGTGTGTGCGCGCGCGCGTTTGTTCTTTTGTTCGAGCGACGGACGTCCCTGTCGCGCGCGGTGGATGATTGATTAGGTTGTTCGCTTCGTGCCGTGTGACGGTACCCAGGAGAGAAAAAGAAGGTAGTACAAAAGAAGGGGGGAAAAACACTTTTGATCGGGCCATCTTGGCAGGCTTATCTCCACAGAAGAAGAAGAAAAAAAAAGGCTTTAAGTGATGGCTTCGCTGCTGCAATCATGAGCGCGTTTTTTTCCCCAGATGCGGCTGGTTTTTCCATAGCACAAGTATTTACGTGAATAAATTAAATACTAATAAGTTGTTTTAAATAGCGGTAAAGAAGCTGTCTTATTTATCTATTTAAAAAAATTCTAAGCTATAAACTGAACAAATGAAAAGAAGCGAGCTGTTAGCTGTGAATAATGCTCGTAGATTTTTCCAGACGACGTCTAACCGTAGGCTGCTCCTGCTATTATGCCTCGGTAGTTTGCAGAGTTGTATACATCAGTTCTTACTTCGTGTGCTGCTAGCCGAACAGATATGTTTTTTTAGCTTCAGTTTATATATTTTTTAGTTTATGGTTTTTATGTAGTTTATAATTTTTGAATGAACTCGTGAGAGAATATAAAGTAGCAGAAATTTACGTATGATTTTAACTGATATAAATAAAGTGCTGTTTTTAAAAAGATACTGTATGTGAAATCTAGTTAATGTAGAAAAACTAAAAAATATATTTTAGAAACTGAAAAGACCAATTAACATCGATCATTGGTGGTAGAGCCAACCGATCATGGTCTATGGAAGATCATATGGTATACGGTGATGATATTTTAGTTCCGCTTTAAACGGTTTTAGTTTCTAACCTCTAACTCCTTAGTTTCATTTTTTTAGTTATTTAGACTTTTTTGCTATTTTTTCTCTTTATTCATTTATATTGTTTATAATGATATAATGTATTTTTTTAAAAGTATTATTTAAAATAAGCTAACAGTTATAGTGAATTTTTAGCTGTTACAAGAAAAAAAAAGAAAAAGACACAAGCTGCAGCTTTTAAACCGGTTAAAGTGGGGCCTCAATGTGATAAGCCAAGAACTCAGATGAAGCCCAATTCGTTGGGCCAAGGCAACTGGCCAGCTCTACATCAGAGACAAAGAAAAGGATATGAACTCCGAAGATCGGTACAGGAGACACCAAAACATGTACATACATCTTCTGATCGTGAGTACTCCCAATATTACACCGCATTATCAGTTCAGTCCATGATAACCACTTGCATGATAATCTAGACATACTTACAAAGATTACCAATTAATAATCTACCTGGCTTAGCAGGCCACTACTTATTAGTAGATTTCTCGTTAGGGCGTTGATTGACTGATACTAGCTACTACTTACTGCAACTACGTACGTACCCTGCAATTGATTAATTCACGCGAAAATAGCTAGCTAGCACTGCTCTAGCTAGCGATTAATCCTGCAGCTCAATTGAATTGATCGTAGACTCCTCCGAGGTAGCCGCCGGCCGCCAAGTCCATCATGTAGTTGTTGTAGGCGTAGTCGCTCATGTAGGTGAGGTCCGTCTCCTCCTCCACCGCGAACTGCCCCACCAGCGCCGGGTGGTGCGTCACTGTCGAGAACGACGACGAGCTCGGGCTGCTGACGCCGGTTGCCGTCGCTCCCGCGGCCGCCATGAGCTCGCTCTTCTCCTCCTCCGCCTCCGCCAGCCTGTCCTTCAGCTTCAGCAGCTGCATATGTGCATATGTCAGTAAAGTCTAAAGCAATTACAGCCAAGAATTCAGACATGTTTGTACTGCATGCATGGTGAGCAGTAGAGAGCGCCAGAGGCTCAGAGCGCTATATATGTGCCTGGTGTGTACCTCGGTCTCGAGGTGGCAGTTCTGGAGGACGACGGCGTCGTGGGCGGCGCGGAGCTTGGCGAACTCCTCCTCCATGAGCTTGCTCTTGTGTCGGGCGCGGCGGTTCTGGAACCACACGGCGACCTGCTTGGCGTCGAGGCCCACCTCGGCGGCGAGCTGCACCTTGCGCGGCGTCTCCAGCTTGCGCTCCTTCTTGAAGCTCATCTCCAGGAACCGCGCCTGCTCGTCGCTCAGCCGCCGCTTCTTCGCCTGGTCGTCCCCTCCGCTCTCGCCCGTCGCCACCGGCCTCGCCTTCCGCCTCCGCCGCTGCCGAGCCTTCTTCTGCTCGCCGCCTGCAACGCAAGGATCCGCAACACATTGCTGCATGTTAGCCGATCAATCTCTTGCACCTACACGTCTGAGCAAGCAAAGAGTTCGATAAACGCACCGGAGCCGGAGGTGGCAGCCTCCGGGAAGGCGAACGAAGGGAACAGCAGCTTCTCCCCCTCCTCGGAGCTCATCTTCCAAGTAAAACCAAGAGCAGTTGCGAGTGTCTGGACTAGCTAGTAACAATGCTTAAATATTCGATCGGCTTTGATCGATGCTTTGGGCTTTGGAGCTTGGATATTTTCGAGAGAGGCGCTACGCTACTACGCTGTCTTCTCCGGTGACCTGTGTGCGAGTCTGTGAGCTCGGAGCTTGGCCGGGGAAATTTATAGAGGGAGAGGAGAGGTGAGGTAGTGGTTAGTACCAGTACTACTTAGATAGGCGTTGGGGCTTGATAAATTTTGGTGTGGGGCTGCGAGAAAGCGAGCCACACCACGACCACGGTGTGTGTGTGTGTGTGTTTGTATCGCGCCGTTAGTGTCATCGGCCATGTATGTAGTACTACCGAGTGTGCTAGCTTTGCCTGGCTAGTCGTGCCTAGTTTTGGATAATGGAAAAAGAAACGGGAGTTGGTATCTGTAAAGCGAGCGAGCTTATTGCCGTGCTTTCCGGCTCGCTCCCGGTTAACGAAACAGTGCCGTCTTTTGGCGACAGGGACGCACGCACTGGCCGTGCCGGCCGGCCGGGTGGAGATCGATTTTTGTGGCGAAAACCAGTGAATTCCCTGCACTTCTTACTTTCCGCCGAAGCAGATGGCCGCTATAGTACTACATATATACGAAGCTGGTTAATTTGACAAGTATGCAGCATGCTACGCAATGTGCATGCACGGATTGCACGCAGAATATGTTGAAACTTCCAGCTTTTGGTCGTAGCTAGAACGTAGCACGTACGTGTGCACTGTAACTTCGTGTGTTATGTGTAAACGAGGGAGACTAGTGCAGGGGCAGCTAGCTCCCAGTTGAGAGTTTCAGACGCACAAGTTACCATCGGAGTGCATGGCTTGTCGGCTTCCGGGGTCCGGGAGACACCGACGATTGAGCATTTTGAGAACGCCTCGCAATTCCAAATGGATCGACGTTTCTGTAAAAAAGAAAAGGGGAGCAGCAGAATATCCATTTCCAAGTGTACCAATGCAAGCTTTATATATTGCGTAAAGTATATTTGTACATGTGGACGGGACTAGGAGCTAGCAAGCGTGTGAAGAAACATCTCGTTTAATTATTTGCCCGGGACGTGTTCGATCGCATGGAGATGGAAGCAAGCATGTGAAACATCTCGTTTAATTATTTGCCCGGGACGTGTTCGATCGCATGGAGATGGATGAGGAGGTTCCTTACGATCACTTCGTTCTTATATATATATATGCTTGTTTTATGTATGGTTTACTTTCTTGCGGTTGGTCTGTCTTTATCTCTCTCCTTGAGTTGGGTGTACGTACAACAGTGTGATTTTCTGCGACACGATGATGGCGCGTACCGCGTCGCACTTACCATCGACGGCTACAAGTTTAAAGTTTTTTTAAAAAACTTTCGGACATGCATGCTCATGCCTGCCCATACTAAAATAACGTCATGCCAATTGTCAATTCGCTACGCGGGTATTCTACTGTTCCAAGGAACGCAAGTCCTCGTGTTACATAAGCAATTGAACGTACATGCATACTATTCCTTATCCATGTGTATGGTCAAATAGTATTAATGCGAACTTAATTCGCAACAACTCTACAGGAGCAGTACAGATCTGACCATCGAGGCGCCAGTCGGGAACAAATTACCCGTTTCAAATGACTTCTTTCCCGAGGTTTCAGAAGTTCAAAATTATTTTGAACATATTAGTTTTTTAATATAGCTTTTATATTTTTCTTCTTTTTATTATCTATAGAAATACCAATATTTTTTATTTTTTAGTTTATGTGAATAGTACCCTCTGAGCACACGTGTCCTCTGAGTATATGTATACGTGGGTACGTTCAGTGGTCAAAGCCTTTGTCTGTGCTCCGTAAGACTCTAGAGTTTTCGTTTTATCTCAACGTATGTATTGAATGTACCCATGTGAAGGTGTGTACGAGTGCGTGTATTTTTGTTGTACTCACTTAAAAAAACAGAGAAGTGGTGTTCCGATAGGACAGAAGGTAGATAAATAGAATCAGAGTAACGGTGTAGCTTGAACAAGAAGGGATTACATATCTATTTATAGACTTCGAGAGCTGACATCAACCAACCAATTGAAGTACATGCTACAATATACTGCTAGAAATCAAATTAGCTTGTACAACTAATGTACTTACTGTCATTTGATAATTAACAGCTAGAAGCTAGCTATGAAAGACTAGTAGAAACGCAGCTGTCGTTCAAGCCACGCGCACCACGCACCCACCGGCCGGACAATGCACTGCTCAAGCTTCAAAAATTCGGAACCGGAGTAGGTCAAAAGAGCTTTTTTTAAGTGATTTATGACTGAAAGTACTGTAGTTGACTGAAAAAATATTATAACTGACAGAGATTTATTTAGCATGATTAAATTTAAAAAAAATTAAAAATAGAAAAAACTTGTTAGTTTATCACGTATAATGCAAACAAATACGAAAAAAAGAATTGACAGAAAAGCTCAAAAAGAAGCTAAAAGTATAGAAAAGGACAAAATTTATAAATAGTGTAAAATAAGCCAGAATCTCAAACCGAAATGAACGGAATCTCGTCGGGGTACCGGTATCGGTAACCAGATGGTTACCTATCAGTTACTGAAAAACCTAGAGAAAAACTGGCTAAACTTTGTGAAACAAAATTCGAATTTTGGTCGGTTTGACGGTTGGTTACCGTCCAAAAACTGAGAAAACCGGTTTAAGTTAATTAAAAATTAAAATAATATAAATATTAATTAAAAAATATTTAATGAAGTAACAAGGTTGGTATACAATTAGAAATTGTCGCATGGATGATTTGAAGTTTTCTTTAGAAATTCTTAGTGCTCAGTTTAGTCAGCTTTTAATTAACTGTGGAGTAGTATTCCTCCTGGTTGAGTGACCGATTTGGACGTGGCCGGAGACATTCGCGGCGTCTGCAGGAGATGGCAAGGTACGTTGTGGTGGGCGACAACGACCTGAGAGGTGGCGTTCTACGCCGATCAATTGGAGGATTTTTTTTCTCTGAAAGGTGGAGGTTCTTGTTCACATGTCATTTCTACAAACAATAATATTTTTAATTTATATATCTTTATGGTACTATCAAGCTAATTTTCTCTAAAAAAAACTTCATTCAAACTTTGGCCTTAATGTCCCAAGAAGTGCATTCTTAAGAATAAAATATGTTCTTAAATTCCTTAAGTTTTGTTAAGGTGCAGCCCCAAGCACACCCCCCACCCATGAGCAGTTGAGCAAAAACAATATTAGATTTGACGTCTTGAAAGATCCCTGGCACGAAAAACATTGTGGTCTGGTCAGTGCTACCGCTAGGCGCTAGCCTAGAAAGAGCATTTTCTAGTTTTTTGGTTTATGATTTATAATTTATATCTTATTGTTTTTCTCTAATAAGTAAACTAAATAGTTTTTTATCGGTATTTCGAAGTGGCTTATTAGATAAATTTTTTAAAGCAGCTCACCGATATTTAATTTGTTCACCTAAGCATTCATGTTAAAATTAAAAAAAAATCATAAATCGTAATTTAAGCTATAAGTCACAGTAACAAAACCCACCCTATCCCCCGAGAGAGAGGGAGAGAGGAAGGGCGAATAGGGAGGGAGTCGTAGCAGATGATGCGCCGTTGCATGTACGGTGAGCTAGTGAGCACAACGCAACCGAACCGATGCGCTTGCCTGCCTCTGCCGTTGTCGTGGGGTAGGTCAGGTAGAAAGAGAGAGAGAGAGAGAGAGAGATGGGGAGCCCGCCCGCCCGCCCGCCCGCCCAAGGTGGGGACTGGGGATGGCCTCGGAGCCATTGCTCTCGCTCTCTCGTCGTGCGCGCGCGCACATGGGATGCATCGCGTGTCCCGGCCTGCGCGCAGCTCCGGCGCCCGGGGCCATGCGCTCGTGGCTCGCGCCGGCCGCCACGCGTCGGATGCTGACGCCCGGGAAAGGCATCTCCCAGGGCCTATCTACCGGCCCTCTCTCTCTCTCCTCGTCCCTCTCAAGTGGAAAGTTGTGGAGGACACGTAGTGCATAGTTCCAGCTCCAAAAGAAACAGGAGAGAGAAAAAGTTAGGACCATGTACTATCGGTCAATCAAGCGTACTTTCACATCGAGTATACGGACAGATATTAGTAGCCAGCAGCGTTTTATACCAATCATGAGTTTGGGAAAGAGTTATCTCTTATATATACTCTCTAATTTCTTTTTTATTTGACTTTTTTTATTTTTTTGTCTTTGAATTATGATTATAAGTTACTTTTTATAACTTTATACTAAGATATATTAATAAAATTATAATATTATAAAGATATTTTAATAATAAATTTAATGATATAATTTTTGTATAGCTAATCTAGATAGTTTTAAATATATTAGTATTCAAATTTGAAAAATTTAATAGCATAAATTATAAGAAGTTAAATAAAAAAGAACGAAGATAGTACTCCGCTGGCTAGCTAGAGTTTTTTTGGCTGATAATACTCATACGTAATACCACCCACAGTGCTCGCACGTCTCCACCAAAATTGTTCAGACATGATACTCCACATGCTTGAATATACTCATGTGACAACTTGTGTAGGACTATGCTTGTGCCTGTCCATGAGTACTCCATGCAAGCTTACATGCAGGCTTCGTGTAGCTTCTGACTTATTTTTTATTATTCCTAAATTTCATCCTTCTCTAGTTTTTTGAGTTTTTTGCCAATCTTTTTCTCGTATTCGTTTGCATTGTCTGTGATGGGTTAATCTTTTTTATTTTTAAATTTTAGTTATGACAAATAAATTACTATTAAATATAGTATAATTTCAGTCCACTACTGTGTGCTGCTAAGGCTGTGCTGTGCATGTTAGTAACATTTTGACGTCCAAAAGATGAAAAGCCTGCGTGCGCGCCCGCCACCAGTGCAGGCCGCAAAGCAAAGCCAAGCAGGCCACCCGAGCTAGCTAGCTTTTGAGCGAAAGCGACCGCGCGCGGCTGGCCGGCCCGGCGATGGACGGACGCACGGCACGGAGCAGCAGCAGCAGCTAGCTAGCAGCCACGGCCGCACAGGACATGGCGACGCGCCCCCCCAGGATAGCTAGGGGCGCCCAGCCAAAAGCCGGTTCAGCTTTCGCGCGCGTACATGCATGGATGTACATTGCACCTGCCCCGCCCCGCGGGTGCAATGCAACTTGGATGCATCGCACAGGCCGCGTCTCCATTGGATGAGTGCCCTGCGGGAGTAGTACGTACGAGCCAGCAAGTGCACCAAATGTTAGTGCCCTAGCTTGCCTAGACTCGGGGCCCCCGGTAGTGCTGCTGCTGCTGCTGCCTCGATCTCTCTCTCTCTCTCTCTCTCTCTCTCTCTCTCTCTCTCTCTCTCTCTCTCTCTCTCACCCACACTCTCTCGTCGCCATATATAGCCTAATGCCCTAATGCACACACAGGTCGCGTTTGCAACTTTGCATGCATGCCTTTGCCGTCACCGTTTGGTCTTTCTATTTCTTGGAAAGAACAAGGCGAGCAATCTGCATGCCCTAGCTATATGCCTATATATCATCTGGTAGTTGTATCAGGCAGGGAAGAGATTAAAGAGAGCGGGTGAGGGAGAGCGGTTTGGCTCTGGATCGAGGCCACTGCACGTACGTGCGGGTGTAGGTCAGGCCGGCGCGTACAAGTGTAGCTAGAAGTGGCGACATCATGGCTGCGTAGCTGCTCCATCGAATAGGCGCACTACTTCACTTTGTCTTGGGTCAGCTGATGAACGTACTGAGGCAGCAGCTGATTGGCTTGACTTTGGGGCAGATAACCATAGTATTGAACAAGTGCTTCCATACCTTTCTCTCTCTCTTTTGTTTTTCAAAAGGAAGTTGAAGTGCGTGAATGGGTGCAACTTATTAGCTTCTTGATCGGTTAGTTATGCCACTTAAATAATGATCCATGCAGTGCTTTAGTTTGATCTCTCGCCACTATCATGGTAACTGCTAGTATACATGCATCGTCATACGCATTGCCGCACGCATTGTCCAGCTAGCTAGCATCACTCCTTCAATAATAATAGATAAAAAAGGTCTGGCTCCCTGGAGCGAGTTACGAGTTGTGAGAAGGCCACACCTGCTTTAGAGTACGTACATACATACATACTTCGTACAATTAATTAAGGCACATGCATGTATGAACTGAATGGGGGAAAACACATGCTTGAATGAGTCCTAAATAAGAGCGTTATAGGAACTACACTACTTATCTCCCTTTAAGCACGCGCGTTCTATTTGAATGCTTAGTATGTATATGTATGCATATATATAAATGTATGTATATGTATGCATATATATCTATGTATGTATATAAATATATGTATATACGTATACATATATGTATGTATGTATGTATGTATGTATGTATGTATGTATGTGTGTATGTGTGTATATATATGTATGTACATGTACATGTACATGTATATGTATATATGTATGTATATACACATATATATACATATGTAATGTATATACACATATACATACATATATGTGTGTGTGCATCTACATGTAGGACGCTGAAATGGAGCATCATCGTGCCTCGGCACTATGATTTCAAATGTGCGAATTCAACCCAAATTCGGGTGTTTTTCTTTGAAAATATCATTTTTGGGTATATACCCATCTATAACAATTCAAATGAAATGTATACCTTTGAAAAAATATACTCGATTTTAAAGTTTTGAACGAATTTAGATCACATGCTTTTTTTATTTATATATTGTTAGACCCCGGAGCAACAACTCCGAAATCTTCTGTGTAAATCGCACTAATCCAGGATTAGCTAGTGCACACAGTGATAATAGGGATACATACCAAGCACAATGATAAACTTTATTTAACTAAATGGGCCTGATGGCCAAAATTTATATCTACGGCACATAGGTCAAATTTAAATAATAGCAGTGGTAGAAAAACACCGAAGCGGAAGAAGACCGCTGAGCCTGCCACAAGCAAACGACAGTAAGACGCGGCCGACTCGTCTAGGTCTTCACCATAGTCGAAGTCGTTTTTATCTATGTGGAGATAGCAAGGCGAATACAAAGTTATACTCCGCAAGTCACATAGAGATATGTAATATAATGATAAGGCAACAAAAGAAGGCATGTAGAGTTAGTTTGAGCGTAAAGCAACATTTAAAGAAATACAATAATAGATTGGAATTTGCTGAATTTAATACAGTAAGTAAAAATAATATTGTAAATGAAATTAATACCGTTAGTGCATGTCCATCCCCCACACTAACCTAACCACGGGCATCCCACCCAGACCATCTTTTTCAAAAGATCTCATATGGATTCCATCCATCTATATGCTTGTTAATCTCTTATGGATTCCATCCATCCACAAGCTTTTCAAAAACTATTTTGAAAAACAAAGTCTAATATATGAAAAATTTTACTCAGCTTGCCTATAACCGTGGGCACGGCTATTTAGGATAATTTATACACTCTGCAGAGGTTGTACAACTTTACCCATAAGATATGATTATCTCATAATGTCGGCCATTACACGCATCCGTAGGCATGTGACTGAGTAATCATAACAAGGCCATTATAATGCAAAGCCTTCAACCTAGGCAAGCCAACACTAAGGTTTTATCCCAGTAAGGAATCTAACAGACTGGGGACCTCTCTTGAGCCGAGTGAGTCTTCACATGACCTACACCATGCTCACTTTTAACCTATGACAAGACTCAAGTTGGGACATGCAAATTAGTCGGTCAGGACTGTCCCATACCAGTCTTGTGGTAGTACAAAAAGGGCTTTGTAGCAGTAGCTCATAGACTGGTCCTTAATTGACTTATGCTCAAACCACATACCCCTTATGCCTGACAATCAACATCATATCATCGAACAACAATGCATGCCAGCATCCACCACCTAACCATTAGTCTAAGTCTAAATTAGATTTTATATTTTATTTTAGAATAATTCATAGCCTTCCTTGACTCACCGAAGTCAACATACATTTGAAAAAGTTATTATTTTATGCAAAAAAGTTATCCCAAAATAAAGATTATGTCTAAACAGGTCTAAACATTTGATATAAAATTATTTAGTCCATACTAGTGTACTAACTAGAGTTTTATTCTAGAGTGATAAGGTACGGAGATTCAATATCAATGGAGGAATTAACAAGTAGGCATAACTAAACTTAAAACTGAATTTGTAATACATTGAATAAAATTAAGCATGCAATATAATTTAAAACAACATAATTTTATTTTTCAATCTGGGATCAACATGATCAAGGTATGTGACTTACCTTGCTCCACGAATTGACGTGAATCGTCGCAGTCTAAACGTTAAAATACACAAGCAAACTCAAATAAATTCAAATAAACTCCAAAAATTAAAAATAAGGGTAGAAATAGATAGAATGGATTTTTTTTTATAAATTCAAAAATTTGAATGGGCTCAATCGGAATTAGAACGAAAGAGAACAGGCTTCTGGAAGTTTGAAATAAGAGAAAAAGAATAAATCTAGATTTTTGGAATTATTTTTCTATTGGAAAAGCTAATTATGATGTCACCAGTGGATTTTCTTTTTGGCTGAATTACTTTTCTAAAGAAAAAGGGAAATATGACATCATGCTGACATTAGCCATAGATTTGATTGAGGCTGACCAATGGGCCCGGTCTACCGTGAACCAGGTCCATAGACCAAATGCTTGCTGAGGTGGCACACAAGCTAGTGGGTGCGGCTGAGGATAGCGTGGCTCCTGCACAGCGACCACGTTGGCTGCCACATCGATCTCCACGTCAGCACGAGTGCTGACATGGTCACTGGCCGACGGTGGCACGTATTGCCCCAGGGTCGCCGGCGTTAGGGAGCATGGTAGCGGTCATAAGTGCGTGGATTATGAAGAGGGGAGTGAGGGGGGCTTCACCAGTACTTGGCGCAATGCTTGGCGAGCACAGGAGGTGGCCGGTGATGAGGGGAAGCGGTGGCGCAACTCGGGCGACGGCAGTGATAGGGTTCTGGTGGGCTTGGGGCACGGCCAAGGGGCGGACGGTGTTCAGCCGAGGGCGGCGGAGCTGGGGGTGCAGTCGACAGGGCTTGAGGAGGACCAAAGTAGCTGGATTAGCTCGCTGTGCTCTGCTGACGCACGAAGGAGTCCTCGGGCGCAGGTAGGGAGGGGAGGGGTGGCACTGTGAGGTGTGAGGAGGGTGTGTGCCAAGGAACCCTATATATAGTGTCGAGGAGGGGACATGAGGAGGGGATTCTACAATCTTTTCTTTTTGGTAATTTATAACAATCTCAATAAATAATGAGATAAAAATTGAATCGCGAGTATACAACATGTACACAATAATTATATACTCTAGAATAAGCTTTCAAAGCAAAGTTTTCTTATCTGGTTGTTATTTATCATCCAACCATCAACACATAATGGAGGAACTAGATAACAACCCAATTATAAGCTTATATGAACTACACAAGCTATATATACTCAAGAAATATGTTTCAAAGTAAAAAATACTTAATATGTGAAAATGGAACATAAATTAATACTAATGAAACCACAAAACATATAGTGAACTTCTCATAAGTGTGTACATACAAGAATGTATTATAAAAGCAAATGCATATATTCATATTTGACTTATTTGGTGAAGTTTATTCTATATTTTGGATCCGAGGAATGCAATAAGATAAGAATGTGATATTGAATGCATACCTCTTATGTTTTTCACCTTTTTATCCAAATGAGACTAAGCAATATCATAATCAATAAACATATTAGTCTCAAAATTGTATTTATCATTATCACCAAAACTAATTTAATAGAGCTTGAACTTATAGGCTCTCCTCCTGCGGCTCCCCCCTCCATCCTCGATCGGCACCTTCTTCTACCCTCCAATAGCTCCCCCTCCATCCTTATTCGGCGTCTCCCCCTCCCCTCCTGCGGCTCCCCCTCCTCCATCCTCCCCTCTCCCTCCCCAACCACGCACTGCTTCGACCACGATGTTTCGACTATGGCACTTTGACCATGACGCTTCGACAACGGCACTTTGACCATGGCTTTGACGGCTTCGATCGTGGTGCTTGGACCATGGCCCTTCGACCAGGGTGCCTCGACCACGACCCTTAGACCATGACCCTTCAACCACGGCTTCGATCATGGCGCTTCGACCACAACCGTTCGACCACGGCGCCTCGACCACGATATCTTGACCACGGCTTCGATCACAAACCTTCGACCACGACGCCTTGACCATGGCCCTTCGACCACGACACTTCGACCACGGCTTTGACCATGGCCATTCGACCACGGCGCTTCAACCATAGTCATTCGACCATGACGATTCGACTGCAACTAGATTATTGACTCAATACCGCACTCTATTTTCTTTCCAAATCTGTAATTTGTATATACCTTTGTCTGTATATATCAGTGATTAATCAACGTACCATTCCATACCTATTCCAAATCAGTGATTTCCACAATCCATTTTCTTTCCAAATCAGAGAGTGTAAACGGATTGACCCATTAGTATACATACCTATTGCAATGGCACATATCTTAAAGCAATCTAAAGGCATATATATATATATGTGTGTGTGTGTATGTATGCACATGTATATGTACGCATGTATATATATGCGTATACATATGTATATACGGCTGCGCTAATGAGTGTGTGTGCGCGCGCTATGCACGGGTCGCTAGCCAGCTGGTGCAGTTTGTGCTAAATGCATGCATGCAACAGGAGAGAGGAGAATAAATGCACTTGAATTGTGATTTTTTATCTTGTTTGTAGGCTGAAAAAATAAAATAACTTTTTATCGAAAGTCCAATCTGCGATATGTTTACACCATTGTGTTCGAAATTACGAACTTAACAAAACAAGATCAATGTTGAATATGTTTCGACGCTGTGAAATTTATATCATTAGAACTGTAAGTAACTTCATGAATTATAGATGGTAACTTTTGTGCATGATATAGTAACTTTCTCAAATATAAATAACTTCATGAATTATAGATGATAATTTTATGTGTAGACGATAGTAACTTTACCATAACCAACAACCCCACTAAATAATAACTTCATGAACTGTAAGTAACTTAACGAATTACAGATGATAATTTTTTGTGCATGATATAGTAACTTTGCTAAATGTAAGTAACTTGATGAATTATATATGATAACTTTATATGCTGGAGATAATAACTTTTTCATAAGTTACAACCCTACTAAATGATATCTTTATGAACTGCAAGTAACTTTATGAATTATAGATAACAACTTTTATTCATTATAACTTCATGAACTGTAAGTAACTTCATGGATTATAGACGATAATTTTTTTATACATGATATAGTAACTTTGTCAAATGTAAGTAACTTGATGAATTATATATAATAACTTTATATTCAGGAGATAGTAATTTTTCTATAACTAATAACCCCAGTAAATGATATCTTTATGAACTGTAAGTAACTTCATGAATTATAGATAATAACTTTTTGTTCATGATAACGCGTAGCTACTACATAGTACTTATATATATATATTCTTTTTAGCTTTAGCTTTTAGTTTTTTTTATAGTAACTAGCTTCTCTATAGTACTAGTTTTCAAATGAAATGTCTTTTTAAGGTGGGATCTATAAGTTAATTATCATAGATATTGTAGCAACTTCATATATATCGGCAAAAATCGCATACGAGTATTTGTCTTTTTATGCTCTCTCATAAATAGTAAAAAAAATCATAAGACGTAGTCTAAAAGAACAGGTCCGATGCCGTTCATTCTCAAGAATTATTTGGACTTTGAGGCGTCGTATGTATATGTAATGTATTAATTAGTAGTAGTACTACGCGTTATGCTGTACAATGAGACTCCGCAAATGATTAACTTTCTTCGATAGTGTTTTCTAATCGATCCTACATATCAAAACTCAAAACTATTGTGAATTCTTTAATTAGAGTACTGCATTGCATGCCCTGCATGAATGAAAAGCTAGCTTGTCACTTTCTCGGTTTCTCCTTACGATATTTAACTGTAGTTTGCTCCAAGAAACCCTTAGCATACGGAGTACAATGTGAGCAAAAGGAGGCATGCATGCGAATGTAAAATAAAGCATGATGCAGCATCAGCAGATCATCTTAACGAGCTAGTGACATATTCTCTTTCCAATCTGGTAGGACGACACGCAGAGAGATGCCATGTACTATCTAGGCCACCCTCACTTTCACAATCAGATTAGACTGATTAATTAATCAGATTAATTACTTTCACACTTTGGTCCTTGCTACTTTGAGAAAACCAAACTACAACGTGGTACTAGCTAGCCTTGGAGCTATCTGGCCTGCGCAGGCATGACCTGACGAAGGTACGGCTCGACGGCCTTTCACGTGCAGCCAACCCCTGTGGTTACACAAACCGCACTCAACCAGGCGCCAGCCAATCAGGTATTCAGACCACTCATGCTTTAGAGATCAGATAAGGATCATCTCATAGGTTAGCATTGTTTATGGTACGGTAAGTTGCATGGTTAGTACGTAACTCAACAACCTTCTTTTCCGAACTTCGGAGTGTTTCGCACTTTCACTCAAGGATGCACCCAGCTTTTGACTTTTCATTTTGGTCCTCCGTCTCTCCCTTGGTTTCCAGCTTATTATCGAAAACTATCGGAGAATCTGCTTAACCAAGAATCGTTGTAAGATCGAAATTAAAATAGAATGGTTTCAGGGGGTATAAGGTATTTTTTGTCATAAGTTTGGAATTAGATGCTAAAAGTAGAGCACGCATTACCACACCCTGCCCCATGGTGATTCCCTGTCTCATGACTAGGGTTGTAAAAAGAAAATTAAAGCTTGTGAGTTGTTTGAGTTTGATTCGTTCTAAATTTGTTTTGAGCTCAATTTAAGATCCAAATGAGCCAAGCTTAAGTCCGATTCTAAGCTCACGAGCTTCAACAGCTAAGCTTAAATAACTCTATTGGACTCGTTGTATGCATGCAGGTTTATGTAGATGTTCGTACCCTGACTCTTCCTACTAAACATCATTCTTCCACCATGGAAGACACAAGGCCCAACTTCCCGCATGACACATCGGCAAGATCCCAAACACTGAAGCACCCAATTTGGCACCTAAGTTCGAGATAAGCATGGAAGAACCCTAGTTAGCCGTCGCCTCCACCTAGTGATCGAGCGTTACTTCTTGTCAAACCGCTTATGCTGTTGATCGTCACGGTCATGCCTCCACCCCGACCCCTATCCTCCCTATGTAGCACCACTGCAACACGCTAGTCATGCACAGCATGCAACCCCACCGCACTAGATTTGAGGTTGCCTTCCGCTTCCCTGACAATCTCTAACTACTATTGCCACCAATGCAAACGCTACTCGCCACCAAGGAGTTGGCCACGGCCGCCGCCTCCTGCTCCTGCACAGTCGCGCCGCCAACCTCTCCCATGTCGCCAGACTTGAGTATGCATGATTCCTCTAGCCCATTTTCTTCTTTTGTTAATGTAAAAGGTGAAGATTTCTCATGCCCTTATCTCCTAAGTTATCACTTGTGTTTCTTACAATGTGTATAACTCATATGTTGTTGTTATATTATCGAGTTTACTCGAGCCGAGTTCAAGCTCGTACTTGTATGAGCTTAGACGAGTTAAGCTCAAGCTTAGCTCTAAACTCAAGGTCTAATCTCACTCAAACTCAGCACATTTACACGCACCACATGACAAGCACACCGTTACAATTCTATAATCAAATTTAGCATACTAGCCATTAATTGATTGGTTAGAGCTAGTAGCTTTTGCTCTTTTGCTTTGTCCTTAAACTACGGGATCGTAGTGCATGGCATGCCACTGCCATCGTTATCTCAGACAACTCCCTTTCCTGTTTCCCCATCTCCAACTTGAGGAATCCCAATGCCATTAATTAAGGGAATCGATCGATTACTACTAATCTAAAAGCAATTTTCAATAATAGATATCTCAAGCTATATCCATATCCCTTCACATCATTAAAAAATTATTGTAGAAACTACAACTTCAGTGAACAATGTTTATATGTAGGCCTAAGCAATAAATCTCACTATTCTCTATCCCCTTCTCTCCCTCCTCCCACTCTCTCAAAAGTTGGCATAGACACAATAGTTTCTCTCCAATGCAAGGTTTTGGTGGTTTCTTACTGTTTAAATTTTGTGCCTATACAATATCTTGTATGAGATATTGCTTTTCTTTATTTCTTTATTAATTTCTTCTCCATTTTATTTTAAGTCCTACGTGGCACTTCATGAATATTACTGAGATCAGCTTAACGAGATGGTACCCTAATAAACTTTAGTGACCACCACCTTTTCCACCTTCAGTCAGCTTATGTTTGTACGGACTATAATAACCAGTTTTTAAACGGTGTGTTTTTAAAGCGGGTCAACAGGAATATTGTAGTAAAAAATATACTAAGTTTAGTTATACCGATCAAAATTACATGTAATTATTTTTCTATATATATTACCTCTCATAAATAATCAAAATTCAAATATTTAAGTCATAAATTCAAAAGAACCTACCTCTAATCATAGTGACCACCAAACCTAATCTCCTCGGGGCACGAGCTCTAGCTACGACACACCACACACTCCTACTACTTATTAACCTAATCTAACTGTGCTTTTGATTGAGCAAGTGGTCGTAAAGCTCTAGTAGTAGTCTAGCTATAGGCCTCTACTTTGACGAATCGAATCCATTTGTTTACCGGGGAAAGATCTCCGCGGACGCGCCCGGATTGGGCAGCCGTCCCCTGTCGCGTGCGCTGGGGAGAACAGCTAGCTACGTAGATTTGACCAACCGCCCGCGTGCACACTAATCAGCTTACTGCTTCGGCCGGCCTCTCCTCAAAGTTACAATACGCAGATTTGATCGATGCCCTCCATCGCCTTTGCGTGATCGGGCTACTAATCACAGCTTCATTTAAGAGAAACTATGGATCTATTCTTTACCTTTGAAACTGATAACTTTTAATTTTTGCTATAATATCTAACTTTTAAACGGAGTATTTTCTCAAAACGAGATCTACAAGTTAAACAATATACACGTTAAAAGCTCAATATCTGTACCAGCCAAAATCGCAAGTGGGTATCTCTCTCCGTAATCTGTACCGTAAACAGTCAAAATGTGAAAATTTCAGCTAAAAGTCATAAGCCACAGCCGTTGCCAAACAGGCCCTATGGATGGTACTGGTACTACTGCATCGCCGTTACTCGCGCGTGCAGCTAAGGCCCTATTCTTTTCAGCTTCTAAAAGCTGTTTTTTGGCTTTTCTACAGTAACTAGCTTTTAAACAAAGTATTTTTTCAAGATAAGGTCTACTAGTTAATTGTAGTGCATACTTTGCTGACTTCATTTATATTAGCAAAAATCGCATGTGAGTTTCTGTTACTCCATAATCTCTCGTACAAACAGCTCAAAAGCCACAATCCATAACTAAAAACTACAAACTGCGGCCAAAAAAACATGCCCATTAAATTTTGCGCTGGCTATAACTGACCGATCGGCGAGTCAAGGCGTCTTCTTCAATTTGAGGTCTATTCGTCAAGAACGTAGTTGTGACTCAAAAGTTAAAAGGAGATTATTAGGTTACTACTAACGATATGCTTTGATCGAGCGTGTTCTAGAACCATGTTGATTGAATCCAAGATATATATGTCGGTGTTCGTCGCAACAGTATGCATTGATCCATGCATCGTTCAGTACTCGTTTCTTATTAATTGGCAGCTGATTAGAAAGAGGCAGCGTTCTTAATTATTCATGTCCTCCAGTTACAGGACGACACGTATAATCTCAGTACTAGGAGTATATGGAGCACTGTGGCAACAAGTGTAAACTCGATGTTTTGTTTTTAACAGCGCAGCACTAATTATGCCAAGTTTAACCGGCCGGAATCATGGCCTGGCTTTCCCCGAAAGGTGCCAAGTTTTGTGCCTCATTTTAAGGAGACGGATTGCATGGCAAGTAAAGCTTCAACTCCAAGGCAGCACACTTGGCATGTTTCAGTCAATGATGGCCTGTTAAGATTGTTTCTTTTACGAGTAAATTTGTCTAGTGACATCATAAAGAATTATGACTTATGGAATACCATCACAAAAAAATCAAGCTTACAATGCCACCGTGAACACAAAAAAATCTGCAAAATGTTGTCCCCGTTAGCTTTGCCATCTCGACGGTGCGAAATGACCATTTTGACCCCATTTTTCCTTCTCCCCCTTTTGTAAGGTCCAGTCCCCACCTATCATTCTTCCCCCTCTCGCTAGCTCGCTCTCTTCTCTCTCTGTCCAATGGTAGTGGCGGTGCTTTCACCGGTGGCGTGGCTCGGATGCGGCAAAGGGAGGTATGGGGGAGGTGGATTGAGGCATGGGGAATTCATTTTTGTGCTCAAACATGAGCTACTATGGTATAAGGTGAGCTCGCGACGGCGGTGACGATTGGCTGAAACAAGGCAGCGATGGTGGCGAGCTAGGGATGACGAGGCCAAGTTAGGGGTGGTGAGATAGATTCAGTAGGAAGAGGTTGAGCTAGTGAATGATTTGTATTGAGGGAATTTGGAGCTCGCCAGAGTTGGGAGTCCTCCATCATTGCCATTGGAGCCGAAGGATGGAGCTCGTCGATCTGCCGCTCCATCACGTTTCTGCTGGAGACAACTACATCATGACGTGTTCCCGGTTTGCGCCATCCTATCCCTTCAAACATTTGGAGAAGAGCCGCATTGTTCGCCAAGATTGAGCTCATTGTCTTCACCACCATCTATGTATTGTCACTGCTAGATTGCACCTCCGCTGGTGAGCTTCCCACCCCTCCTTATACCTTTATTACTGCACATCATCGCATTCTACATCGTGCCTCCCTCATTTTCCCTGGCCGAGCTCTTTCGTGCCACGTCGACGAGAATCGAGCTAGCGCCACTACCTTCTTCTCTGCCACTGATGGTCACCTTTGACCCCGCTATCCCCTTTGCATCGTCGTGCTCGTCATCGCTTCCTCGTTAATTTGTGTTGCTTCGTCATCACTGCTGCCCCGACGTTTGCTTGATTCCAATGCCGCTGCTGCTGTCGAGATGAGAGGTGGAAAAAAGCTCGTTAATGGGGCTCGTTGGCTCGGTTCAAAATTGCTTCAATTATACTTGTTAATTGGTTAAATATTAAAATAAGTTGATTTCAAATGAATTTGAATTTTGCTATAGCTCGGCTCGTTAGCTCGTCTCTAAACATACTTAAATTATACGTAAAATGATATTAAATCAAACTATGTCAATTTTAGGAAAAGCTCGATAAGACGAGGAGTTGGCTCAATATCCACCCCTAGATGAGAAGGAGAAGAAGGCCATGGGTAACATTGTCTTTTTTTTGAATTTTTCCCTCCCCTATTTAGACATTAATGGAAGCTACAGATGGAAAAGCTAACGTCAATGGCATTTTGTAAATTTTCCGTGTTCACGATGGCATTTGTAAGTCTAGTATCTTTGCAATGGTATTTCGCAAGTTGCGATTCTTTTCGATAGCATTGAGCAAAGTTACTCTTCTTTTTTTCCTCACTTGGCCCGATGCATATTCGTTGTAGCTAATGGCTTTTGACTAAAATTGAGTAGTGGTGGCCGAAAGAAATGACTTTTAGAAGGAGGGCGCAAGCAGTGGAAAAAGTGAGGAGGAGATACGTGCGCGAGAGGAGTGATGTGTGTGATGCGCACGTAACCCCTACCTTATCTCTAGAGCAAGATGGAAGCGAGAGTGATGTGATAGCTATTTTGTGAAGCTGAATGTTTATATTGACTTGGTTTTTTTCAAACAGAAGCAAAGAAAAAAAAGAAATCAATATAAACATGTTCTAAACTAATCCCAGTTGCATGCTAAAGCTTAACCACCACCAATCACAGGACTAAGCAAAGGATGGCCTTGGCTAGCTGCAGCTAGCTAGGGCAGGGGACCTTGGAACATTCAAGTCCAAGGGCTAACGTAAATCATCACTAAACAACTCGCTAAACCTTTGCACGCCTCAGCTTCGCCCACACCGCTAATCTCACACAAGCGCCACTTCTAGCATGACATGGACACAGATTGATGACGTGGCTGCCCCAAAGAAGCGATAAGTAGGGGGTGGGAAAACAGGCTGTTAGCGCGGTTTGTTGGCTCAGTTTAAAATTACTTCAAGTACACTTGTTAATTAGTTAAACATTGAAATAAATTGATTTAAATTGAAATTGGTTTTGCTCTGGCTCAGCTCGGCTTGTTAGCTTAATTATAAAAATACTACTAAGCTATAATTTCTTTTTTGAAACAACCGGTAGGAAAATTGCCAATTATATTGATAAAGCAGGAGGAAAAAAGAGAAAAGATACAAAACACCAGCCCTAATAGGGAACTCCGCATGAGGGGAAAACCCCAACCGGAACACCTGGCTAGAGGTGAACACCATCTAGCACCATACTACACAATGAGTAGCTCTCACAGGTACAAACCACAAAATACAGCCATGGAAAGGACAACACCCCCACCTATCATGCTAAAGCTTCTAACTGATTTTTAAGCTAGATACAAAGAACCACCATAGCACAAAGCTTGAGAGAAGAATAGAAATAAATGCAAGATGAACCACAACTCCACCCAAAGAACCCCGGTAAGTGCCATACATTAGTAGGACAACCAACAATGGACTTCAGAATGAAGTGAGTGAGAATTGGACAACACGCAAAAGCTAATAGCTCCGACTCCACTCCCCCTCTCACACAGCTCACTAACCGTGACACGCTTGCTCTTAAAATCAGACCAAGCTGCTAAACTGGCTTTCCACAATAGTCATCTTGCTCGGACGATGACCACTCAGATGAAGATCGCTAACTCGAGCGATCATCAAAACTATATATAAAAAGTTATTAAATTAAACTATATCTATTTCAAAAAAAACTCGATAAAACGGTGATTTGACTTAATATCTCCGGACACGTGCGCCACGCCGTGCATCGGCCACGTCAGCGGAGCAATGGACGCTGCGGTGAGCGGATACCGAGGTGCCCTCAAGAAGGGCGATCAATTTTAGGAGGGGGAAAATGATGGGATTCCGAGCTTAAATATTAAATGTGAGGGTTAAACAGGGGGTTTTGAGTGTGAGGTTTAAGGAGATAGTCACGTCCATGGCGAGGCGAAACGTGGCCATCGTGCTGAGATTACTTTATGCGGATGTTTTAATTAGCTTCCCAATTAACCCTGTCTAACGTCCGAAAGGTGGTGGAACTTTCTTGCGATTAGCTTGTTTTTTTAGGGGCTCGCTTCACAAGGGAGAACTTTATCGTGTGATTTGTTATATGCATAGCAAGTGCGTGACATATGGACTGACGCATCGTTGCCATGTCAACACAACAACACTGTTTTGTCTCAGCATCTCTACGGCTCAATCGCAGCTCAAGTGATCCATAAACTATATATCTTTCGAATTGGTGTGTTAATGCATAAGAAAAAAATATAAAGTGAAGCACCTTGGAGCGCTTGCGTTCATAGATATGCACAGATCATCTATAGGAAATGCAAATGTATAAGCTAATCTTGGATTACCAGGAAGAGAACGGAAGACTAGTAATTCTGCAATGCTAATGTAGTCCGTTTTGTTCCATACCCACTCACCAGTTCGATTGGCATCCGCAAATTGTTCTTGGAATAAAGGAAATTATGACGGGTATAATAAGATGCAAGGTTCTTTTTGTTGGAGAGCAAAAGAAAGGACCACCCTGAAATGGAAAACTACCAACACATTGCATCATTGTTTGTGCACAGACGCCAAACACCGTACATTCAGAAAACCACACCACACCACACACTTTACACCAAGGCCAACCAATATGCATTATACAAAACCAGCAGTATGATACATGAGAGAAAGTAAACCACACCGTTCCATCGCACCATATCTACAATCTATCTATCTATACAGTATACATCACTGATCCACTGACACCAGAATGCACTGCCAAACGATCATGAACTCAAACACGAAGTAAGATCAGGCGGTTCCTGAATTCTGATACAATTCAGGCTAAGTTCGGTGATTAGCTACACCTCCCTGATTTCTGAATCCTCTGAAGTTGGTGAGCTCCACGTTCTTTCTACCATTGCTGGTTCGGCTCTCATATTCTTTTCATCAGCCCTGTGTTGGCTGCAGCAGTCCTGAAATCTGAAGCAGAATGACAGATGGTCGTGAACAATCCCGGTAACCTGCATAAAGGAGTAGATTGTTGTAGGGCCAACGCATTGGAAGCCTCGTCGCATCAAGTCCCTATCCTTGCTTATAGCTTCAGATTTGGGCGTCTTGGTAGGTACTTGGCGAGCATGGCGGAAACTGTTTGTAACGGGCCTGTGGTTCACAAAGCTCCAACAGTAGTTGCTGAACGATCCGAACTCAAGAACTACCAACGGATATGTGCATTGCCAATTGTAACATAATACTGGCACAATTTATGGAAACCGCAAAAATCTTGTTTACTGGACGAATACTGAAGAACTTGATTGCAGAATATGAGCAGAGCAGTGTTGATCGAACAAACAAAGGATAAAAAGCATATAGTGGTGTTGTGCGATAGTGGTACTTTACGTGGCAATAACTCTTAACACTACTAAGGAAATGTACCAGTATCACATTGTTCAGATACACAAATTCTCAAAGCGTAGAAGATATGAGCCATATGGCCCAAAGCAAAAACAAGGTCTGGGGCTTTTACTAAGTGGATGGAAAATGACTCGGCATTTTTTTTTTCTTTTTGAAAGAAGCTGGGCTGCTGTAATATCGTGCTGCTTGCTGAGTAGCAAATGAGAGAAAACAAGATGCGTTTGCCACCATATTTGAAGAACCCTAGGAATTTTCCCATGCTCTTTATGCATTGGGCAAATGAAGGCACGTTCTTATTTTCCAAATGTCTGTATCATTATTTTTTAAATATTGCCAATTATGAACGAATGGGGTGAGGAACATAAAAAGGAAAAAAAGGGGGTAGCCTGCTGACAGCTGAAAATCATCATTTCTGTGTCCTAAGAGATAAACTGAAGAAACTATTTTGATGCATTACGTGCAAATAACCGAAAGAATAGCACACGGAGATATCTTACCTTCTGCATTTACTTGGCATTAGTTACAACAGCTCGTATCTTCTGCTCTGACAACAGCATGCTCCCACTTGATCTCAACAGCAGGTTTATCTTCTTGTCCGTGAAATCAGACACGGATGCATAGTTGAAACCATCAAACATCTCCCTGGTACAAGAAAGAAGTTTCAGTGGACATTTCGGCACTTGTTCAATAAACAGAGAATCAATAGTGAAAAAGCTCACCTGAATTCATCCCTCCTGTTCAAAATACCAGGCCAGGTGAGCTCAGCTAAGGCTTGTGATAAGGTAAGCAGCTCGACCAACTTCCGGTCATCATAAGTCTCAACCAGGGTTAAATGTTTCGTTTTGAAAAAAAAATTAGGAGGTCACTGAGACGAACGAAAGAACTAAATTTTGTTAAAAAATTCAGATGCAAAATTCAAAATTTTAATGAAATTTAATCAAAATTTGGATAAATTTTAGGCAAAATTCAAATGGGGATAAATTCGGCTAACATTTTACCGAACTAATGTCCTTTTGGGGGGTAACGAAATGTCCGAAATATCCAAAATTTCGCTGAAATTGTGAACACTGGTCTGAACCCCCCATTCTTCGTCATGGAATGCACCATAAAGAGGCTCTGAAGAAATGAAAGTATCATTGAAAACTTGAGCATTAATTTCATAGCTTGCTCAAATTGTACCAGGCATATTGGGGTGAAAAGGGGAGAGGAATAGAATAGTAAACAACTCGCCAGAGTTGGCAGTGATCCAGGAACACCTCGTCTTCCCCAGCTCCGAGCCGACCGCCGGCAGCGGCGGGGTACTCCTAAGCCCTGCTGAAGAGACTAGCACTGGCCCACCACACACCCCCTTACCACTCTTGCCCCGCTTCCCTTCCTCCTCCGATAGCTTGGCCTTTGGGTTGGCCGGCGCTTTGGCTCTTAATATTGGAAATTAAGCAGTTTTAGCAAACTTCTCTGATTAATTCCAAATTTACACATGAACAGTAAGACTATTATCCAAAGACATGTAAATGACATGAAGACTAAGTAATCATTACTCATCAATGATAATGAATTCAAGCCATTTAACCATAATGAGGTCTGCATGTCTAACAGTAAGAAAAGAGCATTTGTGACCTGCATTATATACATTTGTATATCTTTGCTCTCAGGTGAGGAGTTGCTCAAGTTGTAACTACTTGCCCTTCTCAACTCTAGTATACAGATCATGGATTAAAGTGACAACCTCTATTTTGCTAGTTTGACAGTTGTAACATTACCTCAGTTAAAAGACAGACTCATATACTCTTGTAAAGCACAAGCATGAAAGTAGATAACAGAGCTACGGCAGAACCAGAAACAGGTAATAACAAATGCTACAGCTGAGACAAAAGAGTTCAGCAAGAATCAGCGCATAACCGACGTAAGCAATCAACAATAGATGGCCCAAACTAGCAGAATACTCCTAGAATGTTCGGATTCTAAATAAGTTGAGCGTTGTTTGTATATTTTGTATTACTTCAAATCTACGGTTGGTTGAAGGAAAAGCTTTTTTCTGTAATCTTCCAGACTTCGGACAAATTGTTCGGTTATGCATGGAGTCCACAACAAGCTGACACATTTAAAACATTTGCTTGTTGAATTTCAAAATGTTGAGGATCCCAATCTTTGTCACCTTGAACAGTGACTAGTAAAAGCTATATACTTCGTGATGAGGGACCATGCTGCTGTAGCCACTATTCTATAAACATATTGCAATCATGTCCTGATATTTCAAATTTCCAGATTGCCATGGAGCTCCTTTGCTACCACGGCTCTTCATAACTAAGAACATGGCCTTCAACATTTCTGTGCGAAACCTGGTGAAGATGTCTACTGCACTGGTTGATTCGCTAACAGCAACTTTAGCAGGTTCAGTAACAGTCCGCACTCCCTCTGAATAGTTTAACAAGCGCTATTATGCATATGAGGCGCAGGTTTTGGAAGTTGAGTGAAATGCTGAGGCAGCAGTAGCGTTAGGAAATGGTTCATTTCGGTTTAATTAGAGGTGTTTGAAAATTGAAACACCGAGGCGCCATGCAAATCATTTTGTAGGTTTGTGCTAGCACGGATGTCCTACTAAGCAGTTGGCCCCTGGCACATGCGTGCAAACACACAACTAGATATGATTTTTCTCAGTGGCGGAGCCAGGATTTAGTTACGCCCTGGGCTCAGTGATGGAATGATCTAGACTATTTAGGATGGACCATGAAAATATTACCAAGACTGGACTGAATTTACCCGGGCTGTACACTAGATATTTTTCTACACCCGGGCTGAAGCCTACCCTGTCCAGGGCATGGATCCGCCCCTGATTCTTCTGTTTGGTCGGTCATACCGTCTTATTCGCTTGTAAATTTCTAATTTCTACTTCCCCTGCAGTACCTCTTTCCATAAATGTCCTGCCGCTTCCTCTGCCATACATACCTGATGGAACAAGGGTAAGCACATCTTTTTGGGTTGCTGCTGCCTTAGTGCTTGGGTTGCTCGGATACAACTTTCCTCAAAATTCAAAAAACAGCTGATCAAGTGAAGACAGACTAATCTAAACCAAAGTACAAACAAGGATGACAGTGTTCTTTTGTTGCTCGTTGATACAATACTGAAATTCCATTTCATCGGCAGTCGGCAGCACAGAAGAGTTGCTGCCAGGGGCGGACCCAGGACAAAATCTGAGAGGGGGCACAACAATACATATAGTATGCTGAATTGTTCTCATTCATAATTTTAGCATGAGTAAGGGCCTTTTAGTTGGGCTGAGTGAGGGCACTAGCATTAAATCTTGGGCTATATACCTGAGTTCCTGCGAATTGAGTGGCGGCCTGGACCCTCACTCCCCCCTCTTTGGGTCCGCCCCTGACTTGCTGCGCTACTTCAAGCATTCTACCTGAGAGAAACCTTTTTAGCCAGGCTGGTTCTAGTGTCAACTTATAACAAGCGCCTAATGGGTTGCTGCGGGAATTTTCCCAGATTCATATAGGAATTGAATTTTTCATGTAAAACTTCTGCAAAACTGTTCTTTATCTGCTATCAACGTGATTATAAGAAAAATATTATGACACAAAGGCCATATTTCCTCCCAAGGATTGTTTCTACTTGCACGTCAATTGCCAAACTAGTTAGCCGCCATTTGATTAGAATGCTTGGTTAATGATTCGTATTGATCACGGTTACATGCCATGTGCTCTGGGGAAGTTCTCGGGTTAAGTTCCTAGTATTGACAAGAATAAGAGAATGATGACAGGACGGAGTTCGTTGCTTCGTCCACTGTCCAAGTACATAGCTGCATCAACATCTCATCTGAATAATTTTAAAGGATGCGACGACGATGGCAAGCCGGCGAGGAGCAATAAGCGTAGAAGATACATTGAAAGGAACTGTAGCTACAGAACACTACACCGTTCCAGACGAAAAAGACTAGGTTAAGAAAAACACACACATAACGCATTGTTTTTCCTTGCCAGGAAAATTTGCTCCCCGATCGAGAGTTCCAGCAAGAAACCTCTCTACGATCGAACACGATAGCCTGATTGCTCGAATGGCGCCGATCCATCGGCGTTTTTGGCTCTTGACAGTTTGGGCACGAGGAAGACGCATCGTCTGTGTTGTGCGCGCGCTAATGATTCGACTCCGTCTTGAACTCCATGGAAAAAAGATAGAATACTTGTTGATGCAATGCGACATATATAAACGAGAATTACGTACGTCGTTGATTATATCGCCACGCATGCTGTGTACAGAGAAGTTATGTCACATACATGCAGGTACAACAAACTTTTTTTTTTTGACGAGGACACGAACAACAAACTTATCAGCAATCCAAGTCTATCTGCTCTGTTCTGCACGCAATTAGACGCGTATCTAGCTATGAGTGCTACTACTAAACATGCATGTTTCTCGTGGCTCTCATCAACATCCAAGAGCCGGCCCCGTGCAACCGCAACCTACAGAAGAAATTGCTCGTTGACTCCTACCATATATACATACGGTGCCGACTGTACGTGAGTTGAAGTCCTGGAGATATCTCAACTGATCTCTTCCGAAAGGAAGTTGAGCTCATGAACTAAACTAATCCATGGGAAATTGACGTTGCAAAGGTCACACATACATCCATACCAAAATCAACAGTCCATCTCTCATGATTGGTGCAGGGTGCCATCATCCAGCAGTCAAGTGAGTAGTCCAGCACACGATCAAGCATATATGCATGCGCGCATGTTGGCAAACGAAATGTCATGCACATATATCACTCGTCACGTTACGATTAAACTTATCAAAAGTATATAACCTCTATCACAACAACTAAGATTATAACGAATTAGTCTAATAACATTTTAAAAATTATTCTAGCAAGAATAAATACCTAATTAAGCAAGATTCCTTTCACCAAACCGTCGTAACAGGTCTCCACGTTATATTGGCATTGTCCACTTAGAAATTTGGTCAAATATTATGGCAACCTGTATAGACAAAGTAGCACATATAAATCATGAATTAGAATGACATGAGATGAATGGTAAATTCAAAAATCCAAAACATACCATTAAGTTCTACCACGAGGTAATTTGTTCTGACGTAATCTCATACTCTGAAAACGTTGTAAAATGCTATCATCTCTGATGGTTGCAAACATATCTCGCTCAATATAGAACATCATGCTATCATCATTCATTCGTCATTCATTTTATTTCTCAATTCAGTCTTAATAATATTCATAGCGGAGAAGACTCGTTCAGCTGTTGTTGTTACCATAGGCAAGTTCAATAAGACTACGCACCAATAGATAATAGTGTCTATCACTTTACACCATCTTCAAAGCAAGATCTCCTAAAGTATTATAAGCTGAGAAATCCTCATCATTTCTCACATCAACAATGAATATGACAAGTTGGTCATTTAGGACTACACAATCATATTCAGAGTAGTGAGCAACATAAATCTTAGCAAATTGGATTAGTTTGTCTACATTAAAGTTGGCAAAATAATTCTTCAGATTAAGACAAGTAATACATCTCAACAATTGAGTTGATCTTTTAGGAAAATGATTATTTAACTTTGGCACTTAGACTTTGGAACAATGAAGTGACTACTGATTAGTGAGTAGTGAGAGGCTGACACTCTTAGAGCAATTTACAAACCTAACGGAGACTCTAGGAGGCAGCTTATCGGTCACCGGCTGCTCTGGTTACTGGCAGTGGGGTGAAGGGTAATGACCGTAACCCCGGAGGACAGTGGCCAATGGACGGACCACTAGATCAGGAGGTGAGAGGCGAAACGCAGAGCATGGTGGCCCAAACCAGGACTAGACGAAGGAGGTAGAGGGCGGCGGTTGGGACTTGGAGGGAAGAGTCGAAGGATAGAGGCTGGAGGGCAAAGGGGTCAGGGGCGGACCCATAGAGGACAGAGGTGACGACCTGGTCCAGGAGCTTGGGCCTCGGATGGAGGAGGTGGATGGCGGCATGCGCAATCGCCCTAGGGTTGGGAGGAAGGAACTAGGAGGGAGGAGATGCATGAGCACGATTGCATTGCATGGGTCGCGTCGGCTCAGAATGAGGGATCAACGAATGTTGGGTTGGAAGTCTAGCCCTAGACTGACATCAACGTATGGCCTAGTTAGATCAATAAAACCAAATAAATAGTCTTTCAAGTTAACACAAATTCTATCGCGCTACTACCAGCGCACTAGTCTTATTGTGCACCCAGTCTTTCACTAGTTCGATATGTCATGTGAGGGTAGCGGCTCAATAGTTAATTTAACACTCCCTCACATATGACCCACAGCACCTAGTCCTCTCACCTTCCCCCACACACTGCCAACTCCCACCAGACGTGGCTTCCCTGTTCCGCGCTTGTGTTCCCATCCATGTCCCTTCCCACGTGGCATGCATCTACTCGCTGCTGTTTTGATGCAAAGCTAATTATATTTATCACATAAAGTAGTATTTGTTGATTCATCATCAAAAGTTCTTACATATCATTATATTTTATTTATTATTTTTCATTAATTAGAAAAGTTAGTGTCTCCATATATGTGTATGTGTGTGTGTATATAAGACCGTATCGATATCCAAAACGATAAGTAAAAAAATGATTAGTACGAATCAACAAGCGGAAAGTCAAAACCAAAATATCGGGGGACTATGGTGGTGCTCCAACAATCTTCTGGCTGTGTCTTTTGGCTGTTGGCTAAAATTATATTATAGCGGTTGTTAGCACCGTACTGATATTTCAGTTTCGACTTTTCACTTGTTGATTCGTACTAATCACTTCTTTTTTTACTTGTCATTTTAGATTCGTTTTGAATATCAATACAGTCTTGAATATATACATACATATATACATATGGGGCACTAACTTTTCTAATTATACATTAACAAAACATAATAAATAAACGATAATGATATGTAAGAACTTTTGATGATGAATCAACTAATACTACTTTATGTTATAAATATAAATAGCTTTGCTTCAAAACGACAACCAGGAGACGCACGCCACGTAGGAGGGGACATGGATGGAACTAGGGCTGTAAACGAGCCGAGCTCGAGCGAGCTTGACCTAGCAAGCTCGAGCTCGGTAGAAACTCGAGCCGAGCTCGAGCTGAGCCTAAGATCAACATCGAACTTTAAGCTGAGCTCGAGCTCGGCTCGTGTAGGCTCGGTACGACGGTGTGTACCTGCGTCTGCGTGGCCGGATCTCGGTCGAGGAGGGGCGGCGCCGGCGGGGGAGGAGGGGCGCCGGGGGGAGGAGAGGCGTCGGCGGCGGAGAGAGGAGGCGGCGGGGCCGGGTCGAGGAGGCGGCGACGGAGAGGAGGGGCGCCGAGGGACGAGGCGTCGGCGAGGCGAGGAGAGTGCCGCGGGGGGAGGGGCGCGGAGAGGAAGGGACGGGGCGGGAGAAGGGTCGTGGCGGGGCGGAAGGGCGCGGCGGGGAGGAGAGAGGCGGCGAGGGGCACGGAGTGGGGCGGCCGGTGGCGGGGCGACGAGGCGGCGAGGAGGGCGGGCGCGGGGCGCGAGGAGGCCGGGCCGGGCGGGCGGAGCTGGAGAGGGCGGCGGGGCGGGGTAGGCGGACGCGTCGAGGCGGGTGGGGAAGTCGGGGAGAGGAGGGAGGGCCGGAGGGGTGTGGGGCAGTGGGGTGGGGACGGGCCGACGAGGTGGGATTTTGAGAGTGAGAGGCGGGAGCCGGGAGTGAGGGGTGTGGGGAATTGGAGAGAGGTGAAAAAAACTTAAGCTCGCGAGCTATTCGAGTTCGACTCGTTAAAGCTCGCGAGCTTAAGATGAAACTCGAATTCGGCTCGTTTGGAGTTTGAGTCAAGCTCGAATCGAGTCTAGAGTGAGCCAAGCTCGAGCAGTCTCGAGCTTTTTTTACAGCTCGTGAGCCTCGAGCTTTTTTTACAGCTCTAGATGGAACACAGGTGCGGAACAGGGAAGCCGCGCCCGCGTTCCCATATCGGCGAACTATGCAAAAGATAGAAAATGCAATCTCCAGGAAACGTCCTTTTCTCTGAAGATTCCTGCAAAGACCACGCCGGGCCCATCTGGTCCGGCCGGCCGTGCCGACTTTCTACTTGTGCTCGCTGTTTCCGCCTCGAGGCTTGAGCTGTTCGCACTTGTCAAACCACTTGTTTTATCTTGAGATTAACATATTCTTCTTAAAATGGAGAACATTGTGGACTTAATTACAGTGGCTTCATATGGGCTGGAGGAACGAATATGATCATGCATGGTAGGCTATACATGGCTACTAGTGTACCTTTTTGTCCTGAAGACGTCATCATTGTGCACATATAGGTATACATGAAAGAAAACATAGATGGATAAGCAATTGAAGCTTGGCTATCACACACAAAAGAAAAAACGGCCACAAATAGGCTGATGCACGCACAAAGTCTGGGATTCTGTATCAGTTAGATAGGAATGTTCAACAATCAATACCTTTCGTTGCAGGATTTCATAAAAAAAATGTGGATAATGTGGAGATGTAACTAGTACTCATCTGACCTCATCTCATAGCTTTTGTAGCTACGTAGTGGAAGGAGTTTGAGTTTAAACTGACTGACAAAATTCAGAAACTCCACCTATCACTTAAAAGCTAAGGAACTTACAGGTGTTTCAGCAGACGTTATAAAGTCAATCCATCGGTTAGTGCAAAGAAATTTAACAGAAATTTCACCAAAAAAACTGATAATTTTGTAACAGAAATTTATTTGCCAATTCTTTTTGATACAGCCATTAGCATTTGCCTTTTTCCTTTTCGTTTCCGTTGTGACCCGACCACGCGCCACGCCAAACACTCCACTCCCACTAAAGCACAAATCTTTCTACACTTGAACACCTCTCTGTCTCTCTCTACTTGGTTGCTTGCTTTTGCTTTCCCTTGACAAATTCATCAAGCCTCCATCGTGCTAGTGCTACTCACATTGCAATTGCAGTACACCACATCCACACACGCACCTAGGCAGCTAGGCTAGAGATGGAGTGAGAAGCATTAGGTTGCTTCCGGCGAGGGCCATTGCTGCCCACCCCGCCCCATCTCGCTCCTTCGTCATGCGTACAAGCCATCCCCACATCATCCCCTCCTCCCTCGCCTGACAACACTCGACAAAACCACCCCAAATCCTCCCATCCCCTGCATTCTTCTCCTTGCTTCCCCCGAAAGCTCACGCTTTCTTGACCGCTTGATCCGACGCAACGCGACGCGCCTTCTCTCCCTGAAATAATGGGGAATGGCGGCAGCAGCGGCGGCAACAGGCCCCCCAGGCCGCCGAGCTCGGAGTCGGCGCTGCCACCCGCGGCGGCGGCGGCGGAGGAGCTGAGCTCGTACGAGGCGGCGTGCCGGTCGGACCCGGAGCTGCGCACGTTCGATACGACGCTGCAGCGGCGCACGAGCCGCGCCATCTCGACGCTGGCGGTCGGCGTGGAGGTGCGGTCGCTGTCCCTCGACTCCCTCCGCGAGGTCACCGGCTGCCTCCTCGACATGAACCAGGAGGTGGTGCGCGTCATCCTCGACTGCAAGAAGGACATCTGGAAGAGCCCCGAGCTGTTCGACCTCGTCGAGGACTACTTCGAGAGCAGCCTCCAGACCCTCGACTTCTGCACCGCCCTCGACAAGTGCCTCAAGCGCGCCCGCGACTCCCAGCTCCTCCTCCACGTCGCGCTCCAGCGCTTCGACGACGAGGAGGACAACGAGGCCGGCGCCCAGGAGGACGACGCCGCCGCCCCTTCCGCCCGGTACGCGCGCACGCTGCACGAGCTGCGCCAGTTCAAGGCGGCCGGGGACCCCTTCACCGACGAGTTCTTTAACGCCTTTCAGGCCGTGTACCGGCAGCAGCTGGCCATGCTGGAGAAGCTCCAGCAGCGCAAGCACCGGCTCGACAAGAAGGTCAAGAAGATCAAGGCGTGGCGCCTGGTGTCAAGCATCATCTTCGCGACCACCTTCGCTGCCGTGCTCATCTGCTCGGTGGTCGCGGCAGCCATCGCTGCCCCGCCTGTCGCTGCAGCATTGGCTGCAGCTGCGTCGGTACCGGTGGGGTCTATGGGGAAGTGGATTGATTCGCTGTTGAAAGGGTATCAGGACGCCCTCCGTGGACAGAAGGAGGTGGTGAGCGCAATGCAGGTCGGAACGTTCATTGCCATAAAGGATTTGGACAGTATCAGGGTGCTCATCAACCGAGTGGAGGTGGAGATCAGCTCGATGATCGATTGCGTGGAGTTTGCGGAACGGGATGAGGAGGCAGTCAAGTTCGGGATCGAGGAGATTAAGAAGAAGCTGGAGGTCTTCATGAAGAGTGTTGAGCATCTTGGGGAACAGGCAGACCGGTGTAGCCGGGATATCCGTCGGGCAAGGACCGTCGTGCTACAGAGGATCATCCGACACCCTAACTGAGGGAAAAGAGGAAGAATGGAAGGTATGGATCATGGATGTGTTAAGATATAGTCATGTACATAAGAAATGCACCTTGTAGAAAGTGTGAACTAGTCAATTCGATATAAACTATTACTTGATTCATGGTATTTATTCTTATCAGATTTGATGATCTGTTTTTGCTCTGTACAATATTGTTGTTAATGAAATTTTCCCACATGTTTTGTTTTGGCCAACTCTCGCTGTATGCAATAGACTCTAAAACTCTGGCTATTTGTCAGTAGTAGTCACAATCTGCTAGTCATGACCATGATCCACACCAATCCAGGTCATACAGATTACTGAGTTATACCTTGACAGTCATGCTATTGAACTTACGTTCCCACATTTCAGAGGTCCCAAATTTCTCAAGTTTATTCTTAAAGAAAATAAAAGGTCACTGTCTAGGCTTCATGGTTGTTACTGTATTCTAGACGTGGAGTTGTTTTCTCTGTTGTTTCCCCAAGTCATCTATGCTTCTAACTGAAGGGAAAATTTAAATTTAGAAGCTCTGCTGTATGAGATAATCTCAGTGGTGTCACCATGTCTTGCTTCTATGCAAAACAATCGATACAATGCTAGAAATTTAGAAAGAAATGTTTGCTGACAAATAATAATTATCTTCCTGATCACTGCTAAATGTGCGTTTTAGTTCATTCAATAGCCAATAGCAATATTTGTGCTCATTTATGCACGCTTCAATCAACTACATGTTAAGGTCCCGTTTGGCACAGCTCCACCATCAGCTCCTTGGAGCTGTTTGGAGCTGTTTTGTGCCAAACGGGGTAAAGCAAAATAGCTCCACCCAAGGAGCTCCTTAAAATCTGCTGAGACAAAAGTAGCTTCACCCAAGGAGCTAAAAAAAGTAGCTTCACTTGGCTCCACTTGTGAAGTAAAAAAAAACAGCTCCACTTGTGAAGAGGAGCCCTGCCAAACAGGGCCTAAGTATCTAGCTTTTGATTTGTATAATTATTTCTTTAGCAGGACAATCTTATCTGTATTTCTTTATTTTCATTTAAAGACCAGGTATTGTTCAATTTAAAATAGCAGAAGGAATACTTGCAATTCTTGCTCACATTAGGAATATTTGGATATCTGCGCTTGTGGTTGTTGTATTTTTATTTGAACTACTACATCCCAATATATCATAAGTTGTTCCGGATGTCAAGTGCACTGAGTAAAGGTTGTGAGCGAGCAATTTAGCACATCAATGTGGTTGCAGTACTGACAATTATTATGTAACGATTTCTGACATTTATATGTTACCCACTTTAAGCAGAGTAATAAACGCAACACCTATTAATCTGTTATTCTGGAGGACCGCACGAGCAGTTCTTTCAGAAATGATCAATCGCATTGTATACTGATCTAATTATGATAACCTTCATCAATTCACTTGCCTTGTGATCCCAAGAGATTGTTCATTGTTTTGATCTTATCAGACCTGATTCAAACTTTATTTGAAATATCATGGAAGCTCGCTTATCGTAAGAGGTTATAGCCGAGCATGGTTTTGCTTCTTTTGATATCAGCAGATTACAGTGGTAACTCGTAGTTCATCATACGATGCGCATTGCATTGTGAAATTATCACTTTGCAGACCGATTCAAGAAAGCTTTGAGTTCTCACCATGTGTCCCACTAATTTTGCAGGAATTCGGCGATAGCGATGCACACGAAAAGGTTTGTAGCTTAAAACAATAAAACAAGCAAGCAAACGGAGTGATCAGTGACCTAAAGCAACAAATAATGTTCGCAGAATTCTGTGAAGAATCGCCATCGCCAACTTATTTATCTCCTGTCAAAATCTCGGCTGTTTATCGGTGTGATCGGCATGGTTTTTTCTTCTTTCTTTGAAGATCTTAATTCCTAGGACTCGGTTTATCGGTGTGTCGTCACGGACCCGCGCGCGGCGCTTCCGGTTCCCGCTTCCAACGCCTACCAAGCCCGCAAGCCGCGTCGCGTCCCGTCCCGCGTGTTGGGCCGGGGGGACGCGCTGCGCTATCGGAACGGGCCGCCGGCGCGGCGAGCTGGCCCGGTAATGTTGGTCTCAAGCAGATCGGCCCGTTGGAATCTCTCAGTGTGAACACACGGAGTATTTCTTGGTCTCAACCACATGCCATCGACTTCTTCTGACATTGGATCGTGCTAATAATGCTTCGTGTTGGGGTGGAGTGCTCCTGTAGTCCTGTACGTTCCATCTTGCGTACAGGCCCATGCGGTTGTAATGCTAGACCCAGATTTGAACAACCTCGGCCACGCCGTAGCTCGGCTCCATCTCGAACTGCATCCGACATGCCACGTACTTACGCACGTCGTAGCTACAGCCCCCTCCGATTCGAACCGCATGCCCGTAGCGTAGCCATGTTCTCGGGCGTGAGCCCAACGTGACACGGCTCGAACCCCCTAGCCGAATCCCATGTGGCCTGTCAGGCACCAACTTATATAGGGTACGTACAGTCTAGGGCTCGGTCTTTTGTTTTGTTTTTTCTTGGAAAGTCGACTCCTAGGGCTTAGAGATCTACCGGTGCGCCATACGGCCATACCATCCTCCTCCCTCTCGTGCATGTGGAATCCGAGCGAGCCCACGACCTTCGAGGCCGCAGAAGAGAACAGCGGCGTAGGGGCTCGCGACGGTTCCACACCTCCATGTACGCGCCTGCCGCTGCGCACGCGCGCACGCATGTGGGCGGCACAGGATTTTGCGACGCGTACGTGGCGCGCACGTGCCCGCCGATATGGGCAGTACGTACCGGACTGCCTGCCTGTGTCGGCCCGCGCAGCTGCAGAGTCCCCCCTCCCCCCCCCGCGCTTGGTTTGTTGTCAGTTGTCACTTGCGAGAGGAGGGATGGGAGAAATTGAGGTCAACTTCTGCGCCAATCCTAGTTTAAGTTTTGGATATCTATAAATATCATCTAAATATTTTTTTTAACTATTATTTAAATTTGTAACCGTTGAATTAGAGATTCGAGATCCAACGGCTACAAATTTTCTTCATTCAAAAAAAATCTCCCCCCTAAAAAAAGAGACCGCTGAATATCTAATCCAACGGTCCTTAATTTCTTGCAGCTAGAGGGGATGATAATAGTAAACGAATAACCTGCATCTGCATTGCTATCCAGCCAGCGCTGCCACGACCACGAGTTGTCGATAGGTGTGCATACAGGCAACATGCACGTAACAAGTCTTTGCGTCAGTGATACACTGTGGAAGCTGTGTGCAATGAAGATGGTCAGAACGAGAATTATGGCACGCTGCCGCACCTTTATTCCAAGAGCTCAAGTGTTATCAAGATATTGTCGGCTCAACTCAAACGAGACCTGTGGACAGTGCTTCAGTCAGACCAAGAATTATGTCGCTCTTCCTGCACATTCGTTGAACTCACTACACTACCGTTTCAGAATCGCCGAGGACTACCAGTCCAATGTGATCTGCGCAAAACAGGGGGAGATTCAATTTTTTACCACTCTTAAGATTGACACCGAGACTCTGTCACTTATATATGGGGTCATCTGAATCACTGACAATAGGCCCGGGTGGCAAATCTGTTGCCACTCGAGTTGTAAGGGTGGCAAATAAATAAATTTTCCCAAAACCGGGAAGCCACCACAAAAAACAATTGGCCTTGTGATGTGAGAAAGCACCAATAGAAAAACAAAACCCTGAATCACTACTGCCCACTACTACATACTAATACATGTGCATTGCTTCCAGTGGCGGAGGCAGGAATAATTTTCAGGTGTGACAGGGTTTATAAAACTTTGATGTATGTCATGTATATATACTGATATACTACATATATTTAATATTTTCTACAAATTTTAGATATGATGTCTGTCAAATATTGCCAGTTAGCTGGCTCCGCCCCTGATTGCTACAGAGCAGTTGCTCGGTCGAATCCGACCTACCCAACCGACCAACCTTTTCAGGTATTAAAGAGAAGCATTGCACAGTGCTGATAGCTAGCTGTGGGCATAACGAGTCTGTCTGTGATATGCACATGGGCATCAGAATCAGATAATGGGATTGGAAGCAGGGCGGTTTTGATTCCGTCCACACCTCAGATCAGATAAAAGTTGCCACCCAGCATGCTGGTGATGGATGGGCTGGAAGAGTAAGGCAGGCAGGCAGGTATTGCATCTCCTCCATGCTGTCTCTATGCTCAGTGGTCATCTCCATTACACGTGTGTGTGCACCCTTGAGTGCGCGAGAGAGCATCTTGTCCGCGATCCGGATAGGCTTGGGATCTTGAGTGCGCAGCTAGATTACAAAATGTACTGTCGGATCTCCAAAGCCGGTCTGGAGCCTGCAACGAATTGGATCAGGCTGTGATCTCAGTCAGACGCTGCATTCATTCCACGATTTCAGGTTTTGGTGCTAGAAGAAACATCGCCTATTTTTCCCATCTTGAACGAACTGGAGAGTCAGTCGCCATTCGACGGCCGCTGGCATGCATGATGTGCCAATGCAGTCGCTACATATCTGCATCTGATCCGAGCCCGTCCATATTCGTGTGTGGGATAGCTTTCCGGTTCTAGGGGACAGGGACGGACTTTGTGGTTTATAGTTTAGTGCCCCGTTACGAATGCAACGTTGCCCTCGGATGCAGCCAAAGGGGACAGCCTTGGATATGATACGTTCGTATTAATTTCTAAAAGTTAATTTTTATAATAAATAGTTTTTCTATATTATCTAACTTGTAAATAAAATATCTTTTTAAGATAGAGTCTACTAATCAACTGTAGTATACACTGTAGTGATCATTTATATCGGTAAAAATCACATGTGAATATCTCTCTCTACAAATTTCTCTACAAGCTATTACTATTCAAAACATAAAGTCAAAAGCCAATGTGAACATGTCCATACAATGCATTGTAAATTGGAAGCCTTAGCGGGAATGTGGCTGGATTCCTATTGCACACTGTGCATGGGATGTCCTGACCCATCCATCCATTGGAATTAGGGATGCAAACGGATCGAATATGGATGGATAATATTTTATCATATTTATTTTCTTATTTTTTTTCTCGGATATGGATACGAATGTGGATACCTCAATACGAATACAAATACGAATAATATTGAATACAGATATGGAGCGGATACGAATTGAAAACGAATACGATAACAAATATTTATCGGAACATGAAAATCTCTTAAATTGTACATCCAAAATCAATGAAAACATATAAATAGTTTATCTTGTTAGGGTGATCTCAGGCATTTGGCCCAACAGCCAAATACCAACCCCTTGACCGCGCTTTGATCGGGGGCGCCTAGCCCAATTGGCTGGTGGGCCCCTGTCGCCAGCGCCACATAAATAGAGGTGGGGGCCGGGGCGGCACGTACGACGAGGTTCACCGTGCCGCCACAAACCCCACCGACAAAACCCTAATCCGATCTGAGTAGGGGGCGCTCCAGCGACGGGAAGTTCCACCGCCGCCATCTCTGCCACCGTTCGCCGCCGCCCGGTAGACGCCGCCACCAGACGCCGCTCCTTCTTCCTTGACCGTCGCTGCCCGTGCGCAGACTTCACCGACGAACCAGCGATGGCCGGCTCTTCATCCAGCGCGACGGACGGTCGGTACCCCTAACCCTATTGATCTCTCTCTCTCCGTGTATCACTCAAACCCGTATAGAACCCTCTAGATCTAAACCCTAGGAGACCCAAAGTCCAACATTGGTATCAGAGCCTACCCTAGGCGTAGATCTGAGAGGGGAAAGATGAACGACCGCCGTCGGTTGACCGGCGTGCGGAAAAGAAAAGCTCAAAGAAAACCCTAACCTAGAAAGCGGCAAAAGAAAGTGAAAAGGAAGGGCTTACTGCGTCGCCGCGTCGTGCCGCGTCTGCGCGCGGCGACGCGTGGCGCGCGCCGAGACAACCGGGCCGTCGCCGTCCGTGGTTTTCGGAGGCGGGCGAGAATGGGGCTAGGGTTAGGGTTTCGATTTTGATCCCATGGCCCGCGCGATCGGCCGTCCGATCGATCGGATCCGATCGGACGGTGAGGAAGAGTCGGCCACTTTCGCCCAGGGGAAGGACTTTCGGCCAGCCAAGGTTGCGGCTTTGGGCGTGGGAGAAGCGCGCGCGAGGCGCGGGGGAGAGCGGGCCGCCATGTGCCGTGGCCGCGCTGAATGGGCCAAATAGCCATTTTGAATAGAAAAAATCCCGAAAATGAATTTAATTTTTTTCCAGAAGCATTTATGAGTGAATTTGATTGAAATTTGATTTAAAATCTCTGTAAATTTTTGCACCAACGTGTTAATTTTTTTTCAGAGATTAAATGTGTACAGTATAACGCTTCTGTATAATGAATTATTTTTAGAATAATTACAGTTTCCGCTGCAAAAGTTAATGTTGATTGATTTTTCATTATTAAATTCGAACCAACGGGAGAATTTAATTTTGGAAAGATAGATATAATTTCCAGAGATTTATGATATTGTTATTTTCTAACCAACGTTGATAATAAAAGTATTATAATTTTTTAATTGATGATTTTATGCATTATTTCTATTTCTGCCCAACGGTGATATAGATTTAATGTATAGATAAAATTGATTTAATTGTATGTCGTATTTTTGACCAACGTTGGAAATAAGGCATATAATTTTGCTGTTACGTTCTCACTTTATTTGAACTATTTTTTAGGCGGATACAACTTGATGAGTTGTATCAGAGAGATCCCCACTCTCAAAGGAGATAATTATGGAGAGTGGAAGAAAAAGATAGACTTAGCGTTTATCTTGACTGAGGTGGACTGGGTCCTCACTACAACACGTCCCACTGAGCCTATGGCACCGGTGAGGGATCAAAATGAGAATGATACTGCTTGGCAGAAAAGACAGAGGGATCATGCTCCCTTACAGATGTCTTATGACCTTGAGAATAAGAAATGTACCACAGCCAACAAGAAATATATGGTTGTGATAAAGAACACAATTGAGCCTGCAATTGTGGGCTCAATCACGAGTGTGACAACATCACAGTACCTTGATAAAATAAAGAGTCGGTTCACTGGCTCTTCAAAGACTTATGCTACAGTGATTAAGCGACTTGTGAAAGGTACTCTGTAATGGCGTTGGCATAAGAGAGCACATACTAAGGATGAGCAACTTGGCATCAAGCTTAAACCAATGGATTTGGCTCTCAAGGATGAGTTCCTTATTCATTTGGTTTTTGCTTCCTTGCCGAAAGAGTTTGACACTTTTGTTGTCAACTACAATATGCAGCCTGAGAAATGGGACTTAGAAAAGTGCATAGCTATGTGTGTGCAAGAGGAGGAAAGAATTAAATCCTCACATGGTGGTTCTATCAACTATGTGAAGGATAACAAGAAAAAGAACTTCAACAGTAACTCCTTCTCAAAGAATAAGGGAAAAACCTCTGTCCATCAGCCTCAACAGAATAAGTTTGCTGTAGACAAAGATCAGTGTCTTCACTGCAAGGAGAAGAACTGTCCTGATTACTTAAAGATGATAATGGCAAAGAAAGGTGAGAACATTATTACCTATATAAATGAATCCCTATATGTGCAATATTCGAAATCCACTTGGTGGATTGACTCAGGAGCAACTGTTCATGTTGCTAATTCTTTACAGGGATTCCGTTCGACGAGGACTACGCAAAGAAAAGAAAGATGCATTAAAGTCACAAATGGAGTCCAAGCTGAAGTTGAAGCCATTGGCGATCTTTCATTAGAGCTAGCTAATGGCTTCACTCTTTTACTTAGAGATGTCCTTTATGTTCCCTCTTTACAGAGGAATTTGATTAGTGTTTCAAATTTGGACAATGATGGTTATGATTGTAATTTTGGAAATGGCAAGTGTGAAATAATGTATAATAAAGAATGTGTTGGTCTTGCCATCTTACAAAATGAGCTTTATTTGTTATCATTATGTGATGATGTGAATGTCGTATGCGATAATGGGAACGTCGCGTGCGAGAAAGTGATTGAATCCTCGTCTACGAATGTAAACAGGAAACGAAAGAGACCTCTAGATGAGTCGTCGAAATTATGGCACTGTCGTTTAGGCCATATTTCGAGGGTGAGAATAGAAAGACTAGTTAAGAATGATATTCTTCCTCCATTAGAGTTCTCCGACTTAGAACAATGCAAAGAATGCATTAAAGGAAAATATGTAAAGAAAATTAAGAAAGACGCTAAAAGAAGCACAGGAGTTCTACAAATTATTCACACAGACATTTGTGGTCCTTTTTCTGTGAAAAGTGTGGATGGTTATGACTCGTTCATAACATTCACGGATGATTACTCCCGTTATGGATATATCTATCCAATCAAAGAAAGAAATGAAGCCTTGGATAAATTCAAGATATTTAAGACTGAAGTTGAAAACCAACACAATTTAAAAATTAAGATAGTCCGATCTGATCGTGGGGGGAGTACTACGGTCGATATACCCCATATGGACAAGTTCCTGGACCTTTTGTAAGGTTTTTACAGGAAAATGGCATAGTGGCCCAGTATTCCACACCGGGCGAACCTCAGCAAAATGGAGTAGCTGAAAGACGCAACCGTACCCTGATGGATATGGTGCGAAGCATGATGAGCTATTCCACACTCCCATTGAGTTTATGGATGGAGGCGTTGAAAACCGCCATTCATATTCTCAACAGAGTGACTAGTAAGTCGGTGCCCAAAACACCGTACGAGTTGTGGATAGGAAGAGTTCCCTCACTAAACCACTTACGTGTGTGGGGGAGTCCTGCTGAGGCTAAAGTATTTAACCCAAACCTTGGGAAGCTTGATCCCAAAACTGTGAGTTGCCATTTCATTGGCTACCACTGAAAAGTCAAAAGCTTTTCGTTTCTCCGCCTGACAGGATATACAAAGTTTGTAGAAACGAGATCGCTGTCTTCTTAGAGGATGAAATGATGAGAGGAAGCATGGTAGCTCGAGAGATTGACCTTGAAGAGAAGCGGGTGTATGCGCCCACTCCGATGATTCAAGAGCCATTCTTCACACTACTCATTGCCATTGCACCGACGGTGCAAGACAACTGTGGTGCCGGCACTGTTATTGTTCCTCCTGTGGCAACAATGAATGATAATGAGGAACTGTTCTTGAGGATCCTATAGAACCTATTGCCACGATGAGGGGAGCAACAGCGACCTCAAGCAGAAGATGTACCAAATGAGAAGGCCAGGAGGTCTCAAAGAGTAAGAAGATCGGCTATTCACGATGATTATCAGATTTATCATACAGAGAAATTTCAAATGGAGGATGATCCCACCTCATTTGAAGAAGCCATGAAGCGAAAATTCCTCAAAATGGCTTGAGGCCATGGAAGAGGAAATGAGGTCCATGAAGACTAATAAAGTGCAGGACTTGGAGATTATTCCTAAAGGAGCCAAAACAGTATGCTGTAAATGGGTCTACAAGACAAAGCTTGACTCCCAAGGGAATATAGAAAGATACAAAGCGCGACTTGTGGCAAAAGGCTTTACGCAAAGAGAAGGGATTGATTACAATGAGATCTTTTCTCCAGTCTCATGTAAAGATTCCTTCAGAATCATAATGGCATTGGTAGCACCTTATGATTTAGAGTTACATCAGATGGATGTAAAGACGGCATTTCTTAATAAGGATTTGGAGGAAAATGTTTACATGGCACAACCGAAAGATTTTGTCGTGGAAGAAAATGAAAGAATGGGATGCCGTCTAAAGAAATCAATTTATGGGTTAAAGCAAGCTTCAAGACAGTGGTACTTGAAGTTTGACAGTACAATAAGAAAATTTGGGTTTAAAGAGAATGTAGAGGACAACTGTGTTTATGCAAAGTTTAAAGGTGGGAAGTTTATCTTCCTAATCCTGTATGTGGATGATATCCTACTGGCTAGTAGGGATGTTAGTCTGCTACTGGAGACAAAGAAGTTTTTGTCCTCAAACTTTGATATGAAAGATCTTGGTGAAGCTTCGTTCGTTCTAGGGATCGAAATTCACCGGGATAGAAACAAAGGGACATTGGGATTATCGCAAAAGACATACATAGAGAAAGTTTTAAAGAAATTTGGTATGCATAAATGTAGTCTTTCACTGCACCTATAGTCAAGGCGGCGAGATATGGGGATTTTCAATGCCCGGGAACCGATATGAGATCGATCAAATGAAAGCGGTTCCATATGCTTCATTGTCGGAAGCTTACAGATATGCTCAAGTATGCACATGCCTGACTTAGCATTTGTTCTGGGTTACTTGGCGATTCGAGCAATCTTGGAATAGAACATCGGAAATTGATAAAGAAAGTCTTGCGTTATTTGCAAGGAACAAAAGGCCTCATGATGACATCTGAAGATCGATTCACTCCATATAGTGGGGTATCTGATTCGATTTTGCGGGAGATGATAGAAAGTCTACATCCGGATATGTGTTCACTCTCATTGGAGGAGCTATATCGTGGAAAAGCTCAAAGCAAACCGTCACTACATCGTCCACAATGTATGCCGAGTTTGTAGCATGTTATGAGGCTACGGGCGGTGAACGGCTAAAGAAGTTCATACCGGTTTAAAAGTGGTTGACGACATCAATAGACCACTTAAGTTGTATGCTGCGATAATGAACCCGATAATGTATGCCCACAACAATAAGTCAAGTGGTGCTGCCAAACACATTGACATAAAGTACTATGTTGTGAAAGATAAAGTTCGGGATCAAATTATAAGTCTTGAGCATATAAGTACCGCAAAGATGTTAGCGGATCCGCTTACAAAGGCTTACCACCCAACGTGTTCGAGAGAACATGTAGCGGCATGGGTTTAAGGAAAGCCTATGATTCTGGACTAAAAGATGGCCCAAAAGATTAAAGTAACTATTTGAGCAGAGGTGTATTGTAGTGTTAAATCTATCGCGATTGACCGTGACGATGAGACATGTTCTATGCACTAATCTGCGATGAAATGAGTAAAGTCAAAAGTAATTAAAGTTAAAGCATAGATTGAGATCAAGGGGGAGAATGTTAGGGTGATGCCAACCCCTTGACCGCGCTACGATCGGGCGCCCGGCTAATTGGTGGTGGGCCTGTCGCGACATCACATAAATAGAGGTGGGGCGGGCGGCGCGTCGGCGAGGTTCACCGTGCCGCCACAAACCCCACCGACAAAACCCTAATCCGATCTGAGTAGGGGCGCTCGGCGACGGGAAGTTCCACCGCCGCCATCTCGCCACCGTTCGCGCGCCGCGCGACGCCGCTCCTTCTTCCCCACCATCGCGCTCACGTGCGCGAACTTCACCGACGAACCAGCGATGGCCGGCTCTTCATCCAGCGCGACGGACGGTCGGTACCCCTAACCCTATTGATCTCTCTCTCCGTGTATCACTCGAACCCGTATAGAACCCTCTAGATCTAAACCCTAGAAGACCCAAAGTCCAACATATCTTGTTAAAACATTCATGAAATCTAAACAAGTATACGTATTTTTATCCACAATAGAAATATACTCGATAATCGATCAGTACATAGCATAAGTATCAACAACTTGCAATTCATGGAGTACATATGGTAGCAATTAGAACGAGCTAATCGAAAAGCACCAACACCAACCAGTATTTTTTTCGCTTTTCTAGTTGGTTTGGAACATTATGACCCAGGAAAAAACTGGACAATAAAATTTAGAGGGGAACCGAAGGAATTTCATTGGCCGGCAGTTGCGGTGTCGGTGTTGTCCATATACACCTCTGTATTAATCAATTTTTACCAAAAAACTGTTTTTTGCTCACGCATTAATTTTTCACGGTAAAACACCAATGGGAATGCTTGAATTTTCACTTGGAATTCTATAAAAATATCGTAGAAAACAGTTTAATTCTAACAATAAGTAAAAATTTAAATCAGAGACCCAAAAAATTCCCGCATTTTAATCAGACTTAAAACTCACAACTCCGACTAGGGTGTTTCAGATTCGCACACAACTGCTAGCTGTGAAAGGGGAAGGGGAAAAAAAGTAAAGTAAAAGCAGTAAAGATGGAGTACAAACAAGTGCTTCAATGTGAACGGATGACGTCGTATTGTTAGGCCGCATGGGGGTCATTATCGGCCACTTACCACCAAATTTACCGTCACTTTCCGCCTCCTAATGATTCCGGGCTTGTGATCCAATCGGAGCTCACGGCCAAGCCCTCTTTTCCCGTACCTTATTGATTTGTACATGGTGCTACTGCACTTGATCTATCCACCCGTGCGCGAGTGACTTGCTGATGGAGTGGGCAGCTTAGCCGCTTAGGCCTTGGGCTTAGTACTCATAGGCTATGGTCAATGGTTGGATATTCGGATTCTGTTATCTTCGAATAGTTTGAGTTTGTGTTTGTATTTGATAGATAGTATGCTATCGCATTCATATTCGTTTCCAAAAAATCCATATTTGTTTTTGATTTAAGACTATTGGATAAAAATCCGAGCCATTGTGTATTTAAAAATTATCCGAATCAATTGAAAACTATCCGATCTGTTTTCACCCTTACTTGAAATCTATGCATGCAACATTTAGGCTCCCATTTAATTTCCTCTGTTGTTTCTTCTTTCAAGAGTTCTAAACCAGACAATTGCAGTCCATTTGTGATAAGCTGCATGTTGTGGGAGTGCCCCCACCATTCGGCACTTTGGCCATGTCAACACAGCACAGAAAGCACCTCAGCTGGTGACCATTGGATATAGCCCTCGGGTGCCCATAGCCACAAGATTCGTGAACGCCCTTCTCCGGCTAAGTATAGGATGGTGTCATTGTAACGGTCCTATTTCTGGGGTCGTTAGGTTTCCCTCATAACTGTTAGAATTATTCAGCTATGAGTGTTGTAAACGAGTGTGCATCATTACCATCACAAGCTTATCCATAAAAGCTAAACTTTATTACAAAATTAAGGGTTAACAGGTAGGTTTTACACAGCGGGTGTGCAACCCAAAGATATTACAATACAAAAGAACTTCACAGACGTGACTGAGTGTAGAATAAACCCTGATACTAGGTGTCGTCTAAATCGTAGGGATCTTCAAAGCATTCCCAACGATTCCTTCATTATTTTTCCAAGCATCTTCTGTTAATGGTTTAGCAAGCATGAGTAGAACAACCATACTCAATATGTCACATAGGGAAATACTATATAACTACTTGTTAGGATTTTTAAGAGATGGGAATATAGTTATTTTATCATTGTTTGTGGATGCAATTTTTTGGTTTTTAAACATATTTAGTATAAAATAACAAAACATAAACATAAGGAATTGGGGTTTCAACATCTTAATTACCACACTTCAACATTTTCAAATTATTTTCAAATCTACTTATGCCTCGCTGTTGGAATCACCCATTAAACACAGCTTCATTTATCAAAAGCACAGTGTATTCAAATACTAATTAAGTTATGACTTTGCAGAGTTGCTCAGTTTTACCCACAAGATTTCTCATGCTCTCAATGTCATGCAATAGATATGTAACATTTTCACGTGTGACTGAATTAAGAAAACAATGTTGTTTCACTGCTTATCTCTTTGTATAACCTCTACCCGGTAAGGACTAGACAATACAAGCAATCGGCATTCCACTAGCCAACGTGGAAAGCGTGATCCGACTCCTATATAATCCTACCGTTGTTAAGTATGATTTTATCATTTTCATACCATCTTTTACACACGTGGGCTATTCCCTTTTTAGAACCCCAATAATCCGTAGATATCCAATCGATTTGGGCGGCTACTAGATCAGATTTGACAAGTCAAACCTTGTGATTGAGTAATCACTATGTTCTTTACTTAGCATAAGGTTTTAGTACTTATTTTTTATCAACAAAATAACTATTTATAAATCAATAATCCAGTATACTACAGCAGGGCACTGCCACTACTAGTGTATACCAGTTGAATTTTCTAAACTAGCATAGTATATTTTATAGTAATTTATAATTACTAGGGCTTGTCAAGGTGCATATGGCCATCAAATTAAAAAGAGTTGTTCAAGTGGTAGGACATAACTAAATATCATATCATTCTAAATATTTATTGTATAAGAAATAACAATGTGTAAAAAAGATAATGAAAATACTGATAATTAAATAATTAAGAGAATGTTTATTTAATATGATCAAAAATATGTGACTTGCCTTGCGGATCAACGTACTCTACAAGTTCATATTCTTCCAAGTATTGAGCTTGTCCTTGAAAATCTCCCTCCTGGATTGGTTGCTTTGCGGCATCCTGTGCTAACGCAAAAGCAATAAAAATTCAATTCCATGCTCAAAGGATTGAGCTAGGAGACAGAGAGAAAATAAAGAAAGAAAGGAAAGAAATCCAAATAAATTAGGTTTGAGATTTTTTGGGGTTCAATATGGAGGAATGGAGTTGAAATTTGGGTAGAGGAGCTCGAAACGGATGCAATGGACATATATTGTATTTTAGGGTTTGGATGAACAGTAACAGGTAAATACTATACATTACGGGTTTGGGTACTATTCATAGTGGTTTTTGTATTGTACACTACCAGGGCAATTACTATTCATTTTGAGTCGGTTGCTACAGTAGTCGAAAAATAGGGAGAGAGGAAAATGGGAAATTTTTAAGCTGTGGTGCTTTGCAATGAAAATTAAGGATATGGGTGGACTCCTGGTGACGAGGGGGTTCCATTTTTGGCCTTGGGTATGGTCGGGGATGGCCAGAGCTTCGTCGGTGGTGAGATGTCTTCGCAAAAGTTTTTAATGGTAATAGTGAGCTTCAAGGGCTAAGAGGACAAGAGCATTAGTGTTTGAGTATCCTTGGGGGTAGGGGAAGTTTGGGTAAGTTGCGGCTCAGGTCAGGGGTGGCTGTGCAAGGCTGTCCATGGTGAGGCCTCTTGGCCAGGCGGCGGTCACTAGTGTCGGAGCAGTGGGGGCTTGAGAGCTTGCAACTATGCTTCGAGGGTGTTTCTACGAGTACGAAGGGGCTACAGGCCAAAGGAATTGAAGTGTAATTGACTGTACAAAAAGAATTGGAAGTAATGGCTTACTTTGGGTTTTGGCGATTAGTGACGACGCGTCGGCCAGTGAAATGGATTGGGAGTGTCTAAGTGCTCCTGTACACCAATGTAGGAGAATGGAGGGTCACATGGGCTTTTATAGCCATTTTATGGCGGTTTGGCATAGGGGAGGTCCAGCTCAGGAGGTGGCGCGTGGCCAAGGCAGGGGAGGCGCAGGATGGTTCAGGGTGCCTCGGCAAGAGCGGCGGAGAGGTCAGCAAGTGAGTTAGCACTTCATGAAGTGAGCTTTTCGGGCAGTGGTCAAATGTTGCGGTTTGGGATGGTTGACCGTGAAAGAGAGGAAAGGTGGTTGTGGCAAAATTCGTCTTGGCTTGATCGATAGCTGTCAGGGAGTGTTAGGGGTGCTATCCTTGAGGAGGTACGGCGGTTGAATCGAGGTAGCGGCAGATGGTTCGAGCGATTGGATGAAGTGAAGGAAATTGTTTGATTTTTGTCGGACGGAAATAGTGCTGATGACCGTGACTTTGAGTAAGGGCGGAGGAGATGGTAGTATGTGCGAGTTGATTTGTCAAGGGTGGAGATGAGTATTGATTTGGGAGAAGAACTAAATGAAATCAAACCTCAAAAGCAATTCAAATCCTTTTTTGAAATTTTGAGGTGTTTCAGTCATTTCCTGCATTTTATTTTTAGTTTGCTAATTGGAGAAAATTGATACTTTGCCATTCTATTCGGTGGGCTTCGATAAAATACCACTCTCTAGAATGGCCACTATAAAATGTCATTCTTAACGTTGACACTTTGATTATTTGCCATTTTGAGGGTTTTTTAGGATTCTTAATTATTTTTTTAACCATTTTCAGATTATTTGCCATGGAAAAAGACACATTTGCCTTTAGGCCATTTGCTTGTTTTCATCGTTACATTTGCCCTAGCTACTCACGTCTCACTTTACAGGTACGTCTAAATTTTTTCCTGCCCACACGCACACACACACGCACCCCTTTTCACTGTAACACGGGCCCATGCATGCATGCATGGGGTATATCACTAGGGCCCCACATTCTGCTCATATCTGGTTTCTTGCGTTTCACGAGTGTGCTACCAAGGACGCAATGAGACCACACTGAAATTAAAGCATCCCAATGTGTTGCATAATTGCGAATGTATGTCTCTCTTTCTCCATAGCGAAAACAAAACTGCTCATATTTTAACATATGCTTCAAGTTTTGAGTCATTCATCCTTGTGAGTTATCATCGTTGCTAGCTTTAGATGAGTGCATGCAGTTTTGAGTTTTCCTTTTAAGATCGAGAAGTATGCATACAGGTTAATTAGAAACTCATTAACGCTTCCTGAACTGAGTGTCTACAAATGGAAAGGAAATAATTAAGATGAAGGAAATTAATAGAGACGCGGGGAGGGGCAGCAACCCGGGGAGGGGCAAATGTAACGATAAGAACAAGCAAATGACCCAAGGGCAAATGTATCTTTTCCCATGGCAAATAATCTAAAAATGGTTAAAAAATAATTAAGAATCCTAAAAAAACCCTTAAAATGACAAATAATCAAAGTGTCAATGTTAAGAGTGGCATTTTATAGTGGTTATTCTAGGGAGTGGCATTTTATCGAAGCCCACCGAATAGGATGGCAAAGTATCAATTTTCTCTGCTAATTGAGCATGCCTGAGTATACAAGGGTGGTGTTCTATACAAGCAGGATATGCAGGAGCTGCTGGGAGCTGGCGCTGATCACCTTCTTCAAACGGCACTGCAGATGGCGCATGAAGCTCTGGCTCAGGAGATGCTCTGTATTGAGGAGACGGAAGATGAAATACTATCTGGGAATTGAAGAAAAGAGGAACATAGCCATGTTTGCCATTGTCAAATCTATCTACTGTGTTTTTGTAGTCATAACAAATTATGGTTGTTCTGAGTAACATTACTCCCTATTCTGCTGAGTATAAATAGTGGAAATTTGTGAGAATATGTGGGATCCATGTTTTTAAGCCTCCATGTCGTCTTCGAGTATCCACCACCTGATGTCAAGCATACATGTACCCGATACTATTCATTGTTTGCGGTAGCTGTGCATCCATCCATTTCAAAAGCATACACCTGATACTATTCACTTCGCAGCTCTACATGAACACTTTTTCTTGTTTGGGAAATTTCAGTTCGATTTGCTACTGCCAAATGCAGAAGGCTACTTGTTTATTGTGTAAAAATGGCATTCAGTCAAGCAACAATTGACTTGTATGGCCGTCGGTTTGTTTTGCTACTGCCGAACGCACCTGGACAACCAATTGTATGGCCATCAGTGAGCCGATTGCATGGCAAAATGACACCATGACAAAATTCAGTTGCACTGAACAGATTACAACGATTGAATGTGAGCAGCCAAAATTCAACGATTCAGTTATATTTGCATTAATGCTGAAACTAGACAATTCATGTGCTACTGCATGCCAAACCTAAACTGACATTGTTTATTTGCATGCAACACGACCTCTCATCACAAACAAAAAGAATGTATCTTACAATACAGCTTGTGTACAGAACATTCAGGGTATTAACAAAACCATGCAGATTGCAATTTAGTATTCAATAATTTGTAGAAAAGAAATGAAAATACTCATTTCCATTCAGACATTCTGGAAATACTCATTTGCATTCAGAAATTCTGATTACATGTCACTTGAAACTTAAACAAAAGGATGTTCACAACAGAATTATTTCAAAACCTGATACTGTAGGCAATGGAGCATTAATACAACACAGCTCCACTAACACAACCAAAAATACAGACTGTTGCCACATCCACAAATTACAAGTCAAAACAACCCAAGAGCAAACTACTTCCTTTCATTTCTGCTAATTTCCTGTTCGCCTCACGCCGAGTAGGCGTCTGCCAAGTGCTTGCTTCACATGTAAAAATGATTAAGCTGAGTACATCTGCATAAAAAATGAACCAAAAAATCACTAAAAATGATAAGCTTGATTGCAAGACTTGGAGTCGGGCGGCGCCTCGGGGGAGGAGAGGGCCGCAGATGGACGGCGGCTCGGGGGAGGAGAGGATCGGAGAAGGGCGGTGGAGAGGGAGCGGAGAGGGGCGGAGGGAGGGCGGCTGCTCGGGGGAGACAGGGGCGGAGTCGGGCGGTGGCTTGGGGGAGGAGAGGGCCGGAGAAGGGCGGCGACTCAGGGGCGGGTACGGGGAGGAGGCGGGCGGCGGCTCCGGGGCTGAGGCGGGCGGCAGCTCCGGGGAGTAGATGGGCGACGGCAGGCGAGGGCTACGTTTAGGGATGCAAAGTGATGGAATACACACGGATAATATCTCTATATTTATTTTCATATTTTTTAAAGATATAGATACGAATACAGATACCTTAGATATGAATACAAATACGAATAATATCGAATACAGATACAGAGCGAATACAAATCGAAATGAATACGGTCACGAATATTTATTGAAACATGAAAACCCCTTAAACTATACATCCAAAATAAATGAAAACACATAAATAGTTTGTCTTATCAAAACATTAATGAAATCTAAATAAGCACAAGTATTTTTATCCACAATAATTATACCATTGTACAAATTTTAAATCTTCAAATGGCAGTTAATTTTTTTCTAAAGTACTAAAGAATTCTTAATGGATTTATACCATTTACATATGACTAATAAATTAATTAAGAATTTAAATTTGCATCAGAATGATTTAAACGGTAATACATCGGTATAAATTTTAATCTGCCAACAATATTAAATTTATTTAATAAATATAAATATTTGCTAGTGGGCTGGTGGTAGGAGAGGTGAGAGAGGCTGGCTTGGGCTAGGCAATGTTGGGTTGAAATCTCTAATCAGTATTTGTATTTGAATTCGTCGGATATCAGGTCTCCTGTATTTGTATTCGTTTTCGACAAAAAATCCGTATTTGTTTCCGATTCGAGAATTATCTGAAGAAAATCCGATCCGACACAATCCGTATTCGTTTTCATTCGGATCGGTCGGAAACTATTCGATCCGTTTTCACCCTACGGGGGAGAGGGGTGGGTCTGGAGAGAGGAGGGGAAAGCTGGGGGTGGGGTGGAACTGTGAACAAAACTTGCGTGGCGGACAATTTTTTGTGAAAAAAGGCGCAAGTATATTTGTGATGTTGGATGAAGATCGAAGGTCTGTAATTCTTTGAGTGCATGAGTGTATCAGGATAGCTTTATGCATGGGATACACTGCCCTATAAATAGAACCCCATGAGCACCATTTGAGAGGGTTGGAACACTTTTATTATATCGCTACTCATATAAATAAATGACCCTTTACCCATTCCCCGCATTTGTCAGGCTTCAGCGGCCCCCTTTGGGACCCTCGAATCCTCGAGGGAGAAGCTAAAGGAGATGGCAAGTCGTCCTCACCATGAGGCTGAGGCCCCTGCCGCAACAAAGTCTCGTGCCGTATGATAGAAATGTACCTCGACCTCGAAAAGGAGACAAGTACCCTCCCCAAACACCACAAAGATGGAGACATGTCCACTAAGGCCATCCTCACTAGAGACGGCTAGACCACGACCTGGCCTCCGAGGGACGGAGGGGTCATCCCCACAAGCTCTGGCACACTCCTAGAGGCAGAGGGGTCATCCCTACAGGCTCTAGTATGGCACTCTTGAGGATAGTCGCTCATAACGATGAAATCCCCAAGGGCTCCAGCGAAGCGCCTCGAGGAACATTGTGACCACCAACACCCCCACACCATTTCCTGTCGCAAGCCCAAAGGGTGCGGCGGTGGCATATGAAGCCCTTCAACAAGGGCTAGCTGACCTGCATAAGGCCATGCAAGAACTTTGAGACCTCCACACGGCCCCTGCGATGCCTTCTGGACGCCACTGGTGCACTCCAATGGGCATGGGAGGGGGGCTCCAGAGCTGAAGCCTTGGACCTAGGTAGGCGACCCAATAAGGATGGCGTAGATGAAGGGATCGGTAGCAAGGACACACCCATAGTGGTTCGTAACACACCTACACCTTGTAGGGTGGACCACGAGTGCCCCCTAAGCGTTGAGATGCAGAGAAGCCCATGGACAGAGGACTTCAAGATCCCACTCTTGAAGCCTACAAGGGTGACATAGATCCCCACGACTTCCTTTGCGTATACGAGATCGCCATCGAGGCTGAGGGGATGACTATTCGACAAAGGCAAGCGGACTACCCCCTCGTGCTATAGTGGGTAGCCCAATTGTGGTTCTTCACCCTCGCCCCTGGGTCCGTATATACTTGGGAGAAAGTCCATGACCTCATGTATAACATTTCCATAGCAACTTCTCAGAGCCTATAGACACTGAGCATTTGTTCTCAATCAAGTAGGCCCCAAAGGAGAAGCTGTGGGAGTTCTTCAAACACTTTGCACAAGTGAGGAGCCAAGTGGAGGACATCGACAAGACAACTATCATCGATGCCACCACACGCGGCCTGAGGAAGGGCACCCTCACTGAGTACAACGCTTATGAGCCCATCAGAACTATGGAGAAGCTATTTAATAAAATGGAAGAGTATGCCAGGGTGGAGGAAGGCTCTTTCAGGCGGGACGAGGGCTTCACGAATCCCATGGTACAGGCAAAAGTCACCACCAAAACAACCAAAGGGTCTCAGTCCTGGAAGTTCTAGACAGGGAAAAAGAGGCACACATCTTTAATGTGGAGGGTGGCGTCAACGATAGCTCCGTAAGGCGGAGGCCGTGGCTGTGGCTGAGGCCAAGGTCGTGAGCATGGCCGCGACAAAGCATGGTGCGAGATCCATGATAGTTGTGGGCACTCAACTTGCGACTACTACACCATCACTGCCCTCTGCGAGAATGTCGTGCCCACAAGGTGAGTGAGCTGCGGTGGCGATCGCGGAAGTGGTACATGTGCACATCCAACAAGAACCAACGTGGGACGACACTCGAGCCCCATAGGGGTGAAAAGACTATTATGCCTCGGTACTGTAGCACTTTAGGGGGCACCATGTAATCCGCCGACCCTCGATGGCACTATAAATAAAGCCCCATGGGCACCATTCGAGGGGGTTAGGACACTTGTATTGTACCACTACTCATATAATCAAATGACTCGTTACTCATTTCCCACATTGTCAGTCTTCGATGGACCCCTTTGGGACCCTTAAAGCCCCTAACTTTACTATTTGGTGTCATAACTACAACACTACGAAACCAACCTAATTGTAACATGAACTTATAGAAGTAGAGCACTTAATGAACAAAAGCAACAGCTTAGACAAGGATTCGCAACAACTTTTGTCAGTGCAAGCATCAGGCCAAGCAAAGCACTGCCTTTAGGCAGAAACTCTCCAAATACGCTATAACCTTTCGCTAACATATAGGTTGATCCCTATTGCTAGGAACAATAGCATGCAGCTATCCCAGCTGCAATATACTCCACTAAGACAAACAACGCAATCTCACTTAAATAGTCTCATTGCAGTGCTCTCATATATTAGTGTGTATAAAATGCATGATAAAAGTAGAGGATCAAAATAGCAAGAGACATTGATTAAATGTGGAAAACCCTTGCGGGAAAAAAAACTATGGACAACCCTTGCGGAAAACTATGGACGCACAAAGGTGGAATTTGAGTTGGAGACATGGATTTAATGTGGAAAACCTTTGTGGAAAAATCCATGTAAGCACGATGGCGGAATCTTTTATATTATTAAAGTAAAAGGAGCCACAACGTTCACTCTTAAGGGATAGAAATTTCTCTGTTAACCGGAGAAAAAAAAGAGAAAGATTCATACCATTCATCATGGTGGATCCACATTACATTGGTTTAGATTCAAAGAAAGAGTCCACACTAAGTACAATCCAAACAATAACTAAAATTTGCAATAAAAAAGAAATAAAATTATTAATTTAATTTCCACATGAATTTCTAAGTAAAATCCATAAATAAAATAATTCAAAAAAATTAAACAAAAATAACAATTAGATTTATATATGAATTCCGACAAAAATAACTAAAATTTGGAAACAAAAATAAAATAAAATTAGTATTTTGATTTCGATATGAATTCCAAAGCAAAATATATAAATAAATGTAAATCAGAACAACATTTAAACAAAAATTAGCAATTGAATTAAATAGTAAAACATTGAAACAGAAAAAAAATAAAATTTGCAATTTAATTGCCATACAATTTTGAAGTAAAATCCTTAAATAAGTAAAATCTAGAATAAATTAAATAAAAATATCAATTTGGTTTCCATGTGAATTCTTAAGTAAAATTCCTAAATAAATATAATTCAGAATAAAAATAAAAAATATTCAAAAATAATTACAATTAAAAAATAGTCATATTACCAATTTGATTTTGATACAAATTCCAAAGTAATATCCCTAAATAAGTATAATTTTGAATAAAAATAAATAAAATTAGCAATTGGATTTGTATAAAATTCCAAGAAAAAAATAATTAAAAATAGGAGTGACAAAAGAAATTTTGAGTTTGATTCATGTATAGTTGCAAAGTAAAATCCCTAAATTACTGAAATTCAAAATAAATTAAATAAAATTTGCTATTTGATTTGTTTGTACCTTCCAATAAAAATAAGTGAATTTCTCAATGAAAATAAAAGTTGTAACAAGGATACCATGAAATAGTGTCGGAGGAGGCCACGAAAGAGTGAAATGGTGTCGATTTGTCCAATAAGATGATATTGACTCACCTGGAGGCAAAGAGCCGAGGTGATGGCGTGGGAGATGAGGACAATGTTATGCTATGTACCTTAGTCGTTCGACAAGGACAATGTTGTGCTACTTGTCGAAGTCGTTGAAGAGAAAAGCCAAAGTTAAAGGAGCCAAGGGCCACAGCGGCGAGTAGTCAATGTCAGTATTGTTGAAGAAGTCAGTGTCCAAATAAGCACGATAATAGAGAAGCTTTGGCAGATAAGAGATGAAACTTTGCATTGAAGATGAGCTATAACAATATAGGGCTATCAGGTACCTAAGAGTGTGCCATCACTGGCGAGAGGGATGACATCACTGATGATGACAAGACGATTCTCCATATCGGTAGATAGCCACTAAAGTAGACATGCTAGCATCGGTAAAGATGTGAAGTCATTGCGGTTAGTGAGGAAGCCATAACATTGAGGGTGCCTATGTCAAAGAAGTGTAGTGGTCGGCACGGGAAAAGAAGCACAATAAACATGTATAACATCATGCATGTGTATATACATACATACATCAATACAAATAGAAGTATGGGTGTACAAAAGTATAGATGGCACAGTTGTAGGGAATAGGCTTAGGGCTACTCGAGAGAGTGTGATAGGTGTCCTCGGTAGGGATCAACGACGGTTGCACATGTATGCATGTTTTGTGTTACAATAGTCAGCATTAAGTAATAATAGGAGGAAAGCAGAAGACAATTATGTGGTAGAGTATTGTATTGTATTGGAATGGGTAGTAGGGAAGATATTGTATTAAAATGTGTAACAGCTAAGAGGGATCTATCAAGAAGTGGATGTGCTGTTTGAGATTGAAGTAGAAAAATTGTAGTGGCAAAAAATGATAGACGACACACGGTCCGATAGGGTAGCTAGCGTGTGAGGGATTATAAGTTCAAGGTAGGTCATCCATAGTGCATCGGTGTATGCACAAGCAATATAATTTAATACCATATAAACTAATAAGATAATCTGTCGCACATGTAATTAATGTATTACTTTGAGATTAAATAGAGGTATATGAGTATGCATGCATTTTTGGAAAAGAATAACTAATGGAGAAAAAATAGGAGCATGCAGCTACATGATCTATGCATGATGAAGAGTGCTTACATTTTTAAAAACCTCAACAACTTAGTATGCTCAATGATTTTCTTCCACCAAACTCATACTTCAATTATATTCCTCAAGTTATATTTTTCTTCAAGTTTCTATTGTCATTACCAATGTTTACAATGTCCTAACATCCTAAATAATCAAAAAGATGTATGAACATTATTTCAAATATCTAAATTATATCATTTGATACTAAAAACTTTGAAATAAATTTAGGCGCGCAAATGCGCAAACCACTCTATTAGTTCACTATATGAGGAGATATTACAATGATGCTCTTACTCTTCCTTTAGATTATTAGGGTACATATATAGGGCGGGATAAATGAGTCCTATACGGAGAAGAAACCAAATCAAAGTCGATTGTTATAGTTTGACACTATGTCTGATAGAATGCCCTAGTATCACTCATGCTACATCTAATATAAGATGATGCAGTGTCCTATGTAGACACGGTACAACTTCAATAACTAGTAAATGTGGTAATTCAACACCCAACAGCGTGCGTGCCGATAGTATAAATACACGCTCTGTATGGCTCATGGAGTAGTTAGTGCATGCCCAGTGCTGTAAAGAGGCGTGCGTGCAGTTATGGATGTAGCTAACTCAATCGATCGATTTCGCGGTGCCTGCCTCTTGGACGCGGGCAGCAGCTAAGCCTAGCGCCCTTGGCGGAGTAAATGAAGCCAATAACCGTGTCCGCGGATCGACAGACAGCGCTGCCTCCGGTGCCATCTGAACTGTGCGATAAGACCAGTGCCCTTGTAAAGAGAGATTCAGAGACCGCGGCTGGCTTTATCGCGCCCCGTTCGGGAACAACGTCAAAGACGAGCAGTTACCAAAAGCGTTAGTAAAGAGTACAATTAAGCTAGCAATGGTGGCTCTTACTGCGTGCATTAGCCTGATCTCACTCACTTGCAGTTGGCACTAAGAACAGTGTCGCAAGAACCACTTGAACAGGAGCCACGCTACATATGGTATCACATTTTTTCCTCTTGGCTATGTCGATAGGCAAGAGAAAGCTAGTGAATGGAGAATTCGTAGCTGGGAATCAGGAGTTTCAAAGGCAGGCACAGATCCCGGTGGCGCGGTACGGCGGCGCGAGACGATGGATCATGACTGCTGGCACATCATCATCGCCAGCGTGAGCAGTACAGGCGGCTTAGCTGTTGCATGTATCACACGCGCGATGCGAATAATCCCGCCCCATCCTTTCTGACCCAACGGGGTTGGCATCCCCAATTGTAGAAACAGCCATCCCTTCCATCCATTCGGCTCCAAAGCCCCTGACAGCGCCGTGATATGCCCTGCACATTGCCACTCTGGTTCTGAAAGTGACCATGCTTGGGAGCACGTACGGTACAGCACACACAGGGCAGGGCAGAGGGCACCCTTTGGTTCTTCTTATTCCCCGTTGAAAATTGCAGCTTCTCTTCCTCCTACCAATTAATGGGTGGGTCCTTTTGGCCCTGTTTGTTTAGGTTTAAACCTTGTGTTTTTAGCTTAAAACTAGCTTTTCGATTTAATCAACTTATAAGCACCTTGCTTTTAAGCAAAATCAACCACAGATCCTGTTTATTTAGGCTTTTCCTTGGGTTGGCTTATTATCTTCAATAATGAATGTCTGAAATACACTTTCACAAATGAGCTAAGAAGATATCAAATTCACACATCACAGTTTGAGAATTACACATGAATATGCAACTGATCATGCATGAACACATAACAAATTCGCAAACGGCGCCGGCGGGAGTGGGACGGCGAGGTTGTCAAGGCCGAGGGAGGATGGCGACGACAGGCGTGGGAAAGAGGGATGCCGGCGGTGTCGAGCGCAGGGAAGAGGGAGGTCGACAGAGTTGAGGCGCAGGGACAGCAACAGCGGGAGTAGGATGGCGAGGTTGTCGAGGCCAAGGGATGCCGGGGGTAGCGGGCGTGGGGACGAGGGATGTTGGCGGCGGCGGGCGCGAGGAAGAGGAATGTCAACAACGTCGGGCACAGGGAAGAGGGAGGCCGGCGAAGTTGGGGCGGGGAAACAGCTATTATAGAAAGCTAGTTATTATAGAAAACGAAATCATAAACTCAAAACAATTCACACCTTTTCCTTCTGCTCCTTATCAGCATACCAGAAAGAGGAAAAGAAAAGGGAAGAACGAAAACAAATGATCGCTCGCAAATGCTTTAATGACGCACTTTTTGTCACCATGTCCCCATGTCCCCCATGTATACATATTCCCTCAGCAGCAACGATATGGTATCAGGTGTAGTAGTAGCAGCAGCATGTTCTGAACAGTAGTGGTATAAAACAAAAGATGCTTACCACTTTGCGGCAGAACTAGTGCCACGAGTTTACTATCATCTCATGATGGGGCTCTCAGTTTTTAAAAATTGGTTTTTAGTTTTTCTATAGTAATTAACTTTTAAATACGATACTTTAAAATGAATATGAGCTGTTCAATTTTGAAATCCAATAATTTAGATTAGTTATACTATCATCTATAATATTAACAGTAGAATCTTTAAAGAATAAAATTGTAAACAACGGTCTGTCCGAGCCGCACTGCCATAGCTGCCTTCGATGACGGTGCCCTGCAAGGAACGGATGGTCCACTCGAACTCGTTGAGCTAGCGCAGGAACGAGGCCGGCGTGCTCTCCACGCTGGTGTCAGCGTCTTCCACGCGGCGAACCCAACGGAGGTGAGAAGGATCATGACGCCCAAGCTGCCGTTCACGACAGACCATGGCGAGAAGTGAGAACAATACGTTCCTGATCGCTTCGGTTTGAATTTCCGGCTTATTTTTTACTATTCATAAATTTTATCTTTTTCTGAATTTTTAATTTTTTATTGAGCTTTTTTGCCGGTTCTTTTTTTCCGTATTCGTTTGTATTATACATATTGGGCTAATATATTTTTTATATTTTTAATTTTTTTTCAATTTAATTATGCTAAATAAGCCTCCGTCAGGTACAGTATTTTTTCAGCCAGCTACAGTATTTTCAGCCATAAACTATGAGCTTTTAAGCCCAACTAATCACCACCCTAATCTCAGTGCAGGACTTCATGCGCTCGACAAATTAACTATTAGTTCCATGCCTGACTGAAGGAACTAGTCCTGTTGAGCCATGCTAAACTCAAAACTTATACGACGGAGTAATCACCCTCTATGTGTAGCATTGTCAGGATCCCTTAGGGAGATTTCTTTACCAATTTCACGACACACCACGACAGGCAGATCCTCTTCGGCCTGACTGAGACTGACGGCCACATGTACTTCAAGATGGGCGACGGCGGCAACAACGGTGACCCGTGGAACTTTGTTCCGAACAAGAAGTCGCTGCTCGGGAAGATAATTTGGATTGATGTCAACGACATACCAAGTAGTGTTCTTAGAAACTTAATTTGCTAGGGCAAAAACTTGATCCATTGTAAAAGTGTAAAAAAAGCTCTTTTACGATACCTTAAAATAAAAACCTAAGTCTATAATATTTTTTATAAATCAATAGTCAGATTTTATTTTTATTACCATATTTCTATCACCAGTATAATGTACTATAAAAAATCCTATTTATATTGACTAAAATCACACATAATTTTTTATTACTTTATATTCTTCTATAAATAATTCAAAAACTATAAATTACACCTACAAGCCATGAGCCAAGAAAAAAAGCCCGATGTGGAAGAGGTAGTGAGGCCACGGACCCAAGAAAAAAAAACCCGATGTCTGTTGCTCAGACGATCAAGAGCATGAAGTGGGATTTGTCTCGGCGTCGTGTGTGTAGCAAGTGGCAACACATGGCTTGAGCTTGACCGGCAGTAATGGCAAATGGCTACACGCACCCCTGCGGCTTGCGCTCTTTTGTTCCTTACTGGAACGGTGCACATGCCATTTTTGCCGCTTTAAAGAATTCACCGGTGAGATCTTGTGCTTATGGGCGCCGGAGCAGTACGTGCCCCTGAGCCACATAATCCCATATATCTCGCCATATGCTAGTGTGTTACTAGCAACTCACTCGCTAAAGCTTCCCTGTCCTCTCCCAATTGGCATCTGGGGCCTTGTCCACATTTAAATACTGTTCTTTTCTCTTTGTATCTCCCAATTGGCATCTGGGCCTCATCCACATTTATATACCATCTTTATCGGGCACGGTTGATAATTTTTAATCCTAGTGTAAGTACTTATACGAACAAATTAAATATCAATAAATTGATAAGTTATTTCGAAAAGGTTATCACGATAAACCGTTTTAAAAAAGATGGCAAAACTATCCAATTTATTTATTTGAAAAAACTATAAATTATAAATTAAAAAATGACGCTATGTATAGTACAACTTCGTTTTGTTAGATCAAACACAACAAAGACATGGATGGCCAGTCACCAGGCAATAATAAAGAAAATTAAACGGGATAAAGAAAGATAAAGCCACGAGTGAAATGTGGAAATCTTTGTTTACTACGGTACGTGTAAGCCTAAGCCAGGCTGGTCGTAGGATTATTTTCAAGTAGTGGTCGATGGCGATACTCTCACTGGTTGGTTGTTAGGCATTGATGAGCCTTTTTTTTAGTTTATTTTTGTAACTTATAATTTTTTAATTAAAAACTTTGAATTTTTGGCTGTTGGCGACAGAGATACTCGCTTGTGATTTTAGCTGGTACGAATGTTGATCTTTTAATATGTACTATAATTAACTTGTAAACTCTATCTTAAAAAAATACTTCGTTTGAAAGTTAGTTACTATATCAAAAACTAAAAACCAGTTTCAAAAGTCGGAATGAATCGCCCCTTTATATACGTGTTGCACTGAATCCTCTGTTGCAAATATCTAGAAGACAGCAGTAGACGCTTCTATCAACTCAAGATGGTGCATGGAGTAGCCTGGAATGGTTGACGTCAACGTTTGCGAAACAGAGATAGGGGATCACGGTGACAAAGCGGCAAACATATGTGGTGCGAAAAGGATTTCACATTCGCTTGTTTTTCCGCAGGTTGTTGTTTCCCACTGGCATTGACAAAGTGGAAAACTAACTGCAGCAGGGGAGGAACATGGGCAGTCATAGTGAAACACGGGGGGAAGAGAGAGAGCAAAACAGAGCTAAGGGTCTAATGAAGAGATCTCTTGGAGATCTGACGACTCGCAAACACATTCTTAACTGCCCATCTCCCCTTCGCTCCCAAGAGCAGAACGGAACGGAACAGAGCAGAGCAGAGCAGAAGGCACGAACATCCAAGGACCAGCAATAGCGATAGCTCCTCACTACCTCTTCGTCACCACCTCTTGATCTTGTCACCCCCATCTACGCACACCTGCGAAAACACCGACCATTTTCTTTTGTAAGACTGTCTATAAGATTACCCGTGTTCGTCTGATCAAGAAACAGGGCAACAGGTTGGGGAGGATACTTGTCCTGTGGGCGTCGGTTTCACAGGAGCAGGGGAGTACTGCACTTGTAGGTAGCCGCCCAGGGGAGTCCCATTTAAGGGAGACTATGAGAGAAAAATGCTAAGCGAATTAGCCACCATAAGCACAAAGGAACAACGTAAGACATTTGCCAAATGCGGCCTGACGGTGATACTTGATACGCACCTTGAAGCCCGTCGTGGCGGCGGAGTAGGAGAAGTCGGTCGCATTGCCGATCTCCATCATCGGAGCTGCCGCGCCGCCGTAGCCATTGGCCTCTTCAGAGCTCATCGCCTGAAGATGGCCAATGAGCATCAGAAACCAAGAAGGAATGCAAGAAGCAGGCGCGTCCGTACGAAGCGTATGTGCAGCACATGGACTGCAGGACACGTACCTTGGAGTATTTGAAAAAGGCAGGCGAGCTGGCCGTGTCCTCGAGCAGAGATGCGACGGTCGCCATCTTGCTCTGCCGCCTGGCTGCAGGCTCCATCCGCCTGCCTCTCCTCTCGGCATGAGCATTGGCATGCGCGGCGGCGCCTTCGTCATTGACGGCGGAGTACTGCTGGCGTGGGCCGGAGGAGGCGTCGGAGATCATGGACAGGTCGTCCTCCTCCGCCTCCTCCGAGTAGTCGTCGCAGTGGTAGTACGGCTGCTGCGCCTTGCCGTGGAACCGCGCGGTGGCGCAGGAGTAGGAGGAGGAGTGGTCGTCCAGGTAGGCCGTCCAGCCGGACTGGCAGCCGCTGCTGCACTCGGAGCTCGCCGCCGCCATCATCGCCTCCCCCTCCATTCCCACCAACATCTCTCCCTCCCTCCCTCCTCTCCTCAAACAATGCCACACAAACACACCACTCTAGCTACTACCACTAACGAACTGCTCCCGAGCGAGCGAGCGAGCAGGAGCAGTAGTGGCAGTGCACGAGTGTTAGCGCAGTAAAGTAGGGCGAGGAGGAGGGGAGGATGGTCCCACCGGTCGCCACGGTAGAGAACATCAGTCTCACTGACAGGTGGGGGGAGGTCCACGCGGGGCCCCTCGTCGGCGCGGGAGAGGAGAGGAGGAGCGGGACGCGATCGATCGATCGATCACGTGCGGTACAGCGAGGCAGGGCGTAGGTGGACGGACGGGACGGACCCCCGTTGCGCGGGTGGCACTGTTACGTGGTCCTGGCGAATCCCGTGACGGGGGAGCAAACGCGAGCCCAGCGCGCCTCTCCGTGCCGGCGCCTCGCCCTCGGCTGCCTCCTCCGTCCCTATCTATTCTCCGGCTTCCCTCACTCGCGGCCGTACGTCCCTGGCTACGCGCGCGGTGGCCGGCCGCTGGGCCGTGCTGGTGCGCTACGCGGTACGGCCGCGTGGGCGCTGCCGTCGCATGGCTGTACGCAGGGAGATTGGAAGGCGTTTCGGGGGCAAATTAAGGGCGCGCGGTGGTGGGGCTCTCGCTGCTGGCGCTGGGGCGCGCACGCGCCGAGCTCCAGTTCCACAGTGCCCGGATTGTCCTGCGCCCTGCGCCGCACGGTCAATGCTGTCTCGTTTCATGTGATCCGCGCGGGCGCCGCGCGTTAGATTTTGGACCGGCTGGATGGTGCCGCATGTCCACCGAATTGGCTTGGCGTGGTGACTGGTGACGACGGATTGGTCATCGGGTCAGGTGATTTTGCGGGAGATTTGTTCCTACGTGCTCGACGTGTTTAGGGCTGCTCATTTTGGCTTAGTTTATTTTCACTATTTTTAGATTTTATTTTCCCCCCTGATTTTTTAGCTTTTTTGAGTTTTTTCTGATTCTTTTTTCCTGTATTCGTTTGCATTGTTCGTGATGGGGTAATCTATTTTTTCTATTTAGTTACGCCAATAAGCTACCATTAGCTACAGTGTAATTTTAGCCTGCTACAGTACAATTTCAGTCATAAGCCAGCTTATTTTAGCCTAACCGAGTGGCACCTAGGGCTGCTCATTTGATTTTTTTTTGTCTCATGGCTTATTTGCATCGTAGCTAGCTTATTTTACACTGTAGCTGCTGGTGATTTTTAGTGTAATTAAAATTAAAAAATTAAAATGAAAAATAGATTAGCCTATCACAAACAATACAAATGAATACAAAAAAAGAAAAGGCAAAAAACCAGAAACTAGAAGAAAAAAACGAAAATAAGGAATAGTAAACTAGAAATAAAAGAAAGCTAAAGCCGAAACGAGCGGGGAGGGGTCGTTTCAAATGGTTTTGGTTTCTGGCTTTTTTGTTTTCAAAAACTAGAAGTCACTTACAATGCGTCGGCTTCTTATTTCAGATTTATTTGGTCTTTTGCTTTTGCTTTTTTTTCTTATTCCTTTGCACTGTCTATAAAGATATAACGGTATTTTTTTATTAAATGACTTAGAAAATCCTAGCAACCACTGTAATACAATTTTATCCAAATGTCAACAGTCAGCTAAAAGCTGAAAGCTAAATTCAGTTGGAGTGGAGGCGAGGATTTGCCTGATGTGACTTGTATGCATGATGCGTGCGTCCGTTGCCTATGCTCGCGTTCGGGCGCGGTTAACTCAATAGTGCGAATCTGATCGATCTTCACGGCCGGAGTTCACTCTGAGCTGGGAGTAGCTTCGTCTGTAAAAGATCTCTGCTACAGTGTTAGCTTTCATGTGGCGACGCGGATGATGCAGGACAGCAGGAGCTAGCTAGTTCATGTGGGCTCAAAAGAGAGGAAGTGTGGGACTCTGAAAAAAGAAAAGAAATAGTGATCAAGATTAGAATGCCTTGATTCTATAGTTACTAGTCTTTGTAACTTCCTCTGACGGTATAACCTTAATCCTCAAGATTTATTTCCGAGTCACGCTCTCGATCAGGAGGAAAAAGCTAGCTTGGCAGCTTGCAATGAAAACAAGCGGCCGGGAAGGCAATGTCATTGGGGGGATGAACCAGGGACGGCCTATTAATATTTTGGTCTGGGGGCCGTCGATACGCATGGGTTGCTGTTACAGACGTTGCAATTAGAGAAAAGCTTAACAGCCAGCCTGATCGAGCAGAGTCACCGGCCTGATCTGTTCATCTGACGACGGGCAAGAGAAGACATAGACAACGCCTGCGCACAGGGAAACGCAATGGACCCTCTCGGCCCAACCTGCCGCGGTGTCTAGGATCAGGCCAGGGTTAGCATATTGATTAGGCGTCAGAAACAAACTGTTCATTCCCAACTCAACCGAATAGTGCTCGTGCTGAATTCAATCTCTTTGCACAAGATGACTCAATTTGTCTAGAAAAGAGAATGCTCTGGTCTAGAGTAAGGACAGAACAAAATGATACCGACACACACATATAGTGGGTATATTTGAATTTGAATCTTACGAATCTGTAGTCCTGATATTTCATAACTGCATCAGTCGGAGTCCTGGCCATCTCATGTGGGTTCTTGCCCCCATCTACGCTAGCAGTAGTCTTGAAAAGAAGAGAGTACCATGTAGTTGTAGTAGTATGAAACTTGAAAGGAAGTATCACAGCACAGCACAGCACAGCACGTAATCAATACGAGCAGCATGTATGGTTTTTGCACCCCCGGCCGGCCCTGTACACGGAGTAAAGCCTCTAGATCTGCTACCGGACATGAGACAGCTGGACGAGCAAAGCCCCAGGAGCCAGGATCGATCGATCGGAACGGTTGTGCCGATCGAAAGCGCGCAGGTAGCAGGGGATCGGGGGCGAAGGACGACGCGCGCAACAGAGAGCTAGCTGCCATGTACGACGTCGCTGCATGTGTGCGTCGCTGGAGGGCACGAAACAGTGTAAAAACCAGGCACATGCATGCAGGTTATATGGCTGTAGCACGCAGCAGCGGCTGCCTGCCGGTGCTGGGCGCGCGGCTGGACCATAACAGTTGGCCATGATTAATGGATGTACATACGCACGCATCCATCGCCTCTGGAGTACTGTGGTCTGGGGATATACGCGTGGATCCCGGAACACGAGGCTAGCTGCTCGCCGGGGTACGGCCGTCGCGCATGTAGGCCCAGCCGCGGAGCGCGCGCGCTCCCCCTCTCTTGGTTCGTTCCTGCGCGCCTCCCCTGTTTCCTCAAGTCTGGAACTTCGGCTAGGCCGTTTGAAAATGTAGATTCTTTTTAGCCTGTGTTTTATAATTTTAAATTTTAAATTCTGACTGTTTACGAGAGACAGTACACAGAGAAAAATAATCGTATATGATTTTGGCCGATATAGCTGAACTTAGTACACTTTTTACTGCAATCTTCTTGTTGAATTCGCCTTGAAAAATAGACCGTTTGAAAGCTAATTATTGTAGTATAAGCTATAAGCTACGAATCATAAGTGGAAAAGAACAAAAACTATGTATTCGATCCTCTTCCAATGATATCTCTCCATGTAAACACAAACTATGTATTCTGCGATGTATACACAAACATGAAGGGATCGAAGGAGGTCCTTGCGGCAAATACTTAGGTTTTCTAACTTGGTATCAGAGCACCATGTCTTCCTTCCCTAATCTTACCGATGCCAACGCCAACGCCATAGTTGCATCGTCTCCTGCTCAGCCGCCACCGATCAACTTCAGCAATTTGATCACCGTCAAACTCAACAGAGGGAATTTTCTTCTCTAGAAAGCTCAGGTGGATTGTGTTCTTCATGGTCAGCAACTATATGGCCATGTTGATGGAACTGCACCTGCGCCACCAGAGAAGGTTGTGAGAGGAACAGGCACAAGTGCCGTCGAAGTCACGAATCCTGAATATACTCGGTGGTTCATCCAGGACAAACTCGTCCTAAGTGGACTCCTTGCTAGTATGACAGAGGAGATCCTCGGTCAGGTAATTCTTCTGACCACAGTGATCTGGCAGACGCTACACACCAAGTTTGCGTCTCAAAATCAAGCAAGGGTGACTCAGGTTCGAATTCAACTAGTCACCATGAAGAAGAAAGACCTTTCTGCAGCTACTTATTTTCAGAAGATGAAGGCACTAGGGGATGTGATGACTTCCATTGGACAGCCTCTCAGCGATGGCGAGATGGTTGCTTACATCCTAGCAGGACTTGGATCCGATTACAATCCGCTGATCACTGCCCTTAATGTGCGCCCCACATAGATCACCTTGACTAATCTATATTCACACCTTTTGAGTTATGATGCACAACTTGAGAAAGAAGTAGATGATGTACAGAGTTACGGTTCATCGGCAAATAATGCATCTCACATGAAATCGGGGACGTGGTCGCGGTTCTGGACGAGGCCACTGACGTCGAGGAACACCTGATGGCAATCGAGGATCAACACGAGGCCAAGGAGGTCGCAGCTCAAGGCAAGAAGATGATAGACCAACGTGCCAGATCTGTCACAAGGTTGGACACGAAGCACTTCGATGCTGGTATCGATATGATGAGTCTTACATAGAACAGACCAGTCATGTTGGATCATTAGCCACAACTGGAGGATATAATGTTGATACAAACTGGTATGCTGATTTCGGAGCAACAGATCACCTCACAAGCGATCTTGATCGCATGACTGTGCAGGAGCGCTATGGTGGAAAGGATCAAATCCAAATCGCCTATGGCACAGGTTTGCAAATTTCACATATCGGTCAATCTTTTATCTATGGCTCAAAACCACTAGCTCTTACAAATGTCCTGCATGTCCCAAAATTGAACAAGCACCCTCTATCTACTCATAAACTAACTAGTGATAATAAGGCCTATGTTGAATTTTATCCGGATTCCTTTTATGTCAAGGATCAATGTCGAAGGAGGTGCTTCTAGAAGGTAGAAGCAAAGGAGGCCTTTATCCTATTCTGTTTAAGAGTTCTTCTGTGCTACGCCATGGCCTCTCAGGTGCGAAAGCGTCCATGGATCAATGGCATAGAAGATTAGGACATCCTTCATCATCCATAGTCAAGTCTATTCTAGAATCAAATAAAATAGGCTTTCTTCAGAATAAAGAGCCTAGTGTCTGTGATGCTTGTCAACAAGCGAAGTCGCATAAGCTTCCTTTCCATAATTCGGATCATGTGTCATCTTTTCCTCTAGAGCTTGTGCACTCTGATGTGTGGGGGCCAGCTCTTCTATCTGTTGGGGGTAGGGGTGCAAACGGGTCAGATTTGGATGGATATTATTGTTACCATATCCTAACCCATATTTTTTCTCCGGATTCGGTGCCGGATCGGTCGGGATTAACCCGACCTTTTTGCACCTCTACTTGTTTGTAAGGAATGCATGCAGTACAGCAAATGGAGTAGGAGGACGTACTGTCAAGAACTTGATGTTACTACTTACTAGCTGATGCGGAAGATTTTATTTTACCATTGCAAAAGAAAATGAAACGTCAAATAGTAGCACTAACCTGAAATCAACCTTGAAGGCGTATCGGATTCGGACAAATATTGCTGTTACCATATCCTAACCCATATTTTTTCTCCGGATTCGGTACCAATCGGATTCGGTGCCGGATCGGTCGGGATTAACCCGACCCGTTTGCACCCCTAGTTGGGGGACAAACTGCAGCAACTAGGATTTGAGGCATCAAAAGGTGACACTTCCTTGTTCATCTTCAACAAATAGGGAATAACTGTATATGTGCTTGTATATGTAGACGATATAATCATTACTAGATCAAGCAGCAAAGTTGTAGAAAAATTGCTGCAGGAAATGACTGTCAACTTTGCTGTCAAAGACCTTGGAGATCTAAGGTATTTTCTTGGATTGGAAGCTACTCAGACCAGAGATGGGTTAGTCTTGAGTCAGTACAAGTATGCGTGTGATCTGTTAAAACGCATGAACATAGTAGAATGTAAACCGGTTTCTACACCTATGGTGGCTGGTGAGAAACTCTCCAAGGAACAAGGTTGATCTCTGAAGGGAGATGAAGTCTTCAGGTACAGAAGCACTGTAGGAGCACTACAATATGTTACACTTACCAGGCTAGACCTCTCTTTTTCAGTTAACCAAGTATGTCATTTTCTTCAAGAACCTACAGATATACATCTTGAAGCAGTTAAAAGAATGTTGAGATACATCAAAGGAACCGTCAATACAAGCTTGCTATTTCGGAAATATGAGATGTCTTGTTTAAGCGTGTTTACAGATGCAGATTGGGGAGGTGACTCAGATGATCGGAGGTCAACAGGAGGCTATGCAGTGTTTCTTGGCAACAATCTAATTTCTTGGAGCTCGAGGAAGCAACCAACTATGTCGCGTTCAAGCACAGAGGCAGAATATAAAGCCCTTGCGAATGGCACTACTAAGGTATTTTGGTTACAATCTATGTTAAAAGAACTAAAGGTGCCTTTGAACCGGAAGCCAATACTTTGGTGTGACAATTTGGGTGCAACATATCTAAGTGCTAATCCTGTTTTTCACGCCCGAACAAAACACATTGAAATAGATTTCCATTTTGTAAGAGAGAAGGTTGCTTCAGGAGAATTAGAGGTTAGGTTTAGTGCGTCCAAGGATCAAATTGCAGATGTCTTTATAAAGGCTGTGTCCAAGCATACTTTGCAAAAACTGTATCACAATCTCAATCTTGTGGCAGGTTGAGATTGAGGGGGAGTGTCAAAAATCTGGATCCTTAAGGCATAACGTTTTGAGTTTGAACCTGTAGGTAGTAAAGGAAGTTCTGAACTCATATTCCTTGTAATCCTGTTCACCGTCCGGAAATAGAAGGCGTGTTCGTCTCGGACTGTTCAGGAATCAATCCGATCCTCTTCCAATGATATCTCTCCATGTAAACACAAACTATGCATTCTGCGATGTATAAATTAACATGAAGGGATCGAAGGAGGTCCTTGCGGCAAATACTTAGGTTTTCTAACTAGCGGCTGGCCTCGATCGAAATCAGTTACAGTGCAGCTGGACGGCAGGTCACGCAACGCATGCAACGATCTGGATTCCGAGCGAGTCCTTGGCGGCGGGGCTGCAAAAGTTGCAGTTGCTATGCGGATACGATGCCGGCGATATGTATGGTGCGGCGGTATGGGCCTGGTGTTGGTCTTCTCTGGTACATGCTGGGTGGCAGGCTGGCGGCTGCAGTAGGGGAAAGGGGTTCCTCTCGTGGCATTGGCCAGAACTGCGTCTGCCAGCGTACGCTACACACGTCTCTGGGAATCTGAGCGAGTTGTGCAACGCGGCGCTCAGCGTTAGGTCAACGGAACCCATTAAACTGAAAGTTTCTCTGGGGCTCCTCTGGTAAATCGAAACCGCTTGTACATGGACCTGCATGTACCAATCGAACCGTCCATTTCCGCTTTCAAATTTGTGCTACCACACGAGGAGCCAAGCGGTGGGGCTGATCGGGAGTGGAGGAGAGGGAGCGAAGGGAACCAGCACGAATCTCGAAATGAATACGATGGGATTGGTACATAGATGTCCGTGTACAAGTGGTAAAACCGTATTGTTCGTCCGGGGAACGGCGCGGTTCAGTGGTGCAGTGGTGCTCGGTTTTGGCCCGCGTTTAGAGACACCGAATACCGATCGGTATAATCGACAGAAAGCCGAAGGGCCGAGGGCGAGTACCGCGCAGCGCGGCCCCAACAGGCAACAGCCCATGTTGAAAAATCAGAGGGAAAAATAGTCGAGGGGCCACGCAGGCCGGGCTACCAATCCACCGACGCCGTCCTCCCATCCCGGTGACTCCAAGTTTCCCACCCCCATGCGCCACAGCGGCCCACTACCGCGCTCCCTTCCGGCCAGGCAATCATCACGCACCGAACTGGCGAACCCGCACGCCGCGCGCACGGCATACGCGTTCCCCGAATCCCGAACGCTCGATTCCCCCGGCTTCCCTCCGGACTTCCGGAGTCCGGAGCGGGCGGCGGTGCGAGACGCTCAGACGACGTACGACAGTTCGGGCGATGGTCAAATGGCAACCCCAAGTTGCAGCCTAGCACAACTTCCTTTAGAGCAAGTACAATAGTATAGCCAACTAGTGGCTATAACACTTGTCCATTTCATCTAAAGTCTTCAAAAAAATAGTTCATACAATAAGGTAGCTATTACAATAACTATTTGGCCCCACGTGTAAGAGAGTGAAATGCATATTTTTTACGTGCTATAGCTAGCTGTAATTTAGTAGCCAGCTTCCTTCTCTCTCTTCCTTTCTCTCTCTGCCACGTAAGATTTGGTTGATATTATATTTGCTATAGCTTGCTGACTAAGCCTTATTGTACCTGCTCTTAGAGCCCCTTCTTTTCGGCCTCTGTTTTTATTTTTCTACATTAACTGATTTTTTTATAGTAATTAATTTTTAAACAGAGTATTTTTCAAGACAGTGTCTACAGATTAATTATAGTACACAATATATCGACTTTATTTATATCGGCTAAAATTATATAAAATTTTTTTTTACTCTGTACTCTCTTATAAATAGCCATAAGCTATAGTTATAAATCATATATCACAGCAAAAGAAAGGAAATTTACAATAGCGCTACTACTGCTTATGGAAACAACGGTAAGGTCGATGCGAAATATGGCGTCTCGGCGAAGATCCAAGGGAAGTGCATAGACAACAGGTGCTGCTGCTGCTGCTACTTGGGTGTTGCCAACTTCCTCCCATGTAACGGGGCCATTGTACGGGCATAAACAAGACGCTGCAGCAAAGATCCAAGAGAAGCGCATAGACAACAACAGCTGCTACTACTTGGGGGTTGCCACCTTTCCGTGTAATTGGATCATCGCGCGGGACGGGCATAAAACGTATCGTCGGTTTGTCACCGATGTTAAAGAACAGAGAAACACGGAGCCATCTAGCGACGGATTCAGAACTAAATTTTAGAGATGACTAGTATGACATGGCGTACAAAAAATAAACGTATCAAATATAAAACGAATTATATTTTATAATATAAAATTACACGTAATTAGAATAAGGACATAGTAAAAATACAAAATACAACAAATATTGTACCTCAGTAATGGATAATGTGCCTCCCAAAACCTATAAATATATGTAAGCAGCTATATGTACACCAAAATTATCAAATTTAGTGATGAAATCAGAAATTGCATTTGTGAATAGTTATAAAAATTGACAAAGGATAAAACATACAATTAGCTAGGATTGAGTAGTAGTAGTGTAAGTACGAGGCAATAGCATTCTACAAGATTTCATGTTTTGAAAGTGTTTTCTAATTATATCATCATTAAGGTTTCTAAAAATCTCTCATTGTCCCTAATCTCCCATTATCTCTTAATGCAAAGACACAACCCGCACCCACCAGCCCCCTCAGCAGGTACCTAAATTGCAGCTCAAAAAGACTTCATTCAAACCATACCGCTGCCATTGATTTCATTAGAAAGAACTAGGTATAATACTACGATTCTCAGCTGGCCTTCTCCAAACCACCATCCAGCCATCCCCTAAATCCCCCCCTTCCCGGGCGACCTTCCCCATTCGGCAAAATCGCAGCCTTCTGCCCTTCTTCCCCAATCGGCCATCCGCCACGGCTGACGGATCCACTCAGCCACTCACTCCCGGATGGCTTCCCTAATCAGCCACCCTCCCGGCCGTCTTCCCCAATCGGCGAGACGGCGACCCCATACCTATATCCCCTCCCTCCCAATCCTGGGCCCCGGCTCCCCCATCTAAATCCCTTCTTGCCTCCAGCCCAGGTCCCAGCCGGCGGCCGGCCTTCCCCATCCCCTCCCGACCCAGGTCCCCTCCGGCCTCCCTCTCCCTCAGTGCACTCACCAGATCTAGATATAGGCGTCTGGCTGTAGCCAATAGGCGCCACGCTGGCACCTGGTCGGCTGCGCCACTGCGGGCTACCGACCGTCGCGCCGCCTGCTCAGGAAGACGCCACCACCGTCGGCCTGTCGCCAACATGCCACCACAACCGCAAGAGCACTGTATCGAATTTGGTGGCTTGCTGTTGTGCCATGTTGCCGAGTGACGAAAGCCTCAAAGCCAAATTGATTAATTTCGTTCATTGTTGGGCTTCAACTTCGGACCTTTGGTATTTGCTTTTGGACTTTGGTAGGCTTGTTATAGTGTGCTGGTGAGTGACTGAGTTACTGGACTTGCTGGGCTTTGGGTAGTATTTATGTGTCTTCCTCCCTCTCCTCTCTATTATCTTCATCCTCAGAATGATGACAACCGGCCGTCCAAGGCGCAGTGGAGCCCCCGCTGGAGACAGGGGATTAAGGGGATAGCCACTCTCTAATCGGAGATAAGGTGGGCGGCAAACCCCTTAACCACTGCAACACCTCAAGAAACATGGAGAAATATTCGAGAGACTAGCGGGGCTCCACCCATGTTCGATACTGATTTGACATGGTCGTGAAAAATGTAGGAAAAGTTCAATACCATAGTTCTGTTCGGTTTCAATACTATATGCGATTGTAGTGTTTCACTAAATTTGTAACACCCCCATTTCTGGGAGTATTATGAAAACCCTCGCAGCTGCCCAGGACTGTTCAACTGCGAGTATATCCAACGAGTGTATAACATTGCCAACACAAGCTTAAGAGCAAAAGCGAACTTTATTACAATATAAAGGCTAAAAGCCAAGCATCACAGTAGGGTCAACTGCCCTTAGTTACATTACAAAAGAAACCACAGGCACGCCTGAGCGAAGAACGATACTAATTCCAAGCTTCATCAACCTCGTACAGTATCATCTCATCATCTTCTCCTGCCTCTTCCATAATCGCTGTTTCTGTTTATGTTTTTAGCAAGCATGAGTACTACCACTTGTACTCAACAAGTCATACGGAGCTTAATAATAGTTTTATGCATGGTATATCAAGTAAAGGGGAACATGTCTATTATTTTGAGTGGATGCAGTTTTAGTTGGAAACCAGTTAAAGACGAAAAGGGTATTTTATTAAGGGGGGGTTTTCAAGCTTGATTATCAACCTTCAACATTACCAAACCCTTCTCAAATCTACTTATGCCTTGCTGCTGGAACCACCCATTAAACATAGCTTCATTTTACCGGAAGCACGGCGTATTCGAATACCATTTGTCATGACTTTGCAAAGCTGCCCTGCTTTACCCACAAGATTCCTTAACTCCCGCTAAAGAGGAAAGGAAACAAGGCTGTTCACTGCTCAATTCTTTATATAGCCTCTACCTAGTAGGTTTCCTTGATGAGCCCAGGCTATAACCTCTGACCCACCTCAGCCTACTATTGTGTGGTCCTCTGATAATTAAATCAGTAATAAAAACAACAATGGCGCCAACTTCCATACGACCCTTCTCAACTCCCTTCCGTATGGACTCACACTTTGCCTCCACCTCGCGTTTGTAGAGGTTCAATCGAATTTGAGCAGTTACTAGACCAGGTTTGACGTATCAATGCTTGTGGTTGGGCGATCACTATGTTCTTTACTCAGCACAAGGGTCTAGTCCTTATATTTTCACCGGTGGCAAATTCCCTTCTACAAATCTGTCCAGTGCTTTAACGCTCCCATTGATTTGTAACATTTGCCTTCACCCTAGGTCACGGGATCCAGCGATCCTCGCTTACCCTAGAATCACTTTCCCAAATAAAAACCAAATAAAGATGTTGATTCTATAAACTACCATGATTACATATTATTTTATTTAATAATACTATGTCTTTGTCAAGGTGAATATGGCCATCAAATTAGACTGGGCTTTTTCGGGTGGTAGGACATAACTAGTATCATGTCATTCTAAGCATTTATTGTACACAAAATAACAGTTCACAAATAACATAATGGAAATACTAGTAAATAAATAAATAGCGGAAATGTAGGTTCAACATGATCAAGGTATGTGTGACTTGCCTTGCGGATCTGTGATTTCAATTAATTCGTATTCTTCCGTGGACTGGGTCTGGACTTGCGCTTCTCCTTCTGGTTCCTGTGCAAACTCGACTCCGGAGGCTAACGCAAAACAAATAAAATAATATTAATTCCATGCCCGAAGGAATGAGCGAGGAATAAAGAAAATAGAAGAATAAAGAAAATCCGAAAAACTCCAATAAAATGGGATTTTGGGTTTATAGGAGGGCTACATGGGGAAATGGGTCTTGGATTTGGGTTGGCGGGCTCGAAACGAATCCGGGGAGTATAAACTTGTATTTTGGACTTTGGGTCAGTTACTGTTCATCCGGCTCGGTCGGCACTATTCATCGGGCTTGGGCGAGTTGGTTCGGTCGGATCACGTCGATCGGACTCGAGCCGGCTGGAACGGGCGCGGGGCGAGCGGGCTGGGTCTGACCGCGTCGGGGCGGCTCGGTCGGGCTCGGGTCGGGCGGCTTGGCTCGGGCGAAAGGACTCGGTCCAGCCGAGTCGGGCGGGCGCGGTCGGAGGAACAGTGCCCGGGGCACTGTTCTTCTTCCCCGATAGCACGCGCACGCGCAGAGAGGCAGGGGAGGATGGCGGCGGCTACCGGTGGCGGAGGAGTGGCTTGCGACGGCAACCGAGGGCATGGACGGGTTCGGGGCACCTTGGGGTTTCCATTTTGGACGGTGGGAGGTCCAGTGGAGGCGGCAATCGCCGGTGGTGAGCTCCTCCCTTGCACGGCCATTTTTGACATTGCAAGCTCATGGGAGGGACTCTAGACAATTGGGCTGGTTCTTGAGCTTCACTGGGAGTTGGGTAGGCTCGTAGGAAGGTTGGCCGAAGCTCGGGAAGTCCAGGTTGGGCTGGCCACGGTGGCGGTTTTCGGGAGTGGGGTGGCGATCGGTGCCGGGGAAGGGAGAGCTGTGGGAGGTTAAGGCGTTGGTCGGGGATGGTTTTAGGGAGCTCAAAGGTGCTACAGCCGAAGTTAATTGAGGAATGGTTGGCCGGGAGTGAGACATTGAATTAGGGCATGGATTTGGGGCTTTCTTCCATTACCGGCAATGGAGGAGGAGAGGGAGCTCGGGGTTGCTTGGTGAGCTTCAGGGGAGGTCTACAGCGCTTACTAGAGGGATTGGGGGCGCTTAAATACCCGGGGAATGGTGGTTCACCGAGAGAGAGGCGGGGGAAAATATCTCGGCTTGCTTGGGCGTGACGAAGGCGCGGTTCAGGGCATGAGAAGAGGGGCTGAATGGGGACATGACCAGAGGGGATGGATTGGCAGGGGCTGGAAGCTGCAAGGAAGCTCGCGGTGGCTTGGCGGCAACGAAAACGGGGCAACGGCGGGATTTGTCGGACAGCACAGTGCCGCGCGAAAATCCTCCCGTTCATGGCAGCTAGGGCTAGGATTAGGAGATGAAATGCTTTGAGATTAGAGTGGATTAGGGCTATGGAGGAGATGGGCAAAGGAGATTTGGGAAATCAAACCAAATTTTGATTTTGACAAAATTTTCACTTTGTTTCAAAATTGACCAGACATGCATGCAGCTCGTATTGAGCCATTGGGTGTAGGGTCCTTTCAGACGTTGAGTATTGGATTTCTTAAAACATAGTTCCGTTGTTCAAAACAGAACATGAACATAAGAAGACTTATTAAACCGAGTCGGTGGAGTTCAAAAAAAAAAACCGAGTCGGTGGGCTGCGACGTACCTAGTGGCAGCGACGTTTCTCTGACGAAGTTCTCCGCCTAGCTTAATTTAGGTAAGCTTTTGGTGATCATTGGTTTTTCTTACGAGGATTAAGCCGCCAAAAGTGAACGGGGCTGCTTGCCGTACTGCACAAGTCCAGCGTGTCCCCGGCCGGCGGAGAAGGCTCCACGTCTCTGACCAAACCATTCCTGTTTCCCACGAGCAAAACTTATTATGTTCCTGCGCTGCCATCGCTGCCACTGTTAAATCACAAGTAGCACTAATGCATCACCAGTTACATCATGATCAAGCTGTTAATAATTCACACCATCACCATGTTCTGTTGCCATGCATCTGCTATTGATGGGAGAACAGGACACCGGGCATGAAAACATAATAGTCACCGGTAACAAGGCCCGGCCAATTAATCACAATGCCACTACAACTGCTTTTAGTTTCTGATTTTTTTATTTTTAAGTTTTTTGGTTTTTTCTCTTATTTCTTTGAATTATTTGTGATGATATCACTTTTTGTTTTTTATAATACACTTTTAACCATTACAGTAAAAAAACCTAGAAATCTAGTTTATAAGCGTGTTAGAGCACTACCAAACCAGCGCTAAAAGCTAGACCGGTGACCATGCATCACAATTTTTTTTTCACCCGGCGCCGGCCGTTCCACTAATCGGACCGTTTCAGGGTCACCCAATTTCCCTCACCAACGACCTTAATTACACTCGCGCACGACAAGTCAACAACAGCTATATATACACGTACCCCACAAACCCAAACCATGCAAGTTGGCCGCGCTCCTCCATTTCCCTCGATCTCAAGTCACACAACTGCACCGCACAAGAACCTATCCTGAGCTAGCTCAAATGGCTTCCACAGTGACACTGGAGAAGACGACCACCATCCGGAGCGACGACGTCGACGTCGTCCGTGCCGCCGTCGTATCACCAACGATGAAGTCTCCCCTCCTGGATGGAAGAAAGGGCAGCGGCGGCCATGGAGGAGCGAAGCGGTGCTGCGAGCACAAGCAGTACGAGCTCGTCAGCTACGACGCGCTCCCGGCCTTCCTCAAGCACAACGAGTTCATCCTCGACTACTACCGCAGCGAGTGGCCCATCAAGGAGGCGCTCCTCAGCGCCTTCGCCGTCCACAACGAGACCATCAATGTCTGGACGTAAGCGCTTTTTCTGAGCACGAACAACTTGTGTGACATAACCGCAACACCAATTAAGTATACGCTTTAACTGACGAGCGTTTTCTTCTCCGCCGCAGGCATTTGATCGGCTTCTTCATGTTCCTCGCGCTCACCGTGTGCGCCTCCACGATGGTTCCCATGGAAACCAACGTGTCTCACTCGGCAAAATCTACAGGCCTGGCCAACAACACTGGAAACCCCATGGTACTGTTGAGCTACGGCACCAACGGAGCGACCGTGGCAATGCCGCGCAACGTGTCCGTCGAACCGAAACTCGCCGCGGCGGCGTTGTCGGCGGGCCACCGGGTCGCGCGGTGGCCGTTCTACGCGTACCTCTGCGGCGCCATGTTCTGCCTGCTGATGAGCAGCGCGTGCCACCTGCTGTCCTGCCACTCGGAGCACGCCAGCTACGTGCTGCTCCGCCTCGACTACGCCGGCATCACCGGCCTCATCGTCACGTCCTTCTACCCGCTCGTCTACTACACCTTCCTCTGCGATCCCTTCTTCCAGACGCTCTACCTCGGCTTCATCACCATCTTCAGCGCCGCCGCGGTGACCGTCTCGCTGCTGCCGGTCTTCGAGGCGCCCAAGCTGCGGTGGGCGCGCGCTGGCCTGTTCGCGTGCATGGGCATGTCCGGCCTCGTGCCCATCATTCACAAGATGCTCGTGTTCGGGGCGCGCCCGGAGGTGGTGCTCACCACGGGCTACGAGATGGCCATGGGGGCCTTCTACCTGGCCGGCGTGGTGGTGTACGCCACGAGGGTGCCGGAGCGGTGGATGCCGGGGAGGTTTGACCTCGCGGGGCACAGCCACCAGCTGTTCCACGTGCTCGTTATTGCCGGCGCGTACGCGCACTACCTCGCCGGCCTTGTCTACTTGAGCTGGAGGGACATGGAAGGGTGTTAAGGGGGTTCGAGGACGGTGCGCGAAGTTGTAGAAATTTGACTGTCTCTACTGTTCGTTGCCTCGGCATTGATTTCATTCTTCGGTTCTTGTTCAGCTGTCATTGTATTTTACGAAAGTGAACATATATACATGTACCGATCACATTGTTGGCTTAGCTTATCTCAAATACACGCTTTCACAGTGGACTGATGTACACAAATGGTTTACTAGAGTTGGGAACAAGATAACGGAGCTAATAATAAAACTGAGCAGAAAAGAACTGAGGCACAAGATTGCAGTGCTAACTGCTCGCAACTTTTCTATGTTTACTATGTTATTCTCTGAGTTAAATGCTCAGTAAATTACATGGCTTAAATAGATACAAACTAGCTGCATATGCAAACCACTCACCCACGACTACCTTTGATCCGGTTTTCCCGACTACAATCCCTACGACTCACGCACACTACGCACTACCCGCTAGACTTAGTCTTGTTGAGACCAACTCAGATGCCTAAGACCACACACACAGACTTCAAGTCTTTTGAGCGCGTCACTTCGACCGCATAGGTCTTTCAAACACTGACCGCTTCAGTAGGCCTCTGATTGCTACAGAGATCAAACGATCATGACACTACGACTGCTACAGTAACTCTACAACCAAATTCTACGACCATAACGTCCACAATACTCATCCGAATAAGACGTCTACAGTATTCCTCCGAGTATGACGTTTACAGTACTCCTCCAAATACGACTATACAATACTTACAACTACGACCGCTACGACTACTTCAACCACAGCCGCCGACTGACACTTTGATCAATACGTTCCAAACGGTTTTTAGCTTCTAGAAAGTAGGAACTAAAAGACAAAGACACTGTTATTTTGAGGTTTTGGCTTCTTTAAAAATTGAAATGAATGGGACGGCTTCTTAAAACGGATTCTTTAAATGGTTTTTCGAGGTTAAAACTGTATACGCCGTTTAGATCAGTGTCTCTATCGCCCATTATCATCTTAAAATAATAATCAAAAGCTATTAATTGTAGTCTAAAAAGAATATGACCACAATGTCAAGATCTGGGTCCTGAGATCTGAGTCGAGTCAATTTCGAGGCACTACAGAACGCGAGAAGATGAAATGTGAACGTTTCAAATATTAGAAGAATTTGGAGAGTAGCAGCAGCCGTGTTAGAAGTAATATTGTTTTTTGTTTTCTTGCTGTATTCGAGTACGAGTCCGAGTCCGAGTATACGAATACGTATATGAGTTGTATACGAGTCCGCGCTGTGTCGTTTCCGTATTCCTCGCAAAGAATATAAGTCCGTTTTAGAGTATGAATCGGAGTGTGCATGGGCTTTAAGGGCCTGTTTGGCAGAGCTCCACCACTGAAAAAGTGAATCTGGACAGCAGATTCACCATGGAGCAGCTCCACCGTGAATCTGGGATCCCACCATGGAGCTGGACAAACTGTTTGGCTTCCACAGCAGCTTCAGATCCACGAAACTGAGTTTTTGGTGGGAATGACTTGTTTTGCCCTTGGGGTTGTATGATATATATATATATTTTTTCATATAGCACACGTGTTTTGTTCATATTTATTCACAAAAAATGGTGTATTTTTTTGTGAACACAAATGCAATATCTCGACACAAATATTCATGAGCATTCAACATTGACGCATAAGATAGATAATTAATTAACACATGTCCATGACAACGTCTCAACACTATTGCGATTGTCCATACATAAAAATAACTAAAGATTAAATGAAGACTAGTCTTCCATTACATGCTAGTTCCAAGCAAGAGCAATAGCCGTGGCCAAATCATCACGAAATACATCCATAGTGGCGGCATTGGCTTCCGAAGTAGAACCATCCGATGTAACTGCATATCGGTTATACCTTTCCGGTATTGTTGGGACAAAATGAGGATCACGATCGAAACGAGCAAAGTCCGAATCTTCACTATCATGCTCACGAATAAAATTGTGAAGGACCATACAAGCAACAACAACCATTTTTTGCTTCCACATCGGGTAGCTGGGCATCTTGTATAGAATTTGCCACTTCATTTTCAAAACTCCAAAAGACCTCTCAATAACATTTCGAATAGAAGAGTGAATATGATTGAATTTTTCCTTAGGTGTTTTGGGTTCCATACCTCTATGCCACTCCGGCATATGATACCTTTCACCCTTGTAAGGAGCTAGATAGCCGGGCCGATTAGGATATCCGGCATCGACAACATAGTATTTGCCTACACATGGTGAAAACAATATAAGTGAATATTTGCTATCATGACAAAATAGACTAAATGACTAATTATTCATTCATATTACCTTGTGGAGGATGTGGGAAGAATTTTTCGTCCACATTGATTGCATTGTATAGCACACTTGTGTCTTGCATAGCTCCCGGTTGACCCGTGGCCACATATGTGAACTGCATATCGAAATCACAAACTGCTAAGACATTTTGAGTGGCTATCCCCGTTTTCCCAATATACCTCACTTGTTCATCGGGTGGAAGAGAAACACGAATATGTGTACCATCTAGAGCACCAATGCAATCTTTAAAATGTGGATACGCTCGTCTATCATCTCTTATCCTCCTATGAACCGTACGAAAATTGGGATCCTTAGGTCTAATGAAATCCTTTGCCATGGCCATCAAAGAGTTAAGGACCTCGTTAAATTTCCTAGTAATGGTTTCACCTGAATGCTTGAATCGACTATGAACTTTTCGACACGACTCATTTCCGGCACATGTAAATAAAAACATGCCTAGGCTCTCATAGGTAGTCATATGCAAGGATGGTTGTAGCCCATACCTCTCCACCAATAAACCATGGAGGTCAAAGAATATTTCATTGCTCATACGAAGTTGACTATGGCATTCCCCCGGAGTGCGCCATGTCTCTAGCAAAAACCCCATGCCACTAGTGGTTGACGTCCTTGGTGGGTTTTTATCTAGGTACATGTCACAATATATTTGGGCAAGCATAGCACCACCTAAGACAATTTTGAAAAAAATCATCGTCCTCATCACTAGAATTATCGCTAGACATCTGCAAGAAATGACATATATAAATGACAAGAAGGAATAAATGACATAATATGTAATAACTCTAATAAAAAATAACGACATCATGTCCAAATGAGCATAAAAAATAACACAACACGTCCAAATGAGCATAAAAAATAACACAACACGTCCAAATGAGCATAACAACTAAGACAACACGTCCAAATGACACAAACAACTCAGCCTTCACTTTCCATACATCACATTGTACTTCCTCCTAAGCCAATTGAGCCTCTGATCGGGGGGGATGGTCATGAACATTTCCCTTTGGTCTTTCTTGACAAACAACTCGGTTGCCACAAAATGCTCATCGGTGTTATACCCAGCACCACATGCAACAACATGTTCCATGACTTGCTCAATGGTGATCCCACCTTGCCTACTAGATACAAAAGAGGAAGCAGTCTCAGATATCTTTGAGATGTGTTCTTGGATAACAAGTGTTGTGCTTGTCTTAGGTTTCTTGGTGGGTTTGTCAAGAATCACGCGAGCCCTTCTCTTAGCATTGTCAGTGGCAGGAGTAACCTCCTCAACCTCATCCCCATTATCAAAAGAATTGCTGTCACCCGTGGGATCCTCAGTGGGGTGCTCAGCCTCTCTATCATCAATGGGAGTATCATCATCAAGGGGTATGATGGGGTTGGAACTCATAGGATTCCAATGATCTTGCTCCTCATTAAGGATGTTGCCAAACATCACCTTCAAGTCATCTTCATTTTGGAGAGGCCTCTTCTTAAACTTGCCAACACCAGGAATTTCCTAAAACATGTGAGAAGGTTCGAAATAAGAAATTTTTTCTAAATTGCAAATCAACAAATGTACATAGCATTATAATCGAACACTCACCTTTGTTATCTTCTTCCACCACTAGGGGTCCATGCTGATCGTTCCTGTGTTCCAATTGAAACCAGTCCCCGTTTGCTTCCTCATTAATTTCCGCCATGCAGTCAAATCCCTTCTCAACTTGTCCCATTTGTTCTTTAGTTGCGTTTTACTCAGCATTATTCCGGTGGACTGAAAAAACCTATTTGATACCTCGGTGTAGCCTACAATGTTCAAATGAGTGTTCAGCCGATTCCCTTTTCTAACTTGTTCGGCGAACAAATTACAAACAAGAGTGGTATGACCATCAATCCAGTCCATAGCATCACCCTGACCATGATTTCCCAACCATTTGAAAAAGAAAAATAAGCTCCATGCATATAGGCTCTTTTGAAAGATGTAACATACGAAAAATTCTAACCAGTTCTATCCCACAAATTCTAACCATCACATTGTATTTGTGGTATCTCCTAATGTTCTAGGTTTACTCTTGTGTTGTATCCATGTACTCTATATATTGCCTCTTTGGTAATTGCAATACAACTATTCACATTTGCATTCCTCTCCATCTAATAAAAATGTCATTCACTAATAAACTTCCTACAGCTCAAATAAGCTGTCTCACTGAGAGACAGAAGTGCCACAGGCCACTCTACCATGTCAACAATATTCATACAATCATGATAAGAAGTACTAACATCATTTGTAAAACCCATTAAGCTATCAAACCCATTTGTACTAACATCATTTTCTGAGAAGTACAAGTCCAGAACATCCCAAACTTGGAATTCGCTTGTAGTATTGTATCCTTCACCATCGCCACTAAGGATCAGGTGAAGGAACTCAGTGCTTTCATCCATTGCAATAAACTGAACTCATTTTATTCAATACCATATTGCATATAGAAAACTGGTCGTGTGCTATTTAATTTCCTCATTGATTTCCACTGAATAGAACTAAATTACTAGTACACATAAAAAGAAAAGGTGGATAGTCGTAGGCCATAACATTGCACCCACTCCCTTCATTTCCATGAGAACAATGGCAGATGGCATTGCCATCTCCTTTCATCACATTTCAGACAACACCCACCACCAATATGTATATACAAATGTCAATTAATTACTATGCATAGTTAATCTTACATCAAAGAATTGAGAGAATCAATTGTATGTTACAGATTCCTTGATATATGCATGCCAAGCAACAAATTGTAAGTAGGTAATTGAGTCGACGGAGCACATTGCACATTGCACATTCATACCTCATCATCCCTTGCCCTCTTGTTGGTCGACGGAGCACGTGTCCTCGCTTGCGATGCAGAGACCCCTGCCGTGCCCCCAGCCGCTGCGTCGACCTGGGCAGCTGAGCCCCAGTATTGCGCCGCCGCGCGCCCAGCCGCGCGCCGGCTAGAGGGGCCACGCCCTCGGCCAGGGGGGCCGCGCCAACGGAGGCCGGGACGGGCACCGCCGGCTGGTTCCAAAGCGCGCGCGAGAGCCCAACCCTAGGGGTCGATTTCGCCATGGAGGAAGAAGAAGGAGGTGGAGGAGGTAGAGGGGGCCGGATCTACCAGATCCGGCCATCGCCGGAGGTGGCGGCTTGCCGGAGCGCCGGAGGTGGCTAAGCGAGGAGGCGGCGCGAGGAGGGTTGCGAGGAGGCGGCTCGCCGGAGCGCCGGAGGTGGCGGCGCGAGGAGAGGAGCGCTCGGTCGCTCGGTCCAACGGAGAAAAGAAGGCCGAATAGAAAAAAACGGTTGGGAGGGGTGTGTAACCAGTGGCATTGGTGGGTAATTACCACCTAACTCCACGAGTAGATACAAAACAAGTTTTCGTGGAGCACCCCTTGAGGTGCTCCATGGATTTCATGAATCTGGAGCTAGATGCAGTATTTTGGTGGATCCAGATTTCGTGGAGTTGGAGCGTTTGGGTAAAAATTCGTGGAGTGGAGCTGTTTTTAGTGGATCTAGAGCTGGTGGAGCTCTGCCAAACAGGCCCTAAAAGAGCCATGCAAGACGTGAGATGATGTGCAGAGAAAGTTGTAAGAAGTTGAGAAGAGCTAAGAGAAATAAAAGGAGGGGAAGCAGTTGTGCTCCAGAGAAAAAATCTCGGCGGCGTTGTCTTGTTGATTCTTTTTTCTCTCCAGTGAGTTCATGAGTAGCGACGTGCTGCATCTTTGTGTATGCGCGCAGGAAGACAGAAGAGTCACGATGGGGAATAGAGATTAGCGGGTCCAACGCCGAAGCGACCATAGAGATTGATCCAAGAAAAATTGCAACAAGTGGTATCAGAGCATGGGTGACAAGGCGAAGGCTCAGGGAGGGCTAATCTCCCTCCAATACCCTCTCCTGACGGTCGACAACTACCCGGTGTGGGCGATGAAGATGAAGGCGAACATGCGCGCCCAGGGAGTCTGGTGCGCAGTCGATCCGAAGGGGGAGGACAAGGAGGTGGACGACAAGGTAGATCAGGCGGCTTTGGCCCTAATCTACCAGGCGGTGCCAGACGCGATGATGCATCAACTCATCGGCAAGGAGACGGCACGGGAAGCGTGGGAGGCGCTTCAGATGATGCACGAAGGAGTTGATCGTGTCAAGGAGGTGCGGCTCCAAAATTTACGGAGCGAGTTCGAGAATCTGAAGATGGAAGAAAACCAGTCGGTGGACGAGTTCGCCGACAAGCTGAGTTCGTTGTACAATCAGATTAACTCTCTTGGCGACAAGATGGAGGAATCTGTGGCGGTGAAGAAGTACCTGCGCGTGCTTCCGGAGAAGTATATACCTGTTGTTACAACACTTATGTACTCCCCCGATCTGGACAAGAAGATAGAGGAGATAACTGGATCTCTCAAGGCGCATGAAGAGTTACTGAAGGGGTTCCAATCGCGCAAGGAGCAAGGATCTCAAAATGAGCAGGCGTTGCTAGTAAGAGGAGATTCGAGAGATGGTCGTGGCTCATCATACAACCGCGGGAGATGGCGCGGTCGTGGTGGCTAGAGTGGTCGAGGCGGTAGGGTGGCCGTGGAGACAATGCTGGGCAAGGAGGTGGTGAGAGATCCTATGATTTATTACATGTCAAGTGCTTTGAATGTGGCGAATACGGACACTACGCGATAAGATTCCGCAGCAATAAAAAGTGCTTCAACTGTAACGAGTTTGGGCACTTTGCTTTGGATTGCAAAAGCAAGAAGAATGACGGGGAGGTGAACCTTACCAAAGACGAAGAAGAAGATGACGGAGATCTAGTACTTCTCTCCTCATATGTTGAAAAGGAGTCAGTCATGGTGGAACTGAATGAGGAGAACGTAGTTCCAAAACTACGCACGAAGGAAGGAAGCCATGATCGCACGGATCAATGGTACTTGGATAATGGAGTAAGCAATCACATGACGGGAGATCGCTCCATGTTCCACAAGCTCGACGAGAAGGTTTGGAGCAAGGTCAAGTTTGGTGACGGCTCCACGGTGGAGATAAAGGGCAAAGGGACGATGATGCTACAATGCAGGAACGGAGATAAGAAGTTGTTGACAGGAATCTATTATATACCAAGTCTATGCAATAACATACTAAGTCTCGGACAGATGACGGAGAGAGGATGCAAGGTGGTGCTGGAGAATGAGTTCTTGCGAGTGTATGACAAGAACAGAAATTTGTTAATGAAGGCGAAGAGATCTCCAAATCGGTTGTACAAGATTCCTTTGAACACTTGTAAACAAGTTTGGGTGCAGAGAGGCACAGATGGACGAGGTGCAGAGGCAGCAGGAGGCAAGCCTAGCGCACAAGAAGATGTAACAAGGAAGGAGACTGAGTCGACAAAGAAGCAAGACGCAGAAGGCGCAGTGGTTGAAGCGAGCGGCTCAGGAGGTGCGCACAGGCATGTATCCAACTCCAAACGAATGCATGCAGGTGGAGAGAAGCGAAGCGACGGTTCGAGTGGTCGGCACCGACCACATGCAGCAGGTATGGTTGTGGCGAGCAAGGGCTTGGGAGGAGCTCTCACGCGGACAGCAGAAGAAAGTCGGAGATGGGTCCCGAGGTGGCGAGAGGAAGCACAGCATGGAGGACAATGGTCGAAAGCAATGGCGCAAGACAGTGAGAGGAGGTGCTCGTGGAGAAAGCAGGAGCAGGTGTACCAGACTAGGCAGGCATGCAAGGAAGAAGTGAAAATAAGAAAGAAGATCGACATGATCAAGATGAAAAAACAAGATTAAGGAGGTGATTGTTAGAAGTAATATTGTTTTTTGTTTTCTTGCTGTATTCGAGTACGAGTCCGAGTATACGAATACGTATACGAGTTGTATATGAGTCCGCGCTGCGTCGTTTCCGTATTCCTCGCAAAGAATATGAGTCCGTTTTAGAGTATAAATCGGAGTGTGCATGGGCTTTAAAAGAGCCATGTGCATGGGCTTTAAAAGTTGCATCAATATTTTTAAGACATATTTACAAGTTAATTATAGTAAACACTATAGCAACTTTATTTATATCGGCCAAAACCGCACACAAGTTTATGTTATTTTATACTCTCTCACGAACAGTCCAAAAACCATAAGTTGCAACCGTAAACTGAAGCTAAAAAGAACAGGCTTGATAGATCTTGGCTACGACCGATAGCTTTTGGCTGACAATGAATAGTAGTGACTGAAATAAGTGTCTTTTAGAAAGAGGGCACAGGCAATAGGGAAATGAGGGAGAGATGTATTTGCGAGATGGGAGCAATAGAAGTGGAGTGCATGATACGTCCGTGACCCTTTACTTTATCTCTGGAGCAAGAGGAGTAGAGAAGTTGCTTTAGAAAGATAAATATTGATGTTGACTTCTGTTTTCTCTAAAAACAGAAGTAAATATGAACACATGCATAGTCACACTGTCACAATCCCAACAAACTTTGTAGTTTCAACTACTGTAGCGAACGAAAAGACCTGGATTTCTCCTGAAGATGCACAGAATTCTACTCCCAGTGTATGTTTTCAGGCTTTCAGTTGATCAGCTCTGCTCACACCAGCAGTGCTATCCTCTCCAACTCCACGACCCCATTTCAAGCAAATGATGAAGCAAGCAGCAAGCGAAGTGCTTGCCACGCTGCGCTCTTGCAGGAACCCAACTGAAAAAGGGGGTTTTAACTTGAGCATTAATCCATTAACTCCGTGAAGAAAACAAGCGGGTACGTCCGCCATAACGCACAGGATCGCGTCGTTGCGGATCGGGACCATTCGCGTAGAGTCAGGACGGGGTTGTTGCACTTACGCATTCTTCCCTGCTTGCTTAGGCTCGCAATTTCTTATCCCCTGTATCCAAACTTTTTTCTTCGCCCACGTGTTGCTCCCTGCACTGCCACTGCGCACCATAGACACCCTTCAAGGAGAAGAAAGTGCCGAAGCGAACCCTTTCTCTTGTCCCATCCACAGTTTTCCAAGGCCTTTTTGCTAAATCAGTCGCAAGGAACAGTGCGAGAGAGAGCCAATGGTGACGGGCATCGTTGCTTGAACACCAATCCATGAGCCGCTGAGCATGTGCAACGGGACAGGCGCAACATCCCCGGTGACACGCCCATCTCATGATCTCAACCTACGGATTTCTGGGGTGCTGTAGCTGCCCGCATGCATGTTCAGATACTTCTTCAGTCTTTCAGAGTTTGTGATGGGCAATTTTCAGGTCATGCAGGCCTCATTTGACGACCTGGCGTCGCTAAGGGCGTCCGCAATGGTAATAGATAGTACTAGCTATATAGTCAGCTGACGTGGAGGTGAGAGACAAAAGAAAAGACTATTTTATACTGTTGGACCCACATGCTCCTCTCTCATATTCTTGGACTACGTGAAATAGATCAGCTATTTGCTTGTCGCTAGTGACTACTCTCTCTCCTACTTTTTTTTTGCCATATCAGATCTAGCTAACTAAATAGCCAGCTGTTGGAGACGCCCTAACGGACTCTAATTTAATATGGAGACCCAGCTGCCTCCGTAAGATGATAGCAATGATGTAACCACCGCCGGGAAAGAAATATGTGCGCCTCGTGCCGATCAAGGAGGAGGAGGAGATCGGATCGTCGGGGGTGGTTGCTTGCTGCAGTCTCCGGTTAGAGAGGTGTTTGGTGCATGCCTGCACCGGTCAGTGACCAGAATCTGTTTCACTGATACACCAAGTGGCATATGAACAGGGCCACGGAAGCTTTGCAGCAGTGTGTGGATGTATGTGATGCATGGTAGTTCAGTGTCGAGCTTTTGCCGAGGGAAAGAGAGCTTTATTGATTACTCAGAGATAGTGTTACAATCTTGAGCAATTATCTGCTTGACGAAAACGTGGACTCGTGCCCTCCACACTGCAACATGTTTTGTGTGTTTCGCAAGTTGTGCGAGCTTACGAACTAGTACACGATTTGGCTCTAGATCTCTTCGCTTTCTTACCAGCAAGCGCCGGGAGCGGGTTCGCTGGCTCATGGCCAAGTTGACTCCACTGTTGAACTGACGTCGTGAAAATGAGTCGAGCTTGATAGGCTATCTTCAGAACCTAATGTACTACGTAGTTAAATTAAAGGCAACCAGAAAGGACTGGTTGTTCCTTAAAACTTTTTATTGTACGTTTAATTTGGCCCCTCACAGCTTTATGTCGATGATCTTGGATCTAAATCTCTAGGATAATTGATCATCTGTCCTAAAATTAACGCGCTATTGATAAAATGTCATCAAACACATTGACATAGATAAAATGCCCTAAAGTTCATGAGTCAATTGACAATTTGCTCTTTTTGCATTTTAAACCAATTTATGAATCATTTTATCCATAAATGACCAAAACAACCTTTGGCTCTTTCTTCTCATTCCTTCTTTTCTTTCTTCCCTTCTCCGACCAACATCTTCTGCACGACGTTGCCATGGGTCATTGGGATCGGGAGAACCTCACCGCCTCCGCCATCTTCTCCGACCCCAAGAACCTCACAGCCGACTAGGTGGTCCCTGGGGTTTGCAGCCACACTGACGTCTTCTATGCGCCGCTGCCGTGGGACCGGCACATGCTTGCCGTCGTCAGCATTGGCCTCAACGACGGCGACATTGTGGGGTACCTTCCGCTGAAGCTCGAGCTCCTTGCTGACCTCACGCTACTGCACCTCAACTCCAACTGCTTCTGAGGCGTACTCTCATCCACGCTTCATCGACCACGCAGCAGAGGCGGCAGCGTCATGGAGGCACAGGTGGCGGCTTAGCCGGGCGTGGCGCGGTGCGGCTGGTGGTGGTGGCGTAGAGCGACGCGCATGGCCGAAGGAGGCGCGGTGACTGGGACGGTGGCGGTGGGCCGGTGAAGTGCAGGTCGAGGCGATGCGGCGGCCGTGGGGGCGCAGGCCAAGGTGGCACGGACCAGATGGCACGGCTGATTGTGGCAGGCGTGGTCAAATGGCGGCGGTGGCCAGAGAGGCCGGTGATCGATTTCCATGACCGCGGGATTCGATTGGCCGGGGGGGGGCACAGCCGAATCACGTTTTGTACGATGTTTTGTGGGGTCGTGCGGTGGGGTGTGGTTCGCACGGCCGAACGATAAATCGCACGATCGAATGGCGATTCGCACGATGAAGGCTTAGCGAACGTAAATTATTCTGGTCGATTGCACTTCTATCTGTGTTTCCATAAGTTTATCTTAGTTTTGATCTGATCCGTCTCTGTTCCATCTTGTAGGATCACACGTAGCTTTTGAGGGATCGTTCGTGCAGTTGCGCATCTCCGATCCCTTGTGCAGCGAATCCACCGAACGTACTAAAGGTGTAACTTCACAAATTTTTGCTTAAATTAAAAAATAAATAAATAAAAATTAAGTAAAACAAAAAAAATTAAAATTAAAATAAGTATTTTTGTGCCCAAAGTTTTAAATTTGGATTTGCTCTGAATTTCTGTTTTTGGAAAAGCTGGATTTGAAAAGCATTTTAAAAAAACCTAAAAATATTATTAAATAAAATGATATTTTGATTTTCTATAAAAAAATCCTAATTCAAATTAATATTTGGAGTTACTTGGAGTTTATTTGGTTTCCTGGATTTTTCTGGAGTTTAAAAATGTATTTTTGAAATTAAAAAGTATTTTAAGGTATGAAAATTAAATACCAACATTAGTTGGAAATAATTTTATTAAGTTCCAAAGGAGATTCTCTGAATTTTTCTGAGATTTTTGGAATTTATTTCATATTTTTCTGAGGCTAAATGGAATTTCTAGGCTTTTCTGAAAATCCAAAATCAATTTCCAAACATCAAATCCCCTCCTCCCTCATCAGGCCGCCACGTGGACGGCCAGATGCCGGCCACGCGCCCCGCCCAATCCCGCCTTCCCCCTCCACCCGGCTGCCACGCGTCCGGCCTGGATCGCGCCCACGTCGCGCTCCCCGGCCCATCAGGCCCATTCGCCCCACGCGCCTCCCTGGGCCGCCCGATTGCCTCTCCGCCACGCGGCACTATCCACGCCGCTCGCTTCCACCTCCCCCTCTCTCCCACTGCCGCCCCGATCCCACCTGTCGGCGCCCCCGCTTTCCCCTCTCTCTGCGCCTCCGATCCCACCCATCAGCGCCTCCCCTCTTCCTCTCTCTGCCACCCCGGGCCCGCGTGTCAGCTTCGCCTCCTACCCCGCGCCTTCTCCTTCCTCGCGCCGCCTGCCCCCGGCCGCAACCGCCGCCCGCCCGACCCGGTCTCCCCCGCCTTCCCGCGTGCGCCTCCCTATCCTCTCCCGCACGACGCGCGCGCCCACGTTCCCCTCTCCCTCGCGCCCACGTTCCCCATTTCTCCCGCAACGGCCGCCGCCCACCACCTCCTCTCCGGGGACCGATTCCAGTGCACCTCTCCTCCCCCGACCCTATATAAACCCCTCCCGAGCACCCTCGTTTCTCACCCCATCTCCCGCCGCCCTCATTTCCCCCTCTCCGCCGCCCCATTGCCCCCGCGCCGTGCGCCTTGCTCGCCGCCGCCGCCATCAAGTCCGGCGAGCAATTGCCGGAGTCTCGGGCCCCGCCGTGCCTTGCCGTCCCCACCCCCAGCTTCGCCGTGACGCCCCCGACCCCCTCCGCTCCTCGGCCACCCCTCCTCGCCGCCGAAGAGCCATCTCGCTGCCGCCGAGCGCCCGCCGCCTCTTCCTCGCCGCCGCCGCCTCGTTCGCCCGGTACTCACCGCCCCACCAATGCACTCCCGCCTCCTCTACCTCTCCGCCGCCGCCGGCGCGATCGCGTCGCCGCTCGCCGCGAGGTCCCGCCACGCCGTCGCGCGTGCCCACGTGGTCGCCACGTGGCTGCTCGGTGGCCGCCGGATCGGCTCTGTTCGGCCCTGTCAGCGCCACGTGCGCGAGCCCCTCCACCCCTGCCACCTCGGATCCGCCCTGGTCCATGGACATGGTCCATGAGGACCAGGCCCCACCTGTCAGCCCCTCCCCACTCTTTTCCTGTTGAAAAATAATTCGGCCGAAAAATAAAATCTCAGGGCTGACGCAAGCCTGACGTCATAAATCCAATTTCCTTTAGAAAAATAATTCCAGAAAATCCCTTTTTCCATTTTCTCTGAATTTAAATTTCCCAGAGTCCGTTCTTCTTCGTCCTAACTCCGATTGAGTCCATTCAAATTTCTAAATTCATCAAAAATTCCCCTCTATCCATTTCTAGCCTCAATTCAAATATTTGAAGTTAATTTGAATTTAATTTGAATTTGGTGGGTTATTTTCGCGTGTAGACTTCGACGATTCGGGAGATTTCTTCGACGAAGATTCAAACCAATTTGAAGAGCAAGGCAAGTCACCCTCCTTGATCATGTTGATCCCAGTTTTCAAAATAAAATTATGTTGATTTAAATTATATTGCATGCATATTTTTATTCAACGTATTTCAATTCAGTTTTAAATTTAGTTATTGCCTACTTGTTATTCCCTCCTTTGAATTTGAAATCCTCAATACCTTGTCACCCTAGAATCAAACTCTAGTTAATACATTAGTGTTGGCTAGAGAGTTTATTCAAATGCTTAGACTGCTTAGATATAATATTTGTTTTGGGATATTCTTTCACATAAAATGATAACTCTGTTTACATAAAATGTTATGCTCTTGACTTTGGTGAGTCAAGGAGGTTTATGAATTATTTTGAAAACAAATATCAAACCTGGTTTAGACTTAGGCATTTGGTTAGAGTGGTGGGTGCAGGCATGCCCTGTTGGTTGGAGCCGCAGTGGTTGATTGTCGTGCACGGGGGTATGTGGTTGGGCTGAGTCGATTAAGGACCGGTCAGTGAGCTCTTGTTGCAAAGCCCTAATCGTACTACCACATGGTGGTATGGGACACCGGTGAATAATTTGTGAAGTCCCAACTGAGCCGAGTTGTAGGTTGAAAGTGAGCGTGGTTGGTGCCATGTGAAGTCTCACTTGGCGGCGTGGTTAAGCCATGAGAAGTCTCGTCTAGGCTCAAGAGGGGTCCCGGTGCAGTGGATTCTCTTCGGGTGAAACCTTAGAGTTGGCTCGACCGGGTTGATGGCTTTGCATTGTAAAGGCCTTGTCATGACTCCTTGCCGCACACCTAAGGAAGTGTGTAATCGCGTGGCACAAAAGGATGATCGTGTCTTGTGGGTAAAGCTGTACAACCTCTGCAGAGTGTATAATCTATCCTGGATAGCCGTGCCCACGGTCATGGGCATGCTGAGTAAAAGTTTTTCATGGATTAGACTTTGTTTTTTTAAATTGTTTTTGAAAACCTTGTGGATGGAATCCACGAGAGATGAAAACCTTGCGGATGGATGGAATCCGTGAGAGATTGAAATCTGGTGAATGGATGGAATTCATCAGAGTTGCGCAGTGAAAGCGTGTGGATGGATGGAATCCATACGTGGTCTTTTGGAAAAGATGGTCCCGGTGGGATGCCCGTGGATAGGTTGGTGTTTGGTCGGAGCCGGCACTGACGGTATTATTTTCGATTACAGTATTGTTTTTACTTACTGTATTAAATTCAGCAATTTCAATCTACTTATTATATTTCTTAAATGCTGTTTTATGCAAACTAACCCTATAAGCCTTCCATTGAAGCCTTTATCATTATGTTGCATTTTCCCGGGTGATTTGCGGAGTACAAGTTTGTACTCACGTTGCTTTTTCCACACAGAGAAGGAAGACGTCAACTACGTGAAGATCCGGGCGAATAGGCGCGTCTTCATCGCCGTTTGCTGTGGGCGAGCTCGATGGGCTTCCTCCGCCGGTTTTCTTCTGCTTATTACTTAATTTTGGCTTATGTGCCGTTGATGTAAACTTTGGCATTCATGCCCATATTCAGTTAATAAATGTCATTATGGTTGATATTTATCTTTGTTGTACGCTGTGTGCACTAGCTGATCCTGGACTAGTGCGATTTACACAGAGGATCCAGGAGTCGTTGCTCCGGGTTCCGACAAAAGGCAAGTACCTTGTGGCCGTAACCTCTCCATTCTGTATATCACCTCTGTTATGGTTATGTCAACACCGCTGCTAAGCACAATTATTATCTTACAAATGCTTGCCTGGTTATTATCATATCACCGAAGGTTACCTGGTTATTATCATATCACTGACGCTTACTTAGTTATTATCATATCACTGAAATTTACCTGGTTATTATCATATTATTAATGCTTGCCTGGTTGTTATCGTATCACTAATCCTTGCCTGGTTGTTATCGTATTACTAATGCTTACCATGTTATAGGCTTCAAATATTATATTCATGCCATGATGTTCTAGGATATCTTGTTCCACATGCTTTTAGGTTTATTAGAGTATCCATTTAATAATGTTCTATAATTCATGCTTTTAATTAGTGTTTTAGAATTCATTCTTAAATCATGAATGGGGGTGCCATATGAATATGTTTCAAATTTAAGGTTAAACTAGTAGCAATCTTTTAACATTAAGGCTGCTATGTTTATTTTTTTTCTGATATTATGATCCATTACCTATATGATTTCTTATGTGAGTTATGACTCATGTATATAATGCCTATAATCTGACTAATAATCACTCACCACGTAACAAAACATGGATGGTTGCCAACCCCTTATGTGAGTTATGTTATAATACCTCTTTTAGAATAATTCTTATATCACTATCATCATATTATCATTCCACATCACCTTTATATCGGAAATTATGTTTCTCCATCTCCAACTTTAGCGAATCTTTCTATTTATTATAACTTTATCTTAGCATTTTCTTAGTTCCCTTAAATTCACACCATATAATCTGTTAACAATATAACAGTTACCTGGCTTAGAGTTACCCACATATAGGGGAGATTTCCACTCACCTGGTAACGTACGGTGGCGTACACTTTCATTAGTCAAAGTATTATATCCCATCTGCGGTTATAGTCGAGGACAGTGTTGTGTCCAACTACTCTCGTATAATCAGGTATGTGGGAAGTAATCACCGGTGCTATTGCCACAACTTGCTAAATAACGATTATCATTAATTTCACTGTTTCTGTTACCTCTATCTCTGACTTTTATCAGTGTTCCCGGTAATCTAGTTTCACTGCACTTAACAGGGGCGGAGCCAGAAATTGGATATGTGGGGGGGGCAACATAGACAACAAGTAGAGTAGAACCAATGAACCATGTCGGATTTACTGATTCAATAGGCAATAGTCACATATCAGACTATCAAAGTAATATGTTTCACAAATTACAATGCAAAGAAAATTACATCTCTATTAACTTAAACTTAGCTCTACGACTACTAGCAAGATCATAGGCCTTAATAATATCATCATTACTAATCTTTGCGGCAAGTTTGAGCAAAGATACTGTGAGTCAGGAGAGGATCAGATCAAGTAATTTGGTGCTAACACTAACTCTCAACTCGGGCATACAATTGACAATAAAAATTCTCAAAAACAATTAAGAATTAATTCTTGGTATGATATCAGTTGGGGGTAGCATGGAAATTGAAAGGTATTGATTTTAGACATCATTAGGGGATGCAAAGAAGTAAAGTTAAAACAAAAGCTAGTGTAGCATACCGCAGCCTTGTAAAACAAAAGCAGTAGTATGGACCGTGTGTTGATTATAGGTGGTGGAAGACCATGAGAATATTATTCTTAGCCCTCCCTGGGAAGAAGAATCAACCTGTTTGCAGAAAGAGGTTAGGGGGGAAAGCAGCAAGACATGTTGATGAAAAAATTGATGAAGTGCAAGAAACGAAACGGAGAGGATGGGTTGTGTTGAAGTAAATACCTAGAACCCCAACTCAGATCGGCTGATTTCTCATGCTCCATATGCAAACATGGTCTTTGCTGTTCACCTATCTGGTGCAAACAGAGCTTTTGGGGTCTTCGCTGTTCGCCGGTGACGGGGACGGGCGGACGGCGTCGGCAGAGCCGCGGAGTATCAAGTATGGTTTGCACTTTGGCACTTTGCCGGGCGCGGGCCACGGGCAGACTCCCCACTCGAGCATGCGCGGAGGCGGATGTGCCGCAGTCGCTTTGACGCTTAGCCTCCTTCTCGGTCTAAAATACGAAGCGTCATTGACTCATTGACTGGGCTAATTGAGTAATTGGGCTGCTGGCTGCATGTTGGATCGTTGCCCCGACTCTGCATGTTGGCTGCATGCCTGCATGCTGGCTGCATGTTCGTTAGATGCTTAGTCTTGCCTTAGTCTTGCTGGCTGCATGTTGGCTGCATGCCTGCATGCTGGCTGCACGTTGGGGGGTGCCAGGCCCCCTCTCTCCGCCACTGGCATTTAACATGTGTCAATTACTTATTTGAATTACTTGTCCTTTTACACCTTGCTTGTAACCGTTGTTAGTTACTTGCTGAGATTTCTAAATATCACGCTAGTTCTTTTCATTCTCAGGTAAAAGGCTAGTGGAGTTATAGCAACATGCATGGGTAGGAGCACTCAAGTTTTCAATATCGTGGTTTGTCACTATTTATGTTATCTTATTTACTCTTTATTTAGTTAGAAGTGGACCGGTCCCATGTTTCAAACTTTGGTTTTTCGTTTCCGCTGGTTCCGTAACAAAGTACTCTTAAAGTTTTAATTTTCTTACAATTTTTATTATTAATTTTATTATTTATTTCTTACTTTGACGATAATGTTCTGTAGTAATATTTCATTTTGATATATAAGACGCTACACATATCAACTACTCAAATGTACTGTATGTGCAAACCATGCTCCTACAGTCCTAGAGCATCGATGCGATTCCGATTAAAACCGTATAAGATTACCTACGATAGATAAGATCGAGAAGATCACATGTCAGTCATCGCATACGACGAATACCGTGGAAATACATCGCTGCAAAGCAATTCTCATTCATTTCGCATCTCACGCTATTTTTGCCGGATCACCGCTGTTGATTAATTTCCCGATTTTACGGCAGTAGCTGATAGAAGGAAATCCCACATATCCGCCACGTATCACGTGCCCTCGCTATAACCGGCCGAGACCAGGCAGCTACCGTGCGACGTCGGCCATCGGCGTCGAGCTGTTCTTCTACCACCAACCACCCTATAAAACGCTCGCGACTACCACCTGCGACGGTCACTCGCCCACCTCTCTCAACACAAGTACAAAGAGGACGCAAGAAACGAGCGTGCGCGGCGGCGGCGGCACGGGCGCGTATATATGGGCAACTGCCAGGCGGCGGAGGCGGCGACGGTGGTGATCCAGCATCCCGGCGCCGGCCGCACCGAGCGCGCGTACTGGGCGCTGTCGGCGGGGGCCGTCATGGCGGCCAACCCGGGCCACTACGTCGCGGCCGTGATCACCTCGCCGCCCGCCGCCTCCTCGGGCGCCGCGGCGCCCGTGAAGCACCTCAAGCTGCTCCGCCCCGACGACACGCTCCTGCTCGGCCGCGTCTACCGCCTCGTCAGCTTCGAAGGTACACGTCTGCGTGCCTAGCGCCTACTGCCCGCGCCGCGCGGCTGCGCTTGTTGCGTTGCGTTGCACCTAACGTTTGCGGCATTTGCTGCGGGGCGTACTCGTTGGCCGTGTTAGGCCGGCCGGTCGGTAGAGATGAGATGCTCGCATGCTATTGCTATTGCTATCATATGGATAAAGATGAGATTCGTGTGTGTCGCGTTAGTTTAAATGCCATTGTTGACTAAAACGGTAGGTTAAGTAGCGCCTTTCTGGGTTGTCCGTAAACCGTAATTATCTTTCCTGCATTTTATGAACTCCGAAAGCTCACCATTTATTCTCTCTTCCGATTAATTTCCACTTATCGCCTTCCTGTTTTTCGAAGTCGCTTTTGCTGCCAAATGAATGATTTTTTTCTCCGATGTGTTGGTTGTGGCGTGCGAGCAGAGGTGCTGAGAGAGATCTCATCGAAGCGGCAAGTCAAGCTTAGCCGCGTCACGATCAAGGCCAAGGAGGAGGAGGCGAAGCCAGCCCATCCTCGCCGCCGGCGTGGCAGCAGAAGCGGCGTCGTCCCTGAGGAATCCCACCGGTCACTCGCAAAGGTATGGTGAACGCGCCCAAAACATTTTTCGCTTCTCGTCACGAAATTTTGTTCACTTGCACGTACACCGTGCACGGGGGTCACCCCAATCCATCGGCTGGCTTGCCAAATCTTTCTTGATCTGTTCAGTCGCCATCGAATCATCGATCGATCGCATCTAATTTTTTTTTACGAACTGCCAATCGTCATCAATTTCCAAACTAGTTAAGCTCCCGAAATGGCCGTGTGGCAACCACTCTGCACGGGCACGCGTTAATTCGTTCGCTTGCGTTTCCATCGATCCAGGTCATGTGCCAGTCGGACGAGCCGGAGCCGGCAGTCACGTCCTCCATGCCGGAGCCGGAGAGCGACCACGCCGACGCGGCGTCCGAGCCCAGCGACTGCGACCTGGAGGCGCTGCTGCCGCACGACGTGGTGCTCGGCAGGCGCATCGGCAGGCAATGGAGGCCCTCGCTGCAGAGCATCGCAGAAGGGTGAAGCAGGCACGCACAACGTACTGCTTTTACATGGTTACTGGGCGTGTAGTGACAGCGTATGTAAAATAAGTTACTAGCCTTGTGGGTATGCCCCGCATGCCTAGCGGTACTATGGATATATGGATGTAATGTAGCACCTTACATTCTAATATGAGATACTACTACAGAACATCGTCAATGTGAGAAATAAATAAAAACAATAATAGAAATCATAAGGAAACTAGGTTAAGTGCAACATGTTAAGTACAACGTAATTAAGTTACCGAAAACACTGATAATGGAAAGAGCAAGCAATGTGTATAAAGGACAAGCAATGCAAGCAAGTGATTGACACATGTTAAGTGCAACAAAATTAGGTTACCGAAAATACTGATAAAGATCGGAGATACGGGTAACAGAAACAGTAGAAATTATGACAATGGCGCCGATGGTTACTTCCTACATACCCGATTATACGAGAGTAGTCAGATACAACACTACCTTCGACTGTATAACCACAGGCGGTGTGTAATATCCTGAGTAACGAGACAACAGGGATGGTAGAATAAAATATAATTGTTATTTAGCAAGTTATGTCAATGCCACTGACGATTACTTGTGACATACCGATTATAGTAGAGTAGTCAGGCACAACACTGTTCTCGACTGTATAACCGTAGACGGGGTGTAATATCCTGAGTAACGAAAATGTACGGCCCCCGTATGTTACAAAGTGGGTGAAAATCTCTTTTATATGTGAGTAACCCTAGGCTAAGTAACGGTTATATTGTTAATAGGTTATATGATGTTAAATTAAGGAAACTAAGAGAATGCTAAGATAAGATTATGATAGGAAGAAGGATTTGCTAAGATTGGAAATAAAGAAGCATTATTTAATATGGTGGTAGTGATATAAGAATTATTCTAAGGAGTATAATGATATAGCTCACATAAGGGTTGGTAACCATCCAAGTTTTATGACATGATGAGTGGTTATTAGTCAGGTTAACAGGTATTATATACATCAGTCATGACTCACATACGAAATCATACAAGTAATGAATCATGATATCAAGAAGAATAAACATAGCAGCCTTATTGTTAAAAGATTGCTAGTGGGTTAAGCCTAAATTTGAAACATGTTCATATACCACCCTCTATTAATGATTAAAGCTTGAATTCTAAAATACTAATTAAAACATGAATTCTAGAACATTATTAACTAAGCATTCTAATAAACTTAAAAGCATGTGGAACAAAGATAACCTAAACATCATGGTATAAATACAGTATTAAAAGTCTATAACCAAGAAAGCATAAGCGATATAACTAGACGAGTATTAGTGATATGATAATGATCAAATAAGCTTTAGTGAGATAATAATAACCAGGTAAGTTTTAGTGACATGATAATAATCAGGTAAGTTTAGTGATGTGATAATAGCCAGATAATTTTAGTGATATAATAATAGTCATGTAACTTTAGTGATATGATAATAGTCAGTTAATTAAATTTAGCATAATTAAATTTAAAAAATTTAAAAAATATAAAAATATGTTAGCCCATTACGTGTAATACAAACAAATACGGGAAAAAAAGAACCGGAAACAACTCAACAAAAAGCCAAAAGTTCAGAAAAAGACGAAATTTATGAATAGTGAAAAATAAGCCGGGAGCTAAAGGAGCCAAAACGATCACAGCCTTAGGTGGTGATCATTTGGGCTTTTTGGGTGGCTTATGGCTGAAAAGCACTATAGCTGGCTGAAAAAACACTGTAGCTAACAGAGACTTATTTAGCATAATTAAATTTAAAAAATTAAAAAAATATGTTAGCTCATTACGTATAATACAAACAAATACGGGAAAAAAGAACCGACAAAAAAGCTTAACAAAAGCCAAAAATTTAGAAAAAAACAAAATTTATGAATAATAAAAAAATAAATCGAAAATTAAAAGCTGAAGCCAGAACAATATCTACTCCCGGTGACAGCGATGCTCGTGTTCGAATCTGAACTAGTGCCGGTCCAAGCAGTGAGCACGCATGCACGTGAACCATAGACTTTCCATCGACCAACCGGCGAACAGGCATGTGCATAGTGCGCTGGTGCGACGCGAGCTCGGCTCGGCTGGCTGGAGGGCAGCGAATACACAAGCAACACAGCAACGATGCGCACCGAGATATCCACAGGGGAATCTCTCTTGGTCTCTGGACTGAGCTGAGCTCCCATGAAGACGCTCAGGGTTTCGTCGGCCTTTCTGACGATGGGATGGATGGATGCGTGTGGGAGATGGGTTGGACAGACTTGACCTGATGAGACTCGAGGGTATGACCGGCGATTTGATTACCCTGCAGGCTGCAGCTTCGACTGTAGCACGCGCGTAGCTCAGGATCGAGCCTTTTGCGACGATAAAGGTCCCTGCAGGCTGCAGAATCCTCAGCTGGTAGCTGGAGGTAAAATTCCTGGCGCACATACACGAGCATTCGCAAACGATTCTCGTGGCAACCTGACGGATCACCCGTCCGGACTGGCAGTAGCTGTGTATCCGCAGTAGTACAAGGCACCCTGGCTGCTGCTGGTAGGATCGATATGTTTTCCTACGGGCATTGGTGTGTCTGCTTCATTACTAGTCGCTCTGAAGTAAGGCTGTCTGATCGCTGATCGATCGGTTAGCTGATGCAACGATCGAGTTGAAATTTTGAAATTTTGGACGCTTTTGGCACTGTAGTCATCGAAAATTCTAAAAATAACATCGGTGAGAACAAAATTCCAATTGTAGCCCCCCGCCAACCGCACCATTTAACGGGAAGACAACACGTGTCAATGGTGCGGTCGGGGAGCGCACGACACCGGAGTGGTGCGGTCCCCGCCCGCCCCACTTGATAGTGCGCCCGCCCACCACACGATCAAAGAAATCGTGCGCCTCCCCGCCGCACGATCAAGTGAATAGTGCGCTGCCCGACCGCATTATTTGCGCAATGGTGCGCTCGCAGGCCGCATCATTCGGCTGTCCCATCGCCGCCGCCAGCACCGTTGCCGCTCGTGAAATTGCTGGCTTTGCGCATGCTGCTATACGCCCGTGCTTAGCCCTTTCAATTTTATATCCCATGCCATGCACACGTGCCAGCAGCAGCATACGGTTTATCTGTCCCCCACCAGAATAGTGCGCTCAATGCAGCATAAAACAGGTTGGCCAGCTGCGTTTGATGTTTTAGACGGTAGAAGCTTAACCAGAGCAAGAAACCTGCAGAGTAAGAGAGGGAGGGAAGTGAAGGAAGAAAGGAGCACGAGAACAAGATTCGGAGTCATTTTTGTTTGGAATCAGAAGTTTTGGCAAGTGTGAAAGTTGTAGATCGCCTCGTGAACTTCAAGAAAAGGTAAAAGTCATCTCCATATGCCTATATTATTATCGTACTAATTAGCTTGTAATTAGCGTAAACGTTTTGTAAACGTTCTCCATATGACTATATTTTTTGTAATTATCGTCGTGTAATTGATATTTTATGTGAAGAAATCATCTACTGCTGTTGTGAACTGTAAAGTAAAATGTTTGTAGTTGTTTGTAGTTGTAATGTATTATATATTTTTTTTGATAAAATGTTTGGTGTTGTAGTGTATTGTATTTTATATGTAGAATTTTTGTACTGCTCTTGTGAACAGTAATTAAAAAAATCAACGATATCATTGTGAAGCACATTGCTAGTCGGAAGGGCCACTTGCATAGGTACTGGTACTTAATGACTTGTATGATACACAACGGTTTCAATTACGAATCTGTGTCTTTGTTTTGTAAAAATTTGTGCTCAGATTTATTCATGAAATACATGTACTAATTACAGGATAGAAGCATTTGAAGTGGTATATTTTGTCCTCAATTTACTCAGTGCTGTGGAGCGTGGAGTTGTGAATTGTAGTCTTGTAACCGAAGGAGGAAAAGGTTAATGTCTCATGTCTCTGATGCTCCTAGAAATCTCGCTAGTCCCTGTTTGTACTTATTGCATTCTATCCTTATATGACTGAGTAGCATTCATGTTTGGTGCATGTCATATTAGATGTTGCTGTGCATGTTTGTGAGAGCTTACTTCTGTAAATAACATATTAGGAGAAAAATTAGTTATTTCATTTACATAAGAATTCGTCGTAAATGAAGAAAAATGAGTAGTTGGATTGGTGAATTAAGTAGAAGAATAATAATGCTAATTAGGAGAGATATTTGTAGAAATTATAAATTATTTATCACAGAAAATAGCAAGTAAGATGTGTAAATTAGAGAGTACTAATTTGATTTATATAGAAATTTGTTAGCGCATTCCATAAATGAATTAGAAATTAGATGTATAAATAAAAAAAGCACCATTAATATTTGTATGGGATAGCTAGAACAACGTAATTGAATAGAAATATTACGCTTGTATGTGGTACATGGTATATATTGTATGATGATACACTTGTTGCATGTTATATATACTAAGAGGGTCCAGTATGGACTTATGTTAGGTACGCCATGGGTGACATCCAAGACTTGTTCGTGTTCTATGGAAGTGGTCTCGTACGCGACGGGCCGTACGGGGCAGACCTGAATAATTGTGATCGGACCGTGATCGGGGCACCCAATCTGAACACCATGAGCCTGTTGGAGCTACGTAGATGCGTGCGTTCCGCATTCGGATCGGGACACCGCAAGGAACAAATTACGGATCGAGGCAGTGTATGCCGCAGTTGTAGGTGCTGCAGGGGAGACAGTGTGGCAACTTATAAAGGTGACGAGCGACGCTTCATGGGCGAACTACATGGAGGTCGTGTGCAACCCAGACGTATTGATATATGCCAGGCCAATGGTGTATGTTCAATTCGTGGAGAGAACAGAATCATCCGCCATGGGTGGCTGTAGAGCGTGCATTACTCTCCGGCGGTCATGAAGATGCTGGTGAAGGAGGAGTCAATGAGTCAATGGGAGATGGAGACCTGCAGAGGTGCGTGGAGAATTTTCAGCCGAATGAAGGTGCGGAGAGGTGGTGGGCGCGCGTGTTGGTATCACGAGTACCTTGAGAACCAGTGCGAGGAAGCGAGGAGGATGATGATGTGGAAACAGACGGTTCGGAGAGGAGGAAGAAGGGGAACCTACGGCGGGAGGTGTGGTAGGTGGTGTTGTAACCACGGAGGGTGCGTGCGTGCCGTCCAGTTGGACGACATCGCAGCGGAATCCCTAGTTCTACCACAAAGCGGAGAAGGCGAGTGGGGATTCAATGAAGGCACACTCGTTGTAGGCGCGAGCTTCCGTAACAAGAGTCTTTGCACACAAGCTATTGCCACATACGCCGTCAACATCACCGGACATATCGGTGCACAGTCCAACCACGAGCGGCTACATTGTGAAGTGTGTCGACGGCTCCTACCAGGCAAGGTCCGTGCGCAGCGGTTCGAGCGCGCCACGGACTTCCGGATAACGGTGCTGAAGGATCACACTTGTGAGGTTGCGGCGCCACTACCTAGGCACCGCAACATGACGTCGTTATATGTTGCGGAGCTGATAAGGTATCTTGTGGCTGCAAATGTATCCATTTCTCCCAAGGTTCTCATGGCGGAGGTAGCGAACACGGTGGGGTTTGCTGTGAGCGACAAGAAGGTGTGGCGGGGGAAACAGAAGGTCCTGCAGAGTATGTTCGGGACGTATGAGGAGGCATATGATCTGGTCCCAAGAATGTTGTGTCAGATTGTAGCAGCAAACTTAGGCACATACATTAACAAGTACGAGCGGGTTCATGAGACGGAAGGGCCGAATTGTTTTGTGCTTGACAGAGTGTTCTGGGCCTTCCATCAGGCAATAGAAGGCTTCAAGTGGTGCTGTCCAGTACTAACGATGGACGGCACATTCCTATCTGGCAAGTATAAGGGTACAATCCTGACCGCGGTTGCAGCAGACGCAAATGATCAGTTACTCCCAGTGGCATTTGCAATTGTAGAGAATGAGAATACAGATAGCTAGCTGTGGTTCCTTGTCAATGTGAAGCAGGCCGTAGTACAAGATCGACCCGATGTGTGTGTTATCTCAGACCGCAATGCAAGCTTGCTGTCTGCAATGCGAACGATGCAGAACGGGACACAGCCTCCGTTCCAGTGGAATGACATGAAGAACCGGTGGTGCATGAAGCATCTTGCGGCAAACTTCCACAGAAGGTTCCATAGCAAGGAACTAATGAAGATGTTTAAAAAGCTTTGTATGCAGAACCAGAAGAGGAAGTTCGATGCCTTGTGGAGGCACCTTGATCAGGAGACCAGTAAGCATGTAAGGCGTCTTGAGCAGGCTGAAGCGGGGGCCGTGGAGGGAGGCTCCACACGACTTGGGGAGTTCACACAATGGGTGTAGTCCAATGCACCTGACCTGGAGATGTGGTCTCTACTGCATGACATCGGCGGAGCAAGGTACGGAATCATGACGACAAATATGTCCGAGGTATACAATGTTGTTCTAAAGGGCGTGAGATCCCTATCTATCACTGTTGAAGAGACCTGGAACTGTTCAATTGGATACTTCGTCAATAGAGCCATGATGGCGAAAGCAGCATATGGACGAAGGCAAAGAATTCTCCGAGGTAGCGCAGGCCTACATGGACAAAAAGATGGAGAAAGCTCGTTCGCATATTGCTCAGACCAAGGATGGCTTACGGAGGAAGTTTGAGGTCTGCCTCAGACAGAAATACATGATGGGGCAGGCTAGAGGGGATCGTAATCAGGTGTGCACGATTGATGACAGAGCATCTTGCACCTGCAACAAGCCGCAACTTCTACACAAGCCATGCTCCCACGTGTACGTGGCATGTGCGTTATGGAACCAGGCGCCCATGCATTACATCTCAAAGTACTATTGCATTTTGGGCAATTCACCGTGGGTGCTGATGAAGAGCTACTGTGCTGACTCATTGCCTAGTCCGGGGGAGCGAGCATGAAAGAAAACTACACAGAATGGAACACAATTAATTCAGGAGGTGAGTGATAACAAGGCAAGGGACTAGGTAAGGAGTGGCTCCCTTTTATAGGCTGTGGGGGGCAGCCTCACGCACAAAAACCACAGAATAAGAAGGCGTCAGGCAATGACAACACGAACCAGCACACATACATTGCACATACATATAATATTGAAAGAGAACACAAGTGACAAAACGGGGCAGCTCTGCTTAGAGAGATGACAGAATAGGTCTGCTTTCGCAGTGAAATGACAAAACGGGGTAGCTTTGCTCAAAGAGATGACAGAATAGGTCTGCTTTCGCAGTGAAATGACAAAAGAGGCTAGCTTTGCTCAGTGACATGACAACAGAGTGCAGCTTTGCGCAGTGACATGACAAAACGGGGCAGCTTTGCTCAAAGAGATGACAGAGGACATCTTTGCGCACAGACGGGACAAAAGAGGGCTGCTTTTTCCACAGACATGACAAAAGCGTCAGCTTTGCTCAATGAGAGGTCGGCTTTGCTCAGTGCGACGTCGGCTTTGCTCAATGACATGACAAAAGACTGCACCTTTGCGAAGTTACATGACAAAACGGGGCAGTTTTTCTCAGTGACATGATAAAAGAGGCCAGCTTTGCCCAGTGACATGACAAAAGATGCCAGCTTTGCGCAGTTACATGATAAAATCGGCAGGTTTGCTCAGTGACATGATAAAAGAGGTCAGCTTTGCTCAGTGACATGACAAAAGACTGCACCTTTGCGCAGTTACATGATAAAAGAGGCCATCTTTGCCCAGTGACATGACAAAAGAGTGCAGATTTACGCAGGGACATGACGAAACGGGGTAGCTTTGCTCAGTGAGATGATAAAAGATGCCAGCTTTGCGCAGTGACATGACGAAACAGGGCAGCTTTGCTCAGTGGGATGACAAAAGATGCCAGCTTTGGGCAGTGACATTACTAAAGAGGGCAGCTGTGCTCAGTGACATGACAAAAAGAGGTCAGCTTTGCTCAGTGAGATGACAAAACAGGGCAGCTTTGCTCAGTGACATGACAAAACGGGGCCTTTTTACAGTGATATCGCAGCACTCCCATCTTTACATACTGCTACGACCATGCGGACCATCTTTACACGTAGGAGTAGAGATAAAACGGACCCTATAAATTGGTGTGCATTCCATTTCCCAGCGAACATTGCACATCTAAACCCCATACTACACCGCGCTTCCCTCACCCCACCGGGATGGACAAAGGCAAGAGGAAGCAATGGGACAAGATGGTGAAGGATTGGGAGAAGACCCGTGACATAGCACGGTCAGCTGCCGCCCGCGATGAGAAAATAAGGGCTATACAGGCCCGGGTAGAACAAGTCCATCGTGCTACGATGAAAGGTCCCCCGAAAGAGCACCCGCGTAGCAACAACCCCATCCCGGACGTCCCCACCGAGCGTTCGCCACAACTACCACCTGAGGGGGAGACACCTCCCCTTTGTTGGTGCGGGGACGTGTGCAAGTTCTTCAAGTCTAAGCACCGCATCAGTTTAGGTATGCGTTACTGGAGTTGCGCAAACTACTCCAGTGACTACCCCAACCGTCGTTTTGACACTGCAACCTATCGGCAGCCGGTAACGACCACATGCACCATTTTTCCCTACCTTTTCTCCTTCACAACACGCACTAACAATATCTGTCTTTTATTTTCAGTCTCCGGAGCCCCTATGTGACTACCGCAAATGGATCGATCTTGAGATCCACCCTGCGGACCAATGGACCCTCGATTTCGAGGAGTGGAATGTCACAAAAGAGAAGGAGTTGTTGGAGGAGGAGCGCCGCAAGAACGAGCACACCCTGCGTATACAACGCGAGACGCAAGCTCATCTTGAAGCATGCACGCGTATGGAGCGGGAGGCTCGCGAGAGGGAGCGCGAGAGAAAGAGGGAAATGGCGGCTAAAGCAAAAGAGGCCACGGAGAGTTCCACGCCGAGCGGGCAAGGAAGGGAAAGTGGCCCCGGTCCACACAGTAGGTCGTACGAGCTGTTGGGAGGGTTAGTCGCATATCATGCTATATGTTATGCATGTAATAAAAAAGTACGCGGCATGTTACTCCCAATTGTATTATCAAGTTTATTTCTATTCAGTTAAGCTTATTATCTCGTCTTCTTGCATCCAATGATTCCCACGTGTTCAATACCACTTTCTTTCCTTTCGTCCAATTGTTCATATCACAGTTGTGCTCAAAAAAATTTTCATTAAATTTCTTCCAATAAAACAACATAATATGATCGAAAAATGTTATTGCCAGTTCAACATATTTTTCACGGTCAGCCATGTACGAAAATCACAAATACACTAATCGTTACTTCACACAAATTTCGTTCGTACTCTACCATCCAAAATTCTTAATTTTCATAATTGCAAAAAAAATTACACTATTAGTAAACTCCACTCCACATGAAATACATATTTTTTTAAATACCATTAACAACGTACCAAAATATTTCAAAATAAACAATCTACACTAATATTTCCTACATATATCATCTGCAATACATAACGAATTTTCAAAATTTATTCCATATTTTTTTTTTCAAAAAATAATTTCTATTCTACATTACAAATTTGCTGCACACTCTAAATTTTATAATACATGTATATGCATAATATTTATGTAATTATGTAATCAAAACAAAATTAAAACTTGTAATTTTAATACCCGTGACATAGCAAAACCCTAACCCTAATTCCTGTAGCCGTTTAATGGTGCGGTCGGGGGTGCTCCACTCGTCGAGTGGTGCGGTCGGGGAGTGCACCACTCGAGTGGTGCAGTCCCCCACCGCACCATTAGCTGGGAAAATGCTCTGACATGACATGCCCAAGGATGGTACGTACATTACGTGCAACCTCACCTGACGGTTCTTGGCTTCGCCATCGCCTATACGACCAGGAATTAGGATTGGTTGACAGCTTGGAACCCATGATCAGAATCAGATGGTCTAGATTAATGTTAAGAAAGGTCGATCAGAACAAAAGGCTACTTCATTCGCTTTGCTGGCCGCGGAAAGATGCCGAAACAAAACAACGGTCATGCTGTTGAGCCATCGATCAACAACATGTGCCAACTCCCAAGCTGTAATATGTAGACCATACGTACAAGCAAATTGATACAAGTGACCGGAATGCCTACCGAATAGACGACATTAATTAGCAACGTGCCCTGATCAAGTCCTAAAAACTCAAGGAATAGGTTCATTTCACCCTATTGAACTTTGACTTAGCCTAGAAATCACTCTAACAACAAAACTGTGCATTTTACGACCTTTTAACTACCGAAACCGTTTAAAATAGGGATTTTTACACTATATTATATTAGTAATAGAAATATGATAGCAAAAATAAAATCTGACCATTAATTTATAAATGTATTATAGCCTTTTGTTTTTCAACTAAGAGCATCTCCAGCAGGGCCCCTACTTGAGCCCTCAAAACCAAATTTGAGGGCTTGAGGCAAAAATAGAGGTCCAGCAGGGCCCCTACTAGGGCCCTCAAATTTGAGGGGCCCCTTAAATCCCCCCTTCAGCCCTCATTCCTAGTGGGCCCCTACTCCGGCCCTCATTTTTCAGCTTTCCTCGTTTTTTCCCGTACGAGTGAAACAAATTTAAATTCGGAACAAATTTGAATATTCGGAATAAATTTGAATTTAAATTTGAATATTCGAAACAAATTTGAATATTCGGAATAAATTCGAATTTAAATTTGAATATTCGGAACAAATTTAAATTCAAATTTGGATATTCGAAACAAATTTGAATATTCGAAACAAAATTGAATTTAAATTTGAATATTCGGAACAAATTTAAATTTAAATTTGAATATTCGAAACAAATTTGAATATTCAGAACAAATTTAAATTCAAATTTGGATATTCGAAACAAATTTGAATTGAAATTTGAATATTCGGAACAAATTTGAATTTAAATTTGAATATTCGGAATAAAGTTGAATTTAAATTTGGAACAATAAAATTCGAAACAAATTTGAATTTAAATTTGAATATTCGTATTTGAATTCATAAATTTAAATATTGTCCCTCATTTTGAAATCATAAATATTTTATTGTGTATTGTGCTTTTGTCTCATACATACGCATATAGTGTGTGAGGAAATAGAGGGAATTGAGAAGTAGGGGCCCTGTTTTGAGGGCTCCTGCTGGAGTGCAGCCCAGAAAATAGAGCCCTCAAAAGTAGAGGGAACCCTCAAATTAAAAGTAGGGGGCCTGTTTTGAGGGCTCCTACTGGAGATGCCCTAACACCAACATTACCCCATGATGGTTTTGGACTGGGAGGTGTTTCGCACTGGTGCACCGGTTTTAAGAATTTGGAGTGTCAAATATCTAGTTTTGAGGTTAAGGATTAATTTCTGCAAGAGTTAAGCGGTGTAAAATATACTTATTCCAAAACTTAAATTCATAACCATGATGGTCCTTCCTTTCAAAAAAAAAAATTGATGGTAGCTCGTATAAACCAGCCCTTTCAACAACGACAACGAAGTCCAAGCATGTTGCCATGGACCATGGTTAGGAAATTTAGTTTTTGAGAACTGAATCAAGATGGACTGCATCTGTACTATAGCACCATGCTTCTCTGCTCAAATTATGTACTAACACCTTTTCTTTTGATTTTTCTTTCCATTTGCCAGTCTCGCAGCCCTTTGTTGCTGCTGCATCCTGGACGCATGCTTCTAACATGCAGTGCAACCAAATGTCATGTTTCTCGCGGTGTGCCTGTGAGGGAATCTAGAAGAGGACGGACCCCATCACCTGACCACTTGATCTTGTCTTCGGAGTTACGGGCTACAATTCTGCGCATGTAAACTTGGTAACGTAATTATACGTGATTGCACACTCCATCCGGTTCAGATGATCGAAGCTACACAACACTGTTGCTGTAAATATTTTGACTGAACATAATTCACCCCGTAATGGTGCCCAGCAAACCGGCTCTTTCGATCAAGGTGTCGTCGTATTTGAAGAAGCCATAGCAAATGCCATCCTTAGTTAACTTGCTCCCCATGCTCGAGCAATTACCAGTAGGAAGACTGAGATGATGACAGATTGACTGAGTGATAATAATAAATTGGTACTGTAAATGAGCATGAAATGTGGGAGGCGACGAACAAAGGGCAGGAAGACATTGGGTCGCGGAATGGTCGAAGCCCATTCTGTGCTTCCTTATGTCTTCTGACTCTTCTCCACAGCCCATTGGGCTGAACGGGCTCGGAATCGCTAAACCAACCTCCCAAAGCGCCCAGATGGGCCTCCCCACATCGCATCCGTCCATCCACTAGAGTGCCCCTCCCAGCCGCACGATCGAACCGTGGAACCCTCGAGCCACGGGTATATAATCACCCGTCGCGTAGATAGGGTTTCCTTCCGCGCCCACCCTGCCCCGACGCTCGAAACCCACCCGAGGCAGCGCCGCCACTCCCACTCCACCAGCACCAGGAGCGCGGCAGCCATGGCGGTCGGCAAGAACAAGCGCATCTCCAAGGGGAAGAAGGGCGGGAAGAAGAAGACGTGAGCGCCCCCAACCTCTCCCCTCTTTTTCTGTCCCGAGATCCAAGATTGGTCCATTTCTTTTGTAGAAGTTTGCGTTGGGTGCTGATGCGGTTCTTGGTTTCTTGGTGTTGTTTTTGTAGCGTCGATCCGTTCGCCAAGAAGGATTGGTATGACATCAAGGCCCCGTCGGTGTTCACCGTGCGCAACGTCGGGAAGACGCTCGTGTCCAGGACACAGGGTACAAGGGTATGCTCTTACCTGCCTGTGCGGGATTTATACTTCTCTGATGTGTTTCGTGTTTTAGGGATGCGCCGTTTAGCCGTTTCAGTGTGCACATAGGCATGTAGATTGTGATGTGGTCGATTTGACAGGTGACGGATTCGACAGATTATTAGTAGTATATTTGTTGTGCTTGTGCGGTGTGCTTATACAGGAGTGCACTATACGAGAGGATTGATCTATGCATGATGTATGTTTGTGCGGTGTGCTTATACAGGAATACGGTATACGAAAGTATTGATTTATGCATGATGTAAAAGTGCTAACATCATAAATGAAGGATCTGATGAAGTAGCATTTTAATGCTATCGTTTTGGATTAGACATGGCTCTCGTTCTGCATTCTGATAATAGATGACTGTAGAGATGAGCTGGTTACATAGAGCGAATCGGTCTTGTTTTAAGGTTGGGCTGGTTACACCTCAATTGGTTTACTTCATCAAAGTGTCAAAATATTGTTATTTGACTCCCAACTTTCCAAGGGGTTCACTTTTTTGTCTATGGTCCAATTAAGCTTCTAGTTTCACTTTGTTTCACTTCTGTCAGACTGTTCTGCATCTGTATGGATCTCCAGCGTTAATGATGCAATGTTTTGATCGCTAAATCAGTGTTTGTTATTGGTTAATTTAGTATGCTGTGTGCTAATGGACATTTAATAGAAGTATGCACAAGATATATAGCCTCTGAAGTGCATATAAATCTTGTGTAAATTTCCATTAAATTGTGCATTAGTATGTGACTTACTCAAGCTAGAAGAGATCAGCGTTCAAGAAGGCGGCTTGGGCGGCACCTAGGCGCTGGGCGGCAGGGTGTCGCCCGGCCTTGGCCCCTAGTCGGGTGGCTAGGCGGCGAGGCAGCCCAAGACGAGAGCAAGGCGGGGCCAGGCGGCCTAGGCGCGGCGGATGGGGTGGCGCAGAGGGAGCAGCGGGGATGGGGAAAAGAGGTACTGCACACGACGCCGCCGCCGTCGACTCGCCGGATTCCGTGGCCTCCGTCGCCGGATCCGGACTCCCTGCACCAGATCCCACCGCTCCCGTGGACGTCGCCGTCGGATCCGGACTCCCCGCGCCAGATCCCGCCGTCGCCGCTCCCGTGGCCGCCGGTGAGGGAGATGTCAGGTGGCGGGGGAGGCGCACGGAGGAGGTGACGCAGAAGGGGCAGCGGGGATGGGGCGGTGTGGAGGGAGCGTCGCAGTGGGAGCAGTGTGTGGGTCGGGTTGGGGTTACGGTTAGGGTTAGCGGTCGCGCCGGTCGGTTAGATAGGCACAGGTGGCGGGTCGGGTGGTTGGGTTTTTTCCATTTAGTCCTCCGATTTTTTAATAATTACGAATAGACTTTTTTCTCAATAGATTTTTATTCAATCTAGACCTCCTAAATATATATTAGGCGAATTTTAGAATCTTAATTTCTAAAATTTGCTAAATCGGACACCCAAATCCTGGTAACACTGATAATTGTTGATCAAGGTAACAATTTTCTTCATCTAAACAGCAAATATATATACACTATTGTTTATTTCCACCTACTATCTTTATTTTTAATTCAGCCCCTTAGGCGCTAGGCCCCACCTCGCCGTCCGCCTAGCGCCTTCTTGAACATTGGAAGAGATGCATATGGAAATAAAAACGTGCAAAATGTCCACATAATTTCCTGAACTTCAGGAAAAAGCCGCTTAAAATGCCAAAAAATAAAACCAGATATCTTACCCCTTAGTCACATGATAGTGCAATTAAGGGGTATAATATACTGTATGGAGTTGATTGGCGTTAAGCGGACCTTTTACCCAAGTTCACGTGATTTTCTAGACATTTCCCTAGTGACTTTGAAGATGTAAGGCTGAAGATCCATCTAGTGAAATTGTGACTCTGGCAACGATCACTTAAGTAGCACTATTGTGTATCTGTTTGGCAAGAACACCCAATCCGCTATGAAAGCCCAAAACATAATTTCCACCATGTTCGTAATACTTCCTTTCTTGTATAGATGCTATTTTATACTTAGCTGTGCATATTAAGAAAAACACAGAGCAATACACCTATTGATTCTTATTTACTATCTCAATATTGAACTTGTTGATCTACCAAACCACCTACATTCAGTATTGTGTCAAGTGGACTATGATCTTTCCCCTACCAATGGCCGCCTTAACCTTAAGTGAGCGGAAGTTGCAATTGCAATATGTAGGGATAGATGCATAGTTGTGGACCTATCACTGAAGGTTATATCAATCGACTTGTAGGCCTTCCTATTTCATTTGTAGATTTATCATGTGTTGCAATCTTTATTCAGTCTGTACTCAGCAGTTGTAGCAGTGCTTATGGTATTATTTGCTGTTTCTCAATACTTGTTTTTTCTGTTTTAGATTGCTTCTGAGGGTCTTAAGCACCGAGTTTTTGAGGTATCCTTAGCTGATCTTCAGAATGATGAGGATCAGGCTTACAGGAAGATCAGACTTCGTGCAGAGGATGTGCAAGGGAAGAATGTGCTCACAAACTTCTGGGTAATGAACTCTTCTTCGCTGCACACAGTTACTGCTGTTAGGTCATTTTTTATGGTGTTAACCAGTTCTTCCTCACGATAGGGCATGGATTTCACCACTGACAAGCTCAGGTCCTTGGTGAGGAAGTGGCAGACGCTCATCGAGGCTCATGTGGATGTCAAGACCACTGATAATTACATGCTCCGTCTGTTCTGCATTGGCTTCACCAAGAGACGCCCCAACCAAGTGAAGCGCACTTGTTATGCTCAAGCCAGCCAAATCAGACAGGTAAATTAGTTCACTTTGCTCTTATAATCTATGTATGCAATTATGGAGCTGCTGCTTTACTATATTTGCTTTGTGTTCTGTGTAGATTCGCCGCAAGATGGTTGAGATTATGGCAAACCAGGCTTCAACCTGTGACTTGAAAGAGCTGGTATCAAAGTTCATTCCTGAGGTCATTGGCAAGGAGATTGAGAAGGCGACATCAAGCATTTTCCCCCTCCAGAATGTGTTCATCCGCAAGGTGAAGATCCTGAAGGCCCCAAAATTCGACCTGGGGAAGCTCATGGAGGTAATTGTCACATAAGCAGACTTGACTGTGGTTTAATATTGAGCTTACATCAGTGAATTAACATTCATATGTGGCTTGTGGCTCATTCTAGGTCCATGGTGACTACAAGGAGGATGTTGGTGTGAAGCTGGAGAGGCCTGCCGAAGGTGATGAGGCCATGGCAGGGCAGGAGGTTGCTACCGAGTAGAGAGATTTCCTATCATTTATTTTGCTGCTTTATTTTTAGAAGATATGTACCACCTATCTTGTTTGGTGTCATGAGCTTCCTAGTCAGTTTTGATGGCTGATTTCCTGAGTACTCTGCTGCCGAGATTCCTAGCCGATGGCGTACTTGATGTTGGATGAAAAATGAAGAATGTTTACAAGGCAATATGCTTTGTTTTTGTTTGTTCTGGATAGCGGTTGGTTTAAACTATATGTTGAGTTGATTCCGCCATAAGCATGATCGTGTTCAGTTGTCTGGAGTAAATGTTCTGGTGATCTGTGAGGTTTTTTTTGGCAATGTTCCAATGTAGCTCCCATTTTTTGTCTGGTTGGATCAGGTCGCATCTTGTGCCGGAAAGCTAGAAGTCACCGGTGAGTGGTGCTGCCTGATTCCTGAGTCTTGAGACTCGAGAGGGCTCAGAGCTTGCAGCTGGCAATTTTGCAGTGATAACTGATAGTTTCCTGTCTTCTCACGCACATGCAAGTAATTGGATTGGGTACTATATTTGTGTAAAATTCATCAGCACCCAAAAAGATGAAGGTAATGCAAATCATTTTTATTGTTGCTACTTCCGAGTGAACAAAATTGGTAAGGATGTCCATTGAAGGGCACTCAACGTTGCAACATGAACATAAGTAGATCTAACCTACATTCACATAATTTCTAACTGATGGCGATACCGGTCGGAGGGATGAGAGCACCCTAGGAGAAGGTACAAATTTCTACAAGAAAACCTGCTGTGTGGCTATGAGTTCCTAATGCAGCATGATGAGGAGTTGCCCGGAGAAGTCCTGAATCGGTGATAATTCTCGGACCTCGTATGCTGCCTGGAAGCAGTCGGCAGCCTCAAGCAGTGGTCCTTCAGATTTCAAGACAAATCCAAGCCCCAACCAGGCTTGATACGGAGGGCGTTACGGAAGATCGACAATGCTTTCCCTCCAAGATTGCTTAGAATCCCTGCCATAGAAACCATGCTAGGGACAGTCTGGATTGATGGAGAGGAAGAATGAGAATGCTGTCAGGGCTTCTTGGTGCAAGGATTGAGCCTCCAATAGAAGGCCTGCAATGGTACCAGTCATATTAGCACTTTTGACAATTATAAGCCATGGAATAAACAATAGTACGCGTAGCGGTTGATCTACAATGCAACAATAATTCCCCGCGAATTTGCAAACAAAATTTAACTGAACTAGTACTAAAAGTCTACAACAGTATTGACGAATAGTCAGGGAGAGTTTTGCAAAAGTAGGAGTCCTTTCATGGAACATTTGCCAGCATGGTCATGGGTAAATTTTTCAGGGCAATTGAAGCACAAGCCCTTCAGACTGCGCTTGGTCATCTCCTCCGCTGTCAAACGACAAAATCTGGAGATCGGATTCTTGGACAGTTGTACTGGTGACGCCGGCTAGGAGGAAGGTGTCAGCCCGGCCTTTGGTGATGCTGCCGGGACAGAAGTTGTGCCGCGTGCAGGGGCTGCTGGTTGAAGGAAAGTCCCTGATTTAATGGCCGGCTTAAGACTCCTCTAGGTCATCCACTGTCATCTGCTTCACGTAAGCCCTCGCAAGACTCATTGCTACCTCCAAAGTGGACGGATTCTGCAATTTGACGTCAATTTGCAAGGGATTGCGAAGACCCGCCGTGCAAATATGTACTTGTTGCTTCTCGGTCATCTCATCACATCGGCAAAGAAGAGAAAGGAACTGGTCCTGGAAATCATCGATGGAGCCGGTGCACCGAAGTTGAATCAATTCACCAAGCGAATTGTTTCGGTTTGGCGGGCCGCAGCGAAGATTGACATATTTGATGAAACAAGGCCAAGTCGGCATGCCATTGCTCTGTTCCAATCGATAATTCCATTGCTAAGCTGTCCCTATCATGTGGTAGGACGCCAGCCATACTTTTTCTTCCTTCATTGTTCGTTGCCTCCGAAAAAATTGCTCATAATGGTTGAGCCATGATAGAGGATCCTCCTTGCTATCGAACATTGGAAAAAACAACTTGTGGAAACTTGGGACGCCACAACTGCCATCGCCATGCGCCTCGCTGGTGTTACCCCTATGCACATCTTCATCTGGAGGTGCTTTTGGCAGCTAGCGGCTAGGGCCATGGCCGAGATGCCGCTCCAGGTCAGTGTGCTGTGCCTGGTGGCCGCTGACCACCTGGAAGATATGCTGTGCTGTAGCCGACTTGGAATTGGTTGTCGCTGCTGCTACTGTTTCCAATCCGGAGGCCGCTGTTCCCAGTCCGGCAATACTGCCGTCGTGTGTAATTATGTTTCCAGGACGCTTACGACGTTGTTATTTCTTCCCAATGAATGCGTCCACAACATCAGATAAATTTGGCATGTATTGTAGAAAGAGCTGCTAATGGTCTGGTTTTTGCTGCTCAGGTGACCTCGCAGCAACTGTCTGGTAATCGAAAATGAATTGTCGTTTCAAGTTAGGGGCCACCACTACATCAACTCCTCGTGGATCGGTGGCCATGAAAGGCTAAAAAGATCAAGAACAATTAACAATGTCTACCTTGTATGGAAGCATCCTGACAAAAAAAAAATCCGAGGAAATTACAAGCCTTCCTTTCAGTGGATGGTAGGCTAACAAAATTTGTGTATTCTCTGAGCTCAATTCTGAGATGAAAGACGCAAAACTTGGACATCCCCTTCCGAAGAAGCAGCAACTTGAGCTTCATAAATAGCTACACGAAGCAGGCGAGAACTTTAGGCTTCACTCCTGCTATAACCTAACCTTCTTTGCCTTTATCCGCTTTGCAGCCATGTAAGTCACAGCAGCAGAAAGAGTGTACCTAATAACAGCAAAAGATAGAAAGTGGTCATAAGACGCCAAGGAAATAACAAAATTCACTTCTATACCATCAAATTTACAATGGAGTATCTAATTATTATCTGAATGTATGATTTACAATGGGAAATTTAGTGTGACATTTGTCGGTTGATCACAAATTCATATGTTGCGCATATAGACTGCGAACCTTCAAGAGAGTTCAGGAGAGATTTTTTTCAATAGAGGAGGCACAACAGCCCTCCGACCTCTGCTGAAACTGCAGACAGCACAGTACATAACCAGTTCAGATAGTTCAGGAGATGAACCCCGTGTTATGTGTTCCCGTCCCCAACCAGTTCAGATAGTTCAGGAGATGAACCCCGTGTTATGTTTTCCCGCCCCCAGAGTCATATTCCCTTGTATATATTCTGTGATTCCTGCAACTCAATTTTGTCCCACAGTAATTCCATTTGTTTGACCAATCTTAGATCCTAGTGCTACAGCCAGAATGTTAGATAGTGAAAACAGCACATAATTCGGTGAGTCAGCACACTAGTATAGTGATATCTATGCGCTACCACATGCAACATTGTAAAGAGAGAGAAAAGGAAACTGACAAATGATATAAGGTGGCGTCATCCAAGCAAAACTTATCGCTCAAATATAGCAACATAACCATTCATCATTCGAGTACAAGATGTGCATAGCTTACTACTTATTTAGTTTCACAGCTCTCAAAAGCAAAAGTTTAGACCGACAATGGATAAGCAGTTCAAGTAAGAAAAGAAATAGAAAACGACTTTCCTATATTCAGCACAAATATGATTTGAAAGATGTCATCTATCATGGTTTGGCAGTGATGAACTGTCAGATTCAAAGTCAACCAATAACAATAATGGATTTGTAGCTGCAATAAACTTAAAAGGCAATCATGAATGCCAGATACAGCCAGAAATTGCCCTCAAACTTCCTAGATGCAAGCATTAGTTCCTATAAGGAAGCCTAATATTTCTAGTACTAGCAGTCAAAAATAAAACTAACATAGAATGGAATAGCCAAACATTTATCTATTAGATGTCAGTTGAGAAACTTAAATAAAGGTGTGGACGTTATTATAGATTCCACATACCCAACCAACAAAGAGGGATGGGCAATCGGCTGGGGTTCAGAGACACTTACCATGTAACAGTGTATTTTAGATGGTCATGTGGCATCACTGAGTGATGGATCAAAGTATTGACATCTTTTGGAACAGGATAATGATTTGTTGGAGAGACGTCTTCATTTATATCTTCTACATAAACAGTATTTTCAGGCAGGCTACATGCACGAGCAATCATGGGAACATTCACATAAAACCACTGGCCACCGCTGGGTTCATTAGCTGGAACAAATATGCTGGGCTTCTCACTTCCTCGGATTACTCCAGTAACTCTTACAGGAGGTTTTCCAGGTTTTTCAATCTGCAAAAAGAATAAAATCATGTAACTTGCACCAATTTGTACCTAACTAAAAGAGTAAAGATACATAAATACATAGAATAAGATAATGACAACCATAATGGTTTTTCAACATAGATGATTATGGCAGCATGGTATTGATTCGCAATTGACATAAAACCCAAGAACCAGCCTACATTTCATACTCAACATTCTAAAAACTATCAATGACTGCATTTAATGATCTAAAGCAGGTCTAGTTAACAATGACAAGTAATAGTTATTTGATAATGGGCTGTCACAATGTCACATACCATGACATTCAGATGATAACAATAGTACAATACATACAAAACGCATGGTAACCTGTTCTGATGGGCAAACCACTGACAGCTTTAGGCAATAGATTGGAAACTATACAAAAAAAGGGGATGCAAATCACCTCAGAAGATGATTTGGGCTCCTTAGACCAAAACTTCCACCATGGACCTTTTCCATCCGTCTTTTTATCAGCTTCTTTATATTCTGAAACTTCACCAAGGCCCTGGTTGTCCTGTATGTTTTTATCACGCCAGCCTCGAGGAACCCACCCTCTATTCACAAGGATAGGTGACTGCAAACTGACAAAACATTTCTCAGAAAGATAAACGTCTTGAGGAAAAGAGAAGCGATAACACACTGAAGTTTGTTTCTATGGTCGGAACACGCAGTACAGCATCAGGGCAACTCTCTTTTATTTCTACGAGACAATGTGTGGGAGATAAAGTCCAATCAGACTTAATAATAACAAGATTGCATCAGGGCAACTCAATGCTGACCTTTAGTGTAGTCCTATCTTAATAAGAAAGTCATTAGCAACATTATTACATGTTCTGACATTAATCACAACATCGTCGTACATGTCCTTAATTAGGATAATATATTTTATTAGGACTTTTTTTCCTTTGAACCGTCCACCGCATGACCTTCCTTGGCATTTTGTCATAGGGTTTCTCCAAGTCAATAAACACCATGTGAAGATTCTTCTTTTGCTCTCTATACCTCTCCATTAACTGCTGTAGCAAAAAAACACCTCCGTGGTCGACCTCCCAGACATAAAACCAAATTAGTTTGACGTCACTCTAGTCGATTTTCTTAAACGGTGCTTAATCACTTGCTCTCAAAGCTTCATTGTGTGGCTCATAACCTTAATTCCTCCATAATTAATACAACTTTGAATGTCTCCTTTAGTTTGAAAATTGGTACTAATGACTCCTCTGCCACTCGTTTGGCATCTTATTCAACCAAAAAATGCTATTGAACAAAAATGTTTACGACAGACTATGTAGAAAACTACATAGGCGGAGTTTTATGGTTTGTAAAGTACTTCTTTATAATTAGTACAAATGGTTTTATGTAGATTTGTGAAAGCATTGGGCTTTTTATATGGCATTGCTTTCCTCATGAATCACTAAATAATTTAATAGACAAAAAATTCTTCAGAAAGATAGCTACAAGAGTAACAAGACAGAGATCTGAAGATTCATTTCTATGCCAAACTAGAAACTACAAATATGCACAACCCAACATGTAATTACAAGCTGCTGTCTCTTTTGCCTACCAAGATACAAGATAATCCACAGGAGTGTTTGAATATTTAGTGAAGTTTTTTTTACTGTCCTTTTCTTATTATTGTAAATTAATCTTAAAATATACACAATTAATTCCCTTCTCAGCCCATTCCTTGCCTGCTGATAGTTTCATCTCCCAAAGAAAAACAATGTAGGGGCACACACACCAAGTCAATTTCGAATAGAAGTATAAAAATCATTAACTACAATGGAAGCAAAGTTAAGCCTAGGCTTCGTTTGGCATTGCGGTGGCCAGTGGCTTTTCAAAAGCACTTTTGTATTTCCACTTTGGATGTAACAGTTGGTTGAAAGCATATTTTTTGGAGCCATAACAGTGAAATCCTACTAGAATTACTATACATTAAAGAAAATAAGAAGATTCCATAGTGCAGTAGAGCACAACCACTGCAAACTGGCCCTTAATTGTACTGATTTTGCTCTATCATGAGATGCCTTCTGCTTCACATATTTCATCTTTCTTTGTACTGTAAAAGAAATGAAATAATTCAGTTCTACCGGAACAAATTATCATTTGCCAATTTTTCAACCATAGTCAGCTTTATGTTTTTTTAACCTTTAGAGGTTAGAACAAGAACTCACCCCCCCCCCCCCCACCCCCAAAAGGGCATGAGCTATCAAGCTCACCTATACTAAGGACTTATTTGGCAGCCCATAAATCCCGGCGCATCCCTGGGAATGGGCCTGCCTAAGAGTTTCACTGCAAGAGTACAACTGCTTCCAACAATAATTTACCTGCCGGTCTCAGTCGGACGAGGGATCAACGGAGTGATCACATAATACCCATTCTCCGTCACACCCGAGATGCTCCGGGAGCGTGGCCCGACGAACACCGACTTCTCCTCATCGAAATCGCCCTCGCATACAATCTTCCGGAACTCCAGCGCGGCCGGATCATGCATGGCAGCAGACGATGACACATGGTTCCACGCTATGGGCTCCATCTCCAGCCTCCGCGTCCTGTAATCCAGCATCTCTATCTGAGATCCAGAAAGAAACAACACAAAGTGAGGTATTGTTCGCTAAGCATTGGGAGTAGCGCGCGCGCTGCGACCTTCTCCTGCCTCCGGAAGAGCTGCCATGTGCCGAGGCCGAATGTGATGGCGCCGGGGGCGAAGAGGAAGAGCTTGGACCATGCGCTCGCCTCCTTCCCTGCCCCTGCGCGTGGAAACCAGCCTGATTAGTATGCAGCGGCGGCTTGATTCGCAGATGTTTTTCAGGACATTTCGCAAGGCGGTAGGGGTAGGGACCTGGAGGTGGCGATGTGGCCGCGGAAGGAGGTGCAGGTGGCAGCGGAGGTGGATGGGATGCGTGGGAAGTGGAAGGCCGGGAGGGGAGGAGGCGGTGGCCACCGCCGCGCAGCCGGAGGCTGAGGGGTTTGGAGAGCGTCGCCGCCATCTTTTACCTGTATGGGTTGTGGGCCGGCTGGCCGAGATGGGTTTGGACTTTCGACAGGGTGGACGGGAGGCAAGAACGGTAGTTTTATTTTGGAAAAATTGCTCAAGGGCCCTAAAATTTAATGACGTTTACTTATTTATCTTATAATGTCTCATTGACATGCGGGTTCAGAGTCCATATGTCAGTGAGGTATTATGGAGCAAATAAGCAAACACCATTAAACTTTGGGGCACATGAGCATTTTATTTTCTTCCCTTGGAGTGTATTAGAACTTGAAAAAAAATGGGTAGTGTTTAATCCTGTTGTTCAAAAAGATCCAATCACAGAGTTCTCTCTCTTTTTTTCACTTTTGAGTTTTCCTGATATATGTTTGAACATTTTTATTCAAACCAAATCTCCAGTTTGGCCTTCTGAGACACCGTCTGAAAGCACGATTCTCACACGAATTTCGCAAGGAACCCACGTTCAATGAAAGTGCTTGTTTTGGCTGGATTCTTTTCAGCTTAAAGTTAGATTATGTCTATACTATCTACAGTAACTAATTTTTAAACAGTACATTTTTAAGACAGTCAGTAGAAAGATTATAGTAAAAAGTGTACCAAGTTCAACTGTACCCGCCAAAATACATGTGGCTATTTTTTTGTGCGTACTACTTCTCGCAAACAGTAGTTTTCAAATATTTAAGCTATAAGCTATCAAACCAAAAGAACCTACTTTATAGGGTGTGTTTGGTATGTATACTTTCATATTCCCCTGTAATATAATATTCCCCTCGATCTGATTACTAATAAACATATTACCATTAATATAAGATTCCAATATTGGGTTGTTTGAAGGAAACTATAAAATGGTCTTTGTAATAGTTCAAACATTTTATAACTAGAATCAACAAGTCCACAAATTTAATTTACAAGATTTGAAATTTCATACCTTGAAGGTTAACATTTATAATTTTAAATTAAAATCAAAATTTAAAATTATCACAGTTTAAAATTGCAACATCCGAAATTCCAATTTCTATGATTCAAAAGCTCAAAATTTGGATTTTGAAATTTGAGATTTGGAATTTAAATATCAGAATTGAAAAGTCTGAAGTTCAAAAATTGAAAATTACAAAATTCGAATTTATAAAATTTGAATTATCAAAACTTGAATATTGAAATCCAAAATTAGAATTATTAAATTTTAAGATTCAAAATTTAAAAATGGAATTTCGAAATCCAAACATGAAATTTTGAATTGTATGAATTTAAGATTCCGAAAATTCAAGACTCAAAATTTGATATTTTGATTTCAAAATTAATTTTGTGAATTTTGTATTTGGATTTTCAATCTAGAAAGTTCAAAATTTTAACTATGATAAATTAAAGCAAATGACAAAAGCGCAATAGCAAAGATCACTTTTCCTTGGTAGTATAAGATAAACAACCTTTTCTAGAGAAATAGATTTCTGAAATTGATGGTAACCTAGTTTCCAAGATAATCTTAAGATAATCTTAGATTTCTGATTTAGATTACTTATTGTTTCACCGAACAATGTAATCTTTGGTTCCCAAGGTGATATTGGATTCCTGTTTGTTTTACCAAATATATTTGTTTTTACCAAATAAGGTAATCTTGTAAGATTGCTGAAGGATTTATGAGGAAAGGCGAAAAGACTTCCCCAAAAAAAGTGGAGAGACACTTGATACACCCAGAAGACAAATTGGAAGGTGAGAAAAAACAACATTAGCTATTGCATGACCAAAACCACCAAACTAGGCTCTTATTGGGGGCGTTGTAGTTTTTGTTATGAATTTCACAGTCGACGAATGAATTTCCCCTAAGGTTAGTCGAATGATACCTTTTTGTCTCTTTTACCTAATTTGTTGCCTCCACAGCTCACATTCAATTGCTTGCAGTATCGACATTTTGTCAAATTCACAAAACACACACACACACACACACACACACACACACACACACACACACACACACACACACACAAACCACACAGAGATTCAAATTCACCAAGCAGGTATGCAACACAAGGATGAAGCCTCTTGTAAACTGTAACAGAGCACACGCGTGCAAAATACCAGATGCAGTCTACCAACATATTGCCAAAGCAAGTTACAAAATTATGAACAGAACCTCCCTGATCAAGACCTCGCATAATTTACATCCCCAATGCTACGCAACATGCAAAAAAGAGAGAATCTGGAGCACCTCAAAAGCTACGGATTTAGATCAATTCTTCTTTTTTGAGTGCTTCACGAGCCAGTCAATGACCGAGTCAATGTTGGTTGAGTTCTTGCATGATATCATGAAGCAGACCACTTCTCTGTCAGTGATAGTCTTTAGGCCCCTGCGATGTAGCATACGATTTGTCAAATAGAGACTTATAGATGAGCAGATCTTATCAGTTCGTAGTAGCTTTGCGTGTACTTACATCACTTCTGTGAAGCTTTGCTTAGGGAAAGCTTCAGGCTTGTCAATTTTGTTGCCAATGACTAGTAATGGGATACCAGTCAAAGATCGCTTGCTCAGAAGATCATGGAGCTCACTTTTGGCAATGGCCATGTTTTCTCGATCTGCTGCATCAACAACATACCTGCACAAACACAACAATTTAGGGATCCACAACAATACAGAATTTCGTTTCCTATGGTTTGTTATTTCAGTTATAACCACCAGCAGAAAATACAGAGCAACTGTCAAGAAAAAGTCAATCAAGTTGTTACACAGCTAGCTATCACAAAATATACAACTAGTGGGAATAAATCAGAATAGTAAACCGTCCAGCTTGCACAACCTTCAGTACATACATTAAGTAAGCAAAATGACAGAAAATCAGAAATAAATACACAAGGCGCCATCATTATCTACAATATGGCAAAATAATACAAAGTCAGAACAGATAAACAAGGCATCAACATTATCTAGAATAACTAATACACTCACACTTATCCTTGCAACAAAGACAACTGACAACTATGACATAAAAGCCAAACATAAAGGCAAGTAGAGTACAAGAAGCCTTTATACAACAGTTTAATTGAGAAATGAAGAGATTAAACTCAAAACCTTAAGATTTTGGCAAGTCTCATGGTTCACCCAAACTGCTCGGGGTCAACTTTATAAGCTGCCAATGCCCATACAGTATGATACTACTCTTGATCTATGCTGTCTAGCAGTTTGATTAAACAACTCTTGATCTACGCTGTCTAGCAGTTTCATTAACCATTGTTTCTAATGGATATGTAGCAGTGCATTTGCCTATATTTCACTAATGGATACAAGTAAATAAAAAATGATATGAACACGATCTAAATAAAATAATCGTCATGTGCAACAAGCCAACAACTAAGCATCACATCTGGTGAGTATAATGCTATTCTTACTGCAAATGCATCAAATTAGACAAGGAGGACACGTACACAATTGCAGAAACTGCACGACAGTATCTCTCCCACATGCTCCGAAATCTTGGCTGGCCACCAAGATCCCACAATTTTATTGTGACATTTCCTTTGGTCACCTTTCTCATATTGAACCCCACAGTAGGAATCATGTCCTCACTAAAGCCTCCTGTCTGCAGAATACATGGTAATCCATGAGAAATCGTCATATTTCAGTGAGTGAGTAATGCCAAAAAGAACACAACCTGATACTTACAGCAATGACATTCACAAGCGACGTTTTCCCGGCATTTTGGAGACCTATCAAGGAAAGCTCCATCTCTTGCTTGAAAAAGAGGCTGCAAATGGGAAAAAGAAGAAGAAGAAAATATTTTATTCAAGCTCCATCAAACAAAAATCCGTTTATACTCGTTCATTTTTTTTCTTGGAAGTTGGAACACACGTCAAAGTAGTGCTCTACCACCCAATGAGTGCGTGCCAAAGACATCCTTTGGATGCAAGGTCCTTTGTTTTTATATGTATATCTAAACCAAAGCCTATCTGGCTGGTCGGTAGAAATGAAATAAATCATAGCCTACTCTCAACTCTTTTCCATGCCAATGATTGAAATTCAACAAAAGCGTTACCAGCCTCAGTCTAATGGTCTAATTCTACGATCCAAGAACTTACTAGTGCAAATAGATTCTTTCAGGATGAGATAGAATCGATGAGAGTGCACGATAACAACAAACACTTTGCAAGATAAATCAGTGCCTTTTCAACTAAACTAATATTTACGAATTGCATCATCCTTCGTCTCCCCTAGGTATGGCCAATTTTGGCTGGCACATTGTTTTTTGAAAGAGCAATTTTGGCTGGCACATTTAATTCTCAATACTTTGATAGATGTGTCCGATCGATACTTCGGTTGGCATGTTCAATCAAAACTCTGGTCACTACGTTCGTTTCATAGCAGATGTTCTATCAACAAAGTTACCACAGAGTACTCGCAAATCTCCAAAACCTGAACTTAACCGATGGAGGTGAGCAACCAAAAGATCCCGATTTTCCTATGACCATGTCGCAGTAGGTAAAAAAACGCCATCATCTATTATAATAACGATCAACTATGAACTATGTCACATTTCCTACAGCTCGAAACTTTCTTTCTATCAACACAACGTAATATCGATATTCTTCACAATAGCTATCATAAAATTACACTTCCCAACCTGCTGCTGCAAGCCCGCGCACAACATCCGATTCAACACGAGAAGCTATTTTTATCCTGAACCAATCCGGAACCTCCCAGATCTCCCACCCACCGATCCCCGCACCCGCCCCGCAATGCGCAGGAGATCAAAACTCAAGAAACCGAATCCGCCCACACGCGAACAAACACCGCAAGCATACATACATACATATACATGTTCGTACCTGCGGAGCCAGTTGAGGAAGGCCTCCCAGAACCTCATGGCGCCCGCTCCTCCTCCCCAAGAAGAAGAGGAGGCTTGGGTGGTCGCGAGGAGGCGGAGGCAGGGTGTGGGGGAGGAGGGGATAGGGGCGGAGACCGGAGCTTCTTCTTTACGAGGCGGCGGCGGCGGAGGATTTCGCTCGCGCCTACTTCATTTGGAGCGTGGATGTGGAGGAGCGACAGGTAGGCCGCGAGGAAGGAGAGAGGAGAGAGAGAGAGAGCGTGGATGGGGAGGAGCGACGGCGTCCACCAATCATACGGCCTCGCGTGGCTGGCTGCTCTTTGTTTTCTTTTAATTTTTTGGTTTTCGACTTTTGATGTATACGCGCTGCTGCTGCTCCAACGAACCGTGAGCCCCGTTCCGTTCCGGTATTCACTCCTCCTCTGTCTCTTAGAGCATCTCCAACAGTAACTTATAAATTAATTCTAAATATATTATTTTATATTTTAATAGAAGAGAGAGAAAAATTAGCTCTTAATCAAGAGCTAGTCTCATACACATATTCCAAGATTATGTGAGAGTGTCATGTGATGCTATTTATGTTATGAGCTATGTGCTAAAAGTTAGTACTATTGGAGAAGTTGTCTTAGAGCTAATAACTAGTTTATACTGTTGAAGATGCTCTTATTACGGCAATCTGGCCAAATTGTTGTACAGGTTTTGTAGCCATCGACTTTATTATTATTTTTACTTTTGAGCGATTTTTCTCTTAATAATTATAATTTTAAATTAATAAATCATAGCGAAAAATAATAAACCGCTACTTGTTGGATTGGAGCCCAGACTTCGTTAAAAAAAGGGTCCAAGAAAAGATAAATTGGCAATACCCTCTCAATAAGCAAAAGATAAATTGACAATACCCTCTCAATAAGCAAAAGATAAATTGGCAATACTACTTGGATTTTTCTTGCGCTCAGGCATCTCAGGTGCTCTCGTGTAAGTCATGTCCGCCTGCACCGCACGACGCACACCCAAAGAATCAAACGAGTTGTTCGAGGGTGTCGCGTCAATGGAAGCCGCGGTCGCCACCGTGTCCGACCTCGACACACACGTACGCCGCCCAAGCCTTCGAGCAAAGAATAGGACCACCTTCCTTTTGTTTTTGGTTTTACTTTTGATTTTTTTTTTCAGAAATTAAAAAGTCAAACATCGAAATGAGGCAATCTTTTAAAATGGATTCTCCAAACAACTTCTCGATTCTAAAATCATATACGTCATCTAAGTTAACGTCTCCACCGTCCATTGACGTGTCAAAAAACATAAATAAAAACTACCAGCCACATCTCAAAAATGCACATTAGGACTCAGAAACAGACCATTGGGGACCCTATCAAAACTCGATGGAATTAGGGGTGACAATTTCGCTCGTGGGCTGAGGCCCCGCGGATAATTTCCTCATCAAGGACGGAGTGGAACACAATTTTCCCCCACGGGTGAAAGAGGATGGGCCCTGCTAGGCTAGCAGAGTGGGGACGAGGTCGTCCTCCCCTATGGGGCCCACAGGGACTCATAAAAATGTTTTCAAATAATAGTTATAATTTTTTTAATATGGGATTGTATTCTATTATTGTATGTTTGGACTAAAACTTGAATTTGTATGTTAACCTATATATATATATATATATATATATATATATATATATATATATATATATATATATATATATATATATATATATATATATATATATATATATATATATATATATATATATATATATATTGAAGCTATATTTTGAAAAAAAAATACATAAGTAATTATAAATTAATAAATAAAGCCACAATATTATTTTTAAAAAAATTTCAACCTATTTTTAAATCCCCCACAGGAAATCCCGTGGGGTTGGGTCCCTACAGGGTTGTGCCCGTTTCCCGTATACCCGTGGGTAAATACCCTAATGGAGCCGGGTATGGAATATTTTCTTTACCCACGAGTATGGAAATGGGGGGAACACTCTACCCGTCAGGTAAACGGGCATGGATATGGAAAAGCTCCACCAGTATCTGCCCCGTCCGTTTACCCGCGATATAGATTGACAGGTGTAACATCTTGAAAAATTCGAATTTGAAAATATAAAGTTTTTAAATTATTTTACAATATGTTCTGTTGAAATTTGGATTTTATGGTGATTTTCTGAATTTTGGCAGAGGATCCAAAAATTTAAGAAAGCCTCGAAAAATAAAACTAATATTAATAATGCCAAAAATGGAAATATGTCATTACAGATCAAGAAATTCAACATACTAACGTCTTGAATTCAAGTTCAGGACAATAAAATACTAAAATATACCCATTAAAATCCAAGGTGGGATATTCAGAATTTATACGTATATATGTACACAATTCACATCAAAATAATGTCAAAATCGAAATCCGAGGGCAAACTGAATAAAATAGAAAATAGAGAAATAATAGATTTTGTAGCCAGATATTTGAACCAAGATTTGAACTAAATGCTCAGAGATTGAAATCGGTAATTTCAAAAAGGAAATGTAAAATCCAAAAGCATTCAAAATGCATATCCTTTTTCCTCCCTTTCTTTTACTCTTTTCTCCCTATTACATGTGGGCCCCTCCCTCTCTCTCTCCCTCTCTTTTCTCTCTACCCTGCTAGCGGGCCCGACCCTGTTTTCCCTGCCGACCGCACAGTCAGGACCCCCCCCGGCGCGCGCGGAGCGCCTCCTTCTCCCTTTCTTTTCTCCTCCTCCTCCCTTCTTCCATGGCTGAGCAGCCTCCACGTCGCCTCTCCCTTTTTTTCTCAGCTCAGCGCTGCCCCGCCATCATCGCCCGTGCACGCCTTGTCCCATCGCAGCGTTGCTCTGCCCTCTGCGCGGCGTCGCTCGCCCGTCACCTTTGCGCTGCGCCGACCCGTCGCCATCGTTCTGCCCTGCCATGTGCCGAGTCTAGAGATGGCAATGGGTACCCGAAACCCGAGTACCCGATGGGTTTTACCCGATAAGGAGGCGGGTATGGAAAGATATCTTCACCCGCGGGTATGCTAATGGGCAAAAATCTCTACCCATCGGGTATGCGGGTCTTGAGTGCGGTGTATACTACCTGTACCGCATACCCGCGAGTAAAATATACCCACGGGATGTATATTAGATATAGCAACAGTACATATACCGTGGCGTATATATATATTCGAAACGGCCGATGGAAATACCCACACTCGTATATACTGTGCCCGTATATACCCTTATCAATTCGGGTATGGGTTACCCGTCGGTATAAATACCGCGCGGTGCGGTATGGGTAAGTTTCTATACCGTGTGCGAGTGCACGGTATTATGGCGGTGCGGTGCGGGTATCGGGTACGGGTATGGTTTGGCTATACCCGACGGGTATTTACCCGTTGCCATTCCTAGCCGAGTCCCGCGCGGTGCCATGCCCTACAACAGCCAAGCCCCGCCGCCTGACACCACTGCCGCAAGCCCCCGACGCGACCGAACAGCCCTCCTCCGCGGCTATAAGAAGCTCCGCGCTCTCCCTTGCCTCCCCTGCGCCCTCTCCTTTCTTCCCCACTTCGCCTCGCCCGCGCGTGCTCCCACACTGCCGTCGCCATATCCGGCCGCTCCGGTGAAGCTCCCCGCCGTCCACCCGTGTCACGGCACGCCCTTCCCTTCTAGGAGCCTCCACTGCTTGCCAATTTGATTCTCCCAAGGCGGCCGCTGCATGGCCGTTTCTTCCCCATCGCCGGCCGAAGTCGCCGTCGCTCACGCCATTTCTTCCTCGACCCACCTCGCGTCGATTCCATGCGGTGGGAGCATCTCCACGACGCCCTCAACCTTCCCCAAACGTCGCCCGGCCTCCTCGACGCCCGAGCTCCCTCCTCCACGGGAGCCTCCTCGCCGCCGCCCCGGGCTCACGCCGCCAAGCCACCTCAGAGTCTCTCCACCCCTGCTGGCCGTTGGGTAAGCTTCATGGTGCCTCCCTCCCACTCGTGCTCCTTTCCTATTTCCCTTTTCTCAGCCGGCGCCGCCGCTCCATTCTCACCCCGTCGCCGGCCGCCCAATCCTGCCGCCCCACCGACCCGCGCATCTGAACCCTACCGCCTCCTCCACCGGCATCTACACCTCCCCGGGAACACATTTCTGCTGACCTACTCCGCCTCTCCGACCTTCTCTCGCCGGAGCCTCGCCGAAAGCCGTGCGCCCCGCCTCCTCTGTTTCTGGCCGGCCGGCTCCTCTGTCTTAATCCCCAAACACCCACTCACTTCTTCCACAATAATCCCCACCGGTTGGTCACGAAACACTGAACTCTCACTCGGCTAGCAGCGATCGGTTAACATTTACACAGTGGAGAGGTGTTGGGTTCGATTCTAGCTGACTGCAACTTTCTTCCCATATTTTTGCTCTACTGTGGTGGCCCTTTGTAATTAATAAAAATCATGAAAAATTAGGTAATAGTTTAGAGAAGCTAATAAAAATTCTAATTAAAAATACATCCATGGAAGGTACAAAATTTATTGGGATATACATGAGCTTAATACATGTGTAATCAGGGATTAGTTATTATCATGACTAGTATGCCCTTAGCATCCATTTTAAATCTAATCCTAAATTAAAGTAAAGACTTAGGAAAAGTTAGGGATAATCTATGGAAGCTAATAAAATTGAAATAAGGCTTTAGGGAGTTTATGTATGATTTAAATTCGGATTAGATGTCATGATAAATAATTAGTGTAACTTTAATATTTACATTGTAAATCTAATTATAAATTAAGGCATTAATGAGGAGAAGCAGCCTTTGGATAAAAGTATATATTTAATAAAGGTGGCCCTTAATTAACATGTAAGCATATATGCCCAATAGTTATCATGCCACCATTAAACAAACCCCGGTAACATATTTTAATATAGTAGCCCTAGGTCATCAAGATTTAAAATAATAGCGTGGACATATAAATACTCTAAATGGAACGTGTAACCAATAACACAAGTAAACAGGGTCGCATAAAATGCTACATACCAAGTTTTGTCCAGATAGCTAAGTTTAAACTAAAATTAGGGATTAAGATAGGCCTAATAGTAGCTAAAGTAAAAGCAAGAGAATAAAAGAGACATTGATTAAATTTTAATATTAGTTTTAAATGAATAACGATACTGAGCATAAATCTATATAACAAGCTTGCATCCGTATAAATAGAACCTAATTTAAAATAAACTTAACCTAGCGATAAAAAGAGGTACATAAAATATCATACCATAAAATGCTATAAATATAGACTATAAGACTAACTAGGTAAGCTAAAATTTGCTGACATACTTATATACATATATCATATGACCTGAAAATTAACGTTCGACAAAATAATACCTACTCATAGGTCCATTCTAATTCATGGAAATTCCTTGATAAATATAAAAATAAAAAAAAACTATTAATAAAAGGTCAAGACATCATTCTTTGCCACTGGCCTTGCCTCAAATCACCCAAATTACTCAATAACTCATAATAAAACTAAAATTGATGTTATTTGGATTTATTTGGACCTTTTGAGTTACTTGCTTTCATTTGGACTCAGTCGTTGTCGCGTAATTAGAAATTGGGATTCGTGAAGATTCAGCGGATCCAGCAAGAGTAAACTCGAAGTGAAGATAACGACCAGAAGCTCGACAGAAACCATTGTGTGAGCTCAAGACCGCGGTAAACCGCGCCAGGCAAGTCAATACTTTGATCATGTTGAACCTACATTTTCTGCAAATTACTTTGTTTTAAATTATCAAATTGCATGCTGTTATTTTATATGCAAATACATGTTTAATTTAATACTCTAGTTATATGCCCATTGTTTACCTTGAATACTATTACCCCTCCTTTGGAATATTTGAATGTGTGAACCTTGTCACCCTAGCAAAGTTATAATAGTAACATTTCAAAAATAAGTCCCTAATTATATGCTATGCTTAGTACTGCATAGATACTCAGGGGGCGCTGAAATGCCCCAAGCATCATTGTCATTTTTAATCATGAGAAATTGGTTTGGGCAGTCATGGTGGGAATGACTGGTATATATTTGGACATGATTATTTTATACTCCCAAAATCCCCAACTTGCTTAAATATCTGGGCGGATTGGTTTGAGGGTGTGAGTGTGGTGCAGTAGATGCACAAAGTGGGTTAGTGGTAGACCGCCCAGATACCAATAAGGACTGAATCTTGTCATGACCTTCAGTGTAAAACAGTACAACCACAAGTCTGTAAAATACAACTTGGCTAAGTAAATTTATCGAAACCCCGGAGTCATCTCACCGGTAGTGGATAGAAGTGTTATGCTATGGCAAGGGGGCCTGAAGGAACACCAGTGGAGGGTGAAGTTTGCCCAGCTGTCCTAACGTTGTGGGGAGTTGAGAAGCCCAGTTGCGTTAGTGGCTGTGGGGAACATCCCGCGCATAGATGGGACCCACCGCAAGTGGGAGAAGCCCATAAAGTGAGATGACAGAAGGGACTAGATACTTTGAAAAGTCACTGTGACGGTCTGCTCAACCACATGACTAAGAAATCGTGTGGGGCAACGAGTTGGTTGTCTCTTGTGGTGAAAGTGTACAAACTCTACAGAGTCAAAACTATTCGAATAGCCGTGCCCACGGTCAAGGACGGACATGGGAACTTAACCAGATATAGTTCTATTTCAAAATACTTTATGGGTGGGAATAGAAAAGTGGAGGGCAGTGAAAGGCCCTGATTTGAGTTGTCCTGGGTGTCATCCCAGTGGTAAGTTAAGCGGCTATAACGCTGAAAAATGTTATACGGTGTGATGCCGTATGTATGAAGAAATTATGGTGATATTAGGCATATGGTGTGATGCCATATGTATGGAAAATCATGTTAATATTCTTTGAACATTATGCTTTTGTTCAAAACTGCTAGGTCTCAGGAAATTTTTATGTATTATATTTTTAAATAATGGTAACATTTCTCACAAATAAAATGTCAGAAAGAATAAATAGAGTCGTAAGAAAGGAAGATGGTTGTTTATGGTAATCACATAAAGAAGTTGGTGGATTCATGATTGATCATAAGAGGGATAATGATAGTATGGAGTCTAGGAGAAATAAATTGATAGAGCATAAATGAAGGTATAGGTTAGATAGATGAATTAAATGATTTTTGGAGAATTAGGGAGTGCAAAGGTATTTGCTGGATTATGACACTGATAATTTAAAATTCTTGGGAGATATTGGTGATGATGGAATTAATAGGATTGGATTATACACTAGATGGATGAATTGAATTTCTGAGAATATTGGAGGAATCATAACAATTAGTGGATTAAAATCTTGATAATATGTATTCTTGGTGGATGAATACTAGTGAGTCGTAGACCTGATCAATGATCTTCTTGGTGGATGAATACTAGTGAATTGTAGACCTGATCAATGATATACTTGGTGGATATATACTAGCGAATCGTAGACTTGATCCAATATATTCTTGGTGGGTGTATACTAGTGAATTAGTTAGATATAGATAACGGAAAAATAAGGTTGATTATTGGAAAATCAAATTATGGTTGTGGATCAATAACAAAAGGATAGGATTGTTAAGAATTTAGAATGCAAAAGATATTGGTGGATTAAATAAATGATATTAGATAAATGATGTCGCTAGCTGTTTGGAGTTTAGACAGCAATTGATTGGTGAATTGCATAATTGATGATATTCGCTGTTTGGAGTTTTAGACAGCAAACAATATAGAAAGAGTAAGATCGGTGGACTAATTAAATGATATCACTCGCTGTTCAGATTCTTAGACAGCAGCCAATAAAGAAAGTATATTTTCGGTGGATTAAGTCAATCGATGTGAGGTGTTTAGGTAGCAACCGTAACACTATGATTAAATAATAATACTACCAAAAGCGATTTTTGCAAATAAAATAACCCGAGCCTTTACTTTGATAAGCCATGCATATTATTTATTTGCATTCTGTGTATTGGCTCGCGGAGCACGGGGTTGGAGTGCTCACACTCGCTTTTGCGACAAAATTCAGAATCAGGAATCAAATCACCTCGCCTCAGCAACAAGATTGGATAAGCTGGCCGAGAAGATGAAGATGTCAAGGGCTAGGTCGCGAACCTCCAGTTGGCTGCCTGTGGGCATGTCCTGAAGGTCCCACCTGTGTGCTTCGTTCTTCCGCTGCTGCAATTTAATGATTTCGGCCTCATCGGCTCATGAGTAAGTTTACTATTATATTTACGCTTCCGCATGATATGTATTTTGATGTCCATAACTGTAACTGTGTGCACTATCTACTGATCCAGGGAATAGTGCAGCTAAACACAGTAGAATCCGGATTATAAAATCTGGGTACTACAACAGGTGATGCAGTCATAACAATATCTCTAATTACTATTGATTGTTATAAACTTTTTCATATCTTTAATTGCTATTGATTGTTATAAACTTTTTTGATAGCTATTATATTTCCTAGCAACAGCTGTTACTTATATGTACCTATCATTAGTTCAACTCTTAGATGGTGACTCTCAGTTCGCGGGTAAACGGGTATACCCACAAGCGACAAGTACCCGCGGGCCATGGGTATGGGCGAGGTTTTTCACCCGCCGCCCTTCGTGGGTATACTTGTGGGTATAAATCGGGGTCGCGGGTACGGATATGGGCGAGCACTACCTGTACCCGCCACGCCCAATTGCCATTCCTACTCGGGAGGGCTAATAGGGCCAAGGACGGGGTGAGTTTGCGGGGATCAGGGCGGGGCAGCGGGGGCCTCCCCTGGGACCCCCTGGCCCTGTTGCCACCCTAGATGGAATTATATTTACGACTAGAAAACTCCTGGCACGGCAGGACAGGACACTAGGACCGTAGGAAAGTATGTACGCGCAAATAATGGCGGAGTGCTTTCAACTTGTGGCTTATGACTTTTCTCAAAGAAAAAAATGGGATGGCTTCTCTGCCGTTTTGAAGTGGCTTATCAGAACAGTCTATGAGGATATATGTATGACTATGAAGGGTTTGCAAGTATTTAATGTTCAAAATTACTCTAACAATCATTTTAGAGGAGAGAAAGCCCCTACTTGGTTCCCGTAGACTCTTATCCAAGAGACTGACATGAATTCATAATTAGTACTACGCAAACTTGTATCACTTTACCCATAACTATTCTGAATTCTTGTGGACGCTGGGTCTTTCGTATTTCCTTATATGTGATCCCAAATTCAGAATGCAGAATATTTTCTCAACCTTCATCACTATATCTTCATCTGACTATAGATAACCGTTGGTCGAGCGGGTCTGAATACTTGATACTCCACCACGCTAATATATGCGTCTTGGATTCTCCACTTCTAGGCTCTATACTGGTTCTAAGTTTCTCCATTTATCTATACTATTTACCTATTATAGAGATGATAGCAACAGAAGAGAGTAACATATTTTGCCTATTTGGGACTGAGAAAATTGTTGATACTATTTTATGGCTTATTCAGAATCAAAATAGTTTCTAGTCCATATATTATATTCACGTGTAGAGGGTCTCACACTCTCACTTGCCCTTGAATCTCTTACAAAGCACCATCTACCCTTCTTTATTATTTACCTTTGCAGGCCACTGCTTCTTTAGTGGTTATGTCTTCTTTCTCTTTTATCATATTTCCTTTCTTTAGATCATTCTTATTTTCCCTCTTTTTAGAAATTAATTTGATGTAAGGTGTTCATAGCAAATAGTTGTAACAAAGTAACTAGTCAACATGTACCATGACATGATTGAAAAGCTTGCCCTACTTGCCTGGATGTAGGGTACCTGTCTCAATGGTAGTATGACTAGCTTATTCCCCTTGGACCGATTCTTCCTCTATATTATTTAAGGTCATTGTAATTATTTAGGATTATCGATTATATTTTGAATGAAGCAACAACCCTTGTTGAATAATTTTTCACTTATTTTTTTAGTCTTCCTTTTTTATTCTTGGGGAATTATACATTTTACTAATTTGTTACCATTATTTCCAAGGTTATTTGTCAAATTCTCTAGGTCTTATTATTTTGTTCTTCTGCATATTTGTGGGTTATTTGCAAATTTCTATTTTATTATCATATTTATTTTTTTTCTTTTTTTGTTCGGCTATTGGGCCTAGGCCTTATAAGGTCATGTGCCTACTTGGCCCATGGCGTCCATAGCTAGTCCACCAGCCCAGTCAACTCTCTCTCTCTCTCTCTCCAACCTTATCTCCTTCCTCTCTCCTCTCGTTCGCACCTACACATGCACCGCCTAGTTCCTCTTTCGTCTCCTTTCTTCCTCTCTTGGCTCCATAGATGGTCTTAGCACCACCGGCCACAATGTCACTAATGGTGCCCTGTGCACGGTCCCCAATGCATCACCCTTACTCGTCTTAGCTGGCTCCCCTTCTGACGTTGCCAGTATTGGCTGGTTCCGCCGAGTGCTCTTGTCCCCTTCCCCTTTTGCCGCTGATTTAATCTGGCCCCCAAGTAGTGATTTGGGGCGTGGCTCTCTCGAATCCGGCCCCTATATGGGGTTCCTAGCGTTCTCTCCACCATATCTACCACCGGTCTTCTCGTGCCTCTGCTGGTCCTCCCTGAAGCTCCACGTCTCACCAAAGCCTTTTGCTCCACCTACGCCTTGCATTCGGTCGGTCTCCGCTGACACCTCTATCCCTCTGTCGCCTTGCGTCTTGTCGGAGCTTTAGCTCCACCAATGCTCTACCTCTATAGATGTTGTGTGACCCAGTGACTATATTTCATCAATGGCTTGCTCTGGCTTTTTGACTACTATGTCGCCGGCCTTGAACCAGCCCCATCGATTACCCCTCTCTTGCACCTTGTGTCCTGGTTGGCTACACGTCGTCGATGCCTTAGGCTCCTATTTGTCGATCCCCTAGTTCTACCCTCTCCTCTACCTTCTACATTCATATATTCTATTTTAATTTTGTATTGTTTGTTGTTCATTTTCATCATGCTTTTGGACTCGTTGTGGAATGTGGGTGTTCTTGGAGTCCATTGCATAGTGAGTAACCATGACGATGCCTAAGGGTTTTTTGCATGCGGATGAGCAACAATGGTAGGGCTCGGGGGGGGGGGTCCTTACATGCGCTGGGAGCAATACCAAGGATTCTTAGGAGCTCATGGACGGCCACTTGGGGCTTTCCTCCCCTGTGCAGTGAGTTGGAGGTGTTGTACCACCGTAGCTCTGCTGGTCAAAGTCTTAGGCTTCCAAAGAGGGCAAAAATAAAATGGTGGGGGCTTAGGGTTACCTTGTTGGCACTGTCGGGCTTGATTTGGGGTGGTTGGTGATGCATACTACCCTCATGTGGCTATGGTTTCCTGAATTGGGTTCGTGTTCAATGTGGCCTGGTGGCTTGTAGGTGTCATGCTCTTATTGCGGTCCCCTCCTCCTTTGGTGGCCTTCGATCTTGGCTCCTTCTTCTTTGCTCTCACTCTTGGCTTTGGTTTGTGGCTCTGGTGTAGTGGTTTTAAAATAGGTGAGGTTGCCCTCTCTCTGGTTGTTGACTTGCCGGAGTGGAATCATGAACACTCTGTGGTATGGTGGGTGCAGTGCTTTGGGTGGCAGTGGTGCCTTTGGCTATTCTATGGAGGTCATGGGTGGTGGCTAGTTCTCCTATTGGCCCGTGGTTTTAGTGGCGCAGTGAGCTTGTATTCCTCAATGGTGGTTGTGGGCGGTGGCTTGGTTCTTTCTCCTTCCATCTCTCTATTGGTTTTATCTCGCACTCTTGGGTGTGCTGTGACAATGACCCATGGTTGGAACATGTCTTATGCATGTGTGGATAAATGGTGACTCATCATGAGGGAAAGGTAAAATGGTAAAAAGGTATGGGTAAGAATGTGAATTATCATTGGATGATGAAAACCCACTAGCGTGAGAGATGCTGATTGGCCCTGGACAAACTAGTATCTCGATGAGCGATTGCCCTCATACAATTTATTTGAAATCATGGTTCCGACAGTAATTTATTTTATTTGCTTTCTATTGTGGTTTTGGATTAAACTGGTTTGCAGGTGTTATCATTTTTCTTCGATCGGCTGCGAAGAAGTTTGAGTTTATTTATTAAGTAATACAGTTGTAAAATTTTATTCTATGTAATCTGGAATTGTAATTTTAACTTTGGACTTGTAGCATTGTTATTAAGGGGGTGTTTGGGACTGCTCCACAAACTCTGCTCCACAAACTCCACCGTGGAGCGGCTCCACAAAAAACCTGGAGTTTGTGGAGTACCCCTTTAGGTGCTCTCACAACTCCACCTTTTTTTCCTCGAACAGAGTGCATGGAGCTGAACCTGTTTGGCTAAAAAATGTGGAGCGGAGCTGAAAAACGTGGAGTGGAGCAGTCCCAAACACCCCCTAAATGTAGGCAAGCTCTAGCAGTCCTTGTCCGCTGCCTCCTCGGCTGACTTCCTCCGACAGTCTGCTGCCGCCTCCTACCTTGGGTCTCTGCATTGCCCTGACTATAACCCTAGCCATCTCCCTCAGCCCCCCTACGTCGGCTGTCGGCTCAGCTCTGACCCTCCACTAGCTCCTCTTTCACCTCTCTTTCTACCCTCATTGCCTTGCTCTACCCTCCTTATGTTCTTGATATACTTAAGTTTGCCTCATGATTTGGTTGCCTTTTTTATTTGATCTTACGGAGGGTAGTGCATTGTGGTGGCTATGGTGGGGCTTGAGGTCCATCCATACACCAGGGGAGTGTGGGTGGATTGTCGAGTACGAGTAGCGGCCAAGCTCTATGGCGTCTTGCCCCCCAATATCTCCCTTCTCCCTTTGCCCTTTACTGCCCTATGATTTAGTTGTGTCATAAGCGCTTGTGGTGCTATGGTTGTTCAGCTTGGTTCATGGTCTCACTGATTTTGCTATGTCATTCTAGTTGATTACTAAGTGGTGGCGCTCTAGTGCTTTGCTATGCTACATGTGTGGTCCTAGATAATGGAATCATGAAGGAATGGGGCATGGCCTATCTTGGTCAGTTGGTGGTCGAGTTGAAATGGGAATGTTCAAGGAATGGTTGTGGTGTCGCTTTCCTCCTTATCGGCATGCAGGTGGGGAAGCCTTGTGGTGGCCTCCTCCCATTTGGCTTGGTCCCTGGCCTCCTAGTTCCTTGCTATTGGCCAGCTGGTTTTGGTCTTCCTTGTGCTGACCAAGAATGTGGCTAGGGGTGAGATCTAGGATGGGAAATGGGGAAATGGGGAGATGAACTGGTGGCTTGTGTGGTTTGCTTGCTCTGCTATGGCTACTCTCTGGCCTTCGGTTATTGGTTGCTATGCTAAACACTTTCTCTCTCCTGGTGACCGAGAGCTTTGGCCCTTAACTCCTGGTTGTGTAGTCCCTGTGGTCTCTGTTGCCACAATGCTAGATGGTTGAATCTGAGATATTTTTGGTGGGAGGGCCTGTGCAGTGATCTTTGGAGCAAAAAAATAATTTTCAGGTTTGTTTCTATTGTCGAGTGATGACCCTGCGGTTGTGAGAGATACCGACTGGACCCCGGATGGTCAGGTATCTCCATGAACGAAATACCCTGCTCAAAATTAACCTCTAGGGCTTTGACGGTAATTTCTTTCTCTTTCTTCATTTTACTTCTTTTCGTTCGGTCTTTTTTGGCATTTGTATACCATTCTATGCACAATTGAAATAGCAGTGCAATGGTTGTTCCGAGATCACTACTAATATATGAGATGCTATGCACGTAGCTTTACTTTTTCTTTTAGCTCTCGAGTAATTGTAAAATATATGAAATGGTCTCAATGTAATTTTTATTCTCTATTATTCAGAATAATTTCATACATGTTTGAAATGCTCCTTATGTACATTTATCCCGCGATCCTTATGCATATTTATCTCTCGGTTATTCTCAATGTAATAAATAGACGCATCGAATATACTTGGTTTGTAACAGAAGATACGGCTTATATTTGTTTATTTGGTTGAATGCAGTTCAATTAAAATCCTAGTGAAATGTTCTAAATTTGAGCGTTTCGATTCATAACGTTAATGCGACAGTTTAATTATTATTTTTACTACGATTAAATTAACTAGAAAACACCTGGCGTTACACGTGTACGGTATTGGGCATTTCCTGCTGACCGACTGCTGCTGCATGCTGTAACATGCGGTCCTTCTCAAGTAAACTAGCGTTTGATTATGTCACGCGCGATTCGTTTCATGTGCAAGCTAGTCTTTTCCCCTGATCTTTCTTAGAGTAAAAGAATGGGATATAGATAACTTACATCATACCGATTCAATAAACAATGTACATCATACCGATTCAATAAACGTAACCATCCTTTCAAAACACACAAGCATGATCTCGTACTCGATCGCGCGTTTGTGATAAGGTTTTAAAGAGGCGCTTCTTGCGTGGAGCTTCTAGTTTTTTAATTTTATCTTTTCCTAAATCTTTTCGGTAGGTTCTGCTTATTGCAGTTTTTCCGTTGGCTTTTTGTTTCTATCTTCTAATTTTTAATTTTGTCTTTTTTGACTGTTTTATTTTTTTTGGCTTTTTTCTTCTGTATTTCTTTATATTAACCGTGATATGCTAACATGGTTTTTTACTTTTAAATTTTAATTACGTCAAATAAATATCAGCAACTATAGTATAAAATAAATTAGATACAATACAATACAAAATAAACTATAAACTAAAAAAAATCAAATAAACAGCCCTAAGAAAGACGGTATATCATTCGCACCGTGTGCACCAACCACTACGTTTTGAAAGTGGATGAGATGTATGATAGGCTGATGTGTTATGCTCGATGAAGTTTTGCGGTATTCTTTCTGTGAACACAAATACTATTTTTCGATTATGGGGGCATATGCACACGCATATACATCATCACACACACAAGTTATCGCTACATCATAAGAGACAGCTGACCAAATCCTGAAGGCCGAGGCCAATACTTATTTGGCACCTGGTGTACACTCTTGTCTATTTCTATCGCAAAGGTTACATAATTCAATGCCTGCCTCAGCCTATACATCATGAAAAAAATTGTTTGGTCTATCATGGTGGATTCAGCAACATGTCACATGTATCTTGACAGGGCTCTATAATGCTCGTATGGGTTATGGACATATAGCGACAAAAAATATTCATCAGAATAATCATGTCAAAAAAATGATTTATCCCGCACACTTTTACCACTTTTCACTAATAAGCGAAAAGAAGAAAAAATAGGATCTTACATCACTCGTGCATCATATATTACTAATCATATTTGAAGCAAAATTTAGCCCATACTTCTGAAAGCTCGAGTATATCACTAAAAAAATGATATTCCATTTCTAATGAACACAGTCGTTTTCTCGTTTGAACAAGAGGGGCACAAACCAAACAGCTCGTTTTTAGGCTCTGTTCTTTTATGTTGTGTCTTTTGTCCGTGACTGATAAGTTTATGTTTATATTTTTCAAGGTGACAGTTAGAGTGGATTCTTTTAGGTTGATAATTTATAGCTTATGGTTTAAATATTTGAATTCTATCTGTTTGAGAGAGGTAGTACACACAGAAAAATAATTGTATGCAATTTTGGCTGGTACAGCTGAACTCAGTACACTTTTTACTACGATCTTCCTATTAACTCCGTTTTAAAAACTACACCGTTTAAAAGTTAATCAATATAGATAGTACGAGCATAAGCCGGCTTTAAGCTAATCCGAACTCTATAGTTATAAGGTTAGAAAGTCATTTAAATAATTACTTCAAAAAAATCATTTTATTTATTTCAACTTTCAAAAAATAAAAAGCCTCGCGAAAAAAAACACGGCCTTGATCCTCTAACCACAACCAAGGGAGGAAGGCGATAAACAGGGACATATTAAGGCATGGCTTATTTTGGTTTGAACTTTTAGCTTCTGACTTATTTTTACTATTTGTAAATTTCGTATTTTTCTAGCTTTTTGGTTTTTTTTGAGATTTTTATCGATTCTTTTTTCCTGTATTCGTTTGTATTATTCGTAATTGACTAATCTGTATTTTTTAAATTTAATTATATAAAATAAACCACTATCAGATATAGTATAATACTAACTAACTATGATATAGTTTTAATTATAAACTTTTTTTTCGGTCCAACCGATCGAGCTGCAAACACGGTGGCCACCTGCCGCGGAAGACCGCCTCTACCCGTGCTCCAATGCCAACCGCCGGCACGCCCGCCGCACACAGCACAGGTGTCCGGTTCCCCCCAATCTTCCACGCCCCACGCACCTACCATTATGTGACGGGCGACCTTTCCAGAACGACTCCGCAGTTCACTGTCCGCGAAGGAGCCGAACCTGAGCCGTTTCTTCGCTGCAACTTGCAGCGGCAGGGAAACATTGCCAGCCGCTCAAGCCAAGCCAAAGCCAGGCCCCATAACCTCCCTGGGAGTTGGATCACAGCTGGGCTAATCACTTAATCAGTGTGTCAGGCCTCGCTCACCCATCATTTGCCGAGATCTCAAGCGCACCAGCGCATGGTGAGCTTCGATGATTTTTTAATTAGTGGTTGGGAAGATTATTCTACTGCTTTGAGGTACCTTAGTACCAACTGGCGGGATTGGGTTTAGTTAGCCTTTTTATCTGTCTTGTTTTGTGCTCTGGATCGACCAGCCATGGTGAGTTTTTTTTTTCATTTCCTTTCCTTTTTTTTTTTTCATTTGGTGTGTGAGTAGGTTCTTGGAGAATTCTGTGGTCTTGGTACAAATCTATGAGCATGCTGTTTTGCTGGATTCATAGTACAGTCTCCAGTTTGGGTTGCTCCACTTGGGTTTCTTGGTTGACGCGTGCTCTGTGTCACTGCGAGAGGAGCGGGTTGTTTGGCCTTGATACGCTTGTTGAGTTCACTTGCTCGTTTCTTTTACAAGCTTTCTGAAATCAGCCTATGATATGCAAAATTCCCGAGTCCACGTGGCGATAATTTGGGAATGAAATCTGGGGCCAGTGAAATGTCGGACTTAACCTTGTTCTTTTCTGGAGAATTTCCAGTTTGGATGTAACAATTGTGTGGCTTTCTTTTTGAGACGAATTGTGCTGTTTTCTTGATTTGGCATAGAAATGAGACTGTTCGTCACAGACAATTCTAAATTCAAAGCGCTGTTGCTTTTACAGTCTAATTTCTGCAGTGTTCGAGCTGAACATGTTATTTGTACTGCAGCGCATTTCAATTACAGGGCCAATTGCAGTAGATAAGTGGCAGCATGGGCATGGGTGTGAGGAGCAAGCAGCCAAAAGCGTTAGCTTTGCGCTGCTATGCCTATGCGGCGAGCAACCGTTCCCTAACTCTGGCAGTGTGGAGTCTGGTGGTATTGGTCATCGTTGTGAATTTACATCTTCTTATCATCCATAAGGAGGATGAGAACACCGGGGTACACGAGATCCATCGATTGATTGTGAGAGAGCTGGAGGAGGTCGAGGAGGAAAAGTTCCGGGTATCACCTCCTCGGAGCCGGAGGAATCCCCGGGCCGTGCGGCGCAAGGGGGAGCAGAAGCCACCTTCTGTGGTGGATGAGTTCTTGGACGAGTCCTCTGCGGTACATGCTATGTTCTTCCCGGAAAGGAAGATGGCTATGGATCCAGTCAATGGTGGGAATGAGAGCATGTACATCTACTACCCAGGGAGAGTGTGGCTTGACACTGATGGCCATCCAATCCAAGCTCACGGCGGAGGTGTACTGTATGATGAGAAAACCAAGACCAATTTCTGGTATGGAGAGAATAAGAATGGCAAAACATACAAAGCTCACAGTAAGGGGGCTGATCGGGTAAGTCAAATTGTTCTGGTAGTGTGAATTTTGGCATCATTTGTGTTGAAGAGCTTCTGATTTGATAGAGTAATCACGAAACATACATAATTCCCTTAGTCAAAATGTACTAGTTAAATTTAGAGTCAGACATAGCATAGAAATTTATTACCTTCATCCGTCATTTTTTAAGTTAGATAATATATATAGAAATGGAATTGATCAAGCCGCTTTAGCAAGCCTTGCACATGAGTGTAACAGATGCAAGTAGGCTTGATAGTGTAGTGAAAGTGTAAACATAAATGATGGAAATCATCAGGGATCATTTTTTTGTATTTATACTAGTCCATGTCTTGCAGCAATATTAAGGAATCATGTCAATGGATGGATAACACTGCTCGCAGACAACTAAAATCTATATGCATAATAGTAAGCTTATTTTATCTAAATACGCTTATAAGGATTTCAGTACCTGTGGAGTAGTGTGTGCTAATGCATGCATCTAATTTTCTTGACCTTTTAGATTCTGTCGGTGAGGCCCAGTTGCTAGGGGACATGTTGGAAGTAAGTTATGTTGGGAAGGTAAGGAAGTTGCCTGGGCTGCATCAAGGCAGGTCACTAGGAATGTAGTTTAATATGTAAATTCTAGAGATGAAGAACAGATAAAATCTTCCACAACTTTGTTATATGATTATGGTTTAAACTTTTTAGTCTGATGTTCTTCTCTTGCATAAAAAATAATTTATGTTCTTTCCTGTTGACTCTGTTTGAATACTTTAGTAATAGTATGTCCAATTGTTTCAGTTACAGTATCAGCAGATTTACGTGGAAGTTTGCATGATAGCAAAAACCAAATGATATGTCAGCCATATGATGCCCCTTTTCCCAGAGTATTGGGCCATAGTCATGGAAGAAGCAAAGTGGTAGGTTTTTCACTAAGTTAGGACTTAGGAGCTTAAACCTGCAGAAGAAAAAAATATTGTTTAGAAAGTTTGCAGTGATTGTAGTTCTTTCATTTAGTTTGTCCCAAGTGACTGCAATAGCGCCACAGCATCTGATATTATCAGCTAATCAACCTGATAGGAAATATGGCACTGGATTTCAAATATGGAGAAAAGGCCTGGTTCTGATGTAGTGTAAGGCATTTCTTGTTCATTAAGGATTCCCTGGGCAAAGTTGTACTTGGCTGTCCTGACATACAGAGCACTGACACTGAATAGACCATGGGAACCAGCAGTGTTTTCTATGTTTCCCGGTAAGCACAATGCACCACTATGTGGACATACACATGTATCTTGCTTCTGTCATACAGAAGTTTGTGATATTCAGCTGTGGAACTTACTAGTTATGTTATCTGTTGTTAGCTTGTTACATACTCCAGTTCTACTCTGTAGAATTTATATATCTCCCTATTCGTCATTCGTAACCAAGACAAACTATTTTCCAGGTTGACATTGTTGGAGTAAGTTGTTATTCTTCGAAGGACCTGTGGGCATGGACAAATGAAGGAGTTGTGCTCCATGGCGAGGAAAAGAACGTGACACATGATCTCCACAAATCCAATGTCCTGGAGAGGCCTAAGGTGATCTATAATGACCGGACTGGCAAATACGTGATGTGGATGCACATAGATGATACTAACTACACCAAAGCGTCAGTTGGCGTGGCCATCAGTGACTTCCCAACAGGTCCATTCACTTACCTCTACAGCAAGCGCCCACATGACTGTGAAAGTAGAGACATGACCATATTCAAGGATGACGACGGGAAGGCCTACCTGATATATTCTTCTGAGGACAACAGTGAGCTACACATTAGTCAGTTAACTGATGACTACCTTGATGTCACCGATAACATGCGCAGGCTTCTCATTGCACAGCATCGAGAAGCTCCCGCGCTCTTCAAGCATGGTGGCACCTACTACATGATAACCTCTGGTTGCACAAGCTGGGCACCGAACACTGCGCTGGCTCATGCGGCCACAGCAATCATGGGACCTTGGGAGACACTGGGGAATCCTTGCATGGGAGGGAATGAGATCTTCAGATCAACAACGTTCTTCTCCCAGAGTACGTTCGTGTTGCCACTTCTAGGGCTACCAGGTTCATTCATTTTCATGGCCGACCGGTGGAACCCATCCGAGCTGAGGGATTCGCGATACGTGTGGCTGCCTTTGACAATAGGCGGACTACCTGATGAGGCTGCAGATTACAGCTTCATGTTCCCTCTCTGGTCCCGGGTGTCGATTTACTGGCACAAGCGGTGGCGGCTCCCTGAGGGGTGGAGGGATTCTTGAAAACTTGTTGAGAACTGAAGTTCCTACACATTGCTTGCATCGATAGATATGGAATTATTGACAATTGACACGTTGGGCTGTATTGTATAGGTCAGATGTAGATGGTAGAGTTGTAAATGTGCAGCTTTGAGTTAGTTCTCAAAATCACACAATAAGTTGTGGCCTTGTGGGCGAGGTGTGGTGTTGATCCTAGTATTTTCAGAATAATAATGTGCCTTCACCTTCACTATTGATCTTTCCCTTGTCACTGATGTGATATGAAATGTTGAAATTCGCGTTGATATATGGATATGAGAGTTGGTTCAGTGTCTTCTGAATGTGGGCATTCTGCAAAATTCTAGATGACAGATACTACTCCTTTCTGAATACCTTTGCGCGTTATCCTGCTGCTCAATTCTGTCGTGTGAGCTGCAATTTGCAAGACGTATTACCAAGCTTGGTGCTCGAATTTGGTTTGGGGAATTGTCATGTGAGCTGTTAGATATGATCAGCAAAACCCGCAAGCCACGGGATTATTCTCTTTTAAGAATTAATGCTGCTATATGGGTCGTAGTACATTGCCAAATAATGTCTGCTCGTGCAGTAGTATATCGCAGGCCGTGGTTTATGGCTTTTAGATTATATCTTTTGAATTCTGTTTATTTGTGAGGGAGTATGACGAGAGAGACAGTTATGTGTGATTTTAGTCAGTATAGTTGAAGTAAATATAATGTCTTCTACAATTGACTTATAGACCTGTTTTAAAAAGATAGTCACAGTAGTAAAAATATAAAAGCTACAAGCAATAGTAAGGTAAAAAAACTAGCATCTGAGTTTGGAACTTGTGACGGCATGACACCGTCAGTTTCATGATTCCTCTCTTCTTTAGAATTCTGTTGCTAGTGGGATCTGTGAGATCCGATTGACCAAACTCCGTTGTAAACTTAAGCAGGTAAATGACGGATTAGCTACGCATCTAATGCCTCCTTATTTGCAGGTTTCCTTAAACATGTTTCCTGCATCCAGTGTGGTAACAGCCAGAAACGGGCCGAAGGAGACCACCGTTCTCCTATTGTGCATCCATCTATCCCGTGGATCTCACAACAGCTGCCCATTCATTTTGGATTCGATGGTTTGGATCTAACCGCAAGAGTCCACCTGACGAGAAGTAAAGGTATGTATTATTAGGTTGTGACTCATGATTTTACTTTTTTAAGATAACGATGAACAGTGAAAATATGAACGTATATATGTTTTAGACTTAGTAAATTGTTTAAAAAAATTTAAAAAATATTTAAAAAACCTTTTTTTTTATCTCAGCTTCTGAAAAAGCATAAGCCAAAGAGACCCGCACCCTGCGGAGCAAAGCGACCGTCCTTGTAAAAACGTTTAACCCTCCGCGTTTTATCCGCAACATTTTACGTGTTTTTCCCTTTTTATTTTACCGCTATAATAACTTCTCAACAAACTCCGGCTCCAATCCAGTTGCTTCCCTCCCTCCAGTTCGTTGGGGTGCTTGCGATCTCGCGGCTATCGAAGGAAGCCATGGACGGGGGAAGCATCCGCGCGCCCGCCAAGGCCGCCGTGATCGGCGGCTACCGCTCCGCCGCGCCATCCTGCCGTCCTCCTCGTCCGCCTCCTCCGCCGCCGACAGCTGACACGCGTCCACCTTTGCGGTGGACGACCGGGTCATCGCGGACCGCGAGGTGTTCGGCCCCGTGCCCACCCACGAGGAAGCCATGGCCGCCACGCTCGACCTCAGGGACGCCTTCGAGATGTGCGTAGCAACACAACCTTACTTGCCTTCGCCCTCTTCATCAAGTTGTATAATAGCTTTCCTTAATCTGTAGGGTTATGTTTTGGTGTAGTTGAACGCGATGCAGTAATATATGGTTCATAATTACGGAAAGCTGCAAATTGATGCAGATACAAGTATAGTCGTTAGGCAATGGCATCCAGTGGATGATAAAGTTCTGTTGCATCTTACGATGAACAACAGATTATTATTTGTGGCACAGTGGTAGACTGGTATTTCAGCGATCTAGTTATTTTCTCATGTATGCCACAATATTTTTTGGAAAATATTTTGCCTTTTTGGCTGTCCTATCATGTTTAATATAGACACGTTTAAGGTTTTTTGATCTTCCTCTCGCGAAGTGTTCACAAGAGTTGTGTTTGAGTGGTGCCATGAGAATTTTGCTTTGCTTAACATCATGGTCATGCTTTTATGTTTTAGAAACAAATGAATGCCATAATATTTACAGGAAGGATGTCTGATAGAAATTTTAACATTATCACTCAGCGAATCATGTAAAGTAGCCCAAACTATATGATTAAATTCTACTTCAAATAAATATTTGGGTATGTTTTTAGTACTTGATTAGTTCTCTTCTACCTTTAGCTTTTCCGCCCCTTTTGCTCTTGGGGCAATTCTTCTGTATACTCGTTGATTTAGAACAGATTGATGACTCATTTTTATGTAACCAGTGCTAAGGTTAAATCTCACGTTGCCCACTTGGATATTTCCAGGACGCATCTCTCACCTAGTGACCTTGATGGCCCTACAAAGGTTACTCAAGACACTGCAGTTCCGAATCTTGTTAACTCAGAAACATCTCAGGAACTCGTTCATTCGGAAACATCTAAGCATGAAGATAACTACGAAACTTTACTTATTTCATCTGGAGCCCCTGTACGTGTTGTACAAGCATTTATAACGCTAAAGGAGATCCCTGAAGTTCATGTACTTCCCTATTAACTTTGTATTACAAATGTGAAGATTCAAGGCAAAAGTTATTCCAAGGTTTTGCTTCTGGAAGTCAGGACCATTCTTTTCATGTCTTCTATTCATAAAAATAATGAATACCATATCTTGGTGAAATCTCAACCCATTTCATTCTTGAAATGTCATATTCAACTTGAATTGACATTAAGCACAAACATGCTGTTTTATTTAATAATTTTACTTTCATGTTTTAGTATGAACAGAACACCTATTTTCAGATTGTTTTTTTACAACCTTTTGGTTGCAGGACGTTGTTGCCTCGCTTGCTTCTGATAAGAATGTTTGGGACGCTGTGCTGAAGAATGAAAAAGTTATGCAGTTTTACAAGACAAGTAAGCATAACATTATTCAGTGATTTATCTAATTCAGTAATCTTTTCATAAGATAACTTGGTTTCTGTCTCTTACAATCTTTCAGAGCTCAGTGAATCTTCGAGTGTTTCTGAAGATGAAGTTGAGGATAGTGATGCAGAGAGCGTGCAAAACAGCAGTGAGCTCTCGCCAAGCGCTGGAGAAGCATTCAAGGACTATGTGGAGAGAATGAAGGCACTGGTGTCTGAGATGGTGACGAACCTTTCAAGCATTATGCAAGACCTCCTTGCAACCTCGAACGAGGGCCAGAGCAAGGGGAAGTTGAGGACTATGATCCTGAACTCCCTAAATGATTTTGCAAATGCCCCATCGTCCTTTGTGCTCTTGGCTATTGCGTCTATTGTAGTAGTTTTGCTTAAACGCGTAGGTCGAATAAAATTGAAGTAGCTGGTAGGATGGTTGTTTGGTACTTTGGACATTGGTTTTGTTGCATGAGCCAGATAGGACTTGCTTTTCTTCTTAGTTCAACAAGTAGTTGACTGTACATATGGGTCAACATTAAGTCATTGCAAGGGCTTATCTTGTTATCATGTTCACCTTTTGCAAGATGAATAATAAGTCAATTTGTTACTGCAATTGGTTATATATATATATAGGTTTGACGATACATCTAGATACATATCACCATCTATCGCATGCATTTTTACCAGTTCCACTGGCAAATCATATTGTGCCAAAGCTGTACCGGACCAGTGGCATCTGCACCTCATTGCGAGACAGTACCGTTGTACCCTGTTTGGCAGAGCTTCCGACTCTCATTTTTTTAGCTTCTCTGGATTCTCTGAGATTTCTTAGAGAATTTGGAGCTATCGCTTAAAAGTATTTGGCTAGTAGGTTAGCTCTAAAAACATAAAAAAAGGATTAAAAGTAAATAGATCATAATACCTCTAGTTGTAATGCTTATCTGTATCTGTGTTTTACTTCTTTGTTCATCCACACTATATGAAATTTGTTGTCCAAATTTTTGAAGACCACATATACACATATTATGAAATTTCGATTCCCAATTTCAACATCAAATCGCAATCAAATGCAATTTGAAAGAGCCAAAATATTCATATGACATGCCAATGCACAGTATCAGGTTGCAAAGACCACAACTATTCAAAAAATTTACATTCAACTTTCATCCACAATTTTTACAACATCCTTTATTGAAAAAATTCATAAATACTATCTGATTTACACGTAACAACTTGATCAATGAGAGCCAAACAAATAAAACAAACATGAAACATGCAACGCAACTCCTCCATGCCCTATTTCCTCTTTGAAGTTATACATGTGATAACCTTTAGCTAGTAGGTGAACTGCCTGTTCTCAAATATAGTACTAATTTCCTTAATTGAAATGTTACCTTGCTTCTTTCTTGTTCTATTAAGGAAAATAAATGCTGCGACAAACATTAGACCATGATAATTAGCCCAGAATCTCGCCTTTGCATTCCGAAAATTCTCAAAGGCTTCTGAAACATCACATTGCTCTATATTCTTGTACATTGGAACACATTTCTTGCTTTCACAGAATCTTTGCCAGGAAATGGCACCAACATAACTGCAAAATTCTCTTTTCCATAATGGGACTAGGTGGTGATTGTATCATGCAAATATTAAAAAAATATTAGATTCATGGTAGCAGCAAAATAATGCAGGAAGATAAAAGATTCCCTGACCTACTGCATTCTGCAAACAGAAACAAATAGAAAACATATAGAGAATAATCTTCTGGCTACACTGCTTAACAGTAACACTACTGTACAAATTTGGAGGCACATGGTGATTAGGAATTTTGGATGGAGTAGAGTATTCTGGGGGAGAAAATGAATTGATGAACAGAAGTGCTTTTCATACCGAGACTAAAAAAGGGATCTGAAGATACTTGTGGTTGCTATGTATGGATAACATGAGCCAAACCAAAGATATCTCTGTCAACTATAAAGTGGCAGGGCAAGAAATTCAATATAGAAAGTAAAGGACAGCTCCAGTGAAATAAGTAGTTTGTGGAACCTTCTGATTAGGATAAGTGTGTTCTATAGTATGCCATTCAAATTTATGCCAAGTATAAAGAAAGGGGAAAAAAAGAAATAAAACAGTATAACATAGTGATATAGTAAGGTCTAAGCTACACCACAACCAAATAATTTGAATTAGTAAATAATGATAATTGGAGAAACTAGTATGTAATACCACTAAATTGCAAAAGAGAGAATTAAGGAAAGAAAGGGCGGTTTTTGCCGTCAGACCCATCGGCTTTTAGAACGCCGAATAAGCAACGCTCGCAGAGGTTCCCATACCACCTAGGAACGGTCGGCACCGTCAGAAAGCCGCATAAAAGTAGCGCTCTTAGAGGTTCCTAGACCGTCCAGGGTCGGTCGGCACCGTCTCGCGTTGTGGGTTTCGTCATTCGGCAGGAAATTCTATTATTACCTGTTACCGATTTACCTGCCGCAGTAGAAGAGCACCAAACAGTACAGGGCGGCCATTGGACCAAAAAGCCCATAGTGCCATAATCAGCCAAGGCTAAAGGGGAAGGGCAAAAGTGGCATTTCACAGGGGGAGTGATGGTCATGCCTCTTAAGTAGACAAGACATCACACAGCCACTTTACCTGCTCCCCTTTTTTTTTTGTCACAGCCACAAAGCCGAGCAACATCACTTCACTCCCCCCCCAACCGAGAGAAAGAGAGGGAAGGCAAGGAGGAGGGCAAGAAGAGAGGAGGCCCGAAGGAACCCAGAAGGGCAAGCGCGAGAGGACGACATCGATGACAGCAGAGGACGCCGGCGACCGTCAAACTCACGCCAAGCCAACCCGTGAGTACAACCACCTTCCCTCCACAGCCCCATAGTGCACAATAGCCCATGAAAGTAGAAGTAGGGCACACAAAGAACGGGAATAGGGGGGCAAACCGTCCTGGTAGCAGTAGAGGGCGGTCGGTCGGCTACAAGCCGTGGCTGGCGAGCTCGACCCGTAGGGAGCAGTCGAAGGCTGAGTCACTCGCCAGCTGTAACATCTTGAAAAATCTGAAATTTAAAATATGAATTTCTTGAATGGTTTTGCAATATATTCTATTTGAGTGAGGATGTTTATGGCATTTTTTTTCTGGAATTTTGTTGAGGTTCCAAAAATTTAAGAAGCTCAAAAAGAAACAAACATTAGTGATACCCTAAAAGGAAATGTGCAAATAATAGGAAGATAAAATTTCAAATATGAATCTAAAAAGATGATCCAATGTAAGGAGAGAGAAACCTGAGTTAAAATATGAAGACTTATTTTAGATGTAATGATATGAATAGCAATAGAAGTGAATGAATAAAATGCAAACACAATCCATACATATATAGGTATATATATACATATATATGTATATACAAATAGTGCAAGTAAGAGTTTAGCAATATAGGAAATAAAATAAACAAAATTAAATGAGCCAGCAAGATAACAATAAATGAAATTATATATATACACAAGTGAACAAAATATGCAATATACTAACATTGTGATAAGCATAGCCATGGGAAAAATAAAAATAAAAGCTAAAAATTTCAAATGGCATGCAAGACTTTAAATAAATAACCTCAAATATGAGATAAAAACTTAAAATAAAAATTCAAATTTTAAGGTAATGCATGAGCCTCATTTTCTCACCCTTTTATTTCTCTCTCACTGCATGTGGGCCCCTCTCCTTTTTTCCTGTTCTCTCTCTCCCCTCTCTTTTCTTCTCTGCGCCTGGGCTCAGCCGCCTCCTCCCCTTTCTTTTTTCCCCGCGCCGCACGCCTGCTTCTTCTTCCCTTCTTTTTCTCCTCCCTCTTCCTTCCTGTGCGGCCGAGCTCCCTCCACGTCCCCTCTTCCCCTTTTCTCCCCTGCGCGAATCCCGCTTGCCGTGTCTTGCGCCAGAGCCCCGCCTCGTCACATCCACAGCAAAAGCTGCTGCACGCGCCGCTCGACCGTCACTTCCGCCGCGCCGAGCCCCGCGCCTCGTACGCCCGATTGACCGCGCCATGCCGCTGTGTCCCATCCCCGCGCGCGTGCTCGCGTATAAAAGCCCTGAGTCGCCTCCTTCCTCTCCCCTTGCCTCCCCTTCTCCTCCTTCCAGCCGTGTCCGCACTGGATACCGCACCTCTACGCCGCCCCGGCCACCCCGACGGAGCCCCCGCGAACCGATCGCGTCACGACGAGCCTCCAGAAGCCCTCTCCCTCCTCCTGCGGGTAATTGGACTCCGGTGGCTCGAGCTCGCCGCAGCGGCCTTCTCCCTTGCGTTCGGCCAAAACCGCCACCGCCGTTGCCCCCTCCCCTCCGGTGCTTAGCCCCTCAATTCCGGCCACCGGGAGCATCTCCTCAACGCCCTGGAGCTTCCCCGACCGACGGCCACGGCCCCCCGCCACCCCAGCTCGCCGGCACCGTGCCCCTGCCCACGCCGCCGCCGGCTCCCGATGCTAGCCCACCTCAATCTCTCCCCGGCCCCGCCGACACCTCCGGTGAGTTTCCCCTGTCCCCTCCAGCTCACGCCCACCCAAACCCCCTTCTCCTTCCCCTCCGGCGCCGTCGCCCCGTGCCTACCGCGTCGCCGTCTGCTCCAGGCAGCTGCCCGCCTACCTCGTCGTCGCTCCGTCCAATGCGCCGCCACCCCGAGCCTCCTCATCTCTCACGCAACCCATTTTGGTAATCCCCGACGTCCCTCCGGCCGCGACTCACCGTCGGCAAGCCCAACACCGTGCGCCGCTGGCTCTCCCCTGCTTGGCCCCCCTACGCACGGCTTAACTCATTTTCCTGCGCCTCCCTTGCCAGCCCAGGCTTCGGCCCACTTGGCTAGTAGCACTTGCGTTAAGAAATTGCACCCGTAGGTCCTGAGTTCAAATAAGGCCAGTAGCACCTTTTTCCCCCACATTTTTGCTCTATTTTTTTGTAGCTCTTTTTAATTGATAAAAAACATGAAGAATTAGGGAATAATTTAGAGAATATAATAAATTTGACTAGGATATAGAATAAGGTTATTTGAGCTGTAATAATAGATTAAATGTTAAGCATGTTGTTTAGAACATTTAACTCAAATCTAAATTCTAATTAAAGGTATTAATAAAAGATGACTTGGGTTAATTATTCAAAAATTTCATAAAGATATTGGATACCATGTTTAGCTATAAAAGCAAGGTTTAAATTAAAAAGATTACCCTAGACCATAATTAAATATACGCGCTACCATTTAATATGCTGCCATTGAGTAAATCGCAATGGTAGGTTCAAATAAATAAGGCCTCTTCATAAAATTAATTAAACAAAAGGACGTGACCATAAACATTTAAATTAGACGACCCTAATAAAATCCTCGCCATTAGCACGTCACCGATAAATAAATCTCAAAATGAATTTAGCGGAGTAAATTTTGGCTATAGCAAGCTTGGTCCTATGTAAGCAGAAGATTAATTAAAATATGCAAGATACTAATGCTAAGGAATAAAATATCCGTATCAGTAATTTTCAGAGAGCACTCAAATTAAAAGGTTGTAATAATATACATATACCAAAATGTAATAGCCCTAGGTCATCAAGCATCAAAATAATCTCACGGACATATAGATACTCTAAAGTAAATGCAAGATAATAAAAGTGACATTAATTAAATTTTAATGTTAGTTTTAAATGAATAACGACACTGAGCATAAATTTATATAACAAGTTTGGACCCGTATAAATAGACCCTAATTTAAATTAAACTTAACCTAGCGTTAAAAGGAGGTACATAAAATATCACGCCACAGGCCTTGTCTCAGATCATGTGAACCACCCAATAACTTACAATAAATCTAAACTAAGTTTATTCGGATTTATTTGGATCCTTTGAGTTATTCGCTTTTATTTGGATTCAGTCGTTTATCGCGTAATTAGAAATTGGAAGTCGTGAAGACTCATGGGATCAAGTGAGGTCAAGCTCGAAGTGAAGATAAACGCCAAAAACTGAAGAGAAAGCATCGTGTGAGCTCAAGACCGCGGTAAGCCGCGCCAGGCGAGTCAATACTTTGATCATGTTGATCCTACATTTTCTGCAAATTACTTTGGTTTAAATTATCAAATTGCATGCTGTTATTTTATATGCAAATACACGTTTACTTTAAGATTCTAGTTATATGCCTATGGTTGCCTTGAATAATATTACACCTCCTTTCGAATATCCGAATGTGTGAACCTTGTCGCCCTAGCAAAATTATAACAGTAACCTTTCGAAATTAAGTCCCTAATTATACGCCATGCTTAGTACTGCACAGATACTCGAGGGCGCTGAAATGCCCCAAACATCATTGTCATTTTTAATCGTGAGAAACTGGTTTGGATAGTCATGGTGGTAATGACTAGGATATGTTGGTATGATTAGTTTATGTTCCCAAAAACCCCAACTTGCTTATTTATCTGGGCGGATGGATCGAGGGTGTGTGTGAGTGTGGTGCAGTGGAAGCACAAAGTGGTTAGTGGTAGCACCGCCCAGATAACCCTAAGGACTGAATCTCGTGATGGCCTCCCAGTGTAAAACAGTACAACCACAAGCTGGAAAAGTGTAGGCAGGGTTTACTAATTTGTGTGGCTCTAAGGTGGTTACGTGAAGGTATGACCACGAGCAAAGGGATGGATGGTCTCATCCCCGCCTTTGCCCGTGATGGCTCACGAGGGACCCTTCCCGAGGGATGGTTGTATCCCTACGGAAGATAGACCTTAGCGGGCGTAACCACAGTAGGACTATGCATTGTAACAATCCTATGATAGTCTCCTCAACTGCATGGCAAAGGAATCATGTGGGGCAATGAGTAGATTTATCTCTTGTGGGTAAAGTGTGCAAACTCTGCAGAGTCAAAACTATTCGAATAACCGTGCCCACGGTCAAGGACGGACATGTGAACTTAACCAGATATAGTTCTGTTTCAAAAACAACCTTGTGGGTGGAAATGGAAAAGTGGAGGGCAGTGGAAAGCCCTGATTTGAGTTGTCCTGGGTGTCGTCCCAGTGGTAATGTAAGCGGTTATAACGCTAAAATGTTAGTATATGGTGCGGATGCCATGTAACGGTGGATGGAATCTGGATCGCTATTATTATTGCATTCTCTTACACATTATGTTTGTGTTCAAAAATGCTAGGTCTCAGGAAATTTCTATGTATTATATTTCTGAATAATGTTAATACATCTCACAAAGAAAAATGTCAGAAAGAATTGATAGAGTCATAAGAAAAGTAGATGGTTGATTGTGTTAACCGTATAAAGTTGTTGGTGGATTCATATCAATCATAAAGGGAAATCGATAGTGTGGATTCGGGGAGGAATAAATTGGTGGAGCCTAAATCAATATATAGGCTAGATAGATGATTTAAATATTTTTTGGAAATTAGGAAGTGCAAAGGTAATGGTTGGATTACAATACTGATAATTAATATAAATTCTTGGAAGATGTTATGGGATTAATAGGATTTGATCAAATACTGGATGGATAAATTAAATCCTTGGGAAATTGGAGGTATGATAACAATTATTGGAGTATATACTTGATCAATGATATTCTTGGTGGATGTATAATAGTGAGTCGTAGACTTGATCATTGACATTTTGGTGGAGGTATACTAGTGAATTAGTTAGAGATAGATAATGGAAAATAAGATTAATTATTGGAAGAGTAAATTATGGTTGTGGATCAATAACAAAAGGATTGGATTGTTAGGAATTCAGGATACAAAAGATATTGGTGGATTAATTAAAGGGTATTAGATAAACGATGTCACTAGCTGTTTAGAAATTTTAGGCAGCAATTGATCGGTGAATTATATAAATTATGATACTCGCTGTTTGAGGATTTAGGCAACAATTGATTGGTGGATTGTATATCTGATGATATTCACTGTTTGGGGTCTTAGATAGCAAACAATATAGAAAGAGTAAGATCGGTGGACTAATTAAATGATGTCACTCGCTGTTTGAAGTCTTAGACAGCAGCCAATAAAGGAAGTGTATTTTCGGTGGATTAAGTCAATTATGGTAATCGCTGTGTGGAGTTTAGGTAGCAACCATTACACTAAGATTAAATAATAATAATGCTACCAAAAATAATTTTGGCAAATAAAATAACCCGAGCCTCTCCTTTGATAAGCCATGCATTCTATTTAATTGCATTCTGTGTATTGACTCGTGGAGCACGGTGGTTTGTGCTCACACTTGCTCTCATAACAAATCCAGAATCAGAAATCAGATTACTACGCTTCAGCAATACAATGGACATGAGGACGACAATGATAAGGTGCCAAGAACTAGGCCGCGAACCTCCAGTTGGCTGCCTGTGGGCATGTCCTGAAGGTCCCACCTGCGTGCTTCATTCTTTCGCTGCTGCAATTTATTGATTTCGGCCTAATTGGCCCATGAGTAAGTCTACTATTATATATTTACGCTCCCGCATGATATGTACTTTGATAATCAGAACTGTAATCTGTGAGTACTATCTACTGATCTAGGGAATAGTGCGGTGGAATCACAGAGGATTCCGGATTGTAAAATCCGGGTCCTTACACCAGCGCCGCGTCGGCGGTGGACGTCATCGAGCCCCCGGCTGCGCGCGCCTGAGAGGTTGGCGGGTCTGCTCCGGGAAGGCCGGTTCTGGCCCTGGCCGGCCAGATCCGGAGAAGTCGGCGCCGAATCGGGCCGAGGCCAGCTGGATCCCAAGAGAGAGAGAGAGGGGTAGTGAGCGGGGAAGAGGAAAGACAGGGGGGCGAGTGGAGGTCGGTCGGTGTGAGCTGGGGGCCGCGAGCTCGAGCTCGCCGCGCGCGCTCGGGAGTCGCCACAGCTGCACACGCGAAGTCGCCGCGCCGCCGGAGGGGCGCCTGGGCACCGTCACGTGCGAGAAAGAGTGGGGGGGAGAGAGAAACAGGAGGTGGGGAGGTGAAGCCATTCAGCCGAACTGAAGTGAGGAGAGAGGGCCGGGTGAGGAAGGGGCCGGCCGGGTAAGAAAAGAAAGAGAGAGAGGGAAAAAGGAAAAAAAGAAGAAAGAGAAGAAAATGAAAGGAAAGAGAAGAAAAAGAAAAAAGGGGGAAATGGGGGGGGGGGTTGGTACCTGCGCGACAGGTCCCTAAAACCCTACGTTTTTACGCCAGAATCGGGATATGCGTGTAGTAACGTCGTCGTTGCCCATTTAATTTCTGATTTCGTTATGATACGTTAAGACGGATTTATTGCTTGTTCAGAAGGAGGACTTGAGTCGACGTCGTCGCCATGTCGCTTCACCCGCTTGGTTAACAGGCAAGTGCATGGTAGAACGGTAGATCGCAGAGATTATGATTATGCGATATTTACAAGATGTGATAATGTTTATGTGGAATTGCGATGATTACATGACATGATGCTTATTTATGGATGACAACGATAATGACAATGGCATATGCATTTGCATTATGTGCACTCAAGAGTGAGGGCGGTGAGAAAGTCCCTAGCTACGAGTAAAGCTAGCGGACTAATCCGGAGTGCTCTTGAATAAGACCTACTTCGGTAGGCCTCCACGGGAGTGGAAAGATTCCCGTGCCGATGTGGACGGGCCCAGATGATGGGTGAACATCGACGGGTGTTCACTCGGCAATACCGGTATTTGCAATGTGATGAGTAAATGCGTATGTAGAGCAGGGTTGCATTGCATTGATGATTTGGCAATGTGGAGCATGAAAATGCATGTGAAGTATGCACGAGCAATGTGGAACCTTGAGAATGGTGGTACGAGCATGGCTATGTATGCAGAGTATGTTGGTTGGATTAAATTATTTTCATGTTGTGTTAGTATTTATCGTCCTATTATGTACTTGCTGAGTCCTTGGACTCACCCTTATTTTGTTGTTTATTTCTAGGTGATCGTTGAGGACGCTGTGCCCGGGGCGGGAGTAGCACATGAATAATCTTCACAAACTAACCGCACTCCCTGTACCACCTTTTGTCAGTTTATTTTAGTCTCTACTAGTCTGCTAGAGTAAGGGCTAAAAGAAAAACTATGATGTACCTATTCGCTGCTACCTAATTATATTAGTGTTGATTTCCTAGCAATTGAAGGAAAGGTAAAAGTTTGCAATGGTGGTAGCATTCCGGGCCCAGAGGATGGGCGGGGTGTTACATAGTATGTGCTCATTCAAGATGCCTTCTAGGCAGAGAAGTCTATGGGATGATTTAGAAGCCTTTGACAATCGGAGAAAGTAGTATGTGCTCATTCAAGAAACTAGCATGTGCTCATTCAAGATGCCTTCTAGGCAGAGAAGCCAATATACACATTCCAAACAAATAAAACTGAGGAAAAAAAATATTTGGTGTATGACAGCTGATATATCAGGTGTAGACAATAAGATACACTTCAGCTATACCTCTCCCTTTAATCCATATTGTTGTAGTTGCCATGATATTCCAAAAGTGGCAGGCTACCAATCCTGCAAGAGATCCCAGTTTTGCAAAAATAAGCACCTCAGTTGAGCTATGTTACACAAAATCCACAAATTAGCCTCCTATCTACCAAAATTCTTTCTATAAAATATCTAGTCACCAATAAAATGAAAAAACAATACACCAAGGAATCCAAACTTATTGCCTTCGCTTGTTGCTGACAGTTACATTACTAGTGCAGAATATGAAAAAAAAATTCAATGGAACATACTCAAGCAAAAGCGAAGGTAGCACAAAACACTCGTATTGAACAACGCATTTCAAGCATTATTACGGCTTATCTAAAAATGATGAAAACGCAAGGTACTACATTCTTTATAGATGGATGAGTATCTCATTTGAAATATTATGGTGAATGAGAGGGAAAAAGGTGGCCAGTTCTTCCCTTCTATGACAATGCCAGCTGCAAAAGAAACAAAGAAGTGATGAAGCTAGGTTAAATAAATAGCAGCAAATGTTCTTAAGAGCATTTAACCATGAATAGTCCAAACCCACTCTAATAGCAATGCAAGTATGAAATCAAATTTTGTCTTGTGAGACGAAACAGGAACTGTTTATTTTTGGAAATGCCCGAAGTTAGATCCATGCAAATTACTAACTCCGAAGAGAATGACAATAGCAAATCATTGATCTAAGAAAAGGAGTCTCATCAGAAAATATCAGCACTGATAATATTCCTCCTAAATCCTAATATCTACCACCGTCAAGATTATCCTCATCTTGAATTCATGCAAATAGCAAGCAAAGCATTATACTCATCCTCTACTGCCAAGATCAAGCAAGCATGTTCGTGAATTCGTACAAATAATATGTTGTCAATCATTCATCCCACTCAGACATGCAAATTTCAGAGTAGTCTACACATTCCAAACAACAAAAACGAAATCATAAGGCGGCTATAGAGGGAGGGGTGGCCGGCGTTGAGGAGGGAGGAAAAGGAGGAGTAGGGAGGGCAAAGGGGAGGGCCGGCCAGTGAAGAGGAGGGAGGCTAAGGGAGGAGTACGGAGGGAAAGGGAGAGCGAACCTTAACGGAGGCCAGCGACAGTGCTCGGGGAGCGGCAGTGTCGAGGAAGGCGGGTGTCGAGGGCGATGAACTTCGGGGCCGGGGGTGTCGACGTAGGCGGGTGTCGGGCTAGTAGGCGTCGGCGACGTCTAGGGTTTCGACGAAGACTTTGGTGGCCGACGGGTTTGATCTCCGTGGACGGCGACGTCGCGTGCCAGCAGCTTTGAGGCTGTCAATTCTCTAACTCTCGCTTCAAATGGAATGCATGGATTGGGATTTAATGAACACAGAATAGGCGCTGCGTGAACCTCCAGCTTTTATGTTTTCTCTTGCTTCTTAAATAGCGAAATTACATGCAGAATTAAAGAAAAAATTAGTGAAGGTCAAGACCTCTGCCATGCACATAACTCCTATGAAAACGATCGACCCCAGAACGTGGCCAGAGCTGCACAACGAAACCAAAAAAATAAATGACAAGCTACAAGTAATGGTCGCAGGATTAAATGATCATGCTAACAATCTCCCCCTAATTCTGCAGCCGTGTGACGACCTCGACGATGCCCGCCTTCTTGCGAAGTTCATGAAACCTGATGCGCCCGAGTGGTTTCGTCAGAAGGTCTGCAACTTGTTCATCTGAAGAAGTGAACTCCACCTCAATCTTCCCTCCCTCTATGCACTCTCCGATGAAATGATAGCGTGTATCGATATGTTTGCTTCGGTCGTGAAAAACCGGATTCTTGCACAGAGAGATCGTGGCTTGTTGTCCACCTTGAGCAGAGACTTCTTCACTTCTCTGCCTTGGACTTTAGCTAGCAGCAGCACCAGCCAAATACCGAGGCATGCCGCAGTAGTGGCGGCGATATATTCAACTTCACATGAGGAAAGAGCTACCACCTTCTGTTTTTGTGATTGCCATGCGATGGGGCTTGAACCGAGGAAGAACAGGACCCCAGAGGTGCTTTTTCGATCATCTATATCCCCAACCATGTCGCTGTCATAGAAACCCAACAGCGGTGCTTTGATCTCCCCTGAATTGATAAAGTGATAGCCATAATTCAACGTACCAGCAATGTAACGCAGAATGTGCTTGACAGCGACAAGGTGATTGTCGTGCGGTGTCTCCATGAAGCGGTTGACATAGCCGATGGCGAATGCAATGTCCAGGCGTGTGTGCACTAAGTACCGCAGGCTGCCCACGAGGCTGCGATATAGAGTGACATCTACCGCCGGCCTGTCGCTGTTCTTGCTCAGCTTCAATTGCGCCTCCATGGGAACACAAGTTGAATTACACTCCACCATGCCACCAATCTTCAAAATTTCTGCGCGTATGCTGATTGGTTGATTGTGATGCTGTCCGCGCTTTGATGTACCTCAATACCGAGGTAGTAGCTGAGTAACCCCAGGTCACTCATGTGAAATAGGGAGTGCATCTCCTCCTTTAACTTCTGGAGCTCCTCTGCGCATGCTACAGTGATGATGAGGTCGTTGATGTAGACGCCGACGACGAGACGCGTGTCGCCCTTTCCACGTGTGTACACTGCATGCTCCGTGGCACTCCGCTTGAAGCCGAGCTCGTGTAGGCTCGTGTCTAACTTCACGTTCCAAGCTCGAGGGGCTTGACGGAGGCTGTAGAGCGCCTTGTTCAGGCGCATCACCTTGTGTGGATGGCCGTTATCGACGAAACCCGGCGGCTGCGACACGAACACTTCTTCCTCCAGCTCTCCATTTAGGAAAGCCGATTTTACGTCCATATGATGGACAGCCCACCCAGCGTGAGCACGACGGCGAGAAGCAGGTGTACCGACTCCATTCGGGCCACGGGGGCAAAGACTTCATCAAGTCAATGTCGTGGCGCTGAACGTAGCTTTTTGCAACTAGCCGTGCTTTGTGCTTGACGACAGCGCCGGTCTCATCTTTCTTTAGCTTGAAGACCCACTTCATGCCAATGGGTCGTTTACCGGCGGGGAGGTTGACGAGGCTCCATGTATTGTTCTCCTCGATCGAGCTTAGTTCCTCCTGCATAGCCCGGCGCCAACGTTCATCTTGTTCTACTTCAGCTAGGGTGCTTGGCTCCTCCGTGGTGATTAAATGAAGCTCGTCGGAGTCGAGCTTCATAGGCTTTGAGGTAGCGAAGATGTTGGCCATGCTTCTGTAGCACCGCGGTGCCCCGTGATCATTGTTGACGTCGAGTTCAGTAGTTGGGGGCGATACGAACTCGATGGCGGGTTCTGGAGTGCATGGCGAAGCAGGGTCATTGGGAGCCGCCGTCTCTGAGTGTTCCGGTGTTGCTGCCTGGCCTCCCAGTGCCATGCTGGATGGCATTGAGGAGGAAGCCACCTCGTAGTGGACAGTGAACGAATCGCCCGAGGAGGCCGCAATGGACTCTCCCAAAGCCACCCAATCCCACTTCGTCGCTTCATCGAACACGGCATCGCTGGTGACACAAACAAGCCGGGACGTCGGGTCGTAAGCGCGATATGCCTTAGCTCCTGGTTCATAGCCAAGGAACACCATGGCCTTGCTTCGGTCATTGAGTTTCTTCAAATGCGGTCTCACGTCCTTGATGTAAACAATGCATCCGAATGTCTTGAAGTAATGCACGGTAGGTGTTCGACCGTGCCACGCCTCGTACGGGGTCTTGTTGCGAACGCTCTTTGTCGACGAACGGTTCAGGACGAAGATGGCGGCGGACACTGCCTCACCCTAGAACTCCCCCAGCATGTCCTTCGCCTTCATCATGCAGCGCGCCATGGCCACAACCGTTTGGTTGTGGTGTTTGACCACGCCGTTCTGCTGAGGGGAGTACGACGCCGTGAGGTGCCGCTGGACACCCTCGTTCGCGCAGTACAGGCCAAACTCCACGGAGGAGAATTCCCTTCCATGGTCCGTGCGAAGAACATGCAGCTTGCGGCCGGTCTCGACCTCGACGCCGGTCTTGAAGTGCTTGATGGTTGCAGGAGCACCACTTTTCGCTGCCAGCAGAAAGAGCCACATGTAGCGGGTTAGATCACCGTTCTTGCAGGCGAAGAGCACATTGCCACACCCCTCGATGCGGACTCGCAAGGCATCGCCGAACTTGATGGAGCCGCGCACGTTGGTGTTGAGTTCAGAGAATGCGTTCCGTGCGCCCGTCATATGATTCGATGCGTCGGTGTCCAGGATACATTCTGGATCGACTGGTTCTCCCTCGTCGCAGAGAGTGACAAGGGTGCGCTCCTCATTTAAAACGAGTTCGGCGCCTGTGGGCTCGAAGTTGACGACGAGGGAGAGATCCTAGACCTGGGCCATTAACAATGTGGGCTCATCTTCACCCTCGGCCTGCTGTGGTTCGGCTTGGAGAAGATTCGCCTAGGCCAGCTTCTCATGATCCTGCTTCGCCTTTCGGCACTCCTTGGCCCAGTGGCCCAGTTTGCCGCAATAGCGGCATTTGTCCTTGGAGATGTCGCAGCCCGCGGCCTAGGATGGCCCAGACTTTGGTTCCTCACCTCCCCCGTCACGCCCGCAGTTGCGCCGGCTGGGCTGGCGTGAGCACGACGTGTTCTCGCTGTTGGTAACGGCGCGAGAGGCGGACTCGTCGGTCTCCTTGGTGTTGCATGACGACCATTCCTTCTCCGTGAGTAGAACCTGGTCTCCTTCCTCATCGTCCGACTCTCCACGGTCCTCGATAGTGTGAAGCCGGCCGGTGAGGTCCTCGATGGACAGAGTGCTGAGGTCAACCAAGGTTCCATTGACAAGGCGATTTGGCGATACCTGCGGGGAACAACACGTAGTAGCTTGCAGACCACCTTCTCCTCCAATAACTCCTCCCCAAGGAGGCGAAGGTTGCTGATGACACCCTGGAACCGGAGACTGAAGTCCTCCACGTGCTCGTCATTTTTGAATCGCATCGACTCAAATGTCTGGCGTAGCTTCTGCGCCTTGGATTCACGTACTCGATCCGCCCCAACCCTCATCGCCTTGAGGGTGTCCCAGGCTTCTTTGGCGTTGTCCTTCTCGACGAGCGACCAGAGCATTTCCGGTGGCACCGCGTGTAGGATCATCGAAAGGGCTTGGCGATCTTCCTGGTATGGCACATCACCGGTGTCAACAGCGTCCCACAAGCCTTGAGCCTGCAGGTTGACTCGCATAAATACCGCCCAATCGAAATAATTTGAGCGTGTGAGCGTGGGGTAGGAGATGGAGCCACCACCCTCCTTGACGACCCGCTGGACAACGAGTTCATGCGGGCCGCCATCGCGTCAACGCGGGCGGCGCGTCGGTGGGGATGGCGAGCGTCCACGACCGTGTCGCTACGGTGTACGGGAGTGGCCTATGGCAAGGACGGGGGTCGACATTGTGCTCTGATACTAATTTGTCAGCCATCCTTGCAAATCTCTTAATTCTCTAGATCTCGCTTCAAATGAAATGCATGGATTGGGATTTGATGAACACAGGATGAAACACAAGTGTTTTGGGGCTGCGTGAACCTCCAGCTTTTCTGTTTTCTCTTGCGCCTTAAATAGCGAAATTACATGCAGAATTAAAGAAAAAATTAGTGAAGGCCATTAAGACCTCCGCCATGCACATAACTCCCATGAAAACGACCGACCCTAGAATGTGGCCAGAGCTACACAACGAAACCGAAAAAATAAATGACAAGCTACAGTTAATGGTCCTAATGCAGAAAATAAGGACTTAGGTGTAGGATTAAATGATCATGCTAACAGAGGCACACACCACCCGGCTTCATCATCTGGGGTGGAGGGGCCAGCGACGTTGAGGGCGAAGTCGAGGAGAGCAGTTACACGGGTGGGAAGGGGAACGAGTGCACCTAGAGCCTCTCGGGTGGGAAGAGAACATGGGTAGTTCGATGGAGAAGGTGGGTAATTACTTTCAACTTTTAAAGTTCAAATATACTTTTGTTTTTAGTAGGTTAACTTCTCATAAAAATCTATCTAAAGGCTATTTTTTTATTGCTAGTTTAATTTTAACTGTTCTCCTCACGAGAATCAAAATCCAATCATTTTAGAAAGCTAAATATTTGATACAGTTCCACGAGATCATAAGGAGAAGCTAGGAGCAAGAGCTGTACCAAACAAGCCTTAACATGTACGATGCCTTCTCTTCGCTTGTAACTTTGTAAGCGATGTCTAACGCAGGATGCATTTCTGATTCAGTAAATATGCCTACAGTAATCAGAATGAAGGTAAAAATCTGCAATGTGTAATTGCCAGGGTAAACTATGCATATAAAGCAACAGTGGGATAATTGAAACTGGCAAGATGAATGTTAAAAGTGGCTATCCAGTATCGACCAAAATGATACAAGTATCAATATCAATACAGCATGCCATGAACAACACTAACACAGGATCTATATTAAGCATAGCTGTTAGTACGGCTCTTGGCCCAATAACATTGGTTTCCGACTTAGGATTTTCTATGTTTTATCTGTAGTGCGTCTAGTGCTTCCGGTTATCGAAGCAGTCTTTCACAGTTCCCAGTTCTCCCTCTTAACAGCTCAGCCTGCATACAGCAAAAGAACAGGGTATAAGCTGAGAAAACTCTCTTCTGATATTCAGGTCAAATCTACAAGTACCAAAACTATGACAAATGCTAACTAGTAACTACTGTAAGTACGTTGGAAACAAAAGGAAATGCTGTTTTGCTCTTACGTAAGAAACCACTAATGATATGGATTTCGATTAGGTAAAGCACTACAGAAACTCAAAGCAGAAGAATCTAGTAATACCTCTTTGCTGCAGCAACAGCAATCCTAGTAGCAGATTGGATCACCCAACTTCAATATGTGTTGTCAGCATTAATACCAAGCGTGTCTGAATCAGAGCTTATAGAGAAGACTATTAATTGTGCACCTTAAGCATTCTGGACAGTTAATACACCATCATAACATGAATGGGCATGGCAAAATGTTACGAAAGCCTCCACCAGCTGTTTCTTCAGAGAGAAGCAAGGGGAAATTCATATACTAAGGCATCTACCATCCAGAGAAATCTTTAAATTCTACACTAGAAGCATTCACTTTTCTCTTCTTGCTTGCATCATCTGCTGTAGCGCCATTTCTGGTCACATCAGTAGACCCAGCTGTCCGAGCTTTTAGATACTTGCCAACTCCACCACCAGCACTCGTTGAACCAGCAACACCAGTTCCTGGGTTGCTATACCATGATCCCACCTTATCCTGAATTAATGCAAGGATGTTAAAAAGACCAGAGATAAATAAATGCAAAAAGTCCATCATTATAACTGAAACAACATGCGGAGCAACATTACATAATCATCATCTTTTTTCTCCTCCTCCTCCTTTTCCTTTTCTTCTTCTTCGTCTGGTTCAGTGTAAGGATTCACAAATACACTGACTTTTAGTATCTTTATTTCCTCCTGTAAATTAAGGCAGAAATAGGAATACCACGTTCAGAAAAGTTCTGCATACACTCGAGAAACAATTATGCAGGAGAACTCAGTACAACAAGCAATGCTAAAAAAATATCAAGCATAATGCTTAAAAAATAAGCACAGTGCAATTGTGCCAACAATAACGGATCAATATTTCATAGCACAAATTTTGTTTGCAAGAAAATACATGATATTGTCATGCTTAAAACTAAAAGTTAAAAATATAGGATGGAGGAAAAAGATAAATCATACTAACCAATGGCCGGTCGTCATCATCAACAGGCACCTTTTCCATAGTTGAAAGTGTGGTCAAACCACCGACCACCATGCCAAATACTGTGTGCTTGAAATTTAAATGTGGTGCAGACTTGTACAAGATGAAAAATTGGGATCCATTCGTATGAGGGCCAGAATTTGCCATGCTGACAACACCTCTTCCTGAATGTAGCAGCTTTGAATTCACTTCATCCTTGAAAGGTTTACCCCATATGGACTCCCCTCCACTTCCTGTGCCAGTTGGATCACCTCCTTGAATCATGAAGTTTCTGTCAAAACGGGGTGATTAAACGGAGAAGATTTAGATATGGCCATAAGTACATATAAAGAGTGGGGAGAAAGGACTAATGCAGACCTGATGCTACGATGGAAGATAAGACCATTGTAGTAACCATTTTCACAGTGTGTGAGGAAATTTTCACATGTTCGAGGAGTTATGTCACAATGAAGCTCCAAATTCAAATCACCATGGGTGGTATGCAACTGAACATATCCTTTCTTTTTTGGATTCTTTTCAGCTTTAACATACTCAAATTCATTTTTGGTAACAGGATCATACGCAGTCGATGTGAAAGAGCGTGAAGCTGCTCCAGTAGTGTAACGACTTTTAACCTGAAATCATTGAATTATCTCTATAAGATTACACCCATTGCATAGGTAACACAAGGCATACATAAGTCATGGAGATGAGATGATAGTATACCAATTTAGCATTTACAGGAGCTCGATCCCCTGCCATGTGCATAGCAATTCTAGCAGCGGTTTTCTCAGCAGGAGCAGCTTTTGCTGCTGCTGCACTCCTGCCATGAACAGAAGCAGAAGCAGCATCCACAATACTGAAAGGTTGATGAGGTTTAGGTTCTTTGCCTGATTTTGAGTCATCCTTCTCCTTTTTTGCTAAAATCGCAGCGAGTGCCGCAGCTCTTTCTTTTTGAGCTTTCGTCCCTCCACCGCCATGCAAAAAAGCTAGCTTTCCTTTTTCGGTCCCAAGTTCCTTTATCATTTGCTTAAGATCACCAGAAATATTTATGTTGTAGGTTGGATCATCTTTCATTCGCTGCAACTCTACACAGCAGTCAGACAGTCAGTCTATGTAAGTAAATCTGTTCCGGAAAAAAAAACACTACATATGTTAAATAGGAAACAACTGACACGAAATAAGTAACAGGGAAAGAGGGGGCATAATAGAACCTTCATCCTCAAGTTTGAGGCCTTTTTTGACATGGTCAAATTCCCCAAGGACCTTGCTATCAAGCGCATTTGGATTCTACCAAAGTTCAAAAGGTGAACATAATTAGACTAAGGGGCTAAATGTCAGTAATAAAAATGAGTAAAGCAGATGCTCTTTAAAATAGCTACCTGAATTGTTATCAAGTCATTTCGAGTGAAGGGTTCATCAGTTAGCAACTCTTTCCAATTCTTTGGCTTAATGTTAAGTTCGTGGATTGCCTACATTTATAAAGCAAGAATCTGTGAGCTAAGAAGATACCATAACACCAAATTGACCATGTAAAAGCTCACTAAAAGCTAAGCCAACCTCATAACAGAAGACATTCCCGGTAGTCTTTACAGCAACTATATGTGTGAATTCTGTAAAAACTTTATTCAAAACAGGACACTGGAACTCTCCTGCATGAAAAGCACATATGTAGTATATGAGGCAGAAGAAGGGCACACATACCCTAACATCAAAGGAATTTACTATTGTTCAAGCAGTGTGAATTCTGTAAAAACTTTATTCAAAACAGGACACTGGAACTCTCCTGCATGAAAAGCACATATTTAATATACGAGGCAGAAGAAGGGCACACATACCCTAACATCAAAGGAATTTGCTATTGTTCAAGCAGTTCCATTTGGTTGAAGCTACATTGACATTTTCCTGCCATAAGTTTTAACTCACCATCCGAGTTCTTGTGGAACGTGAGAGGAATTAGATCCTCCTGCTTGAGCGGTGCTCCGGTTACCGGATGCTTCCTGAACTTCTTAATATATGGGATTATGCTCCTACATTTAGAGGCAACAACCTTAGAATCCCAATCTTCTCAGCTATTCTATCAAGAAGTTATGCAACAAAGCACAATCAGCTGTAACCCACTTACATTAAATCGAAGACGCTTCCCTCGGCCGTGCACACCGGATCCTCGAATGGCAAAAACGTGAGCCTAAACCATCCGACGAAATAATAATTAGTCGAGAGTGGAGAGGAATTAACATTTGGTTACTAACTCATCCACCAAACTGAGCTCAATTTAAACCACCCAAAGGCTAAGTATCCTAAAAAGTTAAAAACTGAACTTGAGCACAAAGAACTTACAAGGTAACTGCTTTAACTGGTAACATATCTACTTAAAGATCCACAGAGCGCACGGAAATTAAGTTTATTACCTAAAGAACAAACCCTATAAGCTCAAGCTCTCCCAAAACACGAATCAGGATCCCAAATTACTAAGAGAATGGACAGAAGCAGGCAAATATCCCTTCCGGCTAGTACCAAAACAGGAGAGGAAGGGCAAGGTAGGTAGTTACGCGCAGCAGTAGAAGGGTAGGCGCTTGAATGGCGCGGCGGCCTCCTTCTGCTTGGCGCCGCCCCACTCCGTCGCCCACTCCGTCCGCGTTATGAACATCCGGTCCTTGCTGTGCTGCTTCTTCCCCATCTCGGCCGAACCTGCGAGAGCGCGCACCTCCGGCCGATGCTGCTGCTGCTGCCCTACTGGGTGATTGGGTTTCGCCGGCGGCGAGGCGAGATGGGAGATTTGGCGACGGCAAGTGTTCTTTTTTTTTTTGAAAAGGACGGCAAGTGTTCTGGTCGGTTGGGTCGGGGAAAGAGGGGGAAGAGGCGGCTGGGCTTATTCATCCGCGGCTCCGCGCCGTGTTGGAATACGGCTCGAGCCGCTGATGCGTCGGTCCGAAATAGTTCCATTCCGGCTCGGCCCAGACCACTAATCCGGCCCACGAGCTGCCGAAAAATAGAGCGCAAGTGGGCACGCAGCGCAGCGGCCGGGCGTGCAGAGCCACTTCGAGCAGCGCAGAATGGGCGGCGGCGGCGGCAGCGACAGCGACAGCGACGATGACGGGGACTCCTCGTGGAAGGCGGCCATTGAGTCCATCGCCGCCGTGGGATTCGGCGTCCCGTTGTCCAACGGCGCGGCGAAGGCCGCCTCTGGCAGCGGCGGCGGCGGCGGCGGCGGTGAGGCCAACCACGGCGTGGAGCCACCGGGGAAGGCGCAAGCGCGTGGGCTTAAGCTTTACCAGATCAAGGTATCCTTGTTTGCCCGTTTTGCTTTGCTCTATTCTGGTTAGTTGCACACATCGGGTGCATAATTTTTGTATCAGTTGTTATTGTTAGTTTTAAACTAGGGTTGATAGCTCGGTGATTACTATGGCGTTAGGTTCAATTGTAATGATTCAGCGTTACTAGGATATAGGCAGCATCGAAGCACCTGTCTTTAAGTTGTTCTTATCAGCTTTGCGGCGCACTTTAATCCTTCTGTGAAGGAACTAGAATTACTGTCTGGTGGGGAGATATCAGGTGAAAATGAGCACTGTTGCGTACTATTACATGAAGTATTTTTCCTTTTTGTATCTCACAAAAAGGATTGAGTTTGCTCTTGAAATTTTGCATGGATATAGACCATGACCTTACCTATAGCTGAAATTTTTTTTCAGAATTTTTGAAAACCTTTACGCTTGGTTTTAGTGGAATTTGCACAATTTTCACTAAACTGCTCGTTTTCACCCGATTTCCCCCTTGCTGCCTTAACCAGTTACTGGGAGTTAATGCTGCTAGAACAACAGCAGCAGCAATAACATAAATAGATAATAAATAATCTAGCACCATTATGAATGGTATGGTTCCTCCTCCTAGTATCAAACGCTTCTTGTTGTGCATTGCCATTCCAAGCTGTAGTAATAATTCTGTAATTGGAGGAGAATTTGATCTTTTTTGTTGATACCTATCCAAAAAACTTGCGTAGCAAAGAAGATTAAGAATAATAGTTGATAAGGAGGAAGGCAGAAAAGGCAACAGAAAAAAATAGCAATACTTGAGTCCTACGGAAACAGCAAGGTGTTTTGTGAATTTATCTCAACATCAGCTGATCGTTATGTGGACTAGTTAGTGGATCAATTGTTAGCTCAGTTCACAACTCATGCATGTTATTGATAGTGAAATTTGTGAATTCCATTCACTATATGGTATATATTTATATTCTGTTCACTTGTATGATTCTTTTCCATACATGATACATAGTAGAGCCATATCCAAACTGGCAAGCGGCAAGCCTAATGATCAACTAGAAAATGCTGGCACGATATTACGGTGGATGCGGAGCTGAAATTCTGTAACAATAGTATAACCATTTCAGTTTGACATACTTACCTGCTCCTACATGCTTTGTTTTTTTTTCTGTGCCCTTTATCTAGCTGTGCTTTTGTCCATATCCGTTGCTTTCTTTGTGGTTAGGCAATCATACCATGTTATACATTGTGGTTGTGCAAGCTTCAAATGGTTTGTTTCAGGTAAGAACTATGTTGGACAATATGTTAGAGAAAAGCCTCGAAATAGTCAGAACTCCTTGCTTGAACTTGGCTGAACCTATGGAAACAGATGGAGGGATAAAATTATTTAAAAAAGCGCCACCCGGCATCAGAATGGATGCCATGGGTAAGTGACAAAGTAGATTATTTTCAACAATCTCAATGGATAAATTCTTTCGTGGTGGCAAAACATACTCAGATGTAATGTATATTTCCAGATAAACACCATGTGCAACTCAAGAGACCAAGAATTCTGCCTGGGCCAGAGGTCGATGAGAAATCAAAGAAGGTTGGATAGCCATTCTCACAGTATTTTTACCCATGCTTGGAGTTTTTAGTCGCAATTTTTACTGATCTTACTGTGATCCTGGTTTCAGTTCAGACATATGCTGCAATCTGTTGTTGTCGATGGTAATGACATACTGGTTTCCGCAAAGAAAGCATCCCAGAGATCATTGGCTAGATTGGAAGCGAGAGAAGCTGCAGCAAAGGCAGCAGCCAAGAGGGAGGAAGAAAGGGTGAGGGAACTGAAAAAGGTTAGGGGAGAGAAATGGCTTCCTTCTATTGCTAGACAAATGAAGGTAAATAAATGCATATTCTGATTCATTCTTCTGTTTCTAGTTTGGTGGGTTTGTTGTATGACAAAATCAATTGATATTCGAATGACTAGATCAATGATGCGAGCATACATTGTATTGCTGTTCTTTTTTTGCCTGTGCAGGAAGAAAAAGCCTGGGAGCAACGACAGTGATGGCGTATCATATCTGTAGGGCTCATATGCTAATCTCGGAGGACACTTATGGGGATGCCCTTTTTCGCGTGCTGCCGGTGCTGTGAACTATTTCCCCATTTAGCGATGAGAAAGAGGGTCAATATGGACGAATAGATAGAACGACATGCTAACGATTTTGTTATTACCGAGAGAATGCTGGTCTGGATATCATATCAGAATTTCCTTTCATGGAATTTTTGTAGCGAAATTTGTTGTTGTGATGTTTCAGGACTGCGATTTTCAAGTAAGAATGCATCATTTGAAAATTCGTTACAAAGCAAATCATAATTGTGTTAGCAGGTTCTACTTTGCACAACTGAGCTTGAAATCTTCCATGTGTCGCCCTTTTCTTTTATAAAAAAGAAATCATGTATCCATGCAATGCATGGTGACATATCGGACATATCAAGTGCAAGCAAAAATTTTCGTGGTTATTTGATGATGCTCAAACCAAACTAGCTTGCATGACTGTATATGCATGAGTTCTTGACATGCCTCCTCCGTCCTTCATGTTGCCTGATCATTCCCCGTTACACAATGACTTGATCACCTGGAGCGTCAAACTTGCAGCAGCTACGTGTAGTACGCTTCGGACCATTTCCGTCCTTTATCCCAGGCATATTTTCATCAGGCCTTGAACGAAACGGGGTTGTATGGGCTTTTAAAAATCGCTTTTTTAGGGTAAATGATTTTTTATATAGTACCTAATTTTTAAATAGAGTATCTTTTTAAGACGGGATCTATTAATCGATTGTAGTAGACATAATAATAACTTTATTTACATCGATCAAAATTGCACGCGAGTATTTCTCTCTATAATTTCTTTAAAACTATTACTATTCGTAAACCAAAAGTCATACAAAATTTAATATGAACAGACCTGTAATTAGGGGTGAAAATAGATCGGATAGTTTCTGACCGATCCGGATGAAAACGAATACGGATTATGACAGATTGGATTTTCTTCGGATAATTCTTGGATCGGAAATAAATACGGATTTTTTTGTCAGAAATGAATACGAATACAGTAGGCCTAATTCCGGTGAAAACGAATACGAATACGAATTATCCGGATAATATAGATCCGGATATCCGAGATTTCAGCCCAACATTACCAAGCCTAAGCCAACCTCTCTCATCTCTCCTGCCACCAGCCCACTAGCAAATATTTATGTTTATTAAAAATAAATTTAATATTATCGGTAGATTAAATTTGTACCGATTAAATTGATGTACTACTATTTAAATCATTCTGATGCAAATTTATATTCTTAATTAATTTATTAATCACATGTAAATAGTAGAAATCCATTAAGAATTATTTAGGACTTTAGAAAAAATTAATTGCCATTTGAAGATTAAAATTGTACAATAGTATGACTATTGTGAATAAAAATACTTATGTTTGTTTAGATTTCATTAATGTTTTGAAAAGATAAACTATTTATGTGTTTTTATTGATTTTGGATGTATAGTTTAAGGGGTTTTCATATTCCGATAAATATTTATGACCGTATTTATTTCGATTTGTATTCGCTCGGTATCTATATTCGATATTATTTGTATTTGTATTCGTATCTGTATCTAAAAAAATAAAAATTATTCGTATTTGATTCGTTTGTATCCCTACCTGTCATGCCGGTGGGGTAAGGCGAGCGTAGGCTTTGGGACGCCGAATGGCGTGCCGTTTCATCGACGGTGAGGGGGCAGGAGGCCGGTGGCCCGGCGCCGAGCCGCAAATTCTGCCGACTGGCCGTAGCCCGCAACCGCGCTTGAGCTCGAACACGAGAAAAATCCTCAAGCCAACTCACAGGCCACTGGCCCGCAGCGCAGGCTTAGCCCACGCCAAGGCCTCTCTTCTTCCCTCCCTTCTCTCTCCCACCCCTTTCCGCGCCGTCACGCACACCGCCGCTTCCCCCTCCCCATGGACACCCCACCTTCCACCTCCGCCGCAGCCGCGTCCTACTCCGACCCCGACTCCGTCCTCGTCGCGGGCGTGGCGGACGCGCTCGTCTCGGCGTCCCGCCTGCCCGCCCCGCCGCCCATCCCCACCCTCCTTGCCCCTACCTCCCGCGCCTCACCGCCTCCCACCACCCGCGCGTGCTCTCCCTCGCCGCCTCCAGCCCCGGGCTCGCCTCGCCGGACCTGCTCCTCGAGTACCGCCACTTCCTCTCGCCGCCCTCCTGCCTCCCCTCCCTTCTCCCTCTCCTCCCCGTCCTCCCCTACCGCCACCTCCTCCCTCTCCTCCTCACCTTCGTCCCGCTCGACCCGCTCCGCCACCTCCACCGCCACCTCCTCGCGCACCTCCCCTCGAGCCCGCTCGCCGATGCCGCTCTCTCCGCCTACGCCCGCCTCCGCCTCCCCCACCTCGCCGCGCAGCTCCTCCACTCCCTCCGCCGTCGCGGCCGCGTCCGGCCCTCCCTCCAGGCCGCCAACGCCGTTCTCTCCGCCCTCGCGCGGAGCCCCTCCACCTCGCCGCAGGCCTCCATCGACGCCTTCCGATCCCTCGTCGCGCTCCGCCTCCACCCCAACCACTACACCTTCAACCTCCTTGTCCACACCCACTGCTCCAAGGGCACCCTCGCCGACGCCCTCGCCACGCTCTCCACCATGCAGGGCTTTGGCCTCTCCCCCGACGCCGTCACCTACAACACGCTCCTCAACGCGCACTGCCGGAAGGGCATGCTTGGCGAGGCGCGGGCGCTGCTCGCGAGGATGAAGAGGGAGGGGATCGCGCCCACGCGAGCGACGTACAATACCCTCGTGTCCGCGTACGCGAGGCTCGGGTGGATTAAGCAGGCGACCAAGGTCGTGGAGGCCATGACGGCCTTCGGGTTCGAGCCCGACCTGTGGACGTACAATGTGCTTGCCACTGGGCTGTGCCAGGCGGGGAAGGTGGACGAGGCGTTTAGGCTGAAGGATGAGATGGAGCGGCTCGGCATGGTGTCGCCTGATGTGGTGACCTACAATACGCTTGCTGATGCCTGCTTCAAGTGGCGGTGCTCCTCAGATGCACTAAGGCTGCTTGAGGAAATGCGTGAGAAGGGGGTGAAGGCGACTTTGGTCACATATAACATTGTTGTAAAGGGGCTTTGCAAGGAGGGGGAACTGGAGGAGGCGTTAGGGCATTTAGACAAGATGGCAGAGGAGGGGTTGGCACCAGACGTGATCACATACAATACATTGATCGATGCATACTGCAAAGCGGGCAATGTTGCGAAAGCATTTGCACTGATGGATGAGATGGTGGGAAGGGGACTCAAAATGGACACCTTCACACTTAACACTGTGCTGTATAACCTGTGCAAAGAGAAGCGTTATGAAGAGTCTGAGGAGCTCTTGCATTCACCACCACAGCGGGGTTTCGTGCCTGATGAAGTCAGCTATGGTACGGTGATGGCAGCCTACTTCAAGGAGTACAATCCTGAGCCTGCTCTGCGTCTGTGGGATGAGATGATTGAGAGGAAGTTGATGCCAAGCACTTCGACCTACAACACGTTGATCAAGGGGCTTTGTAGGATGGGGAGGTTGAAAGAGGCGATTGATAAGTTGAATGAGCTCATGGAGAAGGGGTTAGTGCCAGATGACACGACGTACAATATTATCATTCATGCCTACTGCAAGGAAGGGGACTTGGAGAATGCCTTCCAATTCCATAACAAGATGGTGGAGAATTCCTTTAAACCGGATGTTGTTACCTGCAACACTTTGATGAATGGGCTGTGTCTGCACGGGAAGCTTGACAAAGCATTGAAGCTCTTTGAATCATGGGTAGAGAAAGGGAAGAAGGTTGATGTTATCACGTATAATACCCTGATTCAAGCTATGTGCAAAGATGGGGATGTCGACACTGCTTTGCGTTTCTTTGCCGACATGGTGGTCAGGGGATTGCAGCCTGATGCATTTACTTACAATGTTGTGTTATCTGCACTATCTGAAGCAGGGAGATCAGAAGAAGCACAGAATATGCTGCATAAATTAGCTGAGAGCGGAAAATTATCTCAAAGCTTTGCTTTTCCTCTGGTGAAACCTTCTTCTGTGGAGGAAGCAGAGACAGGGAAGGAGCATGAGAGCAAACCTGACGCAGAAACTGGTGAAAATGCACAAGACAATGCTCTGGAGACCTACGTGAAACACCTAAATGAGCTATGTACTGGTGGGCAATTGAAAGAAGCTAAGGCTGTTTTGGATGAGATGATGCAAAAGGGAATGTCTGTCGACAGTTCGACATATATAACTTTGATGGAAGGGCTTATCAAGAGACAGAAAAGGCTAACACATGCAGCTGGGTAGTACACACTGTAGATTTTTGCTCCTTTGGGATATGTCATCATCTGGGTTTTAGTCATAACTCTTGCAAACTTGAGTATATGAAAACCTGGAGTAGCATGATGGTCAGAAAAAGGATTAGGTATGTCATCTGGTTGTTTTCACCATAAGAATCTTTATTACCTGCCATTTTCAGTACCAAGTAAAATCCATTTTCCACAATAAAATATATTAATGTAAAAAGAATGCTAGCAACAAATTAAATCATTGTTTTTTGGGCACCAGATCAAATAGTTTAGTTTCTAAATTCTCTGGATCATAACCTATTAGATTCTAACTGAAAAAGAGTTGACTTTTTGAAAAGCATCGTTGACAATATTTAGGGAAACAGAGTACCTTCTCTCCTATTTTAGAGTACGTATTGACAATACTAGATTCTAACTGAAAAAGAGTTGACTTTTTGAAAAGCATCGTTGACAATATTTAGGGAAACAGAGTACCTTCTCTCCTATTTTAGAGTACGTATTGACAATACTGTCAAACTGTCCATCTTGAACTAAGCTGTTTTATTGGCCTGTAAAACATCATTTGCCATGATCAGGCCTTTACTCAGAGAATTTCTCTTCTGGAACAATTCCTAGTTCCTACTGGCTTTCTTTGTTGATGCCTACCATGATTGAACTTAGTAATTAGTACATCACACATAACTTTGTTGGCCATCCTTTGTTTATCTTCAAGATTACTTTTTGCTCTCCTGGTGTGAGCCAGCCAAGATTTAAGCAGCGTTAATGCATTTAGCTCTACATCTTTTCTAAGAACATAGAGGGCAGTGTCTGCCTTTCTATCGTGTGAAACTCACGAACATATTCTACACCTCCAGTTGATGTAAATATGACATCTAATGTGGATCACAAACTGATGCGATTTGACACCATCAGGTATGTTGTTTATTGTTTCTTTACCTGGTACTTAAGCATAGCAAAAGTGATGTGAATCGTGGCATGGTATCGCTACAACCATTGTGTCTGAATGTCGTTGACTCTTGAGTGAACTTTAGCGTAGGTAGAAATAGTATTTACTGTTTCTTCTTTGCCTAGTTTAGATCCTTGGCCTAATTTTTGTGTTAACACCCGAATATTTGCACTGTACATGTCCGCCTACTTAGTTGCATTCTGAATTAACGGTGAGAGAATCACTACGGAATCAGTATATCTTCTTTTTTTCTCCACCTACCAAATTTCAGTCTGCAATCCTATGTCCTGATGTTGTTACCTTGTTGCTTGGAAGGCAATTGCATTGTTGTCAGTATCGAATGTTAATATGCAAGAATTTCCATCTAGAGAAGTCTGAGAATAATTGCATGTTGGACAAAATAGTTGAAGTGCTCAAATTTAATAAAAGCAACGTATTTTTTTTAACCTGCCATGTTCATACCTAAATAAGAATGAATAGTTTGTTTCATAGAAAGATGAATTAACCTTTTCTATTCCTTACGAAGAAAGAAGCCAAGCATAGGACACTGCCGTCTCCAAATCTCCATCCCTATGCCGGCATTGTTGGTCACGCACGACCCATGCAAGGGACTACGGGAAGATTCCTCCTGTCAGCTGCTGCTCATCTCCTGTATGTTTCGTTGGTCGTGCCCTGATGGCCGGTTCCGGGCTAAGTTTACTACTACTACATGGTGAGTATTTCAATTGGCCTGCCATTGCTGAGCGGTGAGTGCTGACTCGTTGGTGCTGTGGGGTGGGGGCTATGTATATATACAAGTACAAAGACACTTGTTTCTGTGTTCTGGGGGACTGGATTATTTTCTTCTCGTCAATGCGAGAAGCAATGGCTACTATGATGTGATTTGGAGCTTGGAAGCTTCAAGTTCTGATGGTTTCAGACAGGCGCTATATTCTATCGACGGTCATCGGCTGGCGCCTTGAGGTAAGCGTCGTCATCTTTGCTAATCTTATGGGAAGAGACCATCATGTTACATACTGCTTGTCCATTGGCATAAAGAAGTGTTATTTACGTCGCATTTTGGAAAGATTAACTTTTAGGTTTGGTGATTTCTTACGCGCTCTTGACTAATTATTGAGGGGAGAGATTCTACGTGAAGAATTTATATATTTGGTGAAAACGAAAACAAAACGATAATTTAAGAAAAATAATTCCAGGCAAGCAATATCTATGCAAGTACATTTTCTTCTATTTTTAGCGAAATATCACGCTAAAGTGTCGCTCCGTTGGACTGAATAAACTGACTTGTGGCTGAGATTGCATATAGCTGATTGAAATTATACTGTAGCTGATGGTGGCTTATTTGGCTAAATTTAAAATTTTAAAAATGAAAAAACAGGTTAGCCTATCATGGATAACGCAAACGAATATGAAAAAAAATCGGCAAAAAAGCTAGAAAATAACGAAATTTAGAAATAGTGAAAAATAAATCAGAAACTGAAAGTTTAAGTTTAAGCTAAAATGAGTGGGACCTAAACAAGGAACGGTAACAATGGACGGCATCAGCGAGGAGCTCCATTTCTTGATTGATGGTGTATTCTATATTCACATGGAGTTTCGGCCTCTTGTGTGCCCAAATATTTTGATATCGAATCACGAGTTTGGCTAGCTCGGGACGTACTCCGGCGTCAGGGTCGTATAAGTTAAAACCGCAGCTCCAGCTGAATATGACCCAGACATTCACATGCGGAGATACGTGGCACAGGCAAGGAAGGCTTGTGAGGCTCAACTTCGACTTTGGTATATACGGCCACTGCGTGTTGCGGGGAACCAGAATCTGTTCAGATTTCTGCTTCACCACATGCATGCAAGTTCTGAAAAGTTTTGTTTTTTGGTTAACTCCACAAGAACTCGAGTCTAGACTCCGGCTTTCCAGAGCCGGCTCCTGTGTAGGCCTCCAGTTCACATGCAGCGATTGACATGTCACAAGCATCACAACGACCATGTCTTGTGTTTCAGCTCGGTTCACCATGTCAGCATTTGCCAAAAAAAAAGAAGATCAGTTCAACATTTTCCGATAGCAACCCTAGGATTTATCAAACGTACACATGTACTGCTCGAATGCCTTGCATGCGTCTGGCAAGTCACACTTGGCAGGCACTGGCTAAAATATGTAAAGAACGCAAGTGTGTCTTGTGTGGGCGATCGATCGCCGAGTCAAAATCCTAGCAAGCACTCTTAATTTCACGCTTGCTTGGCAAGCTCTCCCGTGGCAGTGTGGGTGAGCACAACCAACAAGCAAATGCAACGGAAGTCCGGTTAGTTGCAGGAGTGCTGGTGTTTGTTTTGCCCTCGCCTATAAAACGGGAGGCCACGCAAAGATCATTTTGCATGGTGCAAATGTTTAGCTCTCCACATAACGAAGCAATATAACGCAGGACAAGATCCTCTATCTACTACGTACTACTGACAAATACATTGTCTCTGCAGGGTAATACTTGTACTATTATCTCAGCTATCGGTTTCATTGTAGATTATCAATTACCATTGCCTAGCTAAAGGTTGCATTTTGGTGCTTAATTACTGCAGAGTTGGTACCGAGAGAGAATGAAGGTTTATCTGACGGGGAAACTGGGGCTCTTGTTCATATGGATTACTCTCCTCGAAGGTAACATATAGTAGGCTTGAACTAGCTTGTTCAAGTCGATTGATGTAGTGCTGGCAGCTAGCCAGTCCAGCAACAGCAAGAGGCTATCATGCATCCTTGCAAGAACCTCCACGGATAAAGTTCAATTAACCGATCGCTACTGCATATATAGCTGCATACCTGCAGTTCGTATCTTGTAACCTAGCTGATTCTTCGTCTGCATGCATGCAGCAGGTTGCATGGTGAAATCTCTTCCTTACGATTATTCGGCAAGCATCGAGGCAAGTCCCTAGCTAGCTCCCCTATATATTGCTACTCTCTTGCTCAACTCATCGTACGTGTGTATAGTACGTGTACATCCACAAGGGCCTATAAAAACTTCGCCGGTGTCCGGAATTCCTACATAATTTCTAGCTGATCGCGGGTCGCATAACATAATTTATCGATCGCACGCTCCCGCTGCGAGCTAGAATGGGATTTCTTTCTGAATAGTATGGAAAATGATTCCATATTATTGGGAGTATGTACTCTTACTTCTTATATACTACTTAAATGATATTATTATATTTTTTTATCATTTTGAGTATACTCTAATAATAATTGTTAAATACTCGAAAATGAGTTCCATGAAAATTTTCATTAAAATTCATTTTTTATAGTATAATTTGTGTATATACTTCTTTTAGATATAAATAAGTGTATATAGCAAAAATAAATTAAAAGACTCCGATAAAAATTTTTCAACTAAGTTGTATTAAAGTATATTAGAATTAGTATTCAAATATATCAAAAGTTATAAATAAGTATAATATATTCGTTTAAGTGGTATATTAGAAATGAAAATATATACTTTCAGAAGTCAGAGAAATACTTTTCAGTACCATGCACGATAGCGACCGGCCGGCGCTGTGCGTGTCGTGTAGACGTGTTATATAAGCTAGCTCGACAAAAATTCTGCACAAGTGCTGGTTTTCTTTGCTGGTCTCATTAATTAATTAGGTCTGTACGGCAAAGCAAATCATCTGCATGTTGCCAAGATAGCAACATGGCTTCCTGCGTGCCTTCATTAACGATGCCCAATAGATGAAACTTGTACGAAGTGGCATCGATATGATCTTCGTACTTCCAACCGATTAGTTAATGCAGAAACGATCGATGTCTCCGGTCACGTCACAGCTGAGAGAAAATAGCCGCCTAGCCCACTCAGCTAATCACGTGATTAGGCTGCAGATTGGGCTGTAAATTCGAACCATCTATCTAATTGTGCAAATTGGAGTGACATGGATCGCAGCGAACTGTATCAAACTCGCACTGTTACATCGGCCGAGTTGTTAACACTGTGACGTCCGCGTGCATGATGCAGTGCTTGCCGGAGCCGCTTGAGCCTCAGTACGGGGGCGGCATCGTCCGGAACGCCGATTTCAGCGCCGGCCTCCAGGGCTGGTCGGCGTTCGGGTACGGCAGAGTCGCCGAGGGCGCGTCGGCGACGGGCAACAGGTTCGCCGTGGCGACGAACCGGACGCGGCCGTACCACAGCGTCAGCCAGAAGGTGTACCTGCAGAACGACACGCACTACACACTGTCCGGTCCGACCCGACAACCGATCGTCGACTCGTCCATTTCGTTTGGTTTGTACCGCTTTGAAAGACGCTGAAAGCTAGCTCCGGTGCGCGCGTCGCGTGCAGCGTGGTTGCAGGTGAGCGAAGGGATCGCCGACGTGCGGGTGGTCGTCAAGACAGCCGATGACTTCGTTCACGCCGGCGGTGTCGTCGCGAAGACCAGCTGCTGGTCCATGCTCAAGGGCGGGCTCACCGCCGCGTCAGCCGGACGTGCCGAGCTCTACTTCGAGGTAGGAATTGAATACGCTTCATGAGTTGATGGAAACGAGCAAATGTTGCACGAAATAACCGAGTTGATTCCTGCAACACAGAGCAACGCGACGGTGGACATATGGGTGGACAGCGTCTCGCTGAAGCCCTTCTCCAAGGACGAGTGGGCCGCGCACCGCGCCGAGTCGGCCGACAGCGCGCGCAAGAAGACGGTGAGGCTCCAGGCCACGGACTCCGGCGGGAACCCGCTGCAGGGCGCCGAGGTGTCCGTCGAGACCATCCGCAACGGCTTCCCGCTGGGCGCGGCCATGAGCCGCGAGATCCTGACCAACAAGGCGTACCAGAGGTGGTTCACCTCGCGGTTCACAGTGACCACCTTCGAGAACGAGATGAAGTGGTACAGCACCGAGCAGGCGCCGGGCCGCGAGGACTACTCGGTGCCGGACGCCATGCTGGAGCTCGCAGCTCAGCACAACATCGGCGTGCGCGGGCACAACGTGTTCTGGGACGACCCGAGCCACCAGCCGCGGTGGGTGCAGTCGCTCCCTTACCTGCAGCTGCTGTCCGCGGCGTCGCGGAGGATCCGGTCCGTGGTGTCGCGCTACGCCGGGAAGCTGATCGCGTGGGACGTGGTGAACGAGAACCTGCACTTCTCCTTCTTCGAGCGGCGGTTCGGGTGGGACGCGTCGACGGCGTTCTACGCCGCGGCCCGGCAGCTGGACGCCGGGTCGGCGCTCATGTTCATGAACGAGTACAACACGCTGGAGCAGCCCGGCGACATGGCGGCGCTGCCGAGCAGATACATACAGCGGCTGACCCAGATCACCAAAGCCTACCCGGAGAACGACGCCGGCATGGCCATCGGCCTCGAGGGCCACTTCAACGTCCCCAACATCCCCTACATGCGCGCCGCCCTCGACACCCTGGCCCAGGCCGGCGTCCCCGTCTGGCTCACCGAGGTCGACGTCGCCGCCGGCCCGTCCCAGGCGTACTACCTGGAGGAGGTGCTGCGGGAGGCGTACGCGCACCCGGCGGTGCAGGGGATCATCTTGTGGGCGGCGTGGCGGCCGCAGGGGTGCTACGTCATGTGCCTCACCGACAACAATTTCAACAACCTGCCGCAGGGGAAGGTGGTGGACCGGCTCATCGCCGAGTGGAGGTCGGCGCCGCAGGCCGGCACCACGGACGCGCAGGGCTACTTCCAGGCGGACCTCGCCCACGGCGAGTACAAGGTCACCGTCAGCCACCCGTCGCTCAACAGCTCGGTCTCGCAGAGCGTCAAGGTCGAGCTGGGCCCAGCGAATCACTACTTCATTCAAGTCTAAGTTGATTTGCTTTGCTAGGTGTAATGTAAGATCATTTCCAGGGCTTTGGAGAATACCTGTTAAATCACCTGTGGTGTCAGAATTCTGTAAGAGCAACTCCAGCAGTAGTCCTCAAAACAGGACCCCTACTTTTCATTTGAGTGCTCCCCTACTTTTGAGGGCCCTGTTTTTTGGGCTGCACTCCAGCAGGAGCCCTCAAAACAGGGCCCCTACTTCTCAATTCCCTCTATTTCCTCACACACTATATGCATATGTATGGGACAAAAGCACAATATACAATAAAATATTTATGATTTCACAATGAGGGACAATATTTAAATATATGAATTCAAATACGAATATTCAAATTGAAATTCAAATTTGTTCCGAATTTAAATTGAAAGCACAAAGTTCATCACATAACATTCAAATTTGTTCTGAATTCAAATATGAATTCAAATACGAATATTCAAATTTAAATTCAAATTTATTCCGAATTTAAATTGAAAGCACAAATATGAATTCAAATACGAATATTCAAATTTAAATTCAAATTTGTTTCGAATTTAAATTGAAAGCACAAAGTTCATCACATAACATTCAAATTTAAATTCAAATTTGTTCCGAATTCAAATACGAATTCAAATACGAATATTCAAATTTAAATTCAAATTTGTTCTGAATTTAAATTGAAAGCACAAAGTTCATCACATAACATTCAAATTTAAATTCAAATTTGTTCCGAATTTAAATACGAATATTCAAATTTAAATTCAAATTTGTTCCGAATTTAAATTGCACAAAGTTCATCACATAACATTCAAATTTAAATTCAAATTTGTTCCTAATTCAAATATGAATTCAAATACGAATATTCAAATTTAAATTCAAATCTGTTCCGAATTTAAATTGAAAGCACAAATGTTCCACAAAAAACGAGGAAAGCTGAAAAATGAGAGCCGGAGTAGAGTGCCCCTAGGAATGAGGGCTTGGAGACCTCATTTGAGAGACCTCCTATTTTTGAGAGCCAAGTAGGGACTCTGCTGGAGTTCAGTTTTTTTGCTCTGGCTCTCAAATATGAGGTTTGAGGGCTCAAGTAGGGGCCCTGCTGGAGTTGCTCTAAGGAGATCATACTAGCCTAGCCATTCATGTACCAATTTTACACCTTGAAACATAGCAGTGGAAGGCAACTACACAATGGAAAATGTCATTTTTATTCTACTTTATAAGATTCCCAAATGAAACATTCCATGCCCTAGCTTATCATCCGTGGGCTTTGGCTTCAGGTCAAGATTAGCTGCGGCCACTTGATACTTAATTGTTACTCACTCACATGCACTTCCTTTTGTTGAGATGGGCGGAAAGAGGCAAATCATTTCCCCTCTCTATAGCACATGATTCTTTTTTCTTTGAGTTTGAGATGATATCATCTCAACTCGTGATTCCAACTTTATTATTTTTAGTAACCAACGGGTTGATATCATCCGGATGCAAACAAGCAAAATCACGAGTGAAAAACAGACAAAGCAAAATGCTAATAATTTCTTAGATGACTTTTGTCCTGACAAATCCATGTCGCATTCCACACACCTTAAATAATATTAACTCTGCTATTCTACTGAATACATCGCATCACTACAATAAGTTCTGGAGTCAACATGTCTTTATAGAATTTCATCTCAATCAAGATTAATTTCAGCTTGCATAGGCATGCCATTGTTATATACTAGTATATCTGAATGAACTGTAGCAAACGAAGGTCACATCATACTGAAAGGGCATTGACGTGGATATTATTGTTACTGGAACCTAATGCTTCAATTAAAAAAAATTCAAACAGGGAAAACTAAAGCACAAACAACAGCCTATACTCTGCTACATCACCTAATTAAACAGGAAATGAGATTAATCACACAAAAAAACTCATTGATACTACCAACTTTGTGAACGCACCAAGCTATCATGAAGCTTCAACAAAGCCAAACTTGCCAAGCACAGCTGTTGTTTCCTCCCTTGAACTGCAAATTTGTATTTTGTGTCAAAGATTCCATCCAACATTGTGTTAAAAACAGTTCCATCTCTCAATTTGATCTGAGAGATTTAATCAAAGCTTTAAATAATTGATATTACTATTCCTGCAATTACCTTCCATCTCTCAATATCTTGTAGACTCCTGGCGTCATTAGGTCAACAATTGTTGAACCAGCACGTCCAGAAGGAAGTATTCCACCATCAAAGACATATGAACAATGTGGCCATAGATCCTCAAAATCTTTGACGCTGACACTACTAAGTTGCCCGCTTAAATTGGCGCTTGTAAGTGCAAGTGCACTTCCAGCACCACGAGCAATGGTTCGTATGAAATCCAAATTTGGCACACGAACTCCAATGCTATCCAAACCAGGATTAAGTGATCGCTCCAGTATACTGTTTTCACCTAAATGTAAATGAATAAAGAGTATATTCAACACCTCATGCTGCTTAGCAAAGATGATAGATAGAACTACAAAATACAGTGTGGAATCTGCACCTCGTTTTAGAACAACAGTGACAGGCCCAGGAAGTAGACTATCAAGCAAGCCATGGGGTAAGTGATCCACTACAGCAAACCGTGATATGTCTGCAATATCAGCAACACAGATTGCCAGAGGGCGTGTTTGCATGCGTCCTTTAATCTCATATATACGGTTTACTGCTTCTGCAGAACTGTCATGAAGAGCCTTTTTAAAAAGCGAACCAATGGATGGAAGCAGCTAATTGGAAGAGAAAGAATCTTCAAAAAGAAAGTCTTAGCTTAAACGGATGCAATGGTCATTGTAACTCTGGATGAAAGCAAGGTTCAATACTAACTAACAAAGCTTTCTGAAATGTTGTGGATTACGTTACTAATTTAGATATGGGTACAGGTTCATCATAACTTGATTCCAAGTTATTCATGAAAACACTTTTGGATTTGCTGTGCTATACAATCTCACTGCAGCATTGTGATAAATGGTAAGCTCTAATCTGTGGTCAACATGAAAATAGCAGGACAAAAGAAGGCAAGGAACATATTGAAATTCTTAGCACTAAAGGAAGATTAAGAAAACACTAACCATGCATCACATGCAAACCCGTATATTGTATCAGTTGGTACTGCGATCACTTGCCCCCTGTAGATTGTGTCGATTGCTTTCATGACATGATCTTCCGTTGCTGGGAGAATGTGTTCTGCCCTAGGTTCTATTATGTGTGCCATGTTTTTTGACACCCTAACTGAGCAGGACACTACAGACTTTGTCTTATGTTGAGAAGATAATCGGTTGACCCTAACAAAGCTGAACAAAAAAAGTATGTCAGTACATGATGTAATAATCTGAATGAGGAGTCCATAACACTTCAACAAAAAAAAACACATAGTTCTCCCGTGAGCAAAAAAAAAAAAACACACACACACACACACACACACAAAAAGAAAAGAAAGAAAGAAAGATAAAAACAAACCCATGAAAAACAAACAATTAATATAGCGAGTGCGCTGAAAAAAGATTTACATGAACAACAAATAATTTACATATTAAGTCTCAAGCAACTGTGTTAATTTGAATTCATCAATCGAATGCAGTAAATATGACAAATTTGGAGAATTAAGAATGAAATTTGTGTACGCCCCCAGTGTCGTCATTACTATGATTCTGTAATTCTGTAGCAAACCAAGAAAACAATACTAATATGTTCGGTTTGTGCCCCAAACTTACCATACAAATTTTTTGGCAACACCTCAATAATTGGCCATTGTTTGGATAGTTGCTAAATTTTGGTATACCCATGGATCTTTAGTCACATCCTATATATTTTCTTGCCAATTCTTAGGCAAAACTTCAGCAACCAAAACCTGAGCAAAATTTTTGGCTAGCCTAATTTTGGTAGGGCTTGTTGGGGCACCAATCAAACACACCCTAAAGCCCCCAATTCCATCGTGATTAAAGAAAATACAGAATTTTATTGTACAGATACAATTTGATAGCATCTATACGAAGTCAGTACTGTAGGGATAACAAGCTCAATCAACATAAGATCCTACATGAGAACTTCATTACAGTCCATACTCAGTGACAATTAAATTAAGAGTACAAACACAGCAAGTTGTTGAAGACAAAGCCGCACATGCTATCGCATCCGGATAAAATAATCGAGGGAATGCAACATTTCAGATGCCAATTTGTATTGACAATCCAAAGAAGAGCAGGAAAAACTAGCAGTTATCGATAAGCTCAGCGACCCTGAAACGATGTTAAGGTACTAACTCTTTGAGCACCAGCAGAACAACTCATGCTAGCATGACAGACGCCAAATTTGGCGTTTTTATCACTCAAACAGAAACCAAGCGATCCTAAAGGCTCCATGCTCTTAGGAAGTTTTCGGCAAACGAGGGCACCAATTAGGGAGCAAACGAACAAGAACAGGGGAAACGAAGAGGTCATAATACCTCTGAGCCAGCGGTTGCCCGGTGGGGGGACGAACCAGAGGGAGCCACTCCCCCGCCGCCTTGGCGCACGTCTTCATCTCCCCCCCTCCGCTTATTCCTTCTCCCGCCGCCGCCGCGGCGCAAGAAAGCGAACAGCCGAACAGGAGAAGGCTAGAGCCGTAGAACAGGAGGAGAGTCAAACTTGTTTATTTATTATTAAACCCGACATAGGGAAGGGATCCGTGTGCCTCTGACAGCTGGGCCCGCGCGCGTTCCTGGTTTCCGGGAGCTCTGCGGAAGTGCGAAGTCCGAGCCGGGGAGGCGGGGACTGTTCCGCGAGTAGAGGTGGGACTTGGGTCGGGCTTCTTTGGGTCAGCCCGAAGCACGGCCGACACGGCCCGGCCCGATACGTGGCGGGCGTCGCGACGCACACGAACGGTGGCCGGGCGGGCTTCAAAATCGAGCACGGTGGGCGGCACGGCACGAAGAGCACGGTTGGCCAGAAACTATTTAAAATTGATTTCTTAACTATAGTAAATTGTACTCATGACTCTCCTTGAGCTTTTCTATTTGACTAGTTGGGTAGGCCTATGCTAGATTGTCGGGCGATGTCCACGTACGCCATAGTCTAATTTGCACCAAGATATGCATTCCATTGGACTAGATGACCAAGTTCGAAGGTGAAATGGCATGAGACAATAGAATCGAATTTTAAGTAGGTTTTTAATAAGGCGGATACAAGAGAAAGGAAGATAGCGGCCACCGCTACCATTGTCGCTATCGCTTTTGTCGTGTATAGTTACTTTGGGTGGGCTTGGTGACACGCACGAACGCCAGACGGTGGGCTTTGGGCCGTGCTTAGGCTCGGCCGAAGACGCAGGCGCCGGCATGGCACGGCACGACGGGGTGATCGGGCGAACCGCGACGCACGGCGGCCCGGCACGGTGGACTGGCGCGTGCGCGACGCGACGCCCAATTCCCACCTCTATCCGCGAGGAGGCGCAAAAGCTCCGTCCGCGCTAGGGTTCAAGGTTTGGGAAGGCGCGACCACCGCCGGCGACGAGGAGGAGCTGGGATGGCGGAGGCGGCCGTGAGGCGCCTCTGGGACGGGCGTCTCGACGGCGAGCACACGCGGCCGCCTTGAAGGGTCCTTCGTCGCCGCTCGCGCGCGCGCCGTGCTCCACGTCGCGGCCGCCGTCGCCTCCCACGGCGCTGCAGGGAAGGCGCAGGCCAGGTAGTAGTAGCTCCTTTGCTGTTTGGTGCTTTAGCTTGGTTCTGCTTGGGCTCGCTTGGCTAATGACGTGACTTGTTGCCTTTGTTGCGAACTTGTGGTGGTGCAGGGGACTTGTGGTTATGGCGTTCAATCGGAGCCCGGAAGTGTATCTGGATTTTATTCGGTGGCGCCTTGATTCAAATGCTTTAGATCGATGATTCAAATGCTTTAGATCGATGGTATGATCTCAAGCTTAGCAGAACCGACATTTGAGCAGAATTGGCACTTTAAAATCTGAACTGAATTGCAAAATCACAGCTTGTTTTCTGTTAAAATGTTATGTGTATCCGACATAGCTTCTCCTTGATGCAGACCAAAGTTGGCGCCTATATTAATTAACTCTGGGCGAGGTGCTTGTGCATTTACATTCATGTTTACAATATATTGATGATTTTGACTGTCTGTCTTGATTGGCAGGACTGAAACTGTTGGTACCTCTAATGTGACAAATAAGACTTGATAGGATTTTATTGGTAAGGCAATGAACCATGGTGCCGCTATGCAATGAAAATATAAGTTGATAAATGATGATACAATCTCTTTAGCAAATCTAGAATTTAAAATAGACTAAGTTGGCATCTACTCATATTATCACATGGCTTGTTAGTTTAGAATGTCTTACTGATGGCAAAATATTCATGAATGTGCAGTAAGTTTTAGAATTTTTACATTGTTCCAACAGTGTTCGGATATTGGATTGCTATTCAGACCCACTTGGATGGAAGCAGAAGATTTGAAGTCAGCAGCACCAAGAGGACAGTGGAAAGCAGTGCCCAACAAACAAAGATAACATCACAATTTTCCAAAGTGTGAAGGATGTTGACAAGTTGATGTGCTCTGTTGTTGATCTTGGAAGAGGTATAATCCACCATAGAACCTTTTTAACTTGCTAGTTTTCCTTCCTTTATTGTTATAGGCATGGGCCTTGGGCCCAGCCGGGTTATTATTAGGAATTAGAGATTGGTTTCTATTTGAGTTAGAGATTGATTTCCTTGTATTAGAGATATAGTTAGAGATATGATTGGAGTTAGATTACATCTGTTAGGGGGGAGCCATCTATATAAGAGGGCTACCGCATGCTATTGGAAGGAAGCAAAGAATTATCATAGTCTTCCTCATTGAGTCTCTCTCTCTCTCCCTCTACGCCGACGCCATCCGGCTACCCTCTCGGTGGTATTTATCCCTCATGAACTAAGGTTCATGACATTTATGATCCTGAAACTTATGCTACACTTGTATATGCTACAGATATCAGGGTTTGAAGGACAAGGCAAAACCTAATTTTCTATTGCTATTGACTCAGTAAGTCCCTTTCTTAAAACTTGTTTTTCTGTGCAAAGCTTATTTGGGTGCAGATTAATTCAACAATTTTGTTTTTTTCCTATAGATGAAATTGGGTCCCTATTGTGTTAACTGCTGAACTGTAATTCTGTCAAAGTTTGATTTCTAGATATGTTCTTCTGTTATAGTTTAGCATTGTCATTGTTTATGGAACTGGCTGGATTAGACTGGGAAAATAAAGTTAAGCCTGTGTTTTCCAGAAGTATGTGACAAAATTGAATAGCACATCTTAGTCTTGTCCTTTAGTGGTTTTTATATTGAAATTTAGTTGTTGTTCAGCAGGTTGTAATTTCAGGTTGATTTGGATATTATCGGGACTATCAATCAAAGCATTATATCACTTTACTCGCCAGCTGTATGACGTCAACACTTCACTCACAACTATTCCACCATTTGTATTTTACTATTGTAACTTATAAGCTGACATTGTTTATTATTTTAAGCAAAACCATCTTTGCATTCTTTACCATCGAAAGTTCTTCCCACTTTCACAATATTCTTTTAGTTTATGCTGATGCTTAACAGCTAAATTTGTTATGAGATGTGGATGCATGGAAAGAAGGGAGCATGGGAAGGAAATCCTGGTTGCATGCGTTGGTTTTTATGGAAGAAAATCGGATATGATTTTTAAGCCAACTCCAAATCAAGGACTCCTGTTTTGAGGCTACCATATCAAAACGAATCTGAGCTCTCACATAGAAACCAATCTGGTTCAGAGTTTGTTTCCCACACACTTATAGGAGATAAAGTTCATGGAAATTTTCTAGGAGGAAAAGTAGCAGGAAATCACATTGTTGTTTTTTTGCCATGCATGCTACTCAAGTAGGGCTGGGCCGACGCCTCCAAGACCAAAGCTACGCGCCCTTCTTTCCTTGTGTGACCTTGGATGGGGTCCACCTGTAGCATGTTGAGTCAATAAGATGGCGCAGCAAAATAATTCGGTTTCTAATTTATTTTTTAGTTCGAAATAAAGAAATAAGCCAAGATGTAAAAGGCATTATTTCTTTTTAGCGTTGTGTTTTGTTTATTTGCACCTGCACGTGCATGTCGGGTTAGGCATGAGCCCTGTTATCAATGAAGGATCTCCTAGAACTACAACTATGGCCACCGCCTAACAGCTCGAGAACAAGCTGCATGTCCGAGAAAGGTGTAATTTATGGGCGTAGGCCTTGAGCTCAGCTGATTCATTACTAGGTAGTTAGATATTAGTTTCTATTTGATAGAGATATGATTAAGATTATATTCTATTTGTTAGAGGGAACCCATCTATATAAGGAGGCTACCGCATGCTATTGGAATCAAGCAATGAATAATGAACAAGTATTCCCTAAGTCCCTAATTCCTAACTCTAGCCACTCCCCTAGACCGGCTACTCTACACCCATTTCCTCTCCTAACCGGTGCCCTCTTTCACCTAGCACTATTCTACCTCAAATTGTCTCTGTCCGAGCTCCCTCCAACAGTGTTTATCTCATGTCATGAACTAGGTTCATGACACTTTCGGCTAATGCATCCTCACCTCCGTGAACCCAAGTTTTTCTGAGCTTTTGAATGTATTTTTACCATGGTTGCTTGTGTTGAGCCAGAGGTTGTATATTCCGTATATGGAGAAGCAAGTCTCGGGAGAATTTCTTTCCTTGAGCAAAATTATTCTAAAGCAAAGTTCCATGTGCGCCTGAAACGACGGAATGGACGGGTGAAGCATCTTGTAAGGCTCCCTACCTGTGCAGTATGAGGACTTGCATGTTGAGGGGAATGATGTAAATTTTGTTTCAGCTCCATTCGTAAGTACAGAAGTGAACCAAAGTTTATTGCCCACGGTTAGTTCCTACATTTCTACCTCAATTTAAATAGTCTTGGCCACCACTTGCCTCAGTCGTTGTTTTGATTTATGTACCAAATGTTGGTTGTGAATTGTGATATGTTGGTTCAATGGGTTCAGTTCAATCTTGAGCTGTCCGAAAAGGAGCGCACCAACAGGGCAAATGTCGTTCTTCCTTTTGAACATCAAGGTACTCCTCATTTTACCAAAAGCTTGTATAATTTTAGGCCTCATCAGTTACACTCTTACTGCAGGAAATGCACTGATGATGATCCAAGCGTGCCTCGTGCATGGCTGCATGTGTGTGAAGGCCTAATAGCCGGCCCAAGCGTGAAGTTAGTAAGTGCCGCGGGAAGGCCCAGCAACGTGCCGCATGCATGGCTACATGCGCGTGCATTCCTTCATGGTTCATGCGCGTGTATGAAGTAAGTCGCATAGCAGCAGTCGGCAAAAGTGATTGTTGTGTGATAAATGATAAATCTGAAGTTTGCTTGCCAATTTTTATGTGTGTCTTAGGTATGCTTTTAGTTCACTTTCTTCATAATTGTATGGATTAAACTATGTGTCATTTTTATCCTATGATTGTGTATTTGAACTTTTGAAGTGAGATTTCAAGTGATATTATGACATACATATATACATAAATCCAGAATATTACGCCGGTACAGGCCGGTGCCTGCCTATTCCATACCAAGAGGCAAACCAAAATGGCCTCCGAAACGGAATTTACAACTATGCAAATTGTGTAACCATGTTTTTAGTTATGAATTTCTTGGCTGCCTCAATTATTGTCTTGAAATTGGTTCAACTTCGATCTGTTTTGTAAACACATCGATCATTACAAATAGGAACTCAAAGCTCCTGAGTGCATTTGGTAAAGGTCCCAAGATATCTAATCTCCAAGTTGCAAAAAGCCAAGAGAGGGATTGTTTGAAGAGCTTGTGCAGGTTGATGTACTTGTCAGCTATGAATCTGATACTGTACACACTTTGTGACAAGTTTCTTTGCATCATGGAGAGCCGTTGGCCAATAGTACCATTACCAAAAGGCTTTACTAACTAATATTCTATAGGAATAATGTGCTCCACAAACTCTCCCATGTATTTCGTATAGTAAATGTAAACCATCCTTTTGAGATATGCATCTCATCAATACCCCATGAGTTTCTCATTTCTAGAGGGTACATTCAATCAGTGTGTATGATTTGGCCTTTTGAGTTGTACGATCGACCTCCATGTCATCTTCAAGAAGTGCGCTATGCTGAAGATACTCATAGATTGATGTCATCTGATTATTTTCGGGGCCTATTTGAGAGACCTCCGCAGGAATTTCTTTGGAATTCTTGACTACTGAAGGTTTATCGGGTTACTCTAGGAATACTCCAGGTGGGACAGGTGATCTTGAGGAAGCCATCCGTATCAACTGATCTGTTAGAAAGTTTTCCTTCCTAGGAATATGATAGACTTCAAAACCAAAGAAATGTTTCTCTAGTTTCCTAACTTCTAAAAGATAAGATGACATCACGGTACTTGAGCATTGATCCTCTTTCCCTATTTGATTCACTACTAGTTGAGAATCGCCTTTAACTAGTAGTCTGCGAATCCCGAGTGCCTTAGCTACTCGGAGGCCTGCCAGTGAACCTTCATATTCTATCATATTATTTCTGGCAAGAAAATTTAACTAGATGTCATGTTTTATACTTTCTCCAATAGGAAAAATTAGGACTATCCTAGCCCCTGAGCCTTTTATCATCAAAAACCTATCAAAGTACATAGTACATTGTTCGCGGTTTTCATACTCGAGCCCTTGGATAAGCTCAGGATTTGTCCATTCGGTAATGAATTCTGCTAAAGTATGGGGCTTATTAGCTATTTATGAGATGAAATGGAGATAAAACTTCCAATTTTGGTAGTGTATTTTGCTATACGTCCTAATAATTCCTTGTTTTGGAGGACTTGATTGAGAGGGTATCCAGATGGCACCACAATCTTATGGGCTAGGAAGTATTGTTGTAATTCCTTTAAAGTCATAAGGAGGGCATATAAAAGTTTTTGTATTTCTAGATATCATTTTTTGTCCATGTAAGACTTCGCTTACGTAATATGCTGGTCGTCGGACATTGTCACGTTCAACAACAGTATTTCACTAACTACCTGTGGCATAGCAGCCAAGTATAAAAGTAAGGATTCTCTCAGTCTTGGAGAAACTAAGACCGGGCCACTCTCCATGACTGCTTCAAAGACATTATTAGCTTCTTTAGTCCACTAAAAACTTTCATGTTTTCGAAGAATTTTAAAGAAAGCTAAACCTTTTTCTCCTAACTATGTTATGAAATGACTTAATGCATTCATACAACTAGTTAGTTTTTGAACTTCGTTCTTCATGGTTGGAGGACGCATCCATTCATGGCCAGTATCTTCTCTAGATTAGCCTCAATCCCACTAGCCGAGATTAGGAAGCTGAGAAGCTTTCCAGATAAAACTCCGAACATGCATTTCTCCATATCTAAGTTAAAATTATGTCTTCTTAAGTTAGCAAAAGTTTCCCACAGATCAGAGATGTGGTCCCCGATGTTGACACTTTTCACTACTAAGTCGTCAGCATAGGCCTCTAAATTTTGACCAACTTATGGACTAAAGGATTTTTTGCATTAACCTTTAAAAAGTGGCACCAACATTTTTGAGCCCAAACCGTATTTTCATATAATATAAAGTTCTGTATGATGTGAATGAAGGAAGTTTTATCTTCATCTTCTGTACTCATACTAATTTGATGGTAACAGGAATATGCATCTAAAAAACTTAATAATTCACTACCGAAGGTAGAGTCAACAAGTTGATCGATGCGTGGATGGGGAAAATCATCCTTCGAACAAGATTTATTAAGATCTATAAAGTTTACACACATTCGCCACTTCCTATTACTTTTTCTAACCATTACAGGGTTGGTGAGCCACTCGAAGTGGTCGATTTCACGAATGAATCTAACTTTGAGAAGCTTGTTGATCTCTGACTAGATTGCCTCCTTTCGATCAGGTGTGAAATGCTGAAGCTTTTGCTTGGTCGGTTTTTGTTAGGCTGAAGTGCTAGCCTGTGCTCAACATGTCTCTGGGGATACCGGGCATGTAGGATGCTTGCCACGCTAACACATACGAGTTTGCTTAGAGGAAGGAGATGAGCGACTCTTTCTATTTAGGATCGAGTTTTGCCCCAACTTTGACGATTGCTGAAGGCATGTCCTTGTCGAGGGGTACCTCTTTTACATGATCTTTGGGTGTTGGAGCCACCTTAGGCCTTGAATGTTTCACCAACATCTTGGGCAAGTTAGCTTTCCTAGTCGGTAATTCATCAACCAATTTGAGAGACTTGTGATTACAAGCATATGCCATCTTCATGTCCCTCGAACTGTTATAACCCTTTTGACCTTGGCATTTTGAGACTTTGGTAACCGTAGTGCGTGTTCACCAGAAACTTGGCTAGAGTCAGTCAGCCAAGGATTCCATTGTATGTAGTTTCAAAATCTACTACATCAAATGAGATCTTTTTCGTTCGAAAGTTACTAGGACTTCCAAACATAGCCAGTAGGGACACTTGTTTGATCGGTTTGGCCGAGGATCCCGGAACTATGCCATGGAAGGCATACTTAACAAGTTTTATTTTAGAGTTGGGAACCTTCATTTCTTCGATAGCTCCCATAAATAAAATAACTACCCCATCAACTAGATTTTGATTAACTTTGCATTTATTAATAGTAGATTCTACTACTATAGAGAACCAACCTGATTGAGTTGAAGGAACAGGTAGTCTTCTGTACCAAAGGGGATGTAGTTTCTGACTACCTGGAGGGCTTGACGGCGATCGAAACATTAGTAAGATTCACCTCTTGTTCTATGGTCTTCATTTGTCATCTAGACTCATAGGAGTCTGATCCGCCAAAGATCACATCAATGGTGTGATCTGGCTCTTGATACTTCATTTCTTCATCTCTGTCTTTATCATTTTTTGTGCTCAGTTCTCCAACCTCCTAGACAAGGGAAAGGCCCCTTGCTTGAGTAGTAGTCCTCAAGCTTATTTTGCCAGACACAACAGTTGTGGAGTAGACACCATCGCTTGCTTTTCTTGGATTCATCAATCGGAGCTTTTCCTTTGTTTTGACCGGAATAATCCTTCTTACCTTTAGAGTGTTTTTTTTGCGATTGCATGAACTTCCTTTGTGTTAGGCTTGTGATTCTTATTATTCTTATGTGCCTTCTTGGCTTTCTTTTCTTTTTTTTCCCTCCAAGCCTATTGAGGATTTTTTTTCTATTCAATCGATGGCCTCATTCGACTCGATCGCTTCACTAGCAGCGACATATTTGTCAGCCATGTCAAACAGCTTGACGATTTTCTGTGGAGGATTCATAGTGTTGTCCTCCATAAATCACCTATTCCTTAGTCCGATCTTGAATGCCTGGATAATAGAAGAATCAGCCACTTCCAGGATAGAGTTATGAACCTGACTAAACCTCTTGATATACTGCCATAGAGTTTGTCTGGTTCTTGTTAGATCCGAAGAAGGTCGTCTTCCTTGCTAGGTCAATCATATGTACCCTGGAAGTAGGCAATCAATAAATTATAGAGTTGTTCCCAAGTGTAGATTATTCTGGCCAGCTGATTAAGCAACCATGACCAGCCAGAACCCTTGAGAATGGTTGGCAAATAGTTTGCCATCACGTTGCCAACGCCTCCCGTAGCCCTTATTGCAGTCATAAAAATCTATAAGGATTCCAGTGGGTTATGCTTCCCATCAATTTTCTCAAGGTTAGCTAGTTGGAACCAATCTAGCCAGCGTACTGCCTGGAGGCCTGCTAAGAAAGCTCAATAAACCCTAATCAAATCATGGCGTCTTATCTGAAATGGAGCCGAATTGTAGTCTGTCGGAGATCTATTCCTCTGGTAGTTGTAATGGGGAGCTAATACCCCAATCCGGTCATGGACACTCATTTGGTATCTCTAACCAGATATTTGGTTCTAATGGTATCATAGATGACCTAGACCGTGTCTCTGATTTCGTCCCTCGTGATGAGGGGGAGGGGTTGCTTCATTATCAAAGAGTCTTATTTCCTCATGGCTTTCTTGTTGAAACCTTTGAACGGGTCTTGCACCTACGGACTAATGATTATTAGTCTGACCCCGTTGGCTTCTACCGTGTGAGGAATGCAAAGAGAAAGTTAAGGTTTGGCTCTATGACTGCCTCTACTCCCAATACATCTCCGTGCGCTGCATGGTTCGCTGGAGGATCAGATACCTGACCTACAACTTAGGCATATCTCGGTGTTTCTGCCAGAGCAGGGTCTAGATTGTTAAGGATATCATGGGCACGTTGCAAATTTTGAATAGTTAATGAAGGTCTTGAAGTGTTCCTATTGGTGGAAGGAGTATGATGACTCGAGTTTCACCCTGAGTTCTCTGCTCGCTCCACTCAACTTAGCAAACGACGATGAGTAGGAACAGATGGATTAGGTGGTCCAATGTCCACCAATTCCGTTATTTCTGGCTCGTCCAGGTGACACTAGAGAGTTTGTATCATCTTGACCAATGGATCGTGGGGGGACCTATTGTGGAGAGTCATGCACAGTATTTGCAATGGTATCACCGATTGCGTTAACCTCATGTTTCTAATAGGAATCTCCCGAGGAACTCCTACAAAACTAAGGGAGAACCTTGCATCACTTTTGCAAGGAACTTCCACGTCAAGCATGATTGAAAACCACTGTTTCTGGGGGACTATGCGGTTGACTCAATCTGATCTGGCGAATTATTGATCGGATGGTGAGTGTTATTGTCTTTGCCCAACTTTTCGCCTGGTGTAACTTCATCAACACCATGAATAGGTGTTGATTGGCTCCCATAATGCGTAGGAGCTATTGGTAAATAGCAGTTCCCCACGATCAAATTGAGAGTACTCTGACCCTTGGATCACGGTATCATGTTCTTGGAGCCATGTTTTCTGGTCGAGTGTGCTGGACTTGTTGTAGTGCCTAGGCACTCCGACTAGGTTGGGATGCCCAACTCCCCAGGAGGTGCTGATAATAGGGGCAGAATGTCTTCTTCCATCTGATTCACCTCGCTAGGCACAAGAACGAGTGACCCTAGGATGGAGGACGATGAAGAGGAGGCATCGTATTCCATGGTGCAGATACATGTGTCAATGTCAAGGACGGCATGTTTTCTTCTATCCGATCGACCTCGATGGGCGCAAGGACGGGTAGCCCTATGATGGAGAACTATGAAGAGGAGGCATCGTGTTCCATGGCACAGAAATGTGTGTCCATGTCAAGGTTGGCGTAGTTTGCCAAATCGAACAAATTCTCCTCATCCCAGGTTTCCTCTATGATCGTATATGCGATGTTGACGGAAACAGGGAAGAATGACGATGTTGATGATAACCTTAAGGGGCTTGATGCTTCCTCCCCCATTGACTATCTTTATTAGTATATTGGAATTACAACATGCTCTCGTAGAGCCATTACAAAGACATGCTAAGAACCCTAAATTTGTTACTTCTTGCCTCCATTGCCTATTGCTTGAACAGGCTATCTATCTTGATCTCCTGTCTCTATCTTCTTCCATAATGCTTAAATAGCGATAAAGAGATGTCAATTGTCCTACTAGAACATACACTTTGTCGATTCCTCGCGCCAAACTGAGCAGACGGTTGCTATCAACGAGATAGATCTGATAAATAATTGTCGATTGGTTATTTGTCAGTAGGAGAAGATCGTAGCAACAACTGTGAGACAGCTATTGCGGGGACATAGGGCCGAATTGTCGTGCAGTTATTGGGGATAGGGCTGCACATGCCCTATTTAACTACACAAGAGACTGCCTGAAGTTAAGCCTGATTATCAGATATAGAATCTCCAACTAGGGGTACTCGGACAGTAATCCTCTGAATAGGGGTATTCAGACAATATTAGTTCAAGTGATCTACAATCACAATAGCTTAGAGCCTTAATTACGTATTAAAATCATATGTAATAGTTTATTCAATTCCTTCTTCCTTTAATATGAACATAAGATCAATCGCCTCCCAAGGAATGAGAATCCAATCTCATGGGCAGGCGCCTATGATTCACAAACGTACAACAACAACAACAATTAATGCTCTAAATCAACAATCTTGCACATGCGTATATATATATCATCAATGTTTCTAGAAGATAGCTGGACTAGACGTGTATGGTATACTCGTTGTCGGACTCCTTGTCGACGCTCAGGCTCTGCGCGACGGTGGAGTTCGCCGCCGGGTGGGTGACGGTGACCTTGTAGTCCCCGTGGAAAAGCTCGGCCTCGTAGTAGCCGTCGGCGTCGGCCACGCCGACGTGCGAGCGTGTCCTCCACTCCCGGATGAGCTTGTCGACGACGTCGCCGACGGGGAGGTTGTTGAATCCGTTGTTTGTGAGGCACATGACGTAGCAGCCCTGCGGGTGCCACGCCGTCCAGAGGATGATGCCGTGCACGGCCGGGTGCGCGTACACCTCCCTGAGCACCTGCTCGAGGTGGCGCGCCTGGTCCGGGCCCGGCGCGACGTCTACCTCGGTGAGCCAGATGGGCACGTTGGCCTTGGCCATGGTGTCGAGCGTGGCGCGGACGTAGGGGATGTTGGGCTGCTTGCCGAAGTGGCCCTCGAGGCCGATGGCCATCCTGGCGGCGTTGCCGTTGCCCGGGAACGCCTTGATCTGCCACAGCTTGCGGAGGTACTTGCCCGGCAATACGGCGAGGTCGCCCGGCTGCTCCAGCGTGTTGAAATCGTTCATGAACATGAGCGCGCCGCCGTCCAACTGGTGCGCCTTCTGGTAGAACGCCGACGACGCCTCCCCCCCAAACTTGCCCTCGAAGAAGTCGAAGTGCACGTTCTCGTTCACCACGTCCCACGCGATCACCTGCCCGGCGTACCGCGACATCACCGACTTGATGCGCTTCGCGGTGGCGCGCTGGAGCTGCGCGCCGTCGAGGGACGCCACCCACCCCATCTGCGTCTTGGGGTCGTCCCAGAAGACGTTGTGCCCGCGCACGGCGATGCCGTGGCTCTTGGCGAACCGGAGCATCGCGTCCGGCACCGAGTAGTCCTCACGGCCGGGGGACCGCTCGATGCTGTCCCACTTCATCTCGTTCTCGAAGGTGGTCACCGTGAACCGCGAGGTGAACCACCTCTGGTACGCCGGGTTGGTCAGGATCTCCCGGCTCATGGCCGAACCCAGCGGGAAGCCGCTCCGGACGTGCTCGACGTACATCCGCGCGTCCGGCACGGGGTTGCCGGCCGAGTCCCTGGCCCGGAGCCGCACCGTCTTCTTGCGCGCCTTCTTGATGGACGCGTCTCGGTGGGAGCTCCACTCCTCTCTGGAGAATGGTTGCAGCGAGACGTTGTCCACCCATATGTCCACCGTCGCATTGCTCTGCAAATACACATAGCAGCAAACAAGTTGTTGCAAAAACAGAGCACACATGTTCTTGAAATATTACTAACATTCAGTGATCAAATCGTTATAATCAAAGAATGCGTCAAGTTTTGTGCGGTTACCTCGAAGTAGAGCTCTGCCGACCCGGAGGCGGCGGCGGTGAGCCCACCTTTGAGAATGGACCAGCACCCGGACCTCGCGTCGACACCGCCGGCGTGGATGAAGTCGTCAGCCGTCTTCACGACAGCTCTCACATCGGCGCTCCCATCACTAACCTGCAACCAAGCTGCACCAACCAACCACAAAACTTGGCTTGAGCTGCGGTTCTGACAAATTCTGAAGACGGCGAGAGAAGTTACAGAAGTGCACTGTTTCTTGGATCAGACCGGATAGAGTGTAGTGCGTGTCGTTCTGCAGGTACACCTTCTGGCTGACGCTCTGGTACGGCAGCGTCCGGTTCGTCGCCACGGAGAACCTGTTGCCCGTCGCTGACGTGCCCTCGGAGAGGCTGCCGTACCCGAAGACCGACCAGCCCTGGAGGCCGGCGCTGAAGTCGGCGTTGCTGATGATGCCGCCTCCGTAGGGAGGCTCCAGCGGCTCAGGCAAGCACTGCATTCACGTGTGGCAGCGTGTGATTTGGGCTATAAGAGTTCTTAAAGCTAAGTAAGTGCATGATTTGGGCAATAAGAGTGAGTGGAGTGGACCATGCAGCGTGTGGCAGACACGGGGGTACACACGCCCTCTCCTGTTTGGCGTTCGCCAAAAGATGTGTTCACAAATCACTATGAGCAAAGATGTACTCCATACGTGAACAAGTTGCAGGCTTGAAGCAGCACACCACATTGCACTGAATGCACGCGCGATCGTACGTCGTTGGTTATGTTGCATGAGTGATTAGGTCGGCGCGTTTTGGTGTTTTCCTTCGTAGTGTGTTCCTTGGGACAGGTGTTGTAGGTCTTAATCTACTCTTTTGACCTATGGATCAGTGTTGATTTTCTCTATTTTTGAAATGAGTAGTAGAATTCCTACACTTGGTTAAAAAAATGGGTCGACGCGTTGCATGATGTTGGTTAGTGCTACTAGTTCGTAGTTAGGCTTGTTGCAACAAGATTAATTACAATGGACCTTGATTAATTAATGGGAAAATTTGTTCATGCCCCCTCAAAATATATGTAATATCGTTTCTGCCATCGAAAATATGCTCATTTCGTTTATGTCATCTTTCCATCCGAGCGCATTTTGTTTCTACCACTCCGTCCAATTTTTCGTCAAGTCTGTTGACACGTGTCACTGCTGCACACGGTCAAAGTCTATTGACTTAACGAAAAATTGGACGAGGTGGCAAACGCGAAATACGCACGGATGGAAAGATGGTAAAAATGGAATAAATATATTTTCTATGGCAGAAATGATATCGTACATATTTTGAGTGACAGGAACAAAATTTTCCCTTAATTAATCGTTAGGCTCGATTTTTTAAATGGTTAGGCTCGATGTAGACCTACGCGTTTTGGTCTGGTCAGTCAGTTGATCAGACTGGGTCAGAACAATCGAGCGTGTGTGCACTACTACAAAACAAGCTATACTAGACGCCTCATCACAGACGGTTAACTAAAACTATCAGTATTAAATACAATCATAGATGGTTTTTATTTAAAGACCGTCTGTAAAAAGGAAATAGCATAGACAGTTTATTTTGAAAACCATATGTGAAGACTAAGTATCACAGACGATTTTTTATTTAAACCGTCTATGATACTTCACAAACGGTTTGTATTAAAAATCGTCTTTGATAATTAAATTATCATAGACGGTTTGTATTAAAAAAACCTTCTATAATAATTTCACTTATTAATTGCAGATCTGTCGACCCTTACAGATCTATCTTAAATTTTAGATTTGTTCTCATGGACTGTTGCTTTGAGGAGGTGGGGCTTTGAGGCCAATTGGTGAAAGAGACCGCGGATTTAGTAAGAGTGATAATAGATATATTAAATTCTTAACTATATATGGTTAGTAATTCATTCCTAATTGCATTATATTTTAGATATAGCTTTTGGTGAAAGGAGAACTGAAGATGGTTTAGATTTAACTAACTTGATGTAGAGAGAAAATTATTTACATCTAGCATGGTTTAGGATTTAGCCAATTCATAGTCTATTTCTATTTAATTCAGTTTAATTAATTATTCTTGCTACATATAGCTCCTTTATATATATATATAGTATATTAATTAATTAATTCAATATTTAATACTAGATTGTTATATGCGTTATGTACGACTAAAACTAAATGTACGTTGGGAACCGTATGAGTGAAAAGTACATTGATGGCTTGTTTGCTTTTACAAGAGCCACCGAGAAGGATATATTGAATAAGGGGGTGGAATATATGTACTGTTCATGCATTAACTGCGAGAATTTGAAGATGTTTAAGAACCAAACGCAAATTGAAGCACACTTGATTCGAAAGAGTTTTAAAAAAGGGATATGAACATTGGATGTATATGTACTTGTTGTGTTTAGTTTATTTCATTTGACTTAATTGATTTGTGAAATTGATGTTTTTGTTTATGAAATAAATGTGAATTGGATGTATATGTACTTGTTGTGTTTCTACTTGTTTCAGAGAGCATGGCTAGCATTTCCTAAGACTAGCCAACAAATAGAAATAGATTTAGAAATACAAAAGAATATCATAGACGGTTATTAACTCATAACACAAGGCCGGCAAGATCACACAAGGCAAGAAAAATATTATTATAGCTAGTGCATGGCCCACGCCGCAGCCCACACGTATGTCACTTGTCAGTAACAAATCAGCATGGCCAGGCGCACAAGCAGCTAACAACGGCCGGTGTTAACTGCGCGCATGCATGGAAAGGCATCATGTACAAAATGAGATCTCTTATCACTAAAGCAACTAAAGATTATAACCCAGCAAGTGAGAACTTGCGCAGAGAGAGCCACATGCATGCACTACTTCCTCTCACGTTTCTTTGATGTGTGCGTGAGAGAGAGAGCGCGCGCGCTTCTAATTTGCATACCTCAGAGCTTGCCGAGTAGTCGTAAGGAAGCGACTGCACCGTGCGAGCAGCTGGAGAAAGGAAGAGAAAGAAGCTCGATCATTAACTGAACCGGAAGCTAGGCGCGCGTATGATTGATGAGACTTTACCATTCGACACGGCAATCGTCCACACCACCAAGAGCACAGCTCTCTCCATCGAGAGCACCATCTCTCTCTCTCTCTCTCTCTCTCTCTCTCTCTCTCTCTCTCTCTCTCAGAATGGTGAGAGCTTATCTAGGCTAAGCTAATTGCACCATGCATGCTGCAGCCTCCGTGCGGGCTCCTACTTATAGGCGCGCGACGGCGCGCGAGTTAGCTGGACTGTAGCTAGCTAGTGCGTATGTAAGCTAAGTTCCCGCGCGCTCTCGTACGTCGCGTTGCTTCCTAGCTAGCTTGTTATGTTCAAACGGAAAAGGACACTGGTCGTTTGCCTTTGCCGTGCATGGGTGGGGCTCAATTTGCTACGGCTAGGGAAAACAATTTTGATTTAGAAAATTTTTTAAATCCCTCTAAAAAAATTCAAAATTTGGAAATATCAGAAAATTTTGGTCAAAAAATTCAAGCATACAGTTTAATTGCAAGAAATATGGTTACATGAAAACGGCGAAACCTCGAAAATCTCATTCAACTCTCGAAAAAGTTTTAAAATAAACCGAATTTTTTGGTTGAAATGGGTTTTTCTTTAAAGAAGCCGAGAAAACCGAACTCTCGAAAAAGTTTTAAAATAAACTGAATTTTTTGGTTGAAGTGGGCTTTTTTTTAAAGGAAGCCGAGAAAACCGAAGTTTGCAAAGTTTTGTCCGGAATTATTTTCCAGACGCTTACCACCTGGTGGCGCGCCCTCCACACTAATTCTAACTAGCTTGCTTTTTTTCCCTAGCCCACACCGTATATGTTGTCCACGTGCACTAATCTCTCGCTCAGCAGTCCATGCGATCAGACGTGCAGTAATCTCTCGCTCAGCAGTCAATGCGATCGGGTTAATTTGATGTTCCTTCCTAGTGTTCAATCCAAAACACTCGGTGTGAAGAACATGTCATTGATAATATAATTAATCTATTTGAACTTCAGAGATAGAAGATTGCACGGGCATATATATGCTTTATGTCGATCAGCCGTGAGTTAATGTGATTATTGCTCCACTAGCCTATGCAGATCGATTAACTCAAATAATTTGCTTTTGTTTTTTTTCCTTGTGGTCAGTTTTCTCTTTGCTGGAACGTAGGTGAAAGAACCCCAACTCTAATCAACTCACAACATTGCAATTAACAATAATTAAAATTAAATTAAGAATTATTACAACACATTAATTACAAGAATGAGTTACAAGTCCAATTTTCAAAATCTCAAAGAATAAACCTAATCTAATTATTTCAACCTCTTTTTACAAAAATGGCGCATAAAGAGAAATTAATTCCTAAAAATTGCATTTGCATCAACTAAAAAGCTAACTCTTCGGCGCTTGCGTCGTAGAAGCATATCCTTGCATTTAGCCGACATTAGAACCCCCGAGCCAACCACCCTCCTTTTCTTTTGTAAGCGGAGAGCAAATTAAACAACAATCCAAGGGAGAATAAAAAGAGAAAGAGCTAGAGCTGCCCTCAATACCCTCGAGCTACTAGAGCCAATTAGAGTGGCGTTCATCGAGGTTCCCAGACCGTCCTGGGTCAGTCGGCACCTCTCACTATTTGTAGGACTCATCATCCAGCATTTCCAAAAATCCAAAGCCGACATTTAATTCAAACTTACCTTAATCCCCAAAGCATCCCAAAACAGTGCAAAGCCCACCATCTAGACCTTCACTCCAAAGTAACAGAGCGCCAAGGTATAAAAGAGGATAAGATCAGCGCTACCGAAAACCGAAAGGAGAAGGCCGAAACCTCCTCATATATAAGCCCCAAATCCAGCCATATCACCATGGCATTGCCATTCCCAGAAACCACCAAAGACAAACCAGCTAAGAGTCACAAGCATATAGGAAGAGTCACAAGTTCCCCCGCAGCCAAGAGTAACCAAGAGCAGCAAGAGAAACCGAGCCCTCGAGCCAAAGCCACCCAAAAGTTCATCCATCTCTGCTCTCGGCTGAAGGCTAGAGAGCCCGTGCCCACCAAAGCCAGTGCCCACCAAGTGAGAAGAGAGGAGTGTCGGAGAAGGGGAGGCAATACATAGAGGAAGATGAATGAGAGCGAGGACCGTGGGACAAAGGAGCCGACAGGAGGTCCACCACAAGGCGACGACCACCTCAAGACGACGCCTCAATCCACGACAAGTACCTCGACCACGCCTTCATCCATATCTACAACCACGTGAGGACCACAACCATAGCCCCACGACTCTTGCCGTTCTCAACCCGATACAAGTAGGCCCACATTCCCTTCCTTTTTATTTCTTCCCATTTTCTTCGGTTCTTCCCGTAAGGCACATGAACACTCAGCACTACTCCTCCTCAGCTCGTCCGGTTGAGCCAGGCAACTGAGGAGGAGGGAGAACCACCCGACCCAACTAGTGGCTACCATAGCGTGCCACCCTAGCACTGTGCACATCCTCGGTCTTCGAGAGCTGCTCCCGGTTGCGAGCACCCCAAAACCCGAGTCCCATCAATCACGGCCACTAGGATTCCCCAAAGCTGGGTATAGTAAAGAGTAGAGAAAGTAACTAAAACATGAACTAAAATCAAAGCGATTAAGTCTAGAAGGAGGTCAGAGAGTAAGGTAGAATCGGGAAGGAAGGCGAAGCCGAGCCCCTTAAGCCATGACCACCGGCCAAGCCAAGCCCACATTAGTCACTCCCGGCCAGTGGCGTTTGTAACATCCTGAAAAATCTGAAATTTAAGAAATGAATTTCTTGAATTATTTTTGCTATATGTTATGTTGGAATTTGGATTTTTATGATGTTTTCCTGAATTTGGATGGGATTTCAAATTTTTAAGAATTCATAATATACAAACAATAGTAATACCAAAAAGGGGAAATACGCAAATATTGGAAAACTAAAATTTTAAATACGAATCTGAAAAGATGATCCAGTATAAAGAGGGAGAAACTGAAGTTAAAATATAAAATCTCATTTTGGGGACAATAGCATCAATAGCAATAAAATTAAATAAATAAAATACAAACACATATACATAAACACACACACACACACACATATATATGTATGTAAGTTTAAATGTATATATATATGTACATCCAAAAGTATAGCAAGTGATATCAGAAACTCATACTTAAGAAAGTTAAATTAAAAATCCAAATTCTAAAATTGTGCTTAATCCTTTCCCCATTATCTTTTTCTCTTTCTTCTCTATTACATGTGGGCCCAGCCCCACCGCCATCCCTCTCCTCCTTTTCTTCCTGCCGCTGGCCTGGCCTCTCTCTTCCCTCCTCCTTTCTTTCTTTTCCCTTCCCCTGTTTCCACTCCTTCGCTCGCGTCACCACGCCGCTCGCGCGCCGCGGCCGCGCTGCCACACGCCGCTCCGTCCCTCCGTCGCGTCGCGACGACGCCGCCGCCGCTGAGCTCGCGCCATCTCGCCCCATCGCTCCGTGGCGCACGCTGCCGCCTCGCGCCGCACGCCGCGCCCTGTGCCCGCACGCCGCGGCCATGCCCTGCTGCGCCTCGACACGACCGCGTGTTGCCCGTCGCCTCGCGCCCACGTCGCCGTCGCCATCCCACGCCCTGTGCCCCGGTCATCGGCTGCCGCAGGTTCACAGCCTCCCTCCACGGCTATAAGATCCCTACCGATCCCGCTGCTTCCCCCTGGCTTTTCCCCCTTCCTCCCTTGCTCAGCCCGAGCTCGAGCGCGCCACGCCCGTGAGCCGTCGCCGTTGCCTCCTCGCTATGCCGGCGCCCCGGTGCCTCCCCCATCAATTCAAGCGCGTCATACCGTGCCACTACCCCCAGCTACTTCCCGTCCGAATTAATTGGAAAACGCCGCGCCGAAGCTCGCCGCACAGCCATCTTCCCCGTCGCCGACCGAAATCGCCGCCGCCCCCGTTCCATGCCCGTTGGACTTCGGCCCGATTCCCTTCGCCGGGAGCACCCTCAGGTCGCCGCAGAGCCTCCCCGAGCACCGCCCCACTCTCCCCTCTACCGTAGCTCGCCGGCGCCGATGGCCCTCCCACGCCATCGCAAGCTCCGGTGCCAGCGCGCCTCGGCGCTTCCCCGGCTCAACCAAACCCGCGGTGAGCACCCCCGTGACACACTCCTGCTCACGCCCCTCTCCAATCTCTCTCTCCCACCATGGCGCCGCCGCCCCCTTCCCACCCCGCCGCCGGCCGCCTCAAGCAGCTGCCCGCCTGCCTCGCCGCCGTTCCAGTCCCCGAGCCAGATGTCCATTTCATTGGTCGCCGCCTTTCCCCGGCAGCCCCCTCTCCGGCGACGCCGCCTTCTACCAGTGCCGCCGCTTCCCCTGTTTCGGCCGGCTGAGTGTTGTTGGGAGCTCAGTGCTAGCGATTGCTTCAATTAGATTGATTCCACCCAATATCACCGAGCGGGCAAGTGCCCAGTTGGCCACCAGCGCCTGATGCCTAGCACACTCACCTCAAGTCTTGGGTTCGAATCCACCCTCAGCCTTTTTATTCCTTTTTGCTATTTTGTATTCTTTAGCCAGTTCCAATGGAAGATAATTAAGAAATAGTCTATGGAAACTAATAAATTTAGAGAGGGCATAAATAACATTGTTTAAGACTCAATATTAAGTTAATCATCATGTATGAATAATTATTGTGCCTTTATTTATTTACTCTAAATCCAAAAATTTATAAAGGAATGTAACCCCACTAGTAAATATATTAGTACAGTTATTGTGTTCATCATAGACCCAACTAAAAATGTAGACACCACCATTACCCTATTGCCGATCATCAAATCCTAAATGGTAGCTTTAAATTAGTACGATAGCAAAATATACTCATGTGTAGCGGGTTCAAGCAGTCATAAATAAATTAAGATTAAATTGTATCGAAGCTAAGTAAAAGGGTAAAATATCAATAACTTCCATAGTGCCTTGATTAAAAAGTAAACAGGTACCAAAATAAAATAGCCCTAGGTTGTCGGGCATTAAAATGACCTAACTAACCAATATATATATTCTAAAATAAACATTTAAACAATAACGCGGGTAATTAGGGTCGCATAAAATGCTGCATCCCAAGCTCGCCCGATAGCCGAGTTTAAACTAGAATTAGAAGTGAAGCTAAGCCTAATAGCAGCTAAAGTGTGAGCAAGCTAATAATAGTGCCCTTAATTGAATCTTAACACTAGCTTTAGTACATAATAGTAGTGAACATAATTGTATATATAACGACCCATATGAGTGGATCCTAATTCAACTTAATTTAGCCTAGCTATAAATGAAAATACATAAAATATGATAATGGGATTATTAAATATTTATAGAATAAGTACAGATCTCATCCATCAATCCAGGTTGCCTTTACCATAACCTAAGTTGCAAGGGATGCATACCCAAATGCACTGCGTGCTTGATACATAAGTCTACCCTAACTCATGGAACCTCCTTGATAAGTACAAAAATAATAAAAGATGTTATTAATAAAAAGATCGAACCTCGTCTTTCTCCAATCGGCTATGTTTGGCCACTTCTTTTCCTAAGTAAATAACCCTCAGAGATACTTCCTCCTTTATGATCCCTTATTATCCTAAAATTTTCCCTCACGGTAAAGCTATTCAGATAACTCGTTTCTCACTCAAACCCACTCTTCTTTGTGTTTGCAACACACTAAACCAAATCATCCTCCTATTCTCAAACCATAATAAATGCATAATTTAAAGTAAAACGGGCATTTAAAGTATTTGGATTTATTTGGATCTTTTGAGTTATTTGCCTTTACTTGTATTCAGTCATTTAGCGTGTAGCTAGATAGTGGAGTCCTGAAGAATCAAAGGATCAGGCGTGATCAAGAGCGAAGCGAAGATAAAGACCAGAAGCCCAAAAGAAAGCTATGAACGAGCTCAAGATCGCGGTAAACCGCGCCAGGCGAGTCAATACTTTGATTATGTTGAACCTACATTTTCTGCAAATTACTTTGTTTTAAATTAACAAAATGCATGCTGTTATTTTTATGCAAATACATGCTAAACTTGATATTCTAGTTATATGCCAATGTTACCTTGAATAGTATTACCCCTCCTTTGGAATGATTGAATGTGTAAACCTTGTCGCCATAGCAAAAGTATAATACTAATATTTCAAAAATAAGTCCCTAATGATATGCTATGCTTAGTGTTGCATTAATACTCAGGGGGCGCTGAAATGCCCCATACATCATGATCGCTTTTAATGATGAGAAAATGGTTTGGGCAGTCATGGTGGGAATGACTGGTATATTTGACATGACTATTTTATACCCTCAAAATCCCCAACTTGCTTAAATATCTGGGCGGATTGGTTGGATGGTGTGAGTGTGGTGCAGTGGATGCACAAAATGGGTTAGTGATAGACCGTCCAGATACCACTAAGGACTGAATCTTGTCATGACCTCCGGGTAAAATAAAGACAACCACAAGTCTGTAAATTACAACTTGGCTAAGTAAATTTATCGAATCTTCGGACTCATTTCACGGGTTGGGGTTCGAAGGGGTTATGCTATGGCAAGGGGGCCTGAAGGGACACTAGTGGAGGGTGAAGTTTCCCAGCTGTCCTACGTTGCGGAGAGGAAGAAGCCGGCCACAGAGTGGTGGGGAAACATCCAGCGCACAGATGGGACCCACCGCAAGTGGGCGATCTCCCATAAAAGTGAAATGAGAAAAGGGACTCGATAATTTGAAAAGTCACTGTGATGGTCTGCTCAACCACACGTCTAAGGAATCGTGTGGGGCAACGAGTTGATTGTCTCTTGTGGTGAAAGTGTACAAACTCTGCAGAGTCAAAACTATTCGAATAGCCGTGCCCACGGTCAAGGGCGGACATGGGAACTTAACGGATATAGTTCTATTTCAAAATGTTTTGTGGGTGGATTGGAAAAGTGAAGGGCGTGTAAGGCCCGGTTTTGGATATGTCCCGGATGTCGTTCCGATGGTTCCCGGTGTCGCCCCAAAGAAAGTGACCGGGTGTCGCCCCGCAGAAATGACCGGTGTCGCCCCGTGTTAAGTTAAGCGGCTATAACGCTGAAAAGAAATTGCTATATGGTGCGGATGCCATGTAACGGTGGATGGAATCGGATCACTAATATTATTGCATGTTCTTGAACATTATGCTTTTGTTCAAAATGCTAGGTCTTAGGAATTTTTATATAATTGTATTCAAAAGCACTCTTCGCAAAAATAAAATAAACCTAAGCCATCATTTGGTTAGCCATACATGTTATATACTGCATTCTGTGTATTGGCTTGCTGAGCACGGGGTCGGAGTGCTCATGCTCGCTTTTGCGACAAATTCGGGAGCAGAATCGATCAACCGCGCTTCAATATTTTTGGATCATGATGGCAAAGAAGATGAAGATGTCGAGAACTAGGTCGCGAACCTCCAGTTGGCTGCCTGTGGGCATGTCCTGAAGGTCCCACATGTGTGCTTCGTTCTTCCGCTGCTGCAACTTTTGAATTCGGCCTAATCGGCCCATGAAGTAAGTCTACTATTAAATTTTACGCTTCCGCATGATATGTATTTTGATATTCATTACTGTAACTGTGAGCACTATCTACTGATCCAGGGAATAGTGCAGTAATCACAGAGGAATCCGGATGTTAATATCTGGGGTCCGACAGCGTTCCTCCTTGAGGGCGAAGTGGAAGTCAAGGGAGCCGCCGAGAGGCCATGTAGCCGAGAAACCGAGTAGTAAGGAGCTGAGTAGCCGAGAGGCCAAGTAGCCAAACAGCCGAGTAACCAGGTAGCTGAGAGGCCGAATAGTCATCGGAGTAGCCGAGTAGTCGTCCAAGTAGTCGAGTAGCTGAACCCCGGTAGCCAGGGAGCAGTAGATCCGGCGAGTAATCACCAGATCTAGCGAGGAGAAGGCAGTGGAAGCCCCCAAGTTCGGCAAAAGCGATGGAGAGAGAGGAGGATTCGTCCGAATCTGAGCCAGAGAGGGGAGGACACCGGGTAGTCAAGCGAGAAGGAGCCACGAGCCTCAAGGAGGAGAAGAGGAGGTGCCATCTCCAGCGCCGAGAAGAGGAGAGTAGAGGAGGAAGAGGGAGCCATAGCCAGGGGCTGAGCATCGGACGAGTAAGAGGAGGAGTGTGAATCGCCTACCGAGAGAAGAGTGCAAGACATCGGTCAAGTAAAGAGAGGGGAGGCGGAGTGTGAGTCGGCCGATTGGCTGTGGACCGAGCGTCACCGTGAGCCGAGGCTGGCCTTGGGCCAGGCCAAACGGCCCGGATCTTTTGGATCCTATTTCCTTGTCCTTTTTAGATGATTGGCAGTGGATTTTAAACCATTAGATAGAGTAGGAATCCAGCGATACGGGAAGGGAGGAATTTTCCAGTCTATTAGTACCGTAAATAAATAGTTTCTTATATTAGAGCACCTACTTTAATACAGAAATCGACTAGGCTCATGCTGAGGTAGCAAATCAAGTTGCAGTTGATTCCAGCACTTACTACTACTCAGGCAAGCTAATTCTTCATCACCAATATAGTTATGTCAAACATACAAACTATTTCTTGTACCATTATGCTATACTTGCATTAGAAAATGTTTTTGAGAAAGTAAATGGCTTAGGAAGACGATGAGTTAAGGAAGAGAAAAGAGAAGAGAAGAAAAAGAAAGATGGTAAGTTAGAGTCCATCGTCCGGCTGAGATGAGTAGCGGGACTATAGGAGTTTGTAACTAGGAGGGTAAAGGGGACCTTAAAAAGGCAAAGAGAGTGCAGGCAAGACCCCTTTATATATGACTAGAATATAAGGACCTACCAATCTCTCACTCGAAATCGAGGACCGTAAATACCATGCCAACCATTTTTCCATCTCGAACGAGCAGAAATTAGTACCCTGTTATGCTATTCATCCCTCCACATTGGGTAAATATATATGTGTGAGTCAAGATGGATGAAGCTCAAGACCAGTAACGCTAGTCTGGAAGTGAGTAAGCCCGAGATGATAAATGCGTAGGTGGAGTGTTGGGCTGGGAGCTGGTCTAACCAAACATTATTTGAAGCCAGTAGAGCCTGGGTTAGTGACCCGATATACTTTTTGAAGATAGATGGGCTAGAGATCGAGCAATGTAACTTGAAAAAGGTTCTGTACTTTGAATTTGACCCTACACCAAAGGAAGTGTGAAGAAATTTAGTTCTAATGGTTCAAAGTAGCTATAGGTACAGTAGCACAAAGCCTGCATAGTGCTAAAGAAAATCATGAATTCATACCAGTCTTTTGGATTGAAGACTACGATGATCGCTAGGGATCTTTCTTCACCCGAGTGAAAAGTAGAATTTTTGACAAGTGAAAATATGAATGTTTAATTTGATAATGCTATGTTTGAGAATTAAAATATATAAACTTTAAAACCCGAGAAGGAGGCATATATTGCATTTTGCTATTATAATGCTTACTGAGTACGTCAATGCTCACCCTTGCTATTATTATTCTTTGTTAGACCCTACTCTGATCAGAGAGTACTCCGAGCCAGATGAAGGGGCAGCAAGCACAGTCGAGCTCACCGAGGAGGAGGATAACAATTTCAAGGAGCCGGGGAGGTGGACCCCTATACGGTGGTTGGGACGAGTAGACGACCAGCAGAACCGAGCTGGAGACCCATAGGGTATCAGTTTGTATCTTTTGTCCCTATGTATTTGTAATTAAGACCATAGCCCTTGTGGCAGGTGTTGATAAATAGTACAATTTCTATATTATTGTTTTGCTGCGCGACTTTGGTAAAAGCTTATTATTCGTTCTACTGATTAGACGAATAATAATCTATTTGCTTAAGTATGATTATCTTCGAGGTAATTACACGGGACGCCACAGTAGGTTAACTCGTTTCCAAGAAAAGATCGAATTGGCTCGTTCCATTTCCAAATTTTCGACGACATGGACATTAACCTTCGTCTTCCGTTTACTATACATGTGGATCGAACTGGTGGTTGTTAACAAACAAACCCTGCGACGACATGCACGTACGGTCGTTGCAACGGTTGCTGGTGGGTGCAAGAGTTACGGGGCATCGGTTCACGCTTGTACGAACTATCACGTACGAACGCCATACCACGAGGCGAGGCGGTGACGCCGAGTGGCTCTCGATCGTCTCGTGCGCGCGGCCCGCGCCGGCCCGAGTAGCTAGCTTGATGGCAAGTATCGAGTATGCAACCACAAGCAATAGATCCTGCGCGATTAAACATATGCTCCTGGTTCATTAGTACCGAGTAAGATTATTCAGGAGGCATTTGCTTCTGGTATTAGCTCAGCTTCAATCACGACGACGTCTTGTTGATTGGTTAACACTTGCATTTCGTGAACAAACACAACTCCAAATTTTACCTCTTTTTTGCTTCTGATTTCTGTTCAACTCCAATCACCAAGTCTTGTTGATTAAATTTACTATTAACCCTTACATTGCGTGAACAAACACTACTCCGAACATGCTGATGAGAAGTTGTTGTGTGCATCTGAAATCCACAGTTAAGTTCCTATGCTAGCATGTCTCCGCCCCATTTGGAACGTAGACATTCTTCTGATTCCTATGAGAATTGAGCTGTCTTCTATAACGTTTATACATTTCAAACGGGTCTTTAGTTCAATTCAGTGAATAGAAGCCCCTCATTTGTTTGTCCATGTCTATCAGGATAGAAACGTCAAATTATCAGTTCAGCACACTGAAGCCCCTCATTTGTTTGCCCATGTCTGCGTGGCAAACAGATGGCAGCACATGCAGCATATATGCTGGCGGAAATCGATCGATCCCTAGAGAACTATGTGAGATGTCTATATATGATTATCAGGGTACGCCCCGCGCCTGGAGAGAGAGAGCGCCAAAATCATTCTGGGGTTCGTGCCATGATGCGCGGGTGGATACCTGAATTTGTCAATGCAACAGCACGTTGACCAACTGGACAGTGCACGCCGCATCGATCACTCCTCTGCTTCGAACGTGTCACCGCTCTGCCTGCCCGGTGAAAACTGAAAGAGAGGGCAAGGAACTCAAGGGGAAAAGAAAAGCTGCATCTCTATCTTATCCTCTGACCATTAATCTTCTGACGAAAATCACACTCCGTGTCGCCATGCCAGACTGCAAACCAAAGCAAACAAAACTTATTCTGTCTTGATGCAGTTCACATATTGGAGGATCATAGGTGACAATCAAATTCAGACTCTGTCTTAATGCAGTTTACATAGATGACAATCAAAATAAGGTTAATGAATATAATCTGCAGCAGAAACTTTTACTTTTTAAATCTGCTGTCTCTTAATTGTCCAACTTGCAAACATATAATAAAATAAAATAAAAACAAAAGCCAGCAAAAAGAAAAAGAAATATTTTCCTCTCCTAGATACTGTATCAGATACTATTTGATCCCAGAGCGCATGGCTTTCGGTCAGCTATGCAGCGAGTAAAAAATATTTTCTTACTGTTGAAACTACTGTTCGGGTGCTGTACATGTACTGTAGCAGAGAATTAAAAATTGAAACGGCGCTTTCGTGTGGACGCTGATGCTGTTGGCCAATTACAAAATCGGCTTTGCCTCGCCGCGTACAGCCGAGACAAACAGCACGAGTAATTAGTAAACAATAGATGAATCGGTTCTTTTCCTTCCACGAGATGCTTACGGATCTTCACGTGAAGGGCTCTTCTAGCATGGCACGGCTTTGCTTCTTGACGTGATGGAGCATAGCAGAGCAAAGTCTCTTTGAACTTCACGTCTTGCACTCCTAGTCGTGACGAGCAGAGGTGGGCACAGCTCATCGTGTTTTGGGCCGTGTGGTGTGTGCTGGCTCGCTGTGGTCATCCTGTATATGCGTGTCGTACTGATTCACTCCGTCTTGGGTCAGATCTGAACATGATCTAAAGCCCATCGTGCTGTACAGTGCTGTATTGGTTTAAATTCAGTCATAATTAACTATAGATAGTAGAGCTGATGGCCGTCATCTTTATTTTTTTTCATACCCATCTTATTAAAAAAAAACTCTATACATCATGATGTCATACCCGCACTACTAGTGACCTACTAACCGTCCCAAGTTTTATATAAGGCCTCCACCTCATACGGCTCATTTCCATGCCCCATCACTTCTCATTCCGAATAAAATTCTTCAAGGCAAGCCTCGTGCATGCCGAGTGAGACTCCAAGCTGACTATCCTTAGCAAGGATGAGTACAGAAATACTCAGCAAATATTATTAGTAAAATGCATTGTATACCTGTAATCTAACATCTCTTGAAATCTTTGTTCTCTTTCTCTTTCTCTTTCTTATCCTCTTTCTCATTCTTATTCTCACCTTCATGATATATATATAGAAAATAAAAGTTTTTTTGGTTGAGAAAAGTTTTGGATTATTAATTTAGAAAATTACTAAACATTCGCATAATGGAAAGAACCTCCATTAATTTGGAAAACTACTAAACTACTAATCGCTATGCGTAATTTTAATTAATCACGCATAGGTTTTAAATCTTCTAACAGCTACTGATTTATTCGAATAATCTAGAATAATTATGAGTGGGTTTCTACAATTTTTATGCCACTAGCAAAATTATTTAGGTATTTAAGCATACACCGAAATTATCTAGACCACAGTACACGAATTTAACCTATACGCGTACAAGTTTTAGTTTACGAATGATACTTAATTTATTTTAATAGCCATGAATATTTACTAGTGGAGTTTTACAATTAAACAAGACTAACAAAGTTAATAAGGTATTTTAAAAACGCCACAAAATGATTTAAACAGTAATACACCAATTTAATCGGTATGTGTTAAATTTTAATCTACTGATGACACAAATTTATTTTCAGTATTCGCTAGCGGCATATTGCAAGTTAACATGTGTTGGCAAGATTTTGTCGAATAATTTAGCACACAATAGAACGCTCAGTGTTAAAGATTTGCGAACGAATCTTTTTATTAAGCATGCGGTTCTTCTCTTCCTCCTTTTTGTTTTCTTTCCCCTTCTCTTTTTCTTTTATTTTTTTTGCCTTTTTCCGCCCCAAGCCAAAGCCTCCCCATCCATTCGAACTCCTTCCTCCATCTTATCTCCTCCTCGCCTCTCAACTCCTCCCCCAAATCACCACCTCTCCTCCTGCTGCCGCTGCCTCTTAGGCACGCCAGCCGGGCCCCTCTGCTCGCTGTTAGCGGGGAAACTCACCACCACAGTTCCGACCCCCTGCGTCTCTGGCTACTGCCCTCGGCTTCGGCTTCCTGGCTCCTCCTGCGCCTGTCGGCGCCATTGGCCCAACCCCTGGTTGGCTTAGTCTCCTGGCGCCGCCTCCCTCCTAGAACTCTCAATGCCCCCTACTGCACCCCCTAGTGCCTTCGGCCTCCTCCCTTCGACTCGGCCCTGTCCACCACTAGCCTCCCCTCGGGCCTTTACCTCCTACGCCGGTCAGCCGCCTCCCGCTTTCTACTCTACTTTGTGATGGCTTGTGGGGATGACCGTGAGATGGTAGTGCACATGAGAGGCGGGATGGCAGCGGGAGGCAAGGGCAAGACAGCCACTGGCACTGGTGTGCCAGCCATGCTCGCCATGCTCGTCGTGCCAGGCCGGCCTGAGCACGGCATCGTATGCCAGGTCGTGCCGTGCCGCCCGATGGGCTGACTTTCCAGGCTCAGTCCGGTCCGGCCCACCGTTCGTGCCATGCCAGCCTGACCGGTCACGCGTTAGGCTGGGCTGTGCTTGGGTCGTGCCATGTCGGTCGTGCTTCGAGCTGGCCCGAAAAAACACGGCATGACTCCCACTTGTAGTGATGAGTCTTCATGTCATGTATGTTGATCTTACCTTTCTCTGTTGCGCAAGAATGAATCAAAGACACCGAGAACATGACGGCATTGATGAGGAACTCGGGTGTGCTAGAAATTTTTCTTGGAATAGATCTATTTTGTTGCTAGATTATATTTGTGGCTACAAAGTGCTTTTCTGTCACCTCTCAAATCCTAGCACAAAAATTACTTCTCTTCAGCCCAGGGTTAGCCCCTAACCCCATCTCTATTTATAATCTAGGGCCCAAAATCTGATCCTATCCTAAGCCCACGAGTTCTAGTCCAATTCCAATGAATAGAGGACCCAAAACCCTACGTAACATGGGTTTTTCACACTACCCAATGTTGGACACTCCAAAATTATCACGTGTCCTATCCTTCGGACCGCACCTCTGTAGCTCCAACACGCATCATTCATTTTTGATCTTCATGCGTCCCAACTCGAGCACGATTGTCTCCTCTAGCATCCTTGACCCTCTGGGATATGACTTTACACCAAGCCATCTCTCAGTCCTCACTATAGACCACGACCGTCTCCGAGTTACCATGCATATGTAAAGACTAAACCAATATTTTTTTCGACACAAGTTCTTTCTAACTTGACCGATATTAGTCTACACATGTCACACATCTCAAATAACATTAATATGTAATATTATCCATTATTTATCATTACAAATATTCTAAATTTAGCCATATCATCTAACAATGATACTCTACACTTGAACCGTGGAAATTGGCTGGTCAGTTTCTTGGCGCGTTCGTGCGGGCGAACAGTTCAAATTGGGCTGGCCTGCATGCACGCACTCCTCCCATGCCATTGTGAAATCTTGGAGGAAGGCGCCACCACGTCAATCACTGGCTCGATCGACTGCACATTGCGCACGTAACGGCCGCGCATGACTGCACACTTTTGGTTTACTACTACTCGCTTGGGTTTATGCATGGCGCTGCGTTCGTTTTGTACAGCCGAGACCGCTAAGTTCGGTACGAGCGTTGAAGGAAAGCAACGCTCTCGATCACCGGTGTTTTTTATGTTAGTATAGATTAGATCTTTCGTGATTCATGCGAGACCTAATACCCCCTCTCTTGTCGTTCAGTCGTTGCATGCCACATCGGTTGCCATTATCTCCCTCTCGATCAGTAGCAGGGCTAGAAACTTTTTGGAGCCTGAGCAAATCAAACTACAACGAGTGTTTACTTAGGACAATATTATCTTTAACCTCACCAATTGTAGAGAAATTCTACTGCGCTTTCGTCGATGAGCATAGGATGCTGTCCAGGATCGTCGAGCTGTGGCTCCACCACTGCTCTTGACCTCCTGTGGGCTATGGCGCCACCGGAACCCCATCATCAATTATCTCCGATCACCCTTGCAAAATCTAACATAACTCTTGTCGCCGACATCACATACTGTTGAGCCTCTATTCTCGTGGATGACGGCGTCTTCGCTGCCTCAATGCACCGTCATTGACTAGCCAAAATATATTGTTGGGCGTACGGTGAACCAAAACCCTAAACAAAAGTACACATCTTGAGATATAATTGACTCATTATTCTGGGGCAAATCAATCATCTGCTCGGCAAAAAAACTTTAATTTTATGCATGGTAATGCTTACGTCGAAGCCTAACCGATTCCAACCAACTCGTTGCATGGCCATATATACACGGCGAGGTCGGAGTCGAACTCGACAAGCTTGGGTTCGATCCGTCAGGCCACAAGCCACTACCCTTACTCATCTGCCAGATCTTGGAACTGACCTTTGCAGGATTAGAATGTAAGGTGGTGATCATTTGGGGTTTTTTGTGGCTTATGACTGAAAAGCACTGTAGTTGGCTGAAAAAGCACTGTAGCTGACAGATGCTTATTTAGCATAGTAAATTAACAAAAATTAAAAAATATGTTAGCCCATTACATATAATATAAACAAATATGGCAAAAAAAAGAACCGGCAAAAAGGCTCAACAAAAAGCCAAATATTTAGAAAAAGACGAAATTTATGAATAGTAAAAAATAAGCCGAAAGATAAAAACTGAAGCCAAAACGATCACAGCGTAACAATCGTCTCGCCCATTGACGCAAACCACATGTAATCTGCATTAAATTCTGTTTTGTGCAGTATAATCGCTTCCAATTTTCACCTAACATTTTGGCGTGATTTGCTATTAGCCCGGCAAATTTTCTTCTGATGCATGCACTGTCACGTGCGAGAGCATGCTTTAATCACCTGTTAGTGCGGATTGAGCGAAAATAACGATAGGTCAATCGAATTGAATTCTTTTTTGTTACTTGGTTTGCGACTTTGACCAAGCGAAACGTAATTCAGGCAGCGATCGACGGTTTAGAACAGCTGCTTGGTTGACTTGGATAATTCTCCGCATTGTTTACAGCCGCTAGATTTTTTTTTGGTAGGCACAACGCCGTCATCTACGTAATAGCAGTACATACCATTCGTGTATACCAACTAGTCGTCCCATGCTAACTCTAGGGTCGTTGGACGTACCGGCACAAGCATCGACGCCGATAATCCTGCCGACATGGACGCCACCGACAGGGTCGACCGTGCGCCATGGCGGTCTTCATGATGGCCGATCACACCCACGTGGACGTCGACGCTGGGACCATTCGCCGCACCGATGTTGCCATCGGAGCTAGCCCCGGATATTGGCGTAGACCGCCCACCACGTGAGACCCTAGCATTTGCGACTGTCGCCGTCGTGCTCCGCTTCAACTTTGCTGTCGACGATGGCTTCTTGGCGGCATCGCTTCTTAGGTCCACAGCTTGCTCGTTATCGTCTCCACGGACGGTGCCAACTGTTGTGGCTACGGACGAGAAGTGAACTAAACCTTGGCCTTCCTCCATGTCCAGGATATATATGTGTGTGTCCATAAAGTCTGATTACAACAATACCCTCACAGTTGAGTACCCTGTAGAGGGGTATATACGTCGTTGTACATATCTCATTGGGTCTTTTAGTCCCTAACAGACCAGATAGACTTAGATGGATGCCATATCTAACACAGTGTACCTAGTAACATCCTCACAATCTGAAACTCCCGATACACTTGGGTGCACGTACCAATTTCGGTCGCAAAAAAACCACACAAAAAAAAACTTGCCGACAGCCTGCTTGCTTTATTCCTTTGACCTTGGTTTCCGTACCCTTTTATTCTTGATGTTGCTGTCGCTTGCTGCTGCGAATCAAAGGAAAACGCTTGATTTTGCTTGCGTCGGCTCTGTGCTGATTTGGTCGCGTCACGTCTGCTGCCTCCTCTTGAGTCCCGTGCGGTGGCCGGTGGATGAGGCGAACGCGCGAGGAGCGCTGCGGCGTCTTGGACCGACGGGCGACGTGGATGAAGGCAGTGGCGGACCCAGGATTTGAATTCAGGGTATGCCTAACTAAAAAATTATTATCCAGCAAACCCCAACCACTTCACTACGTAATTTTGCAAACAAGCACGAATTTACACACCTGCAACAACAGCAGCAATAATCCTAGGCTTAAACCAACTCCAACCACTATCCTGTATCCCCAATTTGCCATCGGACTTGTTCAACCAACCCCACACATGAACAGCATCGAAACGCCCAATCCCATCACATCAATATGCCTGAGAGGTGTTACGGAAAAGGAAGGAAACAAGAAGGGAGAGAAGGAATCGCACCGGAGACGAAGAGGTTGGGGGAGGGGTCGGCCTTCGGGGGCGGGGTCGGTGCCTTCGGCGGCGCGAAGGCCAGGTTGCGGTCGCCGGTGCCCGCTTGCTCTGCTCCTCGGCTCTTCCTGCGTCGCGGCGCGGCGGCGAGGCGGCGGCGCCGAGGCGAAGGCCGAGGCGAGGCGAGGGAGCTCGGCGGAGGCGGATGGGCGCCGGCGGAGCGGGTAGTCCTGGGCCTATATGGACTACCCGCTGGACCCGCCCCTGGATGAAGGCGAGGCGACGCCGATGGAGGTTCTCCTTCACGTGCTGCTTTATCGCGTTGCTGGCCGGCTCGAGACGAAAGGTGACGCCGGCTTGTTGAAGACGCGACGCGTCATGGATTCGGCGAAAAAACGCCTTTACGATTTTTTCCCTTTAATTAGATCGCTCTAATCTCTTATGTCCTTATACCATTTATTATAAATAATACACAAACAAATAGAGACGAGAAGCACAAATTTTTACGTGAAAAATCCTTACAGAAAAAAAACCATGGACTCTCGAAGTCAAATTACTATAATAAAAAGAGATTACAATACAACACTTACTCTTTCTATAGACTACTAGGGTATAAATATATAGCCAGGGAAACGAGTCTTATACGGAGAGAAAACCGAATCAGAGTTCGTTACTATATTGATATCACGTCTGATACAACATGCGCATACACCAGTCATGCTACGTCTGACATGAGGCGATAAAGTATACTACATGGATACGATATGAATTCAGACCAATCTCAACAAAAAAAATTTCAGTAACAAGCAATTAAGATTTAACCTATATATATATATATATATATATATATATATATATATATATATATATATATATATATATATATATATATATATATATATATATATATATATATATATAGGAAAATTACATAAGGCACCATGGTGCCTAGGCACCAACATCCGATACACGTGTATGATTGATAATTTTTTTGAGTTTGGGTATGAAAATGTTTTATACCCTTGATATATTTATGGTAAGTAAGTTTTAAACTCAGTTCAAATTAGTTTGAACTACTTTTGAGTTCAATGCAACTACAGTGAGTATATACCATAAAAATAGTTCAAACTAATTAAACTGAAGTTGAATTTAAATTTTTCGAGTTTGACATCTCAAATATACTTTTTATGGGTATATGAAGATACCCATATCAAACGTTATAATCTCAAGCAAATCAACGGGTATTGATATTGGTGCCTAGGCACCATGGTGCATGAAACACTCGTCCTATATATATATATATATATATATATATATATATATATATATATATATATATATATGCAACATGTATCTTAGGTTCGAAAAATAAAAAGAAAATAAAACACACTCATTTTCTCCAGCTTAAATCAAACTAGGCAGAGCTGACAAATCAGAAGTGTCCCTTGCATCCCATATTGCATTAGCAGATAGCTAAATAGCAATGGTTTCATCAGCTAAAGTAATCCATGATGGGCGCATTAACATATGAAAACAACTGTTGTTTAATTTTAACCTTTTTGCACCTTACCATTTCTTCACTGAATGATGATCACTGGAGTTAATAGTGACAGATATATATACACATAAAAACATGAAGAAGTGAACTGGAAAGGAATAAATGTTCTATATTCCTATGGCATAAGCGTACGAAGAAAGTGCCTGTTCGTGGTGAACAGTAGTAGTTCACAGAGTGGCGTAAGTAAACCACTTATTCAATAGTGAGGGTTCTCTATATTTCACTTCCAGTTACTGTATGGAATTGTAGCTTGTGCCCAAGTAGGAAGGCAAGGTATGATCTATAGGCTCAACACTATTCGCTGGTGGTTCGTATGGATCATCAATTCCAGTGAAACCTGTTTGTCAAAATGCAGTGTTTAAAGTAAAAAAATACACACCCTCGTAATTAAAGCATGCAAGCTCTTTTGATAGACACTGAATGCGTTAAACGTAAAACCTAATGTCTAAAAAATTTCAAATGTTGTCCGTACCCTTAATCTTTCCTTAGCGTGCGTGCTGCATTAAATATTATTAGTGAACTCGTTCTTAAGTAAAATAAATTTTGATTTATATACAAATTGGTTACTTACTTACTCAACCGAAACTAAGTCGTCTTAACCACATCGCGGTCAGGTGTTCCGTTGGCTCAATAGCAGTTCCACACGTATGATTTTACTTCCATCGATAATCTCTCGTTACTAAATTTGTCACCGTGCTCATCATCTTCAATCCTATTGTGTCGTCGATGACAATCTAAAACAAGTGGGTGATTATAAACTACAGCAAAAATAAATTTCTTAAATCTATTATCTTCTGCTAGTCAACATACCAACACAGTAAGTGTTGAGAAACCATCGCTGGCGACCAGTCCGAACGATTCCTCTGCTTAGAACAAGAACGAATCAATCACAGAATCACAGAGAGAATAGATTGAACACACAGAGAGATAGAGAGAACTCCCGGTCTTTCTTTATTGCTTTTCTTTCTTTCGTACATAATGAGGGGGTATGGCTCTCTATTTATAGTCTACGGTGGGGTGCCCAAATATGTCAGGACTCTTGGTCATGGGCCCAGTTTCCTAACACTCCCCCTTGGGCACTCACCCAACATGCTCATGCCTCGTCAAAACTCCATAAAAACCCAGTGGGAAAATTTTGGAGAAAGAGTACATGATACATGTGATGTTGCGATGCACGAATTGCCTCATTAAAAACCTTGGTCGAGAAACTTCATAGAAAACTCGTCAAGGGAAAAAGAGTACAATTCACCCAATTTCATTTGGTCTTCAGGACTTTATTTCTTTGGGTACTTAATCTTCATGATCAAGATTTAATAACGGGCTTGAGAGAATTCTCCCCTGAATTCTGCACTTTTCTAAGTCTCATCATTTCAATCCCTCACACGCACCTTTCAAAACTAGATGCGAGGAGTGACTTAGTGAACAAGTCTTAGTGTGCAGTACTCTAATCTCGTCCATCTTTTACAATTCATGTGCATAGAAGAACTTGGGGTTGATATGCTTTGTGAGATGACTCTTCACATAGCCCGTTTGCACTTGTGCAACGCAAGCGGCATTATCTTCATAGATAATTGTGGGGGTTTGCACAATGTTCATCTCACATGACTGCTGGATGTGGTGAACCATTCGGCGGAGCCAAGCGCACTCTCGTGCGACTTCATACAGTGCTATAATTTCTGAGTGGTTCGTCGAAGTAGCTACTAGGCTTTGCTTAGACGATTTCCATGAAATTGCAGTTCCACCACACAGGAATACATAGCCTGTTTGTGACTTAGCGGTATGCTGGTCCGATGATACCCAAAGATCTGCATAGCCAATCAAGTTCAGATCTTGATTCTTTCAGAAACAATCCGAGGTCCTTGCTACCTTGGAGGTATCGAAAAATGTCCTTTATGCCCCGCCAATGCCTTTTGGTGGGCTCAGACCGCACTTGCTAACAGAGTTCACGGCAAATGCAATGTCCGGTCTAGTGCAGTTTGCTAAATACATGAGTGCTCCCACTGCACTCAAGTATGGGAATTTCGGTCTCAGGACTTCCTCCCCCTCTTCCCTTGGTCGGAAAGGATCTTTTTCTTGCTGTAAAGACCTACCGATCATCGGTACTTTCGAGGGAAATGCCTTCTCAAAGCCAAACCTTTCGAGCACCTTCTGGGTGTAGGTCGACTGATGTACCAAGACTCCTTCAGGGACATGCTCAAACTGCAAGCCTAAGCAAAACTTGGTCTTGCCCAAATCTTTCATTTCAAATTCTGACTCCAAGTAGGAGCTTGCTTCTTTTATGTCTTCGGCTGTCCCGATGATATTCAGATCATCTACATACACAGAGATTATACAGAATCCATTCTGGGATCGCCGTATAAATACACAATGACAGTCTTTATTGTTCGTGTAGCCTTTCTTGCAGAGAAAGTCGCTCAAGCGATTATACCACATTCTTCCAGATTGTTTCACCATACAAGGACTTTCTCGAGTTTCACACTGCATGATTTCGATTTGCTCTGTCTTGGTTCGGGAGAGGAATTCCTTCAGGGACTTTCATGTAAATCTCCGAATCCAAGTTACCGTAAAGATATGCAGTCACAACATCCATCAATTTCATTTCTAAGTTCAAGTTCACTGCCATTGAGATCAAATATCTAAAGGTAATTCCACTCATGACTGGGGAATATGTTTCTTCATAATCAACTTCAGGACGTTGAGTGAAACCTTGGGCTACTAGCCTTGCTTTGTATCTCACTACTTCATTTCTTTCATTTCTCTTTCGAACAAATACCCACTTGTGCCCAACGGGGTGCACATGGGGAGGCGTGCGGCATACAGGCCCAAACACCTCTCTTTTGTTCAGAGATAGCAATTCAGTTGCTATTGCCTTCTTTCAATCTTCCCAATATGATCTTTTCTTACATTCAGCAAGCGATGCAGGCTCGGGATCAAGATCGATGATTGTGGCAATTTTCTTTGCGAAGTAGATGTCGATATTAGCTATTGTCCTATTCAGGGACTCTCCCGTGTGCACATAATTCATAGCTATTTCTTCATGAGTTACTTCTTCTGGAGCGATTACTTCTTCTGGAGCTTCACCTTGCGCATCGCTTCTTTCAATTGCGGTGGCAAGTCCCTTTAATTTTTCGGCTCCGATGTGTGCGCACACATCTATGCCGATTTCTTCTTCCATGGATATTCAGATCCAGTATGCCCTTTTTTGAAGGTGTCAAACTCATGCCATGTCTCGACTGGCTCCCCTTCTCATTCTGGGGGACTTTAATGATCAGCTGTGATAAATCCCGCTTATCCTTTTTCGCCAGGCGTCCCTGGTTACTAAGGATTCGAGGAACCGGAGTTCTCGTCCTCATTTTTTTTTCTGAGGCCTCTGGACGAGATTAGGGATACCTTCTGCTTTCTTTGGTATTTCAACCCTCTCCGGTGCAGTGCGTGCAGGCACATGCGACTTAGTCACGCTCTTCAAATCACTAAAGTGATCAGGCAGCTGATTTGCTAATGCTTGCAAATCATTTGTCTTCTGGACTTCTATTGTCTTCTGGACTTCTCTATTTGCTTTACTAATGCGCGGGTTATCAGCATGGATTCCCGTGGCTTGCCACGTAATTTTCCGACATTCTTCATCAAGGGGTTGATTTCCTCCCCCTAATGTTGGGAAATTTTCGGTGGTGACCCTTACGCTAGGTGCATAGATGAATGGATGTTGTAGGCCGAAGGTCTAAGGTTGATGAGATTCGCTGCATGTAAGACTGCGGGTCCCCAATATGTAGCTGGCAAATTACAATTATGCAAGAGGGGTCGGGCAATAAATTTAATTCTCTTAATTAAAGCCTCTACCAAACCATTCTGGGTATGGACATGCGGTACCGAATGCTCAACTGCAATTCCCATCGCCATGCAATAATCATCAAATGCCTTCGAAGTAAATTCTCCGGCGTTGTCCATTCTGAAGGACTTGATATGATGATCTGGAAACACATTTCTGATGCGAACGATCTGCGAGATCAGTTTTGCAAAGGCGTGGTTTCTTGTAGACAACAGACCCACATATGACTACTTCGAAGAAGCGTTAACGAGCACCATGAAATATTTATACGGCCCTGAGACGGGCTGAATAGGACCGCAAATGTCTCCCTGGATGCGATCCAGGAATGCAGGGACTTCATCCTTCACTTTCAGAGTGGAGGGTCTAGTTATTAGTTTCCCGGTGGCACATGCAGGGCACACAAAATCTTCATGATTCGGGAAATTCTTCACATTAATATTATGCCCATGCGAGTTATTTATTATATTTCTCATCATCCGAAGACTTGGGTGGCCTAATCTGTCATGCCAGAGACAGAAGAGTTCAGAGCTTCTAAACACTTGTCTTGATGCAAGATGCAGCACGCAGCGCTTTAATGTTGGTATAATATAGCCCGCTTTCAAGTGAAGGAAGTTTTCTAATATAATTTTCTGTTCTCTTTGCGCTCGTAATGAGCGGTATTCCTTACCGTACTCTTTTCAGTCTCAACGTGGAAACCATTTGCGCGATATTCTTAAAACTTAGGAGAGTTCTAGCCGATTCTGGTACAATAAGCCTTCTTCAATGACCAAAGTTGTGCCCATTGTGACTCTTCCCGAACCGATTATACATGCATCGCTTCGCGATTGTCGTAAGGTCATCGGTGCTCTTACGAATCGATCGAAAATACTCAATCTCTCTTAAGATGATATGCGTTGTGCCGATGCTGGCTAAGCACACTTCCTTCATAAGGCGCTACACGTGTTCTAATATAGGGTATTTATTAACATGTATGAGAAGGCAATCAACACATAAATAGGATACTCCAATATCAGAACATATCATGCCATTATAAACTGAATAAATGAATGAATTCTTCCAAAAATCATCCAACCATCACAAGAAAGATAACAATTCTTAAGTACCATCCATGCAAATTCTAACATATTCTTCCACACAAAATAAATGACAATTAAAGTCTAAATGCATTCTGTGCACTAGACTTCTTCTGCTATTCTCTCGGGGTGACATTCTCTTCAAAAGAAATCATGACGGTGGTCGCTTCTAGGTCGAGAGGGTGCTTTGTCGTAATGGTCTCAAACACCATCAGCAGTGTAATGCCGTAATGCTCCCCTCAACCGATGCAGAGTGGGCTTCATGTGCCCTTTGCCATCCGTTTTGGCTTGCTAGCCTTATTCTCACGTGGAGCATCTAATTTGCCTTTCTGGGCTGCGGTCTTTCTCTTCTTTCCCCTTTTCTCTATCAAGGGCTTTCGCACCTTGTTGCTCCCGGTGTTGGCTTCACGACCAACGAAGCTCCCATGTGGCTAAGTGACGTAGTTCTTACAGAGAACTTTGTCCCGAGCCTCCGCAACTTGCATCATATCGGTCAATTCGGCGTATTCCTCATAACCATCTTGACGATAATTGCGTGCGGATTGTACTTCATTTGGGTGGAAGGATTTTCTCAATTTTCTGTATTGGGGTACAAATCCTGTGCAAGGCAGAATTGTATTCCCTGACCGTCTTAAAGTCGACAAACCTTAGTCTGATCCACTCCTACTCTGCTTGAGGAAGAATGGTGTACTTTAGCCTCTCAAACCTGCTTCTTGGGTGCGGTCCAGAGTGCTAGCGCACTAATCTCTACCATGTACTCATTCTTGAGAGTGAGGCAGAAGTGGTGCCTGAGAAAATGAAATGCCTGATCATTCTCTTTAGGCGTGCGTTAGGCGTCATTCAGTCCACCAATCCCAATAGTCGCGCGGAGCTTCCTGGCTCCAAGCACAATCTCGACATCGGATGCCTACAACAGATAGTTTTTGACCATGCTGGGCCAGCTCCTCGAACTTCTAGTTCGTGATGGTAGTCATTTAAATGTGTATAAGTCTACTGCTGGTAGACATGCACGGGATAATTCACTGCGGGTAAATAAATAGTACAAAAGGTCTCGTAATGTTCCAGAATTTTCTATGCATTTTCTATAATTTTACTACTAATTTCGGTGATTAAAAGCAATTTAAACAATTACAATTAACCAAAAACAGTAAATAAATACAGAAAATACAGAGAATAATAATAGCATAAATAAATAAGCTTCAAATGCTAAAAATAATGCAAAATTCAGATTCCCAAGGCCCTTTTATGCTAAAATATGAAATTTCAGCAAATTCTGCAATTTCTGGGGGGTTTATGCACAAAATTTCAGTTCAGAGAAAAATTCGCGCAATTTTCTAATTTACCGAGGGGTTTTCTGTAAAATTCTGGACCCGCTCGTAAATTTGAGGGTTTATTTGCAATTATCGGAACTGCAAAACCTTTTATGCAAAATTCAGGACCTAAACGCAAAAAGTAGGGCCTTTTCGGTAATTTCACGGAAGTCGGAGGGCTTTCTTGCAAAATCCGCCTCCCTATCCGGTTCACGCCTCCCCTCCCCCGTTTTTTTTTCACCCGAATCCGGCCCATTTGGCTTTGGCCCATGCAGGCCCATTTGGCCTCTTGGCCCACCCGGCCGGTGTTAACGCCATGAGTAGGGTTTCCCCTACTCATGTTTTCCCGTGGCGGCGGCGGCCGGTCAAGGGGCGCGCGGGGGCGGTCCAACCAGCGCGCGCGCCTAAGCGGCGCGCGAGCGCAGCCGTCCGTCGGCGAGGCGGCGCGCGGGAAGCGGGGCGGCGGTAGTGGTAGCGGACCGCGCGGGCGCGGCGGCATGAGCGCGATGGCGCGCGCGGGCCCGAGCAAGGTGGCTGCGCGACGCCATTCGGGCGGCGTGGTGAGGCAATCGCGGTGGCGCCGTTCGGGCAACGTGAGGAAGCGATCGCGGGCGCTAGGTTGGAGCGGCAAAGGCCGTGCGGCGGCGGTGGCGCGGCGGCGTCTTCGGCGAGGCCGCGCACGGCAGGTGGTCGGCGCCACATGGCGCGTGACGGGCGCTGGCGGCGGGCAGGCAGGCGGCGGCGGCGCGCGGCGCGCACGCGCGCGCGGCGCAGCGCGGCGGCGTGGCGTGGGCGATCCGATCGCGCATGCGGCGCGGAAGGTGGGGCGGCGGCGTGGCGCATGCGGCTGCGGGCGACGCATGGGAGGAGGCGTCCCAGCCGGCGGAGGCGGGAGGGCTTCGAGCGGCGGCCGGCCGTGCAACGCCAGTCGAAGACCCCCCGTTTTTTCATAAATTGCCGTGCAATCTTTGTGATGTTTTGCATAAACAAAACAGATGCATAAATTTTGTACAGTGATCATGCAGAATTGAATAGGAAAGGATGCAGAATTTCTTCGTTTAGTGATCTTGCAGGATCAAGTGAAATCATGCAAAAATTTCCCGATTTCGTTTTCCAATCTAGGATGCAATCAACATCTACCCCTTTTTTTCGCAATCTACCGATCGACATTGTGCCGGCGACTTCAAGTCTGCTCGCGGTAGATTTAGGGCGGATTTGCATCGTTCTACAGTGCAATCAACATCTACCCCGTTTCATAATCTACCGATCGGCATTGTGCCGGCGACTTCAAGCCTGCTCGCGGTAGATTTAGGGCGGATTTGCACCGTAGAATTTCAATCTAGAACGCGAAAAGAAAATACAGATTCAAAAGCGATCTAGAAAATTCAATCTGTGCTTCGATGATTACCTCGTTCACCGGAGCGAAGTCGTGCTGATAACGTGTTGAGAAACCGTCGCTGGCGACCAGTCCGAACGACTCCTCTGCTTAGAACAAGAACGAATCAATCACAGAATCACAGAGAGAATAGATTGAACACACAGAGAGATAGAGAGAACTCCCGGTCTTTCTTTATTGCTTTTCTTTCTTTCGTACATAATGAGGGGGTATGGCTCTCTATTTATAGTCTACGGTGGGGTGCCTAAATATGTCAGGACTCTTGGCCATGGGCCCAGTTTCCTAACAGTAAGAACACAAAAACAATAAAAAGGAAAATATTTTTCTGTACTGTAGCAAAGTACTATAGATACAGTTCAGATACTGTAACTATAGTATGGTACTGTAGCAAGCTTAAAAAACGAAGGTGTTGCTTTGTTGGACGCTGTTCACCTGGGTCTCTCACTGTTGATGCAAGACCGTTGTCTCTACGTTACATGCAAAACGTGATGCCTCCGAGCTCGTGATGTGACCTACGTGGTCAACCGAGGGACACCTCGTTTGGGATATCTACACGCGACGGAACAGCATGATGACTCGATGCGCTGCCCCTTAGCTTAATGTGATATGGATATGTACATATCTTATACATTTTAGTTAAATATATTATTAAATTGAAAAGAATTATTGAGTTATATTAAATATTATTAGTGAATTCGTTTTTAAGTAAAATAAATTTTGATTTATATAAAAATTGATTACTACTTAATGTCACTATCTTAATTGTGTTTAGATCTATGAGTGAAGTTGGTGTATATCTAGCGAAAGTATGAGAGAAAAGACGCTACAAAGAAAGAATGTATATGACTTATTTCAGAATGCAATGCATGCAGCCGGAAGAAGGAAAGGAAGAAAGACTTACGTGTTGAAAACCGGAGTCCCAGGTCCATGCGTTGTTGCAGTTGGTTAGATATAGGATTTTGTCAGTAGGGTGCACATGCAATTTGAAAAGAAGGCCGTACACGTGAGGGATTATAACTTAAAAGGAAATCCGCACGCTATCTATTCCTAATCATACGAGAAAACCAACTGGAGCTTCGGTTCACATCCACTAGATTTTGTTTCGTGTATGTTGGGTCTCCAGTGATGCAAACGTCCTGGAAATTTCCAACTGACAGCCGAAGGCCACATGGAATTTTCGCGTGCTGTAGCTGTAGCAGCACTGTACGTACACTGTAGCCGCGCAGATACTGCGCCGTGCACGTAGAACCGTAGCATTTCGCTACTGTAGATGATTACTGTAGCGCATTTCGCCCAGCGGCGGCGGCGGCGGCGGCTGCAGCGGACAGCGTGCAAAATTTTTTTTAATGCTAATCGAGGTTCAACTAGGAAAATTTTTAGGTTTTATGTCAACACAATGATTAAGTGACGTAACGGAATACGGTGATTAGTATCTAAACAAAAACTTTAATGGATTAAAATTTAACAAAACTCATAAAAATAATACATGCAAAAATTAGAGAGAAATTTTTTTTGTTGCAATCGTAGTAATCCTCTGCCAATGCAAGATCAAGATACTCACGTGCAAAATCACTCATGAAAATAACACATGCAAAATTTTCTCGATGCTGGATCAAGATACTTACGTGTAGCCTCTCGAATAGTAGTAATCCTCTGCGAATGCAAGAGCGAACACTCTTTAATTCGCTTGATCATCACTTTGCTATTGTAGCTTTTAACAAGTATAAGTTTTTATTTGCTTGAATTCACTTTGAAAATATAAGAACTTTACTTAAGAGAGAAAAGAGAGAGATTGAGCGAATTCTATTGATCACCTATATATATTATTGTTGTTTGTGTTTTCTTTATACAACTAACCATGACAAGAGAGATGAAATTGGGGCTACATGCTAGTGGTGACTTTTTGAATGAAGAGGATGGTCAACGCACCAAGTTATTTCACTCCCATTGTGCTGTTAATGGTGTATGTTGTGCTTTGACCATTGATTATTGGAGCTTAACCAACTTGGCAAGCATTGAGATAATGGAGATATTGAGTCTATCCACATGTCCACACCCTGACCCATATCTACTATAGTGGACATATCGCAATGTCAAGATTACTAAAAGAGTCAAGGAACTAATTTCTTTGGGAGTATTTACTGACACTATCGAGTGTAATGTGGTACCAATGCCTATGTATTCATGTCACCTACTATTAGGAAGGCAATGGATGAAGGGTCATAATGTTAAACATGATTCCAGTATTAACTGTTACTCTTTATTACAAAGGGGAAGGACATTGACACTTCATCCCATGCCGACACAATTGTTCCTTGATGAACGACAGATGAGAAATCAAAGAACAAAGGAGTATTTGTTTTCAAAGAAGCTGAAGAAGGTGCATTACAATCCATGTAAGGACGAGAGCCACGTAGCCAAATTGAGTGAGAGTGATAAAAAAGAGTGAGCTGTGTGATTCCACCATATATGATGCTGAGAGCATCTAAATTGAGAGTATGAGAGATACACCAAAAGAAAAGAGAGAAATAGATGATAGACAAAGTGATGTTGATTTTGAAACTAACACATTACTATCTACTTCTAGTGTTGTTTCTCATATTACACAGGTTGACATTAAAGAACAGGAGTTGAATGTTCAATAATCAGCGCCATTGGAAGCAAAAGATGAAGAGATAACCACAGGTGGGGATGAAATACGTACTACTTGGTGGATACATCATGATGATTTCATGCATACATCACCTACATCAAATAAGGAGTACAATAAATGTAACAATATTGGTGCTGAATTTAATTATGAAACAGTGAGTAATTATAAGAACTCATGTGTTCAATTGAAAATTTCATGTTCTAAAATTTCTATGCTCAATTTACATAATATGGAATTAATTACTCATAAGAAAATTGCTACTAGAATATTTCTAAAGATTATTTATACTATATCATGTTCGATGATCCAAGAGAGCTATCTAGTACGATTAAGAATGTTGCTGAACTTTCATGTTTAAAGTTACTAGTTAGTACTTATACCTATACATATAAGTTCAATTTGATTAGAGCTTATTGTGTAGATGTCAAGTTCTATGTTTATTGAATATGCATTCATGTGAAAAGCTTGCTGAATTAAAATTTGCATATTTTGGATAAACAATCTTTAGTGCCATGTCATCATCACAGTGAGATGAGTTTCAACAATAGTGCTTCCTGTTTGAAAAGATTTCTTAAACCTACTTGTTTATCCTTTGATGTGCAATCATGTACAAGTAATCAAAGTAGCGCAGTTGAAGCATAGAAAGCACTAAAAATTCTTCTCCGTATTTGAATAATTTGATCAGATTTTACCCTTTGATATCTTGTCTATGTCCTTAGAAAATTCGAGGGTGGCTTTTCTCAAGAGAGGGAGAATAATGTGAAAGACAATATTGCAATATATACATCTTATGGTTACTGTTGTACTAATTGATTTGTGCAAAACAACAAGAATCACACAATAATTGATTCATATATATACTATGCATATGTGTTTTCCTTTTTGTTTATTACGCCTTCAAGTAATCATAATGTATTAAATGGAAAGAGTGTAAATGGAAAATATATATACCATGCATACATATTGTATTCTTTGTTTAGTACATTTTCAGGCTATCAAAAGCTAAGATGACTTTTCTTGAAGAAGGGGGGGATGATGCGGATACACAGATATCTTACATTTTCAGTTAAATATATTATTTAACTAGAAAATTTTTTGAGCCGCATTAAATATTATTAGATGAACTCATTCTTAAGTAAAATAAATTTTGATTTATATGCGAATTGGTTATTACTTAATGCCAATATCTTAATTGTGTTTAGGTCTATGAGCGAAATTGGTATCCAGCGGAAGGTGTGGGAGAAATGGCACTATAAAGAAAGCATGTACAAGACTCATGGAAGAATGCAATGCATGCAGCCGCAAGAAGGAAAGGAAGAAAGACTTGCATGTAAAAACACGGGGTCCGATGTCCATGCGTTGATGTATGTCAAGACTATGACTCAAGACAAAGGTATGGCTAGCTAGGGATAAGGATGTGTTTGTAGTCTTTTACCGATCTTGGTATTTGGTTAGAAAACCGGGTTGCTAGTATAGGTTATCGTACTATTAAGAGGGGTCATATCTAATAACTTGAGTCTCATCATATATTGATAGCTCAACTTCACTTGCTCTAGCTCTCCTTGGCATGAGACTTATATTTGCGAATGTGTTTTGAAAATAGTTGTGGCTTATGCGTTGGATCCTTGTAACATGGGACTATACGTTGCAAATATGTTTTGCAAGTATTTGAAGTTCATGTTTTCATTTTTTATAGTATGAGGCTTATATTTACAAATGTGTTTTGCAAATAGTTGAAGCTCATATATATATAATCCGTGTGTCATGACTCTAAAAGTATGCAAATGTGTTTTGCAATTTATTAGGAATCATGAATAATCATTATATGCATGATACTGTAGCTTGCAAATATGTTTTGAAAAATCTGTTTAAGTATATGCATTTCTAAGGAAAATCAGAACTACCAAAGTGTATTTTGCGGTACTACCACTAGTCAGAATTACCGATGTTGTAATCACGAAACTACTGCATCTGTTGGTGGTCAGAAGACCTGTGTGATCGAGAACCATTGTGGTCGAACTAATATGATCGAAGACCTGTATGGTCGAAGATCAATGTGGTCAGGAACCAGCATGGTTGAAGCCGACATAGCCGAACCAATGAGGTCAAAGATCAAAGTGGCCAAAATCAACGTGGTCGAAACCGACGTCGTCGAGATCTGTGTGATTGAAACCAGTGTGGTCGGAACTAACGTGGTCGAGATCTAGGTGATCGAAACTAGCATAGTCAAATCCGGCGTGGTCAAACCAGTGTGGTCAGAACCGATATGGTCGAGATCTCTGTGATCAAAACAAGCATGGTCAAAACCAGTGTGATCGAACTGACGTGGTTGAAACCGATGTAGTCGAGACCTGTATGGTCGAAATCGATGTGGTCGAATTGACGTGATTGACACAACGTTATCGAAGATCGGTGTGGTGGTCGGAAATCTGTGTGATCGAAGATTGATGTGATAGAAAATCGACATGGTCAATGTGGTTGAGACCTGAGTGGTCAAAATCAATGTGGTCGGAGACCAGCGTAGTCGAAGACCTATGTAGTCGAACTGAACAACGTGGTCGGAAACCTAAGTGGTCGAACCATCCGACGTGGTCAGGGACCAGTGTAGTCGACGATCAGTACTTTCGACCAGCTCTGTGTGAGCAGTCCGATTGGCTCTGTGTGAGCGTCCGATCGGTGAGAGTTTGGAATAGTCGGCTTGTGTAGCGGTTTATTTTTTTAGAGAGACACCTGTGTGGAGTCTTCTCGTCCTCGAGGAAATCAATAGTTCCGCTCGAGTGCTACGGTATTTCCGATGATCTTCTCAAAGAAGGTTGTAAAATGACCCCACAAAGTTGTGAAGGTTTAAGCTCACCTACCCGGAGCGGCAAAGAGCTACTACTAGTAGATTGAAGTGTTTTGTCTTAATTCGTGGGGCCGGTCTAGTTTATTTGGGCTAACCTCAACGTGGACTAGGGGAGACCGGCAGGTCTCCAATCACCACAGTAAAAAGCAATCGTGTCAATTATGGTTTGTTTTCTTATGTTTAATTTATATTCATTGAATTAAATTAATTGATTATCATCCTAGAATTTCTAACCTTGATATAGGCTTATCTTATTGATACACTTAGGTGAACCCGGTTGTTCTAGGTATTATTTGTGCTAAATATTTTTTAGTTAAGCTTCTACATTATTTGCTTGATTTATCCAAATAGAAATTCAAAATTAATTAGAGAAGAATTTTTAGGCCGCTTATTCACCCCCTAGTCGACCTCCTCAATACAACAAGTGGTATCAAAGTTTGGCCTCCCTTTTATTAGGCTTCACCGCCTAGAGAGTAACAGGATGGCAGCTGAAGATATAGTGCACTTAGATGAAGCACCTCTTTCTAATGGCACAAACTATGCAAATTCGAAAATCCGTATGATATGTTATTTTAAGGCCATGAGCCCAAAAATATGGCAGATTATAGATGTGGGTTTTTCTCCTCCAATGGATCCTGTTGCTCCAACAATTGAGGAAGAGAAATGATTACATCTCGACACTCAAGCAACTAACACTTTATTTAGTGCTTTGAATGTAGAGGTGTTCAACAAAATATGCAATCTTGAGAGCGCTCATAATCTGTGAACAAAAATTCAAGATAAATATGAAGTGTCCACCTCATCTGATGAGGATTGCATACAAGAGTGAACATTGAGAGATAAATGCTCAACTTCTAGCTCCGACGATGAAGAATCCACTATTCTCTTCGCATCAATTCGATGCTTTATGGCTAAAGGTAATAAGAAAGTAAATAATGATGATGACAATGACGCACCTTCTTATAATGAGTTGATGGATATGTTAGAAAAGCTAAATGAATTCCTTGAAAAATAAAAGGCTAAGTTTAAAATTTTCAAGAAAGAATATATCACTTTTCAAAACAATTATGATGTGCTAAAAAAAACATTAGTCTCTTCTTTTCAAGAAATATTCTAAGTCTAATGTGGATATAGCCATTACTTGCAATTTAATATATGATGTGCCATATATAAATTTTAATCCTTGCATAACATCTAAAGTTAGTGCATCCACATCTTGTGAGAATTTAATTGATATACCTCGTTACTCACAAATAGATGCTTCTACTTCTCTATGCATTATGAGACTAGCCTTGTAGAGGAGAATAATGAGCTTAAGGCCCAAGTCACAACTTTGAGAAAAGACTTAGAGAAAAGCTACAAAGGGAAAGCCTATCTTGACAAAATATTGTGTAGTCAAAGAAAGTCAAAAGACAAGAGAGGTATCGGTTTCACCTACACGAAAAAAGTGAAGATCATCCTAAAGCAATATTGAAAACAATTCAATATTATCAAGTGATTTGGATGCAACAAGAAGGGCCACTTCACCTTAGTGTGTCCCCACAAGATGGATAACAAGCAAAAGTCATCAAAGAAGAGGCAAAATAGCAATGAGCAAGACAAAAGATAAGAAGATGTATCAATTACCAAACTTGCTACAATTTTCAGGAATAGGGACACTTGAGTAAGGATTGTCGCAAAAGTATCATTCTTAAGCCGACCCTTATTAATGAACATTATTTACTTTGGAAAGATAAAAATAGCACTGTGTTTGCTGAAAATGTTAGTTCACAAAAATTCATTGCCAGGATCATTTGGGTGCCCAAATCTATGTGACTAACAGTGGACCCAACTAAGTTTTGGGTACCAAAACACATTTAAAGGCTTAATAGGTACTTGGAGAGGCATTGTAGGCTTTGATTAAACATGAACAAGTGAATTCCACCATATACATAATGGGAGCTAAGTTTGAGGATAATCATGCCACATCATGAACCAAGGCCATCTCAGAAACAAATATCTATATTTGATATATTTTGCCCCTAGCCCTATGTACTTCCAGAAATCCTAATTTTTCAGGAGTTTTGCTTTCAACAGCTAGTTTTTGTGGTGTGAGTATGTATACCCCCTTGTGGCCGGTTGAAGTAAGGTTGTCTACATCCTTTGACACTCCTTTGAGCTAGTGTGAGGCCCTCCTCTCAATTATGCATGTGTTATACCTTGTGAGCAAGGAGGAAGACTCTAGATTGCATGTGTTGCATCTAGAGGTGGATTGCATATCCACTCGAGCTTGTGCATTCGTTGCACGTGGTAAGAGTCATGCAAGAGGCTTGACTTATTACTATTGTAGTTTGCCGACTCCTAGACGATGTTGAAGGCGTCGTGCGTGGTGATCTTCTCAAAGAAGGTTGTGAGAAGATCTGGTAAAGTTGCGAAGGTTGGACCTCACCTACCCAGAGCAGGAAAGAGCTACCACTAGTGGATTGAGGTGTTTCAGCTTAATTCACGGAGCCAGTCCAATTCATTTGGACTAACCTCAACATGGACTAGGGAAGATCGGCAAGTCTCCGATCACCACGGTAAAAAGCAACCATGTCAATTGTGATTTGTTTTCTTATGCTCAATTTACATTCAAGCAATTTATATTCATAGAATTAAATTGATTGCTTGTCATCCTAGAATTGTTAACCTTGACATAGGCTTATCTTGTTGTTGTACTTAGGTGAACTCGGTTGTTTTAGGTGTTATTTGTGCTAAACCTTTTTGAGTTAAGTTTTCGCATTATTTGCTTAGTTTAACCAAATAGAAATTGATAATTAATTAGAAAATAATTTTTAGACCGCCTATTCACCCCTCCTATAGTCGGCCTCCTCGATCCAACAGTGTGCCAAGTATTTGACCGATGTCCATTGCTCGGTCATGTAACCGTGAGTGAATTAAGACCGAACCAGGTTGTTAGTATTTGAGTTGATTTTGTTTGACCGAACAAGATTCAAGTCAGTTGGCTTTAGGCCCATTGCATGCGTATGTAGGGGTGGAAGCGCTTAAACACCCTCCTCCTTGTAACCCTAGACCAGATATTATGAATTAATATATTAAAGTTTTGCTTTGTTCTTGTGATGGCCGAACCGTCATCATGAGGGAATTGGGAGAGTTTTCAATAATTAAGATCGTTCAATCTTTCTGTTAGAAATTGGAAGCCTGATAGGGCTTCGCTTGATGGTCGTGAAGTCTGGCGCGTGTATTCTTACGGATTAAAGAGTGTTCATTCTTACATTTGTAACAGAGGATCACTACGATTCGAGATGATATACGTGAGTATCTTGATCATACATCGAGAAGATTGGATGACCCCATATCATGGTGCGTCTCTGTAAAAGATGCGAAGAAACCGCTTGGACGAAACACGTGAAGTAAACAACAACGAGAGTAGGTCGAATTTTTTCGGGGCCGTATCGCCGATAATATTTCTCGGAATAGATGTAATTTTTATTGCTAGATTATGTTTATGGCTATTAAGTGTCCTTCTAGCACCCCTCAAACCCTAACATAAAAATTACATCTATCCAGCCTTCGAGTTAGCTCCTAACCCCATCTCTATTTATAGTGTAGGGGCCAAACGAGTTCTTATCTAATTCTAATAAATAAGGGACCTAAAACCCTTACGTAATACGGGTTTTTCAATTTTTGTCACACTATCCAATTTTGGATACACCAAAATTAAATTATCACGTGTCGAAGCCTTCGGACCCACCTCCATAGCTCTAACACACATCATCCATTTTTGATCTTCACGTGCCCCAAATTGAGCACGACCATCTCCTCCAGCATCTTTAACTTTCTGTACCATGACTTTGCACCAAGCCATTTCTCAGTCCTCGCCGTAGACCACAATCACCTCCGAGTTACCCTGCACATGCATAAACCAAAACAATTTATTTTTCCAACATAAGTTCTTTCTAACTTAATTGAATAAATCCACACACATCACTTATCTTAAATAATATCAATAAATAATAGTGTCAATCATTTATTATTATAAATATTCTAGATCAAGCCAAAGCCATGTGACCTAACACCTACGTTTATCACCTAACCGGGACACCACAAAGGCTATCAAGGAAAGCAGCAAGTGGGATAAACATCACGCCTAGAGCCACCCGACTCCATCCTGCACTCCCCCTTCTGAAGCGTACTCACAGATGCCCCGCAGCCAACCCAACTACCGACCCCTCAATGGGAGACCAGCCGACAAACCTAGGCTGCACGAGGCGTCCCCGTGGTGCTGCTCCATCCTGCTTCCCATGCCACCACCCAATGCCACCGTGGTCGTCCGCACACGCACTGCGGGGTGCCGGGGGCGATGGCCGTAGGAGCGGAGGAGGCGGGATCGAGAGCGAGGACGTGGGTCAGGAGCGGGGCGTTGCAGGGAGGGGGTAGGTAGAGTGACTAGGGAGTGAGCGCGCCTTGGATCTAGAGGGGAGGAGGAAGGCGCCCGCGGCGGCGGTAGGTGGGCGACCGGGCGCTGGCGAGACGGATGAGTCGGACGGGATGGTGGAATCCTGAGGAATTGTCGTTGGCTCACGGGCTGTTGTGGGGAGCCGACAAGGGTGGAGGTGGACTGGAGTGCCATGAGTGGGGAAGGACAGAGCAGCGCATTGCCGTGTGCATGAATCGTGATTGGCAATTTTGTCGTTGAGAGGGAAATGCGTGGTGCCGCGTTTTTTTTTTTTTGACAAGGTAGGTCTTGCCACGACCGACCCATTCAAACTTTCAAAGTACGGTTTGGATTTGCAAAACAAGAATCCAAATCAAAAGCTCGATGCCAAAACAGAGACCTCAAATCGGCACTGGACTAGAGTGATTATGTTCGCTGCATTTTTTGGATTGTTAGTCTTATAGGTCACTCATTTTTTTTCTTTTATTCTATAAAATATTCTTAGAAATATTTAGTCATCTATCATAATATTTACCACTAAATTATGTCATGTAACTCAAAAAATTCAAAAATACAACTAAAAAATTATCATCTGAATTTTTAATAAATTACCGGACAAAAGTCACATAAATTACCATCCATTATATCCTAAGTTATCATCAATAGATTGACAAATCAACAACATAAATTTAAAATTGCCATCAGTTTACAAATTTGAGAAAAGTTTAGGAATTACCATTATTTTAACACTAAGTTATCATTATAGTTTTAAGAAATTATCACCATAAGTTCAAAATTACCACTATTTCTGTAAGTTTGAAATATTTCAAAACTTACCATCAGTTGCACTAGAGTTAACATCAGTTACAACTTAAGTTATCATCTGTACTTTAAACAAGTTATACCACCCTAATATAAGAATTTACCATCATTTTGTGTTTGTGTAGAAAAGTTCAAATTTTACCATTCAAAGGCACCCTAAGTTATCATCTACACTTTAAACAAGTTACACCCTAATTTTAGAATTTAACATCAATTTTATGTTTGTGTCAAAAAGTTCAAATTTTACCATCAGTCATACCCTAAGGTATTATTCACACTTTTAACAAATTATCACCCTAATTTCTAACTTTACCACCATCACTTTGAACCAAAAAAATTCAAAAGTTCAAATTTTACCATCAGTTGGATCCTATTTTATCACCCATAGTTTTAATAAATTACCATTCTAATCTCAAAATTGTCATCAATTTTTATTTAAAAGAAAGTTCAAAAAATCGCCATCAGTTGCATTGTAAATTATCATCTACATTTTTTAAATAAATTATCAGCCTAAGTTCTAAAATTACCATTAGTTTTGGGAAATTTCAAACGTTCAAAAAAATTACTAGTAGTTGCACCCTACGAAATGTAACCATAGGTTCAATCCTAAGTTAATTACTACTAGTTGCACCCTATGATTGATGAGAACCTGAGATATTCAGTAAAGTGATAGGACATTTTTTTTATCTATTCAGCAATAAGTCGAGTTAGGTTTAATGAATGGAACGGCATAGCTAAGATTCTGGGATAGGAGTTATTTTACTGATTGATGGATAAGCTCCTGACATAAGAGAGTAGGAAAGAGATGAAAAAACTGAATTCAATGGATGGGTCCCATTAGATTTAAAATTACCGTATGAAATCAAATATAAGAATTCCCACCCATGACGAAGTTACATGTGTAAATGGGTAATAAAATAGACTAACCGTGATGATGGGGTATCAGCGCACTTGAACGTACAAAAACACAATGGACCAACATATCTCGTTATTGGATCAAAACTAATTTAGGTCTAGAGCCCAAGGCCGATCAGACGATTAGATAGGCCATTCTCGCGACAAAACTGAAAACTCCATCGTTGGAAAGGAGCGCATAAAAACTACTCAGATAACCACATGCTTGCTCTCGCAATAAATGCCAAATATTACCGAATCCACCTATCCTTATCCCTCCCTATTTTATCAGTCTCTGATATTCTCCATCTTCAACTGAATTTTGGACATGGAGGAAATATATCAAGAACATTTGAAAAACAAACCCACAGCCTCATCAATGATAAATCGACAGAATAAATTAGCTTCAACAAGCAGTAAGCCTCAACGAGCGGTAAAATCAATCAAGACCAAATGAATAATCACATGTAGCTTCTGCAAGAAACAGAGCTGAGGACTTGACTTACTCTACAGAAACATGCAGCATACATCTTTCAATCGGTGAGTTCTCTTCGGCTCCAACTTATAGTTTATAACTGAAACTTATGATTTTTCGACCTAATGCGGTTACTTATGTGAATGAATTAAATGTCAATAAACCGCTAAACCGCTTTAAAAAAATTGTCCCAATAAATCGCTTCAAAATGATGGCAAAGAAACTGTCTCATTTATTTATTTAAGAGAAATCATAAGCTATAAGCCAATAAGCCGAAAAGAAGAAAAAAAGCCGTTACTAGATGCATTCACCAACAAAACGGATGGATAAAATCCTGTAAAAAGCCCATCGGATCCTGCCCCCAGAGCACAAAAACCTAGAAATATTAACAGAACAGGTCTGCGGAACAAATTATTGGCCATCACTTGGAAAACCACCAAAGAATTCGAAATTCAACAGCCATCAACCACTGATGATCTGATCAGGGCTTGAGTGCGAGTGCCAGGCCAAAGTTGGGGGATCTGTCCAAGGCCTTGGTGTCGAATTCACCAGAGATTGTCAAGAATGACTTTGGTTTAACCTCATGCGGGAGAAGAGCAGCAAGCTTTCCAGTGTTGTTGAGCCTTGCCTTCATGGCTGTCTGAGGGTCAACTGTGTACAGGCCACCAACAGTGAGAGTGTTCCCGTTTGTTGAGAGCCGCCGGGTTAATTCAGCCACAACCGAGGCCTTCTGCTTCTCATCAAGGTGATAAACACCTGACACCTTAATGGTGTCACCTTTGTCGGCCCTGTAAATATTGGTTTACCGTATTAATTTTAGCATTCAGCCTTACCCCAGAAAACACTAGCATTCCAACCTCAAATCATGACAAATCACAATAAAGTATTACACTTACAGAATGAATGCAGCATGATAGTCTGGCTTGGTTACACCTATCCCAGCACTGTACTTGGTAAATTTCCCTGTAGCTGTGTCAAACCCAGCTTCTGCACCAAGGGCAAGTCCTTGCGCGCCTACTGTCCCAGAAAATTCAACCACAGGAGAGGGCTTCATGCCAACAGCAGTAGCAAAACTTGCATTCTCGTGGAAATATTGCACCTCCACCTGTTAAGAACAATTCAGCTCTAGGACGGTTTTCAATTCAACAACCACAAAATTGACGCAAGATGAAGTTACCTTTCCAGAATAGCAGTCAGGCAGCTTGACAGACGTCACAAGCTTTGTGGATGGCAGGACTTCCAACACAGTCAAGGTAGTAGAGATCTGCAGAAATCGTAGAAATGTGTTACAGCTAGCAAAAGGCTACAAAGAGGAAACTGAGTATTCCATATCACTAACGTTTGATTCTGTGTCCACTTTGACATCAACAAGAGTATTCTTGTACTTGTAAACTGAGCTGACATCAAGAGAATAAAGCCCTCCTTTCTTCACAGCTGTGGATGTGAGGCCCTGAAAAATCAAGAACAAAATCCATGATATGCAGATTCATAATGGGCAAATGTGCATCTGAAATAAGTTCAAATAACAAAGATAATACACCAGTATTAGTCTTGCAAGTAACAACAGTATACGGGTGGCTAAAAATCATAGAAAGAAGAATGAGAAATGAATATTAGCTTATTCTTAACTTGAACAACCAAAATGAAGAGCTCTCAAGCGCATTGGCCGAAGCTATGATCGTTCATTGTATAACAATGATAGGTGAGTGCATGGGCAAATAAACCATATAAGAACATAATCAACACATTTCCAAATGCAAATGAGCTAAATGCAATGCTTGCTGTAGCTTCAACAAGTTACAGGGTGGTACAATCATATGTACATCTATTTTATATTTCCAAAATTGAAGATGAAACCAATTTGCGTGTTCACTTATCATTTATCAACCTTCTTTTTGAAGGCATGTAAACAAAACCATTAGTTGTATAGTGTCTATCAGGAAAATGGATTATTGCTGACCGCTTGAACATTTATTTACCCTAATATAACAGAATCACCTATTTGCATCAATTTGTTCTCTAGACATAATCACTTGAAACTTGAAAGTAACAAAAAAACTAGGAAGTCAACCATTTCATTGCAACCTTTTCAATTTAACAAATGTTTCATGCTCAACAGCTCAAGGGAAGGGACATTTTGTGATAAGACTGATAGCTAAATCCAGCTAATTAACAATTGTTGCAATAACTAGAATGACCATATAATAAAACTGAACTATTGATACAATAAAAACATCAAGAATCAGTAGTCAGACGTCATGAGAGGGGAATGGGACAATGGTATTGGACTATTGGTAGTACTAAATGGTAAGCGCATATAATCTCTACTACTTAAAAGGAGTTGGTGAGTGGTACGTTCTTTTCCCTCCCTCCCCTTGCACACAAAAGGGTTCGGCGCCGACACGTGGGCGGTGGGCCTGTAGGCCTCCACCTTCGACCCGTGATGGTGAAGTTACTAGAGCGAGCCACTCTCCCCTCCCATTCCAGCCACCCAGACGCCGACTTCTTCCTAAAGCCTTAACTAAACCCATCTCAAATCTACTAACCTATAGTTGTGCGCCGCAATGGCCGTCACCATAGTGCTCTGGAATCTGAACTCTTGTCGCCTCTTCTCCTACCCCACCCTCTGCGCCACTGCGATCTCTGGCCCCACGGTGCTACCAGATGCGCGCCGTTGCCTTAGGCGCCACCACCGTTGACTAGAAGCCTATGGGCGAGATCCATGGCAACCTTCACAAACACGTGAGTTCTCCTTAGCCCAGATCTGTTCGTCTCTGCTTGTTTTTTTCCCCTTTCGATCCATGTGCTCTCTATCTATTCGAGTGATCGTGTATTGCAATTAGGGTGAATCTGTCACAGGAAGCCTCATGTGAACGTCGACACCATTGGGCACGTCGATCATGGCAAACCACCCTCACTGCTGCGATTACCAAGGTTAGATTTGTTAGATATAGTTCTGGTTCAAATCTCGCTTGGCTTCCAAACTATTTGGATGCTTTGAGTGCGTTTTGTTTTTTGTCGCTGTAGGTGCTAGCTGAGGCAGGGAAAGCCAAAGTGGTTGCTTTCGACAAGATCGACAAGGCTCCAGAGGAGAAAGCAAGAGGAATCACCATTGCAACGATTGGATCTTAGTGCTTGTTTTGTTGTTTTGGGATAGATGCTTTTTTGGGAGGCTTTATATCCTGTTGTCGATCAAATAGTGATCTTGTGGGATTATTTCTGTAGGCCCATGTGGAGTATGAGACCGCTCAAAGACATTATGCTCATGTGGATTGCCCAGGGCATGCCGATCATGTAAATAGCCTTGTTTGTAACTGGAATTTGTTAATGCAATTAGGTCTGGTGATGTTAATGTCGTGTGTAGAGAATCTAGAGGTACTGTTTGTTTAAAATCGTATGTGGTTGTGCAAGTTAAATTTAGAATATCCCAGTGACAATTATGCGAACTATCAAATTGATGAAATCACTGAGTAAGCATACCCAACCACTCTCTCCTCCCTAATCCCCCTTCCCTTCTCTCCCCAATTACCTGTACCACACCACTAGAGCCCAGCAAGGGCAAGGAGAAATCTTGATTCGCATAAGCAAGGCTCCTGATTTCCTTTCATCTTCCAGCTATTTCTTGATTCCAATTCCATTGATTGATTCGGGAAGGAAGGAAGAAATGTGCCCGCTGAGGGTCATACTCATCTTCCTCATCATTTTGTTTGGTTTGAGGAAAGAATAAATTGGTCCACCAGAGGCCTGTACTCAAACAATAAAGCATTTCTTTCAGAGTTTATATTGTTTTCCTATTTTATACATTGTTTTTTAAATTTGCTAGCAAATGTAGGCCTTGGTCAGCTCAAGAGGAAAAACAGTTGGTTGTGTATAAGTATGTCTTGGTTGTTTTGAAATTATAGTAAACTGCATGTAATCAATGATAATGGTAAGTATGGCTATCAATTGTATGGATGCATCTCTATCTCTATTACTTAAATCTCTACTGCTTAAAAGGAGTTGGTGAGTGATAAGTTCATCCAGCGTCCTGTTCATGAAGAAGGAACAACGCTCACCACTAGGGGGCCATCAATCTCGTGCGATTTTGAGTAGCTGCTCCCATAGGTGAGTGTCTTAGTGTTTCAAAACTTGTATAGCGTTCCTTCTAAATAATTCAGCTCATATATTGGAATAGGCTGCCATTTTTCAATATTCATGATTGATCATTAGCAATTAGAGTGAAATTGTCTACTTGACATAGGAATAGCATTACTACAGCATTGGGATAGGTGAGTGTCTTGGTGTTTCACCACTTGTATAGCATTCCTTCTAAATAACTTAGCTCATACATTAGAACAGGCTACCATTTTTCAATATTCATGATTGATCGTTAGCGATTAGAATCAAGTTGTCTACTTGACATAGGAATGGCATTACTACAGCATTGGGATAATGGCGAAGTTTTGTAAAAAAAATTGTGACAAAAAAAAAAGAAAAAAATACGTAAACTCTATGGAGTGTGTGGCGGAGCCAAGGGCGTGCAGACGCGACATGGCCAAACGCGGAGGCGGAGCTGAGGGCATGGGCCAGGCATACCGATTTCGACGATATTTTTTTTATCCATAGCAAAGCACAAGTATTGAACTAGTCCTGAAAAAAATCAGTTCCTAATAACTGACATATATTTGAAGGACATGCTAGTGACTTTAATATACTCGTGCGCAAATGAACACATGAATTGCACAGCTGCAATTGCATCTCTTTTTTTTAACTCAGTACATCCAACAAAAGCATCTAGTGATTATAACTTTATCCTAGAAGGAACCTTCAACTACAGCCAGTATCTTTCCAGATAGCAATTGAAGAAATCAAGGTTTAAACCAAAAAAAGGCAGAAAGTGTAAGCATTGTGCATAACTGTTAAATTCAACCATTGGATATATCAACTGACAACTGCCCAGTGTCAACACTCAATGCTAACATTTTCATGCCAGAACCATGTTTGTGTTGGTCAGATACTGACATACACGAGAGTTTAGCAAGTGTAATAACCAAAAATAAATTGAGGAGTGCAAATGGACTGCAGAAACCATAAGTGGCAGAAACAAACGAACTAATGATAAAATCACATTTCACAATCAATCTTTTAGAAAAGAACAATTTCAGAGCAATGACGAAAGTGTCTCATAGCTACAATTTGTGTTTCTAGTATTTCTCCAATCATAGCAAACTTACTCTTATGGCAGACTAGTTGATTGTCCGTGCATTGCTACCATTGTTATTAAGTTGCGCGACTAGTCGCAACTACTCATCGATTAGTCGACAAGTCGGCACATAAGCACCGACTAGTGCCGTCGACTCGACTAGCTGCGCTAGTCGTTCGACTTGCCAACTAGTCGGTGACTAGCCGCGACTAGTCGGCCAGCGCGAGTCGAACGTCTAATTGGATCTTGCTCTGTTCTTCATCCGTTTGACGCTTCGTTCTTTCTCCCACTTACTCCATCTTCTTCCTTTATTTTGCTGCTCTGTTTCAGATCTTGATCCTAGTTTTTTTCTGTTTTAGACTTAGTTTCGATGCTTTCTTCTAGAGCAAGATCTGAGTATTCTTCCACTCTGAGCCTGGGTAGCAGTAGCAAGTAGTAGTGGTGGTAGAAGGCAATTAGTAGTAGAAGCAACAAGCAAGTAGTAGTAGATTAGTCGACGACTATAGAAGGCAATTAGTAGTAGAAGCAACAAGCAAGTAGTAGTAGATTAGTCGACGACTAGTCGGGATTAGTCGCGATTAATCTCCAAGTCAGTAGCATCACGACTCGACTCGACTTTACGACTTAATAACCTTGATTGCTACGGATCTTTTTTGAAAAAAAAATCATGTTCCATGTTCTAAAACCACAAAATAAAACCATCACCGCAGTCAGCTCATCGAATCATTCCACCATCAATTTCCAGTCGCTTTCAGAGAGTTGTGTATGAGCTTACAAAACTAAAATTTCTAGGTATTACTTAGCTAATTTCTTAAAAAATTTCAGCCAAAATTTAGGGCATACGATGCGGATCCAACCGTCTAGATTAACACCTACCTTCCTCTTCATCTCCAACCATATCCTCTCTCCCCACGTTGATCCATCCATCCATGGCCACCACCGCTGGATTCCTCCTCAAGCCACGGCTCACATGGCGCCTCGCCAGCGAGGCCCACCAAAGCTACATCATCGCCGCCTCCTCAAGCACCCCAATGCTCGTCGCCACCGCCCCCTCCAATGCTCTCTCGAAGCCATGGCTTCCTCCTCTTCGTCTCAGGTGTCCTTCCCCATGCCACGATAGTCAAAAACCAATTTAGAAGACATGATCAAATGGGCGACTTGCCTGAGTGTGCTTCTACTCCCACAAATCCATCAAAATTAGAAATAAGTCCTATGTGTCCTAATCCATCCTCAGAATCGACTCCTAATGATAATTTCCAAATTTTAAAAATAGATCATTTCCTAAGTAAGATGCAAAAATTCTAATTAGGCATGTTGTTCAATTTTTCCTAATTTGTTTCAAGATAATTTTCCCTTTTTGTCTAAGCCATTTATTTATTTTATGTTCAGTTATTAGAGAATTAATAGTTGAATAAATAAATAAAGCATGAAAAACAAGAAAGAAGAGAAAAGAAAGAAAATTCTTCAACCTATTTTGGCCTAGACGTAGCCGGCCTCAAACCCCTAACCCTAATCGTATCTTTCCCCCTCATTCCTTCCTCTCTCTTTGTCCCCCCATTTCCTCTCCACCAAGCCGCCACTCTCCTCTCCTTACCATCCCTCTCTCTCTTTCTCTCGCCAGGCGCCACCCTCAGATACGCCAACGCCGGTGGCCATCCCCATCGCCGACGACCTACCCCACCATCCCCTCGGTCTCCTCCTTCCCTCCCTTTGCCGTCGCCATCCTCCCCCTCTCTCTCTCTCTCTCTCTCTCTCTCTCTCTCTCTCTCTCTCTCTCCTCCGGCCGGGCCGCCCCCACATCCACCATCGTCGGTGGCTTTCCTGGCCGTTGACAGCCTCCTCGGGCTAGCCTTCAGCCTACTTCGCCTCGCCGCCACCTTCTCAATCCCCCTCTCACTCCCTATCTCCCCCTCTTACCCCCGGACACCATTGGCCCGACGCCGCTAGATCCGGCACCTCCTCGCCACCAGCCACCCTGTCCTCCTCTCTATCTCACTCCTCTATCCCCTTCCCTTGCACCGCTGACTCGATCTACCGGCGTCAATAACCTCCACCGTCGTCGGCCTTCTTAGCCCCCAAGGCCTCGCCACCGCCTCCACCGACGACGGCTGACACAGGCTCGTTGACCCCTCCCCTGACAGTTATCATCACCGTGTGCGCGCCCGCCCTTCGGCCGCCAACACCTCCCCCATGCGACGTCAACCTATGGTCTTGTAATTGCGCTGGCTCCATCTGACCCAATCCGACCACCGCACCCTCAACGGCGGCCTTCCCTTCCACGAGCTAAGTGACACCCCCTTCTGGCTCCAAATCCTTTCCTGAGCTCGCTGGTGCCAAATCTGACCTTTTATGAGTTCATTGTCGCAGTTGTGGTTTCCCTCGAGCTATTCAGCGTGGATTTGGGGTGAGTTCTGGGCTGTGGCTTTGGCTTATCGTTTTTGAATTATGACTGTTCACGAGAGACAGTACGCAGAGAAAAACAGTTGTATGCAATTTTGGCCGGTATAACTGAACTCGATACAGTGTCTACTATAATTTACCTGTAGACCCCGCCTTGAAAACGCACCATTTAAAAGCTAGTTACTGTAGCTGGAAGTGATAAACCAAAGCCAAAAAGCCCATGCTCCCAAGCTCGTCTGCTAGGCTTAGGAGGGGGAGGGGTGCTCGGGGAGAGGAGAGGATGAGGGTGCGAAGCGGAGGGAGCCAGGGACTTGGGATGCATTGGGGCGGGGTGTCTATCAGCGTGTGTGGAATGGGGAGGTCGAGGCAGATGAACCACCACTGGATCGGGAGTGGAGTGGGGCGCATCCACTCATGTGGTGAGCTGACTCACCAACTACCTCTAGATGGCATTACGGGTAATTATCTCTAATTTTAAAGGGTACTTTTCTATGGAGAGAATGGACGACGAACCACCAACTTCTATTTTTGTTATAGTAAAGATAATGGAAGGGCTAACAAACGGCCACCAAGAATTCATTTCGCAAACTAAGCAGCACGACTAATAAGAAAACACAGCTCAAAAAGAAGGCACAAAGAACAAAAGCACCAAAACCAGCAAGTCAAGGACCAACTCTATTGCATCAGACACTTGCATAACCTTTTATAAAACCGGACGGAATATGATCCAGGCCACCCTCGCTGAGTACAAGGCCTCTTATAGCGCAAGTTGAATTCGATGGTCTTGTTCCCCAATCAACTCTGTCAAATAAGTAACTACATTGCTCTACAAGGTTTATGGCCATATTCTCATTTCCCATCAGGCTACCACACAGCTAACATATACCAAACATGACTTATTGACGTCCATTCACATACAACATACTGACAACATGCGGATGCAACAACCAGGGAAATTCCAAGCAATAGAAGAACTTGGTAGGCCCCAAAACCCACACAGCAACACAACAAACAAGCCACCCCGAGCATGCATCCCACACGACAACATAGCAGGGCTAAAACACTGCCAGAGTCGTAGCTAGATCGTAGGGTCGCGAGCGCGGACAAGCGAACATGAGCTCAAGGCCATGGAATAACACGAGCGCGACGGGGATCGGAGGAATCGTTCCTTACCACTCCGGAGACGCTGACGGTGGAGACGGTCAGCTTCTGGTCGTAGGTGTAGTCCTTCGTGAGCAGATCTGCAGATCACAAAACCCCAAACGAAAAAAGAAACAAACAGATTAGAGAGAGAGAGAGAGTGGAGGAGGAGGAGGAGTAGGAGGAGGTATACCCTTGGCCTTCTTGCCGATGTCGGAGAAGAGGCCGGGTCCCTTCATGGCCATGGCGGCGGCTTGGGGAAGGGGGGTGAAGGGAGGCGGCCCGGCAAGTTCCGTTCCGCCACAGGTGGTGTGTGGGGCGAGACACAAAAGACGCCGCGAGCAGGGGGGGAAGGCGAGGAGCCGAGGGATTGGTTCGGCTGCATGGGCCCCGCACAACGTAAAGTGCAGGCCGAATCAGCTTGTGACACGTGTCCCAGTGCCCCACCCAGAGACATTTGTTCTCTGTCAATTGATGTTGCCCTCCCTCTACGGAATTCCCCAATCCCCATTGATTCTCGCTTCACTGCTGCTTGCTGTGTGGCACGCTCGCCGTCATGGTTGGGCTCACCGGAGGGGCGGAGGAGTCGGCGAGCTCGTTGCGGGGCTCAAAGAGGAGCGGTGCGCTTAGTGCATGGGCATGTGGAGGGTAATGCGCTCGCTGTGTGGCCGAACGATGGGGATGGACTCGCCGTGGGTCGGGGCACCGAGCCAAGGTTGCCGCGAGCTCGAATCGCAGGGGTGAACTGGTAATTTGTTCTCGTATTGCGATGTATTTGATTCACTGGCACAGACATAGCACGAGAATTCTACTTCTAACTAAGACACAAGAACTGCAGAGGTGCTGCCAAAAAATTGGAAGATTTAGTGAAAGCTTCGTAGAAGAGACGTGCTTAAATTTAGTACCTAAGTCGGTAACAAATCCATAATCTTGGTTTCTAACGATGAAAAACATGCTGCGGTAGAGCGTTATATCAAAAACTAAATCTTTTATAGAGCAATTCATGGCACAACATACTTATGGAGACAAAAGGTGGACTAGAACTTCTGCCATATTTTTCACTTCGCGTGCACTCCCATTGCTCTTCCAGATTAGGACGAGAGGTGAATAACTCATGTGGGAAGGAGAAGTAACATGCAATTGTTTGCACGGGTGAAAGAATAAGTTGCCTTTTTGCAAGGATTACCTGATTTTTAGGAGATTATCTGGTTGTTTGGATCAATTTTAGATAGTGCTCATTTAGGCATTGTAATAACTAAAAGTGCATTGTAACAACGGTTAACTTTTTCAATGTAAAGAAATTAAAAAATATCATCACAAACAATAGAAAGGAATAAAGGGGAAAGGCAAAAAAATAGCCCAAAAACTAAAAGATAAATAAGATAAAATTTAAAAGTTAGAAGAGAAACAAAAGTTAGTTGGAGCTAGACCTTAACTGTATTAAGCGACATGTGTCATGGGCTGATTCGACATGCACTTTACTTTGTGCCATGCCACCTCCAGGTGGAGCCGATTCCCTCTCGGATGAAGAATTTGACGCAATGACGCCCCATATCGTTATAAGATTGAGCAACACCAAGCACACGATTCTTCTCGCGAGCACGCACATATCTCAAAGATGCAGAAGACCAGGTCGAATTTTGGCCAGCAGCCACCAATAAACCTTTTGGGTGAAACGTTGACAGGAATGATAACTCAAAAATTGGCGAGTTTCAGAACTGAGGGTAGCTCCATATTTCCACCAAACTCCCTCCTCGATTCCTGGACGACAGAAAAAAAAATTTAAAAAGGTGCACACAACTCATGTGCTGCACCTAGCCAACCAATTGCCTAGCCAGCTCCACACATTACACATGCAGCACCATAACGTTTCCACTTCCACCACAATGGCACCATCACGCACCAGCCCACCGACACAACGCAACAGAGCTTGATGAGTAAGCAAACAAAGAGCAAAGAAGTTACAGCCAGAGTTCCACAGAAAGTAATCTAGGTGGGCAATGCGATAGTATTATCTGATTATTGCGAGTCTGAGATAACACTATCCCATTTACAATACCAAGTCACCAAACTTTCCAGTTGCTACCTATCCACAGAAACCGAGGTCTTCGCCATTGTGTTAACAGCAAAATTGTGTTTCCAAGTCTGAAGGGAAACACCACAATGGCCAAAATCAGCATCTCCGTATCTTAAGGCTTGACTGAGACTATAGTGCTAGGTACAGTATAGTGTAAGGCTGATTGGTAAATGGTAAGGTTATGATTTTGATGAGATGGCAAAAGTAACAGACGGAAGGGAGGTCAGATCCGGAGGTCTTCAATGTCTGACAGAAGGGTGGCGCCACCGGCTGATCTTCCATCAGGGAGGCTAACCACCAGTTGGCCACAAGCACCAGCTATGTCTTGACCCATCTGCTGACGAACAGTGGTTCTGATGCTGTAGGTGCCTCTTAGGACCTTTTGGAACCTCTTCACATTCTGCTCACTGCTTGTCTTGAAATTGCTTGACGAGCCAATTGGATTGAATGGTATCAGGTTAACAACCTGTTAGTCATTAAGAGAACGGAGTGATGAGTCTATTTCATTTGAGGGCATCAAGATGAAGAGATAAGCAGTATTGAAAATCACGTAAAAACTCATCATGGTCTAGCATTATGCGCTTGTTGACTAAAAACAAGGGTAAATTTTGCAAAACTACAGGTTTATTGTACAAACTACCAAAAAAACTACAGGTTTTAGCAACTATTTCACAAAACTACAGATTTTAGGAACTTTTATATCACAAAGCTACAGGTTTTACCATTTGCCATTTCTTGCAACACGTTCAACAGATTGGGCCCACCTGCCAGTCTCACGCGCCTGACCATCCCGTTCAGTCATCGCCACGTCGAATGGCACGTGTCCTGGTGCCCCTACAAGTTCCTTCCTTACAAGGCACGTTTGCATAGTCAGATCACAAGGGCACCAGGACACGGGCCATCCGATGTGGCAACGACTGAACGGGACGGCCAGCGCGTGAGGCTGGCAAATGGGCCCAATCTGTCAGACATGTTGCAAGAAACGGCAAATGGTAAAACCTGTAGCTGTGATACAAATGTTCCTAAAATCTGTAGTTTTGTGAAATAGTTGCTAAACCTATAGTTTTGTGATAATTTGTACAACAAACATGTAGTTTTGCAAAATTTACTCAAACGAAAATGATTTGAAGCACGCATTCAGAGCACATGCAGTTCAGATAGTTGCCAATAGTTTTGCCCAAAAAAAAGGCAATCTCAGATAGACCAATTGAAGATGCTAGCGCATGAACTCAAGGTACCTAAAGGAAATTTGGTGTAGCAGACTAAAAAACTCGACCTGCAGGGGTACAAGACACCCCCGGCATTAGCTTAAGAAGAAAGATCCTCTCACAGATCGAGAAAATCCCCGAACCCTTACCCCACCCTGACACAGCGGCATCAGCCCGTGTGAGAGCGCCTAGGGGTGGTGTAGCAGACTAACTAAACACAGAGGTCAAATGCAAACAAATAGGCAATGATTGAACGATAAACACAGAGCACTTGTAGCAATACAAGTGGGTAGAATGGTGAGCATCTAGGGTAGGTATAGCACAACTAGATGACTGTCCATATTTTAAGAGCAGATACAGGAAATAACTATAAAAAGGTAATCAGGAATTAAGGATAAAATGTAGTAATAATGCAATAGAAAGTATCTCACCACTTTAACCGTTTCAAGTAGTTTACCAAGCTGGTGGGCATGCTGCTCCTGATCGTTAACTCCATCAAGCATGATGTACTCGATAAAGATTGTCTGCTTGCTGTGATAGAACATGGAAGTGCTCATCTAAACTCAAAATTCTTTATTCTAATATTTGACACTGATAAGTGATGACATTTTTGTAATATTACCTCTCATTTTGATAGGATTGTAGCGCATTCATTAGCTTTCCTAAAGGAAAGGCTCGGGCGGCAGGCATTATCTGACAACGTATGTCTTGGTCAGGAGCATGCAATGATACAGCTAAATTTATATTCGGAAGATCATCGTTGAATTTGTTGATGGCATGGATAATCCCAACCTGCAGTACAAGATATAACATTAAGGTTCAAATTGGCATTTACAATGGTTGCTCCAATCCTAAACGAAATTCAATCTTTCAGCTGCTCCAATCCTAAACGAAATTCAATCTTTCAGCTGCTCCAATCCTAAACAAAACTCAATAGTTCAACTAAATATTACCAGGAATTACACCTTGGATGGACCATATAGACACACACACACCATAATTACAAAGATAATATAAGCCAAAAGTATTCTTAATACATGAGAATATAATCCAAAAGTATGCTTAACAAATGAGTATAAATTAACATTAAGTTAATCAGCATAGCAAAGTTTTCACCAGACAACATGATATGGACCATGTTATACTGCAATACAAGTCTCAGGAGTAATTGCTAATATACCATCGCAAGGATCACCGAGTCAGAAATACCGTCCCATGTGTAATTGGCATGTGGCCCTAGCCCTAGGCCCCACATGTCATCATCACAGTGGATGGTATTGAACTAATTTTCTCGAGGAATGAAGATTAGGAGCACCGTAATAATAGGTGGGAACAAAAAGAAATGCCTGCCTTAATAACCACATAATCATAAAACATTTAAGAGAACATCATGTTGTACGTTCTCACTTGTCCAACAAAAAATCATTATTAATGTCGCAAAATAATTCTACAAGACTGAAACAGGAGATAGCCACTCAAAAAAAAGGAAAGAGCCCATCCTTAGAATATCCAAATGACCACAGCACTATTTGCCTTTCAACATGCATCTCAAGAATGAAATCAGCATGCAAAAGATCTAGTTATGCAGGTATGCTTACAGTAGATACAGTAATTCTCTTAGGTGAAAGTTGAAAGGGAGATCCTGTCAAGACTTGGATTGCTTCAACCAAAGCAGTATAGTTGTTTAATGGCTCCCCCATTCCCTGCATATACAGCAGAGCAAAACCATAGATAAAACTCCTCCGAAAACACTGAGAAGAAACTGTTTAACATAGACAAAATCAAAATCATTATCTTCCAATGTTCTTACTAATGACATAGCACAACTACCATATTGGAATAATAGATTGCTTATATAGCTAATAATTTAAATTTGCACAAATGTTTACCAAACCATGCATATGTACTGTGCAGCACAATCGTCTTGAGTTTCCTTATGAAAGGAGGGCATCTGACACATATTATGGAATAAAAATGTGAATCCTATCTACTGGGGAACAAACTCACACAGCAAACCAGAATTTTGCCAATAGAAGCTATAAAATCTCACAAAATCAGTAAGAAAACAACAAAAAAAATTACAGAGGTAATACTTGAAAAGTGTAGCATGGCTTTGGCTTGTCCGGTATGTAAATTCCAACTATCTAAAGTACACAAAAAATATTAACAGCAAAACCAAACAACACAACTGAATCAGGTTTGGATGAACACATAGCAACAAGGGATTATGAAAGTTGCATTATATGTACATTCCAGTGGGCATGATTTCTTCTGAAAAGAATTTTAGGTAACTCCCAATAACTCGAACTATTAAAGTTACCATGAAAACAACATTTCGAATTTGAGAATAACGGGTCGCATGGACCAATTGCTCCACAATTTCTCCAGAAGACAGGTTGCTTTTGAAGCCCATGGTTCCAGTAGCACAGAATCTACATCCCATCTTGCACCCTACCTGTGTTAAATTGTAGAAGCAAAGTCAACACCAGTAATCAGAAATCACAAGCCTACCAAGGATCACATTCACACTACACTGTTGAGTATAAAGTTACCAACAGGTCACCAGAAGCAATACTGGCAATAAGTTATAAGCCATTAGAAACAAATTTTTCTGATCTAACTAAAGTGTCATCCAATTAGGAAGGCAAATATATATACCTGTGATGACACACACAGGGTTGAACGCACTCCTCCAGGGCGAGGCTTCCCATCATACTTTCCCAGTCGGGTATCATATCGCATGACCACTGCTTCAACAGAATCCCCATTCTAGGGCCACAAAATTTAAAAGTGTGATAAATCGAATGTTAGAACAAACTGGCAACAACAAAAAAAAAAAGGTAATTCACAAGCATGCACACATCTGACCATCAAACAAAAGATTAACCAAGTTCAAGTTTTCAAATTAGCAGTGGTGATGAAATGGTACTATAGCATGCATGCAAAATTGCAAACTAACATTACATAGTTCATTCTGTAACTGTGTTAAATTTTGAATAAAAAGCTAGCTAATACAGCCTGTGCTGCCATAAGTCATAACACAAACTGAAGCACTCAAGCTTTGCATCAAGAGTAAATGGCATATCTAGAAGGAAAAAACACATGATAGCATATTACTGCATAAGGCACTGATAATAATTTGTCCACAAATTTCCTCAACCACAATTACATTGGTGGTTAATGCTTCACCCGGTGCACTCAAATCAAAAGCACAGTTTTTAGATGCTTCACCCAGTGCACCCAAATCAAACAGCACAGTTATTAGCGATCAGTGTTGATTGTTGAACTAAAGTTCCTAGACCAGAATCAGTACATTTTGATTGAGTGCGAGGAAGTTTTTATCTTAGTAAGTAGTAACACATAAACAAGTATGAACCTATGTAATAAGCTTGAGATCATTTAGACATTTATTATTGTATGTCCTCTTTGATGGCAAATGACTTCGATATGTCCTACACACTATCCAGGGCTTATGAATGCAGCGGAAATCCACAAATCTATAATCCAGAAAGATATAGCAAAGAGAAGGGATTACTCAATCAAATGCCCTAGGTAGGGTTCAATCCAGGGTTGAGTGGAAGACTAGACAAGATGCACTTTCTCAACCACATATACTGGATAGCAAGGGAACTGAAATATTATTAATGTGACCTGTCCAAGTCCAACAACACAACAATGACCATGTATTCATAAGACTTGCTAGAAAATTAAAGCACAAATCCTAAATCCTATTAAAGGAAAATAACACAGCTACAACTTGGCCTGTACATTTTCTAGCTGACTCGCAACTGCCAAATAGGAAGGGAGATAACAAAGGATAGAAAATTAGGAAAGGTTACTGCATAAAGACTCAACCTAGGTAAAGGATGCAATTATACTGTCATTTGCAAATGTTAGTAAATATCTTCCAATGAATTGCTCTAATCAATGATCCATTTGAAACAGTATGACGGTGCCTGGGGCCACTATAGCAAGCAGATCAATGCCAGTTACCCTATCCTGTTTTTCCAGATATAACATAGCTAGACTAGCTGCATCACTTATGAAGCGTAGGTTGTCAACCATTAAACCAATCTAATATCTGCATGCTACTATGCCCAATTCATATTTGAGTTCCACGCTTCCAATATAACAACACTGGTGCTTTTTTTTTTAAATAAACATGATGGGAGAAAATTCTGAGATAATCATGAACTTCCAGAAACATAGTAGAACTATATAAAAACATCCAACTGAAAATGCACACAAAACCAAAGCCTTGGTTTCTAATGTCTATTTTACCAGAGACGCTCACGGAGAATTCAATCCCTAAAAGAATGTTCAAGAGGTATGCCAATTGTGCATGTATAAGTGCGGCGTTTGATTCATATGTACATACATTCACAAGGAGTAAAATCAAGAGAGCAAACTTTCTTTAAGCTCACAATCACCCAGAGAAAACAGTGCGTAAATGATCAGGAAAGCCCAAACATTCCGATTTCCGCGAACTCCGCCTAACCCCAAAGTCATCAGTAGCTCCTACACGCTTACACCACCAAAATGCCGCACCCTACAATATCCCCAAATTTGTTCCTTCGCAATTAGCATAATCTAGACAAATCACCTGGAGGCGGATGAGGAGCTTGGTGGTGGAGCGGTCCTTGGAGTCCGCGGAGGCGGTGAGCGTCGACGTGGTCGGTCGGAACTTCTCCCGGAGGAGCGCGTACGCGGCCGCTGGGAGCGACGGGACGCCGTCCAGGTCGCCGCACCTAGGTTTCTGCAAGACGTACCTGCACACGCAGAGAGGACCACCACTCAGGCCGAGACAAGGTTTAGAGAAAAACAAACTCAAACATGGAGAGGGAGACGGGCGTAGAGACCCATACTTCCAGATGAGAGGGATGAAGTGAGGGGAGATGCCGGCCGCGGCGAACTCCGCTCGGATGTAGGCGGCGTCGAACACGGAGCGGCGAGATGACGGCGGCGACGAAGACGACGCCATTGGGATTCGAAAGGTGGAGGGGGCAGGAGAGGGGGAGCGGCGGGGGTGGGAGGTTGCGAACTTGCGATGGATGCCTCAAACAGTGGTGGGTTTTGGGGGTTACTCCACTTCATTTCCATCCATGTAGGCATGGATTGGGTTCCTTTTTATTTTAGATTTTACTTATCATTTTCTGTTATAATAATTAGTTTTTAAATAATATTTTTTAAAATGGTATCTGCATATATATTATAGTAGATATTAAATCAAATTCTGCTATAATAGCTAAAATCATATGTGACTATTTTTCTCTACGTATTGTCTCTCGCGAACAAACGGAACTCAAAAACTATAAGCCAAAAACCATAACCACAACACAAAAAGAACCGATTACCTAAACCAGTTACCTAACTAGCTCATGGGCTCAACTCAGACCTAGCCACGGTGTCGACTTGGGCACGTCATGGCTATCGAGCATGCAGTCCGTTGTTGCCTCCCCTTTTCTCTCTTTGTCAATGACTCCCCCACAGTCCCCCTCCCTTCTCGCCTTCTCCCCACCACCATCGCCACTAGTGGATCTCGTCGCCTGATGCTCTCCTCGGGCCGTCATCAGTCGTTTCGTGTTCCCCTCCACCGGATCTAGCACGCCTATCTTCCTCCAGCTCGGATTGAGCTCGTGGCACTCTCTCCTAGCTGTTGCCGGTCCTCGATGGCCTCGACCTACTCCGTCAATCGGGTGCTCCGCTTCCCCCCACCCTAACCTCCAACATCATTTTGCTTTGCGATTGCCCCCTACCTCCTAGTCTATTACTCCACCCTTCCCTCGATCCCTCACTCCCTCCATCGCCCACCTCCTCGGCTCCTTCGCCCCGCCGATCACCCCCAACACCCACCTCCTCGCTTGGTTCCCGCACCATGGGGCCTAACGGGTTGTGCTAAGCTGACCCGTGCCTAGCACGACACATACTATATGGATCGGCCCGGGCCAACCCACTGGTCCGAGGACGTGACCTAAGCACAGCATGTCGCATCGGGTCATACCAGTTGTAAGATCGAGAAAGCCAACTAGAGGGGGTGAATAGGCGGTCTAAAAAATCTCGTCTAATTAGTATCAATTTAAATATCAAAAGTGCCGTTCAAGGTTGCGGTACTACCTCTCTACGGTAGTTTCGCCGTTGAAACTCTGGTGCTTTCGGTTTTCCTGATAGGTGCAGATATCTCAACAGATTTTGCAAAATACATTTGCAAACAATAGTATCATGCACATAAGAATCAAACATGATTCTCAACTAGTTGCAAAACACATTTGCAAACCTGAGTCACATGCTACAAGGATTATATATGGGCTTCAACCATTTACAAAACACATTTGCAAACATAGCCTCATACAACTAACGAATTGAAACATGGACTTCAAACACTTACAAAACACATTTACAATGCATAGTCTCATGTTACAAGAATTCAACATATGAGCTTTACCTATTTGCAAAACACATTTACAAATACAACTCTCATGCTAAGATGAGCTATAAGAGGTGAGTGAGTTATTAATACATGACGAGACTCAAACTGACAGACATGACCCCTCTTAATAATACGTCAACATATACTAGCAAACCGATATTCCAACCAAACACCAAGATCGGTAAAAGACTAAGAACACATCATTAGCCCTAACTAGTTATACCTTTGCCTTAGGTCATCGTCTTGATATGCATCAACTCATTATCCATCCTTTTTCTTCAACTCCATCAACACATGATGATCTTCACTTTACTTGACGATCAACACATGATCATCTCCTCTTGGACACACATCAACTCATGATACATCTTTCTCTTAATAGCTTTCAACACATGAAACCATCTTCCATCTAGACTTAATGATTTTCAACACATGAAATTATCCCAAGTCATCCTCATTTGTGGCACCTAACCTATTCATCCAACTCATGAAAAATATTAGTCCACAAAACAATTACCATCAATTACCAAACTTCATCATTAACTCATAATGGAGGTACTAGATTCTACAATCTCCCCTTTTTGATAATTCATGTCAATCTCAACAAACAATGAGATAAAGATTAATTTATGAGTATACAACATATACACAACAAATATATACTCTAGTATAAGCTTTTTAAGTAAAGCTTACCTATCCAGTTATAATTAATCATTCAACCATTAACCCATAATGAAGAAGTTAAATGACAGCCCGATTGCACATGAGTATATATAAACTGCATAAGTTATATATACTCAAGAATGTATTTTAAAATAAAAATCCTAAATATGCATATTAAAGAAAGTATGGATCAATACTTATGAATCCTCAAAACATGGAGAGAGCTCCCCCTAAATATGTGCATACAAGTATGTATAATGAAGACATATGCACATATTTATGTTAGACTATCTGTAGAGTTCAATCTATATTTTGGATTCAAAAAATGCATTAATATACGAGAATGTGATTTCAAATGCATACCTATTTGATTTCACCTTTTCATCCATGTGAGACTAAGTAATAACATAATCAATTAACAAAGTTATTTCTCTTAAATGTATTTATCATTATCACTAAAATCTTATAATGGTATTTATCATTATCACCAAAATCAATTTAAATAAAGCTTGATATTTCACCAGTATGGCCCGTTTAGTCCTAGTCCATGTTGAACCTAGGTCGGGCCAACAATACTGTGTTTCGGGCTAACACAATTAGCTCGGCCCATTTAGCCACCTTTATTCAAAGGAAATCTCCCTCAAAACCCAAAATTGGATCTATGTCAATGGCACTTTCAAAAATACCACTCTAAAACATGAAAATAGAAATTTGCTACTTCAAAGCTTGGCTCTTTTGATCTTTGTCACTCTTAAACATTTTTGTCCTTGCTCCTCCCTTCTTCCTCCCGGCTAGGCATCACCTCTGCTTCTCTAGCGAGCTCTTCCAACCAAACCACTAGGGCACTAGCCACCCTGGAGACTTGGATCCTAGCAACTGGCGGCAACGTCTCCTGAGCTCTAGGCCACCACCGCCCCCAAGCTCCTCATTAGCTGCACTATCTGAGCTCCTTGCCGAGCCCTCCCCTCGAGCCCTTCGCCGTGCTACCTCCACCTAGGTCCTCAAGCTCCACTCCAAGCCACTGCCACCTCTTGAGCTCGACACTGCTGAGGTCCATTCTGAGGTTGCTTCTCCGCCTCGAGCTCGAAGTTGACATGGGTGACAAGGACATCAATGCAACTATGGTGCCACGCGCATGTGCTGACATGGCAATGCTGGACCGTGCTACTGTCAGTGCACGATGGGGGTGGAAGAAGATAAGACAACAGAGAAGGACTTGGCTAGAGCTCTCTGGAGAAGTGGAGACGATGACTGACAGTGAGAAGGAATGGAGGAGCAAGGGGCGAAGGTGTCTAAGAATCGTAAAAATCTAAAGAGTTAAGTTTTGGAGTGGTATGTTTTGAATTTTATGTTTTAGAGTGATATTTTTTAAAGTGACATCTTTTGGAGTGGCATGTATCCAATTTTACCCAATAATAATATGGATCGGGCCACTATGGCCTGTAGTAACAGGATCGAGAGGAGTTTTATGTGCGGTCTTATAAGCGCCAAGTATTCGTAGTATGTTAATTTGGAGAGTAAATCAGGCTAGGTGTATCAATCAAAGACTGTAGACATCACAGAATAAACGGAGTTTCAATCAAAGACTGTGGACATCACAGAATAAACGGAGTATCTGATACCTAGACAGACCAATTTTGGTATTTGGATGATCGACTTTGCAGGGCCTCTTTTGGAACATAGGGAAAAATGGATGTGAGCCCCTTTAGAAGAAAGAAAAAATTCCTAAAATTTCTATGAAATTCTTGTAGAATGGCCCGATCCATAGGAATTTTGGAGGAAATCTAACATGAGGTCCAACCTCATGAAAATTTTCCTTTGTGTCTCTCTCTCTCCAAAATCCTGTACTCTTTTTCCTATGAAACATCCAAACAACACAGTTACAATTCCTACGTTATAGAGTTCCAAAGGGTTCAATGGGGGGTATGCCACCTAATTCGTGTGTGTTTTCTTATTTCTATAGTTTTGGATTCCTGCGTTCCAGAGAGGCCCGTAAGATTTCGTTGGTTAGGTAACTAGAATTGAGTGGAGTTTTTACGTGCTATCCTATAAAGCAGGTAGTGGTAGTAGTCTCTTCGGTCACAAATACACGCCAGTTTGGATATAGTTGTAGTTATACTTTTAAGGATTTTACTATCAATATCTTTTTAAATATTTAAATTGGATACATAAAAATTATATACATATTTGTCTCAAAAACTACTTTTATAGTACTATAATATTATTGAATTTTATAAATATATTAAATAGAAATTAGCGGTTAAATTGTATTTTGAAGATCATGTTGATGTCCAAAATAATATATATTTGTGATCGTAGAGAGTAATACGCTAATTTGGCATGCACATCAAGCTAGGTTTATCAACCAAGGACAGCGGACATAAGAATAAATCAAGTATCTAATGCCTAGACATACCAATTTTGGTATACGGAATTTCGGATGATCGACTTGTAAGGTTCCGTCGGCTACATTGAACGTGTGGAACAAAATATAGTAGCACTTGACCGAGTTTTCGACTCGTCTCCCGTGCATGTGAACCCAAGACCTATTTTCTCATGAGTGACACCAATTTTCTAACTTGCACATGTGATGAAGTTCTAGTATTTTTTTCCCGAAATAACGTGTCATCCATGGGCTAAACTCACTTGCAAAAGGAAGCCGGTAGTCACAAACCCCAGCTGAAAAATGCGCTCGAACACGCGAGAAATGCGTTTGGCAGCGCAATATGAGTGACTATTCACACCTTCACGCACGAAGTTCACTTAAAGACGTTCAGTGTTGTATTGCGTAACAATAGGAAAATTGTTTCAAGCTAGAAGGGAACTAGGGGAGCTGCAATTTTCTTCTGAGTGCGTAGGTATCTGCAATGCTTAAATGCGGATGTCCAAACAAAGCAGAAACATTCTGACGACTAATTTGATCCTAACTTTCAAATTGTAGCAAACACAAATTTAATAGGAATTGAACATGCTGAAAGAACATTTCAGCCTTCAAAAACATTTTAAGGGGAGCCAAATTTTTTACTCGTCTTTGCTCCATGGATCCTACATGAAGTAAACTGAGAATATCCAGCACAGACACCGCACTCGGAAGGGAAGAAGAAAACATTTTCAATCTAAATGAAAATGCTAGATAAGACGCCACAACCCAGCACCATGCGACACAGGGTAGACAGTTGACATTCGACACCAATGAAACCAAGTACATGATCATCTAGCCATCGCAAATAACTCCAGACAACAAGGCAAAAGGTAACTATCACTTAGCCATCACAAATAAGACAACCATACAAAAGGGAACTACAGTGCCAGCAATGCTTCGACTTTGGCAATCTGATCTTCTTCAGTCTTCGGAGTTGGGCTCCTGTTCGTCTGATCATAAAGGTCATGCTTCCATTTTTCTGCTTGATCACCAGCAGCCTGATACATGTTGTGTCTCCCACCATATGGGTTGCTAAACCTGTCTCTGCCCCTTCCTCCTCTACCAGCAAAACGCCCCCTTGAGTCATAGCCATTTCTCTGGTCAGCACCCCTGTGGTCAGAAAATCCCCTCCTATTACCTCGATCATCTGTTCTTACAAATCCCCGTGTGTGATAATTTCTCCTTTCTTCTCCCATTGCAGAGGTTGGCCCAGGTTGATCAGGTTTACGTGATCTTGAATCCAGTTCTGTAGCAGCAGGAACAGATTCTTGTTCCTCCAGTGGCATTCCCATCTCCTTAAATGCTGGCCTCCTTTTGGCAAGGGGTGCTTCTTCCTCCAACTGGAAATATCCATCATGCTTCCATGCAGAATCACCATCTTTCTGTTGTTGAGCCTGCTCAACCTTTTCTCTACCACCAGGATGTTCCTTTTGGTCCCTTTGTCTTCTGTAGTCTTAACAAACAAAAACAATAACAACAAGTTGCACTAAATGAAGGGATGGCAAAATAAATAAGTGCACAAAGTAAAGAACTGAAAAGGCAGCTCACCACTAGCTTGGCAATCATAGTGTCGACCACCTTGCCCAGCCCTGCCACGTTCATCGTGCTGTACATACAAGCATAGGTAGCCTAACATTGTTAAATACAGTGGGGAGTTGAGGGTATGTGTCATAAAAGCAGTCCGATTACATCACGAGAAATACATTACTCATGAATGATGAGTTGACGACAAAGACATATGCTTTAACCCAATGTTCTCACTGCATATATACCTAGTTCGGTAGTTCCCCAACAGTACGAGCAAACAACATGAACATGACAAGCAATGCAAATATACAAAAAAAAAAAAAGATCTGGAACTCCCAATTGAACTCAAAACATATGCACATTCGAGTTACGATTGGAAGCCATCACAAGAAAATATATTTTCATTGCTCATGATCTATGAGTTGTAGAAGGAAGATCATCACAAGATGTGTGTGTTTTTAATACAACAAGAGTAGTTATAATATAACTTACAACAAAGAAGCTTACAACAAAGAAGCTTATTTTGATTTTAGATCAAAAATCCTTAGGAAAGAACATCTAGAGCCCTGTAAGCTCAACCATGATGAATCAGAAAGCCATCAAAATGTGTAAACTTGTATCTCATAGGGAGGCACAGCTGGTAGTCCATGGATCTAACTAACACTTGACTGCAATAGAAGAAAAATATACAACTGATATACAACAATAATGCACTACTACATACTGACAAACACAGGACGTAACTTGCAACACAACATATAAGAAAGTAATGTGCATTGAACTAAATGTAGAAACAAAATGAACTTATTGGATGTAATTTAAACCAATTGGCTCTCTTGTGAGTTTGTACTTTCTAGATAGGATAACAGACAGACAATCTATAACGAGAACCGACATAAGAATTGGCAGTTACAGCTTCAGTATACGCAAACAGTTCTTCAGGCCGTGATATTCTAAGCAGCTACTAAGCACACTGTTAATAGCCACCAAACCATTGGAAGCAAATACCATAAACCATTGGTGGTAATCCCATTTTGTATATGGAGAAAAGACAAGAACCTGAAAGAAAGATCGAGGCCGCCAAGCCTCCCTTGACTCGGAAAACCGCTTGGTCCCCCTAGGAGATATCTCATGCCTCGTGGGAGGGTCGTTCTTTGCATCGCTCAGCGACTGCCCCTCCGCACGCGAAGGACCATCGCGCTGCGCGGAATCTTGCCTACTCTTCTTCTCATCATGGTCGTCTGCCTTGGCACCGTCTTCAGCTCGGCTGCCGTACTGAGCTCTACGACTTCTATCTGATTCACGCCTCCTGTCATCCCTTCTTCTCCTTGGGCTACCAGAAAGGAATTTCGGCAAGGGTTAGCAAGGGCGCAAATTGCATTGTCTTGTATGGAAATCCAATTGAAAATTTTGGCCCTAGGAATCAGCAAGACAACAACTCCCCAATTCCCCCCTCGTACGAACCTAAATCCATTCAGATCGAGGAAACGATGGGATTGCGGTGGATCGGTTCGTACCTGGGATGGTCCCGCCGCGACCTGGATGAGGAGGAGTGGGGGCGCCTCCCGTGCGAGTCGCGCCCCTCGCGCCGAGATGCCTCGTGCGGTTCCCTCGTCGTCATCGTCGTCTCCTCTCCCTTCCGCTTCAGCGGCCGAGCTTTGTGCTAGGGTTTCTATCTGGAACCGGGAGCTGTGGACTCGAGCCCGACCGAACCAGACCATACAGCGGTCAGGTGGTGCGACTGCGAGTCGGTCCGGTCGTGGCCCGCTTTATGACTCGTGCTTGGTCGGACGCGGCAGGACGCTATACGGCGCGTGGCCTTGGACAGTTCCATCAGACGAGGCAGCCTGCCTACGCTCGTAGCAAAGCTGCAAAACCCAGAACCCTCTTATCAAAAAAAAAAAAAACCCAGAACCCTAGCCTCCCTCCGCTCTCGCGCTCCCATGGAGGCGGCTGCCGCTAGCCCGGGCGCGGCTCTCCCGAACCACGGCGCGGCGAGGAAGCGGCGGCGGAGCCAATCGCCGCCTCCCGCCGGAGAGGGTCCGAGCGAGACCAAGTTCGCCAGGCCTCGCTTCGGCGGCGGCGGCAGGGGTGGCTGGGAAAACCTCGACCTCGTCCTCTCCCTCCAGGGCAAGGAGCTCTCGCTCGAAAGGTCATTCTCTTACTGCTCCTGCTTGCTATTTGATGCAGCTTAGCTCTCATGTAACTCTACGAGTAGGAATTGCTCGGTAATTCGCATGCTTCAGCTTTGATTGTTTGGCCGGCTCGGTCGATGTGGTTTTGGAAATGCTTGTTTACTGCTGCGAGTAACTGTACGAGGACATTTTTCTGATTCATCGTAGTTGTACGATGTAGTTTCATCGTAGCTGTGTGCTTCATATGGATTCGATGTTGCTAGCTGTTTACATGTCCACCGATTGGCTCGATGTTGACTTAGCGTAATAATCTAGGAAAGCAGTTGCATTAATTTAGGGCTTATCGTCGTTTTTGTAATTAATTTCTAGATTTTCAAAAGCAGTAAGGCAGGCGAAATTGATTGAGCATATTTTGTGTATAGAATATTTTTTATGACCCCAAATCCCTAATAGGATTCGTTTGGTTCATATTTATGTACATATTTCAGTGCCTTTTTAATTGGTGACTGTTGTAGAGGTGGCCTAGCCCCCTGTGACTGGGACTTGCAATTGACCCAATATGTAATAGGCCTAATGGAATAGAGGAATGTAACATTGTACCTCTACCTTTTGTAATTATTAAGGGATAAGATGGAATTCCTATCCTACCCCACTCGTATATATAAACCCCCAAGAGGGGTATGAGGGGGGCAGATCCACTCATTTTATCACCAGCTCTCTCTCTCTCTCTCTCTCTCTCTCTCTCTCTCTCTCCGTAGTTCTCTTGGTTATGTCTCCTATGGAGAAGAGTATCTTGTACCCTGCTACAGCAGTGACAGAACACGTTTGTTAAATCATGTTTAGATGAGCATTATTGTGCTCTTTTTGTTTGGATTCCTAACAATTATACATTGTTAAATCATGCAGAAAGATTGAACTAGCCTTCAATTTTCTATCTATGGAGTCAGTTCAATCAAGCCATGGCCATAGAGTGGACAACATTCAGTTATTACGTATGGTGTCATTTATTAGTAACTGGGTGCAATCTATCCTAATTTTGCCTGAGAATAGTAAGAAAATGTCAGAGCCTTTTGATCCCACATTGGATTATAGATGCTGGGCCATTTTGAGAGTTTGTATCGAAAAGAAGCCATCCATCTCAATTTCCCTGAACTTACTTAAATCACTAGGTCGTGTTGCAAAGGATGGTTTGAGCAGAGTTGATACCGGTGCTTCATGTGATGACAATGAATCTTTTGAGCTCTTCGAACGAGTTTTAGACTGCATATCCTTTATTTTCTCCTCCAATACAAGAGCCTTCTTCAATGCTGGTGTGGATTTGTGGGCCTCTTGTGCCATCGAGTTTATCAATCTTGCCCAGAAGGTTTCACCTGATGAGAAGAATGGCTGTCCTGTTCTTCGGAATCTTGGATATTGTCTGCTTGAGCAATTTTCGAACTTTCTGAGATTTTATGCAAATCCTAAGAATATTTTCCGTGCTTTTGTTGATAGGATTCTTGACCCTCTGTTGGAATTGTTGGTTTTACTTAATTCACAAGCAAATTCCATTAAGCAAAAACAGGTAGGAACCATGTTGAAGATTGTTGAAGAAATTTTGTCAAATGGACTGTTTCATCCCCAACATCTTAGCGGATATTTTGGCCTCAAGAATTTGAATAAAGCATCTACTGCTAATGTCAAAGGAAGCTACCACAGGCATCTATTTGAGCGATTCAAAGGAATAAAAACAGAAAATAAGGCTGTATTGCTGGCAGGGCTTGGCTACTTGTTTCAGTTGTTTGTTAGCAGAGCTAGAAACCAAAGAACATCTTTAGCACTGAGGGGAACAGCCTTTAATAGCTTGCAAAAAAGTAGTGAGGGCTCTGAAGAACCCCAGCATCATAGAGAATCACCTTTTGAAGTCTTTATGCAGTTTATGGAACCCTTGGTATTAGAGTGTAAGTCATATTCACGAAAGGACTTTTCTAATTTAGGAGCTACAAGGCTAGTAGAAATTCATTGCATGCTGAAGTCCATTAATGAGATATTGGCAACACTTATTGAAGAGAAAATATATGTACCTACCGAGGACACATCAGAAGGTTCTTACTTCAAGTTCTTGCAAGACACATACTGGGTCTTAATCTCAATGGCTGAAAAAATGTACGAATTCTGGGTGTCAGCTATGCATTTAGAAGATGCAAGCATTAAGAAGATGCTACCTTTAATGCTTGTTGAAATTGTTGTTGCAGTTGGTTATTTTTTAGAAATTGAATACAAGGTCATGGGGGGTGACCTTGTGAAATTATGGTCAATGATATTTGCTTTCTCTGCTATTAATGCATCTTCCAAGGACATCAGACCCTGCGTCCTACTAGCATCAAGGATTTCAAGGCTTGCATCCCAAGTGATTTGCACATTCAGCGAGCTTCGTCAGGTTAGTTATGTAATTTTTCAGCAGTTATTTTCTACAGTTCCCTCACTTCATTATTTCAGAAGATTGGCAAACAAGCAATGTCTCTTTTTCGCTGGATTTTTTATGTGCCTTTTACATTCTGCTTCTGTGCTCTTCCATTGCCTACCCCAATGTTTATATTTGCAATATCTGAATATTTTGCAGACTACCACCATGACTGTTGGGTTGGTTGTTTGATTTTCAATCTGATGCTTTTTAGTTGGGTTGATTGTTTGATTTTCAATCTGATGCTTTTTCTCCCTTGGTTCATCATGTAGGTTTCCAACTCCATTTTTAGGCTGTGCGATGCTGTTAGAACATTCAGAGCTGCTGCTGGTCCTGATGTGGTACCAAGCTCATTTTCTGTGGCTTCTTTATCCTCGCACAAATGTTTGGAATCACTGGCAGCATTGTTGAGCTCCCAAACATTGAGGGATGCTATCTGTACTTCAATAAACTCAATGCCAGAAGGACAGTCTAGTCGGTCCATAGAGCAGCTAACACTAGATCTTACAGATACGTTGAAATGGATGAAAACTTGTGGCTTTGAGGATGTTGATTTGGAATCACTGGGAGAGTCCCCTTCGATCGCCAGGAAGTCAGTTTTCGATGAAAATGCTGAACTTTTAGGAAGGCACTTATCTGAACTATACTCAAATGTGCTTGACTCAATAACTGTGACCGCTTCAAATAGCACACTGGTAGGAAAATCTGTTGAAAGGTTGGTCAGTGCCATCCGACCAAACTTAAGCTATTTGGTGAGAAATAAATCAAATAATTCAAGTGAGTTCATTTACTCAGTTATAGAAAAACATATCTCTAACAAACAACATGCCAACTGGCAGAAGATCCCAAGTGTGTCCTGGCTTTTTGTGTTCTTCTTTCGCATATATATATCATGTAGAAGTTTGTATCGGCAATCTATTGGCCTCATGCCTCCAGATTTAGGAATAGAAGCAGCAGAATCAGTGGGGAATTTGTTAATTGTATGCTGCGGAAAGGAATGGACTAATACAGCAAATATTCTCGCGGAAGGCTACTTTGCTTGGATTGTCGAAAGTTCAAGCTCTCTTTTGGATGTTACTGAGATGTCATCACAATCTCTTTCAAGAAACAGTTCTGGTTTTGCTCTGCTTGTTTATATCCTTCATGTGATGGCTCTGCAGAGACTCAATGACCTTAACAGGCAGATTAATGCATTTGATTTTTTGCTTGAAGATGATACACAGCAATTTGATAAGGAGGATAGAGGCAACACCGAATTATTAAAGGAGTCTTGCTGTCTCGAGGCTGCTCGACTTACTAGTTTTATGATGAGCTATGTGAGGCTATTATCTTCAGGAGAAAATAGCCCTTTTTGGCGTTATGAGATTAGTGCTTCCTGGAATTTGAGTCTGTGCTCTATAGATGAAGGTTCTTTTCCTGTAGCAACTTGGCGGCTTCTGTGTGAAAACATTGATATTTGGAGCTCTCATGCATCTAAGAAGTATTTAAAGAACTTCTTTTCTAATCTGATAGAGTTTTCTTTTGTTCAAAAGGGGTCATGCAAAGATAAGGAGAATAGAGGCAGCCAATCTTCATACAGAGAAATAACTTTGCATAATATTTCGGTGGAACTCCTTTGTGATACTATTATTTATGATCGAAAGGTATCTATCGTCCTAATCCTTCCGTAAAAAACGTTGTTATTCAGTAATTTATCAAGTATGCTGAAAATATTATTCTGATGTTATGATGATCAGTGTACATTTTATAGTTCTAGGTTTTGGCAGTTTCTTTCATGTGCCTTTCCTAATTCCTTGGTCTAATTTGGAACGAATGTACTACTTCCTAGGTGCTGTTGAAGAATTTGGCATCAAGTGTTTGCCATGCTCTGAAGAAATCGGTATCTTCTTTTGTCACCAACGCAAATGAAGATAATGTGTTGTTGGATTCCTCACCTGATTTCATGGAGATATTAAATAAACTGGAAAATGAGAAGTTCGGTACAGATTCTGATGCTACCCATACACATGGAATAGATAAACACTGGATATGTGAGAATTTACTTAATTTTCTGAGTACAGTTCCTGGGTTCCATGCAAACTCGAAGTCATTCTTGCGACTTATAACTTATATTTTCCATCTAGAGAGGCAAGTGTGCACTGTATTCCTTTGTCCATATGTACTAATTATAACACCAATGCTTTGTACAACCATACCAATGTTAAAGAGTATAAATCCATGTTCCCTTCATTCTCAAATACGAGACACTTTTGACACCAAGAAATTTCCTCGCAAATACTTGCCACTTTCATAGCCTGTAGGCATAGTTTTCTAAGTTATGCTCATTACCTTGTTGTTTGGTCTTGTGACAGTAATTGGAGGTCACAAGTACCTAGATATGCGAGATCAAAGGTCCATTGTTTTTACGAGGATCTTGACTCTGTTGATAGTTGGAACTTTCACGTCATTATGAAAACCTAGTTAACATAGTCGCTGATCTGTACAACTTAAGAATTTTTCAGTTCTTATTTCCTTTGGGTTATTTCTAGTGCGTTTGATGTTTTGACTCATTTGATATTTGGGACCTCCAGTATCTGTTCATTTTTTATGTGTATTCAATGATTTTATACAACTTTCCATATGAGTATATGACAACATGTGGTGGTGAACTATGCGCCACCTAGTTAACCCTACAGGCTGCAGCTTTCCTGGGAATCCGGGTTGTCAGCAATTTTGAGGAAAATACGTGCTAACATGCACTTTACTTATGTGCAATATTAACACTGATTAGCTTGTCGATGACTATCCTTCAATTTCCTTTCTTGCAGACTCCTGCTATTTGCATTGCTAAGCCGTCATTATGAATCCTGTAATCCCATGGAGCTACTTAGTTTGTTTATATGCTGTCGGAGGGCAATGAAAAATCTTATCTTGAAATTTGGCAAAGAATACCCAAAGTCAAAGCAATACTCAGCATTTTCCAAACTTTTTGGTAACTCATATTCTCTGATTTGGCTTTTGAGATCTGTTCAGGAGATTGTTGGTTTGTCACACATAATATTTGAAGAGCTCACTGATCAGATGAAAAATACCATATTCTCCTTGGTAGATAAGACATCAGAAATATTTTCTACACTAGCGAACATGAATTCTGTATTTTGCTTGTTGGGCCCCAAGAGACAAGTCGGATCTTTCCTGAATCTTAGTCCTACTGAAAGCAATATTTCAGAACATGATGGCCAGACATTTGATATACTACAAAATTCAGCCTTGGAGTATGTCAAAACTATGGTTGAACTTTTAGAGAAGACAACAACTGGCATACCTGTAACTGTAAAGGACAGCAAGTGTGTTATCAAATTAGAGAACTGTTATAACACTGTATTCTGGGATAGATTATTATGCACCATGTCTTGCATAGGAGGATTCTTGTGGGGTCTTATTTCAGCATTAGAAAGCACATTCAAAGATTATGTAGCAAGCTCAGAGGATACAAAACTGATGCTTCAGTATGCCTCCAGATTTAGCAGGTATATTGCTAAATTCGAGACCTTTGTAGATATTTGCCTTCATGTCTTGTTTATGGAGAACAAGGATTGTGGGTCTGTTGATCTAATCTCTGTTTGTCTTCCACAAGAGCTGGACTGTGAGAACGGTTTTCTGAATATTGGTGCAGTCATGGATGAATGGACTAAGCATCAATTAAAGGATAATGAATTTCATTCAAATGGTGTACCCAATATTTCAAGTGAAACTCGTGGTTTCGATCTGTCTAACATACAACCTATGAAAAGATTTCTTTTGGAAAACCTGTTAAATGGTGAAGGTCCATTTGTAGCATTTACTTTGAGGGAGCTGTACAATGTATCTGCTGCTATTGTCAAGCTGAAGGGCACCCTATCCTTCCCAAGTGATGTTTCTAGACAGGCATGTAGTCCTTTCCGACAGCTTTCATTGGGTCCAATGGTCGGGACAGCTTACATCGCTCTACAGAAAATAGCAGACATGTCTAACTGGCCAGACATGTTTTCTCTTGTATGGATTGACGGAATATTAAGATATCTTGAAGCTTTAGGAAGCTTTTTTACATTGCCTGAACTCAACATGTCAAAAGAATTGTATGCTCAGATAGTAAATGCCCATTTGAGGGCTATTGGAAAATGCATTTTACTTCAAGGAAAGAATGCAACTCTGCCCACCCATGATATTGGATCAAGTACAAAAACACTTCATTTACAGAATTTATCTGGTTATGTTGTTACTAAAGATGTCATCAATAGGCAGAATAGATTACATTCATTGAAATCAAGACTTAGACTGTCACTGAGAAAATTTGTCATTGTTGCATCAAACATGCATCTAAATGCAGCTCTACAGGTTATTGAAAGAGCATTGGTGGGAGTAAATCGATATAGCCATTCAATATATGAAGTAAACACTGGAAATCCTGATGGTGGAACAGTTTCTTCTGATGTTGCTGCTGGGATTGACTGCATCTATCTGGTTCTTGAATCTGTGCCAGGTTAGCAGCCCAAATTTTCTCTGATATACTTTGTGATACAATTCTAATTATATTTGTAATGGACGGTGATATTAATCCACTGCTTCTAAGATGGATGTTAAATCAGTTTCTTCAAAGATGTTGGTAATTTACTAAATCTTTAACAGTGTGATATGCGTGAGAACTAGATTACTTGCCCAACAATTATTAGTGAATATATCAGGTATAAGCATCATGTTATTGGCATGCCAAAAGTTTAAGTAAGTCTTGAATGATTAGGACTTTGGATTATTCATTGGTAGTTTGGGAAACAATGTACATCTCATGTTTACATAAATAGGTAAAATACTATCTTGGAGGAATGTTTGATCCACACTCTTATCATATTTTGGCTCCTCTTTTAGTTATGTGTTAGTGGCTTAAAATTGGTGCTTGTCAGTGCCACATGGTGCAGAGTAATTGAACATACTTTGTGTCTGTAATGTTTTATAGCACATCATTACATGAACAGATGTGATGCCGCATTTAATCTTTTTACTATATAAAGAGGTGGCTCATGTACTGTATTGGTAGAGCATTTTGGTGCAAGAGGTCATGGGCTCAAATCCCCATATACACCTTAAAAACGAAGATGTGCAACTCCTGCGAATTATCAAAAAAAGAGAGAAAGTAGTTACTGCATAAAGGTTTTTTTTTGCCGATTTTATCTTAACCACAATCTGTCATCAGCATTGTGCGATTCATGTCTTGTTTCATGGCTGGATATCTCTGCAGAAAGGCTTCATTGAATACAAGTTTTTTTTAACTGATTTTCAACTCACATTGCAGGAAATAAGCGTGTTTTTAAGAGAACTGTCCCAGGCCTACTTGGTGCTTTATTCAACATTGTTTTACACCTTCAAAGTCCACTTATTTTCTACATAGACAAGCTGCCCCCTCGATACCCTGATTTTCATCCAGATGCTGGAGCCATTATTCTAATGTGCATTGAGGTTATCACAGCATTTGTGGGGAGACGTTCTTTTCAAATTGATGCATGCTATGTATCCCAGTGCCTGCATGTTCCTGTGACACTTTTCAAGGGCTTCAAACATCTTCTTGCCTGTCGGAGTATATCCCATTCTTCAGCAAAATATTGCAACCAAAGTGTAGGACAACTTGCAGATAGTAATGAATATGTACTTGATAGACAATTTTCAGTTGACATGTATGCTGCATGTTGCAAATTGTTATGCACTACTCTTCGGCACCAACAGCGGTAAAGATATTACCTTTCTCATTTTTCTTTCTGTGATTTTATGTAGTTTGGTATTAACATTGTTTTTCCCTTTTAATCTAGTGAGGTTGGACGATGTGTGGCTATCCTGGAAGATTCAGTAAACATACTTCTTAGTTGTTTGGAGTCTGCGGATTCCAAGATGGTTAGCATGGCAGGATATTTTGCTTGGAGCATGGAGGAGGCAATAAAATGTGCTTCCTTTTTTAGAAGGATTTATGAAGAGGTAGTGATGCTTACATTTTGTTATTTGAAATATGTAGATATATCTTGCTTTGATATTATGCATCGTCTGGATATATTGTTGGACAGTGCTGTTGATCTAGTTAACTTTTGCACTACGGGCTTATTCACTGCCAAGGGTTTATGGTATAGTTAACACATCTTTCTAGAAGCTGTTTTATTGCTAAAAGTAGGCTTTGTAAGGAACCATTTTCTGCAACACAGGATACTGCAGTTTGGCTTTCACAAAAAAAAGGTCAAAAACTTAAGTGGCACAAGAAGGAAATGACCATGTCACTCAGCCATGCATATTTGAGGTTCATATGCCAATAAAACATATATACTAATTATCTCCTTTTGTGTGGACCCTGTAGATGCGTCAGCAAAGGGAAATCCTAGGAAAGCACTCGATGCACTTTCTTGCTGGTTACATTTGCATGTTTTCTGGACAGGGTCCATTTCAGACAGGCATAACACGGTGTGTTCTTCTTCCCTAATGAAGCTCTTTTATTTGTGCTTTTGTCTCAGCAATCTTACCCTTCTTACATGGCAGAGAAATTGATGAGGCCTTGAGACCTGGGGTGTACTCCCTAATTGATATCTGTGAGGAAAGTTATTTTCAACAGCTCCACACATATCTGGGTGGTCCGTAACTCCTTGTCCTTTTTTTATGAATAATTGTAACTAATATAAATACAAATCTGACAAGCATGATAATACTTTCGTTCTTTGGCTTTGCAGAGGGCCCATGCCGAACCACTCTTGCTAATCTGGTGCATGACTATAAATTACACTTCCAGTATCAGGGCAAAATCTAGTCTAATTTGCTAAAGATTTTTGGAGTACTTGGTGTTTATCCTGCTTAGTCCGGATATGGAATCCATGCAGCAGCATCTTTTGCATGATCTTGGGTTCAGGGTGGACTAATATGGCCCAATGGCTATGCACCGAACTTTTGAGCAACCAGAGGGAATTTGGTTGTTACGAAGGTTTTTCAATCAACCTTTTTCAAATTAGAGCCAAACAAATAGGAGATTAGTTCTGATTTCTTTTTTGTCATTTTGCAGATTAAGGCTCATCAAATCAACCTGCTGGTATTTGTAACAGATGAAAGGAATAAATCAAATTATTCATACTTCATAGTAAATTCCCCTCAAATTAACTCGGTAATCTCAAGCACATGTTGGTGGCTCATGTTTTGGGGTAATATCTAACAAACTTGTCCTAGATTAGATTAGTTATTCAGGCCATACTCTATATCTTAAGATTGAATTTCTTTTCAGCAAAGATGCTAACAATGATAAAGGTAATACGGTGGTTATAATTTGCTTGCATATGATTATTTGACTCTCATAGGACTTTACCGATCAAGGCATTATAAATTTGTAATGCAAAAGGGATCACAGTTTCCCAAAAGGATATGTTTAGATGGGTGATAGAAAGTTGGGGGAGTCCTGGTGCCCCTCTAAATCCAACCAAATCAACAAGTGTTGCTGCAATCCAATTTCATATTTATCCTTCGGAAGCTTACTAAACTGGTTTATCTGCCCTAATAAGAAGATTGCATCCCTCTTTTTGGTTTTCCTTTTTCTTTTAATATTTCCGTCTCCTACACCTACACAAGCTGGCTGCTGTTGCCCATCGTCTCTACTGCCACTGCCATGGCCATTGTCGCCACCGTCCACTTTATTGCTGTGGGTCATTGCCGGTGCATGCTGCAGACCCTAGCAGACTAAGCTAATGGGGGGGAAACGGGTAAATACAACAAAAAGAAATTCGGGAGCATTACTCTTACAGTTTTTTTTTCATCCAGATCACTTTAGAATCACTATTTCTGTGTCAGGGATTAGTGTAAAGATTTACCAAGAATCCTGATCACTCTTGTACACATATGTGCAAGCCTGTTCATAATACTACCCTTGCACCTGAAACTGCCAAGTGCCAACTTAGGGGGTGTTTATATTGACTTTTGCTGATAGCTTTTGGCTGAAAATAAATAGTAGTGACTGAAAGAAATGACTTTTAGGAGGGGTGAAACGGTGGAAAAAGTGAGATACGTGCGCGTAACGGGAGCGAGAGGAATGGGGTGTGATGCATTTGTGGCATTCTTTATCCCTGGAGTGAGACGGTAACGAGAGGAGTGGAGAAGCCACTTTGAGAAATTAGATGTTTGTATTGGCTTTTAGTTTTTCTAAGCAGAAGATAATATAAACAGTAACTTAGAGGTGGGATAATCCATACTCAGATATGGGTCGTGGTCAGTGTCACTTAACGGCTACGAGAGAATATCTGAGGTGATAGGAGGGGATAAGGGAACCACGGATGGTGTGATGTACTACACATGGTGGGGCATGCGGAGGAATTAGGTCGATGCGGCAACAAGATAGCCGAGAGGGACCAAAAGCTGTTCGCGCACACGCGCACACTAGCCACTATCATTGGATAAAAAGGCTTGCTAGGCCACAGGGATGAATCAGATTCCCACGATGTGTTATTCTTCTCTTTGGTCATGACTGGACACTTCCAACCTGATCCACATGTGGATGCGCCACACTGTGCTTCGGGTACCTCAGATTTTTCCTTCTGTTGATTTTGGCTGAAGGCCTATTTGATGGAAATGGTCTCTTGCAATGCTGTTTACAATGTACATAATTCGCGGACGTGAGAGCTCTTCAGTCTGCCTCAACAAGGAATTGGCTGACTTCTCATGATTGATTTCTAATCCAAGCATAACACTGATCATTGTCAATGTATGGCTCATGCTGGAAACACGCGTATAGTTTGAATTGCACTTGAAAGGGTTTTGGTTGCTTTTTTGTTCGTGGAATCCAACTTTTCTGTTGTATACTTGTATGCTAAGTATATTGGCTGTTTATCTAGAACTAGAGGTCTGAAGGCATGATGAAAATCTTTTTACCCCTTGATTTGTGGATTCTAACTAAAACACATCTTTAGAAAAGACAATGCATGGGTGAAGTTTCTCATTCATTGAACAATGGTTGCAAGGCAGTCGCATCAACCTGGGGTAAAGTGCATTGTTTCCCACTAAAAAAAAGCGCAGATTTGTTAGTCAACCCTGAACCAACAAGTTGACCGAAATATTTCCATGCTCATCCCAATCCAATCTTTCAGGATCTCCACACCCTATCGTCGTGTGCACAAGCTGGTCTTTTTCTCTTGCTTTCCCCCCATCAAGATATGGTGCTTGATTTGTTAGTTCCAGGTTTGTCTTCCATCCATCATGAAGCTTAGCTCCAATCGACATCCTTAACATAGGTTGCATATAAAGGGCTAGGAATTCTTGGAGGCTCTCTCTCTCTTTTCATTGCCTTGCTGCTGACTTTTTGGTCCTCCAACCAGCACTACTAGTTGCAAAGCTCTACCTCCGGTTAGCATTGGGTCAAGTGTGCCAAAGTATTGTCGCTCCTAGTCAGCACCCTTCACCCACTATGTTCAGCCAAAAAAAGATAAAGCTGCCCGTATCGCGTGTTCCATGCACGATGCAATCTCTAATGCATCTAGATTATACTCGGGCATCCGTATCATTTGCATGGCATTCCTGGGTTAGTGAGCCTAAGCATAAGTTCTCTTCTTTTAGCCTTTTGGACTTTCGTTTATCCGAAAATCAAAATAAATGGGATGACCCTGTTTATTTCGGCTTCTCAGTTGGGTTTTTGGCTTTAGTTTTTTTTAATTTTGTCTTTTCTGACTTTTTGGTTTTTTTGGCTTGTTTACCTTTTCCTTTTTGCCCGTATTACTTTGCATTGTCTGTTATGGGCTAACATGTTTTTTTTTCTATTTTTAATTTTTTTAAATTTAATTACGTTAAAAACCCACCCGTAGCTATAGTGCAAAATAAGCCAGCTACAGTACCAAATAGTGAAAAATAAGTCATAAGCCACAAAAGCCCAAATGAGCAGGCCTAAACGGTTTTTTGAGCCTAAAACTGTGTATACCGTCCGCGTTGGTATCTCCACCGTCTGTTGCCGTCTCGAAAAATGCTGACAAAAGCTATCAGCTGTAGCCCAAAAGAACATGACCATAATTCTTTGCAAGCCAGGGGCCTAGCGGCGGAGACCTAGGGTGGCGCGCAAGCTCGATGGTGGCGACGACCTAGGGTGGATGGGAGCTGGAATCAACCATTGGGGAAGGAAGGGGGTGGTGAGAGGATAATCTAGTGGGGGTTAATTGGATAGTGGCTCAACGAAGCAAGAACGGCGGCGTGGATGACAGTTTCATCTGTGGTCAGGGAATGTGAATTTGACAGTGAGCTCCTGTAGGTAGAGGATGAAATTGTGGTGGGCAAGTGAGAAGGAAACCTGGGAACATGTTTTGACGTGATCAAATGGGTGAGACTCACCGGGGTGGTGGTACTGCTAAGCGAGGGTGGCGGTGCTCATAGCTTGGCGGCACTATGAATAAGAGGGAAAGCGAAGGTGAGGGACGGGACGAGGGAACTAAGACGAGCTCAATGGACTTGATGGTGGCGCTGGAAACTAACACGGGCGGTTGGAACGATTCGGTGGACGCGGTGGCCAAAAGCAGAGGAGCTTGCGAGCTCCTCTCTGTCTCTCCTTCTCCTTGTTGCTTGGCGGAGGGATAGTTGTAACTTATTCCTCTACATGTTCCCCTAGGGAGTAGGCAACCCTAAATATTTAGCTTCAAAAGCCTCCATCTCAACTTGTAGTGCCATTTGACTTCTTGTTGCATGGCTACACAGGAAAAAGCAAAGGAGAGAGAAGATGTGAGAAGAACACATGGGTAATGTTGGTATGTCCGATATTTTGTCTCCAAGAAAGGCTCTTAACGATTGTTTTGGATGAAAAATGTGACGACAATGGCATTTTCCATAGTCTTCGTGTTTGCGATGGTATTTTCCAATCGATCTTTTGTAAGTTGTGAAAATTTGCAATGGCATTGAACAAATTTGTTCTTTCTCATATGGTAGTACATGACATCAATTTTCTAGAAAAAAGAGTAGTAAAAGGGAAATGCCGATCTACACTCGTAGTTGCTCCTACTATCACAGCCTCACTGTGCAATAAGATCAGTGTAGGTAATTTTATTTTCTGGTTTACTTGATTTAGAAAATATGTGAGGGGATTTAAGCATTGATTACAAGGGTGAAAAGTACATGTGGACCCACCGCCTCTCCCTTACTCCCAAACCTCACCATCCCCTCCGTTTGTGTTTGAAATTTGAAAACGTGCACATACACAAGTACTATACATGCAAATACGCATACATGCCATAACAGTACAAATCACATACTATACCGTATACAAATACATAATGTCACAACAAAGAAAAAATAATTTTGCAAAACATTTATACTGTACACTATACATAGAGAGGGGGGAGATCTACACGTCGACGGCTTGACGTACTGACGCAGAGCACCTTGCTGATGTTTGCAAGAAAGAAGATGAGTAGTTGATCCAACACGGTACACTACTGTACACTGGACAGAGAGAGGGGGGCATATGTGTGTGTGTCTATGTATGTATGCATATGTATATATAGAGAGATGTATAGGTCGATGGCTTGGTGTACCGATGCATAGCACCTTGCCGATGCTATAGGATCAAGGATAACCGAAATAAGATTAGGCAAGATTTCAAGGCAATTTAAACCTATACAATTCTAGTATACCTAAGGTACAATAATCATTAGTCTCTACAAATATATCTCTAGCACTAGTAAATAAGACAATCTTAGCAACCACAAAGCTAGAAATATAGGTGCGGAATGCAAAGGCAAAGAAATAATCATAAAATGACTCAAGAAGTTTTTCCGTGGTATCGAAGACTTGCCAGTCTTCACTAGTTCACGTTGAGGAAAGCCTAAGCGACTTGGACCGGCTCCACGAATTAAGCCTCAACTCCTCAATCCACTAGTGGTTGTCCTTCTTCCGCTCCGAAGATGGTGGACACCAAACCACTCACAAGTCGGCGTCGGGGCTCTTCACAATCTTCTTGAAAAGGTCACCTCACAATCTCCCGCCAAACCGTCTAGGTGCCGGCAAGTACCAAGAGTAATAAACCAAGACTTCACTTGACGGTGATCAAGTGCCAAATGATCAATTTAGATGAATGCACTTGATGTTGGCTCAACTACCTCAAATGAATAGAATGAAAATAATTGAGGTGTGGAATAAATGATCTATGCTTAAGGATATTTCAGTGCAGTGTCTAAGTCTGTCCTTGAGCAGGTGGGGAGTATTTATACCCCCACCAATCAAATATAGTCGCTGCAAGACAATCCCTAAAAAAATCAGGGCAAGTGGAAGTACCACCGTCCATCGGCCTGTAGCAACAGTAACGACTATATCACAGCGTCAGAACTAGCCATTGAAAGTCAGTGTGGTACTACCACCGTTATAAGTGCGGTAGTTCCGATCTTCGAAAGTTTTGAAATTCCGGCGTGGTACTTCCGTTTGCTTCTAGGCCAAAAGTTGGCGCTCTCTGGAAAAACGTATTGCTCGGATTTTCAGAGCTTCTGAGCTCCGGAAGTACTGCTCAAGGGTTGCAGTACTACCGCTCTGCGGTAGTTCCGTTGTTGAAACTCTGGTACTTTTATTTTCCAGAGAGACAAAGTGATTCCACAGGTACTTTCTGGAAAAAACGTTCTGCTCGATTTGCCGGAACTTCTGGAAAGTGGAAGTACCATCGATTATACTCCGGTACATTCGATATTCCTAACAATGCACAGTTTGTCTATCAATTTTAATTTTTAAGTGCATATATAATCCTAAATTGATCCAATGGTACAAGAATATGCTATCAAGTTACTTGTCATGATCCTTCTTAATAATACAATATTTATCCTATAATCCGGTTTACCACCCTTTCTCCTTAGATCGGTAAAAATAAAAGGGATCCTAGACTACTTATACCTTTGTCTTGAACCACATTAATCTTCATGATGACCCTTAGCATGCATCTCTCATTCATCATTGGGACTGAACCTTTCAAACACTCAGTAAACATGTTAGTCCCATATTTACATAAAGTTATTAATTACTAAAACTATTTTTAGGTGCCAAGATGCTTTTAGACGCCGGCAAGAAAGAAGATCAACAGCTGAGCCAACATAGCACATGTTGACGCGGAGCACCTTGGCAGTGTGGGTGTAGTGGAGCACATGCGTGGGAGTAAGCATATGCACTGTAGAACGTATGAATCTATGGTGTACGTACATAGAGAGGGAGCACGACAATGGGGTGGTGCATATCGATTCGAAGGACGGGGTCTCATGGGCGATGCACGTGGATGTCGTTGATGGTGCAGACGATGTGGGGCAGTGCACCTCGACATGGCGGCAACGGTGAGGACCATGGTGGGGGGGGGGAAGAGTACATTTGTACGCCATTGAGTTGGACGATGATGGGGTGGAAGAAAACTGAGCGACACCGATAATGAAGATGGTGGCGGAGGGATGCATGTCATCAATGGCGGAGGAGTGCAAGGCGGTGGAGCAATACATGGCGGCGGCGAGGATTGTGAGCTATGGTAGTGGAGGAGTACAAGCACTCTTTGCCAGGTAGAAGGACAACAGACCATGACGGTGGTGTACTCGACGATGATGACGCCGGTGGGGTGGACGAGCAAGAGGAAGACAGAGTAATGTGGATGGGTCAAGACGGCTAGATCTAAAGGCAGCTATGTTGTGGACAACAAGATCTGGTGGCGGTGGCAACTAGGATGGTGGGATCTAGTGACGTTATCATCGGAGCACCAAGCCAGCTGAAGCTAGTGTGTCAACAAGCCTAGATCTGGCACTGACAAGCCCATATCTGGTGTCATCGGCCCATCTCCGGCCACGGCTCCTCCACCTCACCCTTTGGTCGCTTCTCTCCACCTTGCCCATCTCCGGTCGTCGCTCGTCTGCCTCGCCCATCTCCGAGAGAGAGTAGGGAATGCGGCCGGTTAGTAGAGCGGGTTGGCGATGGATTGGAGCAATCGTTGGGGGGGGGGGAGCACGTCGGCGGCGGGGTAGGCAGCTCATTGGATGAGAGAGAAAAGTGAGATGGGAACTGGAGAGAGACAAGAGATGAGAGAAACGAGCGAGGATAACGTTGTGGTGGTGGGCTCGATGCATTGTACATCTAACAAGTTGCTTTTCTCTCTCCTATTTTGAAAATTAAAAGGAAATTTTTTACATGAATCTCGAAACATTCAATCAACGGTGATGATTTTGGGTACAGGTGAACCCACGTTCATAATCTTCATATTTGGAGGAAAGACACATGTATAGATAAGGTTGCTTGGATGGACACATGGACCTATTAGATGTCACAAGTTTGGCAAATGCTGGCAAGAAAATGTGTCTATGGTGGGGAATCATGGTGTTAAGAAAAAGGAATAAGTCTGACCCCTCCTAAACTATTGCGAAAGTGTGGATTTCAACTCAACTATAAAACCAGATATTTGGCCCCCTCTCAACTGTCCAACCAGTCAACATAGCCCCTCAACCCATCCACCCTAGTTTAATTCTACATGGCATAGGCGTGACGGTGGTTTTGACTTGTATCAAAGTCTCTCTCCCATTTCATGTAGAATCAAGGAAAAGGCACGCATGTTGATCTCCGATGCTCCTTCCTCCATCTTCTCCTTCCCCATCTCTCCATCGCTCCCCTCTTGCATCCACCAATCCAAATTGTCATCGGCCATCAGGCCCTTGTCACTGGCGACCACCACCATACGTCTCATCGATCCCTCATCCACACCTCCAAATCCTATCGTAGATTAGGGAGGTGTCCAAAGTTTGGGGAGGATGTCGAGAGCGACAGTCGAAGCTAGGGGAGGTTGAGAGTGATGATTGTAGTTAGCTTAGCCTCCTTTGAGTGGCTGGTGTCACCATCACCGCAACCATGGGCTCCTCCACTCCATGTCCATCTTCCTCTTTGATCTCACCTCGGCCTTCACGTTGCACTCTGTGGCCTCCTGAGCAGCTCTAGGCGGTGGTGCTTGTTGAGGGCAAGGAGGAGCTAGTCGATAAGCTTGTCAAGGAGGGGGAGGGGGGAGCTGAGTGCATGGGTGACGGTGAAGGAGGGGGTGGTGGCACGGATGTTGATGGGGAGAATGTGGGGTTAGAGATGGGAGAGGCAGTGCCGGTGACTAGGAAGAGGATGTGGGGGTGGAGGCGCCATGGGGGTTAGGGATGAGGACATGAGGTAGATCTAGGGGTGGGGAGAGAAAGAGAAGAGGAGGACGATGAATAGAAGAAATTAGGGGCTGTCGATGGGCCCCGATATTTTTTATTTTCTACGATGCTTACATGTCAAAACCCAAACCCTATAACTAGTTCACGTGTTAAAACATCTACAACGTCAGCGCCAATTTGGAGCAAAACTGTATTCAATCGGGCTAGAGGGTAAAATAAATAATAGTGATAGTTGAGATGTGCCAAGTACATAGTTTCGTAGTTTAGGGTTAAAATCTAGACTTATGCAATAGTTCACAAGGTTAAATAGACTTTTTAAAAAATTTGGCACGTCACAGCTATAACTATGAACTAAACAGTAACCACAAAAGGTTAAGCTTGCTTAGCCTTAGTGTGGCAGTACGGCACAGTGTAACAATGGACCAAACAACTCCTATACCCATAGCAGAGGTTTCTTGGCGACAAAAATGCCAAATTACCACCGGCAAGGAAGAAACCATCTGGTACACCATTGGTCGCACAAATGGCACTACGCCATTGCCGATTTGTCATCTGCCAACCATCCTCCGATCCATTTATTGGCCGTTGCAACCATCCACGTCCCATCAATTCCTCTTGTCCTTGCACGGGCAGTTCCAATCCGGCGACCGGCTTGCAAGCCTCCACGCACGGCTCGATTGGGCTCAGTAGTCAGTACAGCAGAGGTCCCCTATGCCGCGGTAGCTTCCCTGCCAGGACCAACCTTGCCTCGAGTCCTCGACGTCAGAGTTAATAATCTTATTTAGTCGTATTTGAATAGATTTAGCTATTTAATATGTATATAAATCGTGTACGAGTTCGAGTCAGTTTTTGAGTCGGTCTTGGAGTCATAGTTGTCTTCGTACCATAGTCGTAGAGTCGGGTATAAAAAGAAAGCAATGTAATGAGAGAAGAGAGAGGAAGTGATCGGCGTGATCGAAACGAGAGGGAGAGAAATAAAGAAAATGGAGTGCTTTGGCTCCCAAAAAATATCGTGTTCGACGATTTGCAGACGTGGTCGTAAACAAGTTATGACCACGGCAATCGAGCGGAGGTGTCCGCAGGAGCTGAAGACGTGATTATAAACGAGTTATGACCACGGTCGAGTCTACAGCGTGGTCGTAATCGAGTTACGACTACAGTGGTCGAGCCTACTACGTGGTCGAATGAGTGCAGCGCAGTGTGAATGTGGTCGTCGTCAGCTGAAGTTACGAGTACGTAGCGTGGTCGGAGCAAACCAGAAATGGTCGTAACGACTTTGTGCATGGTTGTAACGACTGCTGAAGTGGTCGTAAACTGCAACAAGTGGTATCGGAGCCTGTTGATTTCGGTGATTTCTGAAGATCATGGGTGATAAGGTGAAGGCCTAGTGTGTATTAATCTCCCTCCAGTACCCTCTCCTGACGACCAATAATTACTCCATGTGGGCAATGAAGATGAAGGTGAACATGCGCGTCCAGAGAGTCTGAGGTGCAGTTGATCTGAATGGGAATGATAAGGAGGTGGATGACAAGGTGGATCAGGCGGCTTTGGCCATCATCCACCGAGTGGTGCCAGATGCGATGATGCATCAGCTCGTCGGCCAGGAGATGGCACGGGAGGCATGGGAGACGCTGCAGACGATGCACGAGGGTGTTGATCGTGTGAAGGAGGTGCAACTCCAGAATGTGCGGAGCGAGTTCGAGAATCTCAAGATGGAAGAGACCTAGTCGGTGGACGAGTTCGTCGGCAAGCTAACTTTGTTGTACCTGCGCGACAAGATGTAACTCTCTTGGCGACAAGATGGAGAAATCTATGACGGTGAAGAAGTACATGCGCACCTAGTCCACCATAGACTACGATCTGCCCGTGGACTCAGTCATAAGCCATGGTCCTACTTGTTAGTAAAACAAGCCTTTTTTCCATAATTTTATTTATTTTAGAAAATCCAAAAATTCATAGGGCCCACCTATCAATCTCTAGACTTTTCGTAAATTGATTCGAAGGTAATATTCTAGAGAATATTCTTCTTTCTCTTTCAATTTTCAAGAATTTATGTTCCCGACAAATCTTCTGAGAGTCCATTCTCTGCCGTCCAAACTCTGATTAACCTGTTTCTTATTTCTAAATTCATCTAAAATTGAGCTCTATCTTTTGGTTCTAGTTTTATTGCTTTTGGATTTATTTGTGTTTCGTTCGCTTTCTCTATTGTTAGATAACATGCTCAATGGAGCAGAAGTAGGATTTGAAGACCAATAATTGGTAACAGAGCAAGGTTAAGGCAAGTCGTGATCTTTGATCATATTGAACCTATTATTTTAAATCTACTTATTATTATTATTATCTTAAATTATTCTACATTGCTAATTTATTATAAACCTTTGTACTTTTAGTTATCAACCAATTTTGATTAATTCCTTCTTTGATAATTTGAATACTATGATTCCGTTGTCACCATAGGATGGTTAATTATCTAGTAATACAATACTAGTATTCACTTGTGTTGTACTCTAGTATGCTTAGCCATGTTTATTGTTACGTTGGGCTCATCATCACTTGTTAATCAATTAATTAATTTTTACTTAATGAGATATTAAATCATGATTGTAGCCACAGTTGTCAAATTTGTGTACCATTACATGGGTGTGTCATTGGTCTTGATTAAACTAAAATTGCTTTCACTTGAGCAAGTGATTGTGTAATAAAGTAGGTACTAATAGCACATTGGGATATAGATGCTTCGCTTGGGTAATGTCTAAGGGCTTAACTTTGAGTGCCATTGATTTGAATCTTATCATACAACCACATGTCTAGTATGAGATGGACCTGACTAATTAATTTGTGATGTTTCAACCTTGATTTTGTTATTGAGATGTTTTGTTGGCGCAGGGGGGACTTTTGCCGACTAGGTGGTCAACCTACTCAACAGCGAAACCCTACCAGGCGAAATCAAGTTGAGATTGAACATTGTAAAGGCCTTGTGATAATCGCTTAGCGCACGCCTTTGGAAGTGTGTCAGACGTTGACATTATAAGTTGCTTATCTCTTTTGGGTGTAGGATCAAGGATAACCAACTAGAGGAGCGGTGAATTGGTGGTTCTAAAACTCGTTGCTCTAAATTTAACAATTTTAACAATAATGAGCAATTCAAATATTCTAGCACAAGTTAAGAATTGAAAGACTAAGTTTTCTAAGGAACCCTCACAAGAGCACTTTCAATCTATTTATTGTATTTACTCTAAATTATTGCTTTCAGCAAAACAATCACTCAGCCATCATTTGATAAGCCTTGCATCATTATATATTGTATCTTATTACAAACAATTTATTGAATACTCTATATACTCACGACTATATCCTTTGTTGTTTAGTTGCTGAAAGAGAATTATATCAGCTAGAGGTATTTGAGGAAGGATTCTTCAACGACCTCACGAATTAGAACTTTGCTCCCAGTCAATTGCTTGTGGGCATATCGAATGACCACTATGTTTATCTTTATTTTTTGTTGCTAGATTTCGTTAAGCCCTTTAGAGTAATATTTGTAAGCTTAGCCATAAGGTCATTACTATGATAATTAATGATAGTTATGCCTTTTTTTAGTTTATCGTAATCATGGTTGATATTTAATCTATATTTTCACTGTTTACACTAACATAATCCTAAATTAGTGTAGAATACAAAGGAGAATCCGAATTTACATATTCGAGTCTTGACAACTAGAAGTGATATTTGTTTGAAAAATAGGGATCGCACATGGTGGACTTAGTCCGAACAATGTACACCAAAGTCTCGTCTATACACTATATCCTAAAAGCCTATACTCTATTTAGAACGTGGGGATTTTCTGTTAATCCTATAGGAATTATAGTTTTTCCCTATAAATTTATGCAAATATTTCTGCCTTACAAACAAGTCCTTGAACTACAGATTCAGTAGAAAATAAATTAAAATAAGTGATACCTCCGCTGCATTATAGTCGTTTATGGCCCCCTACACAAAGGCGACACTGTCTGCGATCTGTGGACTGCATCTCATGCGGATCAGTCTCCGAGTCAGCCATCCCAGAATTGCTATAGTGCCGAGACCTAACGCATTGGCACCATGGCCACCGAGGGATACAGGCTCGCTCACATCTCCTAACGTGGACAAAGAATATCACCAAAATGGGATTGGAAAATAAATTCCTTCCTGTACGCTTACGGCAGTGTGCTGATAAGGATGTCCCTAATGCTGACACCTCACCAGCCACAGCAACAAAGCAGGCTTAACATTCTTAGGCCCCCAATCCAAAACAGTTTTTGGAGCTAGAAGTTGTTTTTTTCTTTGCATTATTTATGGAGATATAATGTTCTTTATTTTTTCTTATTTATTTATTTTTATTGAATGCTTCAACCAAAAGCTAATATCCGTTACAGCTTCCATTTCAGTTAAGTCAACAGCCGAAACTAAAAAATATCAGCAAAAGCCATTTTAAACTTTTTTTTAGCCTTAATTAGGCCTCTCCAATCAGCAGCCTGCCAATGTAGTCTGGGGGTTTATTTGGTCATCTATGGTGTGCTTGAATTGTACACTTCTGAGTTGTGGACCTTTATCCGAACATATATCAGGATGGTAGGAAAAAGGGCAATCGCTATACCCACACTACGTCTTGCATCTTCCAGTTTTTCTTATCAGAACTTTATTGACGAAATTTTGCTAATACAATTCAAGGAATTTTTTACATATTTATGAGTGCTTTTATTTAAAAAATGAATCCTTAATTTATGCTAAGAAAAACCACTGAACAACAGGATCGAGTTTTCTATTGTAGAAGGAACTGTACAATGTTGTACTTAGTAATGAGATAGTTCTTAGCAAAGGTACCAGTATGAGCTGCTTCTAAAATTCTTTTGGTACATTATGATAGATAAAGTTGAAGTAGGCAGCTGTAGTGCCCTACGACTTTAATCAGAAGGACTGGAGCAACTCGGGTCCTTGCAACAGTAATTGGTTGGTAACATTAGCTAAGGAAAGAATCAAATCATAGGTGACTCGGATGAAAATAACTATCTTATCCTTGGGCCATCCTCCTCTAGTTTTTGCCCCCTTTGTTGCTGTACCTTCCAGTAGTTTTTGTCTTTAATGAGAGATGGGATGGAGCATTCTTGTGAACACAATAATTTTCAAGTTTAATTCTACCTTGGTAGAGTTTGTTTCACTGCTACAGACAGCCCTATCACAGACGGTTCGGAACCGTCATCACAGACGGTTCCTGAACCGTCAGTGTTTAGGTGTCAGTGATAGTTGGTGGTTATCACAGACGGTTCCCGAGCCGTCTGTGATAAAAACATTACAGACGGTCTTGATTACTAACCGTCTGTGATAGGCGAGTATCACAGACGGTTTTTTATAAACAACCGTCGGTGATATTGTGCATATCACAGACGGTCTTGATTACTAACCGTCTGTGATAGGCGAGTATCACCGACGGTTGCCGTCTGTGATATTGTGCATATCACAGACGGTCTTGATTACTAACCGCTCGTGATAGGCGAGTATCACCGACGGTTGTTTATAAAAATCGCTCGTGATACTGCTTATCACGCACGGTTAGTAATCAAGACCGTCTGTGATATGTACAATATCACAGACGGTTTGTAATACAAACCGTCTGTGATATTGTGTACATCACAGACGGTCAGTAGTAAAAGCCGTCTGTGATAGCAGTCACACCACATACGACACTCTTTGAAACCGTCTGTGATACCAAGTGCATCATCCATTTTATATGCTGTTTCTTGGCTAGCCTCAAGATATGCTAGCCATGCCCTCTGAAAGCAAGCAGATTACAGATAAATGACAGATATAAGTTAATTGCAACTCATAGTAAATTACAACAAAATTCGATACACAGATGAATGTAACAATATCACATATATAGAATGAAAATTGTTACACAAAATCTGACAAATGTATTCAATTGAAGGAATTGTTTGATTTGTACAGTTGAATCCAATGTTTCAACATCTAATTATCATCATCGCGGCGTGGAACTCTCCCCTCTTATTTATGACCTCTCGCTAGCAAGAATTGGGAGATGATTGCACGAATATCGATGAGATTGTCAAGATCATATGCACTTCCGTCGAAGTTCACCACCGCCGCTAGGAGCAATGTTAAGTCATTAATTAGCATGTGTGTGTAATATAATCAGAAAATAATAATTATTGGAAGGACTCGACAAACCTCGGATCATTGATCTTAGTACCCATGATTTCCATCATATGGCGGCAAACGTAGAATCCACATACGTTGCCACTGTAGGCTCGCGGTGGCATCGCAAAAATAGAATTACATACATCGGTATTGTCAATTCTAGAGGCATTATTACAAAGTGTGATATAGGATTATTGTGTTGTAGCGGTACCGAAATCGCGTGTTGTGTCGTAGCGTGTCACCGGATTTGTCGTGTGTTCCTCCTTGGGCAACATATTCGCAAACGCCCTCGTGATTCAAAAACTTAGCCTCGGCCGTGGCAAACAAAAGAAATATTACAATAGAGTTATGTATGGAGGAAATGAGTTTACCTGTTAAGTACTTCTTGCACACGACTGAAGTCGTGGTTGCTCCTAAGGAGGGAATCAAGGTATATTACCTTGCTCCACTTTGGTACAATCACAATCAAAATCCAGTGATTCCTCGGTACACCGTGATGGTCATTCGGCCCTCTGGCCTTTTCGATACTCCTCGGCCACGTTTACTTTTCGCAATCTTGGGAGCGTGAGACCCAGATGACGGCAGCGAAGACCGTGTGGGCGCCATCTCTTCTAAGAAAAACTAACTGCAGTGAGCTATGGACCCAGCTTGTCAAAGTTCTATGAATCAAGTGACACAAACCAGTGCATCAAGTTCATTGAACAAGATACACTGGAGTGTGTCACTTGCTTTATGCTCTTTGACAAAGTTCTAACGATTAACTAATTGCAGTGAGCTATGGGCCTTCTAAATAGACCTTGCAGCTAACAAGTGCAGCATATATTATTGTTACAAGGTTCTATGAAGTGCCTATAGTGAGCTAAACACCTGCAGCATATATTATATGCTACATAAAATACATGTGAAGCATATATCATAAAGCTAACATGTTGAGCATATAACATGTGAAGCATATAACATAAAATTCATATGAAGCATATAACATAAAATTCATGTGAAGCATATAACATAAAATAAGCGGCGTCGGGAGTGACCGGCGGCGTCGGGAGGGAGCAGCGTCGGGAAGGAGCGGCGGCGTCGGGAGGGAGCGGCGTCGGGAGGGATCGGCGGCGTCGGGAGGGACCGGCGGCGTCGGAGGAGCGGCGTCGGGAGGGAGCGGCGTCGGGAGGAGCGGCGGCGTCGGGAGGGACCGCGGCGTCGGGAGGACCGCGGCGTCGGGAGGAGCAAAACCTAGCTAGCGAGGGCGCTGCAGGTGGAGACAAGAGATCGCGCGAGCGGACTCGCATGAACCTAGCTGCGGGTATTTAAAGATGAGCTATCACGAGCGGTTCTATCAATATAACCTTTGTCATATGCACTTATCACGAGCGGTTCTATAAATATAACCGTCGTGATATCAATATTATCACGAGCGGTTCTATATATATAACCGTCAGTGATATTTATATTATCACGACGGTTATATCTATAGAACCGTCAGGATGTTTATCACGACGGTTTCTTTTGATAAACCGCTCGTGATATTTCATTATAAATACGGTAGCTAGCTAGGTTCCTATGTCATTTACAATTACAATGGAACATAGATACATTTATGAAAAACGCAAGCATAACCATAGATATAACTATTTCTTAGTTCCTTAGTCATTTTACAATTACAATGGAACATACATACATTTATGAAAAACACAAGCATAACCAATAGCATTTATTACACTTTGGCTATATCATTTTAAATAAAGCCCTTCACGATGATCGACACGCATATAGCTTGGTTCATCGCCTTGTTCTTCCTCGAGCCTGATGCCTTGTCCGAATGGAGGCAAATCATCAAATTGATTGTACTCTTTCTCATCCACAACATTCTCAACCCCGACAATCCTTCTTTTCCTCAAGAACTACATGGCGCTTCTTATTTGCCGGGTCGGTTACATAAAATACTTGAACAACTTGCCTCGCGAGTACGAATGGTTCATCTTTGTATCCTACACATTCGAGGTCCACGGTAGTGACGCCGTACTTGTCAACCTTTACACCCCGTGGAAGTTGGACCCAACGGCACCGAAATAGAGGAATTTTGAAAATTACGTAGTCAAGCTCCCAAATCGGGATGCTTTGCACACCGGACAAACATGTAAGCTAGCATACTCTTTACGGTACAGGATACAATCATTCCGACATGCATGTATTCTTTCTACTTCCATTCCTAATGGACAAAGAATCTTCTTGGCTTGGTAGGTGGTTCTCGGCAACACATTTCCCGTTGGAAGCATGTCCACTAGGAGACCTAATAATGCCGTGAAACTCTTGTCGGACCAACCATTGCTTGCCTTCAATTTTAGCAGTTCTAGAACTGATAACAACATCGTGTATTGCGGCTTGCAGCCCGGAAACAAAGGTTTCTCCGAGTCCTCCATCAAGCCCTCGAATTTACCAAACTCTCTCTCACTATAGTTCCCTTCTGCATCACGTAACATCTGATCCAGATTATCATCCTGCGACCTATCCTCATGATCCAGATTGTCATCCTGCGACCTATCCTCATGATCCAGATTGTCATCCTGCGACCTTTCCTCATGATCGAAAGAACAATCCACAACCGCATATCGTTGCCTCCTCGACTATGTCATAACTACCTTCTTGTGTACTCTTCTCTTCACCGTGATGGTCCAACATTTGTACCCTTTTAAAACCCCTTCGAATCAAGTGAGCTTCAATCATATTGAGTTGCTAAACATCTTGAGATTATCACAATCAATACATGGGCAATACATATATTTCATCCCCTTCTTCAACATATCCATTTCGTACGCCCTTCTAAAGCGCGACACGCGTAATGTACTCTTCACTCACACGGTTCTCAATATACATCCACTTGGTCCATCTATGCTACACAAGTGAAAAATGGGTGTCAAAAATGATTATTACCTCTACTACTAACCTCTGATCAGATCACTAAGAATGTTAAGTAATTGAATACTAATCTCGATCGATCACTAAGAATGTTAAGTAATTGAGTATGCTAACCTCGATCGGATCAATAAGAAGACGGTGATATTTTTCACCCCAACTCCCTAAAGCCGCGCCTTGCTCCACCGATGCAGCGCAATGAAGACAGTCGGTGTCGACATCCTTCAAGCAAATACGCCAAGTAATTAATACTACGCAGAATATCACGAGCGGTTCCAACTACAAGCGGTGCGTGAAAATTACATATCACGACGGTTCATATTAATACCCGTCACGAATTATCACCGCGGTTATTAATAACCGCTCGAGATAGTCTCGTTATCACGAGCGATTCGTAACACGAACCGCTGCGTGATGTATATAATATCGCGACGGTTCTAAATATAAACCGCTCAGTGATTTATGCGTATCACGAGCGGTTTGTGTATAGAACCGTGCGTGATAGTCCTTCCTGAGTTTACATTACAAACCGTGCATGATAGTTACTGAGGATGAAGCGTTTAGTCAGCGCATGATCGCCAACTCGAAGCATATATAGCATAGCATTGAGGCACATCGAGGCTTGCTGCTGTGTGTCTTGAGGAATGCCAGAGCTAGTCTTGAGATGTGGTGCCACATCGAAGACCGATGTGGTCGCCACATCCAAGACCACTCTTGGCATTCCTCAAGACACACCGCATGCCTCTGATGTGCCTCGAATGCTATGCTATATATGCTTCGAGTTGGCGATCATGACTGACTAAACAGCTTCATCTTTCCGACAAAATTCAAGGCAATTTTATTACAATAGTGCAAAGAAAAGACATTACTGATTCTTGGTTGAGCTGGTCGAGGAACATGCAAATCTGAGACAAGCACAAAAACTCAACAACACATTCAGATCGATCTATTACGGGATAACAAGCTAACAAACCCTTCAGTAGCACGACGGTTCACACTAAACTAGACACACTTACGGCAAGAGTGTGTTGTTTAGTATGAACCGGGCGTGCCGCGATGGAGTGCTAGCTCACAGCGGAGGAGATGCATGCGGGAAGCTAGCTAGTGGATGAACTCACGTGTGACTAGTACCGGTGGAAAGGTTGATGGGAGTTATTAATAAGGGCCGGCCGTGGAGGAACTGGTGCGGCCATTCGATGTGGAGAGAATAGACGGGTGAGATCGAAATCTGTATATCGCCAATTATTGGTGACATGTGATTACCAATTATCGGTGACATGGGATTATTACAGACGGTTCTTAAACGGAACCGTCGTGTTATCTCGATTGGTATAGGCGGTTCGTATTAAGAACCGTCATGAAAGTTCCTGACGGTTATTAATAAAAACCGTCTCGTGATGTCTCAATTATCACGACGGTTCATGTTATTAACGGTCTATGAAATTATCACGAGCGGTTTTTATGAAAACCGCATCATCATAAGCTTTCGTGTTTCGATCGTCTAATTAACGTCTCCGATCGTTATCTGGCGTCTATATCATTAATTTTGGGTATCTGAACCGTTTGTGCTAAAGGTTAAATATGCGCTCCTAATCCGTGTCTCTTCTACGTCGTACAATACAATATACAATACAACATGGCTTCTACTCATGTTCTTGTGATCATCTCCTTCCTCTCATCTGCTCATCACGAATTGTTCGGCGGAACCTTACACAGCGCCGACAATTTGCATCTGGAGCGACTTCTCCGCACCGCCTGCTCTCCTTCCCGACTTTCTTGCATCCGTCGCCTTGACTCGATCCTCCGCCGTCGAAGGAGGCGTCTCGCCGCCGCTCAAGAAAGGGAAACACTCTCCCCGTTCTTCTCCACAATGTGCGCAATGCGGAAGAAGCTCTACTCGCATTGCACCTGATGATGGATAGCCTTGCCGCTCATGCGAAACGGCAGATTGTGAGGAATGTTTTAATGCTATCCTGCACGACATGATGGATGTCTGCGATCATTTGCCCAGTGCACGAGGAAGTGCAGAGGACAAGGGCAATCTTAACGGCGTTCGAGAATTCAGCGGTGATCCTCCAAGTCCCAAAGTCGAAGAAGAAGCGTCGAAGCCCAAAAGATTACAATCAGGAAACTCTTTACCTGTGCGACTTATGTAATGAATTTTCCTCTAATTGAAATTAATAAATTTGCCTTTAATTTGTGACCTCTTGTCTCAGAGTTACGTAGTTAAGTTATTAGAAGCAATGTGTACTTATATATTAACCTCGATCTAGAATATGACAGACAAAGGGACATCACAAATTTCTTGTAAAAACCGTCAGGAACATTCCCGCAGTTCTTAACAACAACCTACTGTGATAGTCTACACAACACGACGGTTTTAATAAAAACCGTGCGTGATATTTCAGATTATCACGCAGCGGTTTTTATTTTAAACCGCTGTGTGATACTAAAGTATCACGAGCGGTTCATTGGTAAGGACCGTCAGGATACTCGACCACTAACACGACGGTGTCCAAATTAAAACCGTTTGTGTTAGTGTCAATCACAGACGGTTTTGTCAAACCGTCTGTGATGTAGCCGTCTAGTATAGCCTCTTTTGTAGTAGTGTTTATCAAAGTATATATTATTTGCCAGTTCTTGATCTTTCTACATGCTGACGTCCAGGAAAATATAGATGTCAGAGCAGGAAGCAATGTGTTTACGGTGCCGTTCGGTTAGGCTGAAATAAGCTGGATTATGACTGAAATTGTACTGTAGCTGGCTGAAATTACACTGTAGCTGATGATAGCTAATTTGGCATAACTAAATTTAAAAAAATAAAAATAAAAAATAAATTAGCTCATCATGGACAATACAAACAAATAGGGAAAAAGGCAAAACAAAAGCTCAAAAAGGCAAAAAAAAGTCAGGAAAAAGACGAAATTTAGAAATAGTAAAAAAATAAGTCAAAAGCTTAAACTAAGATGAGCGAGGGACAAATCCAAGAAAGAACACTATGTACCTACTTTTCAAGAGAAACCACTTTCTGCTAAAGCCAACGTTACTGGATGGTCGATAGGTTCTATCTTTAAATGGTTCACATAGGTCGTTTAGTGGCATTGAGTTGCTTTCACCGGAATTTTCTATCAGATAACACGAGGCTATGGTCGCCACACTCACCTGTCATTTAACTCTGTAACCTCTTAATTTTTGTGGCGGGTGAATGATCCTATTTTGGAAATGTTAACATTATTTACTGGTAGTGATTCTTGTGAAGATTCTTATGGAGAAAATTGCATCTGTGTCCCCCACAAGATCATATGATTGCTAAATAAACCCTGATATCAAATAGCCCATGTAAACCACAATCTCGAATTTTACATTAAAGTTAGCTCGTATAGTTCAATAAGAAAACCCTTAAAAAAACTCTCTTGTCATACGGCGATACTTATGTCAGATGTTCCTAGTATCCTAAATTTAAACTTTCCTAAAATGTTGGAGGTATGGTGAACTTTGGCGATGGTCGGGAACCCTATGGCCGTGAAGTCGGCCCATGTCTTTGATAGGAGGGAGTAGGAGCAAAGAGATAAAGGGCGTATTTTTTTGAGCTGTGCTTTATAATTTTTTCATTTTAGTTTACCAGTCTGATAAATAGTACTTGCTAAGATAAACCAAAAGTCGCTGAAAAGTAAAAAAAAAAAAGAACATGGCCAAATAACTCCTAACCATCCAAAGGGCTAGGAATAAAGGGCTCACCGGGTAGTATATCCCATTTCAAGCATAGGAACTTTTAAGAATTTTTCACAAAACAGCACAATTTCGCTAAAATTCCAAGAAGAATTATTCACTCCAAATTATTCGCTAAAAAAGCTGTGTGTGACACAAGCATTGTAACGTCAGGTAGCGATGACAAAGCCAAGTAGGCAGTGTCAGCCCGTAGAACCCAAACAAGCCCCAAGAGGCCAATCAATGTGCCTTGCCCTGTTGCCCAAACCGTGTATGCAGCTATGCTATGCACATCACCTTTGCATGTAGCTACTGTGATGTACATGGTGATCCATATCCCATCATAAAACAAAATATGCATATGCATGCATTGTTATTAGTTACCTAGTCTATTTGTACTGTTTTCAGTTAAGTATGATCGAGCGATCTACGTGCAGCTTTCATTCAACAGATGTAGATAAAAAGCTTGTAGGGCCGGAGTATATGGTGTGTGGAGCAGCATGTATTGTGCATGTTGGCGCCGGGATCTCTATATCGCGATGGGATCTCTCTCTCTCTCTCTCTCTCTCTCTCTCTCTCTCTCTCTCTCTCTCTCTCTCTCGATCGATTCGGTCGGCACGCCGTGTGGCCAGAGGTGTAAATCCGCCGAAAGCTCGCATTGCACTTGTTAGAAACCAAGGGTAATATTTTAATTTCAAATTTTATTATGAGGTAAATATCGTGAATAACTAGTGATGCATAAATCAGTATTAATAGTAGGTAACACAATGTACTTCAAAAATATATGTAGAAACAGAATTTAAACAAATCGATCGGTCACACGAACGACTTACAGTTGGGCCTGATGAAAAATAGAAAGCAGCACAGACTCGACACAGTGTAGAATGTAGATAAAACAGCGAAGCGAGCGGTGGCGCAGATATGTGTTACCTAGAAACCTTATTACTACCCCGTGTAGGTCTTCACGGCAGCAACGACTTGAAGGTACCATTCTCCTTCTTCACGGTGCACGTCAGAAAGAAAACCCAATGAGGTTCAGATAGCGCAACACAACAACACATGTTTGCAGGAGAAAGAAAAAGAAATGGAGAAGTTAGTGATTCAGGGCTCTCTACTCTAAATGTCTTCAGGTGTAGGTGTGTGTGTATGTAGATTGTGAACTGATATGATTGACTAGTTATTTACCTATTAGCAACTGACATATTTAACCAACTATTTACCCACTGGTAACTACCTGTCATCAACATCAAATAAAGCACCTAATAAAGCATCAAATTCAAACATTTGAATCTCATTCAAAATAAAGAGGTGCACCACGTCACGGCACGGAAGATACAAGTCACACGAAAATACGTGAGTACGTGTGCACGTGTGTTTAGCTAAAGTCCTTCTCATATCATCACATTTATATGTCATATGTTTCAAGGTGTGATAAGGATACCCCATTATAAATTAGTCTCCTTTATTTTATCTTAGCAATATAGTGCTAAATCATATATACTTTAAAATTATAGAAAATAGGCCTTGCCCGTATAGTTTTAACAGCACTTTGTGAGCTTAAATCCGCCAAAAGTTCGCATTGCACTTTGTGAGCGGATGTGTATATATATGTTCTCTATCAATAACGAGTAAAATTCCGACGAACGTAGCGTTTGCTCGTTGGATTTTGTAAGGTAGCTAGGCCAGCAATCTCACGTGCCACGGCCAGCGAGAGGCTCGCGTTCGCGTCGAATTCTATCACATAAACATTGCTAGTATTCTGGATCGATACATCGGCGGCGAGTGGAGCTATTGCTTTAATGCTATTGCGCCATTAGCTCCCGTCGATGGACGGCGACGTGCCCCTGGCTTCACGTGGGTTGCGACCAGGACAAGTTCGGAAGTTCTTAACCGTTAGCGTCAAGGGCACAGTGCTTTTGTAGTGCACAAATGGATAATGCGACTCAAAGTTAGGTACAATAGATGCGGTATGTCTGCGGTGGATAAAATCACAGCACATGCGTTAACTTGATGGCTTTCCGCCCTGTTTGTGTTTATATGGATTTGTAAAATATGCTTTTCTATAATACCTAATTTTTTAAACAGAGTGTTTTTCAAGATAGAGTTTACTAGTTGATTATAGTACACACTGTAGTGACTTCATTGATATCGATTAAAATCAACAACGGTGATCATTAATCATTATCACAAAGAGCTGTTTCTGAGAAATGCTGTCACATGCTTTGCTTGCAGAACACGTCTCTTCAAGCAAGGCAGCAAGTGACGCGGCTTTTGACTACCAGCAGTTATCACTCATCAATCAATATCAATAGCGGCGGACGAGCAGCTGACCGGCGAGGACGAGCGGTGGAATGGCGGGAGCAGTCGAGGCCCCGCGGGGAAGATCTACGGCCGGCGGGACGGCAGGGACGAACGGCGGCGTGCTACGCTGCCCAACCCGTGCCGCCCGAGACGATGAGGGTTGGCCTTCGGCCGGTTGGGCAATAGGAATGGAGATAGGCTTGCTTAGATGGGCCACCGGCCACGGTGGTCTCATGGGATGACTGAAAGGCTGCCGGATAATAATATCGAATAGTATGGACCGGGTAATATCGAGGAAAAATTCGGATATTTTTGTATTTGGTAGATCTCTCTCGAATCTCGTTTTATATTCAACGAGTGCTATTTAATATCGATTATAAATCGACAAAACCTGCTGAATACTAACTTTCCTTTCCGGATTCGTTTCGAATTGGTTTAGTCGAAAAATATCCGATCTGATTGTAGCCCTAGTATCAGTTATTCCGGTGCTGTGTAGCACGAGAGTGTGCACGGGAAAAACTGTGGCGTCAAGGGTCAAGGCTCCACTGAATCATCGCGGATCGAGGTCGGATCCTTAGGATTGGGTCTGCACTTCGTTGAAGTTTCGCCCAGTGGATCGCGATTGGTTGAGGCGCCCAATGAGCTGCAAGGCCAAGGGGTTCACGCACCCTGCTAGCTGCCGTGCGTGCGTGGGCCAAAAGTAGCTAACTAGGCCAGGTTATTTTCAACTTTTGAAACTGTCTTTTGACTTTTATTACAGTATCTAATTTAAATATTTTTTAAGATAAAATTTACTAGTTAATTGTAGTACACGTTAAAAACTCAATATCTGTACTATCCAAAATCACAAGCAGATATCTCTCTCTGTAATCTCTGTCGCAAACAGTTAAAATTCAAAAATTTCAGCCAAAAACCACAACCACAAAGAACAAGCCTATATACGGTTCTATTCTTTTGAACTATATAGTTTATAACTTTTAGCCATAATTTATTAGTTCAATAAATAATAATTATTAAACAAAATTAAAACTAAAATCGACTAAAAGCCGAAAAGAACGAAACACGTAAGGCTAGCTCTCTTTCATTTCGTGTCGCTTCACTGCATGTGAGAAGAAAGCCACTTGCAACTTGGACTTGTTGTAACAACACAAAGCCGTTCTGCGTAGCGTAGCAGAAGGCTGGTCTTGAGTGGTGAGTTTTGTCCTCATGCTAGTGCAGGACTAAATTCATATTCCGGAGAGAGCATGAGGTGGATAGCAGGATAGGAGCACGCACAACGTTGTGCCACGACGGGGGTCCTACAGGAGATAGAACCACACACGGCAGGAAAAAGAGGAGATTCCAAGGAGGGTAACCGCGGCCAAGTGAGGTACCGGTGCCATGAGAAAAAAATTCACCGGGCCCATATGTCAGATTATCTCGCGCACCCATCGTCTGTCACACCATGGCATCAGGAGGGGAGCTGTTGCCACGTGGCCTTCATAAGCACCGCCCGCAGATGCAGGAGAAGCGGTAAAATTTTTGCTTTTTAGCCCAAAATTTGAAAGTTTTTTTATATATGAACCCCTGGAGAAAAGATTTGCAAAAATGGACCCTTTACTCGGCGCCAAAGCATATGGCGCCCAGGGTACATGGCACGGCGCCATATGCTTTGGCGCCGTGAATTGACACGTCAGAGCCAGGGTGGCATAGCACGACGCCAAGGCCCACGGCGCCGTGATATGCACGTACGGCGCTAAAGGCCGTGGCGCCGTGCGTCGGGACTTAAGCCCGAGTCGTCCCGACCCCACTCCCTCATCGCTCCTCTGTTCTAACAATGAACCGCCGCCGCCTCTATTCCCTCCAAATCCTCTCAAATCCACCGATTAATCTCGCGATTTTGCTTCCAAATCGGGCAAGCAAGGTAAACTCTCTCCCTTTCCTTGATTTTTTGCAATAGATATGGATTATTTGAGGTACATTTCGTAGGGCAAGATTTGAATCCCTAGATGAAATTAGTTCAATTATGAGCGATTTTAGGTTACGTTTGCAATGGATATGCGTAATGTAAGAGAAGTACTCTGTATTTGGATAGGTTTTAGGGTTTGATTATTATTTATACATGGTTGTGTTCGGTTTTAGGTTTTTAGGGTTTCATATACCAAATAGGATGATTTCATGTCAACATGAGCAAAATTGTATGTCCACCTAACCCTTAGTAGCTTTGATTATTGTTTATATTTACAAAATTATATTTTTACCACCACCCCTAATTTAGATTTGCATTCTAATTCAAGTGGCAAAGACAACTTATTGTCAATTACACCAAGTTATATATATATATATATATATATATATATATATATATATATATATATATATATATATATATATATATATATATATATATATATATATATATATATATATATATATATATATATATATATATAATAATGTCTTTCATAAATATATCTCGGTATTTACAGTTAATATTAGTGACCTAATACTTAAATTATTTACCTTAATCATATAATCACTATTTGAAAAGGGGCCCCATGGATTTTGAGATATGTAAATAATATTTATTATTATCATAAGGTTTATTCTTACACTAATTATTCTTATACCATAATTAACTTACTAATCTTTGTTGACATGTATTTAACCAAGGGTAAATCAATTTGATTCCAATTATTATTCATGTTGATTCCAATTTCATAATTCAATTTGATTATTATTTTTATTTATAAATCATGTTTTATAAATTTCTTATTTGAATATTTCTTAACCATTGAATTCTAAAATTTATCACAGGATGGCGCGATACCGGCTGCTAGACGAGTTCTACGAGAGGGAGCACCGCGGCAGGCTCACGGAGGACGGCCAGGTACGTGTGTGGTCGAAATGTACATGTGTTCAACTTGATGGTCACGCAGCTAACTTTTATAGCAATTTTCAGGAGATACCCATACGCCGTCCTCGAACCCATGATGGGTTCCGGTTGATGCGCTACGATGACCGCTATACCCACCATTGCGCCGTCTTTGGGCTTCACACGGCCGCTAACCTATTACTGGCGGGGCATGCCGGTCTTCAACCCGCAGCTTTGACCGCACTTGTCGGCGGTGCATTTTCTCTATCGGGTCTATTTGTTTTCGCTTCTATATTCTTACGTACGTAACTAATTCTTTTCTCCTTGTACTACTAACAGGTGGAGGCCAGAGACACATACGTTCCACCTTCCCTGTGGGGAGATGACCGTCACGCTGTAGGACGTGGCGATGATACTTGGACTTCCCATCGGGGGCAATGGTGGTCGGCCGGCGGTGTCTAAGGGCTGGAGGGCACGTGTGGAGGCCTTTCTGGGCACGACATTGCCTCCTGTCCCAGATAATGCCAGGCGAGGCCGCGTCTCGGGGGTCCACATTACATGGTTGTGGAATACATTTGGTGAATGCCCTGCGGCCGCGGACGACGCCATGGTGACCTACTACTGCCGCGCTTGGGTCCTCCATATGTTTGGGGCCGTGCTTTTCCCTGACGCCACGGGGGACACCGCTTCGTGGATGTACATCCACTGCCTCCGGGGCTAGGCGACGCGGGGCAAATCACTGGGCTCGGCGGTCTCGCATTCCTCTACCGCGACTTTGCGAGGCTGCAGCGCAAAGCGCCACGTCGGCGCTTCGGTGGCTGCGTCTTCCTTCGCAGTGTGGTAATGCATTTATTTTTCCTCTGATTCTTTGTTTTTGTGCATGGCTAATCGTGTATCCGCCGTATGTTCGCTTGCTAGGTGTGGATGTGGACACGCATTCCAGTGGGGCAGCCTCGAGTGTTCCAGGCGTAGCCTTGGCATCCACTGGGTGTGGATGACCTCGGCCCCACATTGCGTGCACTGTGGATACAGATGTCGATCCGTTCGCGACTACTCGGGGCGTCGTGGATTTCAGCAATGAGTTTGACACTTTGTCTCCCACGATGGTAAGAAATTGGTACCGCATTTATTTATTCTACAGCTTCTTGGTTTTTGTACATGGCTAATCGTGTGTTCGCACTAGGTGTCACGGGAGCCTTACTCCGAGCCACGTGTTCTAGCGCTACCGCTCGGCACCATGTGCCGCAGGACTCCCATATTTGGAGGATGAGGTGTCCGCTGATCCGCTTCTATGCCGTGGAGATTCACCTCCCCACGAGTTGCGCGATTCGGCCTCGTGCGATTCTTCCCCGCAGAGGGGATGTCGACTTATGTTGAGTTGCACAAGTAAGTAACAATTTAAAATTCTTTTGGTTCGTACTAACAACTATTGTTGACATCTGCTATATGTACAGGTTCGACAGGGTCCGCCAACGAAAGGTGACGGACTTCGCTGATCACCACCGCCAGTACGTGCAGTGGTGGAGGAAGATGGAGGACAATGCGAGCCGGACAAGACTTCTACGAACGCCCCGACTTCCGGATTACTTGTCCTGGTACCACACTGCTACGTGCTAAAGTCTGAGGCAGCAGTGGACCGATGTCGATTACGCGGACCTCGCTTCATCCGAGGACGAGGACATCGCGTACGGCAGGCGTGCGAGGGAGGGCACAGTGGTCGAGGCCGCTCCGATTCTCGATCGAGTGGTACGGAATGCATGATATTTGCACTTACTTTGGTTCAATACGTTTATCTCGCACTTACTTGTGTTTCCTTATTTCTTTAGGGGACTTCTCTCCAAATCTCGGTGCGGGACATCGACGAGGCTCTCAGCCACCCAGTTGGCGACACGAGCAATGAGCGCTGAGGACCTCCTGCAGTAATGAAGATAGTTTGTTAAGTTAGATCCATTCAGCATGTATACAATTGTGACATATCATTACTTGCAGAGACTTCGACGTCGCCTCAGTCGGGCGGTAGGTCGGTGTGGTTGCCGCGCACGCTCAGACGTGATCGTACCACCAGCCTCCCAGCGCTCGGGTGCCTCAGCCGCTGCAGCGTCGGTCATCACACGTCGGTAGGCGCCAGTCCACGAGGAGCTCGTCACGCACTCCGACTTTTAGTCAAAGCGATGACGACGACGACGAGGTGGAGCAGGGTGACGACGTCGAGGAGGAGCACGAGGACGAGGAGGCATCTACCCACGACGAGATTGGGATGTCGCAGATGCCTGACGCACCGTCTACTCAGGCTTCGCAGCGGCCTCATCGTTCGGCTCGTCCCCCGAGCACGTATACTCCAGGGAGTGATGCTCTAGCCAAGGGCAAGAAGAAGGCCAAGAGGTAGTGATGTTTTGAGACTTTTTTTATAGACATGTGATATTTTCAGACTTATGTGATATTTTGAGACTTTTGTATAGTTATGTCGTATTTTGGGACTTATTGATAGTTATACGATGTTGTTATTTAGGTTTTCAGATGTTTCATGTGTGAATGTATGTGTATGTCCAGTATGTGCATATGTTTTGTAAAAGTTTCTTTGTTTTGCTGTTTTTTTGTCAGTGTAGCTATCACGGCGCCATACCCTTTGGCGTCGAGATGTGTATATCTGGCCTTGATCGTTTGGCGCCAAAGAGACGCCAAATACCACGCGCCGTATACACATCTTGACGCCAAAGGTATGGCGCCGTTCTAGCTGTGTACGGCGCCCGCATGTTTGGCGCCGAGATAGGTGGACTTAAGGCACGGCGACCCGTTTGGCTAAGTCAGAACACGACGCCACGGTTTTTAGCGCCGTATGTGCATATCACGACACCATGGGCCTTGGCGTCGTGCTATGCCACCCTGGCTTCGACGTGTCAATTCACGGCGCCAAAGCATATGGCGCCGTGACATGTACCCTGGGCGTCATATGCTTTTGGCGCCGAGTGAATGGTCCATTTTTGCAAATCTTTTCTCCAGGAGTCCATATGTAAAAAACTTTCAAATTTTGGGCTAAAAAGCAAAAATTTTACGAGAAGGCGTCGTCGTGGCCACCTTCATGGAATTCAGCGCTCATCGTCGCCACGAGTGGCAGGCTCAGAAAATTTTAAGAGCCTGAGCGTAGCCAAGCCCCCAGCCACGAGCGCAAGTATGGTTAATAAGCGCGAATAAATTTATATACGTATGATATAAAATGGTTGATAATTATAATAGTTTTAAAATCTAACATATGTTTGAATGTCTATAGATAAAAAGAAAAGGAAGATATGATAACAGGTACCTCAGTATGACAAACTTCAACAAGCTTCGCTAGCTCGCTAACAAAAATTTAATCACATATTTAGAAGAGATTCTGCAAAACAAAAATATATGAATTAGTGCATCGTATAACATTTTAATATATAACATCGGCCTCTTACACTTATTGTAAGACGCTAAGATGAAAAAATGGCACTTGTTCAATAGAAGAATTAAATATTATAGCTAAAAATACCTATGGAACAAGATAAAAAAGACTTCCAATATCTGAAACATCGATCTAAGCTATTGTTGCATTCTTTATTCTGTCCATTGTCTGCATGTAGAGAACAAAAAGATGAGAAAAGTAATGGATGCACTATACAAATATCACATGCAGCTTGGCCAAAATGACTGCATACTAGATTTGACAAAGCTCATTGATGTCCACAAAATATGTAAATAGAAAGTAATGAATTTTTTTCCTATTAAAGTTCTGAATCAACTAAAAAATACAGAAAAATGCATATGAGTTAAGGAATGAACTGTACTGTGAGAATCACCTCTTCTACATCTTTTTTTAATACAAAGATGCCATAATAACATGAATTTGGCCACTGTTATAGTCATTAGCACCGTTACTATAGATGTTTGGTTAAGATGCTATAAATTCAGCAGCTGTTCGATAAACTCTTCCAGCTCCAAGAATTAAGACCTTTGGCCCTACTTTATCCATGTTGTCATCAATTCCACATTCCTTGACTTTTCCTATCTTCAAAGATAATTCAGTTTCTCTATTGGCATTAGGATCTCCACGATGTGCATTAGCTAGGGAAGTTAAGGAATCGATAATCTTATCTAATGTAGCAGTATCATCTGCTCCTACCTGTAAAAAGGCATATAACATATGTTTCAAAAACAAATCAAATAAAGTTTGTATTGAAATTTTGCCAAATGTCTTCCAAGGAATATAACAATGACAGTAATATGTTTATTGAGCTAAATTATGAAACATGGGTCTCACTAATAAATACACATAGAAGTGGCATGAATTGGTAAAGATGTACAAAAACAAATTCTCCAGGGCTTATCACAAATAATCACAAATATCATTCATTGACTAACAAGTGACAAATATCATTCATTGAGACAAATTCACAAATACGACATATCATTCATTGAAAAATAGTCAAAATATCAATTGGCATTTGTCAAATACCTTTCTTAGTTTCTCTCTTCACTGCCTGCCGAGTGCTGCTAGGTGCCTTGCGCGGTGCGCATGTGCCCCTGTTGGGCGGCTACCTTCCCTCGATGGCTCGGCAACTCGACCCCTCCCCTTGGCCGCTTGGCGGCTTAGCCCCTTGCTGCCCCATCCTCCCTGACCACCCGTCGCCCGACAAGGTGACGACCCGCCCCACCCCGCCTTGCCCTTGTTGTGGCCTTAGCGCCTTGGCGAACGAACCACCTTGCTAGATTGGGGGTAATGGGGAATGAAATTAGGGTTATGGGGGCTGGGGAGGTCGAGGGGAGACTAGGAGTGGGAGCTTTGGCAGTTTGGCTTCGTCGCTTCTGGATGGGAATGGGATGGAGGCTCAGATAAATAGCTACTTCACAGCTTCAGCCCCAGCGGCCCAACCTGAGTGCAGAGTGCCTGACGTTGATGGCCTAGCAATGCCTCATTTACTCGTGGGCGGTGTGCCCATGATGACCCAGCTGCAACAGCTCCCCAGCCAAGCCCATGTCGCTCGCCGTCAAGGGACAACACCCGGGAACTCGCCCTTGGGGGCTAAGCTGGTGTCACCACGATTCATTGTACCCCCATTGCTCATCACCAGTGAGCTCGGGCAGCCGCCCAGGCTCACCTAGTGTCGCCTCCACCCCTGGTCACCATCACCCACTAGGGAGGTTGAGGAAGACGAGCCATCACTATCGAAGCCAGGAGGTCAAAGAAGCCATCACTGCTAGAGCTAGCCATCAGCTGCCATCACCGTTGAAGGTCTCTATTGTGCTCCAGATTCGATGGTCGCTATTGGAGATCACTGCAACTAGGGGCGGAGCCACCAGGTGGGCTTCGTTAGGCTTCAGCCCACCCTCTAGCCCGCCCTGAACACTCCCTAGCTGGTCCTAGAAGTTTTAACTCTAGAAGCACAGTCCACAGACGCACATGGGCCACATCACATGCACGGGAGACTGGGAGAGAAGAGGTAATGCACATGCACCTAGTAGTGGTGGTGTGCGGCTGGCAGCGCCTGGTGGAGAGCTGAGCCCGGTGATGCTTTGTGGCTTCTTGTGCATTGGTTGAGTAGATTCGGGTAGGCGGTGGCCGAGGAGCCGAGGTCAAGCAGATCAAGACGGGCGGGCGATGGCCAAGGAGCTGAGGTTGAGCAGATCCGAGAGGGCGGGCGGTGGCTAAGGAGCTAGGCTGGGGAGGCGTCGCATCTGAGGGAGAGGCTTGAGCTGGGGAGTGACCAATTGGATTTGATTCAGGAGGGGACTAGGGTGACCAGAGTGGCCGAATGGGGAGTGGCCGATTGGACATGATTCAGAAGGGGCTGCTCAAGAACCCCTATTTCATGGCAAAACCTACAGTGATTGAGTTGATCAGATGTATTGTTCAAGTTGCTCTTTTGCTTTTGTACCAGCAATGCCCTAGAGTAGCAGTTGACAGAAGCGAAAATACTTGGAAAAGCACCGTGTAGTGAGGGGCCTTGTATGATCTGTGTCAGTATCTGTTGATTGGAGTAGAAGGTATGAGCTGCCTTCCGTATTTGATGACTGTTTGCTTGTAATTCGGATGGTCAAACCAAACTCTCTTGTGTCAATAGAAGTTATGACCTGCCTTTCGTCTTCGATGACTGTTTGGTTGGGTGTTGTAGATTGAGGTGGACGATAAGATCACAATCATTTCGGAATATGTTTTGAATGCCTTGACCGCCTTGTTCGGGAGCGATGATTTCTTCATCATATTATTATCCAAATGTAACTACTCGAAGCCATCGTTCGTCACAAAAAAAAAATCCATTTTTTTCTGCCCATGTTAATCACCGAGGAGGACTAGGCTAAATATTATAATTGAAATCTCTCTCTACTAACATTGATGTACTAAAAATTGCAGCGGTGCACAATTCCTCTTACACAGTTAACCAAGAAGAAGACAGTGATGCTTCAAGTTCCACGGTGCTGAGTCAAAATACTATATTGTTACAGTGACATGTATATGGCAGAGATTGCGGGGTAGTCACAGAAAAACCAAAACAACAAAAAGAAAAAAAAACTAGAGATTTATAGGTGTTTGTCCTTTTTTATCTGCTGTGGCCTGGATAATTGGGCATCAAACCCCCCCAAACAAAACAAACCTCCTCATCACCCATATCAGCAAGCCTACAACGCCAAAGATTCCAAGAAAGGAGCAGAAAGTAGAATAAAGCTGCGAGGGAAGAGAGAGATCAAGCTAGGGAGGGCAACAAGGCAAGAAAGGGAGAGCAGAGGTCGAGCTTGTGGGGAGGAGGGGGGCGCCACCATCCCCCATGGCCACTGCAACTAGTATATAAGAGCAGCACGCCTCTGCTTCTCAACGCGGCATCCGAGTCTGATGCTTCGATCCACGCATCCACCCAGTCCCACCAGCGGCGGCGGCTCGGCCCCGGCCTCCAGCTCTGAGAAGAAGATGGTCGGCGGCGGCGGGGGGGCGCCGAGCGGGGCGAAGCTGCTGCAGATCCTGAACGTGCGGGTGGTGGGCAGCGGCGAGCGGGTGGTGGTGCTGTCGCACGGCTTCGGGACGGACCAGTCGGCGTGGAGCCGCGTGCTGCCGTACCTCACGCGCGACCACCGCGTCGTGCTCTACGACCTCGTCTGCGCCGGCAGCGTCAACCCGGACCACTTCGACTTCCGCCGCTACGACAACCTCGACGCCTACGTGGACGACCTCCTCGCCATCCTCGACGCGCTCCGCATCCCGCGCTGCGCCTTCGTCGGCCACTCCGTCTCCGCCATGATCGGCATCCTCGCCTCCATCCGCCGCCCCGAGCTCTTCGCCAAGCTCGTCCTCATCGGCGCCTCTCCCAGGTAACAACTAACACCGATCAAACCAAACCAAATTCAATCCAAGATTCAGTCGACAAGTTAGTCCATCCTTCCCTGTGTTGGACACTAATCGAAGAAAAACAACGATGGATCGGAGCTGCAGGTTCTTGAACGACAGCGACTACCACGGCGGGTTCGAGCGGGAGGAGATACAGCAGGTGTTCGACGCGATGGCGGCGAACTACTCGGCGTGGGCGACGGGGTACGCGCCGCTCGCGGTGGGCGCGGACGTGCCGGCGGCGGTGCAGGAGTTCAGCCGGACGCTGTTCAACATGCGCCCCGACATCTCCCTCCACGTCTGCCAGACCGTGTTCAAGACCGACCTCCGCGGCGTGCTGGGCATGGTGCAGGCCCCCTGCGTCGTCGTCCAGACCACCCGGGACGTCTCCGTCCCGGCCTCCGTCGCCACCTACCTCAGGGCCCACCTCGGCGGCCGCAGCACCGTCGAGTTCCTCCAGACGGAGGGCCACCTACCCCACCTCAGCGCGCCCAGCCTCCTCGCCCAGGTGCTCCGCCGCGCCCTCGCCCGGTATTAGAAAAATCATCGTATGTAGGTGCTGCTCCAGTAAAAAAAACAAGGAGAAGAAACTTGATGTAATGTCTGTTTCTAGTATGTACGGTACGAGCCGGACACGCAGCTCTGGCCAGGTCTACCCCGTATTTTTACCGTCTCGATTTTACCCCCGGAAGACTCGAAAAAAAAATGGCGCGACCTGCGCTGTTACTGCTGTTGCTGTGCGCGCGCGCGCGCGCAAGTGTAGAGATGGCAACGGGTAAATACCCGTCGGGTATAGCCAAATTATACCCGTACCCGATACCCGCACCCGCATCCGCTACAATACCCGTACCCGCACACGGGTATAGAAACTTACCCATACCCGTACCCGCGCGGGTATTTATACCCGACGGGTAACCCATACCCGAATTGATAAGGGTATATACGGGGCACAGGTATATACGAGTGTGGGTATTTCCATCGGCTTCGTTTGAATATATATATACGCCACATGTATATGTACTGTTGCTATATCTAATATACATCCACGGGTATATTTTACTCATGGTATGCGGTGCACGGTAGTATACACCCGCACCAAGACCCGCATACCCGATGGGTAGAGATTTTTGCCCATTAGCATACCCGCGGGTGAAGATATCTTTCCATACCCGCCTCCTTATCGGGTAAAACCCATCGGGTACTCGGGTTTCGGGTACCCATTGCCATCTCTACGCAAGTGTCTGTAGCACTAGTACTAGAACTCGATTTTTACCTTACCTTTACGAGTTTTACTCCCGAGAAATCTCTCGTCTTTTCACTGCCATCCTCTACGCTGATGGACGGATGCGTTGGCATGCCCGTGCCACGTGGCAAGAGCAGCGGGCTTCGAGAGTTTGAGACAGTGCACGAGTTTGTTTCCTCCTCCCTCCTCTCCTGTCTTGTCCAGTCCATCGCAAGACAACGCAGCAGTAACTTTTTCCTACTAGGGGCCGCTCCAAAGAGAAACGTGTGGCTCCGGGCTCCGGCGGTTGATTTTTTTCTTCTGAAATTGCTACTTATTTTTTTGCTAAAATTACATTGCAGTGGTGTTAGTCTTTTCAAGTATATTTAATTAAAAAAGTTTTTAGAAATTATTATATCGTTACAACAATACAAGAGAATATACACAAATTAAAAATAAAAAACTAAAAAGCTAAAATAAGCCTACATATTTTTAAGTGATTTTTTAATTTAAATAAGCTGAACGCTAAAAAAAATAGAAGCTGTTTGGAGTTTGGAGTGAGATGAATAGCGGTGAGACTGTTGAGATCGCTGTGCTGATGTTGTCGTTATCGTTATTTATGTGCATAATTGCGTTTGGATAAGCTCAGGAGAAGGCAAGTGCTCTACTGCTAGTAGCTGATTAAAGACATGGCAGATCGCTGTCCACGACATGCGTGGCCCATCTTATCGCCGATAATGAAGTTCCAGAGATCGCCTTGTCATGTAGCAGTGCTATGTCAAGACAAGCGTGTTGCGTCGCGTTACTACCACTCTTTGAGCTGAACTCTGCTTACCGGATATAAAACTGTAGCTTTTGTTAGGAAATCTGGACTCTATCTAGAGTCCTGATCTAATTAGGTATCCCCACCGTAGACTATAAATAGGGATCTAGACCCCCCTCATTATGTACCCCGATGTAATCTAAAGCAATAAAGAAAGACCAGGAGTTCTCTCTACCTCTCTGTGTTCAATCTATTCGCTCTGTGATTCTGTGATTGATTCGTTCTTGTTCTAAGCAGAGAAATCGTTCGGACTGGTCGCCAACGACGGTTTCTCAACACGTTATCAGCACGACTTCGCTCCGGTGAACGAGGTAATCATCGAAGCACAGATTGAATTTTCTAGATCGCTTTTGAATCTGTATTTTTTCTTTTTGCGTTCTAGATTGAAAATTCTACGGTGCAAATCCGCCCTAATCTACCGCGAGCAGACTTGAAGTCGCCGGCACAATGCCGATCGGTAGATTATGAAACGGAGTAGATGTTGATTGCACTGTAGAACGATGCAAATCCGCCCTAAATCTACCGCGAGCAGATCTGAAATCGCCGGCACAATGTCGATCGGTAGATTACAAAACGGGGTAGATGTTGATTGCATCATAGATTGCAAACGAAATCTTGCATGGTATTATTTGATTCTGCACAATCATTGCATGAAAAAAAGGGGGTTGATTGCATCCTCCTCTGTTCGGTCCTGCATGACCATGGCACATGTTTTCTAATCGGTTTATGCATCGGTTATTCGCGCGCACAAAAAGAAAAAACACAAGCATCGGCACGAAGCCACGAGGAGCCGCCGCCCCACCGTCGGCCGACGCCGCGCGCCGCGCATGCGGTCGGCCTCACGCCGCCATCGGTCCACGCGCCAAGACGTGCGAACCCGACCATCGCTACTTTGGCCCGTGCGTCGCGCGCAAACTTTGGCCGTTGCCGTGCGTTGCGGCATTGGTCGGCCTCTCCACGAACGCGCTCGCGCCAGATGCATCGGCGCGCCGCAGCCTCCCCGCCGCCCAACCACCGAGCCGAAGCCCTGCCAGCCCGCATGAGGCGCAGCCCGCATGAGCGTAGCGCGCCGCCGACGATCTTAGGCAACGAGCGCCTCTGCAAAGCCGCCGGCCGACGCACCGCAGCCGCGCCCGTCCGCCGTCGTGCGAGACTCGGCCCGAGGTCGCACCCGAGCTCGTCGCCACCATCGCGCTAGGTCTTGGCCGCCGCCGGCCGGCCGCCAACCGCATCACCTCGCCGGCCGCCTCGCGTCGCCGCGACGCGCCGGCCGCCTCCGCACTACCGCGCGCCCAAGCCGCCACGCCGCCGAAGCGGCCGCACCCGCCGCCGACCGAAGCCGCCGCGCGCCATGTGCTCGCCGGCCGGGTCCTATGCTGCCGCTCGGGATGGCTTGGATCCCGCTGCCGCCACCGTGTGTGGGGGGTAGGGGAAACCCTACCCCATCCTTTGTGTCGAGAGAGCGGGCCGGGTGGGCTAGTCAGCTCAAATGGGCCAGGAGAAAGGGACGAACGGGCCGAGCGAAAAAAAAATGGCCGGCGCCAGAAATTTCACATAAAGCCCCTCGAAACGCTATGAATTACCGATAGGCCCTTGAATATTTAATTTGAGTCCCGAATTTTGCACAAAAGGCATCGTAATTCTGAAAATTACGAATAAGCCCTCAAATTTACGAGCGGGTCCAGAATTTTTCAGAAAACCCCTTGGTAAATCAGAAATTTGCGCGAAATTTTCTCTGAACTGAAATTTTGCGTAGAAACCCCTAGAAATTGCAGAATTTGCCGAAATTTCATATTTTAGCATAAAAGGGCCTCGGGAATCTGAATTTTGAATTATTTTTAGCATTTGAAGCTTATTTATTTATGCCATTACTGTTCTCTGTATTTTCTGTATTTATTACTGTTTTGGTTAATTGTAATTGCTGAAAATTGCTTTTAATCACTGAAATTAGCAGTAAAATTATAGAAAATGCATAGAAAATTCTGAAACATTGCGAGAACCTTTTGTACCATTTATTTACCTGCAGTGAATTATTGCGTGCATGTCTACTAGCAGTAGACTTATACACATTTAGATGACTAGCATAACGAACTGGAAGAGCTGGCCCAGCATGGCCAAAACTATCTGACGTAGGCATCCGATGTCGAGATTGTGCTTGGAGCTAGGAAGCTCCGCGTGACTATTGGGATTAGCGGACTGAATGACGCCAACCCATGCCTAAAGAGAATGATCAGGCACTTCATTTTCTCAGGCACCACTTCTGCCTCACTCTCAAGAATGAGTACATGGCAGAGAAGAGCGCGCTAGCACTCTAGACCGCACTCAAGAAGCAGGTTTGAGAGGCTAAAGTACACCATTCTTCCTCGAGAAGAGTAGGAGTGGATCAGACTAAGGTTTGCCGACTTTAAGACGGTCAGGGAAAATAATTCTGCCTTGCACAGGATTTGTACCCGAAAACAGAAAATTGAGATAATCCTTCCACCCAAATGAAGTACAATCCGCACGCAATTATCGTCAAGACGGCTATGAGGAATATGCCGAATTGATTGATATGATGTAGGTTGCAGAGGCTCAGGACAAAGTTCTCCGCAAAGAACTACGTCACTTAGCCACCTGGGAGCTCCGCTGGCTGTGAAGCCAACGCCGAGAGCTACAAAGTGCGAAAGCCCTTGATAAAGAGAAGGGAAGGAAGGGTATGGCGCGCAGCCGTAAAGGCAAATCGATGCTCCACATGAGAATAAGGCTAACAAGCCAAAGCGGGATGGCAAAGGGCACATGAAGCCCGCTCAGATCGGTTGAGGGGGAGCATTCTGAGCAGCTACCCGCGTTGATGGTATTTGAGACCATTACGACAGCAGCACCCCTTTTTAGACCTAGAAGCAGCCAATGCCATGATTTCTCTTGAAAGAGGATGTCACTGCCTGAAAAAATAACAGAAGAAGTCTAGTGCACTGTGCACAGAATGTATTCAGACTTTAATTGTCATTTATTTTGTGTGGAAGAATATGTTAGAATTTGCATGGATGGTACTTAAGAATTGTTATTTTCTCGTGATGGTTGGATGATATTTGAAGAATTCATTCATTTATTCAGTTTATGATGACATGATATGTTCTGATATTGGAGTATTTTATTTATGTGTTGATTGCCTTCTCATACATGTTAATAAATACCCTATATTAGAACACGTGTAGCGCCTCTGAAGGAAGTGTGCTTAGCTAGCAATGCACAACGCATATCATCTTAAGAGAGATTGAGTATTTTTAGTCGATTCGTAAGAGCACTAGCGACCTTACGACAATCGCGAAGCGATACATGTATAATTGGTTCGGAAGAGCCACAATGGGCACAACTTTGGTCATTGAAGAAGACTTATTGTACCCAGAATCGACTAGAACTCTCCTAAGTTTTAAGAATATCCGCGCAAATGGTTTCCACGTTGAGACTGAAGAAGAGTACGGTAATGAATACCTGCTCATCATGAAGCGCGAAGAGAATGGCAAAAGAATATTAGAAAAACTTCCTTCACTTGAAACTGGGCTATATTATACCAACATTAAGGCGCCTGCAGCGTACACTGTTCTGAAAACAGTGTTTAGAAGCTCTGCACTCTTCTGTCTCTGGCATGACAGATTAGGCCACCCAAGTCTTAGGATGATGAGAAACATAATAAATAATTCGCATGAGCATAATATTAATGTGAAGAATTTTCCGAATCATGAAGATTTTGTGTGCCCTGCATGTGCCACCGGGAAACTAATAACTAGACCCTCCACTCTGAAAGTGAAGGATGAAGTCTCTGCATTCCTGGAACGCATCCAGGAAGACATTTGTGGTCCCATTCAGCCCATCTCAGGGCCATTTAAGTATTTCATGGTGCTCATTGACGCTTCATCGAAGTGGTCATATATGGGTTTGTTGTCCACAAGAAACCACGCCTTTGCAAAATTGATCTCGCAGATCATTCGCATCAGAAATGTGTTTCCAGATCATCATATCAAGTCCATCTGAATAGACAACGCCGGAGAATTTACTTCAAAGGCATTTGATGATTATTGCATGGTGATGGGAATTGCAGTTGAGCACTTGGTACCGCATGTCCATACCCAGAACGGTTTGGCAGAGGCTTTAATCAAAAGAATTAAATTTATTGCCCGACCCCTCTTGCATAAAAGTAATTTGCCAACTACATGTTGGGGACACACAGTCCTTCATGCAGCGAATCTCATCAACCTTAGACCTTCGGCCTATAACATCCACTCAACTATGCAACTAGTGCAAGTGTCACCACCGAAAATTTCCCAACATTAGGGGGAGGAAATCAACCCCTTGATGATGAATGTCGGAAAATTACGTGGCAAACCTGGGGAATCTATGCAGATGACCCGCACACTAGAGAAGTCCAGAAGACAAGAGAAGTCTAGAAGACAATAGAAGTCCAGAAGACAAAATAGATTTGCAAGCATTAGCAAATCAGCTGCCTGATCACTTTAGTGATTTGAAGAGCGTGACTAAGTCGCATGTGCCTGCATGCACCGGAGAGGGTTGAAATACCAAAGAAAGCAGAAGGTATCCCTAATCTCGTCCAGAGGCCTCAGAAAAAAATGAGGACGAGAACTCTGGTTCCTCGAATCCTTAGTAACCGGGGACGCCTGGTGAAAAAGGATAAGAGGGATTTATCACAGCCAATCATTGAAGTCCCCCAGAATGAGAAGGGGAGCCAATTGAGACCTGGCACAAGTATGACACCTTCAGAAAAGGGCATACCGGATCTGAATATCCCCTTCGGCATGGATGTGTGCGCACACATTGGAGCCGAAAAACTAAAGGGACTTGCCACCGCAATTGAAAGAAGCGATGCACAAGGTGAAGCTCCAGAAGAAGCAACTCATGAAAAAAATAGCTATAAATTATGTGCACACGGGAGAGTCCCTGAATAGGACAACAGCTAATATCGATATCTACTTCGCAAAGAAAATTGCCACCATCATCGATCTTGATCCCGAGCCTGCATCGCTCGCTGAATGTAAGAAAAGATCAGATTGGGAAGATTGGAAGAAGGCAATAGCAACTGAATTGCTATCTTTGAATAAAAGAGAGGTGTTTGGACCCGTATGCCGCACACCTCCCCACATACCCCGTTGGGCACAAGTGGGTATTTGTTTGAAAGATAAATGAAAGAAATGAAGTAGTAAGATACAAAGCAAGGCTGGTAGCTCAAGGTTTCACTCAACGTCCTGGAGTTGATTATGAAGAAACCTACTCCCCAGTCATGAGTGGAATTACCTTTAGATACTTGATCTCAATGGCGGTGAACTTGAATTTAGAAATGAAATTGATGGATGTTGTATTGCATACCTTTACGGTAACTTGGATTCGAGATTTATATGAAAGTCCTGAAGGAATCCTCTCCAACCAAGACAGAGCAAATAGAAATCATGCAGTGTGAAACTCGAAAGTCACCGTATGGATGAAACAATCTGGAAGAATGTGGTATAATCGCTGAGCGACTTTCTCTGCAAGAAAGGCTACACGAACAATGAAGACTGTCCTTGTGTATTTATACGGCGATCCCGAATGGATTCTCAGATAATCTCTGTATGTAGATGATCCGAATATCATCGGGATACCAAGGCATAAAAGAAGCAAGCTCCTACTTGGAGTCGAATTTGAAATGAAAGATTTGGGCAAGACCAAGTTTTGCTTAGGCTGCAGCTAGAGCATGTCCTGAAGGAGTCTTGGTACATCACGACCTACACCTAGAAGGTGCTCGAAAGGTTTGGCTTTGAGAAGACATTTCCCTCGAAAGTACCGATGATCGGTAGGTCTTTACAGCAAGAAAAAGACCCTTTCCGACCAAGGGAAGAGGAGGAGGAAGTCCTGGGATCGGAATTCCCATACTTGAGTGCAGTGGGAGCACTCATGTATTTAGCAAACCGCACTAGACCGGACATTACATTTGCTGTGAACCTGTTAGCAAGGTACAGTGCAGAGCCCACCAAAAGGCATTGGCAGGGCATAAAGGACATTTTTCGATACCTCTAAGGTAGCAAAGGCCTCGGATTATTTTATAGAAAGAATCAAGATCTGAACTTGATTGGCTATGCAGATGCTGGGTATCTGTCAGACCCGCATACCGCTAAGTCACAAATAGGCTATGTATTCCTGTGTGGTGGAACTACAATTTCATGGAAATCGTCTAAGCAAAGCACAGTAGCTACTTGACGAACCACTCGTAAATTATAGCATCGCATGAAGCCGCACGAGTGCGCTTGGCTCCGCCGAATGATTCACCACATCCGTAAGTCATGTGGGATGAACATTGTGCAAACCCCCACAATTATCTATGAAGATAATGCAGCTTGCGTTGCACAAGTGCAAACGGGCTATGTGAAGAGTCATCTCACAAAGCATATCAACCCCAAGTTCCTCTATGCACATGAATTGCAAAAGATGGACGAGATTAAAGCATCGCATACTAAGTCATGTGAAAATCTCGCAGATTTATTCACTAAGTCACTCCCGCATCTAGCTTTGAAAGGTGCGTGCGTGGAATTGGAATGATGAGACTTAGAGAAGTGCAGAATCTGGGGAGAATTCTTACAAGCCCGCTAATAAATCTTGATCATGAAGATTAAGTACCCAAAAATAAAGTCCTGCAGACCAAATGAATTTGGGTGAATTGTACTCTTTTCCCTTGACGAGTTTTCCATGAAGTTTCTCGACCAAGGTTTTTAACGAGGCAATTCGTGCATCGCAAAGATCACATGTATCATGTACTCTTTCTCCAAATTTTTCCCACTGGGTTTTTATGGAGTTTTGACGAGGCATGAGCATGTTGGGTGAGTGCCCAAGGGGGAGTGTTAGGAAACCTGGACTCTATCTAGAGTCCTGATCTAATTGGGCACCTCCACCGTAGACTATAAATAGGGACCTAGACCCCCCTCATTATGTACCCCGATGCAATCTAAAGCAATAAAGAAAGACCATGAGTTCTCTCTACCTCTCTGTGTTCAATCTATTCGCTCTGTGATTCTGTGATTGATTCGTTCTTGTTCTAAGCAGAGAAATCGTTCGGACTGGTCGCTAGCAACGGTTTCTCAACAGCTTTATTATGTTATGCCTGTATTTCTTTATGTAATGCTGTTTTTTTTATTTTTTAAATTTAATTACGTCAAATAAACCATCATCAGTTATAGTGAAAAATAAGTCAGTTACAATTAAAACAACCATGAGGCATCGCCAAACTGAGCGTTCTCAAAATACTTAGTGTGTGCTAATTGTTAGAAAAATATAATATCAGGAAATATTTTGACATTTCTTTACAATAAGGATATACTAGCAATTTTACTCTGTGAAATTGAAATCTAACGAATATATATAACATGTCCCTGAGCTGACGATCTAAATTAGGTATACCGTGATCCTTAAGGGCGTCTCCAACAGCTGGCTATTTAGTTAGCTAGATCTGATATGGCAAGGAAAAAGTAGGAGAGAGAGTAGTCACTAGCGACGAGCAAATAGCTGATCTATTTCACGTAGTCCAAGAACATGAGAGAGGAGCATGTGGGTCCAACAGTATAAAATAGTCTTTGCTTTTGTCTCTCACCTCTACGTTAGCTGACTATATAGCTAGTACTAACTGTTACCATTGCGGACGCCCTAAGTCCTGAAAAATCTAAATTAGGCCTAACATGATCCTTAAGTCCTGAAATCGAAGCATCCTGCGGGACACGGAAACCGAAGGAACGTACAGCATGCAAAACGACGAAGTTGCGCCTTTTAGAGCAAGTATAATAAGAGGCTGTCAGAGCAAGTACAATAATGGTTTTATAGCCAAGCTAGTCAGCATTTTTGCTGATGTGGAGGAGAGAAGAGAGGAGAGAGATGAGAGCTTGGCTCTCATGCAAGCAACAAGCTGGGCACGGGAGCCCATGCATGGTGAGCCTAGATAATAAATGTATGTGAGGAGGAATAGGAAAGAGAATGTGAGACATGGTACCACATAATAATAAAAAAACTTTTTGTAGACAAATTATTGTATAACTTGGCTCTTATAACTTGACTTATAGCCAAACACTTGGCTCTATTATTGGACTGGCTCTTAGTAGGCTGTATGCTGAGGTGGAGGAGAGAGAGGAGGAGAGAGAAGAGAGGTGGGCTGTAAGAGCAAGGCTAATATCTGATCTTCACTGGTCAGTATGGACATTCTGACCCACTTATCACCTATTCATATAGTAGTTTCTGACCACCAAGGTTGTATGACTCACCCCTTTCTCTCACAAAGTTTCTTGGTTCTTGTGCTTCAGCTGGCTGTAAACTTACAACCCACCTCTCTTCAATCTTCTCCTCTCTCTCCTCCACCTCAGCATACAGCCTACTAACAACCTTTTATTATACTTGCTCTAAGTTTACACGGATGGATGGATGGCCCGGCAAAGCTTGCACGGCCCAATAGCCTGCTGGGTGCTTCGGACGAGGCCCCGTGTAACTTGGGAGAGAATCAGAGAACGTGCCATGGCCCACGGGAGAAGGTCAGGAGACGCAGAGTAAGTAGGGTCTCGACTCGATCCTATCCAGCGTACAAGTGTACACATGTTTACGGGAGCATTTCAGCGCAAAATACATTTAGCGATCACAAATTCTATAGGTTTACATGAGCTCGTAATTTATTCTTCGCGAAGTATTTTGCCGTCTCAAACAAGTTCCTAAATTGGTCTTCTGAAAAGGTAGTTCCTAAGCTCGTTCACATGCCCTTGTCTTGCGAATCGCGAAGTTTCCCAGGGCATATGGCCATTTTCGGCTTTTCAAAATATTGTCCACCAAAATAGGAGGCAAACCATGGCCATTTTCCGCAGTATAGTTGGCTACGATCACTGTACAGTACTCGACACATGAGTATAGTTGGCTATGACCACTGTACAGTATTCAACACACGACGACACGATAATGACCATACAGTACTCGAACACATCGAGTATTTCGACTACCGACCAACACTGAATAGTAGCTACAACCATATTATAGGCAAGACCACTCAACAACAACAAGATTATTTCCAACAACTATTGTCTTCGTGGCAGTTCCCGAAGGCTTGCCACTCGCCGTGACCCTGAGCCTTGTATTTGCCATGAAGAAGATGATGAACGACAATGCGCTCGTCCGACACCTTGCAGCTTGTGAGACCGTGGGCTCAGCAACCTCCATTTGCAGCGACAAGACCGGCACGCTCACGACGAACAACATGACCGTTGTCAAGGCCTGCACCTGTGGCAAAATCCGAGAAGTGGATAGCTCTTCAGAGACCAAGAGGCAAGAGCATGTTCTCCGAGTTGCCAGATTCTGTCATTACGGTGCTCTTGCAGTCCATATTTAACAACACTGGCGGCAACGTTGTCTTGAACAAGGATGGTAAACGCGAGATACTGGGCACACCACTGAGACAGCAATTCTGGAGTTCGGCCTGTCGCTCGGCGGGGACTTTCAGGCAGTGCGCAAAGCGAGCACTCTTGTCAAAGTCGAGCCATTCAACTCAGCGAAAAAGAGGATGGGAGTGGTCATCCAGCTCCCAGGTGGAGCATTGCGTGCTCACTGCAAAGGTGCATCGGAGATTATATTGGCATCATGCAGCAAGTACCTGAACGATGAAGGGAATGTCGTCCCCCTTGAGGATGCAACTGTCGATCACTTGAAGGCCACGATTGATAGCTTTGCAAATGAGGCACTTCGTACTCTGTGTATCGCCTACATCGAAGTGGACGACGGGTTCTCAGGCAATGATCAGATTCCTGAAGATGGGTACACCTGCATTGGCATTGTGGGTATTAAAGACCCAGTGCGTTCTGGTGTGAAGGAATCAGTCGCCATCTGCAGGTCGGCAGGTATTACTGTCAGGATGGTCACAGGTGACAACATCAATACAGCAAAGGCAATTGCCCGGGAATGCGGCATTTTGACTGAAGGTGGTCTTGCCATTGAAGGCCCGAAGTTTAGAACCAAGAGTGCAGAAGAACTGAATGACCTGATACCAAAGATACAGGTATACTTATCTCTTTTACCGCTTACTTTGCCTATCCTTTCTGGGTTCTATTTTTTTTATATAGAACACACCTTTTGAATTAAGATAGAATTGTCAATGTGCTTTGATTGCATGTATTAGGTAATGGCTAGATCTTCGCCACTTGACAAACACACCTTGGTGAAGCATCTGCGGACGGGACAAATGATGCACCTGCACTTCATGAGGCTGATACTGGACTTGCAATGGGCATTGCAGGAACTGAGGTAATTTTCGAAGAAGCTTATTGTGTAGACTTAGCATGAGGCTGATACTCTTGAAGCTTATTGTGTAGTCATGTCATTTCGATGAACAAAATATTACAAATATTCTTTCAGATACCTAACTATGACCGGTATTAAGTATCTAGGGATGCATTTCCTAGCTATCTGTCAGCATCATTTTTGCTCTGTTATTCTTTGACATCATTGCAGCATCTCCAAGAGTTGCACATTAATCACTTGTTATCTCAAGTTAATTCATTATTTACTTCTAATTTGAAGATGGCAAAAGAGAGCGCCGATGTCATTATTCTTGATGACAACTTCTCCACTATTGTCACTGTTGCTAAATGGGGTCGATCAGTGTACATCAACATTCAGAAGTTTGCGCAGTTTCAGCTGACTGTCAACGTGGTTCTCTCATTGTGAACTTCTCCTCAGCCTGCTTGACAGGTACATTTGAAATTCTTATACTTTCATATTGTAGTCTGTAAAAGGATAGCGTGAAGGTCATTAGGTCAAAACTAATGTTCTATATTGGTTTATTCATGATGTTACCTATACTGCTGCTGCGTACTAATCTTTTCTAATTATCCCTTACCATATCCTGACTCCCTATTATAACTATTGCTTCATAGTACTTCACTAATGTAAACTGTAACAGAAATCTTCCCTTTTAAGAGTTGTACAATATTTAAAAGCTCGATTTCAAAGTTCCTATACTAATTTAGCATATTTTGAATTTCCTAGTTTTTCTTCATAACCTATTTCTCAATTCTCACTGCTGTTGTACTTCTGCTTGTTAATTCAGGGAGTGCTCCCCTTACTGCTGTGCAATTGCTCTGGGTCAACATGATCATGGACACACTAGGAGCACTGGCATTGGCCGCAGAACCTCCAAACAACGAACTGATGAAGAGAGCTCCTGTTGGAAGGAAAGGAAACTTCATTAGCAACATTATGTGGAGGAACATCCTGGGACAGGCCTTCTACCAGTTCCTTGTAATTTGGTATCTGCAGACCGAAGGGAAATCGCTATTTGGGATCAAGGGTGACAATTCCGATCTAGTCTTGAACACGCTGATCTTCAATTGCTTTGTGTTCTGCCAGGTAATTTGGAAGTGCTTGCTAAAACCATTTTGATGTGTGACAAATTCTCTTAGGCAACATTTGGATATGTTCTGTCAACAGTATTTAAGATTACTTACTACCAAGAACTTATTATATTTCAAGAAAATGTAGGAAAGTAAGCCCTAGAATCCTTAGTAACCGAACTGGAATGTAGTACTTCCACTTTAAAAATCTGGCAAAGTATGATTATTTGACAAGTCAATAAGTGTGACAAACTTATCACAAAATAAAGATAAAAGAAAAAAAATATCTAGACCAAAATTTTGTTGGCAAAGAGATCACGATCGCTCACACGAACTCACAACGTTGAGGCAACGTTGTGAGTTCATGTGAGCGATCGTGATCTCTTTGCCAATAGTTGGTATCAGAGCAAGGCTATCCGATCCTTGCGCAATGTCGGCTCCAGTAAGCGATGGTGACCGGAGTCTATCGCCGCGCCGTGGAGGCCGAGGGCGGCGCTTGGCCTCGCCGATCGTCCCTCGTCGTGGTCGCACTCGTGGCCACGACATGGTGATCCAGAAGACGGTGCGGGAGGTTGGAGGCGCGTCCTATCCGATGCTCACGCGCGGCAACTACATGGATTGGTCGCTCGTAATGAAGGTGATGCTCCAAGCGAGGGGCTTGTGGGACGTCGTCGAGTATGGCGACGCCGATATGGCAGGAGGATCATGTGGCGCTCGAGGCGCTCCTCAAGGCGGTCCCGCAGGAGATGATTCGCGCGCTCGCCATCAAGCGATCGGCCAAGGAAGCATGAGACTACGTCAAGTCTATGCGAATTGGCTCCGATCATGTCCGCAAGTCGAAGCTTCAGAAGTTGCGCACTGAGTTCGAGATGCTCGCGTTCAAGGAAGGCGAAGATCCTGAGGATTTCGCACTTCGTTTGTGTTGCCTAGTAGGCCAGCTTTCGAAGTATGACGAACCCGTTGACGAGCAGAAGGCCGTCGAAAAATACCTTCGCATCGTCCCGCCCCGGTTTGGTCATGTCGTCTACACCATGGAAATCATGCTCGATCTCTCCAAGCTGTCCATTGAGGAGGTCATCGGGCGTCTGAAAGGCGCTGATGATCGTTGCATCCCACAACCGGCGCCACCAAATACTACCTTGGAAGCTAAACTCTTGTTGATCGAGGAGGAATGGATGGCTCGCCTTAAGGAGAAGAAGAGCGGTGAGAGATCGTCAAGCAGGCCTGGTGGCAGCGGTCGTCGCTGTGGCAAGGGTAACCGGCGCCGCGACGCCGGGCGTGACGGGCGCGAGCGCAACGTCAGTCGCGACAAGTGCCATAACTGTAGCAAGATTGGCCACTGGGCTGGCCGACAGCCACAGTTCGAGTAAGTCCATCTCACCCAGGAGGATGATGAGGAGCAGACGCTGCTCATGGCGCAGGTGTGCGCCCTCACTAACAACGTTGAGCAAATGCCGCCAAACTTCGTCAAGCTCGACGAAACGCACGCCCAGGTGAATCTGGGGTGCGATGGAGAATAGCGGAGCGACGTGTGGTACCTGGACACTAGGGTCAGTAACCACATGACCGGTTGCGATAACTTCTTCGCGGAATTGGACACGGGCGTCATCGGATCGGTGAAGTTTGGCGACGGCTCGGTGGTCTACATCCGCGGGCGCGGCACGGTGTTGTTCACCTCCCAGAACGGTGGGCGATTAGCAACGTCTACTATATTCCCAGGCTCAAGAGCAACATCATTAGCATCAGCCAGCTCAATGAGCGTGGCTGCCAGGTGCTGATTGACGGGGGAGTGCTGCGGATCCGTGATCGGCAACGTCAACTGCTTGCCAAGGTAAGGCGCGCCAAAAACCACCTGTACATGCTCAACTTGAACATTGCGAGGCCAGTGTGCTTATTGGCGCGGCAAGACGATGAGGTTTGACTATGGCATGCACGCTACGGCCACCTCAACTTCGACGCCCTGAAGAGGCTGGCTCAAGATAGGATGGTGCGCGGACTCCCGGTGATCAATCATCCTGGTGAGGTTTGCGACAGCTGCCTCATGGCAAGCAAAGGCGTGCTTCATTTCCGGCGGCGGCCCACTACTGTGCCGAGGGATTGCTCGACCTCGTGCACGGCGACCTGTGTGGGCCCATCTCACCGGCGGCTCATGGTGGCCGGCGCTACTTTCTCCTTCTCGTCGATGATTGTAGCCGCCACATGTGGCTTCGCCTCCTGACAAGCAAGGATCAAGTGCCTACCGTCATCAAGCAGTTCAAGGCCAGTGTCGAGGTCGAGACCGGGCGGCGTCTGCACATTTTGCGAACTGATCGAGGGGGAGTTCACCTCAATCGAGTTCGGACAGTATTGCGCGGATCAGGGAGTTGCACGGCAGCTCACGGCACCATACTCACCGCAACAAATTTGTTATCGATAATGTGTGTAAACCCACTAAAATTTTCTAAACAACAACGTGTTCATCATCAATGGTGAGCTCAAGAGAGATGGAGAGGATAAATGTCTTCGAAGGCATTCTAAACAACAACGTGTTCATCACTGTCCTCAGTAGCACCGTTATATTCCAGTTCATAATAGTACAGTCCCTCGGTGATTTCGCAAACACCACCCCTCTCACATTTATTAGGCCTCGCTCGGTTGGGCTGAAAAGCTGTGGCTTTTAACTGAAAGTGCACTGTAGCGGCTGAAATTTCACTGTAGCTGAAGGTGGCTTATTTGGCGTAATTAAATTAAAAAAATTTAAAAATAGAAAAAAATATGCTAACTCATCACGGACAACACAAACGAATACGAAAAAAAAGAACCGGGAAAAAAGCTTTAAAAAAAGTCAAAAGTTCAAAAAAAATGAAATTTATGAATAGTGAAAAATAAGTCAGAAGTCAGAAGCTGAAACTGAAATGAGTGGGGCCTTAAGCAGTGGATTACCTGCATTTTCATCGGCTTCATAGGCATGCCTATCGCCGCTGTGGTCAAGCTGATCCCAGTCGGTTCTAAGTAGGAAACCAGTACTAATTTCGTTCAGAAACTGAAGTCAGGTAGGAGTCGTAGGACTACAGGCTGATGATGCCTATGCAGTTTTGGGCATTGCGATTCGCAAAAGAAAGTTTTCTTTACACTGTAATGCATTTGATCCATAGGATGAGCCAACAATGAGCGGGTTTGATTCCTAGAAAGTGTTTTAATAGACTCCTGTAGTCCTGTAGCTTTTCTTTAGACTCCTGTAGCTTCTCTTTCCTGTGGTTTCCCACATATTATTGTTTCCTTGAATGTTGGAGCTTGGAACTGTACATGGCTAGCTTGATAAGTTTGCACCAACCTAAAGTACTGGAGACATCTGTCTGATGCTACACCTTTGACAAAGTGTTTGGATTGACTTGTGTAAGGCTCTTTCCTTGTCGCCATCCTGATGTTTTTTGTGGCCATTCTGGAATTGTAGCAAAGTTACTGGCAATAAAAATTAATGACTATTTGTCGGGGAACTACACTCTTTTATTCTTTACCCGTATGATTATGATCTGATTATCACTAAAATTTGCATCTTTGGAGTTGAAATAACACTTGCTGTATCCGCCAAGTTGTTCCGGATAGGGACTCACATAGCTTGGTTGGGGTTATGCCACATTTTCATGCTAATTTCTTATTTCAGTCCTAGAAACTCAGCAAGGGTACCTATAAGTTTTGAATGTCCAGTATTATCCGATAAGATTTACCAAGAAAATGCCTCGCTAGCTCCCAAGATCCAAGAACGTCATATTTAACTTTGACCAGAAATCTGTCACAATCCAAATGCCAGCATCAGCAGATACACAAAGGAACAGTATGTATTAGTGCATAGGCCTGGCAGTTACCTTGTTTTGGCATCCCAGGCTTATCTTGACACGTCACAATTGACACACAAGCAGCTTGCTTCGATCACTGCTGTCACCCGTGCCAATACAAAAATGTTTTTGACCAGTCAAGGCAATGACCAAGCATGTTACTAGGCTACACTACAATGCTACCTCCTGCTTTCCTGGCTTGCAAGAAGCAACCTTGGAGAATTTTTTTACCGACTGCCAGAGTCAGTCCTGCCCTGTGAACTATTTTTTTTCCTACTGCCAGGCATGAGACAGCCCAACAAGACAGTACACCAAAATTTTTACCGAGGTCATGTCTCACCCTCAGCTAAGGCTCGTGCCTCGCTTTTGACTGCATGGGCCATGACTAGAGAAATGCAGTGCCAAGGTCATCCACAGCCAACTGATCACGCATGGGGGGTGTTTCTATGGCGAAGATCCAAACGCGCGCGCGCCCACACACGCACAGAGCTCTTGTACTTGAAACGTTTGACAGGAACACACTGTCTTCTTGAAGGCAGTAAAGAACGAGGGGGAAGAACAGAATCAGGCAGCATGTGACGAGTTGACGACGCTATTTATGAGGCCGTGAAAGTTTTTCCTCAGCTGACCGGAAAGATCAGTTGGGAAGCGATGACGAGTGTTATATCAAATCCACTTAAATTTTAATCATAAAAGCTAAAATTTTGATTACCCAGATAGATCAATTGTGGACTGATAAAGAGTGTATATCAGGTATGCTCAAACTTTAATCATAGAAATCAAATTTTTTATTACAAGAAAGTATGACTTAGCAGCCAAAGTTCGTATTATTAAGGGCATACAAGTCTACGATACAAGACAAAGGATCTCCCTAAATCAGAGGATCTCCCTAAATCACAAACATACGTGAACATAGTTGAGACCTGTTATAAGTAGCCTTCACCTTCTAGGGAGTCATGCTTGGTTTCCTCTTAAGCTCCTTTTGATAATGATTAAGAAAGTATAGGTATAATCGTACTTAGCAAGCCACATAATAATATTTACTTAACTATTTGCCAGAATTTCAATAGATCAAGGTATGAATGTTCTATAATTATGGGTATAAATGCATATTTGTTTGCAAAGATCTTTAGACTTAAATACAAAACTCTATATTATTAAGAAAAAGAGGATTTAGCAACCTTACTTATCATCTTGAAACCATTCAAATCTTACTTATGCCTTGTTGTTGGAAGCACCCATTAAACGCAACTCTATTGGCCAGAAGCATGGCATATCCGAATACTATATGTTATACTTTGCAGAGTTGTCCAACTTTACATACAAAATACCTCAAACTTATAATGTCATGCAATAGATACACAACATGATAGCGTGCGACTGAGCTGAGGTAACAAAGTTATTTTACTGCTCTTTTCTTTCTAGTCTTTACTCGACAGGTCTGGGTCATTCAATAATTATTGGGCATTCACTGATCAATGCAGAATCCACGGCCTAACATTGAATGGGTCTACCGATGTGAAGAATGGCAAGCAGCATAAAAAAAAACCCAACTTCCATCTCACATTTATCACATGGGCCATCCAGAGATCCTGGAATAGCAGTTTCTCCTGTAGATATTTGATCGAATCGAGCATTATATTAGGTCAGGTTGACAAGTCAAGCTTGTGGTTGAGTGAGGTTTGTGTTGGTCTAGTCCTTGCTACAGATGAGGCTATCATTCATATACCATATACATTTGTAGAATTGAATACCGCAATTAGAGGGGTTGAATGATTGCCTCCGCTTTTTGGAATCTCTTAGTGCTCTATAAAGATTTCGATCGCTCGACGCTCAATTGCTCAACCGTTGTAAATTTTAACGATAGTTTTGACCACTTAGTGTTCGACTGCTCGCTTGATCTCCCTGCCAATGCTCTTGACGACGATCGAGTGGGTGACTCGACGAGCGATCAAGTCAATGGAGGAATGCTATCTTGCCACGCACTATTCTGCTAGTAATGAGAACAAGTCAAAGACGATGCCCAGAAAACACGCTATCGATGTCGTCTAACTTTTCTGGAATGGATCTAATTTTTTATTCCTGAATCATGTTCTGTGGATACAAGTGCCCCCATAGCACCCCTAAAACCCTAGTACAAAAATTCCAAAAGCTTTCTCCCTCAAAAGCTTGCTCTAAGCCCCCAAAAGCTCTTAACCTCTCCTTCCTTTTATAGGTAGAGCCCCAACCTGTGTCTTTATCAAACATGAACATAAAATCCTATCTGATTCCGAAAATCAAGGGACTCGAAATCTTTCCAAACACGAATTTTACAAATAATCTAAACCTTCTAGTTATGGACACCTTCCATAATTCCTTCCATCTCATCATGTATCAAAGCCTCCAAGACCGTACCTCCTGTAGCTTTTCCACACATTATCCACCTTTGATCTTCATGTACTCCAACATGAGCCCAACCACCTAGTGACATCCTCGATTGCCTGGACCTCAGATTTCCCCTTTCTACTCCTGGTCATTCTCGTCACTGACTATGACCATCTTCACGCCCAACCTGCACATGCAAAGACCGAAGAACATTTTTTCTGACACAAGTTCTCTCCAACTTGACCAACATCAGTCCACACACGCATAACACACCCTTGTCCATCCATAAACACAAACCAACTCATTCTCAACCTCAATATCTACGTTTTCCAAACATCAACCTCAGACCACTCGGTAAGACAGATTCAACCGCCGAGCACACGCCGGTCATACCGTTGGCCCAACATGGGTACTCGAAGATTACGAGTACTCAGGGTACTCAAAAGCCATAAGTAGCGATGACCAACGACCAAGTGCTGTAGCTACGACAACCGATCGCATCGAGTCGCCGACCATCGACTCATCGAGTGCCGACCGTGCATCGTAGCATCGATCGGCCATCGTAGCTATCACTTATCAACAGGTTACTACAGCTATCAACTATCAACCTGGTACTGTAGCAACGACCATCGACCAGGTACTGTAACTACGACCAATGACATGTTCATTGTAGCTCCGACTGTCTGTGGTCGTTCTACCGAGGTTGTTCTCCCGTGGCCCACGCCTGCTGATTGGACCCACTGATCAGACGATCCATCATAAGGCCGATCGGAATACTGACTACCAATCATGATCCACGCCTTCAACTATCATCTGTGGTCTCAGCCTGCTGATTAGATTGCCTAATACAAGGCGGTCAGACTGTTTATCCTGAATATTCCTGCAATTCCAGTTTTACAAAAGAGTAACGGCCGAAACTTTCACACATGCAAATTTCAAAGCAACCCAAATGTCAATTATTCATCATTACTAAATTCACGACCTATCCACATGGTCTAACAATCCCCCTTGATGAATACATTGACAACACCTCAAAATCTCTCGAATGAGATGAGTTTTGAAAGAAAAGTAAAATTTACAAAAAGAAAGTTTGAAAGCTGCAGAGAAAAGAGTTTGACAAACCACAGCAGCAAACTCTTGGCAAAACTCATAAAACTCCCCCTCAACACAAGAGAGGCAGATCTAGCAAATTTCTCCAAGTTTCCAAAAATCTCTCCAATTCTCTCCAGTTTTCTCCCATTTTTCTCCCCCTTGGCAATGTAATCATTAAGAACTTCAGAGAAATAATAATTCTAAGAAGGAGCTATGAGAGTAAAAATTGAGAAGTTTTGTAGATTATTCAAGTCACATTGCAGTGATTCAATATTTAACTGAGCCATCTTTTTTAGTAAAGCTACTTAGATCATATAAAGTCATATATCACATAGCAATATCAAAATAAGTCATTTAGCATGATCAAGCAACTTAGATTAATGATAGACATCTCAACAATGACCAAAGTAATTATAAAAAGTATAATGAGATATCACAACAAAAAGAACAAGCCTAAAAGTGAAGTAAACTTTATGTCTAGGTGAGCAAGCAGTCTCATATAACAACCTATTGCTCTACAATAAATTTTTAAGCATGTGGTATGCTTGTAGAATACTTATTTTCATGATGGCATGCTTGTAACATACTTCTTTTAAATGGTAGCATACTTATTTTCATTTGTACACTTTTTGTGTGTTTTCTTTTTGTTTACATATGACATGCTTGAAGCATACATCTTTTCAACTTTCTCTTTCTCATATTTTTTTATAACATGCTAAATTGAGTGAACATAAAAAGATTGCAATATAAAACATACGAGACTCATAGCCAAGATTTAAAATAAGACTCACAATCAAGCTAATTCTTTTAGATGAACATCGCAAAGTACTATCTATAATCAATCTAGCCAAAGTATTCTGCCATATTATATTTTAGTTCAAATGTAGCAAATTAATTATAACCAGTCACGATCAAAGCTACACAACATATGAGTAAATATAATAAAGAAAACTCTGCTACTCATTTGATTTCAATAGCTTGGACTTGATGAATTATTTGACAAGTATAATAAACAAAACTTATGAAATTTTAAACAACAAGCTCCCCCTCAGAGGGTTTTGAGAAGAATCAAGCGGTTTTGAGAGACTATGAGCAATCTAAAAAATTAAACTTAATAAGGTGTAGGATAACATCACATTTTCCACATGGTCTCTCAGAAAGTAAAATCTTTTAGAAACTATCAAAGTAACTGAGGAACCATCAAGTGTTTCAACCAAGCAATGATGTCAAAAACCAGAACCCAATTCAGCACATGTTCTCCATCCTTAACAATTGTTCTTACATCGCAGGAAATATCAGACTCACAATACTAGGGTTAGTGAGATAAGATTTAGGAATCCAATACTGAGATACACGATGAACAAGAGCAACAACAGGCAAAGATAAAGATTTAAGTGAAGATTTAGCATTTGTCAAATTCCAATCAGACCGTCGTTGAAGTGCTGGTTTAACCATCGAGCAATTTGACTACCTCAGTAGGGCCGGTCTGACTGTCGGGTGGTCTGACCGCCTTGGCAAAGCCGGTCTGACCATCCAAGACCGGTCTGACCACGTGTAATATGTCGACCTGACTAGTCCTATCGTAAAAATTCTAGAAACTATAGAAAATTGATTAGAGGGACCAAAGTGATGATAAGGAGCTCGTACAAACTCCACTCCAGAATGAGAAATCTTTCTTAATTTATCTTTCTTTTGTTTCTTTGCTTTTCAAAAGTAAAATTGAACCAAATAACCCTTTCTACCACAATGAGTGCACTAATATTTGACTTAATGAGATGTCGTATCTATTGCCTTCACAGCATCCACTTTGGTAGATGAGTCCTTTCCAATACCAACAGATTTAAAATAATTTGTTTTGGACTAGATTTTACTTCAAAATTTTTAGGTTCAAGAAGGTTAATAATCTTAAGAGAATTATTCTTAGCATACTCAACAAAATTAAATCCTAGACCACGATTTTTCACACTTATTTTTGACTTGTCTAGAATCATATTTGGATTTTCTTGTCAAAAGAAAATCTCTCTAAAGTGTCCTTAAGATACTCATTCTTCTTAGCCAACGAGGGACAAAATGTGCACATAACAAGTTCATTCACTGAATTCTTAGAAGTACTAGACCGAGCCAATATATCTTTTTCAGTAAAGTCATTAAGTTGTTTAGTCAATACTTCTATTTCAATGTTAAGCTTAGAACAGTTAGAGCAAGAAATTGTCTTATGATAAAGTATTTGTTGAATTGATTCCTGAGATGAATTAAGTTTAGCTTCTAGCAATTCACAATTAGAGTAAGTTATAGATTGATCATTTGAAATACTTGACTCTAAACATGTAGAAAACTAGACTTGAGCTTTTCAATCTGATCATTTGCAAGTTTTAACTTTTCATCACAAGAGTCATGTGCCAATTTTAATTCATTAAATTTATCAGTTACATCCCTAAGTTGAACCAAGGTTGATGCATTAATTAATATAGCAGTCTATAACTCATAATGTAAAACTTGACAAGACTTACATGATTCATCGTTAGGAATAGAAGCTCTAAGTCTATTAATATAAGAATTCAAGCTTTCAACAACAAAATTATTTTCTTTCAATTTCTTTTTGGTCGTTTTCAATTCAATAGAAATTTTAATCAAACCATCTTCGATCTCATCATATGATGGTGTTACCTCATTGGGATCACAATCGTAGTCATCATTGTTGTTGCCTGTCATGAAGCAAATGCCCGTGAAGTCATTGTTGTTCTTCTTCTTACCTTTTGCATCATCATCATCGTGGTCATCATCATTGCAACTCTCATATTCCACATCACTTAAATCAAGACGCTCAATAGCTGATATGATCTTTTCAGCAAACTTGCGACGGAAATTACCACCCTTTGTGTTGTTCTTGGATGGCCGACGACAATAATTTTTTGTCTTTCTTTATCACCTTTCCCTTGATCTAGGGGCAGTCCATTTTAATGTGGCCTGATTCACCACACTCAAAGCACATGAACAAACCTGAAACGCCACCTCGCTTCCTTATCCTAACATTGTTGAGTGTCTTGTATGCACGTGAGTAAATCAACACCAAGTCCTCTTTATGGAACTGCTTGAACTGTTCTTCTGAAAAAAGAAGACAAAGTAGACAAAGAAACACAAGACAAAAAAACTCAACGAGGCAGTCTGCACGGGGTTAGTCACAAGTGCTAAAGATGAAGATTTATCAATCTTACGTGGCAAAGCTTCTGTCACACAGGCTTTTAATTTAGAATAAATATAATCCATTGTTAAAGTATCTAGATCGACTGTTTGATTAATAGTTGTGATAACTATTAACCATTCAGAACCTAAAGATCTTAACATTTTAGTTGCATTATCTTCATCAGTAGGAATTACATTAACGCCGCACAAATTACTCACTATTTTCTCAAAACAAGTAAAAAGATCATTAATAGATTCACCAAACTTTATAGCAAAATTAGAGTACTCTTTTTTGATACAGATTCTTATGCACTTTCTTGATTTTAGTGGTTCCTTTATGATAATCATAAAAAGTTTTTCAAATTAAGTGGGCAGAATTAATATGAGCTACGCGATCAAATTCTTTGCGAGAAATCCCTTGAAATAGTAAGTTATGAGCTTGAGCATTTAAATCAGCATCTGTTTTATTTAGATTAGTAACAGTAGTAGGAACCTCATAAGGTTTAGAAACTTTATTCCAAACATTACTAACATGGGGGATGATTCACATACCTCTCTAATGCCATACCAACCTACTCTGATACCACTTGTAGGATCGAATACCGCAATCAGAGGGGTGAATGATTCCTCCGCTTTTTGGAATCTCTTAGTGCTCAATGAAGATTTCGATCGCTTGACACTCAACCGCTCAGCTATCATAAATTTTGATGATGGTTTTGACCGCTCAGTGTTTGACCGCTCACTTGATCTCCCTGTCGATGCTGTTGACGGTGATCGAGTGGATGACTCGGCGAGCGATCAAGTCGACATAGGAATGCTATCTCGCCATTCACTATTCTGCTCGTAACAAGAACAAGTCAAAGACGACACCTAGAAAACACATCGCTGACACTGACTAAATTTTTTGGAATATATCTAATCTTTTATTCCTGAATCATGTTCTTTGGCTACAAAGTGCCCTCACGGCACCACTCAAACCCTAGCTATCAACTATCGACCTGGTACTATAGCAACGACCACCGACCAGGTACTGAAGCTATGACCAATGACCGGTTCACTATAGCTCACTATAGCTCCGACTATTCGTGGTCATGCCTACTGATTAGACCTACCGATCAGACCATTCATCACAAGGCCAATCGGACTACCAACTATCGATCGTTGTCCACGCCTTTGACTATCATCTGTGGTCAAAGCCTACTAGTTAGACCGCCTAATACAAGGCGGTCAGGCCGCTTATCTTGAATTTTTCTGCAATTCTAGTTTTACAAATGAGCAATGCCTGAAACTTTCACAAACGTAAATTTCAAAGTAACCCAAGTATCAATTATTCATCATCACTAAATTCACGACTTATCCACATGGTCTAACAACATCATAGCACAATATCACCAAAATCACACCAAAGCCTCGATCCTTGGGTGAGGTTATGGGCTCCAACTATCTATTGATTACCCACCAAGTAGCCTCAATCCTCTATTTCGAAGTCTATCAATGTGGAGATGAAAAGACCTTATTAGTATAAGTAAATTATTTGAGTTGTCCAAGCTAATTACTAACTATCTATATGGTGTTTAAATACCATTGTAGGTTATACCAAGGTTGTCAAGGTGAATATGACCTATATGAATGAGTTGACTTTTCGATGGTAGGATTTAACTATCCATCATGTCATTCTGAGCTATTATTTTATGTAAATAAAAAGTGTATAATTAATGTAAATAAAAATAAAGATACTTAAGTAATATGGGATTAACATGATAAAAAAACATATGACTTGCCTTCCTACTCATAGTCTTTGACTAAGTCTACTTCTCCAACATCTCGATCAGCTCCTTTGGCGGTCTGCTCAATGAATCTGGGTACTATCGCAAAGGAAAATGAATCAAATAAGTTCGAACTTGAAAGAAACTGAGCTGGAAACAAAATAATAGAGAAAATCCAGAAAAAGTTTAAATATAGGAGGGTTTGTGTGGATAGAGTCAAAGTTGTGCTTGGTTGGGTCAAACGGAGTTGAAAATAGACTAGACGGGCTCGAGATGATTGAAACGAGTATAAATAAGCTTAATGGGTTTTGGGCGAATAGTTTGGGTTGGTACTATTCCTAAGGGTCGGGTTTTGTGAGCAGTACTAGATTCAGCTGAGACTATCAGGCTGCACAGCGTTGGGTTATCAGTGAACAGTGTGGAGCTAGGCTATGCTGGTACTTGGTTGGCCCAGTTTTGCTGATTAGGCCAAGAGCCTGCTCAAGCTGACTTTGCTGGCCCACCTTGGCGGCCCATAGAGCATATGGCCCAGCTCTCTTCAGAGCAACCTATAGCTCGCTCCCATAGTGGTCGAGATAGGGGAGGCAGCGATGGCGCCAAATTCGGCGAGGGCGAGAGCGGATGGCAATGAGCGATGGTGCAGCGAGCATCTAGGAAGGGAGGGGGTCCATTTTGGGCATTGGCATGGATGGAGGTGGCGTGGAGGTGGCTAGCGACGGTGGAGCTTGGCGGAATATGGGAACAACATGGTTACGCTGTAGTGGTGATGTGGCCAAATTTGCGACGGCTTGAGCATCATAAGAGCTTGGGGAGTGCGGTGGTGGTGTCTGCTTGGCTCGGGATGGTCCAAGGAGGGTTTGTGATGATGGCCATGGGCGACGAAGCAATGGTGCACAGCGACAACGATGTAGAGACAGTGATGCTAGGCTAAAAGCTCAGGGTTAACTTTGTGGTTGTGGGGCGAATCTATGGACGCAAGCAATTGAACTAGATTGGAGGTGGATGCGAGAAATTGAAGTTGGGCTTATCGGTGGCGATCTAGGCGTCGGCTTCGATGGCACAGAGCGGTCGGAGTTAGGGAAAAAGAGGTGACGGTGGGTGTGGAGTGGTGCGAAAAGAGGGTGAGAGAGTCGTGGGGTTTAGCTAAGTAGGCGACGAAGGCAGTGATGCCAATAGCGACGTGAGAGCACGCTTGGCACGTGGATGACCGTGTGGATGGGCAGACGATTTTTGTGCTGCAACAGCGAAGCTGGCAAGTGCATTAGCGGCAAGAGAGGTTTTGCCTCTCACTGGCGTGAGCACACAAGGTGGTGTGATGACCAGCAATGATCGCAAGATGTCGAGCGGCTGGCGAAGTGGATCGATAGTGGGGTGACGCAGCGTTGGGTCAATAACGAAGTTAACACTTGGTACAAGCGATTGGTGTGGTGGCGCAAGCATCGTGTAGTTTTTGTGCTGGACGCTGGCGACGGACGGGCGAGGCGGTGCATGGAAGCATGAACGGCGTCGTGGCAGTAGGAATAGTGCGATGACGGAATGGCTTGAGTGCATCCCTATGCTTGGAACACGAATTTCCAAAAAAGGAGAGTGATTGGTCTTGAAAACTTTCAGGATTTGACACAAACTCCAAATTCAAACAAAATTCAATCAAATTCAATTTTTTTTGAAAATTGTGGGTTGTTTCACCCTAAATGAGATCACCTCATAAAAGAAATGCATCAGCTGGCGAGATGAAGCCGAAGAGGACCTCTCTATCCTATTTCACACCTGTTCTGCCCTTTCCAAGGATGTGTTCTTTACAAACAAAGCAAATACCGATAAAACTTTTCTAGAAGATTGCCCCGATAAATTATTTCAAAACGGTGATAAAAAATCGTCCCATTTGTTTATTGAAAAGAAGACATAAATCATAAGCTTAAAAGGAATATGCTCAAGTCTATACACAACACAGTGCATTAAAAGATGGCAGTGTTGCAGCTCTCGTGCGAGAGACAAACAAACAGTGTCAGTCGCCTCCAAGAACAGCAAGCCATTGTTGCAAATAGCAAGGGAGGTGATTTGATGACACGGCAACATCAGAAAGGCAGCAAAGCAAGCACCATGTCTTTCATCCACAAATAACAATAAACAACTCCCAACAACCCCTGCTCAGCAAGTGTACACGAACTTTCGCGGCCTTTAGTCCTGTCATGGAGAGGAGAGCATCCCCTTGGTATGGAACGGTACTGTTTCAGTTCAACATCTAAACATGATAATAAGCCAAAATAGCATGACTAAACAGATAGGAACAAATAATCATATGAATATATAGTTAAGTATCTGTCACTTATGGAGTGACAGGCTAGCTGGTATAGCAGTCACAGAGAAAAATTACTCCCGACTCGTACAGTCCTACCTAGGCTTCTCTCTCTATTCACCTCGGTGAGGACTCACTATGGGCAAGCAAGAGCTCTCTTCAGTTTTTTGCCTCTTTTTACTCCCCTCTTTACACTACCTTTTGAGCCTGGGAAAGATCTCCTCAACCATAATCTTTCCAATACTAACTTAAGATTCAGCTGTAACAATTGCACAATCAGAAGAATCAAATCTTGCCCCCCATTTGGCCACCCCTGAAAAAACACTGCTGAAACAAAGGAAACAATGGTGAAATTAACTAAAATGCAGAACTGGACTCCAACATCCTTTCCAGCTCCAGCTCCTACTGGCGCTGCCGTGAATGCAACCGCCTCCTCTTATTATTGTCCGGGGTTGCCGCCGAGGTGGTGGCATTATTGGCGCCCATGGAGCTGTCTGAGCTCCCAATGTGGGCAACAGAGACACTGGAGGAAGCCACCTCCACCTCCCTCGATTGCATGGACCTGTCCTCTTGAATCATCACACTGTAGCAGGAATACACATGCCCCTGCCAGAGAACAACAGCGCCGCATTTGCTCATCATTGCCCTTTCCACCAACAGCTTTCCCAAAGGGATCGCAACAACAGAGCGGGAGGTCTTACGGTGTCTAATTGCTGCCATGATGAGCCCAAGATCGCCTTGAGCTCCTCTAGATTGGGAGATGTCCCATTGTTGAGCGCGACAAGGACTGATGCTAGAGCGATGGTCGACGGCTGGTACTCCACCGAGCTCATCACTGCAAATGGACACAAGAAAGATTGAGTTTTTGTGGTCCAATTCGATGGAACGGAAGCAGAGGGGGGATGAATGATCAACCTTTGATCGAGGCGAAGATGCACCCTACGGCACGCAGGATGATCGCCTTGCGCTCGTCGTGCCGGAACCTCGCCGCCAAGCAGCTCAGGTACGAGAACGGGGTCCCGGTGATCATCTGCCACTTGAGCGTGCCCAGGACGAGGAGCTCCATCCGTAGGATGGACGCGCTGTCGAAGTCGTACTTGTCGAGCCGGAACTCCGGCAGCCGCGGCGCCCGGCGCTCCTCCACCTTCGCAGCCAGCGACAGGCACGCCACCGAGAGGAGCTGCAGGGCCCACTCTTTGCCCCTCTGAACCCCACCAAAACCGGCAGTGTGGAGTCAGGCATTACATCAAACACTCGACAACGCAAAGACAATGAGAGGGCAGTGCATGGTCGTCATTACATCGACTCGCCGGTGCGCCAAGAACCGATCGAGATAGGTCACCGCGACGTACGCTGTCTTCCAGCTGAACAGGAACCTCGCATTTGTCTGCAAACACCAAAAAAATCCATTAAAAAAGATCCGATCTTTGCAAAAATCTCGGGACTTGCGAAAGGGGGAATAGAACGAGCGAACGACCTTAACAATCCAGCCGACGCACCCGGCGCGCGCTGCCTTCATCCACTCCTCCATCTCCTCCGCCCGCGCGCCGCCGCCGGCGGCAGCGCCCTCCTTGGACAACATCAGCGCGACGTACTCATCGTCCCGATCCAACAGATGGTCGTCGCCGGCGCCATCGTTGGCGTCGACGAAGAGGTCGTTGCCGTCCTCCCGGCAGATGAGGGTGGAGGTGGGTGTTGTGGGAGCGGAGGTGGAGGCGGCGGCGGCGTACCCCATGGCGGCGTCAAAGCCCGTGCATGCGACGCGCGGAGAAACGAGAAGAAAAAGGAAAGAAAAAGATCTAGTGGGAGCAAGAAGGCGGAGGAAAAGGCGTCGTGCAGGTGAGTTGCGCGGGCGGAACAGAGAAGGATTCCCTCCTCCCCTCCCTCCCTCCCTCCCTTAGTCCCTCACCTCCCGCGCGCGGTGAAAGGGGAGGGAAACGTGCTGTTAGACAGAGATGGATTGGGGAGGGAGGTGGGAACTGAGGGGAAGTTGAGCTGTGGGGCGTGCGTGTTGGCGTGGCCGCGTGGGCTGGAACGCATGAATGCGTGCGAGGGATAGCGCGGAGAGCGGAGAAAGGATCACATTGGCTTTTATTTAGAGTGGATATCCAACCAACCTCTCGTCCTATTAAATTATCCAAAATCGATTCATTTAATATTTAGCTAATTAACAAATACAATTAAAGTAATTTTAAACCGAGCCAATGAACCCCACTAACGAACTTTTTTCATCCCTACTTTTACTGATGGTTTTTAGCTTTGGCTAAATATTAACAGTTTATAGAAAGATACACTCGCGTATGATTTTGACCGATATAGATGAAGTCACTACAGTATATACTAATATTGACTAATAAACTCCATCTTAAAAAGACACTATTTGAAAGCTAGATACTGTAGAAAAATTATTTACTATAGAAAAACGGTTTTTAGAGGCTAATACAAATATGGCCTTAGACCCATTCCATGTAGCTATAGCTTCTGATTTTAAGATTTAGGTTTAGTTTTAATTAGCTATGGCTTTTGGTTTAGATTGCTACAAACAGCGGTGACTTCTGACTTTAGGATTTAGGCTCCGTTTCAAACAACGATAGCTTTTGGCTAAGCCAAAAGCCATTTGAAGTAAGTTGGCTTCTTAATGTGGCCTTTTCTCTCTCTCTCTCTCTCTCTTCTTTTTTTGTATTATTCGTAAAGATATAGTATTGCCTTTTATTTTTCTTTAATTGAATACCTCGCGGCGCTCTGCATTGCCCCGCTGGCCTATGTTGTACGCTCGTGGGTTGCCGTGGTATACGTACGTGCCTACTAATGGCAACGCTAGTTACGCTTGTGTGTGACTGTCTCTTGTCCTAGTGCTTGTACGCATGGCTGTATGTATACCGTAGTCTATGAAGTAATTGTACAGAAAAATCATAGTTCTACACTGCTACTAGCATTGCCAATGATGCTGAAAAGATTTTACATGGATTTTTGCTCGATTTTTAATACGGACCAACTAGTAAACTAGCCGATGAGTAGGGGTGGCCCGACCTTCACGGCATGAACAATAGTATTACTCCTTTCTCCCTTGTAGTTTGGGCTTCAAGATGTTTTCGTCCTTCTTGCATCCAACTAGGAGAATTAGAGTTCGACACCCCTTTTCTCCTTGCGTAGCAAACAGGATGGACTTCTCTCCTCGCGTTGGATAACCAATGACAGCAATTGACTTCTGTTCGTGGGGGATAGATGAACTAGGGTTTTGGTCAAACCCTAGCTCTCTCCTTGCTTCTTGTGGTTATGGCAATTAGTAGTAGCTCATTGCCTTCTCTTCTTCTTGTGGCCAGCAAAGGGGAAAGTTAAGGTTTAGTTCCCTCCTCTCTCCTAGTGACTAGCAAAGATTCTTCCTCCATGCGCCAACTTGAAGTAAATGATAGGGTTGAACTTGAACTAATCAATAACGATATTAAGAGGAAGCAATCAACCAAAAACTTCCCAAAACCATGAGCAATAGCTTGATCATGAATTCAGGAGGATGAACTGTGTAGGCTCAATTCCATAGCCCAAGCACCTCAACACTTGACCTGCGCAATCATCTCAAACCCTACTCGTGAAACTCTCAAGAATCATGCACCGTATTGTGCCACAAACCATCGTGACTTTTCTGTATTTTCTCTCAAAGCAATCTGATCTAAGGTACATGGAGTATGCCCCTTGGCCTTATATTGGTGCCATGGGTACGACTAACCTATTTACACACGGTCAATGATTGATTCCTACTCTAACTCACACACGCAGCACTCGTGCACGGCCAAGGCTGACTCCTATTACGACACTACTTAGACTCTCTAGATAGCACGACACAAACTAATTACAAACCGACTCAAATTAAGAGATAGAATAGGGTTCATCTAAAACAGAATTAGTTCAGTCCAAAGAATCCGTTTCATGGGTTGGTTCGGGTCCATATGCTTCCCACGTGAAAACCATGGCCTCCCAATTCAGTTCCTGGCTCCTTTCTTCCTTGGCTGGGCTTGCACTCCTAGCTCACCTCCTTGTCACAACTTGGCTTGAGATTAATTCCTAGCTCCCCCTCTCTAGCTCAGCTCCTTAGCTCCACACGGCAAGGAAACCCACCCCTCAGTTGAGCATGGCTGAAACCCCACTCGGATTGCCTTCTCTGTCTTGATGCTCAAGAAATAATCTCCTGGCTTGGTTTCTTGTCTTGAGCCACACATTGCTTTGGCTTGGTTGGTTTGAACTTGGCTTGACTTGCACCTGGCTCTTTCTTTTCCCTCAAGAAATAACCATCCCTTAGCTTCTCACGTGGCTCCTCACGCACCACCAGCCCCCATGCGGCCATACTCCCTCATGCACGACCTTCTCCTCATGTGTTTTGGCCCCCATGTGCCAATCACCTTCATGCGCCTAAGTCTTTCTCCGTTGGCTGTCCTCCCTCTTGGCCAAACTTGTTCTCTCCTTTTCATTACTCAAAACAACACCACATTGCTTATAACTTTAGATTCATGGATGAAGCACAAATCAAAATAGAAATTGCACTCTTGGCCACATCAAGTTTCTAGGGCGTGACAAGATGAATAGGCCATGTGTGTGTGCTAATGGTGAGATCAGCTAGGTTAGAATTTTGTATGAGGACTAATATATAATTGATTTTTCTATAAGGTCAATTCTTCTGGTGGTTCATCCTTCATTATTATTAGTTCTTTGTATGCTAGGCTTATTCGCAAAATAATCCACATGTCTTGAACATGGCTTCGCCATTGGACTCTGCCATAGGAATTGGCACATGACGGTTATGTATTGTCATGAGACGTGGTTTTTCGAGATGTTGTTTAGTGTAGATTTTGAATTGTGTCTCTCTGGTCATGTGATGGGAAGAAAATTATTTGGAGGAGCCCTCCTCACTCAAGGCTCTATCTTAGATCATGTCTATGTCAAAGCACTAATTTTGAAGCAAACTTATCTTCTTCCCACTTTGTCTTTCCTACCACAACAATTACTCCCACCGAGCCATGGCGCTCGCCGGTCCACACTGCCATTGCGCTCATCGGACATTACGACACTCGGCGAATGCTACCACCGCCACACGCTCACTAGATGCCTTCACTTCTGTGCTCCTTGGTCCACACCACCACCACCACGTGCTCACCAGCCACCGCCTCCGCGCTTCCAAGTCCACGCCACTACCGCCACACACTCACCGGACACCACTGCCTCCGTACTCCCTCGTCCACGCCACCATCGCCTCGCGCTCATTGACCGCCTTCACCTCCCAAGTCTAGGCCACCACCGCCCCGCAGTGGCTGGATGTCGCCACGCTCACTTAATACCACCGGCTCCACGCACTCGCCAACCTAGGAAGCCACACGTGCTTGGTTCGGCGCTCAACAAATCCACGGGCAGCACAACAAAATTAGCTCTTCCATGTCCATTGCGTGTCTGAGGTTCGCCAGAGCGCCAATGCTGAAGTTGCTGGCCAGGTAGGGGTGGCAACGAGCCGAGCCGAGCCCGGCTCGGCTCGGCTCGTGAAAGCTTGGTGGAATGGAGGCTCGGCTCGGCTCGGCTCGGTTAGGATATCAAGCTTTTTTGTGGGCTCGGTTCGGCTCGTGATGCGGCTCGAGCCAGCTCGCGAGGGCTCGCGAGCCAGCAACATGTTAGATATATATATATATATATATCCAATTAAGCATTAGACTAATACGAGATTTTTGCAATGCAAATACTTTCCCAGCAACATGTTAGAATGGAAAGCATGATTTGTGATGTTAAAAATCAACATTTTGCATCACATTAGATGATTATATGACACATAACTTTTACTTTTAGTTGGCTCATGAGCCAACCGAGCCGCCATGAGGTGGCTCGGCTCGGCTCGTTTAGATCCCAAGCTTTTTTGCTGGCTCGGCTCGACTCATTTCATTCACGAGCCGAGCCAAGCCTCCACGAGCCCGAGCCAAGCCCGAGCTGGCTCATGAGCCCGAGCTTTTTTGCCAGCCCTATGGCCAGGTGGTGGTGGCACGATAGGGAGGCAGAGAGGGTGGAGAAGATGAGAAGGGGGAATTGCTAATGTGATGGGTTGGTGGGTGTTAAGATTTGTGCTAATCCATGTGCCAAATATGATGTAGGGTCTCAAATGGAGAATGTTAGAGCTCATCCCCATGGAATTTTCTTCCCATGTGATGTGTTGTGCATATGATGTATAGTTGGTTCCTGCTCGTTTGTTTGTCGTGCACCACCTATGAATTTTCTCAGATTTAATTATGCAACTCATTGCGTAAACTGTATAATTTATTGTGGATGTGATCTAATGAGGGTATAATAATCCTCCAATTGTTACGTCATTATATTATCCGAGTATAACCCTTATCAATAAGGAAGAGATTCCACAAGATAGTCACAAGTCTTACTGCGACTACTATTAGGTCATAAGTTTTTCTACGACCACATAGTCGTAAGTTTTACTGTGATTACTCCTTAGTCATAAGTTTTTCTACGATCACATAGTCGTAAGTCTTACTGTGATTACTTCTTGGTCAACGACAGCGACGGCGAACCCGGCCTTGACAAAGTGCACAGCTGTGAGCTGGGCCATCCAGCTGTATTCACCGGTGAAACCATGAACGATGGCAACGGCGCCGAGGACAGGAGCGCCGCCGCTAGGGACCTAGCACTGGGCAAAGATGCGAAGCCCCCGCAGGTTGCCGAAGGTGGAGGATGAGTGCATGATGCCATGCCATGCGTAGAAATCCTCGAGAAGGGGTGGCGGCCGGGGAGGGAGGCGGTCGGTGGGGAAGGAGAGGGTGGCGACCAGGGAGGGGAGGGAGGCGGTTGATGAGGGAAGGAAGGGACCGAGGGAGGCTGTCGGTGGTGAAAGGGGGAGGAAGGTGGCGGGGAGAGGAGGCAGGCAGGGGAGGCGGCCGGGGAGGGGAGGAAAGCGTCCAGTGGGGGGAGGGGAGGGTAGCGACTAGGGAGGGAGGGTGGGAGACGACGATGAGGGAATGGGAGGAAGGTGGCCGGTGGGGGATGGGAGGGTGGCGACCGGGTAGGGGAAGGGAGGGAGGTGGTCGGGGAGGGAGGGGAAGGAGACGGCCGATGTGGGTGGGGAGGGACCAAGGGAGGCTGCCGGTGGGGGAGGGGATGGAAGGGAGGCAGCTGATTGGGGGTAGGGGAGGAGGGAGGTGGTGGGGAGGAGGTGAGGGAGGAGGCGGCCGATGGGGGGTTGGGGAGGGGAGGGAGGTGGCCGGGGGAGGAGGTGAGGGGAGGGAAGTAGCCGGTGGGGGAGGAGGGGAGGGGAGGGAAGCGACCAAGGGAGGAGGGGAGGGAGCCGGTCAGTGGGGGGAGCCGGGAAAGGGAGGGAGTCGGCTGGGGGCTTAAAGGAGGGAGGTGCCTGGTGGGGGAGGGGAGGGGTTGGTCATGACGAGAGTGGAGAGATGAGAGGGAGATTGTGTGTGAGAGAGAGAGGATTAGAGGAGAGAGAGCAACGTGGAGAGTGGAGAGATGAGAAATTCTGAGAGAGTGGAGAATCATTTTCTCAGAGAGATGAGATTGATGAGTATTTAGATGCATGCGATGGTTAGAACGAAGAAGCAACGTTCAAGAGCTTTCGCACATATTAAAGTGGAGCTTTTTCATGTTTTCCGTATGTATCATGATAAGTTTGGCAGTAACGTAAGATCGGAGGCCTCACAGCAGACGCAACAAGGAAAAACAAACTTGACGTCACACTTATGGAAGAAGCTAAAGGGCAAGTCTACTTCTTCGTCCTCTCAATCTTAGGCGGCCTCCAAGTGGAATTCTGTCTTGGAGCTAAACCATTACTTGGAGCATCATTTTGCAAATATTGATTCTAATCTTACTGACGGAGGCAAGATAGACTTGCTCGAGTGGTGGAACAACAACAAGCGAATATTTCCTGTGCTGTCACATTTCGCACAGGATGTTCTCCTGGTGCCGGTGTCTACCGTCTCTTCAGAAGCGACGTTCAGCATGGTAGGGAGAATAATAAAAAAGAGATTATCTCTCACGCTCAGGATGGTGGAAGCAATCATATGGGCCAAAGACTGCAAATTAGTTAAAAGAGCAGCAACATCATCAACTAGAGAATCCTGAAATCATGCAAGTGTACACTGACCTCGAACGCATGAACGAACTAGACATTGATGAGTAGATACTATGTACGCATGTTGTTATAATTAGTATGTATATATATTGTTACTGTATTCTTTTTCTTACTCGGGGAATTCCACTCTGGGGTGTGAGGTTTTTAACGAGGCAATAATATTGTATTTTTAAAGTATCAAAATTTTTTCAATTTTTCTCGAAATATTTACGTCATTGTGTGCTCATTTTTTTATGCGACTAATTCAATTTCAACTAGTTTTTAACGAGGCAGGTACGGGAGAAAGGAAGATGGCGGCCGTCGCCACCATTGTCGCCGCTGCCTTCGTCATGTATAGTTACTTCGGGTTAGGTTTGGACTGACATGACACGAACACCGGTATGACAGGCTTTGGACCGTGCTTAGGCCTGGACGGAGGTGAGATGGATCAGTACTGTACAATGAGATGACTAAACCGAACTGACACGACACAAAACAGTTTGAAACATGATAGACCTGAGCCGTGCCGATAATGCATGGCCTAACTCACAGCTCTAGGTGAGGCCAAAAGACGAGTACATGCAGGAGCAGCTTGCATGCATGCACCACCAAGTCAATCCTCCATCGATTGCACTCCAATATGATGCAAAAATAATAGGGAGTGTCTATACAACATTCAGTCAGATTTTGAGCCGTTAGATGGAGATCCAACGCCCTAGATCATTTTTTTGGAGGGGGTCATTTTTTTTAGAGGGGGGCTTGTATGGGTGGATCCGTTGGATGGAGATCTAACGCCTCAGATCAATTTGACTGTTTTTGTTCTCAAAAACAGTCGAATATTGTATAGCAATACTCAAAATAATAATGCAACCAACCAGCAATGCGATGAAAACCTGCTGCAAGGTCATTGGATCTTGCGTTGTTGTACAACAACACACTGCCTTAACTTAATGCTTTGGCAACTGCATTCACTTGATCCATTGCATTCTGCACGTGATTATGGAAGAACCTCCCGTTTGCTCCTAGATGCTGTGGTCTAAACCATCAGCAATGGTGCCTGCATCGATGTGGCACGTGTGTCGTTGGAAGGGAAATCAACGCTCCAGATCAATCATTCCGAAGTAAACGCTCCAGATCAACCGTCGTCCGTCGTTCGATCGCACGTACGGGTACGGCTCCTATCTAATTACTCGTGCTGATTGAGCTAGTACGACTGAAAGCAGTGGATCCTGCCTCAACTAAGGGGCGTTGTCTTTTAGATTGTTCAGAAGTGACATGTTCTCTTCAAGATTGATCTTAATCGATTTTATCTTCTCCTGACTATGAGTTGAAAATTTTTAAAGTCGTTTTATTATGACTACTGTCTCTGCAAATAGAGTGAAGTTAGTTAGAAAAATAATTCCTAAATAACTATTTTATAGATCTAGTCGTAGGTAAAGATTTTTTTACCTGCTAGTCGAGACTCAAGTTTCTTGACTTCATTGTCGTGAGTGGTAGAATCGTTTTTGCATTGCTCTTCCTATGATCTGATCTTCTGGTCTTTTTCTTTGCCAAGACGGGAGGGCTCACCAATCACTAAGGCCTTTTGTTTGGCCTCAGTGTGGAGCTTACCCATTTTGACCTCTTTATCTATCAAAAGAAAAGAGTTAGAAAAAGAAAAGAAAAGTCATTCACATAAACAGTCTTAAGTTCAGAACTTACTGTTTATTTTATCTTGTAACTTGTCAATTGCAGCATTTACCTGTTGAAGCCTTTTTAATAAGCCTTTGTTTTCTTCCCTTAGCTTCTGCATCTCGGCCTTCTCATTGTCGAGTGCATCATCTAAGGATTTTTCGTCGCTCTTAGACTTGCAAAGGCCAAAGATAGACATGAGAACTGGACAAGTAGTCGAAACATAAAAGACTACATATGATAGTGATTTACCATCTCTCCGCATCTCGCAGAGTTCAGTGTTTTCCTGTTGTAACAGCATAAGTTGTCTATGGTATTCACCCACAGTAACAATATTTTCCAAAACACTCTAAATAAAGAAGGACAATGAGAAGCAAGAAAAACCAATCGTAAGAATGGTTAAGTATTAGATACTTACATTTATACTCGTTCGAGCAAACTTGGAAAATACCCACTAGGGATCTTTGAGTTCGTCGAGCTCTTCATCCTTGTTCCACCACACCTTTTCAAAGCGCTCGTTGTCAAAGACATTCCCCCTGTTGGGAATATCTTTGGGGTGAGGAACTCAGTTACGAGAACGATATGAAGAAGATCCCACTATGCAAATAAGACAAAAAAAACTCAGAGAAGAAATTGAAGTACTCTTCTTCTTCACTGTTGGTAGTCTTGGCCGCACCTCCTTGGAGATTGGGAGGAACGTCTTCGGTGATTTCCTTCCCGGCACGGCAGACAAAGGTATTTCCTGTGGCTTGGGCAGATATTTCTGCCCTACCTTCTACTACCTTCTCTTCTGCTTCTACAACCGCTCCAATAGTCGTACACGCTTCAGCTCCAACGGCTGCTTCCACCACCGAGATGGTGGTCGATTCTTCCACCATTTTCTCCGTTGTCTCTACGACCGACGGAAGAATAATAGGAGGCTTCTCAATAAGAGCATCCTCAGATGATGGAGGGGTCAGGTGAAAGCACCTAGACCCCTAAAAATAGTTTTGGTAATTAATGGATTTATATAAATATGACATTAACGTGTTTATTGAGTGCTTAAAAGGTTTAGTCCTCACATAGGTACACGAATACGCTTAACATGGTGATGGAGTTGGGAACTAGATTCACCAACCCCACTCCAAAGTACTCGAGTACGAGTGTAAGAAAGGGATGAGCGGGTAATCGAAGGCCACATTCACAGTAAGCCTGCAGCGTCAACCAAAGCCTTTAACTTAGCAATATCCATCTCCGACACCGTCCAAACAGAATAAGATTTGGCCATTCTCTCTGGGAGATCAGTTTGGATTTGGAAGAAATCAGAGGAAGGAGATGACTTGGTTGGCAGCAAAAAAAAAACTCGAAGAACAATGGAACGGAAGGGAAAGTAAGAACCCAAAGGTTACCCTGCGGTAAGTTTTTATAGCTGCATATTTAGTTACAAATCTCAGGAACTCAACGGTCACCGCCTCTTTGGGAACCGCTTCAACGAATAGATCGGTGGGAGTCTATTGGGATTCTTAAATTTATCAGTTCGAAACTAGCGTCTCTTTATAACTCAAGCAAAATTACCTTCTTGACTAAGTCAACTTCTAGTCCAATGAAATAAAAAAGCTCTGCTTTCAATCTTCACTGGTCTACGACATCTCTTTCTCAAGTAAGTTATTTTCACTTAAAGTTAGGGAGGTTAGATAACAAGGATATAAAAAAAATTACCAATTTATTATTTATCTACAAATAGTATTATTACGTTATTCTACTCCTTAAGTATACCCCTTATATTCATAAGGGAAAGACTTAAGGTGGTCATAAGCTTTTCCATGACCACTTCATGGTCATAAGCCTTTCTACGACTGCTTCATGATTGTAAGTCTTTTCACGAATCTAACATAGTCGTAAGCCATTCTACGACTACCCTGTGGTCGTGAACTCTTTTACGACTAGCCTGACTTCGATCAGTTTGTCTATGACAACCTGTTACATTGCGAGTCTATCTGATAAGGTGGTTAACGTACACAGTTGTTCTCCGGAGTAACCGCACATAACTTCTCCCTACCCTTTGCAATAACCGCCTAGCAACGAGGAGGTATCATGTCTCTGAGAGTAACCTCCGTTACGGAGACGGTTTATCATCTGAAATGTCAAGACGTCTCTAAATATGGAGCAACCGTCGCCTCTTCGTACGCTATATAAAAGCTGACGTCAGGGAGAGGGGAAGGAAGGCAACAGAGAGGAAGGAGCACAAGATATCAAGCACTACTCTCTCTTTATATAATCAGTTCACACAATATAGCCATACAGGAATAGAGTTATTATTCACTCCAGAGAAGATCTGAACCTGTATAAAATTCCTATATCTTTCTCTGTGTAATCCGCGGTCATGAAATTCTCCAAACCAAATAATCATACATAAGATCGGTATTAGAACACCGATGAAACCTTTCTTCAAACAGTAGGCCCATTAAAATATGTGGTGTTGTCTGACTAGACAGGCTGTTTAATTTGCAAGATACAGGGATGGAGGTTATACTCAATACGCTTCTATTAATTCCACGTGTACGTGCGATATATGGTTGTATATTGGTAGTACGTCATCCCAAGTAGTCAAATGTATCTGCCTGTTCGATCGGTTGCACGACGCACGTGAAGCAGCTGGCAAGGATACGTAGCCCGAAAGCGTCGATCGTGAGATCCATCGTCCTGTGTTCCACAGATGTTTCTTGCAGACAATGTCAAATGTTTGTTGATGCTGTACCGTGTTCTACGCATATTCGTACGTTCTTGACTTCTTGTCATTGCCATACAGTCATAGCGCGCACTTGAAGCACATGCGGATAGAGTACAGTGTACTGCCTGCCCATTATACCTAGACTAGACGAGAAGGCCGAATTTTTTCTATTTTAACCCTTTTTTTGAAAAAATTTCACATTTAGACCCCTGGTGGTTTTAATTCCGTTTTTGGACCCAGGGGGTCGGAGCCGTGATCCACGGCGCCGAGCTAACACGTCTCGGCGCCGTGGTCCACGGCTCCGAGGTCCCGGGGCCGCACCAGCCTGGCGGCATGCGTGGCGCTGACGTGGCAAGAGGTCGGCGCCGTGGATGGTGGCTCGAGCTCGGCGCCGTGGTCATGGCGCCGACCTGCCAGCGGGCCCCACACGCCTTTTTCCGTGTGGTGCCGGGCGCTGCGCTGGTTCACGCGCTCGTCGAAAATCCGCAAACCCTAGCGCCCGCCACGCCGCTCGTCTCCCGCGCGCCGCCTCGGTGCCGCCGCCTCCGGCCTCCGTCGCCTCCGAGCCGCGCCTCCGTCCGGCCTCGCCTCGCCGCGCCGCCCCAGTGCCGCCGCCTCGGCCTCCGTCCGCCTCCGGGCCGCGCCTCCGTCCCGCCGCGTCCCGGCCTCCCGCCTCGCCGCCGCCCCTGGTGCCGCGCCTCCGTCGCCTTCCGCTGCGGCGCCCGTCCGCCCGCGTCCCGGCCTCCCGCCGCCGCCCCCGGTGCCGCCGCCTCCGTCCGCCTCCCGCGCGGCCGACCGCCCTCGCCGCCTCCTCTCCCGCGCGCGAGCCCCCACCGCCTCCCGCCGCCCGTTTGCGGTAATATCATGTTCTTTGCTGCACATTTAGATTCCATTTGTTGTCCTCACCAAGCAATTCATAAGACCATCGTGAAATCACCCCATTGAGCTCAGATTGCATGCCATTCATTGTTTGCTTCATTGGTAGATTGTTTATTTGCAGAACTTACTAATCTTCATTGGTAGATTTTTGGTCAATTATTCAGTTGTTTATGCTTGTATGGTCTTATCTTGGATCGACATTGGCTAACTAAAACGCAGCCACATTTGAAAAATGTAATCGAATTGATCCTGCAAGCTAATAAAGATTCGGATGATGAAGTTGCTTTGGAGGCTTGTGAATTAATTACACCATGTAGAATGCGAATTGCCGTTAATGCATCAAATTGATACAACCATACGATCGTGTATTTGTAAGAATGTAGTTTGCATATTATAATGTAAGATTATTTTGTTGGGTGCCTACTTTGCACTATCAATGTCTGTAAGTTTTGCAAATGGACCAAGTTCCACACCCCTATAGACGGTTAGTGCCTGGCTACACCGAACTTATAGAGCATGGTTTAGCTTTCTGCTTTAGGTAGATGATATGTGGTTGTGGGACTTAAATCGTTTGTGCTTTAGCTTTATTTTTAACTTTCCATCCGCATATTTCCAAGGTATTAAGTTTGGTTTTCTGTATGAACTAGATGTACAACCTAGTCACCCTATATCATGGAGGCAGTGTGACAAGTGATGATTATGGAAATGTTCGATTTGTTGAAATGCAAAGGGTCCCACAGTTTCGCCTCCTCGTTCGTGGTTCGCAGAGGTTCCTCCTCGTCGACGTCCGACACTTGCATATCTTTGGGACCAGGTCGCAGTGCCCTACGCCCGGACGAAGAGGGCCTACGTAGAGTACACGAACGAGCTAGATGTGCTCACGGCCTCCAGTGTAAGTTAATTCCATTTGGTATCGTGATTTTCATTTGTTAGGATATGACCGTTAACGTTAAGTTGTTTCAATGCAGGTTAAGTGGGAGCCGTACGCCGAGCAGGAGGTGGAGGCCGTTCGATTCAGCGCACTATGCAAAGCATAGACGAGGCCCTCTACGGAAGAGGTGCCCTCTTATCTGCTTTCTATCTTTGTTGAGTATCACCGCCACATAGAGTTGCACGCCAGTTTGGTATGAGGCAGCTGTGGCCAGTAGCGCAGTTCTCCACGTCTGTGGCCTTGCACAAGTAAGTGACATACAATTTCAATTCTAACCTTGGATTCCAATTGCACAGAGCTTTTCTATTTTTAACGTTTGGTTTACGTGACATGCAGATTTGATCGTCGGCGACAGAAGAAGGTCACAGACTTCGAGCAGCACCACCACATGTACGTTGAGGAGTGGGGACACTTTCAGGACCACGTGGACGACAACGACGAGCCACACAGCAACGAGAACTTCCGTCGGTACCAAGTTTGGTACCAGCGTGCGACGCGGTCCAAGCTTAAGGGCCAATGGACTCAGGATGACTACGCCGACATTGCGTCCTCCGACGACGATGACACGCCCTCGACTACCGACTCGCCTTGGGACGCAGTGGAGATAGCACCACCATGGATCGTGTGGTAATGTTCAATCTCATTGCTTATTTTCCAATAGACATAAATACCACTACATACAAAGAAATTATCCATTCTTTTGCTTGTTTGCGTGGCAAAACCACAAGCGATCCGTGCAGGACATAGAGCATATATGCGGGACATGCGACGACGTCGTCGGGATGCGTAGCTTCCTAGAGGTAAGTTTCGACAAAGCCACTCACAAAATTAGTAACTAATATCTTCGTATCTTGTTGGTTAACAAAATGTTGGATGACGAGGCTAGCGGTCGGCCACGTCGTGCGGCTAGTCGTTGTGGTTGCAGCACGCGCGCGGCGAGGACGTGACGTGCCTTCGACACGACTTGCGCACCCGACGCGCGAGGGTCGTACACGCACGAGCTCATCCCCACGGCGACACTTTCCCGACGAGGGGTGAGGACGACGACGAGGTGGAGCAGCAGACTTACGATGAGATAGGCCCGTCTCGGCTCGTAGGCGCTCTCGAGGCTCGGCCTTCACACTGACACGCAGACGCCGCCGCGAGCCTAGCCGTTACACTCCAGGCACCGACGCCCTTGGTAAGGGTAAGGCTAGGAGGCAGTGATATTTATGTGTAGGCTTGTGGGTCGTGTTGTAATGAGCTACTTGTTTGTATGTATGTATATATGTTATATTCAAGTGATATTTGTGTACGAATCCGTAGTCAGTACTTTGTTGTTCTATAATTCTGCAACGAAACAACGAAACTACGAACGAGATCCAAAAGAGTACATAAAACATTACCAACGAAACAACACGAAACAACACATAAAATAGCTTTGCCCAGTCACAACACGAAACAACACATAGATTGCACGTACATAAAATATAGCAAGTACTACAACCATCAACACAAAGAACGACGGTAAACATGGAGGGTACCAAAAATGACAACACAACCAAGTACTACACCATCAACACACCAACGAACACAACAACTAAAACACAACACAACCATACACATTCTTACCTACATGCCAAACGAGCCTCGTGGCACCCACATGGAGAAATGCTTTGAGGGTCGCCTCGGGCGTGGTTGTCCGTCGTGGTAGTGGCATGCACATATGCAGCTCGGGTTCGCGCGGCAACATGTGGGATCATAAGAGCTTCCTATATTCACGACCTCCTCGTTGCCCCTCTCGCGTTGCATCTGCTTGCGGAGGTCGTTGTTCTCCTCGGTGAGACTCTCCATTCGGTACTCCAAGTCCCATATTCGAGCCCATAATGTATCCACATAACGATCAACATACCGCTCGTGAGGAGGGTCGATCCATGGGAGAAGTCGCATTTGCCCATCTGCACAAAAATGACGGTAAACTTCGAGGGTCCATAAGCAATACAAAATGTAACATTACTAATTTGTACCCGGGCGTGAGCATCGAAGAAACGTCGCCGCCATCGTTCGGGAATCCAAGATCCGACGACCGCGTACTCATTGTGTCCGCATTTCGCCACGGTGGTTGAGCACGCCGCTTGGTATCAATCGATGCTGCGGACCGAACATATCCTCGTTTCTAAGGGAATGTCGTCCTTCGGTGACCCAAATCCCACCGCCCTCGACTTGGACATGGTATGTTTCACCACGAAAGAGAGGGTACTACTTTGTTCGATTCACAATGTCATGGGACCCCAACCCGCTACTTATAGCAAAACGGGACAGCTTAATGCAATGACCACCAAAAAGAGGCTTTTGCTCGGGGACATGACAACACGCCCGGCTTTGCTCGGGGACATGACACAACAGTCGCTTTTGCTCGGTGAGATGACAAAAGAGGCAGCTTTGCTCGATGACATGAGAAAACGGGCAGCATATGCCGCTTTGCGAGTGACTGTGAGTAGGCCTTTAGCCTGCATACACATAGGGCGAGGTCTTTAGCCTTTACAGGAGTAGGCCCGCAGCTGCACACATATAGGGCGTAGGTCTTTAGCCTTCTAGGCTTTGAATGGTCCAATCTCTGAAAAGGCTACTAACTATGAATTTATTACGAGATTATAGTCTCTGAAAAGCCTACATAGGGCCATTTATTGCTACACTGGAATCCAGGAAAAGCGAAAAGATCCTCTCCATGGACTATGCCCATCGCACTGGATAACTCGCCTACATAAAGGCCTCCTGCTATGTCTTCCATACCACATCTCCTCCTCAAGGCATCACAATACTACTACACAACAATGTCTTCTGGAGGTCCGACCCATTTGGAGTGCCGAGTGGCATGAGCGCCGAAGTGCCATTGCGGCTTTAGGACGATGTTGGGAGTCCGGATCGATCGAGTACAACGAGCCAAATCGGCCGTAGGTTCTTCAAGTGTCCCGACACGGATGACGACTTCGTGGTAACGACCATAACTAAATCATTTCTTTTCCGTTATCGTTTTCAACTTGATCCATGACATCTACCACGCCACACATAGGCTTGCGGGTTCATGGAATGGGTGGATCGAGTGCCGCGCATGGCCAAATAACCGGCGATGGAGGTGGAAAACAAAGGACAATACTTTGTCAAGATGACTCGAGCTCGCGAGGTGGAACGACGGATGCGGTTTGAGCAAGAGCGCCGCGTGAGGGTGGACCAAATCCGTCGAAGGGCAAGGAGGATGAGCTGCAAAGGAGGCGGGAGCGCTAAGTCTGCGTGAAGCGACCATCAAGCGTCGGGAGGAAGAGCTTCAATCTCGTGAGGCACCCTCAAGTCCAAGAGTGACAGAAGAAGGAAGCAATGAGCCATCTTGAGCGTGACAAAAGGGGAAACAACCACGCTACACCCAGAGACAAAATGTAATAGACCCAGCAAGTTATTTTCCTAAGGCATGCATGTTAGGACTAGTGGTGGAATTCAACATTAGAAGTACAGAGTTGCACACATGCCACATGCCCGCCATGTCAAAATATCACTAACCTTCAAATATCACTTACCACTATATGCATCGATATTTCTACGCTCAATCCTTCGGCAAAAAATTTAGCATAATTTGGTTTGCATGTCCAACTTGCAATGAACATAAACTTTTATTACGACTTCATCGATTCGTTCCCATATTACAACTACAAAATTACCAAACCTTGCAAAACCACAGAATTGCAAACCCTTAAAACATACCAAACCTTAAAAGTCACTTACCATTTTATATATCGACCGTTCTACGCACAATCGTTCCTAAAAAAATTATCATATTTTTTTTATGCATCTACAACGAGCCAATCAACATAAACTTGTTTTTACAATTTTATCAGATTGTTTTTGTAATTCACAACTACAAAATTAACAAAACTTATAATCATTACAGTTCTTGCACTTTCGTTCATTTCGTCTAATTGTTCATATCACTTTCGTTCATTTCAATATCACTTTCGTTCATTTCGTCTAATTGTTCATATCACATTTGTGCTCAAAAAAATTTTCATTAAATTGTTTTCCACATCAACATTTTATGTTTCAAAAACCATTACCAACGTACCATAATATTTTAAAAAAATGTACAACAAATTTCCTACATGTATCATCTGCAACATAACGAATTTGAAAAACATATGTCGTATTTTTTCTCTATAAATAAATAAATAAATATATTACATAATATTACTATAATTAAATAATCAAAATACAAAATACAACTAGTAATTCTTTTTGCGACAACGTAAAGCCTGATCGGTGCAAACCCAAGACGCCGAGTGTCTCCAGACGTGGCAGAGAGCTCGCGCCACGTGGCACGCAGCTCAGCGCCACGACCCACGGCTCCGAGGTCGGCGCCACGACCCACGGCTCCGAGATCGGCGCCACGACCCACGGCTCCGAGCTCGGAGCCACGATCTACGGCGCCGAGGTGCTGCCACGTCAGCGCCACGCAGGCCACCAGGCTGGAGTGGGCCTGCGACCTCGGAGCCATGGACCACGGCGCCGAGACGTGTTACCTCGGCGCCGTGGGTCACGGCTCCGACCCCCTGGGTCCAAAAACGGAATTAAAACCACTAGGCGTCTAAATGTGAATATTTTTCAAAAAAAGGGCTTAAATAGAAAAAATTCTGACGAGAAGGCAATGTACGTATATGCATGTTAGTAGCAATCATTTACCGCGCGGCTTAATGGCTAGTGATTCCTGTGGTTAAAGTCTTCAGACTACGTAGATCAGTATATGTACGTACATGCATGTTAGTTGCAATCTTTTACTGCGCGGCTTAATGGCTAGTGATTCTTGTGGTTAAAGTCCTCAGATTACGTAGATCAGTATATGTACGTACATGCATGTTAGTAGCAATCTTTTACTGCGCGGCTTAATTCGCTAGTGATTCTTGTGGTTAAAAGTCTTCAGATTACGTAGATCAGTACACATCCAAGCAATTATATTATTATTGCGCCTGGCTCGGCGAGTCCGGTCCGGTCCGGTCCAGTTTATCTGGTTTTGAGTGGGCTGGGCTTTGTATTCAGAATTCATTAGCAATGCAGTGCAGTGCAGTGCAGATTGTTCTTGCACATCATGTCCCTTTCCGATTAAAAGCCGCGTCACCAAAAAGCCCAGAAGAAAGTAGTATACTAGTAGTATTTTTTGCGAAGAAGCATACTAGTGACTATACTGTGGCTATGTTGGCTGAGCTGTGCGTGTAGCGTGTGAGGAGCTGCCAGCAACGATGATAAAGAACGTCACATTTCATACCATTTAGCTAGGCCCAGAAATGGTCCCTCGAACACTTCGGGCCAAAAAATTAGGATATAAAAAAGCTACGGTATGTACATATCACCATTTAGCTTGTACTTGAGCATCCAACATTCCCCTAATGAAACGCAAGGACCAGCAGGTAGTGAGACGGTGACTTGGCATCAAACTCCGATTTCTTCGAGGCTTTTAAACGCAAGGACCATCAGACAGACACTGACTTGTATCTCTCCACACACTCACTGGTAGCAGTGTCAGGTTGGTCTGGATCGTAAATTAATGTACTATTCTAAATAGCTTCTGTTTTTTAATTTTTAAAAGTTGATTTTTATATGAAGTTTTTAAGATGTTTTTCTAAGTTATTTAGAGAAATTATTATAGAAGCTTTTTTAGATAAAATAGTTTCTCACTATAAGTATCACATACTCTCTTAATTTGTCATAATCAGCTAAAAGTCATCATCAAGTATCCAGCACGGTCGATGCAACTCCGCGCGTGCATGCTCGCTCGAGTTTGCAGCGCACGAGCTGCCACGTCTGTGTCAGCCAGGCTTTGCTCTGTGGAGAGTATTGAGTTCGAGTACAGGCCGAAGCACACCTGATCACCGACACTTCTGTACCGTACACGTACTCCTTTTGGTAGCCGACTTATGGTTTGGCATGTAGCGCGTGTCGGTAGCGAGAATGCAAAGATGGAGGCCTCACAAACTACCCACGTCTCCGCTAATACTTGTACATTACGCCCCGGGGGATTCGTCCGCGGGAGGCCATCACGTTACCTTTTTCTGTGAATAGGCTCCCTGACTTTTGGAATTTACCTACGGGTCTTTAGGTTTTTTTTTTCAGACTATTGTCACGTCAGTTTTTTCTCAAGAGACCCTTTAGCCTTTTTAAAATTACATATAGCTACTTAGTTTTTGAAAAAGACCTTCTTATACATGGTAAAGCTCCGCGGTTTTTCTGGAATTACATATAAATTCATGGTTTTTTGCCTTCACTTTTTCAAAATTGCATATAGATCCTCGGCTTTCTAAGAGGCTCTCTTTTTCCGTGATAAAGACCCTAGATTTTTAGAATTACATATAGATCCTTTATTTTTTTTCAAAAAACCTTCGTTTTTTTCCTGATTTATGTACATATTCTTGATTTTTTTTAGAAAAGCCTCTCTACGAATTATTGACTCTTTTATTTCGGTCCACGCGGTAATTAGCGCGGCTTGCGCCGAGCTAGCGCTGCTAGTTAAGTGGAGTACTCGCTCTATTTCCTTCCATCTTAGCTTCCTACACTAGTTGATTGTACGTAACTATTTTTAAGCAATTCAGGAAAAGATTGACCATTGCAGACTAACTATTTTTAATCAAGAGTAATTAAGTGGAGTACTCGCTCTATTTCCTTCCATCTTAGCTTCCTACACTACTTGATTGTACGTAACTTTTTTTTAAGAAAGGGTAGTTGCGTTGGCCACATCCGGCCCTAGCCTGACCCATCTCGTAGAGGTGTTTCGTTCCGTCTCAAAGAGCAGCTCCAATGTTGATTTTTAAATGATGTGCCAAAACTCATGGACCAACAAACAAAAGCTAAGGTCTAGGTCGATCGATGGCCACGGTAATTCTTTTCGCTCACGCCAAAGGACCATGTTTAGGAGAGCAGCCATCCAGATGCAGTGCCAGCTTAAAGTATTCTTCATTTGGCCTTGGAACATCATCAGTAGCCTCCCTTAGGCTAGCTAGTCGCCGCAGTATAAAAACGGGATTAACCGGGCCTACGCGTGTCTCCCGATTAATCAACATGCAGATTTAGGCGTTCGAGAGGCGGGGGCCTAGGCTTTTACACGCGCGACTAATTTGCACCCGATCATGGTCCGGAGAGCACGAGACCGCCACGTGGGGCCACCAACCGTCTTAAGTATGCCGTCCCCACCGCGCGCATGCCAACACCATAGAGCCTGCGTTATTCTTGCCCACGATCCGAAGCCATAACTTCTCCACCTTAAAAAAAAGGACATAATTTCTCCATTTTTAATCAATTTTTGCAAGATCTTGCCACTATGCCAGTAAAACACCGTATGTTAGTAGATTATATCGATTAGTTTTCCCATGCGGAAGTGCTTACAGAATATAGACTGGATCTGGTACGTGCGCACAAGCAAAATATAGTAGTGTAAAATAAGAAAAACCAGAAAAGTCAATATTAATTCACTCTTTAACTATCTCACCACTCACAGCCACATGATTCTAAAACGGCCGTACTGTCCGTACGCCTTTCATGCAATCCAACGTGAGTGCTCTGGCTTACTTCCCTACGTGAAAGAACTGGTTGTGGAGAACTGGAGACGATAGGGGTAGGATTTCATTTGCATCGCTGACAGGGAGCTTGAGCTTCCATTAATTGTAGCCATGTAGCTAGGTGTAACAAATCCATTTCTAGCGCACAGAAATGATACTACGGAAGTGAGCTTGAGCTTCCGTTAATTGTAGCCATGTAGCTAGGTGTAACAAATCCATTTCTAGCGCACAGAAATGATACTACGGAAGTGATATAGCATATGTGACTGTTTTTGTCCCAAAATAAGTCAAATTTCATATATACAATATTTTTCATCTATGTTTATAACTTTTTTGTTTATGTATGCAACATTTCATCATATCTGTAACATTTCTTGGTGAAAAATGTTGTAATCATCGGAAAATTGCTATAGATATGTTGAAATATTGCATACATGGACGAAAAATATTGTAAATATAGGTGAAAATATTGTATATATGGTAAAAAAATTTTGACTGATTTTAGGGTAAAAAACATGTGAATGTTGTATAGACACACCCGTAATACTATTCTGGTTACTCCGGAATCAAGTAGTGAAAAGTAGTTTTAACCCGAGATTCGACGGGCAGTTGTTCCTTAACCACGCATGCCATGCACGGGAAATGGAGAGAAACGATGCAGCGTCGTGTGTGTGTGGGGTACGTACGCACGCACGTAGTGGCTGCTTGATGGCGGAGCGGCAAGGCAAACGCAAAACCAGAGCACCGGCCGCCGTCCCGTAGCCGCAGCCGAGACAGCAGAGCGGTGTAGCAGACAGTTCGCTGTGCTCCGGGATCGCGCCGCTTTCCACGTGATTCGAGCCAAAGCAGATGCTTGACGTGCGAATTATAGAAATCCACATGCCGACTTAAAGCGGACGAAAGAAAACCCCAAGGCCGGAGACCACACCATGCACGTTGGGGCCAACACCGGAACAATGCCATGATTTCTGTTTGTATTTCTTAAATACACCGTCCTATTTTATTTCGGCTTTTGAAAAAAAATCAAAAACAAAAAAAATATCAGGCCCAGTCTCTCTCTCATCCCATGTATTTGATGATCCATTGCATACACACACAGCAGGAGGCATCAGGCATGCATCCCCACCGTAAAACGCTTTCGATTAAAGTTAAGCGAGCACTAAGAAAGCAGAGCAAAGCAAAGTATCTAATGAACCCATCCCGTCCCAGCTGCTAGAGGGAATGATACCATGATACAAGAGAGTGCCGGCCAGAGGGGTTGTAAAGAGGAAAAGAAACAGCACTAACCGACGCAGGAGGGCGGCGTTCAACTTTTGATGCAAAACTAACATAACACCACTCCCTTTTGATCGTGGTGCAGGTTCGTCTGTTGCTTCAGCGACAGTGCAGGTGCACGCAATTACTAATGCGTTCGTAGTCTTCAAAAAAAAAAAAAGGAGGAAAACAAACCGTTTGCATGCAACACTGTCGAAACTCGAAACACGGTAGCTAGCATGCGACAGTACGTGCAGCTAGCACCAGTTTTGCCACCGGGATGCCAGAGAAATCTTACGGCCCGCTCCGTGGTACAGTTCACGAATAGTACGCATATCGCGGCTCCTGTATCCTGGTGCTGCAAATACATGTTGCGACAGTGCGGCCTGCTTTGGTATCGATGTAGGCACCGGTAGAGATCGGCTCATTTTAATATGGTCTATTTCTTTAATTTCAAAGTATACATAGTTTAATACTATATTATTAAAGCAAGATGAGGAAGACCGATTTATAAGGTGGAGTTCTCACCACTTCTTGAATATGGATATAGATGGTATGAGGATGGTTCTATCTAGTCACACACGTGCGCGTATTCGTGTATTTTTCACGTGAAAATCGCATGACTTGTGACTTGTGACGTGACGCGTTACTTAGCAGACCAAGTCCATCTTTATTTTTGCTGAACCAGGCAGTTACCAGTGCATAATTATGTTTAAAACACAACAGTTACTAGTGAATAACTGCAGCACCCTTAAAAGGGCCTGGAGACGTCCAAAAAAAAGAGAGAATTTTGCACCTCCATTCTTCCTCTATTTTCTGCTCTGCTGTTGTGCTGTGCCGTCTGAATCTCGTCGACCTTTCTTAGCGTGTGCACCTGAAAAGAGGGAGAGCGGCTATCTCCAAACCGTTGCCGCAGAGAGTACTTATACGAGGCAGCAATAAGGTTTCTGGGCAGCGCATCGCGCGACCGCTCACTGCACTGCGTCATCTACGTTCTGCACTGCGTCAAGCCTGCACAGCTTCTTTTTCTTCATCAGGCAAAAAAGTAAGTCGTTTGTGCGCACGTTCGACTTTATTACTATATTTTTCTTGAGTATATTCTGACGTATGATAAGTAGTCTGTTGTTAGTAGTAAGTTTTGCATCATTAGTTTATTGTATTTGTCTCATAGTAAAATTTAGAATTAAAATATTGCTCATATTTGTAACAGGCACTGCTCTCTCGGGTTATAATTGATAGTTTGTCTCTAGGAAAGTTTGTCTGCCGTTCTCCCCTCGACTCCCATGCACGCGCACAGCGCTCCTCGCCACCATGTGCGCACGGCTCCCCTCCACCTCCATGAAAAAATCAACTTAAAAATCACCAAAAAAACCAGGAAATTACATAACCCATGCACCCACCCACCCATGATCACTGCCACAAATCTATCCATCCCCGCTACTAATCCTGCACCGCCGCCTCCATCTCGGCATCACGCTGGAATTGGCTGCGCTGTCTCCAAACTTTGCCGTCCCCCTCATCTCCCTAGGCTGCCTCGAGCCGACGCCTCGTCCCCGCCTCCATCTCCGCCGCCTACACTGATGCGAGCTCATAGTTTGATCTGCCCTCTCTGAGAATTTGTAGTTTGTGAACTTGCAGTTTCTCTCGTCTTCTCGAAGCTTCCGTTGCCATGGCAGACTAGCTCACCGAAGAGTAGATTTCTGAGTTCAAGGAGGCCTTCAGCCTCTTTGACAAGGACGGCGATGGTATCCATCTTTGCCCCCTGCCTTCCTCCTTTACATTAGCTGATCTCTCACAGACACGCCGAGCTCCTTCTCACTCGATCTGACCCACCCGACATCGGGGCTTCCCACCGATTAAGCGTGGTTTGGTCTGTTTCACGTGTCCCATGCTGGACGCCTAGATCTGACACAGATGGTGTGCCTTGATGCTCAGGGCTGTGGCGAAATTTTGTGAAGTGATTTGGTTGCTGTATTGATGTGTTTCTACTTGTAATAAAGGAGGCTGTGTTCCCTTGATTTAATCTATCATGTAGTTTGGACCCTGTTCTTGATAGAGGCTTGTCATGTGTCGTCCTATGGAGTTATACTTTGTTGTATGATTCATGCGTTCTATGATACCCCAATACATCGTCCAACTACCGTTTCCATACGTGATACGTATCTGATATGGGATACGCAGGTGATACGGTATCGGCGAGTTTCAGAATAATTACAATTCAAAAATAAATAAAAAATCCGATACTTCTTGATACGGCAACATGTGGCTAGCGAGAGAGCTCTAACAGCTAGGAAGAAGGGAGATTGGCGGCGGTAGGGAAGAATGGGGCCGGTTGTGGCGGAGGGGGTCGGTGGTGGCAGGGGAGAGGGAGGCCGGCGACGGTGGGGGAGAAGGGGGCGAGCGGCGGCGGGGGAGAAGGGGGCGGCGAGGGCGAGGGAGAAGGGGGCCGGCGGCGGTGGGGGAGAAGGGGATGGGTGGCGGCGAGGGAGAAGGGGGGTGGCGACTGGGGGAGAAGGGGGCGGGCGGCGGCGGGGGAGAAGGGGGTGGGTGGCGACGGCGGGCGAGAAGGGGGGCGGCGGCGACGAGGGAGAAGGGGATCGACGGCAGGGGAGAAGGCGTCTCCTCCTCATCAGTCGCCGGTGGCGCGCCTTGGCCTCGCCCGTCACCCGACCGCCTCACAGGTTGGGAGGGAGAGGTGGATGTGGGCGTTTGTGGCGAGATCGATGGGTGGGTGGGTGTTGTTCATTGAAGATAGTTGAGACAGGTGGTGGGTCTCACATGGTGATATATCCTTCTCTCTCTAGTTATCTTAGTCGGGTTATCTTAGGCGGTCGAGGATGTCACGTGAGGTGGTCGGGCTCACGCTGGAGCATGTGAAGATCAAATGTAGTGATTCATGAAGAAGATACGAGATGTGCAGTCCTAGAGGCTTCAACACGTGAGGATGATGCGTGGAGAAGATACGAGAAGTGCATTCCCGGAGGCTTCAACATGTGAGATATATGATACATGATGAAGATACAAGAGGTGCGGTTCTGGAGCCTTCATCCTGTGATGAGATTGGTTAAAACCCATGTTTGGAAGGGTTTCAGGTCCCTTGATTTTCAAAAGAGATAGGCTTGTGTGTCCAGGTTGTTAAGGATATGGTTTGAGATATCCGTGTTTGAGGTAAACAGGATTTAGGGCTCTAGCATATAAAAGCAGGTAAAGCTAAGAGTTTTAGCCGTTGTTTAGTGGAGGCTTTTTGTGCTAAAGATTTTAGGGGTGCCGTAAGGGCACTTTGTAGCCACAAAATATAATTCAGAAATAATAGATTAGATCTATTCTAGGAAAAGTTAGTCAGCGTCGATGACATATTTTCTGAGCATCATTTTCTTGTGTCTTCGGAGGTGTGCTAACACATCACGATCTTGCGTGTCATGAGCTCGGTGTCTTCGGTCGTCGGCTCAATCCAACCAAGCAAAGCGTGATGTTATCTTCGGTGTGTTCACGTTCGAGCGGTTGAAGCTTTCGAGCGGAGGGAGATTTTGACCACGTGCAAAGGAGGTCGTAGTGAGCGGTTGAAGCGAGCAGTCGAACGATCAAAGCGTTCAGGCCAAGCGAGTAGATAGATGACTTGCGATCGAAATCTATATCCAGTAATTTAGAGTGCTTTTCTTCTGGTTTGATATTTGTTTTCAGGTGTCAAAAAGCAGAGGCAATCATTCACCCCCTCTAATTACGCCGTATGATCCTACAACTTCCATTATGGTGGTCATCGTAATATGCCACACTTCTTTAGAAGGAGATCTAAGCACCTGATGACACCTCTTTGCCTCCATGTAGGTCTTGCCTACACTAGAAAGACGTTTAACAAGTGAGTTAAATTGAGAAAAGAAAGCACCAATTGACTCTCTAGGATTCATCTTAAAAAGCTCATATTTAGAGATCACAAGTTCAGTTTTTACGCTTTTTCTCTAAGAATTTCCCTCATGGTATTTTTTTGGGGTTCCCAAACTTCATAAGCAGACGAGAAACCATCACCTTGAGCAAACTCATTTCAAGAAAGAAAACTTACAATAGCATATTGATCTCTCAAATTGTTTTCAATCAATGATCTGTTTTCTTGAGAGGCAGTATCAGTAGGATGAATAAAAGATCATTTCATCACATCCTAAATATTAAATCCAAGACTTTGCAAATATCCTTCCATATGGCTCTTCCATTAAGAGAAGTCATCACCAACAAAAACTGGAGGTTTAGTTAAACCCTACTCGGTTGCCATGGATTAATCCAAGTACCAGGCTCTAATACCAATTATTGGATCGTGGATTACAAATCAACCGAGAGGGGGGGTGTGAATCAGTGACCAAATATTAAATCAATCTACCAAAATCAACACCATCACACACAAAATGGTTCCAACGGCAAGATTAACAATAAGAGATTGAACAAAACCGTTGGATTAATGCTGGCAATCAGAGGGTGCAGGTGAATGATTGCAGAAGCTTTTTCAATTCCTCCAAGTATTGTAAATCTTTGCCCAAATGACTATGAGAGTTATCAAACTCATAATACACCTACAGGAGAATCACAGAAATCTAGAATCAACCAAAGCCAACAACTAAGCTTTGCTTGTTGGTCCGGTAGAACCACCCTTAACACACATGTATTGCTAAGCTGGTACTACCACCAACTCGGGGATGGTACGACAACTTTGCGGTACTACCGCCCAGGGAGGTTTGTACTACCGCTTGCCCTGATCCTGAGTACAAAACCCTTGAGACAAAAAACTAAATTTGATAATCTTGATCAAACCTTATCCAATACTACCAAAATTGTTATGGACCTAAGCAAGGATATTAGAAACCAAATCAAATCAAGAAACATGAAGTTCTTGGACTTGCATTCATCCAATTTGGAAGAATTTCTCTCTAGGTCACAAGAGCACACCAAACTAAAAAAACCCAAATTATTGCTTGCTCATGAGGATCTAAGTCATAAGACTTACTAGATCATCTCTCACATATCCTATAAGGTAATCTAGCTATAAGTTTAGACTAGAAAGACCATGATCACAAAATCATAAAACTTAGTCAAGACAAAGCTAAAACCAGGCAAGATCTTGATTCTTGCTTTGGAGTAATCTACCTGGGCAAAGATTGATCCCAAGGATCAACTAATTCCTCTTACACATCATGGATCACAGCAACAACAAGAGGAGCATGAAAAGAGCCAGATCAACACAACAAGCAAAGGCAAGAACACAAGGATTGCCATAACTTGATCTATTACATAAAGAGAAATAATTCTTACAACTTGCTGGTTACAAAGAACTTTCCGTAAGTCTCACTTTTACTCACACCATAAAGGAGAGGAAGCACTAACTTAAGTCTAGAACTCAACCATAATTCCTTACTTGCCCTAGCTAGCCTCCTCTAAATAGCTAAACCATCCTCCTTAGTGGGTTTTACACTCACTCATACTAACACCAAGTTTTACACTTACTCGCACGCTTTCAAAGTGCTAACAAGACCGACCCACTAACGTGATTGGGATTAATCCACATAACACACACGACCCTAGCCTAACCCCAAACCACTTCCCTTGTGTCTCCTGGTACCACAGTTTTGGAGTAGGCCTTAAGTCTAGTATTTGGCATTTCCCTCAATATCCTTGACAAATCTTTCGGACACGTTCGCTTGACTCTGTCTTCATCTTGTCGTCCAAGCCATCATGCACACCACATGTAGGTTGATCAATGAATTTCCTTCCACTATCAAGTCCTTCCCATTCTAGCTCCCACTAGACCACGTCTCACTTGTACCGATGAAGCCAACTTGATCCAATCCATTGCTCGAACCTTCTTTCAACTCATCCCTTGGTTTTGCCGTGCACCATGCTTGATCCCAACCATCTCACACAACCTTCTTGATTGCACTGGAGCTCGATCCACCTTGGCCTAGTCCCAGTTGTCCATCATTAATTATAGTTGCCTCCAAACTTCCCTGCCCATCTAAAGACTAAGATATTATTTTTAGGTATAAATTCTTCATAGCTTGACCCACGTTAGCATAAACATACAAAACAATTCAACCATACAGGAGTTCTAACATCATCCCATGACCAAATCTCCTACAATTCCCAAGTTTCAAAACATACTACATTCAGCTGGTATGACAACACACCCCACGTCGATCATATCGCTCTAGTAGTATCACCAACCACTGACTAGCACTATCAAGCCTTACCCATTTCTTTAGTAATAAAGGAGTGGTATGACCGGTTGCCATGGCTGGTACTACTGCCAACCAAGCCCTAGTCATATCGTTCCTCCAGTGGTACCGTGGTTTTGCACCGGTACTACTAGAATTGGACAACCATGAAGATGAACTTCTCTGGAAGATAGCTACCACCAACTAACTCCTGGTCGAACCACATTGCGGTAGTACCACAACCACCAGCCAGCCCCGGTAGTACCACCAGCATTTGGTCGGTACTACCGCCCGAGACTTGATAGCAACCTGGATTTCAGAAAATTGCAAACCCTTTGCAAAACCTTAGATTCAACTCAACCCAGCTACTAATTGTTCATCACAAATTGACTTAGATCTACCCACACGGTCTCTCAATCTCCCCTTGATGAACACATTGGCAACTACCTAAAATGAAAATGAGTTGATTTTTGAAAATGAGAGAGAGGTTTTGCAAAGACAAGCTCTTCTTCAAAGCATGAAGATGACCAAGAGAGCACTAAAATGGATTAAAGACAAAGGAAAGAGCAAGTTTTGATCAAAACCACTCAAATCCAAGGTGCTAGACCATGTGGTGGTCGTGCAATGAGTGATGATGAATAATTGACATTTGGGTTGCATTGGATTTTGTGTTTGTGAAAGTTCTATTCGATGCACTATTCTTGCTGGAGTTTTCAGGATGACAGAATGACCACAGTAGATGACCATGGCATGTCAACGACGATAGATTTTGACCACGGTATTTTGACCACGGCCGAACAACCATAGGTGAATGACCACGGCGGAATGATCTCGGTCCAAAGTTTTTAGAGGTCAAAGACCCCAGAGTCAGAGATTCCAGATAACCTGGTTGTAAGTTGAGAGGAACCGGTCGTATGAAATAGTGAACTGGTCGCAAGATACAATGGACTATGGTCGGTAGTCGACAGGCTTCGACTAGGATGATTGGGGTCTTGAGCTTCAGTGGACTGGTCGGAAGTGACATTATCCAATCGTTGGTTGTTGCTACAGTACCAGGTCAGTACTTAGTGGTCAGTGCTACAATACTTGTTGATGGTAGTCTGTGCTACAGTACCTAGTCGGTAGTCGATGGAACAGTGATTGTTTGATGGTCGGTAGTGAGAGACCATGTGGTTATGACCCCATGTTTGTGATGAGTAACTGACAAGGTTTCTGGAAAGATTGAGTTTGGTTTGTGCGTTTCGTGCCATGATGGCATGTGGCTCAGTCGGGTTTGGTTAGTCGGACTTGAGGCGTATTCTTCTTCCCGTTTGAGCTTTTGGGCCATTTTATGCTTAAGTATGATTAATTGATGCTAATTGCGATTATTTGTGTCGAGCGGTGCTATGTGATGTGTTTCTTGTCTGTGATAGCTGCAGGACGTCGAGATGGAGTCGTGGCGAGGCGCGGAGGACTGGACTAGGCGCAGGTGGTGCTGAGGTCAGAACGGTCGAGGTGTGCCGAAGACGGCGAGGGCTCGAGGTAGTTGCGAGGCTTGAGCGGCAAGAAAGGAGGAAGCTTCCCGGAAGGTGCAGGAGGGGCGTTTTGGGGAATACGCAAAGCTGCACTAAAGGAAGCGGATTATGGATAAAGCACTAGAGTTGGTGGAGGCTTAGTGGGTAAAGAGAAAATCAAACCCATTAGTTGGAGGCTATAAAAGGATGGTGTCTCCTGCATGGTCTTAAGGGCTTTTGGGGTTTGTTTTTGCTTTGCTTCTCTTTTGCTTTAGTTGGTATGAGTTGGTGAGGAGGGCAGAGGCTGTTAAGCCCTCTCTGTGTGTGTGCTCGTGTGTTCTTGGAGAGAGGAGTGCTCAAGTGTGAAGCATGTAGCTTATGTTCTCAATCCAATCATGTATGGGGCAGTAGAGAGGATATGAGTTGATACTCCATGTAATCTTTCCTCTGTACTCAATCATTCATGGGGATGAATCAATTTGACTTGGTTTGCTTTTGTCTCTAGTTTTCTTCCTCGTACTGATGCTCTGTCTGATTTATGTGTTTTTGTGTTTTGGAGTTGTTTGTTGCTAAGAAGATGCAAAATGGGTTGCTTTGTGTTGGGATTAGGTCTCAAGATCATTTGATAAGTTAAAATCCCAAGAGCTCATCATAGGAATCAAAGATTCTCTTTTTATTCCTCCTGCGCTCATTTCTGTTTCAGGCTTCATTTCTAGGGTTTGATGTGATTTCTATTTTTCCCTTAAAAGAGTGTGTCCAAGTTTGAGTTTCTGAGTCCTAAGGCTATTCTCTAGCTAATATTTTGGTTTCATGAACAAAGAACCAAAGATTGGTTTGGATTTTGGTGCAACTCTCTGTACTTTTTCAGATTTTGGCTCAAATCTGAAATTCTTGATCTTGAGTTGGATTCTTTTGTTTCCCAAGACCCTCTTGATATTTAGGTTATTGTTGTGCTGCTCTGGGCTGAAAAGATTGGGTGCAAACCCCCAATTTCTCAAGTTTCTTAAGATCTGCAGTATTTTCGTCCTTCAGTTTTTTCAGTCTGCGCTCTCTATTCTTTGTGGGATCAGGGGACCGGTCAGACCGGACCCATAATGGCGGTCAGACCGGATCCTCAAGGGCGGTCAGACCGGTGTGCCCTGGGCGGTCTGACCGGTGCCTAAAGGGCGGTCTGACCGTCCTGCCTTGTGCGGTCTGACCGGCCCCGGCTACTTTGACTATTCTTGTTTGATATTTTTTTCTTGTTGTGCCTCAGTGCTTCTCCCAGGCTTTTTCCTCAGAAGGGTTAGGTTTCCAGTGGGCATAACCATTCTTTTCTTCTTCATAGCATTCGTTGTTATCGGAGAAGATTGCTTAAGCGAGTACTAATTTGGGAAGTTTTTTAAAGTCGACATTCACCCCCCCTCTGTCGCCGTTTCCGATCCAACAGGTAGTTATAGACTGGGAGTACTACAATGCTTATATTTTGTGAGTGTTCTAAGTAGAACGATAGTAATTCCTGAGTACTTGTATTTTCTAGTACTCGATGGGCCAGCGATCGGCCTGTGCATAGCGGTCATAGCGGTTGTAATAACTGGTCAGAGATTGATTTCTGGAGAGTGAGGAAAATGTGATTATGGATGACTTGGTTTGTATGTATGGTTGGATAAAGGTGTGGTTTGAGTGTGTGGACTAATATCGGTCAAGTTGTGAAAAACTTGTGCTGGGGAAATGTTCTTTGGTCTTGCATGTGCAAGTTGGGCGTGGAGACGATCATAGTCGATGACGAGGAGGACTGGAACTAGGATGGGGAAATCTGAGGTCCAGGTGGTCAAAGATGTCATGAGGTGGTCGGGCTTAAGTTGGAACACGTGAAGATGAAAGGTGGTGATGCATGGAGAGGCTACAGGAGATGTTGTCTTGGAGGCTTCGATACGTGAGGTGATGGTGCATGATGAAGATACAGGAGGTACTGTCCTGGAGGCTTTGTCATGTGGTGAGTTAGAAATTGTGGATGGAATCTATAACTAAGAAGATTTAGAGTTTGAATAACCCCATGTTCGGAAGGGTTTCAGTTCCTTTGGTTTTCGAAAGAGATAAAGTTTTGAGTCCATGTTTGAGACCGACACGGTTTGTGACGTTAACCTACAAAAAGAAGGGAGATACTATGGGTTAACATACAATTTTAAGAGAGTTTTGAGAAGGTTTTGGCTAGGGTTTTTAGGGGTGCTTGTGAGAGCACATTGTAAATCCACGGAGATCCTGCAATAAAGATAGTCTTGAATCAATCTGGTTCTTGATTTGCTTGAAGAGCGCTTGTGATTGCAGGTGGTTTGGATCTTACGACAACCAGCAAAGCGATCGAGCGAGCAGTTGAGCAGAACGGTCGATCAAGCAGTCGTACACTGAGCAGTTGATTAGGCGATTGATTACTGAGCAGTCAAAATCGTCACTGACCGTCAGGAGACTCCAAAAAGCGATGACAATCATTAACCCCCTCTGATTGCAGTATTCGATCCTACACAAGGAAACTTGAGAATTCTGGGAAATTCTCATTTCAGGTCCAAAAGAAAGAACAAATGCCCTATATGACCTTGATCTCGGTGAGAAGACGTAAAGGAACTAAAGATTTGCAAAACGAATGTCAATTCTCAAGAGAAACTCATTGCATACTTCAAAATCTCAAAAATCCAATTTTATCCCCAATGCCCCCTTAGCCTGTTCAAGCATCCCCCCCCAAATTTCTCCCACTTTGACAATGAATTCATTAAGATGTTGAGGAAGAAACTAAATGAGGCTAAAAGAAGAGGAATGCCAACTTAGATAATTTTATTGAAGTTTTAGTCATATAGGAGCTTTAAAAATTATCCAAGTCAAATTACAATGTATTTCACCAAGCCATGATATAAATGAAGCTTGCAAGAACATATGAACACATATATTGCAAAGCAAGTCAAAAACTAGTCATGTAGTGATTGCATTGATTTATATCATGTTAGGCTGTCTCAAATGTATTAGTCAGGCTAAAGATATCACAATCTAAGTCATGCTATATCAAAATGACAAAGTGGAGCCTAGAAGTTAGATCAAGCATAAAAAGTATTGAAAACTCCAAACTAAATCAATTTAAGCTCAAGACATATTTGAACATTGCGTTTGACAAAGGATGATTCATGGCCTATCTTGGTAGAGCAAGTCCTAGACTAGGAGCCATCTACAAATACTCTCTAAGTTTTAGCCCAGTTTTAGTTCACAAATAAATGATCTATGTCAGTAAAGAATATCCTAAACTAGAAGCCATCTATAATGGCCTTTTGAGATTCAATCAAGTTTTAGTTCATATCAATATGGTCTTATCTTAGTAAAGTATATCCTAGATTAGGGGCCATCCACAAATTCCTTCTGAGCTTCAACCAATAATAGATTTTTCCAATTTTTAGCATCTCAAGAATTATACTTGAAAGAATGGTCTTAGTCATATAAAACTCCCCCTAAGTTCATTCCAAGTGCAATTGCAAGTTGTCTTATGAGAAAGGATTGTTGAAATGCGATTTTGAGCACATTTGAGAATTTAAAGCAATGTTTTCTGAAGCAAGAGCTGATTAATGATTCAATATTGAAACTAAACAACTCTAACTAGGCTTAACCCATATTTAAAACTCAACTAAGCAGTTTGAATTGGCGGGAATTTGGAAATGATCACTAGAGCTAGACTAGTCAAATGATTCAGCCTTAACAAATTTAATTTTAGTTGAGCAAGTTTAAAAGCTAGTTATGGTATAATCTAAGCTACACATGTAGACAAAAGAAGTAGAAATCTTAGTGAAGAAAGCATGACTAGACAAAACTCCAGATTATAGGTTTATTTACAGTAGCAGGTGTATAATAATAACCAAATTAATTTTTGTGAAGGAAAAAAGGTTATTCACTTTTTGGATCTACATTTTTTTCATATTAGTAGGGGCATCATGTACGGTGAAAACCCTCGCATCATGAAAACTTGAAAACTTCAACCAGTACCATCTGATCGCACACAAACGAGCCATATAGAGGTAGGTTCTTCCCTCCACCACTTAAACACACTTTTGAAAAAAAAAAGCCTAGGCTTCTCCATTTTCACGAAAAACACCCTCCTCATTTCTTCCTCCTCTTCCTCCCTCAATCCCCAAATCCATCTCCCTATTGGTCTCCTCTCCCCACACCATTGCCCACCATCACCCCTGTGGCGTCACCTCTCTCTAGCCCACAATGCCACCTCCTGCTTACCTATGTCGCTGGTCTCCTCCCCTTGTGCCGCTGCCTCCCACCGCCGTGTGACGCCACCTCCCGCTCACCTATGCCATCAACCTCCTCTTCCCCGCACTGCCAATCTCCTTTCTCACTAAGCCGCCGGTCTCCTCTCCCCCCACGTTGTCGACCTCCATTCCCTGTAATGCCCCTCTTCTCCCCCGCTCCGTCGACCTCCATCTCCCTGGCGAACCGCGACGGTCGGTGGCTCCGAGGCGGTGGATGCCAAAGCTAGGCCTACTTGAAGTCGCCTTTCTCCCTCATGTCTGGCCACTGCCACCTCTCTTCCTCCCCTCCAACGGGGCCCAGATTTGGTTGGATCTGAGGTGTGGCCACGGGCTCGTGACGGCATGAGGCGACAAATGACGATGGTGCTTAGAAGCCAGAACGTCATTGATGGGCTTGTGGTGGCTCTCTGGTCCAGATCCAGCTACTAGCGGTGGTGGAGGGGTGGCACCGGAGTAGGAGGGATAGGGCGACCACCTCCGAGGCCATACCCCACACACGTCGCCAATGCTCGCCGACTCCTCTCAGCATCTCTCTCACCCCTCTTCTTATCTCATTCTCACACTCTCTAAGATGATGTCACGACCGCGATGGAGGTTAACAGCGCGAGAGTTAGCTGTGTTGCCACCCTTTGGGCTAGCCTTGTTTGTCGCCACGTCCTTGATTTGCCAGTACACCACCACTGCGCTGTGTTTGCAAGGGTGAGAAAGTAGTGGAGATCGGCTGGGAAGGAGAGGACGTCCAGGGGTTATTTGCAAAAAGAAAGTGTATTAGAATTTTTTTTGTAAAAGACCGTTTAAGTGATGTAGGGGAACCGCCTCGATCTGGACCGTTTGCATGCCATCGAAGGTACTTGTTGAAGTTTTCATGGTGTGATGGTTCTCACCGTATACACGCAATTGAGTTTTTTTGCTATTATGGTACCCTCTAAGTTGGGCTTCGACGAAACGGTATCTACGTCGTTGGCTTCTCTAAAATAGTACTTCTCTCAAATAGTATTCTCACGGATTTTAACTCAAATAATTTGATTTTCGAATTTGTACTCCCCCAATTGACTGAATTGCCCCTGCTCATTTTGTTTAACCCTAATCACTTTTGTTTTCTTCTTTTCACATCGTTTGGGTTTCATTGGCGACGGCGGCATGCCGACTGGACGATCGGAATACTCGGCGCGGCGCCGTCAACGCCAGGCGAGAGCGCGGCAAGGATCGCGACGGAGCGCGCGCACCCGTGCCACGGACGATCGCCGCGCCACCAGGGACGGCCGCCGCGTCGGCGAGGGCAACCGGACCACGTCGCGGCAGTGACCTCATCGCGGCATGGGGATGGAAGAGCGCCGCCGTGAGGATGGAGGAGCTGCCGCCACAAAAAGAAATGGAAGAGTTCGTTCGTACTCGGGCTGGAAGAAACAAAATGAGCGAGGCGCTTTAGTCATATGAAGGAGTTAAAATTCAAAAATCAAATGAAAATTAGTTTAAACCCCGAGAATACTATTTTGGAGAGGTGTTAACAACAAGTGTACTATTTGGGAGAAGCGCACAGATAAGATCTGCTTCAAATGCCTCAACTTAGAGGGTCCCATAATAAGCTGAGAGGGCAAAGAAAATAAAAGCTCGTGCCACGTGTGAGGGAGACCGTTGATCTTCCCTGATGGCATATGCTAGTACTTTTGAAACCAAAAATTTCGGCTTCCTCTTTCTCACTAGAAAGCAGAAACCGCAGCTGCTCCCTTTTATTTTTCCTCCGCTTCTTCTCGCACCGCCAATGCCTCCCGCCATCGCGCTCCCGACGCTGCTCCTCGCGCTCCCGACGCTGTTGCTGTGCGGTCGTTTATCGCTGGCCGCGTCCGGCGATGTCGGCGGCGGTGGAGCCCGGCGGGTGCTGCACCAGCCGCTCTTCCCCATTGAGTGGACGCCGCCCCCGCCGCCTCCGCCTCCACCCGCCCCGGACTTCACTTCCGACCCCAGCCATCCGGCGACGCCTGACGGACCTCCCGGAGACTTCTTCCCTCCGGCACCGCCGACGTCCGCTGCTGCTGGTGGTGGTGCGAGGTCCTCCCCCACCACCGTCGCCGCCGACGTCTACAACACCTCGTCAGGCCCCGCTGCTGGCCGGCACGGAGGCGGTCCCGCGAAGGCGACCATAGTCGCGGCTGGGGCGGCCGCGGCTGCCGCCGTCGCGCTGCTTGGCTTCGCCTGCGCGTTCCTTATCACCGGCCGCGCCCGCCGCCGCGGCGACTCGCAGAAGCTGCTCGGCCCCGATCGCGGGCCGGCACACCACCGCGGAGGCCCCTCTGCCACCGATTTCCTCTACGTCGGCACGGTCGAGCCCACCACCCCCGCACACCACCACCACGGGCCCACCACCGCCGATCTCGTTGGGTCCCCGTACCGCAAGCTGCGAAGCGAGCGCGCGCGGCGCGGGATGAGCAGCGACGAGGCCACCGACCACCCGAGCCCGGAGCTCCGGCCGCTCCCGCCGCTGCGGCGCGCGACCACGCTGGGCTCCTCCGACGAGGACGCGTACTACACGCCGCGGCAGCGCTCGGGGGGCTCCGGCTGCGGCGCGGGCGGCGAAGCGTGGAGCGAGGCGAGCGCGTCCAGCCCGCCAACCACCACCACGGCCTCCCGCCGCAGCCTCCCCAGCCTCACCAGCGACTTCTTCCCCCCGGTCGCAGCCATCGCCGCACCACCCCCGCCCCCTGCGCGCTCCCGCCGCACGCCCCCGCGCACGCGCTTCTCCACCGGCTCCGCCGCCGACATCAAACAGGTGATCTCGCCGTCCCCGAGGCTGGTGCAACCGTCCAACCCGCCTCCACCGCCGCCACCACCTCCCCCACCACCACCACCACCTCCGAAGTCTAACACAGCTTCAAAGCCTCCTCCACCACCACCACCACCGATGCCGTCAAGTAATAGCCTCCCAAAGCCAGCGGAGCCACCGTCCGGGCCGACATCGAGGCGCCGGTTGCTCAAGCCGTTACCTCCGGAAGGGCCCCGCATTGCCATGCCGATGCCGATCACGGCGGCGACGACGGTGGATAACAATGGTAGCACGTCGATGCGGACAGGGGACGACGCGGCCGATGGTCATTTGGGCAGCGGGGAGCCGCGTCCGAAGCTGAAGCCGCTGCACTGGGACAAGGTGCGGGCGACCTCGGACCGCGCCATGGTCTGGGACCAGCTGAAGTCAAGCTCATTCCAGTTGAGACTTGGTTCATACTAAATGCGTGATTGCTGTAGGTTGGTTTCTGAATTATGCGTGATGTTGAGGCGTTTCTTTCAGGTTGGATGAGGACATGATCGAGGCGTTGTTCATGAACAACTCGACGCCCGCCGCCCCACCGAGGGAGGTCGGGAGGAAAGCCGGCGTGCCGCCGTTCCGGCAGGAGGAGAGGGTGCTCGACCCCAAGAAAGCGCAGAACATCTCCATCCTGCTTCGCGCGTTGAATGTTACGCGCGAGGAGGTCTCGGATGCACTGTTGGATGGTGAGTGTTAGAACGCTGCTGCTTGTGCCAGTGCAGTGACAATTTCGCGTACTTGGACGAAATTGTCAGCTCATCTGTCTTGCTAACAGTAAATCCTTGATCTGATTTGATATCCGTTATATTGAACCAGCTTCTACTATTCTTTAGCTCAAAAAAGATGTTTTTTATTGGATTAATTTTATTTGATCGTGATTAGGCATTTTAGGACGTTCTTTTCAAATTTTGTGACTCGTGTTTTGCTTTCAATGAGATTTTGTTTTTGGAGCTTGGTGGGCATGCCCGTTCAATAGTGACAGGTACTTTAGAAATGTTGAATTAACAGAAAATTCTGGTTCTTGATAACAAGACCTCAACAGAAATGACAAAGACTTGAAATATTTAAGGGGATAAGACGCCTCGACCAATCTTTTTCTAGTAGGACAAACACCCATCGATTGTTACAGCCCATCGATTGCTACAGTGAACTTCGTTTTTCCATTCTGCCATTATAGAGGATGCTATCAGGGGTGAAGTTACCTGGAAAATATCACTTGTATGGACTTGTGTCTGTGACTCTCTCTGTGTTGTCAGTTCACATTACGGAAACTGAAGTTCTTGTGTTGGTGAATCCCATGTTGCCTTAAGCCATTAGTGTTTCTTCTCATATCCCAGAGCTACTATCATCGTAGCAATTCATTATTCATCTGAATCAGACTCTTTCTCAGAACCACCCTCTGTATTTACCAAACAAAACCCGGTCTGTATACATATTCATTTTATTCTTTATCACTGGGGCGTACTGCTTTTTGTATATCATCTCTATACAAGAGTCCACTGACTATACATTATTTCTACTGTAACTTTGATTTTTGAACAGGCAATGCTGAATGTTTGGGGACTGAACTTTTGGAAACGTTAGTCAAGATGGCTCCTACTAAAGAGGAAGAACTCAAACTACGAGACTACAACGGTGACTTAACGAAGCTTGGTTCTGCAGAACGCTTTCTCAAAGCCGTGCTGGATATACCTTTTGCCTTCAAAAGAGTTGATGCTATGCTATACCGAGCCAATTTTGAGACCGAGATAAATTACCTAAGGAAGTCTTTTGAAACACTAGAGGTATGGTAAATTGTTAATTCATACTGCATAAATCCTTCCGTCATTTTGAGTACTATAATGCTGGTCCTAGATTGCTATAGTTCTTACCCCATTTCGTTCATGCACTTGCTACCATACCATCATTGACTTGTGTATCGATCCCCATTTCCAGCAATTACAATTATAGTTCACATTTCTTCACTTACTTTCAGGCAGCTTGTGAAGATCTTAGAGGCAGTAGGTTGTTCCTGAAACTCCTTGAAGCAGTCCTGAGAACAGGGAACCGGATGAATGTTGGTACAAACAGGGGTGAGGCTAAAGCCTTCAAGCTTGATACTCTCCTAAAGCTTGCAGATGTCAAGGGAGCTGATGGTAAAACCACGTTACTGCATTTTGTTGTCCAAGAAATCATTCGATCGGAAGATGCAAAATCTGAAAAAGAAAGTGCCATGACTAGCTCTAAAGATGATCAGTTCCATAAGCAAGGTCTTAAAGTTGTGTCCGGGCTGAGCAGCGAGCTAGGAAACGTCAAGAAAGCAGCTACCATGGACTTTGACGTTCTGCATGGTTATCTCAATAAGCTCGAAACGGGTCTTGAAAAGATCAAGTCGGTGCAGCTCGAGAGGCAATGCACGCAAGGCCAGAGATTCTTTATGACAATGCAAGGCTTTCTGAAGGAAGCTGAAATGGAGATTGAGCGAGTCAGAGTTGAGGAGAAGAGGGCCCTGGGAAGAGTAAAAGACATCACTGAGTATTTCCATGGTGACGCCGCGAAAGAGGAAGCACACCCTCTGAGGATATTCATGGTGGTGAGGGACTTCCTCTCGACGTTGGATCATGTCTGCAAGGAGGTTGGTCGGATACAGCAGGACAGAACCGTCATCGGGTCGGCGAGGTCATTCCGTATTTCAGCAACGACCTCATTGCCAGTTCTAAGCCTGTACGGTCAACGACGGGAGAACAACTCCGACCATGATAGTTCATCGTCATAGCACAAGGAACAGACTGAATGTTGGAATGAGCATAGCCACATGAACTTTGACAGCTATAGCGGCTGCAGCAAATGTTACTATGACAATGACATTGAAGCACATATTTAATCTTGGAACGACCAAGGTTAGGAGAGATCAGGGTGTATACGTTTGGATTATGTGGAATTTTTTTCCTGTACAAAAGAAGAATAATTATAACAAGTTTTTTTCTCTTTTTGTTGGGTAATCCCCAAAACTGAGGATTAGAAAAGAGACCCGCTTCTCTAATCTTGCAGTTTCTTGGAAGATGGTTACACCTTTTCTTATGTAATTATGCTGGTCTCGTTGCGGACTAGTAGTATAACCTGAAAAGCAGTTCGCTGCCTTTTCGTCAGAAAAAGTATAACATGGAAATCACTTCCAGATGGTAAATTTTGGTCTGTGCCCGTAATCTGGAAATAATTAAATAATTTTTAACTATCTTTTCTTAAAAAAAACTTGTAAGCAAGTATATGTTTAGCCTTTATGTGCAAATTCCTCTTCCGAATTTCCTCTGCCGGCTATAACTTACTCTGGAACAAATAGCAAATCTCTCATCTGTAGATCATGCCTTAGTGGATGCTTTTATATCACTACAAAAGTTCTACGTAGCACAGCCATCCTTCCAGATGTCTGCGAACACAATAAAGGTTAAAAAAAAAAGGAACTATCACTATGTTTGCGATCATTGTAAAGCACGGTGAAGCGAATGGATGGGCAAGAATAACTGCCAGCAAAGCCACCATCATAATCTTCTCCATTGCCAGCAGCAGCCTTCTTCATCACTGTCGCCGCTTTTCCTCTGCACAGCACGCCATCTTTGCGTAGAGATAAAGAAAGCATAGGGGGCAGCATAGCTACGGAGGAAGTATCCCTCTAACCTTTCCTCAGGCGAACGAATGATTCCAAGCTTCATGAGTTCCTGACCTGTTCATGTCTGTAGATGAAGTGAACCGGTACATGTGAGAAAGGGAACCAAGAACGAATATAACTCTGCAGCAAAGAGTGGCAATGGGCAATGGGAAAAAGGACGGCATAATGAAGGATTGATGGGACCATCGTGGCGCCATGATTACCTTTGAGTACATAATTCTCTCTTTTGAATTGTATCGATCGGAGTAATGGATTGGAGGGGTTTATACGATTCAATCTCAAGTAGAGGAGGATGATTGCACAAAAGATAATGGAAGAAGTCCAATATTGATGATTCAATCCCAGAGAAGTCCAATGCAGGTGGGATTGGTGTTGTTGCTAGAGATCAACAGGGAGCCTTTATTTTTTCAACTGCAATCCCTGTACCCAATTTGGTTTTAGAGGCTGAAGCTTGCAGAAGGGGCCTACAACAAACATTCCGTAAGGGTTTCCATCAGCTCTACTTGACTATGGGTGAGTTTTTTTTTGTCTGGTGGCTTATAGTTTAAATATTTAAATTATGGTTGTTCGTGAGAGACAGTACGCAGAAAGAAATAGTCGTATGCGATTTTAGTCAGTACAGCTAAACTCAGTACACTTTTTACTATAATTTTTCTATTAACTCTGTTTTGAAAAACGCACTGTTTAAAAGCTAATTACTATAGACAGTACAAATATAAACCACAAATAACCTAAACGAACCCAACCTATGGATTGCCAACTTGTTGTGAACAACATTAAGGAAGTCAATTTATGTCCTTATATCATGATTGTACGAGATATTAATATGTCATGATTGTACGAGATATTAAGGATCTAATGTAGTGATTTTAAAAGTGATGAAGGACTATGTGAGAAGATTCATAGATAATTAGTAGCGAATAATTAGCATATTTATAGAGTTGGATTTTAATTTTGCAAAAGTTAGCAAAATTTAGTGTTACCGTCAGTAAAATTGATCGGACAGGTATACGGGACCGGTCAGACCATAGGACGTATGTGGTCAGACCGGTCATTAGTTGGTGGTCAGACTAGAGTTGAGTTGGGCGATGTAATTGGCATTGAAGAAGCGGTCACAACAGTGTCCTGTTATCGGGTAAGGTTTTAAATCTGCTTGGAACAGTCGGACCGGCCATTAGTTGGCTGTCTGACTAGTGGGCGGTCAGACTTCCATGGGAGAGTGATCAGACCAGTGTCTGTGGCCACAAAACAGTGAGAGGTGTTCTTGAGTGGTTTGAGTGTGTGCATAACATAGGAGTCGTTGGTTAGTTGTATTGTGTTGCATGATACATTATTTTGACTAACGTAAGTCAAGTGTATGAAACTTGTGCTCAAGATGGTTGCTCGTTCTTTGGATGTACATGTGGCTGAGAGAATGTTAGTAGTCAATGACAAGTGATTAGGGCTAGGCAAGAGAGCTAAGGTTCGTATGGTCTGGTAAGTCCGAGTGAAGCTACGTGGCCCAAGCGGGAAACACATGAAAGACAAGAATCGTGAAGAGACGAGTTGTGCATGTGATGTGCTAAGTAACTTGAGCTAGTGCAAATAGAGACGATTCAAGGGAGACAGAATGCGTGAAAACTTGACGGCAAAGTCATTGGTCCCCACAAGCTATGTGTCAAAGTATGTGGGGGGGGGATGTTTTGATGTAAAGAAAAAGATGGAGTCAATGGAAGGTATCCAAAAGCTTCATCGGGGGTATTTTGGTAATTTACCAAAATACTAGTTTAAGTATTGAACAAAACCGTGGCTCAAGGAGGTGCAAAGGAGAATTGGTTTAGGTCAAGGTGAGCCGGAATGGATAAATGGATCAACCGCTAATGGTTTACCGGGTTGAGTCTTGTAAACGCTTTACGAAGCGTGTGTGTGTGTGTGTGAAACCTGTGTTAATAAGGTTGACGGGTTTCTCCATGTGCTTAGCATGTCAAGGCCCACTAAAAGGTTCATGTTATATGAGGAAGGAGAGGGGAGAGCTAGGGTGAGGGGATTTTTGCTATGTCTTGAGTAGTTTCTTCTCTTTATTCCTAAGGCTATGTGAAAAAACTTGACTAAGTAAGGGTGGCGCTTTGGAAGTACCTTGTAACTATCTATGTACTTGTGAATAACCTATTTTACTTGTAATAGATCAACTCTTTGATCCTTTCTTGGTGTTTCACTTGTTTTTCTCTTTGTTTTCATGTTCTTGGGCAATAAATTCAAAATCATGATCTAGGTGATTTCAGCCTGAATCCTTGACCAAATTATCTTGTTAGGACATGTAAGAGTAGATCTGAAAGACCTCATGTCTTAGATCCCCATAAGCAAGAAGCAATTTAGATTTTAGGGTTTTTGGGTGTGCTTGATGACTATGATAGATTTCCTTCCAATTGATGGAACTATGTCCAAGAACCTCGTGTTTCTTGCCTTGATCTGGTTTCTAACATTCTAGATAAGGTGTGTTCAAAATTTTAAGTCATTTGGAGCTATAGATTAAAAGTACTTTAATTTTTATTTGAAATAGTGCTGATTTTCATATCTATGTTGAGGGAAAGGTCAGAGCACCTTGACGAGAGGTCTGACCATACGGTGGCCAGGCCACCAAGTAAGTAGCGGTTAGACCATCCCTTAGAGGCCAGATTACCCCTTAGCTGGATGGTAGACCACCTGGTCACATAAAATCTTATTTGGCTTGATTTTTCTTGGAGATTTCTAGGCTATGATATTCACATCTTGACATAGTTTTTAATGAGTGTCTAGGGTTTGCTATTCATAGCTTTTCTTAGCTATTGGAATCAAGTAGGTAGAGTAATATGATCTTCTTGGCTTTCATAGCCTCTGGAGTGAAAGATTAATAATACCTAGGGAAAATTTAGAAACAATCGTTGATTTTTTAAAATAATCAATTTTTAATAATATTACATAAATATACTGTAGACTAAAAAAATCATAGAAATAACCCTTCCAAATGACGACTGACCTATGTGGAGTCCTACATGGCACTATTAGCAATTGAATTGGCGATAGTTTCTCTGTCGCCAATTGGACTGGCAACAGTTTATCTTTTGCCAATTGAACTAGCGACAGTCCACTAGTGCTTATTTATTTAAAAAAATCGTTGTTATATTTATTTATTGTGAATGTACCAATGGTTAAATAAATTACAAAATTAATCCTTAAATAAATTTTGACTGGCGACATAAACTCACCTTTTTTTTAATAAATTGTTGTTATATTTATTTATTGTGAATGTACCATGCTTAAACAAATTACAAAAATAATCATCTGTCATCATTTGGATTTGGGGCCAAGGGCTGGATAGTAGATGCCAACATATGTTGCCATTTGAAATGATGACAGGGAGATCAATCATCAATAGAAAATGGTGATAGAATCCCCTGCACCATATGTCACCTCTTGAAGCCTGGAGAACCACCCAAAGTTCATTTCAATTTAGTACAAATATACAGGGGAGAATTATAGAGGAGATGAAAACATGCCAGATAGGGTGGAATTCGTAGGCGTGGAGGGGACGATGAGCACAAGCTAGATTTCAAGGCCATGACCCTTAATCGAAGACACGAGCATCTACGGTTCCATAGACTCTGCACCCCCTAAGCCCCAATCTGCCGATCAATACCAGAGATTCCTACATCCCCAAAAATCCACTCCGTGACTACACACACTTCCCTGAGCCCTGGCCGCAATGGAAGAATAGACTTAACATGGTGGTCTAGGTTTGTGATGACGACTCGCACTTCGGACGTCGCTTCTTTCACTGCCCTCTGTTCCTGATAAGTGGTTCGTTTACTACCTACACCTCCATGCATGCATCGCTTGTATCGCCTCATGTCGCTTGCAGACCGTGGATTGCAAGTTCACCGAGTGGGTGGATCAACCGTATGCAATACCTGCCCAAGTTTACATCCACACTCTCCAATCTACCTGAAAGAGTTGCAGGAGGAGCACTAGACCGAGAGGGTCAACAACAACAAGCTCCACAGGCAGAGGATCAAGAAGAGGAACAACGACGAGGTGGTCCACCTCGGCAGCGACTATCACCCGTACTACTGCTGTGCCAACTTGAGCTGTAATTATGCCTGCCACTACTATAACAACTAGCCACGTCCACGCTGTCCTAATGACCAGCACTCTATGTGAATGTTCTATGGTGTTCCTTTTTTTTTTGTCTTAGGTAATGATTCTGGCCACCTCTCCTTCCATTGCCTCCACGAGGGGCTGGTCCTCCTCGAGTGTGCTGCATCAGGATCCTCATTGCCCTCTGCTGGATGCTCATGGTTCCTGCCCCCCTCTTCTTGCACCATGGTCAAAACCTTGCTGGCCACTAGAGTTCTCTTTTATCTCTGGCAGGTTGCGGTGGTTCCTGTCACCTCCTCTTCCAGCACGGCCAAAACCTTGTGGGCCATTAGAGTTCTCATTCTCCTCTGGAGTGCTATACGCGACGGCTGCGGAACGACGAAGTAAACAAGATCAATCGCAGAGAGACACGAGATTTAACGTGGAAAACCCTCTCAATGCGAGAGGGAAAAAACCACGCGCCCCAACAACAATCTTCACTATATCGGGTGAGGTTACAATGCCGGGATTTACAACTCTAATCTCATATCCCAAACGGCGGCTTACAGGAGATATATATAACAGGGAAACCCTAATTCGACTAGAATCCGGCCCTAAGCCTCCGGCGGCGGGCCTCCGCTACGCTCCGTCCAGAAGCTGGCCTAATGTATAGAATTTGGATCACAAATCAACATGGAGGGTTGCCGTGATCGCTGCTACCTCTGCTGCCTCGACCATGGGGATTTGAGCCTCCTCTGCTGAAGTTGTTTGCATCATCCCCCTCCTCTTCCTCCATATCTCTATGTTGCATGTGGGGAACTCCAAAAGGTACATTTCCACCACGGCCAAGACCATATGAATCGTCTCTTTTTGAACATGGCGCATGACTGCCGCTTCTCGAGCACTAGTTACAGCAACTGAACCAGCAACCTTGTAGCTGTAGTTCTCCCCATCCTTAACATAAAACCGTGGCTTCTACTGTGAAGCCCATCGTGGGCCATGTGAGGAAGTTTCAACATCGTTGGCACCATCGGTTTCCCCAACTTGATTCTACCATGTTGAAGCCAATTAGCCAAGATCATCAAATGAGTCATCATAATCATTTAACGCGCAGAAGCTTCGGCGTGATTTCAACAACATCGCTTTCAAGGAAGGCAAGAACATTGATGACTTCTCGATGCGAATTGCGGGCCTCGCCAACAATCTACGTCTTCTCGGTGACGAGATCGACGAAGCCGAGGTTGTTCGCAAGTTTCTCCAGGTGGTCCCTAATCGGTTCATGCAGATCGCAATCGAGAAGGTCACGGGCCGTCTTCGGTCCGTGGAGCAGCGGCTCGACGCACGAGCAGTGGCCGCAGAGTTTGGTTCTCAGCTTCTTCTCTCGTCAAAGGAGGAGGATCTCATCCGTCGCCTACGCAAGCGCGACGAGGAGGGTGTGCGCGTCGGCAGCGCTAGCACCAGCGGAAGTGGTACGAGCGGCAGCTCGGTCCTGCCACAGCGCGGCACGCAGCCACCCAAGCGCGACACTGACGACGCACGCAAGGACGATGGCAGCAAGATCATTGACAAGGATACGTGCAAATATGCAGGAAAACTGGGCATTGGGCCCGGGAGTGCCGGAAGAAGAAGAGAGACGAGGCGGTGGCCGCAGCGCTGCTAGCCAAGGTGGACGATGACCTCGAGCCGTCCCTCTTGATGACCCAGGTGGTCTCTCTTTCACCGGAGCCCGCGCGGCTTCCCAAGCGTGCTGCACCTGTGCACGTCGGCGGATGGTTCTTCCTCAACGAAGAATGCGCGATGGTGTAGTTGGGTGACACCGACAACCACACCGACGGCCAGGACGACGGCGTGTGGTATCTCGACACGGGCGCGTCAAACCATATGACGGGAAACGACGCGGCTTTCTCTGAGCTGAACCACGACATCGCGGGCAAGGTAAAGTTTGGCGATGGATCAATGGTGGACATCCTCGGGTGCGGCACGATCATGTTTGCTGCAGGGGTGAACACCATCTTCTACTGTCGGACGTGTACTTCATCCCACGTCTGCGTAGCAACATCATTAGCTTGGGACAACTCGACGAGGTCGGGTGCCAAGTGTTGATCGAGGACGACGTACTGCGGGTGCGCGATCCGAGGAGGAAGCTTCTCGCCAAGGTACGACGATCGGCGAATCAACTGTACGAGATCTCTCTCACGCTCGCTTGACCGAGTTCGCTCCTGGCGCATGCAAACGACGATGCGTGGCACTGGCATGAGCGGTTCGGCTCCGAGCTGTCGGGGCCGGCGCCAGGGCCGAGCGACTACAAGCTGGTTCAAATACAGCGGCAGCGCGGCGTCTCGGGTGTAGCTACCCCGGGCGGTGGCCGAGTGGGGATCGAGTGGAGGTGGCCGCATGCGGGCGGCAAGTGAAGAGTCTGAGGCGGCACGTGCGTGCGAACGCAGGTGCGACTGCAGGCCGGCGTGCGACCGAGGGTGAGGCCGACTATGGGACGGCGAGGCAGCGCACAACGGCATCGGGCCAGTGGCGCACGATGGCCGGGCGGCATGCGTATGCGGGCAGAAGCCGAGGCGGTCGGCGTGTGCGGCTGCACCATGCGGGGCGGCCGGTGCAGCGGCGGTTTCGGGGTGCCGAGCTAAATTTCGAGCGAGTTATGACAGCAGCTGGGTGTAGTAGAAGTGGCACAGGATTAGGGGGTGAAATGAAAGAATAAATCCTGTGCATGGTAGCACTGTTCACGTGTATGTTACTGTTTATGTACACGTATTTGTACGTATCGGTTGCCGGAACGCCGCAGCGTTTCCTTGAAAGTCAAAAAAAACTTGTAGAAGCCGAAACTTGATTTTGACTTGAAAACGACGCCCAGGATTCCGGTGCTGTAGATTTACAACGTCCTCTCCGGCGTCGCTGCCCGCACCGTCGAGTGTCCTGCGCCCTGCGCTCCGGCTCTGTGCCTGCCTATTGCTCGGAAGTAGATACTCTGTGAAGTATATTCACAAACGCACGCACACGAAGGAAGAAAAATGGAAGTCTACTGCACTGAATGGATACAACTCAATCACGAACTCACGTACGCGAGATAGATGCTGCTCGTTCTGCATGTATCTATCTCGCGTATGCGAGATAGTTTGTCTTTGTCAGCATCGGGTACTGGACGGATGCTGCTGACTCCTTGACGATGCGCTCGATGACGACTTCGCCTCCGCGGTGGCGCCCTCGGCGTGGCGCAGGCGAATGCGATACTCGTCGTCGGGGGTGGTGATCGTTCACCATCACCCCCTCTACAAAGAACAACTGATCTAGTAGGGAGATTCAATTTTTTGTCACTTTTAAGATTGACCAATTCACTCTGTCACTTACATGTGGGGTCACCTGAGTCACTGACAATAGCCTAGGTGGTAAATATGTTGCCACTGGACTCATAAGAGTGGCAAATAATTAAATTTTCCGATCTAGTAACATCATTAGCGTTATGTGAATCTAGTGTTGCAGAGTCAGGCAAATCATCATTAATTTGTCTTCCTTGTAAATTACCTTGCGGGACTGAAGATGCTGATGAGGATGGGCCCTAGAATGCTAATGACACTGAAGATGGGGCATCTTCAACAAAGCGATGCATCTCAGTATCAACTTTATTGGGTTTATTCGTAATCTGAGGCACAGTCTCCACTAGTATGCCTCTGTTTTCATCTTTCCCTACAGTAGGTGAAGGTTTTTGCTGCGACATCTCTTCTAGTGTAGAATCCAAAGCTAGAAGATCTTGATGAAGTGAGATCTAACATCGTTTGGACAACTTCAATTGCTAGTGTTTTAGACAAAACACTTGTATGACCTGGAAAATAGTGGATTGAAGATCTGGATATGTATGTTCCTTGTTACATTTGTTTTTGTTGCACTTATCCTGACATGGCCGGCAGAAATACATGAGCGGTTTGGTCAGAAATCAACACTAGCAATTGCGCTAGGCCCCGCTTAGCTAGTGGTGGAATTTCTTTGTTGCCTGACTTAGTTGTTCTAATTGTATGGTGGTTAATCTGGTGGAGGATTCAAATACTGAACTTATGGAGTTACGGTGGAATCATATGCTTTGCTTTGCCGGAAATCAACAATAGCAATTGTGGATGCCATTATTCCCAAATCGCCACCTACATCATTTCGTCCCCTGTGAGGATACTCTTTACACTTAGGGTGGAATCTATGCTTTGCTTTGCCATTCGGTTGGTACTACGAGTGTAAAATCTATGCTTTGCTTTGCCATTCAGTTGGTACTACGGCATAGTACGTACTTTAGGTTGTTTTCGTCTAAGATTCGATTTTCGTTGAGATGGGGCTGCTTGTTAAGCAAACACGTACGATAGCGGTGGGGCTAGACGAGATGACCGTGCGCGCGCGGTTGCATGCCCCAACGCGTACGCCCGGCGCACCCTGCGGATCGAGTGCGAGGCCGACGAGGAAGCATCATGCGACTGACGGTGACGGCGAGGGAAAGGAGGTCGGCCGCGATGGTGGCATGCATGGCACCGCGTGCGCAATAGAGTTATAAATGAGTTGAACTTGAGTGAGCTTGGCCTTTCAGGCTTGAGCTCGGTAGAAGCTCGAGCCGAGCTCGAGTTGGGGTCTGAGCTTGGACCGGGGCTCGAGCTCGGCTCGGCCTAAGCTCGAGTAGGCTCGAGCTCGGCTCGTTGAAACTCGGTAACAATTAAAATAATTTATTATGCACTATTTTTCAATAATAAGAAAATTTTAAACTCGAGCTCGGCTCTAGTAAGCTCGATAGCAGTCAAAATAATTCAAATATACACTAATTTTCAACAATAAGAAAAACTCGAGCTCGAGTTCGGCTCGAGTAAGCTCGGTAAGAATTAATATGTATTATTATTTGAGCTCGAATTGGGGCTCGCGAACTATTCGAGCTCGGCTCGGTGAAGCTCACGAGCTCGAGTTCGGCTTGTTTAAAGTTCGAACCGAGCTTAGAACGAGTCGAACTCGAGTAGCTCGCAAACTTCGAGCTTTTTTTACAGCCCTAGCGCGCAAGCGAAGCGAGCCGGGCTAAACACGGAGACGGTGCATATATATCTACACACACATTGGCACATTGGCAAGTTCGGTTAGTGGCATTTCGAAGAGCCCAACTCAGCTACCCAGCCCATGATGCTACCAGTCCGGATTCTAGCACACCACCGAGCGCGAGGGGCCTCCTGTTCCAACGCTGTTCTGCTCGTCTGTCTGTTCCGGTCTCCACGCACAGGCAAGAAGGCTCGCCCCATCTTCTGCATCTTTTCGCTCTCGACTCATATTTTCTTCGTGTTGCCCGTCAGATTTTGACATTTAAAATAGTCTATAAATTTTTTTTGACAGTTAATATGATTTTAAAGAAACATCAAGATTTGACAAAAATTAAAATCAAGCATCGATTACGCTAAGAACCCTAAAAAATAACGACTAAAGAAAGGTGGATACAAGAAAGTAAATCATCAACAAAAGATTGGGAAGATTTGAAGACGGACATAGACTCTATGCAAGTAAGATTGTGCTAACACAAAGAGAGAGACTTAAAGTTGAGTTGACATGAAGAGGGAGACTTGAAGCACAATCCAAAATTGAGTCGAGTGTTTTAGAACACAAATACTCTGTACTAGTTGATAGAAAAATGCACACATGCTAACCTTTACTACTACTACCTTTATCTACTTTACATATATCTTAGGAGTAGGCCGTAGCTAATAGAATTTTACCTTCATAATTCAACTTTGATCAATATTGCTTTGCATTGACGTGTTGATCAATCTGTGAGTTACACCTATCCCATGTTTCGAGATTTCATTCTTGTTCATTTTTGTTTCCATCGATGTTTTGTACATGATCGACATTCGTTCAGGTTTATCTATCGTCGACTTTCCCGATTTGCTAGAAAATCGGCTGGCACATGTACGTTGCTAATGAGCACCCATAATAGGGACATGGTGCTGCTGTCAGGAATTTTTCAATGACAACACACTCTTGGCACATCTAGTGGGTCAAGACCCAGATCATCTGATCAAGATCAAGATGCCACCAAAGCCTAATATAGATTCATCGGCTCCTAGAAAGCTGTTGGGTAATTTCAATGTCACTGAAATTTTTTTGATTCTTTCGGGAGATTGCAGAACTTTCTGAGGAAGCACAAGCTGAGTTTACTCAAAAGATGGAGGAATTGATGAGAGATTTCGGTGTTGTTTTGTCAAGATGTGATGGACAAATCATTCGTATTGGGGAAGCTCTCACTAGCGTGGAGGATTTGATACCAGCTATTGCTCTGATGATTTCATCAACTTCGCAGAATCCACTAATTCCAGTATTAACTCTGACGAGTTCACTAAGCATATATCAAGTTACCCAAGGCGATAAATATACGGACATACTGATAGAGCTTTGGTTGGATTTCAAGCTAATTCATCGGTCGATACTAATCTATCGGCACCACCTGCCATAGGAAATCAGCATCCGCAATTGCCAATTGGGGGTTCATCTAATCAGGCAACACCAACTTTGGTAGTTTATCAGCTGATCAAGTTCCATCTGGCTACAATACCTCTATTTTGGTTGGTTCACAAGGTAACTTGCCTCACGCGGCTCCTCGGTCAGCGATGCTAGAGTTACCAGGATCTAGACTCGAGGGGTAGGTTATCAATGAGGATCAGCCAATGCCTGAGGGGTAGCAACCAATTCGTCAATAGCCACTACTTCAGGCATAACCAGTTCAGCAAATTACTATTAATAATTGGCAAGAAGATCGTGTTCCAAAACTAGTCGACCAGATACAACAACATTAGGTTGATCCACCACCCAATCAAGATATGAGGATTGGCCAAATCATCAATGCTATACGAGAAATATTCGACTTGGAGCCCATAAGACGGACTCCAATTTACCGTAAGCTGTATCCTGACTACATAGATACTATCCCGTCCCCATATAGTTTTAGAATTCCTAGTTTTACTAAATTTGTGAGGGATGGTTCAAAATCAACTCTTGAACTAAATTTGTGGCACAATGTAAAGAAGCCAGCAATAATGATGGATTACGACTTCGGTGGTTTCCATTATCTTTGTTAGGTACAACGTTCACTAGGTTTACCACACTGACGCCTAACTTAGTTATTACATGGGTCGATATGGAGTGAAAATTTCACGAGCACTTCTACTCTAGATCCGTGGAGCTACTCTTAAATGATTTGATGGCAGTCAGACAATGATTCAATGAGTCAGTTACTGATTACCTCAAAAGGTTCCAGAAAGCACAAAGTAGATGCTTCAATCTAGCTATCTTAGAAAGAGATTTGGCCAATTTGGCTTATAAAGGATTGTTGAATCCTCTTAGACATCGAGTTGAAGGACAAGAGTTCTTGGATCTCAATCATCTTCTTCAGATAGATTCTATCCAAGAAAGCCAATTCAATGAAGTTAGGACTGCCAGAAGCAAGTTCAAAGACAAAAAAGGTGACAAGACTGGTACGTTTTTGGTAGTCGATTCTGAAGAAGAATCAGAAGTTCAAGGAGGACTACATATTACTGTTGTTGAGTAGACAAGATCATCTAGAGCAAAACCATTTATCTATCCGCTATTGAAGCCATCTGCATAGAAGAATCGGGTACAAGAATTAAGATATACTTTGACGTTACCAATTGTAACCGTATCTTTAATTTGTTCTTGCAGGAAAACAAATCAAGCTTCCAGAGACTCTATTCCCTTGATTGAAGACCTAAAAAGAGATCATATTGCAAGTGGCATCACTATTGGTCGCATAATACCAATGATTGTAACCTCTTCAAGCGTCAAACCCAATTAGCCATAGAAGAAGGGCATCTAAAATTTGCCGAGAAACATACCATGACAGTGAACACTAATCATTTTCCTATCAACATGGTCAATATAGATGGAAAGAGAATCTTGATTAGAACTAACAATTCTAAATATGACAAGGGCAAAGGTATAACTAGTTAGGGCTAAGGATATGTTTCTACTCTTTTACCAGTCTTTGGTATTTGGTTGGAAGACCAAATTGCTAATATATGATTGACGTACTATTATAAGGAGTCTTGTATTATAGATTATCATATGTTGATAGCTCAATACCACTTACTCTAGCTCTCTATGGTATGATGCTATTATGCGTGAATGCGTTTTGTAAATAGTTGAGGCTCATGCATATAATCCTTGTAGCATGTGACTATACTTTGCAAATGTTTGAAGTCCCTATTTCCTACTCCTTGTGGCATGAGGTTTATATTTGCGAATGTGTTTTGCAAATAGTTGAAACTCATGCATAATTCTAGTAGCATGTGACTTAGGTTTGCGAATGTGTTTTGCAAACGTGTTGAATTTATGTACCTACACCTTGTGCCATGATTCCAAAAATGTACAAATGTGTTTTACAACTTGTTGGGAATCATGACTTGATCCTTGTGTGCATGGTGCTATAATTTGTGAATGTGTTTTATAAATTTGTTGAAATATATGTACTCTTGTCTTTGGTAGAAAATACAAAGCGGTATGCCAAAGCAGTAGTATCGGCTCTATGTGAGCTGTCAGACTGGCATCTGGTACTACCAGCTTGTGCATGGTAGTATGACTGTGGTGGTTAGATCGGCTCTGTGTGAGCATTTAGATCAGCCTCCAGTAGTACCGGCCTGTGTGGTATGGTACTACCGGGCATTTGTTGTCGGTAGCTATTTTCCAAAAAACACCAATTTCTGGTTTAAAATCTTGCGATATGACCGGCCTTCATGGTGGTCTGACCGGACCGAGCGATAGTACCGGACCCTGTGGGTGGTACTACCAATAGTGGCTGTGACGGCTAGTTTTATAGCCGTTATGAGGGGAGTGGTAGTATTGGCTCTTGTGCCTACGATAGTACCGGGTTTTCTAAGTTTCGTCTCCAATGACTAGTTTTTGTGGTGAGGGTTATAAATACCCTTTTAGCCGATTGGGATACCATCTTTTGGCACTCTATTTCATTCTCTTAAGCTAATGTGAGATTCTCTTCGCAATTATGCATGTGTTACACCTTGTGAGTAAGGAGTGATGTCTCTAGTTGCATGTGTTTTATCTAGAGGTGGATTTTGTATCTACTTGAGGTTGTGCATTTATTGCACACGGTGAGAGTCAAGTAAGGAGCTTGACTTATTACTCTTAGATGTTGTCGACTCTTAAACGATGTTTGAGGTATTATGTCTGGTAATCTTTTTAAAGAAGACAATGAAGAGTTCCGATGTGTTATGAAGGTTGGAACTCACCTACCTGGAGTGAAAAAGAACTACCACTAGTAGAATTGACGTGTTTGGCTTAGTTTGTGGAGCCGGTCCAATTTGTTTGTGCTTACCTCAACGTGGACTAGGGAAAACTGGAAAGTCTCTGAACATCATGGTAAAAGGAAATCGTGTCATTGTGATTTGCTTTCGTGTGCTCAATTATCAGAACAGGCCAAAAGCCACAAGCCGCATCCAAAAAGAACAGGCCCATTATCAGAGCCAGGTTTCGATCCTAGAGGGCACCACGCTTCAGCTGCGCCACTCTGATTTTGTCAACTCAACCCTTAATCGTAATATATTTAACATAGCTATGTTCGACATAGAGATTATGCCTCAGTTTCCCTTCTATTTCTTTGTTTCTTTGTATATGGTAATGTCATTCGTCCACTGATCATTCCGGTGCTTCGGATATTTTGCGGAGGCAGTTTGAGAACCTTCTTACGACTGCCTAGTGAATATTGATTGCGTTCAAGCGATTCAGCCTTACAAATGTATAGTAGTCAATGCTATCTCGCGTGGTTTCACAGAAGCCAAACGCTCGAAGTAAAGCGAAAAGAAATATAGAACGATGATACAATGCTCTGGCGCGTTGAAGTGGTATTGCAAGAATCAGATCGCAGTTCACAATGCCAAGTGCTAACGAGTAACGAACAAACTACACAAAATTCATGTGTAATCACACAAGTTTAAGCGTCTGAGAACTACTAGCTCTACAGTAAACCTACCTAAAAAAATATAGGAATCTCAGATTAAACATAAGCACGAAAAGGAACCGATTCCGGTCTGCTGTCGATTCCTCACGGAACAATAGTCAGATTCAAGATTCAATTGTGCAGTTTGGATAACTCTTAGAGCATGCTAAGAGTTATGATGGTGGAAATTTAAAAGCAGTCATCACCCAAGATGTGATGGTGGGAAATTGCGACGGAGAAGATAACAACCATCTATCTAGTTCTTCAGCTGAACTCGTATCCCCATGTAATATCTTATTGCAAATTCACATTAAACTTTCTATGGTTCCCGTTCTTCGTTTTCCTGAGTTGATTCCCCAGCTTTCTCCAGTTGCCTTTCTTTCTTGCGCTGCATTAATTTAGAGAACTGATTAGAAGAGGCAGGCAGCAGCATAGCAGTGCAGTCATTTGATCATTGTGTCTAAATGTAGAAGACAGAAAGTGGAGTATACAAGCAACATAAGCATAAGAAGCATCTAATGGAGGCAATTAGTTCTGGAAGTGTCAACATACATATGTGCACATAGGTTTGAGATTAGCCTAATTTAAACGTAGAACGGTTGCTAGAAACAAGCTACTTTAGTTCAATACTGAGGTACAACTGTTTTACGAAAGTATGCTACGTCTGTCAGCATCTCCTTTTGTTCTGTAAACATGCATGATAAATTGCTTGAGCAGTAGAAGAGGAACACAAGCTCTAGAATGTTTAGTAAGAATAAATTGTGTTTTCCACGAGAAGTTCTCAGCAAAGACAGCTATTTTGCCAGTCATTTGTTTAACCTAAAATAGAAGGATTAAAAATATCTAAGCAATAGGTAAAGACTACCATTTGCAAATAAATAACTAATAACACAGAACTTTAAACCTGTAACACTTTCAGCAATATGATAAATTAAGTTCCTCTTATCTTTCCAAATTCCTCGTTCTTTTATCTATTATTTTCTGCGCTATATCTTTTAGTTTTCAACGAAATTTCATCGGTTGGCTTAACAGCAGAATGATGCTGAGCTCAACAGCTCCAACTGAATGGTCAGAGCATTGGCACCAACAGTGTATCCTTCCAAATCATTTGCATGTAGGTCAGCAATGTACCTTTGGAAGAAGCCCTTCTGCAGACATAAGCTCATATAACTTGTGCATGATTGTTTCTTCTTCTACCTGAGTAAAATGGTAGCAACTATCTAAAAATATTAAACCAAGGTGCATTCTCAACAAAATGGATTTTACTATCTACGGCTCACCTGAAGTTTGTGCAACTCATGTGACATTGCCCGGTATGTTTCCATTAGGGCATCATTTTGCTTGCCCAAATGCCTGCAGACCCCTTTTATGTTACATAATGAATTGGAATCATGATTAATTTAATGCTAAAAGATAGTAAAGAAATTGTACCTGGACATTTCAGCTGAATGCTTTGGTTCCATTATCACCAAAAAACTTGATACTGCTTCCTGCAAATTACATGGTCTATTAGCAAATCATTTTGAATCAAGTTAGACATGGTCTATTAGACAAACATTTCAAATCAAGCTAGAAATAAGCCTCCATTTGTTCATTTGTTGTACAATTATCAAATATATAAATGCCATGCAATACGTTCTTTGTGTTATCTAATAACAATAGCCTAGTCAAGCTAGCAGACTGTCCATTGTATGCTGTGTAATCCAATCTAAAAATGTGTGCCACACGTAACATATGTTTTGTTATCTAAAGAAAGCCTTTTCAAACATGCAACTAATTCAGAGTGTCACCTTATGCAAAGTTCCTGGCACTGCTGTCTGTCATTGTCTCATTGACCGTTGCTTAAGTTTGTTTTTAGTTTTTACAAATGTGAATAAAAAATCTCAGAATTCTGCGATTACAATTGATTGGAGATATCCCAAGTATGAAGAATGATGTTAGATGGATAAACAGATTCAAACACAAACTTGTTGCAGATATTTTACAGCTCAATTGAGATTTGGGAGAAACATGACTATGCAAAAAAAAAAGTAGTTCAATTTTTCAATTAACAGGCGATCAAATGGCCAATAAAATTACAGCTAGTGATGTGTTAATGCCAATTCAACTACAAAGATTTGGCAAGATGTATTTTCTAGTGTCATACAGGAGAGGCAACCATATATATTTTTTAAAAAAAACTTACAAAGAGTTGACTGTGAAGTTGAACAAGACTAGAGATTGAAAATTTCTTGCCAACGCCGCATAGTCCGACATGCCAAAGAAACTCTAGTATAAGTAAACAAAGTGATTCAAGTATTAAGTTTCTAAAATTACGCCCAAATTCCTCAGTTAGGAAGACTTTATCGGATTAAATTGTTGACTGCACGACATAAACTCGCTACTTGAACTACACTGCTTCAATGATGAAACATGGGTGAAGCTTGACGTCTCACATGAAAAACAACCAACAAAAAACATGGATAAATCGATTATCTTACTTCAACCATACATATAGTGGTGGAACTAGAAATTGAGGATGGCCAGGGCTGACATATGAAACTATGACAGACTCAAAGTAATACCAAATTGTGCCGCTATAGCGTACCATGCTATCACTCAATCACAACCCCTCAAGTGAGTAATTATCATTAAATTAAATATTTGCCCAGCAACTATACAACAAAAACTTCAGCAATCCCACACTGAAAGGTGGCATCATAAGGGAGAAATTCTCACATGATCCTATCCAATGCCCTTGGAATTTAACAAGCTCAGCATGACAAGTCCATTAGAGGGGCTAAAATGTTATTAGAACTCAAGGGCAGGTTAACTCAGCCTCCGATGTGTGGCAACCTAAAAAAAATGCTTAGGTCCTAACAAATTTCCTCACCGGCTTCAGAAATCGAGCCCTTGCAGCAACAGGTATCCACAGTAGCCGTCCAATCTGGCGACCCAACACGGCAACACTGACAATATCACGTAATAGAAAGCAAGCTCTACAACTACAAGACCTAGCAATTACCTTCACGGGGATGTCCAAGCCAAACACTTCACTGCTCCGACCACCACGGTGGCAACCTCCAGCTGCACAGACGATCAGCTAGATCCCCAAATCAGCTCGGTCGCGCGGTACAGCACCCTCCTGGAGCCCTCCCGCTCCTCTCGCAGCGAGCTCGCGGGAATCGGGCCGGAGACCGCGCGGTAGCAGAGCGGAGGGAGGGAGACGGCGCGACGAGCAAGCGAGGAGCAGGGAAGGCCGGGCGCGGCGGACCTGGGCTGTTCGTGTAGGTTGGGCTTGACCGCTTGTCATGGAGGATTAAGGAGTTCGGGTGGGGGGTGGGGTGAGAGATTTGGCCAGCACAAGTGATGGGCTGAGCTCAATGATGCCTATCGATTTCGGCCTGATAAACAATGGATCTGTCAATTGCATCCATGGCCATGTTCTTTTCCCTTTGCAATCATTTTTGGTTTCTCTCAACAATTATTATTTATTAGATTAATAAGTCATACCTAAAAGCTATAAACCATATATCAAAAGAACAAAACCCTATAGTGAGGACCAACCTGTGCTCCGATGGCTAGCTCCGCTGTCGTGCCGTTTAGTGAGAAAAAACGTGCCTGCGCTTCGTGAGCTACTGATTAAATTCAGGATTTATTCAGCGACCTTCGCTTGAATCCTAGCGTGTGTCAATTATTGTAATCTTAAAACAATTACATGCTATAGTAGGTAATAACTAGGTACGGTAGAAATTGGAAAAATATGTATGGCTAAATGCACATGTCAACCTTGTTTGGTTGGCAACTGCGCTGAGTTGCATGAATGTCACACATGCTAGATCTTACGACCCACCATTTCTTGTGCGACTTTTGGGCGCTACGATGGCAAGTAGCTTTCCAGACTACTTATATAGAGGTCTTGGAATTACTTGATGAGTGATGTGGTACTAAACCTGCCTACGTTTACTATAGTGTTTTTGGTTAACTGATCACATGTTCGTACCACCACTCCACCAGCATCGCTACTCCTTAAAATCAGCCAGCATCGTCTCAAATCTTCGCGTTTTTGTTAATATTCTTACAGTTCTGGTTTAATCATACACCTCAAATTACACTCGTCTTTTGGTTACGAGTTAACCCAGATAAAATTGACAAAGAGCTGGTTTTCCATTGTCCCATTCCAATGCCGAAACAGAATTATTCTCTTTACAGGATTTCTTTAGTTTGCTGTTCGAGGAGGCAAGGGGGGAGATGGCAAAAATTTATCAATAAGATATATATGAATTGTCTGTCCTTGGGTGATAAATCAAATGAATCCAAGAAGGAAAAAAATATATAAACGAAGAAGAATCAATGTGTGTATATGTGCACTGCGAAGTGCCAAGAAGCATTGCTCCAGCGTCGGCTCAGACTTCGATCATTGTTGCGGTGGAGAGATCTTGAGGTCGAGGCCGACATTGACCCCGTTGTAAGCGATCGGCGCGAACATCCACATATCGTCCGAGCTCAATAGCTGTACAGAGCGAGAAACGATCAGGATCTAATTGTTCAGAACATCGTAATACTCTGCAGTTTACAGAAGTCGGGTGCAGTTTTCTGATGATCAACGATCACTGTAATGTAAGAGAGATACGTATTTTGAAGTAAAATGCATGGTCTGTGAAAAGTCACTAATATCTTCTTAAAGTATAATTGGAACTTTGCAAGAACCAACCTTGATTTGGAGCTGCAAGAACTTGACGTAGTGAACAGCTTCTTCGAGCATTGTGCTGATGTCCACCTGAAAACCACGTCTTGCATGCATTTGAACAACGTTTTTCCTAGATATTTCTACCATTTTTGTTTCGGTCTGATGATTTGAATAACTTGCCTTGGTTCCATTAGGGACAAGGTTCTGCAGAATCTTCAGCCGCTCATTGATCCGTTCTCTCCTTTTCTGTTGTACCAAAAGCAGAACAAACTTCAGATTCAGAACAGCAACAATTACGTAGTCAAACTATGCAACATCATTCTCGTTTATGCCAATTACAGTACCCTGGCATATAGGCTTTGCGAATCGGTCGCCGCCCCGCGTCCAGCCCTCGCCTTCGCACCGCGCTCACCTCCCGACGACGACCTCTTGGACGCGGAAGTCACGTTGCTGCACGCGGTCATCTCCAGCGAGTCATCGTCAGATAGGTAGTTGCTTGAGCTCTGCACATTGCCGTCGCCGTTGCTCTCCTCCTGGTTGCCTCGGCTACACGCGCCCTTCTGCGCCTTCTTGGACGGCGCATTCTTACCCTTCTTCGGCACCTGCATCAGACAGACACCCATATCGTCAGGTATCCTAATCTTCTTTTGAGACAAGGTCAGGTATCCTAATCTGATTCTGATGCACTAATGATAAATATGTTGCTGTCCTTCGATCATGAGTTCATGACACTTACTGTCATTGCCGTGGAGCGTGCTTTCTTCCTTGGAATGGTGTCCGTGGTACTCTCGTCCTTCTGATCCTTAAACTTTCTCTGGCACGCCGACGTCTTGCCGGCGCCGTCCTGGTCCTCAAACTCGAGGTTCAGATCAACCATGAAGCTCGGATCGGCCATATGCTCCAACGGAACGAAGAAGTCCCCGGTCATGGTGCTGCTGTTGCAGTACCCATGGTAGTAGCTTTCACCAGATTCGTTGTGCTGCTGCATGTAGCATGGTGCTGAACTGTAGTGCTGGTCAGCCTCATGGCCAGGCCAGTACATGGACGGTGGAGCCGGTAGCTTCCGTTGCTCCTGCTCATCGCCGAAGTACTGCACCCCGAGCAGTTGCGCCATCGCCTCGGGGTCCTCAACGGCGACTAACGGATCAAACGAGTGCCAGCTCGCCTCGGAGGACTCCATCTTTTGGTGCTAGACGCTAATGGCTAAGTATCTTGTAAATGGCGATACGTGTGTCAGTATTTATAGTGGTAGCACTACCCTTCAGTTTTCGGTTCAGAAACGGAATGCTCGCGCGTACAACTCTGATCAGTGGCGGAGCCAGGATTTGGTTACGCCCAAAGCTCAGTGATAAATGATCTAGACTATCTGTGCTGGACTATAAAAATATTACTCAGGCTGGACTGATTTTACCCGGGCTGTACACTAGATATTTTTTCACACCTCAGGCTAAAACCTACCCTGCCCGAGGTGTAGCTCCGCCCCTGACTCAAACCATTGCCCTTTCAACATCAGCTTGCTGCATAGTTTAATTCGAGGCATTTTGGGGCAATTCGTTCCAGTTGGAGATGCTAGACAGCTAATCGAGCCCGCTGAAATTCGCGCAACGATGGAATAGAAAAATGAGGAGCAAAATGCAGATAAAATACACGATTTCGTCCGTGGGGCGATTGGAACGGATGCAATGAGTGAGCCTAAAGAGTACATATGAATGATTGGAGTAAATAAGATCATGATTAGGTGACTGGTAGAGTAATGTACAGGGGTGGTCTTATATGAGTTATTTGCATTGGATGATGAACTTGACAAAACGAGAAACTCGGATGGTAGGACTGTAGTTGGCAATAAAGAAAAAATATGGTTGTGAAAGAGTTGGCAAGATCGTGGGGAAGAGTTTCCTGTCATTATAATTTCACAATGAAAAGAAAATATGTTGCTTCATATCATTGATCCTGATCTTTGCCTCCCCGCACAGGGACTTCATAACTAACACATTATTTGTGGGGAATGTCTATACAACAGGTGACTGTTTTTTAGGACAAAAATAGTTAGATTTTGAGTCGTTAGATGGAGATCCAACGCCTTAGATCGTTTTTTTAGGGGTCATTTTTTTGGAGGGGGGTTTGTATGAGTGGATCCGTTAGATGGAGATCTAACACCCCAGATCAATGTGACTATTTTTGTCCTCAAAAACAGACACCTGTTGTATAGCAATACTCTTATTTGTGTGCTTTTAGTTTCCTGGCTTAAGTTTGAGGAAGGGAGACAAAAAAGCTGGGCATTAGTGCTCGTGATTAGTAAAAGATTTGGATTAGTTTACTTTCATTCGTGTGTGTTTGTTGGTCTCCTACTACATCATGTCAATGCATTATCGATCTGTTCTCTTGCCGGCAATAACCAGTAACTCTGGAACACTGATTAATTGTTTCGACAAGCAATGTTCCTACTTCTTGGAAAGCCTTTCTTTTCCACACATTGCTCGAACTAATTTGCACAGAACAATAGTACTTGAGCATCACGCAGTACATTTTTTTTCTCATTGTACTCGTCTGAACTTGGAACTTGAATTAGTCCTAGCTTTTATCGTGTGTCTGCAAAAAAAAAAGGAAAAAAGTTTTGTAATATGCAAATGTTTCCATGCTTTTGTTTTCCTTATTGCGAACTTTAGCTGTCAGATCTAAAGGTGGCCACATATTTATTTATTTTAGCAAATCTTGTACGTCGTACCTTTCTCATTCATCAAACCTGTACTTCAACACCATTTTCTAGTAGTTGAGTTTTTTTTTTAGTTTTTGGTACAATTTTCAGCAGGTCCTGATAATAGTCTCAAAATCGTTTGGGGGGGGGGGGGGGGGCCGAAGGCGCGGCATCAGATGTCATCAAATTAAGGCCACGTTGTACCCACGTCCAACAACCAAAAGAAAGATAACAACTTAACAAGTACCGGGAGAATTGAAGCCGTATATTTGGTCTACTTCCAACAGTATTGAAACAAAACTGACTTTCAAAGTAATTCGAATTCTTATTTAGTTTTGATTTGTATTGAATCCTGGCTAAACCTCGCACCTATCCCAGCCAACCATGCCCTGCTCTCCCTGCCGCATCACCGCTTTGGCTGTTTTCGTGCGAGCGCTGTTCAGCAATCGAAAATATCGTCGCTACCCTAATCTTTTCGCCACCGCTTCTTCCCGTTTCTTCCCGCCGTTGCCATGCATCTACCAGAGGTCAGAGACCGTACACCCTCGCTTATCCTGCCTCTGACCCTCTCTTAATTGCCTCACCACACGTCAGAGCAGCCGACAGAGCTCATCGCCACCTCTGCCCTTCCCACTCTCTCTGCCCTGTTTCACGACTGACAACACCGTGCCGCAAATTCGTGTGCCTCAGATCTCTTTGCCGCCAGCACAAGCCGTCGTACACCCTCCCATTAATGCCACGACCTTCACCTAGCCAAGCGTCATACCCATCTCACCCCTACCGCCTCACCATCCTCTCTGCCTTCTCTCTGGTCCCAGCTCTCTCACAACTGACCTGACACACCACATCACCTTTTGACCATGTAACGTCCTGAAAAATCTGAATTTGAAAATCTAAATTCCTTGAATTATTTTTTTTTCAAATTATTGGGATTTGGATTTTGTGGTGTTTTTCTGAATTCGGTTGAAAAAAAAAGAGAAATGAATAAATTCATAAAAGATAAAGGCAAACATTAGTAAGGCTATAACGGAATATGCAAATAATAGAAAATTAAAATTTTAAATACGAATCTGAAAAGATGATCCAGTATAAGAAGAGAGAAAACTGAGTTAAAAATATGAAACCTCATTTTGAAAATATTGGCATAAATAGCAATAAAAGTACATGCCTAAAAAAATACAAACATTAATATGTATATATATGGGTATATATATATACACCAATTGTGCAGGGAATTTTATATATATATATATATATATATATATATAGGACGAGTGTTTCATGCACCATGGTGCCTAGGCACCAATATTAATACCCGTTGATTTGCTTCGAGATTCGCAACGTTTGAAGTGGGTATCTTCATATACCCATAAAAAAGTATATTTGAGATGTCAAACTCCGAAAAAATTTAAATTCAACTTCAGTTTAATTAGTTTGAACTATTTTTATGGTATATACTCACTGTAGTTGCATTGAACTCAAAAGTAGTTCAAACTAATTTGAACTGAGTTCAAAACTTACTTACCATAAATATATCAAGGGTATAAAACATTTTCATACCCAAACTCAAAAATTATCAATCATACACGTGTATCGGATGTTGGTGCCTAGGCACCATGGTGCCTTATGTAATTTTCCTATATATATATATATATATATATATATATATATATATATATATATATATATATATATATATATATATATATTTTGCACACACACATATAACTGAAATAATAATAGTAATAATAAACACTCTCATTCGATAGCTAAAAATTTAAAAGCTTAAATCCTTAGTGTCATTCAAAAAAATCAGTAGAACTTTAATGCAAACTGAAAGTTCAAAATCGAAAATCTTGAGTTCGAGAGAATGGTTAATCCTCTCTCTACTCTCCTATATTTTTTCCTACTCTCTATTACAAGTGGACCCACCCCTTTTATTCATCCTCTTTTCTTTCCCCTCACCCTTTTTCCCTTTTCTTCCATCGCCGGGCCTCCTTGCTCTCCCTGCATAGCGCGCCTCTCTTCTTCCCCTTTCTCTTCCCCGCGAGCGCCGGACCCCCACCTCCCCTCCTCTCTGCTTCGGCCACGCCGCGCGACAGCCACCGTGAGGCACGGCGCCGCTCCGCCCGGCCTCAGCACGCGCGCAGCGCCATCATCACGTCCGGACCCCCCTCGAATCCCGTTCCCACCGCGCGCTTGTCTCCCTTCCGCGCCAACCCGCGCCGCGTCCATTCCCCATGCGCACCGAGCCCCGCGCCGGTCTTCCTCGCCGCCCGGTCTCCCGCGCCCGCACTCGCCTATAATTCCCCTAGCCTTCTCCTTCCCTTCCTCCTTGCCGCCCCCTTCTCCTCCCTCAAGCCGGGTTCGCCCGAGCACGCCCGCCATTGCCGCCTCCACGCAGTCCCGGCCCTCCGGCGAAACTCCTCCCAATCCGGCAGCGCCACTTCGCGCCTCTACCCCTCTTCTTCCTCCCACTGCGTCTAATTGGAGTCTCATAGCCGGAAACGGCCGTGGCGCCCCTCGTCCCCAACACCGGCCGCCACCGCTGCTTCCACCGCCGTTCGCTCCTCGACAGACCCCGGGTCAATTCGGCGGGGTGGGAGCACCACCTCGGCATCCCGACTCCATCCCGACCGCCAGCCGAAGCTCCCGCTGCCCGTGCGTCGCTGGCACCGTGTACATGCCCGCGCCGCCATGGAGCTCCGCCGCCGGCTCACCTCGGCCCTTCCCCAGTCACCTCGCCCACTCTGGTAAGTCCCAGGCGCTTCACCGGTGCTCATGCACGCGCCGCCCTCACCCCTCTCCTCCCCGACCACTGGCGCCTCTTCCCACCCCACCGTCGACCGCCCAAACCGCTGCCCCATCCAACTGGCGCCATCTCGGGCCATGCCATCACCCTCATCGGCTTCTTCGCCCACCCAACAACCCGTTTTGATGGTCGCCGGCGCCTCCCCGGCCGCTTCTCTTCGGTGCCACCGCCAGCCATTTCCACCCGCGCCGCCTTGCTCTGTTCTGAGCCACTCCGGTCTCTTACCTCTTCTAGCCAAACATAACCTTCTATGTCAGCCGAGCGCTCCCGCCCACTTGGTTAGCCGAGCGAAAGTGGTAGTTCCTGTGCCTTGGTCTTGAGTTCGAATCTGCCAGCCGCACAACGATACCCCGTTTTTCTAATTTTAGATATTTGTAATACAATTTAATTAATCTAGAAAAGCTAACAAATTTAATTGGGTCATAAAACCAGATTGTTTAGTATTTAAATATGGAATAGTTATCATGTATGAATAATTGTGCTCTCATTTTTTATTATCTAAACCTACATATTAGTTAAGGCATTGCTAAAGAGAAACAACTTTGGCATTGCCATCTTAAATAAACCTTAGACGTAGATTTTGTAAAAATAAAAATATAACCCTATATAGCCAGCATTGCGAGATATCTAAATTAGAAATAGAACTAAGCCCAATAGAAACTAAAAGCATAGATAAAGTAATAATGGTACTATTAATTAAATCTTAATAATAGGATTAATTAAATTAGGTCTCTTCATAGAGTAAACTAAACAATGGGCGTGACCATAAAAATTTAAGTTAGAGATCATATTAATATACAATTACTAAAATATAATAGCCCTAGGATGTCGTACATTATAATGACCTAACCAATATGTGTATATACTCTAAAATAAACATTAAGCCATTAACACAAGTAATTAGGGTCACCTAAAATGATACATATCAAACCCTGTTCAGATTGCTAAGTTTAATTTAAAATAAAGCATAATAGTAGCTAAAGTATGAGCAACATAACAGTAGCGCCGTCAATTAAATCTTACCACTAGCTTTAGTATATATTTATATGAAGTATAATTATATATGTACAGCAAGTCGGGACTCGTATAAATAAACCATAGTTTAGTAATAAATGGAGGCACATGAAATATCATACCACAAAAGGTTATAGACATAGGCTATAAATTTAACTCGGTAAACTAAGGTTTGCAAACATCACTCATATAGATATACATATACGTCATATGCCCTAAAAAGTAACACCCGACAAAATGATACCTACTCATAGGTCCACCCTAACTCATGGAACTTCCTTGATAAATATAAAAATAAATAAAAGAAATTGTTAATAAAAAAGATCATGTCATCGTATTCTACCACCGACCTTACCTCCAATAACTCAAATCATCCATTAACTCATAATAAAACTAAATCGAGTTTATTCAAATTTATCTGGATCTTTTGAGTTATTTGCTTTCATTTGGATTCAGTTGTTGTTGCGTAATTAGAAACTGGAAGTCGTGAAGATTCAGTGGATCCAGCAAGATTAAACTCGAAGTGAAGATAAAGATCAGAAGCTCAAGAGAAATCATTGAGTGAGCTCAAGACCGCGGTAAACCGCTCCAGGCGAGTCAATACTTTGATCATGTTAAACCTACATTTCTGCAAATTACTTTGTTTTAAATTAACAAATTGCATTGCTGTTATTTTTATGCAAATGCATGCTAGATTTGATATTCTAGTTATATGCCATTGTTTACATTGAATAATATTACCCCTCCTTTGAGTATTTGAATGTGTGAACCTTGTCGCCCTAGCAAAAATATATTAGTAGCATTTCAAAATAAGTCCAGAATCAGTATGCCATGCTTAGCATTGATTAGGAACTCGGGGCAAGAAATTGTCCCAAGCATCACTTTTATTCATGAGAAATTGGTTTGGGCGTCATTGTGATAATGACTGGTATATGTTGGATATGATTATTTTACACTCCCAAGATCCCCAACTTGCTTAATTATCTGGGCGGATTGGTTCGATGGTGTGTATGTGTGTGGTGCAGTGATTGCACAAGTGGGTTAGTGGTAGACCGCCCGATACCACTAAGGACTGAATCTTGTCATGTCACCGTGTAAAACAAGACAACCACAAGCTGGCAAAGTGTAGGCAGGGTTAACTAATTTGTATGGCTCTAAGGTGGTTACGTGAAGGTGTGAACACGAGCAAAGGGATGGATGGTCGTATCCCCGCCTTTGCCCGTGATGGCTCACGAGGGACCCTTCCCGAGGGATGGTCGTATCCTACGGAAGATAGACCTTAGCGGGCGTAACCACGTGGGACTATGCATTGTAACAATCTCGTGATATTCTACTCAACCGCATGGCTAAGGAATCATGTAGGGCAACGGGTGGATTTATCTCTTGTGGGTAAAGTGTGCAAAACTCTGCAGAGTCAAAACTATTCGAATAGCCGTGCCCACGGTCAAGGGTAGACATGGGAACTTAACTAGATATAGTTCTGTTTACAAAAATATCGAAAAATGGGAATGGAAAAGTGGAAGGGTAGAGGAAAGCCCTTATTTGAATTGTCCTGGGTGTCGTCCCAGTGGTAAGTTAAGCGGCTATAACGCTGAAAAATGTCATACGGTGTGATGCCGTATGTATGGAGAAATTATGGTGCGATGCCAAGAGGTAACTTATGGTGCGATGCCATAAGGATTGTTGGTGCGATGCCAACAATAAGCATATGGTGCGATGTCATATGCTGCCCTTGGTGCGATGCCAAGAGGTAACTTATGGTGCGATGCCATAAGGTTAGTTGGTGTGATGCCAACATGTTTACATGGATTATTTCAACTAATGGTTTAAAAATGTGATTGCAAACCTGCTAGGTCTTAGGGAAATTTTAAGTAATTGTATTCAAAAACACTCTTTGGCAAACAAAATAGTCCTATGCCTTTCCATTGACAAGCCATGCATGTTATATTATTGCATTCTGTGTTGACTCACGAGCACGGGTCGGAGTGCTCACGCCGCTTTGCAGAGAAAATTCAGAATCGAGTCAAATCACCTCGCCAAAGAACAAGAGTGGACAAGCTGGCAGATAAGATGAAGATGAAGATGTCAAGGGCTAGGTCGCGAACCTCCAGTTGGCTGCCTGTGGGCATATCCTGAAGGTCTCACCTGTGTGCTTCGTTCTTCCGCTGCTGCAATTTAATGATTTCGGCCTAATCGGCTCATGAGTAAGTCTACTATTAAATTTTACGTTTCCGCATGATATGTATTTTGATATTCATTACTGTAACTGTGAGCACTATCTACTGATCCAGGGAATAGTGCAGTAATCACAGAGGAATCCGGATGTTAATATCTGGGTCCCTACAGACCACCACAATGTCGCACCCGAGGTAGCTTGTACCTCCCCTCTGCCAACTGTGCCACGCCCTCCCGCACCTTCCCGACCTTTGCCATGCGTCTCTGCCGTCTTAGCCTTACCCCTATGCCAAACCACCATACTCGCCCTATTTAAACCCCCGAGCCTCTCCATTTGGAACCACCGATGCCCAAGGTGAGCCACACACCCCCAATTGAGCCTTCGACCGGAGCATCGCCGATTATCATCGGAAGACCCCAAAGTAAGCCAATCTTCAATTCTTGCTATTCAGTCTATTTCATTCAAAAGTCCCAAGAGAAGACCTCACTGCCGACGCTTGCCTGACTTCCAGCCACTCCCGAGCCCAAAAATGGAATCCTCATGGCCCCAGGAACCCACCTATGGTCACCAATTGTTGTTTCAAGCATGAATTCTCCGATAGCTCCACCGCTTGAATTCTCCAACCACCTTGTAATCGAGAGAAACTTCGACCACACCGCTTTGAGTCCTGAGCAACACCACTCGTATGTCGTTTGATGCTCTTAAGCCATTCAGACATCGTCCAATCTCCGTATCTACTCAAACGTCGTCCGATCTTCGCAGCAACTCATACACCATCCGATCTCCGCTGACTTTGCACTCAAAGTCGAACCTCGACCATCCACCGACGTCGTAGTTGTACCCGAAACCACCCGAGTACTCAAAACTCCGCTGTTCTTCGAGTACGCTGCGACAACCCGATAAGAACTAAACCTGCTATGAACAACAAAACTTGCTATGAACAGTACCAAACCTGTTACCATTCACAAAACTCCAAAATACATATATAGATTGTTTCGAACCCATCTATCCATTTCTTAGCTCCATTTTCCCAAACCAGCCTCCTATAATCCCTAAACCTATTTTATTTGATTCTTTTGGATTTTACTTTTTATTTTCTTTCTTTTTTATTCCTAGCTCAATCCTTCAAGCACGGAATTGATTTGTTTCTTTTGCTCTGCACTAGCGCACGACGTTGTAGACTAGCCAGTCCAGGAAGGAGAAGCTCAAGTACAAGCACAAGACTTGAAAGAATACGAAATTATAGAATATATTGATCCGTAAGGCAAGTTACATGTTTTTTATCATGTTGAACCTACAAAGCATGTGATCTTTTGGATGCAAAGACTGTTCTTCGCTCAACAGATGGACAACCAAACAAGGCAACCATCTTCAAGTCACTGCTGACAACCATCTACAGTGATAGGCAAAAAGGTTCAATAACAGTTAATTGAGTGATAAGCAATATTTCTGCCATGTTATTTTCATTTGTTTTCCCTTTGGCTGATAGAGAATACTTGAAGTTCACACACAATAATCAAAAGAACTATATATTCAGACTTGCTAGTTATGATATATCGATACTTGGCCGGTATCACGGTGCCTTTTCCACATTGCACAGAGTGATAGAAATACAACTCCGAGGTAGCATATGTGGGGCACACGATCAATATTGTTTATAAATATGTTTATTATGGCTGCCTCCGCTAGCTGGTTTGGTCGCCCATCGCCAGTTCGCCACCGAGCCGTGAGGTGAAACTGCCTTGCAAATAGTCACAAAGGCGAAGGGTTCTCCACCGAGTGGGGCTTACATAGAATCAGGCCAACTGCTAGCGTGGCCCAATAGCCCAATAGCCCAAATCGAAATAACAAGAACTGACTTGGTGACACCGCGCCACACCCCACCGACCGCTGAGGCCGAGCCGTGTGTCAAATCCCAATGAAATGGGGTTCTAAATCAATCGATTTCAAAAGATTAAATCAAAAAGAATTCGATAACTGGAAAGGTACAGAAAAGTAAAGCAATGAACAAAAGAAAAGAAGTTGGGATTAGGGTTTCATTTCATCCGTGAAAACAAAAAGATACATCAAGGAAGGCTTATATGGAGTACGCCACCTCCCACATGGTGACAGCGACACCATCCAACAGAGTTTTCAGGTTTGACGATGAACATAAGCGACACTTACTGTAAACAGTAACGGAAAAGATTTGTACCACTCGATAACACTAAATGAAGGGGTAAGGAGAGATCTGGTCCATCCAGTTGCTAGCTAAGACCTCCGGCTTCAGAAACTTCAGCAGACCCCAAACTGAAATTTCTGGGTGCTAAGGATTTCAGAGGAACTTTGATATGATTTTTCAATCCTAAAATGAACTAATCCAAGAAATATGCTTCCTGCAGTGTGGGATTGTTCCTCCTCACTAGGGTCATCATTTCCTCAAATTTATCTATGTAAGACTCAACTATGCCCAATTGAGATAAAGCTCTGAATGATTCCACAACATCATATCTTGCTCAACAGCGAATCTCTTGTTGATCATTTCACAGAATTGAGACCAAGTTTGTGTTAATCCTGTTGTTGTTGATCCACTGATATGCCCTCCATGTTAAGTAGACTTCAGCAATTGCTACCTTCTGCTCAGTGGCGGAACCAGGATTTAGCTATACCCCGGGCTGAGCTCTAACAACCTAAAACTAACGCCAATTTGTACCCATACCACGATATAATAATAGTATATCATAATTGGCTAATTGCATTACTGATATGAAACTTGAGTTCAATACTACATAAGTAAACATAAAGCATAATAAGAAAAACATGGCATAATATCAAAATATAAAAAATGTAACATGACAGAAATACAATTTGAGTACCTAAATTACGAAGATTTGCTCTCTATCATATCCTGTTATTTTTTCATTGATAGTTGGACATGAACCAGAACCTGTAAAGACATATTTCAGTATTTCAGCTAGAATCAATCGACATATTTCTGCAATATATAACAGCTTGTCAGCTTCTAGATGTGTAGCATGATGTAAAAGGATCCACAAAGTGGATATCATCAATTAAAAGGAGAAAAACTTACTTGTGATGCAGAAGCACTCCTAACACTCCATCTTCCCCACTGACCATATCACAAGATCAAGCCATGAGTACCACAAATCCAAAATGGTGAACAGATATAAAAAAAATCTATAGATCTACTTACACGAAGGGCTCATTGAAGTGACCTCCGGAATGACGAGAAAAACCTCCAATAGAATTCTTGTCTGATGACGGCAGAACAGGTTTTCTTAAACATATATCCTACATAACATACTTATTGGGAAATAGGAAATAAGAAGCTATCGAAAGAATAATACTACTACAGTTGCCAGCTAAGGATGACAAATTATTATATAAGTCACTTACAGTGTACACAAACACAGATGTTGGAAGACTACTATCTTTGTAATCATGAGGAATGAATGGTGATATCTGGCGACATGAGATTTTAAGGTCCGGATCTGGCTCACCTGCATTCATGGGAAATTTTATAATTCTTCAGTTCAAAATGTGTCAGTCTGCTAATCGAAAAATGCCATTAACAAGTGTATAGTAATACATTGGGAAATTGAGAGACCATGTGAAGGGCACCCCATGGTTGTGATGAGTAATTGACTCTTGTTCTAGGAAGATTGAGTTTAGTTTTTGAGGTTTGTGCTAGTTCTGCATTGTCGTAGCCCTGGCGAAGTGTTCTGCAGCTAACACGACCACGTTGGTCGTGGTCGAAAGTCATGCGCACTGGTTACGACCACTTTGGGCATGGTCGAAGGTCACCCGAGGGGTCTACGACCACTTTGGCCATGGTCGAAGGGCACCGAGGCGCGACGACCACGCTTGGCGTGGTCGAGGCGATCGACCACGCTGGTCGTGGTCGGCAGTTACGACCACGCTGGCCGTGGTCGAAGCCGCATGACCACGCTGGCGTGGTCGAAGACCAGCACGATCACGCTGGTCGTGGTCGAATAGGTTACGACCACGCTTGGCCGTGATCGTAGGTCTCGTGGAAGTTTAAGACCGGTTTTGCCATAGTCGTATCTTGGTCATGGTCGAAATGACTCGTGCGACCATGTTGCCGCAGCTTGGAACCCAGCCGATGTCACGACCACGCCAGCGCCATCGAAGCCACCAACCATTTACGACCACGTTGTAGCGTATACGACCATTTTGGGCTTGGTCGAAGCAAGTTTACGACCACTTTGTGCGTGGTCGGAAGTCTCCCGACTCAGCTACGACCACGTTGACTGTGGTCTGTGGTCGCAAGTCGTGTGACGACTGCTGTGGTCGGAAGTCAGCGCTCGAATGAACGATCACATTGAGGAGTCGGCGCGTTACGACCACGTTACCGCGAGAGGTAGTCGGAGGTCGATACTTCGATCACTGTGGTCGGTTCGAGCTCAGACGGGGTCGGCTCGGTTGGACGTGGTCGTATGCGGTCGGCTGAGGGCGTAGAACAGTTGGCTGCGGTCGGATGTGCTCACAAGCGCCCGGGTGTGGTCGGAAAGGGTCTCGACCTCTATAAAAATCGTTGTACGTGGTCGAAAGGTGTTTTGATCACGCGCTAAACGGTCAGAAGTCCCTGGGAGGGTTGAGCATGATCGTAGACTCATCGTATCTGGTCGTATGGCTTGATTTTGTGGTCGTATGTCGTGTGCATTCATTGTTCTCTTTTTCCGACTGGTCGTAGGTGGTATACGACTTGGTAAGAGTATGATTTGAGTTCGCTTTCGCTCAAGTGATTGGATACTATTGTGAGCGGTGCTATGTAATGGTTTGCTTGTCTGTGATGGTTTGCAGAACTTTGAGACTAGTCGTGGTGAGGCGTGGATGGTCGAGACTAGGCACGGGGGTGCTGAGGTCGTGATCGGCTGGGAGATGCCAAAGACGACGAGGTCTGTGAGGTGGTTGCAAACGTGATCGGCAAGGCAGGAGGAAGCTTCCGAAGGCAGCAGAGTGGCATTTTGGAGAAATGCGAAAGTCGCAAAGGGAAGGCGTGTCTCGCCAATGCACAGAGTTGTTGGCGCTAACGGCAATGCAAAGGAGCCGTTGGGCTTAACGCAAAGCACCGGAAGCTTGTTTTCGCTAGTGGGTAAAGAGAGTGGTAAACCCGGTGTTAGGTGGGAGTTCACGGTTTCCCCGTGAGCGTAAGGCTATAAATAGGAGGGTAGAGCTCGAGTGCTCGATGAGGTTGTTCTCGAGTCACTCTGAGTATTTCGTTTCTATTTGTGTGAGTTGTCTCGGGTAGAGCACGGTTGCTCTTGTACCTCCGATGGAGTGGTCAGAAACCTCCATGATCAATCATTCATCTCTCTTCCTCAAGTTAATTCCTGCGTTATGAGATGTTGTGATTGTTTTGTTTACGATCTATTTTGAGAGCTTGTTCTTCTTGCTATCCTTTTCTCGCTTCTCTTCTTCGTGAGTCCGCTGCTTTGGAGTGTTTCGACTTGCTCGTAATCGAATTTGTCTCAAGGCCACTTGGCCGCTTCTTTTCCGAGAGCAAGAGTCGATTCTGAGAAGTTCTCTTTCTCAATAGTCGTCGCCTCAAGTCCTCTGCTTCGAGTTCGCCCTTGTCGCTCTTGCCGTGCTGTAGCTAAGACTTTGGGTTTTCTTGGTATGTTCTCTTCCAGAGGTTGGAGTCTTTCAGTGCCTCAAGTTTGAGGACCAAAAGACTAGAGAGTCTTAGTTACTCGGAATCTGGCTTTACAAGACCTTCCGCAGTCAATCTCTCAGTATTCACTATTCTCTTTCTTTTGTCTGTTCGGGTAAGCTCTTGACCGGGTCGGTCTCCCAAAGAAGCTTTTAAACTCGAGACTTCATAGCTCAGTGGCTATTGGAGAAGTAAGGTTGTCTGAGTTCTTGGGAATTTTTTTTAAGGACTCCATTCACCCCCCCCTCTGTCGCCATTTCGGTCCTACAATTGGTATCAGAGCCAGGTTAGCTCTTTTCAATAGATCTTAACCGGTCTCAAGAGCCATGACGATGGACAAGTACTCGACCAAGCCTCCCGTTTTTGATGGCCTGGATTACCCCTTTTGGAAGAGCCGAATGGAAACATACATCCAGGCTCAGGGGTATGCCATTTGGCGGAAGGTGAAGGTCAGATTTGTTGTTCCTGCCGATGAGAACATCAATGTGGCAAACATGCCCGATGTTGAGGCAAATGCGAAGGCAAGGAACATCATTATCCAGGGCTTGAGTAGGAGCGAGTTCGATCGCATCTCTCACCGTCGTCCACACGACATCCGGGTGACCCTCGATGCATATCATGAGGGCACCACCCGATTAAGATTCCGACAGACCGCCTCAAGCGCGAATACAACAAATTCGAGATGCTTGCTGGAGAGTCCCTGGATGAGTGCTTTTCGCGATTTCACAAAATCTTGAGCAACCTCCGAGCGGTCGGTCTTACATACCCCGACTCGGATAACGCTCGCCAAATGCTCGCGGCACTCGATCTTCGTGTCTGGGAGATGAAAGTGACCACCATCAAAGACACGACAGACCTCTCGACCCTGACTCTTGACGCGCTGTACTCGCGCCTCAAGACTCATGAGATTGACGTTGTCTCTCGAAGGTCGAAGTCACAGTCGATGGCTTTGGTCACCGATCCCGTTTCTTCTTCCGGCCCTCTTCGATTCTTCTTGCGGTTTCTCCTTGCTCGCTCTCGTGATATAACCGATGATCGCTAGAGCAACTTGCGATGATCACCGCCCTCCTTGCTCAAGATTCTCCCATGCTTACAAGGGGAGGAGGGACGAAAGAGAGGAGGACCCGTGATTTGCTTCGAGTGTGGTGGCCCCAACCACATTCGGCAACCGCCCCAAGCCGGACAAAGGCAAGAACGACTACGGCGGTTCGGGCAAGATCGACTACACCGACAAGAACCGCAACAAGAAGCCTCCACTCGACGCCGAAAGAAGAAGTTCCGCAACTGGGAAGGCCAAGAAGCTCTTCCATCAAGTCCTCACCGCTTCGACGACCTCGACCTCGGCCGAGGTGGAGGGATGGAGCGACGACGACGGACGGGTGACCAAGAGCCCAAGGATGGCGGCGAAGACTTCTCCGGCATGTGCTTCATGGCCCTCGAAGGCGAACTGAGCGACAACGAGCTGTACTCCGACTCGGACGAGGTATGCCCCACATACGACCAGCTTAATCATGCTTTCCTTAAGCTAGGTGGCTTTCATGCTAGAGCTAGGGCTAAGTGTACCGAGTTAGAGAAGGAAGTAGATAGATTGTCACTAGAGATTATTGCTATTACATCTGCTCCTCCTAGTGATGATTGTGATACATGCTCTGCTCTGTTGGGTGATTTGGAGAAGTTAAGGACCTCGCATGATAGTGTGTCCTCCGAGCTTGATATTGTTAAGGTGGAGAATGTTAGTCTGCTTGCTGAGTTAGAGTTGAGTAGGATGGCTATTACCCTACTTACTACTGATGAGACTACTTCTCCCACCTCTTGTGAGGTTAAGGACATTGCTGCTAGAGAACCTTATGACATGCTCCTTGATCTGCCCGATTCTTGTGAAAATTGCAATAATTTAAAGATGAACCTAAAACGGGCAGATCACAAAATTGCTGAGTTGCATGCTTCTTTACTGTAACATCCTGATTTTCAGAGCCTTTTTGAAGCTTTCGAAATAAAATTCACCATTTGAATTTTTCTGGAATTAATTAAAGCTTAAATGAAATTTTTATGAATTAAAAAGATTTAATATGATTAAGTTAAACATTAAAATGTGCCAAAAGTATTTTATTTGAGTTCCCTGAGCCTCAAGAGCTTTTCTGGCATCTTATGTGATTTTTCTGGATTTATTTGCTATTTTCTAGAGCTCAAAAGTATTTGTTTGAATTTCTGGAATAAGAGAAAGAAAAGAAATCCTAAACCGGCTAGTGGGCCGAAACCCACCAGCCGGCCGGCCCAGCTCACCCGCCTTCGGTCCAGCCTGCCTCGCCCCACACCACACGTCGCCGATCCGCCACTCCCGCGCCGCTTGCCCTTCTGGATGCGTGCCGTGTGTCACCCATCCACCCGCTGCCGCTCGCGCTCGCGCGCATCGCAGCCGCCCGCTTTTAGCAAGTCGTACTCGTTCGAGTGGGACTCTCGTCGATCCCACCCGACTCGTACTCGTGGCCGACCAGACACCTCTACGACCGGGTATAAAGGGCCGAACCCCGTGTCTCCTCGCCCCAAGTCAAGCCTCGCCTCGAGTTGAGCCGCAAACCGAAGTCGTGCCGCCCGCACTGTGGTCGTGCGCCGCCAAAGCCGTGGTCGTGCGCCGCGCGGCCGTGGTCATACGCGTAGCCGCCGCCGTGATCGTCCGAGCCCGAGGTCGTGTCGCCCTCGCCGCCGCTTCGCCGCCGCCGATCCGCCGCGCGGTGAGTCCCGCCACCGCCCTAGTCACCGCCGACCGCATCCCACCGCCATCCGTGGTCGTAGATCCGTGTCGAGGTCCGTGGTCGTGGGTTCTACGACTACGTTGTAGAGCCTTAGTCGTAAGTCGTAAAGCCACCGTAAGTCCGATCATGTGGTCGTAAACGACTTCATGGTCGTAAGTCCGCCTCGAGTAGTCGTAGTCGCAGTGCGATCGTAGCCGCCGTGTGGTCGTAGTCGTGGATTGTTCTGTGTGGTCGGCGTAGTAGGTTTGACTACGAGTCGTAATCTCGATCGGGTGATCGTAGTCATGTGCTCGATCGCGTGGTCGTAAGCCCGCCTAAGTGGTCGATTCGCCGTAGTCTTAGATTCGCCTCGTGGTCGTAGTCGAGGTTTCCTAGTGTAGTTGGAGATATAGATTGGTTTGTGGTCGTAGTCGTAAAGTTCTTCGTGGTCGTAATTTCTCTGCGTGGTCGTAGGGATCCTTTGTGGTCGTAACGACTACCGCATGCTCTTTTCTCTGAATTAAAACTTCCTGAGCCCGTTCTCCTCGCCCTAGCTCCGATTGACCCGATTCTTTTCCTAAATTCATCTAAAACTGAGCTCTATCTTTTGGTTCAAGTTTGAGAATTTTTGGAGTTCATTTTAATTTATTTGATTTTATTTTGTGTTTCAATTTGCGCTCTCTCGTTAGATCACGCGTTCAAGGAGCGGAAGTTGGATTTGAAGATCAAGAGCCGTCAACTGAGCAAGGCCAAGGAAAGTCGTGTCCTTTGATCATGTTGAACCCAGTTTGTAATCTATTATTTAATTAGTTTGTTTTAAATTATCTTGCATCGCTATTTTTATTCAAACCCTTGTATTGGTAGTTATCGTCCCAATTGGTTATTTCCCCCCTTGATAATTTGGAATACCTTGATGCCATTGTCACCTTAGGTTGGGAATTTAATTAGTGATGCTATGTTATTTGTCACATTGGGTTGGTACGATTAGAATGCTTAGCCTTGCTTATTTTTGCGAAAGGGTTCATCATCACATGTGGTTAATTAATCTTGACTTAATGATATACTTGAATGTGGTGGTTAACCACGATTATAAAACTTGTTCCCATGACATGGGTAGTGTCATTGGTGTTGGTTATACAAAATTGGTTTTCACTTGGGCGATTGATCGTGCAGTAAAGGGGGTGCTGAATGCACATGGGATGTGGATGCTTCGCCTGGGTAATTCTTAAGGACTTAACTTTGTGCGCCATTGATCCGAGCTAAGTCGTGCAAACCACATGTCTAGTATGGGATAGACTCGCATAATAATTTGTGAAGTCTCCACTTTGGTTTTGCTACCGATGTTGTTGTGGCGTAAGAGGGGCAATTATCGACTAGGGGTTACCCTACTCGACGCGAAACCTAGCGAGTGGGATCGGTGGAGATGGATCATTGTAAAAGCCTTGTTGTGATTATCTTTAACGTGAGGATTATCACATCGTGTGGGTACAGTTGTGCAACCTCTGCAGAGTGTAAAACTATTCGAATAGCCGTGTCCTCGGTCATGGACAATGCTCGGTGATCTCACACGAGGGTAGAGTCTTTATGAAATCTGGTTGGTTTGAGCTGGGAAGTGAATGGGTAGTTCACTTGTGGTTATATTCAATTCCTTTGATTATTTATTTAATGTCTTTTGTTAAAGTTGCTTTTCAATCTATTTATTGTATTTACTTTAAATCGTTGCTTTATGCAAAGTTAACCTTTCACCATCCATTGTTAAGCCCTCGCATACTATATTGCATTCATTTGTTACAAACGACTTGTCGAGTACCAATGTACTCACGGCTTCATGCCCCTGTTGCTCAGTTGAGGAGGAAGGACCAGATCAGCAGGAGTTGCTCGAAGGAGGCTACTACGAGGACTTCACGGATTAGGACTTCGCTCCCCAGTCGATTGCCTGTGGGCATGTCGAGTGGCTACTGCGCTTAAATTTTGGATTTCCGCTGCTAGTTTCTTTAAAGCCCTTCAGGCTAATAATTGTAAGCTTGGCCATAAGGTCGTACTCTGATGGTTATTAATATAATTTGGATTTTCTTTAGAATATCGTGATGTGGATGATATTCGTCTTTGTTTGCGCTGTGTGCACTAGCGTGATCCTGGACTAGTGCGGAATACACAGTAGAGTCCGGATTTGTATATTCGGGTCTCGACAGAGATGGTATCAGAGCTATATCGACTGTAGGACGGAGCCCTAGTTAGAATGGTCGAATTAGTCAAGATTTCAAAATTTATTTTCTAAATCAAATCAACCAAATGATTGTATAGTAATTCTTTATTCGTACCTCATTCTTAGGATTCCTTCTCCTTGGCTCCTCTGAAATAGTGTTTTCGAATTTCAATTTGACTTCTTATCCCCATAATGTCCATAGATGTCTCGAGTGTCCCTCGATCAAAGTGAAAGTTGGCATGGAATTCTTCAAGCTGCGCTGTGAAGTTTGGATCAAGGAAGCATCCAATATGTCAAGAAAAGATTGGGAATTTCCGGGAAGATTAGGAGCCATTAGCTTTGAACCTTGTTATAGTTTTAGTATCGTGTAGATCGTCTTGCTTCTTATTTGCCGTTGGGTGTGATGTGAGCTGCAGTTTTGCTTCTAGCATTATGATGCAGTCATGTCAAAAGTCTTTTTGTGGAGTTTATTGCTTCTTTTGTTAGCCTTTTCAGCTAAGTGTTTGCTTAGTTTTAGGATTGCCATTAGTTACCCCCTTAGACGAGTTTACCACTTACCTTTGCTTTTCCCTCTTACCTATTGAGCCTTGAAGAGTCAGTTCTCAACAAATGGTCTTTTCCTTCAGAACAGAGCAGAAATGGTTGACACCGGAGCTCCGCAGGACGCGGTCAAATGAACCAAGATCCGAAGGCGATAATGGAAACCAAGCAACTCCAGAGCAAAGATGCGAATCCGGTGGTTTAGATCCGACCTTGAGTCGCTTCATGGCTGCCTGCACCCAATTAATAAATACCATGATGCGAAATATGAACGCAATGATGAATCGGCAGAATCAAGAAATGGCAATGCCCCAACCAGTTCGTCAACGCCTAAATTTGCGAATTCATGAGGACAAGGCCACCCACTTATTCACGATCTTCTGAGCCTTTGGAAGTCGATGACCGGATGCGCCAACGTAAAAGAAGCTTAATCTTGCCCAGTGTATGGACCGCGAGAAGGTTTTGTATGCCGCCCACCAGCTAGAAGGCGCTGCAGCTGAATGGTGGGAAAACTACTGTGCTGCTCATGAAGATCAAGATAGCATCACTTGGGCGGAGTTCTCCGCAGCTTTTCGTCATACCCATGTTTTGGACGGGGTGATTGAGATGAAGAAGGAGGAATTCCGGGAGTTACAGCAGAAGAACATGTCAGTGAGTGACTTCCTCATGCTGCTCCAGGTCATGACTTCCGCCGTCCTGAGGGTACATCTCACTTTCGCCGTCGAGACAGTTACCCACGGCGTGATCAGCATGTTGCCGGTGTTCCGACTCGCTCTCCCGTAGCAGTCGGACCCCGCAACAGCTTCAGGTCTGCTCATAGACCTTCTACTTCTTTGAGTCACGGAGAGCGTAGGGTAGATAGAGGTCAGTCGTGTTTGACTACTTCATCTGCTCCACGTGTTACTCAGTATTGGGTACCAAAATCACTCTTGATTTACCCCAAGATCGAGACTTTACTCTGCTTGACTCAGTTCGCGGCGAGGAAGGGAAAGGTTTGGCTCGTAGACTCGGGTGTTCACGACACATGACCGAGATTCTCGTTGGTTTTCTTCCCTTGCCCGTGCTCCGTGATGAGACGATCACCTTCGAGACGCCGTCGGCGCGCGCCATCGCAAAGGTGCTGTGCATATTAATGCTTCTTTTTCCTTAGGATGTTGCCCTGTTAGTAAGTCTGCAGACAATTTGCTTTCCGCTTCTCACCTACCGATGACGGTTTCGAGGTGAGCTTCAAGAAAATGCTTGCAAAATTCTTGATTCTTCTGTAGTCCGGTTTGCGGGATTTCGTTATGGGAGGATCTTTCGTGCTGATTTTTCCGATTCTTCCGTGATCCTCTCCGGTGTTTGGTTGCCTCGAGTCCCGTGATTTGACCTTCGGCATAGGAGACTTGGTCATATTGGATTTGATCATTTGACCGAGTTAGCGGCCACGACCTCATTCGTGGTCCGCCAAGCTCAAAATGGTCAAAGATCTTGTTTGCGCTCCATGCCGCACGGCAAGATGGTTGCCGCCTCCCATCCTCCGGTCCACGATCACTATGACCGATGCACCAGACACCGCTCCATATGGACACGCTTGGACCACCCAGTCGATCAGCGGGAGGGAAGTGGTATGTTCTTGTTGTGGTCGATGACTTCTCGAGGTTTTCCTGGGTGTTTTTCTTAGCCTCGAAGGATGAGACGTTTTCACATTTTCGAGGTCTTTTTAGTAGGCTTTCTATTGAGCTCCCAGGTGCCTTACGAGCGATCCGCAGTGACAATGGCACGGAGTTCAAGAATTCCTACTTCGAGAGGTTCTGTGTTGAGACAGGTGTAGAGCATCAGTTCTCCTCTCCGCACGTCCCACAGCAAAATGGCGTTGTGGAGAGAAAGAACCGTACCTTGGTCGAGATGGCCAGGACGATGCTTGATGAGTACTCTACACCGCGGAAGTTTTGGGCTGAGGCTTTAGCCACTGCGTGCCATGTCTCAAATCGAGTCTTTCTTCGGGCACTCTTGCACCGCACTTCTTATGAGCTGAGATACGGGCGAAAGCCCAGCGTCTCTCATTTTCGTGTGTTTGGTTGCAAATGCTTTATTCTGAAGTCCGAGAACCTAGACAAGTTCGAGTCACGTTCTTGTGATGGTATCTTTCTAGGTTACTCGCCTTCTTCGCGGGCTTATAGAGTCCAGAATCATGAGTCTAGCAAATTGGTAGAGACACGTGAGGTGACCTTTGACGAGGCCACCCGGGACTAGGCCTCGATATCTCGTGTTCTTTAGAGCGATCCGAGACCATCTTCGTGGATGACGAGGACGATGGAGATAAGGGTTGTCTACCCGATCCAGTCCTCATCCTCCCTTGAGATGCCTTCTTCCACGATACCTCAAGGTGATCGGCCTTTGCCTCATCGCTTCCTCCGAGCTAGTGGCTCTGTCCCCCTCTTCGCACACGAGGTAGAGGCCACTTCTTCTCCTCATCCGTAACCTCCTCGACATATCCGTAAAAGGCATCCTTCGAGCGGATGATTGGAGACCTCTTCGAGCGTGTGACCCGCTCAAAATCGCTTATCTCAATTCTGTCTCTATTCTGCTTTCATTGCCTCCTTTGAGCCCAAAGATGTTTCTCATGCTCTTTCCGACGAGTCTTGGGTCAATGCCATGCATGAGGAGCTAGAAAACTTTGAGAGAAACAAGGTCTGGTCGCTTGTCGAGCCCCCGCGAGGTCACAATATTATTGGGACTAAGTGGGTGTTCAAGAACAAGCAGAGCGAGGATGGAGTGGTTATTCAAAACAAGGCTAGACTGGTAGCTCAGGGGTTTTCCCAGGTTGAGGGTCTAGACTTCGAGGAAACCTTTGCCCCTGTAGCTCGACTTGAGGCCATTAGAATCCTGCTTGCCTTTGCAGCTTCTAAGGGTTTCAAGCTTTACCAGATGGACGTCAAGAGTGCCTTTCTCAATGACTTTATTGAGGAAGAGGTCTACGTCCGACAGCCTCCTGGTTTCGAAAACCCCAAATACCCAAACCATGTCTTCAAGCTTTCCAAAGCGTTGTATGGACTTAAGCAGGCCCCCAGAGCTTGGTATGAGAGGCTTAAGTCCTACTTATTGAGTCATGGGTTTGAAATGGGTAAAGTAGATAAGACCTTGTTCATCCGCCGGCATGGCACTGACCTTCTGCTCGTCCAGATCTATGTCGATGACATCATCTTTGGCGACTCTTCCCATACTCTGGTTTCACAGTTCTCGGATGTCATGAGCACCGAGTTTGAGATGAGTATGATGGGCGAGTTGACCTTCTTCCTTGGCTTCCAAATCAAGCGCACTCGGAGGGTACATTTCTTCATCGTGAAAGTACACTCGTGACCTCCGAGACGCTTCGACATGAGTGATGGTAAGCGGTGTCGACTCGATGGCTTCTATAGCCTATCTTGACCTGTATGAGGATGGCGAGCGCTTGATCGAAAAGAATACGAAGTATGATCGGCTCCTTCTTTACCTCATCGCCTCGAGACCGACATACACTTCTCCGTGTCGTGTGTGCTCGGTTTGAGCTTCTCTCACAGTATCTCACCGCCAGCGTGAAGCGCATCTTCGGCACCTTCGAGCTACCATTGACTATGGTATCGGTACTCTTCCTCATCCTGTCTTTCCTTGAGATCCTTCTGATGCGCACTTTGCCTGGTGTAGGATAGATAGGAAGAGCACTTCCGCACTGCCACCATTGGCACTTCTCGCTTCTGGTCTTCGAGGAAGCGATCGGTGTTGCACACCCACCGCAGAGGCCGAGCACGTTGTCTGCGCCGATTCTGTCGCAGCCAGTACTTTGGATGGTTTCGACCTGCGGGACTTTGGGTTAGCCTTAGACGTTGTTCCACTCTTTTGTGATAACACTTCGCTATCAACATTGCTAAGAACCCAGCAAAAGACTCTCGGACCAAGCATATTGATATTCGCTTCCACTTCCTTAGAGACCATGTAGAGAAAGGTGACATAGTGCTCCGGTTGTGGAGAGTGACCACCATTGGTGATATCTTCACCAAGCCTTTGGACGATTCGAGGTTTTCACTCTGGGAGAGCTTGGGTGGTTTGTCCTTACGGACTATAGTGAGGGAGCTTGGACTTTCATCGCTTTATTATATTAATTATGCTTCGTCTCATTTCATTGCATTGCATTTGCGGTGTATTAGGTTAAGTCCTTCTAGCATAGGTTAGAGTGTTTCTTGTGTTGAGTTGCTTAGACTTCTTACTCTTATCTTGTGCTTCCAGAGTAGCTATTTCTTATCTCACTAGGTTGAGCTCACTCACTTCTTGTAGGTTCTAGCGAGGGTTGGGCCACCCTGCAGACAGGCACGTGTTTGCTCTCTAGTGTGTGTTCGACGATCACCGTTAGTCCCGAGTCATTTGGGGTAGATGAGAGTCGGTTTAAGGCATAGTTGCTTCTATATCTTTTCTATGCTTTAAGGATCACTGTTTGGTTTTCTTTGCCACTTCTCGATTTTATTGATTTGGTTCAGGGGGAGTTCATTTGGGAGCTTCTGAAGCTTAATTTTGACATAACTCAACTTGAACTAAAAGTTGCATCTAATGTTGAGGAGGAGCTGGACTTTCTTGCATTTTCAGCATTCTTGCATTATAATCAATCTGCATTGAGCCTTGATTATTATCCTGTTATGACATGCTTCAATGCTTTACACCTTGCCATGTCTTGTGCTTAGCTTGCTAGATTTATCATGACTTCATATGTGTAGACTAGCGTTTGCCATGATAAGTTAAGTAAAATTGATCAACTTAAATTAAACTTGTCATGCTAGCATTTGAGTTTAGTCTTTCTTGAGCTATCCTTTTATGATTCATGCCATGTCAAATAGGCTGAGTAGAGCGTTGAATCTATATTGAGCCTTAGTTTGAGCTGTTTTAGTCTCCTGATGATACATGAGTTAGTACAATGTGTTAAAAAGCAAAAAGATCTCTTTTGTGCGAAAAAACTGATTTCACCAATTCTTTCTCATGAGACAGCTTGCCATTGCACTAGGCATGAACTCAGGGGGAGTTTTGGATGACCTAGACTATCTTCTTAAGCTTATTGCTTGGAGTAGTCGCATAAGGCTTGAGATCTAGCACATAAACAAAAATTGGATTGAAAACAACCATATGCTTTCAAAAGACAATGTTTAATGTGCTCAATTTGCTTAATCTACAATCAGAACCAAGTACTTTAACCAATGTTTCAATCTTGAGCTTATAGCACTCTATTTGGACTCAATGTTAGCTTCTTTGTTCCGCTTAGCTTATTGACATGGCCTGCATCATCCTTGGATGTCTCTAGCTAGACTTTACTCATTGATGACGTGACTTGCTCACAAAATGCATTACATTTCAGATTGTCATCTATATGCTCTAGCTGGCTTATATATATGCTGTCATGATCTAGATAGCGTTTTATTGAGTTATGGTTTGGTGTATTACATTATGGTCATTATGGATAATTCTCATGGCTCTAAATGCTTAAATAAACAAACTTCAGCCATATTCATCCATTGACATGTCATATTCTCTCTATTGCATCTTGATGTGTTTGTTGCCAAAAGGGGGAGAATAGAGAAGAAAAAGTCTGTTGGGATCATTTTAGAGCTTTGGAGATCAATTTGCTCTTTCAGTTGTTGCTCTAGTGGTTCCTTCTGTCGACATGGTCATAAGTTTCATTCCCTTCTTTGGACCATGTTGGATTCTTCAAACTCAAACTCAACTTCTTGCTCTTTCTGGTTTTGTCAATATACTCATCAAGGGGGAGATTGAGAGACCATGCGAAGGGCACCCCATGGTTGTGATGAGTAATTGACTCTTGTTCTAGGAAGATTGAGTTTAGTTTTTGAGGTTTGTGCTAGTTCTACATTGTCGTAGCCCTGGCGAAGTGTTCTGCAGCTAACACGACCACGTTGGTCGTGGTCGAAAGTCATGCAAGATCGTTACGACCACTTTGGGCGTGGTCGAAGGTCACCGAGGGGTCTCGACCACTTTGGCCATGGTCGAAGGGCACCGAGGCGATGACGACCACGCTTGGCGTGGTCGAGGGCGACGACCACGCTGGTCGTGGTCGGCAGTTACGACCACGCTGGCGTGGTCGAAGCGCTGCGACCACGCTGGCGTGGTCGGCGGCCGCATGACCACGCTGGCCGTGGTCGAAGGCGGCGCACCACGCTTGGTCGTGGTCGAATAGGTTACGACCACGCTTGGCGTGATCGTAGGTCTCGAGGAAGTTTAAGACCGGTTTTGCCATAGTCGATCTTGGTCATGGTCGAAATGACTCAGACGACCATGTTGCCGCGATTGGAAACTAGCGGGATGTCTCACGACCACGCAGCGCCATCGGAAGCCACCAACCATTTACGACCACGTTGTAGCGTATACGACCATTTTGGGCTTGGTCGAAGCAAGTTTACGACCACTTTGTGCGTGGTCGGAGTCTCCCGACTCAACTGCGACCACGTTGACTGTGGTCTGTGGTCGCAAGTCGTGTGACGACTGCTGTGGTCGGAAGTCGGCGCTCGAATGAACGATCACATTGAGGAGTCGGCGCGTTACGACCACGTTACCGCGAGAGGTAGTCGGAGGTCGATACTTCGATCACTGTGGTCGGTTCGAGCTCAGACGGGGTCGGCTCGGTTGGACGTGGTCGTATGCGGTCTACCGAGGGCGAGAACGATTGGCGCGGTCGGATGTGCTCTGGCGCCGGTGTGGTCGGAAAGGGTCTCGACCTCTGTAAAACTCGTTGTACGTGGTCGAAAGGTGTTTTGATCACGCGCTAAACGGTCAGAAGTCCCTGGGAGGGTTGAGCATGATCGTAGACTCATCGTATCTGGTCGTATGGCTTGATTTTGTGGTCGTATGTCGTGTGCATTCATTGTTCTCTTTTTCCGATGGGTCGTAGGTGGTATACGACTTGGTAAGAGTATGATTTGAGTTCGTTTTACGCTCAAGTGATTGGATACTATTGTGAGCGGTGCTATGTAATGGTTTGCTTGTCCGTGATGGTTTGCGTGACTTTGAGACTAGTCGTGGTGAGGCGTGGATGGTCGAGACTAGGCACGGGGTGCCGAGGTCGTGATCGGCCGAGATGCCAAAGACGACGAGGTCCGTGAGGTGGTTGCAAGCGTGATCGCAAGGCGGGAGGAAGCGTCCGGAAGGCAGCGGAGTGGCATTTTGGAGAAATGCGGAAGTCGCAAAGGGAAGCCGTGTCTCTGCCAATGCACAGAGTTGTTGGCGCTAACGGCAAAGCAAAGGAGCCGTTGGGCTTAACGGGTAAAGCACCGGAAGCTTGTTTTCGCTAGTGGGTAAAGAGAGTGGTAAACCCGGTGTTAGGTGGGAGTTCACGGTTCCCCCGTGTGAAGGCTATAAGTAGGGAGGGTAGAGCTCGAGTGCTCGGTGAGGTTGTTCCCAGTCACTCTGAGTATTTCGCTTCTTTTGTGTGAGTTGTCTCTGGGTAGAGCACGGTTGCTCTTGTACCTCCGATGGAGTGGCTGTAGAAACCTCCATGATCAATCATTCATCTCTCTTCCTCAAGTTAATTCCTGTCGTTATGAGATGTTGTGATTGTTTTGTTTACGATCTGTTTTGAGAGCTTGTTCTTCTTGCTATCCTTTTTCTCGCTTCTCTTCTTCGTGAGTCCGCTTTCGTTTTGGAGTGTTTCGACTTGCTCAGAACTGGGAATTGTCTCAAGGCCACTTGGCCAGTTCTTTTCCGAGAGCAAGAGTCGATTCAGAGAAGTTCTCTTTACTGAATAGTCGTTCGCCTCAAGTCCTCTGTTTCGAGTTCGTCCTTGTCGCTCTTGCTGTCTGTAGCTAAGACTTTGGGTTTTCTTGGTATGTTCTCTTCCAGAGGTTGGAGTCTTTCAGTGCCTCAAGTTTGAGGACCAAAAGACCAGAGAGTCTTAGTTACTCGGAGACCTTCCGCTGTCAATCTCTCAGTATTCACTATTCTCTTTCTTTTGTCGGTTCGGGTAAGCTCTTGACTGGGGTCGGTCTCCCAGTAAGCTTTTAAACTTGAGACTTCATAGCTCAGTGGCTATTGGAGAAGTAAGGTTGTCTGAGTTCTTAGGAATTTTTTTTAAGGACTCCATTCACCCCCCCCCTCTGTCGCCATTTCGGTCCTACAGAAATCTATTCATTCTGCAATCAACACATAAGCTGGCTTGGGCGATTGTATTCATTCTGCAATCAACAAATGATTATCTTGCTTGGATCGTAACCAAATAGCATTGCAACAACAGCGCAAGAAGACAAGGAATAAATTAGCTTAGCTAGGAAGTGGTTGTGAATACCATTGAATCAATATTAATAGAACTTTTACCAGTCTGGACTCTAAAAACGTGAAGGAAATTTACTAGTCTACATGCTGAAGCGGAGACTTTTGCAAGATACAGGGAGGCGGGGCGGGGCGGCGCCGGGAGGAGGGGCGGCGCCGGTGTAACACCCCGCCCACCCTCTGGGCTGGAATGTTACCACCACTGCATACTCTTACCATTTCATCATCACTAGAAGAATTTAAGCCAACACTAAATTTATTTATATTACTGCGTTCAGATACATCATAGCGTTTTTAGCGATTACTCTAGCATAGTAAAAACTAAAATACACTGACAAAAGGTGATACAAAGAGTACTGCTGGTTCGTACTAATTATTCATGTGCTACTCCCGCCCGAGCATGACGTCTTCAACGGTCACCTAAAAACATCAACGAAGTAAGGGTGAGTCCACCGACTCAGCAAATACAAAGCAAAACAACAAATGACAGGTTCACAAATCGGACCATGATCGTCCCAGTTTCATTAACCACTTTTCCATTTTATCACTTTAAGTTCCGATGAACTATTCATCTTGCACATGCACTTCTCTCTTGTCTCTTTAACCTATACCAATTACCAAGCTTACTTGATCAACTTTAAGTTCCAATAAAGTTGTTTGGCCTCTTGCTCCAAGTCTTCTCCCAAGTCCTAGTTAACAGATTACTTGATCAACATACCAATTACCAAGCTTTTTCTTATGTGAAATTCATAGTAATTAAACCTTTCTTCTTATGTAGTTATGTGCTTCTAGCTTGCATGGACATCGGTGCGAACATGTGTAGGAAAGCTGTGATCGTTTTGGCTTGAGATTTTAGTTTCCGGCTTATTTTTCACTATTCATAAATTTCGTCTTTTTCCTAAACTTTTGGCTTTTTGTTGAGCTTTTTTGCCGGTTCTTTTTTCTCGTATTTGTTTGTATTATATGTAATGGGCTAACATATTTTTTATATTTTTTAATTTTTTTAAATTTAATTATGTTAAATAAGCCTCTGTCAGCTACAGTGTTTTTTCAGCCAACTACAGTGCTTTTCAGCCATAACCACCAAAAAAGCCCAAATGATCACCACCTTATGTTGACACGGTGAATCACTAACATTGTCAAAGAAGTGAAAAGGTCGTTACATCTTGGTCTCATGTATATTTTATTAACTACTGATGGAAACCAGCAACTTAGTATAAACATGGATATTTATTTTGGAGGTGTTTCTTATATGTATGTACTTTTTAGCTTAATATCACACACAAAGTTTTCATTTTTCTCTTTTCTTGTTCTGAACTATTTAATATTATAGGTTTCTAACTTCCTTTGAGGTAAATAGTGTTGTGGACTGGAGGAAATTTTACTTTGAGAGATACAAGTGAGCTTCTTTTTTCATTGATCAGAGTTATTTTCATTTCATGTGATTTCTTTCTGAATATGAGGAATTCATTTAAAAGTGCATCTTCATGCTCTTGATGTCATTTTCCCTTCCGCTCTGGTCAACCATAAGGACCAGAGATTCATATGATCTCTCTATTCTATGTTTGATTGTTTGTAATGTTTCCATATCTGTTACTTATGTGGTATTGTTAATGTTAGATGCCTATGCCGTGTGAACATGTTAATGTTATTGTGGAAGTAGTAGATCATGTAATAAAAGATTTACTTGATTGATGGCATATTCCGTAGTAATATTCCAATGTGCAATGCAGATTTGCTGGTAAAATTATTGGACACTACTACGACAGTCAAGGCAATCCTACAAAATATCTGAAGGGTGTAGAGGTAAAGGCAAAAAGAGGTGCTCAACTTCTTGAGCAGCGGGAGAGTGAGGAAGCTAAAATAGCCAACTGCAATTCAAAATGGAGCCAGCAAGAGGGTGGAGAAGTAAAGTATCCTATTGCTGCTGTTCTCAGTTTATCTTATTTCTCTACCTCATGAATTTACTTATTGAACTAAACTTCGTATTGCCAAGTTTCGAATTCACACACGGGAGAAAATACTGACCTGCGCTCTACAGACATATTGCCCCTTGGTCGGGCAATAGTGTACCATTTAGGATTTATCTTGCCTCTGGTGGGCTATAACCTTCCCAGGCACCCATTTTGATTTTCGGGTTTGTTGCTGATGGTTTCTGGCAGTCGCCAAGAGTAAGGGTTTTGCCCTAACCGCAGGAGAACATGGTGCTTCCAGCCCTTACGATGCCACTTCTATGCTTACTATGTGTAAAAGTTATTAAAAAATCCCAAAAACTTTGGAGATGTAGGGGAGGGTATATTCTATAGCCACGTAAATTTTCAAAATCAAATTTGATTTCATTTGGAAGGTATGAAAAAGGCAAATTCTTCATTAATATTGTTTTCACTGTTCACCAGTATTTATTTTCGCTGTTTGTTAACTTCATGTCTTCTAGGTATTTATTTTCACTGTTTGTTAACTTCATATCTTCTAAGTGTGATCGAGTTAGATCTTGAGATTTTAGGTGTCTATAGAATACATCCTTCCCAACGTCTCAAAATTTTTAGGGATTTTTTGAAAACTTTTATACATGGGAAGCAGAGATGTAGCACTATAAGAGAGGGAAGCACCGGACATTTCTCCCTAACCCCAGATGTTCGACTCTTGCAGCTCGGCCTGAAAATTACTGATTTTCAACAAAGCTGGCAACAAATTGAACCATGGAGCAATATATTTCGGTAAAAAAAACAACATAAGAAACAACCGGTATTAATGAGTCGTCGCAAAAGAAATGGTTTTAATGAGAATAAGAAATAACTTTGTCTAACTTGTTGAGATTGCTCCCAAACCCAGTGCCTATGGCCTATGGGCTACTGTTTACTGATCTTTTTCCTTCATTTTTCTCGTTCTTAGGGAATCATATGTTTGAATGATGGGTGCTTGGCAGTTGTGTTACAGCCACATGTGATGAATAGTGGTGCTGGTACTCCTGTCACCTTCTGAGGTAGTAATATGTACATATTCATACCTATGGGCTGTGGCTTTCCTGGGGGTGTGCTATGTCCATAAATGCGATGTACGAATCAAATTTCGGCCTGAATTTGTTAGTGCGTGGAGCATTTCTTCATAACTAATATATTGACTTGAAGTAAAATGTTTTTTTTTTGTGGCTGTTACTCCTCATTGTGAAGCCTGAACAAAGCAGTCTAAATCACACTTTTGCTTAATATGACAATTTCTTTGGAAACCTCTTATGATTGTACTACTTGTGTTAGGTTTGGTGCGATACAGGCTATCCAAGATTAGTCAGGAGGCCAGGTGACATAGCTCTGACCGGACAAGTCAGCCAGCGGTGTGCCTGTTTCCAGGAAGAGGAGCTCGACAAGCCAGGGCTAGTGGTGTACGAAGGGTGTGATTTGTCTGTCTAACTCTTGCAAAGTGAAGTAAAATGTACACTTGTCTTCCCTTGTTCATGCAACTGTCTCTGGCTAATCATTGGAAGACTACTAACTCGGATTCAAAAGCACCAGCCATGCATCATGATCATCTGTTCTGCGAGTAGTGGATCGATCCGTTCTGAATATCTATTGCAATCGTCTTGCTTCTAAAGTGAAGATACGCAATTGATTGTGAGACTACGTGCGATCAAATTGTATGATGGAAACACCGTAATGCCATGCTTTATCCATGTAGCGCGAGGAATGCAGAGGCTGTCCTGTCCATGATACTCGGACCTGCCATGAGGCCTTGGCTATCGAGATGTATGCCGTGACAGATTTGGCTCGCTTGAGCCAAGAAATTGACTTCCAAAGAAAAAAGCAAGCTACCTCGTGATATCTTGAAATTCAGCTCAATCCGAACTCCACTGGGATTAGAAACAAGATGACCATGAGCGCAAGTATGCAACTTTTGAGTGTTTGAGCAGAGATCACATACTAACTAGATCCTCGCCTGCTGGCAGTAGCCACTGATAAGCATATTTGGGTCCATCCATATTAGCTTTTGATTTTGATTTGTAAATAGTGACAGTTTATGAATAGTAATAGGTTGCAGAGAAACTTGCAGAGAGGGAGACTCGCATACGATTTTAACCGATATAAATGAAGTTACTATAGTATATAATACAATCGACTAATACATTTGACTTAAAAACACTATATTTGAAAGTTATGTATTGTAAAAAAAAGTTATTTATCATAGAAAAGTAGTTTTTAAAAATTAATATATACAGGGCAAAGAGTTACCAAATTTTCCATGGGAAAAAAAGGGCACGTTTTGTCGTCTCACGTACTGACCCCAAGCTGTCGTCACCCCTCCCCATTAGCTCTGGACTCTGGTCCGCGGGCCCCACCAAGCACCCTCTACCGTTATTGCAGGTGGTGGCACTTGCCAACCGAATCGTTCACCCGGGGTGTGCATCTGCATGACTGCATTTCAGTGGCCAAGCGAGAACACAAAGTAGTCAAATTTTAAAAATCTTTACAGTTTTATATATTTTATTGTAAATATTAATAATGTTTATGCATTGCATCGACTTTCTTCGAGCGTCACGCAAATGGGCAGAGCAGGGCACCAGGGCAGGAGCTTGCATTCCCCATGGCATGATGGGTACACGGCATTCGCCAGTGCGACCGCACTGCACTGCACCGCACCTGCGATCATCACACAACACAGCCTTGTTTTGTGTGCAGGGCGGATCCAGCGGTGGGGCGGGGGGCTCGAGCCCCCCTACCGCTACCAGACCTTTGGAGCCCCTCTAAATTTTTAGCCATGGATATATAATATAGAAGGGGCTGAGGTTGAGCTGAAGAACCTTCAGCCCCTCCAAAAAATTTTTCCTGGATCCGTGTCCAAGCTATGGTGCGTCGTGATGAAACTATACGGAGATGGGTGTGATGATTCTTCGCGTCTCAGAAAACTCCCATCCCGGCGCTCGTCTCTGGGTACTTACTGGGGTGTTGTTTGCTTGGGTGGGGAGAAAAAAAAGGGGCTGTGTCTGACACTGGGCTGGCTGTGCTGTGTGTGTGAATGATTCTCCCGTGCAAGAAAACACATGCATGTACTCACGGTTGTTGCCAAACTTTCAATGCACAGTTGCGCACTTCTCGGATTCAGGCAGCGCATGATGGGATTCGGATCCTCTCCGTGGAAGAAAAGCAAGGCACCGTATTGGCAATATTCGCCCTCTGTCATGTCTTAAAATATTGAAGGAGTGGCTCTATCTAGACCCAACCTGCTAAAGAGTTGCAATGACATATGGCGTGTTTGGTATCATGCATCAGCCACGGCCTGGCTCTGTGCATGCAAGGCCGGCGTGTTTAGTATCTTGTATCAGGCCCTAGCCTAGGCTGTAGCGATGCAAAGCACACGCATGCGCCTGGCCGCGCGGAAACGAGAATTACTTTCGTTCCTCCCTGGCCTGGCTGGCAGGATCCATTCTGGCTACACCCTACAGGGAACCAAACCAAACGTGCCCATAGATACTCCTATGGAGGGCATATGAATGTAAGGGTAGGATTGTAAAATACGCTTTATAGAAATATATATACATGCTATGGACATAGGGAAGGGGTAAGCATTGTCATCATCTCTATTACTCTCCTCATATACTGTTTGGTTAGCAGCCACAACAAGTAGCTTTTTTCAATTTATATGTTTGTGAAACAATTTATGTAGTCCCGTGGACAAATTTATGTATGGGCACCCTTTATGTAGTCTTGTGAGAACCATTCATTGCAGACATGCACTCTCTGTTTCAATGGTGCTGCTTGTAAAGTTTTCATGTGGAGAATTTGTGTTCTACTGTCCAGTTCTGAAACTATTTAGTTCGGTTTTTGTTATTCAGTTCTGAACCAATTTATCTGTTCCTATTGTCTGCTGTCAAGAACATGTCCCAATTAAATGTTCATTTTTCTGTAAATAATGGATGCTGCGGAAGTGCGGAATGCTTGTCAAGAACAAGTTGGAAGGCAAAAAAAGGTGTTGACTGCTTGTATTGGTTCTTCCAAGAAACTGGCACTGTTATGCTTGTATGTACTGCTTGTATCGGGATCCAAACAGGCTCATTGCATCAAGCAGCCCATCCATTCAATTGTTGTTGTTGTGAATCTGATGCACGTTGGTCGACAACCTGATACTGTTCCTTGAAGTTGCTTTCTGTGATACATCACACAACAAAAAATTCAGAAATTAGAGACCAGATTAGGGGCTCGAGTTGGTTCCACAAAAATCAGAAATTGCATCCCAGACTAGACATTGCTAACTAAAGGGGTAGCACACAATCACATATCAATTCTCATGAACAGAAATTGTATACAAAATTTCACCCAAAAAAAGCACGCTTCAGGTACATGCTTCCGTTCTTCCATTCATAAAACAAAAGGAATAAGGCTTAAGGTACATGCTTCCACTATGACAACACAAAATCTAGAATTTTTACAACACAGTAGTAATACATCCTCGATGGAACTAACAGGACCCATAATCTTCACTAATTCAGTAGAACTTGCCAATGTTCTTACTTCCTGAAACTGCTCAAATCAATCAAATATAAAAAGAAATCATCCAAATCATTGACATGGAGCAAGTGGTAACCCAGATGAAGCACACACCGACGACTGGGAGTGCACCTCTGCGTGTGGCTGCTGCTTCTCCAATCGTGTTCTCTAGCTCAAATCGTGTTCACCAAGGATGGCCAAGGGAGGTGATGGGATGGCCAGGGGAGGGCGTGGCTCGATGGGCAGGGTGGCACACGACGGCATGGTCGGGGGCGTCGACGCAGCGGCGGCGGGCACGCTAGGCTCACCTCTATCTATCTCTCTACCCTGGTCCTATCCGATTTGGGAACAGGAAAGAGACAAAGACGACACGTTTGAGTTTGAGCTCGGGACAGCCCCCAAATGGGTGGCACGGGACAGCATGGATCCGTTAGCCACGACCTATTTAGCCTGCTAACCTGAACAGGCTGTGCCGTGCCGGCCCATAGGCCGAGGCAACAGCCAAGCACGGTCCAGAGGGAGTTTGTGCCGAGCCAGGCTAGCACCCGCCTATTTAGCCCGATGGGCTAGTAGGCATGGCTAGCCCATTCGGCCCAAAAAAATTAAAAAATGTAATAGTTCAAAAAAATATATAGAATTTAAAAAATAAAAATGAATTGTAGAAATTATACAAAAAGACACAATAAATTATAGAAATTATAGAAAAAGGTATAATAAATTTTAGAAATGTAATAATGTGTTTTATTAAAATTAAAATGGCTATCTTATTAAAAATTTTGCCAAGTAAAAATTCAACTTGAGAAAACCTTGACAAAGAGAAAAAAGAATACAACCTGTAGCTCAGCAATAGGTAAAAAATAAAAAAATGCAATGTATACATGGATACTCTAACAAGCATTGGTGTCATCGTTGTCTTGCCTGCCTTCACCGCCATCTAGACAGATATTATTGAATGAGTGGTCTAACTCCGTAGCCACCACGCAGTGTTGAGCTTACGCGTTAGCTTGTTCCCAATCTTTCACTGTAAGAAATACTTCCACCATCTCACTCGTCATTCTTGTTTTTCTCTTCTCCAATATTCTTTCAAAAAGACTGAAAGCAGATTCAGAAGAAACTATCGAGATAGGAACGGTTAACACATCATGTGCTAATATGGATAACACCGAATATGTTAGTTTGTGCTCGTGCCACTAGTCCGAAATGTTGAAGTTCTTAATATGGTGAGGTACAGGATCGCTGTCTAAAAAGACTGATAGATCCTCACGGGTCCTGGTATGGATTGCTGCAACACTTGACAATATAGGATCTTGGTGCACCAAAGATTTTACTCCACATATTTGTCTTCTTGCCTATGGTGGGTTCTGGTGGAGCCCATGAAGTTTATTATCGTACTTCTAATCAAAATATATAGGTTTCAAAGAGTTTTTTTAATTTTATCATGACCATTGTTATAATATTTAACTAAATTTCTAGTCGTTGTCTGTCTAGAAACGTAAGTAAATATAAGATTATGAGCAATTCTAATGTACTTTTCGAACACATCTGACACACCAAAGTTTAAAAGAAGATCTTGTAAGGCAATTAAATGGGCTAAAAATTCTCGAGCTACCTCAGAATTATAATCCTAGTTACATACCATACCATCAGGGTTATACTGAGCTGCACCTGCCTCATGGCTATGTCTTGTTTTCCTTTACATGTTTAAGCATGTCTATGCAAGTGCTTTGTTCCATCTAACGACTTTGTAGGTAATTCATAATGATATATTTTGCAAATTGCAACTCTTACCTGATCTTCGGACGCATCCGCTTCATTACCTTGTCAAAATCTACATACACGTCCGGCATGCTAGGTTTGGATCTCTTTTCCACCTTGCAGTCGTATACTCTATCTGACCACCTCGCGGTCTTAGACGCTCGTCCGACCATCTCACAGTCGTAGACTCCGTCTGATCACCTCGTGGCTGTAGCCACCCATCCGACCACCTCGTGGTTGGGACAGAACACGCACGTTAGAGCTTCATCTCACCGCTGACTTCGTTGACGTCAAGTTCGAAGGGTAGGGGATGGACCGCACACGTTAGGACTTCATCTCACCACCAACTTCATTGATGCCAAGTCTGAAGCGTGGGGGATGAACCGTGCATGTCAGGACTTAGTCTCGCCATCAACTTCATTGATGCTATGTCCAAAGGGCGGGAGATGGACCGCGCACGTTAGGGCTTCATTGACTTTCTCAACTCCGTCCGACCACCTCGCAGTCATAGATGCTGGTCCAACTACCTCGTGGTCATAGATACTCGTCCGATCACCTCGCGGTCATAGACGCTTGTCTAACCACCTCGGGTTGTAGACTCCATCTGACCACCTCGTGGTCGTACACACTGTCTAACTACCTCGTGGTCATAGATGCTCGTTCGACCACCTCGCGGTCGTAGACACTCGCCCGACCACCTCATTGTCATAATCGCTTGTCCGACAGCCTCGTGGGTGCAGCCGCCCATCCGACCACCTCGTGGTCGCAGCCACCCGTCCGACCACCTTGTGATCAGGACAGAATGCGTGCGTCAGAGCTTCGTCTCATCGTTGACTTCATCGACATCCAGTCCGGAGGGTAGGGGATGGACCGCGCGCGTCAGGAATTTATCTCACCACCGACTTCGTTGATGCATGCCAAGTTTGAAGGGTGGGGGACGAACCACGCATCAGGACTTCATCTTGCTGTCGACTTCATTAATGCCAAGTCTGAAGGGTCGGGGATTGACCACGTGCTTCAAGGCTTTGTTAACTTCCTCGACTTCGCTGACCACCATTTGGTTGTACCTTCGTTGACTTACTCGACTCCGCCTGACCACCATTTAATCGTACCTCAATCAACTTGCTCGACTCCACCTAACTACCATGTGGTCGTACCTTCGTCAACTTCCTCGATTTCGTCCCTCCATTGACTTCATCCGACCACCTTAGGGTCGTAGACAGTTGTCTAACCACCTCGTGGTTGTAGACTATTGTCCGACAACCTGGTGGTCGACACTTCGTCCGATCGCATCGTGGTCACACCTCATTTGACCACCTCGTGGTCATGACTTCATCGACTCCATCCCACTAGCTTGTGGTCATGACTTCGTCAACGGCTGTCAGAGCGGTAGGGGACGGACCGCGCACTTCAAGGCTTTGACTCGCTGCTGACTTTGTTGGCGCCAAGTTTGAATGGTGGGGGATAGACTATGTGCATCAAGACTTCGTCCGGTCACCGACTTCGTCCATGCTAATCTAAAGCTAGAGGACGAAGCTCACCAACGCCCGTCTGACCACTTCGTCGTCCTCTACTCCGTCTCTATATGCCGCCAACGTCGGGCCAGGACTTTGGCATGAGATCGCGGGACTTTGCCACCCTCTTTGTGGGCATCGCCTTGGAGGGCTGGCCCGACCCACAACTCTGCCTCGGCACCGCCCGCGTGGGAGACAGGACATCGATGAGATGTTCACGGCTTTGGCATGAGGCACGTCACTCATGTCTACATGCTACCCATGTCCGATGCACCACCTCGACACGACACCTCCGGCTGCGTCAGTGGACTTAGCTACCCTCGTGAGCACCACCTCGAAGGGGCGGCCCCGCACCTGGCTTCGCCTCCATGCGCTGCCACAACCACGTTAGGATCAGTCAAAAAAGAACCGTGTTCTGGAGGATAGCTCGTGCCCTCGAGACCTCTGTGCTTACTGTCGGGGGATGAGGGGCTGAGGCAATCGATCATAGCAACTCGCCCCCTGGGACCTCCACACTTGTTGTCGAGGGAGTACTATTGTGGAGGTGGTCCAACCCCCGTGACTAGACCTTGTAGCAAGCATAATAGCGTAGGCCTAATAGTACAAAGGAATGTAGGATGGGAATTTCCCATCCTACCCCACTCATGTATATAAACCCCATCCTACCCCACTCATGTATATAAACCCCTAGAGGGGTATGACGGGACCAGATCCACTCATTTTACACACAGCTCTCTTTCCTGTCGTTAGCTCTCTCTCACTCTACCTCCTTCCATGAAGAAAAGGATATTCTATACTCACTATTATGCTCATGCTCCAACCATATACCTATACATGAATATCCATCAAATCAGGACAATTTACAACAAAAAAAAGCTATGGATCAGCAACGCAACTGCTATTGTGTCTCTACATTTTCAAAATGAGTGCGGACCCATTTGCTATGTAGGACTTTTACATAAATTTCGCATGAATTTCATTGAAAACGGTTCAATTCCGGTAAGATTTGGGGGGAAAATCGAACGTTTCAAACAGGGATAAGTTATAGGTTCAATTAACATGGAGTAACATGCATCTGGGCGAGTGGCTTAGGGCCATGTCTACCTCGCCTGACCCGAAACCAACTGGGCTTTTCATGACCCCAGCCCTGGCCCAGCCCGGCCCAGCACTCGCTAAGGTGTAACGGGTCAAATAGGCAAAGCCGACGAGCGCACGGAGGCGCTGCAGCTGGATAGACGAAGACCCATAATGTGCCATAGATACGTAGTATACGGTATACCAAAAAAAAAAAGCAGAGGAGAAAGGCATTGAGAGGCACGGCCGGCCAACCTGCAGCAGGAGCAGGACCGCGGGCGAGAGGAGAGCTTTCTATTCCGTCTTGAAAGCAGGGAGACGCGCACAGTGGCACAGTACACCGCCCAACGAACCAAAGAAAACCAAACCGAACCAAGCAAGCAGCTCAGAGGCGAGGAGGCAGGAAAGCCTTCTCCATCCAAGCATCACTGCTCCCTTGCCGTCTCTTGGACTCTTGCGGTGAGCCTCTTCCCTCTCTACTCCTCTGATCTCTCTACCTCGCTTCCTTTGCTGTTGCATCACTTCACCCTAGTGCACTGGTAGATAAGAGAGGGAGAGGGTGGTGTGGGTACTTGAGGAGGCACGCTGGGCCGCCTCCTGAGTGCAGCCGTTGTAGGGGGAGGAGAAGGAGACCTGCAAGGCCACTGAGGTTAATTGCCACACGGTCTTTTCCCAGTCCCAACACGGAGAGAGATGCGTGCACACACTTGCGTGGTTGCGTCCGGGATGCACTCTTCTTCCTGAGCAGCTCTTGGGGGTGCCACCATTACTCAGGGGAGTCTTTTCTTGGGGTGGGTCTCACACTGTTCTTCTTTCTCGGGTCATGGCTGATGCTGCCTTTGCTTTGCCTTTGTTCTTGTGTGCTTTGTTGGGTAGCCAGTTTTGTTGCCTTCCCTGTGTTGCTACAAATGCACCGATCTTTTAGGTTTTTGACTTTTAGTTTTTTGGTTCCTTAAGAAATGGAAATAAATAGGGTGGTTTCTTGAGACGATTTTTCAAACAACTTTTGAGCTTAAAACCGTACGTGTCGTCTGCGTCCACGTCTGTTTCATCTCGAAAAGCATAAACAAACATGGCCAAAATCTTGATGCCTCCCACATTCTCCCTAATGGCTGTCACATTGTGACTGCAGTTGCTATGGGCTGATGGTTTTTAATTAGGAATTTTCTCTTTTTCCCCCTCCTCTATATCTTTCTCTTCTCTCTTGTCGTCTCATCATAAAACTGCGAGATCTTGGCATATTTTGATAAGATCCCCCACACAACCAAAGACCATGAGACCATAGTGAGCAAGTGGTTCTTGGTCTCTGCATTGCACCCCGGTCTTGCATTCAAAAAGATGCTCATTGTCTCCTGCTCCAAGGTGTTGAAAATACTAACTCTTGTTTTTGCCGTTGTTTTTGCAGAGATTTGTAGGGAGATCACCTCTGCTACTGCCCTGGGGAATGGTGTGGGGAGGAATGTGGACTAGTTGTTTATGATGGTGCATTGGACACAAAGATCCTGTGTGATTCTTGATTTTTTAAAACAAGCAGTGAGGAAAATAGGAGGGAGTGGAAGGAGTTATACAGATCTTTCCCAGATCAAGAAGGACAGGCAATTACCAAATAGCAGGAGGAGGTGGGTTTGTGTCAGCTTTGTGCTTCGTGGGTGCCCCTCCTGTTTCCTTGCCCCCCTCACCATATAGTTTACTTCTCCTGAGGTGCTTGTGCTCCTCCCCTTCTTGCCTCACTGCCTACGATAGCAGCAACATTAACCGCATAAGTAGATTGGAGGGAGTGTGCTTCAAGCAGGAGTGTTGCTGCTGCATCAGAACCGGCCTGATTATTTGTTTGTTTTCATTGTACGAACGATCTCCGGGCCGGGCCGGGCCGGGCACGTTGCAATATTTGGTCTTCGGCACAGCCACCAGCCTAGAGTGTCAAGTTGGTTCTGTTCTTTGTGCTTCTTTGCTCTGAGCCGTTGCTGTTCATGTCGTGGACAAATATGGGGTGGCAGTGCGGTATTGAGGTGTTCTTGTAGTGGCGGTGGCGGTGGTCTCTGTGTGAGAGCATTGGACTGGGGAAGTGAGAAGCTGTAAGGTGTACATTTGTTCTTCCTTTCTTCTTTCAAGATGAAGTTCATGAAGCTTGGATCGAATCCGGATACCTTTCAGGATGATGGGAATGAAGTCAGGTGATTGATCGCTACTCTTGCTTGTTCTTTTACCTTGTTCTTGTACATTGTTTTTAGGGTGTGTATATGTATCACCCGGATGTTTTTTCCTAACTATCATCCAGATTTGAGACCGTTGGATTAGAGATCCAACGGCCTCTTTTTTGGAGGGGGGAGATTTTTTTGGAGAGGGAGGTTTTTTTTTAGAAGGGGTGGGGGAGAATTCATGGCTATTGGATCTCTAATCCAATGGTCATAAATTTAGATGATAGTTAGGAAGAAAACATCCAGATGATATTTATCAATACCCTTGTTGTTATGCTGCTGTCTTTTGATCAGCATACAACAATCTCATTGCGTATTAATTTTCACTTCTACATGATACTTCTACATGATCTCAACTGTTATTGGGTTTGTGGCAATTTTCTTCAGTTCTCCTTGTCTGAAAGTACTGTTGTTGAACATATGAAATATGTGTTGCGTTGTATATGTTTGTAGGCAGGGGCGGAACTAGAACGAAAATAACCGGGGTTCACCACTTCATCGTATTTTCAAGCAATATTGTACTAAACAATAATGGGTTCAGTTGTTTTTAGCATCAATACTATAACATAACCAACAAAAGCGTATGATGATAAAGAAGTAGTGATCAAAATACTTACCAAAATAAAAAAAAGCCAGATAATAATATTAATTAGTTGCAGCAAGCTGAAGGAACTAAGGACAAAACCACAGATAAAAGCTGGTTGACATTGATAAAATACATCATTCAACATTAATGCCCTGTTAAAAGAGAACAAAATTACTTAAAGTTTTCAAGCAAAAATAGTAGAATGATCAAATGTAAGTTAATTTAATATCTTTTAGTATCTACGCTCTTTTAAGTTCATAAAGAGTCGAACCATAACATCATTAGTAATTTTCATCAATTCTTATTTCTCCACGTAGCGAAAGGGCCTCTAGCCTAGTGGTTAGAGCGCCTCAGTAGCACCCCCTGTGTCTGAGTTCGACTCCCGGTGGGAGCGAATTTGTGCTTGGGAAAAAACCCTACTCGCTACCACACCAAAGCACGTGTCTAAGGCCCGCCAAGGCGTTGATCCAAAGGATCCGCCAGTAGTCTCACAAGGTCGGGCAATGGTGCCGCTGTAAGGGGGTGGAGCAGGGTTCGGGGTTTTCTGGTCATGTGAGAAGACCTTCTTCTTAAGCAATGCAGGGATTCTCCCCGTAGGTCGAGTTTTTTTTTATTTCTCCACGTAGCAAATAAGTATATCATTCATGAAATTATCACCATTAATTGAAAAGTCAGTTAGATATTTATATGTTCAATAGTTTAAAAACAATATAATAGAAAATATGCCCAGTGGCTTACTTACTTGACATCGCGGTCAAATACTATAATTTTGCCCTCGATTTGCAACGAGTTAGGCTGGTATTCCAAAAATCAAAATTAAAACCCTAAGTCTTAACCCTACAATTCAATAAAAATCAATCAACAATCATCGCATTGAAACTCTAACTCACAAATTGAAATAATTGAGAGAAATTTAGAGCAAAGTACATATTGATCGGGTGGACCTAAACTTCCTTCGATCGGTGAGGGCGTGAGGCAATAGGGACTAGGTATGCCACGGTGAGATGGTAGGTGAGGGCAGCCGGTGGCACCTATTTCTCTCATTCTCCGACAACTGGTCGCTGTCTAGTTGGGTGCAGCTGTATGACGGACATGGTGCATATCTCCTAACCGACCATGCGAAGTGAACAAGCGTCGAGAGTTGCTGTGAGGTGACATCTTGGGGTCATCAAATGGACGTCATAGCGAAAGTATGTATTGGATCTACCTAATGACACAATTATACTTGAATATCACCCAGCTTCAACTCTTATTGAATCAAACTACAAGTTATGTGCTCAGTCAGTAGATCTAGTATTTAAAGAGAGATATCATAGGCTTGTGGGACGGTTGATTTATCTATGTCACACAAGGCTAGATATAACCTATGTTGTGAGTGTGATAAGTCATTACATGCATGAACCTAGAAGTGATCATTTAGAAGCTATACTTAGAATCTTGAGATACTTGAAAGGAAGCCTAGAAAAGGGATTATGGTTCAGGAAGAATGGACATCCAAATGTGGAAGGTTACTGTGATGCAGACCAGGCTAGTTGCCCTAATGACAGGAGATCAACTTCAGGCTACTGTGTGTTTATAGGTAGTAATTTGGTATCCTGGAGGAGTAAGAAGCAACCGGTGGTATCTTGCTTCACTGTTGAAGCGAAATACAGGGCATCGACTGTTAGTTTGAGTGAGATGTGATGGATGAGGAATCTTCTATTTGAGTTAAAGTTGCTGAAGGATATTCCCATGAAGTAATGGATAACAAGTTAGCTATAAACATTGCTAACAAGCCAATCCAACATGATCGGACAAAACATGTGGAGATAGATTGTTTCTTTATCAAAGAGAGACTGGATGAAGGAACTCTAAAGTTGGACTTTGTAATATCAAGAGAGCAAAGCCAATCCAACATGATCGGACAAAACATGTGGAGATAGATTGTTTCTTTATCAAAGAGAGACTGGATGAAGGAACTCTAAAGTTGGACTTTGTAATATCAAGAGAGCAAGTAGCCTATTGTCTAGCAAAAGGTTTAGGCTTAGGGAGTGTACATCTGCATGTAACAAGATGGGGATGACAGATATCTATTGCCCATCTTGAGGGGAGGTGTTGGGTTGTATATATTTGTAGGGCTGTGTGCGCATGTATCACGGCCCATTAGGCCCATGTACTCTTATATGTATACCTTATGAGTAGAAAGAAAGAGATTGAGAGAAAAATTTCACAAAACAACTCTCACCAACAATATACAATACATTTTTTAGGTTGTACATGATCTTCTAGAACACAGAAAATGTTATGTAACAGATAAATCAATTTGAGGAACTATAATATCTTGTTTGGTTTTACCTTTTGCAATTCCAAGGAAGTATGTGATGCACCAACTCAAACCTAGTCCATAAGGTGCAAACGAAGAACAAGTGCAAATTCTTTGCATGGATTATGTGCCAGGACAAACCTCACGGTAGATAATTTAGCAAAGATGGACTGACCCCATCAACTTATGTGTGTTTCGTGCAACCAAACAGCTGAAACAGCCACTCACATCTGTCTGCTCTACCCCTTCGCCCAGCAAGTCTGGACTAGGGTCCTAAATTGGACAAGCTGCGATATCTTCACTCGTGTTGATCCGTAGGGTTTCGACACCATAGTGGAATGGTGGTAGCCAGCAGAGGGCTGCCCAAAAAGGATTAAAGGAAATTCAACGGAGTAGTCATCTATATTTGTTGGAATTTGTGGAAGGAAAGGAATAGAAGGGCTCTCCAAAAACAAACGATGTGTGCACAGCGGATTGTTTACCTGGTTAGAGAAAGCCTGTAGCAACAGGGCAGAGCTTGAACAATCCTAATCTCCTAGTTCTTTTCTCTTCTTTCATCGCTTAGTTGCTGGCCTTTACCTCCTGTTGATTGCTGTGGGCTGTTACCCCAAACTGCCTTTCCCTTTTCTTGTTTTTCTGATCTTCCGATCTTGTTTTTGTATACTTTTTACTTCCTTCTATAAAGTTTTAGGTAGAGCTCCTGCCTCTTTCCCTAAAAAAAATATTGTTTGGTTTGGTAAATATTTCCCTGACTGATATGGTCTTAGAGCAAAATCTCTTATGAATAATTGTTGCACCCTATGTTAGCCATGGTTGTGCATAGTTTGTTTTGTGGGATTCAAACGGATACTCCAACATGAACTAAAATGTTCCATGCTTTTGGATAAACATAGTTCTTAACTGCAAAAAGGACCAAAGGGATGAGTAGGGGTGCAAATGGAGGGGATACGGACGGATATTGCTCCTTCCGTATCCTTTTCTATATTTTTTTTGTCGGAGTCGGAGTCGGACACGGATAGTGCTGGATACGAATACGAATGTGGATATTCTCAGTCACGAATACGGAGCGAATACATACCGCTCTGAATACGGTTAGTTTCGGTCACGAATACTTAATCGGATAATGCGCAAAAGCAAATTTCACATGGTGACAAGGACAAGTTAAGCAACTAGTAAATTCTAACTAGCAAAGTAGTAAGTAAATGATAGAGGCTAATTAAACAAGTAGTAGCTAACTAGCTACATGTCACATAGTTCAAAAGTACAAATTACCCATAGCCAAGTAGCCAAGTACATCACTAGTTCATTTAACTTCATTACATTTAGCAAATGATTCAACAAGGCCTTCGTATCCGATATCCAGAGGGTCCAGGTATCCGACACCGTTTCTGTATCCGGTAACTATCCGAAAAAATACCCGGATAGTTCCGTATCCGTCGGATAATGCCTTTTCCGAATCCATTTCCGTATCCGACAAAAAATATCCGACTCCGTTTCCGTATCCGACAAAACCTTCGGATATCCGAAAATTTGCTCCGAATTGTATCCGAATTAAAAGGGACGGACGGACGGTCGGGAAATATTGTAACATCCTGAAAAATGACATTATGGAATTGTGTAGTTTTTGGATTATTTTGCAATATATTTCCATCTGCATTTGAAGTTATAATGTTTTTCCTAAAAATTGGCAAAAGGTTTTAAAAAGTTAAAAGGATCAAAAGAAACAAATATGATTGAACATTGGAGATTTGAAAATCTAAAATAAGAATCTGAAAAGATGATCCAGTATACGAGGGAAGAAACCGGGTTAAAAGTATACAGCCTCATCTTGAAAACAATGGTATAAAAGAGAAATACAAAAATAAAATAAAAATAAGTATGCATGTAAATACCCTGTATATATATATATATATGTATATATACATATTCAAATGCAAAAGCAAAAAAAAATGGATGGGAGCCAGACCAGGCCGCTCGGCCAAGCCCAGCCCCCATCTCCCTCTCCCCACGGCCCAACTCCCTCCTCCCTCTACCGAACACCCCCAGCCTCATCGTGCTTCTTCCCAATTCCCTTCTCCTCCAGCCGAAATCACCTCGCGCGATCGTAGCCCGCCCGCGCTGCACCTCTTCGGACCGGTGGGCAACCGCAAAGGAACCAGCGGACGTCGCCGCCCCCGCCCGAGGAACGCCGCGCCCTTATCCTCTGCCCCGCCCCCTCTTTTTCTCCCCACTGTCAAGCCATCCCCTCGCGCAAGGCTCGAGTTCCTCCCACACGCGCGGAAAAAGGGGCATCATGGCGAATCCATTGCGTGGATATGGGCCTCGCCGCTCTCCGCCGCGCCGCTTTGCGCAAGCGCCGACATGACCGAGCGCGCAGACGCCGTTGCCCCCGCCGCCCCCTATAAGGACCCCAAGCTCCCAATGCACCCTTACACTCCCAATACTCTCCCCCCGTAATTGTGCCAGAACACCCACCCCGCCGGCGCCGCCTTCGTTCCCATCTCCGCGACGCTCTCCCGTCGGTACACGCCACCAGAGGTCAATTCCGACGCCAAGACCATCTCCGCACCCCACGGCCTTCCCGGCCTTCCCGAGCCTCTCAGCGGCCGTACCTCGCCGCCCCGACGCCTCTCGGACCGCCGCCCCGCTCGCCGCCGGCCTCCACCGTGCTTCCTCGACCCACCGACCCCACCGCCGACACGGCAGACATCCCGGAACGCGTTTAGACACTCGCCCGAGCCTCCCGAGCACCGCGTCGCGGCGCCGCCGCCTCGACCTCCTCCGCTCTACACCTCCGCCGGTGGTTCATCAACAACTACTCCTCCCTACCGGTCGGGTAATATCCGTAGCCCGACCGGTTGCCATCTCACGCCTCACCCCACACGCGCGTTGCTTCCCCCCCTGGCCGCGATCTCAGAGGATTTTACCCATTTTGGCCGGCGGAGTAGAGAGGGTTAAGAGTTAATGATGATTAGTTAAGGGCTAATGATGATTAGGGGTTAATGGTTCATTTAAGCACTGTTAACCGAAATTACTTAACATCCCCCTGACGCGTGGGCCATGCTTAAATAATTAATTAACTAGTGGTCGGGCCCACCTGTCAATGACACTGTGCATAAGGAATAAAATAATAGAAATGAATTAAAAACACCAGTGGGACCCACCTGTCATACATACAAGTATAAGCATTAAAAATAAAGAAATAAATTAAATATTAATGGCTCCACGTGTCGAAGATTTTCTATTTTGTTTGAAATTTCTGTGAACTAAAAACTTTGAAAATGCATATCTTATCCATTTTAACTCCGATTGGGATGAAACAAATTTCTAAATTCGTATAAATTCAAGGTCTATCAAATGAAATCAGAAACATGATTTTTAGAGTCCATTTGAATTTCTGGTGAATTCTTGAGTGATTGTTGCTTTTCTTTATTTGGGTTTTCGCGCACGATTAAATAGCGTACGAGGCTCAGGAAGAAGAGGCCGAGGTTGCCACCCTAGACGCTTGAAGACCAGACCAAGACCCCGAGACTCAAAGTAGTCAACACTTTTGATCATTTTGAACCCATGTTTTTGCAAAGTTAATTTCTTTTAAATTATCAACATGCATGTCTGTTATTTCATGCGGTAAAATATATTCATTTTCCAGAAATGGTAGTTATACACCTTGTACAATACTTGTTAATAATGATCCGTTGAAATATTTGGATATGTGAACCTTGTCGCCTAGCAAAAGTATAATAGTAACATTTCAAAGTAAGTCAAGAATTATATGCCATGCTTAGCATTTATTAGGAACACAGGGCAAGAAATTGCTCGAACATCACTTTTATTCACGAGGAATTGATTTGGGCCGTCATGGTGGTAATGACGGTATATGTTGGTATGAATTTTTGATATTCCCAAAACCCCAACATGCTTAATATCCGGCGGATTGGGTCGGTGGTGTGAATGTGTGGTGCGGTGGAAGCACAATGTGGTTAGTGGTAGACCGCCTGATACCAATAAGGATCGAATCTTGTCATGTCAACCCGTACAACAAGACAACCACAAGTCTCAAAGTATAGCTTGGCCTAGTAGATATACTGGACCACGAAAGTCATCCTTCCGGAGGTGGTGTGAGGTCGTGCAAGTGGTTGTCTATGAAACGGCTTGAATGGGACACCGGGTAGGGTGAAGTTCTCTGTGGCGGGCTAGCGGGGTGGGAGCCACCGCTAGACGTTCAGAAGGAGGACATCCCGCACAACGTATGGGACCCACCGCAAGTGGGAACGACCCATAGGGTGAAATGATGGAAGGGGCGAGGTACTTTGAACGGTTACTGTGATGGTCTGCTCAACCACATGTCTATGGAATCATGTGGGGCAACGAGTTGATCGTCTCTTGTGGTGAAAGTGTACAAACTCTGCAGAGTCAAAACTATTCGAATAGCCGTGCCCACGGTCAAGGGCAGACATGGGAACTTAACCAGATATAGTTCTATTTCAAAAATCTTGGTGGGTGAAAATGGAAATGAGAAGGGCGAAGGATCGCCTGTTTGGAATTGTCCCGAGTCGTCCCATGGTAAGTTAAGCGGCTATAACGCTGAAAGAAATGATATGGTGCGAAGCCATGTAATGGTGGATGGATTCTGAACATCGATATACCCGAGTATTTCTTTAAAAAAAAACTCAGTCATTTCCAAAATGCTAAGGCTTAGGAATTCTTTATATAATTGTATTCAAAAGCACTCCTGCAAATAAAAGAACCCGAGCCATCCTTTGTTTAGCCATACATGTTAGATATTGCATTAGGTGTGTTGGCTCGCGGAGCACGGGTCGGAGTGCTCACGCCGCTTTGCGACAAAAATACGAATCTGGCGACACAGGATCATTATGCCTACGAAGGAGCTCCTGCCACAGAGGAGAAGGACGACGAAAGAAACTAAGGCGTAGGCTACGATGTTTTAGCATAGACAAGTGGACTCCAGGCTTTGTGTGCACGTATGTTGCTGGTCATCTGGTGACATATAATGCACACAATACCCTTCCAGTCGCTTGCCTGTGGATTTTGGGCTTACTTTTGCTTTCGTTTCCGCTGTGCGTTTGTAATAATGACATTTGGCCTAAGCGGTCCTTATTGTAAAACTCTCACCTGATGTGGTGTATTTTAATTTATGTAAATTAATGAATGATTATGCGATGTATGAAATGAATCAGCAATGTTCCTGTGTGCATTATCTACTGATCCAGGGAATAATGCAATTAACACAGTAGATTCCGGATTGAATAACTGGGTCTGACAGAGCTGGTATCAGAGCATACGACTGCAGGGTAAAAGCCTTAGAACGGTGTTTGGATGGATATAGGTTCACAATATTTGAAGAACTTATAAAAATGATTTCGAAAAATATAGCATACTACTTCTATCCGTATCCCTCTTAGATCTGTTCTACTCTACCTTTCATTAATTATTTTGGAAAATTGCTGGCACTAGTAATTTAATTTACAGATGGCAGAAGTTGGCAATGAGGGCAACCAGGGCTACCTGGCCCATGGAGTCCATGAAGGGAGTTTGCTAGCATACTACGCAAGCTCTTGCACTATCGAGGCTACGAGGATCACCCGCTTACCATAGGCTCAAGTCTACGATGAAGGAGTAGGTAGAGTAGTGTCATACTTGCCACGCGTAGTGCCATTACTAGTTCTGTATTGTAGTATGATGTACTAGCCCTTTAGTATTGTAGTCGTTATCTTGTCGAACCTTAATATATTAACCGTAAAGTCCAGTCTAAAAGTGGCTATGTGGATGTTTGCGTGTCTAATGTTCGCCAAATATAGGCCTTACGTTGGAAATTACTTTGTCGTTGTCTTATTGTTTATTTTTAAGATTTAGGAAGGCATTCTTTTCTCCTTACCGCTTAGCACTAGTTCTCGATCGTGGAGCGCTAATCGCAGATGGCTAGCCAAAGGATCACAAGGCGCAGCCCATGCTAACCGTAACCAAACCGAGGTGGATTCAACCCAAGGAGCTTTGCTCAAGAGCAAGGCGTGAACCAGATCAAGGAAATGACCATCTTCCACAACCACTAGAACACCCCACCATGGCACAAGTAATGGCACAACAAACTCAGATTTTACAAGCCATTTATCTTTGGACAACAAGGAAACTCGTGGGCACAGAGTCGACTTAGGAGATTTCCAAAGGACAAGACCAATTATATTCACATCGCGAAGAACCCCTTGAAGCCGAAGATTGGCTTCGAGACACTGAAAGGAAGCTAAGGTTAGCCAAAATTGCAGATGAAGACAAAGTGGTGTTTGCTACACACCAGCTTCAAGGTGCTGCAGCTGCATGGTGGGAGAACTACTTGGCTGCCAGAGGCCAGGAAGATGCTACCACCAGGGGTGACATAGAAGCTATCCCATGGTCAGAGTTCAAGAAAGCTTTCAAAGACAACTTTATTCCAGCAGGGATAATGCGGATAAAGAAGAATGAATTCCGCAATCTCAAGCAAGGGAATCTATCTGTCAGTGAATATCTTACAAAATTCACACAGCTGGCCCGGTATGCTCAAAAGGATATAGAAGAAGAGGAAGAAAAGATTGACAAATTCTTTGAGGGGTTGAGGGATGAACTAAGAGTGCAATGATCATCCAGACTTTACTAGCTTTCACCACCGGTAAATAAGGCGTTGGCCTTAGAAAATGAAAAGAAGAACTTAGAGGCTAACCACAAGCGGAAGTCACAAGACAAAGAACCCCAAGGAGGTTTATCCGAAACTCCTTAACAACCCTTCATTCTCAAGTCCCGAACAATCCAGGCCACATCTTCCATACCCGCTCGAGTGGAGGCTCCTTTCAAATGTCACGCTCAAAGAAGCCACCCACTAGGCGAACCACCGCCACCAGCAGGCTGCCGGGTGTGGAGAAAAGGGTCATTTTGTTAACCAATGCCCGCAACGACAGACAAATCCAGTGAGAGTCAACCTGGGAACCGCCTCTATGCGCGATCAAGCCTCGAAGACACAACAAGGGACAGCGAGTCCTCGCCAACCGAGAAGAATGCATCAAGACCAAACCACGGCCGAGTCAATCACATCACGGTTGAAGAAGCTTAGAGGCCATGGGCATTCTTATGGGTACGTTTTCGACAAGACCATATCGGTACAAATACTAATTGATTTAGGAGTTTTGTGTTCCTTTATATCAAGAGAGTAAGACTGATAAATTAGGGTCACTGTCTCACCCTAAAGAAAACATTGGTACTTAACCCACTAGTCGGTATAATCCTTGCCACCCTAGTATGTCCCGGGTGAAAGTCACTATGGAGAAATGTGATTTTCTAGCGCACTGTAGTACTAAGCCCCGACCTTGTACATCATAGTTGTACTAGGCTAGCTAGCAAGGTACTAAGGAGTAGTGGACGGTGCCACTAGGGAAGTAGCTTACCACTAGAACGCCAAAGAAGTCTAGAGGATATGCACAATGTATTCCAGGTATTCCAACTTAAGGAATGCCCTCGAGTACCAGAGGATCAAACCTCGTAAGAAACAATCAAGCTCGAGAGTGACCTGACCTACAAGGACTAGTTGATCAAGATTTTAGATACGGTAGCAGAGAATGCTAAGAATCAACCTACCCACTTATGCTGAGTTCAATGAAACCATCGTACCAAGGAAAGGGCCACCTGGGAGCATGAAGATCAGCTAATGAAAGATTAACCGTACCTATTCATGGCTTAGGTGAATCTCTGGTCGAGATTCTTTTAAGGGGGTAGGTTTGTAACATCCTGAAAAATGACATTATGGAATTGTGTAGTTTTTGGATTATTTTGCAATATATTTCCATCTGCATTTGAAGTTATAATGTTTTTCCTAAAAATTGGCAAAAGGTTTTAAAAAGTTAAAAGGATCAAAAGAAACAAATATGATTGAACATTGGAGATTTGAAAATCTAAAATAAGAATCTGAAAAGATGATCCAGTATACGAGGGAAGAAACCGGGTTAAAAGTATACAGCCTCATCTTGAAAACAATGGTATAAAAGAGAAATACAAAAATAAAATAAAAATAAGTATGCATGTAAATACCCAGGTATATATATATATATGTATATATACATATTCAAATGCAAAAGCAAAAAAAAATGGATGGGAGCCAGACCAGGCCGCTCGGCCCAGCCCAGCCCCCCTCTCCCTCTCCCCACGGCCCAACTCCCTCCTCCCTCTACCGAACACCCCCCAGCGCTACTGTGCTTCTTCCCCAATTCCCCTTCTCCCTCCAGGCCGAAATCACCCTCGCGCGCGCACTGTAGCCCGGCCCGCCTGCACCCTCTTCGGACCGGTGGGCAACCGCAAAGGAACCAGCGGACGTCGCCGCCCCGCCCGAGGAACGCCGCGCCTTATCCTCTGCCCCGCCCCCTCTTTTTCTCCCCACTGTCAAGCCATCCCCTCGCGCGCAAGGCTCGAGTTCCTCCCCTGGCACGCGCGGAAAAAGGGGCATCATGGCGAATCCATTGCGTGGATATGGGCCTCTGCCGCTCTCTGCCCTCGCCGCCTGCTCCGCCGCGCCCGGACATGACCGAGCGCGCAGACGCCCGTTGCCAGCCCCGCTCGGCCCCCTATAAGGACCCCCGAAGCTCCCAATGCACCCCTTACACTCCCAATACTCTCCTCTCCGTAATTGTGCAGAAACACCCACCCCGCCGCCGCCGCCTTCGTTCCCATCTCCGCGACGCTCTCCCGTCGGTACACGCCACGAGGTCAATTCCCGCGCCAAGACCATCTCCGGCACCCCACGGCCTTCCCGCCTTCCCGAGCCTCTCGGCACCGTACCTCGCCGCCCCGACGCCCTCTCCGCATCGCCGCCCGCTCGCCGCCGGCCTCCACCGTGCTTCCTCGACCCACCGACCCACCGCCGACACCAAAGACATCCCCGAACGCGCGACACTCGCCGAGCCTCCCGAGCACCGCTCGTCGCCGCGCCGCCGCCTCGACCTCCTCCGCTCTACACCTCCGCCGGCTGGTTCATCAACAACTACTCCTCCCTACCGGTCGTAATATCCGTAGCCCGACCGGTTGCCATCTCACGCCCTCACCCCACACGCCACGTTCGACCCCCGGCCGCAGATCTGTGGGGATTTTACCCATTTTTGGCCGGTAGGAGTAGAGAGGTTAGGAGTTAATGATGATTAGTTAAGGGCTAATGATGATTAGGGGTTAATGGTTCATTTAAGCATCATTAACCGAAATTACTTAACATCCCCACGACGCGTGGGCCATGCTTAAATAATTAATTAACTAGTGGTCGGCCCACTGTCAATGACACTGCATAAGGAATAAAATAATAGAAATGAATTAAAAACACCAGTGGGACCCACATCATACATACAAGTATAAGCATTAAAAATAAAGAAATAAATTAAATATTAATGGCTCCACGTGTCGAAGATTTTCTATTTTGTTTGAAATTTCGTGAACTAAAAACTTTGAAAATGCATATCTTATCCATTTTAACTCCGATTGGGATGAAACAAATTTCTAAATTCGTATAAATTCAAGGTCTATCAAATGAAATCAGAAACATGATTTTTAGAGTCCATTTGAATTTCTGGTGAATTCTTGAGTGATTGTTGCTTTTCTTTATTTGGGTTTTCGCGCACGATTAAATAGCGTCGAGGCTCGGGAAGAAGAGGCTGAGGTTGCCACCTAGACGCCTGAAGACCAGGACCAAGACCCCGAGACTCAAAGTAGTCAACACTTTTGATCATTTTGAACCCATGTTTTTGCAAAGTTAATTTCTTTTAAATTATCAACATGCATGCTGTTATTTCATGCGGTAAAATATATTCATTTTCCAGAAATGGTAGTTATACACCTTGTACAATACTTGTTAATAATGATCCGTTGAAATATTTGGATATGTGAACCTTGTCGCCTAGCAAAAGTATAATAGTAACATTTAAAGTAAGTCAAGAATTATATGCCATGCTTAGCATTTATTAGGAACACAGGGCAAGAAATTGCTCAAACATCACTTTTATTCACGAGGAATTGATTTGGGCCGTCATGGTGGTAATGACTGGTATATGTTGGTATGAATTTTTGATATTCCCAAAAACCCCAACATGCTTAATATCTGGGCGGATTGGGTCGGTGGTGTGAATGTGTGGTGCAGTGGAAGCACAATGTGGTTAGTGGTAGACCGCCCAGATACCAATAAGGACTGAATCTTGTCATGTCAACCCGTGTACAACAAAGACAACCACAAGTCTGTAAAGTATAGCTTGGCCTAGTAGATATACCGGACCCTGAAAGTCATCCTTCCAGGAGGTGGTGTGAGGTCGTGCAAGTGGTTGTCTATGAAACGGCTTGAATGGGACACCCGGGTAGGGTGAAGTTCTGCTGTGGCGGGCTAGCAGGGGTGGGGAGCCAGCTGCTAGACGTTCAGAAGGAGGACATCCCGCACAACGTATGGGACCCACCGCAAGTGGGAACGACCCATAGGGTGAAATGATGGAAGGGGCGAGGTACTTTGAACGGTTACTGTGATGGTCTGCTCAACCACATGTCTATGGAATCATGTGGGGCAACGAGTTGATCGTCTCTTGTGGTGAAAGTGTACAAACTCTGCAGAGTCAAAACTATTCGAATAGCCGTGCCCACGGTCAAGGGCAGACATGGGAACTTAACCAGATATAGTTCTATTTCAAAAATCTTGGTGGGTGAAAATGGAAATGAGAAGGGCGAAGGACCGCCTGTTTGGAATTGTCCCGAGTCGTCCCAGTGGTAAGTTAAGCGGCTATAACGCTGAAAGAAATGATATGGTGCGAAGCCATGTAATGGTGGATGGATTCAGAACATCGATATACCCGAGTATTTCTTTAAAAAAACTCACCATTTCCAAAATGCTAAGGCTTAGGAATTCTTTATATAATTGTATTCAAAAGCACTCCTGCAAATAAAAGAACCCGAGCCATCCTTTGTTTAGCCATACATGTTAGATATTGCATTAGGTGTGTTGGCTCATGAGCACGGGTCGGAGTGCTCACGCCGCTTTGCGACAAAAATACGAATCTGGCGACACAGATCATTATGCCTACGAAGGAGCTCCGCCACAGAGGAGAAGGACGACGAAAGAAACTAAGGCGTAGGCTACGATGTTTTAGCATAGACAAGTGGACTCCGTGCTTTGTGTGCACGTATGTTGCTGGTCATCCGTGACATATAATGCACACAATACCCTTCCGATCGCTTGCACGTGGATTTTGGGCTTACTTTTGCTTTCGTTTCACTGTATGCGTTTGTAATAATGACATTTGGCCTAAGCGGTCCTTATTGTAAAACTCTCACCTGATGTGGTGTATTTTAATTTATGTAAATTAATGAATGATTATGCGATGTATGAAATGAATCAGCAATGTTCCTGTGTGCATTATCTACTGATCCAGGGAATAATGCAATTAACACAGTAGATTCCGGATTGAATAATCTGGGTCTGACAAATATCCACTCCATTTGCACCCCTAGGGATGAGGGAGCTGAAAGCTTAAAACTGATTTTCTAGTGGCACTTCATTTAGAGTTTATGGACTACTTTCTCTTTATTTTTTAAGTGCTACATTAGCTCATACTTGTAGATTAGTCCTTTTATACTAACATTCCTTTTTTTAAAATGACAAAATGCTAAGTTGGATAATGCTTTTGAGTTTAGGTTTCCTTCTGTGTTAAGTATATGCAGTTATTTATTAATCCAATGGAATGCATCCCTTATAAAAATCTGTATAGAAAATTAATTTTCATGCTTTCATGATTTACTTCTGTAGGCCCCCTGCTTTATCGTCTTGTGTATTGGTTGTCACGGCGAAATCGGCGACCACGGCGAGTGAGAGCCGCCTGGATGCCTAGGCAACGTCCAGGCGACGCCAGGCGAGCGCCTTAACCCAGCGTTCCAGCAGTCTCAATGTCTCACGAGTCATTACTCATTACGCGTCCTCCGCGTCTCCGCCTCCTCTCATACCACTCATACCCCCTCGGCCCCTCCGTCTCCTCTCGCTCTCTCTCGTCTCCCTCTCCACTCCTGTCTCTCTCTCGCGACCTCTCCGCCTCTCCCGTCTCCCCGCCACCGCCCGACCTCTCCGCCTCTCCCGTCTCCCCGCCGCCGCCTCCCGCGTCCGTCTCCTCTCCCCGCCGCCGCCTCCCGCGTCCGCCTCCTCTCCCCACCGCCTCCGGCTCCCCCGCCCGATCTCCTAACCCTAGCCGGCGTCAACGGCGGGATCAGGCGAGGCGAGCAGCCATGGTGTCCTCCTCCGGCCGCCAGGACGCCTAGGCGACGCCGTGACAACAGACTGTATTCCATGTCCCATGAGTCATGATAGCCCATATATAATCCAATGCTAAATTTACAAGTCTGTCATCCATTTAGGCACAACTATGAATCAAAGGCTATTTTTTCCTTCCAAGATATGGAATGTTTTTGGTTGCTTGTTCTTTTTATTCTATTACTTATCAGAATTGTTTATCCTTGCAGTATTGTGGCAACAGAATTAGTGAGCAATATCATTGTTCGTATAGGGACCACAAAGTTTTACCTTCATAAGGTAAACATGTCCTTCCTTTTCATCAATATAACCTCTTCTGAGAACTGCCTTCGTAAGACTTACTACAGTAAAAATTACTTGTGCTTCAGAAGATCATGGCCTCGTATGTGGTCTGGCATTTGCTTACAAATATGTTCTTCAGTCTCCATGCTTAAAACCCTTGTCACAAGAGCAAGTGCTTAATTTTTTTTTCTATCACATCATTTGTTGAGGTTTGTTTGCTCTGTGGTTGCACTTTACCCTATCGCTTCTTTTTTTATGTTTTCTTTAAAAAAGGGACTATTGATGTACTTTGTTCTTGTTGTGCATTGTTAAATTACTTGACCACTGTTTTATGTTGGTAGCATGAAACTCTTAAGAAATGTTTTAGTTATGCTGCTCATTTTCTTTTTTCCTTTATTAAATGTACTGTTCTTCTTTCTTGTTGTTTGAGCTATACTTTTCTGATTTACATTTTCCAACCATGCAGTTTCCACTTCTATCCAAGTGTGCTCGCTTTCAGAAGTTGATCCCAACTACTGGTGATGATGAAAATATTGACATCCATATCCATGACATTCCTAGTGGTGCAAAGGCTTTTGAGATCTGTGCCAAGTTTTGTTACAGCATGACTGTCACACTGAATGCCTACAATGTCATTGCTGCCCGCTGTGCTGCTGAGTACTTGGAGATGCATGAAACTGTCGACAAGGGTAATCTCATCTACAAGATTGACATCTTCCTCAGCTCAAGCATATTCAGGAGTTGGAAAGACTCTATTATTGTTCTTGGGACAACAAAGGTTCATTTACCTTGGTCAGAAGATCTTAAGCTGGTTAGCCACTGCATCGACTCCATTGCTTCGAAAGCCTCTACTCACACTTCCAAGGTTGAATGGTCATATTCATACAACCGCAAGAAGCTCCCAACTGAGAATGGCCTCGATTTGCAATGGAATGGGGTCAAGAAGCAGCAGTTCGTACCAAAGGATTGGTGGGTTGAGGATTTGATGTATCTCGACATTGATTCCTACAAGCAAATCATTACAGCAATCAAAGCCAAGGATATGGTGCCCAAGGATGTGATTGGCGAGGCAATCAAGGCCTATACATACAAGAAGCTCCCATCGTTAAGTAAGGTTTCAATGATCCATGGTGATGCAAAAGTTCGGGCAATGCTAGTTACCATCACATGCCTGTTGCCATCAGAGAAAGGTTCAGTTTCATGCAGCTTCCTTTTAAAGCTTCTGAGGGCAACAAATATGCTGAAATGTGGAGAGATGTGCAGGAAAGAGCTTATGAGGCGTATTGGACGACAACTGGATGAAGCATCTGTGTCAGATCTTCTGATTCCTACAGTGGACGGGGAGACCACTGCTTATGACATTGACATGATCCTTAGTATAGTTGAAGAATTTGTCAGGCGGGGTAGTAAGAATGCTCAGAAACATAATGGGGGTGAAGTGAACGGTCATTTCCAAGCACCTCGTGCATCAATGATTACAGTGGCAAAAGTTGTAGATGGGTATCTCGCTGAGGTTGCAAAGCACCCAAATACACCGATTTTGAAGTTCATTAATCTTGCTGAGACAGTTTCAGGCAATTCAAGGCCAGTTCATGATGGGCTATATCGCGCCGTTGACATGTATCTCAAGGTACTTTCTCAACGTTTTCTAAAATAATATATTTTTTATTAATGTTATACAAATATACCATCGTTTAAGAAATTATAGAAATAATCTACTGTCGCCATTCCAAATGACAACAAATCTCTCACCTTTTCAATTGGCGATAATCTTACGTGAAGTCCTACGTGGTAGCATGCAAATCTTTGTCGCTATTTCAATTGACAACAGAGACTGTCGCCATTTCAATTGACGACAGAGACTCTAGATTCTGTCACCAAATGAAATGGTGACAGAGTGTCTATCGCCAATTGGTCGACGGAGGGTACGTGGGCCTATGTCGCCATTTGAAATAACAATTAAAGCCACGGAGGCTTATGTTGTCATTTCGAGCAACGATTGGTCTCTCTGTCGCCACTTGAAACAGCAACAGAACCTATCGCACCAACGTGACACTTTATCGTCGATTCGTTTGACGACAGAGCTTCCGTTGCTACTTGAAATGACGACAAAAGCTCTTTCCCAGATTCAAATGGCAACATAGACTCTGTTACTATTTTAATTGGGGATAGAGGATTATTTCTGTAATTTTTGAAACGGTGGTATATTTATGTAATATCAATAAAATTATGTATTATTTTTTAAAAAAACTCTTTCAACTACCCATCGAATTGGCACGAGTGCATACTAAAACACTTCCTTATGCTTACTTCATCATATACTCGTAATGCATCTTCAATTGTTGGCAGTTCCTTTTAGTTAATGAGTTTCTTTAGCATACATTGATACTCTTTCAACTACCCATGTTATGAGGTTTAAAATACACATGCCATGTAGATTTCTCATTTCTCATGGTCCTATTATTTGTGCAAGAATTAACATTCCCAAATTTTAAGCAGGAGCACCCAGGCTTGAGCAAGATTGACAAAAAGAAGCTTTGTAGCCTCATCGACTGCAAGAAGTTGTCACCCGATGCATGCACTCATGCTGTGCAGAACGAGCGCCTACCTCTGAGGACTGTGGTGCAGGTGCTATACCATGAGCAGACAAGGGCTTCTGCAGCAGCAACCATCCGAGCTGACAGCATCGGCATTGGCTCCTATGAAAGCTCAAGGTCAGGCGCCACAACAAACACTGAAGACGAGTGGAATGGAGTCATGGCGGTGGAAGACCTCAGCTTGTCGAAGACTACAAAGCTAGACAAATGTGACTCTGCTGGTACTGATGCAGAAAAGAACCATGGTAGCAACAAAGGCACCAACGGCAAGGCGAAAGGCGCTGCGACACCGAAGAAGGCTCCTAGGGAAGATGATGTCGAGCAAAGGGCAGGCAGGGGAGCACAGCAGCTCGGACTCGGCTGACAGCGCCATCTTGCTGAGCCGGGAGCACCCAAAGAGGATTCCCTCAAGGAGCACGAAGCCGGCCGCTGTATAGTGCCTGCATCTGCACTTCACTAAGGAGCGCAAGGTTTTAGCTGTTGTCTGTTCTTTCTTATGAATGTTGCATAGAAGCAAGAACTACTATTTTACACGTCTGTAGGGATGTTATAATGTGAGGTCTGTTTTTAGGTGATCTTATTAGCATGTAGGCTTGCCATGAACCCTATGAAATCCTGGGTGCTACTGTGAGGTTTTATGTCATATACTCTGTAGTAGTTATAAGATCAGGCCTACTCTGTAAGAACTTAGCATCACAGTTGAGTCTTTCCAAAAATGTAAAAGTTAAGCTAAAATTGAGTCTTTCCAAAATAAAAAGCTTAGTAATGAATTCATCTTAATTTGGTTATAAAGCGTATAAATAGATACATATGACTTAGGAATAAGTCCATATAATACCATAAATTTTGCTTAAAAGTCTGTATAGCACCCTAAACTATAAAATCAGACATTTGACCTTCCAAACTTTGTAATCCGGTGCAAATAACACCCTGAACTGGTTTCAAATGATGGTGTTGCCCACATGGCACGATGAGTGTGCGGTTTTACCACGTAGAATGACACGCTGGCCAAGTTAGATCAATGATATTTGGAGCCCACAAGAGCTTCTCCCCCCACCAAACTCCCAACTGTACTTCCATAGCCACCGCCCATATAGTTCTCTCCCTTTCTATTTCGATTTGGGAGAGAAGACCGTGTAGGTTTCACCTATTATTTACCTAAACTTGGCCAGTGTGTTATCTTACATGGTAAAACCGCCACTCATTGTGCCACATGGGCAATATCACCATCCGAAACCAGATCAGCGTGTTATTTGAACTAGATTGTAAAGTTCGAGAGGTTAAATGTTCAATTTCATAGTTCAGGGTGTTGTATGGACTTTTTCTATGACTTATTTAGGGGCTTAGTTCTAATAATTTTGAAATAAATCATAATAAGTCATAAACTCCTCTTTTATGGTCTGAAAGAGCCAAACAACCTGAAATGAGGCCAAATTTTGAGTTAACTAAAGGAAATAATATTTGAAATACATTCAAATAAGCTCACTCTTGAATTATCTTTGAAATACTTTTTTTAATTTGCAAAAGAGCTCATATAAGAGTACTTACGAGCCTAAATTAGTTTAAATGAGGAACTCATCCAAAAGAGCTTCAAACTTCATGAAAATTTCAAAGTAGATAGAAATCTCTAGAAACATTTTTCATGAAGATATCATGCTCATTTTCTTAACGACCAGAGAGATATGTGCATTTGAAATCATGTTAAACTAAAAAAGACATAGCCAAAACTCCTTAATGCATTGGGAAAAGTGAAAACATACTATAACAAATCTGAGATAAATTATGAAGCTAGACCTTACTAATATGTATAAGTTTTATTTTTGGAGTCTCACCCAAATCTCAACTATTTTGAAGATATAAAAATCACAAAGTTTCAGAAAACTGAAAGTTTCAGGTTTTTATATTTTAGCATTCTATTCGAGCTTCAAAAGCTAGCTAAAAAGCTGGTTAAATGAATTCTAATAAATATGAGAAAAATTGGAATCAAATATCAGCTATGGAGGATAAAACCTTACAAGAACAATTTTCTCAAAATATGAACCCATTTGGAGATACCAAAAACACAAAATCATGCAAAAGTTAGAATTTTTAGCATGTTGACCAAAGTGAGAAAAAGTCATAACTTTTTCAAACCACATTGAAATGCTTGCATATTTGGCAGAAACAAACCATGGACTCATAAGAAAGTTTTCAAAAGCAATTTTTGAAAAAGGAGTCTCTAATCAAAAAATATACCAAAATGTGTTTTGTCGGCCTTTAAAGTGAATGGTTTTGCTCAAACTTTCAAAATTCATCAAAAACTAATTTCATAGAGTTTTTCACTTTCATGGATTTGTATAGGTTAGAAATACTATTTTAGGCCAAGATACACAAAGAAATTTAGCTTAAATAGCAAAACCCACTATATGCAACAATAGGTCATTTTGGGTCAAATCTAGTTTTCGCTAAACTTCAAATCGATATAACTTTTCAGTGGTTGGTCTTTTATGAAAGCTTTTAATTAGAGAAATGTTGAAATGAGCAACCCTACAAGTTTGGTATTGAATTTTTTTTCAAAAACTCAACAAATTTTGATTTATGGAAACATGTATTTTATTCAAAAAGAAAACCACTTAAGATCTTTTTGAGGCCAAATTTGCCCATTTTTCCAAAATAGGATTTTTTACTCCAAAACCATTGAAAAACATTTAAAATACATATGTATTATTTTTATCTATTTTTCACAAATTTGAGATTTTAAACAAAATATTTAACTTTTGATGAAAGATGCTATTTTGAAAAAGGCTAAACTTGCATATCATTGACAATTTCACTCCAAAATATTCCAAATGAAGCAAATCCGAATCTTTTTGATTGGAAATAGCATATATAACTTTGAAATACCACTTTGAACCAAGATATAGTAATGGAACTAGTCCAAGAGGCAAAACTCACAAAGTGCTAGAATATGACCAATATAGGTTAAAGTTACTTTTTGGGTGAGTTTAAAAATCAAATAACTTTTGACAAGTTAATCTTTTGAAAATATTTTGAATATGAGAAATGTTAAGAATGACCGACTCTAGGTTTTTCATTTAGGAACTATTTAAAAAAATCCTTTTACAATTAATTATATGCAAAATATAAGTTTAAAGCTAAAACAAGATACTTTTTAGCTAGTTTTCAGCTAGAAAACTCATTTTTCTTTAGATTGAACGGATACCATCAAAAAAATATTTGCTAAGCTTTTATATACATTTTGCAACTAGTTTTTTTTTTTGGAATACTAGTAGTAGTTAAAAAGTTTACCTTTTGGCTAAAAGGTTCAATTTTGAAAATCAATACTACCACCTAATCAATTTGGACACGCTTGAGGATGTGATATACATGATTAAGATTTTGCGCTCCCCCTTAATATGCTACAACCCATCTTGCTTAAGATTACAGTAATTAAGTTTTTGAACAAGAACAAGAACACACTTTTGAAATTGATTTTCGTGCAATGCTACCTACACAAGGTTAGAAGGTAGAATCTTCAATGAAGTACTTGTTATTGAAATAGCATTTGTGCTTGATGTGACAAGATCATCCTCATTCTTAGCTCTAAATTTGGTACATGCTGAAATCCGCATCTTCACGAATGAGCCAAGCCTCCGATGACTATCTAAGTATCTATTAAGCACTTTTTGGTACCCAAACTTAGTTAGGTCCATAAATGTTAGTCAGAAGTGATTTGAACACCCAAATAGCCCTAATAATAGTCTTAGGTGAACTAATACTTTTAGCAAACACATTGTCATTTTTCTCCTTTCTAAACAAAATATCATTATTAAAGAGAGTTAGCTTAGGAGTGATACATATGGGACAATCCCTACTAAAATATCTCTTCTCCCGACAATTGTAACAAGTTTGATATTTGCTTTCATCCTTTGCCTTCTTGTCTTGCTTAGTGCCGGCTTGTCTTATTTTTGATGACTTTGTCTTGTCATCCATCTTGTTAGGGCACGCCGAGGTGAAGTGACCCTTCTTGTGACAATGAAAGCACATGATGTCCTTGAAGTGTTCTCCATTTTGCTTTGGATTGCTCTTCACCTTCTTGGAGATGAAATTGATTCCTCTCTTCTGATTTGGTTTTCTTTGATTGCCTGATAGTTTGTCAAGAGATGTCTTCCCTTCGTAGCATTTCTCCAAGTCATTGTTCAAATTCTTTACTTGGGCCTTGACTTCTTTATTGTTAGACCATGTGTGGTCACAATTAAAAGTGATGATGAATAATTGACATTTGGATTACTTTGGAATTTGCGTTTGTGAAAGTTTCAGTCGATCGTAGTCAAATATTTTGGCTCCGAGTGGTTTTGAGTTGCAAAGAAGAAGCTGATCGAACCAGTCCGATCAGCAAAGACATTCAGGCCATCCGATCTTCATCTAAGTCATTTTAATGGTCCAATCAGCATTAGAACGTTTGGACCAGTCTAATCAACGAAGACATTCAGACCATCCGATCTTCATCTAAGTTGTTTTGATGGTCCAATCAGCGTCGAAATGTTTGGACCAGTCCAACACCAGCTCGCGCGATCGAAGTAGTCCAAAGAGTTACCTGTTTTTTGATCATTGATTTACAATTGGGTGGATCGACTAGTTGTGATTGTTTGAACTAGTCTGAAAGATGGAGCAATCGTTTTTTATCATGTAGGATCGGATGGTGTTCAAGTGGTTCAAGAGGATCGAACGGTGTTTGAGTACCATCGAAGGTCCGAGCGGCTTTACGACCACGCTAAGTTGATCACTGCAGACTTCGACCATGACATTTAGACTATGCCAGTCTTTGATCATGTCCCTCTTCGACCACATCTGGCTTTGACCACTTTCGACTTTGACCATGATAGAACGACCACTAAAGGTAATCATAGCTACAATACTTTTCATGGTCATAACTACAGTACTTTTTGTGGTCATAGCTACAGTGCTTTTCATGGTCGTAGTTACAGTGCTTTCCATGGTCGTAGCTACAGTAATTAATCGGTATTCGATAATCGTAGACTTTGTGATTGATGGTCATAGACTTCAAGGATTATTGTTATAGTCGTAGACTTTATGGTCTGCTATCATTGTCTTTGATTTTTCAGCCAGTTGTCATAGACCACGTGATCGGTAGTCGAAGGCTTTGCAATCAGTTGCCGTTGGCTTCACGATCGGTACTTGTAGACTTCTTGGTCAATACAAGTGCTTCATCCTTATGATTTTTGAATACTTCGAGTACCCATGTTAGGCTAGTGGTATGACTGGCTGGTGCATTGCTATCGGTGATTCGTGAACAGTTGTCGTGGTTAGTGCTTGGTACTCGGTTGTCGGAAGGACTTCATACTTGATAGTCACGATTTTCATAATCGTAAGTGTTACGATCAGTTGTCAAAGGCTTGCGGTATGTGATCGGTAATCGTAGTGATTGGTACTCGGTACTCGATGCATATGTGGTCAGTGTTTTGAGCGAAATGATGGTAATTCCTGAGTACTTATTATTTTTGAGTACTTGTTGAGCTAGCAGTTGTAATGAGTTATCTGAGGCTATTTTCTAGATAGCGATGGGATTCATGGTCATGAATGACCTGTGTGATGCTGGTAGATGGTTAAAATTGTGTTTCGAGTGTGTGTGCTAATGACGATCAAGTTGTGAAGAACTTGTGCCGGAAAAACTTTCTTTGGTCTTTGCATGTGCAGGTGAGCGTGGAGACGATCACGGTCGGTGACGAGGAGGATCGGAACTAAGATGGGGAGATCTAAGATCTAGACGGTTGAGGATGTCACGCAAGGTGGTCAGGCTAACATTGGAGCACGTGGAGATCAAAGGTCCTGAAGGCTTCGACACGGAAGTTGATGAGGCTACAGGAGGTGTGTCCTAGAGGCTTCATCATGTGATGGAATCCATAACTAAGAAAGTTGAGTGTTTGGATAAAATCCATGTTAGGAATGGTTTCAGGTCCCTTGATTGGAGGTAGAGATAAAATTCTGTGTTTGTGTTTGAGTCGAACACAGTTTAGGGATTTAGCATATAAAAGCAAGTAGTGGCTAAGGGTTTTAGTCGCGGTTTTTGGAGGTATATTTTTGTGCTAGGGTTTTTAGAGGTGCTTGTGATGGCACTTTGTAAATCCATGGAAATTCAACAATAAAGAACATCTTGAATTAATCTGGTTCGTGATTTTTGGTGATTGCTATTTGGGCGACACGTACAACTACGAGCAAAGCTGAGCATCAAGTGTTCGTTCGAGCGGTCGGGTTCTTCATTGACTATGTAAAGATTTCAAGGTGGTCAGGCTAACACTGGAGCACGTGGAGATCAAAGGTCCCGAAGGCTTCGACACGGAAGTTGATGAGGCTACAGGAGGTGTGTCCTAGAGGCTTCGTCACGTGATGGAATCCATAACTAAGAAAGTTGAGTGTTTGGATAAAATCCATGTTAGGAATGGTTTCAGGTCCCTTGATTGGAGGTAGAGATAAGATTCTGTGTTCGTGTTTGAGTCGAACACAGTTTAGGGATTTAGCATATAAAAGCAAGTAGTGGCTAAGGGTTTTAGTCGCGGTTTTTGGAGGTATATTTTTGTGCTAGGGTTTTTAGAGGTGCTTGTGATGGCACTTTGTAAATCCATGGAAATTCAACAATAAAGAACATCTTGAATTAATCTGGTTCGTGATTTTTGGTGATTGCTATTTGGGCGACACGTACAACTACGAGCAAAGCTGAGCATCAAGTGTTCGTTCGAGCGGTCAGGTTCTTCATTGACTATGTAAAGATTTCAAGAAGTGGAGGCAATCATTCAACCCCCCCCCCTCTCTAATTATGTCATATGATCCTACATTTATTTTCCTCTATAAGCTTAGTATTGCAAGACATAGAGAAAATAGAAATATCTAATTGAGAGCAACAAGGCATATCAATAGAAATATCTAATTGAGAGCAACAAGGCATATCAATTAAATCCTCATAAAAGGTGGATATGTTAACCTTAGATAAAGCTATGCATGGCATATCAGGGACACTCCAATAGGCTACTAGCTTCTGGCTGAAATTGCACTGTAGTGGGTAAAATTACACTGTAGCGGATGTTAGCTTTTTCTGAGTCATTCAATTAAAAAAGAAATAAAAAGAAAAACACCGTCGATGCATGGTCCCAAGCATGTCACCTCGGTGTCTATTTGATGATCCCAAGCATTTCACCTCGCAACAACCATCGATGCTTGTTCGCCTCACATGGCCGGCTAGGAGATATGCACCACATCCACCACACAGCCGCACCTAGCTAGGTAGTGACCAGTCGCTGGAGAATGGGAGAAATCGGCACCACCGACTACCCTCGCCTACCATCTCACTGTTGCGTCGTCTGATCCCTATTGTCTCACGCCCTCATCAACCAAAGAAAGCTTAGGTTCATCCAATTAATATGCACTTTGCTCTAAATTCCTCTCAATTATTCAAATTTGTGAGTTAGGGTTTCAATATGATGATTGCTGATTGATTTTTGTCGAATTGTAGGGTTAGGACTTAGGGTTTTAATTTTGATTTGTAGAATACCAGTCTTACTCGTTACAAATCGGTGACAAAATTGTAGTATTTGACCACAATGTAAAGTAAGTAAGCCACTGAATATATTTTCCTATTATATTATTTTTGAACTATTGAGCATATAAATATCTAATTGACTTTTCAATTAATTGGTGATGATTTTATGAATGATATACTTATTTGCTATGTGGAGAAATAAGAATTAACAAAAATTACTAATGATGTTATGGTTTGGCGCGTTATGAATTTGAAAGAACGCAAATACTAAAAGATAAATATATTTTTTTACTTAAAAACTTTAAGTAATTTTGTTCTCTTTTAATAGGCCATTGAGGTTGAATGATGTATTTTATCAATACCGATTAACTTTTGTCTGTAATTTCGCTCTTAGTTCCTTTAGTTTGCTGCAACTAATCAATATTATTATCGGACTTTTTTATTTTGGTATGTATTTTGATCACAAGTTCTTTATCATCATACGCTCTCGTCGATTATGTTAAAGTATTGATGCTAAAAATTACCGAACACATTACTATTTAGTATAGTATTATTTGAAAACTATATATGTTGTTATATATATGATGAAGTAATAAATTTCGGTCATTTTCGTTCTAGTTTCGCTCCTGCTCTCGACTTCCAACAAGTGCTGGATCAAAGTCTACTACGCGCACAGATAATTCAAGATTGAAATGATGAAGTCGATGTGAATAAAGCTACGGGCTAAGGACAACTGAACACTTGAGTGAATCATCACTATATTATAGCCGGGGGGTTCCCGTCATTTTCGTTCTAGTTTTGCTCCTGCTCTCGACTTCCAACGAGTGCATGGATCAAAGTCTGCTACGCACAAAGATAATTCATGATTGAAATGATGAAATCGATGTGAATAAAGCTACGGGCTAAGGACAACCGAACACTTGAGTGAATCATCACTATATTATAGCCAGGGGGTTCCAGCCGATGCGTGTGCGCATACGCTCCTACTGAGCGGATGGTGCCTTGCGGCTTCGCTCTCAGCTCTCTCTGCGGCCAATGCGTGTGCGCGTTCTCGCTTCCGCTCCGCTTGCCGCGTGTATGTGTGCTCGGTTTCTCTTCGCTTGACGCGTGCGTAGGCGGGGGAGCTCTTGACGAGCGGATGGTGACGCGTGGTTTCAGCGGTGTGCCATTGCGCGTCGTCGCTTCACACGCGTGTTCTCTCCCGAATGTTCGCGTGGCTTTCTTCGTGACATGTCGCTTTGCTGGTGGCACACCGCAGCTAACTTCACGTCGCTTCCGTCCTTCCACTCGTGTGTCCCAGGCCTGTGATCTATTTCTTCTCTCGATTGCCTCGCAGTGCTAGCCATCTCAGTCCCTCCCCCAGATCTACTCGTGCTGCTCTCCACCGGCGTCGCTTGCTTCGTCTCGACTGGTCGACCTCCTCTCCCTTCCTCTCCACCTCCACTGGTCGAGCTCCTTCCTCTTCTGGTGTTCGGCCACGTATGGCTGCTCTCCACCGGCGTCGCTTCCTCTGTCTCCACCGGTCGACCTCCTCTCCCCTTCCTCTCCACCTCCACTGGTCGAGTTGCTTCCTCTTATGGCGCTCTGGTGCTCCGGTCATACGACTTGGCAGATCGACCACGTCATCTTCACTGTGCTCTCCATCTGCGTCGCTTGCTCCACCTCCACTGGTCGGCCTCCTCCCCCTTCCTCTTCCCTGTGCCTCCTGGTTTCCATTGGAGGTTCTCAAGAAGAATTTGCTCTTCTTCTTGAGATCGTCCACAAGCTACAATGATGAGTTACGATGCCAGTGTTTAGCCCTTGGTAGGCTACGACCACGTGGTACAACTACAATCTTCGACTGTAGATTACGACCATGGGCTCATGGTCGAACCGACCATTCACAACATAGTCGTTGCCGGTGACTCATAGCGTGGTCAAAACTGACCACTTTCAAGATGGTCGCACAACATGGTCGTTACCGACCACTATCAACATGGTCAAAACCGAACACGCACAATGTGGTCGTAACGTGGTCGTTACCGACCAGTCACAATGTGGTGGAAACCGATCACTGGTTACGACCACGGTGTTCTACCACTGGCTACAACAATGGGCTACCATCAGTGTTCGACTACTGGCTAAAACCACGGTGTTCGACCACTGGGTCGTGACTGTTGCAATATTTATGATTGCTCCCAGGACTTTCCGACCACTTAAGACCGCTTACGACTGCTTCCCAGGGCTGTTCGACCACTTAGACAGTTCCTCCGATTGCTTTGATCGCTCCGACTACGTAGTCGGAAAGCTTCTGCTGAAGTTTCGACCACACTTCTTTGCCGTTGCGCTGCCCTTCAACCTCAGTCGAATTACCATGATCGCAAGTCTCTACGATTACGCAGTGATTCTGCTGATCACTGTTCACCGTGGTCGAAACACTTTTGACCACGCTCACTTCCTTGTAACATGGTCGGAGTCCCTTTCGGCCACGTTCAGAGCTTCGCAGTGTGCTCGAAGCCTCTTCCGACCACTCACTGCGTGGTCGAAACCTCCACAACATGGTCGAAGCCTTCATAGCGTGGTTGAAGGCGCTTTCGACCACGTTCAGCGCTTCTTCAACGTGGTCAAAGGCTCTCCCGACCACGTCCAACTTCACACCGCGGTCGAAGCCTTCCGACCACGTCCAAATTTACAACGCGGTCGAAGCTTTCCGACCACGCACCAACCTATTCACGGGCATCCCACCCGGACCATCTTTTCCAAAAGCTCACGTTTGGATTCCATCCATCCACACGTTTCCAAACTCTCATGGATTCCATCCATCCACAAGTTTCCAATCTCTCTCATGGGTTCTATCCACCCACAAGGTTTTCATGCTCTCATGGATTCCATCCATCCATAAGGTTTTCAAAAATATTTTCGAAAAACAAAATCTAATCCATGAAAAACTTTTACTCAGCATGCCCATGACCATGGGCACGGCTATCCAGGATAGATTATACACTTTGCAGAGGTTGTACAGCTTTACCCACAAGACACAATCATCCCTTTTTGCCACGCGAGTTACACACTTCCTTAGGTGTGCGGCAATAAGTCGTGACAAGGCCTTTACAATGCAAAGCTTTCAACCTGGCCAACCCAACTCTAAGGTTTCACCCCAGTAAGGAATCCACCAGGCCGGGACCCCCTCTTGAGCCTGAGTGAGACTTCTCATGGCTACAACCACGCTCACCCAAGTGGGACTTCACATGGCACCAACCACGCCCACCTTCAACCTACAACTTGACTCAGGTTGGGACTTCGCAAATTATTCAGCCAGGGCTGTCCCATACCAGCCATGTGGTAGTACGATAGGGCTTTGCAACAGCAGCTCACAGACTGGTCCTTAATCTGACTTAGGCCCAACCACATACCCTTGTGCACGACAGTCAACCACTGCGGCTCCGACCAACAGGGCATGCCTGCACCCACCAATCTAACCAATTGCCTAAGTCTAAACCAGGTTTTATATTTTGTTTTCAAAATAATTTGTAAACCTCCTTGACTCACCAAAGTCAAGAGTTCATTTAGGAAACTTATCATTTCATGTGAAAAGTTCAACATTTTATGGGAAAAAGTATCCCAACCCATAGTTATTTTCTAAGCAAGACTAAGCATTTACTAATCATAAAATCTCTAGCCATACTAGTGTATTAACTAGAGTTTTAATCTAGGGTGACAAGGTATAAGAAATTCGATATCAATGGAGGATTAACAAGTAGGCATTAACTATATTTAAAACTGGATTGAAATACGTCGAATAAAAATATACATGCAAAATAATTTAAAATAATATAATTTTCTTTTGAAATCTGGGATCAACATGATCAAGGAGTGTGACTTGCCTTACTCTTCAAATTGGTGCAAATCTTCGTCGTAGAATTTTCTCGAATCGTCGAAGTCCACACGTGAAAATAGCCCACCAAATTCAAATAAATTCAAATTGACTTCAAATATTTCAATTGAGGCCAGAAATGGATAGAAGGGAATTTTTGATGAATTTAGAAATTTGAATGGGCTCAATCGGAGTTAGGAAGAAGAAGAACGAGCTCCGGGAAGTTTAAAATCAGAGAAAAGGAAAAACTGAATTTTTGGGGATTATTTTTATAAAGGAAAATCTGGGATTATGACGTCAGCAGGGATTTATTTTTCAACCAAATTATTTTTCAACTGAATAATCGGATTACTGCGCTAGCATGACATCAGCATCCTTGGACAGCAGCCGACAGGTGGGGCCCTGGTCCATAGACCAGGTCCACGGGTGGGGGAGGCGCTGAGGTGGTGGGGTGCGCTGACCGAGCGAGGAGGCACCGATGTGGCGCTGGCGTGGCGCCACGTCAGTCGCCATGCAGGCACGGGGGAGACGACATGGGAGGCCGGCCGGAGGGCGCACGGGGACGGCGGGCGGCAAGGGCGGCTATGGGAAGAGGAGGCCGAGGGGAAGCGGCTCACCTTGTCGTGGAGCTCGGTGGGTGCGGGAGATGGCCGGTGGCGAGCAAGGAGCGGCGGAGGCGCTCGGGCTACGGCGCGGCGGCGGTGGAGCAGCTAGGAGGGAGAGGGGAGTGGCGGGGGAGGTGGAGCGAGGAAAGGCGAAGCTCGGGGCGGCATTTATAGGGGGCGGGGAGGGAGGAGTGGCCGGGAATTTCTCGCCGGAGTGGGGGAGTGAGCGGTGGCGGTTGTGGCCGAAATGGGGGAGGTAGGCAATGGTTGGGCACGGAGCGAAGCGCGTCGTGCGGGAGAGGAGGTGTAGGAGTGGGCGCGTGGGGCACGGCGTGCGCGGGAGAGAGGGGGCGCCGGGTAGGGCGGGCGGCGGTTGCGGGTGGCGGCGGCGCGAGGAAGAAAAAGGAGGCGCGGAGGAGAAGGCGGCTCTGACAGGTGGGGTCCACGCGCAATGAGAGAGAGAGGGGAAGGCACGGGCGGCGGGGATGGAGCCACGCGAGCGCGGAGCGGATCGGGCGGTCGAGGGGTTTAAGTGGCGGCAGATGGACGGGATCGGCCGGGCGAGATCGAACGGCCGAGAGGGGGCCAGGGCAGACGGTGGGATGGGCCGGGTGGCGGGCCATCTGGGCGCACGCGTGGCGAGCGGGGAGGGGAAGAAGGCGGAACCCGGGTGGCTGGCGTGGGTGGAATCCGGCCGTCCACGTGGCGACCGGAGGAGAGGGAAGGGGTTTTTTATTTTTAAAATTGATTTTCAGATTTTCAGAAAAGTCCAGATAATTCAATAATGCTCATAAAAATATGAAATTACTTCCAAAATTTCTAGAAAAATTCAGAGAACTCCCTGGAGGCATTTTGGACTTAATAAAATTACTTCGAACTAATGTTGGTACTATATATTTATATTTAAAATAATTTTTAATTTCAAAATAGATTTTAAACTCCAGAAACTCAGAAAAACCAAATAAGTCCAAATAACTAATTTGAATTAGAATTTTTATAGAAAATCAAAATATCATTTTATTTAATAATATTTCTAGGTTTTAAAATATTTTTTAAATCCAGCTTTTCAAAGACAGGAAATTCAAGGCAAAACCAAAAATAAAATTTAGGCAACAAAAATATTTATTTTAATTTAAATTTTTCTTAGTTTTAATATTTTTATTTATTGTTTTAATAAAACCTGGACTGTTATAGATTCTGACTCCGGTTCAAATACTACTGTCTTTCAACTTTGACTACAGCTATATTTCCGGTCTGACTGGAACTCTATTTTGACTACGACTCCGGTCGAAGGCCCTTTCGACCACGTTCAGTGCTTCTTCAACGTGGTCGAATCATCTCCCCGTTGGAAGTCTTACGACTTCTCCCAGGACTTTACGACCACTCACAATCACTTACGACTAGTTTCGACTGCTACCGACCGCCTCCTGTTCTCGTTCAATCGCTCAGACAGTCGTTCGACCGCTCTTCTCTACCGCTGCGCTGCCCTTCCTTCAGCTACGCTCGAATTACCGTGATCACAATTCTCTCCGATCACGCAGTGATGCTGGTGATCACTGTTCACCGTGGTTGAAGCACCCTTTCGACCACATTCACTTTCTTACAGCGTGATCGTAGTCACTTCTGACCACGTTCAAGCCTTCTCAGCTTGATCGCAGCTCCTTCTGACCACTCACGCCATGGTCGAACCCTTCACAACGTGGTTAAATGCTTTACAAAGTGGTCGATAGCCCTTACGACCACGTTCAGCGCTCTATCAACGTGGTCGAGCACCTCTTCGACCACGTTCAACTTCCTTCAGCGTGGTCGAACGCCCCTTCGACCACGCTCAACTTGCGTCGCTGCGGTCGTACGTCCTCTGATTATCTAGAAACCTTCTCTGCTATGGTCGTATCACCTCGCGACCACGTCTTCTTCAGGATTGATGTGGTCGAACGCCTTTCGACCACGCCTGTTGTTGTTTTGCCGTGGTCGAAACCGGCCACTCTCAACGTGGTCGTAACGACCGCTTCAATGTGGTCGTTACTGACCGCTTCAACGTGGTCGTAAGCGCCCGCTTCAACATGGTCATTGCCGCTCGCTTCAACGTTGTCGTAACAACCACTTACAACGTCGTCATTACCGACCACTCAACGTGGTCGTAACCGGCTGTTTCAGCGTGGTCGTAGCTGGCCGCTTCAGTGTGGTCATAACCGCCCGCTTCACCGTGGTCGTAACCGCTGCCCACAACATGGTCGTAACGACCACTCACAACGTGGTCGTTACCGACCACGCACAGCGGCTCGACCACGGGCGTTCGACCACGCCCATCTTCGACCACGGGCGTTCGACCACGCCCATCTTCGACTCTGGGCGTTCAACCACGCCCATCTTCGACCATAGCCGTTCGACCATGCCCATCTTCGACCACGGGCGTTCGACCATGGCCATCTTCGACCACGGCTATCTTCGAGTATGCACTGACAACTACGACCGTCGACTATCAACCACTCCTGTCGACTATCAACTATCGACTACGTACAAACATCTCGACCATGTACAAATTATCAAGATTAATTCCAACAATGCGATTATGGTAAACCAACTCAGCGTGGTCAAAACTCGCTTCGACCACATTATGACGAGGCCAACGTGCTCGGAACTGGTTTCGATCATGTTGTGAGGAGTTGAACGTCATCGAAACTATCCTTATACATTAATCAATTGTTTACATAAATTACCTTGCACCGCGTGTCGCCGCGCATACGCATCTAGTTAAGAAAAGGCTTGAAGACTGCACGAAGAGTGGACTGGTGGTAGTCTTCGGAGCAGCGAGATGGGAACACGTTGGCACATTTCTACGCCTGCGATAACGCGTGCCATCCGCCAGAATTAAAGGCCACTTGGGAAAGGAGAAGAAGACCTGAGACTACGTTGTCAAAAAGAGAAGAAAGCCAGAACCAAAATCGAGCTGAAGATGTAACGTTATTAGCAAATCAACCACGCAGTACCAGAATTCGGATCCTGGACATCTAAAAAAAGAATTCGGATCCTGGAACGGTTTGAAAATGAATGGAGCATTGATAAAAGATATTGGTCGGCGGCTGTTATTTTCACTGGTGCAGACATATTTGATCCATCAGTTATTTTGGTCGAGAGATCTCAATGCAAGTTGCTGTCGCAGTTTTTTGTCAGGGCTGCAGCTGATACACGTCCGAAACTGTCCAGCTTGAAGCCCATCATAGGTTGAATGAAACCAAGCTAGAGAATGCTGACCTGATGGATTGGACCGGCTTGTACCAAATGGCTAAATTTTCCTTGCCATGCTCCCCGCCCAGCTCGGCTTACCGAACCAGGAGAGATCCTGGACCAGCCCAGCTGCATATCTAGTCAAGGATACATGGGTCGAGCGTGCGTCCGTGTCGACACCGTCACACGCCCATTGACGGAGGTGGCACCGACATCTGTGGCCCGTCGCCTCCACGAAGGACGGACGGTCAATACGACCTCCTGACACCGGCGGATGAGCCAACGGCTCGTCGAGAACAGCCCGACGGTGTCTCCAGCACGGGGCTGATCGTCCGCCAGCAAACCTCCAGGGCTCCAGTCCAATAGCGCCCACCAACCAGAAGAACAAAAGCAGGAAAACCAAGAATTCGGCCCGTTCTTTTCTGACATACTTCTAACAGACAAACACAACAATTCTTCGTTGTCTTTATTAAGTAGCTTTTCGAAATAATATTTTTAAGATAATTTATCAATATTTAGTTTATTTATACAAACACTTACATAAACCATAAGTCGCAGCTAAAAAAGAATCACCTTTATCTTGCAGTGGGCAACACTGCAGACGAAAGGGCAAGGGGCTGCCTCTCTTGATTGCCCTGCCGCGCGGCCCGTCGATTCCCGTCGCTCTCAGGCGGAGGCAGCGGGACGGTTGGTGGGTCGTGGGTGCGTGCGTGCGCCGTGCATAAGGCATCCAGGTGGTGGGTTGGTTTCCGCGGCATGTACTCCAGGGTAGCTGATGACGTGACAAGGCGCCAACCCCTCTGGCTGACGCCGGCCGCGCGGGGCCTTCCACGACGGTACGTACAGGGCCTCCCATCTCAAATCCACATTGCGTACCACATTTAACATGCCACACATTTAACCATTCATTTCTTAAGATCGGCAATTTTCCGTTGTAACATGTCACACATTTAATTCTCTTCTAAATTACTGGTTCAGCATGAGGAAGGCAACAGCAGCAACCGCAGCGCAGGGGTGCGAGGAAGTAACCAACGCACGACTCAACTTTAGTTACGACAAGCAGCACCTTCACCGCGCTAAGAATTACACTCCAGGATGCACAGAAGCACGCAAGACTACATACCATGAGCAAGCTAGAACAAACAACCTCCATGTTGATTTCCCATGAAAACACCCGTATCAAACTTAACAATTGTTTCCATTCCAGAATACAAACACTCGAGCACTCAGCACAGCAAGGGTAAGCGCGCAAACGACAAGCTTTTTCATATCTACAGGAAGCTTATCTTTGGTCAACACTAGGTTTTCTGTATACATCCGCCGCAACAACTGCAGGTAAAAGGGCCATTTCTATGGTGATATGCACTCAAAAAATTACATGAATCAGCTACACTCGGTGAGATCAAGCAGATTAGGACACACTTCACACCCAACAAATGGTTACAGGTCTCCAGTGAGAAAAGATTGAGGCCGTGTGATGTTAGTGGCGGCCACGAACGTGCCAAGACAAACTGATCTACAACCGTGTCTGGCTCTGCTTTTGCTTTCGTTGTAGCATATGAGTTTGCAAGCTACATTGTTTAACCTGTTTTGCAAGTACATAATTAACACGGTGATCTAAACAACAATATACGATGGTAGAATTGAGCAAAAGGATAATAGAAGTTTTCCCTACATGTATTGCTGCGACCGTGGACAGGAGATCTCTTGATTGGTCCAACAACACTTGTTCTTGTGTTGCAAGTTTGGTAAGCTCAGACAGCAAAGAGCTTGTTCCCTCCACCTGAAGATCAAAGAAATATGTTGAGATTACCACAGGAAATACTGACACGCAATGTATGTCCATGTAAATGCCAGCTCATTGTTCAAGGCCTTATAAAGCATCAAGTTTAATATAATTACATTGTAATTTTCACAGAACATGCAAACAATCCACCATTGCTAGTTAGCCTACATTCAAATTTGAGAAACGAATTTTAGGTTTGTACTATAACACAAAGCAGGCCTGTTTTCCATGGGATGCTATCTTTCTGGACCTATCAATATGTTACCAAAGTTTTGCAGATGCTAGTTGTCCAGTGGCAGCCAATGTAAGCTAATTAGTCACAAGAAAATGATATATTATCAGAAGGTTCGAACAGATCTAGGCAGTATGAACCTTTTCTTCCAAATCTACATAGAACAATATGTTCCTTTTCTTCCAAATCATATTGCCGCCCCGCCTTTTGTTTTCAGAAAATGGCAAGAGTGACCCTGGTTGAATTGGAACTACAAAGTCCAGAAGGTACAGCATAGATCCAGATCCGAAGTTATAGTCCATACTAAAGATAAAACAGGAACTAGAGGAACAGCCTGTGCCACCCTTACCTTCAGCACAGCCACATCACATCCATAAAGAAAATGTAAACTAGATATTGAAAACAAAGGACACGGAGCAGACAAAATCACTAAAATGTGCATATCCAGGCGTAGTGTCCAAAGATATCTTATACAATACAATAAAAAAAGTCAGAATAAATACAAAATTTTGTATGATCACATAGCCATCAGTCAAGGATAGCTTATGGATCTATTTGCAGACTTGTTGTAATTTAGACATGAGATTTTTATTCTTGATATAATATAAGAAATGGCAAGGAAAATAAATTTTAATTGAAGCTTTGTAGGAAGAGAGGATCAATATATGCACCTTTGACAACAAATTACATATCGAGGATGCCATTGTATGCATTACATCCACCGTTGAGTTGACAGCTTCCTTCACACCTTGGGCATCAGCCTGCTCAGAGATAAGAAACTATTAATTTGTGCATATCAAGTCAGTTAACTGTGATTAGTTGAGAAAATGCCTAACCTTTGCACCACCAACAACAGGAAGACGGAGAGTGCTAGCCTTCAGTGCTTCAATTGCTGCTGATAAAGAACTTGAATGATGCTTTTCAATATAAGACCACTCTTCTAGATACGAAATCTGATCATGTCAAATGGGAGCACTTAGATACATAAGCTATGCAAAGTTAATCAGAATTTTGAAAGGCTAAAAAATCCTATTGCAAACAGCATAAACAGTCAAAACAACAAGATATATAATCACCTACCTCTCCCTTAAGAATAGCAAACAGCTTGAGTTTTTGTTTTTGAAGCTGGAGGTTGCACCTTTTGGAACTGACATTGTCACGCAATTTTGATATTTCTTTCCATGCACTGTGCAGGTTTTTCTGAAGAATAGTGAAATAAGAAACATTAGTTAAACATAAAATCATTTCGAGCCTTTTCTGATTATAAGAAGCTTGATAACTTGACCGAGTAGTTTCATTTGAAGATAGCTGTTTAAGTACAAGTGATTGTGCATCCCTATGTTTGCCAATTTTAAGTGTGTATTTTCATCTCTCTCATAGTACCACACCACACGTACCTTGTCTAAGATTGCGGTTACTGGATACCGTTTAGGTTAGCCCCATGAAAGTAACCAAAACAAATATCAGATGCTCTTGTCAATGACCACATGGACCACATATGAATAGCAAAACTGTAGATCAACATTGTATTGTGGCATGACTTGGTACGTTTTCTTTTCTTCCCACCCAAAAGGAAAGGCACGATTTATCATCTAGCATCAACTTTAACTCGTTTGACATTAATATTTGCTTTTTAGAAATAGTATCTCCTTGTTATTCTGCAATTTAGAAGCTTTGTCAAATTAATCATGACAATAAATGTCTAGCTGCGATCCATACTTTTCAAATAAATAGAGCCTACCAACTGATGACTGACCAACCAATCTTTACTTTTACATATGCTACCAATTGCATGACCAGTCTACCTCCACCTTCAACTATGTCCATAACTTAAGTCCAAAACAACATGTTTAATTCAACAGTGCGGCAAACTTGGCAACTAATGATGGATACACATGAAATTCAGATTTCAGCACGCTCGAAGATTGTACTCTGCAAGAACCAAAGATGGTACCAGGATCTATTTATATCAATTGGCCACATTTGATGTGTTGGATAGGTTTTCTTTGCAGATCAGCTGCTAATCAATGCAACAAAGTCGATTATCACTACAATAGGAGCTATCCATGTAATTCCTGATACCACTGACTTCCCTAGCAACATCTTAACATAGGATCCTTTCATAACCTAGTGTTACTGAAAACAGGCAAGGCATATGGGTCAAACACTCAAACTAAGGGAGGTCTCCTTGGGTATGAAGTATGAACAGAGAGCTTGACCCTTCATCCCTTCAACATGTAAAGCTACTTGATGTAGTTAAAAAGGATTGTGCCAATGACTTTTGAAGTGGCATCAAGGGCAATTTTTTGGAGTAAATAAAGCAATCAAGAGGAACTGTGTGGACACAATCAGATCTTACAGTTTCAAGCTACTTGATGTGATGCAAGTGCAAAAATCTACTATCGTATGAATATGTTTAGATGACACCCTAAATGGCAATTGCAAACCCAATAAAATGCAACACAAGCACCAATCCCTAACCCTGCAGTGCAATTTTCGTGTACTATTAACTCTTAAACATTTGACGGAACTTGTACGAGAACTATAACCTATTGCACATCGAAACTATTGGTTGAAGATCCATAGTTGGCCATGTTTGTTGGCATTAAGTACATGTCGAAACCCATTCTTAGCAGATCAATGAGCAACTTACCAGTAGCCCCATAAGTTCCTCTTAGCGCATACTTGTACACAATGCTACATAATCCACTCCAGTTTCTCAATGCAATTACTGTGAGCAACTAAACACTATCCTGAAAAAGCAGCTAGCCAGTCCCAACAGTCTTAGTGGTCAGCAAATGCCAACTTCTCAGGCTACTGCAGCTTTCTTAAACCCCATGATAGCTAGCAAAAAATGGAAATTTTTGCATTCTTCCCTGTTAACAATCTCATCCGTGTGATATAGTGAATACTCTGACCTGCCATATAATTTATAATTCCTTTGCAATCAAGCAAGTAATAAACGGAATGTGCAATTGCAAATCACTGATACCGACACCCAGATGTATCACAGATTTAAAGTTCAGGAATTTAAGCAAATAACCATAATAACAATTAACAAGAATGATTGTGTTAACTGGTGGAACACTAGCTGTAAGATATAAAGTGAAACTTTACTAACAACTAGCTATCACAACATTTAAAAGAATATTTTGGAAGTTAATAACTTCAAACTAAATATGTTACCATGATTTACCTCGGCAGTGAAGCTCTGCACCAGAAGCGCTGAATCTGTCCGAGCATTGATGCACCGCCACTGCAAATGCCGGTTGTCCAGCAGTCGCAACCTGTGTGCCTCCTCAATTCTGTTCTCCCCCTTCTTCGCCCTCCTCACCTCTGCAGCGAAGCTAATGATAGATGGCGCATTTGCTGGCGCCTGCACTATATGCCCATTTGGTGATGCCTCCCCACCTCCTCGCCCTCTTGATGGGCTCGCCATCCCCCTGCTTCCTCGGCTTGGAGATGGGGACCGGCCAGGCAGCCTCGGTGACATTGGACAGTCCGAGAATGATCTCCGGCCGGAGGACGATGGTAGCGGCAGCCCTGGCTCTGGAAGCCGGCGCAGGCGGCTGTTGGTTTCCTGCCAGAACCTCGCGGGCACGCTGACGCCACGGCGCGGGGGATCACCGGTGCCTGAGTTGCTACCGGAAGAGACGCTGTCGGTGTCGGAGGAGGCAGAGAGATCGGGGGCGGGTGCAGCGGCCGGGTCTGAGGGGGAGAGGGAGGTGGTGGAGTCGAAGGCCATAGACCGGCGGAGGAGGTGAACAGCGGCAAGGATGGAGTCCTTGCGGTCGAGGCTGCAGTCGAGGCTGCGGGCGAGCGGGTCCGACGCCTTCGGCTTCGCCGCGGGCCATCGGTGCTGCGGCCTCGCGTTCTCGGCCTCCGGCACGGAGGACACGCTCTTCCGTCGCTCCGGTGTGGGCCCCCGCCGCGCGGCAGGGGAGGACGGCGACGCGTCCCGCGGCGCGCGCGACGTCTGGTAGAAGAAGGACTCCCCCTGGAACGACACCGAGATGCTCCGCATCGTGGTCGCCGTCACCGTCGCCGCGGGCGGGGTGGGCGATGTGGAGTGCTGCGGCGGGGGAGTGGAGGAGCGGACGCGCTGCGCGGAGAGGGAGCGACGTGACGACGAGGAGGACGACGACGTGGAGGAAGTCGGCGACGCGGCGGCGGAAAGGTAGCGCGACAAGACCGGCTTGCTGGACCGCGCGGGGCGTCTGGCCACGGCGGAGTTGGGCTTGTCGAGGGCCACCGTGAGCGGCGGGCGCGCGGGGTGGGCCGGATCTGGCGCGGTGGCTGCTGCCGCGGCAGCCACCATGCCGTGCCGCGGCAGTGGGAGAGGCGAGAGATCTGGCTACCCGCTGCGCTCCCGCGGAAAATGCAGGTCCCCGGGGGCTCCAGATTCACTGTCCCCCTGCTCACGGCGGCGGGCGGCGCCCACCGGATCGACGCGGCGCGCGTGCCTGCCTGCGAGGAGGAGCAAACCGGTGATGCAGTGCAGTTACAGCTTGGGGGCAGATAGAGAGACAGGTAGAGGAGGAGAGGAGTGAAGCGGGGATTTTCTGCGCCCTTCTTTTTTTCTTTTTCTTTTTGGTGTTGTTTTACTCGTTTTAAGTGTATGTGGCTTTGGTTTTGGGGAATGATCTTTGCTTGCTGCTGGGTGCGCGCGCGGCCGTCAACTCGCTCTAGCTGTCCGAGAAAGAAGCTAGCTAGTGTGAAACCTCTATTTTACTTTCTTTCTTTCCCTTTTTTTTTTCGGAATGCTCCTTTGGATATTTTTACTGTGGTGAAAATGTTGCTGTATCTTTGGAACAACAGCTTCTCGGTGGGGTAACATGTAAAAAAGCATGGAGTTTGAACTTTTAAGAAATGGGTGTTTGAATAACAGCTTCTGTTTGCCATTGATAGCTGAGGTTTAATTTATTAGAGGAGGATAAAAATCATTAAAAAAAAAATAGGTGCTTTATCTTGTCAAGTTGTTACTTAGGTTGCGAAGTGACGTTTGTGCTGATGGTTGAAGCAAGCAAGACGACGATTGTGCTCATTTGGGCTTTTTTTTCTTATGGCTGAAAATCACTGTAGTTAGTTGAAAAAACACTGTAGCTGATAGAGATTTATTTAGCATAATTAAATTTAAAAAAATTAAAAAAATATGTTAGCCCATTACATATAATACAAACAAATACGAGAAAAAAGAACTGGCAAAAAATCTCAACAAAAAACCAAAAGTTCAAAAAAACGAAATTTATGGATAGTAAAAAAAAGGCGGAAGCTAAAAGCTGAAACCAAAACGATCACAGCCGTTCTGTATCAGTGTTTTAGCCTATTTTCTTTTCTTTTTTTTTTTGTCGAAAACAGTTCAACAACGAGAAGAAGAGAAGAAGAAGAATGTGATGGGAGCGATAAAATTTGCAGTGCTTTATTTCTCTTTGAGGTTATCCAATCCTTTCTCGTCTTATGCGGTACAAAGATTTTGGGTAGGTCAGCTAAACTGCCGGTTTAGCATGTTATTGCAAAGAATGGAAGGACATTATGTCCTGCTTACATGGTTTAGTTGGGCGTTTACTCGAATTGTGTTTTACTTTTCTGACTTGATCTAGTTCGTTTTTTAAATGATATAGGCCTAGTTTTTTTACTTAATCTAGTGACACTTCATTCTCCATCTTAGAATTGACCTATAGGGCTTGTTCTTTTTGGCTATGACTTGTGGTTGTTGGTTGCGACTTGTGGTTTTTAGGTTATTTGTACGAGATATTACAGCGTAACAGAAACTCATGTACGGTTTTTACCGATATAAATGAAGTCAGTAAAGTATGTACTACAATTAACTAGTAGACTCTATCTTGAAAAAATACTCCGTTTAAAAGTTAATTACTGTACAAAAGCAGAAAAGTAGCTTTTAAAAACTAAAAAGAACAGGACCATAATATGCTATCATGCTTATATGATCGACCTGGCTTTCTACCTCGTATCTTGGAGAAAAAAATACTGTTATTTTTAACTATTTTATCAATAGTTGCGAATAATCGGACAAAAAAGTGGCCGAAGGTGCAAAATCAATGCAAACAGGAACAAAGAGCTGGTATAAATGCCAAGAGCAGTAAAATGATGCACCTCAAGCTTGAAAAGACAATAAAAATCGACAAAACCTTCTTATTTGTTTCTTTTCTGAACCTAGCAAAAATTTTCTCGTTGTTTTTTCCCTGAAAGATTTTAACAAACTAGCAATCCCCCATATGAAATTAACCAAAATCATGCGCTAATCAAATGGTGGACAGATTAGCTAATGGACCAAAATGCCCTCAACCCAATCCTTGACTCAAGGGTGTGTTTGGTTGCTTTTGGGTAGTGGGATCGTATATCCTAGATGAGGGGAAGCTGGATAAGGAGGACTGTATTTTGAAAAAGAAGAGTGTTTGGTTCGATGTATCTGTGGATACAGGCTGAATGAGTATATAATTGGTAGGCTGTATATGAGGCTGTATGAAGGTTTTGCTCGACTCCCTCGGTCCTGGACGGACAGATTCGGTCGAAATGGCCTTCACTCCCGGTACCGGATGAGATCGTATGTGGGGACGAGTGGATCCAGGCTTCTACAGTAAATTCGTCCAACCAAACACCCAAATTTTTCGTAATATATGATAAAGCTAGAATCTGATCGTCCATATTCAGCAAACCAAATACACCTCGAGAGACTCGACCGAGCCAGCATCTGTTCGCATCAAACCCATTCCCCTTCTTGCACTAGCCCAATCCCCGTGGAACCCTTGGGCTGCCATGGAGCCGAGGCATCGACCTCCATGGAGACGACGGCGGCTGGGCCGCGACCACCGCGGAGACTACGGCGGCTGGGCATCGACCTGCACGGCGACGAGGGCCGCGACCTCCACGGCGACGATGGCACCCCTCCACCTTCCTCCGTTCCGCCGCCGCCGGAGATTTGGTGGAGATGGAAGTGGCCATGTAGGTATATACGGAGGCGGCCATGGAGGTCTGTACAGAGCTTCATTTTGTTGTACAGAGACATTGAGATGATTGTTAGATAGCTACATTCTGTGAGCTGTGTAGAACGATTTGGTTGGGAAATTTTGTTGTATTTCCCTGTGCAGAATGATCCTCGCTGCTGCCAATAGGAGGAATTGAAGGCCCAGAAGCTTGAATTGAATGTTGTGAGGCAACGAATGTGAATTGAATGTTTTGAAGCAACTGGTTGCTGTTTTTTTCATGCGAGTGCATTGCTCCTAGCGCCGCCTCCACACAGGAATCGGAATCCTCGCTGCCCAGGTCGCCGCCACCCCCTGCCTCCCGCCCAGGTCGCTGGGAAGGACGCCGAGAAGGACGTCGCCACTAGCTTGCCTCCATGGTGGCGACGCCTGCTAGGTTTCCATGGGGAACCGCCGAACGGGGAGAGATCGAATGGATTGAGGGCCAGAAGCCAATATGCAAATACAAATGGAGGAGAAAATTGCTATAATGGGACTCCAAACAACGTGTTTCGCTATAATAGGACTTCTAACGTTGACATCGCTAAAATGACACCCGAAACATTGGCTTCTCGTAATACATAACATTTGGCTAATGTTTCGAAATACCCGAACATTGGAATTAAAAGAACCAAATGTCATGTATTACGAGAAGCCAATGTTTTGGGTATCATTTTAACGATGTCAACGTTAGAAGTCCCATTATAGTGAAACACGTTGTTTGGAATCCCATTATAGCAATTTTGTGCAAATGGAGGATATGATCCTGTGAATAGATACGTTGGACGGACATGGGGTAGCTTTTTGCTACGCCGGTGAGTTCTTTTCTCTTCCGACTTATGGTTTTTTTACCTAGCGTCTACAACTAATTAACTACCACTAGGAAATAACAACGAACACATACAACAAAAAATTACCTATCCTTTGTTGGAAACAATAGCACTGCTACCATGACGACTGCTTCATATTCTCTTCAGAAAATCTTAATTATGCTATATACTTTTAATTCTCAGTGACGAGCATAAGAACAAGAAACGAAACGTAGTTGAGATGAGTGATGAGCGACTGCGAGAGCTCCGTATTTGTAGCCGAGCAAAAAGGAAACCTGGTGCATTGCTACCAGAAATTATGGACTCGTTGTCGACGCACAGCATTGCGGGTGAGGGGAAATGGTATGATAAGAGTGACATGTGTGCAGATGATGGAGCGGGCAAGAGGGACGGCATGAATGAGGCAACATATATGCAAATGAGGGGTGGGAAAGGAGATAGCAGTAGGGGGCGACATATGTGCGAAGAAGGAAGATCACGCACAGCAAAAATGGCCATCGCATGGCGCCTGTGCGGCCTATGATTTAAACCACGAATTAAATGAGCATCGTATTTCTCTAATTATGATTAAATTAATATGAATTAACATGACAAATTTGGAGCACATAAAATTCCCAAAAAAATTAAACAATTAAGTCGATTATGTCGGGAGGTTGTACATAAAATTTTGTAATTTTAGGAGTTCGTTTGCTATATGTAACAACTCATATAAACAATATAATTATATAAATTTTTTAGCAACATTTAGAGCGGATGAATTTTTGAGCAACATTCAAACTGCATATAAAATTTCATAATTTTTGAACTTATTTGCTATATTTAAAAAATTAAACAAACAATACACATAAATCGGTAATTAAGACATCTAATTAAGGCAGTTAATTAGCTGCCGTCAAGTGGTTGGGCGGCAGAGTGGAGGGCTTGCGTCGCACGGTTGCCGTGCAGCCTTTGCGCATCGTATGGTGGCCATGCGGTATCACCACGTCGCACGGTAAACGGGCGGCAAAAGTAATATTTTTGTAAATACTACACGACTACCATTATTTTTATAAATACGAGACTAGAAAAAGTTAAAAGTGCCAAAAACTCATGATGTGGTCTCATATAATGGTTAGCTACGAGATGTATATAGACTGCCGTCTAATTCAAGCAACCGGCCCAACCAACGGCGCTAAACACTCGACGCCATCGAGCTAGCAAACGAGTGGGTGTGGATTATTTTTTATTTATGGTTTAGAGCATGTACAATGCAAGATGCTTATATATGAGTGCTTAAAGAGAGAATATAACCACATCATCAAGCATCCATGCAAAAGTTATTTCCTCCAATGTAAGCATCTCTTCTATAGGTGTTTAGATGCTATATTATATATTAATAGATATAGTTATACACATAAGCACCTACTAAGCACATGTGCTTATTTAAGCATCGATGCTTCAAAATAAGCACCTTATCTATCCTATGTGGCAAGAAAAATCAATTTTTTATTACTAAGCATTTCTCTAAGCGTCTGGATTGGACATGCTCTAAGGTTTTTAATTTTAATGTGAATATTTAGGTAAATAAATTGATTACTGATAAACTATTTTAAAAAACTATCACAACAACCATTTCAAAATTATACTAAAAAATCATCTTATTTATTTATACGAGATAAATCGTAAGCTGAAAAGAAATCGGCCTAGAAATACGTGGTGCTCCGGCGCATGCCATCGACGCAGACTCGCCGTGGTAGTGTGGTACCCGCCCATATGGGCACACGCGTCGCCGTGTCCAATGGAGACCCCGATCCGATCCGTGGAGACGGCGAAACTTGCTTCGTTCGTTCGTACGTACTCATGCAGGAGAAGAAACAGCTCAGTGCAGTACGTACGTGTACTTCGTCGTTTGCTTATCACAGTTCGTCAATGCCGTGTCATTAGTACTTTAACCTTCTTCGATCTTCTCCTCCTTTCCCTCTGTTTAATCACGGTTTCTTCGCCATAGTTACGCGCATGTGTTTGTGCTGTGCTGCCTATACTTGATTTAATTGATGTGTACCATCAGATCAAGCCACTGTTGATCTTCCTTTTTCACGTGATGCTGATCTCATCCGTCCGTCCGCTGTATTCACTCTTGACATTGCAGGCTAACGTAATTTCTCGTTTCAAAAAAGAATTAATTACAGGGTAACGTATATATTGGAGACTTGGAGTGTATATCTAAAGTCAAAAAGGGGGGCAAATTCTAGTATATAGTATTTGACAAAGAACGGAGAAGGGAGTATTTTGCGTCGTACGTACGCTAGCTATCGGTGACGATAACAATCTCTAATCTGCACAGACAATTAATATATGTGGTTGCTTGAACAACTAAAGTTGCGTAGCTTAGCTCGCAGTCCGCTATAGTGCCGTATGATATGATTAAGCCGATGTTGTGCATTGACAGGTCGTAGACAAACCATGATCACCAGAAAGTTTACTCAAATCAGTACGTAGTACTCTAATTGGTACCTAATGCACCTACACACGCAGGTGCAGATGCATGCGTCCAGTCGAACCCGACGTGTCACGTCGAACAAAAATGTGCTACTCTGTTACCGTTGCCTAACTCATCAATAAATGTTGATAGTCACAATTAACTAGACTTAGTACGTCATCAATAAATGTTGATAGTCACAATTAACTAGCCTGGTGCGGTTTTTGGGGTGTTGTTGAATCCACACCGGCCGATCGAGCGGGCTTAAGTGAGACAGGTGGTTCAACTGGCCATGCGTAATGGAATCCATCACATATTTAATATATGTTTATTTTTATAAATTTAACTTTCTTCCCTAAATCTACCATGCACGATAGCACTATAACAGATCTAACATGTGCGGCAGTAGCACTTCTGAACTACAGTAGCTCAGTTGTATTGTGGCTACGATATCACTGCCAATCTATTGTAGCTATGAAGGGTTGTTACCGCATGTGGTAGGTCTAGAGGAGAGGACTAGATTTGTAAAAATGAACATTCGAAAATCAATTTTAAAATAAAAATTGGCTAAAGTGGTATTTTCAAATCTCGGTTGGTACCAAAAAAAAATTGGCTAAAGGTCAACCAAACCTATTTCCCAGTGACTACACAAATTAAACTACACTACTGTTCGTTTTCAACAAAAAAAAAACTAGACTACTAATCGGTACAAGTATGGCTTGACGGTAGTGGTACAAAACAGTTTCTACAATTTTTAATGCATGGTTTTGTGACCCAACTCTACTACTCTGACGGCATATGGCGATACGGCATCCTAGACCAGTGGCGGATCCAGGAAAATTTTTTGGAGGGGCTGAAGTACCTTCAGCTCGATCTCAACCCCTTCTACATTATACATCCATAGCTAAAAATTTAAGGGGGCTCTAAGGGTCCGGTAACGATAGAGGGGCTCGAGCCCCCCGCCCCACCGCTGTCCTAGACAGTGACAGAGCCACCACCCGGTGACCCTGTATAGCCATTTTGGCTCATCGGTTAAAACGCAATGAAATTTTTCTATAATCGGTGAAGTTGAAGGTAATATTTTTCCAACAAACATTCGCCATAGTTTAGCTTGTTCAGGCTCTAAAAAATTTTAGCCCCGTCAGTGCCCACAGAGGCGCTCGCGATCTCGCACAGGTAGAAGGATGTGCGCTCCCGTCCCGTGGGTGAGGCTGTAAAGCGAGCGAGCCAACCACGCAAAACTCCAGGTTTCTGACGCACTTTGCACAAAGCGCCCGCACAGAACCGCCTTTCGGCCACCCTTATCGCCATGCACGGGCAGATTAACACGTTATCTGATGAGGTCCCCCGGCGCGCCGGTCTTCCCGCACCAGTGCCGTGCTGCAGCAGACTACAGTGCTCTTCGCTCGCCGGATAAAAAAAGCCGGCCTGCTGCCTCTGTAAAGCTGCTACAAGTGAAGGTGGCATTAAGAATTCTCTTCTTTCGAGATGAATTGCTTGCCAGGGGTCTGTCTCCACAGATCAGGGGATAGATAGAATCCTTACGGGATTAAACCCGGGGGACTCCGCGCGAGGGGACGCGCCCCACGTCAACCCCAGCGCTCCCTCGGCCGACGCGTGGCGGCAAAAAATACGTACGGTCGGGGAGCGATTTCCCTGTATTTTTCGATAATTACGTAAATATTCTTTTTTCTCGCGAAAAGATCCCTGTCAGTTTTGTTTTTTAAAAAACACCCCTTCACTTCACCAAAATCTCGTATCCTTTGCAGGATAGCGCCCCGCGATTTTCTAAATTACGTACGGGTCCTCGTTTAATCACGTACATCCCCTCGATTTTTTACGAAAAAGACCTCTGTCTTTTCCGAAAACACGCATGTCTCCTCGATTTTTTTTAAAAAACTCCTTACGAATTTTCGCCTATTCTATTTCGGTCAACACGGTGGCTGGCATGGCGTCGCGCCACGCCTACGTGGCTAGTAGATAAGATATATCGGGGAGAAACAAATGTTTTGTAGCAGCAGCTGCGGCAGTTAAAAGACGAGTTGTCACACTTGCAAGGGACACGCCGGACTGCTTTTTAACTTATATTTTATAATTTATAGTTTCTTTCGCCAAACAAACACTAGTTTTTTATATATATTTTTAGAAGTGTTTTATCGAATTATTCGATTTATTCATACAAACGCTTATATTATAATTAAAAGTTATAAATCTCAATCATAAACTATCAATTGTATCTGAAAAGAACCCACTCGTCACTTCACCAGGGTAAGGAAGGATGCAGCCGAACGGGATTCATCCATACAAAAACTCACCTATCCGGAAATAATGGCGCATGCTAGCATCAAGAGAGAGGAGCATGATGGTAAGGCATGAGGAGAAAACAGCGGCGTAGTGTTTCAGATCACAGAAGAACTTGGAGTTGATTTGTACGTGATAGGAAAGGACGCGCGGGATGGGATGGGAGGCTAGTAGTACGCACTGTGGAGTACTCTCCTTCGCTATCCAATCCAACCATGCAGATCGATCGATGCAGGCAACGGCGTTTTGCCAATTTGCCATACCAGAGGAGGGGAGGGGACAACGGAACTGGCGCGCACATGCTGCATCTCGCCTCGCCAACATCCGCACGTAGGTCGGAGCCACCGAGGCAACGGAGGGGAAGACGCATGGTCTTGGAGAGTGCCCTGGCTCGTCTCTCTGTCGCATCCACTACCGTCGGCGTGCTGACCCTTGCACGTACATCGCCGTGAGCGGAGCTCTTCTGCTCGCTGCTGCTACGAACTACTACTCCGTCTCGCCATATACTTCCTCTTTTTTACTTGACTTTTTGGTTTTTTACCGATACGATTTTGACTGTTAATTTTTATATTTAAACACTAAGATATATTAATAACATTATAATATTATAAAAGTATTTTTAACAACAATTTAATGATTAATTTTCGTATAGCCAATCTAGATAGTTTTAAGTCTATTGGCAGTTAAACTTTAAAGTTTGACTGTATGGATTTTGGGAAGTCAAGTAAAAAATAATGGAGGAAGTAAGTCTCTATTTTTTTAGAAGCATTGTCACACAATATAAATTCATTACAAAGATCAATAGTATAATTATTATAATATTTTCGCTATATATCTCTACTTTGATGTCAAAAGAATAGGTAAGCAGTTATATAATGCCATTTGATAGGGTATATATGGTTCAATAACATTAACTTTTTAAATTTAATATCTTATTAGCTTATGCATACAATGAATTTTAGATTTATATTGTGGGACAGAAGGAGTATGGTGTGTGTTGCTGGGATCAGAAAGAATGTAGACGTAGTCAAAATGATTCAGGTGGGATAATTAGATCTATGGCTAGCTATTTACGGACCCAATCCGCAAAGTGGAACACGGGATCAAAGTCAAAACCCAACAACTCGCGGTACATTTCTAGGTTGGTCTGTGGATTAACATCGTCCTGTTTGTCTTGGCTGTACTGCTTCAGATTTGGAAACAAAAAAAAGTTAAGCAGCTTTTTTTTTTTTACAAAACGAAAAAAATGAGAGCCTCTGTCGGGACAGCATCCACAATTCATCCTTCGTTTGAAGACAACAAATGTGGTGGCGAAACTACGTGGAACTCTTATCGTTTTTGTTTCACTAATTATCGAACCACATGTGGGTTGAGCTTTGTCTAAGAACAGTGAACCGATATTGATCTGAGTTCAGTTTGACCATAGCTAATGCCTGATGATGATGATGATGATAGCGGACACGGGATCAGACAGGGGAAGCATCATGCGTCCATGATTGTGTTTGTCTACGGCTCAGGGTTCTGATCCATTACGTACATGTGTATCATGTGCATGTTTGTAAATGCACACGCAGTTTATACCAGTCTGTACTAGCGTGCAGGCATATTTTTATTCAAGATGCTGTGGTAAGGATAAGGTTCCTCGCATGGAGAAATGCAGGCCTACATGTATATAGGCCTTGATCAACTCGGTTTTGATTTCTGGTTTCTGACTTATTTTTCACTATTTATAAGTTTCGTCTTTTTTTGAACTTTTGGCTTTTTGTTGAGCTTTTTTGCAGGTTCTTTTTTTCCCGTATTTGTTTGTATTATACGTAATGGGTTAACATATTTTTTATATTTTTAAATTTTTTAAATTTAATTATGCTAAATAAGGCTCACATCATTTCTGATCTTTTTCACCAAATTCAGATGTTTTCAGCCATAAGCTATGAGCTTTTCAGCCGAACCGATCACCACCATAGATGTCTGTGTACTGTTCTATCTGTCCAAAGGGCTCCGAGATTTATACAAAAAATATTAAAATCATTAGAAGTTGGGATGTTGGTTTGAATCTGGAAAGCTTACATCAATCTTATGACAAATTTGATGATTACGATAGTACATGAACATCTATGTACATGTGAGAAAACCTTCCGGCATGCACGTGCTAATAACAGTAGTAGCCTATGGTTATCCGTACCAGAACTGCCACTGCAACACGGATGCCATGTAAACATGGTGCTCCAGCTTTTGTTGCACAAAACGGTTCATAATTCTGAGACCTTAGCTTTATGCCCTCTAATGACGATCCACCATTGTGAATGCGTGATCGCTTTTTGTACGAGAATTTCTGCTGATCCACAGGCGCAAAGCCCAGAGATTGTCAGCTTTTCACACATCTAGGACTAGGAATCGTTCCTGCTCGCTCTGGACTTCATAATACAGCAGTTGAGACTAATTGCTGATGGCGATTTACAGGGACAGGGTCAGGTGGCCTAGGATGGCGACATGAAGCTGCTACTAACACACGCACTTCGTTCTGAAAGCGCCAAAATACCAACTGGTTACTAGTAGACAACGAGTTCAATACCAGGCAGTTCTGAGGGAGCTACTTTGTCAATAAAGTGTATTATGTTTGGCCGAAGCTAGGTTTGATCGCCTTTTACTTTTCTGAACGAACTTGCTGTTAGCAAGTAAAAATTATTTAGTCTGAACATTGATCCCCCTGAAATTCTGCAATCCAAAAGCGCAATTCGTCGTTCTGAGTACTAACAACTTGGGTGGTCATTCTAAATACTAATCAAAACCTCAACTTGGGTGGTCATTCTAAATACTAATCAAAACATCTTCTTGGGTAGCCTTACTGGTTAACTCTGTAACTAGCTAGAATGAATTAAACAATTGTTATCTTGCAGACAGCATGAAACTGAAATGCAATACATGATTCCAGTTCATAAGCCGCGGTGCAACGTTAAAGGGAGAAAAAGGAACAGGAAACAACGAAAATGGCAATGGCAAATGGCAATAGAAGAGAAAGAATGAGATAGAGCATCTCAGTATTCCAAACGAAACCAATAAAAAACGAAACTAAAGCTGCCATTGGAGTAGAAAGCAACTCTGAACTTTGAAAGTTTGCTAAGGTTTCAGTAGTACCTGAGTCGGCAATGCAAAGCACAGAGACCAGAAGAAGCTTAGCAGCTGAAATCTTGCCTCCCCAACCAGCTGTGTTTAACTGATCCTAAACAAAAGAGACTCCAAAACCCAGCAAGCAGCAGCTTTAGGGCCCTTAAAAGCAGCTATTATTTGCAAATTAAGCTTTGTGAGGCCCACACAGTTCCCTTCTCTTTCTGCATACATTTCCCTGTCCTCCCCCTTTGCTTCTAAGGAGGCTCTACTTCCTTTTGTGCCCTTTTATTCAATCATGGGGGTCACATAGTATCTTTTTAATTTACAGATTGAAATAATGTATCTACTTTCCCAAAAACATATGTTTTCTTATCAGTATCATTTTGCAAATACCATATTAGCATTTAGCCATGTGCTAATGCATGTGCACAAGTGTACAAAGGCGACAGGTATCTGACTGCTGCTGCTCCACACAGTAAAGTGGCAGCATCTTAGAAGAGTTGGACCACTGTACTAACTAGCTCATGAAGATTTGTAAGTTCTTGATGCAGTGATTCATTAGGGGAAAGGGCTAATACAGCAATGTTACTGTTCAGCCTTTACTCATCTCATGTACTAGCAAGCAGTAGCTAGTAAGTTAAGTTTGATCTACTAATTAACCAGTTGCTGTTTACTACAAAAAAAATGGTACATTGCACTGTATAAGTACCTTTACATAGGAAGGAACATTTAAGTTTGATGTACTAACCTGACACATAGAAGAAGCATCCAGGAAAAGAAAAGAAGGCATGAGTATCTCTCAAGAGCCCATATCTTTACATGACTTAACACTGACTACTGCAAAAAAAGATCTGTGGGATATATGTGTAATCATACTCAACTTGCTAACCTGGGCATGGCTGGCATAATTGTTTATGATGCATCATGCATATGCCTTTGCATCAACACAGCGTGAATAGGACGATTGCTAGCGACTTTCAGATAAGGAGCATCGCAATTTGCAATGCAACAGCTAAGCGTGTGCGCAGAATTTGACTCGTTTGCTTACATTTCCGATATGCAGCATCTAAATGATCTAGCACTACATTGAATTAAACCTAGTGCATTGCTTGGAGGATATGCAATTGCCAATTTGCCTTTATCCATGAGGGATAGCAATTCATCATCCTTCTTCTGCATAGCCAACACTTTGCTTGCAACTACGACCACTGCGTTATTCTGAAATTCGTTTTGTGTAAAACACGAAGTGGCATTGCTTGGTGCATGGTGTTTGTCATGTTCCATGCTCACAAAGGATTGTGAGTTTGAAGATAACATCAAAGTAAAGTTTCACAAGCTTGGAATTCAATGCTCCAATTTATTTTGATCATTTGATTCAGTTCTATGATTAAGCCCATTCTTCAGAATAACTTTGCTCATATGGGGGATGAAACGCTCAAAGAATTGCTAAGATGCAGTTGCTTCACATATGGCCGAAGGAAAGTAGACCTTGTTGTGTTTGACTTGTATTGGAATCCATTCTCATTTGAAACTTAGGAATTTGTCAAAGTGGAATCCACTTTTCTCTTTTAAAGCTCTCCTATGAATAATACAATTAACCTTACCAGCATTGAAGTTGAAAATCCATGGGACAGGTGCTTCTTGTTGGATGAACATTGTTGGTGTAGTGGCCACCACCATGGCACAATCAGCCCCCATGTCAGAAGACCCATTAAGCATGCAAAGTGTATGGCAACCCAACAAAACTATGACAGAGGAAAAGACATGTTTGCCCCTGCTATTGTACGCCCCGATAGGAGCATGAAGGTGATTTGACTTCAGTTGCACCACGTTGTCATTTAGGTCAATGTATCATGCCAAAGGACTAGCTTTCTTCAGACTTCATAAGATCTTATACACTGCTGTTACACTAACCAAGAAGCATTTCTTTTCCTTTTCTTGAAACATATAACATTTATTTTCCTTTACAGGGTCATAATACACAGATTGTTCAAGAAATGTTGTGTCACAGGACAGCAGGGGATTAATGCACATTTATTTCTCACAAGAGAAAAACAGAACACTTCAACAACAGCTTCTGAACAACCTCTGTGACTGTATACATGGGACTAGGAATACTGTGGAAAGAAACGACACCATCAGGTTTTTCGCTCCAAAAAAGCGTCACTATTAGCTAAGGTGTCAGGGAAGAGCGACTTGTGATTGCTGAGTCTTAACACCGGTACTCGACCACCATCATTGTCCACTAACAATGCTTGTTAGCTAGGTAGTTTGTAGTAATAGGCCCATCACTGAAAGTAAGTGTCACCTAGAGAGCATAATTTGGTCACTCAACCTCAAAACTGAAGGGGAGAGGGAAGCCTTTTCTCTCATTCTTCAATTTAGATGGAGGCTGTCAGTGGAGAGGTAATTAAACTTAACTACCTAGTAGGTAAAAAAATGGGGAGGCAAGAATGACAAATTTTCTGCATCATTGCATGCATCATGGTTTAAAGATTGCATATTAGTGGATGCATGGTGCATGTGGATTTAACAAGAATGCTGATCGATGGGGTTATATACCTTTAAACAGAAGGAAAAGGCATGTCATGACTCATGATGGTAATCAAAGTTGTTGCCAGTGATGCTTGGTGATTAGGTCTCATGTCACTATGGCTTATCCAAGTTGATGATAATATTTTGGTTCTTTTCCATGCATTTGAATCAAAATGGGGTGTTTTTCTAAGATCAGGATGTGCCCTGGCAGGTATTGTGCATGTTTCGTTCTACTTGTTTTCGATTTAGAATACGCATTCTTTCTTCTTTCTATCTAAACGCATGTCTTTGTCTAGCCTAACAGAAGCATACCTTTGGCAACCAAGTTCATTTCAAAGAGATGTTGTGGTCAAATTTGCTTTTCACAAATATCAGTATTGAGAGCTCGGAATAGTGGGACAAATGAATAAAGCTTGAAAGGAAGAGGCCAGTAAGGGAAACCATCACCATTAGTTTGTTCTGCTTGTCCGAGCTTAAGTTAAAAGCAATCCTGGAAAACCCAACAACCAGTTCTACGGAACTGAAAGATTACATCAGATAGGTAAGCAAATATTATATTCGAACAACATATCAGGTATCATACGCCTATATAATTAATCAGAGGCTTTTATATTCCTTTAAGAAAGAAGCTAACCATGCTGCATTTCTTCTTTTTTCGATGTCGGTAAGATGAATAGTTGAGTTTGTCAATAGTTATAAATATTCGAGTCAAAAAGAAACTTGATTTTTCAAACTAAGTCTTGTTGCAGTTACATCAATTAAACTGCAGTTTCGTTGGTACCGTATTGTCACTTACTCATAGATGCTTTACATTTCAACACATGCAGTAAGTTGCCAAGCAGTGTTTCAGCGAAAAGACAAAAAGATAGTAGAAAGGTAGTACGCTTCCCTTTCTGATTAACTCATCATTCGTAGTTTCTAAGGCAAATCAAGAATAAAACAATCAGCATGTGCTCAATACGATGTCATAAAATACGTACAAGGGTGTGGTATTGGTTGGTGATTGTGCAAAATGTAATCAGCGTATGTTTGTATACTGGACCATAGTGTTTGGAAAGTGGCTTTGGAAATGACTTGTACTACTAACTAGCCATCCTTCTTGTCATACCAACCAAAATATTAAGGGTTCCTAACCTTACCAAAAAAAACCTTATCCCTATATTCTACATATGCGACAATATCCATACCAGAAACTATTTAGAGCATAAGCGTCAACTTTCCATGAATCAAGACACCAGGTTTGATGATCAATCTTTGGTAGGTTGTCAAATTTACTATCTTTTTAGATGGGTGATGGAAGAAGGGGATTAATAAAACTTTAATGGTCTTAGCTTAATGACTTCTACCAGCCAAGTCTGATGCATATTGGAAATTGGCGTTTCAACACTGATGATGCAAAGGCTCAGCAAAATAGATTGCTACAAGTTGGATAACTGCTCCAACTGATCACTATATTACATAAGAATTCAGTACCAGTTCTGATTGCAACCCTAGCTACGGCAATAATAGCATAAAAATATCACTTAGGCATGACAATAACAGCGCATGTCATATGCAGCTTGCCTAGGTGCCACAGAAAAATGATGTTACCAGATCCAGATTAGAAACATGTCCCCAAGATTTTAGCACTTACCTAATTCACCTCACCACTGACAAAACAAAACAACACTGTCTCTTACCAGGTGATTTCATACACAACAGAACATGCACCACTCAAGAACTTAGGATAACAATTTATAAGGCATATAACACACTGCTAAGTGCTAAACCTGAATAACAGAACATCACAGAAGATTTTGGGCAGATAGGGGTTCTCTAATTTCTAGCACTGCATTTGGAACATTTCAGTTTTCACCTAAGTGACAGGGGAAGCAGGGGATTGAGCAGGAGGCATATCCTTAGGGTGACCAGGAGGCGGCATGGATCGCGGCACATAAGGAAGAAGGGGGGTGCCATGCTCAATTGGACCTGCCCCGATAGTTGCCTTGGAGCTTGGACTTGGATCAACAGGTTGGTAGTCATCGGTCCTAACATTTTCCAAGCCCCTTGTCCTTCGGTTAGTAAAATTTCTTTCCTGAAAACGATGTATCAAGGAACACAGATTACGTAATCTTCCATCAAAGTTTAAGCTATTCTGGAAACAACAAAAAAATCATTAGTAAAACGATTGAAGGTATATATGGTGTGTATGCTTATGCTGATTTGTGATATTGAAATGCAGTACATTTTCCAAGTTCTGTCTGGAAGCGCACACCTTTAGTCTCCTGCCATCTAGCCCAGCGCTTCGATGGGCCGGATCTGCATTGAATGCAACTAAAATGTCAGCCATAGGCTATATATTCCCCTCGTAAGCTAAACGATTGCTCAAATAGAAAGATGAACCTACATACTGAGAACTGAAGAAACCAGAACCAACCCAAGCAAAGTAACGACATGTACACACCCCAAAAGTATTACTGTTACCCCGACAACTGATAGAAGTTCAAACACTCATTGGAATCTGCAAAATGGTGCCTACCTATTATTTTGTAATCGCACATTGCACAAGTATACACTGTCAGAATAAGATGAACATGTAGATGGAGCTCTGCAAGAGTTTTATCTTTGTTCAGCAATTAATTGGCAAATCTCACTTTGGAGATAATCAGTGGACCACCTATGCAGATAATTCTGGAGAACTTGCTTTATTTTCCACCAAACATATCCTTCAAGCGGTATATACACTTGGAGAGAAGGGCGCCCAAAAGAAGAAGGTGAAGAATCAACTTCACATTATCACGTTGAATTGTCAATATCATCACATCTCATTCACACACTTTTCAAAGGTCCAACATCAAACCATGAACCAAGCACCAACACCAGATAGTTGCTAAAGCTATAGCTACTATCGCTTTTCACTCTATACCAAATGTGACCGAAGGAAGCAAAAGAACAGGAACCATATGAACAAAGTGACAAGCAAGAGAGAGAGACAGAGAGCGAGAGAGGAAAACGAAAAGGTAGCAGGAGACAGAACAAACAGAATAATCTTTTTTGTGTACCTGGGTACTTCCCGGTGCTCGTTGCGTTAAAAGAGATCCCTAGGAACAGATTTCCTCCAACAAGTGCAAAGATCAGCAAAGCAAAGACAGAGAAACGCTTCATCTTGACCTTCATCTCCCCTGCAGAGTCCCTTCAGATGCTTCAGCACTCGTGTTCGATCGTTTTATTGGCTTCCTGGGACTCGTCTGCTTCTAAGATAATGGAAGGTCCATGCATGATGTAATTTCATGTGCATTACTCCTAGGTGTCAGTACGGGATTAAAAAAAATGTTGCGATAAGACGGCAGAATTTATGTCTCGTCAACACCGAGGAGGAGCTGCAGAAACATGGCCGGGCAAAGCGAGGGAGGTGGCCTCCATGCATGCCTCCGTTGCCCAGCACCTCGCATTAATTGCCAAGCTTGCAGGTGCTGGCCTTGAATTATATACGCGACCTCTAACAAAGCCAAAATAAAAATACAAATACAAATAAAGGAGGGCACATCGACGAGTATGAATTTTGGACACATTTGGACCCCTAAACACCAGAAATTCTATTTTTGGCCCACAAATCAAAAAAATTCCAAATCTGGACCTCCCGAGCGCGTTAGCCTGGAGCGCCACGTGTCGGTCGTGCGGTGTGGTACCGCACAACCGCATCTGTAGCACGGTCGTCGCGGTACCACACCGCACGACCCGCTGCCCCCGGCGTCGGCCGCGCGATCGCCTCTCTCGAGCGCGCGCCGCGCGCCGACCGCGTCTGCTTTCGCGCGATCGCGCGTCTGCCCGCCCGATCGCGCGATTCCCCTGCCAACCGCGCGATCGGGACACGTGGCGGCACACGGAGGACGCGCGGTCGGGAGTGGTCCAAAAACGGAATTTTTTTCATTTGGGGGCCAAAATGGAATTTCGGATGTTTAGGGGTCCATATGTGTCCAAAATTCGACGAAAGCCTCCCCAACTACCCACGTCAATACTGTAGATCGATACGTGCACGATCGACATCATTATGACCTACACTAGCACTTTCTCACGCACAAACCACAGTCCGTACATGCAGCGGCGGCGGGAGCATGGTAAAATTTTATCTCGGATAAGCTTAAGGTGGTGATCGGTTCGGCTTCGGCTTCTGGCTTATTTTTCACTATTCATAAGTTTCGTCTTTTTCTGAACTTTTGGCTTTTTGTTGAGCTTTTTTGCCGGTTCTTTTTTCCCGTATTTGTTTGTATTATACGTAATGGGCTAACATATTTTTATATTTTTAAATTTTTAAATTTAATTATGCTAAATAAGCCTCTGTCACTCTGATGCTTTTTTCACGATTCTGATGTTTTCACCATAAGCCGGAGCTTTTAGTGAACCGATCACCACCTAAATATAGCTAATTTGTCACAAATAAGTTGATTTATGTATCATGCATGCAAAGTTCATAATCACCGTAATTTCAGACTAAAATCAATCCTAAAATTAGATAGACAAAACAAGCAATTTCATTCTCTCAATTTGACTCACTGTTTCGTAGTTAGATATTTCTCTCATTCATATATTTATCCTCAAATAATCAAATTTAGTATACAGAGATATCATTTTGCAATAAAAATTGACATATAAAAATTTACAATATTATTCTATCAAATTAACATACAACTCTCTTGTTCTCTCTCATAAAATATGACCTCATATATCATATTGAAATCAGGACTATAAAGACTAGCTGGAGAGATAGAGGATTACACAGATGAAGGGGCGGCCTCGAGTCTATTGAAGCTTACCTGCTGGCTACGCCCTGGCCGCCTTTTTCCCTCCTTAGAGCATCTCCAAGAGAGTCCCAATATTTTGTCCTCTAAAATCTCATATTGGGAGCCTTCCTAAAAAAATTGTCCTCTAAATCTTTCCCCTCCTTCAGCAGCTCCTCTAAACTTGGATCCCTAAAATTGCCATCTAGGCACTGTGGGCCCGGTCTGTTATTTTCGGTTGGGTTCCTCACCTCCTCCGCCCTCTCCGACGCGGCTGGCGCGCCCTTCCTCGTCGTGCTCTCCCACCCCAACCCCGGACTCCAGCGCCTCGCCGTATCCCTCGACCTCTACAACCAGGGATCCGCGTGAGTACTCCGGTCTGTTGAAAACATGAAGCTTGAAGCTTTGGAATCATTGTTGAAACTGTATGTTTATGCATACTAAATAGGATTTTTTTTCATTGAATCAAACAGTTTGCATGTGAGCCACTTCTTTTGATCGGTCACACCACTACTTACTAATTAGCGTCATCTAGATCCACGTACGAACACAGCACGACATGCAGAAACTAGTTACAGAACAACATCCAAGTATATGACTATATAAGCGAAACTATAGAAGCGACTGGAAACGTCATGACATTCGGTTTGAGGTGCCCAAATATCTCAAACAGAACATTCAGGGAGGTACAAGTAACAAACGTTGCAAGCAACATTTCTATCTGAAGCATAACAAGACATCAAAATTCCATTGTCCATGAAGTCTCGCACGATGAAATAGCCTCACCCATACGTGTTAGTAGCCAACCCGGATCAAGAGAACATTGCATAAGGTTCACTAATGTATGTAAGGCGATCCCCGATCCATGCATACGAGACTTCTGAGTGAAACTAGCTAGGCTTACCTAGGAAAGCTGTAAGATTTTCCTGGTGTTCCTCCACCTTAGTCACCTGCACCAGAAGATGACGCTGGTGGTGCAGGGTCTTCGGCCGGTTGACACAACTTCAGAATCCCCGTCACAATACTCAAACAATGGTTACATAGAACGTTAATAAAATCCCAAAGCAGAGAAGTCTCTGAACACGGATGAGCAAGAAATGATGATTAATTGGTTATATCAAGCAGTAAATCATGCCTACTTGTGATGTTCTATCATCTATGTGCAGTGCAATCAAGCTCCAAATATAGCTTCAAATCTGAAATATGGCCAAATCACAATCTAGTAGTCAGTTAGTCACTAATCTGGACTTTACCTGTGTAATCATCAAAGCTTATACTGATACTCTGATTTATAGTTTCCTCTCCCACGAAAAAGACACTTCTATTTCAGTTCAAATCTATAAAATCACCTCATCATTGCTAACATCATGAACATGACTATTCATGCATCATATTTACGACGGTGAGAAATGAATACAAGTCCCTAGCTAATCGCACACGATAAAGAGAGCAAATTAACTTATGACCAGGATAACATGGTCAAATTAAAAGGAAGATATTAACACATTACAATTATTGTTTGACTGTTGTTTCAAAAAAACAATTATTGTTTGACTCTAGTCTTCTATTAAATATCCATGCTATCACCAGGCACACGGTATACCATACAAGGAGATATTAACACATTGGTTGTTAGTGTTGACATCGTACATGATATGACATTTTTATACAAGATCATATGATCTACATTTACAGTTCCTTCTACTGGAGCTGCAAACTTAACCGTCAATCAGGCACAACAATGTAACTCTAGATGCAAAGAACAAACACATCTGCACATGGATTAATTCTCTTGTTGCACTTGCATGTCTATCCCTAGCTATAAGGTGTCACAGAGCATCAAAGTATGACTACTACTTCGTCACAAACTAAAATATGCTTGAGCACTAACATGCAGTTGCAAAAATACACAGACAGCAACCAATAAACTCAAGAAAGGATGAATGTGGTGGCACATAATTAATGGCTGTCACAAGAAATTTTGAACAGATAAGCATTGCACCAATGGCAAGTTAAGGATCAACGCCCACATAAATAAATGTATCTAAATGTATCACAAATTGCAAATGTCACAATAGTTGCCAACAGATATCTAAATGTATAAATTGTGCAAGAATTTAACTCGACCTATTCAAGCGTCGAGCTATAATATCACTCTGTAGGATCTTGTAGAACTGCTTTTGTGTGTCTTCCATGCCACTGATGTCTATTCTCATAATTCTTTCTTCTTCTAACATTCTCTTAAAATCGATCTCTTCACTCTTCAACTGTAACTTTTTTCCTCATTAGCCACCTTCACTTGTTCTAACTGAAACCTTTCTCTTTGCAGCGCATATACTTCTTTGTATCTCTCCTCTTTCTTACGCTCTTTCTCTATATCAAGATCTTCCTTCTTAGCCCACAAATGATCTAATGCCTCCACATAGCCAACTTGTCCTCCTTGTCGCAATGCTTCTTTTGCCTCTTCTTACCAATTGGTCTACTATGTGTATCATTACTCTCTAGAGTTGCATGCTCATTGTTGTCATTATCAAGAGTACAACCAGCGGGACTTGATTCAAATGTTGTCTTCTTTTTTTGTTATATGACTTCGAGAAGACAATTGGTTGTACTTCTCAATCCATTTTGGTTGTGACTTTAAGAACCCAAACAATGCATCAACTGAAATGACTTCTTCGGCTATCTTGAGACTTAAACAAAGCACTTGCTCGCATTAGCGCATATGTCAAATTAAACATTTGGCGATTAGTTCATGTCTAAATTTTTACATAATGATGTAACAAAAATATACAAGGTCTAGGAATAGATATAACCTTGTCTTCTATTGTCACTCCACTCTGTCTTCTGCTCTCAATCCGGCTAATGCATCCACAAAACTTATTAACGCTCTCTTGAATAGCTCCCCAACGATTCATAAGAGACTTTTGGCTGCGATTTGATGCAAAATCCTTATTGGAGTAGAAATAATCATATATTCTCTTCCAATATGCTGAACGAGTTTGATTTGTGCCTTGGGCAGATCCATACTTATGTTCAACCATGCCGACACCAATAGCTCATCTTCAGGCACGCTAAAATTTTTTGTTCTTTTTTGGTTTGGTCTCATGGAGGGAGTATTATCCACATTTGGTGATTGGGGCTCCTCAACAGGGCTAATTCCATCCATATTTGGTGATTGCAGCTCCTCAACATGGCTAATTCCATCCCAACCTAAATCAGTACTACCATTTGACAACATGTTTGTAAAAAATCCATCTCCCTCCATAGTTATAATAACTGAAACGATATAATAAAAAATGAAATTAGATCGTGTGACTCTAGTGCTCACTTCGATTTGTAAAGATCGTGATGAACTAAAACTGCTGTATATGTTGAGTTCGATACTGTAATCTAGAGTTGTATATGTTGAGTTCGATACTGTAATCTACACCATAAAACAAAAATAATCTACAATTGTATATGTTGAGTTCGGTGTTGCTAAAAGTTCATCACAGTTGCCACTTTGTGATGATACTGTAACATGATGAAAATCAAGTCTTCGCTTAACAAACAGCTGCATATCAAAGAATTGCACTCCCTCCGTTCACTACTACGACTACAAAGAATTTGCAAACCTCGATGTAGCACGGTGATCTTTCTTGAGCCGCTCGGTGAAGCCGGAAGGTTGGCGGGGCACCGGGCGATCTCGGGCGAGCAACTGCGGCGGCGGCGTCAGGAGAGATCCGCCAACTCGGACGGCGAATGGCACAAGAGGGAGTGAGACCGACGGAGGATCGGCGCGGCCGGAGAACGATGGCGTCGATACGTCACGGAGGAGGACGAACTCGACGACGAATGGCACGGGAGGGAGTGAGACCGGCGAGGAAGAAAGACCGGCAGAGGATCGAGGCGGCGGCCGGAGAACGATGGCGTCGTCGCGTCTGCGGAGGAGAAGAAAGCACGCCGGGCGCCGGCGGAGGATTCGAGGCGGCGGCCGGAGAACGATGACGTCGATGCGTACGGAGGAGGACGAAGAGCACGTCGGGCGCCGGCGGAGGATTCGAGGCGGCGGCCGGAGAACGATGGCGTCGATGCGTACGGAGAAGTGCCCGCGGAGGATCGAGGCGGCGGCCGGAGAACGATGTCGTCGATGCGTACGGAGGAGGACGAAGAGTCGAAGAGCACGCCGGGTGCCGGCGGAGATCGACCTTGTGCGGTGCCCGCCGCGCCTCCAATCCTCTCGAGTGCGCGAAGAGAAGCCGCCGGGGAAAAATCTCGCGCCTCCAATCCTCTCGAGCGCGCGAAGAGAAGCCACCGGGGGAAAATCTCGCGCCAACCCGGGATTGGGGACCTCGTATGCGTCCCTATATTTGATGATCATCCACTCGATTTTAGGGTACCAAAAATTATTGGAGGTATTTTTGGGTATCTGTTGAAGGCTTATTTTTAACCTTTATACCCAATATTTTAAGATAGGGGGTGAGAAAGAGCACCTCTTGGAGATGCTCTTAACCGTGCTTACATAGCGTATCCTATTTTCCAGGTTTTTCAATGTTTAGATTCAAGTTGCACAAAAAATCCGTATAGACCGGTATCATTGTCAGATAGGGAGAGTTGAAAGCATCATCAGAGTTCAGGTGGTGATCATTTAGGGGTTTTTTTTTTGGCTTATGGCTGAAAAGCACTGCAGCTGACAGAGGCTTATTTAGCATAATTAAATTTAAAAAAAATTAAAAAAATTAAAAATATGTTAGCCCATTACGTATAATACAAACAAATAAGGAAAAAAGAACCGGTAAAAAAGCTCAACAAAAAGCCAAAAGTTTAGAAAAAAACGAAATTTATGAACAGTGAAAAATAAAACGGAAGCTAAAAACTGAAGCCAAAATGATCACAGCCTCAGACTTCAGAGTACTACATCTACCACCGAAAAGGCAGAACCCCACCAAAATCTTCATAGCTCAAACGAAATTCGGTCATTGTAAATATTGTTAAACCTAACAAAAGCACAACATCAAGAGGCAAGTTCATCGCATGTGATAGACTAGTATTACAATTGCAAGGATATGGAGAAGCGGGTAGATAGTCGGCACGGTGTCCTGATTCTCTTTCCTTGTGCCCCTGATATTGCTCATCCAATAGTGGTTTAATATTGTCACTAATTTAGACATTTTAGAAGATTTTTGCCTAATGTCATCGATTTGGCATGATGTCGTTGGAGCCTTCTAGATCACACGAGCGTTCCGGACAATCCAGCTTACCCCACCGTGCATTTACTCGCTGGCAGGGAAATATTGGTTTTCCAAGTCTGCAAAAGCCAACCACAAAACGCTCAGATGAGCTACTCACGAGGATGGTCTCATCAGGGGAGGCCAAAAGATTCTCTAAAATCATGATATTGCAATGAGAACATCTAATCTTAAAAACATACCCCTTTTATGGTAAAAGAGTGCTAAAACGGTATAGTGCCTTAGTTTTCCTCTTTTTGGCCCTGAGACCTTATGTTTCCAGTGACTCTATAGATACAAATTAACACTACAAACCTTAAGATAGTTTGAGGGAACAGCGAGTTAACAGTTCAAAGTTGACGGTGTGGACTTACCTTCGATTAACCACATTATGCACATAACATAGCCACTGAGAGAATTCAGCCTGAGATCCTGCCTGCACAGGATTTGCTCTAAAAAAACATAATGAAGTCAGTTTAGATCAATCCAAGATACAGCCTATTGTTATTACGTTGAGCATAACAAAAGAAATGACTGACATATTAAATTATAATGAATCAAACCGTTCTACACTACTGCTCTGCGCAAGCTTTCAACAACCACAAATGACCAACAATTCATCCACGTCGCACATCAGCTATTGATGAAACGAGCTTCAAAAATATAAGCAACAATTGGGTCATTGTGCTCGATTGTTATATCCACACCACCCATCAGCTATCATCTTAGTTTCTGTGAATAGAAACCTAGAGCGCATGTGGAAAGTTTAATCATCATGTGCATTATATGTCCAAAAGGTGGAAATGTTGCAAAATAGGTGTGCCAAACAAATGCGTGGATGTAGAACTTCATAATCTACTACTCATTCAGATGCACACTTTCATATTGCAAAAGTAGCACGGGTTCCTAGTTCTCATGTGATGTTCTCATATCTCATCATAGAGAGACAAATTGCTGAAGATTGTTATTTTGTTAACCACCAACACTTCAATAAGAGATAATCATGTACCACACAAAAGCATATGAAGGAATCGAACTACTAAAATGGAGATTACTATTTATCCAAGAGGTTGGAGAGCACTGCTTACTTCAAAACTTCCTTGAAGTGATCAGCACATTCTTTGCAAGGATACAGTCTGGAAATTATAGCCATCTGAATATTCAAACTAGCAGCAATGTTACCCTCAGATATGAGCCAAGTAAACAAGAAAAGAGAATATGGATGTGGAAAAGAAAAACCTTCAGAAAGAAAAAACCAAGTTTCTGTTTCTCTGAACAAATCAGAATTTGTGAAGACACTAATTCCTACTTACTATTCTTGGTGGTTTTAATCGCAGACAAAACATATTATCACGCACTTCAAGAAAAATAAGCTTTGCTTTCAACAAGCTCCAGTGCAGGTATTTTTTGCGTGTGGCACATGGATCTCGAGCTTTTAACACCAACATAGCGGCATTTCTCAGTTGCGAAGTCCTTGTGTTTGGCTAATGATTGCAATTTGCAAATTTTTTACAAATCTCCCAAAACCACGACAGAGGACTTCCCAAGCATACTACCAACTCTTAAAGAAAGCTAACTGAGTTGTGTACCCTGCTTACCAGCTCTTTTGCATCACGTTTTTGCTGCCTGGTTGGTTCATCAGGAAACTGAAACACAAGTACAACAGGAATTAAATCTGACAGCCAATGGAATAAAAAAATTGGGTGTGTCTAGTAATAATCTGATGTTTTCTTCCAAATAATCATCCAAATTTTGTGACCCTTAGATTAAGATCCAACGGCTCTCATCCTTCCCCCTTACTATATAATCCCCTTCTCCTATCCCCTAACCCTATCCCCGACCCGTCACCTCCCACCCTCCGCGCCACCTCCCTCCGCGCCGGCCCCTCCTCGTCGCCACCTCCCTCTGTGCTGCCCTCTCCTCGTCACCGCCCCCTCCACGCTGCCAGAGAAGTTCTGCGCATCTCCCACTGCCACCCCTCGCCCCTTCCTCCACCACCCACGGCCAGCAGTGCCCCCGCTGCCTCGCCGTGCCACCCCCTACCCCTCCCCACGGTGCCACCTCCGTCCAACCTAACAGCTAATACCTTCTACCGCCGCCGCCCTCCGACACCGCCCACCACCCTCCTACCCTGCCCGTCGCCCCCAACGCCGGGCCACCACCCCGCGGCCTCCCCCTATATCCAGACGGAATGGTGAACCCTAGACGCAGGGGCGGGATTCTCCCCTCAAGCTCGCTGGCGAGGAGGAAGAAGGGTCACCGGAGAGGAGGAAGAAGAGGTCGTCAGAGAAGAAGGTGGAGATGGTGGCGCACGAATCTTCATGCTCATCCAAAGGTTAGAAATTTGGATGATTGTTTAGAAGAAAACATACGAGTGATGTTTACCAAAACCCAAAAATATTTCCATACTTTGAACAACTTTGTGCCCTATCCGCAGGTGAAATGTATGAATCTACGCAAATGCATCATGATTCATCGTTGTGCTCCACATCGACGATTAATGACTTATGTACTACGACTTGAAGTGTAAGGCGAATGCTGAAGTTTTGTGTGCATTGTTGTGCTACTCACAGAGGCAAAAGATCGAGCACCTGCGCTGCGATGGTGTGGAGCAGCATCCACGTGGCCCGGCCGACCTCCTCCTTCGTCAGGGGCGCCGCCTTCGCATCCTTCCCCTGCATTCACTCGAACGCTTCACAACTCACCTCGCTCCACCCAAACGGAAGGGAGCAAAGGTGCGAGATAAAGAGCTTGCCTTGACGACCATCGGCGGCGGGGGCGGGGGTGGGGAGAGGGAGAGGAGTGGGCGGAGGCGGTGGTCGTCGGGGGCGGCATCGGGGGCGATGAGGATGCAGCGGGAGAAGGCGGCGACGGTCTGGAGGACGGGCTCCAGCGGGTTCGAACCCGACGGTAGCATCGCTGCGGCGGCGGCGGCGGCAGTGGCTTATGTGCGTGCGCGCGTCCGGTGCGTCAGCACTACCGTATGGCAATCCGGTGGATGTCTGGATGGAGAGGGTCGCCGACTTGCCGCTTTCCGCCCCGGTTAGCCGACCGCAACGATGACGAGCGAGACGGCGCGCGGATTCGTGGATACGGAAGCAGGCAAAATCGGAGGATTTTGAGGCGAAATCGATTCTACGGTGGGCCGTGGACCTGGTTTGTTCGATTGGTGAGGCGAAATCGGTGGATTGTTGTTCGTGCAGAGTCCAGAGTTTAGACTCCACGGGAAGAGTGTGGGCGGGGGACTTCGACCTGTGGGCGCCTTGGCAACGCGCGGAAATCCCCTGCCCCGTGCGGCCTTCCGCATTGGCACCGACCGGATGCCGCCGATCAGACTAGCAAAGGCACGTTCGAATCACTAGCACACTTTGCCACGCTTCCAAAGGTATAATTCTTTTCAATTTATAACTTATGACTTCTTTCAAATAAATAAGTAGAATAATTTCTTTACCGTTATTTTGAAGCAGCTTATTGACATTCGATTCATTCGTATAAATGTCCGCACTAGGGTCAAAAGCTATCAAACGCAGTAAAAAAAACACACCTATATATTGTTTCCGGTTCTTTTGTTTAAAGGGCTATAGTTGGTAAAAAATTAAACTCTGGTCAACAGCGAGAGATATGTTACGGTTGCATGCTGACTGACTAGGATGCCTCACTAAGCGGCATACAGACGGTCCAAGTTGGCATGATATGGCATCCCATGGGTCATGTCTGTGTGTGATGTTATGGAGGGATGGCAAGGGATTTTATTTTTATTTTTAGTGTAGGTTGTAACTAATACAAGCTAAGTTTCACCTTATTCCACCGCCCTAACGATTAAAAAAACAAAAACAAATACTTGTTGCCATGCTGCTTTCGGTATGTTTGCTATACAGCATGCACTACTATAGAAAAGGTCATTATAGATGGTTCAAAAATATCATCACAGATGGTTTCGTGAGCCGTGTGAGTTTATGGGTTAATAATGACATGAGGTCATCACAAACGGTTTTCGAACCGTCTGTGATGCAGACTATCACTGATGATTCTGAGTTAATAACCGTCTGTTATTAACTCAAAATCGTCTGTAATAGTTGACTATCACAGACAGTTTGTAGATAAAACTGTATATGATAGTAGATGTATGACAGACGATTTATAGATGAAACCGTCTGTGATATATGATGTATCACAAACGGTTTGTCCTAAGGAACCGTCTGTGATATTTTTTTGTATTGATAAATTTATTTCTGTTAGTTGGCTAGCCTCATGAAATGTTAGCCATGCCCACTAAAACAAGTAGAAACACGATAAGTACATGTATACTTCCAATTTACATTCATTTGAGAAACAAGAATATCCATTTCACAAATCAATTAACTCAAATGAAATAAATTAACTATTCATGAACAAATACATGCATTTACCATTAAGAATTTTATTAGTCAGCCCATAAGTGAGAATCAGGTGCTCACTAGCCATGCGGACAAGGAGCAGGTTTTTTTTTGATTTTTTACAATGATTTGATTGGTTCAAGCCTAGACCGGGAGATGACAATTAATCTGGAGGAAATTGGCCTTACAACTCATGACCTTGCTGATCTGGAAGCCCCTATATCTGTTGATGAGGTGTGGAGAACGATCTCGCAATTGCCGCCGGATAAAGCCCCTGGACCGGATGGCTTCACCGGCCGGTTCTACCAAGTTTGCTGGTCAATCATCAAGGAAGATGTGATGGCTGCTGTCTCCGCAGTTTGGAGTAGGAAATTCAGAAATTTGGAGCTCCTTAACACGGCCTTTATCATACTCTTGCCAAAAAGGATGAGGCTAATCATATCAAGGACTTCCGCCTATTAGTCTTGTGCACGCTTTTGCCAAGCTCGTCACCAAATTACTTACAAATAGATTGGCGGTCGTCTTCATCAAATGGTTTCTCGAACCAAAGTGCTTTTATAAAGGGAGATTTATTCAGATAACCTCATGTTAGTGCAGCAACAGACAAAATTTTTACATCAACAAAAGCACCCAATTCTTCTAAAGTTGGATATTACAAAGCCTTTGATTCGGTTGCATGGAGTTTTCTAATTGAGGTGCTGCAAAAATTGGGTTTTGGTCGTAATTGGTGTAATATAATCAGTGGGCTCTTGGCTTCATCATCTACCCAAGTGCTCTTAAATGGTGCTCTGGAGAAGTTATCTTTCACCGTCGTGGGCTGCGCAAGGGATCCTTTGTCACCCATGTTGTTCATTCTTGTAATGGATGTTCTGAGCCACTTGTTCAACAAGGCTTCAGAAGTCGGCCTGCTGCAGCTTTTGTCTCCTCGTATGTTGAATCATCGGATATCTGTCTATGCGGACGACGTGGTTATCTTTCTCCGTCCCTCGGGTAGTGACATTGAGATTACCCTTGATCTGCTCCAATTGTTTGGGGATGCATCGGGGTTGAAGACAAATATGCAAAAAAAAAAGCAATGTTATACCCATTCAATGCTTAGAAACAGACATTGCTTCAGTTCAGAACCAACTACCATGTGCAGTGCTTGGCTTCCCATGCAAATATTTGGGAATCCCTCTCTCCATTAAGAAACTGACAAAGACGCAATTTCAGCCTTTTATTGATCGGATTGCGGCTCGTCTTCCAAGATGGAAAGCTGACCTCTTAACCAAGGAAGGGCGCATGATTTTAGTTCAGTTTGTGCTTACCTCAATGTTGGTTTATTTGGCTATGGCCATGGATATTCCACCGGGGGCCATCAAAGCTATTGATAGAATTAGGAGAGGCTTCTTGTGGAGAGGGGGGAAGGATGCAAGAGGAGGACATTGTCTGGTGGGGTGGACTAAAGTTTGTCTCCCACGGGAACTTGGTGGGCTTGGTATTCCAATCTCAAAATCTTGGCTGGGCTCTCAAGATGAGGTGGTTGTGGCTTAAGAAAACCGACCCTAGTCACCCATGGGCTGCTTTTCCTATCCAGGTTCATCAATGTGTTAGCGCCTTTTTTTCCATGGCTGTTGTCTCCGAGGTGGGCGATGGGACCAACACTTTTTTCTGGACTGGTTGTTGGATTCATGGGCAGAGAGTCATCGATCTTGCTCCTCAAGTTTTTGCTTTAGTGCCCAAGAGAAGAGCGAGTAAGAGGACTGTGGTGATGCTCTCAATGCGCATTCTGGGTTTCCGACATTCGGGGTTCTCACGGTGGCGATACTAGCGAGTTTCTTGTCCTTTGGGATCTGGTCTCGAAGTGGTTCTCCATGAAGGTGTAGATGACTCTCATGTCTGGAGATTCGCTGCGAATGGAAAGTATTCGGCCAAGACAGCTTATGCAAGTTTTTTTTCCAAGGGGGTATAATTTTCAAACCTTGGGAAAGGATTTCGAAATCTTGGGCTCCAGGAAAATGCAGATTCTTTTTGTGGTTGGTCACCCTTGATCGTTGTTGGACGGTTGATCGCCTTGCTCGTCGTGGACTTCCCACCCTCTGACTTGTCCCCATTGTGACCAATCTTCGAATCTATCAACCATCTTCTCACCTCTTGTGTGTTTGCCCATGAATTTTGGTTCAAATTGCTGCAGAGAGTTGGTCTCCAAGAGTTTGCCCCACAACCTGAATTTCTTTCTTTTGAAGATTGGTGGGAAAGTTTTTCAAATGAAGTTAGCAATCAGCTGAAGAAAGGGGTGAATTCTCTTGTAATCCTAGGAGCCTGGACCTTATGGAAACATCGTAATAGGTGTGTGTTTGTTGGTGCTTCTCCAAGTTTAGCTAGAGCTTTGTTGCTCACTAGTGAGGAGCTGCACTTATGGGGAATGGCTGGAGCAAGAGGTATTTCTTACCTCTTTGCTCTCTGACCGATGAGACAACCGATGTTCGGTGGTGATCGGGTCGTTTTTCTCTTACGTATTAGGCGCTTTTGTCTGCCTAGTTTCTTGGTGGTTTTGGGGGTGTGTTTTGTAAGGGTTCTTATCCCTTTTTCTTCTTAATATAATGATACGCAGCTCTCCTGCGTGTTCGAGAAAAAATATCTATCCTAATCAAGTTTAATTTACATTGTGGAATTCCCCAACTTGGTTATGACTTGAGATAATAACAAGTACGCAAACTGTCCTCGATTTTTTCAGAGCTCGGCTTGTTCCCACACAGTTGTAGCGATGGTCACAACCTGTCGCTAGGAAGATCAAAGTCGTATATAAATATAAATCGATAAGTATGAAATAATTATTGTAAGATTGATAAACTTGAGAATCATTGGTCATCGCGGAACCGAGGAGTAGTTCCATATTATGGCAAACATAATATCCACAGGTGTTACCTGACGATTGCTAGTGGCACTGCAAAAATAGAATTGGTTAGTTCGAGAGACATTACTACGAAGTGTTATATAAGATTAATGTATACTAGCGAATAAAGATGCTTTTCCCTCCCTTGGATCTCCCTCCATCATCAACGTATGCGGCAAATGACCTACATGATTGCAAAAAGTTAGTCTTAACCAATGCAAAGGAAGGAAAGACTACAATAGAGTTATTTATGAAGGAAATGTGTTTACCTGTCGATTAATTATTGGACAACTATAAAGTCGTATTTGGCCCTCTTTAGGGAATCAAGGTATATTACCTGTTCTATTTTAGTATAATTACAATTAGAATCCAGTGGAACCTACACAGGTATATCGCCATGGTCATTAAATCTAAATTCGTGTTACTTATAAAGTATAAATCAACAAGTGTATCCACTAGTGCAACACTTACCCCTAATTGTAGGGCAAAAGTATGAATTTCTTATTGTGGTGAGCCAGTAATGACATTGTCATTCAAGCCTTGATGAAGGGTATATCCTCTAGGATGGTTTGCATGGAGATCAAGTGTGGGTTGAGGAAACCTACCGGTGATTTTCTTGATCTGGCATCATAAACCATGTATATATATACAAAAGCAAAAAATTATACATGATATTTATCGGTATTATATGAAAGTAGATCGTGATTGTACACACTTACAATGTCCAGCAACAAATAAGTGAAACTCTTAGCGGACCAACCATTGCTTGCCTTCAATTTCAGCAATTCAAGCATGGCTAACAACCTTGTGTACTTTGATTTACAGCATACGAACAAAAGTTTCTCTGAGTCCTCCATCAAGCCCCGAAATTTAACATACCATTTATCATCATAGTTTTCTTCTGCATCGCAAGCATCTAATTCAGATTGTCATCGTGCAGCCTATCCGAATCGGAACCAGAATCGACATCATCTGGTGGCATATCGTTGACTTCGTTGGTGATGTCGTTATTACTACCTTCCTGTGTAATATGCTTTTCACCGTGACTGGTCCAACATGTATACCCCTTTTTGAATCCTCTTTGAATTAAATGTGCTTCAATCTGCGCTCAGTTCTTAAACATCTTCAGATTCTCGCAATTAATGCATGGATAGTACATATATTCTACCTCCTTATTCAACATATCCTCCTCAGCAGCTCTTGTAAAAATAGACACGCCATTAATGTACTCTTCACTTGCACAGTTCTCAATGTATATCCAGCTTCGGTCCTACGCTACGTATATAACAATTTATTGTTAACTATTGAATTAATTAATTGGTATATATACTATATATGATCTAAATTAGTTATATATAGCAAGAATCAATTAAACTGAATTAAGTAGAAATAGACTATGAATTGGCTAAACCCTAAACCATGCTAAATATAAATAATCTTCTCTCTACATCAAATAGATCTAAACCATCTTCACTTCTCCCTTTACCAAAGCTAGATTTAGAATATAATGTAATTAGGAATACATTACTAATCATAGATAGTCAAGGACAAATGGATCTACAATTACTATTCTCAAATCCACGGTCAACTTTCACCAAATGGCCTCAAAGCCCCACCTCCTCAAAGCAGCAACTAGTTTGTGAGAATAGATCTAGAATTTAAGACAGATCTGCGAGGGTCAGATCTACAATAAGTGAAATTATCATAAACGGTTTTTAGTACAAACCGTCTGTGGTGAGTTACGGGAAGTATCATAGACGATTCTTATTTATAACCGTATATGATAATTCAAAGACGTTTTTCAACATGATTCGTTTGTGATATTACCTCTTCACAGATTGTTTTTAGTGTAGCTAGTAACACAGACGGTGGTTGAACCAAAACCGTCTAAGATTGTATTTAATACAGATAGTTTTGATTAATCGTCTGTAATGAGACGTACCTGTTTTGTAGCAGTGCTATATCACAACGCATGATGTTCCTTCACGCGGTAAAGTCAAGGTGCATCAACACATGGTTCGATCGAGGAGGTTTCCGGCCGTGGCGAAGTGACGGTAGGAATAGGTGGCCGGTGGCCGTGCCGTGCCCATGCAATGCACGACGACTGGGGCCTGCAGGGGCAATTAGGTGTGACGGCAACATGAGGCAGGGCCAGAAGCCGAGTCCCCGACCCATGGGCAGCGCATGATCACGCTGCAGGCCAGGCGTTAGCCGAAAGCGATGCGGCCGTACGTGATCGAGACCATACGTCGAACGTGGGCTCACCGGCCGGCGAATGTGCCGCGACCCAGCTGGGCGACGGACGGATAGCTAGCGGTTGGCACGCACCGCCGCAGGGGACAGCTAGACAGCGGTGGCGCCGGCACGCAAGCACCGGCCGGCCGGCCCGCACCGTGCAATCATGCATGCTGCCCAAGGCGCCGACGTACATAGGCGGCAACAAGGCCGTTAACGGCAACCCCACCGTGACATGACATGCATACGTGTGTACTCGCGCGATGCTTTGGCGGGAGGCCCTGCGCGGCCGGCAAGTCGAATTATATTTGACGGTGAGGATGGATGCCGGCCGGCCAGCGATTTCAGGGGACAAGGTCACGGGGGTGCGGACGACGGCGGTGAGGCCGTGGAGTACGTGGTCGGCTAGTAGCAGTAGACCATGAGCGATGGTTGGGCCGACGTTGCAGGAATCGCCAGCTAGTGGCAGCATGCATGTGGCAGTGTGGAGGCTGCAGCCATACGTTTCATCAAGATTAGAGACCGTGCGTACGTAAGAGCAGTGGAACTAATCTTTCGTCCCACAGCAGGGCATTGGCGTCCCTCAGTAGTTGATGGTGATCGATCACCTTCTCCATCAGTGCAAATTGATATTGGTTAAACCATACTCGTGTCTTCATGTTTTTAGGTCAAATCCGAACGGTATTCGATACGAATCGATCAAGACTCAAGAGTACTTTTGGAGAAAACGGGACACGGTGAATCGACTACGTGAATTCACAGCTAACCAATGTGAATCAGCGTACTTTCGTATGCAAGCTCTAACGTACAGAGATATATAAGCACACGTTCAGAGAGGCGCAAGATGAAACCATTACATTACTAAGCTGTGTTAGCTCGGTTGGGCTTATTTTTTGTGGTTCATGGCTAAATTTTTACTGTAACTAATTGAAAGTACATTGACTGATGGTGGTTTATTTGGCATAATTAATTTTTAAAAAACTTAAAAATAGAAAACCGGGTTAGCCCAGCACGTATAATGCGACGAATGAATACGGAAAAAAAACCGGCAAAAAGCACCAAAAAATCTGAAAAAGACGAAATTTAGAAGTAGTGAAAAATAATCCGGAAACTAGAAACCCAAGTCCAAATGAGTGGGCCCTGACAAAATAACTAGTCGCCTCCTCCTCGACCTTTTGCCTCCTCCTCTCGCTCTCCAGATCTGGCCCCCCTCCCCCTTCTCCGGCGGCCTCGCCAGCGTCGAGGGGGGAGGGGGTCCCACCCGTGGATTCCTTTTGTGCCTGAGGGCGCGAGGAGCTCAAGAGAGCAGGTGGTAGGGGCGGGCGGCGGCGGCGCAATAGCCCAGGCGGGCGCGCGCGAGCGGCCGCCGGTCTCGGGTAAGCGCGGTGTCGGCGTGAGGCCGCCGGCGGCGGTGGTGGGCGGGCAAAGCGAGGCGAGAGCTCCAGCACGCGCGGCGCGAGGCGGCTGCAGGCGGGTGGCGGCGTGGCGCGTCTTGGCCGCGCGCCAATCGGCGCGGCGGAGTCCGGCGAGCGGAGGCGTCGCGGCGGCGGCAACAGAGCGGCCGAGGCTCGGCTTTCGAGAAGCGGCGCGCGCGGAGCGCGCAAGGTGGCGGCCGGCGCGTCGGCGCGAAGCGGCGCCGCGCATGGGAGGCGAACCGCCAGCCGGCGACGATAGGGCCAAGGCGGTTGCGGAAGGGCCGGTGAAGTGCGGGCGGTGGCTCGAGCTGCCGCCGAGTGGAGGCGAGGCGTGCAACGCCGTCGCGCGGCGACGACAACGGCGGCGCGCGGCGATCGGCGACGAGCGCGGCGGCGGGCGGATCCGCGGCAAGCCGGCTGCGGCGGGTCTTTGGGCACGGTTTGGCCGGCCGATGGCGTCGGGCGGCGCCGTTCGGGGCGGATGTTGGCCGACAAGTAGGGCGGCTCGGAGGCGGCGCGCGTACGGCGGGGCTCTGGCCGGCCTTCGAGGTGGTCGGCCAAGTGGGTGTCCAGGCTTCCTTGGCGCGACGTTGCTCGAGCGGGAAGCGGCTTGTGGTGGGTTCTTTGGATGGCTATGCCATGGCCTTAAGGCGTACAGAACCCTGGTGTGCTGGTGGTGGTCTTTTTTGTGTGTGGGTGTGCGTGGTTGGCTGTGGTAGTGCTGGCGAAAGCCTTACCGGTGTTCCTGCCGGCCTCGACAACTATGACGCCTATAGACGCCATTTTCCTTCCTGAAGGGTTGTCATGGCACTCCATAGCCATCATGTACTCTGTTCTCCAGGTGAAAGCTTTGTCTCGGTGAGGCGGGCGGCGTCGGCGACCCTAGTCGCCTCTTTGAAGGCGTCGCTTCGGAGGTTCATCTTCACACAGGATAGACCGGAGTTTTGGGTGGCTCAATTGGAGAAGGTTAGGGGTTTGGTTGAAAGCAAGGACGGAGAAGAAGTTCTGAAGCTTAGTCTTTCTAACTTTTTTATAGTCCTTTAAATCTCTTTCTTGCTGTTGTGTACTTCTCAGTGTTGAGGATTTGGACCTAAAAGCTCGTGTAATTTTTGGCTGTGTATATTCCTTGTGGATATAGAGGCCGGATCTTATATCCTTTATCTAAAAAAAATGAGTGGGCCCTTAAATAATCTGCCGACACACGAGCATATATGCGCATTTGCGACATCGGATGCCCAGCACGGACAGAACAACGTACCTCACCGTTGTTACGTCTCTATCAGCCCCGGCCGCCCGGCCGTATAACTATAGATGCCAATGCCCAGCACCTCCATAACTCCATTGTTTGGAACGTTCGGATTGTTTGCGTACGTCAGAGCATATTTAACAAATTAACGAGGATGTGCATAAGCCAAAGAAATACAGACAAGGAGAACGGTGGTCTCTGACGCATATGAAAATCAACAGGACCACCACTCTTTCAAGCTAAAACTACATCGACCGTCGTCCGCGCTTGAACAAATTATATGCATTTGGTGATTAATTAGCAGGTAAGCTAATTAATTAAGGTAGCTCCTCTAAACACATATACTTGGGATAATGTTTCCTTGTATTCTCCGGGGACAAAAGCTTGACAAGTGCAAGGACCACTTATCATAGACCTAACTATATTGTTTTCATACAAGACGGCATGCAGCAGCCATCAACGGTAGCAGTAGTGCTCTCTGATCTATAATAGCCTCAAAATCAAATAGAACAACCCTAATCATAGCACCCGTTTTACTGGAAAAAATAACCTGGTAGAAAACGCGCCTTGACATTGCATTAGTTAACGATGGCATTGACGAGCTACCGGAAAAATTCACATCAAAAGTGCTAATAATTTGATACGAGTAACATCTTGGACTATTGGTAGATGTTCTAAAATGCTGTAGCTTTTGACTGAAACTATATTGTAGCTACTGTTAGATTTTTCGGGCAACATGTTCTAAACTACTTTTGACTTATGAAAATCAAAAGCTAGAAACCATCGCTATTTAGAACAGAGCCTTAGCCACTCATTGTCAAATACTTTGCACACTTGATCTTTTTTTCGTTCTCAAATGTTTAGCGCTTCTCCGTTCCTACAAACTCTTTATCTATCGTATTCTCCATCTGTGCTTGAGGTATTGTTGAAGAAAATCCTGGTCAAATCTTATCCAAATTATTATTGCTACCGTATATATGTAATTTGGCCAAAAGTGCAATAGACATCATGTACTTGAGACCAGACAAAACGTGCCGTTTAACCTGAATGCCCAAGGATGGATACGAATACAGAACACTCCATTAATCCCAATTTGACAGACACTCGTGTGGCCAGCAGATTTGCGCCGGGGCGCAACGGCAATTCCCAGCGGAATCCCAAAACCGACAAGAACTGTCGCTGCCACTGGTCGGATAGGGTGGTTTTGCGTTAAAAACTACTGCTACGAACGACCTCGACTTTTCTCCAGAGATGCTAAAGGCGAAAAGTCACTACAACGACCGAAAGCTCTACCTTTTCTTTTCATTTTTAAAGAATACTTACGGCTTAAGTTGCTGATTAAAGACGTCAACGATATTGCTTAGTTGATGAGTAGTAATCAGCTACGATTAGTTGAAGTGTGATTGAAGGGAGATATTGCTGTGGAACAACAAATTACAAGCAATTATTGATGAATTTGTGAGCTGATTGCTTCAAGAAGCGCCGAAAACTACAGCACAAAACACAAAAAGCTTGTATATGCTACTCAAATCAGACAAATTAATTTGCATGAAAATTTGAAAGCGGCTTCGTCGGCAGACATAACTTTGGCAAAACAATTTTTCAAGTAGCAGTTGGCTCGGGAATATTCCATTCCTAACCTTCTCCCTTATTACAATCCCGATGAGTTTTCTGAACTTAAGCGCCCCTGCAGATTAGTTTACCTCAAGTAACAAACAGCTCGCAGAAACTAGGATTTAACTGAATTACGATCATACGCTAAACATTTCCGGATCACTGCACCCATCAAAATTTGCAAGAAGAAGAAGAAGCAGCTGCTTTTGTAATAGAGATGGAAAATTAAGTAGTAGGAGTAAACAAGAAGGCAAACCCCAAATAGCTCTGCTCATTCACATACCCAAGGTATCATCTACAGACGGATCGATACACGAGGAGGAATCGGCTACATCTCGGAGCCCAGCAAAACAGGAAAAAAAATGAGAGAAAAGTAGAGACAAGAAGAGGAAGAAGATAAGCCACAGGGACAGCCGCGCGCGGAGACCTTCTAGAAGCCCCGGCAGAGGCGGAACCCCTCGGCCCACGGCCGCGGCTGCCGGAACCGGCTGGGCCGCCTGGGCGCCGGCGCCGCCGTGGTGCGGCTCAGCATCTCCCACATCACGTGCACGTCCTCGTACTCGCACGTGCTTACCTCCTGCCGCAGCCTCCACAGCCCTGCAAGCAAGCAACGCCGGGGTAAAGACCAAGTTAAGCCTACGTTGACGGACAGCAGCCGTCGGATCACATCATCGCCGGCAAGTCGCCGCCTTACCGGTCTGGCGAACCCCGAAGCGGGTGGCGACGCCGAGCCAGACTCTCCGCACCGGCAGCACGACGCGGTCCCACCAGTAACCCATCGCCGACGTACGGCGGGCGAGAGCAGTCGTCGGATTTGTGTCGTAGGAGACCAGACCACCAGACAGAGGACTAGAGGAGCCTCCTCCTCCCTCGATTATTAGACCCGGGTCAGGTTATCTCGGTGCTCCTATTTGTACACGCGGGGGAGAAGGTACGCACCAACGCTTCGATCTCCAAAGACACTGACATCTGGGCCTGAGGTGGTTGTGGTTTGTGGGCCCCAGGTGTCAGTTAATGGGTAGGGCCCGTCGGCGGAGAGGGCGGCGGACACGTGCCCGAATGCGGTAGGCGGTGTCGCACACGTAGGCGCGGGACCGATAAAGTGGGGCCCTTAGTGGATTCATGTGGAGTCGTAACTGCGGGTATGTGGCAGTTGAGTGGTGGTTACGAGGGTGTGCCAGTGGCAAAATTTCTATTGTATTACGGTGGCATAGACTAGTATATGTAATAAACTAATCAGTGTCTGACACGTAGTAATACTGTAGTATGCACTGTAGTAATACTGTAGCAGATTTGTTTATGTACGATTCTGCACATACTAATTTTATGCTATATGTCATCTTCTAATTGACTTGTGCTACAAACTATTTCATGACACATGCAATAGAAATTTAGCCACTCGCGCGAGCTGTCGGGTCCAACGCTGCTATCACAGCATCGAAAATTTTTTAACAAACAAAGAGCGTCTTTGTGAATTATATGTGTCTTTCAAATCTTTCCAAGGCCCAAGGGGAAAAAGACTTCTACACCATTTTATACGCTTTAAGATTCATGTAGGTCCCACACTAGAATATAAGCGGGCCTCATAACTCGTAAGTAGGGGTGAAAATGGGTCGGGTTAATCCCGACCGATCCGGCACCGAATCCGATTGGTACCGAATTCGACTAGTACCGAATCCGGAGAAAAATATGGGTTAGGATATGGTAACAGCAATATCCGTTCGAATCCGATACATCTTCAAGTTTGATTTCAGGTTAGTGCTACTATTTGACGTTTCATTTTCTTTTACAATGGTAAAATAAAATCTTCCACATCAGATATTAAATAGTAACATCAAGTCAGTGTGTTCTACTCCATTTACTGCACTGTATGCATTCCTTACAAACAAGTAGGGGTGCAAACGAATTGGGTTAATTCTAACCGATCCGACACCGAATCCGATTGGTACCGAATCCGGAGAAAAAATATGGGTTAGGATATGGTAACAGCAATATCCGTCCGAATCTGATCCGTTTTCACCCCTACTCGTAAGCAAACTCCAGCGACGGCGACACAAAGGTAACGATTTTCCTGTCTTACGCAAAGGAATGGAAAAAACAGGTTGGAGCAGCTATTTTTTTAAAAAACTCCTTTGAAATGGAAGGCTATGAACAATAGTCCTATGAAATTTGATTGACTGCCAATCAAATGAGTGAACAGTACCTATCCCTGATAAATCTAGAATCATATATTTTTTTCTTTGAAAATCCTATGAATCAAAGAAGGCCTAAGCAATTGGTGATCGGCTACAGGAGTGCTAACGAGCTTGAGGCATAAGGTGCCATATCTTAAACTTGTATTCGTTCTTACTGTATCTTACTCCAAATCCAAAAAATATGGGCTATGATATGGTATGAACAATATTTATCCGAATCCGACTTGATTGCACCTCTACTAGTGTTATAGCGAGTCTAGGCCGAGTTTGCTGCATAAGCATAGAGGTAGGAATGGGCTTGGATTATCCATAGACAATTGGACTTATTTAGTATTGGGTTTCGGTGGACAGGATATAATTGGATTGCGACCTTTAATTGGACCAAGGCCAATATGAAATATAGACATTGGATAGTTTTGCACGAGACTTTGGACTGTGCAATGGACATTTGCTAGGGTCTATTTATATTAACTTATATTTGAAAAAGGCAAAAACTAATATAAATATCTTTTTTTTTCAACGGAAATCCCTGTTTCTGCGCAAGCGTTCTTTGGTTCGTAGACACGCACACCTCGGTGAGCCGTCGGATTGGGAGTAGACCATCTGAAACATCCACACATGGCAAATCGAGGAGGATGGCATCATCCATTTTTTGCTATGTAAGGCTGGCTAATACAAAAATGCAGCATGTGTATGGAATGTTGGGCCTCACTCATTTATTTAGTCACGCTTCCCCCCTTCTCATGTCCCTCACAGTCTCACTGTCTGCACAAGATGCTAGCCCCACTCATTTATGTAGTCCCACTTTTCCCTTCTCATGTCCCTCTCGTCTCACTATCTCCTGCATTCCTCTTTGCATGGAAATTTTTTTTCCTATGAACAATAGTCATATGAAATTTGATTGATGCAATACTGCCAATCAAATGAATGAATAGTACCTATTCCTGAGAAATCTAGAATCATACATTTTTTTCCTTTGAAAATCCTATGAATCAAAGAAGGCCTAAGCAATTGGTGATCGGCTACAGGAGTGCCGACGAGCTTAGAGGCACAAGGTGACCAGTGTTATAACAAGAGACTAGGCCGAGTTTGTTGCATGTGCATAGAGGTGGGAATGGGCTTGGATTATCCATGGACAATTGGACTTATTTAGTATTGGGTTTCGGTGGACAGGATATAATTGGATTTGGACCTTTAATTGGACCAAGGCCAATATGAAATATGGACATTGGATAGTTTTGCACGAGACTTTGGACTGTCCAATGGACATTTGCTTGGGTCTATTTATATTGACTTCTGTTTAAAAAAGCAAAAAACTAATATAAATATCTATTTTTTCAATGGAAATCCCTGTTTCCACGCGTGCGTTCTATGAAATTTGATTGATGTAATACTGCCAATAAAATGAATGAATAGTACCTATTCCTGAGAAATCTAGAATCATACATTTTTTCCTTTGAAAATCCTATGAATCAAAGAAGGCCTAAGCAATTGGTGATCGGCTATAGGAGTGCCGACGAGCTTAGAGGCACAAGGTGACCAGTGTTATAATAAGAGACTAGGTCGAGTTTGCTGCATGTGCATAGAGGTGGGAATGGGCTTGGATTATCCATGGACAATTGGACTTATTTAGTATTGGGTTTTGGTGGACAGGATATAATTGGATTTGGACCTTTAATTGGACCAAGGCCAATATGAAATATGGACATTGGATAGTTTTGCACGAGACTTTGGACTGTCCAATGGACATTTGCTAGGGTCTATTTATATTGACTTCTGTTTAGAAAAGCTAAAAACTAATATAAATATATGTTTTCTCAACGAAAACCCCTATTTCTGCACGTGCGTTGTTTGGTGCGTGGACGTGCACACCTCGGTGAGTAGGCTATCTGAAACATCCACATGTGGCAAATCGAGTTTTGCTGTGTAAGGCTGGCTAATAAAGAAAGAAGGGTTCGCGGGGTCGAGCCCGAGCGGCTCGGTGCATGACCGCACTCTTTGCCGACTGAGCCAAGCCCAGTCCCCGTAGCAGCTTAGTTTTGGCACAACTACAACTAAGAGCAAGTATTATAAGGGGCTGTAAGCTGGCTGTATGCTGAGGTGGAGGAGAGAGAGGAGGAGAGAGAAGAGAGGTGGGTCAGTGTAGCTTACTGACCACCAAGCACAAGAACCAAGAAACTTTGTGAGAGGAAGGGTAGGTCATCTGACCTTGGTTTGGTCAGAACTACTATATGAGTAGGCTGAAAAGTGAGATGTAAGTATTCATACAGCCAGCTGAAGGCTGTATTAGAGCAGGTATAATAAGGCTTAGTCAGCAGGCTATAGCAAATATAATATCAACCAAATCTTACGTGGCAGAGAGAGAAAGGAAGAGAGAGAAGGAAGCTGACTACTAAATTACAGCTAGCTATAACACGTAAATATATGTATTTCACTCTCTTACACGTGGGGTCAAATAGTTATTGTAATAGCTACCTTATTGTATGAACTATTTTTTTGAAGGCTAATGAAATGTACAAGTGTTATAGTCACTAGTTGGCTATACTGTTGTACTTGCTCTTATAAGACTTGCTCTAACGTGTTTTCTAGCAGCAGCGAGCTAGGGAATTTGCCAAGACGTGGCGGCGGGCATCATCCGCAGGGAGAGCGCGGCGGTGTCTGGTGGTGGCGCGCGTCCGTGTCTAGAGAGACGGCAGCAGCGTTTGCGGCGGCGGTGCATGCACCGGGAATAAATGCATTACATTGCGAAAGCTACTCAGGTCTTTTTTTCACTCCACGTTTTTTATTTTTTATGATCTCAAATATACAATTTCAACCATTATTTTCTATAACCTTATATTTATTAGTAAAATTATTTACTGTAAAATTATTCTTAACAACAAATATAATGATATAATTTTTATATAACCAATCTAAATAGTTTTAAACCTAGTGATGGAAAGTTTGACGGCACAGGTTCTATAAAATCAAGTAAAAAAGAACAGAGGAAGTATACATGTCCTCTTCTTTTCAGCTTTTAGAAGTCACTTTTCTACCGGAACTAGTTTTTAAACGGAATGTCTTTTCAAGATAGAGCCTTCAAATCGATTATAGTAGACACTACAATGACTTCATTTATATCGGCTAAATTACACATATATCTCTGTCCCCATACTCTCTCGTAAATAGTAAAAAAATTATAAATTACAGTCTAAAAAAATAGATCATATAAATCTCATAATGTATGAAGGCCTTGTGGTAGGTTGGGTCGGTTAACCGATCGAAATTCTCCGGGCCCACCTGGTTGGTTAGTTGTTGGTCCATCCCCACTCTAAACCGTTGCATGTAGATAAATATCATCCATCACGCATGTACGTTGATTTCCCTCACAGCGATTGCGACACATGAACGAAACTTAATTCATGTGTTACGGAGGCCAAGTCATTCGATCGAGAAGCCATCCTGGGTTCGGTTTTTTAGAGCATCTCCAAGAGATGCCTAATAAATTCACATTTTAAATCTTTTTTTACAGATCTTAATCATGATATAATGTTCCAAAATAATCATTCTCTCCAACAGATACCCTAAACCAGAAAAACAGTATTGAGAGCCTAGATCATCCTCTATAAGTAGAGAGTGACAACCCATTTTTTGGGTGTGTTCTATTTTTAGGAGTCTATTTGGGAATCTGTTGAAGCTATTTTTTACCCTTTAACTCTAAAGCTATATAGAGTATCTCTTGAAGATGCTTTAGCATGGAAAACGCCAAGCTGCCGCCGCCCTAGACTCGCATGCCTGCGAAGTGCGTGGATGATTTCGCTTGCTCAGATCGTCAACGTTTCCATATTCCACCGTTGGTAGCCTCCTGGGATACGAGGCAAAACGCGCGGCGGATGATGGCTTTTCTTTTGGGCTAGCTATTCCACGGTTTCCATATTCCACCGTTCGTAATATACCCGTACTCCACGTAAAACGACGGCTCGGATTGGATTGTAAATAATCTAATTTTTAATCAAAATTACAAAAATATATCCATACAAATTTTTTTTTCAGTAATGGCCTCTAGTCGCCAAACTATTGGACGACTGAAATCTGTCGTCCAACAACCACATGATATGGAGGCTATCCGTGGGTCGTTGGGCGACATAATTGCAATCACCCAATAGTTAGGCTACTGGGACCTGTCGCCCAACCGTCGGGCAACTAGGACCTGTCACCTAACAGTCAGGCGACTGTAGTTCTAGTTGTCTAACTGTTCGACGACTGAACGCGCATATAAATCAGCCTCCGGCCGAGTCCCTAGCCATTTCCATTGCCGACGCCGCGCCGCGAAGAGAGAAAGGAGAAGGGAAAAGGAGAGCGAAGAAAAAGAGAGGAGAGGAAAGGGAGAGAAAGGAGAGGTTTCACTACTTATGTAAGGTAAATTTTATTATATGTTGTAGTCAATATTTTTCATATGAAGTAAATAGTTTGTTTAATGTGTAATTAGGAACTATAAAAAATTATAGCTGTAAAAAACAATAGTACAACTTTCATATGAAATAAATAGTCGTAGAAAATTTAGTCAATGTAGTTATAGAAAATTAGCATCGTAGAAACTTATAGTTGTAAAAAATTTAGTGAATATCGTTGTAGAAAATTAGCATATGTAGAGAATTATATTTGTAAAATATTAGCATCTATGGCAAATTAGAATCAATAGAAATTTGTAGTTGTATAAAATTTAGTCAATATTATGTATAAAATAAGTATCCGTAGAAAATTATAGTTGCTCAAAATTTAGTGAATACTTTTGTACGAAGTAAATAATTCGCTTTGTGTGAAACATTATTACGTAATATTTATGATTAATTATGACTGAATGTAATGTCGTTCGTACATTGAAAATTCACATGTATAGTTAGAACTGGTACATTGGCATTTAAATCAGTATGTCATGTAAATTGTCGAAACCCATTAGGAATTATTTACAGTAGAGAGAGATCGAGCAACGAGATAAGAGCAGCGTCGGTGCATGTGGGAGTCGATAGGGAGTTGATGCTTATTGGGTCGGAGGAAAGAGAGCGATGTCGGTGCGAACGAGGATGGGTTACGCTATGAGGATCGTGTAGTTGGTCATGATAGGCGAACGGTCGTATGAATGTAAATTACAGTACACGGTATTTCTATAATCTGTGATGCAAATTGACTAGTTGGAACATTAAAAATATTTACAGGCAGACATCAGTAATGCTGATACACACTACATTGAAAGTGCATTACGGTGTGGGCACTGTTCGTGATGGTCTGAACGGTGTTGACTTAAGCAATTTTGTGTAAGCCACTTTGGTACATGCAAACGCGCGAGAATGCTCAAATTGCAGATGTAATACTATTGCTCACCCGTAGCTTCTCCTTGGACCCTAATGCAAGAATGCAGAGATTTTATCCTTCATTTTTAGAGTAAAGGATCTAGTAATTATTTTCTCAGTGGCATATATAGGACATATACAAGATCTAATAATTGAGATATCTATTTATATACTAGGTGGAGAAATGCCCAGCATGAACCAGGCCTGCAGGCCCAGGTTACCACTGTTAGTAACAGTTAATGTTCTCGAAGGAAATCCCACTGACAGGTGGGACACAGGCAGGGCAACGCGCGGGCCCCGCACTCGTCCCCGTTCCCACGCGCAAGCAAAGCCGCCACCCCATTACCCACACGCGCGGCACCTCCACCTCGCGCCGGCGCAAGCAAAGCCGCCGTAGGAGTAGTAGCTTCAGCTCCCGAGAGCCGTCTCTTTTCGCCCGGCCAAAAAGAAGGGGGAGCAAAGCGAAGCGAACAGCGGCCGATCGAGCCTGACGCGCTTGGCCGCTTGCTCCCGTCCCCGTCCGTGCCTTCCTCCTCCCCCAAATCTGGTCCCCTAACCCGTGAATCCCTCGTCCACCCACCGATCCCGACCCAGTTCCGAGGCGGCGAGGCCACCGCTCGCGCCGCACCCACCTCAGGGGAAGGGGGTGGGGAGGAGCCGAGTCCGTCCGGTCGGGGGTGGGTGGGAGATGTTCGCGAGCCGGCCGGCGGTGCACCCGGTGGAGGCGCCGCCGCCGACGGATCCGGTGGAGCAGCCCACGGGGGTGCTCATGAAGGACCTGCCCGGGATGCCCGGCACGCCCGGGGGGCTCGGCCTCCGCCTCGCGCAGTTCCTCTTCGCCGGCGTCGCGCTTGCCGTCATGGCCTCCACCAACGACTTCCCGTCTGTCACCGCCTTCTGGTTCGTCTCCCCCGCCTGGCTCTACGTACCCTTCTCCCCTCCTCAATCCTCATATTAGTTTCTCCTCCGCTTTATTTCACTTCATTATCCAACTGCTTCTTTAGGATTTGAGCATCGCGTTACATTTGGTGTGAATCGTTAGTTTACAAAGGGAATATGATGTGATCTGTGCTGCTTAGATGGTTAAGTGTGTGTACGCTTTTTCAAGTTGGGTACCGTGGGAAACTCGCTGCTGACGCCTCTAGGCACATCCTGTGTTGGAATCCTATAGCTCAATTCGGCAATGGGTTGCGAAAGCTCGGACCGCTGTTTGTAGCACTCCTGCCTCGGTTGAGAGTGACCCAGCAGTGTGCATCCCCCCTCCTAATCCGACCAGGGTGTTGTTGAATAATCTACCATGTTCGTAGAGTCAGTCGTAGTGACCGTGGTCGAAGTTGTAGAATACTATAGCTTCATAGTCGTAGAGTTACTGTAGTGGTCGTAGTAGGTTTGCTCGAAAGATCACTATAGCAGTTGTAGCAGGTGTGGTCGAAAGATCACTGTAGCAGTCGTAGCAGATGTGTGTGGTTGCGGAATTACTCTAGCAGTAGTTCGACGTGTGCTCAATCCACGCGAGAACGCGTTTTCAGTGTCTTATAACATCGTGTGCGGCATGGCCTAGGTCCGTGGGATCGTGCAGGTAGTGGCGCATAATAAGAATGGTTTAACCACCAGAGTTAGATTATGATTTGATTTAAGTAGCAGTCTAATACAAATGACAAAGTTGCCCAGTTTTTCTAGCAGCACAAAAACTCGTGTGTTCTTGTTCTATGTTTACGACTTCATGTGTGTTCGAGTGTGAGCTTAGGCGTGTTGATTGGCCGAAGTTCCTGCAGGTGTTATCTTTTTGGGTGGTTTTAACTCAATGAATTTGGATCCAGTCACAGGATTTGCACTGTTAAGTTGCAAGTTCTATAGTAACACTTAACTACTGATCTTTTTGGTCAAATTTCTCCACCTGTGCTCCTTTTGTGCCCAGCCTTGTTTGAAAGCCACAGGATGTCTCAGCTTTTGCCTTAATGAATCCAGATTGCCATTTAAATTGGAAGGGAGATCAATAGTGTGAGTGAACAGGAGGAAATACATCTTTAAAAAATTTAATGTAGTATATTATGGGGACTAAAAGGCTTGAGCTTATTTGTGGTGCCCTGTGCAAAAATTCTATGCTGTAATCATCATCATCCATTTCTCTTTCTATTGTAGTTCACTAATTTGTGGTTTTGGGGATCATATCGCTGAGATTTTTAGTAGATATTGGACCCCCATTGCAAAAATGGCCATTGTCTTTGAAGTTCAAACTTCAGAACTTGAATGTTGTTAGTAGATTTGGTATTTCGAATATATATATATATATATATATATATATATATATATATATATATATATATATATATATATATATATATATATATATATATATATATATATATATATATATATATATATATATATATATATATATATATATATATATATATATATATATATATATATATAAAAAATAATGAGTACTCCTTGGTGTCCAGGCACTATAGTCTAAAATAGGTATGTATTATGTGCGAAAAATTTTAAAATTTCTTGGATGTCAAGTTTAACTAGTTTACTAATTAGTTCAAACTTGTTTGAATTAGAATTTCAAATTGTAGTTGCCTTTTTTGATTGTAGGTATATGCTGATTATATATATAAATCAGTAAAGTAGGTGATCTAAATTCGTTCAAAACTTTGAATTTGAGTATATTTTTCAAACTTATACGTTTCATTTGAATTGCTATAGATGAGTATATACCCTAAAACTAATATTTTCAAAAAATATACCCAAATTTAGATAGAATTGATGCATTTGAAATCATGGTGCCCCATTTCAGCGTTACACACACACACTTTGTCAACGTTTAAGTATAGACCAAACTCAAACATGCGGAACATTATCATCAAATCAATGACAGCTGTTCAATTGACCATGTAATATCCATATGACATCTTGATCATATCCTGATCTGGTCCCTGCTCGGGCTTGAGATGAGACAGGCCTGGGTTGTCATCCCCAGAGAGAGAGAGAGAGAGAGAGTAATGTATGTACTTAATCGTTTTATAAGTGTTTGTCAAGTTTAATTTTATGCTTGTCACAACATAGGGGCCTTACAAATACATATAAGCACAGGCTCTTGTCATTACAATTTTGTTTTCAGCTACCTAAAGTGCGCAACCTCAATATTTATAGGACCGATGCAGGCAATCAGAGGGGGGTGTGGGGCGGGTGGAGGGTGAATGATTGTTTCTAAATTTCTCCCCTAGGTATTGTTAATCTTTCACACCAGAGGCTATGAAAGCCAAGAAGATCATTGTCATGGGCGTGGGCCTTGGGTCTAGTTGGTTCATTATTAGAAAATAGAGATTGGTTTCTATTTGAGTTAGAGATTAATTTCCTTTTGTTAGAGATATAATTAGAGATATGATATTAGCTTCTATATTGTTAGAGATATGATTGGAATTAGATTCAATCTGTTAGGGGGAGCCCATCTATATAAGAGGGCTACCGCATGCTATTGGAATTAACCGGAGAAATAACAAAGTCTTCCCCGTCTAAATCTCTCTCCTCCTACGCCGACGCCATTCGACCATCTTCCTGGTGGTGTTTACCCCCTATGAACTACGGTTTATGACAATCATATTACTTCACCTACTTAGATTCCAATAGCTAAGGAAAGCTATGAATAGCAAACCCTAGGCACTCATAATAAAATCTCCAAGAAAAACCAAGCAAAATGATCCTTAATAATCATGAGCGGTCTGACCGGTTTGTAGCAGGCGGTCTAACCACTCAAGTGCAGTCTGACCTCTAGCCTAGGAGAGAACAAAAACTCAGCATGATTTCAAAAAACTAAAAACCACACAACTTTTACATGGAAACTCCAAATTACTTGAGACTTTGAACACATGTTATCTAGAATGTTAGAAACCAGATTAAGGCAAGAAACACGATGTCCTTGTACAATTTGAAGGAAATCGATCCTAGGCCTCAAGAACACCCAAAAAAACCTCAAATTCAAATTAGTTCTTGTCATGGGGATCTAAAACATGAGGTCTTCCAGATCTACTCTCACATGTCCTAGCAAGATAATTTGGTGAAAGATTCGGGCTAAAACCATTTAGATCACGATTTCAAATTTCTTACTCAAGAACATGAAAACCAAGAGAAGAATAAGTGAAACACCACTAAGAGATCAAAAGCTTGAGCTACTACTAGTAGGGTAGGTGATTCACGAGTATATAGATGGTTATAAGGTGCTCCCCAAGTACCACCCTTACACCCACAAGTTTTCTCACCTAGCCTTAGGAGGGAGGGAAGAAACTACTCAATACTTAGCCAACATCCCCTTAACCCTAACTCTCCCCTCTCTTTCCTCATATAACTTGAATCTCTTAGTGGGTCTCAACTTGCTAAGCACATGGGGAAAGCTGTCAACCTCACTAATATGGGTTTACACACTAACGCACACTTCTCAAAGCGTTTACAAGACTCAGCCTACTAAACCAGTAGTGATTGATCCATTAGTCATCCCAGCTCACCTTGACCTAAACCGCTTCTCTGTTGCGCCTCTCCACTCTGCGGTTTTGTCCAAGGCTCAACTTGATATTTTGGTGAACTCCCAAAATACCCTCGAAGTTTTCGGGCACCTTCCCTTGACCCCGTCTTCATCTTCACATCAAAACATCTTCATATGCTTTGACATGTAGCTCGTGGCGCCCAATGACTTTGCCATCAAGTATTCACGCATCTAGTCCCCCCTGATCGTCTCTACTTGCACCGGTCTATGTCACTTGGCACATCACATACACTAACTCGTTTCTTTACGATCTTTATCTTTCATGTGCTTCCTGTTTGAGCCACGTTGTCTCCGTAGATTTACTTGGTAGCATGAACTTCAACTCTCTCGTCTAGTTCCGATCACTTACCATTGACCGCTAACGTTCTCTAAACCACCTACACATCCAATGACCAAGTGACCATCTCGAGCATAAGTTCCATGACTCACATTAGTCAAAACAATATATCATATCACACAACACAACCAACCAACAGCTCCTATGCTATTTACACACTCAAACCACTCAAGAACACCTCTCACTGTTCTTTGGCCGTAGCAACCGGTCAAAGCGTCAACCATTGACTAGTCTAATTGGCCCAAACCGACGTAACACCTTCCCGGTAACAGGGGACCGGTGTGACCGCACACTCAACGCCGGTCACACCGCCCAACTCAACTCCGATCTGACCGCTCGAGCCCAGCTCAAAATCACAGCGGTTGAACCACACACGTCCAGCGGTCTGATCGGTTATAGAGTCACTGACAACAATACTGAATTTTGCCATCTTTTGCAAAATAAAAAATCCAACTCACAAATATGCCAATTGTTCATCACTAATTATCTATGGAACTTCTCACATGGTCCTTCGATTTTCCATTGCATGGTCCTTCAATTTTCCATTGCATGGTCTTCCTTCTGCTGTACTGAATTAAGTACTCGTCCTTAGTAAACTAAACTGCATTTTTATAATTTATGAAACTTCTGCAGACAGAGCAGTAGGTCATCACATTATCTACCAGAATAGCACAGATATCCCAATAACACATAATTCTCATCCATATTCCCAAGTTCTTTGCAGTGAGTCGCAATGCAAAATTTCCTTTTGGCAAACACTGGGAGACAAGCAGGTTTTCTCTTTTCGCTATCATATATGTTTCCTGAATTAGTTTAGCATCTTAAGATGAGCTTGACTCTTTTATATCTAAAATTATCATATTAGTCTGTTTTTTATACTTTCCCAGTTTAGTCTAGCTAAGCCTTCTTCTTGGGCAAGTAGGTATCTCATGTTTTGTTACTTATTTGCTGATTATAAGGGCATGCTTGTGCACAACAGATTCAACTTTTGCATTAGTGTTATATATGTTTTTGAAATCATCTGAGGTATGGATGGTCTGATTTCCTTTTATTTTAATAAGATATACATATGGGTGGACACTTTCTTGTTGGCTCCAATTTATACTGTGCAACAAGGATAGTGTCGATGCTTTGGATTTAAAAGAAAACTCTACTGTGTCTAGTTCCTTGGTTTTGTGTCTGCTGCAGTCATCTTCCTCATAGTGCCATTCTGTATTTCTATTAGACATCCTTGAGGCTTTCTTTTTATCCTGAAATTCTGCTTAACTTGCACCATAGCGAATTGATGAATTGTTGTTTTGGCCAGCTACCTTGTTGCTGCAACCATTTTGCAATGTCTGTGGAGCTTTTCACTTGCCATTGTGGACATATATGCATTGCTTGTCAAACGTTGTTTACGGAATCGCCGCGCTGTCTGTCTATTTACTATTGGGGACGGGGTAAGTGTTCCTCTTTCTGGTGCCCACGAAATCCATTTGATCAATCTACTGTTATATTTTGTATGGTTTAAAAGGTACGTATTGCTGAGAAATACCTAAAAAATGCTACCTGCAGTTAACTTGTCCATGATAGACGCAAGCATAGTACGTTACTGTGTAACTTACAACTTACGACTTTCCAACATTCTTAAGAACATAGGGATGTTGTGATATTAAATAAGGAATCTTGTAATGTAACAAAACAAGTAGTAAACTATGACAGCTGAATGGATTTGTATTCTTCTTGCAAACACCTGCGTTGTAGATTCATCCTGGAAAGTGGAAATACATTGTCAAATGCATTGTCTTTGACTTCCTGAGATATATTTCACTGATTTTAGTTATTTCTTTGCAGATCACAGCAACGTTGACCTTTGGTGCAGCATGCTCGTCAGCAGGCATCACTGTCTTGATTAGTAACGATCTGAACATATGTGCAGAAAACCATTGTGGAAGCTTCGAAACTGCGACAGCAATGGCATTCATGAGCTGGTTTGCTCTTTCACCATCTTTTCTCTTGAACTTCTGGTCGATGGCTTCCAGATGAAAACAGAGAGAAAGAGCTTGATTTTTGAATGGTTTGTGCACCCAATTGTGGTTTAGTGACTATTGGATAGACTTGGAAGCTGATGTAGGCCCGTGGGATCACGTATAATTGTGTAAAAAAGTAGGGAATGGCATGTTTTGCAAATGGTTTGCTGTGAAACTCTGTTAAGATTCTTTTGAGGAAGGCACTTTGTCCTGTAAAAGGCTTGAAACTGGTTGAGTTTGTGCCCTAGTGAGATAATGTGCTGAAGAATTCGTGATAAGTAACCACCGGTCCGCAACGGGGTAAGTTTCCGTGTGTTGTATTTTCTTTTCAAATTCAGTTGCAGTCATTCTGATCTTTGAAAGAAGCACCATTGAAATGCTTGAGAACCTTCCAGTGACGGCTGACATGGTTACTGTGCAATGCCCATCCATGCCAAAGAGTTCTGCACTTACAAGAACAACGTGGGTCCAATGCTTTTCAGGTTACAGCTTATGACTTTTCTCTAATAAACGTGGGTCCAATGCACCCGTTAACGTTATTTACCTTCCTTTTCCTATTTGCTTTTTTTGTTTGTTTGTTTGTTCCAACGATTTCGGTTTGTACAGGAGACAAAAGCAAGGTCATATCTTAGATGTCAGTTGTCACTTGTCACGAGCTGGAGATGCAGTCCTAGCCAGAAAAACATGATCGTAATCGTCCTAGAAGAGAATGGGTAATACTGCCTAGACAGGCACTGTATTGGCTGGGCCATCTTGAAACGAAAAGACACTTTTGTACCGTTGTACGCACGTGGTTACGCACTTTTATACACCGAGAATGATTTCGATCACATTGAGTACTGCCATAGCCACCAGCCAACTTAGTAGAGGTACAGAGCTCTACACTGAAGCTGAGTTGAAAATTTTACAATGAGGTTTCTTTGTAGGAACTCGACACGATGTGTTGTGTTGGCAAATGGTAACGCACATTACAAGCTACAGTACATCCACACTACATGCTTATTTATGTTCAAGTAACGGTACTACCTGCTAATCATAACACATTAGCGCTCATAATTGAGCATCATGAAGGCAAAATTAAGAAATGGAGTGCCTCCGATCCTTGGGCGGCCTCGTGCGCACCTTCCCGCCACCCAGCGCGTCCGACCGCACGAACGGGTTGAGCCGGCCGAGCTTCCTGGACACGCTGTTCATGAACCCCGCGCCACCCTGCTTCTTCGGCAGCGGCGGCCTCGCCGACGCCGGGATGCCGCCCGCCGCGAACGCCGCCGACGGGTCCCTCATGCGCATCTTCATCCGCAGCAGCTCCATCCTGAGCTCGTCGTTCTCCCGCTGCAGCCGCGACACCTCGTCAGGCACGCTGCTCCGGTGCCGGCCGAGGAAGCTCGGCGTCCGCCTGTACGACAGCGCCGGCGACTCGCCCCCGATGTACGACGGCGCGCCGCTTGGTGGCTGCGTCGGCGCCAGGCGCAGGCGCCGCTGCTCGTGGTACAGCACCTGCACCACCGTTTGCACCGGCAGGCGGTCGTTCTGCGCCGCGTGCGCGCACGCCTCCCGCGACAGCTTCTGGCAGTCCATCACCCTGCACACCTTCTTCCTCTCGCCCTCACACAGATGCGGATGCGCCTGCGGGATTAATCCACAGAAGCAACGAACAATCATGTAGTGAACAACGTACTGAAGATTCATTGAGCACTAAACCAGTAAATCAAGATCAATTTTGATTGCAGTTTCTAACCTTCAAGTAGATGTCGATGGCGCGGTACATGCCGTCCTCGTTGAACCTGGCGCGCTCCGGGATCAGCTCGGCGAGCGCAGTGAACTTTTCGATGGACAGGCTCGTGTCCGAGGCGATCTCGGCCAGGTAGCTCTCCATGAGCCTGCTGACCTGGCAGACGTATTTCGGCGGTGACGACGTCGAGATGAAGTCGTCGTCCGTGTTGTAGTCCAGCCGGGCCGCCGCCTCGCCCTCGTGCTCCAGGAACCCCTCCAGGATCCTCTGCACCGCGTCGACGTCGAACGCGGTGCCGGCCTCGGGCGAGAAGGACGGGATGAGGAGGTCGTCGAGCACGGCCTGGCCGAGCTGCGCGGCCATTCGCTTCTCGAGGTCGAGCCGGCACGCCAGCGTCGTGTCGAGGTAGATCGCCGCCCGGAGCAGCATCGACAGGAAGCTCACTGACATGGTGTTGTTCTCCCTCGGCAGGAGGCTCACGATCGTTTCAAGAACCACCCGCTTCTCGTGCTCCTGCCTCGGCTCCATCTTCTTCCTATCTCTTCCATGTATGTCCTGCATCAAACTCGACAGTGTCAGATGCAACATGCAAGCAAGAACTGTATATTGTGGTGATGTACGTGTTCAAAACTCACCAGTCTTCGCAGAGATTTCTGAGCATAGAGCATGATCAGTGTTCCCATGGCGATGCCCTTGAACCCCCTTGCCTTCATCGCAATCAGAACTCTCTGGAACGTGTCGATCCGCAAGGCCGTCAGCTCGTCGGCCCACCAGTCGTCGACCGCCTTCGGCGGCAGCACCGACGGCACGCTCACGCCGTCGTAGCCACCGGCAGCGGTAGGGCCCAGAGACATGCTGAACTGGCTGTCGCTGCAGGTTATGCACGCGATGGCGTCGATGCACCGGCCGATCAGCTGCACCTTCTCGGACGCCGGGAGGAGCTCCTCGGACCTGTGGAGCACGGTGACCGCGCCCTCGAGGCTCATCAGCGCCACCTCCTCCAGGTAAGCCTCCGTCCTGCCGACCAGGTTGCCGGCCTTGCACTCCTCGGTCATCTCCAGGTGCTCGGCGGCGCACCGCAGCATCGCGACGTTGTCCACCGTGATCTCGAAGTCGACGCCGTAGCAGAACTTTATGACGAGCTCGAACGCCTTGGCGTCGCCGGGCATGCCCGTGATCTCGAGGTGGGTGACCTTGGAACCATTGACCCCCGACACCAGCTTCCTTATGTAGCCGCATTTAGAAGCCAATGGGAGCTGCAGGAACGATCACACAGTTGTCAGAACTCAGGATGCTTGCGATCTCTTGCTAGAACACGCAGTGAGATTACCTTGTGCAAGTTGAAGGTGGCATCCCCGACTTGGATGGTAATATCGCTTGGGAATTCTTGTGAAAGGATCCTAGAGCGACCAAGTAAAATATTTGTTCAAGCTCATTAACAACTACTTGTAATGTTCCTCTTGTAAAAAGGGAAAAAATATAATTGCAAGCTTTAGTTTCCGTGTTTGAGTCCATATCAAAGGGACTGATGCTACACTAGCGAAGCTACCTTTTCCTATATGCAGAAGCTGTTGTTTTGCTCAGTTTGAAGCAGCATGTTCATTGTTACGGTGAAAACAGGAATGAAGGAAGTAATGGAGCAATCTGAACAACCCGTTTTGGACCGATGACAGAGGGTTAATACCATGTTAAACAAGATCTCTCGACTTAACTGACAAATACATGACAATAGATAGTAAAATGGAGACAACAAAGGCAGAACTGATCAAAGATCATGCCAGTTCAGAAACACACAGTTAAACCAAGAAAAGACGAACTCATAGTAGGAATGAAAAGCAGCCGGGGGGGGGGGGGGGACGAAGGTACCAGTCGCTGGTTCTCTTCATTGCAGGAGAAACGAACTGGGTCTCCATGTTGGAGCTCTCACTCGCAAAAGAAGCTGTACTCTCTCTCTCTCCCCCCACTTTTGTTCTCACACACTATATTCTCCTCATCTTTATCGCATCCAGCGTCAACATCAGAGGAAATCAGGACAGTAGATATGAGTGAAGCAGGTGCGGCACCTCCGGATTGAGTTGCGTTCGCCATTGGACTCTAGGCACACGGCGACTGCTGGAGGCCACACAATGGCAGCACGGCCCCTGTGGATGGATGAAAGTAGTTGGAATATGCAATTGTTTCTGGTTGTTGCTTGCTGCCCCACTTGCTAGCGGGTGGCTTTTTTTTTTTTACTTATGGTTTAATTTTCTACATTAATTAGTTCTTAAACAAATTATTTTTTTAAAACAGGGTTTACATATAAGATGTAGTAGACATTGTCCTAACTCCATCTACATTGACTAAAATAGTATGAAAATATATCTCTATACTCTTTTACATAAATAACCAAAATTCAAAATTTTAAATAAAAAACATAAGTCACGGGCCAAAAAAAAAAAAGAAACAACCCTCTCTCTGCTCTTCTTTTCTCATGACGACTTGTCTCGGGTGAGCTCGAGGTGTGCCTCGCTTTGTATGTGTCGGTCACAGGTTCGGCCCCCAAACCGTGGGCTTTATAACAGGCCTGTCTCAGGTTAGGGCCAAGAATTTCGAGCCCAGTCTAACATGGGCCAGGACGGTATTGGCCGGTCCGTCGAAGACGTACGGCTCAAAAGAAGATTTTATCCAGGACTCGCCTCCTGTTTTCCGTTGATCTTTATTGCGTCTGTTCTTTTAAGTTACAAAAACTGATGGTTTTTAGTTTTTACTATAGTACCTAACTTTTAAATAGAGTATTTTTTAAGATAATATCTACAAGTTAAACGATTTATACGTTAAAAACACAATATCTGTACCAGCTAAAATCATAAGTAAATATCTATTTCTCTGTAATCTGTATTGTAAACAGTTAAAATTAAAAATTATAGTCAAATATCATAAACCGCAGCCGAATAGACAGGCCTTACGACTTGGCAAGCAGTTGTCGTGTGACCTCTGAAATTTCCAACCCAGCGGTCATGGTCGCCGCGGTGTTCCCTCGCGCCGCAGCTTCCTCCACTCCACTCCTTTCCTTCCCCAAGCCAAGAGCCGAAACCACGGCACGAAAAATCCACGGAATTAGGTTAAGCCGGCGAGAAAGAGGGGAAGGGGAAGAAGAGAGGGAGCAAACGCTCACTGACACCAACCGAATCCTTGTCTCGCGTAGGCACCCTCGCCGCCACGCGCGCCTGATCCGTACCGGCGGGGGGCGCACGAGGGGGATCCATCCGGGCGGCCGGCACATGACGAGCGCCTCCGAGCTGTTCACCGCCCGCCGCGCCCGCGCGCCCCGCCTCTCCGACCCCGACCCGGATCCGCACGCGGACGCCGCCCTCCGTGACCCGCACGGCCTCGGCGGACGCCGGCGCCGCCGGGGGTGCCGCTCGCGCCGCCAGCTCGACGCCGCCGGGGACGTGCGGCAGCACCTCCACACCGCGCCCCCGCCCCCGCCCCCGCGCCGCCGCGGCTCCTACACGGTGAGAGCCCCGCACCTCCTTCCCCACCCACTGGATCGGTGCAAATTTTTTTTTTGGTGTGCTGTGGTCAGATCGGAGCATTTCGGGTGTTAACTCGTAAAATTTGTGCGAGGATTAGGGTTCGTGATTCGTCTCGTGCATGATCCTATGGTGATTGTGAGGAAATCGGGAAATAGTAAGGGATTGCACTGGCTTAAACTATGCTATTACGCCGAAAAATAAGACCTTTTACTAGTCAATCCGGGCAAAGCTTCATGAATTGAACGAATATGTTTGCACAAGAGTTTAAACGAACCTTGCTCATTGTGTTGGTGTATGTAGTAGAGGTGGTTTGTACTTCGTAGTCTCCACCACCTTGCGCATCTCTAGGTCATAGGCATCTGCAGACTTCAGCTACCATATACCTCTTTATCATTGCCTATAATGGATCATCAAATGAAAATCTTCGTGTCATTTCTTCTGTCTACAGGACCGTATCCTATCATACATAGACAATAGCAACATTGGGGATTCTGCAGCTACGAGGAACCGACTTGACAGGCTGATGTTCAGAACAAATGAGCGGCTTCCGGGTGCTGTACTGCAAGCACAAGCACGTGTTCTCGAGAGACTGAGAGGCATTTCTCTCGGTTCGTCTGCCTCCAGGACATCCATCTCGTTAGATGAATTTTCAGCTACGGGCGTGTTCAGAATCATCGACTTCGGAATCAGGGAAGCCCCATACGAAGCAAATGGGTCAAGCTCGTCGTCTTTCCACCTAAGTAGCGAGTGGGATGAAGAAAGGCCATCCATTGGTTCTACTACTTTTAACAGGTCACCACCTGGACTGAGCAAGACGGCCTTCCTTCGGCTACAGGTAGAGATTTTTGAGGCTAGCAAAGATGATAACAGGGAGGCGTCACCAGAATGCTCGATTTGCCTCGATGGATTCGACGACGGAGATGAGCTGATAAGGCTGCGCTGTGGGCACAGGTTTCATTCGACTTGCTTGGAGCCATGGGTACGGAAATGCGCGGACTGCCCATACTGTCGAACAAACATACGGTCACGGTCCTGATGACAAACCCACCCTTAGTTCTGAGCTTTCACTTTCAGTAGGAGTATGACCAACACTAAGATGTATTGTAATTCATTGTTGTCTGCATGCCTGTTAATCGGTTGATGCTATGATATCACTCTGTTATATTTCGTTCTAATATCGGATTTCTTGTGTGGAGTTGCTCCACAAGAGGGCCAAGAATTGTGTGTGGATGGAGGCTCTAGGACTGTTGTCTGTACATACTAACATACATCTTCTGAGAATTTCACATACATAGTGTTGCTTCACTAATATGAACTGCTGGAATGTTTCGAACACGTCGGATAGCATGGACTGTGCAAGCCTGGGCGGTGCTGGTCTCCAGTGCCAGTGGCCCTGCCTGCCATGTCCTTCAACCACGGTCACCTTGCAGAGTTTCTGCTGGTAGGGCTTGCAGGCGATGTACAACCCTGCCATATACGGAGCACGAGCTGGTGGTGAGGGCTTCATCATTCTGCTGATCTCAACGGGGCAACGGCCGATCACACACGCATATTGACAGTTTTTGACACCCAATGTCCCAAACGCTAGTAAGTAGCTGCGAGAATCAGAAGTACAGGTCGCTGCATGAGGTGTCCTTAAGGAAGGATATGGATTTGAGAGTCACAGAACACATTAAGACAAAGTCATCCTATTATATAGATTTGAGAGTACGACATCTTCAGTGGAGTGGGTTATAGAATATACTCTCCTTCAGTTAACCAAATAGTTTGTTTTTTCCAGATCCTACTTCACGACATCTCGAATCACATAGGTTGGGTCGCCACTGTGGTGTAACTCGCATAGGTCTCATCCCCATCTCCTTTGATGCATTATCTATCACATTCTGAGATAAACCCTTTGTAAAAGGATTTACCAAATTCTTAGCTATTGGGATATAATCCACAGTTATTACTCTGGAGTTTTTCGATTTGCTAATAGATTTCAAATGCCTTTTACACGTGCTTGGAGGACTTCATGTTATCCTTTGCACTGTTCACTTTAACGGGAACCGTTTGATTACAATAGTTCATTAGGATAGTCAGAATCGGTTTTTCAACCATCAGTAAGTCCATCAAGAGTTCATGCAACCATTCTTCTTCAATAGTGGCTATGTCCAATCCACAAGTTCTACTTCTATGGTTGATATCATCAAAATGGTCTGTTTACAAGACTTCCATGAGATAGTAGCACCACCGCCTAGAGTGAAAATATATCACTCGTAGCCTTAATCTCATCAGTATCAAATATCCAATTGGAATCACTATACTATTCAAGTACGTCAGGGTATCCGGTATAATAAATTCTATAACTCATCGTACCTCTCAAGTAGCGCATAACCCGCTCGAGTGCACGCCAATAATCATCTCCCGGATTAGAGGTAAACCGACTTAATTTGCTTATAGCAAATGAGATGCCGGGCTGGGTAGCACTAGTTAAGTACATGTGAACCAATAATATGAGAATATCTCAGCTGATCCTTTTCTAGTATTTGATTCTTTCAAAGTATTAGACTAGGATTATAAGGTGTTGGAGAAGGCTTGCTATCCATATAGCCAAAACAGCTCAAGACCTTTTCCCATTCTCACTCTTGATCAGCTTGATGTTTAGAATTACATCAGTTTCTCCCAGAGCTTTCATGTCAAAATTTTGGGATAAAAAATATTTAACCTCATTAACCACGTTATGATTTGTTCCAAAGATAAGTATGTGATCAACATATAGACACAATATAATTCCTTCACCCTCACCATAGCGGTAATACACACATCTATCGGCTTTATTTACTACAAAGCCTGCAGATATTAAAGTTCTATCAAACTTCTCATGCCATTGCTTAAGTGCTTATTTGATACCATATAGATATTTTAGTAACTTACAAACATTGCTCTCTTGACCGGTTACCACAAAACCATCAAGCTATTCCATGTAGATTTACTCATCTAGCTCTCCATTAAGGAAAGCTATCTTAACATCCATTTGATGGACAATAAGACCATATGAAGTAGCTAAAGATAGTAGTACTCGTATAGTGGTCAATCTAGCAATGGGTGAATAAGTATAAAAAAAAAATCTTCATCTTCCTTTTGAGTATAACCCTTGGCCACAAGCTATGCCTTGTACTTTTCAATAGTACTGTCAGGCCTAAACTTTTCTTAAATACCCACTTACATCCAATTGGCTTGCAACTATATGGATGATCAGTGATTTTCCAAGTTCTATTAGCGAGAATCGAATCTATTTCGCTATAGACTGCATCCTTTTAGTACTCTGCATCAGGAGATGCATATGCATCTAAAATAGATTTGGCAACATCATCTACAAGGTACACAGTGAAGTCATCTCCAATTTTTTTCAATCCCTGTAACTGGCGTTAGTCGGTGCACCCCTGAAACCTGGCAAGCATTTGAGGGCACTAGTCCAGATCTACGTCCTTCAGCACCACTGAGTTCCCAATGCAAGGGAGACTAGTGAGGTATGAAATGTCCTCAAGCGTCAGCGCCATCTCCCCTCACGGGAGGTGGAACGTGTGTGTCTTGGGCCGCTAACAGTCGACAAGCTCCGTTAGTAGGCACCTATCGTACGGGAACCTCCTACATGCACCGCGCTTATCCTAGGCATCCACAACTGTGACCTCCACCATCTTAGCATCGGGAATAGTTCAGATGCTCTTAACCTATGTGTAGATAATTGGCAAATGTTAGTACAATCAAAGAAGAACGAGCACATGCCGAACAAAAGTTTACTTACACCTGAGAATCTAACGAGGGTCGATCCTCCATACCCTCATGGGGGTGCACAACCGAAATGGAGTAAGCTCAATGGATGCCTCGTCATGCTGAGGCAAGACAGTCATCAAGCAACTACGGTGTGTGGCGTTGATGGTCGGGTCGAGCAACTTTTGAGGTCACTACACGTCTATTGAAGTGTCCTCTATACTCGTTGAACAAACTCAAGGATATTAGTATGACAAAAAAATAATGGATCACAAGGTAAATGTACCAGCAAAGTAACATAACATGACGTAAATATGTAAGTAAATTAACATAACATAGGGTAAATCTAGGGGTGCAAATGTGTCGGGTTTTTTTGACTAATCCGGTATCGAATTTGGTAAGCCGATTTGATATCCAATCGGATTCGGTATGGTATCTGGATAGTTTTAGGCAGATTTGGTAGCGAATTCAGGATGGCTTATATCTAACCAGATAGCTTCAATATACGGTGAATCAGGTTCTACATGAGCCGATATCCAACACACCTCTCTCTTCCCCCCGAAACACCCCAAAACTAGGGTTGCAATCGGATCATATTTGGACAGATATTGCTTATATCGTGTCCCAACCCATATTTTTCTCAGATTCGGAGTTGGATACGGTAAGGCCGGATACGAATATAAATTCGGAGTATTCGGAATTTTGCATATGGTATCGTCAGGACAGATACATAATGGTTTCGGATCGAAAACGGATAATATAGGCAGATAATTCGACAACCGATACATTCAACACGTGATAAATTCACATACAAGTTCAATAATCGACAAGGTACAAGTTCAATATAATTCATAATCATAAGAGAAAGTATGCAATGGTGTATCAAAAGCATATCGCGAGGTATCGGAGAACGTATCTGAAGAGCCAGGATTGTACAGACCAATCTGGTCTGAACTGCTGGGCTCGTGTCGTGTGGCTGCTTGGAGCAGTGACCAGTGCCAGGCTGCCAGCTCCCACTGAGAGGTGTGTTGCCAGAAAACAAGTCTTGATATGCTGATGCCTTGTTTTGATCACGTACAAGCAAGACCAAAATAACTGATGACAGAAATCGGCAAGGTGCTAAGGATTTTCATCTACTAGTGGAATTACACATAAAGTCAGAAACATCTTCCACAGTGAAGATTAACCGATCAGAGACAATAGCATCAATGATCAACTTTTCCCAAACCAACGGAGTATCAAAAGTGCATAAACAACACCAGAATCCTTAAGCAACAACAGTCTTCGAAGGACTGGAAATATGGATAGCAGAACATAAAAACAACATCCTTTTCTGTTTTTCCAGTGCTTTTCTCTTCTATGGCTTTAGCTGAGTCCATGGGCCAAGGGATTCCACCCCCTCACTCGCCAAAAGATTTTAGGTCCAGCAACTGACAGTCCCCTCGCCCCATCCTCCAGCAGCAACTTGTTTACCTATGGTTAAGTAAGTTGACAGTAAGTTGTCAAGTCACAAGTGGAGTAAGCAAACACTCTAGGATGAGTTGGTAACACTTTCTAAAGATATACCTTGTTTCTGGCCTTGACCAGCATGCAGCAACTAATCTAACTATTACCATTTTTTGTCATTCTTATAGTCTTACTAAACCTCTCTAGCCGAGCTCCCAATATACGGTGCAGGTTGTGAGGAGCAGCAGTAAAACTAAATACTGCACATACAACTTGGCAAATATAACAAAACAGAGGGCACAGACTGCTACAAATATTTAGCGATCATAATTAGAAGACATACATGATTATGCTTTTGTTATTTGCAACCACATATATGATTAGAAGACATAATGAGACAGCCAACAAGGTAAACTAATGATGCAAAATAAAACCCCAAGAACGATACTTTGTGAGACAGTCAAATTAAAGTTGGATAGTTGATGAACTTACAAAATCATTGGACATGAAACACAATCATGCAATACAGACAAGTATTTATGTGAGTACGCAGTGTAATTTGCACACAACGTTTCGCTAAACATAAGCATGTAAACCTACAAGCAAATTAGTTGTTTGAGGGGAAAAAAGCTGCAGTAGTTACCATGTTTTTAGCAACTAGTAACCACATGAATGTCAATGCTGATAGCCTGATAACATGATAAATATCTTCAAATATGCTTTAACGGTTGATGGTTTTTGCTCCTAGAGCAAACACTTGTGTGAACAAATCGGATGCTGATAAACTAATAAGCCGTTTCGAAAAAACTGTTCTGATAAACAGTTTCAAAAAGACAGTTGAGAATTTATCCCGTTTATTTGTTCAGGGAAGTTATAAACCATAAGCTGAAAAAAATGAGACCTTTGTAATTGCAGGCTACTAGGGTAGACTCCAAACAGCGTATAAATTTTGCAGAAATTTCAAAGAAAACAATTTAGTTATAACATGAATCGGAAAAAATTCCTGCATTCTAAACAGTCTGTATTAGTAGCTTAAAAAATTGATGTTTAGAGCATGTACATCTCTTAGCATCTAAAGCATCTAAAGTAGGTGCTAAGGTGTACATATCACCTCTCTCTCTCTCTCTCTCTCTTCATAATACTACTATTAACTATTTTTTACTCTAATTTTTAGCACACCTATAGGTGCTAAATGTTCAATTTTTTTATGATACAGCACCAACTATCAAGATTTGATTCAGTGCTATGCAATTCGAACTTAGTATCCACCCTTTTATTTCTCAGCATCGGTGTTAAGAAATTTCTCCCTATTTTTACACTAGAGATGCATATGCTGATAGGTTGCTTTTTTTGGGGGGGAGGGGGGGGGGGGGGAATTACAGCACGTTTACGGTATATGTATTGTTTAATTCATAGCATTGGCAGCATTGTCACACGCTGTCTTTGGTAAGCAGTGCCGGATGGACCTTGCTGTTGCATAGGGAAAGAGGTCATGATTGACTGGGCGGCTCGTCGTCTTCTCGCCGGCCGCCGCATTGACGACATCAAGGCTAGGTGGCTGCCTGCCTAATGGCTATTGCTTAGTGATTACCGCTTTAGTCGCCAGTATTCACAAAATATTACTTCAATCAACAAGGCTGGATCAGTGGACGTCTTCTAGTTTGTAGTAACATTTACAGCATCTGCATACTCGCCTAATGCACTAAATTCACAGCAAGACACCGCATATTGTAGCTCGTGACAGTTTTAAACACCAGTGGATTGAAAAATCTAGTCATGGCATGCAGAGCCACCTCTGTAGAACAAATTTCCTGTGCTGACAAGTTCAAGGTAATTTGATCTAACATCAGACAGATGCCATTAAGATCTGACACTGACACAAACAAGAAGCTCCCAAGTTTACATGTTATTATCAGATTATGGTTCAAACTAAAGAAGAGCAGAATTTAACTGTAACCACTGAAAAAGGTGAGCCTAATAGCAGCACAAAGTTCTTCACATGGATCTGAAACAGTTCTAGCAACCGCACCATCAGGAACACTATGACAGCTTGTCTGAGAACTTGACTCACATCTTCAGTTCCGTTGTCCATGTTCCCTGGACACTTGGCCAGCTTGTCTGAGAACTTGACTCACATCTTCAGTTCCGTTGTCCATGTTCCCTGGACACTTGGCCGTTTCGTTACGTGTCTGGTTCTCAACTTCACGACTTTCCTGCCCAGAGAATTCCTTAGCCTAGTAGCTTGCAATAGAATGTCCTCGGGCGCTAAATTTCTGACACAAACCACTCTCTCATTATGATTTTCTGCACAAGAATAGTGTTGCTTAAAAAAAAACTCAAAAAGCAAGCAAATGTGGCCATGAGCCCATGAAAATTAACAAGGAAGGCGTTTCAGGATATGCCACTCCATGTCTCTCACATGGAGTGGTATTTCCTGCCATGCCAATCTTTGGAGTGGCATTTTATGAAAAATCCTTAATAACGATCATAAAGCTATATGAAAAGAGAATCTGTATGGATGTTTGTTATGCAAAGTAACCTCCTAGAATAATCCGATCCTACAAGATTTTATTTGGTTCGCGGAATGAAACCATCCAATCCTACAAGATTTGGTTTGGTTAGTGCAATGGAATGTAACCTTCCTAGGGCCAAAACATCAATTACTAAAATTTGTGGAATGCGGTCATTCCACAGAATTTATTGGATGACCCTGTTGTTGCATTGCATGTCTCTATTACATCCAGGATGGATGTACTTATCCTACCGTAGGTGCATTCCTCGAACCAAACAAACCAACAGTTCCCTTAAGAAGATATCTTCATACAAAGTGAATATACTTTAACCACGTTATGCTTAAACCATGTCAGTTCACCTTTGGGCATGTCAAATTCATCACAAGCATTTGGCACAGATTTGACAGCAAGTCTGACAAATGACATGGTGCTGCAGTTTCAACTGAATATGTTAGGTGTAAGCTACAGTTCTTAAACTCCAGAAGGCTTTCTGCAAACAGGTGAGAGACAGACTGGGAAAATAACTATTTCTATGGCATTTGTACAGTAACAATTCAAAAATCAAAGCCCACTACCAGAAAGTGACATCCTTATCAGTAATACACTTCCTATAGAGTTCCTGACTTAAAAAGCAAGGAAGAATATCTTACTGTAAATGCCCTTCAAGTTAGGATGTTGACCACGGACTAGCTCTGTCACCACCTCTAAATTGGGATTCTTTTCCTTAAAAGCTGGAAGATGCGACTCCATAAAGGCCCTGAAAATCCAAGCAATGCTAGTTGTGAAGGAGCAACTAAATTGAAACATCTACTAATTGTTAAGAAACTGATTTCTAACAACAAAAGTACATAGACAAAACCACGTTTAAGCTGGAAAATCATACAACCGCTACTTAAATTATAGCCTGCCGATCTACACAAAAAGAAAATACGATGCGAACAGACTTCTGTCCAAGGACCACAAATGAAGCGCATTATCCCGATGCAGCAACCAGCAGCATTGCGATCAAACTGTCTAATGGATGGTTCGTAAATTTTTACTTGATTTCAGTAATGCTAGCCCACAGCAGTTAACTTCCGACAAATGAACAATTTTCTCCACAGGGGCATAAGAATGATTCCCCCTTTTGGTTAAAACCATGCAATTACACGCGGCACTCATCTGCGGCGAAGCAAATCCACATCTCGTCATGCATAATTGGTTTTACGCAACCAACAGACTACCCAGACCCATTCAATCAGCGAATAAGTAACAGCTTCCGGATCTAAACAAATCCCCGCATCAAATCAGAGCAAACCAAATGAACAGGGGCTAGTAGTATCACTGGCATGAGGAACTATACCTGATCCCCCTGCTGCTCCCTCCCCAGTCGCAGTAGTTCACCACGAGCTTCTGCAGCTGCCAAACGCCCCTCAGCGCCATCCCGCCGCCCCCAGGATCAACCCAGACCAGCAAGAGAAAAAATCCCGATACCTCCGCTGCAAAAAAGAAAAAACCAGCACCGTAAATCGGACCAAAATGCGATCATGAAAGGGCGCAGATGCGAGCGGAAGAAGCCAATCTCACGACACCTTGGTGCGCGGGTGGGAAGGAGGAAAAAGGGGAGGCGACGGGGCGGAGTCCGGCGTGGGGTTGGAAGGGGCGATGCTTGGTTAGGGTTTAGCCGCCCAACGGACTGAGCTGCAAGAAGCGGCTGGGCCTGAGTTTTTTGCTATTATGGTACCCTTTAAGTTGGGCTTCGACGAAACGGCATCTACGTCGTGGGCTTCTTTAAAATAGTACTCTTGTACTTAAGACTTCTCTCAAATAGTATCCTCAGGGATTTTAACTCAAATAATTTGATTTTCGAATTTGTACTCCCTCAATTGACTGAATTGCCCCTGCTCATTTTGTTTAACCCTAATCACTTTTATTTTCTTCTTTTCACATCGTTTGGGTTTCATTAGCGACGGCGGCACGCCGACTGGCCGATCGGAATACTCGTCGCCGTCAACGCCAGGCGAGAGCGCGGCAAGGATGGCACAGGAGTGCGTGCACCCTAGGCCACGGACGATCGCACGCCAGCTAGGGACGGTCGCACGTCGGCAGGGGCAACCGGACCACGTACGCGGCAGGTGTGATCGGACCACACGCCAAGGGCAAGACCCTGTCTTCACTATCAAAATTTTCTGCTTTATTATTACTTGATCATTTTATTTGCTTTTATCATTACTTTATCAATCTTTGTACGCCGCACTGGGCAGGACAGAGGCTCACGGCCTGTTTATGTTTGCATTTTCTAATATGTCCTTCGTATGTTTGTGCAGATCAGTAGTTAATTAAAATAATTCAGAATCTCTTTGGAGTTCCAAATATTATAAAGCTTCTTGACATTCTCCTCTGTTCGTGCTACTGGAACTGGAAGAAACAAAATGAGCAGGGGCAGTTTAGTCATATGAAGGAGTTAAAATTCAAAAATCAAATGAAAATTAGTTCAAATCCCTGAGAATACTATTTTGGAGAGGTGTTAACAACAAGGGTACTATTTGGGAGAAGCCCACAATATAAGTACCGTTTTAGCGAAACCTAACTTAGAGGGTACCATAATAGCAAAAAACTCGCTGGGCCTGGTTGGGCCGCGCCAAGACTAGGCCCGTGCAACCCATTAACCAAAGCTTTCGGGCCGTGGGCCGTGCTGTTTCGTAACGATTCGATGTTGTTGCGATGTTGGTCGGTAGAACAGAACATGTTGCCTGGCTGTGCAGAACTACACACAGAAGAGGTGAGAGAGAGCCACGAACAAAATCCCAACAAGAAAAGAACATCCAGACCTTTCCCTTGATGAACAGTTTAATTGTATCAAAACTCATCAGCCATGACAACGCATAGCCTATCTGGTTTACAGACTCTTGCAGTTTAGGCTTTAATGTTCTCAAAATTCAAAAGACAAAGTGCCATTCATCAGTCGGCATTTCCAAGATGGATGACTGTCACAATCATCCAGTTCAGTTACACAACTTTGGCATTGCCTCGACGACGGATGGATGCAAATTTGCAAATCCGCAACGCATTCGATAGTCCAGTTGAACACTAGCAGTTCGCGTGTCTGTTGTCTTGGCTACGATCTCGTTCTGCTGTTTCTGCGCCTCACTTGTTGAAAGTAGGGGTGTGCTGCGGGGAACCAAAAGCAACTTGTTACACATTTTTTCAAGGATAATAATGATTGTGGAGACCACCGAGCTGATTCCACCAACCGGTTGGCGCAGCACTATTTGTAATATATGTTCGATCAATAGCAAGTTATCTTGTAAATAGCTGGCAGGAAGCTACCATAGCTTCACGGGCTGTAAGCCTATCTTGATGGTCATAGCGAAGAAGTCTATCAAGAAAATCGATTGCCTGCATGAAGTTATTGCAGCAATTAGTCCCAGCAGAGAAAAACAACAGAAAAGGGAAAAATTGTAGGAAGGATAGTGAAAATGTAACCTCTCCGGAGACGAGATGCCTATTTTCTGCATTCACAAACTTGGACCAAGGTTTCCTGCTATGCCTGTGTTTAATCAACAACATACGTGTGAAGCAAAACAATGTTATTTCCGGATGCAAAATGTGATCTGAAGTGAAATCATAAGACTTCATCGTACTGTGAGATACCTCCCAATCAGGGCCTCAAGCTGAGGATCAAGCACAATTCTGTATTTATTCAAATAAGCACTAAGCAGATCAGTACCTAGCACCTGCTCAGAAGTATAACCAGTTCATCAATTGTGAATGACTACAATATCTTCAACCAAAAAATAGAAAAATATATATAGAAAAATATATACATGCATATGCAAATGCCAGTATAAACACACATCTAAGCACATTCGGAGCACACCTATGTGAGCAAAAACAAAGACAACTGTGACTATGACAATAGCAAACCTTGGCTATTTTGACAAGCTGGTCATGGTTGTCGTGGCCATAGAAGAATGGTTCCTTGCGGAATATCTGTGTCCAAAACAGTATATAAATCCCAACTGACGCTGTAATTCTATAGTAATTTAGAGAAGCAAGGCCATTGCGTACACACCATTCCAGCAAACATACAGCCAAGGCTCCACATGTCCAAAGAGTAATCATAACCTTGGAAGTCAACCAGCAATTCAGGCCCTTTAAAATACCTGAATGAAGAAAAAAAATTCACAGATAAAATATCCAGATGTGCAAATATAAGGGTTCACATAGTCTGCTAAGACTGATAAAGTTGCTCTAACCTCAGTATAGATGATTTTGTTAAATCAGAAAGGGATTTGAAATCTGAAAACAAACAACTATTGTAGTGTTTAAGTCGTACAACAAACCTTTTTCAAAAAAAGGGAACCTGGATGGCAGAAGGATTTGTTACTTAAGATATTAACACATGGACATCCCTGAATTGAAATTTGAAACTGGTATGATGAACTAATGCTAAACCCAAATACAATATAAATAAAGTTACAAGGGAAACATGGATCTCTTCTTGAGGATAACAGGATGGGCTAAAAATTTTAATGAACAGAATACCATCAATGGCCAGAGCTACAGAATCATGAAAGCTGTATTTTATCTACTTGCCTTGAAGCAACACGAACATTGTATTCCTTCTCAGGAAAGTAAAACTCAGCAAGTCCCCAATCAATCAAACGAAGCTTGCGGAGCTCATGGTCAATCATAACATTGTGAGGCTTGACATCACGATGCATAATTCCTAGAGAATGACAGTAATCTAATGCCTGAAATGTACGCAGGTTGGCAATCAGTAAGGTGGCAAGAAAATAATAAGAGATTACATACATAATTCTTAGTTAAAGAAATACATGAGGACCAAACAAGATCAAGCCAAATATTGGAAATCATAGGAGGAAAAAAAGTCCAGACTATCTAGTGAATAACTAACTAAACAAAAGAATATAATAGGAGATGCTCTAATTACAACATATTACATTTATTCTCAGTTTTATTCGCAGAGACTACCAGTACAAATGAGCCATTTATCTACGATGTGCCAACAAGAAAGAAGCAACTTTTGATTACTTATTCAAATGAAAACCACATTGACATGATCAATAATGATATTAACCGTATGAAAAAAGTTAAAAAATTACAGCTAAATATGATTCACAGGATTTGCTCATTTTTTGTTAGAATGAAATGAAGACAGATTTTATACCACTTGTTTTAATTAAAGCTTTCATTACAAACTGCAATGCCCCAATAAGCTAAACTCGTGAACATACGTGGGCTCAGCGCATTGAACAGAACTTAGTGGTCACAAATTTGGGATGTTACATACATGCTAGACTAGTCATGCAGAAAAAAAAGTTACACCATTGCCTTCAGCCTCACATTCAAACCCCCTATGTCCCTATACACATGCTAGAGACTCTACCCTTTTACAGTTTACCGCATACATTTCTGTAACAGTATCCTCGACCCTACCACAATGGTTCACTACACCAAGATCATATGCACAATCTATCCACATTGTCCACCATCATACAATGATGTTGAGTTTCACTTGTAACAACCGACAAGAACAAGTCATGTGCTTGCCACAAAATCTGGACTTAGTCCATTGGTCAACCTCTGACAGAGCATGTGCATACCAAACACTTGAAACTATCATTGTTGGACTAAAAGCGCAACCATTGCTTGGTGACTATGAAGTCATTGCAGCAAAATTCATTACGGGCAAAGTTTAGCTCAAAGCAGTGTTAAATGGGTACAAGTTACAACCACAACCTAGTACTGACAACTCTGTTCAGTAATAGAGGTAAAAGTTCAGCAGTTCAACCAATGACTGAAAAAACAGAAGGAGATACCTTAAGAAGTTCGTAAATGTAGAAGCGGATGTCATAGTCTGTCAATGTTGGATAGAGAACTTTGAAATCTGTGCTGTTTATATATTCAAATATCAAGCTTGGAGTTTTTGATTGCTGGTCTCTGACAACATTGAGAAGCTTCACAATATTTGGACCGCCACAGAGGTTGTGAAGAATTTTTATTTCCCTCTTTATCTGCAAAAAGAAACAAACTATTCACATATTTGGATAGCAGAAAGCCCTCTAATAAGCACGAGTAAATATAGCTGACAACAGTTTGAACTTGAATACAACAGAAGGTGAACAGCCAATAGATGAGCAAAATTTACATTATGCATTGTCAGAAACAGAGAAAACTTGTCAGCAGAAAAAGGCAGGCACCGAGACTAAATAACAGAATCTGCTGCTAAATTGATCTCTAACAGTAGTAAAATTAGGAAATTTCATACTGGTTGGTCACAATGTCACATGATCCACAAGAAGTAAAATTATAAAATTTCAGACTGGTTGGTCACAATGTCACATGATCCACAACAAGTTACTGGATTTAAAAGCATGAACAGCCATAAGATCCGTTGCCCAGATGAAAATGATAGAAATGGAATTAAACAGAATCAGGGTGATAATTTTCAGTTGATTAAACCAAGGACTAAACCAGAGTTTAGATAAGTAGGCAATGCGGAGTTTGTATCAATCAATTATCAAATTACACTAAGTATTGAAGTTATCAGCTGAAACATAATAACCAAACCATCCAACGGTGCTAATTTTCAAAGAATACAAGGATACCTTCTTTTTCTTAACAGGCTTGAGGATTTTAATGACACAGCGCTCATCGTTTGTTACATTAATTCCTTCAAAAACTTCACTGTATTTCCCTCTGCCTACTTTCCGAATAACCTCGTAATCATCCTGCTCACTGAATGGGGAAAAACAGTTGGTAATAGTACATAGCTAAGAGAAACTAAACAGTAATTGAGTTTTACTGCAAAAGTCACCAAACAATGAGTTACTCATCAAAATTGTGAAAACAGATAAGCAGAAGAACATTCACTAAGGCCCTGTTTGAATCCCATAGTCTAAAGTTTAGTTGTCTAAAGTTTTGGACTAAACTTTAGTTGGCTAAACTTTAGCCACTAAACTTTAGTCGAAGGTCCTGTTTGGATCCTGTACTAATGGATAGGACTAAAGTTTCAAAAAGACCATACTACCTCTCCTCGTTTGCAAGGCCACCATTAAATGGGAGGTGAGAGACCAACATGCATGGGTAAACACGTCTTTGTGCCTAAGAACCCAAAACTTTAGACCACTTTAGTTCACTTTGGTGGACTAATGGTCTAAAGTGTTTTTTAGGGGTTAGCTAAAGTTTAGATCTAACTTTAGACCACCTGTTTGGAGACTTTAGATCTAAACTTTAGTGACTAAACTTTAGATGGAGGGATCCAAACAGGGCCTAACTATGATAACAATAAAGGGCCACATACCTACCGTCTACACGTTTGGAAGAAATTGTCTAATTAGGCATTTTGGCTGGCACAACTATGTTCTGTTTTACTAAAACATACCTCCAGCCATACAGTAAGATTAAATGGTCTCACTCAATGAGTCATTGTGCAAGTGGTTTTAATCTTTTAGTATGCAGTTTTCTAAATGCAACTCCAATCAAAACATAAAATTGTATATGTTAATCCTCTCGCAAGCACAACAGCTCACACAATAAATCTAGTTAGATGGCCAGCAACAATGGGGTACCCCACAACTGTACTCAAGAACAGTGTCATTTATTCAACTAATACATACCTCAAAAAAATGCAATTAGGCCAAATTTTACTGCTAAATCGTATATATGATGATCATAGCCTGCTGACTAAAGGTTTTCAAATATATAGTCCTAGAAACCAACCAAAAGGTCCACTACTGTCTTAGCGACATGCAGAAACAGCAACACCGCATAACACCATTGCAAAATGCACCGATCAAGTCATATAAGACTACATCAAGTTCGATCCAATCTCCACAATTCCACATAAATCATATATAGCCCTACGAACACAGCATCTATGATCTACCCCCAACGCTCCAGCAGTAACAACTTGTTATTTGCTGAATTTTAGATGCAATCCTCTCGCAAAATCACGCTACTCTAGATCACGGTACGCCAAAAGCGGGAGCACGGCAAGGCGTAGGGCGCGGGCGTTAGATTTACCCCCATTGGACGGTGAGGGCCTCGTAGTCCCAGTACTCCCTGGGCCGATGCACGTTCACGTCTGCGTAGACGCGGGCTGTCGACATGGCCGCAGCAGCCGCGGACGCCACCGAGCGGGCGTGGGGGAGGGGGAGGGAGCCTGCGTGCGCCGCCGCAGCCGCCGCTAGAGCCACGGCGGTGCCTGTGGCGAGGAGGGAGGGGAGTATGGTGGTCGTGGTGGCGGTGGCCGGCGCGCGGCGTGGTTGGGTCGGATTTTGGTTGGTGGGGTTGAGCTGGGTCGTGTCGTGCGTTGGATTGGGCCGAGGGCGGTATATCACGCCGTGCGCCTCGGGCGGTAGCTTTGGCGGCTTCCGGCTGATGGAGGGGCGCTTCATGCCTGCCTCTGCGCTGCCCTGCGCAATTGGGCTTCAGTTTTTAGCTTTTAATATTTTAAATTCGTTTTTTTTCTGATTTTTTATTTTTTAAGTGTTTCTTATTTTTGCATTATTCATGATGAGATAATCCGTTTTTTTACTTTTAAATTTTTTAAAAAACTTAATAAGTTTTTTCTATTTTTAAATTTAATTATACTGAAAAAGCTAAGAGCAGCTATGTAAAAAACTTCAAACAATGAAAAAAAGCTAAAAGCTCACAACAAAAGCTGAAATGAGCACTATAGATCAGTAAAATGCAGCTAGGGATCAAACTAACAAAAATTAAAAATTGTTTTTAGAGTTTATTTTTTTACTGCTGGAGCATGTACATCTTTTAACATCTAAAATAGGTGCTAAGATGAACACATCACCTCTCTATCTATATAATACATTGTTATCTACTTTTACTCTAACTCTTAGCATCATCTATATCAACTATATTTAATTCCATTATTTGTATAAGAATTCATATAAATGATCTATAGTTCATACAACTAGACACTTTTAGTTTATTTATTTTTTCTTTTTGTTTCGTGTGTTAGCACCACTTCCAATAATTGCTTCGATGAGACACTTTTAGTTTTTTATTTTTCTTTTTTCATGTGTTAGTACCACTTCCAACAATTGCTTCAATGCTATGGGCCCAGGCCGTTGCTACCGTGCCCCCATTCTATGGCCTCAACGCCAACAAACTTCTCTCTCCTCCGATGCACATGCTCTTAAATGTGCTTGAAGATCTATGTTGGAAAAAAATGGTATATAAAAGTCCCAGTGTGTTTTAGGGAACTAAATTTAAATTCTTACTGTATGGATGGATTTGATTTTGAATTTTTACAAGTGTGTATTAGAATTGAGCAAGATAACTTCAGGTTTAGGGTGATTTTTCTTTATGAAATAAACATTTTTTTAAGAGAAACCTTGTTAACTTACTTTTAAAAATAAATCATGTCTACCGAGCCACCCTTAATGGTGTTGCAAGTGAACCCTCCCACCACAAAAGTAACTCCATATTTATTTTAATAGAATCACCACGTCTGCCAGTCCACCCTTAGTGACATTAAACGCGAACCCTAAAATGCCACGGATAGCTCAAAATTTTATTTCCAACAAAAAAGTACCATGCCTACCACTCCATCATCTATAGTGTTGGTGGCGTGGTAAAGAGTGTCATATTAGCTATTGGAATGACAATATGGCCTTACATTGCACCTAAAAAAGAAGCTTGTTAAGTTGGCTTGCTAGTGTAAGGGCCTAATTAAAACACAGAAATTTTATATCCTATACTAAAAAACTAGCCGTTGGAGCAAGTTTCAGCAGAAATCGATCTGGACTGATCTCACCGTCAACTAATGATCGGTCAAATGCGCCAAGGATTGTGCGTAAGCTTCAATTATTTATAAAATACATTCGCAAATACTAGCACCATGCTTACAAGAGCTAGAGCAAGAACAATGAGCTATTAACGCACGACACACTTAAGCTACTAGTCAAGACTTCCCTTAATAATACGGTAACCTACACTAGCAATCTGGTCTTTCACCGACCTCTACGACCAATAAATAAATAAGAAGCACATCCTTAGCCTACATTAGTTATAACTTTGCCTTACACATCCTCTTGAAGTTTGATGACGAACATCTCCACTTCAAGTTCGGATTCTTGACTTTGAGCATCAACACATAACACCTCACACTTGACTTGATGACAATTAACACCTCACACTCAGTGGCGGACCCAGGATTTTACCAAAGGGTATGCCGCACGAAAATTTTTATATGCAATTCAGTAAAACCGTTTACTAATTCGGTAAATAATTGTAAAATTTGCACCGTAATTCGGTATACAGACACTAAATAATATGATAAGTCTTAAATTTAAGGATTAAATTGGAAACTTGCACAAATTACAATATAAATAGTTCAAACACTATACTAATAGTCTCAAATATACATAAAAGAGACTTACAATACTATTTGTCTGACTTTTTTGGCCTACGCTTTCTAAAGGACATGAAAGTCTCGATTATATCATCTTCATCCACTTCAAAGAAAATATCCCGCTCAATGAATGTGACTAGACAATCATCCAAAAGACTATCACTCATCTTATTTCTTAACTTTGTTTTCACTGAAACCATTGCAGAAAATACCCTTTCAACACTTGCTGTTGCCACTGGTAGAAGCAAAACCAATTTGAGAAGCATGTAAACCATATCATACACTTTATGCCTCTTTGTTTCAACAAGCTTAACTGAGAGATCAACAAGATTGTCTAGATCTTTGAAACTATCAACTTGTCTCATGTCATCAATATAATTACCAAGTTGCAATTCAAGTTTTAGCAAATAATTGCTCGAGAACTCTTTAGGGTAGAACTCAGCTAGTCTACGTACCTTATGTGCATCGAAAAAAGCAAATGAGTTGGAAGGATTGAAGGCCGACATACAAGAGAGCAACTCCATATTAACCTCATCAAACCGATTATCAAGCTCTTGGCTAATTTGATCAATGACACCAATATATACTTCTCTTCTGAAGTGATCATCATTTGTTTGGTTTCGAGCACGAGCATACCTTGCTGATTTCCCATAAGGCACATAATCACCGTCCATAGCAGGAACTTCAATACTATGTTTATCACAAAATGAAGTGACCCTCTCAAGGAACTTATCCCAACCATCAGACCTCAATTGTTGCATTCTATTCTTTGCCACATTAACAAGTGAGATTGCATTAAGAATATCTTGCTCCCTTCTTTGCAAACACTCGGATAATTCATTTGTGTATCCAAGAATAACAAACATTAAGTGTGCAAAGAAAACAAACTCAAAGGTCTCAAATGCTCCAAGCATAAAATGTATTTTTGTCCAATCGGTCTTATGTGCAGTATCATCACCAAGATCTATAAGTACATCATGGATTGTGGAATACATAATAATGATGTTGCATACAGTTTTGTAATGATGAAAGATCAAGCTCCATTTAAGTTGGTTTTGGTGTTAATGACAAATGCAATTATGACATTACGATATTAATGACATATACTTTATAATGTTTTGGTGAAAATGATAAATGAATTTATGAGACTAATATGTTTATTTGAGTTTATCTTTGGTTAGTCTCATTTGGATGAAAAGGTGAAATCAAAGAGGTATGCACTCGAAATCGCTTTCTCATTTACAAATGCATTCCTTAGATCCAAAATATAGATTGAACTCCTCAATTAGTGTAAAATGAATATGTGCATATGTCTTCACTATATACACTTGTATGCACACATTTAGGGGGAGCTCTCTATATATTTTGGAGTTTCATAAGTATTGATCCATGCTTCTTTTACTATGCATATTTAGGATCTTTACTTTGAAATACATTCTTGAGTATATATATATATATAGCTTGTGCAGTATATATATACTCATGTGCAATCGGGTTGTCATCTAACTTCTCCATTATGTGTTAATGGTTGGATGACTAATGACAACCGGATAAGTAAGCTTTGTTTAAAGCTTATCTTGGAGTATACATTTGTTGTGTACATATTGTATACTCGCAAATCAATTTAATATCTCATTATTTGTTGAGATTGTCATGAATTACCAAAATGGTGAAGTTTGGTAATCGATGACAATTGATTTGTGGACTAACGGTTTCCATGAGTTGGATGAATAGGTTAGGTTCCAAAAATGAAGATGACTTGGGATGACTTCATGAGTTGAAGGTCATCAAGTCAAAGTTGATGAAGAAGATGTAACTTCATGTGTTGAAGGCTATCAAGACGAAGGCTTCATGTGTTAAAGGCCGTCGAGAAGAAGATGTTTCATGTGTTGAAGCATGTCAAAGATTGATCATGTGTTGACCAAGTGAAGACCATCATGAGTTGATGGTGTTGATGAAAAGAAAGCATCATGAGTTGATGCATATCGAGACGATGACCCAAGGCAAAGGTATGACTAGCTAGGGCTAAGGATGTGTTTCTAGTCTTTTACCGGTCTTGGTGTTTGGTTGGAAGACCGGATTGCTAGTATAGGTTGCCGTACTATTAAGAGGGGTCATGTCTAGTAGTTTGAGTCTCATCATGTGTTGATAGCTCAAACCTCACTTGCTCTATCTCATCTTGACATGATGCTTGCATTTGCGAATATGTTTTGCAAATGGTCGAAGCTCATGTATAGAACTCTAGTAACATGGGACTATGCATTGCAAATGTGTTTTGCAAGTGCTCGAAGTCCATGTTTCCATTCCTTGTGTATGAGGCTTATATTTGCGAATGTGTTTTGCAAATAGTTGTAGCTCTTATTTAATCTTTGCGTCATGATTTCAAAAGTGTGCAAATATGTTTTGCAACTTGTTGGAAATCATGTTGTGATCCTTGTGGTATGTGACTTAGGTTTGTGAATGTGTTTCGCAAATGTGAGAAGTCCATGTACCTAATCCTTGTAGCATGATCTAAGTTTGCAAATGTGTTTTGCAAAAGTTGGAGATTATGCATTATCCCTTGTCATGGTCTAAAATTATTTGCCGCTATTTCCTTTGATATTAGACCGTGATAGTGACTCTTTGGATGTCTTGTGATTTCTGCATTGATCTAATGTGTTTGAGATCATGCAAATAGATGGGTTGTGTAGCCCTCTGAATAAGCTTTCCATAGAGTCCAAGATCACTCAATTCGACATCGAGTCAAAGTTATGACCGTTTTCCGAGTGTCGCCTGTGCTGAAAAACCGGAAAACGGAAGTACCGCGATTTGTACTGCGGTAGTTCCGGATTTTGCGAAAGTACCGCGATTTGTACTGCGGTAGTTCCGATTTTTCCGGTAGTTCCGCGATTCCGGAAGTTCCGGATTCCGAGCGGAATGTTTTTTCCAGAGAGCGATTTTTTGAATGACTTAGCCTCGGGAAAACCGGTAGTTCCGCGATTTGTACTCCGGTAGTTCCAGATTTGGCTCCAACGGCTAGTTTCGTGTGACCGTTGGTAGGGCGGTAGTTCCGGCCGTTTTAACTGCGGTAGTACCGGCCCTCAGGCTGATTTCAGCCTCTCTTTGCTCCAACGGCTAGTTTTTGTGTGTGGGGTATAAATACCCCCTCAAGGCTGGTTGGAGAAGTGGTTGCTTGACTCATTTCTATTGTCTTGAGCTAGAGTGAGGCTCTCCACTCAATTGTGCATGTGTTGCACTTTGTGAGAGAGGAGAGGTGATTTAGAGTGCATGTGTTGCATCTAGAGGTGGACTTTGTGTCCAAGTGAGCTTGTGCATTCGTTGCACGTGGTGAGAGTCAAGTGAGGGACTTGACTTGTTCTCTTGGAGTTTGCCGACTCCTAGACGGCGTGGGAGGCGTCGTGCGCGGTGATCTTCTCAAGAAGCTTGTGAGAAGACCCGGCGAAGTTGTGAAGGTTGGAGCTCACCTACCCGGAGCGGGAAAGAGCTACCACTAGTGGATACGAGGTGTTTCGGCTTAATTCGTGGAGCCGGTCCGATTCGTTCGGGCTAACCTCAACGTGGACTAGGGGAGACCGGCAAGTCTCCGAACACCACGGTAAAAAGTGATTGTGTCATTTGTGGTTTGTTTTCTTGTGTTCCATTTATATTCAAGCAATTTACATTCATAGAATTAAATTGATTGCTTGTATATCTAGAATTGTAAACTTTGACATAGGTTAGAATTATTAGTGCACTTAGGCGTTCTTGCTTGACTTAGGCGCTATTTGAGCTAAACCAAATTGAATTTAGCTTCCGCTTTGTATACTTGGTTTAGGCAAATAGGAAAGCTCTTGAATTGATTAGTATTAATTTGTAGAGAATTTTTAAACCGCCTATTCACCCCCCCTCTAGTCGGCCTCCTCGATCTTACAAATGAGAGCCCCACCGAGTCTCACCAGGCCTAGGCAAACCCATCTCTTGATTTAATCCACTCCCAGATTCAAGTTCACCACAATCAAGTGCTTTCTTGATATTCTCAAGCCTAGCATTTCGAAGCATGCCATGACGCTTACAAGAAACTCCAACAATATTCAACAGGAGAGATACTTGATCAAAAAAACTCACACAATCAATATTGCCCTTAGCAACAGCAACAAGAACTAGTTGGAGTTGATGTGCAAAGCAATGGATATAATAAGCAGAAGGTGACTCTTGCATAATCAATGTTTTCAACCCTTTAATATCTCCTTTCATGTTGCTAGCCCCATGATAACCTTGACCACAGATTTGAGCTATAGTCAAGCCATGACTAACAAGTAAAGCTTCAATTGCATCCTTAAGTGATAAAGAGGTAGTATCATCTACATGAACAATTCCAATAAAGTGCTCACATGGCCTTCCCAATTTATCAACATAACGCAAGCAAAGAGCCAGTTGTTCTTTATGTGATATGTCACTAGACTCATCAGCTAAAATTGCATAGGGCTCATCACCAAGTTCTTCAATTATTTTCTTTCTAGTTTCTATGGCACAACAATGAATAATTTGCTTTTGTATCTTTGGGCTAGTTAAGGTGCAATTACCTGGAGCATTGTTCAAAACATACTTGCTCACTTCTTCACTGTTTCATCGCAAGAAGCTTCAAAAGTTCAAGGAAGTTCCCTCTGTTGCTAGACTCTTCACTTTCATCATGTCCGCGGAATGCCAATCCTTGATGCAAAAGAAACTTGATACATCTAAGTGAATAAGTCAACCTTTTCTTGTAAAGACGAAGATCCTCATCAGTCCACTTCTCAATGTGATAATCAATTGCTACCTTGGGATTCTTAAAGCCAATATATCTCTCTTGAGCTGCATTATGTGCCTTAGAACCCAGATGTTTGAAAAGTGCTTTCTCTCCTATATTCCAATTTCTCCAGCCACCAACAGTAAATTTATCTGACCCGGTACCCTTCTTAAATAAGTAGCATATAAAGCAAAACACAGAATCCTTCTTGATATTATATTCAAGCCACTCCTCATGTTTATGAAACCATACAAAATTGAATTGACGATCTCTATCTCCAATCTTTCTTTTTGGAAAATTATGTGCATAAGGTTGGAATGGACTTTTAATAATATATGCTCTTCGAATTGCATCTTGATCATTAACAGAATAACTTTCAATGGGCTGCCTTTCACCTGGATCATGCGGAAGGCGATTGATGTCATAAGCTGGTGGCGGTGGCGGGGGCGGAGGCATAGGATTCACAATTTCATTAATTACTCTCTCTTGCTCTTGAGTTTGCTTTTACGCCATAGTTTCAACCGGAGATGGGGCAGGATTTAAAGTAGCAGCCGCCGCCTTCTTGGCTACATGTTTCTGAAAAAGAGATGCAATATCTCCGCTTCTCTTCATAACTGAACAATTCCAAAAAAAAAAAAAAACAATGGCTCCGCGTACGATTGAGAATTCGAGCCTGTCCAAATCGATCTACTTATCAATTTTTTCTGATGAGCACTTGTTATCTCTCTAAAATCAATTTTTAATCTCTAATTAAATAAAAATAAAATTAACATAGAAGAGAAAGTTATGCAAAAATTAGAAATATACCAAGTCCAAACCGATCTACACGCCGGCGACGCGAAGTCGGGCAGTCGGCGAGTCGCGATGACGCGATGCTTGCGGGTGACGGCGTGACGACGCGAAGATGGAAGCGGCCACGATCGCGATTCGCGTGCGCCGTGCGGGCGTGCGGCACACGCCGTGACCGCGTGACGGAGACGCGAAGTCGGCGAGACGGGTACGAGAGTCGAGAACGAGATCGCTTGACGGATGCATGCAGTAATGCGGGTGACGACGTGACACAGATGACCCAAGGATTCGCGTGCGGCACAGCGGCAGGCCCACCGCCCACGGACGAATCCTCACAGCAGGCGCCAGCGCCAGGCGGGATTTCGGGGAGACGCGACTCACGCGAGGCGGGAATTCGGGGAGACGCGAGGCGGGATTTCGGGGAGCCAGCGCCACGGACGAATTCTAACGCGACGCGGCCGGGGTAGTACACTCTGCGGCTGGGCCCCAGGGTATGCCGGGGCCCACCCGGCATACCCTGTGGGTCCGCCCCTGGCTCACACTTGACTTGATGACGATCAACACATGAAACCAACCAAGTTATCCATCACCATGGGGCATAATCTATTCATCTAACTCATAGAAAATATTATTTTCATAGTATGATTTTTATTAATTATCAAAATATACCATTAACTCATAACGGTGGGTCTAGATTTTTCAATCTCCTCTTTTTTTAATAATTGACAACAACCTTCAACAAATAATGGGATAATGAATTGATTTTTGAGTATAAGCTTTGGTAGACATTAACCCATTTGAGTGGAATCAAAGGAGTATATGAATTTGTTGCTAGCAAAACCTCAAGATACAGAGATACATGCACACATATATGGATTTTTGGAAATGTTGGCGGAGTTTTCTCTATATTTTGGATCTATGGAGGCATAACATAATAATATAATCAACAAGAATTTAAATATTCATGTATCTACACAATAAGGATCTAAATAGAACATATTTTGGACAAAGATACAATAAACCGCATAAATTCCACATAGAACATAACATAAGGTCCAAGTGTCCAAAATACATCCAACACCGCTAAGTCCATAAGCCATACACAATAGCTACTACAAACTAACACATAGCAAGTCCACAATTTTACAAGTTAACACATAGCTAGAGAAAGGAGGTTCAATAAGATTACAACAAAAAAGAATACGTAAAAAGCTTATCCTCACAAGCAAGTTTGTTGACCTACAATAGATTTATAATAGATAAACAACATTCTTCTCCCCCTTTGGTATCAAGTACCAAAAAGAGAAGTCCAAAAACCTATCTAGGAGGAAGGAGGAGGGCAAGGAAGACTTGACCAAGGTAACCACTCGGAGGAAGTAGAGGAAGCACAGGAAGGAGGTCAACAACCTGGTCCATAGCGTCAATAAGTCACAGGGGCTTGTTCATGCTAGTATTGAGTGAAACAAGTGGTAAACTAATCAAAGCAATCTCTCAACTCATAAACAATCCCTCGAGTCTCATCTTGTATGCTTCACACTTGAGAAAATTCATTAATTATGTTTGTGCGAAGGTTAATACAACTAGTGAGGATCGGATCCTGCTGCCGCTCATGCTCTTGATGCTGCCCATGCTCTTCTTGTGATTGCTCTTGAGGTTGTGGTCCTTCCTTAGGTTTATACTCCTTGTGTTGTTCATCCAATGGACCACTTAATGATAAGAGCATAATAGATTCCTTTACCTTTGTCTCGCTTTGAGAGTCAGCAATGTCAAAGCGAGTGCCCTCCATGATGTATTGTATGACATTCCAAGCACGACCATGAATCTCATCATTGTTTCCAGTTCTAGAAAAGAAAGTGGATCTCATAATCCTATTGATGACACTAAGAAGTGGATAGAGATTGGCTACTCTCCCATGTACATATCCAACAAAAGCGTGATTGTAAAACATATTCGAATGAACAGAGGCATAGGATCTTCATCATGCACCTTGAGATATTGAGTGTGAGGAATACGCAAGGAATCTTGCAAATCTTGTTTTGTGGCTTCAACTAGAGTGATTCCTGTCATGATCGGGAGAGATATAGATGGTGTCATAGAATTATTTGATCACATTGAGGTTGTAGTCACATTTGATTGTCATAAACCTATCCAATGCACATGCCAAAGAAAAACATAAAGAGCATAGTATATAGGTTGGGAATTCAAATAGCCCCAAGTCGCAAACCAATTGTTAGCAAAATATTTTCTTCCATAGATATGATAGAAGACATCTTGTTGGAATTAAGTGTGAAACATTGACACCATTGTATTTCTAGCATATTGGAATTGATTGATATATCTCAATTGTATATATTGATCACCTCTGAGTTGAGTGACATCAACTACTTGAGAAGGGGCTAGCAGCTCTTCCTCTTCCTCCTCCTCCTCATCATTTCTATCTCCCTCATGCATCTCATCATTGTCATCATCATCATTATCTTCCTCATCTACCTCCATTTCCTCTTCTTTAATAACATGGGAGGATGAAGCCACAAAAGGGGTCTTAGTCATTGCCATGATCACTGTCAAAAGAGGATACATGGATCAATTAATGGAATAGGATCAGAAAATACATGAACTAATGCCTCTGTTTTTTGTCGGGGGTGGTCAGACTGCTAGATCAACATTGATCAAACCGTGTGTCGACTGGTTAGACCACGTTCGACAGGACACAACAACAACATTTAGAGGAAGACATCTTCCACCCCAAATCTTGGCATTAGCACACTATACATTCATCGATCTATTCCCGATTTACTTGCTCAATGAGTATTTCCCACCAATATGAATGAATCAAATGACATTCACCTCAAACCCTAGAATTTGGGTAAAATCAAAAGAAGAGCAATGTAAGTAGAGGTAAATATGATTACTAGTTTGGGATGAGTCAAGATGAGGCTGTAAGGCAAGAACTTGAGTAATTTGATCATATTTCAAATCATCTCCACCTAGGATTACAAGCCACGGTAAGAAAAGAGGGAAATCAATAATGCCACCCATAGGAATGGAAGAGGAGGTGGAGAATCACCTTTTGGACACCTCCGGTGAGCAAAGTGGTGGCTGGGGGCAGCGGATGGCGACCGGAGATGGAGGGGTGATCGGAGGGCGAGAGAGGAGTGGAGACAGGTTGAGGAGAGGTCTGACCAAGGGAGAGAGAGTGACCAAGTTGGGTAGAGAATAGGTTTGCCCACTGGTAATAGTAGCAGTTATACCACTTGGCTCGGGTGGTCAGACCGCTTGGATTGGTCAGACCGGTCCAGCAATGGTAGTTAGACCACTCACCAACGAAGAACAGTCCAAGAGCAGCAATTTAGATGAGATCGATTGAGAGAAGTGATGTACTTTTGTCCAAACTTGCACACACTCAAGCATAAACCATATTAGGATCATCTCCAACTTGGATAGGCCACAAAATTCATTTTGAATTTATTGTTTTTCAAATTATACTTTGATTTTTGCAAAACAAACTCATTTTCAAGGAAATTCTTCAAAATGCCAAATTGAGCATGTAAGAGTATTTTTAGCATCCATTTCATGTATGACGAGGATTAAATAAATCCCTAAATACTATTTTAATATTTAGTTAAGGCCAAGGGACCCCCGTGGTTATGAACCTCCAAGGGTTGCTCCCCGAGTACCTTGGTCGGAGATACACTGTGCATGTTGCACGACCAGATGACCACTTGGAGCATTTGTGAACTGGTACCTAAACCCAATTCTAGGATATTCCTTCTATGTAGTGGATAAAACATGTGCCTTATCCACTCCAAATAGCATGATGTTTCGGCCCTGAGTCTTTAATAATAACTGCTATGCGGTTGTTGCCCATGTTCATCTCCTACTAACAACAACCGATGATCAGATGTCTCTCTCTGATAATAACTGCCTCCCCGACCAGACGTGTTGGTTCCATAAGGCGTCTTCCCTTGCGGACAATTGGCATCTCTTCGCTGGTATTTAAGGTTGGAAGATGAAGGACAATCAAGGACATTCGATCACAAATTCATTCTTATTCAATTTAGTATAATTAGAGCTAGCCTTAAGCCTTATTGAAGGCACCCTACAACCAGTTCATAGCAATAAATAGTATCCCTATTCTTTCTCAAGGATTTTTGCCATTTTCTCATATTATTTCGAAAGATTGTCGACTTGATCATTGTCAATGTATGAATTTAAAATACCCTTATGAGCCTATATATGTGGGTATTTTTAGCTCAAGAGGTAAAATTCACTTAAATGCTAGTTGTGACCACTTAGGTCAAATAAGGATTTTGGATGAGTTTTAAAATCAAATAACTTTTGTTTGGTTGGCTTTTTGGAAAACTTTTGAATACCAAAATTTTTTAAAATAGATAACTCTAGATTTTTGGTATTGAACACTTCTTCACATTTCTTTTAGAATTAATTTTGGGCAACTTTTGAGTTTAAAGTGAAAAGAAGATACCATATAGCTAGTTTTTGGTTAGAAACTTATTTTTACTTCAAATTAGTTTCTCCAAGTCCAAAACCTTTGGAAAATATTTGAAATACATTTTAATACATTTTTCTACTAGTTTGTCAAAGATATACTAATAATTACAGAAGTTTTAACTTTTGGCTAAAATAGCTCAATTTTAAAAAATCAATACTGGTACTTAATTAATTTAGACCCACTTAGGGTTACGATATACATGATTATGATTTTGTACTCCCCCTTAACATGCTACATCCCATTCGAGCTCAAAAGTGCAATAATAAAGTTTTGAACAAGAGCAAGAACACAAGTTTTGAAATTAATTTTTACACAATGCAACTTACACAAGGCTAGAAGTTATATACTTCAATGTAAATACTTGTTATGGAGATGGCATTGGTTCATGATAGGAAATGATCAGCCTCATGTTTTGCTCTATTTTAGCACATGGTTGTGTCCACCTCTTCATGAAAGAGTCAAGCCACCAATACATCTCTAAGTACCTATTGAACAATTAACTGCTTTTTGATACCCAAACTTAGTTGAGTCTATGAATGTTAGTCGCAAGAGATTTGGGCATTCAAATGGCCTTACCAATAGACTTATGCGAACTAATATATCTAGCAAACACCTTGCCATTTGTATCCTTTATAAGCAAATATTGATCATTATATATAGTAGGCTTATGAGTTTTACCCATGGGACATTCTTTACCAATGTATCCCTTTTTTTTGGTAACTATACCAAGTTGGGATTTTGCTTTCCCTTCTTATCTTCTTATCTTGCTCCTTATCGGCTTGCCTCTTTCTTGATGATTTTGACTTATTATCCACTTGATTTGGGTACACCGAGGCAAAGTGTCACTTCTCCTTGCATCCAAAGCACTTGATATTCTTCATATGTCTTGCATTGTGTCTTATCTTGCTATTCTCACTTTTCTTGAAGATGAACTCAATCCCTCTCTTGCATGCAAGTTCCTTTGTTTGCTCAAGATCGTATCAAGGGTGGCCTTTCCTTTATAGCATTTCTCTAAGTCATTGCTCAACTTGGTGACTTGGGTCTTGAGCTCTTTATTATCTTTTACAAGATTAGTCTCAATAAGCATAGAATAAGTACAAGCATCTATACTAGAGCTACAAGGTGTATCTAGCAAATCATCACAAGAGATGGATACAATAACCTTAGATGAAGTGCAAGGATTAGGAGCTATACATGGCACATCATCTAGTAAATCACATGTGGTGCCTATATCCACCTTGGACTTAGTGACTTCCTTGAGAAGGACATAGTCATAGTCATTTTTCAACTCATCATAAGAATTTTGGAGATATACTCTTTCTTCAAAATCTTAAATTTTGTATTCTCCTTCCCAAATAATCATTAAGCCTCCTAGCATATCCATTAAATCATCATACAAGGGCTCATCATCATTTACTTTATTTTTACCTTTGGTCATAAAACAAAAAGGTGGTATGGATGGGGTAGAGGTCTCCTCATCATTGGAGTAAGAAGTTGAGCTTCTTCTCTTGGCATCCATTATTCATTGAAATCATCTTTAGTTGAGGTGAACCTTTCATAATGGTCTTGGAGTTGGATCCATATGTCATAAGCGCTCTTGAGATTACATACATCATTAAACACATCTACACTCAAATCACTAAATAAGGTATTAATTTCTTGAGTGTCGAGATGTAAGCATATCTCTTCCTCATTTGTTAGATCTAGAGGATCCATTGAAGGAGAAAAAACCACATTTATAATCCACCATACTTTTTGTTTCACAGCCTAAAAGTAACAAGATATGTGGATCTTTCAATGAGTATAATTTGTGCTATCAAATAGAGGTGTCTCACCAGGGTACACTATATCACTAGTGAACATCTTATCCTCTCTAGGCAGTGAAGCCTACTAAATGAGAGACCAACCTTTGATACCACTTATAAGGTTGGGAATGCCAACTAGAGGGGGTTGAATAGATGCTTTTAAAATTATCTTTGGTCAAAACCGAGTTTTATATGAGGAAGCTTAAATCAAATCGGTTTGTACAATTAAAGTTTAAATCAACTAGTCTCAACTATGTGCACTAACAACCTGCGTCTAAGTTAAAGTTTGCAATCCTAGAATGATAATCAAATAATCCAATTCTAAGAATGCAAATTGCTAAAGAGTAAAATACAAGAGAGCAAACCATAATGACATGATCCTTTTTTACCATGGTGTTCAAAGACTTGCAAGTCTCCTCTATTCTGTGCTGAGGTAAGACTAAACGAATTAGATCGGCTCAACAAATTAAGATAACACCTTGAATTCACTAGGGTTACTCATGCTCCACTATGGAGATGGCAAGTACCAAGCTACCCACAACCGCCTGGACATTCTCACAAGCACCTTTAAGAAGATCACTAGCACAACTCCTCCAAGCCGTCTAGGTATTAGTAAACACCAAGAGTAACAAGTCGGAGACGCTCACTTGAATGAATCAAATGCCAAAGCTCAATGGATACTAAATCCACTATCAAGTGCAACACATGCTCAAGGATTTGCCTCTTCAAACTCACTAAATGCAACACATACATATAAGAGGTGAGAGTGCTTACTCTCTGCTTAAGAGTGAAGGATAGTGTATTAGCTATCTTGCCCAACTGGTCACAAGTAGGTATTTATATCCTACATCAAGAAATTAACCATTGGAGCAAGTTGCAGCAAAAATCGGCCTGGACCGGTCTGACCAGCAACTAATGGCCAGTCAGATCGACCAGCACTGCAACGGTTAGAAAACTAACTGTTAGAGGTGCCACCAGTCATACCACCCACATAGGGACTAGTCAAACCTCTAGGAGGGATGATCAGATAGCTCCAGAAAGGAGCCTAAAAATAGCTCCTTCTACCAATTTGTCTAAATCTACACATTTGAACATTTTGGAAGATGGTTGGTCAAATCGCCAATTGATGAGCGGTCAAACCGCCTACACAAGGCTAATTGGACCGTTGATGAGATTTTTAATTCAACCAGATTTGCATGCACTCAACAATTTGCAAAACATAATCACAAATTTTAGTGCCATGCAAAACAAAAGCTAAGGCATGACCCTTAATAAGTTACAAAACACATTCACAAATTTTTGGAATTGTGCCACAAGGATCGCAATCTGTTTGCAAAACATATTTGCAAACTAAAGTCACATGCCTCAAGGATTATGCATGAGCCTCAACTATTTGCAAAATATATTTGTAAACACTAGCACCATGCTTAGAAGAGCTATAGAGCAAGAACAATAAGCTATCAACACATGACACACTCAAGCTTCTAGTCAAGATCGCTCTTAATAGTACAACAATTTACACTAACAACCCGGTCTTTTACCAACCTCAACGACCGGTAAAATGACTATGAAACTCATCCTTATCCTATATTAATTATACCTTTGCTTTGCATATCCTTTTAAAGCTCGATGACGAATATTTCCACTTCATATCCGGGTTTTTGATTTTGAGCATCAACACATGATGCCTCATACTGACTTGATGATGATTAACATATGAAGCCATCCAAGTTATCCATCACCATAAGATATAATATATTTATCCAACTCATAGAAAATATTATTCTCACGATATGATTATCATTAATTATCAAAATATACAATTAACTCATAATGGTGGGTCTAGACTTTCAACAACCTGTGGGCAAAAAATTAACTACCGTGCATGGAATAGGTGACCACTACCCGTGCCAGCTGCACTCGATTGCCATCCCTAAGTGTGCATAATATAACATGTAACGATGGGGGCATTTGATCATTTGCCCCATCACTTGAGATGCAATTGATGATTTGCACTCGATATCTCATTAACATATAGGCTCAGAATCCTTATTTCAGTAAGATATCATAGAGCATATCATCAAATGCATCATTTGATTGGGGCAAATCATCCATTATCCCGTAATGACGCACTGCTCTTTAATTTTTTTTCCCCAAACTTTAGTAGTGCAACATGTTCTTTTTATTCAGTTTCGAATATGGCCCTTTACCCATATGTTCACACTTCACAGCATCCACACTAAAAAAACACGATACCCTCACTGGCGTGACCTTCTCCATATCTGTGTTAGATACGTGCGCTTTTCCTTGAAGGTAAATTAGATCTGTGCCTGATACTCCGGTGCAGCGTAGGAACCGTGCGCCCTTTCGCCATCAAGACTCGAGAGAACCCGTTCGAATTCAGCCGGTTCAGACGCCCACTGATCTGATCACCGGCGCCGTGCGGGCAGAAAACTTTTTAATGAGAATTGCTGAACAAAATTTGAGTGTTTTTTTTACTAAGAACATTCAGAATATTTTTTTTTATCTATATTTGTAATATTTTTTACCTATATATATAATATTCTTCATGTATGCAACATTTCTCAGCTATAAAATGTTGTATATATAGAAAATATATTATATATATGAATAAAAATATTATAAATATAGATATAAAATATTATATACATAAAAAAAATCTGAGTGCGTGGAAAACACTTGAATCCTTAGAAAGGAGTAAGGAACTCCTCTGCTCTGCATGCGCGACCGAGGAAAGGTTGAACAGCCTAAGCAACAAACGCGTCTTCCACGTACCCTTTTCCGTCGTCGTGCCGTGCTCCCGCAATCCACCGGTAAACACGCGGCTGATCGCCTATACACCCCACGCGGCACACGGCCGCTTCTCTCGCACTACACACACCCCAAGAGGGCAGGCAAAACCCTACACCTCTAGCCTCGCCGGAGCAGCAGCGACGCCGGGCGCGCGCGTGTACGTGCGTCTGCCCATGAGGGGGTTATTGCGGTGGCTGCCGTTTGGCAGCCGGTGCTGCTGCTGCCGCTTTGGCGGCAGTGGAGCCGGTTCGGGGAGCGTGGCTGACGACGGGCTGGTGTGGGACGTGGCCCTGAAGGCGCACGCCTCCGGCGACTACTCCATCGCCGTGGCGCAGGCGAACGAGGCGCTCGAGGACCAGGCACAGGTGCTCGCGTCCCCGGCGGCCACGCTCGTCGGAGTGTACGACGGGCACGGCGGCCCCGAGGCGGCTCGGTTCGTCAACGCGCGCCTCTTCTCCCTCATCCAAGGTGAGCGCGGACGTGTGTGCTGAGTATCTATTTGGCCAACTTGGTTCAAGTAAAATATACTACTCTGTTCTGTCGTTTTGAGACGCAGCCATGATTCCTGAACTCGCTGCAGAGTTTGCATCTGAAAACGGGGGCCTCTCGGCGGAGGTGATCAAGAAGGCCTTCGGCGCGACGGAGGAAGAGTTCCTGGGCATGGTGCAGAAGTCGTGGCCGTCGCAGCCAAGAATCATGTCCGTGGGCTCCTGCTGCCTGGTGGGCGCCATCGAGGACGGGACGCTCTACGTTGCCAACCTCGGCGACTCGCGCGCCGTGCTCGGCCGCCGCGCCGCCCCCGGAAAAGGGAAAAGGGTGGTGGCCGAGCGGCTTTCAAGGGACCACAACGTCGCCGACGAGGATGTGCGGCGGGAGGTGGCCGAGATGCACCCCGACGACTCGCACATCGTCCTGAACAGCCACGGCGTGTGGCGGATCAAGGGAATCATTCAGGTAATCAAGAGGCTCTTGCTCACAACATGAGACGCTCGGACAGCATGATCAGAGCAAATCAGAATCATCTCTTCGGCTTTACTTCGCAGGTGTCCAGGTCCATTGGCGACGTGTACCTGAAGAAGCCGGACATATGCAAGAACAATCCGATTCTGCAGCAGTCCATCCGCCCGTTCCCCCTCAGGCGCTCGGTGATGAGCGCCGTGCCATCGATCAAGACCCGCAAGCTGAGGCCCGGCGACCAGTTCCTCATCTTCGCGTCGGACGGCCTGTGGGAGCAGCTCACCGACGAGGCCGCCGTGGACATCGTCGCCAGCAGCCCAAGGAAAGGCATCGCGATGAGGCTGGTGCGGGCCGCGCAGCTGGAGGCGGCGAGGAAGAAGGACATGAAGTACGAGAAAATCAGGACGATCGAGAAGGGGCAGAGGAGGCACTTCCACGACGACATCACCGTCGTGGTGCTTTTCCTCGACAAGTGCAAGGGCGCACCCGACGAGATCGACGGCACCTACGCCCCCGTCGACGTGTTCTCGTTCAGCCCCGACGACCAGCAGGAGGACCCGACGAGGCCCGTGCTGCGTTGATCTTCCGTTGTTTGCAGCGCGGCCAATACTGATCGGCCGTAGTATATACTGCTCTTTTTTAGTGGCTCCATGCTCTCTAAACGGAAGTTACATGGATCCTAGGACACCTGAGTTGCCACTGATTCGAAGTGAACTCGGCATCTTCAGCCAGAAAGTTTGGCTCTTTGTTGCCTCGCACTGTCTCAGATCATCCATCCCCCTCGGCTCATCTGTAGGTTCAGGACTCTGTAGTTTTCTTTTAGAGATGCACATTAGTATGCCTTTTTCTAGGTTTCTCCAAATAATGCTGCATGCATCAAAGAGAAATGTGTGTAATTAAGTTGTGGAAAGTAGTACTAGTGTCATGTCCTGTAAATCGGGGTTCCTAAATTGCTCTGTTTGCTCAGGCTTCTTCTTTAAGAGACATCTCTGGGGCGCCGCCAGTGTTCCCATCTGTTCTGCTTCTGCCAGTGTTCTCGAGAGCAGTCAATAAAATCAAGCGCTTGCTCGCAAGCAGCCGGCGGCAGCTCCTTCCGAAGAGTGAGTGGTGTCATATTCTTGTGGATGGTTTGCCTGGGGAACATGGGCGATGAGGACAGAGGCCACTATCGTGGATCAGTTCAGCCAGCATTTGTGACCTGACCGCTCAAAAAGGGTAGTACTTCCAAATGGCATCTATGCTCATACGAGAGAACATCATAAAGACAAGGTAGATATCAAGTTGATTGCTTTGAAGATTTGTTGGTAGTGCGTCGTTGGGGTCTCTCCAGGATAAAGAGGCCATGGGAATAAGGGGAAAAATTCCAATTGCGGTTGTGTATCCATTCAACGAAGAACCTGTGGCTTCCTTTGTTGAAAGACTGTGGACACATATTGACCCACTCGTCCCCCCACCTCCACTTTCGACATGGTAACACGTGAATCACTGCCTTACTCAGGGGCGGGGCCACACCTCAGATAGGATAGACTTCAGTTCAGCGCGTAAAAAAAATATCTTGTGTACAGTCCAGGTAAAATCAGTCTAATCTGGATAACATTTTTATGGTCCATCCTAGATAGATAAGATCATTCCACCACTAAGCCCAGGACGTAATCGAATCCTAGCTCCGCCACTGGCCTTACTGGAGTAGTAACCTGAAACGGAGGCGAAGGGTTGTTCTTCGGCTGCGTACGCAAACGCAAGCAAACGTGTATCAGGGAGTGGATCTAGCTTGACTTGTTGACGAATACCGACTTACCGAGTCAAGGTATCAGTCTCATTCCGTTTTTACCAATGACTTAACGACTGAACCTACACGAGAACCATTGATATGCCAGCATCCGTCCGCTTCCGGATGTTTTCTCCGTGAAACCGAGAACATGATTAGAAGAGGTGAATAGAAGCCAATAAAATTAATATTTTTCTTAGATCATTTTTTTTAAAAATCATGATTCTCGTGCTCCAATAACTATAAGGAGCTACGAAGAATAAAGACTAAGCACTCACAAAGGCATCTACAAGAAAAAGTGAGCCAAATGGATCACGACGTGTTCAGGCGGTCCGACCGAAATGCAAAGGGCGGTCTGACCGGCCTTGGGCGGTATGACTGCTCTCAGGGGTGGTGTGACTAGCCCCTCAGGGCGCGGTAGAAAATCAGTATGATTTCAAACATAAAAAACTATGCAACTTTTGATCTATTGGTCCTAAATTACTCTAAACTTTACACGTCTTCCCTAAGATGTTAAAATATATTCCAATCAAAGATCAAAAAGATAATTGCCAAAGTTCCAACCTTTATCCGTTTGAACGAAGGTTGCACTGAGTTAGGGCAAAACACAATAACATGAACAAAAACTTGCTCGTGGGTAATGGATGGTCAAGATGATCTTGGATCTACTTCCACATGTCCTACCAAACTTAATCATAGTAAGAACACAAGTCAGAAGCTCTTAATCCAAAGAATCTCCAAAATTACCTTTTTTGAGCTAAATGGCATGTTCTTTTCAGCTTTTAAAAGTTGTCTTTTAGCTTTTTTACAGTAACTAACTCTCAAACGAAATATCTTTTCAAGACAGGGTTTACAAGTTGATTGTATTACACACTGTAGCGACTTCATTTATATCGGCCAAAATTGCACACGAGTTTTTGTTACTCCGTAGTCTCTCTCACAAACAGCCCAAAAGTTGTAAGCCACAACTAAAATCCATAAGCTAAAACTAAAAAGAACAGATCCAAAGTTGGGCAAGAGAAAGAACTTACAAAGAAAAGTTCCTAGATGGATATGATCTGGTCTTTAAGGGATATCTCTATCACTTACATGTTCTTCGTACAAATTAAGATCAAGAGAAGAAGAAAAAAATACCGAAAACCAAACTAAATCAATATTTTAATATATAAATAAAGAGAAAATAGAGTTAGATGAATTTTAAATATACATCAAGCTTATCAATTTCAATCCGGTACTAACTGGAACATGCTATACTGGCAATAAAAACGGCCTTACAGTGGTTCGTACAGAACGAAGGCATCACAAGCGAGGCATGCTACCAGTACAGCGAAGTCTTAGGTTCGTTCAAACCCTTTCTCTGTTGTATATATCAATGTAAAGTTCTCTTCATAATTAATATAAAAAGGTGTCTCTTTATGTTATAAAATGTAATGCAAAAATAGATGATAAAAAAGAGAGATGAGGATTAACACGGAAAACCCTTTGCAGGAAAAATCATGGACACACAAAGAGGTAAATCACTATATGAGGAGAGATTAAAAGTATGGGGAATTTCAGCGCATCTAAACTCTACAACTAGAGGGCTGCATATATAGGCTAGGGATCAGAATCTGGAACGGAAAAGAAAACTGAATCAAAATCAGATATGCCACACGTAGTGTAGTGTCTGGCACAAACGTGATGATGAAGTCGGATTACATTTTAACAATCTCCACCCTAAGACAAATTCGCTCATGTAGCTTGACGAAGATAGAATAATCTTCAAATTATTACGTCATTATATTCCTTTAATATACCATTTATCAATAAGAGATAAATATAGTAGAATGGTCGTAAGCACTTCTACGACCATATAGTTGTAAGTTCTTCTACGACCGTATAGTCGTAAGTCTTACTGCGACTACTCATGTGGTCGTAAGTCTTTATACGACCATATAGTCGTAAGTCTTACTGTGATTATCCCATGGTCGTAAATTTTTCTACGACTATATAGTCGTAAATCTTACTACGACCACTCTGTGGTCATGGGAATTTCTACGACGAGTCTATCTCCAACCGACTTGTCTATGACAATGAACTATACTGTCGGTTCATCTGACAAGGTGGTTAGAACGTGCGTTAGTCCATTAACCGCACACGATCTCTATCTGATAACAACCGCTACACGGTGAATGGCCTTCTTATGTCTCTCTGACAGTAACTTCCGCCAGGCAGTTATCATCTGAAGTGTCACAACGTCTTCTGGCGCGGGACAATTGCCGTCGCTTCACCGGCTATTTAAAGGTTAACATCAAAGGAAGAGAAGGAGGATGATTAGTGAATCATTCACGCAAGATAGCACTAGCCAGTCGTGTAATTCTCTGTTGTAATCCACTTTCTAGCAACTAGCAATCATACTGGACGTAGAATTGTTATTCTCTTAGGAGAAGACCCGAACTAGGATAAAGTTTTCTATATCTCTACTTCGCAAGCGTATACACTGGGTCTTCTAAGAGTTCTCTCAAATCCAAATAAATCATACATAAGATCGATATTAAAACATCGACAATTGGCACCGTCCGTGGAGATTCTTTTTTCAAGACTCCCGTAATTCCCTTATTGGCAAGTTTCTCTTTCTCCTCCTGATGTCCTCATGGCAGATGAATGGAATGAAAAGAACTGGTTCAACTTGGCCGACTACACGAGTATCTATATGGAAGCCTACTACGACTATGAGCAGACATTTCTTGCTTTCGATGGTAAATGTCTCCTTAGAGATTCCTCCAGTGATCCCGGAGATGACACCACCGCTGGAAAGGCTGATGAGGGATCAAAGTCCCCCACAGCAGTACGTCCAATGAATGACTGATCTCCCCAAGCGGCAAGGGTCAATCCGACCATGATGAGGGCCTGCAATGTGACGATGGGTCCATTCCCAAGCGTTCGAGTCCCACGGCGTCACTCCATGCAGTTTCACAGAGCTCCAGACTCTGCCGATTGGGGAGCGCATCTCTAGTTCCTAGTGGTGCCTCTCCGGATGACCCGGCAAAGGCCATGGGTAGGCACACTTCATGTTCATCCACATTCTTGTAGGGAGCAGATCAAGCTAGGGACGGTTATAACCCAGACTTCCCCTACTTGGCGAGGTTTGCTCCAAGCCGCCAGACAGTCTCGCTTGATGATTCTTTGGGCGAGAAGGCATACCTCATAAGTGGAGATTCTAAACAGGAGGTTTTTATCCTGCCCTCATATTCTCATCACCCTCTCGGAGGAAGGCTTGAGGATGCTCCTCGGCAATCACACTCTCCCTCCTCTCGTGGGAATGGTGACGAGACCTCTAGTGATGAGCCTGATCAGTACTTTGATGAGTGTGAGAGAAATTCTAGAAATACTCGCTCTCCTCTAAGATAGCCCCAGTTTGCTTCAGGGGTCGAAGATTCTGAGACTGCTCGACACAGGTGACTTGCCGCCCAGAATGCTTTGCCCAGGCAAGCCCAGTAGCAATCTTGTTGGACCGAAATGGCGACAGGGGGAGTGAATGTCGACTTTTAGAAACTTCCCAAAAAAATTTAAAAAAATTATCCTTTCCAAACGTTCTTCTCCGATAGCAACGCTTGCTATGAAGATGAGAGATAAGCCCACTGGAACCTCAAGCAAACGGGAAGGATGAAAAGGCAGAAGGACAACCAAAAGGACCAAAAGAGTGGAGACACAAAATAATACAGACAACTGCCATGGAAAACAGGGGCGGTCAGACCGCTACACCCGGGCCGGTCTGACCGGTCTTGACATGCGGGTCTGACCGCTAGTCAGCCGCCGGTCAGACCGCCTACAGCCGGCCGGTCTGACCGCAGGCAGGCGGCCGGTCTGACCGGTTATGCTGAAGGCAGAGCACGACAGAGAGAAACAGACTGCAGAGAAAATACCTTAAGTGCAGATTTTGCCCAAGTGAAGGAAATGCAACTGTTTCCTACTGGGCAAAGGAGCACTAGCCTATTCCAAATAGCAAAGAAACCTCAAATAGCAAGAAGAATCAATAGATAATCAAGAATTTCAGATTTCTCCCAAGAACTAAAAAAGTGCACAGAGTAACACCAATACTCAAATTCTTCTCCGAACTTTGCATCTTTGCTCATGAGACTTTGCAGAAAGATTAGCAATACACTAAGCACTGGGAAGACCAAATCTTGGGGCAACTTATGAAGAGAAACAGAATCCACATCAAAACCCTAGAAGTGAAAACAAGAACAGAGGAGTCTGAAAATGGGATTCTTTGATTCAATCAAATTGCTCTTGGGAAAGAACGATCAAATGATCCTGAAACCTATTCCCATCACAGAGCAACCCATTTTATGCCTTCTTAGCAAGAACCAACTCAAAACACACAAAGTGAAAAATTCAAGAAAAAGAAAAACGAAGCACAGGGCACAGGAAATCAGTCCATCTCAAATAAAACCATCTTGGATTGATCTTGAGGAAGAGAGATACATGATTACATAGAGTATCAACTCATATCATCCCTACAACCCCATACATGCTTGGATTAAGAGCTCAAGCTACATGCTTCTCAAGAACTTCCAAGAGCACATGAACACAGAGAAAGGCAGAACAGCCCTCTGCCTTCTCCACCCACTCTCAACTACTAAAGAGAAAGCAAAACAACCTCCAAAAGACTTAGACTACATGCAGGAGACACTCCCCTATTTATAGTCTCTCACTAATGGATTGCCTCTCTCTTTACACACTAAGCCTCAACAACTCTAGTGCTTTATCCATAACCCACTTCCTTTAGTGCAGCTTCGCGTATTCTCCAAAACGCCCCTCCTGCACCTTCCGGGAAGCTTCCTCCTTTCTTGCCGCTCAAGCCTCGCAGCTACCTCGAGCCCTCGCCGTCTTCGGCACACCTCGACCGTTCTGACCTCAGCACTGTCTGCGCTTAGTCCGGTCCTCCCGTGCCTCGCCACGACTCCACCTCAACGTCCTGCAGCCATCACAGACAAGAAACACATCAAATAGCACCGCTCGATACATAAAAGCATAATAGCAACAACAAATCATACCTACGCATGAAAGAGCCCAAACCTGTCGAATCAAGAGAGTATACATCCTAATCGCTTCGACCAAGTTTGACCAAGTCCAACTAAGCCAATTGAACCACGCAACGGCATGGTCCGAACCACACAAACCAAACTCGACTCTCCTAAACCGAAGTCAATTACTCATCACACACATGGGATCACAACCACATGGTCTCTCAAGTCTGAAGAGGCACAGGAGTTTCAACGGATCAACGACTTGCTTGAGAACCCGACTCAAGAGCTTACTCGAGTGCCGAGCTACGACTGCTTTGCTGAAGACATTGCACGATGGCTTCATGATGTGATGACCCAATTTGAGCAACCTTGCCGACGTCCCTCCAAGAGATGACAAGGTGCAACTGTATCTAGTTGTTCACGAAACTTACCTCGCAGGAGTTGGTATGGTGACGGGGCACATCACACTCCTGATCGCAATACCAGCCGGAGAAGGATGCCCCAGACTGCTTCAGATTGGCAAGTTGATGCTCGATCACCGCTTCGAGAAAGGAACCTGCAGTAGTAGATGAACTACGAGCGTCAACCCTGAGTGGACGAGACCTACTTCAAGTCCGATCCGCCTACCATCGGGCATCGTCGGGTGCGTTCGCCTAACAATGCTAACTACCATTTCCCCAAAGGAGACAATAGGAGATCATTGCTGGATGCCAAGCATTCGTGCCTGAGCTCTGAGCAGTGCGCTGGCCACTGCGGTTCCAACCGGTGAGCATGGAGAAATTTGACGGGTCTCAGAATCCCATTGAGTTCCTTCAGATTTACACGACCGCAGTCCAGGCAGTAGGAGGAGGCAAGCACGTCTTGGCCAACTATCTTTCGACGGTGCTCAAAGGATCTGCTCAATCCTGGTTGCTCAATCAGACCTTTGAGTCGATCCACTCGTGGCAGCACCTCTATGACCTTCTGATAGCCAACTTCCAGGGTACATACAATCGTCCTAGGAAGGAGGACGACCTGCATTGATTGCACTAAGGTAGTGACAAGACCTTATGGCAATTCATCCAGTGTTTCAGTTAGGTTTGAAACTCTATTCCGAAGGTCTCTGATGCTTCTGGTATTAGAGCATTCAAACATGGAGTGCGCAATCGGAGGTTCACAAAGGGCATCGCCCTGAACCCTCCAACCACCATTGCCGAGCTCTTCAAGATGGCTGATCGGTATGCAACTGCTACTGAAGTGATCAAATGGACTAGGAACATCAACCGGGCTGGCCACCATTCCGAGGAGCAAGGTGGTGGCGGCAACAGGAAGGGGAATGCCAAGAAATCTAGAGACAAGGCCAAGAGCCACAAGCCTCCTGCCACAGGATCGAAGGAGGTCATGGCTATGGGCAATAAGGAGCCACATGACTCCAAACAATACTCCAATCGGGGCAAAGGCAGAGTACCTGCGAGGAAGGAAAACAAGCTAAGATGGTACCCTCTTCATAAGAAGGAGGGCACGATCTTTGTAACTGCCAAGTTTTCCAGCAGAAACTCGAGGATTAATACTCTAGCAAGGGCCCGCTCCCAACCATTGATGAGTTGGGACAGTCAAGTGGTCAAAAGCACTCAGATGAGGACGAGGACATGCCATTCCTGGATCCGAAGCACACTATCGATTATATATATGGAGGTTTATCTGCGTACAAGTCCAAGCGACAGTATAAGACTGTCGAGCGTGAGGTAAACTCTATCGACCATTCCCTTGTCAATAATTTGCCTAAGTGGTTGGAAGTCACCATCTCTTTCGAGAAGGGTGATTGTCCAATCCCTTCGACTCAACTTGGTCAGTTTTTGATCGTGGTTGAGCCCACCATCATCAACTGTCGAGTAAATTGTGTGTTGATTGATGGTGGTAGTTTTTTAAATATTTTATTTGTTAGTGCCCTGGACGAGATGCAAATCCCTCGTACCGACTTCAGCTCCTCACCGCCCAAGCTCCTCGCGCCATTACCGGTAACCATAGGTTGACTCTAGGTTTGGGGCTATCGCCCGGCGGCTCCAGTTTGCTCTTCTTCTTCCCCCCCTTAACTCACCTCTTCTACCCCCTCCTCCTTTATTTATTCGATTTGATACTAGATTTTGATTTGCCCCTTTTTGATTTTCGGATCTACCCGAGGGTGGTGGTTCGGTGGCTCCGATGGGGCTCGAGGTCATGCCATGCGCCAGGGGAGCATGCCATAGCCGTCGAATGCGCGGTGCCCTTCCTACACCATGGTGGCTCACCTCCTCGGTACTATTTGCTCCCTCTGCTCTCTTCCTCTATCTCTGGTTAGTGCTCTCGGTGCTGGTCCCATGGTGCTCGGTGACAAATGAATGGTGGCTTATTGTCTATGGCTATGCAAGGTTTACTACTGAGAAATTGATGTTAATACTATGGGTGATTGGTTAGCTACCTTTGCTAGTTGCTTGGATTGCTTTGGGCGAGGATGGTGGCTTGTGCTCTGTGGTTGTTGTCCTGATCACTGGCGTCCTGACTAGCCTTGTCAGTGTCTTGCTCCTGTTTAGTTTGTCCTAACAGTCTGGCGGTGGCTGCCGCTCTGTGGTGGTGGAGTTCTGAGGGTTTGGGGATGGGGATGAGAGACAGTGACGGTTTGTTGGTGCCATGGTGTTTCTTCTCTCTTCTCAATTGGCTGCGTGTGGTATTTGGCTTATGGCCGCGCTGTGCCTTCTTGATGTCTCGCTGTTCCTTGTGGCGCTGTGGCTGGGTCATCCAGAAGCCATGCTATCCCTTTGTTCTAGCACGACTATGGTGACCGAGTGATCTTTAGGGTTTGGGGTATTCGGCTAGTTGCTATGGTATTTGGATCAATATCAGGTTTGTTTATGCCAAGTGATGATCCTACAGTTGTGAGAGGTGCCGACTAGCCCCCGGACAGTCAAATATCTCCGTGAACAGACTGCCTCGCTCGGACTTAACCTCTAGGGCTCTGACGGCAATTTCTATCTTCTTTCCTTGCTTCGCTTATTTTTATTTGTTCTTTTGTTCAGTCTTTTTCGGTGTTTTAATTACTGATTCACTCACAAATGGACTAGCGGTGTGATGGTTCGACAGCGAACACTCATGCATGCAATGACCTAAATGTAACTTCGTCTTCTTTTTATTATTGATGTACATATGGTATGAATGTATACTAGTCCAAATGCAATTTCTATTCTCCGTTGGTACGGATACAATTGTATATGCATAATATGGATTTACGGACCAATTCTTTTTCAACTTTTGGTTTCTGTTTTTAACTTTTCTACATTAACTAGTTTTTAAACGGAGTATCTTTTCAAGATGAGGTCTACTAGTCAATTGTAGTACATACTATACCGACTTCATTTATATCGGTAAAAATCACACGTGAGTTTCTGTTACTCTAATCTCTCGCACGAACAGTCCAAAAGCCAAAAGCCATAAGACTCAGCCAAAAAAAACAGGCCCTACATTTGTAATTTGGTGCTCTAGTGTAATTGTGCTAATGAATAAGTGAGTTGTGGTTGGTTTATTTTTATTGCGTTTGTTAAGTTGAATCCTCTCAGCGAGAACCAAATGAAAGAGTTTAATCTCTAATGTTGATTTGACTGCTTAATCGTTATTAGTAACACTAATTACAATGTTTTAGATTAGTTAGAAACGCACGGCGTTACAGATTAGTACACGCATGCTAGACTAAAATATGGATGTTCCAGTCATACTTTCTTTTTTTCTCTCTCATTGATCTTTGATCCTGCAGTCTTATGCTTCTCCTTTTTCTCCTCTTTATTCCTTTTTTTTTCCAGTTTTCTTTTGTAAAGTCCTACTGGCACCTTTGCCACTTTTCACGTATGTACCGTATTGTCTGCAGCCCAACGGTAGTATCTGGCTTGCATATATATCTTGGACTTTAGCGAAAAAGATAATACGACTTTTCTTAGAAAAAAGAACGAAAGGGAGAAAAAAAAGACTGATAAGTTAAAATGCCACATTGATACTCAAGATGTTATTTTGTCTCAACATACCACATTGATCTTTTTCCTTTTGCGGGGAATACAAACACAGCTTTTTTATTTTGTCTCTAACATACCATGAATTTAAGTACTGGCTGTGAATGGCAAACATGTAAACTTGCTACATCTCATCGTCCTCGGTCGCTTCATCATCGACGGCCGAGCTGTTCCCGTTGCCAAGTTCCACCTGCTTGCTCTTGGATTTTGAGGTGCCGTTGGACTTGTTCTTCATTGTTGGTTTTTTACCCTTTTCAGCTTGCTGCAACTCGAGCCCCTTTACTGACAGCCTCCGCTTTCGCTTTGAGTTTGCGGCTTCCGCCAGCTCTTCAGCAGTAGAATTATCCACTGGCAGAGAATAAAACAAATAAAGTTCTTGAGAGAGCTAGCAGCATAATAATAGTAGTTATCCACAAGAAATTGAAGAAAACATGAAAAGCTCAGGTTTTCAAGATTCTATTCCTAACTAGAAGTGCATTGTCATTCATCGCTAATAGTTTCAGCTTACTCTAGTTTGCATATGCTCAGACCTATAGTTTTCTTGGCATACCATGGTTTTCCAACTTATGTATATAGTTCCATTATACCTATACAACACAAGATGGATTGCACAGCTGTAACTTTGTTTAAATTAAATCAAGGACCAAATTCCGTATATATCTCATCCTGATGAGTGCGTTAATCTGTTTTCTTTATATGGAGATATTCTGCAAGTTTTTTAGATCCAATACAAAATGAACCACACTACCAGTGGATTTCAACATAAATACAAATCACAACTGTGATGGCAAATTAACAGTTGCATAAAATAAGAAACAAGTGATATGAGAAATTATAAAAGTCTACAGCTTTACCTTCCAGTGGACTAGATGCTGGAGGAATGGCCCGACCATTCTGTACAGCATCCATTGAGGATGGGGAACCAGAATGATTGCTGTCCTCCAACTTCGATGAGCTTCCGAGGCATTTGTCTGGCTGCTCATCTGGAGCATCTGGGGAAGGAATAGCTGGCAAGTAGATGATCTCATCCACTGAATCCCCCTCCAAATCACTGAATGCTGAGTTCTTCTCAAATGTCTCAACATCAATATACGCATTCTCATCTATCACTAATTCTTCAGCCTACAACATAGATGATTTAGATAAAATTGAATGTGAATTTGCATTTTATAAATAAACAGTTAAAAGACAAGTGAAGAATTGGCATTCACCTTTTCTGTATATGCATTCATGTCAAACTCATCCTCTTGTTCAACATACTCCTCATTTTCTTCTAGTTCTACGAAATCAGGAGCAAAAGCACTCCAATTCTCTACATGCTCCTTGGCCCAAATGTATGTTAAGCCTGCTACAGACACTGAAGCAATTGTAGGCTCAACTGGATGCCAAGCAAGATCAATGAGAGCTTCCTTTGGACCTTCAAGGATCTTGACAAGACGCCCTGCTCGGTCCCATATGTACAACCTGTGCTCTCCTTTGCTTGCAGAAGCACCAACAATCCACTCGCCATCACCACTGAAACATGGTGCCTTCCACTGTATCTTTGTGATGGCATCCGAGAGCTCACAAGAAAGAACTAAGCACCGCGCACCATTTGCTTTTAGCTTCTCATAGTGACTTTCATAGTCATCATTGTTGTTGCTTATTTTTTCAATCTCCTTACCAGAACCTATAACAGGCAGAATATTCTCATAGACTCTAATGACCCGATCATTAGAGTTTGTCAGCAGATATTGGCCATCCCTGCTGAAAACGATATCCTTAACTATTGTTCCACCTGGGATGGAAATTACCGCATGTACCTGGAAGCTTTTTGAATCTACAATTAGTATCTCTCCCTTGGAATTGCCCACATATATCAGATCACCATGCTTATCAAACATCGCAGCAGTTGGTGTAAAAGGTGGAGAACCATCCGAAAATTTATTACGGGAATTAGGTGCAGGGGGATTACTATCAGATACAGAAACTGGGAGAACTGTGGTACTTCCGGTGTTTAAATCAACAAGAACAGGTGCAGAAGAGAGAGGACATGCCAAACAAATAGATGTGGTGGATGAACCAGGATGAAGACGGGCATGCAATGGAGTCTGCTGAAGAGTTATACGGGCTATCTTTTCGCCAGTTACCACATTCCAAAGTGTCAATGACCTGTCAGTAGCAGAGGCAAGCAAACGGTGACCATACTTGGACCAGCAGACACTTGTTATAGGTGCAGTACAATCTTTATCACGAAGTTCTCTTGCAATGCCCCTTGTTTCAAAGTCCCAGATAACACAGCTACCATTTGCACACCCAGCTGAAAAATGCAACAGACATTGTCACCAATCATTGGAGACGATTTAGTGCAAAGATTCAATAAAAAAAGCAATTCAGCAAAAACAATTTCACAGCCAAAAAACATTCTTCATCATCCAAAGATTTAATGGCACATTACATAAATAATGTTTTGTTATCTATATAGATCGTGAGTACAGGCATGCACAAATTAGTCTTTTAGAAAAATACAAAGATTGCACTAACTTCGTCTGGAAGCAAGATTTATAAAGTAAACACTAAACAGAGATTCTAGCTTAAAGAATCCACACAGCATTTTCTTTTCATATCACCATGTCATATTATGGCAATGGACCAGTGGTAAATATCAAAATCTGTACGACGGAACCAAGTTTAACTAAGCTCCTATGGTCCACTTTCCATCTGCCCCCATTTCCAAGCAGAAGTGGACTACAATGAAAACTAAAGGCAGATACAAAACACATGGTACATAGGTACTTTAGCACGCATTCTGCGTTCGCATCCTCTGGAATTCAGGATAACCTAACCCCCATGTATGCATGTATATATTTTTCTCCTATAGTGTACATGACACAGTAGAGGGTATGTATTGCACTATGAGGAAGGTAAGAGGAAAGTGTTAAACGGATCAGTTAGAATGAGATTAAATGTTTAAGTAATTGTGCATCGACAAAAGGGAGACACTACCACTGTCACCACCTAACCAAGTATGGTAAGATAGACTAATAAAGCAGCTAGTGATGAAAAATAATAACAGAAACTGCTTTATCAAACTAGAAGGAATGCTTTGATCTTTGTCAACAGCAAAAGACATTTTCAACAGGTTAAAATCAGCACTAATCATGCACTACAGTGTAAAAGAAACCAGTGTATTTTATATGAACTAAGAAGATATTACACAAAACAGTCAATTAAATGTAATTATAGCGGAATAGACAGATAATTACCAGCAAGGAGAGTTCCCCTGCGGTTAAATGCGATGCATTTCATATTTCCATGCTGCAAGAACTCCTCGATGATCTCAGGAAAATCCCCTTGCAATGGATCTACACCAACATAGAACATAGAACAGATAATTACTTTCAATATCTTACTGCTAGCTTGCTCATGATTATTCTTATCATAGAACAAAACATGCTCCAATATTTCCCAAATAGCACAATCAAAAAGTTCAATTTTCCTTCTCAATTAAATGAAATCTTAAAAGGGCATCGGAAAAATCAGTAAATGAAGACACGAGTAACAGTAAGGCAGGTTGCTAAAAAAAGTCCTCCTAAACTGTGAGTCAAATACTTGTAAATGTCTCAGAAACAATTGTAGCCAATCATCAAAACAGAAACAAAGATAAGAAACACATAGCAAAATGCAGATTCTGCTAGAAAAGGTGCCAATGTATTCCTAGAATTCAACCAATACTACCAATTTTCTCATATCCTCCTGCACACACATTAAAGCAACACCCGAGGAGAACAAAATTTACATTTGCAACTCTTAGCGAAGCAAAACAAACTAAAACACTCGTTGAAACCCTAGATATCAGTTCATTTCGACGCAAGCAGAATACCGAAACCGACAAAAGTGCTCGCCAGAGAACAAATACTCACTGATGTTACGAGCAAACTACGCACAATCTTTAGGGCAAAACATTGGTTATTAAGACATTGAGACCCACTCGCCCATAAGGTAATGCCGCCAAAAACACCGACCTTTCAAGTCGAAAATCACCTCAAAGAAGGGGGGAATTAGGGCCAAACAGAGACAGCCCTCATTCGCGCAAATCCACCCTAAAAACTAAAATTTCACCCAAAATCAGCGCAAGAATAGCACTAATCCGCATAATACCCACCAAATTCACTCGAATCATCACAATTACAACCACGCCGCCGACGACCCCCCGCGGGAAAATGCAAGGAAAACTCACCGACTATAGGCACGTTCATGGCGCCGCCGCCGCTCCTCGAAGCGACGCTATCCACACAAAGGGGAAGCTAACGAATCACCAGAGATCGAAGGGAACCCGAGGCGAGCACGCCGCTTGAGCCCTCGAGGCGAGGAGGACGGAATCGCGCGCTCCTAAAGCCCTAGAACAAACCCTCGGAACGGAGGGAGAGGGGCGAAGGGCCGCGAGAGAAGCTTTCGAGCCAGCAGCGCCCCCCTCCCGGTTTTCGAGCGGGGCGCGCTCAGTGTTCGCATCGCCTGCCCGCGACTTCGACCCAACCGCGTACGTCAACGGGTGGGTTTGCCACAAATCACTTGGGCTTTCCACGGCGTCAACAGGCCACGTAGCGGCTTTAGCATCCTTGTCTCCGGTGTATCGCTCCTCTCCCAACATCACGGCCGGCGGATCTGGCGGTCGACGGCGACTAAAGCTGATGTGGCGTTGGTGGTAAAAGGGGAGGAAGAAGAGTAGACCACCCGCGGCCGCGAGGTGTGATGACCACGGCGGAGCTCACAAGTAGCTTGAAGATGAGGACATCATGTGCGACGTCCGATGATCATGGTGAGATTGTGGTAGCATGCTTCAAGATCTTCAAGTGTGGTTCTACCTTCGCATAATCCTTTATTGATGGGCTTATTCGTTCCTCCCATATTCGGTGATTTGGTTTTATGTTTAATTTACAGGATGTATAATGTTTCTATTTTTCTTTCTTCGTTGAAAATGGCAAGTGTTTTACATGATGTGGATAAAATAGATGCTGTCATTGGGCGTTGGATTGTCTAAGAAATAGTTAAACATCAACCACTTAAAAAAATTATGTACTGTTTTGGCGTACCTCTCTGTAGCTCTGCAGTTAGAGCTCGAATTTGTTCTTCAATCTGATCCTCAATTGGACCATCGGGGTGGTTGGGCTCGGAGTTTGATTCTGTGCACATTTTCGAAGAGAATACTTGTTTCCCGCTAAAAATGGTGTAAGAAAAAGCTCTGGTATGAGCAACTGTTGGGGTTTGGTAGAGTGAACCTTCTTCCTCTATTTATACATAGTAGCTCACAATGACTAGGTTACAATGGCTATCTCATAACGGCTAGTCCACAACGGCTATGTTACAACGGCACTCACAATGGCTAGCTCACAACGACTAGTCCACAACGGCTCGCTTACAACAGCCAGGTTACAATGGCGCTCACAACGGCTAGTCCATAATGACTAGCTCACAACGGCTAGTCCACAACAACTAGTTGTCTTATCAAATGTTTTTTTTACCAAAATTGTTACATTTTTATTTGCACCTCAAAATCATTATTATGCATTTTTAAACTTTTTATCCATCATAGTTTGAATATTGGAGATGTTCCTTATGCTATTCTGGTTGTGGATTTGATGGTTTATGCTTCGAGTTGGATAATTATTACACATTACTGGTAATGCTTTATTAATTAAAGTTGTGATAGCTACAACAAAGCTCACAAGCAATCTGAGGACGAGGACATTCGGTGCGATGTCTGTTGGCCATGGTGGTCGATGACACAATTTTATCTAGCAAGATCGTTGCGGCATGCTTCAAGACCTTAGGTGTGGCTTCACTATCATGTAATCCTCCACTGGTGGGCCCCATTCGTTCCTCCCATATTTGGTGATTTGGCTTTATGTTTACTATTTATAGATGTGTAATGCTTCTCTTTTTCTCTCTTTTGAAAACTACGAGAGGTTTGCACAATGTGTATAAATAGATACTATCATTGCACACTGGACTGTCTAAGAAGTAGTCATACATCAACCACTTCATGATCTCTTTTAATGTGCCTTTGAGAAAAAGTTGTATACTGATTTGGCATACCTCTTTGTTGCATTCTATTAGAGCTCGAATCTGTTCTTCAATCTGAAGGTTGGGAGTTTGATTCTGTGGACATTTTTAGAGAGAACAATTGTTTCCTACTGAAAATGATGCAAGTAGAAGTTATGGTATGAGCGAATGGTGGAGTGAAGCTTCTTCATCTATTTGTGCATGGTAGTTCACAACTAGGTTACAAATGGCTAGTCCATAACGGCTAGCTCACAACGTCTAGTTGTCTTATCAAATGTTTTCTTTACCTGAACTGTTACCTTTATATTTACACCTCGAAATAATTATTATGCATTTCTAAATTTTTTTATCCATCATAGTTTGAATATTGGAGATGTTCCTTATGTTGTTCTGGTTGTGGATTTGATGGTTTATGCTTCCAGTTGGATAATTGTTACACATTATTGGGTCATTCTTTATTAGTTAATAGAGCTCACAAGCGTTAGCTCACAACGACTAGTCCATAATAGCTAGCTCACAACGACTAGTCCACAACGGCTAGTTGTCTTATCAAATGTTTTCTTTGCTAGAATTTTTTAACTTTTTTATTTGCACCTCAAAATCATTATTATGAATTCCTGAATTTTTTTTATCCATCATAGTTTGAATATTGGAGATGTTCCTTATGCTATTCTAGTTGTGGATTTGATGGTTTATTCTTCCAGCAGGATAAGTATTACATATTATTGGTCATGCTTTACTAATTAAAGGAAAAAGTCCATATAACATCCTAAACTTTTCCTGAAAGTCCATCCAGCAACCCGAACTACAAAACTAGACATTTGACCCCCCCTGAACTTTGCAATCCGATAAAAACAACACCTTTAACCAGTTTTGCATAGTGGTATTGCCCACGTGGCATGATGAATGGATTGTTTTGCCACATAGGATGATACACTGACTAAGTTTAGGTGAATGACAGGTGAGCCCCACAGGGGCTTCTCCCCTACTAAACTCCCATGCGCTTCCATGGCCGCCGCACTTTGTAGCACCCTCCCTCTCTATTCCGATTGAGAGAGAAGCTCATGTGGGCCCCACCTATCATTCAAGCATTTCATCCTACACGATGTAAGTTCAAACTCCATTAAATTAGTTTATATAATTGTGAGACTAATATGTTTATTAGTTATGATATTGCCTAGTCTTACTTGGATGTGATTAATGGCAAAAGCTATCATGAGACTACTGTGTATATTAATTATGATATTGCTTAAGTATTATTTGTATGAAAAGGTGAAAATCACAGATGTATGCATTCGACATCTCATTCTCATATCTAAGTGCATTCCTCGGATCCAAAATATATATTGAACTCCATAAATAGTCAAACTTGAGTATGTGCACATGTTTCCATTATACGTTCTTGTATGCACACATTTAGATGCAGTTCACTCTATGTTTTGAGGTTTCATAAGTATTGATCCATGTTTCTTCTTCCACGTATTAAGAATTTTTACTTTGAAACATATCCCTTAAATATATATAACTTGTGTAGTTCATATATACTCATAATCGAGTTGTCATCTAGTTCCTCCATTATGTGTTAATGGTTGGATGATTAATGACAATCGGATGTGTAAGATTTGCTAGCAATTAATCTCAAAGATAAACACTTCCATTTAAATGGAGTTAATTGCCTAAGAAGCTTATTCTTGAGTATACAGTTGTTGTGTATATATTGTATACTCGCAAAACAATCTTTTATCTCATTATTTGTTGAGATTGTTATGAACTATCAAAAAGAAAATATTGTAGCTACAGAGTGTATAATCTATCCTGGATAGTCGTGCCAATGGTCATGGGCATGCTGAGTAAAAGTTTTTCATGGATTAGACTTTTGTTTTCAAAAATGACTTTCGAAAACCTTATGGATGGATGGAATCCATGAGAGATTGAAAACTTGTGGATGGATGGAATCCACGAGTATTTGGAAGCATGTGGATGGATGGAATCCATACGAGATCTTTTGGGAAAGATGGTCTGCGTGGAATGCCCGTGGATAGATTGGTGTATAGTCAGAGAATGCACTGACGGTATTATTCCCAATTACAAGTACTGTTTTTACTTACTGTATTAAATTCAGCATTTGCAATTTATCTACTGTATTTCATTAAATGTTGTTTTATGCAAACTAACCCTATAAGCCTTCCATTGATGCCTTTATCATTATATTGTATTTCCCCGTGTGATTTGCGGGGTACAAGTTTGTACTCACCTTGGAATCTCCATACAGAGGAAGATGCCTTTGACTATGGTGAAGACCAAGACGAGTAGGACACGTCTTACAGTTGTTTGCGTGTGGGCAGACTTGGGCTTTGCTTCTTATCAGTTTGCTTTCGTAGTTTTTGCTTTATTATTGTTGCCAATGAGCAATGTTATAAGACCTGGCCATAAGGCCGTACTCTTTTAATTAATATAATTGGTCATTTGAACTTGGTATGTATCAGAGACGACATCCATGCAAAGCTCAGCGAAGACCATGCAAAGCCCCACGAAGACCAGGCGCAGTTTGTCAACGACGACATATGCACGAAGCTCGACAGATACCGTGGAAAGTCTCTGCGTGGAGATGGTGCAGAGACCTCGGCAAAGATCGTGCAAAGTCCAGCGAAGACCGTGTGGAGTCCGGTGGAGACAGAGCGAAGTCTGTTGAAGACTAGGTGGACGCCAGTGTCGACGAGGACGTGACCACAAGGAGTCAATCGAGGGCCGATGAAGTCACGACTACAAGGTGGTCGGATGAGCATCGACAAAGGTTTGACCCCAAGGGCTCGAACAACATCACCGAAGGTGCAATAGGTGTTGACGAAGTCGGAGGCAGGGTGAAGGCTTCGGAGCATGTGCGCTCCATCCCGACACTTCGGACTGGCATCAATGAAGTCTCAACCACAAGGGGGTCATAACTATTGGCGAAGAGCTGACCACGACGTGATCGTAGCTGACCACGACGTGATCGTAGATAAAGCCATAAGTGTCTACAACTACGGAATGGTTAGACAAACATCTACAACCACTAGGGAGGTCAGACACATCATGAGAAGTCGTGATCATGAAGTGGTCATCCGACAGTCAAAACCAGTGTACATCATGCACAGAGGCTGACTCCCTGGTGCTGTGATGGCGACGACGAGAGGAGCTACCCCACCTGTGCTGGTGTGATAGGGCAGCCGCTGATAGCATCTAGCACGGTAGACTACCACCAACGGTGTAGGATCAAGGATACCGACTAGAGGGGGTGAATAGGAGGTTTTTAAATTTTTCTAGTTCAATTAATTAATTCTTTACAATTTAGATGACAAGAATGTAAAGCAATTAATCCTATGCAATTCTAGTTAACAATATAACAAACTTAGCTCTAAATAATCAAATGATCAACAAAGATGTAAATAAGTAAGAGCTAAGCACAAACGAACACAACCGATGTTTTACCGTGATGATCGGAAACTTGCCAGTTTCCCCTAGTCCACGTTGAGGTTAGCCCGAACGAATCGGACCGGCTCCACGAATTGAGCCAATCACCTCGATCACTAATGTAGCTCTTCCCCGCTCCGGGTAGGTGAGCTCCAACCTTCACAACTTGCCAGGTCTTCTCACAAGCTTCTTGAGAAGATCACCAAGCCAAACTTCGCCCGATCGTCCAAGTGCCGGCAAGCACTAAGAGTAATAGACCTAGGGCTTCACTTGAATGCAATTCTTGTGCTAAGTGGATCAACACTTGAAAATCTTGCACTAATTACAAAACCACCTCAATTTAATGCTCAATGAGAGAAAGTGGGTGGATTGAATGCTCTTGGGCTCAAGGAATCTCTACCCCTCTATAATACACCAAAATTTTCTTTACTAAATCCACCCCCCTCAACCACCCCCACAGTCATGCCTAATCTAAGTCCACCCAGATTTGTGTACCAAAGTAATCCAACTTTATACAAATGAATGGCCTGGATCTCTCCTCAAGCCTTCTTCTCTTACTCATTGAAGATCCTAAGGCCAAAATCATCCGGATCATGCACATCATTGAACCCCGAACCCCACCCCGCACCCACGTACACGCCCCCGACGCTGCCTCCACCCCGCGATACCCGTCGCCACCCCGAAACCCGTGCGTCCGTTCTCCGCCCATTCATTCGGTCATTCGACCCATTCGCCGCATATCCGGCTCTCCGCCCCCCTCTCGCACGGTCCACGGCCCGCCTGCAGATCCGCCGCCTCCTCCGCCCCGCCGGTGCGCGGCCTTCTCCTCCGCCCACTCGCCAGATCTAATGCGCTCGCCGCGCCTGCGCGCGCTCGCCTCGGCCCTCGCGGCTCGCCTGCCAGATCGCGCGGCGCACCCGCCGCGGCCGCCTCCTCCACCCCTACTCGCCACGGCCGCCTCCTCCGCCCCACCCGGCCGCGGCTTTCTCCTCGCCCGCTCGCCAGATCTAATCCGCTCGCCGCGCTTCGCGCTGCGCCGCTTCGCCTCGGCCCTCGGCGCGTCCGCGCGCTCCGCTCGCCAGATCTCATTGCCGCACTGCGCCGCCGCCTCCTCCACCCCTACTCGGCCACCGCCGCCTCCGCCCCACCTGCCGCCGGCCTTCTCTTCCGCCCGCTTGCCGCGCCCTCGCCCGCTCGCCTCGGCCCTCAGCGCCTCGCGCTCGCGCCTCGCCAGATCCGCTGTCGCACCGCCGCCGGCCGCCGCCACCTCCTCCGCCCCTCGCGCCGCCGTCACCCCACCCGGCCGGCCGCCTCACCGAAGTTCCTCTCCTCATGGACTACACCCCATGGTACGGTAACACACTCTTTGCCCTAATACCCTCTCCTTTGGCCGATTTTCGAGTTCTGTGTTTGATTCGGTAGCGCGGCAGATTCCGGATGAGCTGGTGGAGCACTACCTCGCCCGCAGCGGCTTCCACCCGGTCGTGAAGCATGATGGACTTCCTGTTTTATTTGCGCTCATTCGTGTAGTTCAAAGCCTTCTCCGCAATCCTTACATTTCATATTGAACCATATGTAAGTGGTTGACCATCAAGTTTTGATGATTTTGTGCTCCAGTTGCATCAGTTGATGCCCTCAATGATCACTTGCATCGTCGCAAAAAGGCTTGGGCATAGGCTTTTCAGACAACCACTGTGAGCTTAGAGACTTCTCTGCCAATTTGGTTGCTTCAGTATGTTGGAGGTGAGTATACCAAGGGTCTCAATGGATGTTATGTACAACAATTAACCATTATTCTACTCAGATTCAAATGTGTTTATATAGATTACATGTAAGCTTTATACATTCTAGCACGGTTCCCTTTCAGTGACATTGTAACTGGTCCCTGCCAATATGTATTGTGTATAAATTGGAGAGGAGTTTGTGGCAGACATAACTTGATTGGGAACTTCATAAATCACTTGCATTGTATCTTGGTTGAGGGGGGTGGATTTAGTAAATAAAATTTTGGTGTATTATAGAGGGGTAGAGATGCACTTAGTTCGCGGGTAAACGGGTATGCCCACGGGCGGCGGGTACCCGCGGGCGACGGGTATGGGCGGCAAGGAAGAATGCCAGGGTCCCCGCACTCTTCGACGTCGACGGCACCCTCACTGCACCCCGCAAGGTTCGCGGCTGCGGTTGTGTGAATAATGAAATGTCCTCTCCACTTCTCTTCCCTTGAGTAGGCGGTGACGCGGGAGAACTCGAGTTCATGAAGTAGCTGCGCGAGGTGAGAATGGCATATCTTCTTGACTTCTTCTTGTTGTTCTCTTCCTTTTTCATAGGATTCTAAAGGGAAATCACAACCTGGTTCTGATTTTCTGGTTATTTGGGAGCAGCATGTGACTATGGGCGTGGTGGGGGATCCGATTTGGTCAAGATTTTTTAGCAGCTGAGCCAATCAGGTCTGGAACCTATATGCTCAGTTCTGCAGTTCTGCACATATGAGAGTTGCCTTCGTTATGAACCCTGTAAATAACTGGTTTGATATTTCTTTCACAGTTATCACTGATTATGGCTATGTCTTCTCTGAAAACAGCTCATTGGAACTCAAGTAAGTCTCTAGGCCCCCTATGAATACTGTTTTAACATGTCTGCATTGGATAGTGTCTGAAATTAGGATATTATCAGGATCATTTGAGGATTATCAAGTTTCTGGGAAATATTAGTAAAGATATCGCTTTTCATTTGTCAAGTGTCTGAACGAGCTAACATTGGCCAGACAAAGCAAATTCTAATCCTTCGTTGTTCCTGGTTGCCTATTAGAACGACAAGCTTGAAGCTTTTGTATGCGCTTTGAACATACTAGAACCTGATGTTTTGCACACTGCAGAGTTTGAAATCATTTCTTGGAGATGATAAGCTTAAGGTTAGCCTATCTGTGGTTACATTCTTGTACTATTTTCTTGATAAAATTTGAGGCCTTTCTAATGATGATATGTGTTCTTTTGAAAAATTATTAACTTCATTACATTGCTGACCTATATATCTCTATTAAAAGGTCGGTAAAGAACCCTGTCCAAGAATTCCCATTGGCACTACCTCTGTACTGACCAAGTAATTGTTTGCTCAGGGGTACATTCATATAATTCCAAAGTGGAATGCTTAATGTGTCGCCTATAGGGAGAAACTGTAGTCAAGAAGAACGTGATGAGTTTGAAAAGTATGATAAGGTACAAATTATCTTCTAAAAGGTAGTAACGATTTCTAATTAGAAGGAGAAGGTTATCATTTTAATGCCACGAAACTGAAATGACTAATTTTCTACAGGTACATAACATTCAGCCTAAAATGGTGTCAGTGCTTCGTGAAAAGTTTGCACACTTGAACTTGACATTTTCTATTGGAGGGCAGATTAGTTTTGATGTAAGTTTCAGACTTGTACATATTTGCTGGAAATATTATGTTCATGCTACTTACTACCGCGTCACTGAAAATTCAGGTATTCCCACAAGGCTGGGACAAGACCTACTGCTTGAGATATCTTGAGGAATTCCAAGAGATCCATTTCTTTGGGGACAAAACCTATAAGGTGATATGCCCAGTTTAGTAGCCTAAAATAGTCATGGAGATGGGTCAATACTGAGTAACTTATTATAGATGTCGCACATCTCCACTCAAGATTCTTCAAACTTTTATGCATGTATCTAAACTCTTTGCCAACCATGTCTTGCATGGTACTGCATTTAACTCATATCAACTCTGTAATATTTTTATGAACTGATCTGCATGTTCAATTCTTTTGCAGTCATGAGATTGGTAGCACTTGGTTCAATATTTGAACATGCTAATTCTCACATAATTGTGTCGGTTCCAGACTTCTATCAAAAGAATTCTTGGATGCATGAATTGATCATCGGAGTTTTAATAAATGTACTATTGATGAGTATCCAAGCACATTTTTGTGGACATTGGGTGTTTAAGTGTCTAGAATATGGGAAAAAGTGCTCATGAGTTAAATCCTTCTTGATGTACATTATTTTTTGCATTTTGATCGCGATATTTTACTTTATTGGATTTGGAATGTTCTGTCTTGAATCATCGCTAAGCATAGATGTCATTCAAGTGGGTGTTGTTCCTCTTGTTTTCTGGATGGTTGGATCTCCAACCTTTTCTATTTGAAAACTTTAACTCGCATATGGCCTATTACATATTAACTGTTTTATTTCTCTTCCAATCATGACTATGGGTTTACTGCTTGACTAATAGCCAAAAGTCAAAGGAATATTTTGTTTTTCTTTCCATTACCAATTTATGACTATGGACTGCTGACCGCGTTGTTACGGATGAGTAGCTTCATATATGAGACGTGAATCTTAATGAATCTAATTGTTCGTTTTATTTTTTACAAATTTTATCTTGTTTTATATTTTACCGTAGCGTTAGCACGAGCACACTACTAGTATGCAATGAGTCTCTAACCTTTGCCCTTGTGCAGTGGTGGGGGTATTTATAGCCTCCACCAATCAAAACTAGCCGTTTGACACAAATTCCAGAAAAAATTCTGGTCGAGCGGTACTACCGCCCCCAGGGGCCGGTACTACCGCAATCAAATCTTCACGCCAGAACGGCTATGTCAGAGCTCTACAGTGACCATTGGATTTGGCGGCGCGGTACTACCGCCGTTGACATTTGCGGTACTACCGCTCCCCGGTAGTTCCGCAAAATCGGCGCGGTACTACCGCTCCAGCCGACCTCCAAAAGGTCCCAATTTTGGCGCTCTCTGGAAAAATTGATCCGCTCTGAGGTCGGATCTTCCGGACTCCGGAAGTACCGCTCTGGACAGCGGAACTACCGCACACAGCGGTAGTTCCGGCGTTGAAATCGTCGGTACTTCCGCTCCAGGAAAATCCAGACTTCATCCGGAGGGTGCTCTCTGGAAAAATCGATCCGCTCTCCCTCCAGATCTTCCGGGCTCCGGAAGTACCGCTTCATCATATGGTACTACCGCTCGGTGCGGTAGTTTCGGCGTTTAAGTGGCCGGTACTTCCGTTCCCGCAAGAGCTTAAGTGCATCCGCGGGTGCTCTCTGGAAAAATTGATCCGCTCAGGAAACGGATCTACCGCTCGCCGGTACTACCGCATTTGGGTGCGGAACTACCGCTCTCCGGTAGTTCCGACGTTCAAAACTGTGGTACTACCGCCCTTCCAAACAGAGCATAGAATTTATTTTAAAACTGATTTTTGATGGATGCAAGTTTCTAATGTTAATCCATATGACACAAGACGTATGTTTTCAAGCTACTTGCCAAGATCCCTCTTGATGGTACAATCATCTATCCTATAATCCGGTCTTCCACCATTCGCCTAAGACCGGTAAAAATCAAAAGGATCCTATGCTAAGTATACTTTTGTCTTGAGCTAATTTGATCTTCACACATCCCCTTTGGCTTGCATCTTGTTGCACTTATGTGAACTAACCCTTTGCATGCTCATAAAAACACGTTAGTCCCATATTCACATAATTTCATTAATTACCAAAACTATTTTTTAGGGGCCTAGATGCTTTCAAATGGCAACATCACTTTTGAAAACTAGCATAAGCTGGGTGATCTGAGATGCTCGTGACACGAGTGCTTTGATTGTAGCCCTCTCTAGCGCCTTCCCTTGCACAGGTTCTTGCGCGAGTCCCCATGGACGGCACCAACTGTTGTGGCTATGGACCAAACAGTAAAGAAGGGAACTAGCTAGAAAGAGCCAATGACAGGAGGGAGTGCTCATGTATGAAATGAATGGATCTGGCCCCTCATACCCCTCTTGGGGGCTTATATACATGAGTGGGATTGAATGAAAGATTTATATCTTACCCCCTTAATAATTATAAAAGGTAGGGATACATTGGTATATTCCTTTATACACATGTCCCTATACTATTGGGCCTATTAAATATTGGGCCAGTTGCAAGGCCCCACCACAGGGGGTGAGCCACCCCTACAACAACAGCCAAGAATAGTGTTGTTCGCATTTTTTAACTATATGTACTGGTCAATTGTAAATGGATATTGCGGATCAATAACTCACCATAACCCTAAAGACATGTGCCAAAACTTAGCTCTTGTCTGTCATCTATGAAAGTTGTGACCAGAAAACCTCTCAGGTTTCATTACATATGAAGCACTAGCCATTATTGAATTGCAACAAAGTTCATAATAATGTTTTTGGAATGTTGAAAATGTCAGCAATATTTTAATTCCAAATTTTACTACGAGACAAATACAGTACAAAATAGTGATGTAACAAACGAATCTAACAGTAGACTACTCATTGTACTTTAGAAAATACACAAGAAAAATATTATAATAAAGTCGATCAATTGCGCGAATGACTTACTGTTGGGCTTGATAAAGAACAGAATGTAGTGCAAACTCGATGCAATGCAGAACATAGATGAAGTAGAGCAGGACTGGCCGCACGCATTGCACTACCCAGAAACCTTATTACCGGTCCATGTCTGTACTCTCTACAGTAATGGCTCAGAGATAGCTGCTCTCCCTCCTTCCCGGTGCACACCGAGAAGAAAGGCTGATGAGGTTCAATCGCTCAACACTCAATACAAATTCACCAGATAGAAAGAAGCAATGTGAGAAAGAAATGAAGAAGTTCAGTCTACCAAGCTTGGACATCTCTAGGTCTTTTATAGATGTGCGAACTACTCTCCAGTATGTAATGCCATAAAACTGACATAATCCACTGGTAACTGCTAAATTATTCACTGGTAACTACTAATATTCAAACCAATAATGGTAATTAAGTAGTCTTACAACCAGTTAAAAGAGAGAGATGATGACATGATTTGGCAAAATAAAAGATTGATTTAAAGTGCTAGGAGATGCGCTACGACATGGCGTGGTTGCTCGTCGCAAGCACATGATTTTTCTCGTGAAAATATACGAATATGCACGCATGTGTTTAGCCAATGTCCTCTTTATGCCATCCCCATGCCATGTGTCACATGTTTTAAAGGAGTGGCAATGACTCCACCTTATAAATTGTCTTCTCTCTAATTGGCTAGACAATATAGTACTAAAACATACATACTTTGGAATTTTTTTAAAGTAATGAGACTCAACTCATGAGCCAATTTCTAACATATACTACGTATAATACATATGTATACTCTTGAGGTTTTTTTTAGAGAATGTATATCCTTAGTTGGGCCAGATTCATCATGCTTGTACCCTATCAGCCCAATTCAATCTCACTTCCCTAACTCTCCCTCAACCCATGAGAGCAACGAGCCCATCTCGTTGGCCTACATCATGTTGGCCCATTTGGCCATCCCCTAACCCTAACCAGTAACTAAAACCTACCTATTATCCCTCTCTGTGTGTGTGTCTCGACCTAGTGGGCAAGCAGCGGCTCACGTGTGGCGAGAGCAACAAAGCAGGGCAATGGGCACCAAGCACGAGGGAGGCCGCTCGGCTGGCGGCGTGCGTGTGGCAAGTGGCAAAGTAGGACGACAGGTGGGTGGGGGCGGCTCGTGGCTGGCGGGCTGGTAGCGGCGTGATGCACGCGTGGCAAGCAATAGAGCAGCACGGCAGGCGGTGACAACCGAGTGCAAGGGAGACCGAAGGCAGCCAGCAGCGGTGGTCTGCCCTGGGAGGTTGAAGAAGGGTTGAAGGGGTCAAGGGGAGGGAGAGCGACAGCACGCAAGACCAAGGCCAAGGCCGGCCGAGCACCATCGGTAACAGTGTGACGCCAAAACCACTTCCCCAATCAACCACGCCGCCACAGGTAATCCCAAATCCCCAATTCCTAAACCAGCCAACCGAAATCCCAAATCGTCACTTTTATTTGTGTTATTTCGAATTATGATAAGTGAATCTTGTATTTTTTATGATTTTGCAGATCTTAGAACTTTGAAATATAAAAGTGTCTAAATATTTGAAATCTCTGTGGGAGAAAGCTGGAAAGACACAGAAGATAGCTTCCATCTTGACACCAAAACCAATTTATAATGAAAGCCAAGTTCAAAATCAAACAAATCCTCCTTCCAATGAGTTGCAACTAGATAGTGCACACACATAATAACAGTGGCACCCCAAGTACAGAACCTGAGGTAGGCGCAAGCATGGAACCTGAGATGGATTGTCTGTTGTCCCCAATCACAGAAGATGATGAATTAGATGAAGTTATTTATGATATTGATTTGCTTCCACATGATCCTAGAGAGAGGATCCCCATCATCATAGGCTATGATGTCAATGAACAAGATATAGTGAGAATGGGATACATTGCATCGGGGCCATGTCAATCACGAGCACATCATTCTCCAAAAAGAAATATTTGAGGTATGCATCGCTTCTTAACTAGTTGGTTTGACCGATATAATTGGCTTGAGTGAAGTCTGGAACGAGATGTCACTTTCTGCTTCGTTTATTATTTGTTCAAGGATAAAACTAATTATGCTGGTAGAGATAGGTTTTTGAATGCGGGATTTAGAAATTGGAACCATAAAAATAGATTTGACAAATATGTTGATGATATTAATAATGTCCACAATGAAGCTTAAGAGAAATATGATTTATTATGACGCTTTTTTGAATAAAGTAAACAATATTTCTTAGCTTCCCATTATATTGTTCAAACAAAGAAGAACATCAATTGTACAATTATTTACAAGCTTCTTAAATTGATGCTAATTCTTCGTGTAGCAACTACTAGTGTTGTGTGTGCTTTTCAATAAATTATATGAAAAATAAGTTAAGAAATAGAATGGTAGTGCAATACTTGAATAAATACTTTGTTACATTTTTTGTTTGAGAATTTTTTTGTAAAAGTTAACAATGATGACATTATTTCTCATTTCCCAAATTATGATACATCGTCTATTTAAATTATAATTTTCTAAATTATTTTATAATTTTTGTATATTATTCTAGACGTTGTTTGTAGTATAAATAGTTGTACTTTAATTTTTTTTTCTATTGTCGTTATTTATGTTTTCTATTAAATAATATTTTTATAACTTAAAGCACAACCCTAAAATTCCTGTGTCCGCCACTGCCATCATCCACCAAAAAATGAGAAACATCTACCGTTTATCTTTCCTATTATAAAAGTGGTTGGTCTATTCTCCCTTATCTCTTCTCAACCATTCGATTTGATCTAGACCATTCATCTCTCTCCTCCTCTCTCTCTCTCTCAGGATACAACCGCCCACCCCCTCCACTTTCCTCATCTCCTCGCGCATTCTGGCCACTCTTCTATCTATGTCGTTTGCTCTCCAATATTTGATATGTGAAGTTAGCCAGGAGTAAGTTTCGTCTCCCTATTTTTTATGACTTCGTTGCAACGCACAGGTCTCTAACTAGTAACCTCAAATACGTGAATGTTCGTGCAGCCTAGTCCAATCCCAAAGGAGAAGCCTGCTTATCCACAGATACAATTATACAACAGCGAAGGATATACAATATAGATTTCTCCCCTGGAGCTAATACAAATAGGCAGTCTACAAGTTTTACATGGGCGCGGAGGAGCTGCTTCCTTCCAATATTATCCACTTCATCATGGCAGCAAATGCAATCTTGAATGTGCTCATGAACTATTTGACATTGATGAGCAAAGGCGAGAATACAGCGCAGTGTTTCTCACAATAAGATAGATGATGAATGCAAGGTAAACAGCCAGCACAACACACAAGCTTGAGCGAAGCAATGCCCCCCGGACTTCAGTGGTATAAAAGGACAGTATAAGGTACCCATTGATGAGCATCAGAAATATTGTAACAATCCAGCTAATCACCTGAAGCAGAGAATGAAACAAGTTAATATAACAAACAAGGGATGGACAGAGTTAACTATTTCTGCAAAGTAGTCTCGTTGTCTACCCTTCCTTCCCCTCCCAAAAAATAAATGTTCACAGTTTTTCTCATCTGAATACAGATATGCCATCAATGGCAAATAACTGTGAAAGTAGCTATAGAATATACATGTAGGATGGCATGTGCAAGCTATATGAGATAGTTGTCACTCAAGGCTCAGCTCTATGATATAAAACATTGAAGAATCATGTTAATGCATCTCAGTTTAGTCATACCTACGTAAAATCAGGATCTAAAACTAAGGACTCTGCTGCTCAGTAATTACAAAAGTAAAAGCTTTTTAGTCCTTGCAGTTAATGAGATGACAGAATTTCATGCAATAAGAACATCATGATTCATGACCACATACAGGAAATGGCCAGTTGGTCACTAGTTATCTGCTAGCATGAATGTTATGATAAACAAAAACACAAAAGGAAAACCTACTTTAGTGATAGGACCAACTACAAATGACCCCATGACTTGCTCCTTCGAAACAAGGGTGATGAGAGGAATTAGTGCAAATGGAATCTGTATGGACTGAAGAACATTGAGTGCCTCGTTCAGTGTGTCCATGGTAGGATCTTCAGTATCGAAAAATAAAGCCACAATCATGGTTGGAATAATGGCAAAGCTTCGAGTAATCATTGCTCGTAACCACTTCTTCAATCGAAGATTAAGGAAACCTCCCATAACAAATTGGCCTGCGTACGTTCCAGTGATCGTGCTACTCTGCCCAGATGCTAACAACCCAATAGCCCAGATATAGAGGATGGGAAAGAGCGCAGTTCCGTATTTCTCCTGTAAGTACTGTCCAGCATTCTCAAGACCTATGTTGTCAGCTTGTTCAGACCCATAAAATCCTTTAGCAAAAACCGTTGTAACACAGATGTTAATAAAGAAGGAGACAATGAGTGCAATAATCGACTCGATGTTGTAATAGTACACTGCTTCTTGAACACGGGATTTGTTGTTTGTGTGTATCTTCCTGGACTGCACTAGTGCTGAGTGCAAGAAAACATTGTGGGGCATGATGATGCAGCCCACAATTCCTACTGCCTGCTTGATGGTCTTTGAGCTTAATTTTGGAACCACCAAACCTAAATATAAAAAAGACTGAATAAACTCTTCTACTTCTCAAGGATGCAAAATAAACAAAAGCATTTGCCAACATGTCAGACCGAGAATTACCGATCAGAAGCTCCTTTCCACTAGGCTTCGTTTCACCAAACATAACCGCAAATGATATAGCCATTATTGCAATCAAGACGCCAAAAAATGCTTCCAGTTTTCTCACACCATAGTTCTCGAGGAATAAAAAGATGAAGCTGGCATCAAGAACATGTCATATGAGACAAATACATATCAGTTTTGCTGAACAGTTCTTCACCACAAAAGGAAAGAAGCAATAGTTAATATATAAACAAAACTCAAGTCAAAATCAGATAAGCATTGAGTAGCACACAACAGACAAGAAAAACTGTTAGTCTTTTCGTTACTCATCCTAAAATTTTTGGCAGGACTCTTCAAGATAATTCTTTAATCATTTCTGTTCCTTTCATTGTAGCCAATCTCATCATCCAAACGTCCCTAACCTTGTATAGCAATCAGTAATCCAATAGAAAGAGGACTAACCAGGGGAACATATAAGCAGTACGTAGAAGTGTACGGATAATAGATACGACCACGTCCATATTTAAATCGATAATCCCAGATCATGGGTGCAGGTCTCTAACTGAAGAGAAATAAAAGTAAACCGACCAATAAACACACATTATCATCTGACCACACAATATCTAAAATGAAGAGAGTGAAGCCACAAGTGGACCAATAGTTCATAAACTTTATGCAACCAGTATGTACAATAGTTTATCTTTAATGTTGTCTTTAAAATTTTCATCTTACCTAAAAATAATCACTTTAAAACAGCCAATATCTCCAATAATAAATTATTTCTCTAACTATTTTATATTATTTTTACTATAACTTCTTGTCTCACACTCTCTCATTATTTACGTTAATTTACAGATTCAAGTTGTCTTTTTCTTAAAAGACATCATATTATCTTCTCACTTCTTTCTTTCACATAGAAATTTACCTATTTAACATAGCTAAGATAATATTATTGAAGATACTCTGCACTGCCATCGACGAAACCAAGAGAGCCAACGTCTCAAGAGAAGAGCAAACAAAGAACCAAAAGAGCCAACGTCTCAAGAGAAGAGCAAACAAAGTACGCAAACAACAATTTCAGAGCACAAATTAGTTCATATCAGCAAGCAGCACGGAAGCCCCTCCAGAAGCTACGCCAGTGCACTACTGCAGGTCTCAAATTAATGAGGGCTGCTCATTGGGCTTTTTTTTAGTTTATGATTTATTTTTTTACTGTTTAATATTATAGTTGTTTTATTTTATACTCTAACTATTAGTGATTTTTTTAACGTAATTAAATTTTAAAATAAAAAGCCCATCACGACAATGCAAAGAACTGCAAAAACAAAAGAATAAAAAACCGAAAAGATAGAAAAAGCTATAAGTCAAAAGCCTAACGGATAAACCGAGATGAGCAGGGAAAGGAAAGCAGCAAAAAAAGAGCTGCAATCTCTAACCCACAAAAAACTTCCGTGTGAATTTTCAGCACGAAAAACAGCAAGAAGGAAACAGAACAGAAATTCAGAGGTAGCCATCACCACGCTAATTGCATAGTGGGAACCAGAAATGATGCCCCAAAAGTGCTAAACTTTCACCAGCAAAACAACACCAGGAAGCAAACACGGAGCAATCCCACTCGGAATCGATTCACTACAATCACACCACACCAAAAAGACGCAAACTTTATTTTTACCTAACAATAGGCAGAACCAAACGAATCCAAGGCAGTGGTCGAAGACAAGCAGGAGGAAAGGAAAAGAACGGAAGCCAAAACAATTGATGCGACGAAGAAATGTATCGACTCCCATGAGATGCCATCCGCCCAGGTCCGAAATCGCGGGTTTCAGTTCAGAACCAGGAAAAGAACAAGAACGGCGAAGGACAAACTCAAGGTCCAATTTCACCAACAGGAAGAAAGCAACAAACTTTTCTATCCGAGAAAGGAACCACCAACCAATTAAGAAAACAAAACCCACGAGCTTATTCGCAAATTCTACTCGTCACAGCTCCAGAACAAAATCGACACAAATCAAATGGTTCAATCAACAATAAGCCAAAAAAAACTAGGACCTTTTGAGTTCAATTCCAAGAGGAAAAGAACAAAAAGGAAACTTTTATTCCCCCACGAGCAGGAAGCAACTCACCAATCGAGCGCGGTGATGACAACGCCGCCCCAGAGCGGCACGGTGCCGCCTGAGAGGATCTTGATGGCAATCGCGCTGCCAATCACCTCCTGTATATCGGCACCGACGAGCGCGAGCTCGGTCATGGCCCAGAGCGCGCGCGTGGCCCACGGCGGGTACTCCTCCCGGCAGAGCTCGGCGAGGTGCTTCCCCGTGGCCACCCCGAGCCGCGCGGAGAGCAGCTGCACCAGCGCGCCCATGACCGTCGCCCACAGCAGCAGCCACAGGAGCTGGTACCCCGCGGCCGCGCCTGCCTGCAGGTCGCCCTCCAGGTTGCCCGGGTCCAGGAACGCGATGCACATGAGGAACCCGGGCCCTGTGAAGCGCCAGAGCTTGCGCCACGAGAAGGCCGGGCGCGACGGCACGGCGTCGCCGGCGTCGTCTGCGTCGGAGTCCGAGATGGAGATGGAGACCTTGTCGTCGGAGTCATAGGCGCGCTCGTCGTATTCTTCTTGGGAGGAGGAGGAGGCGCCGCCGCCGCCGCCAGGGAGGAGGCTCTCGGTGAGGTCGCGGGACGCCATGGGAGGATGCGTGGGTGAGTGGAGCTGTAGATTTGGGCGAGTGCGTAGGAGGAATGGATGGGCGAGGAGAGAGTGCGCTAGGAATTAGGCTGGCTGCTACAACAATTTATACTGGTTTTTTTTTATTGCAACGTAATAATTGGTTTGTACTCATTTGGCACGGAAATTTCAAAAAAAAAAACTCAAAATGCAATACACTTCCATTGCCTTGACAAGTCAAGAAGAATCGCGGAGTAAGGGATGTTCTTATAGATTTTTTATTTTAACTTATAGATAGTAACAATTTATTGATAAATTTATAGAGATTTGCGTATAATTTTGTCTTATATAAATAAAGTTACTGTAATATATACTACAATCGACTAGTAGACTCTGTCTTAAAAAAACACTCTATTTAAAAGTTAGATACCGTAGAAAAACAACTTTTAGATACCCTATAAACATGACCTAAATCGCGCTAAACATGGATGTTTCAAACTATTGCACTAACTTTGTTGCCATTTAATTATTTCACTTTAGAAAAGATAAGTCATTTATTCATGAGAGATACTCCTCCATTCCGTAATATAAGTCCAAAAGTCATCATGTAAGCCAAGAAGATATTAAATTAAAAAAGTTAATATTATTAGACTATGTGTATCTTTATTAAATAGTGTACTACAACTACTCACTTATTTTTTTTAGCATTAAAGCATAGGTGTATATTGAAAATAATGCAATAGCAACATATTTGATATCTATAATAGACTTATATTATAGGACATTGATTTCCAGGAATGAAGATTTATATTGCTAGACGGGGGTAGCATTTATTTAGCAAAAGCATAAAAGAAAAAAAATGGTGGGGACATGTATCAAAATTATAGAATGACTTATATTTTGAGAAGAGTTGCGAAGATGAAAACAACATATATTGTGACATGAGGAAGTACCGTTTACTAAAGCATATAATTATTTGATTTTTTTAATAGAAGTTAAACATGTTTTACACCATTGGATTGCCTTGAGATTTCTAGTTTGTTCTACGCACCTTTACTCTTGTCTTCCAGACATTTGCGAGCTAGGCCTCCGGTACACATCTTTTACCATTATTTTTCTAATTATATATAGTAGAAAATACTTCAAAAATAGACTCATATGGACATAATTTTTTAGGAGAACATATGTAAGTAATTTGTTGATGAATCTAGTAATAACATTTTAATGTGACAAATTCTAATACTTTATGTATATTAGTGGTCAACCATATATAGAAATAATAGAATGCAGGGGTAGTATTGCGGTTGTGCATAGCAGAACATTGCATCTACTAGACAATACCGCATTTTTGGCACATTTTAAACTCGTATTTACAAGAATAGCCATAGTCGCACGACAATTGCAAAAAATATCACTTCTACTGTACAGTAACCGAACGACAGCCCTAGGAGGACGACACGTCCCCTTGGCTGCATGGTCACCGTGCGGTTCCCTCTATGCTGCCCTGCCACCAAACGGCAGGTAATTAAGCTGGTTTAATTACCTACTTTAATTACTAGTTTATATTAGCTATTTATTTGAAATTTTAAATATAGCAAATGAGCTCAAAAAATTATAAAATTTTATATACAACCTCTTGATACAATGTTCTTGATTGTGTAATATTTTTGATAATTTTAACAACTCTGAATGTTGCTCAAAGATGCATACAATTGTGCTATTTGTAGGAGTTAGTACATATAGCAAACGGGCTCTAAAAATTACAAAATTTTATATGCAACATCTTGACATAGTTGCCCTAATTGCCTATTTTTTGGAATTTTATTCATTATAAATTTTCCTAGAAAATTCATACAAATTAACGATTTGTACGGTTTTTAATGCCAAAAAAAGGTGCAAACATTACAATTTTTTAAAAGGCTCTGTATGCAGTGTAGCTAATTGTTTAATTTTTCTAGATTTTTATACATACATAAAATAACAAGCTGCCTATAATAAAGAGAGCAGCCGCAATAAACAAAAAATCCCATTAAAATATAACCTTATGTGTCTATTAAAGCACAATAAGCCCTTGGTCGTTGGTAATTAAAAATAATATAGCTAAAATTTACCATTAAATGATAATAATTTCATAAATAATCACATGCGATAATAAATTAAGAAGTTAATCATTTAAGTAATCACTTGATTAATTGGCAATTACCACCACATAAAATACTACATCTTGAATTACTATAAATATAAATTAATTTAATAAACTAAGAGATACATAAAATTATGACACCGAATCACGATACATAAAATACTACATCTCAAATTGCTACAAATGTGAATTAATTTGATAAACTAAATGTTCAGTTGTATATATTTCTAGCAAAATTCATAATGGATAAAATCCCAAAAATTAGACAATTAGGTTGACTATGTCGAAAGGCTGCATAAAAAATTTGTAATTTTTGGAGCTCGTTTGTTATATGTAACAACTCTTACAAATAGCATAATCGTATAAATTTTTGAGCAACATTCATTGTAGATAAAATTATTAAAAATTATACAATCAAGTACGTTGTGTAAGAAGGCTGCACATAAATTTTTATAATTTTTTGAACTCATTTTCTACATTTAAAAATCTGAATAATTAGTAAATATAAATTAGTAATTAAAGTAAGTAATTAAGCTAACCAATTAGCTGGCTTAATTATCTACCGTTTGGTGGCTGAGCGATATAGAGGGAACCACACAGTGGTCATGTGGCCTTTGCACGGCCGCATGGTGGCTGTGCAGCCGAGGGCCACCGCACGTTGGCCGTGCGATCGAGGGCATGTGTCGCCCTCCCAATGCTGCCGCTCAGGCACCGTGCGATAGAAGTGATATTTTTATAATTATCACGTGACTATAGATATTTTATAAATATAGATTCAAAATATGCTAAAAGTGTCTATGTTGACATTATAGTATAGACTGACACTTTGTATAATTTATTTGAGAGTTTTGAGCCATCGAGCCCTAGACTCGTGATCATGAACAAAAATATCCGAGTTATTTAATGCTTGTTTACATTGATCGATCGTTCCCAGATCGCAAACTATCAGAGTGATGAGAAAAATATTCCAGGTAAAGCATCTTCGTTGGTGGGGCGATCTCTATCCTACTAATTTTTAGGATTCCATTTATGCGGCACATTGCTTGTCCAGGTGTTTATATATATACCACTTGTCTCTTGGCTGCTGCAGTTAAAATGTTGGGTGAATATACATTTTTCCCCTGGAATGCAGTGATCTTTTTGTGCGTAAAATTAAGATGAAAATGTACTAACATGATAACATATACAAATCGGAAATTTGGACTACAATTTTGTAGCAGCTTCTGTTGTGAAAACCTGCAAACTGTTGGTAAAAAGAAGGAAGCCTGCTCTGCTCATTAAGCATTGCAAAATTCTTGCATTTCTTAGGATACAAAATTTGGCGATGTATGGGATGATGAAGTGCATCGCTACTTAGCGTACCAAACACCGATTCACCATGAAACCAATGTATGTTTTGGCCTGAGCAGGTAGCCAGGTAGCTTAGGCAGTACTTGCACACTCTAGTAACTCCCGCTCGATTGGGCTAAAAAATTGTGACTTATAGTTAAAATTGCACTGTAGCGACTAGAATTTCACTGTAGTTGAAGATGGCTTATTTGATGTAATTAAATATAAAAAAATTAAAAATACAAAAAATATGCTAGCTCAACACAGACAACGCAAACGAATACAGGAAAAAAAATAACAGGCAAAAAAGCTCAAAAAATCAAAAAGTTCAGAAAAAGACGAAATTTATTACCAGAAGCTGAAATGAGCGGGACCTATTTAGCACTTGGCAGGATGACAAGGATCAATTGGGAGCTCACTTTTTTTTCTCAAAACTAAAAGAGGTACTTCAAGAGATCGAGATCTCTTCTTTTCCTCTTTTTTTTTCTAATTTATGTGAGAATCAAACTAGTTTTTGCTAAAATCATATGAAATTCTGGTGAACATTTCTGCTTTCCAAAAGAGGTTTTACCCTGCATCTTTTTTGGATGGTCCAACTGAATCCTCTACAGCGTGCCACGTCAACCTCTGATCCGTATTGTCCTGCATCAACGAACGTGCGGTTGCAGTTAGTGTGTTGGATCAGGCGCTCCATCTGGGAAAAAAAAATGACCAAATGTTCATGGCGGATTAAGCCACATCGCCCAGCTAGCCCTGCTGCTGAACCGTCCAGGGGAATGAATCTTGGAGGTTTTGCCGGTGAAGGGATCGAAGGGAAGCTGATGGGCTCCGGTCAGGTCGCTCCGCAAATATTCTCCCGTGAATGTGAAAGAAATCCGCAAGTTCGTTGCGGGATAGCCTAAATTGAAATACCCAGTGTATCTCTAGTTTTGCGCAGTACAGGAATGACAAAACCAATCCGCCCCCGCCCAATGCCGTGTACGCGTCGCGGTTGGTAGTGCTCCAGTCTCCACTGCTACAAAAAAAAATCTGCCTGTAGTTCGTGCGATAAGCGTCGTAGCTAGAGGTGAAAAGATAATGTCTAAACCATATTTATATTCGTATTCGTAAATAAATATGAATATGAATTCGAATATTTTAAATATAAATATGAATCGAATATTGTAACGAATACAAATTCGAATTAAATATCTACTCAATTCGATCAAATTTGGATATCCTCATAATTTATGTAATATGAAGATATTAATGACATTTTATCCTCGTACAATCACGCTTAATCATTCTAATTCATTTACTTCACTTAAAGAAACACGAATTCACATTCAATTAAAAAATTTGTCCAATTAATTAGTCGTATTGTAATAATTTACATATTACTTTGTCGAATACAAATATGGATACGGATAGTTCGGATAAAATAACATTCCGGATGGTAAAAGTCCATACCATATTCGAATCCATATTTTATGCGAATTCGAATATGTATACGAATAAAATAGAAATTGTTAATCAGACGGAAAAATATATACTATATTTACATCCTATCAAATACGGTAACCGAATAATACAAATAATTCATATCCACTTTTCACCCCCTAATCATCATAGATTACCTCTTTGGTGAGCTTTAAAGCCTCGTCTAAAGCATCATGGTTCTTTACATTTAGTTTTTAGTTTTTGACAGCAACGATGGTTTACTTTTTCTGAGTTATTCAATTAAAAGAAAATAAAAATAAAAATATCGTTATATATTCACGTTTAATGCAAAGAAAAAAGAGAAAAATTAAGTTAAGAAACCAACGTATTCTAAACGGCTTTTGACTTCTAGAAGCCAAAAAAACCATCACCGTTTGAAACGCAGCCTTAAACTGGCTTTGGCTTTGAAAGCTCCCTAGATGGGTTAGATTTGCAGCAGCTTAAGGGCCTATTTATATTAGCTTTTGTTTTTGCCTTCTGTTTGGATAAACCAAAAGTTAATATGAACACATAGCTTCTCAAAAAAGTTTTTGTACTCCTCTCATTTTCGTCTCGCTCTATCAAACGGCTTTTGACTTATAAAAACCAAAAAACATCACTGTTTGAAACGTGGCCTTAAACTAGCTTCAGCTTCGAAAAAGCCAAAAGCTCCCTAGATGGGTTAGCTTCACAGTAGCTTAAAGGTCATGTTTATATTCGCTTCTGTTTCAGCCTTCTGCTTAGAGAAGCCAAAAGTTAATATGAACACACGGCTTCTCAAAACGATTTCTCTACTCCTCCTATTCCCGTCTCACTCTAGGGAGAAAGCAGGGGTCACAGGCGCATCATGCATCCCACTTCCCTTATTTTCGTCTCGTATATATATCTCGCTCATTTTTTTCACCACCTGTTCCCTCCTTCTAAAATCAACTTCTTTTAATCAATATTATTTATTTTCAGCTAGAGCCCAAAACTATTATCCATAGCCAACATGAATTAGGTAGAGTAGAAGTCCAACTGAATGCCGAAGATGGAAGAACCTACAATTTTTCTGGTTTACTGGGTTCTGTTCTTTTTCAGCTTTTGGCTTTTACTTTCTTATTGATATGGACAGGTGAATGCAGCGTGCCTGCAATGGTTTTTTGCGGATTGATCTGGAATTGAATGTACCTTGTGATATTTTTGTGCGTTTCTCTCGGACAGATTGAACTACTAAAAGAAATTTGTTGCAAGAATAATCTGTTGGACTATCTCAAGATCTCTTGTTAAAGATAAATTTCTCGATGTTCACATTAGTTGAGATCTCCTCTGAGTATAGATCAATTTCTATACGTTTTGTAATCATTTACGTTCGTGTATGAAACAACTTATCTGTGTTCATGTAATCCTGAATCTCCCATCTATCAATTCGTGTCAGTATTTCGATCTGACGAACATGTCTCACTGTAGAATGTAGATTGAAGAGTAAAGGATGCAGAACAGCGTAACGGAGTTCGGAATTGCACAGCCTATGGACAAATTGAACAATGTATGAGTGGCCGCCGCCGCACCTCACAGTCCCGATCTGTGTTGTTGAATTGCTCATGAATTAGCTTGTAGAAAGAGCCCCAATCTGTGTTGTTGAGCGGTGTCCACTGGCGTTGGTGTTAATTATTCTGTTTCTAAGCCATTGTTGTTCTGAATTGATAAAGTCCATGTTCTGAATTGAAGCCATTGTTTCTCTGTACATCTTTCGACTTTGTAAATTTGGTCTTCTTGCACGGATATGTGTAACTAACAGTAAAGAATGTGATATCTTGAGGCTTGGAGGATTGGAGAGGAAGATGAATTGCGGTTCAAGGAGTTCTTTTCTATACAACATTTTTCTTTGCATAAACTGATTAAACAATAGCGAAATGTCAATATCTTTTGCATAAACGATAGTTCTGTAAAGAAAAAAGTTCGACAAATAATTTTCAAGTGAAAATTATATAATAAGGTATGAAACAAATGATATTTTGGCCTTTTTAGCGAACAAATAAGTGGTAACTTATGTCACAGGTATATCAGACATTTCATACTCTCAAATATTTCATGCGCTCACACAGCGAGCTAACCCAACAAAAAGTTAGATGGCTAAACAGCCCCTTAAGTTAAGATACCGTAACCAGCTACAGCAGCCTTTTAGCTTAAAAAAAACCAAAAACAGCTTTTCGAAAAGCTAAAAAACCAAAAGCAGCTTTTTAGAAAAGTTACGCCCACAAAACTGGGTCTTTGGGTGAGTTCTTAGCTTATGATTTGGGTTTCTACAGCAACTAACTTTTAAACGTAATATCTTTTTAAAATAAAATTTATAAATTAATTATAGTTGATATTGTCTCGATTTCATCTATATCAGTTAAAATCGTACATAAGTATCTATCTATCCCGTACTCTCTCGTGTGAATAGTTAGAATTTTAAATTTTAAACCAAAACCTATGAATCACATGCCAAACGAAAACACACGTTTTTGTTCCATCGAAAAGCTAGGTTGCCAGCTTTGCCTACTAGGCAGCTGAACGGCGGCCGTGGACGACGTGGCACTCCACGTGGTGACAAATATTTGCTGCGGGGCCCAGCGAGCAGCCTCCGGAGCGGCGGGGAAAGAATGTGCCACGCCTGCAAGGCAGCGCTCTCGCCGCTGGCCTAACCGTGGCTGCGTCGTGGCCCCACGTGCCTGCCTCGTGGCCCAGATCAAGATCCCTTGGTGATCATTTGGGCTTATTTTTGGTGGCGTATGGCTGAAAAAAAACACTGTAACTGACAGAGATTTATTTAGCATAATTAAATTTAAAAAATATAAAAAAATATGTTAACCTATTACATATAATACAAACAAATACGGGAAAAAAAGAACCGGCAAAAAAGCTCAACAAAAAGCTAAAAATTCAGAAAAAGACGAAATTTATGAATAGCGAAAAATAAATCGGAAACTAAAAACTGAAACCCAACCGATCACCCCTGATCTGATCTGACCTGATCTCCGTAAAGCTGCATGGTCTACGGAAATTTAATACTTGATGTCGTCGTGAAACTGTCCAAACGAATACATGCTGCTTGCCAACATGGGAGCGTCGGCTAAATCGTATTAAGGACAGAAAGGAACTAACACTGGTTATGTGTTAACAAAGTCACACCCATGTGACGTGATGCAGCGGTGTCTAGATCAGCTGGTCTCAAAATCTAAGGTCGTGTTTGGAATGCGAGAGGAAACTAAAACCGCTTTCCTGGCCTTGAGCTAGCGTAAGCTAGTATGTTTCGCTGTCCCAACTCTACGTGCTCATGATTGAGGTCGATCGAGATGGCAATTATACCTGCTTCCATCACCAGTACGCAAGATGTTAAGGACTTGGATATTCTACTTTCATTTGGAGCTTGAAACAGCACAAATCTTGCCGTTTTTTTGGCTACTTGGTCCGTTGACCGGATGAATTTCGTTGCTCTGTTCATGGATGCATACTGTGGTGTTGCCTTGGATACAGGGGCGGAGCCAGGATCCAGACAGGGGGGCGACCCGCCAAGGCGCCGGCGTCATGGGCCCTAGGCGCCGTGTATCGGCAAAATTAAACATACACATATATAATTAAACATACGCATATATACTGTCATATAAATTCAATCATAACACATATGGCAAAATAATGTAGCATACGTCTAGTAACACAAAAGAAAGGTACTTTCATTACATCTCCACAAACTTGAATTTGTTACATCTCCACTAACTTGAATTTAGCACGACGATTACCAACTAGATCATAAGATTTGATAATATCATTGGAACTAATCTTGGCTGCCAATTCCTTTTCAATATAAACTATCATGTAGCTTCGCAAAAAGCCATCTCCCATTTTATTCCTAATACGTGTCTTGGCAAGTTTCACGGCTGAAAAGACTCTCTCAGTGGTCGTTGTTGATACTGGAAGAGTTATGACTAATCTTAGCAATCTATCGACCATTGGATAAATAGAATTTTTACCTAATCTCACTAGTCCCTTTGTTAGATCAGCAAGTGATGGGCAATGTACTTAGCTCTGGATGGTTGCATACATCAAGTTGAAAATGTGGTAGTCGACACTCCAATTGAGTTTGATCTTGACTTGAAAAATCAGCGGGCCTAATTGACTAATTGACTGTGATTAAGGGTGATTAAAGAGTCCTATTAATGCATCTGGTGGACCATTGAGGGGGGGGGGGGGGCAGGCCCTGCCCGCCCCTGCTTGGATATCCATGCCAGCCACTGCTGCCAAATTACAGTGTAAGTGTTGAAGTGGTCTTGTTCGTGTAGCTAGTTTGCCCTGTGCCGGGGTCACCTAGGGTCTCCATCCACTGCAGGGGCGATCGTCATCAGCACTGAGAGCAGAATGTTGCTAATCCACATCCACGGCATAATTACTTGAAATCTAATTGGCCCTTTTCGATGCATATCCGCACATAAAACACCAACGTGGCCGCGCGCTAACTGCTATCTGTCATTCTATTTAAACGGGAAATGGAACGAACAGTAAGGGTGTGTTTTGTTCCATGGATGGAGGATGGATGATATCATCTTATCCAGTTTTTTTGATGCGTTTATGTGTTTAGTTGGATGAATAGCACTGTTCTATCCCGAATGGAGGTATCAACCTACAAAAAATATTCTCCTAATATGCTGCGCGAGGTAATCCAGCAAATTTGAACGGACAAGCTCGTCCACACGCTGGCACGCTCATGGTGGATGGAATTCGGTCAACCCGTTCCTTTCCGGTAGCCATGGCTCTCCGGCCCACCTCTATTTTTCGCTTGAATGAACAAATCAAATCAGAAAAAGGGGTGAGAGGAGAGGGTGAGGTAAAGGGGACCTCGGCAGCGGAGAGAACTGGAGAGGGGCGACGGCGCTTCGGCGGGGTGGAGAACTGGTGACATCGACTCCATCGCCAAGGAGCCCCATTCTCCCCACGCCACCACGGCCGATGGCGACCTCGTGGACATCACCTACACGATCTCCACCGAGGCCAACAGAGGAGGCCTCGGAGCCTCTCGTGATGGCCGTGGCTCTGCCTACTCCGGTCGTGTTCCGGTGCTCGATCTCGCTGGAGGTGATGCGGTTACTGGTGAGCCAGAGATCCGAAGAGAGGAGGCACCGAAGATTCAGATCAAGAGGATGCGAGGAGAGTGAGGAGGCGTCAGTGCAAATGAGGAAGAAGCAACGGTTCGACTGAGTGAGAGAAAAATAAAATAGGTGGTAGAAAAGAAAAAGGAGGAGGAGAAAAGAAGAAAGAAAAGAAAAAGAGGGAAATAAAGAAAAATATAAAAGAATGAAAAATAGGAAAGAAGAAAAATGAAATGAAATGCACATTAAAGTCACTGAAATTTATTCTTACTAGGGGTAACCCCAACCAATCTCATCCACCCTCGTCCACTCAACCAAATATAAAATTAGCTCATCCCATCCACCCAACCAAATAGGCTCATTGAATTATCCCATCCACCAAATCCTAAATTATCCCATCCCATCGATCCTCATCCATCCAATCAAATACACCTAAGCAAACCAGATTCGATGAGAAAAACAAGAGTAGCACTAAGAAATGGCCTCCTTTTGCCGCTGGAACGATAGAGCGGTTAGCCTGAAAAGCTAAATTGGATGATGAGAACTGGTAGCATTGCAGGCTACGGTTGTTCGGGCAAAGTCGGGCGTAAGAAGAAAAGGGCGGACAGGAATGAATCTCCGGTACCATCCTAGCGAAGTGCTTTCTTGTAGAGGATATTGGCCCTGTTTGGAACCGATTATAATCGGATTCCTGGGCGCCCCACCGCGAGAATCGGGAAAATCCCACCAAACGCCTCGCGGTGGCCGTGATTCTCGCGACCGCCCGTGAGGGGAAAATCGGAAAATGAACTACACCGCCGATTCCTCGTATCGCGGCCACATAGCCGCGGATAGGATACCGCACCGCGCGGTTGCAGATCGCGGTTCCAAACATGGCCATTATTTGTTTTGGAGATTGGGGTCCCATTTCTATATGTTCGAAGAGGTATATGGTCTGTTCTTTTTACTGTGATTTATGGTTTTTAAACTATTCGTCATAGAAAATACAGAGTAAAAGAAACTCGCATATGGTTCTGGTCGATATAAATGAAGTCACTATAGTGTGTACTACAATTAATTTGTAGACCTATCTTAAAAAGCATTCAATTTGAAAACTAGTGGTTGTAAAAAAAAACAGCTTTTGAAACCTGAAAAGAAGAGGGCCTATACCCAGACTTAGCCAAATGGGCCACCCGGCACCATATGTCACTATCTCGGATAGAGCATAACCCAATTAGGTCCAACATAGCTAGCCCAAATAAGTTACCATGTTGTGCCGTGCCGGTCCACGTCTCTGCCCTTCAACCCAGTCACGACACGGAGAGGGATCAGGTTGTGTACGGCCAGCTAGGCACACTTCATCCGACGGGGCACTGATGGCCCGTTAAGCATGGTGGCCTGGTCCGGTGTTGCCTCGCCCACAACCATGCCGCTATTACTGTCCACACGAGAGAAGAAAGCTGAAGGCAGTGGTCAGCGAGGAGGAAGACTAACGAGAGGGAGAGCTAGATAGAGAAGGAGGCAGCAAGCGTGGCAGGGATGAAGGAGGCGATGACGACTGGGGAGGGAGGAGGCGGCAGGGCAACTAGCCCAACTCCCAATGGCAATGCTGTTGGTGTCGCTACCGCATGTGGCAATGCGGCAATGGCAAGGGCGCAGAGGCTAGAGGGCAAGGAAAAAGGGCCAACTTGGCAAGTGTCAAGGGGGTCACTGGCAGTGGCAAGAGTGTGAGGCTGATAGAGACTATGATTAGTCAGATGACAATAGAGAGTGATTACTTCGGTGGTTTTACCATATCGTGTACATACTTCTATTGTCATTTATGTAACTAATATACAGAAAAACCAGTTGCAAGTATTTATACTGCCAAATCATATGTCCGTGCTCATAAGAATGCAATAACCCTAGCACAAGTAATTTTACTATTATTCATAAACAATTTTACTACACTAGCATAGGAGAGTTACTGCACTCTTCAGAGTGGACCTGCCCTCCTGGGAGGATTGAGTTAAATGGTGTGTCGTATCATGCCTGGTAGGTCTGTAAATGAGCCGAGCTCGAGTGAACCTGGCCTTCCAAGCTAGAGCTCGGTAGAAACTCGAGTCGAGCTCGAGCGAGCCTAAGTTGGGGTCTGAGCCTGGAGCTCAGCTCGAATAAACGCGATAACAGTTAGAATAATTTAATATCTACTCATTTTAAACAATAAGAAAAACTCGAGCTCAAGCTCGACTCGAATAAGCCCAATAACAGTAAAAAATAACTTAATATACACTAATTTTCGACAGTAGAAAAGCTCAAGCTCGAGCTCGGTTCGAGTAAGCTCGGTAAGACTTAGTATGTATGTGGGTTATAAAAAAGCTCGAGATTCGCGGGCTATTCGAGCTCGGCTCGTTGAAGCTCGTGAGTTCGGGATCAAGTTCAAGTTTGGCTCATTTGGAGCTCAAACTGAGCTCGAATCGAGCCTAAAACGAGCCAAGTTCGAGCAGCTTGCGAGTCTCGAGTTTTTTTTATAGCCCTAGTACCGATCTAGCCCACCGTGCTAAGATACCGACCCAAGCACGATACACTTGGTCAGGCCAGGCTGGTACGGTCTGTTTACTATTCATGTCATATCGTGTTTAGACCAGATCGACAGTACTATGTCTCAGATCGGTATGATTGGCATAACTTATTTAGCCAGGTCTGTATATAGCTCTACACACACAAAAAATAGGGCCCGCCGTCTGTATTTATCCGACAAATAGACAGCTTTCCTCAGCAACAGAAGACTGTTTGTTCGTATGGAAGTTCGCCAGAGGACAATGAAATCATGGCGACGGCGACGCCAGCATCGGCGGCGGGCCATCAGTGTTCGCACCAGTCAGTTTGCACGTAGGCAACGACCAATAAATCGTCCCTTTCACATGAAGCGCAGTTTCCAGCAGCCACAGTGAAGATAGCCGATAAATAGGCCCAAAGCGGAACAGATCGGGTCCATCTCTAATGCGCCCGCACCTAGTAAAAATTTCAACTCTAGGCCAGCGGCCCAGCGCCGTTCGAGCCGGCCCGATTCGTCTGCAACGCCGTGTTCTATTATAAGGAATTAATTCCTTATATGTCGTTGGAAATTAATCCTATATATTGCCATACTATTTTTTTAGGTTGGTCCTAAAACTTAGTAATGAGTAACTATATTTATGCACAAGTTAGTTTGGCATAGGATTGACTAGGATAGGTTAAATCATGAACTCCTGGGGTTTTATCTTTTTATGATTACCATTGATAGTTGCGTGGGTGTTTACTCATAAATATGAAGAGAGAGGATTAATTAGGTCAAAAGAGAGGAGGGATCATTAAAACTGCACGTACACTTTTTATGACCCTCTTCAGTCACAAATATATATTGTTTTGAACATAGGTACAATTAAAATTTTAAAATTTTGACTATCAATACTTTTCAATATTTAAATTAAATACATGAAAATTATATATGTAGATTTGTCTCGAAAAATATTATCATAATATTATAAGTTATTGGATTTTATAAATATATTAACAATATAAATTAGTGGTCAAATTGTGCTTTAGAGACTGTATTGATATCCAAAATAACATGTATTTATAATTAGAGAAAATATAAAACAAGATAACAAAAAAAAATTAGGCCTTAAACTTTTAAATGGAGAGTACCTTTTCTTGGCTAGAGATAAGCGACGTTATCTCGTGCAGTTGTGCGTAAATAAATATACCAAAATTAAACAGCATTTAGTACAAGTTTTCGAGATTACGAAGGGCCGCGTGTGCTAGGGCACTTATTTTTACCAACAAATTCCCGCCTGCACGTCCGTTTCAAAAATGAAACCCAGAACCCAACAGTAAAAACCTACGAAGAAATGAAACCACGCGGCCAGCAGCAGCAGCAGCAGCTGGCGGAGCCGGAGGCAATGGAGAACAAGGAGAGCACCGGCCGCGCGGCGCCGCCTCTTAAGAGGCCGGGCAGGAAGCGCAAGGCCCTGGCCGAGCTCCCGAAGGGCTCAAACGCAAACAGCGCTTCGGCCCCGCAGCCGCTGCCTCGGGCGACGAAGCCGAGGACGCGGTCGGTGGCCATGGAGGAGGAGGAGGCGCGGAAGAGGAGGGAGGCCGGCGACGTGGCACGCCTGCTGGACTCTAAGCAGCCGGACGGCGGTGCGGCGCAGGCGGCAGTCGTGCCGTACCTCGGGGATATCGACCAGTACATCCGCTCCCTTGAGGTGAGGGTTTCCCGATTCCTCTTTTCCTTCATGCTTGCGTGTAGAAATCCGAGTCCTTTTCGAGGTCAATTTGTAAGGGGGCAAATTTAGTGGTATTCTCTTGGTAGGATTTGGCCGTACGTGTTGGGTTGTTAAGGAGAGATCACTGCTGATAGAACTGGGCGATTTTGGGGGCGTGATCACGTTTTACGCATGAATTCTGGAATTTGGGGGATTGGAATGAGTTGAGGATTCTCTGATCGATTTGGTGGAGTGAATTGTTCATTTTTCGGTCATGGATGTGGGATTTTGTCAAGTTACTGCTGGCTACAAGAATGGTGGAACCAAGGTTATCACGGCGATAAGGCGAGGCGAGGCGCCAGACTACCTTCATACCTTTTAGGCGAGTATGGCGTGCGGCGAGGCGACGCCATACTCACATCCTAACCTTTTATAGCAGCAAATTTGTTGAACATACAGTGTGACTATTTTAACTATGTAACAAAGCAAATAAACATGAATAATGGTGCAGCTAGAAAACATGAATGTTGAATGGCATACCTTGACAACATTGTCCATTGTTTGTTGACTTTCCTCTTCTCCCAAGTAGCATGATGCAGCTCCCATGAGTCCCTTCTAATAGCATTGCTGCCATAGAGCAACTTAGTACGTTAGTAAACTATTAACACCTTCCAATAAATTGAAGTGACAAACTATATGTACAAAATATGAAAACAAGACAACAATATCAATGGAAATTAAACATGATTACATGACAAATGAAACCATAGTAGCATAGTCCATACAAATGAAACCATAGTGGCATGATTACAAAATAACAGTAGCTTAGAAGTCACACACTCCATACAACCAAAAAGACCAAAACACCAACAATCTAGCACTCATCTCTCAATAATCATCCATGTCGAATGCATCCAAATCATTGCCATCCATATTCCCGCCATCGCTCTCCATATCATCAGGTGGAGCTTCACCATAATCATCAACCTCCTCGTCATCAAAAACAAAATCTTCGTCCTCATCTTCAGTGTCCGAATTTGAGTGTGGCTCACCTTCTTCAACCACCCTTGTAGAACTAGAAGTGTGACGCCGAGAATAGCTTATGACATCACCCCTTCTTTGGATCATACTGCCCATCTCCTTCAGCGGCAGCCACAATAGTTGCTATTACGGGCTCACTTTCATTTGCCATTGTGCTACCTAGTTCCTATTGCATAGCAATGAACATAGAAACATGAATAAAAACATGTCTATGCAATAAAAACATCTAGCAACAATCTAACAATCAACATCTAGCAATATCTGAGCGGCGGAAGAACCTGAGCAACAATCTAACAATCAACGTCTAGCAACAATCTAACAATCAAGTGATCAACATCTAGCAATATTTAACATCACTGCATAGGGAAGAACCTGAGCGGCGGCGTGGAGGCCCGGAGGGTGGCGGCGTGGAGGCTCGGAGCCTCGGAGGGAGGCGGCGGCGTGGAGGCCCGGAGGGTGGCGGCGTGGAGGCTCGGAGCCTTGGAGGGAGGCGGCAGCGTGGAGGCCTGGAGATCGCCCGAGGTCGCCGCCGCGCCGACCTCCCTTCGCTTCGCCCCGACGCCCGTATCCGATATCCCCTCCCCCCTTACTTGTTTCTCCCGCGCTCCCGCGCTCCCTCCCTCCATTTTCCCGCCTCGCACAGAGATATGGCGCCTGCCTTGCTCTTGCGACGCGGCGTCGCGGCCATGGAGACAACTAGGCGATGCCATCCCGTCCGAGGCGGACGCCATACGCACCTGAGGCGAGGCGACGGCCGTGGCGGCAGCTCCAGGCCGCTCCGACGCCAAAGCGACGATTAGGCGACGCCTTAATAACATTGTGTGAAACTAGGACACTGTATCATTCAGCAGTAGATACTTTTCCATCTCTACTAGTAAAAAACGAGTCTTTGGAACTAACTTATCTTAGCTACCCTTTTCCGGGTCCTGGTTTCAAATTTCAAGTTGACTTCTTCAGGATGCATGCTATCTTGATTGTCTGAAGTTACTAGCATTATTACGAACAAAATGCAAGATATGTTGGTGTTTTGATCGCCGAAAACGGGTCTTTTGGTCTGACTTTGTTGTCTAAATTTTGTGGGACTGTTAGGTTGAGCCGTCGAGGAGGCCGAGGGATGACTATATTGGGGCGGTACAGAAAGACATCAACGCCAAAATGAGGGGAATCCTTGTGGACTGGCTGGTGGATTTGGCTGAGGATTTCAATCTTCTGGCCGACACACTTTACCTTGCGGTTTCATATGTCGATCGCTTCCTCACACTGGGTGTCATTACCCGGGACAAGCTGCAACTGCTTGGTGTCGCTGCATTGCTTGTTGCTGCGTACGGGACTTAACTGTTGTTTGTCTTTTTTGTGTCTCTCTTAACACGACTGTCTGACTAGCATGATTGGAATGTTGCAGGAAGTATGAAGAAATCGACCCTCCGAATGTGAACAAATTCAGTGACTTTACTGATGGCACTTACACCAAGCAGCAGGTAGCCTTTTCTTCTGCTAAACTTTCCATTTCTGAGTAATTTTTCCAGGATTGTGAATGGTAGAGACACATTTGTTGTTTGTATGCACTTCAGGTGGTGAAGATGGAGGCTGACATACTGAAATTTCTTAACTTTGAGATAGGGAGTCCCACCATAAGAACTTTTCTACGGTATGTTCTCCATCTAATTTTTTTGTACTTAGAATTAACTTGCACATAACTATCCTCAGTATGTAAAATGGTTACCATGTTAAAATCACATAACTATATAGCATTACGATTACTGCCGTACTGCACTCAATTTCTAAGCCTAATGTTCAGTACATGTCCGTTGTAGGAGATTCATAACTGCCTGTCGTGGAGGCAATGTAAGCACACTTTTGAAGCATCCCATATTTGCTTCTCTAATTCTCTTAATGTTCTTTTTATAATATATGTTATCCCCCTTCAAACATCAGCGTGCAAGTGCAAAAAAACTGGAGTTTATGTGTAGCTATCTTGCGGAATTGAGCTTGCTGGACTATGACTGCATAAGGTTCCTGCCATCAGTTGCTGCTGCTGCCTGCTTGTTTGTAGCTAGGTTCACAATCAGCCCAAAGACTGGTCCTTGGGTAAGAAGACATCAATTTTTGCTGAATCTACATCACGCTTTATGTTTGTCTGACGTTAGTGTGTGTTATCTCCAGAACTTGACGCTGCAAGGGAACACAGGCTACAAGGTCTCTGATCTCAAGAGTTGCATCTTGACCATACACGATTTGCAATTGAGCAGAAAGTGTCCGGACCTGACAGCCATCAGAAACAAGTACAAGGACCGCAAGGTCAGATTCGCTTTCCCCGCTTTTTTGGCTGTTACATGCATTTTTTCCCCCTTCAAATTTGTTTGTTTGTTCATTGTACAGTTCGGGTGCGTGTCGGCAATGGCTTCACCTGAAGAAATCCCTGCATCTTTCCTCAAAGACCTCAGTAAGTGAAAGGCTGAAGTGCTCTTGCAGCATCTTTGCAGTCGATGCAGAAAATACACTGTTAGTAGAACATGGCTTAATTTAGAGTATCAATCAAGAACTCAAGCCAAATTTTGTAAATAGTTAGTCTCGCCGATGCGGTTGCATTGACAGTGCAGCTAGCTGCATTGGTTTTTTTGGTATGATGCCGTTTTTGTACACAGGTTAGCAACTGCGATAGTATTATAGTCAAACCATATGCAGCTTTCAAGGCAAATCCTAATGTTTTTGGCATTTCCTTACCATTTTTTGTTGAATATATTGTGCCAAACGAAAGCACTGATGACAGATGACCTTATTTCCAAAGTTGAAATAGATGCAACAAATATTGCACGTCATCAGAAAGGCAGTGTATGTGGAAAACTACACTGAACAATGCAACTATGTGCCCGTTGAAAAAAATCAGCTAATCTACCATGCTAACCTGCAATACCGTAATAAGAACAATAAGCAAATGTGATTAATCAAAGAGATAACTGAGATCTCCAAACTACAACACCGGCGCACAGTGGATACTAGATAGCAAAATGTCAATTCTTAATAAAAAAAAATGGTGTCATCTGTTTGTACATTTTCTACATCAGTAAACAACGCCAAAATGCTGCATCATATCACATCTCAAGCTGGGTATAAACATAGACTAATGATATCGATCTAATGGAAGCTTACATGGCAGGAATAAATGAGAAAAGGGAAACTACATAGTTGGTATGAGAACCTTATTTGGGATTAAACAAAAATATAAATTATGAGACGACAGTTATAGGATGATCTCCTCCTGCAAGCTGGCATTGAGAGTTTTATTCGGGCGCACAATTCTGTTAATTACAACTACTTAATCTTCAACGTCAACGGCTTCACCTGCATTTAGATGGAACGCCAAATCCAGAATAGAAACTCTCCACATGCAAAGCATATTATCACAAGATATCATCTAGGTAGGTTCTTACCAAGAATATTAATACCAAGTTTGGCATTGTGGTGACCTTCGCCCCTGAATTCAAAAGAAAACTTTCGTTACATGAAGCTAAATGGTGCACCTACAAAAGACTGGATTGGCAGTATATGCACAATTGCATCCTCATTTCAAAGGGAGTTTCACCGAGATGTGTAGTCACAGCTTCCACGGCCAAACTAATTTACATGCAAGAGTAACTTCTCAGCAAAATTTATCAACTTTGCACATGGAACTATAAAACACTGACTCAAGAAAAATAGATGCGCTAACTGTAGAGAAGCATAAACTCGACAGTGATAAATTTACATAAGAGCATTGAGATATCTTCTTGCTTCTTAAATTGGACTTGATAAAAGTGTTCCAAGACGTGGGCCTTGAAATACAAAATGTTGTAAGCTTTGTATAGTCGCTTGGGGATGAAAGAGATGAGAATCAGGATACCATAATTTTTTAGATAGGGTAAATAATGAAATACAAAAGAGGAAAGCTTGCCTGTACACTTGACAATTTTCCTATGGTTGACTTCAACCCCACAGTTGAATGTATAACAACTGCATTTTCCTGCCATCAGTCGAACTATGTGAGATACTTTGCTTAACACTTGGTGGACAAAATAGATCGGTATTTCTCGAACTGAATTCCCAGAACTCGTTTCCAACCTAACATTTTATCTATACCTGATGGACCATCCATTGATAGTTGCCGGTTAGCGTGTTCTAGATTAGTGCAAGATGATATGTCGAATCGTTATTTGCTTTGTGGTGAGTTTAGACTTTTGGCTCTGCCTTATGATTCTTATCTGATCTTCCTAAGTATCAGTAACTATCATCACTCTTTTCGGCAGGCATTTGCCCTTGGACTTGTTTGGCCCAACTAGGTTGCTACAAAGCCTTGAAACCATTTATTGGAGAACAGTCCAACACACTTCGTTAATACATGATGGGCCGATTAGTGGAACTCTGATGGAGCAACTCATAAATTCAATCAAAGTGACCTGATTCGGCTCATTTATAATTAAGATGAAGATCCAGCTCAGCTCGATACTTTCCACTAAAAGGCCCCTATAAACTAAAATCATGTTCTGAAAGCTGAAAGTCATAAGCTAAAAGTTATTTGGAATGAGACATAAAATAACCCACTCACGGGGTACTACATATTGGCCTTGAAGCTTAGCTTCTGTTTAAAGCTACGGAAAGATTACGGCTCTATTCGTATTGGCTTCTAAAAACTGATTTTCTACAGTAAATGATCTTTCTATAGCAAATAGAGTGTATTTTGTAACACCTCGGCTCCTCCCTGAGCCCAAAGTGCTACCACCTACTCTATAATGCTACCAATTTCAACTTTTACCGCTGGTTTTACGAAGCAATTATTTTATTTAAATAGCAACCAGATGACAAAAGCCGGTACCCTTGACACTAAGTGCAGCAGAGATATAACTTTGATAATTACCAAGAAGGCACTTAGACTACCTAAGAGTAAATGTGTCAACTGTAGATGATTTGTGAATCACAGTGGTACATGAACGACTGTGCTACTCCCGCCCTTGCATGTCGCCTTCCACAGATTCCTATAAAAACAACATTTAAGCAAGGGTGAGTCCGAAGACTCAGCAAGCACACAATAAAACAGTAACATCACTTTAGCAATCCAATCAATTTCACAAACTGTAAACTGTAATTTAATTCTATAATCAGAAATCAGAAATCAACCTCAGAATCAGAATCTGTATACCAACTCAGATTCAGATCACTTTCTCGGTTACTTTCATGCAATGCTATGCAATGCATCGATAATGCATTGGTAACCACCAAATCACATTTATGAGCTGTAACCCAGAACCTCTGGGTTCCTCTCTGTCACCTGTTCATTTCCTGTAAATGCAATGCATCTGTAATGCACATATAACTGTAGCTGATACCGGTATAGCGGAGCGTCTACCCGTCGATGGACCACTCAATTGCCTACCTCTGTAGGACTTACTCCAAAGCACTCCGGACTAGTCACTTGACTTTCTCACCGACCTTCCTCTTATTCAAGAGCACTCCGGACTAGTCATGACTTTCTCACCGGCCTGGCTCTTATGCATTTGCATGATGCAATATGCTTCAAATATGAATGTCTAATCATAAATGATTCATCGGTATGATTAGCACAATTCATACACATCATCTCATACATACTGTAAATCATGGCATGGAAACACGAATAACAAACATTCACCACAATTTACTGTTCTACCATGCACTTGCCTGTTAACCTGGCGGACGGTGCGTGGACGGCACCAGACTCGATCCGCCACCTGAACAAGCATTAATTATTTCAATTTATCACTCATGCAATACATTCAATGACGAGTAAATAACATCGCTCTAACGTCCAATCGACAAAACCCACTCCTGTCTCACCGAGCAACCTCTCATTCACCCGATGCTTAACCAGTCTATAAATTGAGCGATCACATTATTTATACTCGTCGATCAATTTCTACACGTTTAATCCCACTTTAATCAGTTATACTGTTTAACCTCAAATTATGCTTTCCTTCTCCCTCTTCTGCCACATATCGACAAGATCAACAATGGCAGTACCAATTTCGTCGTCCAGGCATTCATATTAATAAACGATACCTAACTGATCACATGCATCAATTATAATGATCGGTATTAATAATGCCCGACTCGGCAAATAAACAGGGAGAAGGTTTCGAGGCATTACCCTAGCCCCAAGCAACAGGATCGGGGTACTCTTGGCCGGATCCGACGAATCTGACGGTAGGTCACCCTTTTCTTTTTTTCTCTCTTTTTTTTCTTTTCCTTTCCTTCGGCCGGCCAGCTCTCCTGGCCTTTCCTATTTTTTTCCTTACCGGCCGCACCCCTTCTTCTTTCTTTTCTTCTCACACCAGCCCTCCCTCTCTTTGTCTCTTCCCACGCCGACGTCGACGCCTTGCTTCCTCTTTTCTCCCGTCAGCCGACGCCCCTCCTCACTCCCTCACCGGCCGACGCTCCTCTCCGTTCGGCCTCTCTCCCACTCCCCCCTATTCCAGTCGGCCGGCGCAGCCCCCCTCCTCTTCTTCCCTGCTCGACGGCAGCTCCTCCCGTCTCCCCTCAACGGCGGCCCCTCCCTGCTCCTCTCGGCCGAGCCAGCCCTCCTCCACTCCCGTGGAGCAGCGGCGGTGGCAAGAGCGGGGTGGCCAGGCGAGAGCGGGGAGGCGGCAGCGCACGGGCTAGGGCGGCGCGAGGGCAGCCCAAGGCGGCGAGCTAAGGGCGCGTGGGCGCGTGAGCACGGCAACGATGGCGCGTGGGCGCGCGCGCGGCGGCAGTGGCGGCGCGGCGTGTGCGCAGCGGCGGCGACGGTGAAGCGACGGCGCGGCGCTAGGGAGGCGGCACTTGGCGGCGGCGGGTTGACGAGCGGCGCGCGGCAGCCGGCAGCGCGGCATCGCAGCGCGCGAGGGGAGCAACAGCTACAGGTATGCACGGGGAGGAGAAGGCAAAAATGATTTTTGCCTCTCCCTCCACCTGGCTGTGGATCGGGCCGGGCTGGGCCGAGACGGGCCAGATATTACATATTTTTAAAGTAAGAACTACTAATAAATTGTAGCATATACTGTAGTTACTTTATTATATCGGTTAAAATTATACGCGAGTATCTCTCATAAGCTTTATTTATAAATTATTATTATTTAAAAGATAAAGCTAAAACCAAAAACCAAAAGACTCGGGAGGTTCATTTCACGGGGATGAGGCGCCCGGCCCATGGTCTTGATTGGGCCGGTGTGATGCAATGAGATGGGGGAGGACGATTAGTTGTTAGTACTCTAAGAGCATCTCCAACAATGTCCTCTAAATCTCATCCCCTAAATCACTTTTTAGAGGACACAATCTAGAATATAGAAGACTAAAAATATATAACCTCCAACAATTCCCCTAAATATAGTTCCCTAAATTAAAATGTGGGTTCACAAAAACTACCAACCAATCTTCTCATCTCCTCCCCCGTCCCTTCCTCCCGACTTGCTACGTGAAGTCATCCGTGAAGTCTCGTCTCGCTACGTCCTGGATCTCGACTCGGAGGCGGCTCGCGCAGACCTTTTCTTCACCGACTCGATCTCGGGACCAGGCGCCGTGAAGATGAGAAGCTATCACATCTACTAGTCAAGACAAGAAGCTTTCACGTGAAGACTTTTCCATCCATCTTCAGGAACACGAATCTGTGAATCAAGCTTCAAGATTTTGCCATCCAATCTCGATTTCCGTGCAAGACTTTTCCATCCAATCTTCTGACTAGAGAATTGAATCACGCGGGGAGTTGTTTTGATTTATCCATTAGGTTTCGGCGCTGCGAACTGTGAAGCTGCAGGCGACTTTCGTAGCGGCAAGCATTGCAAAGATTGAGATTTATCTAGTCGCCGGAGAAGCGATGCGAGGGCGAGATTTCCTTTTTCTAGTCATCACGTTTCATTTGTAGTGCTGGGAATAATGTTAGCAAGAAATCTTGCAACTAGTACTCTAGCAATTCATTGTTCCAATTGTAATCAGTCAGCACATGGCATGATGGCAATAAGTTTAAAAATTCAGAAGCAAATAAACAAACTTGAATTAACTAGCAGCAAAAAAATTCATGACAACTAACTAGTACTATCCCCCAAAGAATTAACAAGCACTATCACGTTGAATACGCTCTTGAAGCCCCTTGTAATACTTTCTTTGCGGACTATCCATGCCACTAGTATCAATCCTCATAATTCTCTCTTCTTCCATCATCTTCTTAAACTCGAACTTCTTTTTCTCAAGCTCAATTCTCTTTTCTTCCAACGCGAACGCTTGTTTGCACCTCTCCTCTTCTTGTGCAAATGCTTGTTTGAACCTCTCTTCTTTCTTCAGTTCCTTCTCTACATCATCCTCTCTCTTTTTAGCCCATAGATGATCTAAGGAATCATAAAAAAAACGTTCACCTTTTTTACGAAGCTTTTCTTTCTCTTTCTTTCTCCCTAAAGGTCTTTCAAGTGAAGTTCTGGCATAACCCGAATTTGCATCCCCGCTCTCATCTTCATGTGGCAGAGGAGTAGATGCAGGCGTGGATGCTACAGGGCTTGAAAAGGCCGTGGTTTTCTGCTTTTTATTGGATATTTTTGGAGCTCGCATCTGAATACGCCTTTCAATCCACTTTGGTTGATTCTTCAAAAGATTCCAACATTGTATAAGCGTGAAATCCTTCTTTTGCTTATCTTCACTCTTATACAACTCGCCAGCCTGCACTATCTACGAAAAGAAAATAAATATAGAGCATTAGTACAAATAAGCTCGAAAATATGACAGCAAACATAGATGTTTTGTAACTAGGTCTAACCTTGTCTTCAATGGTCATACCACTTTGATTTCTATTCTCTATCCGACTTAGACAACCACAAAACCTATTGATGATTCTTGAATGACACCAACGTTTGTTGAGGGACTTATGAGAGCGATCTGAATCAAAAGCCTGTTTGTATGGAAATATTCATAAATTCGATCCCAATATGCAGATGAGATTGATCTGTCCCTTGAATTGCATCCAAACTAACATTTAACCACGCCGACACCAAAAGACTGCCCTCCTCTCGAACTGAAATTCTTGGTCCTTTTTGGTTTGGCCTTTGCGATGTACTATCATCGACAATTGGAAACTCTTCCTCTTGGTGGTCTTTGGCAAACTCACCAATCTTGAGAATTGGAACCTCCGGTTATCAAGTCTGTGAAATATCCCGTTCCATCCGTACTACTTGTACATTGAACAAAATTAGTTATATTAGTCTTTCACTTCCTTTGTTGCCCACCACATATAGCTTGTCACTAAGTTCCACCAATCAACACACATACTGTAAGCATACATATAGAACTACACAATTCAACACACAGTCCACCACATATAGCTTGTCACTAAGTTCCACCACTCGCCTCAGTCTAAATCATTAGCCGTCTTCATGGGACTTCATTTTATTTTGTTCTGTTACAACTCCACCCATTTACTTCTGCGAATTGCAATGCACTATTGTAATGTTGGACTAAGAAACAGCCATGGTTGGGTGTGTTCTTGTAATTTTTTATCTTCTCTCCTGTTTTGGGTAAGCAATAACACCCTAACTATAGCATTTAACATACAGGAGTCAGCAGCACAACCAATGTTCTCCATTGATAATAACATTTCACCAGCCTCTTCTAACAACACATCTTCTATAAGACTTATTATCATTAATCTGTAGGTCACAGCGTTAGGTACCAAACCATTGGCTGAGATGGCAGCAAAAATGCCCTTTGCTTCTTTCTTTTTGCCAGCTTTAAGTAAGTCATCAATCATAATATAATAAGTATGAATCTCAAGCTGAAAATTCATCGAAAGTAGATTCTGAAATATGGTGATTGCTTCATTAACACAATTATCTTTACAAGTCCTCATAGAATTATGTTATAGCTGGCAATTCCCAAGTTTACTCCACTGTTAATCATCTGGCGATACTTGATACGGGGTCGCCCGATCTTCTCGACGTAGGATTGGATACTCACGTGCAGCCTCTCGAATCGTAGCGATCCTCCGTTGCCAATGCAAGAACGAACGCTCTTTAATTCGCAAGATCACACGTGCCGGACTTCACGACCACCAAGCAAAAGCCCTATCGCACTCCCAATTCCCAGCGGAAAGGTTGAACGATCTCAATTTGCAAGAACTCATAAATCTTCTATTGAATTTTTGATGGAAATCAAAAACTCAAAGACATGTACAAAGTAAGAATTCCCATTTCAATTATCTAGTCTCACGTCACGTACTGCATGTGTTTTTCATGGTTTCTCTAGTCGTCCCCCGATTCTGATCGATCTCACCGCGTATTTATACGGCGGCCGTCCGATACGCGCACACACAAATTGACCTAGGCCCAAACGTGACAAGCATGGGCTTAAGGCCATGACTAATAGCATTCACTAATGACCAATACATGGCTAATCTAATTGATTTTGGCCCATTCTGTAGGCAAACCACGGAGACTCTCGTCATGGCATGTGCCGTCTCCGTTCATTGCTCATTTACTGTTGATCTGCATGGCATTTTGGATACTAGCGGCCGTATAGACTTCTTGCTTGCTTTGTATAGTCCACTTTTGCTCCTCTCTGACTTTGGCGCCAGCTTCCTTCTTGATTCCAAAAATCATTGCAACGTTCAAACCTGAAATGCATAAAGAACTTGTATAAGGTAGAATACTATTCTCATCAATACAAGGAAATTCATTAAGAAACAAATTCACCTGATAATATTTAATGCGGCTCAATAATTCCTTCCAGTCAAATAATAGTTTTAATTGAAAAGTGCAAGACATATGCGCATCCGCATCAATACTGCTCTTTTGCAGCAGTAGTTCTGCCAGACTTAAACAACCCATCCAGTACAATGCTCTATACTATAACTGTAGACCCAATTCCCATGCTCAACATTTTTCCAAATAGAGTTATTGCATCATCTATCCTCCCATTTTACAGTAACCGTTAATAAGAGCACCATAGGTGATATCATTAGGTTCCAAGCAACTCATGATCAAAGCATCAAGTACTTTCATTGCTTCATACATCTTCCTGACTAAGCAATATCCATCTACTGAGTGTAGTATATGTAGCGACATCAGGCTTCTCACCTGCATTTACCAATAAGTCAAAGAGATTCTGGGCTACCTCAACCCTCCCATCAGTATCATTGCATTCCCTGTCTATTTTGTGAATGCATTTGGTTAATGCTGTTCATGAAACAAAATTAGTTATAAAGCAGTGTATCTACGTTAGTTCTGTGAAATATAAGCTCTGGTGGATTGACTGTGCCGAGTATTGTCTTTTCTGGTTATTCGTAGCTTCAACTATTGTTTTTTTACATGTTTAACAATTGTTGTGCTAATACTTAACAATATTGTTGTGCATGTATGTGAGACTTCTCATTCAGCCTAAAACTTTGTGATAAGAGTTCTAAATTACTACTGCAACATATGTTCTTTGATTCCTCTAAATTACTGCTGAAATACAACTGCCAAGGCAACTCAAGAGTATACATTATTCTTCATGTATAATATAACATTATTCTTCAGAAAGGAATAACCAACACAACAGACATAATTACATGGAGTATAATACTGCTTATGAACCAAATGCGTATAATATTGTTTATCAACTAGTATATATATTGCAATTTCTCAATAATTTTCCTTTAGAAAGAAGTATATACTAATCTTGGTAGTATGGAATATATGAAACAGGTAATGTATCAAAACTTAGGGTAACAATCTGTTCATGACATTTTAATATGTAGTTTAGACTTAATAATGATCTTTTGCTCAAATAAAAATACCCACTAAATATCCTTCCCACATCTTTCATCAAGAAATTTACCTTCAGTGTACTGATGGAGGAACTCCTCCTGACTTGCAGCTAACTCCGTGGTCGATTCTTCGCCGCCAGAGTGCCCAGGAGCTGGAGTGTGGGCGTCTTCGCGGGTCGTCGGCGTGTGAGTGTGGCAGCGGCTCGGGGCGATGGCGTGTGGCGACCCTTGTGCGCATCCGAGACAGAGCTTGGACAGCCCGTGGCGGTGGAAGACCCACTCTTGCGGGGCCGACGCGCCAACAGAGCGGCGGCTCGGTACCGGCGACAATGGGGACCGGACGCCGCAAAGGATGCTCGGGTGGCGGCGGCGGTGGAGGCCGTCGTGGCATCGCGAGTATGCTCGGAAGGCGGCGCGATGGAGGATATGCGAATCGAGGCGCGGTGTGAACAGGGAGCCGCGCTCAGGTGGCGAGGACGCGCGCGCGCGCGAGGAGGCGGACGAGCAGCGCGAGGGAGCGGACGAGAAGCCGAGGCGGCGGTGCGATAGCCTCGGCGGCGGAAGGTGCGGCGCTCGGCGCGAGACGGCGGGCGCTGGCGGCGGACGGCGCGCGCGAGGGAGGCGGACGGAGCGGGCGCGAGGAGCGGACGAGAAGCCGAGGCGGCGGGTGCGGATAGCCTCGGCGGCGGACGGCGCGGCGCTGGGTAGCCGCACGCGCGCGCGCGAGGAGGCGGACGGAGCGGCGCGAGGCGACGCGACTTCGCGAGGAGCGGACGGAGAAGCCGAGGCGCCGGAAGGCGCGGTGGGCATCTCCAATGTAGCGCGGGACAAAACCGTCGAAGGCTTTTGGGGATGGCGTGCGTCCTCCATATTTGGGGGACGAAAATTCAGGGATGGAGTTCTCTATATTTTTGGGTATCATTTAGAAGAGTTGTTGGAGCTTTTTTTTTATTTTTTCTTCTAAAATATAAGGGATATGGGTATTATAGAAGATTTGTTGAAGATGCTCTAATTAAGCAAGCCAAGCCATTCACGGGCAAATAAGCACGACGCTTGCGGGGGGAACTGATCCAGTCGTAGCAACCGTCGAAAACAGATCCGACGTCTCGCGATCGCGCGAGGGATCGACGACCCCACCCAAAAAAAAAAAAAATCAAGAAACACCACACCGTTCTCGTCGTTCTACTTCCATCTCCATTCTCGTTCCCAAACGCGCTCGTCGTCCCTGATCCCTCCGACGAAGCGAACCACGCGCAGGCAGAGCCCATCTCCGCGAGGACCCGAGGCCGAGACGCCGCTCCCTCCCCCTCCTCGGCGCAACCGCCGCGGAGTCGTCGGATCCCTCGCCGTCGCCGTAGCACGGTTCGTCCCCTCCTCTCCTCCTCGGTGGCTGTGTCCGCGCCCGATCTGTGGGGGTGGTGGTATTCGCGATTCGGCACGCGAGGGGACCAATTGTGCGTGCGCCACATCTAGGGCTGGACTTTTGGGCGGGATTTCTGGATCTCGCATGCTCCACTTGTTTTAGGCTTATGTTTTTTTTTCTTTTGTTGGAGACGGCTAGTAGTTCTTAGCCATCATTTCCACCAGGCATCTCCTATGTTTTCATATGCAATCTTCCGCGCAAAATGTCTTGATGTTCTGTGTATCTTCTTGAGTGTCCCGTGCCATTGTGCTGATCGATACTATCGCCATGATGCCACGGACGCCATGTCGTCGCTAGGTTTAGGGCACTCTGATGCTTGAAGGGAGAAATAGCGATTGGTTATAGATGTATTTCATCGAAAACAATGCGATCTCGTCTTCCCATTTGACTCAGGGCCCGGTGCTCTTCAGGAGCTCTCTGTTAATGCTTACTATTGGTCCTGTATCTTTTGCATAGAATCGCGACTAATTTGTACGCTTTTGCAGTTGCAGTTTTTTGTGCTGTTCTTCACCGGTGTCATTGCTACCCTTTGCTCGACAAGATGGTTTCCTTCGAGATGAATGACCTCAAGAGTATGAAACCAGCACCATTCTTGTCAAATTGTATTTCAACATTTATTCCATTTGTTTCTGATGGGAACGTCGGTAACTTGTGCTAGGCACTAAAAGTTAATGCGATTTATTTTGTCTCATTCATTTCTGCTTCAGACCTTCACATGTTTGCAAATTGCAATGACACCACCAAATGATACAAATGTGGAAAGATCGGTTTCAGACATTCTATTTCTTTTATAAGGCTGGCTCACTAATCATGCATGTGGTACATATTCTGTTGCTGTTCCAAGCATCTAATTCATTATACTCTCATAGTGGAACTGTGCCCTATGTGCCATATCACATGACCAGTATTTTATTAGTATTACAATCAATTATGATACATCAGGGATTTATCATGTACTATTTTCTCAATTATGTAATGCTCTTTGGAGTAGAAGTATCAAACATTTACAACAGATACAATGCTTGATAACATGTGCGATACCCTGACCCGGCCTAGCCTAGCCTTTAGTACAGTATAGCTAGTGATAATTGAGCTGGTCAACTATATAAACCTGTGGGACCAAGCCATGCTAATTGGGTAAGCCTTCTAGGCAAAGTGAAGATATGAACTTAAGGGTTGCTGTGGATTAGACCTTGGGGCATTACACAAACAATGGTAGTGCTCGCTCACCTCTGAATCAGTTAGAAGCCAGCTTGTTCTGGCTGGGTTTGATGACATTTTTTTTATGAATCTCAGTACAATCAGTGAGTTAAAATACCCCTTTTACAAAACAAATATTCTGCAAGCAAAGTGACTATGGAAAAATTATGTGAAATTCAGACGGAATTTATAATAAATCACCCACTTTTGTGAAGTAAATTTGGTTGAGACGGTAGTGCAGCCTTCTACATTCAAAGTACGATGGAGTATGCTGTTTTTTTGGTCTGCTTTAGTGACACTACACAAGTAACAGAATGGACACTGTTTTATGAAGTTTCCTGCTGATATAACAATCTGTCTTCCCCCTCGATGATTTTTTACTTCTGTATTTCATCTTCATCAGAGATTGGGCTAGGCTTGACAGGCTTTGGAATATTCTTCTCCTTCGTGGGAATTATTTTCTTCTTTGACAAGGGGCTTATTGCAATGGGCAATGTAAGTTCCTTTCCTCGATATTTTCCTTGATTGTTTTTGAGAAGTTGAGTCAACTGAATGTTCATATGGTTCACTTTTTCTCATGTTCTATTTCAGATTCTCTTCCTGTCAGGTTTGGGTTTGACAATTGGCCTGAAATCAACTATGCAGTTCTTCACCAAGCCTAAGAATTACAAGGTTTGCCAACCACTAAATTCGCTATAGCTGTTGCCTTCAGCATTTATATTATCTAATTAACTGCTGTAATGAGCAGGGTACCATCTCATTTGGTGCTGGCTTTTTCCTGGTTCTCATTGGGTGGCCGTTTTTTGGCATGCTGTTAGAGGCATATGGCTTTGTTGTACTCTTCAGGTTGGATTTGTTTTCATTGTTTCTCTCTTGAGCAATATGCTATTTTATGTTGAGACAAAACCTTAAAAATATATCCAATGCTTCGGTGATAATTATCTTCAAAATTGATGTGTTTTTGTACAAAAAAAAATCCACGATTCCTATCAAAAAGTTTGGTTGTACATGCCATGGACACTGACATCGATTCCATTGCAGTGGATTCTGGCCAACTCTTTCTGTTTTCTTGCAAAGGATTCCTATCATTGGCTGGATTTTTCAACAACCATTTGTCACATCGGTATGGACTTCACAACACAAAATTTTCTCGTTTTGTTGCTGACAGACATAGACTTTGTCTGTTGCACATTCTGACTTCTCCAATTTTCCTTGTCTGCAGTTCCTTGACCGCTACAGAGGAAAACGAGTTCCGGTGTAGCATGCTTTCGTGCTATGTTTCTCATGATGTAGCAACTGTAGTTTTTTTGGGACAGCAGCAAGTGGTTATGCCAGTGTGTGGTCCTTACATTTTCTTTACCTGTGTACTTACTGGTAGGATTGTCCTTTGTAAATTACACCCCCGAACCTCAACCAAATGGTTTTGTCAAAGACCAAGATGCAAATTATCCCATGAAATGGATTGAAGAAACTTCTTAAGCAAGCCCATATGTTGGAAAAAATGTAGTAGTAGAGGATTGCTCTTGAAATACAAGTTATATGCCATTTGTCTTTTTTCTTTTTGTAACAGTACTTATGTCGGCCTCAGATAGTTGTTTCAGCCTCAGCTTATGTTCGATGTATTATCACTCCTTCTATGTGCACTTCATAGCTTGAAAGGAGAGTTGCTGGAACTGAAATTAATTGCGATGCATCTGAATCCATTGTTCATGTACAGCCATGTCATTTGCAAACCTAGTTTGGTAGTTCTTGTATGAGGTTAGGAGTTGGTGCTCTTACGGAGGTCTTGTTTGCTTGAATGTGGCATTGTGCTTGTAAGATTCAATAGCGCTCTTGGTTTACCTTGCAAGGTTACATCAGCAAGTGATGTCGGGTGTTCAAGCTTATACTGAGAGTGCGGCGCTGCACGAGCATAAGCAGATGAACGGCACAAGAAGACCATCTGACGAACAGAACAGTGGGCTGGGCTAAAACAAAGAGCAAGGAATCTCGCGTTCACATTTGCCAAGACACAAGAGAATGCTACAGTCAGCCATATGTTGCAAAGCAACACAACAGCAAGCAACACAGTTCCACACACACTCATACACTCAGTTGAATTTAGCACCGATTAGTCGATCACTACAAACCTAACCCTAAACTCAAAACCAGCCAATCCCCTGCCAACATTGCTTCGCCATATGCAACATTCTCTTGGGACCAACATCCCGGGGCTTCATCATACGATACCAGCAGTCCAAAGCCACTTGGAAGCAAAGTCATATCCAACTAGCTCGGCCTTGTGTTAGCGACAGACCCTTCAGGTGATGGCATGTGCCGATCAGCTGCCGGGCCTCCCTCGCCGGAGCTTAGAACGCCGTTGGCCAGTTCGACGACCTGTGCACGATTCTTGAAGGGATGCGGTCGCTGTCTTCGCCTCCTGACGCTTCATATCCATCACTTGCCGACCTCGAAAACTCGATGCCCTTCTGACCTGGATGTGGCATGACTCCCTGCATCTCATCGGCTATGGATGAAGACCTGCGGAAGGGATGGAGATCAGGCGAGTCGAAGCTGCTTTCAGGTGACGAGGCGGCATTTCTGGTGGACGCCACGGTACTCGGTTGGAAAGCACTCCTCGCTTCAAGCTGTAATGGGGCTAAATTGCCAGAGGTTTCCATTGCTGCATCGCTGAAGTTGCTTTCCGTACCACTTGCCGATAGCCTTGCAAGGGGATCAAGAGAAAGTTCAGCAGGGAGTCGTCCTCTTTTGTCAGGTCGCCTCTTGTTGTCGGCCTTAGGAACTGGTTTACCGCCAATGTTGTCGTGGCCAATTGGAGTGTCATGTCTTGCAATTGGCTTCAGAACTTTGGATTTCTTCCTTGCCTGCGCTGCTGCCTTTGAAACTTCCTCTGCATTAAGGCGTGCCAGTGTCCAGGGACTGATTTTTACTGCTCCATTTCTTCTTCTTGCTCCTTCCTCTTCCTTCCTCTTCTTACTCCCAGAGTTCTGTGATATGCCAATCTCTGGAGGGATGACATCAAACTGTGCAAGAATGGAGTAAGCAATAAGCATCAGCTCATGTTTGAAAATTTCTTCAGATTGTTGAGTGCCTTGTTGTTCATCAAGAGTTAATCTTCCTGAATCTGGTAAATGACTAAAAGTGGCTACTGGAACTACTAAGTATTGGTAAAACTAATCTTTAATTGGCACAATAAATTATGATACTTATTTCAAACCAAAATTTAGTATAGTTCACTAATCGTGACAGCTTGAGAGCAGGTGCAAATTCGAGCCTTGAAGCTTCAAACGGCACTAACCAAAAAGGCCATTTCACATATAGTAATATTTGGCTTCATATCTTGTACACAAATGATGGACATATTCATCTTATGAGCAAAACAACAGCATATACTTCAGTGGAAAATTGATACAAGCAACTAAGCAAGATTCTAAAATCTATGGATCAATAGTGTAACATATTTTGCTGCACTTTAACATTCAGGATCTGTGTTCTCTCGACTATATCTAGTTCTTGATAGAAATGAGCTAATGGTAGTCGCGTACCTGATCTTCAAGGAATAATCGTGGTGGAGTGCACCATGAACCACGGTGAAGTGGACCAAAAGAACTTGCTGTGCTAAATCCAGTAACAGAACTAATAATAGACATCTGCGGACTTTGGTGCCCAGCAACCTCTTCTTGCCGATCCTCCTCTTGCTCTCTCAAAGCTATAATGTAATCATACGTACTAATTCCCTAAACCCATACAAAAAGAGGATAGTGATTTACTTCCAGTAATTGGGAAAAGGGGCATGAAGTTCAAATACACATAGGCAAACTTCTATGCAATGGCATAATGCAATGCACCAATGGTTGAGGAAATCGTGTTCATGCTGTATGAATTTCTTGCCACAGATAGATAATTTTCTGACTTCGCAAAATCAGTTAAAGGAACTGGTTGCTGTTTGTAGTCTACTCAGCAGCAAACGTGACAAAAACAGTTGAGTGCTATCAGCAGTGGGAAAATGGAATAGAGTTGTGACGGTTTGGGATAGATGGAAGGGAGGATGGACCAAGCAAAAGAATGAAATGGTGGCCAAGCATGTTTATTTTCGGAAGCAGTTTTGATCTAAAAGATCGAGATGGGGGGAACATATGAAAAACCCCTCTAGCCAGTGCTATTCACAGATTCATTGAAAACTTAATAGCAACTTACCTTCTTGACAAGAAGAATATGGAAGCATAAAAGTTGAGCAAGTGGTATAGTCGCAATCATTGCTAGCATGGTGCAAGTAGCCTGCAAAATTCAAATCATATTGTCAACCTTTTGAATGCTCTCAATAAATTCTCTTTGTGCTTTAATGCAGTAAACATGTATTAGATAGGGAAAGTTCTATCAACTCACCACAACAATTACAAACGCTACAGTTGAGAAGCTACTTCCTAACTTTGAGACAATCTGTCTGGAGAACTCCCCTCGCTTCACAATGCAGAGAATCAGCACAAGGACTCCCGACAACCACTGCATTACAAGCTGGCCCAAGGTGTACAAACCATAGAGACCTGTCAATGATCAACCAGAATAAAAAGGGCATGGACAAAAATGCCAACTACATGCACTGCCCACTTGGTTACAGATGTTATGATGGCTGATGAAGTGATGATTTCAGTGCAATGAAGGCAAATGCAATTACACAGGGATCATTATATGGGTTAGTTATCATTGTTATTATGCTCTTTCGAATCCCATTTTTGTCAGTCCATAGAGAGATACACACTTACCAGGAGAATGGCAGAAGCCATTAGAACGAAGAACCATTTGTAGTTCCTTTTGCCTATGCAATTGTTGAGCCACTACAAGAGAACAAAGACATCAGGCAAAACAAGAACATTAGATTCTTGAAAGGAAACAGGGCTATTAATATTAGGGCCAAGTACAATAACAATGTATCTTACTCTGCAGTGATGATCAAAGCCATCAACACACTTGTCACACACTCTACAATGCTTACTGTTCTTCAATACCTACATAATACATACACAGTTCTTACTAACATGTTGCAAAAAGAGGTGAAAATTTTATGCTATCTCCCATAACATAGTGCAAAATTGAAGATACTACCAAATATTGCACAGACCAAAAACACATCAGCACTAGAACATCTATGTTTGCATCGGGCTGTATTTTTTAACGCATAACGACACAACAGGTCAATAGCTCATTTGCATAACTAGAAGGCACCGAGTGATGAATTGGTGGAGTATGTATATACATGACATGTGGACAATCATTTACAATTTGGAATCACATGAACATTTGATTCAAACTACTAGTCCCCCCTATGTATGTTTGAATAGCAAATACAATCTAGTTAGTTACAGTAGTTTTTAAATTACATTGATTATTCTAACATTAGTTTATATTCATCAGCACTTGTCACACTAAGCACAAACTGCAGAAAAGTAAATGCAAAGCTCACACTTTACATTTGACTAAGTTGCCAAATACTCTGGAGGCGACCTTAAGAAAGGCCTAAGCTTTAGGAGTGCACGATCAATACAGCTCGAAGAATAACAAACACGAAATTTATCTATGCTGGACACCAGTTAGTCATACCTCTGCTTCACATAAGCTGCAGAAGAACATGCCTTCTTCATGTATGTTTTGTTCAGACAGCTGAGTCAGTTGACTATCACAATGGAGGCATCTTTTGCAAAGGCAGGAAAATGGAAAACAAACTAAGCAAAGCATTTCGGAAATTTTGGACCAATAAGGTGAATCCTTTCTCTCGAGCATGCTGCTCAACTTCTCACTGTTATCAACAGCATTAAAACCCTCACTTAATGGTTTTCCTCCGTGACTTAATCCGTGATCAGAATTAATTTGGGATTGCTTTCCATCCTTATCTAATTTTGAATGCTTCATCGATTTGAAAATGCCAGGGTCGCCAGGATTTGTTGCAGCACACCGTATGTACAGCATGACAACACATGTAACCTGCAACAAAAAGCTACTCATTACTCAACAGAAAATTGTTCTACCAGGCAATCAGTCATATAGTCCACAAATGCAGTTTGCGCCGCACTTATGTGAAATTAGGAACTGAGCTCAATTTAGGAAGATTATGCTTGAATGTTGATACGAAATCCATGACTCACACGAGCAACAACACGAGTAGTCCCCATGAATGCTTGTCTTCTCAGCTAGCTCCGATAACCTTAATAGGGTATTACTACTTGGAGCAGGAATGTTTCTTGTCATTTACTACTAGGAGCAGGAATGTTTCTTGTCATTCTCACTAGCATCCTTGTTTGACAGCATATGTGTGAAACATGCAAAACAGATTACATTTCTCTACAAGTAGTGGAATGCCTAAATTTTGTTAGCCGTGAGCGAGAAGGGGGCCAGTGGAAAAAAAAAACGAGAATGCCATATCTGTTCTTTCTTGCTAGCAAATTTAATCACTCGAAAAGGCAGGAACCTCACCAAGGGAGTGTAGAGACCCATGGCCGCATACTGGAACGCCTTCCTCCCCACAAATGGCACAATGAAGACGTAGAAGGCAAAACCAAATGCCAAGAACACAGCAATCGCCACCACCTGCATTTAGCCGCACACCAAAGGAGCAGAATGAGTGAACGACAAATGCCAACACGTAGCAACAGAAAGAACACCGCGGTGAAAGGCATAGGGGACCAAGAAAGGTTATACCTGGAGAGGGTCGTAGGGTAGCTGCCACCCATGCTTCCTCATTTCCGGATTAACCCCACTCTCCAGAGCCCACTCCAAGAAAGAAGGAGGCAATGCTGAGGGCTACCAGCAAGAATCAACAAACCTTGATGCCTCAAGAACCATGGTTTTTTTCTCTCTTTAGTCCCCCTTCTGGAAACCGGCGACTGTGGAGGGAACCAAGAACCAAAAAATTTTCATTCTGGTTGCGAGGGAGAATGGGAGTTTCTTCGATCTCCGATGGTGGAGAGACGCAGCGAGAGAGTGGGAGCCTGGGAGGGCATCCAATGTGCCGTCTCGGCGAGCATGACGACTGCGCCGTCCAGCGCTGGATTTATTGCGGAGGATGGGAAGGTGGCGTTGTGGGGTTAGGTCTTCTGTTGTGCTCCCTTTCTTCTGTCCTGTGAATCTGTTGCTTTTACCACTCATCAGTCTCCTTGTTGCTACGATGTTAAAGATATTCTGATCTCTGTGCACACAAACAAAGCTTTGCTCTAGGTTCCAGACTGCTATGGGCTCGTCTTTTTTTTTCTGAAGTTTATGGTTTTTTTTGCTGCGGTTTGTGATTTTTAGGTTGTTCGTGCGAGAGATTACAGAGTAACAGAAACTCATGTGCGGTTGGTGACGATACTACAATTAACTAGTAGACCATATCTTGAAAAGATACCACCGTTTAAAAGTTAATTACTGTAGAAAAGCCGAAAAGCTGCTTTTAGAAGTTGAAAAGAACATGCCCTATATTACATCGTCTCCCCTTACAGGCCTTCGTACTGATTTATAGTTATTTTATTAAAAATAAATAATAATGATAGAAAGAAGTGACTTTAAGAAGAAGAACATAAGCAGTATGGAAAGTAAAGGAGATATATGTATATGTGACGGAAGTGAGAGGAGTAGGGTATGTAATATATCTGTGATCACTTAGCTTATCCTCGGATTGAGATATAGCAAGATGAGTGTTTATGTTAACTTTTGATTTTTCTAAATAGAAGTAAAAAAAAACAGAAAATAATACGAACAAATCTATATATATGTGTCTACCTCCCTGCCATATGAGATGCTTATGTTAGTGACTCATTCTAATGTCCTCTGGAAAAAAGAAATGCAAGTCCTTTTCATGATAAAAGCTAGCTTTGTATATCAAAAATTGGCAAACATGGAACCCTGATCCACACTCCATGCCGCAACAGAGCAAGCGATTCACACCATAGTACCCAACACATCGATCCCTGGAAACTTACAACTAGGCATCTTTTGTTTGGTTCTACTGCACAGTCCACTCTAGAAGTTGACAATCAAACAGTAATCACTAGACCATCCTGGACCTCATAACCGCGAGAGTGGACAAGGGTGACAGACAAAAAGGAACTCCAAATAAACAGCAAAAAATCCTGCAATTGCGGGAAGAAAGCACAAAGCGACTACGCATGAAGCTCTGAAACCCTGAATTCCTGAGAAAGAGCCTTTCCTCTGCCACACCAAAGTTCCTTGTGTATGCCAAGCCCAGGCATCAGATTACCATGATGACATGATCGTAGGCGACGAACTAACCATTCGGCTTAGCAGAAACTACAATTGGGCGAGTAGAAGTAGGGAGTGATGCTAGTAAAATGCGAGCGAGAGACGAGAGTGCGTCCAAAAGTTGGGAGGAGGCCATCTCTTTTCGCATGCCGAGCTGAGGGCAGCAGTGCCTTTCAGTTGCCTCAAAAGCAGATACGCCAGCCCTTTGTTGCTTGTGCTTATATGATTCGGGGTGGTCAAAAAGAATGCGAAACTTACGCCGCGCCCTGCCCCTTGTCGCCGTGCTGTGCGGCTGTGCGTACGCGTTCTTGACCCCTGGTGCCGCCGCGCCGCTGCAAAAAGTTTTAAATTTAATTTCAAATCGATGAATAGTCATTTTAGGGTAACATGTGACCGGCTGAAAATCGGTCAAATTCAAATTTCGAATTTAAACTTAATAATTGAAACCGATAGGAAACCGGTTATTGGTGGTAACCGGTACCAACTAGGATCCAATATTTTTCTGTAACCGGTTTTTTGAATCATTGGCCCGAGCATGGTCATCATGCATGCACGGACGTGTTCCGTGAAACGCTAGCCTCCATTTTCTGTTACACAAGAGCGGCAGCGTGAGTCTCGTATTCTCGTGCCGCGCGTGAGGGGTTTGGCGCTAATCAGGCAAAGGGTTTCTTTGGGGTCATTGCACCGTGGCATCGGCTTGGGCTGCATGCCTACCCTTGTTTCTCTGCGTGGTAGGGTGCCGCTCGCCATCGGGTAGCTGGCTCATGTGGAGAAGGGTGGCTTGGTACGGTGGCTGGCGGGGCAAACAGTGTCGTGGCGGTAGTCGTGCGCTATTGAGTAGCGTGAGTCTCCCATGATGTGGCGCACGTACATTACATAGAGAGCATTTTCCTCTCCACCGCTTCGGCCCCTCGCCGTGGCCGCGGCTGTTTCTACTGCTACGCCTCCATCTCCTAGCCCTTCGATGCCTCCGCCTCCGTGCGGGCGCCTTACATGCTCACCACGCCGCTCTATTATGTCAACGCGCCACCGCACATGGGCAGCGCCTACACCACCATCGCCCAGTTCCAGGCAAGCCTCCACACACAAACAAGCATACTCGCTGTATTTTCCATCAATTAGGGCTTAGCGTCAGTAAAATGGGGGAAATTTGCGCATTCTCAGGCTAGGAACTTCGAGTTTGTTACACTAGAGCCACCTGCAATCAGAGGTGGGAATTGGGCCTACCATGCCGGCAAGACCCAGGCCCATTGTGCTTCGGGCTGCGTCGTGCCGTGCTGACTCAGCTCGGTCACCCTATCGTGCCATGCCGACCCACCTCGCCTTTGGCCAGGCCCAGGCACGGCCCAAAGCCCATCGTGCCAGCGTTCGTACTGTGCTAGCCCAAGCCCAGCCCAAAGCAACTATAGACGACAGAAGCGGAAGCGACGACGATGGTGGTGGCGGCGGTCGCCGTCTTTATTCCTCTATATTTGTCTTGTTAAAAACGTAGTTAAAATTCCATACTATTGTCTCATGCCATTCCACCTCCAAACTTGGCCATCTAGTCCAACGGCATGCATATATGGAGGTGAGCTATGTTGTAGTAATTTGCTATGTTAGAATATGTTGATTTGTTAGAATTAGAATTAGAAGCGCATGTAGTAGTAATTTGCTTACATAAAATAAAATCACAATGGGAGTGAGCTATGTTGTAAAAATTATAAATATATGTTAGAATATGTTGATTTGTTTGATCTTCTTTTCCAGCAGTCCAACCCTACTATTTTTACGCGAAGAAGTAAGAGAGCTGCGAGGATGCAACCTAGGGTTCGGTGGTGGTGACCTAAGGAGGACTAACATCGAATATACTCAATATTTTTGTATGATGATGTTTCTTAAGAAAGAATAACAAAATACACCTCATATCACAAGTGCAAAAATGAAGAACAACAAAAGACACCTCATATCACAAGTGAAAAAATGAACTCAGCTTAAATCATAGCATATCTCAGTCACTTTTTAGCCATTGGATTAAGATCCAACCATCCTCATCTTTCTCCTCATCTCATATATATACATCACACATTCACATCTCCAAAACCTAACTCAATCTTGAAATTTAGCATTCTAGGGATTGCAACATATAGATGTACATATCACATAGGATGTGTAGGATCTTTTCACGATGAAATCAGGGTTTCTGCGGGTTAGAATAGAAGAAATCAAAATGGACAAGAACCTATTTGTAGATTTCAGAAAACCTGGAGGGCTAAATCATAAAAATGCCAAATCCCCAATCCCTAAAATCCCTTCGCCGCCGACTAGATGACTCGAGCCCAGCTCATTTCTTCCTTAGCCCCCTTTTTCTCTTCCTCCCCCTACTATCTTCTCCACGACCGGCGTCGGCGAGGCTGTAAGAATGAGGAGGCTGACTAGAGGGGGTGATTAGTCGTTTCTAGATATTTCAATTAAGTTCTATTTAAGCTATTTGGTTAAAACCAAGTATATAATGTGGAAACTTAAATCAATTTGGTTTAGCATAAATAAAGCCTAAATCAACTAGGTTCAGTTAAATGCACCAACAACTTAAGTCTATGTCAAAGGTTTGCAATTCTAGAAAGACAAGCAATCAATTTAATTCTTTGAATGAATATTGCTTGAATGTAAATTGAGCACCAGAAACAAACCACAATTGATATGGTTTCTTTTTACCGTGGTGTTCGGAGACTTGCCGGTCTCCCTAGTCCACATTGAGGTTAGCCCAAATGAATTGGACCGGCTCCATGAATTAAGCCAAAACACCTCAATCCACTAAGGTTACTCTTCCTCCACTCCGGAGATGGCGAGCATCACACCACTCATAATTCGTCGGGACTTCTCGCAATCTTCTTTGAGAAGCTTACCACACACGACACCTCCAGCACCATCTAGGAGTTGTCAAACTCTAAAAGTAATACGTCAAGACCCTCGCTTGACTCTCACCACATGCAACGAATGCACAAGCTCAAATGGATGCTAACTCTAAATAGAACACATGCAATCTAGATTACTTCTCCTTGCTTATAAAGTGCAACACATGCACAATTAAGAGAAATACCTCACACTAGCTCAGTGAAATAGAAATGAGTCAAGCAACCACATCTCCAACCGGTCACAAGGGGGTATTTATACCCCACACAAGAAAACTAGCTGTTGGAGTCCAATCCCTAAAAAATCAGGGTTATCGGAAGTACCAGCAGTAAACTGTAGTACTTTCGCTCCCCTCGCAACGTTCAAAACACTAGCCATTAGAAGAAAAGGACCAGTTGAATCTGATAGTTCCGCTGTATATTTTTTGGTAGTTCCGATCATCGAAAGTACCACCCCCATGTGGAACTACCGCTCTCGTGGAGAGGAGAAGACCACCACACAGGTGCCTTTCTGGAAAAAATATACCGCTACACAAGTTAGACGTTCCACAAATCAGAAGTACCGCTCACACAGAGCCGGTAGTACCGCTTGCTGATTGGATCGCTCACACAGAGCTGGTCGAAAGTACTAATCATCGACTACATTGGTCCTTGACCACGTCGGATGGTTCGACTACTCAGGTCTCTGACCACGTTGTCCGGTTTGACCACACAGGTCTCCAACTATACTGATCTCCAATCACGCTAGTCTCCAACCATGCTGTCCAGATTGACAACATAGGTTTTTGACTACGCTGATCTCTGACCACATTGGTTTCGACTACTCAGGTCTCGACCACATCAACCATGTCAGACTTCAATCACACAGATATCTAACTACTCCGTCGATCTTTTAACATGTTGTATTAACCACATTAGTTCGACCATGTTGGTTTCGACCACACAGGTCTCGACCACGTCGGTTTGACCACGCTGGTTTTGATCACACAGATCTTTGACCATGTCGGATTGATCGCGCTGGTTTTGATCATACAGATCTTCGACCATGTCGATTCTGGCCATGATATTTTGATCACACAGATCTTGACCACGTTGATTCTGACCACACTAGTTTGACCAAGTTGGCTCTTGACCACGAAGGTCTTTGACCACTAATGCATATAGTAGTTCTATGATTACAACACCAATAGTCCCGGTCAGCTGTAGTACCGCAGACTACACTGCGGTAGTTCCAATTTCGCTGAGAAGTGCAGATACTTCAACAGTTTTGCAAAACACATTTGCAAATAAGAGTATCTTGCACACAAGGCTCAAACATGATTCCCAACAAGTTGCAAAATAAATTTGCACACTTTTAGAATCATGACACAAGAATTATACATGAGCTTCAACTATTTGCAAAATACATTTGCAAATTTAAGCCTCATACTATAAAGAATGAAAATATAGATTTCAAACACTTGCAAAACATATTCGCAATATATAGTCCCATGTTACAAGGGTTCAATACATGAGCTTCAACTATTTGCAAAACACATTTGTAAATACAAGCCTCATGCCAAAGAAAGCTAGAGCAAGTGAGGTTGAGTTGTCAACAGATGATGAGATTCAAGCTACTAGACAAGACCTCTCTTAATAGTACGACAACCTATACTACCAATTCGGTCTTCCAACCAAACACAAAGACGATAAAAGACTAAGAACACATCCTTAGCCCTAGCTAGCCATACATTTGCCTTGAGTCATAGTCTTGACATGCATCAACTCATGATGCATCCATTACTTCAGTTCCATCATCACATGATGGGTCTTCACTTGACTTGATAATCAACACATGATCATCTCCTTTTGGATATGCATCAACTCCTGATGTATCTACCATACGACTTGATGATTTTCAACACATGAAGTCATCCAAAATTATTCTCATTTGTGGAACCTAAGTTATTCATCCAACTCATGAAAAATGTTAGTCCGCAAACCAATTGCCATCAATTACCAATCTTCACCATTAACACATAATGGAGGAACTAGATTCTATAATCTTTCATTTTTAGTAATTCATGATAATTTCAACAAATAATGAGATAAAGATAGTATTTCGAATATACAACATATACACAAAAGTTGTATATTCTAAGATAAACTTTCAAAGCAAAGCTTACTTATCCAGTTGTCATTAATCATCCAACCATTAACACATAATAGAGAAGTTAGATAACAACCCGATTGCAAATGAGTATATATGAACTACAAAAGCTATATATACTCAAAGGATGTGTTTCAAAATAAAAATCCTAAATATGTGTATTAAAGAAAACATGGATCAATACTTATAAAACCGCAAAACATAGAGTGAACTCTCCATAAATATATGCATACATGTATGTGTAATGAAGACATATGCACATATTCATTTTAGATTATTTGTGGAGTTCAATCTATATTTTAGATCTAAGGAATACACTAATATATAAGAATGTAATTTCGAATGCATATCTCTTTAATTTTACCTTTTCATCCAAATGAGACTAAGTAATATCATAATCAACAAACAAGGTTAGTCTCACAAATGCATTTGTTATTATCAGTAAAACCTCATAATAGTATTTATCATTATCACTAAAACCAACTTAAATAGAGCTTGATCTTTCAGAGGCTGGGCCAGACTAGCCGGTGGCCACCACCTCTCTCTGCTTCCCTTCCTCCTTCCTCCCTTCACCAGCCACTGGTCGCAAACAGCCTACCTCAGCGCGCCAACGCCACCATACCCCGCCATCCACCAAATGCCAGCGATCCATTCCCAACTCCACCTGCCTCCTTGCCCCTCCCTCTTCTGATCTGCTTCCTCTCCTCCCCCAACCTTCTCACCTTCGGCCGTTGGCACGCCTCCCATTTGCTGCTCTCCTCCATCTATGCTGCTGCCTTCCCCTCCAACACCAGTGGTCGCTGATCACTGAGGCGGCGAGGCCCAAGGTGGGAGGTGGGAGCCGGCGAGGAGCCGTAGAGTGGCGAGGCCGAGGCGGCCACTAAGGACGCCGTCCATGAGCTCGGATGAGTTCGTGACCACAACCGGCGGTGAGAGGGAGCTGGTGCTGCTCAACCTTTTTGCCTGAGGCCGGCCGCTGCCAATGCGCCCCGACGCCGACGCGGCAGGCAAGGAGGCTCCATCACTACCGGTGAGCGCCAAAACCATCCGCGGCGCATGTGCCTAGCTCTCTTGCTCTTGATCATGTCATCCTACTCTAGCACCATCACTGGTTGACGGAGGAGCAGTCACCGCGCCCGGCGTGCTCGCCGTGCTGGGTCATGCCATGCCGTGCCTCCCGACGGGCCGACTTTCTAGGCCCAATCTAGCCCGCCGTCCGTGCCGTGCTAGCACATGCTGCCATGTGTCAGACCCGTGTCGTGTTTGGGTCGTGCCGGGCCGGCCAGGCCTCGAGCTGGCCCGGAAAAGAACAACCCGAATCCCACCTCTGCCTGCAGTTGAAACTTTGATAAATGCCTAATGTTCTATAACCAGGTGATGGGATGTGCCACTCCAGTGCTTGTGCACTGCAGTGATGTAGATGAATACATTTCAAATATGTTGGCCAAGTAAATTGTCTGCGTGCATATATAATATCCTGAGCTATCCTTCAAAACAATCATATATACTTGAGTTCATCTAAAATTGGATCTGGGTCGACCAAGTAAATTGTTCATGTGGATATGGATATGGGTTGGACAGGAGGATTCTATATATTCCACATACCCATATGAGTGCATAGTGCATACTTCATAACTTTCTAGTTGCGCCCTAGATGAAATTAACATAGGGTTACAGTCTTCACCATAGCGAGAATGAAAAATGCTTAATGTGCATAGTTTTACATGCATAATTTTCCAGTTCAATGATTGGATTGCTGAGTTTGACTATTTGAGCTAGCGGGAGCAAACTGCACACTTTCTGTTGCTTAACTATCATTTTTGTCCAGGAGTCTGTTAATCGTACTTCTATGGTTGCAGAGGTTGCTAGAGAAGAGGGTTATATTTATGGGTTTTGTTAAACGTGGTGAACATGATGAACATGGTGAGAAAATTGCCGCTTCAGCAGAGGCTAGTGGTAGAAACACAAATGATCGTTGTGATACAATTTCAAATTCATTTAAGAAGCTTTGGGCTGATCTTTGTCCACAACTCCAAGTGTTTCCATCATGCATGTTACGGCGTCGCCTCGGTGGTGCAGGGACGAAGACGACGCCATGAAGGTTCGCCACGCCATAGAGGCCTGTTAAGCAAGCGCCTAGGAAGGCTGATCGTCGACGGCAACGCCAAGGCATCTACGACGAAGTGTCGGGCGACGCCTTGCCAGGTGATTGAGGAGAGAGCCTGTGCAACTGAGCGGTATAGAAGCAGTCGAACCACCCAAATAGTGAACACACTTGTTTACTGGCGAGTGAAGTGAAACGAGTCAAGCGACCAGCGAGGGAAAGCGACCCGGTAGAACCCTAACCGTCGCCGCCACCACTCCCTCCGCCGGTGCTGCCGACCCGTCATCATCGAAGATCCCTTCAACGAGCAATCCCCCCTCGTCCACTCCCTCCGCCACCATCCACAATTCCGCAGCCAAGGACCAAAGGTATTTAGGTAGTTCTACGATTTGTTTTCTTCTTCTATGATTCTTCTACCTCTATCTCATTTCTTTGTTCATCTTCTTCCTCTACCTAGTTTCCACCAGCCGAGGTTGCATTGTTCTTCACTTCTTCTTCCTCTGCTCCGAGACGACCTCTTGCTGTCCTGAAAAAGAGGCAATTGTATTCTATGCAACGACAAATCCTAAAACACCGTTCGACAAAGTGGCAAATGCTGAATTATTCTTTACAAAAAAACAAACACAAGGATTTGCCTCTCGTTGATCTGAAGGACAAGATCAGGGAAAAGTTTTTTCTTTAATGGAGTAGGGATAAGATTATGGCGTCGTGTCAACTCAACCAGGAGGTCTATTGTAGAAAGAATACGAGGAAAACTTTTTGCCAGTGTGGTGAAGGACCTCAACAAGAGGAGCATGCAGAGGGCCGGGTTTCTTAAAATAGTTTCTTTTTATGGAGTATCTATACAACATTCGACTGTTTTTTAGGACAAAAACAGTCGAATGTTGTATAGCAATACTCTTCTTTTTATTACATTCAAAACAATTGCAATTAGTCTAATCACGCCGCCGGCTGTTGCTCAGTTGGCTGGGCCTAAGGAGACGAGGTTAAGCGTGTTGGTCCAGTCCTGCTTGTACACCTCCGCCTTGTACGTGCCGTGGTTGCCGTCGAGGTTCAATGCGTCGATGACGAGCCGATAGTTCAGGCCGGACACCACCTGCACCTCGCCGCTGACCACCATGCTGAACCTGAGCCCGTCGTTCGCCTGCTTGACGTGCTCCGCCACCGCCCACGCGCCGAGCTTCTGGTTGCGTGGGTCCTTGATGTCCGGGATCGGTTTCCATTCCCCCTGGATTGCTGCGGCGGGCGTGACAGCGGCGTAAACGATGGCGGCGACGGCGACAACGACGAGACTGCAGGTCTTCATGGCTTCTGGTTTTTTTTACTTTGGATCGACGCAGTTTGCAAGTTTGAGATGAACCGAAGCGGTTGCTGCGTTGATGTTAGACGACGAGTGAAGAGCATTTAAATAGACAGCGCTGGGGCTTGGGGGCAATGGCAGATAGAAATCAATTGGATGCACGTCCATATGATTCTGATTCAGTATCAATTAATCGGATACATTTCCATATTACACTACTATGATTTTTTAGTATCAATTAATTGGATGCATGTCCGGATTTACTATGAATTAGTTACCTTACTTTTCTAACAAACAATTAAGGCAGTGCTTGTGTGTAAATTTGATCCTCACAATTTGTGTTCCTGAGCAATAAAATCCATCCTTTTCCTTAAATAATAAATATTGATACGGGTTATATTAAGAGGAATCCAACCGGGAACAAATTAAATTATGCCTTTGATTTCAAGTTTGTACTCGCGTTGTGTGCAGATATGACAGGCTTGCATTCGCAAATAATTTCATTCATAGGGAAATGTACATATGAATTCTCTAGATCATACCATCCCAAATAAAAGGGCTCTTAGCTACACTGGCGGAGCTTTATTGGGTCAAGGTGGGCCTGGCCCTAATAATTATGCAATTTCACAAGGTAATTTGTAGTATTTAGGATCTGATCGTAGAGGAACTTATGACTGTATGGTCGTAGAAAACACTAACATGTATGATGTATACGGTTTTAAGTTTAGGAAGCCATTTGGAGAGGTGGTTCAAAAAAAATACTTGGAAAAGACATTTCGTTTGTTTCAACTTTCGAACAAGCCAAAATAAAAAGGCACAAAAAATCCTAACAGAATAATGGCCTTGACTTTGGATGATGCGGGTGGCAAATTTGAGAATAGTCAAGGTGGTCGGTGCGTTGATGTTTGACGACAAGTAGTGCAGCACTGGGACTTGGAGACAATGGTAGGCGATAATTAATTGGATGCATATCCGTATGATTCAGTATCGATTAATTGAATACACATCCATTTTATACTACGTGCTAGTGATATGCCTTATATTTACATATATTTTGTCATTTGCGTGGTATATTTTTTGTATTTTGTAATATTTATCATCAACTTTGTGCATTTTATTATTTTACAGCCCAATATAGACCATTTTACAATTCTTTTTTACATTTTTGTGCAAGCTATCATGACAAGGCGCATAAACTTCAAAACTGGACTTCTGGCTCCACTCGGTACATAAGTACACGTTATAACAAATATGTAGCATTTAACCGCGAAGAAATGAGAGCACCAAAGGGCAATAAAAGAAGAAATCCAAAGGGAAGGACTGAATTTCCAATCTTGGAAACACATGAGGGTTAAAATGCAAAATAGCTGGCACACGTTGGGATTAAACCCTAGCCACCGCCACTTGCAAACCAAGCCCGGTTTTCTCTCACCCTTGCCCCCCCATTGCTTCTTCTCCCCTCCCCCCATCTTCTCCACCACGGCCACCGGTGGGGTTGGGCTAGCACGCCAGTTTGCCCTCCGTCGTTGATTCTCCTTCTGCTCTGCTGCGTCGCCATCCCTCAAATCCAATCGGCGCCTCCCTTCTCAATGGCAAACCATTTTGAGTTCACGGGTTTTTCAGCTGGACAACCATTATTTCTTTACAAAAAAATACAATATATACTAGGTATATTACACATATATACTCTTAATTGAGGCAAAATATTACATATTTGTACCAAAAAATAAAAATAAACTTGATCCAACCCACACATCCATCTCTTAGCCCACTAGAGCTCCTTCTACATCCACCAGACCCACCATAGTCTAAATTCCCTAAGGCCCCAATCGGTTACCTAAGTCCTAACGCTAACTGGCTTCTCTCTCTCTCTCTCTCTCTCTCTCTCTCTCAACGCAGCGACGGTGCACACGTGGAGTGTGAGGGAGCCAACTAGATGGGAGGCACGAGGTGATGCGGGTGAGTAGGAAAGTGACACGGTGAGTTGGGTAACGACATGGTGAGCGAGGATGTATGAAACATACAACGTGTCTCATTCCTAGGTGAGTGGTGTTCTTTCTGACACTCTCCCTCCTAATTCCAAAATTGGCAAAAACCTCCAAAATTGAAGAAGATTAAAGATTTGAAATCTTTGTAAATAGTGTTGGTTATATTAACATAATAAAGAAAGTTTCCTTGCACTTTTAAATTGGTTAGTATACAAATTTGAACAAGTTAGCAAGGTGGTTCTAAGAAATAATGAAATGGCTGCCCTAAAATTGCATTAAGGATAGTAGAGTTAAAATTATATTTTGCTTAATTATTTTATAAATTTTCTATATTATTTTGAGATGTTTTTGGTTGGAATAATTTGTACTTTGATTTTTTTTCCACTTAGGATCTTTCTTTTTTTTCTTTGAGCAATATTTTATTAGCTTCGAATATCTATCTTAGAAATCCTAGATTTGCCGCTGTCCTTCTCTGCTCCACCTCCCTCCATTGTTGTCATTCTGCATGTTCGAGGCTTAGTTCTTTACTTCTCTGTATCTATTTTATTTTGTGTTGGTTCTGTTCAGTGTAAGCTGAGATGGTAAGCCCAGCATGACATTTTCGGCTGCGGCTTATGGCTTTTGGCTGAAATTTTTGAATTTTGGCTGTTTACGGTACAGATTACGGAGAGACAGATACTCACTTGTGATTTTGGCTGGTACAAATATTGGGCTTTTAACGTGTAGATCGTTTAACTTGTAAACCCCGTCTTAAGAAAATACTCCGTTTGAAAGTTGGGTACTGTAGCAAAAGCCAAAAGCTGCCAACTTTTGACTTAAAGAATAGGCCCTTTGTTCGCTAGCTTTTCTTAACAAAACTGGGCCGAGGGCCTTTGATCTAAAACATGTCCTTGCAGCATCTTAATAACGTGAGAGAAAAAAAAAGAAGGTAAAAACAGCATAAACGCCTGATTGAAAAATGGTTGTCATTATCTCCAAAGTACACCAAAAACCTCGCTTATTGTGGGTGGACGAGCGAAGGGCAGGTCTTGTGGGTGGAGGGGAAGGAGAGCACTTTTGCACACTGCCATGGCCAGGAAAGAAAAAAAAAGTGAAGGGGAGGAGGAAGAAGAGATAAAATCATCAAAGATAGGGGCAAAATGTTTCAAGTTCCAAAGTCTAAATTGGATTTTGTATAGTGACAAAAAATCAATTGTATTCTATACAACGACAAATCCTAAAACACCGTTCGACAAAGTGGCAAATGCTGAATTGTTCTTTTTAAAAAAACAAACACAAGGCTTTGCCTCTCGTTGATCTGAAGGATAAGATCAGGGAAAAGATTTTTCTTTAACGGAGTAGGGATAAGATTATGGCGTCGTGTCAAGTGTCAACTCAACCAGGAGGTCTATTGTAGAAAGAATACGAGGAAACCTTTTTGCCAATGTGGTCAAGGACCTCAACAAGAGGAGCATGCAGAGGGCCGAGTTTCTTAAAATGGTTTATTTTTATAATATCCAAAGTCCAATTGTAAAAAAAAAAGCACGTAGATTCGTTGAGCTCGCTTATTACATTCAAAACAATTGCAATTAGTCTAATCCGCCGCCGGCTGTTGCTCAGTTGGCTGGGCCGAAGGAGACGAGGCTAAGCGTGTTGGTCCAGTCCTGCTTGTACACCTCCGCCTTGTACGTGCCGTGGTTGCCGTCGAGGTTCAATGCGTCGATGACGAGCCGATAGTTCAGGCCGGACACCACCTGCACCTCGCCGCTGACCACCATGCTGAACCTGAGCCCGTCGTTCGCCTGCTTGACGTGCTCCGCCACCGCCCACGCGCCGAGCTTCTGGTTGCGTGGGTCGTTGATGTCCGGGATCGGTCTCCATTCCCCCTGGATTGCTGCGGCGGGCGTGACAGCGGCGTAAACGATGGCGGCGACGGCGACAAGGAGGAGACTGCAGGTCTTCATGGCTCCTGGTTTTTGACTTTGGATCGATGCAGTTTGCAGGTTGGAGATTAACCGAAGCGGTTGCTGCGTTGATGTTGGACGACGAGTGAAGAGCATTTAAATAGACAGCGCTGGGGCTTGGAGGCAATGGCAGTTAGGAATCAATTGGATGCACGTCCATATGATTCAGATTCAGTATCAATTAATTGGATACATTTCCATATTATACTACACGCTTCACATACTGACATGGTGAGTACCACTCCATTTGTCAATTTGTCTGGTGCATGCATGCAAATTAATCCATTGGCACGATTTTTTTGGGGCATTTGCTTTGCTTCTATACTAACAAAGTAACAAGAAAATATTAGGAATCTTAAAGCGAAATCCCAACCTAAATGGTATGAAATTGACCGAGCGCTGATTACCTCGCATTTTTTTAGCAAACAATTATGGCAGTGCTTGCCTGTAATCCTGCCAGGTTGTATCCCTTCTTGCTAATTGAGTGACGAAAACTATTGTCGTAAGACATAGTACTTCAGCAAATTTTTCGAGAGGGGGTCATGCCCACTTTAGCTAAATTTTTTTGTAAGAATAATCATTTTTTATTCGAAATTACAGAAATATATCCGAGAAATTTTTTTTTATAAAAATAGGCTCCAGTCGCCCAATAGGGGGCGACTGGAGCCTATCGCCCAACCAGGGGCCGACAGAGTCCCTGTCGCCCTACCCTTGGGCGACGGCATCCAGTCGAGCCCCAGTAGGCGACTTGCAGTGTAGTCGCCCCCCCATTCGGCAACGACACCGAGTCCCCCGTGAAGTTTTTAAATTTTGTCAATTTTGTAGTTTTTAATTGGGAAAAAATCTGCTGAAGTTGTAATAAAAGTTTATGTTCATTTTATGTTGTAGGTGCGTAAAAATTTTTGGAAAATTTATTTTAGCAACGATTGACAGTAGAACGATCGGTACATACGATGGTAAGTGATATTTTGATGTTACTGAGAATTCGTGTGCGGAGAAAACCGGTATGTTAGTATTGTTAGATGACTTGATATGTGAATGATTGAATGTGAAAAGACAAGATAATAGGCTTGTTTGAATTGAAATAAACTTCATACTACAGTTGGGAATAACATGCCGCGTACTTTTTCATTACATGCATAACATATAGTATCATGTGCGACTAACCCACCCAACTGCTTGTACGACCTACTGTGTGGACCGGGGCCATTTTTCCTTCCTTACCTGCTCGGCGTTGAACTTGTCGACGACCTCTTTTGCCTTAGCCGCCATTTCCCTCTTTCTCTCGCACTCTCTCTCGCGAGCCTCCCGCTCCCTACGCATGCACGCTTCGAGATGAGCTTTCGTCTCACATTGTGTACGCATAGTTTGCTCATTCTTGCGGCGCTCCTCCTCCTACATCTCCGATGACCTTGCGACATTCCACTCTTTGAATTGCTTATTTTGATTGGTCAGATCTGTTTACCAGCATTGTGATTAATTGTTATGCAGTAGTTTTATCCTTGTTCAGTTCGGTTCAGTGGAAATTGTTTCTCTCTGATATTCTTCAGTTGATAGTGTATATCAGTGTCGGTCTAAACATTGATTGATCACACATTGCTGGTGAACACTTGTTATTCCGAAAGTTGAGATTGCAATTCATTTTGCCTGTATGTTTCTGACAGTATGAGCACAAAATAGAGCTCAAATCCTAGTTTTTAGTCATCTAATCATTAAAGAAAGTAACGACAAAGTAGCAGGATGGTCGAGATTAAATCTTGTGTAACCCTACATCTGAGAGCACTAATCAATAATTAAAATTTGTGCTTTATGCTAGTTTTAATTGATTCTTTGTTCATGAGAATGCTTTACATGATTAGTTCAACAGTAATTTTGGTTTATATGATGAGTATATGTTCTTGCATAAATGATATGATAGAATTACATATTTATATGCAATTTACAGAATAATGACCTTGACTTTGGATGATGCGGGTGGCAAATTTGAGATTAGTCAAGGTGGTCGCTGCGTTGATGTTTGACGACAAGTAGTGCAGCACTGGGACTTGGAGGCAATGGTAGGCGATAATTAATTGGATGCATATCCGTATGATTCAGTATCGATTAATTGAATACACATCCATTTTATACTACGTGCTAGTGATATGCCTTATATTTGCATATATTTTGTCATTTGCGTGGTATATTTTTTGTATTTTGTAATATTTATCATCAATTTTGCACATTCTATTATTTTACAACCCAATATGGACCATTTTACAATTCTTATTACATTTTTGTGTAGGCTATCGTGACAAGGCGCATAAACTTCAAAACTGGACTTTTGGCTCCACTCGGTATATAAGTACATGTCATAATGAATATGTAGGATTTAACCGCGAAGAAATCAGAGCACCAAAGGGAAAGAATAGAAGAAATCCAAAGGGAATGACTGAATTTCAAATCTTGGAAACACATGAGGGTTAAAATGCAAAATAGCTGGCACATGTTGGGATTAAACCCTAGCCACCGCCACTTGCAAACCAAGCCTGGTTTTCTCTCACCCTTGCCCCCCATTGCTTCTTCTCCCCTCCCCCATCTTCTCCACCATGGCCATCGGTGGGGTTGGGCTAGCACGCCAGTTTGCTCTCTGTCGCTAATTCTCCTTCTGCTTTGCTGCGTCGTTGTCCCTCAAATCCAATCGGCGCCTCCCTTCTCAATGGCAGACCATTTTGAGTTTATGGGTTTTTCAGCTGGACAACCATTATTTCTTTACAAAAAATACACTATATACTAGGTATATTACACATATATATACTCTTAATTGAGGTAAAATGTTACATATTTGTACCAAAAAATAAAAATGAGCTCGATCCAACCAACACATCCATCTCTCAGCCCACTAGAGCTCCTTCTACATCCACCAGACCCACCACAGCCTAAATTCTCTAAGGCCCCAATCGGTTACCTAAGTCCTAACGCTAACTGGCTTATCTCTCTCTCTCTCTCTCTCTCTCTCTCAATGCGGCGGCGGCGCACACGTGGAGTGTGAGGGTGCCAACAAGATGGGAGGCACGAGGTAGTGTAGCAGTGGCGTAAGCCCACAATGGCTGCACGCGGTGGCGGCTGAGAAAAGGGAGAGGTTGTGCACGGCATGAAGTGGCGGCCGGTGACAGCGAGCCGGCGAAAAGGTAAACCAATTCTCAAATTAGGGCCATAGGTGCGCTCTAGTAGCATAGTGATGGCGCGAGGTGATGCGGGTGAGTAGGAAAGTGACACTGTGAGTTGGGTAACGACATGGCGAGCGAGGATGTATGAAACACACAGCGTTGTGTGTGAGATCTCATTTCTAGGTGAGTGGTGTTCTTTCTGACACTCTCCCTCCTAATTCCAAAATTGGCAAAACCTCCAAAATTAAAGAAGTTTACAGATTTGAAATCTTTGTAAATAGTGTTGGTTATATTAACATAATAAAGAAAGTTTCCTTGAACTTTTAAATTGGTTAGTATAAAATTTGAACAAGTTAGCAAGGTGGTTCTAAGAAACAATGAAATGGCCGCCCTAAAATTGCATTAAGGATAGTAGAGCAAAAATTGTATGTTGCTTAATTATTTTATAAATTTTCTATATTATTTTGAGATGTTTTTTGTTGTAATAATTTGTGCTTTGATATTTTTTTTCCATTTAGGACCTTTCTTTTTTCTTTGAGCAATATTTTATTAACTTCGAACATCTATCTTAGAATTCCTAGATTCGCCACTGTCCTTCTTTTCTCCACCTCCTTCCATTGTTGTCATTCTGCCTGTTCGAGGCTTAGTTCTTTACTTCTCTGTATCTATTTCATTTTGTGTTGGTTCCGTTCAGTGTAAGCTGAGCTGGTAAACCCAGCATGGCACATTGTTCGCTAGCTTTTCTTAACAAAACCTGTCCTTGCAGCATCTTAATAACGTGAGAGGAAAAAAAAGGGGGTAAAAACAGCATAAACGCCTGATTGAAAAATGATTGTCATTATCTCCAAAGTACACCAAAAACCTCGCTTATTACATACAAAACAATCCTACAGACACGGAGGGAGACGAGCGAAGGGCAGGTATTGTGGTTGGAGGAAGAAGAGATAAAATCATCAAAGATAGGGGGAAAATGTTTCAAGTTCCAAAGTCTAAATTGGATTTTGCATAGAGTGACAAAAAATCAATTGTATTCTATACAGCGACAAATCCTAAAACTCCATTCTGCAAAGTGGAAAATGCTACATTGTTCTTTAAAAAAAAACAAGGATTTGCCTCTCGTTGATATGAAGGACAAGTTCAGGCAAAAGTTTTTTTCTTTAATGGAGTAGGGATAAGATTATGGCGTCGTGTCAACTCAACCAGGAGGTCTATTGTAGAAAGAATACGAGGAAAACTTTTTGCCAGTGTGGTCAAGGACCTCAACAAGAGGAGCATGCAGAGGTTCCTTAAAATGGTTTCTTTTATAATGTCCGAAGTCCAGGCCACAATATATATGTAAAAAAAAAGCACGTAGATTCCTTGAGCTCGCTTATTACATTCAAAACAACTGCAATTAGTCTAATCACGCCGGCGGCTGTTGCTCAGTTGGCTGGGCCGAAGGAGACGAGGTTAAGCGTGTTGGTCCAGTCCTGCTTGTACACCTCCGCCTTGTACATGCCGTGGTTGCCGTCGAGGTTCAATGCGTCGATGACGAGCCGATAGTTCAGGCCGGACACCACCTGCACCTCGCCGCTGACCACCATGCTGAACCTGAGCCCGTCGTTCGCCTGCTTGACGTGCTCCGCCACCGCCCACGCGCCGAGCTTCTGGTTGCGTGGGTCGTTGATGTCCGGGATCGGTCTCCATTCCCCTTGGATTGCTGCGGCGGGCGTGACAACGGCGTAAACGATGGCGGCGACGGCGACAAGGAGGAGACTGCAGGTCTTCATGGCTTCTGGTTTTTTACTTTGGATCGATGCAGTTTGCAAGTTTGAGATGAACCGAAGCGGTTGCTGCGTTGATGTTAGACGACGAGTGAAGAGCATTTAAATAGACAGCGCTGGGGCTTGGGGGCAATGGCAGATAGAAATCAATTGGATGCACGTCCATATGATTCCGATTCAGTATCCATTAAGTGGATACATTTCCATATTATACTACTATGATTTTTAGTATAAAATCCATCCTTTTCCTTAAATATTGATACGGGTTATATTAAGAGGAATCCAACCGGGAATAAATTAAATTATGCCTTTGATTTCAAGTTTGTATTCGCGTGGTGTGCAGATATGACAGGCTTGCATTCGCAAATAAGTTCATTCATAGGGAAATGTACATATGAACTCTCTAGATCATACCATCCCAAATAAAAGGGCTCTTAGATACACTGGCGGAGCTTTATTGGGTCAAGGTGGGCCTGGCCCCAATAATTATGCAATTTCATAAGATAATTTATAGTATTTAGGGTCTGGTCATAGAGGAGTTTACGATTATATGGTCGTAGAAGACACTAACATGTACGTTGCACACGATTTTAAGTTTAGAAAGCCGTTTGGGGAGATGTTCGAAAAGCTACTTGGAAAACACATTCTGTTTGTTTTGACTTTCGATCAAGCCAAAATCAAAAGCCACAAAAAAATCCCAACAGAATAATGCCCTTGACTTTGGATGATGCGGGTGGCAAATTTGAGAATAGTCAAGGTGGTCGCTGCGTTGATGTTTGACGACAAGTAGTGCAGCACTGGGACTTGGAGGCAATGGTAGGCGATAATTAATTGGATGCATATCCGTATGATTGAGTATCGATTAATTGAATACACGTCCATTTTATACTACATGCTAGTGATACGCCTTAGATTTGCATATATTTTGTCATTTGTGTGGTATATTTTTTTGTATTTTGTAATATTTATCATCAATTTTGCGCATTTTATTATTTTACAGCCCAGTATGGACAATTTTACAATTCTTTTTACATTTTTGTGCAGGCTATCGTGGCAAGGCGCATAAACTTCAAAACTGGACTTTTGGCTCCACTTGGTACATAAGTACACGTTATAACAAATATGTAGAATTTAACCGCAAAGAAATGAGAGCACCAAAGGGCAAGAATAGAAGAAATCCAAAGGGAAGGACTGAATTTCAAATCTTGGAAACACATGAGGGTTAAAATGCAAAATAACTGGCTGGGATTAAACCCTAGCCACCGCCAGTTGCAAACCAAGCCCGGTTTTCTCTCACCCTTGCCCCCCCATTGCTTCTTCTCCCCTCCCCCCCCCCCCATCTTCTCCACCACAGCCACCGGTGGGGTTGGGCTAGCACGCCAGTTTGCCCTCCGTCGCTGATTCTCCTTCTGCTCTGCTGCGTCGCTGTCCCTAAAATCCAATCGGCATCTCCCTTCTCAATGGAAGACCATTTTGAGTTCATGGGTTTTTCAGCTGGACAACCATTATTTCTTTACAAAAAAATACAGTATATACTAGGTATATTACACATATATACTCTTAATTAAGGCAAAATATTACATATTTGCACCAAAAAAAATAAAAATAAGCTTGATCTAACCCACACATCCATCCTCAGCCCACTAGAGCTCCTTCTACATCGACCAGACCCACCATAGCCTAAATTCCCTAAGACCCCAATCGGTTACCTAAGTCCTAACGCTAACTGGCTTATCTCTCTCTCTCAACGCGGCGGCGGCACACACGTGGAGTGTGAGGGTGCCAACTAGATGGGAGGCACGAGGTAGTGTCGCAGTGGTGTAAGCCCACAATGGCTGCACACGGTGGCGGCCAAGAAAAGGGAGAGGTTGTGCACGGCATGAAGTGGCGGCCGGTGACAGCGAGCCGGCGAAAAGGTAAACCAATTCTCAAATGAGGGCCATAGGTGTGCTCTAGTAGCGTAGTGATGGCGTGAGGTGATGCGGGTGAGTAGGAAAGTGACACGGTGAGTTGGGTAATGACATCGTGAGCGAGGATGTATGAAACACATAACATTGTGCGTGAGGTCTCATTCCAAGTTGAGTGGTGTTCTATCTGACACTCTCCCTCCTAATTCCAAAATTGGCAAAAACCTCCAAAATTGAAGAAGTTTACAGATTTGAAATCTTTGTAAATAGTGTTGATTATATTAACATAACAAAGAAAGTTTCCTTGAACTTTTAAATTGGTTAGTATACAAATTTGAACAAGTTAGCAAGGTGGTTCTAAGAAATAATAAAATGGCTGCCCTAAAATTGCATTAAGGATAGTAGAGTTAAAATTGTATTTTGTTTAATTATTTTATAAATTTTCTATATTATTTTGAGATGTTTTTGGTTGCAATAATTTGTACTTTGATTTTTTTTCCACTTAAGATCTTTTTTTCCTTTGAGTAATATTTTATTAACTTCGAATACTGTCCTTCTCTGCTCCACCTCCCTCTATTGTTGTCATTCTGATGAACCATGTGGATGTGACCACATGTGTATGATGAGTAATTGACATTGGTTATGTTAGTCGAGTTTGGTTTGAGTGGTTCGGAGTCGAGTCGTTGTGTGGCGCAATCGGGCTCGGTCGGACCTTGGTGAAACTTAGTCGTATGGGATTAGGATGCATATTCTAATATTTTCGACAGGTTTGGACTTCATCTGTGGTAAGTATGATGGTATTTACGCTTTCATGTATCGAGCGGTGCTATTTGACGTGTTTATTGTCTGTGTTGGCTGCAGGACATCGAGCGGAGTCGTGGCGAGACACGGTGGACCGGACTAGGCGCAGGTGGCGCTAAGGTCAGAACGGTCGGGATGTGTTGAAGACGACGTGGACTCGAGGTGGAGTCGTGGCGAGGCACGGTGGACCGGACTAGGCGCAGGTGGCGCTGAGGTCAGAACGGTCCAGGTGTGCCGAAGACGGCGAAGCCGCGTGGCTTGCAGGACAAGAAGCGAGGAAGCTTCCTGGAAGGTGCGCGAGGGGCGTTTCGGTAAAAATGCAAAGCTGCACTAAAGGAAGCGGGTTTGGATAAAGCATCGAGTAGGTGGTGACCTAATGGGTAAAGCATGTGTAAACCCATTAGGGGAGGCTATAAAAGGAGAAGGAGAGGGTGTGCTGAAATTTGAGAGAGTGAGTGTAAAAGTTAGGGTTTTATTTGGGTCTCTCCATGTGTGTATGTGTGTGTTCCTCCCAAGAGGCATGTATAGCTCTTGGTGTTCTTGAAAATTGAGAAAGAGAGGAAGAGAGGAGGTGAGAGTTTCTCTCTATGCTCTCCGGGCGTATGGGGACGTAGTTAGTGTGAGTTTGTGAGATGAGCTGAGAACAACTCATATGTAATCATTCATCTCTATGCTAATATATTTCAGAGTTTGGTCTGTTAATTTTTCTCCTTACCTGCTAGTTTCCTTGGTTGGCTTCTAGTCTCTTTATTTGGTAAAAACTCTTGTTGTCTGCAGTGTTTTGGCCATTAGTTCCTATCTCCTGTTTACTTTCGGTTTGAAGGTTGTAGTTCGGCTGTAGATGCATGCTTCAAGTCTCTTTTTTAGCTGGCAGCAGTAAAATTCATCTCCTGGTTGGCTGCATTCTCAGTGTGCTCTTTCATTCTTTTTGGCCGAATCTTTTTTTTGGATGCATCTACAGGAAACGACTTGCTTTATGTTGTCTCATGAAGCCACTTCCTGCATGTCAATCATTAATTGCTTCATGTACTTTTCTTCCCTTGCCATCCGATTGAAGTATTAAGTCTTCTTGTGACTCAATGGTTCGGCAGGCAGCCATGCATCAGAGTTATTAAAAGACACTCCCGTCTGCTCGCACGAGAGGTCCTCGCGCGTCCGACGAGGCCTCCGCGCGGCGACACGTGGCGAGCACCTCGCGGCAGCGTAGAGGCCCACCCCGAGTCTCTCTCCCTCTGTCCAACCTCCTCTCCCCATTCCCGCCGCCGCGTTCCCCAAACCCTAGCCGCCCTGCCGCCGCCTAGGCTCCCGCCCGCCGCCGACGCCGGCAATGTTCCGCCGCCTCATCCCCCTCCGCCGCCGCTTCTCCACCTCGACCGCATCGAACCCCACCCCTACGCTCTACTCGAGTGGCAGCACCCCCGTGTCCCTCCTCTCCTGGGGCCGCGGCGCGTCTGGCCAACTCGGCGGCGGCAAGGAGGAGCGCCGCCTCTATCCCTCCCCCGTCGCCCACCTCTTCCTCCCTGACCCCTCGCCGCTCCTCTCGCCCACCCCCGGCCGCCTCCCTGCCGCTGCGGAGACATCTGGCGTGGAGGTGGGGATCTCCTGCGGGCTCTTCCACTCCGCTCTCCTCGTCGGCGGTAGCGCCTGGGTGTGGGGCAAGGGCGACGGCAGACGACTTGGCCTCGGCAACGAGTCCTCCTGCTTCGTTCCCCGCTCCAATCCCAACCTCAGCGAACTCCGCGTCCTCGCCCTCGGCGGCATCCACTCCGCCGCGCTGACCTCCTCCGGAGACGTCTTCACCTGGTGAGGAAACTGCCACATTGCTCATTTGAAATAGCTTCATGTGATTAGATTTATAATTGCTTTCTGGATGAATTGCAAGAAGATTAGAAGAATGCATTGCAATTTTTTTGAGGACACAGAAGGCATTGTATTTTGGTTGATGTGGCTGCTGCATCACTCAGCTTACTGTAGCCTACAGGGGTTATGGTGGATTTGGAGCTCTAGGTCACTATGTTTACCATAGAGAGCTATTGCCAAGGCAAGTGAATGGTCCTTGGGAAGGGAAGATATCACACATTGCTACTGTGGAGCGCATACCGCAGCAATCACGGACTCAAAGTTGGTCCGGTTCATGCTTAATGCTAAAAGATAATTCTGGATCAGCTGTTTTTGCATTTTGCAATTGCATAGTGAGAAAGGGGAGAGAAGAAACTTTAGTGATAATCATTTGTGGAGTATTGGCCTTTTGTGATTATCAAACTCCTCACTCGATCCTTGCACTTTGCTTACAGTGAACTTTACACTTGGGGTCGTGATGAAGGTGATGGTAGGTTGGTGCTTGGAAGTGGGGTGGTCCAGTGAAGTCGGCTCTCTCGTGTTCCTTCCAAGGTGAATGCGCTGCTGTTCCAGATTCTTCGCTATAGCTTGTGGTGGCTTCTTCATGATGGTGCCGACTTGGATGGGCACTGTGGAGTTGGGGAGGTTAGGATGTGACTATGCATCCACTAATGACACTAGAATATATAGTTCTCTGTGCACCAATACTCTTATAAATACTAGGAATAAGTTGTCTGATTGCCTTATTGGATTGATTTTTTTCTTTTATGACAACAAAGTGAGGGAATTGTGCTAGCAAGACCTTGCAGTTCATATTAACTGCAGCTATGATCATACGAGGTGATTTTGCTAAGGGTGAAATGTTGTGGCAGATATAGTATTTTCCTCTTAACTAGTGGCACTTTCATACCCAGATCATTTGTTTCATTCATTGGGCATAAGTTAACCGAGCTTTGATAGTTTTATTGAAATGCTCTTAAGCTTCCCAATCTGTATCAAAAACAGATTTGACATGTCACTCTAAGCTTTCATTGGCTACCCAAGCAAGTCAACCTAAAAACCTAAGCTAATATCACCAAGAACATAGCTGGTTTGGTGTGCTTCCATCTCTTCTCCAATCATCATGGCTCTAGAATCTTCACTTTTAGGCCCGTCAATTTTTATACTGTGGAAGTGGAACCACATAGCATTAGTTAGTCTCATAAATTCATTTATCATTTTCACCACAACATTATAAGAGTATGTGTCATTAATATCATAATGTCATTTGTCATTAACACCAAAACCAATTTAATCGGATGTTTGATCTTTCAATCTCCCCTTTAATTAACTTAATCGGAGCTTGATCTTCCCTGCGGTTGAACATATTCCCTGCGGTCGAACATATTCCGATCACTCTCAAACTTTCTTCGTCGTGGTCATATCACTAACTTGACTTCGATCACTACTAAAACTTGTGCTCAGATTCGAGCACGTTGTAAGTGGTTCGTAACGACTACATTATAAATATTTGGTTAGACCATATTGTAAGCTATCGTTACGACCACATTATCCATGGTCGGTTTCGAACATGTTGACAGTGGTCGGTAACGACGACGTTGTGCGACCACATTAAAAATGTTTAGTTTCGATCACATAGTGAGTGGTTGGTAACGACCACGTTACGACCACCTTGTGCATGGTCGATTTCGACTACGTTGTGCATAACTCAACGTGGTCAGAAGGGATCTCGATGAGCTTATGGGGAGGGGAACGTGGTCGTACGTAGTGGTCGAAAAATGATACGACTTTCATAAAGAAACTGAACGCGGTTAGGTCTGAACAGGAACATGGTCTGAAGGTCTGAACGTGATTGGAACGAACCTTAACCACATTATGAGCAGATGAACATAGTCAGAAGGTGCTTCGACCACATTGAGAGTGATTGATAACGACCACGTTATCCAACGACGTTGAGAGTGATTGGTTTCGAGGACGTTGTGAGTGTTGCATAACGACTATGTTGTGAGTATTCGGTTGGACCATGTTGTAAGCGGTCGTTACGACCACGTTATGCGAGGTCGGTTCTAACTAGATTGACAAAGATCGTGCGACCACATTGTGCGACCATATTGACAATGGTTAGTTTCGACCACATGGTGAGTGCTCGCTAACGACCATGTTCTGCCTGATCTATTTCGAACACGTTGTGCACCACTAAACATGGTCAGAAAGGATCTCGATCAGGTTATGAGGAGGCGAACGTAATCGTACGGGCTGGTCGAAAGGTGATACGACTACAGTAAAGGAACTAGGTGCGGCTCGGACGAGTTACGACAACAATAGTGCAAAGGGAACGTGGTCGGTAGCAGTTATGATCATATTATGAAGCGGTGAATCTACCACGCTGTGAGAAGTGAACGTGATCGGAAGGAGCTCCGACCACATTCTGAAGAGCTGAACTTGGTTGGAGAGGGCTCCAATCTCCCTGAGCCACTCGAACTCCGTCCGATCTTCATCGACTTCCGCTACTCAATAGTCGTTACGACCATGCAATCGTTACGATCATGCAACCGCTTCGACTACAGCTTGAGTCTCGACCACGTTGTGGTCTTCGACCATGGCCTCCGATCACGTTAAGGCTTTCGACCACGGTCTTCGACCGCGTGGTCATAGCTTTGACCGCGTGGTCAGGAGTTCGCTGAGCGTGGTCAAAGAAGGCTATCACTACGGTGTAAGTGGTCGTAAGAAGAATTACGACCACGGAAAATATGGTCGTAAGCCCACCGAATAGAATGGCAAAGTATCAATTTTCTCTGAATGAAGTGTGAATTAATTTCTGCAATTGAAGTCATGGCAAGGTGCGCGAAGCGCGCCCGATGTTCTAGTGGCTTTTTATTTTGGTTCGGCCAGCAGTAATGATTCTGGATGGTTCTTACCATTAGCTCTACTGCCAAGTACAATATTCCTTTAAATCTTCCGGCCTGCTTGCATTAATTATTTCTCTCGGACAGCAGTGAGTAATACATGCAGTTTGGTTTTGTCTTGTGTGCCTCCAAGTATTAATTGTTAGTATCTTGGTCGGCAGTCTTTTTGTTGAATTTGGGAGCGGCTGCATGATTGTCAAAACCGAATACTACAGCAAGATTGCTTATTAATCATTGTCACTATTTCTTGCCGATAGTCTGTTGGTCTGCAGCTTCTTGCCTTAGCTTTCTTCTTGTCAAGTGCAGTCCTTTGGCAGTCAACCTGCGTTTCTGTCCAGACTTTAGTTGGTTGTTTTTACTGCTTTTCAGTGGTTCGGTTCCACTTCTTTTAGCTGGCTTTTCCCTTCTTCCGTCGGCCTGAGATCTGATCTATTTCCATTTGTTTTTCTGCTGCCATCCTTGCTTCTTTTCTGCAGTAAGTGTTCAACCTGTCTTTTGGTTGTTGTTTTTTCGGGCTAGTCAGTGAGCAAATATTTCTCTACTTCATAGTTTCTCATAGCTATAGGAGTTGAGATTTTCGTGAATACTTGGGGGGACGAATTTTTAGTGATCGACATTCACCCCCCCCTCTGTCGCCATTTCGGTCCAACACATTCTGCCTGTTCGAGGCTTAGTTCTTTACTTCATTTTGTGTTGATTCTGTTTAGTGTAAGCTGAGCTGGTAAACCCAGCATGACATTTTGTTCGCTAGCTTTTCTTAACAAAACTGGGACGAGGGCCTTTGATCTAAAACCTGTCCTTGCAGCATCTTAATAACGTGAGAGGGAAAAAAAAGTAAAAACAACATAAATGCCTGATTGAAAAATGATTGTCATTATCTCCAAAGTACACCAAAAACCTCGCTTATTATATACAAAACAATCCTACAGACACGGAAGGAGACGAGCGAAGGGCAGGTCTTGTGGGTGAAGGGGAAGGAGAGCACCTTTGCACACCGCCATGGCCGGGAAAGAAAAAAAAAGTGAAGGGGAGGAGGAAGAAGAGATAAAATCATCAAAGATAGGGGCAAAATGTTTCAAGTTCCAAAGTCTAAATTGGATTTTGTATAGAGTGAAAAAAAAATCAATTGTATTCTATACAACGACAAATCCTAAAACACCATTATACAAAGTGGCAAATTAATGCTGAATTGTTCTTTTAAAAAAAACAAACACAAGTATTTGCCTCTCGTTGATTTGAAGGACAAGATCAGGGAAAAGATTTTTCTTTAATGGAGTAGGGATAAGATTATGGTGTCGTGTCAACTCAACCAGGAGGTCTCTTGTAGAAAGAATACGAGGAAAACTTTTTGCCAGTGTGGTCAAGGACCTCAACAAGAGAAGCATGCATAGGGCCGGGTTTCTTAAAATGGTTTCTTTTTATAATATCCAAAGTCCAATTGTAAAAAAAAAGCACGTAGATTCGTTGAGCTCGCTTATTACATTCAAAACAATTGCAATTAGTCTAATCCGCCGCCGGCTGTTGCTCAGTTGGCTGGGCCGAAGGAGACGAGGCTAAGCGTGTTGGTCCAGTCCTGCTTGTACACCTCCGCCTTGTACGTGCCGTGGTTGCCGTCGAGGTTCAATGCGTCGATGACGAGCCGATAGTTCAGGCCGGACACCACCTGCACCTCGCCGCTGACCACCATGCTGAACCTGAGCCCGTCGTTCGCCTGCTTGACGTGCTCCGCCACCGCCCACGCGCCGAGCTTCTGGTTGCGTGGGTCGTTGATGTCCGGGATCGGTTTCCATTCCCCCTGGATTGCTGCGGCGGGCGTGACAACGGCGTAAACGATGGCGGCGACGGCGACAAGGAGGAGACTGCAGGTCTTCATGGCTTCTGGTTTTTGACTTTGGATCGATGCAGTTTGCAGGTTTGAGATTAAACGAAGCGGTTGCTGCGTTGATGTTAGACGACGAGTGAAGAGCATTTAAATAGACAGCGCTGGGGCTTGGAGGCTATGGCAGTTAGAAATCAATTGGATGCACGTCCATATGATTCAGATTCAGTATCAATTAATCGGATACATTTCCATATTATACTACTATGATTTTTTAGTATCAATTAATTGGATGCATGTCCAGATTTACTATGAATTAGTTACCTTACTTTTCTAGCAAACAATTAAGGCAATGCTTGCGTGTAAATATGATCCTCACAGTTTGCGTTCCTGAGCAATAAAATCCATCCTTTTCCTTAAATATTGATACGGGTTATATTAAGAGGAATCCAACCGGGAACAAATTAAATTATGCCTTTGATTTCAAGTTTGTATTCGCGTGGTGCAGATATGACAGGCTTGCATCATAGGGAAATGTACATATGAACTCTCTGCATCATACCATCCCAAATAAAAGAGCTCTTAGATATAGACATATATCATCACACTTGTATACTGCAACACAAGTAAAAGACACGCTTCACATACTGACATGGTGAGTACCACTCCATTTGTCTATTTGTCTGGTGCACCGGTGCATGCATGCAAATTAATCCATTCGCACGATTTTTGGGGGCATTTGCTTTGCTTCTATACTAACAAAGTAACAACAAAATATTAGGAATCTTAAAGCGAAATCCCAACCTTTATGGTATGAAATTGACCGAGCGCTGATTACCTCACATTTTTTTAGCAAATAATTATGGCAGTGCTTGCCTGTATTCCTGGCAGGTTGTATCCCTTCTTGCTAATTGCTAATTGAATGTCCGAGATTAGGAATCAATTGGATGCACGACCATATGATTCTGATTCTTGCCTGTAATCCTGGCAGGTTGTATCCCTTCTTGCTAATTGAGTGACGAAAAATATTGTCGTAAGACATGGTACTTCAGCAAATTTTTCGAGAGGGGGTCATGCCCACTTTAGCTGTGGAGAAGCTAGGTCTGCACATACTTGCTCCGACCACAGTACGATGCACATCAGATGACAATGTAAATTCAGACCAAGTTTCAGAGCAAGAACTAATCAACGATAAATCTTTGTTTCGTCTAGTGTTTTTGGGCGCCAGTATCTATATGATTCAGTATCAATGGGAGGCGATAATTAATTGGATGCATATCTATATGATTCAGTATCGTTTAATTGAATACACATCCATTTTATACTACGTGCTACTGACATGCCTTATATTTACATATATTTTGTCATTTGCGCGGTATAGTTTTCTATATTGTAATATTTATCATCAATTTTGCGCATTTTATTATTTTACAGCCCAAGACCATTTTACATTTCTTTTTACATTTTTGTGCAGGCTATCGTGACAATTTCGCTTAAGCTGTGAAGACATATAGACATCAGACAGAGGAAATGCAACCAATTTCCCTTGACCTGTCCGTTGAATTGGTTGCCAAAGTGAACGTTCGGTTCTCAAGAGAAGTAATAGACGCATTAGTTATAAAGACTTACCAGGGGTAATTTTTGGTTTTGCACTTTCCCCATTTGCTCCAATTTGTTCGAGCTCTTCGCCTTCAATCAATCTCCATAATCTTCTCAATCTTGCACAAATCCCTTCTAATCACCCAAAAGAATAACGAAGTCTTCATCAACCTGGGCTGAATCAGAGATGGATTATGCCAAGACGAAGGCATTAGAGACTGTGTAGAAGATCCCGCCACGGCGATTTGTCAGATGGATCGAAACCGTTGGGCAACGCTAGCTATCCGGACATATCAGAGAGATTCCGGTGTTCCAGGGTACTGTGAGTGTGGCCTCCGTCTCCCTGCTCATCCCTTCTTGATGGTCGTTCTCGAGTATTTCGGGGTTGAATTGGTGAACTTTATCTAGATTCGGGCCTTCTCTTGAGAGAATAATAAACCTACATCCTGTGTAATTGCTAATCACCTGAAAAAGAATTACAACAAAGAATCATGCGAATGGCTAGCCCTTTTCCTCTCTCCCTTTCTCTCTTTGATGTTAACCTTTATATAGCCAGTGAAGCGATGGACATTGTCGCGCGCCAGAAGACGTCTCAACACTTCGGATGATAACTGCCTAACGAAAGTTACTGTTGGAGAGATGTAAAAGGGCGTTCACCGTGTAGCTGTTGTTGTCAGAGAGAGATCATGTGCGGTTAGTAGATAAACGCACGTTCTAACCGCCTTGTCAAATGAACTGACAATGTAGTTCATTGTCGTGGACAGGTTGGTTGGAGATAGACTTGTCATAGGAATTCCCACGATCAAAGAGTGGTCATAGTAAGACTTACTACATTGTCTTAGAAGGATTTATAACCACAGTAGGACTTATGACTATTTGTTCATTGGAGGACTTACGACCAAGGGGTAGTCATAGTAAGACTTACGACTATGTGGTCATAGAAGGACTTACGACTATTTGGTCGTAGAAGGACTAACGACCAAAGGGGTAGTCATAGTAGAACTTACGACTACATGGTCGTAAAAGGACTTACAACCAAGGGGGTAGTTGCAGTAAGACTTACGATTATGTGGTCGTAGAAAGACTTACAACCAAGGGATAATCGTAGTAAGTCTTACGACTATGTGGTCGTAGAAGAACTTACTATTATAATTCTGGGGGTATTTTGGTAATTTTCCATTTGAAAAAAGAAGGAATGTGGGGCCCACCTATCAGTGGGCTGAATGGAGGAGATAAGGGAGGAGACCTAGTCTCCTCCTGGGGCATCTCATTCGAGGCGGCTTCTTCAGATGGACTACGCGTCGATTCTCATGAGTTCCAATCTCGGGCGACGACGTCCTCGCTAGATCCGGTCTCCCGTGCGGTTCCTTGCTAGATCCAGTCTCACGTGCGGTTCTCTTTTCAGATCCGGTCTCCTAGGAGGGGCGGCGGTAGCATCGGCAAAAGGTGAGGGGAGATGGTGGAGCTTGCGGCCTGGGAGCCTCGGCTCCGGCTGTTGAACACCACCTGTGTCGTTCTCCCCTTCCCCTTCGGCTCTCGGCTATATAAGGAGGCCGCCTCCTTCCGTGAGAGTGATTGAGAAAATGTGAGTACTTTCTCTTCCATTCTTTCTTCTTCTTCCTGATTTGGTTCTGGTTTTGATCTCTGGAATCTCCTCTTCGCTGGCAACTACCAGCCTTGGTGGTGGTTTGAGGTCCCTGGTGCTCGGCAGAGAGACACATTCGGTCGGTGCTTCTCTTGTTCTTATGCGGCGCTCCCCTCACCTCGGCTTTGTCAGCTTGGTGATTTCCGAACGGAAAAGGTGGGCATTGTATCTCTGTCAACCACGCTCCTCTCTCACAGCGGCACAGAGGGGCACTAGGTTTTCTGGGACAACACCTACGTGTGTGCCTTGCCCGGTTCTTGTTGGTGATTTCGCTTCCACCGGCTTGATTCACTTCTGGACGGCTTTGAGTGCTGTCTGCACTGTGAGTATTTCGGTTCCTTTGATTGTAGACATTGTGGGCTATGCTTGTTCTATAATCTCTGGTTTAAGTTCAAGTACTAGGAGACATTATTTGCTGTTGTCTCGGTTCAAAGCTCTGTGATGAAAATTGTCAATTACTGAAATTGATCTGAATAACTAGAGTAGATTTGAGCTCTACTTGGGTATCTACTACTGTCTGTTCGTCACTCTTTGAATTGCTTATTTCGGTTGGTCAGATCTATTTACCAGCATTATGCACTACTAGAAAATCCCCCTAATGCCATGAAACACATTGCAATGGCACAGAATTTGTTGTAATAGGTAGGCCTTATTGCCACAGTTTGGAAAAAATGTTGCGATATGTGGTCAATTTTGGCCCTATTGCAACGATTTCGCTCCATTGTCCTAAACCTGAAAACTAGTAGTGATGATTAATTGTTATGCAATAGTTTTATCCTTGTTCAGTTCGGTTCAATGGAAATTGTTTCTCTCTGATATTCTTCAGTTTTGATAGTGTATATCAATGTCGGTCTAAACATTGATTGATCATACATTGCTGGTGAACACTTGTTATTCCGAAAGTTGAGATTGCAATTCATTTTGTGTGTATGTTTTTGACAGTATGAGCACAAAATAGAGCTTAAATCCTAGTTGCTAGTTGTCTGATCATTAAAGAAGAGTAATGACAAAGTAGCGGGATGGCCAAGATATCTGAGAGCATTAATCAATAATTAAAACTTGTGCTTTATGCTAGTTTTAATTGATTCCCTATTCATGAGATTGATTTACATGATTAGGCCCCATTTGGCACGGCTCCACTTCACAAGTGGAGCTGTTTTTTTTACTTCACAAGTGGAGCTGGGTGAAGCTACTTTTTTTCAGCTCCACCCAAGGAGCTACTTTTGTCTCAGCATGTTTTAAGGGACTCCTTGGGTGGAGCTATTTTGTTGTACCCCGTTTGGCACAAAACAGCTCCAAACAGCTCCAGGAGCCGGTGGTGGAGCTGTGCCAAACGGGGCCTTAGTTCAGCAGTAATTTTGGTTAATGTGATGGGTATTTGTTCTTGTATAAATGACATGGTAGAATTACATGTTTATAAGTTATTTATGTTATTTATATTCTGCTAAAATGTGTTTTAATAACACTTAATTATGCTGGAATTAAATACAAATATATGCTTATACCGCATTTTTTACAACACTTACGACTATATGGTCATTGAGAAGCTTATGACTATATAGTCATAAAGACACTAACATGTACGGTGCCCACGGTTTTAAACTCAGGAAGTCGTTTGGAGAGGTGGTTTTGAAAAGTCACTTGGAAAAGGTATTCCGTTTGTTTCGACTTTCGAAGAAGCTAAAATCAAAAGCCACAAAAACCTACAGAATAATGCCCATGACTTTGGATGATGCGGGTGGCAAGTTTGAGATTAGTCAAGGTGGTCGCTGCGTTGATGTTTGACGGCAAGAAGTGCAGCACTAGGACTTGGAGGCAATGGTAGGCGATAATTAATTGGATGCATATCAGTATGATTCAATATCGATTAATTGAATACACATCCATTTTATACTACGTGCTACTGACATGCCTTATATTTGCATATATTTTGTCATTTGTGTGGTATTTTTTTTTGTCATTTGTAATATTTATCATCAAGTTTGTGCATTTTATTATTTTATAGCCCAATATGGACCATTTTACAATTCTTTTACATTTTTTGCAGGCTATCGTGACAAGGCGCATAAACTTCAAAACTGGACTTCTGACTCCACTCGGTACATAAGTACGCGTCATAACGAATGTGTGGCACACGTTGGGATTAAACCCTAGCCACCGCCACTAGCAAACCAAGCCCGGTTTTCTCTCACCATGGCCAGGAAAGAATGAAAAGTGAAGGGAAGGAGGAAGAAGAGGTAAAATCATCAAAGATAGGGGCAAAATGTTTCATGTTCCAAAGTCTAAATTGGATTTTGTATAGAGTGACAAAAAATCAATTGTATTCTATACAACGACAAATTCTAAAACACCATTCTACAAAGTGGCTAATGCTGAATTGTTCTTTTAAAAAACAAACAAGGATTTGCCTCTCGTCAATATGAAGGACAAGATCAGGGAAAAGTTTTTTCTTTAATGGAGTAGGGATAAGATTATGACGTCGTGTCAACTCAACCAGCAGTTCTAAAGTAGAAAGAATACGAGGAAAACTTTTTGCCAGTGTGGAACAAGAGGAGCATGCGGAGGGCCGGGTTTCTTAAAATGGTTTCTTTTTATAATATCCAAAGTCCAATTGTAAATATAAAAAAAAAGCACGTAGATTCGTTGAGCTCGCTTATTACATTCAAAACAATTGCAATTAGTGTAATCACGCCGGCGGCTGTTGCTCAGTTGGCTGGGCCGAAGGAGACGAGGTTAAGCGTGTTGGTCCAGTCCTGCTTGTACACCTCCGCCTTGTACATGCCGTGGTTGCCGTCGAGGTTCAATGCGTCGATGACGAGCCGATAGTTCAGGCCGGACACCACCTGCACCTCGCCGCTGACCACCATGCTGAACCTGAGCCCGTCGTTCGCCTGCTTGACGTGCTCCGCCACCGCCCACGCGCCGAGCTTCTGGTTGCGTGGGTCGTTGATGTCCGGGATCGGTTTCCATTCCCCCTGGATTGCTGCGGCGGGCGTGACAACGGCGTAAACGATGGCGGCGACGGCGACAAGGAGGAGACTGCAGGTCTTCATGGCTTCTGGTTTTTGACTTTGGATCGATGCAGTTTGCAGGTTTGAGATTAAAAACTCGACCTGCGGGGGGGAAGAATCCCCCCGGGCATTGCTTAAGAAGAAGGTCTTCTCACGCAGACCGAGAAAACCCCCGAACCCCTGCTCCACCCTTACACATCCCTATCCTCATTCTTTTTTTGTGCAAGTGTGAGATTAACCGAAGCGGTTGCTGCGTTGATGTTAGACGACGAGTGAAGAGCATTTAAATAGACAGCGCTGGGGCTTGGAGGCAATGGCAGTTAGAAATCAATTGGATGCACGTCCATATGATTCTGATTCTGTACCAATTAATTTGATACATTTCCATATTATACTGACCTGGTGAGTACCACTCCATTTGTCAATTTGTCTGGTGCACCGGTGCATGCATGCAAATTAATCCATTGACACGATTTTTGGGGGCATTTGCTTTGCTTCTATACTAACAAAGTAACTAGAAAATATTTGGAATCTTAAAGCGAAATCCCAACCTAAATGGTATGAAATTGACCGAGCGCTGATTACCTCACAATTTTTTTAGCAAACAATTTTGGCAGTGCTTGCCTGTAATCCTGGCAGGTTGTATGCCTTCTTGCTAATTGCTAATTGAATGTCCGAGATCGGTCCCCTTCCCCCGGGGATTGCCATGGCGGCGACGGTGACAACGGCGCAAACGATGGCGGTGACGGTGACAAGGAGGAGGCTGCTGGTCCTCATGGCCGCTGGTTTTTGGGCTCTGTTTTTTTATATTGCAACTGATGGGTGTTGTTTGTACTTTTCGAGATGACGAAAATGCTGATGTGAACAATGCATACGGTTTTAAACTCATAAAGTCATTTTAAGAGGTGGCTTTAAAAAATGTTTAAAAAATCACCCTTTTATTTCAGTTTTTGAAAGAGTCATAACAAACCAACAAAAAACAGAACCTTCGACTCTGGATCGATGTGGTTTGCAAGTTTGAGATTAGTCAAGGTGGTCACTGTGCTGATGTCCGACGACGAGTAGTGCAGTGGGGTCCATTTAGGGAATTTTTTAAAATAATCTATTTTTATTTAAAAATATAAAATTATATCTATATTTTTATTTTTACAAAAGTAATCCCTATAGCTTCACTGTTGGTTGACTGGTCTCTATCGGCCAATGACAGATCAACATGCAGAAAGTAGTTGTACCGTTGGGCGACAAAAATGCAGTCGCTTAACGGTCGGACGACAGGTGTTGTTGCCCAACGATTGGGCGACAGCACCTCTACTCGCTCAACGGTTGGGCGACTAGTGCATTTTTTGAGAGAATTATGGGACTGGTGAGTGGTCGGTTGGATAATCTGCCATAGGTGAAAGATGTAATTATTGTTTGGCACTGAGCTTGAGATTAGTTCCACTATATGCCACTGTCGTTAGTTGACCGTTAGGGGAGACCGTTATGTTTTGAAAAAAAAGACAAAAATGCCCGTACAGAAATATTGAAGACCCGATTAATTTAAAATACCAAACAACCTCCAAAATTATGAAAATTTACAGTGGTGTTATTCAACATGTAAGTGAGGTAGAAAAATATTTGAAGGCATTGTTGAAATAAAATTTTTAGATTTTTAATTTAAATGGTAATAAAGACTGCTATTTACAAACAGAGACTAAATGAGGTATAAAAATTATATAAAAATTCTCACATACTCCTAAGATATGACATAAGTCCTAAACAAAATATGATTTTCCTTTTTGGTACAGTGAGTTTGTCCCAGGAAAAATAATAGCTCATATACAGCAAAAGGTATAAGAGTGTTAAATGTTCCAACAAAAAATAAGTTGGGAGATAAGAAACATGTAATATATTGGAGTCCACTCCATTTATTGATCGGCCATTGCGGTAGTATTGAGCATTTGTTGCTGGTAGCATTTTTCCAGATAGTGCTTTTCTGACAATTGGCCAAGTGGTCTGACCGTGCTCAGCAGTCAAACCGGACTCTGTGTGAGGGGTATGACCGGTAATGCCCGTAACAGCTAGTTATGTAGGCATTATAGAGGAGCGGTAGTACCGACCATTAGTTGGCAGTAATACCAGCCTTAGGCTAATTTTTGTTGATTTCTTGCTTAAACGGCTAGTTTCTTGATGTAGGGTATAAATACCCCCTTATGGTCAGTTGGAGAAGTAAGCTGGTTCCCATTTCATCACTCTTGAGTTAAGAGCAAACTCTCTCACCTCTTATATGCATGTATTGCACTTAGTGAGTTTGGAGAGAGAAATCTGAGTGCATATGTTGCACTTGGTGGTGGATTTAGTATCCTTGAGCTGTGGCACTTGATTCGTTCAAATAATCATCTTTGACTTGTTACTCTTGGAGCTTGCCAACTCCTAAACAACTTGAAGGCATGATTGTATATTTTGTTAACTTGCATAAAACAAACAATGGAAAAGAATTGTTGTAAATAGTAATGTTGTAATTAGCATTGATGTATTGTTGTATGTACTATGGTAGAATTGTTGTTGTAAAATCATATGATTATTTACTCACTGTTATTTATTTAGTATTACTACAATGTCTCAATTACTGATGTATTATTGTTGGACATTGAACTCGTATAATACTTTTGTATAATTTAGACATGGTGAGTATATATATAGAATTGATGTTTTTTCTATATTTTAGATTATGTGACTAATATATCTTAATTGTATTGCAATTAGATGTTTTAATTAATGCTAATTTTCCAAGTAATTGCTTTTACGATGTGATTAAAAATGTGGGTCGTTTCATCGCCTCTCTCCATTAGTGCCACCGCTCCACCAAATCCACCGCCGCCACTACTCCCAAGATCCACACCTCCCTTCTCTCATCCTAGGCCACCGGCTTGCCAGCGTACCATTGCGAGCTCCCCCACCTCTACGTCGCCACCCCACCAAATGCCGCCTCCCTTCTCTTCTCTGCTTCCCTCCGACCGCCTCCACCTTAGCTGTTGAAGACCCCTGCCATCGATGAGCTCTGGACTTGAGCTGTCGTCGAGCTCTTCTCCAGCTGGGCTACAAAACTATCGAGCAGCCATGCGAAGAGGACGACAACCACAATGACTTCAGCGACCGTGAGCTCCCCTATCGCGGCTTCTTCCTCCTCAACCACATCTTCTACCACTCTAGCATCGACCTCTTCACCTTCGATGACTGCAACCGACCTACTCTAGGATCTGCTCCTTCTTCCTTACATGGTCGACTTCCAATCCCACTCCCCTCTTCCTTAATCTCTATTTCTTCACTGTTTATTGCTCTAAGTACTATTATGCACTGTTACAAATTGCTTAACGGATGGTCTATTACATTGTGATCTTGTGTTGTTCAGTGCATTGTACTATATGAGATGTGATATGATGTAATCCTTGTGAATCAATGAAATATTTGTGTGATGTACTTAGTTGGTGATTTGTTGCTATTGTAGTTGTAGTAGCAATAATCCTTCTCTGTCAATTTTGTGTTCTGTTAAGGTTGAGTAGCAGTAGTAGTTAGCTTTATGTGGTTTTGTTGTGTTTAGTCTTTGTTAAGCTCTTTGGAGCAGTAGTATTATGTGTAGCAGTAATGGCTTGTTCTATGTCTGTGTTGTATTGTTGTGCGAGTTAGATAGCTATCAATATTTCCCCATCCGTTCGTCTTGACTTCCTCATTTCTTCTAGACCCCCTAGTGCTTCTCGACTCCCTCTTTTCTTCTTTTAGCGATCAGTCGATAGTTGGGTCGTGTGTTCATGTTGTCACTCTCGTATTGTTCGTTCATGTAGTCATCATCTTGTCATGTTAGTCATTAGTGGTTGTGTTCGTTCGGTCGTACGACATCGATTCGTACAGTCATTCATTCTGTCATTTTCGTTCGTGCGTTCGGTAGCCATTCGCTCATTAGTGCAAATAAGGGTCTGTTCGATCTTTTCCATTAATTAGGGTGTTATGTTGTTCTTTTGGCCGATAAGGGAGTCGTTTTACATTTAGTTTCCTATTTTCTCTCCCATGTCGATTGACCTAGTTTTAGCTGAGCACCGGTAGTCTTAGTCTAGTTCCTATGGAGAACACTACACTCGCTGTTATTTCAGTAGCAACCCATGCACTTGTGGGGGGTCTTAATTTAGCATGATCAACCACTCCCTCCAGTCACAAATACATGTCGTTTAGGACATGAGTGTTGTCAAACTTTCGAAACATTGACTATCAATATCTTTTAAAATATTTAAATGGGATACATGAAAATCATATGCGTAGATTTATCTCAAAAAGTATTTTTTATAATATTATAAATTTATGGAAAAAGTCCATATTTGGTACTTGTAATTTGATTTTAGTTCGGTTCACCCTAGTACTATAAAACCTAGTATTGAACCCCTCTAGTTTCAAAACCAGATCAAATATGGTCCAAAACCAATCTAAGGGTGTTTTACAGATGATGTGGTGCACAATGGTGGTTTTGCGCTAACATGACTTCTAACTAATTACTCATCAGTGACAGTTTAACATTAACTATGATTAATTAGCTCTAAAATATTCCTAATAACATGAGGCCCTGCCTGTCAATGACTAGGGCTGTAAACGAGCCAAGCTCAAGCGAGTCTGGCCTCCCAAGCTCGAGCTCGGTAGAAGCTTAGCCGAGATCGAGCGAGCCTAAGTTGGGGTCTGAGTCTGGACCTAGGCTTGAGCTCGACTCAATAAGCTCGATAACATTTAAAATAATTTAATATGCATTAATTTTCTACAATAAGAAAGGTTCGAGCTCGGCTAGAATAAGCTCAATAATGTTTACTATTTAATAAGTTTGAGTTGGTGGTTGGTGCATTCTTCTTCCTCCCTTCTCAACCGTCCGGTCTGAATACTCAATTCTTGACCATCTATCTAACATCCCTCTCCCTCTCTCTCATATCTAACTACCCCTCCTCTCCACTTCCACCTACAGTTACCATCACCCACCTCCTTTTCTACCCAGCCTCTCTCGCCTCCCTCTCCTCCTGCTTGGACTGTATAATTTTTTATATGCCCTATCTTTCTTGGTAATGCAAATCTGTGAAATTTATTTAGTTAGAAACTGATGAAAATTAACTCATCATCATTTGAATTATGCCCCTGATTCCTCTTATCTTTTGACAATTGACCTGCACTAGCTGAATGCCCATGTGTTGTTACGGATTTAAAAACTTTTAGAACATGTTTGTATGCATATTCTAAAATTTTTTTACCACCCGTGAGATTCTTTTAAAAATCTGTAGCAACGCACGGGCATTCAGCTAGTAGTAAAAAATAATTCAACATGCACTAATTTTCAACAATAGAAAAGCTTGAGCTCGAGTAAGCTCGGTGAAAGTTAGTATGCATCAATATCCAAACTCGAATCGAGCCCTAAAGTGCTATTCGAGCTCGGCTCGTTGAAGCTCGTGAGCTCGAAGTTAAGCTCGAGCTCGGCTCGTTTAGAGTTCGAACCGAGCTCGAATCGAATCTAAAACGAGCCAAACTCAAGCAGCTCACAAGCTTCAAGCTTTTTTATAGCCCTATCGATGACCCAGAGAAAAGGCACAGCTCGAGCGAGGCTTGTCTGTAGCGAACAACGGTAGGGCTTGTAGTGGCGAGGCTTGGGCAAGCTAGAGGGAGGTGTAGGGAGTTGCACCGTAGTCACCCATGGACGTCATCACATCAATACCGAGCCGCTTCCCTAGCTCTCTATCTCTCTCACAGCTGTGGGTCTCACCTGTCAATCCATATGTGGTACCTCCTCTCTCTTATCTCAACATGGTGGGCCCACTTAAGTCACCCATCCAATGTGGTCAAAATCACCCTACGACAATGCCACGTTAGCATAAAACCACCCCAAGCCAGTTTTGGACCTTATTTGATTTAGTATTGCAAGTATAGGGGTTAAATACCCAGTTTTATAGTACAGTCTGTAAATCAGATTAACTTTTTTAAAAAGTACGGATATCAAATGTGGACTTTTTTCTAATTTCATGGGACTTTATAAATATATTACGATAGAAATTCGTAGTCAAAATTATATTTTCGAGATCATATTGATGTCAAAAATAATATGTATTTGCAACCGGAGGAGGTATAATTTAGTGTCAATTAATGGGATGCATATCCATACCTTATATGATTCAGAACCAATTAATTCAATCCATATCCAAATAGGCTCTTGCTGCATGTAGTGATCCTATTAATTGGACATAGGGTCTATTAGATATGGTTTTTGAAACCGATTTTTGACTTTTGTTACAGTATCTAACTTACAAACGAAGTATTTTTTTAAGATAAAGCTACAAGTTAATTGTAATACACGTTAAAATTCCAACATCTGTACCATCTAAAATCGTAAGCAAGTATGTTTCTCTCCGTAATCTCTGTTATAAATAGCTAAATTTTAAAAAATTTAATCAAAATCCATAAGCCTAAGCCACATCAAACAGCTCAATGTCACATGCATGCTTACTGACACTGTACAGAAACATGAGGCTTCACTTGTACTTCATGTTCAGCACCTTCCCCAGGGTCAGGCAGCCCGGCGATGGCCTCTCATCGCCTCTCCCTGCACTTTTCGGCGTCCCCGGAGTCCGAGACGGCGTCGGCCGCAGGCGAGCAAGCGGAGTCGCCGAAGTCCCCTCGCGGGCCGGGCGCGCGACCTCCGATGGCGTGCGCCGCCTCGGGCGCTGCTTCTTCTGAATCTCTTCCCGCAGCTCCCTCTCCAGCGCCGCCTTCGCCTCCTCGGCCAGCTCGGCCCGCCTCATCGCCTCCTCCAGGCTGAACCTTAGGTCGCTGATCTCGGTGTGTGCCGCGTCCAGCTTGTCCTTGAGCGCGCCGCTGTCGTCGGCCTTCTTCGCGGCGAGCACGCACCCGTCGACGAGCCTGTTGGCCTGCCCGATCTCCTTCGTGTAGAACTCGTCTTCAACGTCGTCGTCTTTGGAGATCTCCGTGACGATCTCAATCTCGGTGACAAAGCAGGTGTCTGCTGCCCCTGAGCTGCACCTGCACTGTGTGGAGTTCAGAGCTGTGGCTTCCGCTTGGGGTTCTTGGTTTCCAGCGACGTCTTTAGGCATGCCGGTATTCATGTCCTTGCCGTCAGAGTGAACGCTCTGAAAATCCTCCCTTGAGCTCTCTGCCATAAAACAAACTTCTTCTTTTGGTTCCTCATGACCTTCCAGGACATTTTCTGGCATTTTACTGTCGATGTTTCTATCATCAGGTTGGGTGTTTTGATGATCCTCACTCGGTGGTTCAGTGTCGAAATATGTGTCTGCAGCCTCTGGATTGCCATTGCATGTAGTGGAGCCTGCAACTGTGATTTCCCCCGAGATTTCAGATACGTCTGCAGGCTCTGAATCACCTTTGAACGCCGTGTGGTTCGGAACTGTGGCTTCAGCTGCTTCTGGATCCTGAATGCCTGCTTTCTTTTCAGCGTCGTTTGAATCGATGGTTTTGTCATCTAAATGAATTTCCTGGCAATCCTCTTGTGATGTATCATTGACATGGCCCTCCTGAGCATCAAAGTTTCTCACGAGCATTGTCGAATCCGGAAGCATAACCTCTGCGCCTTCGGTATCTCCAACAACATCTTCAGACATCTTACCTTCCATGTCAGCGTCATCAGATGTGACGACCTCATAATCCTGCCTTGGTGTTTCAGTGACAAAACACGTTTCTGGTGAGTGCTGGAATGCGACTTCTGCTTGTGGTTTCTGATCTTCCATGATTGTTTCACGAACCTGGTCATTGATGCTGGTACAACCAGCTGCGACGTCCGCTGTCATCGCATCAAAAACTTCTTGAGGTGATATGTAAAGCTCCTTGACTTGCTTCAGCTCGGACTGGAGATAATCTATTTCCACCGTTTTCGCCAGCAGTTCTTCCTCCAAATTCTCTGTCATCCCCAGCTGCCTCTTGATCACCTCCAGGTTCATGTCAGAATTGAAGAACTCTAGTGTTATCTCCTGAAAAAATACCGACCTCTCCTCCTCTGCTCTGATACCCGCAACAGCAGATGAAAGAACAGCCTCGTTGAGCTGAAGTATGCGCATCAGCGCCTCTTTGGCGTTCTCCCTCTCCAAGATCATCCTCGTTTCCATCACTTCAACTTCTTTCAGTACAAAGGCGTTCGATTCCTTCACGGCGTCGAGCTCACCCTTCACAATGACCAGTTCATCTTCCAGAGCCTTGCACTCAGCAGCAGTTTCAGATTGCTGGCTTGTGATCAGGCTGTAGTCGGTTTCAAGCTCGGTTATTCGGTTGTGAGCATCCAGACACGCTCTGTCATACTTGTCCGACAGTTCTTGCATGGCCTTCTGGAGAGCCTCGAGTTTCAGATTGGCCTGCTTGTTTTCGTTCTCTTTGACTTCGAGTTGCAGTCTGCAACTCGCGAGCTCCTTCGTTAAGATGTCGATCTCCTGTTCCTGCATTTGCCAACATGTGAAGACTGTGTTGCATTGGAAAATTAAAAGTTCAAAGTAGAAACACAATTACACATCTATATCTTGGATAGTTACCCACATTTCTGTCTGGGCTGAACCTGTTCTGATCGCCTACCTGCTCGAAGAGGGTCGATGCTGCCTGCCCAGATTCTAACGGCCTCGTGTCAATCTCTGCCATCTCCAAGGAGATTGATTGCCCTCTGTTGATCAGTTCCTATGCAATTTCCTGCACTTGTTAAACAAGCATCATTTGTAATACGCTGATAGAAATGAGGTCAAGACTCAGATATCTATGTCAGGTTCTCGACATCCATACCTACTGTCTACTGAATACTGACACACTTAACAGAAACTGCAAATGTAGTCTTCGGATTTGTCAGTTTGCCAACTTTTGTAGAGCAAGTCTAGAAACCTTCGTACTACAAAGTGTAATTACTTCAAACAATCAGCGGGTACTAATTACTAAACAATAAAGTGGTCAAGGAAGTAAACATGATGAAGAGGATAAATTTGCAAGCACTTTCACAACTGGAAACTTCGCCTACATATTCCAAACATTTACTGGAAATATGATCTAGTACCCTTGTTTCGGAAAAAAAAAATTGATCTAGTACTAAATACTCTTGTCTTCGTTCACGCAACTGGGACTAGAATCACTCCAATGTTTTGGCTTGTCGGATCCTAATAGAGATCGGTAAAACAATACTACTAGTCGAAAGATTTCAATAGGGAAGCGTACCTTGGGCAGAGCAGCTAATGAAATCACACATGCTCCCTCCTGATTCACTGGAGGAACATGAACGAAATCGACAATGCCGACGGGCGTTTTGGCGTAGCTAGCGATACCAGTACGTGCTAGGTATATAGCCAGGAAGCAGGTGGAGCGGGTAAGACGAGGAGGCGTCGTGGCAAACAAGAGCGCGTGCATGCGGCCGCGCGCGTTGCAGCCTCGATCCAAGGAGATGTACGAGTACGACCACGGGGCGGCGCGCTTTGGTCGTGGAGACGCCGGCCGATGCGGCCAGGTGAGTCCAAACGGTGAAGCGGCCGCCACCGTCGTGCGATGCCGCCACATCTTGTGCCCTTGCCTCTCGGTGCGCACGGCCGTGCACGGCTTACTCGTCGCTGCTGCTCACATACGCCACCGCGATTTGGATATTCGTTCGCGGCCACGTTCGGTTTTGCAGTTGGCTGGTCCTACCATCAGCCTCAGTTCATACTTTTTGAGGCACATACTATGGCCAATGAGAACAACAGTCCCTCCATTTCCAAATACATGCTATTCTACCTTTCAAATTTTATTTCTAAATACATGTTCTATAATTTCAAAACAACTTTCTAAATACATGCCTTTCTTTTTTAGACAGCATTTGTATATATTGTAGTGCAAAATACTAAAATGACATTTATTGAGGAACAGAGGGGGTATATCTTAAGGTAGATTCTTTTCAGCTATGACTTACAGTTTTTTGACCCTAGCGTGAGCACTTATGTGAACAAATCGAATGCCGATAAATCGCTTCAAAAATAGTCCTAATAAATCACTTCGAAACAGCGGCAGAAGAGCCATTCTACTTGTTTATTTAAAAGAAACTATAAACCATAAACCAAAAAAGCCTTAAGTTATATTCATATTAGTTTCTGCTTAAAAAAGACATAGGATCTGTTCTTTTGAACTATAACTTATTGTTTATGATGTTAGTGCGAGCACTCGTGCGAACGAACCGAAAAGCCAATAAAACGCTTATAAAAGGCTTTTCTGATAAACCACTTTGAAAAGACGACAGATAAACTATCTCGTTTGTTTGTTCAAAAAAGTCATAAGCCATAAACTGGAAAAAAAAAATATGCCCAAAAGTGAATACGAACACCCAGCTTCTCGAAATAGCTTCTCTACTACTTTAGCTACCATCTTGATCTAAGGATAAAACAAAAAATCACGTGTACATCACACCCCACTCCCCTCGCTCTGATCATACACATTCATCTCTCTTACATTTTCCACTGCTCGCTCTTTTCTTCTAAAAACCACTTCTTTCAGTCATTATTATTTATTTTCAGCCAAAAGTTATCAGCAAAAAACCAATACAAACACCTTTTGACTAGCGCTAAATCCCCCTTTGGCTTCCCTTAAGTTGCTTGGCAACCATCCAATAAAGGGCAACATAGTACGGGGATGCATCGATGTATAGAAATTCATATGCATGGTCAATATCGCTAACTCGAATCATGAAACTATGATGTCTACAGTTGATAATTAAGTGGCACAAGAAAACGAGAGTTCCTAAGACGAGTGATAGCGACAAAATGTTCTACTATACAAATCTTGAAACTTAAGTCGTTACTTTGGACCCAAATGATCACCCTCGGACCTCGGTAGACTACAAACCACAGCCACGGTGCACAAAATAATACAAGACAACCTCGGTGATAATCAGGAATAACACTATTGCAAGTAGCACATGGATAACGTCGAGCTACTAAACCTGAAATGGGTCTTCCATGAACACCAGTACATGAAAACTTGCAGCACCTTCGGCTTGGTGCAGCGGTATGTTGATTAGGCTGTGGAGTGATACAAAGGCAAAGGCAAAGGCAAATAAACAGGCCCGCTGAAGCAACCTCATGCATCAATCTACAAATCAGTAGTAGGTGGTGGTGCCATAATAAGGTTGAGGAGCTGCCGCAGGTTGCTGAGGGTAAGTTGCCGTTGGTGCGGGTGCGGGTGCGGCCATCGCTCCAGGTTGTGCGTAGCTATGTTGTGTGTAGGCCTGCAATATTGTTTGGCAATGATTTGTATCAGATAGATCTCCTTCAACAGATTAAAACTTAATGCAGCAGCGGTGAAGATAGCAAAAAGCCCATTGGACAAATGAGGTATCAAGGTGTAACAGGTGAGGGTGATTTATGGTCAACTATTCATAACCAACGCCATTCATGTAGAACAGTGGAGAAATAACTCCAGTTAAAACTGACTACTAATAAGTGAGCATGAAACCTGAGAGACCAATCCACATGTAATATAAGCTACCGCTGGTTTAAATCTGTTGGTGCCAGCAGACTACACGGTTCTAGGCAGGTTGACCAACTACACACTTAAAACCACTGGTTGCCCACACAAAACCAATCCTGAAGTGAATGCGCAACGCTAAATTTACTATCTTTTTTCATCCCCAAAAGTAAATTAAAATAACAAAGGGCCACTTGTAGGACACGTAGTAGAGAGGATGATGGGAAAAAATGTATGTAAAATGCATAAATACAGATACATATACCATAGTCTTTCCTTAAATCAAATTTTGGAAGATGACTAAGCATAATGTTTTAAATATCCAGAAGCGTTTTGTAAGTTTAGGCGGAAAACAGATTCAGTACCTGAGCAGAGTATGTTGGAGGATAGGCACCATAAGCAGCTGCTTGAGGAGCAGATTGAGGCATTTGATGGCTGTAGTCGTAAGTTCCATACGCAGGATACGCAGCCTGTAATGCAAAACAAGTCGATTTGCAATAACATATAGTTAAGCACAACAGCAGCATAATACCAAAGAAATGGTAAAGGTGACAAATTATAGAAGAAATAGTAGAACAACATCCAAAGTTTCCTGACAGTTCTATTATCAAAATTCTACGCTGTAATGAAAAGGAATAATAGAATGAACTTTTAGATCTAGCAAATGAGCACATTTAAACAGAAGCAAGCCACAGAAAAGAGTTGCAGAAATCAGCATATTTTCATGTTTTCCAACAGCATGGAGAACACACATGCCTGCGGCGGGTTTAAGAAGAGAAAGTGAGGGGTCAGGAAACATTGAGACAAATAACCACCAAATTCTATCCACAATTGGAAGAATTAGAGAGGTTCTAACCCAGACAAATCAACAAATATGTTTCATTCCTAGGAAAATTGACTGGTGTCCAGGGGAACCCGTGTCCCCTTCAGCAAAAAATACCCATTTCAGCATGATGCAATGTTTCAAAAACACCAAAAAAAAATCGTGGATGTAGTACACATAAAGTTGTGTGAACCTGCAAATTTTCAATTTCAAATTAATTCCTAGTAACAAGAAACAAAAAAGGCAAGCAGTACTTCTAGTGCATATGAACAGTGCATGATTGGCTGCTTGTCTTTTTTGGTTCTTGCTACTAGGATGAATTTGAAATTGAAATTTTGCAGGTTTACATAACTATGTGAACTGCATCCATGATTTTTTTTCTTGGATTTTTCAAACATTGCATCATGCTTAAATGGCTAATGGGGACGCAGGTTCCCCTGGACACTAAAACTGCATTGTTTCTCCTATTCCTGTTCCTTTCCCAAATTCATCTCTTATCTAAATCTGTACAAATAGAGCGTAAAAACACTAAATCATGCAGATCTATAGGAATATGATCTACCTGTGGTGCATAAGCAGCACCCCATTGTTGGCCCGACGCTTCAGAAGTCACAGGCCAAACTGGAGGATTAGGAGCATTTGGATCTGTTCCCATGACTGGCTGAGTAACATCCCCAGTTTTAGCCAATTTGTCTCTCTCTGACATAATAGCGCCATCTGCTCTTCGTTTCTTTGATGGCAGAATGCTTCTCTTACGTGAAAAAAGATTTGTATGCCGAGTTGTAGCCTTCTTGATCGATTGTGCATCCCCAAAGCTATCCAAAAACTAAAGATAATTTGCAAATGTATCAGTAGCTTAACTACCAAACTAGGATCAATCAATAAGGCATGTGTAGCCCATTTATATTATATAGCATTTAGAATAGCAGATTATCCTATTAGATGATTGTACAAACAGTATAATTGTTGTGATTATTCTAAAAAGGTAAGAAAACAGGAAGAAGAAACTATAGTGACCAAGTGTAGCTTTTATGTATTACCTCTAAAAAAATGGAAGATATTTCTTCTTTGTCACTTGCACTTGCCACCTCCACTTGAGTTGGTTCAGGTGTGAGAAACATCTCCACCAGTGAATCTAAAAATTCAATACGTTTTTCAGATGGAAAGATCGACTCTAGGAAGATGACAGCCTGGAAAAGAAAAGAAAAGGAACAGAAGCCGAATTAAATGGGAAAGATGAGGGTATGACAAGAAAAATAAAGGTGACAAATTGAAACATTTCAGAAAGATTTCAAAAGCTGTAACCTCAAGAATTGGTTTTGTCATGTTAGATTGCCCATGCAATTCAGTTAAAATCTCCCTTGCCTTTTCCAAGTCATGGATGACCTGCACATTTCAAAGAATACATCAGATTCCACTAACTTTACAAAGAGATAGTAAAGAGAAAATGAAAAATAATACTAATCAAGTTCAATCAGCAACTCATCAAATGAAAAAAAAGAGAGAGAGCAGTTCCTAGCTCAAAAGGCAGAATGAGTGCTTAGGTTGTAAATAATGAAGTGTATGCCAAATGAAATCATACTTCTTTTTTATAAAAAAAAAATGGTTGCCAAATGAAATCATACTTCTTTTTTATATATAAAAAAAGGTCTCACCATGCTTAAACAACTGCAAAAAGGCATCATTCTTAACACTGCTCTTTTATCAGCTAACCATGCGTGTCCAATTAACAAGGTCAGATAATCAGATGACACAATTTTCATAGGTATGTAAACTATTTTTTTTACATTTTGATAATTTCAAAGTTGTGATAAACACCTACCAAATATAAGAAACGTGAGTATTGAACCAGCAATGTTGGCAAAAGCTGGCTCTGCTCCTTTTCCCTTTCAGCAACAATGGCCTTCTCATAAACTAAACAAGCGGATTCTTTATCTCCCTGCAAGGAGAAAATTTAAATGAACTCTTGAACAGTGACAAAACGGAAACAAGAGTGTTGCTTGTTTGTAGTGATACCAGCCGGTGCTCCATATTAGAATGCTTCACAATGGCTTCTAGCAAGCCAGGGCATAGTTCTGAGTAAAGATGCTGATATTCTACACGTGCTCCAGAAGCATCTCCATTAAGCTCCTTGAATCTTGCACTAAACAGATGGATCTCTGCCTGCTTCTGTTAAAAATAATAACAGAAACAACATGAAGCTATCAGCAAATCTAAAACGGCTATATTATATGCTATGTTATGTTGCGCTAAATCGAAACAGTAATAGTGATATTTATCCTCTCAATGTCGAATATTTAAAGATTTCCATGCAAAAAGGAAATTTTCCAAACATCAGGAGAACTTTTATTTCATATCCAAAAGGAGATTATCAATGAAAAATTGGCAGCTGGTACTAATCATGACAAAGATTGTAACCTTGCCTTTTGTGTTTTCACCGCATCAATGATCAATGAGTTTTCAAAAAGCAAGCTGGGGTCAAATAAGTACATCATTCGCAATTTATCAGTAAAGAGTAAATATATATTTGACCATTCTACAAACTAAACTAATTCAGCTATGGTGTCATATTTCATTTTTATTCTTTTTCTCTGCAAGCCCACATGGGAAATAAGGAATCTCAAATAATAGAAGCTTTCATCTAAGAGGTGCAAAAGCAAGATGTTATATGGTAGTGAAAAATAGTGCCAAGAATAGGGAAACAAATTTTCGATAGATCCACATTCGGGAGCTTGCTGATTGATGTTCATGTACATATAGGAGTATATGAAACATGCATGACATGGATGAGAAAAAAGGAAATGGTGAAAGGTAAAAATATACAATGTTACTAAGTATAAATTGTTATACATGTGATCTTATCAATTAATACCTTGACAAACACATGAGTGGCACGAGCCAGAGCATTGTTTGCTAGATCTAGGCTTCCTCTATCATCCATACATTGCACATAGCGGATCCAGAACTCTGAATAATTAGCACAAGCAATAACACATCTTTCATACAATTTGATAACCTGAAACAGTTTTGTGTACCATCAGAAAACTGACAAAAAGAAAAAGGAATTCAAAGCGAATAAAATTTTGATATTGACAAAAACAAAGAGAAGTTCACACAGGTTACTCCATTAGCTGATTAGGGAGGCCCCTCCATAAGAAAGGAGGGACCATCCTTGCTTGATAGATAGATGGTTAAGAAGGTGAGCATTAAGCAAATACCTGCATATATGAGATTAAAAATTCAAACAATTGATATTTGGTACCACATATCATTAACCCAGAACGGCCACTGACAAATGAAAGTTTGGAGTACTTAGCCTCATCGAAACCAAACATTATGTCCACGCTCTATCCTCAGTTCAATATCCCATTACAAAGGAAGCTCCATCCAAATACTAGCCGTTAAAGCATATAATGGAGCCAATAAGACTAAATTGTAAGTTATAAGATTTCAGGCATTGCACGAAATCTACTAAATGAAAAGGCGACCAGGAAAAAATATCTGGAAGTGCAAAAGCATACCTTATTAATGTCTTCTTCCCTCTCGATAAAGTCAAGATAGTTATGCCAATTTTCAAGCTCTGGATTGTCAAGAGGCTTAACATGAAAATACGGTCTCCTAATAGCCAGCTCAAAACCGATAATCTTAGATTCGTACTCTTTAGCCTTCCTATACATCTCTTCTCTAATGGAAACATACTTTGTCAGGTTCTCTGCTTCTGTTGAACATGAAATTTCAGGTTGAGCAGATTTATCTGCATCATCAGTATGTGCCTCCCCATCAAGAACCTGATAGCTGTTCTCAGCACTAACATCATACATGGAAGTTTCCTCTGCAGTAAGTAGATCCAATAAATTCCGTGTCGCAGTCAATTCCTTGAAGCTGAGTAAAAGTAACAATAATAATTAGTATCACAAGAAATTATACATTTTATGTTTCGTCACAGTGAGATACTACATGGCATATTATAATTTATGTTCTTACTGCTTACTTAAAATCACAAAGTCGAATCCTAGATGGATTAGGAAATAGTATCTTGAATTCTTGACACGTGTGTTTATTATATTATTCATCCATTAATCAGCCAATAACATTAACAATTAGTAAGCCACAGACAAGCAATAATATACATAAAAAGTGATATCATCAAACAAAAACAGCACTTGAATACTAAAATACACAAATAAAACCAATGAACTTACCAATTATAGTACCGATCAAGCTGTTGTATAGGATGTTCTAATATTCTCGTATATATCATGGCTAGATGACTCCATGCCTGCAGTGAATCTTCATACTTAATGTACTCATCCCACAAACTATTGGAACGATAATCTGTTCCAACATATGCCAAACCCCGTTCAAACAGTCTGTAGAGAAACAAACAGTGAGTGAAGTTACTGATAAAAAACAAAATAATTAATCCCCAGACAAAAGCTACATCAGATAATCCAAGAAACACTCAATGAATGATTGCTTGCAGGTGCACACAGTAGTAGCTATATTTACGTCCAGGGAGGAGACCATAGTATTCTAGATAGACATGTTATGTCAAAAGTACTAAAGTACTTACATGATCATATATGAATATATGATAAGTTCTAAAGTACTTTGTATCGAATAAACATGTTATGACAAAATTAGCTAATGTATGAATTAAATGCGCTAACATTGGCTATAAAAAATGCTACACAGAGGTCATGGGTGGTCTACAGAAGGTCAAAAAAATGATTAATTATATAATATATAGTAACTATGGGTGGGTTCTTTTGGGCTTATGGCTTAAATATTTGAATTCTGACTATTTGCAAAAGGCAGCACGCATAGGGAAATAGTCGCATGCGATTTTAGCTGGTACAGCTGAACTCAGTGCACTTTTTACTATAATTTTTCTAGTGACCCCATCTTGAAAAACACGCTGTTTAAAAACTAGTTACTATAGACAATATAAGCATAAGCCAACTTTAAACCCAAAAGAACCCGACCATATAAATAGGTCTTGAATTGGCCATTGCAAGTAAGAGAGATATACAGTCAGTCTAATAACATGCTGTACAAATTTGAATATATGGTCTACATTGGCACATGGATTGCACAAATAGAGTTCTAACATGTTCTAAAGCACTTCATCAGACATTCCTATATACAGATAACCTACAAATGCCAACTAATTCAAAACGAAGTCAGAAGAAACAAACATTAGCTACAAAAACTTAGCCAGTATAGGCACATTGTGTGTAATTGCTACCTTCTGATGATATCTGGGTCTTCATATGTGGAAATTGCAAATTGACAATAGTTATACCAAATGTCCACTGAATAAGTAACTGCAAGAACTGCCCGCTCATACACCTCTATAACTTTGTTGACACTGTCAAGACGGCCTTCATGATCTGCATATTTCTTCCAATATCCGAAGCATAGAGGGAATTCCGCAAGGAATGCATCATACACTTTTCGTATTTTCAAAATATTGCTCTGTACGGGAATAAACAAAAATATAGCATTAGTACAAAAGATCTTTTATCATGTAACAATTTACATATTGTATTATTGCTTAATCGGATTAAATTTATATTCAGTACACTTCATTTAAACACAAAAGAGCAAAGATCTAAAGGACTACAATAGGACAAAAATAAGCTTCCAGAACACTAGCAAACCCTTCAATACAACTGTAGGAAACACAAGGCTTGTGAAATCTACTAGCATGTGCACTTTTAGGCCCTTCAGACTGCAAACGCATATGCTAATAAAAACAACGACAAAAATGACTGTCGATACCATAAGGAAGATTCATAGAACTTCAAATTCCACTAAATATAAATCAATCGCATATAAATATATAATCATAAGAAATGTCTGTTGCACGTGGGAAGAAGAAGTTGCAAATATTTAGCACCTATACATACAGAAGTTGCACGGATAGAGAAGAATGGATTGTATGGGAAGGCAAGAATGCAAACTTTACCTCAGCATTTTTCTCTGTCTCATCAATAAGTGTAGTCCAAGCATTAAAGTCTAAGCAATTTGCAGTAACGACATTCCACAACCTAGCCTCTTCTGCTGAAAGTACAGCTGCGAAAAGAAAGCAAAACATTAACAACAAATAGCGGGCACAATACCAAATTACTTGAAGAACTTTATGAGCCCAACATTACCATCCTCATAGGATTGCTGAGGAACTGGTTCACTCGTCTCGTTTGTGGAGCCGCCATTCTCTGTAGCTCCTGCAGATGGGTAATCTGCCGTCTGGCCAGCAGTTCCGTTTAGCGACGTGTGCTCGGTTGGATATACAGAGGCATCAGCTCCCTGAGCTCCATCATAATGGGCAACGGGCGCGTCAGCGCTATGCGCAGCTTGCGGAACGGAGCTCGGATTCTGACTATAAACGTTCGCATCAGGAGTAGCACTCGCCGCATCGAAAGATGCAATGGAAGAAGCCGCAGCACCAGCCTCCGCGCTACCAGAATCTACAGCGTCTAGGGCGGCGTTGAGAATTTCCGACGTCGCGGCAGCAACGATTTGATCTTGCTCCATTGTGTGAGAATTCTAAAGAGCCGAATCTCGCGACCTACTAAGCAATCCCTAGAGAAAGAGAGCAAAAAAGCGGATTTGAACGCGCTAAAAGTAAAAAAGCGTAAAAGGCTGGACTGGGAGGATAAGGGCCACGCACCTGCGAGCCGTCGACGAGAGGAGGCGCGCGAGAGAGATGGGGACGGAGGGTCGCCGACGAGCGTGGCCTCGGCGCCGGCGAGGTGGAGAGGGTTAGGGTTGGGATCGGGGGGCTACCAGCCTACTAGCGTGGGGGAGGAGGCGGGGAGAGTTGGGCCGTCGAAGAAGTAGAGCTCGCGGGCGTGCCCCGTGCAGGCCGACGAGTCCGCGGAGTTGTCGCACGGCCCATCAATCTCCCCCAGGTTGGTGTGAGTCGGAGCCCGTTTTGCCTCGTCTCCTCGCTAGCACATGAGATCACTAGTCACTTCGGTGCCGTCTGGCACGGCTAAGTCAGAGCAACTCCAAAAGAAGAACTAAATCATTTTTTAAAGATAAATTTAGTTATTATTAAAGAAAAAATGTTTCTAATAGACTCTGTAAATGACTCTCCAAATTTAGTAGCTCTCCATCCCTCCTCCTTCGCTCTCTATTTTTGGATAGCCTACCTCGCTCACCATCCAGCCTCTTGGCGCAGTCGGTGTTTTCTTCCCGCACGCTGCGCCCCATTCCCGCGCGTACGCGACCCACCGCGCACCCTCTAGTTTAGATAGCCTGTTGGAGTAGTCTTGTTTTTTTGGGTGAGATTCATTTTAGAGAATAGCTAAATCACTAAATTTAGATATTTCTTTTGGCTAATCTCTTGGAGTTGCTCAGGCTTCAAAAAAGCTACTAAATATTTGGGCGCTAAATTCATAGCTTATTTTAAGTTCGCCTTTAAATTTTTAGTTTATTTTTAGGCTTTGAATCCTGAGCGTTTGACCCAAAAAAAAACATATTCGAAGCTCAAAAAACTAAAGCTAAGCCCAGCCCTACAAGCTTTCGATTTGGCCTTGTTCTAAACGGTTTCAGTTTCTGACTTATTTTAACTTTTAGCTTATTTAAATCAAAATCATTTGAAATACATCGTCTTTTAATTTTTCTTTTTCTACTTTTTCTAAAAAAAGTTAACAGTCGCTATAATATAATTTTAGACATAAACTAAAAATCACCGCCAGAAGTCTAAGGGCATGTTCTTTTCCTCCGAAACTGACGGCTTTTGGCTTTTGATACAGTACCTAACTTTCAAACGGAGTATTTTCTCAAGACGGGGTCTACAAGTAAAACGATGTACACGTCAAAAACCCAGCATCTGTACCAGCCAAAATCGCAAATGAGTATCTCTCTCTGTAATATGTACCATAAACAACCAAAATTCAAAAATTTCAGTCAAAAACCATAAACCGCAGCCGCAGGCAAACAGGCCCTAAGCACCGCCGAAATCCACCGGACCGGCGTTCGTCACAGGCTAGCCGCCAAACTTGTGAAGTGTTTCTTTATGCGTGCAGGTGTGCAGCCGCGAGCACGCAACCACGCAAAATCACACGACCGAACGAGCTGAGGATGAAGAAAGAGTAGCTAGGTGGAGGACAGCCATGAACGACAAGGGCCGCCTGGCTCGAGCTCGAAACCGATGGGCTAGAAGTATGTGTAAGCCGGAGATGCAGCTGATTATGTGTTTTGATGCTTATCCTATCACTCTTTTGCCGGGCACACACTTTTAGGTTTGTCCTTTAATGGTTTCCAAACGCGGTTTTTAGTCCATGCTATAATATCTAACTTTTAAATATAATATTTTTTCAAAACAGAATTTAGAAGTTAATTGTAGTACATGTTAAAAACCCAACATCTATCATCAACCAAAATCGTAAGCGGGTATCTCTCTATAATCTCTGTCATAAACAGATAAAATTAAAAAAATAGTCAAAAATTATAAATCATAGCTATCAAACAGACCCTTTGTAGATCGTCCGTTTGTGCGGCTTTGCTTGTTTGCTAGCTTAAAGTATGCAGATGACTGCTACGTAGCTCTGCAAAGTCCACAAGCACGTTTTCTTATGGGATGTCCATATGTACGTTGGCACGCCTGTTCCAGCGTGTTCAACGTACGGGCCTTTGCGTCGGTTCCTCACGCTGCACGCAATAAAGTTTTGAACAACCAAAAGTTCCAGCCATCACACGATGTGCCTGCTATCCCTTCATCGACAAGAGACCATGCGTATTCGTTGGACATTCGATGCACGCGCAAAAGATTGCACGTGACTACGGTCGGGCAGGTCCTACGGCGTGGTGGGCACCCAGACAAGTGCGCCACGCCCACGCTCGGCACGGTGCGGGGGGCTGGGTTTTCGGCTCGTGGGTTGTGGGTGCCACCGCGCGCGCACCCGGCGCGGCCGGCACCGGGGCCCTTTTCCCGCTGGTTCCCGTGCAACAACGTTGGTCATGCAGCGCGGGGTTGGGCCGGCGGCGGGACCGCAAGCGCCATGCTCGGCGCGGGCTCGTCAGCTCGTGACCATCACCAAACCTAGTCTCGTTCATTCCGGCTTCATATTCTCACTTCTGGCTTAATTTAGAAGTTAGAATAAACACGTCGACTTCTTAATTTTGATTTTTTTTTGTTTTTTTTTCTTTTGTATTGTCCGTTGAAGATATAATGGTATTTTTATTTTTTAATTGAACGACTCGTAAAATGCTAGTAACCAATGTAATACAATTTCAGCCAAAAGTCAATAACCGAAAGCCACGAGTCAAAACCGGATCGAACGGGGCCGTGCCGCTTCTGCAGTGCGTTAGTGTTGGCACCAATAGTGGCCCGCTCCTACCGTTGTCCGACGTGCGGTTCACGACCAGGTAGATTAATCGTTGTCCAATTGTCAACCTTGGATTTAGCAGCAATGCAGCTAGCGGCTACGAAAATATTGTTTCACTCCGTTGTATGTGCCGCTGCCGATGACTGTAACGCCTTCATTTCTAGATGAGCTAGTAATCCCCATAACTGCCCAGAACTGTTCAGTTGTAGAGTATTGTACACAAGTGTGCACCAGAACAATACATACTTACAACAAAAGAGCCAAACTTTATTACATAAATATGGTTTAACAACATATTTTGACGCAGTGGGTATGCAAGTCTAAAGTTATCTTACAATACGAAAGAAACTCTCACAGGCAAACTTGAACGCGGCTAAGACTTAAAACCATTTGTCTTCAGTGTAATACGGTTCTTCTATAGCCTCATCAACATCTTAATCATCACAGTTCTATTGATCTTTTGTTTGTTGTTTAGCAATTAATGAGTATAACCGTACCTAACAAGTCACAAGGGTAAATCCTAACTTAATTACTTGCAAGGACAATCATAGGAGGGAAATATATTGGTTCTATTAATTTGAGTGGATGCAATTTTATTTGCAAACAGGAAACACAAAGAACAAAACTCCTTAAGATTAAAACAGTTTCTTTCAATAGTTAATTACTCAGTTTACTCAAATTAAAACATAATGAAATCTACTTATGCTTCGCTGTTGTAATCACCTAATAAACACAGCTTCATTTACCGGAAGCACGGCGTATTCGAATACCATTTATTTCACTCTGCAGAGTTACCCAGTTTTACCCACAAGATTTCTTAGACTCTCAATGTCACACGATAGCACGCTTCAGCTAGCGTGCGACTAAGTTGAGAAAACAAGATTTTTCACTGCTCAATTCTTCATGTAGGCTCTACCTTGTAGATCCACTCAGACACGATTTACATTAACTAAACCTAATCTCTTCTGTCCGTCCTAAGTGGCCCTTACCGTTGTTAGTTACGGTTTTACCATTCCACATACCAACTCCCCATCATTAGGGGTGCAAACGGGTCGGATTCGGACGGATATTGTTGTTACCATATCCTAACCCATATTTTTTCTCCGGATTCGGTACCAATCGGATTCGGTGCCGGATCGGTCGGGATTAACCCGTTTGTAAGGAATGCATGCGATGCAAAGAATGGAGTAGGAGGACGTCTTGTCAAGAACTTGATGTTACTATTTAATAGCTGATGTGGAAGATTTTATTTTACCATTGCAAAAGAAAATGAAACGTCAAATAGTAGCACTAACCTGAAATCAAACTTGAAGACGTATCGGATTCGGACGGATATTGTTGTTACCATATCCTAACCCATATTTTTTTCTCCGGATTTGGTACCAATCGGATTCGGTGCCGGATCGGTCGGGATTAATCCGACCCGTTTGCACCCCTACCCATCATCCACACTCCTGCCTCTTGTAGAGTTTCAATCAAGTTGAACAGCTACTAAATCAGGGTTAACAAGTCAACACCTACGGTTGAGCAATCACTGTGTTCTTTACTTAGCATAAGGTTCTTATCCTTATTTTTCACTTGAGGCTACCAACCACATCTTGGCTTATTTGTGCTCAACGGCACTATCACCCATCTGCTCAAACCTCCACCCTAAGGCAAGGTCATGGACTCTAACCATCTCGTGGCTTTCCACAACCACATCCTGGCTTATTTGTGCTCAACGGCACTATCACCCATCTGCTCAAACCTCCACCCTAAGGCAAGGTCATGGACTCTAACCATCTCGTGGCTTTCCACTATTCCTCCTTACCCTAAAACCATTTTAACAATTCTATCGGTTAAAAGCCAAGTCACTTAGTAGTAATCAAGCCTGTGAATCAAGCCTGTGCTTGAGTCTAATCAAGCTAGAAAAATAAATTAAAATATAATATAATAAAAACAAATGGAGGGGATTGGATTTTATTGGATCTCAATTTGGAGGAATAGAGATCAAAAATGATCTCGCAGCGTCGAAAAGATCGAAATGGGGTATTTTTTGTGATTTTTGAGTTATGAATGAACAGTGTCAGGACTGTCCCAAGATGAATAGTGCACACCCCTGCAAGAAGGGAAACCAGCTCGGCCGGATTGGCCGGCCGATTCGGCCCAAGCCGTGCACACTCGAACGACCCAGCGCAAGTGCGCTCGTGCGCCCGATGGGCGACACACTGACGACCTCGATCTAAACGGCCACAGCGCACAAATGGCCACAATGCAACCACGTTGCGCCTCGACGTCAGCTTCAACCTCCGACCTCTTCTCAGCGGTGGAAAACACAAGAGTGGCAGCTCAAGCAAAGTGGCATTGGCAATGCTCTCCGGTGAAGGTGAGCGGCACGGATGGGCTCCTTGGAGCTCAGGGAGTCCATTTTGGAGCTTTGGGAGATGGTGGCATAAGTGGTGGCAACAGGCGGTAGGAGGGAAGGTCTGGAGCTCCACGGCGGCATTAACGTTTCTCAGTGATTCTCTGCGAGATTGAGGGTAGTTTAGCCATCTGTGGGACATAGGGTTATCTATAGTGGTACTGGTTTGAGTAGTGGATTGCTCATCTAAGCTGTCCACGGGAGAGGCTTTTTGGTCAGCGGTAGCTTCCGTCAGCAGAGTTCTCAGGAAACATTCATGTCCAAGTGAGTTCACCAGCATGTTCAGGAGGCAAAGAAGATCCTGTTAGCGTATGCTATTGAATTTTAATTGAGAGACAAAGAAGATTGGGTGTAGGGCTCACCGGGCTTAGGGGCCGTCGACGGTGCTACGGTGAGTAAGAGCTCAATTGAGCGGTTCTGTTGGGTGTTTGGGAGTGACGCGTAGCTCTCTGCAAAGGCGGTTGAGCTTTTAAAGACAATGCGAGGCGGTGGGAGCAGTGGTAGGGCTCGGGCGACTCTGGCACGTGTAAAGGGGAGGGAGCGAAGGTGCAGACGAGGTGGCGTACAACGTCTGCAGAAGTTGGCAAACATGACGCAGCTGGTACAGCTCGAGCGTGCGTGTAACAGCCCAGATTTTTACTAAAATAAAAATAATAATTAAATAAATAATAAAAATGGAATGAAATAAAATTTAAATTAAAATAAGTATTTTTGTGCCTAAAGTTTAAATTTGAATTTGTCCCAAATTTCTGTTTTTGGAAAAGCTGGATTTGAAAAAGCATTTTAAGAAAAACCTAAAAATAATATTAAGTAATATGATATTTTGATTTTGTATAAAAAATTCTATGTCAAATTAAATATTTGGAGTTTATTTGGGTTTTCTGAGTTTTCAGGAGTTTAAAACGTATTTTTGAAATTAAAAAGTACTTTAAAGTATGAAAATTAAAAACCAACATTAGTTGGAAATAATTTTATTAAGTCCAAAAAGTGTCCAGGAGGTTCTCTGAATTTTTCTGGAATTGTTGGAGTTTATTTTGTATTTTTCTGAGGCTTAATGAATTTTCTGTGCTTTTCTGAAAATCCAAAAATCAGGAAAATAAAATTAAATCCCCTCCTCCCCCATCGGCCGCCACGTGGAAGTCCAGATGCCGCCCACGTCCTCCCTCCTCGCCCCCATCCGGCCGTCGCCCCCATCCCGCCTACCCTCCCTCCGCACTCGCCACGTGGCCGGCCCGGATTGCGCCACGTCGCCCCTCTTCCTCGGCCGCCCGATCCCGCCCCCGCGCACGCGGCTCCATCCTCACCGCCCGCGCCTCTCCCTTTCCCTCCCTCTCTCTGATCACCCGGTCCCGCCTTGTCGCGCGCGTCGCGCACCCTCTCGTTGCGCGTGGGCGGCTGTCGAGTCTTCCCTATCCCGCGCCTCCTTCTTCCCCGGTCGCGCCGCCGCCAGGCCGTTGCGCCGCTCCGCCCTACCCGGCGCCCCTCTTCTCCCGCGCACGTCGCCCGGCCCCTTCGTGCGCCACACGCCCCACCTCCTCCCCCAATTTCTCGCAACCGCCGCCGCCCCGCGCCCCCACTCCGGCGAGAAATCCCCGGCCACCCTCCCCTCCCCAAGCCTATTTAAGCCCTCGTCCGGCTCCTTCCCATCTCGCTCCATCCTGCTCCGCCCTCGCCCGCTTCTCCCGAGCTCTCCCTCGCCCTCGCGTCGTGTGCCTTGTCGCCGCCGCCGCTAAAATTGCTCCGGCGAGCAATTGCACCCGGTCCGACCCCTCTCGTGCCCGGCCGACGCCACCCCGACCTTCTCCGCGCCGCGCCGAGTCTCCTCTGCCTCTCCCCCGTGCTCAAGCGCCGTCGGTGAGCCACGCCGTCGGAGCCGAGCGCGCCGCGCTGCCATCGCCGTCGGCCATCTCCGTGCTCGCCGAGCTCGCGCCAGTATAGCCGAGACCGTCGTGATCTCTCTCTCCATTCCCACCTCGCCGCCGGCCGCCGCGCGCGCGTTCGCCGGCGAGCCCGCCGCCTCGAAGCCTCCTCCGGCGCCCCCACGTCGGCGTCCCTCGCTGCGTGGCTGCTGACTTGGCGCCACGCCAGTGCCACCTCGGCCGCTCCTGCCCTGTCGGCTGCCACGCCACCACCCCGCCACCTCAGCGCCTTCCCTCGGCCGTGAGCCCGATCCATGGACCAAGGGCCCACATGTCAGCCCCTCCCCTCCAATTTCCAGTGCAAAAATAATTCCGGCAGAAAAAGAAATCCCTGGCTGATGCATTGCTGACGTCATAAACCCATTTTCCTTTAGGAAAATAATTCCAAAAATCCTGATTTTCCATTTTCTCTCTTTTCAAACTTCCCGGAGCCCGTTCTCCTTCGTCCTAACTCCGATTGAACCCATTCAAATTTCTAAATTCATCAAAAATTCCCCTCTATCCATTTCTAGCCTCAAGTAAAATATTTGAAGTCATTTTGAATTTATTTGAATTTGGTGGGTTATTTTCACGTGTAGACTTCGACGATTCGGGAGATTTCTTCGACGAAGATTTGTGCAAATTCGAAGGGCAAGGCAAGTCACCCTCCTTGATCATGTTGATCCCAGTTTTCAAAATAAAATTATTTTGAGTTAAATTATATTGCATGCATACTTTTATTCAACGTATTTCAATTCAGTTTTAAATATAGTTAATGCCTACTTGTTAATTCCTCCATTGTTATTGAATTCCTTATACCTTGTCACCCTAGATTCAAACTCTAGTTAATACATTAGTGTTGGCTAGAGAGTTTAATCAAATGCTTAGACCTGCTTAGTCCTAATATTTGTTTTGGGATACTTTCTCACATAAAATGATGACCCTTTTTACATAAAATGATATGAACTCTTGACTTCGGTGAGTCAAGGAGTGATATGAAATATTTTGTAAACAAAATATAAAACCTAGTTTAGACTTAGGCAATTGGTTAGAGTGGTGGGTGCAGGCATGCCCTGTTGGTTGGAGCCGCAGTGGTTGATTGTCGTGCACGGGGGTATGTGGTTGGGCCTAAGTCAGATTAAGGACCGGTCTATGAGCTACTGTTGCAAAGCCCTAATTGTACTACCACATGGCTGCTATGGGACAGTTCTGGCTGAATAATTTGTGAAGTCCCAACCTGAGTCATGTCGTAGGTTGAAAGTGAGCGTGGTTGGTGCCATATGAAGTCTCACTTGGGCGAGCGTGGTTAAGCCATGAGAAGTCTCGTCTAGGCTCAAGAGGGGGTCCCGGTCTGGTGGATTCCTTACTGGGGTGAAACCTTAGAGTTGGCTCGACCAGGTTGAAGGCTTTGCATTGTAAAGGCCTTGTCATGACTACCCACCGCACACCTAAGGAAGTGTGTAATCTAGTGGTACAACGGGATGATCGTGTCTTGTGGGTAAAGCTGTACAACCTCTGCAGAGTGTATAATCTATCCTAGATAGCCATGCCCACGGTCATGGGCATGCTGAGTAAAAGTTTTTCATGGATTAGACTTTGCTTTTCAAAATATTTTTGAAAACCTTGTGGATGGATGGGATCCACGAGAGATGAAAACCTTGCGGATGGATGGAATCCGTGAGAGATTGAAATCTGGTGAATGGATGGAATTCATCAGAGTTGTGCAGTAAAAGCGTGTGGATGGATAGAATCCATACGTGAACTGTTGGAAAAGATGGTCCGGGTGGGATGCCCGTGGATAGGTTGGTGTATGGTCGGAGCCTGCACTGACGGTATTATTTTCAATTACAAGTATTGTTAGGCGGGAGGGCAAAAGAGGAAGGTGGATTTTTAAGGAAAATTGTTAAATTAGGTAAGAAATTAAAATTCAAGCAAAAATACAAAAGAATTCAGAATTTTAAAAATTTTAAGATCGTTTTAACGGTCGTCAACTCTACTGAGACCGAGAGATCAGTATCCTTGACGAAGTCCGGGTTCTGATTTTGCTTGGTTGAAATCCGGCGTGCATTGCAGTGCTAGAAATCTACGCTAATTTCCTTTTTTTTAATTTTGGTATAGGCAACTAAATTGAGCGAATCCCTGCTGAAATTTTGGCATGTCTGGTGTGGTGATGCAGAAAGAAAGAGCGGATTGACCGCAGCAAATGTGGAAGCAGACCGTATAATCGTAAAGGATCCGGCGCCGCAGGTCCACGACCATTTCGATTTTCAAGCCGTTGCTTGCTTATTCGGCTCCGATCGGGGAGGGTGCTGGAGATTAGGTGGATTCTTTTAAGAGTATTGCTATACAACACTAGTATAGTGCCCGTGCTAACGCCACGGCGGCATTTCAGGGATGCACATGAAAACAACTAAATAACGATATTTTTTTTCATAGTTTAAGTTCACGCCGCCGCTGCTTGTACCTTGATGGCCTCGGCCACTCCCGCGCGGTCGAGGTCCCCATTGCGTCGCCACGTCCGCCCGTCGTGCGGCGTCCCTCCCCCCATAGATCACGCGCCGCCAGCCCGCCGCGCCGCGCGTCGGCGCCCTTGTTTTGGCCGTGCATCTGTTGCGTTTTCCTTTTGAAGGTGGCAATCGCTTTTCAAACCTTCCCTTTTCTCTCGCTCTCGCCTCTTCCATGTGTGGAATGCCAAACGTCTTCTAAAATCTAAAGCAAAGATGTCATGCGATGAGCATCCACAATAATACATGCTTGCTTGGCCTAACTCGGCTTCAGCTTTGTATTAGCATCCAACAAATTTAAATCCTCTTCAAGTAGAATCAACGAACCTTTGCAAATTCATCTTATTTCACGAACCAAAGACAGCAACAGAAGCGAAAAAGCATCAACAGTGTACGAAAACAATCTTATTACTTATCAGATCGATTACAATCACTTGCTTAGCACACAAAGAATGCCAAAGCACTAATGGTACAATATCTCTCAAGATGAGTACAAACGAGTTCTTCGTGACCTTACAATTTCTTACCCTTTCTACCATGGCAAATTGGGTCGATCACCATGGCTTAATGAAGCAAAACTTGTCTCAAAGATCGGTCATCATCTTCATCGGCTACTTTCTTTACATAGTATTAATGGAAGAAATATTGCACAATGGAATCATGGCCTAACAGAAAAACACTTGACACATGACTTGTGACAAGCTCTATAGTCCAGTTGTCTGGTGATGAGAGTTATCGCAGATTCGAAGACTGCAATGCTTATCATTGGCTGCATTCCTGGCGCAAGCTCAGTTCAGGACCGGCGACCTGAGGTCCTAGCCCAAGCCATGGCTGACTCTCCGCAGACTCCTTCTTGGTAGTGTAGCATCCGAAGGAGAGCCTTGGTATGGTGCTTTCGCAGTAAGGCTGAGACAAGGAACAACACAAGTGAGATCCAAATGCTAGGCTTGTAGAATTTGGCCATATTCGTGTCATCCTGACAGTAAAGTAACCTACCGATCCTTTCTCTTCTCGAGGAACCGGTGAAGCGACGCCTTCCTGGCCTGAGGCGATCTGCAAGACAATGGGTTGAAGAACAATCGCGTGACAAAACTAACCATATTCATACACAGCATCCCTTTCTTTTATTGAGGATTCTAGCAATTGATATGCTTTGCAAATAATTGAAATGTGAGATGTTACGCACATATTCCGGCTGCATCGATACAAACAACGAAGGTGGATTGTTACCGCTGCACTTGGATGAACATGCTTCGGTATTGACACGGGCAACAGTAATGCGACGCATTGGTTGGTACTACCGGTGACACCTTAATGTCGCGGCGGTTGCGATTCTGAGAGGATGGCGGCAAGGCGAGCTCGAGTCGTGGAGGCGCCCTTGCCGCGTTCGGGGAAGAGCTCCATGGTCTCCTTCCTCGCTTCCCCCTTCTCGCGTCCGACCCGGAAGGAAGCTCATCGTCCGCAGCGTCCTCGGCGCATCGGCGCTTCACTGAAACACGAAAGGTATACTTTTTCAGCCAAAGCTCGGAGGTTGGACACAAAGGTGGGACTTTTAATTCCAAAATCCAAATTTTGAGAGCAGATCTCACAGAAAACTCCTCTGAAAGCACCTCAAAATTACAACTTTTACAGAATCAAACTCCAAATTACTATCCCCAAAGAAATAGCTCTAAACTCCCAAGCAGAAGAGAGAGGCTAATAAAAGATTATAATGTATGAAAGCGAAAAGTAGTAGCTAATAAAAGCGATTTATAGAAATTAGAATGTTCATATTGACTTCGCTTTAAGTAGAAGTAGAGCTAATATAAACAAGTTCTAAAAACATTGCAAGGAGATGATAATTATAAAGGCCTAAGACTCTCTCGGACAAGAAACTTGAATCTACAAAGTAGTGCACCGAACAACGAAGCCAAACAATGACTCCCAACTTACTCAAAAATGAGACGAATGGCAATGGTGGATATGGCACAAAATGAATAGTCATTGACCTTGGATTGGCTAAGCTAAAAGCCTTGATCCACAACATGATAGAGTCAATCAGGTTCTTCTCTATCTTGTGACAAAAAAAGGTCTCCATGATATTTATTTACGAGTTCAATTATCAAATTTTTTAGAGAGTTCAATGATAAATTTGTGTAAATAAATTAAATGGATGCATAGTACCTTTATGATCGAATCTGCTAAGATATAAACATATCTCTTTTGCGAGAATTGAGTTGTTGCAATGAAGATAGGTGACAATTCATTGGGGAATGACTCAAAAAGGTTTCCTTCTGGAGTTGCAACATTTAGCTTACCCTTGATTTTCTTTTGGCTGTAGAGGAAGCAAATATGAGGATGCAACAATGCCAAAGATAAAAGGAGCACTTTAGTTCGTGTGCTCACCTAGTGACAGTAAGATTTGAATCAGGTAGTATTACTTTTAGCTTGTGGTAGGATGATTTATCATTGCCTCCTTCATCAGGTATTAAGAAATTGAAGGATATATATTCTGTGGATCACTGTAAAAAAAGAAAAAAAAATTATGTTGGCTATATAAGACACAAACTCAGTTGAAAAAAACAATTATGCCATTAGTGCTATATCATTAGCATTGCAATGAGCACACAAGTAAAACTATCCAACATGGTAATACCAAAGGGGTTTATCTTTTGCAGTCATTATCATAACATGTAAATTTGAAATAACCTCGAAGGAAAAAACACTTGTCATGCTGAACTAAATTCTTCTACATTAGTTGCAAAAATTTCTGATAGTTAAAGTTGACCATTATAGTGCCAATTTCCTCATAGTGTAATTATTGAAAGAGTATACATGAAATAGAACCTTGAGCTGAACAAACAGAACCTACGATAATCAAGTTGTTGTTCTCGTCCAACCTTGACCTAAGCCTAATTGCCTCACCCACCCAACTTTCCCCCTCGAACAACAAAGAAAATGCATTTGAGGAGAGACATGCAATTAACTTCAACAATGATGATCTCGTATGCAAAAGAGATCAGCCAAATACCACTTGCTAATCCATACGAAGAATAGAATGAGGATTTTCAATTAAGCATTACCTAATGAGCCCATAATACAATGGCGATGAACTCAATGCATTTAGCACATACAATGGCCGAGTGGATTTCTATAAAACGATCGAAAGGCAAAATACATTAAACAACACGAAAGCATGTCAACATGCATGGATCAACTTTGCATTAGAGATTAATAGATCGAAACAGTAATGGGAAAAAAGGAACGTGGAGTTCATAGTAGTAGACCTCACACATTAAATATGTTAATAGCATGTCTGACAAAAAAAGATGTAGGGTAGGTGTGATGCCCGTTCTCGCACAGCTATCTAAAGAAGGCAAGAAATAGCATGGTTTTTAAACGATTAATAGTAAAGTAACTCAGGACGGTGTCCTGAGTCACTTAGATGGGCCAAATGGAAAGTGTGACAAACCATAAATTTCTAAAGATAGCAGTTTATGTGCTGTGCTCTATAAAACTTTCTTCTCTAATCTATAAATTCATAAATCATAAACATTCTTGATTACTACTGGGAACTAATGAACACTGGAATCATAATTAATGAACGTGCATAACACAGGCAGCAGGACAATGTATTTGACCTTCAAATATCCGCAATAGTGCTTTGTTAAGCTCCGTCTCAGGCTCTGCTGCCAAACTTCGCAATATAGCATGGACAAACTACTAACGGGAAGTATAGCACAGTGTCTATTAAAGGGGAAAGAACCCCAGCTTTCTTCAGAAGCCAACATCAAGTAACAAAAGCAAAGTCTGTCCCCCATGTTAAAACTGAAGACATTGTCTCGAATGCTTTAGTAATTCAAAGAAATTAGATATGTTCTCAATAGTAAACAGCTCCACTCCATTCTGTACACTTACAATGATTGAAGTCAAGCAAACATAATATGCTCAATTGCACACCGCATGCAATAGGACTACATTGGCATGCAATATCAATTATTTTCAACATTTAGTTCTTGATAATAAATGAACAGTTCGTATTGTGAACATTCAAGCAATAGGAAAATATGTATAATTAATATAGAACAAAATCCTGAGGGAATTTTAGCATAGTACTTTTCTTGCTGTAGATGATTGTCAGCATACCCACCTTTTGAAAACAAAAAAGAGATGAATCCTGATGCTCTGACTTTCTCCCGTGTAGAAGAGTTGAAAAAGAACTTCAGATTAATACTTTGGTTTAACAAAATAATACATTATGGGATGCGATACTGATATATATCGAGAGATATGACCATATGTGAATATTTCTTACAACAAAATTGCGATATAGAATATTTTGCCAGGATATAAATTTCCACATAATGGCACATTTTCATTAACCTATGGCAAACAGGTCTATTACTGGTTCTATCACGCTGTATACGAAATGTAAAAGCAAATATAAAAACTATCTTGGTTGTGTTACAAAAGCATAAGAAAACGTGTTCTCTTTCCAAAAGAAAGGCACACTAACATGACATTGCTAAACATGGAATAGTAGATGTACGAACTCTGCATCAACTAAAGTGATACAACTTGTATTACTATCATTTTGATTGAACACAATATTAATATTCCTGTCTTCAAAACTCCATTGCCATTACAAAGGTCTGCAATATTCCAAAACAAAACGAAACCAACATACCAAATTCATAATTATGTCAAACAAAATTTCCTAACGATATGTGGTTTATAATTTATTAAAATTTGCAGCTACTGAGAACAACGATATTTACAATTAAGCACAAGTGTTCTTGTAAATAGTAGTGCCTTGTAATTGTGAAACACAGGAGAAAATATGGCAAGCCTCATGAAAACTTGGTGGTTGTACATAACGCATGCACAAATATTATTGTGATTTAGTAACAAGGAGATCCTAGCACAAAGTTGGGCAAGGAATACAAGGAACAGGAACTGTAAATGATTCGCAAAATGGATAGATACCTCTTGGTAGAATAGGTGGAATTGTTGTTTTCATTCTGCAGACATTTTCATTGTCGACTTCTTACGGATCAATGGCATGAATTCTATGTTGGTGACCGGATAAAGTTGTTGAACATGGCTTGCTTGAGTACATCTTATCCATCGATATAGGTTTCCTTTGTCCACCATGCCTTAGACTTACGTGCGTATTTATACCTAGCTGCATTCAAAATGATCTCATCCTATTTTCCCAGAGATGTCTATAGATTAACAAAGAAAAAGAACAACACTCCATGGCATTCTGCATACACTGCCATAGTTCTTCTTTGTAGAACAAATAGGAGATGACTCCAAACAGATTTATGAAGTGCATATTCCCCGCTCATCTTCATAATCTGCAAACACAGGGAACGTGACACATTGGTGACAAGTGAATCGAATTCAATTTTTATTCGGAGAAAAGAGAAGATAGACCGTCACTCCTCAGAAGACAGTAGGTCTTGAATCTCGCTATATTTCTGCTCGACCTCCAACACCTTATCACTTGCTTCCTCATTAACTCAGTAAACAATGAATAAAACTAACATAAGCATGACAGATAATTCTTATTTTGTTCTGTTAGTCTAAATGGTTATTCCTCTCGCCCACTGTGCATCGACTTAAGAGCAAAGACAGACAACTCTTCAAAAGAAGAAAAATAAATATGGATCAGTTAGAAAGAGCTTAAGAGCAAGACAGACAACTCTTCAAAAGAAAAATAAATATATTATGGATCAACTTAATAACTTCAAATACAATGAAGCGCCATATTAGGTGAAAGGTAAAAGGGTGAAACTGAAGGTAAAAGGGTGAAACTGAGTCAACTACATGGATATGTGACTTGAGACATTTCTACAATTATTTCCAAAGGAAACTTCAATTGCAAATTGTATCGGCTAGAAAGCGCTAAGCTATTTGAGTTGTCCAAAATTGCATTTTTGAACAAGTTGGTGGACATGTTGGGTATAATGACTAACACCAACACATTACAGTTTGTGGTAGTGAAACATTGGAATGGATCATTGATTAGTTCCATGTGTCACTCATGCCTTCCATTAGCTGCCAAATATGTCCTTACCGTTCTGTTTTAATAGCCCAACAGTTTACCTGACAGTAACTTATGCATTTTGAAAAGGAAAATCCTGAAAATTTCAGTAGGAGAGGATATGAATGTCATACCTCAACATCGTGACAACAGATTCCATCTGAAAGAATAGCATGTATCCTCCCATGGCTCAAAAACAAAAATAAGTTTATTTGAAAAGACAAACAAATGTATACTATGCTTAAGCACCTCTTATATTTACCGAATTGACCATAAAACATAACGTTAACATGCAGCTTGGTTGCAGGAAACAAGTACTTAATTAAGCACTATCAAGAAATAACAAACTTAAGTAATTGGAGTAATAGAAAATGAATAGTACAAAATGGCAGCCATGAAAGATTCAAAATCAACTGCATAAGGAAAAACACATCATTTTTTTGGGGACAATGGACATGGAGAAATTCATTACAGTCTTTGGTGCATACCAAAAATTGCTAGAGATGGACTACATGTGTATCACTACTATTGCTAAGTATGTTTTGTACCAGTAGCCTTTAAGAAATCAAAACATCTTATTTATCTTGGTATCAGAATCTCATGCTTTGTTAACAGCAGGGCTTCCAGCCGGGCTGCATTTTAGAGCAAGGTGTGTTCAACATATACAGAAAGATGGCCATAAGAACCAACATCATATGACTTAGCAGATATCAATACTTTAAGCACTTAAATAGAAAATAAGGGGTTTTGATCTTAGCACTTTTTGTGTACACCAGGACTTAGGTACTTAAAGTCACGAAATCTCGGCAATGGCGACGAGCATAACACACCCTAATCTCTCTAATGACCTCTGCAGCATTGGCCTTGAAGATCAAAGGGCAACTCATCTCCTCCACAAGAATTACCACACGATATGATAAAGGGCAATATCAATGCGGGAGAAAGCAAAGGGCTTCACGCTTTCCATATCTTCAACCAAATATTGTCATGGAATTTATTTGCATCGTAAGTGGCGACTAGGTTAAAATAAAAGGCTAAAAATAAATGCAACAGTGATGAACTTTACAATGCAACACCCACAATTATTAACGATACAGAAAGTCTGTTTGGACATAGTTTCCTCGGAGGAGACACTCTAAACAATGGACCATTTCTGCTCTGTATTGTCTCGATAATAACTCGAAATCCGCCTCCCTTAGGATATAGGCACCTTAATTGGCAAAGCGTGTGAAGCATTGAACCTAAGGCATTACCAAAACATATTACACAACCCGAATTCGCCACATGAAATTGGGGATAACCCAACCAACACCATATGCTAGGCGGCATAAACCGCACATCACAATGCAACAATTCGAAAAATCATAACTCTAAATTTGCATGTATCTCGCTACCCCTAACGTGTAAGATCCATAGGTCAAGACCGTGGCCGTGGCTCGCTTGGGGCACCCCGCTCATACGCCACCACCTTGGCCCAATCCGTCACTATCTGCGACAAAGCAAAAAACAATACAAGATCGAAACCACACGCTGCAAAATTCAACCTTTAAGACAAAATCCCGCCCGTTACCTTCTTGAGCTTGCGGATCACCGCTCTCTCTTCTTGTCCTCCTCCGTGGCGGACGGCCCCTCATCCTTCAAGAATCGTATCCCCACAAGCGTACATGGTTCAAAGCACACAAATTAGTCAAACGCGATCGAATACTACATCATCCGATCGAGATTAAACTCTTGAGGGCTCACCCGGCGAGGATTGGATCCGCGGTAGTCCATTTCGCGATGAAGGTGGGTGGAGCCGGAAGATGATCGGACCGGGAGGAGGCGCGGTGAAGGAGAGGTGCCCGCGGAAGAGGCGCGTGGCGGGAGGATAGGAAGAAGGGTAGGGCTTGGGGCTCGGGAGGGCGGAGGCAAAGGTCCCAGATGGGAGGTCCGGCGCCATTGCCGATGAACGCTGCCGGGAACAGGATCGGTGGTCGCGGTATGGGGAGGTGGAGGTCGCCGCGACATCGGCGGAGAAGAGGAGGAGGAGGAGGGGAAGGAATTTTTTCTCTCTCTCTTTTCTCTTTTCTTGAGAGGTTTGCTGCGTTGTTTCTCTTGTCTTCTTGGTGAAGGAGGCGGCGGCGGCGCGAGAGGAGGAGGCGGGAGAGGCGGAGCGGAGGCGAGACCAGCTCTCCATGCCGCGCCGCGCAAACCCTAGCTCTGCCGTCAGTATGTGAGGCCTCTCTCACCGGCGGGAGGAGGAGGAGGCGGTGGCGCGAGGGGGGGGGGAGGAGGAGGCGGCGGCGGCGAGGAGGCAGAGGAGGAGGAGGGGAGGCGGCGGAGGAGAGAGCGAGGCGGAGCGGGAGGAGTGCGGCGCGGGGACTTCGCGAGGGGGGATCGCGAGTCGCGCGGGGAGGTGAGGAGCGGCGGCGGGGGGGACGGGGAGCGGAGGAGTGGAGGCGGGGAGAGGTGGAGATGGGAGCGGCGGCGCGGTGGAGGACGGGGAGCGGAGGGAGGGCGGGCGCGGTGGAGGACGGGGAAGCGGCGGGAGTGGAGGCGCGGGGGAGAGGCGGAAATGGGGGAGCGGCGGGAGTGGAGGCGCGGGGGAGGAGGCGGCGGTGCGGGATGGCAGGGCGAGGAGGAGGGGCGATGCGGGGTGGGGAGGGAAGGAGAAGGAGGCGCGCGTTGGGAGGAAGAGGAGGAAGGAGGAGGTGCCGCGCATGGAGGCGGAAGAGGAGGCGGTGCGGGATGGGGAGGGGTACTGCAGATCCGTTGAAGGATGACCGTCGGATATGGTTGGGTAAGGAGAGAGAATGGAGAAGAGTTAATCTGGTGCGGACGTTTTTATGATGGTGTAATTATGGGTGCATATTGTGGTGTGGACGTAGTTAAGGTCATGACTGTGGAGCAGGTAATTGTTGGGTGGATGTAAAATAATTTGAACTGGTGGATTATTAGTTTAGATTTGACTATTTTTGAGGATAAAAATAGTCAGATTGATCTGGGATGTTAGATCTCCATCCAACGGATCCACCCATACAAGCCCCCCTCCAAAAAAATGATCTAGGGCGTTGGATCTCCATCTAACGGCTCAAAATCTGACTGTTTTTATCTAAAAAACAGTCGAATGTTGTATAGACACTCCCTTCTTTTAACTGATGATTTATGATTTAAATATTTAAAATTTAGTTGTTTGTGAGAGTTAGTATGTATAAAAAATAGTTTTATATTATTTTAGTTAGCATAGTTAAATTTAGTATATTTTTACTTTAATATTTCTATTGATCCTATCTTAAATATATACTATTTAAAAACTAATTACTATAAGTACGAGCGTAAGACAATTTTAAGCCGTTCCAAACCTAGCCTTTGAACATGCTACTCTATGACTATCGCTATGTTCATTTAGGTCATGCGCTAACAAGCTTCTTCTCCTTGGCTTCTGTTTTTAGTTTCTTAATTTGTTTTTGTTTTTGGGCGTTTTGTGATGATTTTTTATTTTTTAAATTTAATTATATAGAAAAACCTACTCATATTTACGATGTATTTTCAGTCGCTACAGTACAAAAAAAGTCAGAAGCCTGGATTTATAAGCCTTTTTGAGCACTACCTTAGACTTCAGCTTTTTTGTGTTTTAGTTTTTTATTTTTTTCGTTATATTATCCATATAGATATAATGGTGTTTCTCATTTTATTTATATTTTTAATTAAATGACTCAGAAAAAGCTAATAGTCATTGTGGTGCGATTTCAGTCAAAAGTCGAAAGCCGTTAAAAAAGCTAGATTGAACATGGCAATACGGGTTGAGTTTGAGAAAACACTTGCGTAGCTATTACTATTTTCTAAGAGCTGTATGTATAAATTGCAAGCTTTTTCAAATTTGAACCCTAACTAGGGCAAAAAAAAAAGCTTGAGACTCATGAGTTGCTTAAGTTCCAAACAAGCCGAGCTCAAGCTTGACCTTGTGAGCTTAAACAAGGCGAGCTCGAATTCACGAGCTTCAGCAAGCCCACTTGCACCTCTAAATCTTTTTCTTTCATATTTATTCCTATGAAGATATGTATGCATATTACGTTACGAGTTGTCATAATTTTTCTATTATCACTTTGTTGAATATAGCTGTATGTTAAGTCTTACTGAACTTACTCGAGCCGAGTTCAAACTTAAGTTTTTCTTATTGTTGAAAATTAGTGCATATTAAATTATTGATTATTATTAAGCTTACTTGAGCCGAATTCAAATCTACTCCAGCTTAAATCAAGCTTGAGCCCAAATCCAAACTTAGACCTAGCTCAGACTCGCTTGAGCACCTAACCCTAACGTAACCTACAACTTCTTCTACATAGGTTTTAGGGTCTGTTTTGTTTCAGCTGTAGATTCTGAGAAGTAGCTGGTGAGTATCCAGCTAGTTAGAATCTGGAGAAGCTGGATAACCCCAGCTTCTGGCTACTAGTTCATTTTCTGGATTCTGTAGCTTCTGGCTACTTAGAATCTGGATGAAAATCTGGACTGTTTGGAGGAGCTGCAGATTCTAGGAGTAGCTGCAGCTGCCAGAAGCTGAAACAAACAGGCCCTTAGAGTAATAAGTTCAAAGCTAGTATTCTAGGGGGTGCCTTCTTTTTGTTGTGGTTTATAACTTTTAAATTTTGTCTTTTCTCTAGAGAGTATGGAGACTTGATCGATATAGCTAAAATTGGTATAGTATTTACTATAATCAGTTAATAAATCTTATTTTAAAAGATATTTTATTTAAAAAATAGTAACTGTAGCTGAAAAAAAGGAGTCAGAATAATTGAATCTGGTACCCTATAATTGCGGCACCCCACCCACGGCGCAGAGCCGCACACCGTTCTTCGTGTACACGTCCACACAGCTCACTCCACCCCCCGCCAGGGCAGGTGAGTTGCGCGGCCGTGCCAAGGATGGAGAAGGCTCTCACCAAGCTCAGCAGCTTCACCATCTCCCGGAAGGCCAAGCAGGAGCTCTCCGCCATTGGCGACGACATCTCCGTTAGTACTACTACTACCACCATTTGGTGTCGTTTTTTCTTTCCTTTCTTGCTTTCCTGTTCGATTGATTAATGCTTGAGGCTATTGAGTAAGATTCGAGCTAGTAGTTTGGTTCTTGATGGGTTATTTTGCTTCTTGATGAATCTTTTGGACTACGAAAATGCCGTTCTTGGTCTCCTGGTTCGTTTGCTTGTTTCTAGGAGATTTTATGTTTTTCTGTTATAAGAAACATGGAGATGGAGTATTTTTGCTCATTGTTATGCTTATGTTCTTTTATCTTTTCCTGATGCTGTTGCGGTTAAGAAATAATTTGTCTGCGACATTGCTAGGTTTATTTTTTCACATGTTGTTAGTGTTATGAACTCAATTTTGAGTTCTTGGAGCATCCATCTGCAGATGTTTCTCTTATATATGGTTCTCTTTGAGGCTGGATTAGATTCATTCCCTTTTTCACTAAGAGCATCAATATTTCTTGCTTTAACCTATTTTATGCAACCTTTTCCTAGTGGAGTGACATAGGAAATACCTATTTAATTCGGCTGCACTTTAGCATTCTTTGTAATGCAGTACTACATTTCAAAGCGTTCTTAAGATCCATTACCACTCCACTCTAGATGCAATCGGCTTAATTCAGCATTCGCCCGCAAATCACACTGACAACCTAACTATTCTGATTTGCAGCGTTTTTCTAACACTGTGGAGGAGAAGGCGAAATGGGTCTTCGAGAAGCTCAAAGGTATTGATTGTTCTATTCCATTCCATGGTTGCTTTGTGGCTGTGAAAGTAAGAGTGAGTCTGAAGATAGATTACATGATGAAATAGATCTTGATGTGTGTATGTTATGTTGTCTTGGCAACATCATTTAGTACAAGTGTCCATTGCTGTTAGTGGCACAAATGCTGCCTTTTTCTTGACTCATGCGTAAAACCAAAGCAATGCAGAGAGAGATTTCTTTAATATGGTTGTGTGTACTAGCTGCCGGATTCCTAACCTTTTCTTCTGATTTGGATCTAGCTGTCTTGGTTTTCAGTACCCCCTTTGATCTGCAAACTAATACTGTGATGCACATGGGGGCCAAACTGAAAATGACTTGTGATATTCTGCCATTGTGCATTGGTTCGCACTGGCTCCTGTTCTTGTTGACACCGTTATGCAAAAGTCTCTACGAGGATTGTATAGGGGGCTCGCTTACCTAACAGCTTGTTTTACTTGCTATCTTTGCCTTGATCCTCTTGAAGTCTTTTGGCGGTATTAGCAAGGCAATGTTAAGTATGACCTGGTTTTATGAAGCACCAACCAGCTGATTTGCCAGTCTGTAATGCATATTCTATTTCATACTTGCTTCCAAGCAGCATCTAATCTGTACTCCTGTAGTCCTGTATGCAGTTGTGAAAAACTATTAGCATAATCAGTACCGTAGTAATCTAACTGCTTATATGAAAACATTGCACATAAAAAAGATGGTTTCTTTAATAAAATAACTATATTCTGAGTGAGCCTGCTCGCGATGCATATTCATTTGCATGTTTTGTGCCAATTACAGGCCACCTCCAATTATATCTTCCATTTCTTTGTAGAAAAAGGGATATGCATTACTGTGTACTGTCTTTCCTCTGATTCTGTTTAGGTTGTTCATCATTCATAGAGTTGAGACCCGTATGAATTTCCGCACTTTGGTTGATTGCATTTTTTTGAGAAACAAACAATTGAAATGTTGTTCAAGACTTCAAGTCTTGTACTACACATATTTCACCTTCACATTTCACTCAAAATTCTCCGTCAAATTTCATCATAAAGTTGAATTTCCCTGAAGGACTCAAAACTGCTGCTTCTGAATTCTCTTTGCCCATCAGTTGTTAGTAGTAATCTCATGCCATGGCTCGCATGGATCTCTGCATACTAAATGCGGATGCAAACTAGTAATAAGGGAGTGATTATTACAAAAACAACTACTGTGTGCTGATTACTGAGAGACTGACCCCCATTTTCTCTTATCCAGGCAAACCAAACAAGTTACTCTCTGATCTTTTGCGCGAGTATAACCTCCCACCAGGCCTCTTCCCTCGGAATATCATCTGCTATGAATATGATCAATCAAGCTCGAAGCTTGTGGTGCACCTGTCTAAGCCCTGCGAGGTGAGCTTCAAGGATTCTTCCATGATGCGGTATGCTCCTCGTGTCAAGGCGACTTTGTCCCGAGGTAAGCTTTCCGGGATCGAAGGCATGAAGACCAAGGTGGTCGTGTGGGTGAAGGTGACCAGCGTAAGCTTGGAAAGCTTCAGGTCTGACAAGGTGTGCTTCATAGCCGGCGTGAAGAAACTGAGGCAGAAGGATGCTTATGAGGTCCCCCGTGAAGCCATCTCGGTTGAGGAGTTCTGAACTTGATTCGATCCGTCTTATCCATATTGTCATTCCTACCATTTTTCTGTCCATGTGGTGTGTGATTCTTGAGGACAGATTGGTGATTGGTTTGCTGTGGTTCAGCAGATTTGTTTATTGGAAGCATGGAGGATTTGTAGCTGATTTGTATATTGGAAACATGGAGAATTTGTTCTTCCTGACAAAAGACACTCATGCATGTTCTCTGATGAGTCCTTCACATGTACAATGTCCCAGTAGTGTGAACATTTAGCATGTGTTATGGTTTTGCATTGCTTGTTTTCTAGGGTACATGTGTTTATATGTTGTACAGTACTGCATGTGGTGGGCTGGCGGCAGAGTTGCACGTCCTTCTGCCAAACAAATTGTCTCAAGAAACTTTCACGCACATGGAAATTTCCTGTTCATAAAGACTGGTCCCATTGGTGCTTAGGATCAACAAAATATCACAAGAGTAGGATTTATGCAGAGACTGGTAGCTTGGATAGCAATTGGATGATAGTTTTGTACAGTAATACATTGCCTGTTAAGGATAGGGTGATACCAAAAAAATGCCTTAGTTATTCCGCACAGATAACTAAGAACTGTGCATCGACAAGTTCTCTGTGAAGGTAAAAACTTGACCTCAAAATACATTGGCATGGCTGAAGTAGGCTCATGAACTTGCCTAGAGAAGACCTATGAATAGTACAAAGTAGGCCATGCTTGCTGAGATATTGGTGTGCAAAAGGACCTCAATATATTAGTGCACTTTTACCCTTGCAGCTATATATGAACTGAGCAGTAACTTTTGAGCTAACCATGATCATGTTGAACAGAATCAAACTAGGAGTACTATATCAGAGAGACTGAACTTAACCATGCCCTAATTTGAAGAGAATCTGGCTCATAATAGAGTAAAATATACACTTCTGGGGACCGAACAATAGCAAATATCTATATTTATTTTGTTGTTATTCTGCAGACTGGCCAAGCATCATCAAAATATTTTGATACCAGAAAATACATGACTATCAACAAACAGAGGTAATAAACTACAGAAATAAGTATTGGTTACAAAAATATACACAGCTCACTCACATTCTGCCACACAACTCACCTGCAGAGAAGATAATGAAAACAATGCAAGTGCATTATCACGTGATTTGGAAGAATGACTACAAATCTGGTGCATCGTCGCAAATTGCCAATATATTGGATCTCTGACTTCTTTATAGATGAACTGGTAGGTTTCCTGGAAATGGTCCAGGCTGAGATAGCCATAATTATCCAGTTACTTGCTGTTTTTAGAGCCCTGTGTATATGCTCATAATTCCTGTCCTATGGAATTACTTCTGGTTTTTAGAGCCCTGTATATAGGCTCCTAATTCCTATCCTATGGGGTATGAAGTTATTTCTGCAGTTTACGACTTGTTTCTGTTGAATAAATCGCAAGCTAATTCAAAAGAGCACTTTCTTATGCAAGAGATCTAAACTGAAAGTAAATTACTACATGGTGAATGAAAAAAACATTTCTCAACAAAGCTACAAGTCTACAACCCCAATTGACTTCCTCTTTGACCAGCACCGCATTGCTAGTTCTTTTCTTTCCATCTGAACCAAAATGTTCTCATGAACAAAAGATGAAGTATAAATAATAGTGGCAAACCATAGCCTCAAAAGGGGGCAGACCATCATCTAGCAAATAATTCGCAGATATGACACATCCATAATCATGGGAAACCGTATATCATACAAGCATATTTCATTATTCAATACTGAAATCCATTAGCAGCAGTATATGGTTAAATAAATAGCCAAACACCCATATAAAGGATAAACAGACCTGTAAGGTACTTCGGCAAGCAAACATGAGTATGCAGCATTAATAGAGATCCCATGAAGGCATAAACTCTAGTCAGGACCCCATTTATTGAGTACATGAGCTCAGTATTTCTTCATGAGCCCTTGGGCTAGGTTCATGTAGTTCCCAAAGCCACCTTCTTCTGTCTCCTCCATGCCAGCATGTTGACCTTGCTTCTTCAAGAACGTCCGCGCCAACTTCATGTAGCCCCCAGAATCACCTCCCTCAGATTCATCAACATCACCAAAGCAATTACCAGAAGCCACATAACCATGCTTACCAGGCTTGTTGCACCAATCATCTTTCTTAGAAGCATGTTTTGCTGGTGCAGACTGGTACATGCTAGAGGGATTTTTTTGGTTGTTTGGCTGTTTCAGTCATTTGGTCTCTGCCACCCTCATCAGAGCAAGTGACAGAAGCCTTTGATGAAGATTGAAACTGGTACAGGGAGCCCACAGCATTCTCGATGTACTGACCAAAGGGTTTGTCCTCGATATGTCCATAATGGGAAGCAGCATGGAGGAGGTCAGTTGTTGCACCAGCAGCGCAACCCTTGTCAACCTTGTTGATATCATGGTGGTATGCCAACATAGCCGCTTCAGACCTTCAGCCACCTCCTCAACACTGGCAGCAGGTCTCCAGGGGAGACAGCAGAAGGGTGGTAGCTATAGCTGCTCTTGTTGGCTCTGTTATTGGAATCCATTGTGTTGAACTGTTGAAGAGAGGCTCAGAGTTGTTCAATTACCTGAGTTTTAGCAGGATTATTGAATAGGTCCGAAGACCTGGGAGTCCGAGTATTAAGACTTAAGAGAGACACAAATAAAAAAGGATACCTGCTGGATCATATAAAGAAGAGGCTGCGGAAAAGGATAAGAGGAACATTGCAGAAATGTTCCACCATAGTGGAAGGAAGATGCCATTTGTGCTTGTAAAGGTTATTCTGTTTGTGCGGTGCTTTTTCTACTTGCCATGGTAGTGGGAAAGGCGTAATAACATCTATAATTGTGAGCTAATTGAAGCTGATGACATGACGGCAGCTAAGGGTGTGCTTCACCAGATTAGACACAAATATCAATTGCTTGGCCACTGAACAATACACAGATGCCCAAAACTACCATCATTTGACAGTTAATCAGCGAGCATTAAACAGCAATAGCCAAGTGCCCAAGTGAAGAAAAGAGCCAACAGGTAACTCTAGAAGATAAGAGCCAATAGGCAGCACATGAACAGTTAGATGCACATAACAACAATCGTTCAACCTATCCATTACAGAGGCCATTTTGTAAGGCTAGAACCACCGCCAATCAAGTGAAAACACTTGCTTGGAGAAACAAAGAGCATCTCTTACTTTAACCCAGCAAACCGTAATACAAACCCAAATTTATATGATAATATATGGATTCTTTGTTTCAGATTTAGCTCAAGTAACAGTCCAGTTCAGCGACATATGTACAGCACTGCATTAGTGTTCAGTATGATAAAAAAAAGATCACCAGCCTAGGTACATTTAAATAATATACCAATCAGCACAAAACTCTTTAACAACAGTAGCTAAGAGCACCAAGATATGTTCAACACTTCATTTATTATAACACTGTAATACTTATTGCAAGTCAGAACTAGTACACAACATGAACAACACAAGTTTATCCATCCAATCTTTTATTCTCCTGGAATCATAAGTACCACCTTCGGCATTCATGTTACATTGCAATATTGCATAGACAACACAAGCAATACAGTTTTATTGCATTCTAGGATGGAAATTGTAGGAAATTCTACAACATACAGACATTAAACAAGATGAGGGACTAACCAAACACAATGTCCTTCACGAATCATCACATAGCAAATATTCAGTTACAAATCAACGCTTCTTCAAGAAGCCCTCTGCAAGCTTTAAGTAGTCCCCCATACCACCCCCGCTCTCCCCCTCTCCGCCCTGCTTCTTCATGAAACCTTGTGCAAGTTTCAGATAATCTCCAATGCCACCGCCCTCCGACTCATCATTTCCGCTCTCATGGCGGCCGCCATGCTTCTTCCTATTGTCCTCCTCTTCCTCCTTACCATACCTCCCTCCTCCATGGCCACTAGACTTCTTGTACCCCTCCTCTTCCTCATACCTTTCCCCTGAATGCCCACCAGGCTTCTTCTTGTAGTCCTCTTCTTCATACCTTCCTCCATGGCTTCCACCACTAGAAGCGCCATACCCATATCCACCACTAGGCTTCTTGTATTCATCATCTTCCTCATACCTCCCTCCACCATGACCACCACTTGGCTTCTTCTTGTAGTCATCTTCGTATCTTCCTCCTCCACCTCCATATCCACCAGCATTAGGCTTCTTCCTATACTCATCTTCTTCCTCGTACCTTCCCCCACCATAGCCACCCTCACTAGGTTTCTTTCTATACTCATCTTCTTCTTCATGCCTTCCTCCACCGTAGCCACCACCACCACTAGGAGGTCTCTTGTAGTCATCTTGCTCATACCTCCCCCCACCATAGCCACCACTGCTAGGCTTCTTCTTGTACTCATCTTCTTCCTCATACCTTCCTCCTCCATAGCCACCAGTCCCACCACCACTAGTAGGCTTCTTCCTGTACTCATCTTCATCTTCGTACCTTACCCCTCCATAGCCACCACTAGTAGGCTTCTTTCTGTGATCCTCTTCTTCCTCATACCTTCCACCTCCATAGCCACCACCATCACTAGGCTTCTTCCTGTACTCATCCTCCTCATACCTGCCACCACTGGGCTTCTTCTTGTACTCATCCTCCTCTTCATATCTGCCCCCTCCATGGCTCGCACCCGAACCCCCATGACCGCCGGGCTTCTTCTTGTACTTACCTTCCTCCTCCTCCTCCTGATGCTTGCCGCCGCCGCCGGGCCCCTCCTTGCGGCCATACTGGTGGAGGTACTCCTCAGCCTTCTCGAGGTAGTTGCCCATGGGCTTTCCCTCGAGTTTCCCATACTGGGAGGCGGCGTGGAGGATGTTGGCGGCGGCGCCGGCGACGCGGCCCTTGTCGACCTTCTCCAGGTTGTGGTCCTGGAACACCGACTTGGCCGCCTCGGCCACCAGCTTGGCGCTCGAAGCCAGTTCGCCGCTGCCGCCTCCGGACGGCCGGTGCTGCGGCGGGCGGCGGTGACCGGAATCGTCGTCGTCGCCGTAGGAGGCCATTTGGGTCGGGATCTAGAGGAGAGCGATGACGTGGGCAGACAGACAAGGGATTTGCTTGTAATGCTGTGTTGGCTAGGGGTGCGATACGAGCAGGTCGGATATCGACCGAACCATCTAAAAAAAATTTAGATGTTTTTATGTTTTTTCAAAATGATTTATATAATTTTTAAAATAGAATTAATTGGTGAATAGTGATTATTTATCCCTTCGTATGCTTTAAGATTAGTATCATTCTTCTTAGAGAACAGTATAGAACCACTACTCATCTTTTTTTAAGTCAGAGTTGAATACGAACAATACCGAATATCTATTTTTTTATTTCGTATTTGCCCCATAAATTTCCGAACGGTTGGTTGAATGAAAATTATTTGATTTTTTGCACCTTACATAAGATATTAAAAATAGGGGGCAATCAGAGTGTACACAGAAATGCTAATCGTCGAAATGTCGAAGTAAGAGCACTCGATATTTCCGTATGTTTAGATGCGGCAATCTAACTATCTATTGACTAAGTTCTTTTGAGTTTATGACTTCTAGCTATTGGTTTATGCTACAGTAACTAATTTTCAAATGATGTGCCTTTTTAAGATATGGTCTATAAATTAATTGTAGTATATATTGTGCCAAATTTATCTATGGATAGGTTCTTTTGAGCTGTGGCTTATGGCTGAAGTTTTTGAATTTTGGACTGTTCGCGAGACGTAGTACGCAGAGAGAAATATTCGTATGTGATTTTAGCCGGTATAACTGAACTCGGTATAGTTTGTACTACAATCTACATGTAGACCCTTGTCTTGAAAAAAATGCACCGATTAAAAGTTAGTTAATGTGGTAAACATAAGTCAAAGCCTAAGCCAAGTGCAAACGAACCCACCCTACATCGGTCAAAAGCACACGCGAGTATTTTTCTTCGTGCTTTCTTTTGCGAATAGTCAGAATTCAAAAATTTAAGCTAAAAGGCATAAGCTATAGTCCAAAAGAATCCATCCAATTTATCTCATTTCTAATTGAAGTCACAACAGACTTATTTATATCACTTGATATACAGATATATATATGGACAGATATTATCATCCCGTATTATATTATGTTTTTCCTTGGAATCAAACTCGGACACGGATAGTATTAGATGCCTATGTATTTCTTCTATATTCGCTCTATAAACCTTTCGTCAATTGGGTATTAAGCTCAGTTTGCACCCCTAATGTTGATCTCCGTGACACGGGGTATTCGTGGCGAGAGTAGCCGGGAGGTATGGTAGTAAGGCCCCGTTTGGCACATCTCCACCATAGAGATGGCAACGGGTAAATACCCATCGGGTATTGCCATTCCATACCCGTACCCGTTAGGTGTAAATTTACCCGTCGGGTTACCCGTATCCGCACGCGGGTAGGAAAATTTACCCATACCCGTACCCGCGCGGGTATTACTACCCGACGGGTAACCCGTACCCGCAATCATACCCGGTTCAACACATAAGAATATCATCGATTTAAACATTCATTAATCATACATGCCAAGCACAAAAGCGTCTAATGATCAAAATTAGTACATCACATAAACATACTTGACATGACCATATCAACATATGACAAACAAATAAACAATTAACAACAAGTAGATAATAAAATTAACATTTGAGTGGGATGTCTAGTTGTCTAATGCGGGTATTCATTACCCGCGGGTAGGCGGGTATGGGTAGTATATATCCACACCCGCACCTGCCTACCCGGCGGGTAGAGGATTTCGCCCAATAACGTACCCATGGGTACATAAAATTTTCCATATCTGTCTCTTTATCGGGTAAAACCCGTCGGGTATTCGGGTATCGGGTACCTATTGCCATCTCTACTCCACCACCAGCTCCTTGGAGCTGTTTGGAGCTATTTTGTGCCAAAACAGGGTAAAACAAAATAGCTCCACCCAAGGAGTTTCTCAAAACCTGCTGAGACAAAAGTAGCTCTACCCAAAGAGCTGAAAAAAGTAGGTTCACCCGATTCCACTTGTGAAGTAAAAAAAATAGCTCCACTTGCCAAACGGGGCCTTAAGTCCGCACCAAATTTCCTTTAAATTTTTAGTATGCATCTCTTAACGCTAACTTAATAGATAGCTTGATATCTTTTAAAGACGGTCGGTAAAAAAAAATCTCGGTATCAGTTGCAGTTGGACATTGTAACTTACTGCTTTGACTGGACAAGGACTGATCCTTCCAAAAAAAATAAATCCCAAGAGTACTCCCCCATTATCCTATCGTTAGTGGCTCACGAGAGAACAAGTGAGCTAGCGTCCATCATTTCGTTGCCGGCTTCACCGCGACCCAACTTAGTTCCTTTTCATTTTGATTTAAGGCTCTGGTTTATTTTCTACTATTTGTAGATTTTATTTTTTTTCTAAATTTTTTTGTTTTTTATCAGTTCCTTTTTTGTATTCATATATATTATCCAAAATAAATTAAATTTTTTATTTTAAAATTTTTTAAATTTAATTATATTAAATAAGTCACTATCAAATATAATATAATTTTAATCAACTACCATGCAATTTTAGAACTTACCTAACACACTCAGGCCCCGTTTAGCACAGCTCCACCACCGGCTCCTGGAGCTGTTTGGAGCCGTTTTGTGCCAAACGGGGTAAAACAAAATAGCTCCACCCAAGGAGTCCCTTAAAATATGCTGAGACAAAAGATATGTATGAGACGGAGCTGAAAAAAATAGCTCCACCCGGCTCCATCCGCAGGCCCTTATGCCACTGACCTTGTACTTTCGTGAATTTACGCGATCAGCCACCGACTCTTCTATTCTCCCGTTCCCGTTTCTCTGTTCGGTTTTCTCGTCTTCGACCTTGAAGGGAGCGCCGCCGCCATTAAATATTGGTTGCTAATACTTTGTGTTATTTTAAATTTTAAATTTTTTTGAATTCAAATTTACTCGGATGAAAAATCATGTAGAAACATACAGCTCTTGATGTTACTACAAGCCAAATAGACAGGGGTATATTGGACAATTGACATCTCTCAACCATGCATGATAAAATAGGTGGAGCTGTTTTGCTAAACAATCTACCAAAACAGCTCCAGCTCCACTGGTGAAACTGTTCGTGGAACTGAAGCTAAACAATCTACCAAAACAGCTCCAGTTCCACTGGTAAAACTGTTCGTGGAACTGAAGCAAAAAAAATAGCTCTACTTATGAAGTGGAGCCGTGCCAAAAGAGCCTCACTCCATCCAGCCACCCTTATCGTCGCTGGGACACAACACCGGCCAGTCACCACTGAGCTAGACAGCCAGTACCAAGGCAGCAAGCAGCCATGCTTGGCCTCCGCGGCGCGCCACCGGCCACCGCAGCACTCGCGAGGGGGCGGTGCAGTGCCGCCACGGCGCCGGTGAAGACCGACCGCGTGTCTCTGGCCGTCCCTGCGGCTGTCTCGCTCTCACTTGTCCTCTGGTCCGTTCCAGGTATCTCAATAGTGCAAATACTACCCTAGCTAGGCCCTAGTACTCCAACCAGTAGTATACTAGTATGTAGTAGTACCAACTGGAACTAGCAGTAAATACTTCACACTGCACAGTACTCGGTTCATCTGTTGCGTTCTGCGTCTGATGACATAACCAATTCGTTTGCAAACTGCAGTGAATGCCGGCATTCTGTCAGGGTCCACTGGCTTGGAATCGGTTCCAGGCCCCAAATTGGCCCGACTCGAGTTCTTGGACAAATCGAATGGTTAGCCTCCTATCCCATCCTCTTGCCTTGTTCATTTGCAATGGTCTTCTCGTTGTTGCTGGTGTCGTGCTGCAATTCAATTCGCTGATCAAATACTTTTCCTTTGCGCTCTCAAGCGGAGAACCAGAAGAAGTACGCCGAGTTTGATTCGAGGTTCAAGTCTTCCAAAGTGCTCCAGGAGCTGCTCGAGAAGTCCAAGCAGAACAAAGAGAAGTACTCTCCTATATCTAGTCCTTTTGCTCACACTTACCCTGTAGCTCTGCGGTTTCCCCCCTGCTCTTGGGATTCCTCTGTCATGTTCTTGCCATTAACCTCTGAACAATTTTCAGGAACGAGAGGCAGATCCAGGATAAATACTGCCTGCGGGGCGCCGAGTGGGGCATCGGAGACTGCTCGACGGCGGGGATGTCGGACCAGGAGAGGGAGGATTTCATTTCGGAGCTGAGGAAGAGAACTGGAGGAGAATGAATATGACGTGTGTTTTTCACTAGATAATGGTGCTGCAGGCTGTTTTGGCACCGCACAGCTTCTTTCCACACCATGCCGTGGAGTTCCAAGAACGGTATTTTGCTCGTGCTTCGGTAGCGTAATCGCTAGAAATATTGGATTTGCGGGAGAAACAAAGGATGAAGTACTTTTTTTTTCTCGACGACATAGAAAAATTGCGTTTCATTCATTTAAAAAAGAGTAGTATATTGGTGTCTGAAAAGCCGAAATAGAGGCCCAAAGAAGAACCGGTTACAAAGAATATGACTCTGATCAGCTCGACAAGACAAACGTCTGTGGCTAACACACCCTAATGACGAGTGGACTACCACCACCGATGAACTAACACCGGCCAACGCACATGCGGAAAGACGAAGAGGGTGGGATCTGATGGCTTAAGGCAACGCTTACGTCGAAGGTGTTGCCGTCACTCGATCCGACAAGAACTAGACTTGAGGTTTTCACCCCGGTGCACCATTGCCTATAGCTGCGACCCTAATGCCTTCAATGAAATTCGTGAGGCTACTCCCAGCGAATTTCGGTGCTTGCCCTCTTCCTCATGCTCGTGCTCATCTAACCCGCGGTCTCTGCAGCTAGAGCTAGAAAATTAGCTCGTGGCTCGCAGCTCGACTCGAGCTCGTAAAATTTCGAGCCAAACCGAACCTTCGTTGCGGCTCGCAAAAACTTGAGCTGAGCTCGAGCCGCTCGCAAGCCGGCTATGGCTTGTGTGTGCAATGCAGCGGCCCACAGTCAGGGACTCAGGAGTCGGCCATACGGTGTGGTCGTCCGATCTTCAATAGACCGCTCGATTACCTTGGAGACGTTCGGATTGCTCTGAATGTTCGTTCACTCCGCGGCGTTCAATCGGTTTTGGATGGTCGATGGCGACGGTGACATTCAGACTAGGCCGAACGATCCCGCCATTGGATTGGTTGGAGGCGCTTGCAGCCGTTCGATTAACTTGGAGGTGCGGTTGCGGATGAGTCAATCCCCTAACCTAACCATAACCTTTCGGCCGCCATGCCTAAATTCCCATTCTCCAATTCCCGATCTGCATTTGGTTGATCTCCTTCCACCGCGCCGCTTGCCCCTCCCACCGCATGGCCCGTCCCAACCACTGCGCCGCCCGCCCCTTCCACCTTGTCGCCACGCCCTGTCCTCCCTGGCCACGTGCACTTCCCGTCGGCCCATCCTCCCCCTGTGCCCTGGCCCCGTCCCCGTGCTATCCCCCCTCGGCCTTACTACGCTTCCCCCACTCCTCCGTCCGACTCCCATGCCTTGGATCGCCAACGGAGTATGGAGTCTCGTGTGCAAGGGAAGAAGTCAGCTGACTCCAAGGCCTCCGGCTCTACACCAGTAGGTGAGCATGCAACCGGTCGACACCTCGTTAGCTCTCAGCCGCCTTGTGAACTCAGCAAACCGGCAGACTCGGTGAGGTGTTTTTTTTAAATTTTTTGTTGATGTTTTGTAGTGTAATGTTTCTCATTTTTGTGAATGATTTTGTAGTGTGACATATCATAGCTATCACGTATTCACTGTTTTATGAACTTTTTATCACAGTTGTCGAGTAAGGATGTGGATTGGGAGGAGCCAAGCTCTGTGTTGAATTGTGCGGTTTCTGTGTTGAATTATGCGGCTCGCGAGCCGGCTCGAGCCTGCTCGAGCCAAGAAATGAGCCAAGCTGAACCAGGCTTTTAGCTCGTTTCTTAAACGAGCCGAGCCACAGCTTCAAGCTAGCTCGGCCGAGCATGACTTGAGCCGGCTCAGCTCGTTTCCACCCTTATCTGCGGGCGAGCTGGATGCAACAGCTGCTTAACCCCCAACACCAGTGGCCGCTTGAGCCGGCTCCTCTGTGCCAGGTTGCAGTTGAGGGGCACGCCGCCGCCTACGCCTGCCCAAGCCGCGCGCTGTGGCTGCCCGCATGCAAAAAAGAAGAGATTGCACACTCGCAGGGGATGGCGGCGGTGGCGCAGGAGAAGGCGTTGTAAGAGGTAGGAGGGGGGCTCGCACTTGCCGAATCCTATTCCCGCTCGAGTCGCGCGCCGTGGCCGCACACGTGCGAAGAAGAGATGCACACTCGCAGGGTGCAGCGGCGGCGCGGGAGTCGGTGACGTATAGAGGCCGGAGGGGGATCATGGATCCAGTCTGGAGGCGACCATATTTGACCCGTTGACAGGCAAATCCGACCACCTATGGCTCCCCCTACATCCGGCCCAGAGATGGGCAAATCCGGCTGCGGCGTGGAAGTACAGAGGCCGAAGGTGGGGGAACACGGATCCGGCCCAAAGGCAGCCAGATCCGATTGCCTCCGGCCGCCGTGCTTCACGCTCGATGCCGCTCGACGCAGCTCAAGCAAACGACGCCACACTCGACGTAGATCTAGGGCGGAGCTACAGCTGAGGGGCCTGCCGTCGTCGCTGCACCGGCGGTGACAGCGGCGAGGGGGACGTCAGCGGGAAGAGCCTTTGGCGGCGTGGGTTGGATTGCCCCCTGAGATGCCTGTGGGAGCGGCTCAGGAGGCCCTTTGTATTTTTTCTCTCATCTGTGCCCCAACGGAAGAAACACTTGACAAATGTACACGCACAGTTTAGCTCAGGTGCGTTTTCAGAGGTCGCTGGAGAGTCAAGAGAATGCAGCATGTGCATTAAGAATTTCCACAGTGAATATGTGCAAGTGTAAATTGCCTTCCCTGTTTATAGTTGCAAATTATCATCTCTGCTCCGTTGTTTCTTGAAATTTGCTTCAATTTGTTCTTGAACCGGTAGCGTGTTAATTTTTTTTTATTTGAGTAGCTATGTTACTGCCTTACTGGCCTAAAAGGCATAAACCGTTTGGCGGTGTGGGTAGCCTGCAGTTCTGGAAACGATTCTTCGATTCCTCGTGGAAACATAATTTGTTGAAAAACAAATTAAATTCATTTCATCCATCAAGACCGCACCGAGTGACAATACCGACAACGAGAAGAAGGCCAGCAATGTTGAGAGCAATTGATACCATCAGAGCGCCCAAGTTAGGCTAGAAATAAGCAAAGCAAACAATCTCATAATACCAAATGAATGGCACAACAGTGATAAAACCATCATCTGCAACAGCTGTATCAATTTTTAATGTTTTACTAATTAGTTCGAGAGCATGCCGCAATAATTGTGTCCCTTGAGGCTAGAAACAGAACCGCAGGAATTTCCTGTCGAGACTTCTAAATCCAAATACATCTGATGTGAAAAGTTTGTTGTATGTAAGCTAATGATTACATGATCTTAGTTCGACCTAGACTGGAATTCATTACTAGCATTCCGTTACATAGCTCGAGGCAATAATATTAACATCCAATAATTTTCCATGCCTGTATTTGATATCGTGGAAAAGCTGGTACCTCCTATCAGCCTTGATGCTAATGTATAGACAAAGGTGGCATTCTCAGTTAATCCTTCATGAAGATATTCTGGGAGTCCCGGTTCCATGGTATATTCGGAAGGTTGGTGCTGCTGGTTTCAGGAAGCACCATGATAAGTAGTGGCCGGTAAAACAACCTGCCGATGACTGTTGTCTTTGGATGGAAGCGAATGCTGGTGTGGCATGTGATCTCGAAGCATTGTAGTATCATCTGCTTACCACTTACCAGCTAAGGCACGTGCTTTCTGGGTAGCTGATGGCCCAACCATCACTCGTGTAGGACATAATCACAGGCACTGGAGCTATATTTAGCTCAAGAATGGCGCATGGGTTGAAACAACTCACTTTTCACCCATGAGCAGTTAGGAGTTTGACTTCAACTACCTTGAAAGGGAAAAGAAAACATAAACATCATCTTGGTGACAACAAATGCTTCCAAATACTGACGAAGGTAAACAATCAAGCAAGCAATCCACAGAAGCAAACTGCATAACTGATGACTTAGTTACATAATGCAACCATATTGTAATGCCTTTAACGCAGATAAAGTACAAAATACAACAAAATTACATTAATTGATGATCTCTTTTTGCAATTTTTTTTTGGCACATACCCCTTATCTCAAGTTTTTTCTCAAACCAATTCAGTGACAAAAACTGTTCATGGGCGAAAAATGAGTTGTTTGGGTCCTGGAGGATTGACAGACCAGAGTGTAAACAATAATTGAATGGGTGATCAATAGATATTGGGTATCCATAGGTGATTGGCGGTACTTTTTTCCTATTTGGAGAAATTTCCACTTCATTATTTAGTCCTTGTTTTGATGGCCAGTCGCTAGAATTACTGATATGTGAAATGTCAATATAAAATTGGCCATTGCTCCATTACATCCAGAAGAACAAAGACATCATAGTAAAAATGTCAACTAGATTGGTTAAAGGAATATATGGTAGTATTTGGGAGCAATTTACTACTCCCTCCGTGCAGAAATTAATATATGACGTTTTCGAAAATATGCAAATTTCTTTATTTTTGACTACTAATATATTACATAATATTTAGATTAGTTATTTGAAAATGATACCAATAGATTTGTTATGAAACATATTTCATAATATGATACTTTTATAAACCTTTACCAACTTATTCGTATAGAAAATGATGGTCAAAGTTACATATTGGATACCGTGTCCATGTCCAAAACGTCATATTATGGACAGCACTTCACACTTCACTCCTTAGATCCGGAAATGTACACAACTGGATATTAGCACTTTCTGGTAGACACAGGCTATTGTAAATGAACACACTATCAATCCTATTGAAGTGCTTTTGGTGTATTTATTATCACCATTCTACAATCGATGTGACAAAAGTGCAAGCGTGAACGATAAGGATCAACTGAAGAATGAAAACTAAATGAGCTTAAATTGTTTTCCTGGTTTGCCTATTCGTCCCCAAAGTATCATATCTTGATTAATATGAAGCAGATTATCTCTTCAATCCCTGCTTTCCCTATCTGTTTGGTGCATCGCTGTATGCTAGGTGCCAATGTATTCAACCCATGAGAATGTAACCGATCATTTCAGCAGTCCGGCACTTTTTTTTGTCAATTTTAGCTAGCTTGACAAGAGCAATTACTACCATGCATTACACTGTTGATGTATAAGGAATAACCACAAGTTTTTTTTACACAGAGATAAATTTCATTCTAAATTAAATCTGATTAGGTTTGGCCTTGAAGATGTTTCATTCCTAGCCTACCTCAATTTGTTTGGGACAAAAGGCTCTGTTGTTGTTGTTGTATTAAATCTGATTAGGTTTGTTACAATGAAAAGAAAAAACAAAGATACAATAAAGAAGACAGCACGGAATATTACCTGCGAGGTTGAGGTAAGGATGGTTGATCAGGCGACGAATGAGAGGAGTCACTCCTAAATGCAGCATGTCTTTGCCCATAAAGCCCGTTAGCCATTACTTGACGACTGGGTCGTGGTATGTCACCACCATCAGCTGTGGGAACTGGCCCAAGTGAGCCAAATTCAAGTGGCTCAGAGGAAGAACCATGACTTGTGCCTGGTTCGTATGAGTGCACCATGAAACATGGTGACACTGAAGAACCAGATAAAGCACCAACACCATTTGAAGCTGTAGATGGTGATGAATAAACCCCATGCGTCATGTTCCCTTGTCTCCGTATAGAGTTTGTGGATGCAAAAGATTGGCCCTGTACAAAATATTGACCACCAGCCTCATGCCTGTATGAGTCATTTCTATAGGATCGCCGCTGCCTATCAGACTGAGTTTCATATGTTGTCTGTCTATCAGACCTCATGCTAGACCTCTCTGATTGGCTACGTCCATAGCTGCGTCCTGGATTTCGTTGCTTTGAGTTTATCCAACTTCCTTCTCTATCACTGTGGTCACCCTTGTCACCATTATAGCTTCCTCTGTAGTTTCTTGAACTTGAGTGTCGGCTCCTAAATGGAACCTTCTGAGAGAATGCAAGGCACATAATTACAGCTTAGTATTCCCAAGTTCAGACTATCAAGTACAAAAAGCATTGCCTAATAAATTTTTATCTCATACAGGGAAAAATATATGTTGCAGTTGAGGCAAAAGTGGTAGAGCTACCAAAGAAAAACCTACGAATTCCATCACCAGAATATCTTATGTTCAGCCAGGAAATAACTTGTGAGTTTTCTTCATGCAGCAACTCATGAGTCTGCTGACTAGTCATACTCCAGATAGCTGAGAGTGAACCATGAAACTAACATCCAGTTTACTACATGCAGCAATATCTAAATGTTTCATACTCTCTATTAGTGATGATGACTAAACATTCCTGATATTATATTAATCTATTATACAACCTTCTGCTGCCATTATCCATTCCTGTTTCATGTTCTCGGTAGGTAATGTCAGTTTCACGGTGTGACTAAAACCATGTAATACACAAAGAAAGATTGCTTTGTAGAGCAGAACCATATCAACATTTATTTTTGTCGGATTCTTTGGAAACCTTTCAAGGAGATGGTTCCAGTCAAGTTTATCAGGAGGCATCGCCTTTGTAGCACTGGAAAACAACAAAAACTACTAGTTTTGATGGTTTTAGAAGAAAATCAGCTGATTTGACCCAATTTTTTGACTGGATACTGGCTTCAGAATAATATTACAACTAACTACTACTACCACCAGACCAGGTTTCACCAATAAGCAGCCAGAAACCAGCCACCTGGTAGATGGTTCACTGCCTGTTTCTGGAACCAATCTCTTGGAGATTCATGACAAGCTGAAGGATATCTCCTCATGAATATGGCAGGTAAACTCGTTCATCTTATTAGAAAGTTACCTTTTAAAAAGAACTGTAGTATGAAGCAAAATATATCCAACAAAATCTGAACTGTTACAATTTTGCAATCGGGTCCACCAAATGGATGGATCATGATCGGCTGTGTACATTTCCCTGACTGAAGAATTTCTCAGCCTCTAGGGCAATGTGGATCTTCCAATCTCACAAATCTTTGTTTCTATTAGATTGGGATACTACCACAATTTCCAAAGGAAGCTGAACTGACTCTCTTTTTGACGATATAGCCTTTTGCACTCGATAGCAAAAGAGCAATGGCAAGTAGCTAACTAAGAACTTGTAGCCTATAACAGCTATTTCACAAGCTGGAACCAGTGCTGCAGTTTAGAAAGCTAATGTTGATAAAACTATATTGTTAAAACTAGTAATTTTAGTTAACCTTGTATTAGAATCGTAATAGAATACCTATAGTAAACATGTTATCTATGAGGTAAGATAAGATGTTGAAACAACTTATTAGGATCTTACAGGATTTGGCAAGTAGGTTCCTGTGCCACCACGGTATCTGGGCGCATCCTCTGCATAGTGCTGTGGAACACCGGCAGCTCTTTCAGAAGCAGGTTGTGGAGGCATCACAGGAAAGACTTGTTGGCCACGGCCCACCATCGGTGTCCAGTTAACATTTGGTGAAGCTGGTCTTCCAGGCCCCTCCCATGGAACATGCCCCTGCAAGTACACTGGTGGCACGGGGAGATGGTATAAGACAGGACCCATGGGGCGTGCATGTTGGCAAAATCGTCCATATTGTAAATTCTGCCAGTGGCTGACAAAATCACTATTCAAGATGTCGGGCTTGTGCTCATCGGACTGATCAGCTACAGTACATGATGACACTGTTGAGGTAGCATTGGTATCAGGTGGGGGAACATCATTGAGTGAACCAATATTTTGAATAGCCATTTTGACAGGAAGCTGGTCAATTCCTTCATTTCTCTCAAACTGTGGAACAGATCCATCGTTATTCCCAGGAACAAATGGGAACACAACATAAGGAATCAATGGACCTGTTGGAACAAAAGCCAGTCCTGAGCTATCAGCTTGTCTCTGTTGAGGGGAACCAATAAGAAAAGGTGCGAACACCGGATTAGGCATGCCAATCTGTGATGGGTCAAAATCATTTGGTACTTGACTAGTGCTCGATGGTGTCGAAAAAGAGCCAGACCCTGTTATTGTGTCAGAAGCTTCATTTCCAATTACTGGTATCACACCCACATTCCTGGCACCATCATCAACTTCTGTAGGGAAATGCTCGGTAGTATGTCCTGTCTGCCAATCAGTCTTACTTTTGCTATGTGTGGTTATGGCAGGTGCTGCAAAGGCAGGCCTTTTGCCCCATTTGTCCCTCGATGTTCTTGATGTCTTTCCAGCTATTTCATCCCATGAACTCTCTGGCAGTGCTTTGCTTCTGGAAGAACTGTCTTGTGAAGAAGAAATTCTCACATTTCCAATACTCATAGGGACATTTGTACCGACTTCTCTACTTGTTTGATTTTGAAACATGTTGGTATAATTTTCTTCTATTACTCCACTATCCTCAACATTAAATTCCGTCTGCCTTTCCAAAGGGGCACCAGATACACCATTAGGAGAAGAGATTCGCTCCTTGCCATCAAAATGATGCATATGTGGATCTCTTTCGTTGTGACTAAAATGTCTAGACAATCCAACACCGTACTCATGCCAATTGCTGCCATCATCACAATTTGCATCTGATGTAATAGATCTCTCACTCTCATTACCATCCTCAGTGTTTGGTGCAAAAGTAGAGTTGTGGACATAATGGGTAATAGGTGGTGGAAGAAATCCATGGAGGAACTGCATATTGGGCAACCATGGAGTCCCAGATAAGCTAGTTGGTGGAATCCTGGCCAAATGTTTTTGAGAAAAAGCTGATGGAGCCAGTAAAGGGGAGGATGCTACAGACATATGAGAAGGTATATGCATTGGCAATTGAACCCGCCCGTTGAAGCCATGCAACTTCGCTGATGCCATTAGATTAACTAGAACCTGTTCCTCATGCTGCATCTCCAGTGCCTCAGCCTCAGAGACAGAAGGAAGTTCTTCGTTCACCATGAAACCATTATCTTCGTGATAGCTGCTTAAAACACTATTTGAGTCAGAAGCTGTTTTTGCGCTAGGGTGAGATGAACTGTTCATGGAAGACATTGACTCATCCTGTGAAGACTTAGTGCTGCGGTTGCTAGATACTTCTGGAGCCAAGTTATTTCTTCTGCTATTGTAAGCAACATTCACATTTCTTTCCATTTCAACCACTCTAGTCTGAACATTCACATTTCTTTCCATTTCAACCACTCTAGTCTGCCTTCCACGAGAATATCCTTCAACAGAAGGGTCTGTCAGTTCAGGACTAGACCGGGTTCTTGCAAACCGAGACCTGCTTTGCCCATTTCTATCATTGACAAAGATAGCATTTTGCACTCTCTTATCCCTTTCACTTTGCATTGATCCACCAGACCTGTTTCTTTCAAGCTGTTCAGAGACCTTGGTATTGGCTTGTGTTGCGTAAACTTTCTGGTGTTGAGTATGAGATACAGAAGGATTAACTGTTCTTGGTGAATTTCTCAAGTATAGATCACTTTGCTGAGGTGGTTGAGGAGTAGGTTCAGGATAACTATGAGCACCTTCAGCAAGATTACCCTGATTAGCACAAAGTTTAGGATTTTCAACCTTCTTCTTGGGTGTTGTTGCACTTCTGTGACTGTTTGACGCATCAGCAGGGACAACTTTCAGAGGGTGCTCATGAACTAGACTTGGCGTAGGCACATCAGGACGAGGGCCACTACCATGTCGTATCCACGTATTTGTGAAGAATTGATTTACTTCAGCAATTAGATCTTCTTTTGGACATTCGAGTAACTTCGCCAGCCTTTTCGCCCCAAAAGAAAAGGCACTGCGTATTCTAAAGAAATTGCCTGAAAAGAAAAAAGCAACATCTTATCAACTCAAACATATTGATGTGCTTTTGCTGTTCTTGCAGAAAAAGAACTTTTCAGTGAAAACAGCCAAAATGACAATAATACCATCCACTGTCTTTAAGAGGCTGGATATATAACAGCATCAAAATAACCACAAAGACAAAATATTCAAGAGTGTACACTCAACAGGCTATACATGGCAGCCATAAGAATTTCTTATGATTTTAAATTGCTAAACAATCAAAATAAGACAGATTTCCTCTCTTAATCAACCATATAACGTAGGGCAAGTACAATTATTAAATTACTACTCAAGGAAGTGCTATTCTAGGTATAGTGCTGAACAAAAATTTTCAAGCAATACCTACAAGGAGGGACACTTGGTGCTTCAAAATGTTTGCTTAGTTGGGCTTATATAGGCTAGAAGATTTTGCCACTTGGGAGCAAACTAGCTTCAACCAACAACAACAACAACAAAGCCTTTTGTCCCAAACAAGTTGGGGTAGATTAGGAATGAAACCTTCTCAAGATCAGCTTCAACCAATCCATTAAAATTTTAATACCCACATGATAAGGCTTATTAACATGGAAGAATGGTGATTTTTACGAGTTACAGCCAAATACATTGCTTCAAAACCATACTCCCAAAAGGCGGTATTTTGTTTGAGAACCAGACACCTAGCATAGGTACATCAGGCTTGGCCAAAATGGTCCAACTTAGGATATATTGTTTAAAGCAATGCACAGACTGATAAATTCTTATTGTCGGCACTAAGTTGGACATGCCGATTGCTATATCTACATATATCAGTAGAATGGTCAGCTTCCACCAGGAGACAAGCCATATCTTGTTATATAGATAATAGTTATGCAGAGCTTTTGCCAAACAAACCATTTTAGTATTAGAAAATGCCTGCCAACTAGAAGCTGAACATATCAAAATAATTTATTTCTATTGTAATCAAACAGCTGATATGTCAGCAACAGAACACTACCACAACACTTCCAGAAATGAAAGAGAAGCAAGAAAAATAGTAATTCGCATGTGTACAATATGGTTATCTAGACGTACAAAATATCTTTAAACCAAAGTACCAAACACAAATATAGCATCTATAGTATGGCAAATAGGAGAAACCACTGAACATTTACTCTGATCAAGTAGGTTAACAGTTACCTTTACTGACACTTCTTCCGAGGTTATTGTTTGTTCGTAAAGGATCAATAACATTGAAGTGCTTTGAAACAAATGGTTGGCCCTGGCTCTCCTGGGGGCGAGGCGTAACTGCATACCAATCACTGCAATTATCCAGGAAGGACTTGCTCAGCAACAATTGACTAGTATCCATCCGTGGGGGCTCCGCTGCATGACATAACATTAATAATCAAAAGAACCATTTCCCAATTAATTATTGATCTAGCAGTAAAACTAAGTGACATATATTAGATTACCAGTCATATCTGGAAGTGAACTTATAGGAACTGGGCCCCACAAGCTCAAACAAAATTTCTCCCAATCAAAATTACTGAAGAATTCCAAGAAACGGTATAATACCTGCAAATGCAAAAGTAGCAAATAAGCATTGTATTCATGTCAGGATAGTAAAAGGAAAGAGAGAGAAGGCACCTCAAGTGGTCCAGTAAAACAATTGTTGAATACATGAAAAATGTACAGAACCAGGGTCTCCAATGCATAAGTAGATATAAGACCATGGTGAGCTCCAAGAATACGACTCTCGTAGAAACACCATGCCTTTATCAATATGATACTCCGCTTGAATAAATGGTTTTGATTGATCAAGTTGTCGATCTAATAAAATGTAGATTCATTAGAAGCAAGTATAGGCAGAAAAATCAAGTAGTTTTGGCCCTGGTACCTATATGCAATAAGCATAATCATAAAGTCAACACTGAACTCTTACAGTATTAACTATTAAGACACAAACAGAAGTTTCCAGCAGGTTGTCTGCCTATATTATACAGTATACACATTCTGCTGGATTTGAACAAGAGAGCGCACCTCCTCAAGGAAACAAAGTGTACATAATCCACCAACTTGATTAAATGAGATATCAACAACAATGTTCTCCACAAGACACTTGATAATCTTCACCTGTGCATGATTCACAAAATATATGAATGAAGACAACATGATATAGGTGGCAAACCATAAATCATCAAACAAAAATAAAGGAAGAAAGAAAAGAATGTATTTCCTTACACTTAGAAGCACACTAGAAGTATTTTTCACTAAACAATCCTCCTAAATGTTTGCAATGGGATGTAATAGGTTAACAGGTCTTACAGTAGCAAGTAGCCTAATTTTCCATCACATATCTTGCAAAGAAACTGTGTGGATGCCAAAGTATCTTATATTACAAACAGAATATCCACAACCATATATAAACCCCAGAATTTCAGGGAAAAAAGAAGAGCATATGAAAAAAACTGAACTATCACTTTCTATATGTTGTGTTATGTTCTGTTGTACTTCGATCCATGTGGCACAAAATAAAGGAAGTTCCACTAGTAACTTCGACTGTTCAACGTACACATACACAAAGGCACAATGCTAATTCAATACTACTCTAGGTCTATGGTTAACAGAGGAGAAACAATGTATGAAAAATTTAAGATAATGACAGTATAATAGCACATTTAATTGAAATTGTCAGAGGAAAAGAAACCTACCTCCGCCTGAATATACTGAACTTCTTTTACGCGAAATTCAGCATTTTCACTTTTCTCTTCATGCTCCAATGCATCCCGAACCAGATTTGCCCAAGTATCCTTTAATTCTTCACTATCACTAAAAGCCGTGACATCAATGTCACCATCAGGTAAGTAAGTCTTGAGTGGGACTGACCCAAAAGTACAGACCTGTGGGGAGGGAGGGAGAGATAGAGATCAGTGCGCTATCAAGCACGTATATTCAACAAAAAAAATATTTGGAATGATGAAGGTAAGACCAGAAAAGTTCCAAGATGTTAGTGCAAAACTCCCTTAGACATAAGAACAACAAACAATGAAATGAGTATATTTCCATTTTCCAAGAAACAAGGAACTATTTCAACACTGGTATCTCCCACTGCACCTACTATAAATGCTCATTCCATCAGGTGTGCCAGCAGTACCAAGTAAGTAGGACAATCACATATGGCTATTGAACTATGAAAGAGGATTACTCGATATCTTTTGAGTAAGACATGCAAGTTTTGCATATCGTAGTGTCATCTTCTGCTAAGGTCAATGTTGTAGTACCAGTGTACCACAAGCCTTCATTAATATGGTACTCCCTCCAGTCACAAATATATGTCGTTTTGGGATGCGTGCAGTCAAACTTTAGAAACTTTGATTGTCGATATCTTTCAAAATATTTATATTAGATACCTGAAAATCATATGTATAGATTTGTCTCGAAAAGTACTTTCATAATGTTATTGGATTTTATAATTATATTACAATATAAATTAGTTGTCAAAGTTACATTTTTAGGACCGTGTCGATGTCCAAAACGACATGTACTTGTGACTGGAGGGAGTATGTGCTAGTCTGCCGGCGTCCCGTGTTGCAAGGAAATGGATGTTATAGTGAACGACAGTACGATAAAAACACTATCAAAGATCTCAATATCATAGTCTTCTCCCAAAACACAGTTTGATTCTGGCCAATCATCTCCATCAGATGAGAACTCGAGGCTTATAAACAAGTTATCAAAGAGTAGAATAGATAAGGAAGCATACAAATTACTGAATAGCGATAAGATTCCATCATGCTCTTCTGTGTGAGTGATTAGCGGAAGCAAATTCTTTTGAACTTTCAAACAACAGAGCACAACTACCCAATAAGGCACCATTTCTCTGTGCGAGTAATCAGTACAATAGGTGCTGCTTGCTCAGACACATAACTTGTGAAGAAGAGATATATAAAAGCATCAGTTATGGTCCATTGGCCTCTTCGTTCCGGTACCATTAGTCTACTCAATTATACAATAACTATCTCGTTTAGCTACCCATACTGCAATGCCACAAGCAAGCAACCTACGCGTAAACAACTCTACTCACTCCACGCTTGCGAGTGGCATCGTTATACCTGGCACGAGAGGCAGTTCATGATCAGGCGCTGCACGTAGTTGTAGACAGCCTGCCTCCGCCCCTCGGAGTGCGGGTTGGGCTGGATGCGCGCGATAAGCTCGGCGGTCCGGGACTCTGCGACGGCCCACCGCTCGGGGTCGAGCCGCCTCGTGACCCCCGCGGACGCATTGGGCAGGAGCCCGTTGGGCACCATCCCCACGCGCTCGCCAACCAATGCGGCTCACCCGGCCGAGCCAAAACCCTAGCTCCCGGCACAACGGCAGCCGACCGCAGAAACCCGTAGCAGCAGCCAACGGCGGCGGCGGGCTCCGAGCACCCGCCTTCGGCGCGAATCAAGCCGAATCGGTGGAATCGCGGGGGGGTGGGGGCGGGCGGGCCAAACCCTGAGCGAGCGGCGGATCGGTCCGGCCGCGGGGCGGGGCGGCGGCGGAGGCGGCGGCGTGGAGGGGGGAGGGTTGAGAGTTGTGGGGATGTGGAGGACGGGGTCGGTGTTTGGCCTGGTCCCGTGGGGATGTGGAGGACGGGGTCGGTGTGGCGTCTCAAACGCTTCGCCGTGGCGTGGCCGCGTGGGCGGAGCGGGGCTTCTGGTTCCTGGGCTGGTACGAGCAGCCGCCGTCCGATGCGGTGCGGCGCGAGACTTTTCTTTGATTCGGAGGTTTTTGATTTTCGCAAGTTACGACTGCTAGACAGTCGCAGAATTCGAATTACTTGTTCGGTTGGATCTGCTAAGGTACTAGGACGTACAGTTCGGACACGTCATTTGACGGTTCACTTCGGCGGGCTTTGGGCCTGTTTTTTTATAACTTCGGTTTTTGGTTTTTTTTTATAATACCTAATTTTTAAACAAAGTATTTTCTCAAGACAGGATCTATAAGTTAATTATAATACACATTAAAAGCCTAACATCTGTATCAACCAAAATCACAAGCAAGTATCTCTCTCTGTAATCTCTGTCGCAATCAACCAAAATTCAAAATTTTCAACCAAAAGCCATAAGTCCAGCCATATCAAACAGGCCCTTTATTTGCTTTTCACTTTTTTGTTGTAATAACTAACTTTTAAATTATGTGTTTTCAATATAAAGTTTATAAGTCGATTATAGTAGATATTATATCGAGTTTATGTATACCGGTCAAAATCACATACCGTAGTTTTTTTTCTATGTACTGTCTCTCACGAACAGCCAGAATTTAAAAATCATAAGCCAAAAATTACAACCACAGGCTAAAAGAACCCACCCGACAATTCATTGTTTGCTCATGCTTGTAACACCCCCATTTCTGGGGTCGTTAGGATACCATCGCAACTGCTCAGAATTGTTCAACTGCGAGTACTGTACATAAGTGTACGCCGTTGCCAACACAAGCTTAAGCATAAAAAACCCAATTTATTACAAAATTAAGGTTTAACAGCCAAGTTTTATATAGCGGGGCGTACAACCCAAAGCTACATCACAATACCAAAAGGAAACTCCACAGACATGCCTGAGTGTAGAATAAACCCTAACACCAGGCGTCGTTTATATCGTAGTGCTCCTCAGCGTCATCTTCATAAATTTCTACATTTTATTGGCAAGCATCTTTCTGTTTATGATTTTAGCAAGCATGAGTACAATCAACCGTACTCAACAAGTCACATGAAAAAATACTATATAACTATTTGCTAGAATTTCCAAAAGATGGGAGTATAGCGGTTTTGTTAAAGTATCTGTGGATGCAATTTTATTTGTAAACATTTTATTTTTAAACACAAGATAATAAATCATAAAATTCTTAAGGAATTTAGGGTTTCAACATCTCAATTACCAAACTTCAACATTTCCAACTCATTTCCAAATCTACTTATACTTCGCTATTGGAATCACCCATTAAACACAACATTTATTGAAAGCACGACATATTCGAATACCACATATTATGACTCTGCAGAGTTGCCCAACTTTACCCATAATATTCCTCAACCCTCATGACTGAGTTGAGAAAATAAGGTTGTTCCACTGCTCATCTCTTTATGTAGTCTCTACCCGATAGAACTAGATACCCCCATCACGGAATATGATAGCCTGACAAGGCGGAGCCTACCGTTGTGAAAGTATAGTTTTACCTTTTCCATACCACATTCTTACGCCTGTTGTTCCCTCCTCTGGAACAGTATATCACATCCTTATAGTAGATAGTCAATCGATTTGGGCAGCTACTAAATCAGGTTTGACAAGTCAACGCTTGTGGTTGAGCGATTGCTATATTTTTTACTTGGTATAAGGGTCTAGTCCTTAGTTTTTCTGAGGCAACTTCCACTCACAAGCCCATATTTCAGTGCCCACAGTACTGTCACCTTTTCGATCCAAACCTCCACCCTAAGATAAGGTCATGGAACCCTGCTAACTCATAACTTCCCGTGATACCTCCTTATCCTAGAATCACTTTTAAAATTTTATCAGCAAAATACCAAGTCTCTTAGTAGTGGGAAATTTGTTGAGTTTCTAAACTGCTATGATTATATTATTAATACATTTAATATTACTAAGTTTTGTCAAGATGAATATGGCTATCAAATCAAACAGGGCTTTTTCGGGTGGTAGGACATTTGCTAATATCATGTTATTCTAAATATTTATTGTACAATAAATAACAGTGCATAAATAACATAATAAAAATACTAATAAATAAATAATTAAAGGAATATATGTTCAATATGATCAAAGACACGTGAATTGCCTTGCGGATTAATATATTCTTCAATTTCGTATTCTTCTGATTCTTATGCTTGATCTTGAGCTTCTCCTTCTTGAGCTGGCTGACCTATGACATTGGGTGCTAGCGCAAAGCAATAGAAAATAAATCAATTCCATGCTCAAAGGGTTGAGCTAGGAAAAAAGAAATAAAATATAAGAAAAACCAAATAAAATAGATTTTGGGTTTATATGTGTCTAATACGGGGAAACGGAGTTGAGGGATGGATCGACGGGCTTGGAACGGTTGAAATGGGTATACATATGAATATTCAGGTTTAGGTGAACAGTAATGGGTCGGATTTAATATGCTTACCGGGTCGAACTCTATTCACTGTGGGTCTTTACTATCCACAACAGGTTGGGATTCACGACATGTTTTCATTGTTCATTGCGGTCCAGTCACTATTCATGTCGAACCCCTGCTACAGTGCCGGTGGGAATTTGTGACTTGGATGGCTAAGATTTGAGCTAGATTAGGCTAGGTATCAAAGGGAATCAATTCCAAATGAGAATTCAAATTTCTTTTGAAATTTCAGTTTTGTTTCAATGCTTTCTGCGTTTTTTAACCGCCCTTTTTCTTCTGAACTTGTGTTTACGGTTAACATGGGTTTGGAATGTTTGGATGGTCATTTTAGTAGCACGTAGTAAGTGGTAAGGATTTCATTATTGCAGGAGTTGTCATTTTCCCTATTTTTGGCAGAAAATCGAATGCTTTCGGAGAAAGATCAAAAGTTGGTCTCTCTTACACGCTTGGTTCTCATAATTGTGTTTTTGTTTTGGTTGTCGTAGTTGTCAAAGCTTAATATGTCTTGCCTTTCTCTTATTTCCCATTTGGCAGGTGCCTTGATTGCGCGCTGCATTGTTTTTGTATTTGTATTTCTTTCTATAAATGGTTTTTATGGTCAGACCTTTTTTTTGTTTTTAATGCAATGGCGTATAAAGCTTTTGCGTGTTCTCGAAAAAAAATTGATCTCTATGTCCTCGTTTCTGTAAGTGTTGAGCTTGTTTTATGTAAAGTTACACAAATGATGCTATGTCGAGAGGTATCAACAGAAATACTCTACATGGCATTGGTGCAATTAATGAGAGTGTATGTTTTATATTACCCCCAAAACTTCCTATATAGTTCCCGCTTTTTTAAAAGGGGCTTAAAATTTTGAAGTTACATTGTGTTTAAAAGTTGTGCATAGGAGTAGGAATGCGATCTCTCCTAGGAGGCAGGTGCCCTGTAGTGTGCCGGCCTCTTGTAATCACACGACAGTTTTGAAATGCTATGAAGGCGTTCGTGAGGATGTTGATTTGTAAAATAAAAGTTGTGTGCATAGGGATGTGAATAAACATGAGGTAAGTTGGCAGCTAGCATGGTAATTAGAAATACTCCGGCCTAACGAGCTAAGGGCATTGTCAGCAACTTGATACTAGCTTGGTACTCAGTAGCTTGGTACTATAGCTTAGCATGGGAGGAGAGAGAATGGTTGATGAGATTTTAGATATAAACACTCTAATAGCTTGACAGTATAGCTTGTTACTAAAGTTTGTATTTAGATAGGAGAGAATGACTAGTTTGGAAAGAGATAACCCCACTAGTTTCTTGGCTTGCTAAAAGGGTTGATACTTCTCTCTCCCTTTTCAGATAAGTTTCTTCTCTCTCGTCCTCTCTATCTTCCACCTCAAAAAAAGATGATATGACATTGGCTAAGTATTAAACAAGTTTGCTTGTTAGAGTGCCTAAATTTTCTTTAGTCATAGACACTGTGGTCGATGGTCATAGACTTCGCGGTCAGCTATCATTGTTTTCGGCTTTTCGGTCGGTTGTCATAGACCTCACGATCGGTAGTCAAAGGTTTTGCGATTGGTTGTCGCAGGCTTCACTATCGGTACTCATAGACTTCATGGTCGGTAAGAGCGCTTTAATTCTTGTGATCTTCGATTACTTCGAGTACTTGTGTTAGGCCAGCGGTAGGACTAGTTGGCGGTGATCGGTGAATAGTGTTCAGAGGAACGGTACTCGTAGTCAGAAGGACTTGGTACTTGGTAGCGGTAGTGATGCTTGTTATGCCTGAGTGTTTGGAGCGGAGCAATGGTAATTTCTGAGTACTTGTTATTTTCGAGTACTCGTTGAGCTAGTGGTCGTAATGTGTTGTCTGAGGTTGAGTTTTGGATACTGATGAGATTTGTGGTCGTGGATGACCTGGTTGGTGTTGATGCTTTGTTGAGATTGTGGTTATATGTGTGTGCTGATGATGGTCAAGTTGGGAAGAACTTGTGCTGAGAAAACGGTTCTTTGGTCTTTACATGTGCAGGTGAGTGTGGAGGCGATCATGTTCGGTGATGAGGAGAATCAGGACTAGGATGGGGAGATATGAGCTCTAGACGGTTAACGATGTCGCGCGAGGTGATCAGGCTCACGCTGGAGCACGAGGAGATCAAAGGTGTGATACATGTAGAAGTTATGGGTGGTGTGGTCTTGGAAGCTTTGACACAGAAGTTAATGAGGTGTGATGAAGATATGGGAAATGCGATCCTGGAGGCTTCATCACGTGTTGGTTGGGGTGGAGACTGTGAGAGAAACTGAGAAAGTGAGACTAGGGTTAGGTGTTAGGAATGCGTATTAGAATGGGTTGGGCTAAGATCTCTCAGCCAAGATGGAAACATGTGATAGTTGTTGAATATCCGTCAAGGAAAAAAAATCCTAATATCCAAATCTCGTCTTGGATTTGCCAGATATTGACTGCTCTGAATCCGACCCTAAATCTGGATTCAACTATTCGGATCATGTCTTGGATCCGGCCGAATAGTCACAACCCCTTCTTGAATCTAGACCCGATCGGATCTAGCTCCGTACCGGATGGGAAATATCCGTCCCATTTTCACCCCTATATCTAAGGGCAAACTTTAAAGTGGCATATTACAAAACTTACAGCTCTTGAGTGATATGTATCTAAATAGCCGTTATTTTTTTAGCTGCTAGTTTTACTCTAAAACTGAACACACCTTAGTCTTTGGCCCTGTTCTTTTCAGATTATAGCTTATACCTCATCTCGAACAAACAAATGGAATGGTTTCTTCGCCGCTGTTTAGAAGTGGTTTATTGGGACAACCTTTTCGAAGCAACTTATCGTCGTTTGGTTTGTTTGTTCACATAAGCTCTCGTTTTAGAGCCAAAAATCATCGGCCATAACTATAAATCATAAGCCGCAATCGAAAAGAATGCACCTAGATGCTTTTCTTTCCAGACACACACATGGCTTCATCCATGCCATCCAACAGAACGAGTGGCCCAGATCTACCACGCTCCACGGGGCGGAGGGCTGTTACACGAACGAATGGTTAACACTGACCACTGGTTTTGAGATGATATGACATGGTCTTGTCCTTGGTTTTGGGATGGGATGATCCCATTTTTTGTTTGGTTGAGGGGATAGAGTCAACCCTGTTTTTTGTTTGGTTGGAAGGATAAAGTGGAATGGAATGGTCCCATCCTTTGTTTGGATGGAAGGATGAAGGTGAGACATGTGTGGTATTTGAGTTTTTTTTTAAAAAAAATTGAAGGCTATTGTTGATATGTTTCTATACATAAGCCTTTGAGTTTTTTTAAAAATTTTAAACAAAACAATACTTAAAAAAACAAAGAGGTGGGATGACTCTATCCCATGTGGGATAACTCCGTCCCATGAAAAAAAGAGGATTGTCTGATCTCGGATCTACAAAGAATATTCCTAGTGGGATGTCCCTGACTCTGCTTATTTCTCATATAAACACCTATAAAAATGAATCTATTCCATTCTGTTCCACTTAGTCCTTGCAACCAAACACAAGGCAAGGGGGATGGTAGTCTTCTCCCCCTTCCAGTTCCCACCCCTCGCGCCGCGCACTCCCCTCCTTGATTCCCTCCTCCCAATCGTTCGACCCGACCGCCACCCCCCGCTCTGGCCACCCCGTCGACGCGGCGACCGTCGCCAAGATGAACACCGCCTCCCCGGAAACCGGACACGATCACCCGTGGCTCTCCCCCCTCCCCCTGCCCTGCTAGAGATCCGGGTTGTTGTTGGTAAGCCGCTGCCTCCCTCCAGCTTCCCCCTAATCCTCGAGTAATCTGCCTGATTCGAGTCTAATTCTCGCCTGTGCGTCGACACTTGTTGGGAATTTCTCGTTGCTGGGCTGCGTGCACGCGTGTTCGAGTTGCTCTGGTTGAATTGTGCCTTTGGATCCTGTCTTCCCCGGCGACTAGGAAAGGAAACCTCCCCGATTTGAAAATTTCCATGGGTGTGTGGATGCGAAATGTTTGGTTTTCGAATTTGTTTCGTAGACACAAGTTGAATATATGCGTGCGTTGCCATGTCCCCTGTCCTCGATTCTCGCGGCATTACACAACGAGAAATACGAGATGATTTTGCATCCTGGACGGTGCGGTGATCTAGCTGTCATTGGGGGCGGCTCAAGGAGCGGGTGCCTTGTTAGATTAGGGTATGTTAAGGTTTTAGACTCGGGAGGTGCTTCTATGCATCACTATTTGAAAGTTGCACAAATATTAAGGTATGAATGGATGGTGGATAGTGATTACTTATCCCCTCCCTTACTTCAACATTTGTGCAACTTGTATTGGGAGGGTGATGCAGGTAGTGGCAGCAACAATGGGACTGGTAGTCACCGGTGTGGTAGTGAGGTTGCGGCGGCAAATATTGACCCATGCTGGTGAATTGGTGACATGGGTGGAGCCAAGGGGGTGCTCGGAATGCACGGGCACTCCCAAAATTTTTGAGAATTATGTATATACTCTTTCTTGCTACATGTTCTGAATGAAGTTGGACTTCATTGCAATTTGATAATGCTCGAGGGAATTAGATATAAATTGTATTCCATACCCTCTTTCAGATTTTGTAGACAACCCAGCATGGGCGGAGCAAAGGGGGTGCCCAGTATGCACGGGCACCCCCAAATTTTTTTGAAAAGTATGTATATACCTTTTCTTGCTATATGTTCTAATTGAAGTTGGACTTCATTGCAATTTGATAATGCTTGAGAGAATTAGATACAAATTGTATTCTATCTCCTCGTTTAGGTTTTGTAGACAACCCAAACACCTATTTTTTCTTTGCCTATATGGCACCATGTGAATGGTATGAAAGTGCTTTATTTTATTTTTTTTGATTACAATAAAGACTCACACACGCACACAAACTACTACGCACACACATGCGAGTGTGCTCTCTTAGCACAAGCCTAGAAAGACGCAGGCCAAGATAAATCTGCGACTTCATAAAATTTCTATTGAAGCATCAGGATTTGAACCTTAATAGGTTTGAGTCACACATCCACAACTCTACCACGCCACCAAGAGGTGATTCCGTGCTTTATTTTATTTAGCTATTAGGAACTTTTTTAATTTCTTACTCAAAAATCAAGCGTCCGATTCTCTATTTGTTTCAGCCATCACGACTATTACTCTAAGTGTAATGATTCAAAACTAATATGGAGTATCTTATACGAGACATTTTACTTACAAATTTTGAAGCCATATGTGACGTTAATAGGCCACATCAATTTTGTCATACCAACTATAGATGTACTAAAAATCCTATGTGCTTTTTGAGTGGTAGAGTATACGATGTGTCATGTGAGTTATATAGCGTACTAATAAAAATCCATGGAATTTATTTGTCAATGTTAGTATTTGTTATCGCTATGACGCCAAAAAATTAAAGTTTTTCACAACTATATATGTATAGTAGCCAATTAATTAGGATAAAACCCAATTAATTATATAATAATGTTAAAGTACCATGTGAATACAATATTCACAATGCATGGTTTACCCAGCTCTAACATTTTATTATTCCCTCCAATCTTTTTAAATGACATTTTTTATTTCTCGGTCTACGAGACATGATTTTGACTATTACTATTTGTAAATTTATCTTATTATATACTAATAAAATTATAATATTATGAAAGTATTTTTAGTGACAAATTTACATAGTTTTAAACATATTACCAGTCAAACTTTATAAAGTTTAACAGCATGGATTATAGGACGTTAGTTAAAAAATTTATGTGGATAGCACGGCGAGTTGATGACTGCAAGGGCGTGAGCCAGGAGGTGCCTAGTGGCCACGGTGAGGGCATGCATCCAAGGAAACATGGCACGGCGGTTGTAGGCACATCCAAGTAGGTGCGGTATGTATAGTGTGCACATCCAATAAAATTTTTCTAGCTCCGCCACTGATTGGTGATGGAAGCCCGGGAGCAACCAGTCAACCACTTGACCGGACAATGTCGTGAAGTATATATTGTAATCCCGTGGGAATGGCATGGTCGAACATGTTATGGACCCTGATCTGGACCCTTTCCAAATGCTCCTGGAGGGCTGCTTATATTTTTAATCATGTTCATTGAAATTTTCAAGATGTCCCTATGGATGAGGCATAAGCTTTATTAATCTCGAGCTTTGTGAAATAGGCCCTGGATGCTATACGGTTGTGAGCATGTCATGATGCAAATGGCTATGTTCCCAAGTTGGCTGACAACGAAAAATCACATAGTAGCTTATGAATTGCTGTATATCTGTTGCGACAAATTAAAATAGCTCAATTTATGTGTATTAACACAATTCAACGTAGGTGTTATTTAATTTTAAAATCATGTAGGGTTCGGCTAGACTCGTAATCCTACATTTTTTCTTTATGATTCAAGAAACATTGAGTGGTTTCTTCCTGGTGCAACTAAAGAAAAATATTAAATGATGTGTGAGCCCTACGTAGACTTTGCAGGGTCTATTTGATCCTTCCATTTAATGTGCAATAACCTCATGTAATCTCACAGAGACCAAAGTGGACCTCCCCTGTTTTCTAAATACGGTTTTGGAACTCTTGAATCTTGATCAATCATCAATCTTTTCTAGTCTACATGTTACAAAATGATAATGAATTGTTTTGACCATCAGTAGTGTTCAAGAAGGCGGCCGCCCAGGCTGCCTAGGTGCTGGACGGTAGGGTGCCGAGGGCCGTGGCCTCTAGTCAGGTGGCTGGGTGGTGAGATGCCTAGGCGGTCCAAGGTGGGTCAAAGGCGCCCTAGATAGCCTTAGTGTGGTGTTTTCCAGGCGGGCGCGGCGGCGGAGCAGCACCTAGGCGGACGCGGCGGGCGCCTAGGCAGGCGAATCGGCGACCAAGGGCAAGGGCATAACTTAAGTGAGGGCTTACCATATGTGAACTGCACGGAATCGAGGGTTTAGGGTTTCCTCTCTGCCGCACGGAGTCGACCCCTTTGCCACCTCCGACTCATAGGAATCCACCACCACCAAGGTCCCTTCCGCCTTCGACCTCTGCCGCTACGTCCTCCCTGGCCGCCGGGTATTGCTTCCCCTCCCCTTCACAGGTCTTCCCTCACCCAGTCCCCCCCAACCCCCCACCCTCACCTCTCTGACCTCCACTCCACCGCTCTATGGATCTGCCTCCGGGCCTTGGGAAGAGGGGAGAAGGTGAGGGTGAGGGGAGGCGAGCTGGGCAGCCAAGTAGAAGAAGACCTTGGTGGCTTGACCTGCTATGCTTCTGCCGAGTAGAAGACCTTATCCCCTCCCCCCTTAGCCCCCCTTGGCCAAGTTGGGCTAGGTGCTAGGCCCTAGCTTACTGCCCGCTTAGCGCCTACTTGAACAGTGAACATCGGTGCAGTTTATTTCGTGATAGCATGCCTATAGTTTGTCTTAAAATTTCTTCTGTAGAATTAGACACGATTCTTTCATGGTAACTGTCCCTCTAAAAGAGTAACTGAGACCAGCAATAAGAACTTTGTCTATCATATCCTTCGAATATGGATTGTTGCTTGCTAGGTTCCTCACCTTCTTTCAGCAAAAAGAAAGCCCACAGTTGTTGCTAATTTGTTCTTCAATTAATTTTGCATTTTGCCATTTGTGCAATCGCTAATGCAGTGTGAAACTGTATTACTGTTTTAAAAATCAGACAACATGATTGCCTAGTTAATTATGATTCATTGCCTGGTCAATTGGTCATCTACTTGATATGTTTAGATATTTTGCTTTATATCTGTTGAAAAGTGTAGAATATTATGGAACTTGCATCTATCGCTATTTCTTTAGTATTCGTGAGGGCATTTTGTGCTTGAAAATGTTCTTACTCGTCATAAATAATAGTGATCTATCTTACCGGAGCAACTTACATGTCTTATGGGTTGGCCTCTTAACAGGTTGTCCTCATGTTTGCTTGTGAGGCATTCTGATTTCTCTGCTATACAGATTTAGCGTACCAGTTCTCATTCATCATGTGGAGTTTTGCATCAAATGCCATAGCTGGGAGCTTAAGGAAAAAGGCACATCCCTCGAAATGCAGCCTTTCTAATTCTGATTGCTCTGATGATGATGTTTCTTCGTTTGCAAGTAGAGAGGAAGGCCTTGAATGTCCAATATGTTGGGAGTCCTTCAATCTTGTTGAGAACGTTCCCTATGTCTTGTGGTGTGGTCACACAATGTGCAAGAACTGCATCTTGGGTCTACAATGGGCTGTTGTCAAGTTCCCGACCCTTCCTATCCAGCTGCCTCTCTTCATCTCATGTCCTTGGTGCAACCTGTTGTCTTTCCGGCTGGTATACAAGGGCAACCTCAAATTCCCGCGGAAGAACTACTTTCTGCTCTGGATGGTTGAGAGCATGAATGGCGAGAGAGCAAAGTTCCATTCCTCTAGTCACGAAGAGCGTCATTCTTTATGTCCTCCCAGTGGTGGCCCAAGTTCCAGTCAACACCACCGAAGAACTGTTGCACGAGCTGAAAACTCCGCTGCCAGAGATGGGAGTGTTGTCGGCAACATTATCAATGCTGATAACATCAGTGCATCTCTCCAAAAGTTGCTGTTGTTCTTCATTCAGTTGACAGCGAAGTTTCCACTTGTGATAATCTTCCTTCTGATAGTTCTATATGTTGTTCCTGCGAGCGCTGCAGTTCTAGTGTTGTATGCCCTTGTTACAGTTTTGTTTGCACTGCCATCCTTTTTGATCCTCTACTTCGCTTATCCCAGTTTGGATTGGCTCGTCAGAGAGATTTTTAATTGAGTTGTGCTGTATTCAATGTCATTACAGTTTGTAACGTGCTGACACGAAACTTACATATGCAATCTCATGAGTTTTGTATAGGCTCTCCAATTTTATTTCCTTTTCTTTCTGTTGTGGCATTCAGGGACAGTAATTGTCTGATAAAACTGTAATTTTAGCACTACTGATATTGCAATGTCTGGTTAGTTTGTACTTTACATGTTTTAAAGTCACACTACGTCCGGGTGCTTTATATATATTATGCACTAGAAATACGATCCGCACGAAAGCGTCACTGCTTAACAACTTTGCATGAGATCCCCTTTTACATACCATTTCTTTTATCAATCAACGTAGGGCTCGGCATTTTTAAACGGTTTGGTTAATTGGTAAATGCAGCAACACGCAATTAAAAAAACTCCATTGATCAGAAGATTATGAAAGGAAGTGGAAAGAATTGGTTTTGGTTAATTGATAAATTCAGAAGAAAAGAAAAATGTTTGGTAAACTATCAAGGATCAGCATTGATGTGGATTTTTATCATTATGTACAGTCCAAAAATTCAATACCAAGAGCAACCGTTTGCCATAGTTATTACCCAAACTTACTTGGGCCTAAACTCTGGGCCTGTTCTTTTTCTCTGAAGCTGGCGGCTTTTGGCTTTTGTAACAGTACCTAATTTTTAAACAGAATATTTTCTTAAAACGGTGTCTACAAGTTAAATGATGTACACGTCAAAAGCCCAATATCTGTACCAGCCAAAATCGCAAGTGAGTCTCTCTCTGTAATATACCGTAAACAGCCAAAATTCAAAAATTTTAGCCAAAAGCCATAAGCCGCAGCCGCAGCCAAACAGGCCCTCTAAAGCAGGAAACTTTGACTTATCACTAAATATATGGAAACCAAATACTACAGTAATTGGATACTTGCATTTTAGCACCATGGTAAAGGCATCACTATGGCAAGAATATCGCATCATAACATATATATACGGCCGTCTCCTTTCAACATTACAGCATGAAGAAAATTTTTAGACCCATTATAGTTTCCTTTACCTCTCAGTTCACAGTAAGACTAATCAGGCAACATGATCTCTTTGTACCCAACAATCACAACCTTACACAACTCATCTTAGGCAATCCCTCGGTGGGGTTCTTGCCTTGCTCCACATTGGAGTTAGTCTTTGGCCAACTTGGACACCGAGAGGTCATCAAAGTGCATGAACGTGGTGTCATTTATTGGCCTACTTGAGCATCACAATGCACTGTTGGATACATATGACAGATAATTAACTTGTGACTTACTAACCTGTTTGAACCTCTCCATTTGGTAACTGACCTGCATAAAAAAGGGTACATGGCAGAAGCAATAATGTCCCAAATTAGAAAAGCATTCGATGTTGATAGCCATGTGCCTCACCCTAATCCTGGCAGGCCATCCTCTCCTTGGCGAGCTTCCACTCTGACGGGTGGCACTGGCCCTCACCGTCGTCGGCGGGCGCGACGTGCGCCCTGGCTCCGTGGCATCACTGTAGAGCCCCACCCACACGCAGGGGCGGACCCAGGACAAAATCCGAGAGGGGGCATACTCACACACCCACAAATGAGTAAGAGTCTTTTAGTTAGGCTGAATGGGGGCATTAGCAATAAATCTTAGGCTATATACCTGGGCTCCTGCGAATTGAGTGGCGGCCTGAGCCCTCACTCCCCCCCTCTTTGGGTCCGCCCCTGCCCACGCGTCCACCTTGCCATCGTAATATGCCTGACCTTTGAAAGGCAGCGTCCACTCTTCGTGGCGCGTCCACTCGTGGGTTTTGGTGTTGAACAAGTAGCTAGGTGACCTTGCCGTCTGCGGAGAATAAGATGGTGTGGCCGTCCGGGTGCTCGGCGTGGCATGCGGTCATCCTGATGTCGAACGGCGTGACACGGACGCCTCTCCAGGCCCAACCACCATTGCTGTCAGCGGCGAGCGCCTCGAAGTGGTCCCGGCCGGTGTCGGAGTTGCTCCATCGTGGATAGCCGGTCGCCGGCGGGCACAAGCTGGGGGTCATTCTGCAGCTCGGCGGGGGTGCGAGGGCCGATGTCCAGGCCCCCTGTCGCCGAGTCATAGATGAGGATGGGAGAGTCCTTCTCCTCACTATAATGCATGGCAAATATTCAGCTGCCCACCGAGGCGAAAAGCGCGAAGCGGCCATAGTCGGCGGACTCCAGGCGGAATACCTGTGGCTCCAGGAGGCGCCTGGCACGCGGGTCCAAGTCGGCGTCGCCGTTGAAGTCCTCCACGTCCACTTTGTATATATTGTACCCCTGGATCAGTCATCCAGCACGAGTATGGATGCTGTTAGAAATTACGTCTATACGAGTGTGAGGTTTATTTTTTATAATTTTAAAATATGTATTATTTAATATCATATTATCTAACTAAGTAGAGATAATGTAATTTATAAGATAAAGTCATTATCACTTCTTGAAATATGCAATACATGGATAGGGATGGTATAAGGAGGACTTTGGCTAAACACACGTACGCAATATTTTGATTCCATGTATTTTCGTATGAAATATCGTGTGACTTATGATATTTGCTTCCTAGTAAAATTTGGAATTAAAATATACCCACCTTTTCAATGGGCCTGTTCTTTTTGGCTGCGGCATGTGGCTTTTGGCTGCGGCTTGTGACTTTTGGGCTGTTTATACGAGAGATTACAGAGTAACAAAAACTCACGTGCGATTTTTACCGATATAAATAAAGTTAGTAAAGTATGTACTACAATTAACTAGTAGACACTATCTTGAAAAAATACTCCGTTTAAAAGTTAGTTACTGTAGAAAAACCAAAAAACAGCTTTTAGAAGTTGAAAAGAACAGGGCCAATTATTTCAAAAATTTTATTGTGAACTTTATTGTAATTCAACAATGGTAGTGCTTCGGATGCAATAAAACTTAAGAGATTTTCTAGTCAGAACTTTCGTAGATAGCAAACTAGAACTAAGTTTTGGCTCATGTCTTTGGGGCTGTGGTGGGTTATTTACCTGCAATATCTATTTACAATTGATCAGTTTATGTAGTTCGACAATGCAAACAACATTGCTTTTGGCTGCATTCTGATCATTCTGGTAGATCAGCTATATGATGTGTATATGGACTACAAATCAACCACAAAGTTAAGGGATGCATTAAAGTATAAATATGCAGAGACCGAAGCTAGTCGCTGGCTATATTTGTGTGAGCAGTTCTTCAACTTTAGCATGGATGAGGCTAAGTCGATAGTTGGACAAACTCATGACCTTCAGCTTCTAGTTAGTGAGATTGCACACTTGTGCTATGTACTGCCTTCTAAGTTTATTGTCTCGGGCATTGTTGCCAAACTTCTTGCTTCTTAACAGGATTTTGCCATCAGCTTAAACTACAATAGGGAAGAGATTTCTGTTGAGGATATCATTGCTACCCTCAATGTGGAAGAAAAGGCAAGAACAAAAGATGCACCCAACACTTCTAGTTGAAACAATGCAAATTTTAGAGAAAAACTGCTGCAAAAAAGTACAAATCCAATAAACCGAATAAGATAACTAGCTTTAAGAAAAAGAAACTGAGAAAAAGGATTTGAAAGACATCACTTGCATTGTGTACGGAAAAAACGGTCATATGACGAACGATTGTAGCTTCTGCAAGATTAGAAATGGTGAATAATCAAAGAAGAAGGCTATCAATATAATCATAGACGAGGTCTCAACTTCGGGAGGGTATAGTAATTCACCCATTGTCTTTTTAGCATGTCAATCCATTAATTAATGGGTTGATACCAAAGCTAATGTTCACGTATGTTATGATATTTTCTTATTTTCTTCTTATTAGACAACAGGGGTTTTCTCCACCCTAATTAGAAATAGGTCACATACTTCAGTTCTTGGTGTTGGCACAATGGATCTGAACCTTACTTTATGGAAGATTATTCACTTAAAAAAATATGCAACATGCTCCCACAATAAATAAGAACCTTATTAGTGGTTCTCTCATATGTAAGGATGGTTATAAGCTAGTATTTAAGTCAAATAAAATTGTAATATCTAAGTTTAAAAATTTTATTGGTAAAGGCTATGAGAGCAGAGGTTTATTTCATTTAAGTACTTTAGAGTTTTGTTATAATCTGAATGTTGCAATTGGTTTAAATAAATGTGAGGTAAATATTTAGTATTCTCGTTTCTGTCACACTGATTTTGATAGTATTGATAGAAGTCCAGATTAGGTTTAATTCCAAAATGTGAAATTATCAAATGATCAAAGTAGTAGTCATATGTGCAAGTAAATCAGCCTCGAAAACCATTTAAGGCATTAGATGATGAAAAGAACTTGGCATCATTAGATCTTGTTCATTCAGATTTGTATGAAATGAATGGATTGTGACGAAAGAAGGCAAATATACTTTTTTGAACTTTTATTGATGATGCAATGCATTATTGCTATGTGTATTTACTAAAAAGTAAGAATGAAGCTTTCAACTACTAGAGAAGAAAATAAAAAGAGTGAGGTCTGATCGTGGAGGAGAGTACATCTCTCATGATTCTTTTCAATTTTGTTCTAAGCATAGAATAGTCCATGAATTTATATCACCATATTCACCCAATCAAACAGGGTAGTTAAGAGGAAAAACCGAACATAATAGACTTGGTTAATGCCATATTAGAGAGTAATGATATGTCTAAGGTATGGTGGGGGAACTTATATTGACAATAACTTTCGTCCTTGATAGAGTAATTACTAAAAAGAGTGAGATTACTCCGTATGGGAGATTGAAGAGGAGAAAACATAATGTCAATTTTTTGTGAACTAGGGGATGTTTTGCAAAGATCAATATACCATTGCAGAAAAAAGAGAAAATTTTGGACCTAAGACGGTCGATTGTGTTTCTATGATATGCTTATAATAGCACAGCCTATAGATTTTTAGTAGTTAAATAAAAAACTGCTAAGATTATTGCTAACACAATATTATAATCTTGTGATGCTTCATTCTTCGATGATATTTATCTTATGAGAGCTGTAGGTAGTACTTCACGAACTAAGAATATTCAAACTAAAAATATTGATAGTGAGAATAATCAAACTTCTGAATTTTCCATTATTTCTAAAATAATATGTGATATCCCTAAGGAGAATAATAATCTAGTCGCAAAGGCTCCTTGCAGGAGCAAGAGACAAAGGGTTGAGAAAATATTTGGTATCGACTTTATTGTATACCTCATGGATAATGTGCCAAAGACTCCTTAAAAGGCTTATGTTTCTCCTAATGCTGAGTATTGGAAAGAGGCAGTTCGTAGCGAGATAGACTCTATCATGGCTATTAGAACTTGGGAGACCACCGATCGTCCTAGTAGGTGCAAACCTGTCGGATGTAAGTGGATCTTCAAAAAGAAACTAAGGCCTAATGGTTTTGTGGCCAAAGGTTACACCCAAAAGGAAGAAGAGGATTTTTTTTGATACCTACTCTCCCATCGCCAGATTAGCCACCATCAGATCGCTCGTTTGCATTAGCATCTTCTTATGGTCTACATGTCAATCAAATGACATGAAGATAGCTTTTCTTAACAGAGAGTTAGAAGAAGAAATCTATATGGATCAGCCAGATGGTTTTGTGATTTCTGGACAGGAAAACACGGTGTGCAGGTTATTGAAATCCTTGTATGTCCTAAAGCAAGTATTTAAACAATGGCACAGGAAGTTTAACAAAAATTTGACATTTGCTGGCTTTACTTTAAATGAAGCTGATAAGTGTGTATATTACCGTTATAATTGGGGTCAAGGAGTGGTCTTGTGTCTATATGTGGATGACATAATTATATTTAGAACAAACAGTACCGTAATTGATGAAGCTAAATCTTTCTTATCCTGATGCTTTGATGTGAAAGACTTAGGATAGGCATGCGTCATTCTAAACATTAAATTGATCAAGAAAGAAGATGGGATTATTTAGAACCAATCCCATTATGCTAAGGAAATTCTTGAGTCATTTTGGCTATAAGAGTTGTAAAATTTCTCCAACTCTCTATGTTGCAAGCATTAAGTTATGAAAGAACCAGTGACTAAGAAAAGATCAAATAAGATGTTTATAAATTATCGTGTCATTTATGTATTTAGTTGGTGTCACAAGACCTGATATGTTATTTGCTATGAGAAAATTAAGTTGGTTTACATCTAACCTAGGAGATGATTACTAGAAGGCACTCGAAAGAGTGTTGTGTTACTTGAGAAGCATAACATCTTTTAGAATTCGTTATACTAGATATCCTTCTATATTAGAAGGATACAATTATTCCTATTGAATCTCTGATGCGGATGAGATCAAAGCTACAAGTGGCTATGTGTGTACTTTAGTTGGAGCTGCAGTGTTATGGAGGTCTTGAGAATAGACAATATTGATGTGATAAACCATGGAAGCAGAACTTGTAGCACTTAACACATCCAGTGTTGAGGTTGAATGGCTGAGAGAGTTTCTATTAGACTTGCCATTGGTTAAGAAACCAATACCAGCAATCCTGATGTACCGCGATAATCAAACAATGTTGATTAAGGTTGCGGGTACTAAGGATAACATGAAATCCTCTAGAGATGTGAAGTGGATGCTTAAATTATTAGAAAATTGATAAACTTTATAGTAATTACTGTGAATTATATTTGACCTACGAAAAATTTGGTATACCCTTTTACAAAAGGGCTAGCACGGAAAACGATTTCTGTTGCATCGATGAACATGGGAATGAGGCTCATTTGAGTTATATTATGATGGTAACCTATACTTTCTTGATCAAAGATCCCGTGACTTAGGCAATGGGAAAAACACGTTGATGTTGTAACAAGAGAATATATACTCATTGTACCCATGTATTAATAGACAAAGTTTTCACGACTGTATGGAAGGTTGGTATAAAGACTTAATGTATTCTGTTATCCAAATAAGAAAAATATATTAGCCTGCAGAATACCTAGAAAGAATATATCTAATTGAGCCTAACTGTGTGGTCGAAGTTCACAAGAACAGAGTATTCTCTACAAATTTCATGGGCAAATAATCAAGCATGACCATATAATGCTCCATTTAGATGTGGTTCATGGCATCCTAGTATCAGTTAAGATTTCAAATGAAGTCTAACAATGAAAAGATGTGAATTCAAGGCATATTCCATTCATTAGCTATGGAAAGATGAATTTTATCATTCTAGATGTATGTTCAACTCGTATGGGACTTATACTAAAAGATTAGTATATTAATAGTACTTTAGTATAATATCTTTGATATATTTTTGCTATTTGCTTTGGAATTGGTGGGTGATTATTAGAAATTAGGCCCATATGAGTGTGATGTCCGTTTCCTATAATTCTAATGCATACATGATTTAGTACTATATTAGCTAGCCAAGTGGAGGGAAGACAATTTATAATGTGGAGTCTTTGTTACTCCTTTAAACATATGACACCTGAATGGGGATAACATGAGGACTTTGGATAAACACACATGCGCGCGTATGCACGTGCGCACGTATTTTCGTGTGACATAGCGCGCCACTTGGCATATCAAATCTACCTTATTTTTGTTAAACCGTGCATCTCTATTTCTGTTTGAATGAATTCGAACATTTTAATTTGTGGCTTTATTGATTGTTGATGATAGGTAATTGCCAGTGGGTAAATGACTGATTAATTGCATCAATTACCAGCGGGTAAATAACTGATTAATCACATCAGTTCATAGTATGCATCTATATGTATATATGCCTAGAGTTGTTTAGAGCAGAAGTGCCCAAATCACTGCCTCCTCTATTTCTTTTCCTTACTCATGCAAACCTGTGCTGTTGTGTTGTACCACTTGAACCTCGTCGACCCTCCTTGGCATGCACTGTGAAGGAGGGGAGTGGTATCTCTGAGCTGTTCCTGTCATGAAGACTTGCATGGGAGCGACAATAAGGTTTCTGGATAGCACACATCTGCACGACCGCTTGCTTCTCTGTTTCATCTATGTTCTGCACTACATCAAGGCCGCGTTGCTTCATGTTCTTTATCAGATCCTACTGGAAGTCATTCGTGTAATCCACCAACTATGATATAATTCTGTTCTTGCGTATATTTGAAATACAGTATGATTTTACTGTTGTCGTTAATTATAAGATATGCACAACTTGTTATTTACGATATTTACTTTTTAGTAAAATCTAAAATTCAAATATTACCCACCTTTTCAACAGTCGCGGGCCGCGGCCGGTGGTGTGACCGCCTGGATCTGCGGTCGCCGTCGTCATCCGACCCGTACCGCTGCTTCGATCTCTACTTCTCTTGTAGCCATATCCTCTGATCCTCTCCCTCGTGGGAACAAATGAACAATGGACGATCCAATCAACAGTCAACGGGAAATACTACTAAATTAATATACAGGGCTATTGATCTCCTGATCTGGATCGGATTTGGTGAGCTAATTAAGATCGTTGAATCCGAGCCCGAATCATACTGACTCGTACATGCATGGCTACGTACGCACGTTCGTCGCGCGCTGCGTGATGGTTAAGGCGGCAAACCTGCCCAAATTAAACTGTGTGACACATAGTGCATGAGTGCTGGTGCACACTGCACTATTGCTATTATGAATGGATCCGGCCGGTTCATCGAATGCACGACTGGGCCTGGGTTGCATATGGTATGATTCTCGTTCTTGCTTACCAAACTTGACTTCTATGCATAAAGTTGTTATGCAAAAAAATGCTACTGCTAGTGTTAAATTATTGATCACTCCCGAGCTGATTACTTTTTTTTCGTAAACTTTGATTAGTACACAAGCAATGATCACTCCCGTCACAAATCTAGCCTTCCTCTACTCTCCAAACAATACATATAGGTGATGCTCAGTTAGGTTGAAATAACCTAACTTATGGCTAAAATTACACTGTAGCTGACTAAAATTTTACTGTAGCTGATGATGACTTATTTGACATAATTAAATTTAAAAAATTTTAAAATAGAAAAAACATGTTAGCATATTATGGACAATACAAACGAATACCGAAAAAACCCGATAAAAAGCTAAAAAAACCAAAAAAAGATAAAATTTAAAAATAATAAAAAATAAGCTAGAAGTCTAAGCTAAAATAAGTGGATATATAGTCATAGATCTAGGCTATCAAGGCCACGAACTTTTTCTGGCGTTCCATCAACGGACTTGCATTGGGTCAACCGGCCATCATCCAACAACGACCATGTGTGGGGAGTCCTTGGTGGTGATCGGTTCGGCTGAAAAGCTCATAGCTTATGGCTGAAAACACTGTAGCTGGCTGAAAAAAGCACTGTAATTGACAGAGGCTTATTTAGCATAATTAAATTAAAAAAATTTAAAAATAAAAAAATATGTTAGCCCATTACGTATAATACAAACAAATACGGGAAAAAAGTACCGGTAAAAAAACTCAACAAAAAGCCAAAAGTTTAGAAAAAGACGAAACTTATAAATAGTGAAAAAAAGCCAGAAGCTAGAAGCCGAAGCCGAGTACTCCTACCGTCCAACGCACGCAGCAACTTGTGACCGTAGCCTGCTTCTGTCCCGGGAAAGTGAAAATTTGATGCGCATTGCTGCGCGGCCGAGGACAGGAATGCAGTATCGACGGGCCTGCTCGTTGTCTCCCCACGCGACGCAAGGCCGTGCAATGCTTCTTCGTCAGAAAGATTGCATCTCCTCCAGAAATTCAGAATGGCCGCCATTGCCGATCATTGAATTGCTTAGCTGTTCCTTTCAGAACGGCATGGTCCAATGCCCCCAATTCATATGCGCGATCTGTCGGTTTAAATGGACTGTCTGAATTTTCATCATCTACTACTCTACTCACCAATGATATACTCCATTACACACCGTACTACATGCCAAAGTCATCTACTTAGCTACTGTACCAGTTGGGCAGTAGGAACTGAACTGAAGGATGTATGCTAGTTGCTAGATTGCTAGTTGGCCAACTTTCTACTGCATGCATGTGTGGCAGCAGTGGCAATGGAAAGACAGATGACGATGAAACAGTAGATTTTTCGGCGCAACTGCAAAATTGCCTGTCGTCGCAGGGGGAGAATAAAGCGGGGAGGGGAGGGACCCAAATGGAACAGTCTTTCCATTTGATTCTTGAGTCAGTCTTTCCGTGCTTCTTTTGTGCTGTCAGATCTGCGGTATGAAAGACTTTCTAGGCTGTAGACTGCAGAGCAGTGTGTAATGGAACAGGAGACACCCAGTCATCAATCTCAAACTCCTGTAAATCCTACAAGTAGAAACACCGCCACTCACTCGTGTTGAAAATATACTTTAGAGGCAATTATAAAGATAATTATGTTAGTTTGATCACGTTGTTTCGATCACGTTGACACGACTACTTGTTCCATTATGTTCATGATCTATTGGATAATACGTTATCGTGTTCCTTGAATAATATCGTTAATATTTATTATCGAATATGTGACTTGATTGCGAAACTCTATATTTTCGCGATGATTATTTGTAAACGATTCCTAATAAAAAAACATATGATGACACATATGAATAGACTAGCATATGCATTGACTGATGACCATATTTCTCGGGTCATAGATATGAAGATATCAAACCAATGATATAGACACATGTTAAGAAGCATGGGGTTGGATCAATCCATCATGAGACACTGTGAGAACGTTGCATTCTTACATGTTATCAGTTGGTCATATTTACAATGCGTATGCTATGTCCTTAGACTTGAGGTCATCGCACATACTCGTGATGTATAATGTCTAAATTAGAGGTTGCTAAACGCTACTCCATAATTGGCTAGTTATAAAGGTAGTTTTCGGGTTTGTCATGATGTATGCATTGAGGCATGGTTGATCAAGATAGAATTTGCCCCTCCATGCAACAGGAGAGATATCTCTAGGCCTCTCGAGTGATTGGATTCCAGAAATGCATGTCCATGCTACTCGTGGTTAAAAGAGTTAACCGTAGTTAGAGAATTCAAGTTACGTAATCGAGAAAAAGTGGTCGAGCTAACCAACAAGGATGACACGTACTCGTCCTAAGCTTGACCGATATCGTGAGGCAAAGGAAAATGCATATGAACTTTGTTAAGGTTCGTCTGATATGATATTTATGTATACTTGGGAGTCGGCATGTCTTGCTAGGGGCCGCTACCGATTAGTGGACGAGTAGGAGTACTCGTGCAATGTAGAAGTGTACGTGAACCTATAGGGCCGCACACTTAAAGTGCTGGGATATAATTCGGATGGTGATTTGAGTTTATATAGGCCACAAGTTCCTAATAGATTTTAAGTTCGAGGACCATTATGAATGCCTATAAATAGAGGGGTGCAGTGGTATAGGGTTTGTGACATAGAGAGAATTCGAATTTTTCGAAACCCTAGACGCCACACCTTGCTCATTTAACACCATGTTGCTGGTGCTAGTACTCTGGCGCGCGGTATTGATGTGAAGCTTCACCACTAGGACGATCCACAACCTATGATGATCAGACGTGCAGCTGGTATGACTACGACCGTATCAACATGCTACATTGATTCTACTTCCGCTACGAGTCTGCGCGTCTACTGGTAATCCCATTATCTATTACCAGTGAAGGTTTCTTGTTTACGTGGTAAAATTTTTCAAATTGTGTTTGCATACTCTACCCGTAGCGCTTCAACTCGTTCTAGCAAATATTAGGATAAATTGTACGTGACACATTCGGCCAGGTTCAGAAGGCTGTGTGACCTGTGAGTAGAGTAGAGTAATCACTATCTAATAAATTTGGTAAGATTTGAGATTTAACACACACGCAATTGATCCTAATCAGTGCAGCTGTGCAAATATCATAATGTTTTTGTTAAAAAAAAATAAAAAAAACTCAGGCATGCAGGAGCTGGCATTCCAATCCAACATTGCGAAACAACAATGGTATATCAACTACAAAAAGCAGCTAAAAATAAAGCCGAGGGAAAGATGGACGGTCATCAGTCTCTAGGACCCCCATCAATACCATTGACTGATCTATAACCATTTAGAGATTCCTCATTCTCCTCCTGTTTTTCTTGCTTGGCCTTTAAGGGGGTATTTGGGACTGCTCCGTGGAGCAGCTCCACAAAAAATCTAGAGTTTGTGGAGCACTCCTTTAGGTGCTCTCACAACTCCACCTTTTTTTTCCTCGAACAGAGTGCGTGGAACTGAACATGTTTGGCTAAAAAACATAGAGCGGAGCTGAAAAACGTGGAGTGGAGCAGTCCCAAACACCCTCTAAGTATGCTTTTCATTTGACGCGGCACGTACTCTTGCTTCAGCAAATGGACCCCCCCCCCTTTTTGCGATGAAGCAATGGACTAATTAATTATTTAAACATCATCAGGATTTGATGATTAATTGTGATCAAAGTAATACTCCATTCCATCACAAACACAAGTAATTTTGGAATGTGTATAGTCACTCTTTCGAAACTTTGATTATTGATATGTTTAGATTGGATACATGAAGATCATATATATAGATTCATCTTAAAAAGTATTTTCATACTATTAGAATTTTATTGATTTTATAAATATGTTATAATATAAATTAATGATTAAAGTTATATTTTGAAGACTGTATTGATGTCCCAAATGACATCTGTTTATGACCGGGGTACTCATCTAGTTAATGATGATAAGTTGTATTCAGGTGCTAATTAATACTCCCTTTGTCTAATTTATAAGGCATATTTCTTATTAATATATAGACCAAGAAGATAGTAAAAATAACTAGATTATTCCTAATTATTATCTTTGAACAGTATATTCAATGCATGCATATGAAGAATAATAAATAAAGTTGTATATTTATTAAGGATATAAAGAAATGATCACACTAATTTTATGTTAGAATATGAAATACGCTATATATATATTTATAGATAAAATTATTTAATTAACCAACGACGCAACTAACCATGGACACAACTTTGTTGCAATTAATTACATATACTACAGGGTTGTTGATTGCTCCTAGGTGCTTTCGGCACTTCCAACTTTTTTTTTTCATTCTTGCAGTACCTTTCTTGTTAATCTTCTTCCTTTGCTGTGGCGATAGAATTTTAATCCGCGGGGACAGCTAAAAGCAGGTTTTATCTAATGCTAGGAATCTCTTGAAGAGCAGAGATTCTAGTCTCGAGAGCTGCATTTCTATCCGGCATGTTTTGCGTATCGGTACCTGACCTGCTGCGTATTTGCTCAATCGTTTTGACTGTGCTGCGTACTCCACTATTCAATGTGTTACCCAAATCAAAGCTTTTTGTCAGCGATCTATGTTGGTTCGGTAAGATAAGATCCATCCATAAAAGTATGCCGACTTTGTACGTTGTTACACAATTTTGACTAGAAGCCATCGATTAATGCGGTGGAGATCGGTTCAATGGAGAAATTTCTACAGAACATTTTTTAAGTCATGCATTCTATGAAACCTGGCCACTTTTCACGGGATAATTCAACATCATCAAGTACTAAAGCACACAGACAGCCACGTCGAATTAAAGCGCATTTGTTTTATAGGAGTAAAACTTGTACACAAATGGAACCCAAACAATCGTAGATTAGTAAATTGGAAGAGGGAAAATAGATTGATTTCATCTGTATCTCACGGCTTTCTTCAATATTTAACTTGCAATGGAAGTATTTTGCATTGCACCACATGCTGGTCCTTTCCATCCACCCTCAAACAACTTCTAGGCACCTTTGTTTGTCCAACTTGCGATCCAAGTTGGCTAGGCATTTTTGGAGGACTGAAGAGGTCCTCTTTTATGCTATCAGGTAAGGTCCTTATAGACACATGTGGCGCACCACGTAATTGTCTCAAATATAATCACATCAAAGCGTATGGATTATTATTCGTCTAATCAGTAGAACACTGTTCCGATGAATAATAGTCTTTCACCAAAGTCACGCAGTAGAATAATAATGTAGAAACTGCATTTATTATTACATCACTTGCCATGGGAGTTATGATCTTAATTACAAATGCATAAGGGGCAAAAGGTACAAACTGATACTCTAAAGCTCTCCTACTTGACTCCGTAGGTCACCTACTCATCCCAACCATTGTATAAGGGGTCCACCTCCCCCAGCTCCTCGCTACCGTCATCCTCCTCTCCGGTGAGCTCACTATGCATGCGGTCCCTTCATCCTGCTCGAAGTACTCTCTGAATGGGGCAGGGTCTAACAAAGAAAATAATAGCAAGGTTGAGTATTGACGTACTTAGCAAACATAATATTAGTAAAATACACTGTATGCCTCTTTTCTTGGGTTATTAAAGTTTCTAAATTTTTATTCCCCAAAATAACGTTATCAAATTGATTCTCAATCTTTTAACTTAGAAATATTATACTTTTCACGTGGGTGAAGAAAAATCCCTAATGATCACCATAGTCTCCAATCCAAGCAACTGGCATGAACTCATGATTTTATTTAGCACTGTGCAGGCTTGTGACATTATACCCAAAGCTACTCTGAACCATCATAACTAGGTCTTTCCACACTTCCTTTGGTGGAATTTTTTGTACGGATAATCTTTTTATTCGAAAATACATAAATATACCCGCGATAAATTTTTTTACAAAAATAGACTCCAGTCGCCGCCCCATTGGGCGACTTCCGCCTTTCGCCCAACTGGGAAGCGACATTTAGGGAATGTGTGAACCGTTGGGCGACTTATCGTCATTTATGATGGTTGAGCGACGCAATTGCGAGCGCCCAACGGTAGGGCGGCAGTGTGGATATCCATTCACCACACCGATCGCGCCACTACCAACCACATTTCCTCATTCTCGCAGAGAGCCGAGAGAAGAAGAAGAGAGGAGGAAGGGGAAGAAAAGAAGGGGAGAAGAGGGGAGAAGAGAAGGAGAGGAGGACAGGGTTGAAGGAGGAGGTGAGGAAGGAAGAAAGAGTTCAAGCTATTCCATCGATTTGGATCCAGGTATTTTTGTTAATTATGTTGTATTTACACTATTATTTAGAAAAAACATTGGTGTTAGTAAAAATTCTAGATGTAGTATACATTTTGTAGTATGGAAATTTTAGTACCCTTTTTAGTATAGAAAGTTTAGTTTAGTGTTGAACGATGTTATTTGACATGTTGTAAATTTCAATCATACATGTAGGCTTACATCATTAATGGCCAGTACAACATTGAGAGTGTATTATGGTGCTGGAATGATTCGTGAAGGTCCGAATGGTGTGGATTTGAGCGATTTTCCGCAAGTCACTCTCGTACTTCCGGATGACGAGAATGCTCGAATGACATATGTGCAGCATTGGCTGACCCAGTGTTTTTCATTGGACCCCGAGATGTGCAGCGTCGTTGTGCAAGGGCTTTGGAGCCGGTCTCCCACTGACATCAGATGAGAGTTGAAGACATTGGTGCGCTCTGCTTCGTGGAAGGGCTTTGTGCAAGGGTGCCGGCGCCATGGATACGAGTGTGTCCTGCTTGTGCAACCGTGCTCACTAGAAGCAGCTGCGCAAGCTCGTGCGTCCGCCTATGCTTCGGGAGGTGCTAGCAGCTCGGGCAGGCCGCACGTTGGTGGAGCTAATGAAATTGCTCGTGATGAAGACAATGTGGGCCCTCTCAATGCAACGGACATTTCGCGTCATCAAATCAAACCAGGAGCAGTACACTGTGAAGTGCGAGCAGGCTGGTTGTCCTTGGAGGGTGCACGCACGTAGACCGAAGTATGACACTCACTGGATTGTGTCCAAGGTGGAGCCGCACTCCTGCATTCTGAACACTGTCTTGGCGAGGCATCGTAACCTGACGTCCGGATTTATAGCCAATTTGATGTATGGGGAGACAGTGGAGAAGAAAGATGTTGCGGCAACACATATTGTGCTAGCTATTGAGAATAAATTCAAGTATAAGATTAGCTACGCGAAGGCGTGGCGTGCCAAGCAAAAGGCGTTGGAAAAACGTTTTGGCACTTTCGAGGCAGCGTACGACAACCTTACTCGTATGCTTAAGGTGTTGCAACAAAGGAACCCAGGCACGTACATCGTCGTGCACGAGAAGCCGTCAATAAGTTCACCGGGATTTGCAGTGCTGCAAAGAGCATTGTTTGCATTTGGTGCTAGCATTGAAGCATTCAAGCACATGCTACCAGTGATCTCTGTAGATGGGACCTTCTTGACAGGCAAATACAAAGGGCAGCTCCTGACGGCCATAGGCGTTGACGGTAACAATCAAATATTGCCGCTGGCTATTGCATTTGTGGAGAGTGAGAATTATGAGAGTGGGCTGTGGTTTCTCGGACATGTGAAGGCCGGAGTTGTAGGCACCCGTCCCGTGTGTGCGTAATCCATGATCACCACGCCGGTATTATAAAGCGATATGAAAACTTCAAGAAGACCACGAGAGAGCGTTCCTTGGCGGACATGAGGAACCGGTGGTGCGATCGTCACTTAGGGGCAAACTTTTTCAAGCAATTCCGAAACAATCTTTGATGAAGCTATTCAAGAGGTGGCTAGGCGGAACCAAAGAAAGAAAATTTGATGCTTTATGGGGTTGTTGGATGAGCACACCAGAAGAACGTCGACGAGAGGAGCAAGGGGCGGTCAATCTGGGCGGCACAACCGCAATGCTTGGCAACAATCGATGAGTCTAACCCAAGTGGTGCAAGAAGGAGGAGCGCGAAACATCAAGTGCTTCTCGCAGTGGATCGAGGGGGAACCATTGGAGAAGTGGTCGTTGTTGCACGACACGGATGGCGCAAGGTACGGAATAATGACAACTAACCTTGCCGAGGTGTACAATTGGGTTCTCAGGGGTCTCCGTTCTCAGCCCCTTGTCGCCATCGTGGAAGGTATTCTTCACAGCACAATCCGCTACTTCAGGGAGAGGCACGCGAGTGCCGCACTTCATGCGGCCAATCCCGGAGCCCTGTATTCGTCAAAAATTACCGCGTACATAGAGACGAAGGCACAGAAGGGTCAATTGCACACAGTGCATATCATGGGCAACAGGGTGCATCGTTTCGAGGTGATACTCCGTGACAGAGCCGGATTTGGGATATCTCGTTCACTTATTACTCACAAGGTATGCCTTGGAGATCATGCAAACGAACCTAGCTGCACATGCAACAAGCTTAAGTTGTTGCACAGGCCATGCTCTCATGTCCTCGCTGCATGCGGAACCGTGGGCATGGATCCTTCCAACTACATGTCCGGGTACTTTTTCAAGGAGAGAATACTGCAAGCTTGGTGTGGGGAGCTCCGGGGGTTCAGGGCGTTGGGAAACTTCACCACTTGGACATTTCAGCGAGGACCTGGGTTCCGGATATTAATATGCTGAAGGGTGGGAAGGGTCGGCGACAGAGCCGACGTATTAGAAATGACATGGACGAATCACAAGCTGGAACATCTGGTGCACGTTGTGGGCGATGCGGTCAGGAGGGGCACACAGCTAGACGATGCAATGCATATCCGGATCAGTAGTTGGTGTTGTAATGCATGCTAAATTTAATGTAACATTTGTAAACCTTGTATGTTACATCCCTTTTCTGTAATGCACTTATTTCGTGGAACGTACTGTTTCCCTTTGAAGTATTGCAATTTTTTTGGCTTGTGATAACAACTCCACGTACATAATAACCAATTCATCACATGCTTAACAACGTTGCACAGAATATGCAGGTCACAGAAAATGAAGGCGTCATGCACTTACAACACGAAACAACACATACATTGCACATACAGACAGAATTTATGGAAAGTAGTACACCCAAAACATCAACACAACAGTCCTACCACCACAGCATCAACACATTAACAAATACATGAACAAAAATACAACACAACCATAACCCTTGTGACCTACATGCCAAACGAGCCTCATGGCACCTACATGGAGAATTGCTGAGGGGTCCGCCTCGGACGTGGCTGGCCGTCGTGGTAGTGGCATGCACATATGCAGCTCGGGTTCGCGCAGCAACATGTGGGATCATAAGAGCTTCCTATATTCACGACCGCCTCGTTGCCCCTCTCGCGTTGCATCTGTTTGCGGAGGTCGTTGTTCTCCTCAGTGAGACTCTCCATTCGGTACTCCAAGTCCCATATTCGAGCCCATAATGTATCCACATAACGATCAACATACCGTTCATGAAGAGGGTCGATTCAGCGGGAGAAGTCGCATTTTGCCATCTGCAAAAAAAAGACGGTAAACTTCCAGGGTCCATAAGCAATAACAAATGTAATATTACTAATTTCTACCGGGCGTGAGCATCGGAGAAACGTCGCCGCCATCGTTCGGGAATCCAAGATCCGACGACCGCGTACTCATTGTGTCCGCATTTCGCCACGCTGGTTGAGCACGCCGGCTTGGTATTAATCGATCGTGGACCGAACATCTCCTCCTTTCTAAGGGAATGTCTTCCTTGGTGACCCAAATCCCACTGGCCCTCGGCCCGACATAGTATGTTTCACCACGAAAGAGAGGGTACTTCTTTGTTCGATTTACAATGTCATGGGACCCCAACCGTGCTACTTATAGCAAAATGGGGCAGCTTAATACAGTGACCACAAAAAAAAGATGACAGTTCTGCGTACATACTTGACAAAAGAGACCAGCTTTGCACTGAGATGTGACAAAAGAGGGCAGCTACGAACTATGAATTTATTACGAGACCATAGTCTCTGAAAAGGCTACATAGGGCCATGACAACACGACCCAGCTTTGCTCAGGGACATGACAACACGACCCAGCTTTGCTCAGTGGCATGAGAAAAGAGGGCAGCTTTGCTCAGTGAGATGACAAAAGAGGGCAGCTACGAACTATGAATTTATTACGAGACCATAGTCTCTGAAAAGGCTACATAGGGCCATGACAACACGACCCAGCTTTGCTCAGGGACATGACAACATGACCCAGCTTTGCTCAGTGACATGAGAAAAGAGGGCAACTAATTTATTACGAGACTATAGTCTCTGAGAAGCCTACATAGGGCCATTTATTGCTACACTGGAATCCAGGAAAAGCGAAAAGATCATCTCCATGGACTATGCCCACTGCACCAGATAACCTGCCTACATAAAGGCCTCCCTCCTATGTATTCCATACCACATCTCCTCCTCAAGGCATCACAATACTACTACACAACAATGTCTTCCTGGAGGTCCGACCCATTTGGAGTGCCGGAGTGGCATGAGCGCCCGAAGTGCCATTGCGGCTTTAGAACGATGTTGGGAGTCTGGACGGATCGAGTACAACGAGCCAAATACGGCCGTAGGTTCTTCAAGTGTCCAGACCTGGATGACGACTTCGTGGTAACGACCACAACTAAATCATTTGTTTCTCGTTATCGTTTTTTAACTTGATCCATGACATCTACCACGCCACACATAGGCTTGCACGTTCATCGAATGGGTGGATCGGTGTCGCCGGCATGGCGGATAAGCTGGCGGTGGAGGTGGAAAACAAAGCTCAATACTTTGTCAAGATGACTCAGGCTCGCGAGGTCGAACGACAGATGCGGCTTGAGCAAGAGCGCCGCGTGAGGGTGGACCAAATCCGTCTGAAGGGCAAGGAGGATGAGCTGCAAAGAAGGCGGGAGCAGCTAGGTCTGCGTGAAGCAGCCATCAAGCGTCAGGAGGAAGAGCTTGAAGCTCGTGAGGCAACTCTCAAGTCCAAGAATGACAGGAAAAAGGATGCAGTGGAGCCATCTTCAAGGCGCGATAAAAAGGGGAAACAACCACGCTACACCCAGTAGACAAAATGTTACAAGCAGTTGCGTGGGTTAGTCGCATATCATGCTATATGTTATGCATGTAATAAAATTGTACGCGACATGTTATGAAGTTTATTTCTATTCACATAAGGTTATTATCTCGTGTGTTCGCATTCAATGATTCAGATAGCAAGTCATTTTAACAATATTAACATACTCTTCGTACACTAATTCTTAGTAATATCAAAATATCACTTACCAATGTATATATCAAATGTTCTACACTCAATTGTTCTTAAAAAAAATTCTCAAAATTTTTAATGCACCTACAACATACAATAAACATAAACTTTTATTACAACTATACCATATTTTTTTCCAGTTTAAAACTACAAAATTGACAAAACTCTAAAAAATCACGGGGATTGACTACAGTCGCCTATCCATTGGGCGACTGCTTATAAGTCGCCCAGTGATTGGGCGACTGCCATGCAGTCGCCTAATGGGAAAGCGACTACTTCAAGTCGCTCAATCACTGAGCGACAGATATGTTGTCGCCTACCGGTTGGGCGAAAGGAGGAAGTCGCCCAATGGGGTGGCGACTGGAGACTATTTTTGTAAAAAAATTTCTCGCGAGTATATTTATGTATTTTCGAATAAAAAAGGGATTATCCGTACAAAAAATTCTCCTTTGGTGTAGGCCAAGTTCAAAGTACATAGCTTTTTCTAAGTTACGTTGCTCAATTCTCACCGAGTCACTCACCCGGGCTCTACCGACTTCAAATAACGTTTGGTTGGGCTGGCACCAAGCCCAACACTCCACCTACGCATATAGCGTTTCGGGACTTACAAACTTCCAAATTCGTGTTACTGCTCTTGAGGTTTATCCATCTCTACTCACATATATTTACTTACCCAATGTAGAGGGATGAATAATGTAACAGAGTACTAAGTTCTGCCGTCCAAGATGGCAAAATGGTTGGCACTTGATTTACGGTCTCTGATCCGAGTGAGAGTCCGGTATGTCCTTATATTCTAACCATATGTAAAGGGGTCCTATCTTTTCTCTCACCGCCTTTTCAAGATCCCCTTTACCCTCCTATTTATATACTCTTACAGTCCTGTTGCTCCTCTTAGCCGGACCACATATTTTAACTCATACTCTCTTCTCTTTCTCTTTTTTCTCCTCTTTTCTTTTCTCTTCCTTAACTCTGAACTTTTCTGATCCATTTGCTCTTTTTCAAAAACGCTTTTCCAATGCAAGTATAACATAATGGTACAGAAAATAATTTGTATATTTGACATAATTATGTTCATGGTCAAGAATTTTGCTTACCTGAGTAGTAGTAAGTGCTGAAATCAACAACAACTTGATCTGCTACCTCAGCTTGAGCCTGATCGATTTCTGCATTACAAGCAGACGCTCGACTATAAGAAGCTATGTAATTAAGATACTAATAAATTGGAAAACCTTTCCCTTCTCCCACATCGGTGGATTTCTAACCTATCTAACAGGCTAAAGTCTAGACAAAAACATGCTAATCTATTGCTAAAACTACCCTAAAGGCCCAGGCCTCTTGGCCCATCCCAACTCTCGACCCACCACTCGGCCGATGCACTTCTCTTTTCTCGGCTAACACTTCGCACTCCTCCACTCGGCCAGCACTCGCACTCCTCTTTTTTCCTTGGTCGACGCTCGCACTTCTCTTTTCTCTAGCCGACACTCGCACTCCTCTTGGCTGTGGCTCTCCTCTTCCTCTCGGTACCGGAGACGCTACCTCCTCTTCTTCTTCTCGTGGCTTGCGGCTTCTCCTAGCCTAACTACTCGACGCGCTTGCCTTACTTGGCTCAGATTCGGATGGATCTCTCATCTTCCGGTCGCTCTCGCCGGACTGGGGGCTTCTACTGTTTCTCCTCACCGGATTTGGTGGCTACCTGTTGGATCTGGAGGCTGCTCCCCGAATATGCGGTGGCTCAGCTTCCGATGGTTCGGCTACTCCGACCATAGCTACTCAGCTACTCCGATGACTACTCGGCTACTCGACCTCTGATGACTACTTGGCTACTCGACCTCCGACAACTACTTGGCTACTTCGACTACTACTCGGCTGTTCGGCGGCTCCCTCGACCTCCTCTTCACCCTCAAGGACGATGTAGTCGGCCAAGGTATGCTACTGTGGGCTTGGCTTGGCTGAGGGGTTCGGCTTTGTCTACTCTCTAGTTCTACCCTCTCCTTCTACCTCCATCTATGCTCAAATGCTTTGATTTTAGTTCATATTTTTATTACTTTTTCACCTGCTTTACCACACCCGGTTTTGGGGAATCCTAACGGGTGTGATAACGGGACACATGGGTTTGGGGTGTGATTTCGAAATTGGAGGTTGTAATTCAATGTTGTAATTAATATATTGTAATAATTCTTAATTCCTTTTTAATTACTGTTAATTGCACTGTTGTTGGTTAAATAGGGTTTGGGTTCTTTCAATACAGATCCAGTGACTTTTCGAAACATTTCAACGCGCCGTTGCTGCAACTAGAAGCAGCAGATACAACCCCATTTTCAAGATATACAAATGGTTTGAAAAACCACGTAATGCCAGATGGAATCCTAGAAATGCGACCAGCGAAAAGTAAAACTGGCGGGTCTCTCCGGTTAGGTAGCAACGGCACGGGCATTACGGAATAACGCCGCGAAGACGCGCAATAGTGAAACAAACGCCCGGCCCGTCCGTTTACGAATTCTTGTAGTTGCGCGCACGACTTCCTTTGAGAAGAAAAGGGAGGCTGGCCGGCTGGTTGCCCAGCCAACTGCATCGCCGCTACCACCTCTTCCGCCCTCCTCGGCTCCTCCTCCTCCTCCTCCTCCTCGTCCGCTCATCACCCTCCACCGATTGCCTTTGCAGTGGACGAGGGCGGGGGGCTCCGATCGGGGCCTCTGTCTCTCAAAGGTATGATCTTGGCGCCAGTATTTCTTGGTTTACTTGCATCGATTGGGTTTTGGCTTATGCAATCGTTCTGATTCGGCTGTTAAGAGGGTTAATTTGGCTCTGCAATGTGTTTTGGTTCTTGGGGTTGGTTAGGTCGAGGCAAATGTGTCATGGGAAAGATGAGATCTTTTTATGTTGGAAGATAAAATTTTGATGAGGAAAGATGAAATTTTGATGTGAAATTGTTACGTTGGGCGGTTTCTTGACCTGAATGTTCTTATTTCAGCCTGTTTTCCTCACGATTGCACTCGCAACCTGCAAAAGCTATGCCTTTTTGGAGTTAGTTTGTTGATTCGTTGGCTGCCTTTATTCTGAATGGACAATGAAATTGCTTGGTGTCATATGCGCGTAAATCATGGGTTTTGGGCTTTCCCAAATTTCGCGTTAACAACGAGTAGCTTTGCTCCGATAATCCGATTAGTAGTTCTATTGTCAACTATCAAGAACAGATTTTGCCATCGAAACGGTGCCATCTTTTAGCTTAATCACGTAGGTTTCTCTTGTTTCCGTGGGGGTTTTGGTTGGCATCTTGTTTTTTAACTCATTTAGTCCTTGCAGTTCCTAGCTGGAAAGGGTAGTGGTAGAACAGTACGATCTAGGACAGCTTGTCTGGGAAAAGTTGCTTCTGTTAATGATCAGTAATTGGGTGTGAAACGTTTGTGGAGAAGTGGATCTTGGAGGGGATCGCTGCTAATTTTAGGCTGTTTTCCCCCTTGGTTTTTGTTTGACAAGTAGTTGCATGACCACATCTGTTTGCTCGGAGAGTAGTTCAAGATACAGTAAGGTATATATAGCCTTTGTTTTCTGGTCCTGTATAGTTGTATTATCATTAGTATCCTTGGATTTATTAAGTATCAGGTAAAACAGGGATAGCTGGGTTTACGAAATTGGATTGCCTCTTTGTGTGCTAGATTTAGACATGGACAGGTGAAGTCTTAATTGGCGTTCTGTTCTATCAAAAAATAGGTGTCCTGTCATACTCGGGCTGTTCCATTGTTTCAATCGTGAATATCTTTATGTTCATCCCTTTCCTTCTTCTCTTTTTTGAGAAAAAACTTCTGTAGTGCAGTGCCAGTTGGTACAATAACTGTTGGTGAAGGAATAAATTATATTGCAAGCTAGTATAGCGATGATGGGCGTTTTATTTTTCTATGTGCTCATTTAATATATGAGTGATGGCTATTAAAATTATTGAGCTCTCCTTGACCTTCCCTTCCACTTTCAGGCCAATTCTTCATCTTGGAAATTGGATACACTCTTCGATAAATTGTTGTCTGAGGAGCAAAGTTGTGGATATCTGCTTTTAGGAGGTATGCTACTAATGTGAGGGTGTTTTCTCTGATTTGTGCTTCAGATTCTTTCTTTGTAGAATCCCTTCCAGCACTTCAATTTTGTAGAAGTCTGATATTCATGCGACTACGAAAAAGTAATTTTGATTTGAATTGCTATGATATGGTGGTGTGAATCCTGCTGCATTTACTATTCAGTTATGTAATGAAGCGATACTAACCTTTTTTTTTTTGAAGAGATGAATAGTTTTTTTTTTGAAGAGAGATACTAACCTATTGATTTAGAGTTATAGATTCGACCTACGGTTTTTCATGACAAATTTTCTTTTATAATGGACTGTTACTTCGGTCAAGAAAATGTAAATCAATGAATCCTTTTCTTACCAACAAAATTCTGTATTGGTAAATTCTAACATGGGAACACATTCTTGATTTCAAGATCATAGCTGTCGCTGTGGAAACAAATATGTTAAAATGGGATTTTGTTTTTGAAAATATTAAAAATGGCGTCTGTGTCTTGTTTTTTCCTCGACGAGATATGGTAGAGGCATGACGACTATACATGCGACCCTCACACATGTGCTGCATCCCTCTGGCCTTTCATCCGTTGTACTGCGATATCTATGTGAACATGAACCGACACTGTATCAAATACATCATCACTTGTAAAGAAATGGACGCACTCAAAAAATTTCCAGTTGTTTCACAATTTGTAATTTTGTATACTAAAGCAATTCAGCAACCACATCAATAAAGTGAGGCGATATGAAGTTGTAATAGATTGGAATAGCAGATTGATATACTACCGAATGTAGGAAGTTGTGGACACTCACTGGCGCTTAGTTATACCAGTAAATGTATTGGATAGAAGAGTTCTAGCTATAGGTATACTGTTCTGTGCCCTACAGCAGAATGTAAAATTCTTTTGAAACTGAGTGCATGCCAAATTTTTGGTTGCCCGTAAGCCGTTGGAATCAACTTGCATGCATGCTGTTCAGATGAACTTACAAGTTGTTTAAGATGACGATTCATTGATAGAGTTAATCTAGTTGTCTTCAGATCCGGTTGAATCTACGACCATGGCAGTCTACAACCACGGCAGTATTGACCATGTTCGAGTACTGTGGCGGCCGTAAGTTGTAAAGGTACTGTAGCAGTCATAGTCGTAAGGGGTTAGGAGTCAGAGTCTGCTTAGGATTCAGAGTGGTCGTAAACGGAAAGTCGGGATGTTTCTGTGCCAAATTCTCAGCATGATATGCTATGTTGGTTTCAAAATCTTATATGTTACTTCTCTATATAAGAATGAAGAAATGGACGCAGACGCATTGCACTGCATCGCGTCGCAAAGAAACAAAATCAATCTGAGTTTACTCGTGTTCACGTGTGTGATCTCGAAGGTTGTCATTCATCGCTCATCTAAGTCCTAGGCGATTTTCCCAACAATTGGTATCAGAGCCTAAGGGGACGAAGCGATGGCCGACAATGCTGGTGATCTGTTGAAGTCAGGAGAGCTCATTAAGACCACGGACAACAAACTCGATTCATCAAAGACAGGCATGCTCGTCAAGCCGACGACAAGAAGTGCCATGATCCCGATTCAATACCCGATGTTGAGCGAAATGAATTATGGCATATGGGCCGTCAAGATGAAGTTAATCTTGCATTCGCTAAGGGTTTGGTTGGTAGTCGAAGATGGAAATGACGATGGCGACAAGGATCAAGGTGCGATGGTGGCCATCTTGCAAGCGGTGCCAGACGACGTGATGATGTTGATCGCTAAGAAGGACACGGTAAAAGAAGCCTGGATCGCACTCAAGGAGATGCGGGTAGGAGGCACGCGCTCAAGTGCTCAAACGACAACTGAGCAAATTACAAATAGGAGACTCGGAGACGATCACCGAGTACTCCATGAAACTTACTACTCTGGTGAGTGAGATCCGCTCGCTCGGTGCAAAATTGAGCAGTTTGGTGATGTCAAAACGATGTCGGTCTTGGAGGCGATCGGTCGTCTCAGAACTTTCGAGGAAGGACTCAAGGGTCGACGACACTCGAAGGACGGAGGAGACAAGCTACTCTTTACCAAATGTAAGTGGGAAGAGAGGAGCTTGAAGACTAAGAAGAACAAGGAATCGAGCAGCACTCAGAGAGGAGGTTGAAACGGAAGAGGTCGGGGACGCAGCCGTGGACAAGGCGGTGGCCGGGAAGAAGGCAAACGCGTTGTCGATGGACTATTACCGGCAGACTTCGACAAGACCAAGGTCAAGTGTTTCAACTGCAACGAGTACGGACACTTTGTGAAAGAGTGTCCAAAGCCGAACTAAAGAGCAAGGGCAAACCTCGTAGCAAAGCAGAACGACGACGATCCTCAGTTGCTGATGATCAAAGTATGTGAGCTGTTGGGAATTAGGTGGTACCTAATAGCACCTTAGTCTTCCCAACAGAACGTTGTGGTCGAAAGGAGGAACCAGATGGTGGTCAGTATGGTGAGGAGTTTGTTGAAGAGCATGGGTGTCCCAAGAGAATTTTGGGGGGAAGCAGTCTCAACTGCCGTTTATCTCCTAAATCGGGCGCCAACGAAAAGCAACATCGTCAAAACTCCTTATTAAGCCTATTATGACCGCAAGCTAGGTATGGGTCATCTCTGCATTTTTGGGTGTTGCACATGTGAAAACGACCACGCCACACCTCTCCAAGTTGGCAGATCAAAGCAAACAAATGGTGTTCATTGGGTAAGGTTCGAAGATGAAAGGCTATCGGATGTTTGATCCGACAACACGACGAGTCGTGGTGACTCATGACGCAGTGTTCAAGGAGGAGAGGAAGTGGGAGTGGAGCAGAGATCCCTCAATAGAGTTAATCTAGTTGTCTTCAGGTTTGGTCGAATCTACGACCATGTTCTTCGACCACGGCAGTATCAACCACATTCGAGTACTGTGGCGGTTGTAAGTCGTAAGTTGTAAGTCGTAAAGGTACTGTAGCCTATGATGCACGGACACGGATACGTCGACACGACACGACACGACACCGACACGGGAATTCGCCGTTTTCCCAAAAATACCGATACACCGACACGGCTATATATATTTAAATAATAAATAAATAATATATATATGTATTATTTTCTATGTTTCCACATGCTTATTATCTGAAATAATGTAAATTGTAAACTTGTAATTTGTAAAGTGTATGCTCGGAATATGTACCTCATGAATTGTTTTGTTAATCCTGACGACAATTAGTGATGTGAATACCATTTCTAGAAATAAGAACTCCATTAACCTAGGAAAAAGTAACATGATTAGATCGGCAAGACTACACGGGAGGAGATGCGGGAGCCGGCGACGCACGGGAGATGTAGTCGGCGGCGAGACGCGGGAGATGTAGTCGGCGGCGAGATGCGAGAGATGTCGTCGGTGGCGAGATGCGGGAACCGACGGGCAGAGGAGATGCGAGTGAGGAGATGGAAGGGCGGCGAGATGCGGGAGCCGACGGGAGCGGGCGGCGGCGCGAGCGGCCGATGCGGAGAAGCACGAGCGAGCGATGGGAATGATGCGCTCGAGAATCGACGCTTATGGTTAGGGTTAGGTATGGGACGGCTTGGGCCGGCCGTGTCCTGGGCCATTTCTGGGCTGGATATGTCCAGGCCGTATCCGACTCGTATATTTACTGTGTCCGACACGTGTCGAGAATTTTAATAATTAAAATTAATTCCAAAATCGACCGATACGTCACCGACACGTGTCGGAGACGTGTCCGTGTCGTATCCGTGTCCGACACGTGTCGGACACGGATACGGTGGTTTTGACACGTGTCCGTGCTACAGAGACTGTAGCAGTCGTAGTTGTAAGGGGTCAGGAGTTAGAGTCTGCTTAGGATTCAGAGTGATTGTAAACAGAAAATCGGGATGTTTCCATATCAGATTCTCAGCGTAGTATGCCGCGTTGGTTTCAATGTCTTGTATGTTGCTTCTCTATATAAAAAAGAAGAAATGGACACAGACGCATTGCACTGCATCGTTTTGCAAAGAAACGAAATCAATCCGAGTTTACTTGTGTTCGCGTGTGTGATGTCGAAGGTTGTCGTTCATCGCTTGTCTAGGTCCTGGGCGATTTCCCCAACATTCATTGCCTTGCTCTAGAGTGTGCAATGTTGACAGAGAAGATTCATATCAGGTATATCAAATTTGTGTGTTTTTCAAAGTGTCTGGAACTAGCACAATTCTGTGTTGCTAACTATTTTCTTAGAATTTTCAGTTTCTCTTTAATTTCTGTTTACTCTTAGTGTGAGGCTATGCAAGTTCTCAAAATAACATATACTCTTTACTGCAACAGTCTATATATTCTCCAATTCAAAAGGAAGAACACTCAGCCAGACAAGCGCTATCTCAGCAATCGGAAGACGTCAATGTCCAAAGTTTTGGAAAGAAGAAATTCATTTAGTGGTACCACTCCTACGAGTTCAGCTTCAGCTGCAGATTCTTCAAGAAAGGATGAGAAGACTGTACCACATTATCTAAGAGCTTCTACAGGCTCATGCCATGATTTATGCAAGTATGGACACAAGAGTCCTTTTGAAGAAGAGCAGAAGCTTTCAGGAGGGAGAAGAAAGAAACTTCCAGCTCATCTAAATAATTTGACGTTGCACAGATCAGCTATCTTGGATAAATCCAAGGATGTAAGGAATAGAAATCTTTCACTAGCCAAGTCGAGTATATCTCTGGGTGAAGCTGACCGTATTGCTCCGAAAAAAACACCAGCAAATTCGAAAGGTTCTGCATGCTCTGAACATTTGGTTCCACGTACTGCTTCATCAGCTGATCATAAAATCGTGAATCCCAATGGCAGAAAGAAGCATCCAATGGTTGCACAGAAGACTCCAGCTAATCCAAGGTATTCCATTGGAGTCCCTAAATTTGATCAAAATGCAATAATGCCAGTCAAGGGGTCGAAGTTGGCAGAGAAGATGTTTCAGGACAAAGCTATAACTGTGGAAAAAGCCACAACTGTCAAGCAAACGTCGCTTAGGAGGCCAGCTTCATTTTCCACTAAACTCAATTTGATTAAGCAAGTGTCTGTGCCATCTCAGGCTTCTAGTCATCTAGTTTCTTCAAAAGATAAAAATACTCTGAAGGGAAAGCTTACATCTCCACCCAAAACTATTACTGGCCAGCATGCATGCAATAGTAGTAAAAGCGGACGAAGTCCTACGAGGTCAAGCAGTGCAAATATCAATGGGAAGGAAGGCTTGGATATGCCCAGATCATCATTCTCTGTAGAATCTGAGCTGACTGCTTCGGTTAAAATACAAGAAGATGATGTGCAAGGTTCATGTGTTACAGGCCATAACGTGGAGTCAACACTAGCAGAACTGTCTTCAGATGCCAAAGAATGTGTAGACAAATTTCGACCAAAACCTGAAGAAACAAGTAGATCCATTTCAGAGGACGATGGGGTGGAAAGAGATGAAAAGAATGATGCGTCGGCTGGTGAATTTCCCGTCAAAAGTGTCACTGCTCTTGAGTTGCAGCAATCATCTGATGACCACGAACTCAAGGCTGTGCAAAGTAATTCTGATCCAGAACATAAACAAGCAGAGCAGAATGTCATTGATGGTCGAGCTTCAACGGATGAAGACAGCCAAACAGATGATGCAGCTCTCTGCCAGTTAGCTAAACAAATAACAGCTGTGGAAAATGCAGATGTATATGATTCTGTATTAACTGAAAGTAGCTCAGAAATTGAAGCTGATGGAATGAAGGTTAGCACTAGTTTGGAGTCTCTAATCGCTGAAGGAACGGAAGAAGAGGGAGCTCATGAAGACCTTCAAGGACCTCCAGAACTACTGGCACTTGATGAAAAACATGCTGAGGAGCCTGAGTCTTGCCTTGATTGCGCTTCAGGAAATGTAGCAGAAAATGTCAAGGCTGGTGAAATTGTTGAGGATAGGAAGAATACCAGTACATCTCATTGCCAATCAATTTCAGAAACTTCATCAGATGGTGAACTATTGGAGGAACCTAAGTCTGTGCTAATTGAACCAAGTGATTCTACTCTACAAATTGATGAGTTAGCAAGTGTCAATAATGATGGCACCTTTGAACAGGATGAACCAAAATCAAGGATTGTTGTTCAACAGTTAACAGAACTATCAGATGATGAGTTATATGAAGAATACGATATTGAGTTAAGTGAATCAGATGAGTCCGATGAAGAAGATGAAGGAGCAACAATCAACAAAAATATTGATGAATTGTCAAATGCCGATGGCCAAAGACGAAGAAGAATCTCAGCACTTCACCCAGATGATGCTAGTGCCACACCTTACAAATTGAAGTTTAAAAGGGGTAAAATTGTAGAGCTCACACCAGATAGTAATGGTCCGAGAAGACTCAAATTTAGAAGAAGGGCTGCAAATGAAGTTGCAAATGGTGAAGGTCCGTCAGCAAGAAGGATATATAAGAGGAATAGCTGCACAAATAGTGGTGTTCCTACTAACCTAGATTTGGAATCTCCTGGAGTGAAACTGAGGCATCAAGATACACAAGAGAAGGATGCACAGGGGCTGTTCAACAATGTAATAGAAGAAACTGCAAGCAAGCTTGTGGAGTCTAGGAAAAGCAAGGTAAAGGCTTTGGTTGGTGCTTTTGAAACGGTGATCTCTCTCCAGGATGGCAAACCCACATCATCTACACCACAGGCTGGAGACTCACCACATTCAGTTCAGGATGATGAGGAAAAGACACCTGAGGAAGAAGCTGCATAGAATATGCACATCTTTTTAAGATTGCCAAGTTTGCGGTCATGTTTTGGACTCTCCTCTTTTCCTTTCTTTTCTTTTTTGGGTTCCAGAAGTGGATTTAATGGAGAAGTTGTTGTATAGTTTGTACATTAGATTTTTCTTTTTAGAAATAACATTTGCTCAAAAGGTTTAGAGTATGATAATACATAGTCAAGTTGCTTCATGCAGAGAGTGATTTCAAGTATATTTCGTTGTAAATCAATTGAAGAACTACAAAACCAAGTGTGCTTTTGCGGGGCTTGGATTTCTCAAGTGCTATAATAGAAGTGTTGGTTTGAAGTTTCTTTACAAGCTTGCTGCACTTACTTTTCTGGTTTGATTTTGCTACCGAGGTGAGCTTATTTGTATGTCATAGACATGCAATGGAGCTCCTAAATCTGTTATATTGAATGTATACTATCCCTCGCAAAAAAAGAGAGGAATGCATACTATTTTCTTACAGATGCTGCTTAATCTTGAAGATCTACACACAGATCATTCCTTGTAATTTTCTTGATGCCAGCCACACCCTTCAAACCTTTTTTTTTTTTGAAATCCACGCACTTCAAACTTGTTTATGCTGCTTTCAGGAGAACTTTTTATGTCAGACGAACTTTCAGTAGAACAGGAGGTGCTATACTGCTATAGGGCTCAACTCGTGGCCCATACAACTCCCTCGTCGTAGCCCGTACAAACACGGACGTTCCTGGGTATTACGTTCGTGGGCCGGACGCCCATTACGTCCGTATGCCGGACTACCATGGGCCGGAAGTACCTGGGTATTACGTACGTGGGCCGGACGACCATGGGTATTACGTTCTTGGCCCAAACTACCTCACTCGCCAACCGGTCGGATTCGCATCCACGCCGCCCTGCTCACTCGTCGGCTCCCTGCATCGCCCTACTCGCTGCGCGTCTTGGAATTGCCGTCTCCCTCGCTGCATCTCACTACTTGGCCCTGGGATGCTCGCCGGAGCTTCCTCGGCCTCGGGTCAAGGATGCCGGCGGTTCTTCAGATCAACCTCCCTGACCTGACCATATTCAAGGGAGGCTCTGTTTAGTAGAGCTCCTGCTTTCAGCTTTTCATTCGGATATAGTGGAACTGTGTCAAACACTTATTTCCCAAAATAATTAGATTCTGATTCTCATGAGAAATAGGATGAAAAATAAACTAGCAAGGCGAAGCGACTTTGAGGTGGATTCTTGTGCGAAGTCAGCACACCCAAAGCGAAAGTACCCCTAGAAGTTATCGTTTGTTACCCGTAATTGCCACTGGATACCCCTAAACCCTATACCCCTTCGATCTCCCTTCCATTTGTTGCGCAATCAGGGAAACCTTGATTTCTTGAGAAGTTATTGTTCTTTTATGTTTAAAAATATTTGTAAATAAAATTGTATCCACAAATACTTTAATAAAATCATTATATTCCCACCTCTTGAAAATCTCTGCCAAATAGTTATGTAGTATTTCCCCATGTAACTTGTTGAGTACAGTTAGTTATACTCATTCTTACTTTATTTTCTATCAACACAGAGGTCATATGAAAAAAGGTTGTTACAAGATTTCGTGTTAGGGTTACGATCGCACTCAAGTTACCTGTGGGAGTTTTCTTCAGATCTTCTGATTGTAAGTTAAGTTTTGATCTTGGACGCTATTAAAGCTGTTAAAATTGACTATTAGATCTTATTTTAATCAAATTAACTTTTCTGAAATGGTCGTAGCAGACATGATACTCGTTCTGTCTGTAACTGAACTCCTAAGTTATTGTGAGATGTACGACGATCCTGTTTCCAAAAACAGAATCGGTACAGATTTGGCCGGCGGGGGAGCTCGAGCGGCCACCCCACCTCGCTCGATGGGACGTCCACCCGTCTCAGTTGAAGAAGCTGGCAAGATCCAACACCCCCTTGCAAAGCAAGAATATATGCCAATATTGTTGCATGTTGGATACGATTCTATACATACACTCATCAGTCATCAAACCGAATGCATATTACAATACGATACATGGCTATTGTGATTTGTGAGGCTTGCACAACCTTCAGCTCATCCCCTTCATTTCGTTTCGGATTTCGTACTATTATGGAAATGCTCTCATTTCTCAAAAGCATCCGCACGTGCGGGGAAGCTTTCCTGTTGACCGTATCTTGTCCGCCTTCTCTTTGATCTTCTTCTCATCGTTACGTTTCCTTTCCTGTGCCACTGACCTTGCTCCTCCAGCGATTTTGTTGATCCTTTCCATTTCCTCGTTGTATTCCCCCAGTGCCTTTGCTCTCTTTGTGTCCAGCCCAATCTGCAATTTAACAAGCTCAGCTCTCAGTCTCTTCAGCCCCATCATCTAGCCCCCAATTGATCATATACCCTCCATTTAGATGGAAATTCAGGATTTACCCTCCTGGCCCACGTGTCAGTGACTTATGATGACCCCACGTGTCATTGAGATGCGGAGGGTAAATCCTGAATTTCCCAACTAAAGGGAGGGTATATGATCCAATTCCCCATCATCTAGTACATGTTTCTATGGTGAATCATGATAACTCACTAGGGTGATTTTTGTTTTTTGGCACTTAAGAGTTAAGAATTGAACCCTAAAAAAAAAGAGAACTGCATTGCTCTATTAAATTATGATTTTGAATTAATAAAAACCTCCTTCTGTTCTTTTAGGCGCTTGGCCTTCACCTTCTTCTCATTCTCCCATTCAGTTATGGTCTCGATCATCTTGTCGTACCTAAATTTGACAGTTGTATTAGCTTTAGTCGCATCAAATGATCGACATAATAAATATAATCGTACTTACTCCTCCCTGATTCTTGTTAGCTTTGCTGTCTCCCAAGCATCAGCCTTAGTTCCTGTGCCGCCAACAGAAGTTACTCCAGCTGTGCCATCTCCATTCCGTCTAGCATGATATGATGTTGCTGGCCTAACGGTGGATGGTGCCTTCGGAATCGCCTGCCCTTGCTCAAACTTCTTGCTCCCTTTCTTGTCTGGTGCTTTGTTGGAGGAACCTGAGGCATTCTTTACACTCATAGAAGAATCAAGCATCTTTGGCGGCACCTTCTGATCTGAATTTGTGTCTTCAGGTTTTCTCTGTGCTGGTTTTAGTGGCCTCCTTACTGATACATTGACTAAAATGATAATGCATTGTGGCATTGTTACAAGAGGTCTGCAGGTTTTGATACAGTAGATCTGTAGATGTAACAAAGGATGGGGTGAAGTGGGATCATATCTAGAGTACCTGGTCCCTCGTCATCATCTTCAGCAGGCTCTTTACCGCTAAACCATCTTGAGATCTTGCTGCCTCCTGTAGGCTTTTTCATGCTTTCACCTCTCTTGATTGGCAACTGGACAGGAGGTGCAGTAGTTGGCACCTCAATGGGGATAGGCCTCTTCTGAGCTGCTAGCTTCTCTTCTCGCGCGGCAATTGCATATGCTGCTGCAGCAATTGTGGCTGCAAATGCAGTGTCGTATTCCTCGCCACTATTCATTTGTGCTAGCAAGTTGCAATGCCGGTCAGTTTTTTCCCTTTTTTGTTTGGTTTGTTTGTTACATCTTGATTGATTTGTTTCTTTCAACAAAAAACCGCTTCACCGAAAAATTCAATTAAGAGCAAACCGTGCAATCATGGCTGGTTCTACACTTATCTATATGAAGAGCAGCTTTTCTGTTCAGAACATCTGAATGTCTGAAGGTTCCATGATTTAAGTTTTACGATGTGGATTAACCGATTTGATCATGGTGCTATAGGATAGTAATTTAACTGGAAACCTCTGATTAGCAGACAATAATAAAAGAATTATTTTTGCGCATTCCATGTTTGAAAAACTGAAATAGCAAATCTTGATTACATACCTATTCCAAGAGCTGTGTTTTCATGTGGTATTGTTGAAGTCTGGCTACCGCCTTTGTCTCCCTTTCCTACTCCAGAAAACCGAACCCTGCAAAAGAGCAATTATTCTGAATTCTTAATCTGCTCATGGTGCTACTCTACTGCTGATCAAAAGATAATGATGTGTAATACAATTAGTTGAGCTACTTAAAGGAAACGGAATTGTTCTCTATTAGTTCCACAACGTTCTCCCTTCAACTCTTGAGAGACGAGAATCTAAGAACAAGTAAAAAAGAAAAAAATCAACAAACATTTTGTATTGGAGAACTTAGAAGCCTTTGAAAAGAACAAGATAAAAAAGAAAAGCTGGAAGCTATAGTTACAAGTTGACATGAAACTGAAACATTGAGAAGCTCACAGTTAATAAGCCCAATAGAGTGAAGATCACCAAATCCAGCTCTAGGTGTTGCATGCAGTTATTTACCTTAGCTTCTTCAAGTCGCTGTCCATGGCGCACAATGTATTTGTAGAGAAGCAACAGCTCCAAGGCACACCAAGCTTCAGTACTAAGCGAAGCCTTGCATTAAATATTGCTTGCTTGTATCTAGAGGTGGTGAAGAGAAACAGATAGCAAGGAAACCGTTGTCTTGGAGGCAGGCAAGAGGAATGGGGATGGGATTGCTTTACCCCATGGAAGCCTTCAAGAATCCAACCCCTTTTTGGTTGCAGCCCTTTTTGTCCTTTGGGCTTAGCATGTGATATTCTTCCCCCTTGTGCTTTTCTCCTGCCCTTTTCGCATTTGCCTGAAGTCTAAAGACTATCAGATATGCCTATAGTTTATGGTGTTATTTGTAAAAAGTCCTTGTACACTTTTGGCCCAGCTGAATACATCTAAGTCAAACATTCAACATGGTATCGAGCCAGGCCGCTCATCCTCTCTCCACTACGCGCTCTCGACCGCCCTGTCCCACTCACGCCGCTGCTGCATCAATTCGCCCTGATGTCGCCGCCCGGATCCGACATCGCCAAGCCTAGATCCGACCGTCTTTGGGTCGGATCCGCCCCGTGTTGCACCACGCCGCTGCCGCCCCGGTTCGTCCAGTGTCACCGCCTGGATCCAGCATCCCCAAGCCCAGATCCGGCCACCTCACCCGGATCCACACCGCTCTGCACCTCCGGCCGATGCCGCCCCAACTTGCCCGACAATGTCCCCGCCGTGCCATCGCCTCTCCAGCCCGCCTGCGCCTCCGTCGGCCGTCCACCTCCTAGCTACAACCTCTTAGATGCCCCCGGCCGCAGTGCCTGTGCCATGACCCCCAAGCCTCCCCTCCGCTGCCAACACCGCCTCCACCTCCCAGACGTCGCCAACACCACTACCGTCTCCCGGCCAAAGCCATCGTCCCGATGCCGTAGCCGCATCACCCCAAGCCCCGACCCTGTCACCTTGGCCTGCCTTGGATGATGCTATCACTGCCTCGTCCAGCTCTTGACGTCGGCCTACTCTGCTCCAGATGGCTACCGTCGGTGGCTCCTTCGCCATACCGCTCCCCTCGGTTCATTTCGATAGGACAAACTTCTGGAAGTGGGCTATTCACCTAAGGATTCTCCTCAACAGCTAGCATCTATGGGGTCATCTCATTGGCGAACACCCCTATCCGCCTCGACCAAAGCCACCCATTCTACCTGCTCTTCTTGCTGGTATGGATCAGGCAGCTCAGGAGGAGGCCACTGCTGCACTGGAGTAGGCCCTAGAGCTCTACCGATCTGAGTTACACACCTATAAGCGATGGCAGGAGGCCGAGGTTTGTGCTATTGCCATCCTGGTGGGTAGCATGACTGTAGCTATCTCCATGGATGTGGCGAACCTACCGACGACACAGTTTATGTGGGAGCACCTCTGAGCTCATTACCAGCCAACAAGTGATGTTATGTATCTCTCAGTTGTGCACCAGGCACACTCTCTTCAGTAGCTTAATTCCACCGTTGATGACTTCTACTAGCAGATGTCTGTGCTGTAGCGTTAGCTTGACTCTCTAGGACTGGATGTCTGCTGGACCTGCCTCTGCTGCGTGCGGCTTCGCGCTAACCAGGAGACTCACCATCTCTATGAGTTCCTAACGCGTCTTTGACTTGAGTTCGAGGCTATGCAGGCTCAGCTCTTGTAACATCCTGAAAAATGTGAATATTAAATTATAAAGTTTTTGGATTATTTTATTTGTTTTCCATTTGAATTTGGAGGTTATGAATTTTTTTGTAAATATGAAAGAACTTCAAATATGAAAAGAGGGAAGAAATCAACACATAAAATAATAAAACATGAGCATCAAATAAAGAATCTGAAAAGATGATCCATAAAGGTAAGGGAGAATATTTGGTTTAACCATGAAATCTCAACTCTAAAAATAATGGAATAAATAGTAAAGGAGTGAACAAAATAAAAATGTAACAAATATAAATATATGTGTATATATATAGGCATACAACTATGCATAACAAGAAAGTGGTCTCTACAGAAATTTAAGAGAGCAAATAAAATTTGAATTATTTGTATAAGTATATATGAATATATATAAATGAAAATGCAGAAAATAGAAATAAAAGAAAAAAAGAGAAAAGGAAAACCGGGCCGGCCATCACCCCGGCCCAGCCATCTCTCCACGCGCAGCCTGCGTGCGCGCGCGATCGCGCTCGGCTCGCCAATGGCGCTGCGCCGTCGATCCAGCGCCGTGCTCGCCCGACTTCTCGCGCGCGCGCTCGGCCCGCTTCGCCTCGCCTCTGCCGCTGCCATGCGGGCCCCGCTCCCTCGCGCCCCTCTCCCGCTGGCCGGTGGACCCGAGCCGTCAGGCTCTTCTTCCTCCCTCTTCTTCCTCCACGCGCCCGCAACGCTGAGCTCTCCCTCGCCTCTGCTCTCTCTCGCGATGGCCGCAGCAAATCTCCCTCTCTCTCTCCCCAAGGCCAGGTTCAAAGCATCTCCCGCCACCTCTCTCCTACGAAATCCCGGAGAAGATCTCGTTCTTCTCCCCTTCCCCGCGTGAACAGAGGAGCGCCAGATGCCGCCCTCGCCGCGCGCCTCTCTCCGGCTATAAAAGCCCCTCCTGGGAGTCGTAAACGCGTCGCCTACCTCCGCTCATTCTCCCCTCTCGCGGAATCGAGCTTCCGTGCCCCATTGCTCGCGCGTTGGCCGTCCTTCCCGAAACCGCCAAAACCGCCACCGCCGCCCGTTTCTTGCCCGTTGGGCGCCGGTCCAATTCCGTTCGCGGAAGCATCCTCAAGTCGCCGCAAATCATTCCCAGCGCCGCCCGCACTCCTCCACCGTGGTCCGCGGCGGCAAGAGCCCTCCGCACCACCGCGGGCTCACGGTGCCGGCTCGTCTCCGACCCTTTCTTGCCCGAAGAACTGCATGGTAAGCATCCCCACGCCCCTCTATTGCTCTCACGTCGGTCGGTTCCCCCTCCTCTCCACCATGGCACCGCCGCCCCGATCCACCTCCACCGCCGGCCGCCCTGTGTTGTCGCCCGTCCATCTCGCTCCGCCCCGGCCAATTGGTCGCCACCCTTAGCTTCCCCGGCCCTTGCACAATCCATTTCACAAGTCACCGCCCCTCCCTAGCTGCCTCTCGCCGGCGGAGTAGCCGACTACCTCGCGCCGCCCCTCCCCCTTCCTCTGTTTTCATTCGGCCGGCTCCCCTGTTACCGCTTACCTCTTCAAGTATTATTCCTCCCATATGGTCAAGAAACACCAAAGAACCACTTGGCTACCCGAGCGGATGTTTAAAGTTTGCACGGCCGAGGTCTTGAGTTCGAATCCTTTGGCTGCGCCATTTTCCCTCACATTTCTATTTTATTTTTGTAACCCATGATTGATGAATAAAAACTAAGGAAAATTTAAGAATAATTTAGAGAGGCTAATAAAATTAGCTAGAATGAAAATGAGATTATTAAGGCTTAAATTTGGATTAGTTCATATATGACTAATTTTATGATTCGAATAAGCGTCTAAAGGATTTATTAATTAAAGATATTGATAGAAGCACTGTGATTTTGGTTAAATACCCAAATCTAATAGAGGTTACCCATAATTAAAATTAAGGTTTATGCCACTATTCAAAACGCTGCCATTAAATAAATTCTAGTGGTAGATTTGCTAATTAGCAAATGTTGAAATATAACTTTGCTAGATAAATAAATTTTAAATAAAACTAGTAACAACTAAAATGTAGAGACTTTCTAAATAAATATATATACGTATATAAACATATATATTTGTATATAGATATGTATAAGTGGTTAGAGAAAGGTGGATAGCATGTATACAGCCCCTTAGTAAATATAACAGTACAATTCTTACATAGACCCCCACTGAAATATATAAATGCTATCATTAATATACCGCCAGTCATGAAATCATAAGTGGCAACTTTAGTTAATAAAGATAATAATATGAACTTCTGAATAGTAGGCTCGACTAATTAAAAGGATAAAGTATCAAGCACTAGCGATCTTCAGAGAGCACTTAAATAAAAAGGGCCATAAAAATATGCAGCTACTAACATATAGTAGCCTTGGGTCATCAAATACCAAAATAATCCCACAGACATATGGATACTCTAAAGTAAGTAGGTAAACATTAACATGAGTAATCAAGTTCACATAAAGTGATACCTACCCGGTGTTGTCAAGATATCTAAATTAAAAATAAGACTAAGCCAAATCAAAACTAATGCATAGATAAAATAAGAATGGTACTAATATTTAAATCTTAATATTAGATTAATAAATAATAATGAGGAGCATGGAATAATAAGATAAGATTAGTAACAACTACATGCACATAAAATGTCACCCATAAAATGCTATACCCTAAGACTCTAAAATTAATTCGGTAAGCCAAAATGCCCTGAAAAGTAACGCTCGACAAAATGATACCTACTCATGGGTCCATCCTAACTCATGGAACTTCCTTGATAAATATAAAAATAATAAAAAGAAGTTATTAAATAAAATAAGGTAAATCATAGTATTCAATGGCCGGCTCAACCTAAGACCTAGTTCCCCCAAAATCTAAAGCAAAGTGATCTCATCAATATTTCTGTGTCATAAACCCTCCTTCGTTGAATGTCTCTCTTCCAATCATCGTTTCGCCTCAACTAGTTCGGCCCCGACAATACTCCACACCCAATCAACCCTGTCTCAAATCGCCTATTTTATCATAATAAAAGTTATCCAGTTCAATTGGATTTATTTGGATCTTTTGAGTTATTTGTATTTATTTGGATTCAGTTATTTAGCGCGTAATTAGAAATTGGAGCCTGAAGATTCTACGGATCAAGCGGGAACGAGATCAATGAAGACTAGAAATTAAAAAGCATTGCATGAGGCAACATTGTGTGAGCTCAAGACCGCGGAAAAACCGCGCCAGGCGAGTCAATACTTTGATCATATTGAACCTACATTTCTGCAAATTACTTTGATTTAAAATTAGCAAATTGCATGCTGATATTTTATATGCAAATACATGTCTAATTTAATATTCTAGTTATATGCCATTGTTTACCTTGAATCATATTACACCCTCTGTTGAAATGCTTGGATGAATGAACCTTGTCGCCCTAGTAAAATTATAACGGTAACATTTGTGAAAATAAGTCCCTAATGATATGCTACGCTCAGTACGGCATAGATACACACAGGGCGCTGAAATGCCCAACGCATCATTAACATTTTTAACCATGAGAGACTGGTTTGGGCAGTCATAGTGGGAATGACTGGCATATTTTGATATGATTATTTTATGCTCCCAAAATTCCCAACTTGCTTAAATATCTGGGCGGATTGGTTCGAGGGTGTGTATGTGTGGTGCAGTGGAAGCACAAAATTGGGTTAGTGATGGACCGCCCAGATACCACTAAGGACTGAATCTTGTCATGACCTCCCAGGTAAAACAGTACAACCACAAGTCTGTAAAGTACGACTTGGCTAAGTAAATTTATCGGAGTTCCGGACTCATCTCACTGGTAGGGGGGTGAAGGGGCTAAGCTATGGCAAGGGGAGGCCTGAAGGGACACCAGTGGGGGGTGAAGTTTCCCAGTCATACTAGCGCGGAGGGGAGTAGAGCCCGTACGCTAGTAGCTGTGGGAAACATCCCGCGCATAGATGGGACCCACCGCAAGTAGGCAGTTTCCCATAAGGCGAGATGACAAAAGGACTTAGATACTTTGAAAAGTCACTGTGATGGTCTGCTCAACCACATGTCTAAGGGATCATGTGGGTCAACGAGTTGATTATCTCTTGTGGTGAAAGTGTACAAACTCTGCAGAGTCAAAACTATTCGAATAGCCGTGCCCACGGTCAAAGGCGGACATGGGGACTTAACTAGATATAGTTCTGTTTACAAAATATTGAAAACCGGGAATGGAAAAGTGGAAGGGCGATGGACTGCCCTGGTTTGGAATTGTCCTGGGTGTCGTCCCAGTGGTAAGTTAAGCGGCTATAACGCTGAAGAATTGCTATATGGTACAGATGCCATGTAACGGTGGATGGAATCTGAATCACTAATAATATTGCATTCATTCACAACATATACTTGTGTTCAAATTGCTAGGTCTTAAGGAATTTTTATATAATTGTATTCAAAAGCACTCTTCGCAAAAATAAAATAAACCCAAGCCATCCTTTGGTTAGCCATACATGTTAAATATTGCATTATGTGTGTTGGCTCGCTGAGCACGGGGTCGGAGTGCTCATACTCGCTTTTGCGACAAAATTCAGAATCAGGAATCAAATCACTACGCCTCAGCATTACGACTGGCAAGATGGTGAAGAAGATGGAGATGGCAAGAATTAGGTCGCGAACCTCCAGTTGACTGCCTATGGGCATGTCCTGAAGGTCCCACCTGTGTGTTTCGTTCTTCCGCTGCTGCAATTTATTGATTTCGGCCTAATCGGCCCATGAGTAAGTCTACTATTTTATTTATTTATGCTTCCGCATGATATGTAATTTGATGTCTATTACTGTAACTGTGTGCACTATCTACTGATTCAGAGAATAGTGCAGCTAAACACAGTAGATTTCGGATTATAAAATCTGGGTCTGACAGCTCTTGACTCACCACATGCGCCTAAGCTTAGTGGAGGCTCTCGTAGTTGTGCGTGCTGAGGAGGCTCGTCATCGTAGCATGGTCCAGATGCAGGTTGTCTTATCTATTTCAGCACTTGCCCATTCGCCTATTTCTTCAGCATCGGTCGTGATCTCTCCTCCAGCTCCTAACGCACCAGTAGCTCCTGCTTCTACTACGGGTCTCCACTGCACCTACTGCCAGCATGATGGCCGTAGGTATCAGGACTACTACAAGCGGAGGAGGGGCCAACGTTGTAGGGGAAGACATCCCTGAAAGGCTCTAGTAGTTCCTCCCACTAAAGAGCTAGCGCCTCTCGCTAGGGCTCCTCTGGTGATGACGCACAATAGCTCCTCTCAGTCCTTCAGTGCCTCGATGTCAGCTCATCCTCAAACTCCTCAAGACTGGCTCGTCTGGCTTTTGCTTCTCAGCAGTCTTCCACGCCTTCACCTTCACCTCCTCCCTCGTTAGGCACTCTATCTCTGTGAATCTTGGAATCTGGTGCTTCCTTTCACATGACACCGGATTCTACCCATCTCACCTCGCTGCATCCTATAGTTTCCTCTCTTCGATTGGCTATATCTGCCTTCTGCTGTCTCCACCAGCTAGGCAGCTCCTGCCACTATCTCAGCCCTGGCCATGTTCTCCACTACCTCCTTCACTCGGTGGCACCATCGTCTTGGTCATCTTTGCGGATCGTGTCTATTGTCACTAGATGATCGTGGTGTTCTTGAGTCTGTTTCTAGGAACATGTCTTTACATTTATGGGTTGCAAGCTTGGTAAACATCTACAGCTCCTCTATCCCTCTAGTTACTCTATTTCTACTCATCCTTTTGATCTTGTACACTCTAATATTTGGGGTTCGACTCCCTTCGTTTCAAAAGGGGGTCATCGATATTATATGATCTTTATTGATGATCATTCTCACCATACTTGAATTTATTTTATGTTCTCTCGTAGTTAAGTTCTCTCTATTTATCAGATGTTCACCACCATGGTTCGCACTCAGTTCGATTTGCCCATTCGTGTGTCTTGTGCTGACTCTGTTGGTGAGTATCTTTCTACTGCTTTGCATCACTTTCTCACTGAGCGGAGTACTCTTCTCTAGTACTCTTGCCCTGGTGCTCATGCTCAGAACGGTATCTCTGAGTGTAAACATCGTTAGTTACTTGCGATCGCTCGTGATCTTCTGCTTGCCTCCTTTGTTCCCCCCACATTTCTGGGTTGCTGTTGTTTCTACTGTTGCTTTTCTCATCAACATGCAGCCTTCCACTATCCTTTAGGTTCCACTCCTATCGAGCATCTTCATGGTCAAGCCCCAGAGTACAGTCACCTTTGCAGTTTCGGTTGTGTCTGCTTCGTCCTTCTTCCACCTCATGAGTGTACCAAACTGACTACTCAGTCAGTTGAGTGCGTTTTTCATGAGCATAAGGGTTATCGCTGCTACACCCTATTGCTCGCAGGATGAGGATTTCTCGGGATGTCACTTTCAATGAGTCCCGACCTTACTACCCTCATTCCCCCACCGTTAGGTCCAGTTCTCTTGTTGATTCATTCTCCTTTCTGACTTTTTCTGACTCTCTACATTCCGATCCTCCACTTTTTTTGTCTACCTCTCCTTTGGCTCCAACTCTTTCACCTCCATCGGAGTTTCCTTTCCACTCTTTTGTTGAGATTCCACCCTTTCTCTTGCACAACTCTCATCGTCCTCGGTCTATTCCTTCTCCAGTTGAGCATCTGTCCTGGGCCCTATTCCCAGCTCTTCTTCTTCGCCGTCCTTGCTGGGTCCCGCTCTGCCTTCTTCTCTCAGATACGATTTTTGTGATCGTCACACTGTCGGGCCGCTTGAGCACTAGCTAGCCAATAGCTTAAATACCTTTGAAACATGCATGGAATAACTTTTCTTAATGTGAATCAGCTTTTTTTGTTGTGTTACGTTTTCTTAGCTATATGTAAGATTCTTGTGGTATGTACATAGCTAGGAACGCATCATGTCAGTTTGCTAATCAGTTACAGATGTCAGTTCATTGTTCAAACCTGCTTCTTGCAAGTTTCAGTTTTCAATGCCTTCTTGGAGGGGCAAAGAGAAAATAATGTGCTTTATCACTAAGTGCTGAATCTATGCGGTAATGGTATTTGGATGCTTGATTTGTGACTATCTTAGAAAGGAAAAAAGTTTATCTGCATTCTGTCTTAAAGAAGAGATACTGATCATATCCAAGATTCTGTTCATGCAAAATATCATGCCAGTCCGCTAAGCATCAATTCTCTTTTCTTTTCTTGTCCTCAGATGAGGTGCCCTTTAGCACCCGATACTAAAGTGTTCATACTGTCAATGCCACGAGGCTGAAATAGCTAGATTAGCTATCAGTTTTTAATTCGTCCAAGTGCTAGACTAGCCGTGGCACTACAAATCTGTTTTACTAAATATACATCTGAAAAAATTAAAATTTTTGTGCTTGGCAATCACCAGTTGACTTATTCATCTTAGATTAAGCCCCACTCCAACTGGCTTATATCTTAAGTTTATAGCTATGACTTTTAACTTCTTATTGAAATTACACTGTAACGGTTGATTTCTATGAGAAAAATGTTGAAAAAATAGAAAAAAAATTAAAAATGCCGTTATATCGTCACGGACAATACAAAGAAATAAAGAAAAAAAAGCAAAAAGAAAAAAAATCGAAATAAGCCAAAATTAGAAGCCGACGCGTTTCAAGTGGCTTCTAGCTTAAATAAGCCGAAAGCCAAAATAAACCAGAAACTGAAACTATTTGAAATGGGACCAAAACAAGACTTGTTTGGAAGCTCTATGTTTTGGGTGGGTTTGGTTGGACTTTCAGCCGGCTTATGCTTGTATGGCTATAGTAACTAGCTTTTAAACAGTGCGTTTTTTAAGGTGGGGTCAACATGAAGATTGCAATAAAAAGTGTACTGCGTTCAGCTGTATCGGTTAAATCACATGCGACTATTTCCCTCTGTATAGTGCCTCTCATGAATAGTCAGAATTCAAAATTTTAAACCATAAGTCGCAGTATAAAAGAACCCACTCTCCACGCTTTTCTTAACAAAGCTTTGTGTGCACTGGTACATTCTAGCTGATGAAAGTATTGTTTGGTATTTATATCTCTGTAAGTTACTTCTGATTGCAAACTCCGAGCTTTTGCCATATATAGCGTCTTTTCAATGTGTATTTGCAGAAGTAGCCGTATACGAGTGGTATTGACAAAAATAGCACTTCTGCCATCCGGTCACCTGACGGCAACGCCCAACAGTTGACATGTGGCGCCTATCGTCTGGCTAGCAGATGATAGGCACTTGCCGCCCAGCCAGTAGATGGCAGGTGGCCTGTCGTCTGCCCACAAAATGGCAGGTGACAACTTAATTACCTGCCTAAATTTGTAATTTTGTGTTATAATTTTTTGAATTTGTAAATATAGCAAATGAGTTCAAAAAATTATGACATTTTTTGTGGAGCTTTCTGAGGCATCATGGTATGCTGTGTAATTTGTTTGCAATTTTTAGAGGCTATTTGCTATCTCTAAAAATTATTAGAACGACGCATAATTAACCAGGCGATTAAGTAGTTATGTGCCGCTCTAAGAATTTTTGGAGGTAGAAAATCATTATAAAAAATTATGAAATTTTTTATGAAGCTTTATGATGCAGTGTTCTATGTTATATAATTTTTATGTAATTGTTTGCATCACTTTGCTACCTCAAAATTATTTGAGCGGCACATAATTAAACGGGTGATTAAGCACAAATGGCCAGGGGCTAATGGCCTGCCGTCTGGCCACTATGCGGCACCAGGCCTGCACATGGTATGTGAATGGTACTATCATCTGCAAGTACAAATTAGACCCTTATCCCAAAGTAAAGGATACAAACCTCGCTCAACCACAATATTGACATCAACTTGATCTATTACACTGCTCGATCCGATCAAATTTCTATAGGAGGAACAGCTATCCCAGGATCTTCTGGATGGACTGTGTGATAAAGGTGAGATGGAAATTGGGCATTTTATGCTTCTTGCATTCTTCACATCGGTTGGCACATTCAATGTTAGGGCGCGGATTCCATACTAGTCAAGGGATACCTTATCATTATTGAATGGCTCATACTACCAAGTAGAGACTAGAACGAAAAGAGCAGTAAAACAACCTTGATACATCAGCTCAGTCGCATGCTATCATGTTGTGTATCTACTACATGACATTATGAGTTTGAGGTATCTTGTGAATAAAGTTAGGTAACTCTATACAGTATAATATATAGTATTTAGATATGCTGTGCTTCCGATCAATGGAGATGTATTTGATAGGTGATTCTAGGATTGAGACATAAGTAAGTTTTAAATGGTTTCAAAATGATATGTACAGTTGTTAAATACCCTTTTCCTTAATAAAATATTTTGTATTTCAAGTCTAAAGACCTTTACAAACAATCATACATTTATATCCACAATAATAGAATATATACACACACACACACACCTTGTTCCATTGTAATTCTGGCATACAGTTAAGTAGGTATCCTCATGTGGCTAGCTGAGTACGGTTGTACTCATACTTAATTATTATTAGAAGGAGCTTGGGATGATACCAAATAACCTTTCGAGATTTCGATGACTCGCTTGAAGATGATGACTACTGATTCTAGGTCTTGACTATACTGTCTGTGTTTTAGGAAAATCTTTTGCCTTATATCATAAATTTTGGGTTTGGACGCCTTTAATAATATAAAACTTGACTGCTAAGCTATAATCTTTGTAACTAGAAATTTAGCTTTTATAATTAAACTTTGAGCAGATTTGATATACACTCTTTTTCACTCTACAACTAAAATTTCAAATTTATGGGTAGTTCTAGAAAAATGTGATGGCATCACGAATGAGGTCGTCACAGCGAGGCTATTCGTGTGCCTGTGGGTGTGGCTTCTTGTCGTTCGGGGGCGGAGGGGTAGTATGGAACACCCTGCGTCTTTGATTAGTCTTAGGGCGTGTTTGTTTCAGCTTAAAATCCGATTCTAGGTGAAAATAATCGAGAATCCCACCCAAACACCCTTGATTGTTTTAAGATTCTCTAGAAATCGAGAGGTCAAAAGAATCCCAATTGAACAGTTGCCCGCGTTCTCTGTATCGCGCCTAAAGGCTCGCGATTTCCCCACCGCGATAAAATTTCCACCCGTTGCCCCTCCGCTCCCCCGTCCGCTCGCGATTTTCACGACCTGATCGATAGCTATGTGCGTGTGCACCTTTTCCGTAGTGTACAAATGGTACGTCCTAGTACCACCGTCAATTTGTTTGCTCATACGATCGTGCTAAACAATATTTTGTGAGCCACTGGACAGGCTTGAACATCTACACACCGCCATGGTTATCCTTCGCAAAATTTCATGTTAGTCTACGCATTAGTTATTGGAACAAACTTTCTATCATGGAAACAAAAAAATTAGTATCATAATTGTTTTCAGCTCGTATTCAGTCAACAAATGAGATGTCATTAGCCTCAGGGCATACATGTCATTTTACACTCAAGACAGACAATCTATGGGTTAAATAATCAGGATTGCCAAACACTCTCGATTGTTTAGACAGCAGATTTTTTAGATCGCAGCTTATCAGAAAATCCTGATCAGATTAAAATCGATTCTCAGACAAGCGGTTCCAAACACGGCCTTAAGTGGTGAGTTACGAAGTTAAGTGGGATTGATCATGTAACTGATAGTCTAAAATATGAGGGAATTTAAATTTTTTTTGTGTATCCATTTATATTAAAACCGATGAACAATAAATGAATACGTTACTCTGGCAGAGACGGATAGGTAGCTAGACTTCCAAGTTGAGGCACGAAGTAGCGAAGACAGTTCAGTTAGATTTTGCAAATGCTGGAGTGAGTTTTTGGCGGCGGCTCTGCCATGCAGGTGGCAGCAGCGCGATGGCTGGCACGGCCACATGCCAGTGGCCGACGACATGACCTCATGCGGGCAATGCGGGCACATGCAGGCAGCGTTGTCTTCCTTTTTTCAATCTACAATGCAATCAACATATACTCTTTCATGTAATCTATCGATCGACATTGTACCGGCGACTTCAAATCTACTTACGGTAGATTTGAGCGGATTTGCACTGTAGAAAATAATTTAGAAATTGAAAATTGCAGAATTTAGAGCGATCTAGATAGACAATTTAATCTACGAATGTCGTGCTTTCGACGATTACCTTTCGATCCACCTGAGCGACTCTTGCTGATAACGTATTGAGGAACCGTCGCTGGCGAGTCCAGTCCAATTGATTCCTTCTATGCAAAAGAGATGGATTAAATACAGAATAATACAAATGATAGATTGAATACAGAAAGATAGGGGGAGAACTCCTTTCAATATAGAGAGATGGGGGAGAACTCCTTTCTTTCTTTATTACTTTTTCTTTCTCAAGGTACAAATGATAATCATTAGAACCTTTTTTTAAGACTAAGTAAAAAAAATATCCACTAATAGACCAAGACCTTAGATCTAGGCTTACGTTTTTCAACACTTCTAACGTCTATGTGGTAGGTACGACTATGTACGCACCAGCTTTCTTTAATCTTAATGATTCTACATGGTTTGCTCTCATGTTTCCTGCTAAAATGAAGATGGAGTTTTGGGTATACGCTACGGTTCATGGTTTTGTGCTATGATTAATGACTTTTGTTTATGGTTTTTTATATGTTAGTAGATGATGGAGATGTCGATACGGATAACATATATGGTTTTGGACTCGAGAAGATTTAGAGAATTCGCTCCGTTTATTTTGATTTTTGAGAAATCAAAAGGTTAGAAAAACAGAGCAAAAATGATTTCCTATAGGTGGAGAAAATGCACTGGCAAGTTGGATCGAAGCCAAAGCCCACACACACACACTCTTTTCGAGCAGAGGATCCATGCATTCCATCCGTCCAACGCGTCGGATGGCCAGTCCTTTTATTTTGCACAGTTTTAAACACAGAAGAACCTTGTGCACGTGATGATCTCGATTCGTGAAACGTGAATACGTGATGATCTCTATACGTGGTCGTGTGACGCATCACGCATGAGCGTGTAGAACCAATTTAGGTGGCCACTGGTGAAGTCTTTGCTAGAAAAAGGCAGGTGGTTGGAAAGAACCACAAAGATCATGAATCTAAACAATCTTTTAAGACGGTAGAGTTACACAAATCCTTGACCAGGACACGAGCGACCGACTCGCAATTAACTTCCAATGTTTATACACATCCGAGTAGGCGCCCTGTCCCAGTTGGCTTGCTCTCACCTCCACCAAACTCACCTCAAACTACAGTTAGAATTATTATTTCTATGTTTCGAATTTCGAAAATCTGATTTCACATCACTTGAAATAACCTAAAACCCTGGTACTGTGTATAGTTAGTTGCTTGCTTGGGGGAATGACAAAAACTGTTGCACTCTGGAATGATCATCTATGAATGGATGATACCTTTCCTCTACCAAAAAAATGGTTGTATTATCCCCTGATGTGCAGATCCTAGCGTACTCACCCAGCGTTCGTCCAGAAATCGCAGCACTCATCACTTGAATCAAACAATTCAACAAGACTTAACAATTGTACCACATGACAGAGAAGTGTGAAGGGCACACATAACAAGATATACTGTTTGTTCTGGTGCTCTGTTCCTCGCGCTGCCACGTCGCTCCCAGAAGCCGGAAGCACCTGCTTCTGCTGTACTGCCGTAGTAGCAGCAGCATCCCGAGAGGCAGCACTCACCTGTCCAGGAACTCCAAATCCGCGCGGTCGACCGCCGCCGCGGCTTTGCCGGGTTCGAAGAAAAAGATTCTCGCCGCGGGGTGATTGGCGAAGGAGGGGAAAGGTGGGATCTGCTCTCCCTTCTCCGGCTTAAAAATGTCTTCTTTTCTCGCAGATGCTAGGTTTTGCTCGTGGAAGTTGGGATCTTTGCTTCTCTCTCCGGGTTAAAAATGGCGCATTTTGTTGGCATTTACAAACCTTTGCTCGTGCTGTTACTGATCTGGCTGGTTAATTCGCTTTGCATTGCCTAATATCTGGTGTCCGGTTGTTGAATTCGAAGAGTTCTGGGAAAATTTAAGAGTTTCACTGGTTAATTGTGCATGCTTTTGGCATCTAATCTTAATCCTCCAAGAATCGGTTCACAAGGAAATGGCGGGCCGCTGGTCTTGCATAGCAAACACACATTTGAATCTTGATTTTGCTTTTATGTTCTAGGCAGGAAGCATGGTGGTAAGGCTGTTGCTTCTTGTGTTCATCTGTCTGCATGATCCTAGCTGGGCTTCGGCTCAGCAACCAGAGGAAGCGACGGTCATAGTTAAAGGATCAACGAAAATTGCTGGAACTGATGAGAATTACGTGTGCGCTACAATTGACTGGTGGCCGCCAGAGAAATGTAACTACAATCAATGCCCATGGGGTCAATCTTCAATTCTAAATTTGGTATGGGCTATGTTCTTCTCTTGTTATGAGTAGGCTGTCATTGCACATTGGTTCGTGGACTCACTTTTCATGTGGTGTTGCGACCAACTGGTTCATTCAGGATTTGGATCACCCCTTTCTGGCTCAAGCCATTCAAGGTATATACTTGGATTTCATTCGGTAGTTGTTGGTTCCATATTAATCATCATTCTTAACTGTATAAGGATCTATATAATTGTGATATATTTTTTAGGGAAATAGTTGTGATCTCTTGACTTCTTGAAACTTCTGGTAGGCAGATTTGCCTTCTTAGGGAATAGTTGTGAGGTGTGTGGACACCTTCTAGATATTTGTAAATATCATGAATAATCACTTAATTTGATCAAATTCTTAGGTGAATATTAGTGCCCTGATGACTTTTGAGCTCTCATAAGTGTAGTTAATTTAAAATATAACTCATAGAAGAAAGCTTAGCTGTTTTGAGCCTTATCAGCTGTTTAACATACGCTTTAGCCACAGACTGAACAGCATGATCTGTTCTAACTTCTAAGCATAACAAATCACTGTAATGGTAACTGTGGCTTGTACCACTCCAAGAAGTATTCTTTGTCCTTGTAATTATGGAACTCGATAGGCACTATAAGGGCAACAGATACTACCTATGTTAATGCCTTACTGAATTTTTTTCTCTTGTTTCTTAGCGCACTAAATTTTGATTGAGCATTGTTGTACTATATTTCTTTAGGAAAAATGGGTTCTCAAAGGAGAACTAGTGTAGATAAGTGACTGATGCTGGAAAGATAAGAATTCTGCAAACATAAATGCTCTGGTGCAATACATTTTATGCAAACATTGCTACAATGTAAAAACCACAACTCTTAGTTCTTAAACCTTCGGTATTTGTAGGCAGAAAGAATGTGATTTCTATGTTCATAATAGGCACACGGCACACCTACTCTTAATAGTGTATTCCAAAGAAAATTCTTTTTACTTTTGAGATGGTATTCTTATTTCTTACTATCTGTACTTTATCAAGTAGGTAAGTCCTCCAAATTCTGACATAATACTATCTGTTGTTCTGCACCATATATAGTTGGGAGTTATATTGGTGAATAGAATTCTCTTTATTTGCAGAACTCTTTTTCAACTGTAATCAATTGTTGGTTGGTTTGCTAAATGTCTCAAAAAAAATCTTCTTTAATTTTGTCCGCAGCATTTGATAATTTGAGGATTAGACTGGGAGGCTCTTTGCAAGACCGAGTTGTTTACGATATGGGGGCAAATAGTCCATGCTCCCCATTCAGAAATATGTCAAATGGCTTGTTTGGTTTCTCAATTGGTTGTCTAAGTATGGATAGGTGGGACAAGCTGAATGACCTATTCCATAAAACAGGGTGAGGCTTTAAGTTTGTTTTCATTCTGTTGCTTTAAGTATTTAAATGTAGCAGGCATAACTTGTGTCATATGTTCGTATATGTGTGTTCATATAGTCATATAGTCTCGAAACTATGTGATATGACATTTCCCTTCAGGTCTTCTGAGTTCCGGCAGTGTGTGGATTTTGTGTGACCTACTGGTAGCTGAAAAAAATGGCCAACAGTTCTCTTTTCCTGCACGTTTTCAGCATTACCAATTTGTCTGGGGAGCAGATACAATAAAACAAAGCCATGTCAACATAACTAGGTGACATATTTGTAGTTTTGCACAGGGATCTGATGTGCATTAAGTGAGATTTTTCATTTTTTTTCTAAATGATGCCCCATATGCTTGTTTAGCATCATTTGTGCAGTTTATACATGCTTAGAAGAATAAGCTAATGGGTGAGCAACATCTGTCTGCAGCGCAATTGTCACATTTGGTCTGAATGCGCTTTATGGAAGATATAATGTCTGGCGTTCTTTCTGGGCAGGCAAATGGAACTCTACAAATGCGTATGACTTTGTAAAATACACAATCTCAAAGGGATACCCAGTTGACTCGTGGGAATTTGGTAATCTACTGTATCTTTTGTTGTGTACTCAGCTCTTTTATATCACCCCTTTTGTTCCAAACAAGAAGTAATTCTGGGTTCTGACACATGAAAAATGAGTAAGAATGTGAGCTACATTTTTAAAATTTTCCTTGTTTTTTCAGGTAATGAGCTGAGCGGGCATGGAATTGGAGCAAGAGTCGATGCTAAACTTTATGGAAAGGATGTAATTGAACTTAAATCCATGCTTCGACAGTTGTATAAGGCACCACTCTCCCAGCCACTCCTATTAGCCCCTGGAGGATTCTTTGATCAACAGTGGTACACTCAGCTACTTCAAACTTCAGGTCATGGTGTTGTTAGTGCCTTGACGCATCATATTTATAATCTTGGTGGAGGTACGTGATATGTCGCTTTTACTCTAATAACATTCAAAAAGGCTTGTTTCAATGTCCAAAACCATAGCTTGATGCTTTGCATGATCTGGAGATATCAGAAGAAATGGCTGGGCATTTTGTAGGCAGGACTTTACTCACCTTGCATCCATGTATAATACTAATGCTTGTTTAGCTTTCATAAAAAAAAGCTTGTTGTCCTGTTTAATAAGGAATTGCATTATGGTTTGATGAGATGCCAAAAGATAAGTTACTTGAGGAGTTGTGGGTCCCTATTTTTCATAGGCACGCTACTTTTAATTTGGTTGCTTCTTTTTGCGACGTATAATACTGTAAGGAAAGGCTGCATGACATCCCTAAAGAAAAAGCATGCATGAACTATTCTCTCTAAGGAATAGCAAGGCCTTTCTTAGAAGACAAAATATTAGTGAACATCTTAATGTTGGGACGAACTCATTTTTATTCAATCAGAAATGTAGCTGCACTGTTTGCCATGCATCCTAGTCATTTTATCATTAGCCATGCCAAATTCATGTAATTAATACACAAAATGCATCAGCAGTGACACTTTGTTTTCAGGGGATGATGTCCGTCTTATAAGGAAGATCTTAGATCCTAAGTACTTAGATCATGCTGAAGATACTTATAGGGGCATGCAACTTACCCTCCAAAGGCATGGAACATGGGCTTCTGCTTGGGTCAGTGAAAGTGGGGGTGTATTTAACAACGGTGGTCTACTGGTGTCAAATACCTTCATCAATAGCATCTGGTCAGCTCTCAATCTTTTTTCATGAATTTACGCAACTACACTCTGATGTAGTATCTTGCGCCGGCAAGAAGTGATGGATTTTCCGATGCAAGCAGGTATCTCGATCAACTTGGAATGGCATCTAAGTACAATACAAAAGTATTCTGCAGGCAGACTCTCATTGGTGGCCACTATAGTCTACTTGACACAGAAACTTTTTTACCAAATCCTGATTACTACAGGCAAGGTTACATTTGTAGACTTTTAGTAGGGGATTTAGTGCAGTGTTCTACAGAACACAGTTATTAAATTTTGGCCACTTTCTTTTGTTCTCACTTCTCAGCGCTCTATTATGGCATCGGCTTATGGGCAGTGGAGTTCTTTCAGTTGATGTCAATGCACCACGTAAGTTGCGTGCTTATGCTCACTGCAGAAAACAACAGGTACGAGTAGCAATGGAGTGACTAATACCTTTTCAAGCGAACTGCTTGAGATAGTTTTGAAGATTTTTATGTCATGTTACTAAAATTGAAGTGATATGGCTGTTTTCCTTGACTTGCGAACTTATGATTGCACAACTGACTGTTTTGTTATGTCTGAAATTTTGCTGTACTTCCACGGACGTATCAGCTTATTTTTAAGTCTTCTAGATTACCCATTCTGCCATCTTGGCTGGCTATCTGAACAAGCTTTTTTTTTTCCAAAATGCAGCAAGGGATCACTGTCCTCTTGATCAATCTAAGCAATACCACCGGATACAACGTCACCCTCCAGAATGACATCAACGCCAGCCTTGACAAAAGAACGGGCCTCCAGAAGCACAGTTCTCTCGCCCACAGCCTCAAAAGAGCAGTTTCATGGCTGGGAAGGAAGCCATCAAGTGACATTGCAAAGAGGGAGGAGTATCATCTGACCGCCAAGGATGGCGCCTATCAGAGCAAGACAATGCTGCTCAACGGCGTTCCGTTGGAACTGGCAGACGATGGCAACGTTCCAGATCTGAATCCGGTGCTTGTTGCTGTTAATTCGCCTGTATACCTAGCTCCCACATCTATCGCCTTTGTAGTTCTACCGAAGTTCGAGGCTAAGGCCTGTTCTTGAGAGAAACATCCTCTTACTGTGGTACATGCCTTAGAACATCCCATTTGTTCATTCTGTGATAGAAATAGCATTATGTAAGGAGGAAATGAACAAGCAGAACCAACTTAAAAAGTGTTTAAGCAAGTTTTTTATCCGGAATATTCTCTTTGTAACGCTGCTTTACTATCAAATTTTTTCAAAGAAAAAAGTTGTTGCTTTACTATCTCTGCATGTCCCGTAGTTTTTAGAACAAATATCTTTAAAACACACAAAATACAACTTTGAACCTTTGCAAACTAACCGGATAGACAAATAGACGTGGAAGGCTAAAACCCCTGAACTTTATACCTGTTGGGGTCCTTTCTAGTGAAAATACACCCACCAAAAATAAGTGTATGCTACTTACTGTGGCATGCACACGGTATCTACTATATTATTAAAGCAAAATCAAAAGAATAAGGGCAAGAAATTCTTATGTTAATCGGACAAAAGAAAAGAAAAGATCTAGCTGTTCATCTGGCAGATTTAAGTTATAACAACGTAGATTAAAAAAGAGTCCATCTCAAGAACACAAAAATAACTAAAATTCCGAACAAAAAATAAATGGAAATTAGCTAATTGATTTTCATTCGAAATTCAAAGTAAAACTAAAATTCGGAATAAAAGTTAAATAAAAATTAGTAGTTGGATCTATATATGAATTACTACCGAAAACTGATATTTGAAATAAAAATAAAATAAGCAATTTAATTTCTATACAAATTTTAAAGTAAAAGCCCTAAATACCTTAAATTTAGAATAAAAATAAAATAAAATAAGTAATTTAATTCCCATATGAACTTCAAAGTAAAAGTCAAATTCAAAATAAAAATTAGTAGTTGGATTTGTATACAAAGTTCAACCTAAAACTGAAATTTGGAACAAAAAAATAAAATAAAATTTGCTATTTGATTTCCATACGAACTTCAAAGTAAAATTCTTAAATAGCTTAAATTCAGAATAAAATAAAAAAATATCAGTTGGATTTGCATATGATTCCAACCTAAAACTATATAAAAATCTTCCTATCTTGTACAATCCAACAATAGATTATTTAGAATAAATCAAGGGGAAATTAGCAATTTGATCTTTTATATGAATTCCAAGTTGAAATCCTAATTATATACCATTCCAAATAAATATGGAATGAAAATTACTTAAAACAGTAGAAAAAGAAGTACTCATATTCGTTCTTAAGGGTTAAAAATTATCCCTTTAATAAAAAAAAGAAGAGATCTATACCGTCGATTTTGGTTGATCAAAATTATAATGGTGCAGATCAAATAAATATATGTAAGATCTCTATAACAAATACAACTGTTATATTAAGATAGGAAACTACCATCTATAACATGTAATTTTGGCCGTTTGATTTACGGGCACGTCTCCACAAGTACTGCATGAAGCCCATGAAGCCGTCTACGTGTCCATTTTTGCATCGATTTTGAAATTAGATAGGGCCATAACTCCATAGGTACGTCAAGGACTCAAAAACCAGGGACACCACTCGCCGTCTCCAGTAGGCTGCGTTGAGATTGGGGCTGCACGTATTAGGGCATCTTCAATGATCTGAGTCAACTAGCTATATGTATATACATATCAGCATATATCCTATATGGAGAAAAGAGAGTATGCAAAAAAAAAACCGATTCAGCTCTTCCTTAAGCACTAGTCTATAACGCAAAACGAGACAGTCTCTATAAATGATAGTCCTTTTCTGTGTGTGCATGTAAGCATCAAATAGCTATCATTATAGATAGTTCTTTAGAATGTTAGCTTTTAGTGTGTACTATATAAATGATGTAGAAGTCTTCTAGTTAGTTGCTAGCTAGAACTATTGGAGATGCCCTTAGTCCTGATGTGTGATAAGATTGGAAACCATACGTTGAATGAATATAACATGGCAAAACAAATCACATAAATTAAAGATAAGTACATGCATTAAATTTGCATGTATTACCCATTACCCTTCAGACTTCAGAGTAGGTGTCATAGCACCGGAGAATTTGACAAATATTAATTGGAGACAAGTACATGCATTAGATTAGGTCTAGAATGTGTTACTCATGATCCTTATCATTAAATTGGAGCCGGAGCTATAGGTGCGTTTTTTTAAGACTATATCTTATAATTTGTGATTTAAAATTTTGAATTTTGTTTGTTCGTAAGAGGCAGAACGCAGAGGAAAATAGTCACATACGATTTTGCCGGTACAGTTGAACTAAGTATATTTTTTAATACAATCTTCTTGTTGATCCCATCTTAAAAAACATACCGTTCGAAAACTAGTTACTGTAGCATAAACCATAAGCCATGAGCCATGAGCCAAAACGAACGTAGCAAAATCTAGCCAAGAAAATTATGTAAATACATTCCAAAGTGCTCTTACAAAAAGACTAATGGTATAAGTGAGAATGAGATGGAATAAGTGAAGTACGAGCAAGCATGGCCTGACAGTTCTTGAAGACATGGTGTCACGCTAATCAATTGTTGCAGCTACAATACGTTGAGTAGTGAGACGGGTGGAGGAAAAGGATACAGTGTTTAGCAATATCCGATAAAGGCCTGTTAACACTTGCTTGGGCGAGAAGAAGCAGAAGGAGACAGTAGACAAGATAGAGGAGGCAGGTAAGATTTCAGAAGTATTCAGACAATTCCTTACAATCTTTTTGATACCCTCTCTTGCCTCCGCTACTCACTTAAATACTTCCTATTACACCCAGTCCGGGCCGGACACAAAGGAATTGGGCCGGCGCTCGCGAATGGGTCTGGTCACCTGGTTTGCTTCAGCTGATGTGATTCCGTCTTCGTCCGTAGTAGGCGTATACTCCGTTGACTGGCAGCAGCGAGGTCGACATTCCTCCTCATGAGAACCGGCATGCCCCATGCCGAGCGCGGGAAATTGCCGACGGCTGCTCGTAGGGCTCCCAAGTAGCGAGGAGGAAGGCATCAACGACCATTTGATCAAGACTTGCTCCACCGGGTGTTCTCCGGATGTCCAATGGCGCTGCAATACTTGTTCGCACCAAACTCAACATCGAGACGGTAAGAGATCTGTTACCGAGCTGCGCCGTGGGATTTCTTGAGTGGGACACGTGAAAAACAGGATGCACTGATGAGGAAGAAGGTAGCGCCAACTTATAAGCCACAGCACCCACACGGTCCGTAATCTTGTATGGACCGAAGAATCGAAATGCGAGTTTCTGATGGGAACGTCGCGCCACTGACGCTTGGGCGTAAGGTTGCAACCAGAACACCCGATCCACCGATCCGAATCGTCTTTCGATCGCGGTTTTATCGGCTTGCCTCTTCATGCGCTCTTGAGCTCGGAGGAGATGTTGCCTGACCAAATCTTGCATCAAGGAACGTTCGAGAGCCATTCGTTCAGGTCTGGCACAGTGGCACCCACGAGGTCGGGAGACAGCCCCAAGTGCCGAGGTGAATACCCATACAGTACTTCAAACGGGGTGCGGCCGAGAGCGGAATGGAAGCTGGAATTGTACCAAAACTCTGCGAGATAGCCATTGCTTCCACTTAGTTGGGCATGCATGAACATAACAGCGTAAATATGTCTCAAGGCATTGATTTAAGCGCTCGGTTTGTCCATCCGTCGAGGGTGATAAGAGGTACTCATCCGAGCTCGGTCCAAAGAAATTTGAACAATCTGCTTCCAAAGGTACTAGTAAAAATACGGTCCCTGTCAGAGATAATAGCTGTGGGCATGCCATGAAGGCGATACACCTGATCCAGGAATAGCCGAGCTACTGTGGAAGCAGAGAAGGGATGGTGCAACGGCAGAAAATGACCGAACTTGGTAAATTTGTCGATAACCACTAGAATAGCATTAGCTGATCCAGAAGATGGTAACCCTTCAACGAAATCCATTGAAATGACATCCCAAGCAGAAGAAGGAACTGGTAATGGCTGAAGGAGTCCCGGGTATTTGCAACGGTCAGGCTTCGCTTGCTGGCATACAGTACATGATTTAACCATCGACCAAATGTCAGATTTCATTGTAGGCCAATAGAAAAACTGTTTTACTCTATGATAAGTAGCTGGAGCTCCAGAATGTCCCCCCAATGCACTGGAGTGTAGGGCTGTAAATATTCGGCTGTGGAGCTCGGCATTATTGCCCAACCAAATCCTGCCCTTATACCTGATGATGCCATTAATTAAAGAGTAGTGAGGATCTGCTTCCGAACTGATTGAAAGCTGAGTTAACAGATGTTGTGCTGTGGAGTCAGAGACATAACTATTCTGAATATCTTGGAGCCACTGTGGTTGTACTGTAATGCTAATCGCGCAATGGTCGGAAGTCGGACAATGAGACAGGCATCAGCAGCAGTGTTGTCAACTCCCTTCTTGTATATGACCTTGTACTGCAGCCCCAGCAACTTAGTAAACACCTTCTGTTGCCAAGGAGTGTGCAGCCTCTGTTCGTTGAGGTGGACCAAGCTCTTTTGATCAGTATGGATATAGAATTCCCCTTGTAACAAATAATGTCTCCATTGATCCACAGCTACTAGAATAGCCAAGTATTCTTTTTCATAAGTCGATAGCCCTTGATTCCTTGGTCCTAAGGCCTTGCTGATGTAAGCCAATGGATGTCCCTCCTGTAACAGAACCGCTCCCACCCCAGTAGCACAAGCATCAGTCTCAATGTGGAATGGAAGAGTAAAATCGGGTAGGGCAAGGCAAGGAGAAGAACTGAGTGCTTGCTTCAGGCGCTGAAAGGTCAAGTCATGTTCATCCTTCCACACAAAGGGAGTGTCCTTGCACAATAGCTCAGTTAGTGGTTTTGCAATAATGCCAAAATGCCTGACAAACTTCCTGTAGTAGCCAGCTAAACCCAGGAAGCCTCTTACGTCCTTCACACATTTGGGAGTGGGCCAATTTCGAATGGCTGCAACCTTAGCGGGATCGGTGGAGAGACCAGCACCACTAACAATATGACCTAAATAAGCAATTGACCTCTGGGCAAACTTGCATTTAGCAAACTTCAACTTCCACTGGTCAGATGACAGCCATTGAAAAACCTGAGACAAATGCGAGATATGGTCGTCGAAGGTTTTGCTGTAAACTAAAATATCATCAAAGAAGACTAGAACAAACTTTCTAAGACCGGGTGCTAATGTTGTATTCATGGCGCCTTGGAATGTTCCAGGGGCTCCAGTCAACCCAAATGCCATCACCCTGAACTCATATTGTCCTAAATGTGTCTGAAAGGCAGTCTTGTATTCTTCACCTGGTTGCAGCAATATTTGATGAAAGCCAGCCCGCAGGTCCAAAGTAGAGAACCACTGTGACTGTGCTAACTCATCCATCAATTGATCGAAGATTGGGACAGGAAACTTTGACTTAAGAGTTATAGCATTCAATTGCCTGAAATCCACACAGAAGCGGTACCCTCCATCCTTCTTATGAACCAGCAGAATAGGAGAAGAAAAGAGGCTAGCACTCGGCTGAATGACACCCTGCTGTAGCATATCCTGTACTTGTCGTTCAATCTCATCTTTCAGTTTTGGAGGGTATCTGTATGGTCTGATAGCAATTGGTTTAGAGCCAGGAACCGGAGGAATAGCGTGATTACGTGCTCTAGTTGGAGGCAAACCGGTTGGTAGATCAAATAGGTGAGCAGAGGAATGTAGCAAGGGGTGAAGTTCATCAGGTATATTAGATAAATCCAAAGGAGCTGTGTCAGAAGTGGTATAAGAAATCTGCAGCAGTAAATTATCAGACACTGTAGGATGTAACCCTTGTAATACTGCATGAGATCCTTCATAAGGAATATGAATCCATTTCTGGGCCCAATGGACTTGCATAGGACTATACTTTTCCAACCAATCCATGCCAATAATCAGATCATAATGGGCTAAGGAAAGTAACTTGAAGTCTGACACAAAAACACAGTTATCAACACTCCACTTAAGTTTGTGTAGAACACCTGGACTAACAAGGACTCCTCCTCCAGCGACATGGACTGAAGTGGGTTGAGGAACCAAGGCTTGAGAATCCAACTGCTTGAATATAAGAGTACTGACAAAGGATGAAGAACTACCAGAATCCACAAGTGCAGTAACAGGAATGCCTTCTAATGCACCATAAAACTGGATAGTACGTGGGGCCGGGGCTCCCGAGACAGCCGCCTTAGAAACAGCTAAAAACATTTGTTCAGAAGCCGAACCTGAAGAATCCAATGGTGGTGACGACTCATCAAGCGATACGGACTCCCAAAGGTCCTGGACGGCATGTAAAACCTCAGGAGCACACTTATGGTCTTTAGACCATTTTGCAGAACACTTGTAGCAGAGTCCCATAGCGCGCCTGTAAGCTTTAAGGGCAGCCATTTTGGAATCCATAGCCCCACTGCTTGGAGAAGAATCAAGAACTCCAGGCCCCGGCCTGTCAGTTTTGGGCGGTGGGGGCAGGGGCATTGGTGACCTTGACAGGGGTTTCGCCACCGACGCCAATGGAAATCGATGAGGATCACGCGCGCCTCCGGCTTCTTCCTGCAATAAGGCCAGGGAACAAGCAGTATCCAAATTCTTTGGTCTCTGAACAAGAACAATAGAACGTATATCAGCACGCAGCCCATCTATGAATCTAGTAGTGAAATAGACAGGATCAGTGCCCCCTGCATAAGCAATTAGCTGATCCACCAACTCCGTGAAACGTGAGACATAATCAGAAACAGTGGTGGTTTGTTTCACATGGAAAAGTTGGCGAATTAAGAGCTCATGCTGGTCGCGATCAAAGCGTTCACTGAGCAAGCAACAGAACTGAGACCACGTCGCCTGCTCCAGGTGTGGCTCGACAGACTGCAACCAACGCGCTGCGGGACCTTCTAAGTGCATCTCCGCCACGCGAACCCACATGTTTGGATCAACCCCATACATCTCAAAATACTTCTCACACCGGGAACGCCACAAACGCGGGTTGTCACCGTCGAACTTAGGAAATTGTAATTTCGGTAGACGACCCGAAGGAGGAGGGTGGTATACTGGCGGTGGAGGACGCGGTTGAGGAAAGAAACGAGAAGCAGCAAATGGATGTGAACCAGTGTGCGTACCCTTGGCCGGGACGGAAGATTGAGTCAATGAGGACCCAAATCCACCATCCCGTGTTGAAGTTGCAGCGCCGTGCCCCTTGGGCCCATCGGTGGTGATTCCGGCTGATGCGTGCGCGGCCACCGATATTGGAGACGAGAGGAGACCTTGGCGGTGCGACGAAGTGTCGAACACCGCGCGGTCCCAATTCTTCGCCACCTTCTGAACCTCTAACTTCAGATCGTCGACGACGCTCTCCAGCTCTGGACGCCATGAGTTGAGGTCTGCCGCAGCCACCTCGAGGGCGGTCACACGCTCGTCGCGCTCGTCAGCGATATGCGCGACGCGGATGGACTCCAGATCGGAGAAGCGCTTGGAGACGACCACCTCGTGATCCGATTGTGCGGTCTCAAGGGCGGAGAGTCGACGTTCAACAGCAACGTCGCGATCCGCACGTTCGCGCTCCATTTCGGTGAAGCGCTTCTCCCAGCGAGCTTCGTGATCGTCGAAACGGCGTCCGGTTCGCCGAGGATGAGTTTCGAGTTGGGATCCATGACGCCGAGCCGCCGTTGACGTCGAGTGAAGTGGTGGTGTTTTGCTGCGGAAGTCTGGTCCAGCGTGGGATCGGAGGATGGGATCTTGAGATCGAGAGGCTCTGATACCAGATTGTTAACACTTGCTTGGGCGAGAAGAAGCAGAAGGAGACAGTAGACAAGATAGAGGAGGCAGGTAAGATTTCAGAAGTATTCAGACAATTCCTTACAATCTTTTTGATACCCTCTCTTGCCTCCGCTACTCACTTAAATACTTCCTATTACACCCATCCGGGCCGGACACAAAGGAATTGGGCCGGCGCTCGCGAATGGGTCTGGTCACCTGGTTTGCTTCAGCTGATGTGATTCCGTCTTCGTCCGTAGTAGGCGTATACTCCGTTGCCTGACTGGCAGCAGTGCTGACAAGGCCACTAATGTTTTGCTTTGATTCTTGGTGGAAAGATAGACGGTGAGGAAGGAGCAGTAGATGAGGGAAAGCTAGAATAGTAAAGACAATATAAGGTTTTACATGTCAATGTTGTGTACAATAGCCCACGATGCCACAAACCTAGATGCATACTTGCCTATCGAGACTGAAATGTGGAGAAACATAGGGAATAAAGTAAACAAGGTTACAACAATAGGAGCCTTACACATATGTTCTAAAACCCTAAGAATCCTATTTTAAACGAAGGGTATTTAAATAATATATTTCTAAAACCCTAAGAATTAATATAAATTTTATACAAAAATCAACCTATAATTAGAAAGAACAAAAATTTGCACAACAGATATAAAAATTAATGGCCACCAAAATCAACTTACAATTAAAAAAACAACAAAATATAAATAAATATCAATATTTAATATATAAATAATTTATAACAAATCTAGCCATAAACCACCCAAACAAGCTTTGTGCTCACCACGCAGCTGCCTGCCCTGCCTCCTGCACCACGGTGCCAGCGTGTGGCACTCAAAATATCGCATACTAAGGTTCGAATGGCTCGCGGACCGCAAAGCTTCGGTTTCCTCTTTATTTAGGTTTTTTTTGCCATATCTTATCGCTTTAGTTTTATAAAAATGTTCGTACGAACGAACTGAAAATCGATAAATTACTTTTAAAATATTATTCTGATAAATCTCTTGAAAACAGAGTTAAAGAAGTCATCATATTTATTTATTTAAAAAAATTATAAGCCATAAATTAAAAAAGCATACCCTTTTTCTTCTTTTTTTGGTTGCGCGGAGCAGACATTCAGTTTCGGCGTGACTAGATTCCAATTCCAACGGCATCTAGAATATTAAGCAACTGCGTACTAAATTAGGACTGGTTAAATTTGGTAAACGAGGTTTTATGTACGAACAACTTATCCAAAATTGCCATGAACAGCAATGATCATTTCATGTTGATAGAAGTTTTCCATCTCACTTCAATTCAAGTCGAGATTCAAATGCCAAGCTTTACGAGTGACTTGGTCCTGAGCAACGACGTAGTTTCGTCAATATTTGATCAGTGCTTTAGTCAGATGTATCGGCATAATCACCGAGTCAATGGATCTAGTTCTCTACTTCGATAACAGTATTTAGCACAAATGCTCTCTGAAAGAATTATCTGCACATTTTCAATATGTCAACAATTGTAACAATATCCTGTAGGTTACTCACAAACAATGGCATCTCTACTACAATCATCTCGAACCTACCAAACCTACCAAGGCAATCACAAAACTAACAGAACAAAATTTTACGGACCCGAGTATATCAAGAAGGAAAATCAAAGAATAAATGGAGGGAAAACATGTAAACTCTCGCGACCTCATAATAGCTTCCTCCTTTCTTCACCATGATCAATCAGTCATTCAATCTGCTAGCCCCTCCGCTGCATTATTCTGCGATAAAGGATTAGCCCAAGCCCAGAGGAAGAAACTTCACCGAGCTATCCTTCACAGTTATAGTACCGAAAAAATGGCGCGCTGTTATGATACAGATGAAAAGAATCGTGTACTCGTAGGATACAGATGAAAAGTCTCGAGGTATTTGCAAGCCGGTCCATGCAGGGGATGGTCAGAGATATATGTTCAGTGATGATTGCTTCCCTCAATTAACCAATATTCCGACCCAAGAGCAATCAGCCTCTCCAGCGAACAAATCAATGATAAGCTATGCTCCCTCATTGTGTCTACACCATTTGTCCAAAATCACTCTCTATTTGGGCTCCAAAATATGGCAGTTTCTAATGAAATCATTAGAGTAGTTTACATGCTTCGTCCAAAATGGTTGTAGGTTTTTAAAAGCAATGTCTAGCCATGGCTTGCACTGACCATTGTAGTGGATCACTGCAGCACTCCTAAGACTTTCAATGTCCGTCTTTTCTTGGTATCCTAAGCCAAGCATGTGCCAAGATGGGTCTATACCACGCACATGACCCCTGAATGCTATAAGTGCAGGTGGTAAAGTACCAAATTTCCAGAGAGTAAGACCAGAATTTAGATTCTGCAAAGAAATTGAAATGATTAGCATCATAAAATTTTAAGCTTGCACGAATACACACAAATTTGCAAGTTAAACTGTTCATACCTAAGCGGCTAACAATGCTTTAGTTAAGTTTTTCTTACTTTTCGATGTTGGGAAGAATATACAAACAAATGTGAACCAAGCAGATATGCAGACACAAAAGGAAATTATCTTTTTTTACATTTATAATTCCAGCTGTACTTATCCAGCAGATACGTTCAAATCAAGGTTTTTATAGATTTTGGAAAATTGTGCAGTGTGCACAGCACAAAATTGACATGCAAAATACCTGGACATTTTCAATTTGGAAACAAAGTCACTAAAGTATGACGCACAAAATACGGCATGGGGGTTGATCAAAGCATCCATTTAACTCATATATAACATGTAGCTTATTCTTGTGAGGTTAAAATATGTTACCTCCTTCAACCAGAAATGATATGTATCCCTAATGTTTGTCTTCTTCCAAGCTGCGAGATCAAAGATGTTCATCCCATATGCCCATGCACATTCATCTGGGTCAAGGCTTCGAGCTATCACAGGGTGAGAAAAGTTGAAATATGTCCTAAAGCGCTTAGACATCACCCAGTTGTCTTCACCTCTGCATGTCTCCACAGCCCCATTCACCTTCCCTTTGAGATCGATCTCCCAAAGGGGAGACAAATCACGCTGAACAACAATGTCATCATCAAGGAAGACCACCTTGTTGAGGTTCGGAAAGAGCTGGTTAAATAAATGAGAACAGCATCAGGTGAAGAACTATGAACATCACAACACGACAGTTTGTCTTTTTTTTATTTAGAGAACATTGTTACAATCTTGTGATAGGTTGCATATGGCCTGACTTGAAGGCAAAAACAGTGTTCATGTAACTTAATGATTTACCAGAATTGGACAAAAAGATAACGGCATATTAAAGAGAAAGGGAAAAATATGACAGTGTGGCACATTTTAGCAGAAATCATAAGTGCACAACTAACACGTGGCAATCATCCAGAAAAAACAGAAATGCACTTTTGTCATGGTCAGACGACACTACACGCGGAGACGCAAGCAGGCAGGTGTGTATCATGAAAGCATATCGACCACGTTGGGGTCGATCACATTGCGTCGACCACGTTGTGTCGATCACATTGGATCAAGCACGTTGTGTCGACCACATGTCCGAACCAGGCGACAAACAGGCAGGCATCACAACCAAGGGGGCTGGGTGAGACCAGCACCGGCGCAACAATAGCAAGCGCAGGTACAACGGCTGTTTAGGATGCTGTTGCAGATATGGTAGGTTATCTCGAGTAGTTAGTATCTTTCTAAAGCTGGTTACTTTCCTTGGCAGTTAGGAAGTTAGCGACTAGTTTCTATTTGTTAGGGATATAATTAAGATTAGATTCTATCTGTTAGGGGAAGCCTGTCTATACAAGGGAGCAGTCGCATGCTATTGGAATTAAAAAAGAAGTGTTTACCTTTCTTCACCCCTTCGTCTCCACCCTGTGCGCTCAGTCGCACAGACCTTCCTCCATCAGCTGGCGCCCTCACGTCGTCAATCATTCAAGGTTTGACCGCCTGTGATCCACTCATACAACCTCCGCCGTTCCACATTAGCCCATAATAACTTGGTATCAAATGCACTCACAATGGCTTTCGATGCCGAAGAGCTCAAAGCCATGAGGGGCCTCTACGCTGAGCTCCGCTCAGAAATCCAAGACTACATGAGGCTCGCGATGGAGGTCAAGGAAGAACTATGCTACTTACTTCTTCACTACCGCTGGTGATGGTTGCTCTTCCAGTAGTGCTGCCCTTAGCAACGCCATTGATGTCGTCGCCAAAGAAGAAGAAGATCACCATGGTTTCGCGATATTCTCGTCGCAGACCAATACCGTGCCTTTGTTGGTGCATAACATGACTGGTGCCATGTAGGGGTCGGCGACATTGTCGTGCCTCTCCCACCACCATTGTGCTCCATGGTATAAAGGGTGCCCTTGCTACCCCACATGAGTTGCCCATGCCGGCGGCAATTCATGCAATGTCAAGCCATCATGGAGTTGTTACCGTCACTGCAGGCCATCAGTGCTTTGTTGATCCTTCTCCATGTGTCATTCCTCCAGCTACACGGCCTTTCGTCAACATGGGGACACCTCGAGTTGCAGCCATGATCGCCACCCTGCAACTCGAGGACGAGCTATTTCCGGAGAACGGGAGATGTCATGGTCGAACAACACTACATGCGGAGACGCAAGCAGGCAAGCGTTTTTCTTCACCCCTTCATCTCCGCCCTATGCGCTCAGGCGCACAGACCTTCCTCCATCAGCTGGCGCCCTCACATCGTCAGTCATTCAAGGTTCGACCGTCTGTGATCCACTCGTACAACCTCTGTCGTTCCACATTAGCCCATAACAACTTTTTTGTCTATATTTTAATCTCACATAGAAAGAGAATCAAACATGCATCTTAATAGTGAGATGGTTGGTGGGATATCTATCCTGGCAGTTTTCAGCATCCATCACTTGAGATAGATGGATAGACCATATCTTTAGCTGGTCCGTAGCTGTAAAGGTCATAGTGAGCAATTTTGCATGCTTTAGCCCGTTCTAATGCTATTTTGGTAACCCCCTGGTGCCAGAAAAAAGGCTTAACCTGATTAGAAGGCTATTTAATTCAAATTAACTGCATAATCTAATTGCCATATCAAAGCAAATTCAACACATTTGAGTTTACTTGAGCTTGAGTATGCCTCATTTTTTCTTTTGATGGTAGATTTTCCCCACCATTCATTTGTTGTGTGCAAGAATGTTTTTTCACTGCAACATTTGTGAGCTCAATTAATCAGCAAGAGTCTCCAAGGCAACCATCTACATAACCTAATACTATGATGTGGAAGTATGTTGAAGTATGACCTTAATCTTGTCATTACCAGGGAATTTAGTTGAAACATCAATACTGAAATGCTAACACTGGTAAAACCATCCAAAACCTTTGAAATAATACTACATAAAGTACAGCCACTTGTGAATATAGGTGCCAGAGCATATTCCATAATTCCATTAGACCATAAATTTAAACTATTGTATAGTAACAGATAGAAAGCCAAAACAGAGAATGTTTCTGATGAAAAGGCACCTCAGGCAAATAAATGCGGAGATGGTTAAGCAGGGATATGTATTTGGGGCTACGAGCCTGCAGCTTTGAAGCAAGCACCCTTGGATTGTTGCTTGCACTGGAAACTGTTCCATGATCCCCATGATAGTGATTTCTGACTCCACGGTGGTTTTCTATAGCCTCTAGTACTGGGACATTTTCTCTTGTCAACCAATCAAACTGGTGAACACCTTTCACTTCAACTATTGCAGGTGATATAGAATTAAGAGCAAACCATGAATGCATCCCTGGATATGTTTTCTTATCGGTAATAACATGAAAGACTACTTTCTCAGGTATGGAGGAAGACCGTACAGTTGAGCTGACAACAACTGAAGCAGCAAGGATGTTATCACTAGCCAGAATATAATGTTGGAAGGAATTATCAGAAAGCAAAGGTAATAGTTCAGGTGGTGGCAATTGTTTCCGTGCATGAGCATTTGAGGAGTATTCATCAGTAAGGCGCAGAGACAAGCAATGGATGCCTTTGGGAATAGCAGTTGCAGCATAATGTTTATACAGCTGTTCTGCCAACCTTGACCTCTTTACCTCCTTATCCATGCTTTTCATCTGCAAGCATAGGAGTAATTAAAATATAATTTACAAACACAACACAGTGCATTACAGTGCCGCGTCAGGGATATATGGTGGTAGCAGGGACCAAAACTTAACAAAACACCAAATTTATTAGAATTTGTCCAGAAATGCAAATAGTTAATATCATATTTGAGACTACCAAATACACTAATACAGATAACAAAACCAATTTAGTTTTAGAAGTAAGCTGCTTTAGACGCAAATTTTTAGAAGTTAGTTGCTTTAGAGGCAAGTACCAAGTAGTTATGCAACATTATGGGCCTGTTTGAATCCATAGTCTTTCGCAATTCTTAGGGAATACCATGCTTTCTCAAAAATATTGTAGTATCAAAAAATTTAAGGAATTTGGGTACAACAAACACTGCTGTTTTAAAAACCTCAGTATACCAAATACCATGCTTTTTTGAATTGGAGGTTTGAAAAATCCACTCACAACCTCTTTACAGAAAACAAAGTGACGCCTCGCCTCCTAGGTCGTAGCCACATCAAGATCCAGTTTTGTATAGCCATGTCAATCTCTATGCATTTAATTATTAGTTTTATTTCCTCACGTTCCAACACCATTATTCAATGTTGGTATTCTGTTGCTGCAGAACATGGATCTCCAGGCTTTCATGAGATCAGATTGTTGCAATATATAAACCCAAACTTCCAGTTATATACAGCTATCATGTACCATGTATTGGTCCATATATATCTACCAACAATAGAAATGCGTGCCCAAAGATAAAAATAGCTACCAGGTTAGGTACATAGCTTTGATAAATTTTCGTAACAAGAGCTAATTAGCCTAAGAGAGATGTTTTTAAAACAAAATACTGTAACTGTGGTTTTCAGATACTTTAAAACCCAAACAGGCCCAGACAATTTTTTAAAATTGAACTTTAATTAATGCAACAGCGCAAGATTAAACAAGGATAGTTAGTTCCATACCATAGCCTTCAACCTAACAGCAAATGTTCTAGCATCGTAGTGGTTATCCTTCATCTCCAGAAGAAACTCCCTGAATGATTCTGGTAATTTTTTATCCGAAGGAAATTCCTCATTGTTAACTTGATAAAAAATTCTATACAGATCTTGCACCAGCCTCTGTTCACATTGAGTAAGAAAAGTAAATACAATTTGATTTCTCTTCAATACAATTTGATTTCTCTTCAAGACAAACAGTAAAACATAGAGCCTTATTTTACAAACAAAGAAAGTACAACGAATCAAGTAACTTACCGTAGAATCACCCTCCTGCCTACCAAGAAAACTAGGTCCTATTCGCCTCCCCAAGCAATCTGCAAAACAAGACCGCAGCAGTTACAAAAAATACATGCAACAAGCTCGGAAATTTAGAGTAGACCCTGTAGGACATGATAGCTAACCATAAGAAAAGCAATGCAACAGAAAACACATCTGCAGTAAGCAGTGAAAAAACTTAATAACACCATCCAGGCATCCACCATACCAGAAGACCCATGACACATGGATAAAAACAATCTTACTAATGTCATATTAGCAGCTTGCAGAAAATTGTATGCCTACATCCCAATTAGACAACTGAAAACAACACCAAATCTCAAACAACAGAATTGGAGATCCCATCCATAGACAAAATCGGACATAATCTTGGAGCCTATTTGGCCAAGATGAGGTTCCAGGTACTACTGTGGAAAAGCTCGAGTCAATATGTCACATTTTTTTACCATGAAGCTGGAACCTTGAATGAGCAGCAAGCATGGTTGTCACGGAGTACTTGGCGACCACGGAGCCAGAAAGGCACCAAGACGACATGGCGTCACATAGGCGAGAAAAGGCGAAGCAGCAGCAGTAGTGTCCAATCTCCTTTCCAAGTCCTCCAAAAATTTATTCTTTACAGTCGGGTCCCGACTCCTGTCTATTCATTCCCGACTCCCATCCAAATATCTCCCTCACTCCCAACTCCTCTCTCTCTCTCTCTCCCGTCCCCAACCACCATCGCGTCGTGCCTCCTCCCCACCCCCACGGTGCCGCACCCCCCCCCCAGCACAGCCGCCTCCTCTCCTCCCTCCCCTCCCGATGTTGTCTCCTCTCCTCACTGCCTCCTGTCCCCGGTGTGGCTTCTCCACGCCGCCGCCTCCCGCTCCATCTCCGTCGCCCATCTCCCGCCGAATCCAACAGTCCCCAGCCATAATACTGTTATGAATTGTTATGAATATTGTATATATTGATATGAGACCCAAAGGGCCATATATATAGGAGAGTACAAGAGGATATGCCACATAGAGATAAGGCATATATAGAATAGAATACAAACTCTATATCCTAATACAACTCTATCTCCTTAACACCCCCCTCAAATGCAAGGCGTATGCAATAGCATTGCATTTGAAAAAGAGCTAACACTAAAACAAGAAAAATCCGAAGTCCGAGTCTTGATGATGTCGCCGTTATGCGCAGCCTTTTAATAAATCACAAATCAAGCCAAGAGGAATATATCAAAGCATGGCGCGCAGATCGAAGCCCGAGATGGCGGCGCGCAATGCACAAGAAGCGCAACGGAGGCGCGGTGCAAAAGAAGCGCGGCGGCTTTAGAAACTCGGGGCGGCGGCTTAAAGAGAAGCGGCGGCATCATAACGACTTCTACGATCTGCACGCGGCTCAGAGAATAGAGCGGCGGCTGTTGCCATGCAAAAGAAAATTCCTACACTTCTATGACTAACAATAAATTTGTGGACTCGCACGACTTGAATGAACTTAAAATTAGAGACTATGGATTTGGATGGACGCAACGGAAGACTCAAAAGAAAAATAACTGAAGACTGGCAGAAGAAAACAGCCTACTCCCTCAAAACCCCCCTTTCCCCTCTATCTTCACAGCCCCTCCCTCACTCCTCCCGCACCACTCACTCCCTTCACTCTCGTCGCGCCCGGCGTCCGCGCTCCCTCCCTCACTCAGAGAGAAGGGGAGTGGCGGGCTCTAGCGGGAGGCGACGGCCAGATCCGGCGGAGGCGACCGAAGACGCCGGATTTGGCGCAAGGAAACGGCGGCGACGACCCAAAGAGCGCGGAAGGAGACCCGACTGGACTTGCCCACGACCAAGCGCCGCCATCCGCCTCGTACGCCGGCTGGCGGCGGCGGCCCCCCCCGCGCGAGGCGAGGAGGGAGCGAGCGTGAGAACCACAGCGGCAGCGGCGGGAAGAGCCAGGCGGTGGGATTCGGCGCGAGGAGCCCGGATCCAGTAGCGAAGAAGTCGACGGCGCGCCGCGCTTGGACCGAGCAAGAAGGCGGATGCGTCCGACCGCGCAGCCGACCGGATCCGGCAGGAAGCAGCGTGGTCGGCGCGGCCGGTGCAGAGGCGCGCGCAAGCACGGGCGACAGCGGCTTGGATCTGGAGCGGAGGTAGCCGGAAGAAAGAGGATCCGTGCGACGACGACCAAGAAGAGACGAGCGGCGGCCTCAGGCCGAATCCAGCGAGGGCGACGACTGCCGGGAGGAGACGTCGGCGCGAGCTTTGGACTGCCGGAGGCGCAAGTGGCAAAGACAGCCCAGAGGCGGTCCTTGAGATGGCCGCCCCCGGGAGAGGAGATCGATTCTCCCGGGGGCGGCAGCAGCAGAAGTAGATTTGAGGTTAGGGTTTTAACCTGAGCTCTGATACCATGTTATGAATATTGTATATATTGATATGAGACCCAAAGGGCCATATATATAGGAGAGTACAAGAGGATATGCCACATAGAGATAAGGCATATATGGAATAGAATACAAACTCTATATCCTAATACAACTCTATCTCCTTAACAAATACAACCAGATCCAATCGGAGCCGAGGAAGACGGGAGGGGTGGCCACGGGATGGGAGTGGGGGAGGAGGAGAGAGCAGGGGAGCTCGGGATGGCCATCCCGGGCGCAACCAAGTCAAGGTGAACCTCCATGGCGTCCCCCCCAGACCACCACGACGCCAAGGCGACGACTTGGCGACACCACGACAAGCATGGCGGCAAGCCTAATTTGTTTTGTTCAAGCTTTACAACAAATGTCCCTAGCATATGGAGACTAGGGTACTAGTACCAAAAAGTCCAAAAAAGACACTCCAATATTTTGTTACAAGATCTGGCTGTGGCTCCAGTATAGCTTCCAATAAGCCATGGAGTTGAGCTAATCTATTTGCCTTGAGTCCTTAACTACTCTCTCCAATTCAAAAGTTAGGTTCGTTTACCAAAAAATATATAGATCTATTATATGATAAAAGTAGGAGGAATTGGAGCTACCATGTGCATTTTCGAGATATAGATATTCTTATATTAATTGGAAGGTATAAATACATAGGTTATGGGATAATATGCTATTGTGACCAGCAGTCAAAATATTTCATCTCAAATTCTCGATCAAAACGGAAGCAATGCCCATAGCCCCATGTTTCAAATTCTTGAGCAAAATAAGCTGTCTAACCAGCTCTGAGGTGCCAGACCTACATTCAAGCTTATATGACAAAATCCTTTCCACTCAAGGACACAGAACTGATTACGTCCAAGCAAAAAGAAAGCACATTTTAAATTCCAACCGCAACATCGAATAGAAACGATTGCTTGGTGGCAGCATGTTCAGGGTTTGCTGAAAGAGTAGGAGAGGAGAACCATTGAGTGGCCGTAGTTACGAATCTAATCAAGTCAGAGCAGGGTGGCCAAGAAGCTTGCTGCCAATGACGCTGAGGCAAAGCACTTTTAACTTCAATGAATCAATCAGCCAGGTGCATCGAGGTACCTCTCTAGCACACACATTGTCCTTGATGTCCCAATTATCAACACCAAGCAAAAAATTTGGAGTCTAGCTGATCAGTAGCCAGCTTACGATTGATATGTAGGGAAAGCTGATAGCATCTTTCAGGATGCCGTTTCTACTCCAGTCTTGCAAGATTCAGCTCAAAACTAGGATAAAAAATTTGTTCCAAATCCAACATTGTAGCTGATAGCATTAATCCAGCGCCCAAATCTAACCAACGGGATGGTTCAAAACTAGAGAGTCCCGGTCCTACATTTTAGCCAATAGCCGAAAATCATGTGCGTGAGATCCAAAAATTAACTCGCCCGAAAGCCGAATATAAACCCAAATCGTCAACTCTCTTGGTTTCAGTTCAAATCACCAGAACTAATGAACGAGATCGCCGAACCGGATAGCTGAATCTCCAGCTTAATGAGTGCGCCTATCAGAGAACAAATCACACGTTTTCAGCACGAAATCTAGGCATGAACCATCTCCATGTTCCCACATTCCCACCGACACCACAAAATCATACGCCCAAGGGCACTACGATCCGAGCTTTGCCGCCCCAAACGCACCAAATCAACAACTCAACCCATCGCAACGAAACCCAAAAACGCGGCGAGATCGCGGCCGGCGATCTTACCGATGGAGGAGCACTTGCTACCGCCGGCCTCGAGCGCCGGCACGGCGGTGAGGATGAAGGCGAAGGGCAGGAGGCAGCCGAGCGCCACGACAGCCGGGAAAGCCACCGCTCGCCAGTACCAGCCCGCGCCCCCGCCGCCGCGCCGCCCCGCGCCCTGCAGCGCGAGCGGCGGTGGCGGGGGCGGCTGCGGCGCGACGCGCACCTTCATGGAGTCGACGACGCCATTGCTGCTCGAGATGGTGATGCTGCGCATGCTCGGCGAGATCCGCAGCTGCATCCTCCTCCTCCCCCGCCGACGACGGGAGCTCCGACTCCGGCGGCCTAGGGTTCCGGCGACGGCGGCGAGGCGGTGGCATTGGGCGGAGACATGCTAATCGCACGGGTGGTACTAATAGGGGAAGAAAAACGGAATAATGCAGGTCGCGGCGTGCAAATACGGGGCAACGCGAGGGCCTATCAGCTAAATTGGCGGGGGATTTTGGGGGCTCTCGACGGATTGGGGATTTCCGGGAGGCTAATGAAATACGTTGGGCGGCTAGGCTAGGCTGTGGTGTTGCTTCCTCCCCTCCTCTTCTGGCCGGAGGAGGAAGGAGAGAGAGGAGGGGAGGATTTTGTTTGATTCCTCAGTTTTTTTTTTCCTCTCCCCCTTTCCTCTTCTTTTTTTCTTTTTTCGTAAGTTGTGATGTTTCTTAGATAGATGCGATTTTTTGTGTTGCTTCGGTGTTTTTTCTACTTTTCTATGGGTGATGTTGTTGCTTTCGGTTTGATGTGTTGTATTGGGTGTAGGCAAGTCACTAAATAGCGCGTAGCGGAGTTTTAATGAATTGGTGTCCCATAAAGTATAGCAAATAGCGAGCGATATAACGGACACTATATTTGTATAGCGAAATTTAAAGGCACTTGTGATTTTTTTAGTTAACTATGTATATCTAATAACTTTCTACCACGATTAAAAGCAACTACAATATACAAGATAGCCAAGTTAATTAGAAACTTAGACATAAGCAGTACGTGCACGATAGTTTAGCTGGAATTAGATATCGCATAAAATCAATGCTAGAGCAATCAAATAACAACACTAGAAGTTCATATTTCACAGTTCAAACTTGATTTTAGCATTAGTTCAGACTTCAAACGTTAAAAAACGATGGGTGGACATGACTTGTAACTTGCAAGCGTGCCTCTCAGTTTTAATTGCTCATCGGCGGTTGTCAGTTGGTCAAACTACGAGTAAGCGAGTAGCAGATAAAGAACATGAGGCTTAGCCGTACGTCGAGTATGGTGATGGTGACCACCATTAGCCATGAAGTAAGAGATTAGGACACGACGGTTAAAGAGGATGAGTATAGAGTGCAGTGACCGGTACTAATTTGGGATTTTTATTTTGCACGGAAATGATAAGGCAGTGACAGGCCGCTAAATCGGCTATGTAGCGGCTGCTATGTTCAAACCGCTATTTCTGATCCTTACTTCATATCGGTAACATTTATACTCTGAGACGCAATTTTGGGTGCTACAAATACTATCTAGTATATCGGGTGTAGTTGAGCCGCTTTTCCACATAACGATTTGCACCTTCGGGGAAAAATTTTCTATAGGACTGTCTCGTCGTGGTTCCATATTGGTTTGCATCACCGAACGGTGATTAGAACAGTTTTCATGTGAGGATAGTCCCATAAAAGTTCTCCCTTCAAGATATTGTAACTCAAAGCAAGCGACACAGTTTTTTTTTTTTTGAAGAGGAACTCAGAAAAATGTTCGATGGGCTTTGTGAAAGCCTCGTGAATGTCTAGCTTACTGCAATGCGATTGTGTTATAAAATATCTTAATTGTATATTGGCATATATCCGTTATGTAAAAAAATGGCTTCTACTGTTTGAGAGATTGGCTATATCGCCTGAGGAAATGAAACATTGCCTTCTTATACCCCCCCCCCCCCCCGGGTTACCGTTTGAACGTGGCCTCATCATTCTTTTGTTAAGCAAGTAGTCCATACAGAAATGAGTATTGGTATTAAAAAAATCTAGGAGAAACTTACATTATGTCCAATTATAATGACAAGAGAGGTATTAAAAAATCTGTCTGCCTTAGAGCACTCCTGATTATAATTGGTCAAAGCAAAATCACCAGCATTTCCCTAGCCGAATTTCCTGGCATTTTGAGCACGTCAGATAATGCGACACCACACCGACTCCATCTTCTTGTGCCGCTCTCAAGTCTCAATGATCCATCCATCTAAGCAAGTCAGCTTCGCATTAACGCGCTTCTTCCCACACCACTGTCTTGTATCCATCGCCGTATTCCATTTGACTTTTTCTGATTATGTTGAGCTAAAATGATAGTGTAATAACAATTAACTTTTTTTCGAATGCATTCAATTAAAAAAAATAAAAAATACCGTTTTATCTTTACAAATAATATAAAAAAATAATTATATTAAAAAAATTAATATATTTTAAACGGTTTTTAACTTCTGAAACGAGGCTAATGATCCACCAACCTAGCTTTGAACGATTCCATTCCATCGCACGCTGCCGCAGAAACCGATGGAGTAAGCCGGTGGAACTAAACAATCAAGCGTTGAAGCTTTCAGCTTGACTCACCTGACAGCTACTCCTCATCGACCGGAAAGAAAACGCATTCGGACGCACGGGATCGTTTTTCTCAAGTGCTAGCGAGCACAGAGCACGCGGTTTTTTTTTTCCTTTTGATTTTTTGTTTCCGTTTAACGTTTGATTTGTGCTGTGCCGCGTGGTAGGTGGTCCTGTTAACCATCAAGTCTTAGGGGACGTTGCTATCCGTGTGAGAAGCTTCAGGATTTTTTTTGCACCGACAGATTCGAATGGTCGAGTCGATGGAGGTTGTATCGTATATCCTGACTGGGTGGATATAGGCTGAGTAGAATCGTATTTCAGAAAAAGAAGATGTTTGGTGAGGTTGCATGAGCGGGTGCAAAAAAAAACTGAGATGCTGTTTGGTTGCCTGTATGAGCGGATGTAGTCTACCAAACCTGAGAGGCTGGCACGTGGGACCGCATAAGATACACTGTATCAACCCATCCAGGATGGCCAGTGAAGCTCATTTTGAGCGTATCCACCCATCCAGGATGAGGGCGTATTTTTGCATCCGCTCATGCAGGCTGCATCCACTCATACAGGCAACCAAACATACTCTTTCTCAAATTATACGGATCCACACAGTCAGGACGAAGGAGATTCAGACAACCAAACACACCCCAATTCGCGAAGGGAACCCGTTTAAAAGGTTTTTGGTCTCTTCATCGGCCTTGTTATTTTTCGTTTTTAACTTCTATTTTTAACTTTTCTATAGTAACTAACTTTTAAACAAAATATTTTTAAGATGAGATATATAGTTAATTATAGTACATAGTGACTTCATTTATATTGGCAAAAACCGTATATGAGTTACTGCTACTCTATAATCTCTCGCATAAACAGCCCAAAAGCTACAAACCGTAGCTAAAAGTTATAAGTCTTAGCTAAAAAGAATAGGTCCAAAGTGAGAAGTCGTTTTGATGTATTAGTTTTTTTAACATGATTTTTTACATTGTCCGTAAAGATATAATGGTTTTCTTTATGTTTTTTTTTCTATTTTCCTTTATTTTTTTAATTGAATGCCTCACAATTGTTATGATGTTATTTTAGCTAAAAGTGATAAGTTAAAAGTAATCATCCGCGGCAAAAATTGAACGGAGTCTAAGATGCGCGTGCCCACCTTAAAATTGATGTTGAACTAGAGGAGGCTAAAACAAGGCTGAAATGGTCACTTGGAACAAATATCAAATGGTTGTTTCGTCGGTGCAAGAACGTACGCTGTACTAGTGTTGTCATATATTATTTCAAGAAATATTTCAAAATTGTAAAAAAAAAACACAGCTCACTGACACTGAGGCCCGAGTGGGGTCCAAGTGTTAGTGCCCACCTAAACATGATGGTCTTGGCCCAGACCTTCAAAGAAGTGGCACCTACGTGACTTCATGTCTGTATCTACACTAGTAGTGTGCCCGTGCTAACGCTACGGTAAAATACAAAACAAGATAAAATTTGTAAAAAATAAAACGAACAATCAGATTCATTAAGATTCACGTCTCATATATTGTATAACCAAATATTTTTGTCACATAATGAATGTCACATAACGACTGATTCTTTGAGGAGGCGACAACATCATTGGACTCACCCACCGACGACTTTCTCCATCCCCACATTGTTTAAACTTGAGGTAGGACTTTTGCATTGTTTGACTTCTTAGGTTTATTATGTCGGGATGATGCCTTCATCTGTATGTTCAAGACTATCGACTTCACATTCTCGTCAGCACGCTTCCTGTAGTAGGGAAGCGTTCGACCACGTTCAAGTCTTCTCGGCTCGATCGCACTACCTCTCTCTCAAAAACAAAAACTTTCTACCCTACCGCTGCCAGCTAGGCAACTGAACTAACACAACATGAATTTAATCTAGATACACTATAATTGTCACCACAATGAAAGTTTAGCTTATCAGTCTGGTTCAGGGTGCATTTTGAACAGTTTTCAAGTAGGTGTAATTTAAAGCTTAAACCCAACCTTCAGTTGATGGAAGAACTCAACTCACATCAAGTTACCGAGGGATATGTATTGATTGAGAAATCTTGCTACCAGAAGACGTGCCCCAGCCTCGGTCCATGATGGGACCATCTGTACCATATGCCTTGATATGCCCCACTGTACCATATTCCTCTGGTTCCCTGAGATGTGACGAAGCTCAAGAGAAGCCTTTGCAGCAGCAACGGACGGAATAGGATGGCTAGAGTTCCATTTGAGCAAGACATGATCCGGGGCATGAGGAGGATTCAGTGTCACAAGGAAAGGACGTCTGCTGATAGATTCTATGTTCTAGAGATCCCAAGAAATTAAGCAAAGATATCACCAACTAATGCGCGCGTGTATTGATCCATCGTCCATGCATGCATATAATCATTAAGTACCAATGTGTGTTTATTTTTAGTATGAAGTAACTTTTCAAGAAGTAACAATACATTGGTTACTGAGTGCACATCACCTAATCCAGATTCCGTGCTACCATGTAGGGACTGGTAGTTTTGCAATTACAATGCCTCTTTCATTTTACAGTAGGACAACTCCAAGTGAATACATATACCAACCGAATGAGGTCAGAGCGTTACCATGAACAATGCAGACATAGACAAACATGGACAAGAAATGCAAATGCACAATTGGTGGATGAATAGCATCCATAGTTAACAAGGATTAACTCGGATTGACCCATATGCCAAGATTCCTCCTCCTCGCCCGTCGGCCATCTCAGATCTCAGATCTGTGTTGAAAATAAAGGGAGCTAGGAACTGAAGTCATGACCTTCCTTTCGATGGTCTTTTGCCATAACCATCCTATTGTACATGTTAGCGCTACAGAGGTAGTATCACGTGACTGACGTGAGTTATAGCACAATATAGAATAAAATAAAATCTGAATAAAGTGGCTACTTTTTCAATGAAAATATTCTCTTTGTTTGTGTCTCTATATACCAAGTTTGCAGAGCACTCTGCAATTGCTTAAGAATTAATAATGTAAATTTTATTATGAAACCAACGTAGTTTGCTGCTTGCACCGAACATGAGAACTGCACTCAATATTTTCTTTGTGTTGATAGTATGGAATGGTAAAATTTGACATAATTTAACAAAAGGGACCAAAATGGTTAGATAAATTCTACTTACCTTTTCAGCATCATACTTGTTACGCCCCGTTAATAGATTTAAGATTATAATGCCCAAACAGTATATGTCTGACTTGAATGATATTTCTCCATTGTGAAAGAATTCTGGTGGAATATATCCCCTGCATGACAACATGATAGTTCCAAGCATCATGGCGTAAAGAAAATTTATCAGACTTGATTTCCAGAGAAAATATTGAGCCATCAAGCGGCTTAGCTTACGTTGTTCCACGAATGGTTTTGGTGAAAATTCTGGATTGTTCTTCATCAAAGCATCTTGACAAACCAAAGTCTGTAATTTTTGGCTCCATGTGACCATCCAGCAGAACATTTTCAGGTTTGAGATCCAAATGATTAATGCGCTCTTTGTGAAGATAATGCAAACCCTGACAAATTCCCTTAACCATTCGATAACGTATATACCATTCATCACCATGAGGTTTCTCTGTAAATGTTAACACATTCAAATGATTAATGCATTCTCCGTGCAGAAGGGCTTTGGTATTCTTAATATTTTGGTGCTATAAGAAGCACTACAAGAAAATTCTGGTAGTTTCTACTATCTAATGTATCAGTGACAAGTTTAGGTAGTTTCTACTTTTATAACGTATGAGCGACACTTTGAAGAGACATTAGTAACAGTACACGTCCTATCTAAAAATAAGCAATACTTATTTGGATCAGAAAGACTAAAGGAAAAAGGATTTTTTATAAATTTAAAGCTGGTACTTTCTATTGCAAAGAGGTATAGATTGTAAAATATTAACAAATGTTAACATGACAGATGGGGCCTCGGCGATATGTCATAAACACCTCGGACAATATTTTCCAATTCGAACCTTGCGATTGTACCAAGCAATTAATATTTCCCTTTTTATAATGAGTGCATATGGGAAATAAAGTTGCAACCTTGAAGATAACGCTGAAGGTTCCCGTTAGGTACATACTCAAAGCAGAGCAACCTTTATCGCACTTCTACCAAAACATATGTTCCGTTGTGTAGCATCATTTCCCTTGTGTATCTGCACAATACCTAGAAATCTTACTATATTTTTGTGCTTTGCCCGCATTAAACATTTAACCTCATCCTCAAAATTCTTATCGAAAAATCTGCGATACGAAAGCTTCTTCACAAAGAACCCTTTCGTTTCCAAGAACCCCCTGTCTTAGCATTGACACGAGCATTTTGCTCATTAGGGCAAATATTTAAAAAATTACCATTTGAATGGAAATCAAGAACCAATCGTACCAGGTAAACGACTCCATACCCACCACGACCGATCTCTTTAGAGAAATCTTTTGTAATGTGTTTTATAAGTGCGTAGGATAACTTGACCGGCTCCGCACTTGCATCAATCAATATGTGCTCCAGGGTTTCAAGTTCTCTTGCTTGATCAGCCATTTATATAACGCACAAAAACCCCTCTGAATAAGACAAACTGCAATTTTCCTTGCAACAAAAATATAGAGGATACACAGTAATATTGGTTTTCGGTATGAACTTGAATAACATGCTTTTAATTCCTCCACTAAAACAAGAAAGTTCTATAAACAAAACACAAAACGAACGAACGGTCAGAAGCGTTGTCTTCCTTATATTTCATAACAGAAAAAAGTCAGGGATAGCAGTAATTTTATCGATCGAAGGCCATCGCGAACTGCAGATTAAGTTGCAAAATATCATAAAGTAGTGCAAACCCTTGATTCATGGATTTGTTCCCCAAACAATATAAAAGGTTATATAACTGTCTAACACGAAAATAATTATAGAAAATAGTCACATCGAAACTAACCAAGCTGTTGCTTTATCCAGTCACAAACAACAGTGTATTCCTGCTTGCTTTCTTTTTCCTTATCCTCGTCTTCATCACCATAATGACCAACATATGTTATCGTCATGCGAAAAATTACCCAAAGTTTATAAACTAATCACGTAAAATTTTGAGTTTCCTTACCCAATTCTAGGTCTTCTTTGCTGATATCGACAAATTTTTCTCTTTGTATGTCTGCAAATTCTGAATGGCTACCTCATCAATCGGCTTGATCGGATAGAGAACCTAAAAAAAAAGAAAGGAGAGCCACTATTAGCCCAAATCAGTAGCACAAGAGAAAATCAATTATTTGATAAATAATAAGATGTGCTCATACTTCAATGTCTTTCTCAACCAGCTTTTCCAAGAAAGGAGCAGTCTTTGCACTCTGAAGGCTATCTCAGAGCAATATAATAGATTGCCTTCAGGTCATCGGGCATGTTCTCTACATACCGATCAAGACTTATCAAATCTGTCTCATTCTTGGACGAGTGGAACCGCAACAAAGGAGCAAGGCGCTTGTGATTTCTGTGTCCTCGATGCAACCAAGTTTCATGATCCAAGAGATACATACCTTCATTGCAACAAGAAAAGCCGAATAAAATCCCACACCAAATTGATCAATAAGTCCATTATCTGCACCAAGATCTTTGTTCTCTGAAAAAGCGAGAGAAATTAACATCAAATCAACAATGAAACAAATGAAATCATTACAGACACGACGCAGATAAAGCAAGTTGGGAAAAATGGTGCACCTTCAGAGCCTTCAAAAATTTTGATGTGCCACTTTGCGCAATAGTTCCAAGGCAGTCTTTGAGTTCATCTTTGGTCATCCCAATGCCAGTATCACTGTAAGATCCAAAACAATTGGACTGAATGATGATTTACATCACAATTGATGCTTAAAATGGTAAGTAGATAAACAAGAAGAACTACTCACGTGATAGTGATTGTGCCACCTGGGTCGTTTAATTCTAATTTCCACTCGCCACCATCACCAAAGACAGAGGATCGATTACATCGAGAAATCTCAGCTTATCCAATGCGTCACTTGCATTACTGGGGGGAAATATAAAATTTGTCATATCAGATAGTGTGGCACTGCAGTTGGGAATAGCAATTCTTCTTTGGGAATAACGATAATTCGATTATAGATCTTGAGTTGAGTAGAAAACTAACCTTACAAGTTCACGGAGAAATACTTCCTTGTGGTGTACAAGCTATGAACAATCATCCAACAAGCGGCTAACTCAAGGACAAAGAGAAACATTGCATGAACACGCAATCCTCTACAAACATCGTAATTTCATCAACGATCCGTAAAATTTTCACTTATCGAAGCACAAATTTGCCATAACAAACAAAGAACATTTTTCACACCGACTAATCGAAAAATAAGTCCCTTTCGCCCAAATGTGCACCTATCCAAAATTCGTCCAAATGGTTCAAGAATTCCAACTCCTCCACCCACCTCGGCACAGTACTCGAACTTCTCACCGGCCGCATCCTCCCGGCGGGCTTCGGCGGCGGCGGCGTCGCACTCACCCGACTGCCTCCCCTCCTCGCCACCTCCCATCTCACCCTCTCGCGCACTTCACCGCGCCTCCTCTCGGCACAAGGACGACTGCAGCGGCCCCGATGATGAGCTCGCCGCAACGCCGCCATCACGACGCCCAAAGCGGGTAGGGGTGGAGGAGCGGCGGCCGCGGCGCGTGCGACAGCGATCTGGCGAGCGGGGCCGCGAGGCGCCGAGGGCCGAGGCGAAGCGGGCGCAGGCGGCGGCGAAGCGGGCGGAGGAGAAGGCCGTGGCCGGGCGAGGAGCGGACACCATGTACCCTACCTCTTCTTTACGCCTGCCATTCCAGTCCTCTTGCACACCATTTTCTTGAGTTTGAAGTAAGAACCAGTTAAGCCTAATGCCCGACCAATCTGCGGCAAACCAATGATTCAATTCTCGGTAAACGAAGCACATCAACTGGAATTCTCGGTAAATGGATCGAAAATGCTGCAATTCCACACCAAACAAGATGTAGTTGTAAAATCCAAAACCCGACCCCAAAAAAAGCTTAAGGAGCAGATGTAGGCACAATTTGACTCACGTGACCTCCTTGGCGAGGCCCGCGGCGGCCGCCGGAGCGGGGCGCGAGCGGTTGGTGTGGCGGCGCCACGCCATGGGGCCTCGCGCGGCGCGGCGACCTCGGTGAGCGGCGGCACGGAGGCGCGGGGAGGCGGAGATGGGGAGGATGGGGTGGCACGGTGGAGGATGGGGAGGCACGGTGGAGGATGGGGAGGCGGAGGAGGATGGGGAGGCGGAGGAGGAGGCGCGGGGAGGAGGGGAGGCGCGGGGAGGCGGAGGAGGAGGCTTCCGGCCTCCTTCTCTCGCCTACCTTCATCACCGGTCCGTCGCGCCGCCGCCGGTCGCCCATCCGTCGTCGCCGCCATCATCATGTCGTCGCCGCCGCCGCCGGATGTCGAAGTCTTCGTCCATGGCGGGCGGGTGAGATGTGCGGCTAGGATCTCAGCCGGATCCGGCGGAGTCGGCTTTGACGCCTCTTTGCGACGCCGCGCGGTGCGCCTCCTGGTCCGAGCGATGGCGGTGGAGTCGGCCGGATCCACGGCGAGAGGCGGCTCGACGGAGAGACGGCCGGATCCGGCGGCGGCGGCGGCGCGCGACGGAGAAGGCCCGAGAAGGCGGATCGGGTGGTCCATCCAGATCCGATCTGGATGTAGTGAGAGCACGAGGAAGGCGCGCTGGGGTGGAGACGGGTATAGGAGGCGGCGGCGCGGGTGGGGGCAGGAGGAGGCGGCGGCCTCGAGCGCGGGGTGGGAGGTGGGAGGCGGCACGGGGTGGGAGGGAGGGGAGGAGGCGGCGGCGGAGAGGAGGAGGCGGGGAGAGGCGGAGCAGGAGGCGAGGACCAGGCGACCGCGCCAAACCCTAGCTCTGCATGCGGGGAGAGGCGGGTGGGGAGGCGCGGGATTCGCGCGGGGGGCGGGGGTGGGCAGCGTACCGGTTCGATGATGATGTGCATGATCCAAATGATTTTGGCCTTAGGATCTTCAATGAGTAAGAGAATAAGGCTTGAGAAGAGATCCAGACCATTCATTTGTATGGAGTTGGATTACTTTGGTACACAAATCTGGGTGGACTTAGATTAGGCATGACTGTGGGGGTGGTTGAGGGGGTGGATGTAGTAAAGATAATTTTGGTGTATTATAGAGTAGGGTAGATGTGGTACAAATATGCTCTGACAGCCAAAAAGAAGAGAGAGAAAACTGGATGAGATATTTTGTTGTTTTCTATACTGAGATAATGCAGGGCAGGACTCATGGGCACGAACTACAAAGTGCAGGTTCCTCCGTTTCCGAGCACCCAGATCTAGCTAATCAGATTGGAACTAACCACGTGCTTGCAGCCTAAAATACAGCGTCATTTGGCTTCTTTAAGCTAGTACTAGTATTACTACTAGCTATTCCCTCCACATACATTGTTCTGTTTATTTTTTAGCCTTCTGCTACTTCTTAATTGAACATCCCAATGGGAAATCTCTCCTAGGACAAGTTGATGTGGTCTCTAGGTTGTACTCTACTCTCTACCTCTCACTGGAGTAGCAAGTTCCCAATGTAGTAGTGGCCTTCTGAAATCCTGAACAAGCCATGCATGGTCCTTTGCTTTCACTGGACTTCTTTTTGGGGAGAAAATGGAATGTTGTTTCATGGAATGCATGGAATGAATTCAAAATGCTTCCTGTCTCCGGGGAGGCCGGCCAGAAATATAGGCCCGCTCGGTTGGACTAAAAAATAGTGGCTTATGACTGAAATTGCATTGTAGCTGGCTGAAATTACATTGTAACTGAAGATGATTTATTTTAGCGTAATTAAATTTAAAAAATAAAAATAAAAATATGTTAGCTTATCACGGACAACACAAACGAATATGGAAAAAAGAACCGGCAAAAAATATCAAAAAAGCCAAAAGTTCAGAAAAAAGACGAAATTTATGAATAGTAAAAAATAAGCCAGAAGCTCAAACTGAAATGAGCGGGACGATAGAGCAGAAGTAGGGACACTAGAGCTGAAGATTGATGAACTTATATGTTGCTCATTAATATATTCCTTTTTGATCTTTGTGAATGGAGTTTGCTATTTTGTCCTAACAACTTAACTTTGATTGTAATAGAGATACGCTCAGTTTATTCCAAATAGCTTTGGTCGACTATGGTGGTGATCGGTTCGGCTGAAAAGCTCGTGGCTTATGGCTGAAAACACTGTAGCTGGCTGAAAAAAGCACTGTAACTGACAGAGACTTATTTAGCATAATTAAATTTTAACAAATGTAAAAATATAAAAAATATGTTAGCCCATTACGTATAATACAAACGAATACGGGAAAAAAAGAACCGGCAAAAAAGCTCAACAAAAAACCAAAAGTTCAGAAAAAGACGAAATTAATGAATAGTGAAAAATAAGCCAGAAGCTCAAGCCGAATTGATCGGGGCCCACATAAACTTCTGGAGGTTAAACTTGTGGACTGCCATGTTCAATACATTTCAGACGTATAGACATGATTGTAACATCCTCAACTTAAATACGTGAAATAGTTAATAAGAGATTAAATAACAAGTGCTACTATTGGACCCAGTTAGCTATTAGTAGGCTAATTATTTATAACCTTAACCCGAATTAATAAGTAACATCTTAAATCTCTAACAATTAAGACTAAAAGAAAACAATAAAAACAATAATAGTAGCAGTAGTAATGATAATATTAACAATAATAGTAAAATTGACAATAATAATTAATTTAGAGGTATGAGGGATGGACCAACCCATCTAAACCTTGCTTCATAAGAAAGAGTTACACTCATATTCCCCTATGGTTACCCCTCTCTCCCTAAAGGGCAGCCGCCACCTTCCCTAAAGGGTGTACCTCTCTAGGGCTTCTTTTTTTTTTCCTTAGGGCTTTGTCATGGCTGCTCCAGGAGATAGACGGGGAGTCAAAGAAGAGATTGAAAAGGAGGATAAGAGTTCTATGTTTTATGGGTTTGATAACCATGCTTTCTACAGCAGGGGAAGAGGGCAGCGGCGGTGGGGGAGGGGTGTCTGGATCCGACCAGTGGAAGCGGTGGTAGGGGAGGGGCGTCTAGATCCGACCGGTGGAAGCTTTGGTAGAGGAAGGGGGCGACGTGTGGAGTTGAGACGGCGGTTCTGAGGGATGGGGTATCCAGTTCTGAGCATACAAAGGGAGGAGAGAGGAGCGTTGGGGGGGAAACGGACAGGACGAGGACGACGAGCAGCGAGCGACGATGTGGATGTGAGGGGAGGAGGGATGGCGAGCGGCGGCGCGGATGCGAGGGGAGGAGCGTCGGCGGTAGCTGGGATAGGGGCACGGAGGGCGCGGAGGTGGCCGTGGAGACAGGAGTAAGGGTGTGAGAGGGTGGGGGAGCAAACGGGGGAGCGGGAGGCGAGCACAGAGGCAGTCGTGGCGACAGTAGGAAGGGCATGAGAGGGTGGGGGAGTGGGAGATGGCGGTGGAAGGCGAGGGCAGGTCGAGGATCGTGGTGTGGGGGAAGAGAAGGAAAGTGCGGTTGGTTTTTGAAGGGAATGTGATCTTGCGTTGTGAGGTTGCCTACGTGCGTGAGTAGGAAGGAGCGGCCTAGATCCTTCGTGGTAAGTTCGGACGGGTATGAAGAGGGTGGGAGGGTGGGAAGGGGTGGTAAACGGATAAATTCCCCTTTTATATTAGTAGAGATTTTTAAAGAGAACTTTACAACTTTGCTCATGAAACATTTGCCATTGCCACAACTTTGCTCATGAAGCATTTGCCATTGCCATTGCCAATCACACAATTGTAGACATTATTCTCATGTGCCTAGAGCAGCTCCAACACTGATTCTCTGAGACAGCTCTTTTGATCCAGCAAAAGATAGTACAGGTTTTGCTTGCATGGGAATAGGAAAATAGCACAAGTCAGGACTCAGGACCAAGGACCATGAGGTGGACAGTGACACTTCATGTGGGTGAAAACTGAAGGAGAAATGTTTGCTTATGGCAAACAGATCAAGAATGCCAGTACTTTCATATCCAGGCTAAACATACAGCAATTCCAGAGAGCAGGACAGAAACTTTTCATATGGTACAAATGTACAATGGTAAGGGGCACCCAATGTTGGATGTACATTGGCAGCACCTTGGGTCCAGCAATGCAGCAAACATTTGGCACCATGCTTAGGTTTGAACCCAAGATACTTAGGTTTGAACCCAAGATAGGGTGACAGTACATTCTTACCATGCTGCGCCGAATATCTGTCCGTTCGAAAAATATTCAGAGCACATACGTTAAGTCTATTATACAGATTTACCATAAGCTACCTTGGCAAAAAAAAAACAACAGGACAAAGGTTTCTGTAATTCATCCAGTGTTTTCTTATCCTTACCAGCAATAGCATAATCCTTGAAAATGCATCTGGTATGAGCTTGAAAGGGAACATATATACGAAAAGCAGTATGGACCACCAACAGCAAAGGTTAGTTACATGTGCTCTAGAGTCTAGACAGTATTCCTTGCTGCAACGCTCATCCAATCAGACTGGGCAGCACATAAACATGTGGTATAAGAAAAATATCATTGGCCACTCTGGTTACACCAGGACTGTCGGTGCCATGCAATGTGCTGGCAGTGGCAATACATCTGAAGTGCACCTCCACTATACAGTAAGACAAAGGAAAAGCAATACAACCTGTACACCCATCTAATGAAACATACTCTTCGGTGACAGGATATCAGAATGGCACTGGACTTTGCAATTCATTGATGTTTTTTCTTGGCAAGTGGTTTTTCTGTATGTGTGAACTTGTCATCATTGGACAGTGCAGTGAGAAACATAGTTGCTGTACTAATAATACATATATCATATACATCCTAAAACATGCACGCATTTTGCAACTGCATGGTGAGGAGATGTAGAATTGTAGCTGCTCTCGAGCAGAATAAACAAGCCCACGTATGAGCTTGGCTAAACTAAAAGGTCAGCGTCAGGCAATTCAAGCACCTTGTGAGTTCCTTTCGATTTGGTTCCTGGTCTAAACTGGTTTCCTTCAATGTACCTGCAGCAAACAAAATGGTTGTGTTACTCAATAACTGTACAATAGAATATTTTTCAAGTAAAAAAGAAATCTGTTTGTGAAAAGTTGATATTCTAAAGCCAACTTACAGCTCCTTCAAAAATGGATGCTTGTATAATCCTTCAGGAATCCTCCCAATGAAGTTGTTATTGTCCAAGTACCTGCCACAAACCATTGTAACATAAGAATATTAGAACCAAATGAAATATAAAGACTAACAACGATAATTCACTATATAGAATTCTATAAAATTTAAGCAGTCTGGCTCACAAATAGGTCAATCTCGGAATATGAACCAGCATTGGTGATATCGATCCAATCAGCCTATTATTGGACAAGTGCCTGCAGAGCATACAAGATAATCAGATGATCTTTTTTTTAAAAAAAACAAAGGAATTTATGGTGACAGGTCTGAATACAGCATTAACTTCAACTTCTGAGAAAACTTACAAAATCTCAAGGTTTGTCAAATTTGCAATCAGAACTGGAAGCACGCCAGTTAATTCATTATTGTTAAGGTATCTGTAGAACACAATTTTGCAGTCAGCTCAGCAAGACAGCATCTGCCATTCAGGAGAAAAAGAATGAATCTAAAATTTCAGCTTACAGATTTCTCAAGGAGGGGAAGCCATTCCCATTGCCAATGAAATCCCTGAGAGTGCCTATCAAGTGATTGTTACCAACATCACTGCAAAAGGAGAATTTATCATTCACTACAACATCTCAACAGACCAGCATGAGAATAAATGGAGGCAGTAAATATGCTGCAGTATAAGGACCTAGTTTTGCTACCACAGATATATTTTTCCTGTGAACTTGAGAGAGAAGGAATTGGGATGGATGTTTACAGGTGACGAAGGTTCTTGAGAGTTCCAAGTTCAGGGGGGATCCGCCCAGTAAAGCGGTTCTCATGAAGATAAAGATAGCGCAGTTCTGGTAGGTTTGCAAGCTCCACAGGAATTTCACCTTTAAAGTTATTGAAGCTCAAATACCTGAAGAATTTTCAGTAACAGTTAGAGGTACAGAAAGTGAAACGTTATTAATCCATATAAACTCAATGCATTCTAAAAAGTGAACTTACAAGTGTGTCAGTTTCTTTAGTTCACCAATTTCCGGTGGAAGCACATCTTGAAGCTTATTCCACCTCAGGTTCCTAGAGCATGTGCAAATTTTCTTAGCTGAAGAGCAAATGCATTCAAAATAGGTAGCTATGGACCCAAAGACCAACAAAGTAATACTGATTCAAAAAAGCATTATCCAAGGATATTGGAATAATACAGAGAATAAGAGAAGTATGTTATATGCAACAAGAACTGAAATGTTTTACAACACTGGTATCTCAACATGACAAGCATATCCAAATGTACCTCTGTATACACAAAAATATTCCATACTTACAATATCGTGAGGTGTTTCAACCGTCCAATCTGTGGAGGAATTGGCCCCGTCAACTTGTTATTGTGGAGATCCCTATAGTTGAAGAAACAGTTACTCTCATGGTTTAAGGATATGTTAAAAATGTTGTAAGGAAAGGCCAAAACTACAAAGATGTTTCACTACAGATTTTCACACGATTATTCCATAAATAAACCACCTTTGGTATTGATATTTTTGGGGAACGATACTGCTTTTAGAAATAGCCAATGCAATGTATAAATGGAAGAAACACTTCATGCACAGAAATTTGCAACTCAGACAAAGCTGAATCATAAGTAACAATGGTTTGGAATAAATTGGTTCTTCCATTCTGCATAATGATCTCTCTATATTCAGGGACCATGACACAATAGATTTACATGAAAACATAAATTTTACAAGAATACATGTATATACATCCGCATAGACATCTTGTCATGTACTCTTACAGATGGTTATTCTAAAACAACAGACACTTAATAGCAAGTAACTTCACGCAAAAAAGAAAGAGGTAGTAAATATATCAAGAACATGAACTTCAATCAGGCTACGTTAAATAATTACAAAATGTTAACAGTTTGTCATGTGCCTCAAGATGCTTATACAGAACATAAGAATAAAGCAGCAGTGACAAGAAAAATGTTCTTACAATCTTTTCAAATCCAACAGGTTTGTTACTGCTGTAGGGAAAGGACCAACTATCGATACAGCATAGACTTCCCTGAAATAAGGTACACACTATGGTTACTCAAACATGTACATGCATAAACAGTGATAAAGCTTCAGAAAAGCTACAGGATTTTGCGATTCATAAAGTTGAGACTTTTGATCCATAAGCAGCAGGTGGGTATGATGTTATTTATCTCCAACTTCAAAAAAGGTGAATTTGTTGTAGAAGAGAAATATAAAATGTTGCCTTTAAAACTGGTACCAGAATGATTTAGCATTATTCTTGTTAACTATTTCAAAACCCTTATAGCTAGGATACATAAGGGAAGGAAAATGGCATGATGTATTCAATTTTTCTAATCCAATTCATGGCTTTTACGCAAACCTTTACATCTGGCTTATACAAGAAAGCATGGTTAACTACAGTTCTTCGTGAGCAAGACAAAAGTTTAAACCTTTGAGACTACAAGTGTTAAATGTTATTATTTTTCTCTTTGAAAAGAAACTTTGCAACCTAATTATCTAATATCAGCCTTGTATATTTCACATACAAATGCTAATACATCATAAAACAATCCTTACAGATCCTTATGTATGCAAAAAAAAAACTAAATTCAAGGAAAGGGCATATTTCTTACAGTTCTGTCACAACTCTGTAATCCCCTTGCTGAGAACATGTCACACCAGACCAGGGGGGTAGGTCACCGTGCCCACAAGGATCATCCCCAACCCATGAGTAGACAACTCTCCAGCCTAGTGAAGACTTGATCTCATTCAATGCTTTCACTGCAGCACAAACACAATTTCAGTTCCAACGTTCACACACCAAGCAATTACTGAACAGATAAAAAATCTCCTCCTGATGCAATCCGGCACCATGGCGATGCGGCTAGGAAATGATACACTAGATAGCGCAACATAACTAACACAACCTACTGGACCTTCGTTTCAGCAACAACTGAATCATGAAGTCCTTCCCGATTATTGGTGGGTACTTGTTGAGCCCCCTATTTGTGTTCACAATCAATTTAGGCATCTCGACTGAGAAACTAAACATAGATCGCATCATCATGTTAAGAGTTTATGCAATATCTCAGCTTCGCAGATGCTGAACCGAACCTCTTTTATTATTATTATTTTGAGCGAAGGCTGAACCGAATGCCAGCGAGCGCAGTGAGGCAATAAACCGAGCGAACGCTCAAATTCAACATTTCTAAGCAGGAGAATGCAGGGTCTCCGATGCGAGGCTGGGTCAGATCTCCACTGTAACAGCCAAAAGAACCGGTCTTTCTAGAATCTAATACCGTGGAATCGCATCAAGAAACAAGGAGAAGGGCTCAACTCGCACGAGATCGGAGGAACAACGGGAGGAAGGAAAGAACAAGGGGGAGAAGAAGAAGCCAATCACGTACCGTCTCTCTTCACCGTTTTGCCCCGCGCGGCGCCGGCAAGGAGGAGGAGGAGGAGGAGGGTTAAGGAGCGGACGAACGACGCCGCGGCCATGGGTGATGGGAATGAGCAGCTCGCTAGTGGTGGCGGGGCGCGCGGCGAGAGACCATAAGAGGAGGCGAAGGTGCCGCCGCGCCGGGGTGGGGTGGGGTGGGTAGTGGGAGTGGGCGGATGGGCACTCACCCACGGAGTCGCAGTCCCGCACAGCAGCGCTCGCTCACTCGCTGCCGCGCGCCGGTGGGTTGGGCTGGTCTAAGAGTGTAATGAGACCCTCCTAGGTGGGTTGGGGCGCACCGAGTGATCGGCGTTGACAGTGAGGGCGTGCCCGCCGACCGGACTCTGCCCAACAAGTGGAGATGTGCCGGTGTGGGATATCGCCAAACCGGCGCGGAAGTTCACCTAAATCATGCCCTTTTCAGCGTTAAAAATCGAGTACACCGGTTTTTTATTTTAGTTTTTTTTGCTTTTATTTTTGTTTTTTTTACTCTGCATTGTCTATATAGATATAATAGTGTTTTTTATTTTTCTTTAATTGAATGGCTCAGAAAAAAAAACTAACACTCGCTACCATACAATTTTAGCTAACAGACAAAAATCGCACGTAAAAAACACAGTCATAAGCCGCTTGGAGTGGCCCATGATCCACCACCGTTGCATAGCTGCCAGAACAATAACCATAGTTGTCTTCTTCATGCAGAGAACAAACATATCTTGAATACAACCCGAGAAATGGCATGGACAAGTATAGAAAACACGCAATATACATAGTTAGAACAAACATACCCTGAATACAAGACAGGAAAATTGCGATGACAATTGACGAGTGCTGAAACTACACTATATACATAATAGGAAATCTAATGATGAGGTGAGATAATTATATCCTAAAATCCACGGGTGAGCTAGCACAATACCACTATTATACAAACATCACAATCCTTACAAGTACCATACAGCAAATTCCTCCCAGCTATACTATTGCACCCGTCGTTCCTAATTAACTAGCCAATTTCCAAAACACCCTCCAAATTAGAGGTTCGGAGATGACTTGTAGGGCCAAAGGGGGCCATGGCCTCCACTCCCTGGAAAAATAGCTAAATAAATGTCTAGTTTCATAGGTGTCTGCACTTCCGCAAACTGCAGTTTGCTCAAGCGGCCTACTTTTTTTTTTAAAAAAAATAATTTCTTGTAAGGGCTGATCTGCGTGTAACAGACATCTAATTTAAAGAGACAATTTCTTTCATATTGGTAGGAAATATAACAGTGAAGTCTAGTGTTTTTTGCTAATGCTATTGTATCACCTACTCTGGAATAGCTCGGTTGTGTGTTTGGAATAGCTTGTGTTGCTAATGGCTGATCTACGTAACAGTGCAGTCTGCAGGATGTTTGGGTGTACTGGTAAACGAGGGACTGCGATCAGCTGGTACACCAGCGTACATAGTGCAAGACGCCACTCCTGAAACTAAACAGAAAGCGCGCGCAACAAGACTTTTGGAACAAAAGCTCCACTCAGTTCGGCTGAAAAATAGTAGCTTATGACTGAAATTACATTATGGGCCTGTTCTTTTCCTCCGAAGCTGACGGCTTTTGACTTTTGCTACCGTACCTAACTTTCAAACGGAGTATTTTCTCAAAACGGGATCTACAAGTTAAACGATCTACACGTTAAAAAGCCCAACATCTGTACCAACCAAAATCGCAAGTGAGTATCTGTATCTCCGTAATCTGTATCGTAAATAGCCAAAATTCAAAAATTTCAGCCAAAAGCCATAAGCCGCAGCCGTTGCCAAACAGGCCTTATAGCTGACTAAAATTACACTGTAGCTGAAGGTGACTTATTTGGCGTAATTAAATTTTAAAAATTTAAAAATAGAAAAATATGTTAGCTCATCACAGATAATGTAAACAAATATAAAAAAAAGAACCAGCAAAAAACTCAAAAAAACAAAAGTTCAAAACAGATGAAATTTATAAATAATTAAAAAAAACTAGAAACTTAAGCCAAAATAAGCGGAACCAAAATGCACCGTTGATCTTGCGAAAAAATTCCCACTTCCCCTAGTCAAACGGAACACAGACGAAATTGGTCCTGTACACTTGGGTGGTGATCGGTTAATTTGAAAAGCTCACGCTTATGGTGAAAATATCATGTTGGTGAAAAAAGCACCAGAGTGATGAGAGACTTATTTAGCATAATTAAATTTTAAAAAATTTAAAAATATAAAAAAATATGTTAGCCCATTACGTATAATACAAACAAATACGGGAGAAAAAAAAGAACCGACAAAAAAGCTCAACAAAAAGCCAAAAGTTCAGAAAAAGACGAAACTTATGAATAGTGAAAAATAAGTCAGAAGCCAGAAGCCGAAGCCGAGTTGATCAGGGCCTTGATTGGCCAAGGTTTCGGTTCGGTTCCAAGGCTACACGGCTACAGCCTAAGGGTTGCGGCGGCGCGGACCAGCCGGCCAACCCCGCCGGCGCAAACAGCACACCAGAATCGGCATGGGCCGTGTTGGAAGGCGCAGCCGCCCAGGTTCCCCCGCAATCTCCGGCGCGTCGGCGCGCACGGCTACGGGTGTCAAGATCACGTCCACTCCCGCCATCCAAAGCCTACAGGAGGAGCAAGTAAGAGCATCTACTTGTATTATTGACAGAAATTCGAATCATTTTCTCGAGCCGTATGAAGAGAAAACCTCCTATACGTTTCTAGGGGGCATTGTTTAGCTACATCTATCCCAATAAGCTGTCTATCAAACCGTTGCAATTGATGTTCGATCTCAAAGAGAAGGAAGAGATCTTCGAAAAGTAGGTTTTTATGATCCGATAAAGAATCAAACTTGTTTAAATGTTCCAGCTACTCTCTATTTCCTTGAAAAGGGTGCTCAACCTACAAGAACTGTTTATGATATTTTAAGGAAAGAGCAACCATGGCCCCCCGGCCCACGCGGACGCAAGAGGAAACAGCCCATTCTTGCACGCGGGCACGCGGCATGACGGACTCATTTCTCCGGCTTCTAAAAATTATTTTTTGATTTTTTATAATAATTAATTTTTAAATAAAATATCTTTTTAAGATAGATTTTATAAATTAATTATAATATATACTACAACGGCTTTATTTATATTGATCAAAATAGTATATGAATTTCTATTACTTTGTACTTTCTCATGAACAACTTAAAATTATAAACCACAAGCAAAAATTATAACTCAAAGCTAAAAAAAATAGACCCGGAGACCCGAGCCGGCGTGGTGGCCACTGGCCAGTGCCGCACGGTGCCGGTGCCTCGTCGGCAGCCGATCCCAGCGGCCCAGAATAACGGACTAACCGCAAGCCGCGCGATTGACCACCGATCCCTCACGCCCCGCTTCTCCTTCGCCTGAGTTGCACGGTGCACACTACAATCTAGTGATCAACCAACCAGTCGGCAACATTAGCCATTAACACGAGAAACGAATCACCTAACGAAATATCCAGATTCGTAACCATTAACACGAGAAACGAAGCACCGTTCAAAATATCGGGATTCGTAAGCAAACCAAAACCACTTCTCAGTCTGTGCCGGCTCTAATCGGCTGTAACTTTCAACTATAGTTGTTGATTGAAATTATATTATCAATCTTTTCTGAGTAATTCAATTGAAAATAAAGAAAGCAAATCACCATGGATGCATCATAATTTCAAACACAGATCGAAAACAAGCTTCACAAAATTTCAAATAATCCGAGCAAGTTGCTCATAGTTTGAGGCGACCACCATGAATACAAACTCTTGCTCGATGTTGCACCGGTGGCCATCACACCACACTTGGTCACCGTGTTCGTGCCCACTCACCCAAGGCCACCACGCTTACTCGTTGTGTCCATGTCCAACGCCACTGCACCTGCTCGCGCCATGGCCATGAAGCTCACTAGCTCTGTGTCGGGGTGGGCTCATGAGGGGATTCATGGGGGCGGGCCTTCGTGGAGAATACGAGGCAGTCCGGAAAGAAAATGAGCAGGATGAGATCATTCAGGTGGATAAGGATTTATTGAAGGTTGATAGAGGAGGCAATTGGACGACGGATCGCTACCCGTTGGTTTACGGAGGAACACTATAGCATTACTTAGTTTTTCTCAAAGAAGTACAGTATATAACCGGCCAAACTAATCTGTCAAACAAAAATAATACTTTTGCCCACAAGAACCAAGATAATGCACTAAACCGATCTGATTTTACTCGTTCGACTTGACAACTTGGAATCTAAGTCAAATCAACTCAGGCAAGAGACAACACTGCATCTAACCATCTTCCTTCAAGTGCTGTACTTAGTACTAACCCCCCGTTTTTTTTTATTTCAGAGTTCGGCGGCGTGCCGATAGGCTAACGCCGGTTCGCCATGAGCCCACGAGTGGACGTGCAATAGAAGCACGCACTTCGGACATGGGTTGCTAGCGGATCTGTTCTTTTAAGCTAAGTTTTATGGTTTTTGACTGTGGTTTGTGACTTTTGAGTTGTTTGTACGAGAGATTAAAGAGTAACAGAAACTTACATGCGATTTTTATCGATATAAATGAAGTTAGTACAGCATATATTATAATTAAATTAGTAGATTTTATTTTAAAAAAGGTACTTTATTTAAAAGTTAATTGTGGTAAAAAAATCAAAAATAAAAGTTAAAAAGCTGAAAAAGGATAGTGCCGCTGTTAGCTGGTGGCTTCCGTCCGCGCCCCACTTCGCTTTGTGCGTGTGGTGTGAAAAAAGGCGACAAATGGACGCGCCGTGCGTCGCCGTGCAGATCTCGTCGCGTTCGCACGCGACCTCCTATTTAAGGCCGCTGGTCTCCGCTTCCTCCCCCAGGAAACTACTCTTCTCCCTCTCCCTCTCCCTCTCCCGGCCTCCTCCCATCAGATCTCGCGGCGAGAGGGAGGCACCGCCCTGCCGGGATCGAATCGACCAGGAGGTACACACCTCTCTCCTTTCCCAGATCTCTCTGGTTGCTCAGGTCCTCTGATCCAATACGGGCTTGGTGTTGCGTAGGCTGTCGATTAACTGTACCAGTTGTGAGTCGCGATCGTGAGCGAGTCAGTGATCTTGGCTGCTTGGAACCGGACGTTTCTTGGAAGAATCCTGCGCGTGGTATGGTCGTGTAGAGGTGCCGCGGATCTGTGATCTGAATGATCCGGGTCTTATCTTGGTGCTCATTTGGCTCGTGGGGGTGGGAATGGGTCAAAGCAGCGAGCAAAAGGCAAAATCGGTCGTATGGTAGGACAGTTTGGGTTAAGTGGAAGTTACACTGCTGGGACTAGATCTGATCTTAGAATCGGCCCGTAGTAGGACAGCATGCAGATCTGGTTGTTGTCGGTGATCGGTGCATTGCACTCTTGTGTGGGGTTTCCGAGCTCCAGATCTGTATTTGGGTTGATGTTCGTATGAAACAATTCGTGTTTGCGCACGGATCAGTTTGCGCTTTTGCGCATAGTAGATGATACCGTATTGATTGGGCTTGGGTGTAGCTTGTAAAATCTGACATTATTATAGGTAAAGCCTGAGAAGATTGTCATGTGCAATTTGGTTGACATAACTATTGCATACAGGATGGGGTATATCTAGTCTTTCCATGACAAGTATCTTTTTAAGTTAAAATTTTCATTTCTCTTAATCCACACTGATTTCTTTTGGTGCAAAACAAAGAGGGGGAAATGGTCATGATAAGATGCATGGCGATCGAGTCAAATCTGTGGCATGTTCTGTTCAGCACCAAATCTTAGATCCCCAATGGTTACGACAATGCTAAACCACTGCACTCAAAAGTTGTTGTTGATCATTAGTCTTCACCATACGTAACTGCACATGGAAATCATTTGATGGCTAATATGCTAAATTTTCCAAAAATGTCTCATGTGCACAGTCTCCCTTATTTGTCATATGTAGTCCCTTAATTGTTATCTTTGTCATTTAAAAATTGGTGGTCTAGAAGATGTACAGGAAGTAACATATCTAAGAAGGTTGCTTTTGTAAGTATCAGCAGGTTGTACCAAAAACATGTTGCTGTTGACACAATTCTCACCAGATTGTTATGTTTCAATAGAGTGATCTCAGCTGCTATAAAATCACACACACTGTATACTGCTTTTACTTCATTGATAGTTCAATATTCAAGCTCCAACTAAGGTTGAATTGAATTGAATCGAATCATCACTAACGTGCTGCTGTCTGCTTTTTAGCAAATAAACCGATGAGTTAATGGTGAAGAAAACCAAAAACCACATAAACATTTAATTGCATATGATCTTAGTTTCTTAAATGTCTTCAACTGTATCTCGCTTCTTCTACAGCTCCCAACATTTTTGGTGAAGATATCTAAGTGAATTATTAATTTAGAATCTTTGTGCATAATATGTCACAATGGAAGTAATGTTGTTACAGTAAATCATTCTTATTCAGTCTCAGATGCTAATGCTGTTGTACTCCTCTTTCACATGAATTACTTGAGCAGATTAAGGAAAATGGTGAAGATATGCTGTCTGGGTGCTGGATATGTTGGCGGCCCAACCATGGCTGTCATTGCACTGAAATGCCCTGACATTGAAGTATGCGTTGTTGACATTTCTGTCGCACGCATCACAGCATGGAACAGCGACCAGCTCCCTATTTACGAGCCAGGCCTTGACGACGTTGTCAAGCAGTGCCGTGGCAGGAATCTCTTCTTCAGCAATGACATTGAGAAGCATGTTGCTGAGGCTGACATCATCTTTGTCTCTGTGAACACACCAACCAAGACCCGTGGTCTTGGGGCTGGCAAAGCTGCAGACCTGACCTACTGGGAAAGCGCAGCCCGCATGATCGCTGATGTGTCCAAGTCTGACAAGATTGTGGTTGAGAAGTCCACTGTCCCTGTCAAGACTGCTGAGGCCATTGAGAAGATCTTGACTCACAATAGCAAGGGAATCAACTTCCAGATCCTCTCAAACCCTGAATTCCTTGCGGAGGGCACAGCAATTCAGGACCTTTTCAGCCCTGACCGTGTGCTTGTTGGTGGTCGGGAGACTCCAGAGGGCCGGAAAGCTGTTCAGGCTCTGAAGGACGTCTATGCCCATTGGGTCCCTGAGGATCGCATTCTCACAACCAACTTATGGTCAGCTGAGCTGTCAAAGCTCGCAGCAAATGCCTTACTGGCTCAGAGGATCTCTTCAGTGAACGCAATCTCAGCTCTATGTGAGGCTACTGGTGCTAATGTGGCAGAGGTGGCTTATGCTGTTGGTAAGGACTCAAGGATTGGACCCAGATTCTTAAGTGCCAGTGTCGGTTTCGGAGGCTCCTGCTTCCAGAAGGATATCCTTAACCTTGTGTACATCTGTGAGTGCAATGGCCTTCCTGAAGTCGCGAACTACTGGAAGCAGGTCATCAAGATCAACGATTACCAGAAGAGCCGATTTGTGAACCGAGTGGTGTCTTCCATGTTCAACACTGTATCTGGAAAGAAGATTGCAGTGCTCGGCTTTGCATTCAAGAAGGATACAGGTGACACGAGGGAAACCGCTGCTATTGACGTCTGCAAGGGCCTCCTTGGAGACAAAGCCAAGATCAGCATCTACGACCCTCAGGTGACTGAGGATCAGATCCAGCGCGACCTCGCGATGAACAAGTTCGACTGGGACCACCCGATCCACCTCCAGCCAATGAGCCCAACTGCTGTGAAGGAGGTGTCCGTGACATGGGACGCGTATGAAGCCACCAAGGGGGCTCATGGTGTCTGCATCCTGACCGAGTGGGACGAGTTCAAGACACTTGACTACAAGAAAATCTACGACAACATGCAGAAGCCGGCGTTCTTGTTTGACGGGCGCAACGTCATCGATCCCGAGAACCTCAGGGAGATCGGCTTCATTGTCTACTCCATCGGGAAGCCCCTGGACCCGTGGCTCAAGGACATGCCTGCCGTGGCTTAATTAGTAGCAATCCTAGACAAATTGTTGCTGGCTGTTAACCTGTTCAAGGACTATACATTCTAGTGCAAGCCTACATCCATCCCCCACCTTCATCTGTTTTAACTGGCTATATAGGTCAGTCTTTTTGTTTGCACTGTACCTCATATGGAGTGTATTTTGTTGCATCGTTACAGATAAAATGATAAAATGAATGAATAATAGAGGGGGTTATTAGATGGTTTTTATATGACTAGGGTATGCAAGTCAGCAAGTGTTTTAAGTATTTGACGTTGTCATTTAAGTAGAGCAAATCAACAACTCAACGCTCGGTACTACTCACTGGTAAAACAACTCAACGCTCGGTACTACTCAGAGCAAGTATTATAAGAGGCTGTAAGCTGGCTGTATGCTGAGGTAGAGGAGAGAGAAGAGAGGTGGGATGTAAGCTTACAGCCAGCTGAAGCACAAGAACCAAAAAACTTTGTGAGAGGAAGGGGTAGATCATACACTTTCAATTTGGTCAGAACTACTATATGAGTAGGTGATAAGTGGGTCAGAAATATCCATACTGACCACCAAGGTGTATTATAAGACTTGCTCTCACTGGTAAAACAACTCAACGCTCGGTACTACTCACTGGTAAAGCCTCGCCGGGAAAGTCATATCGGCCTTGGAATCAATTCGAGGATTGACAATATTGCCGCTGCCAATGAATGGTAAGAGAAATAAGCAAAGATGAAACCGTTCATTCCATTTGGCATCTTCTTTGTGTTTGACTCTTCAATAGTTAGTGAAGCACTCACAATTGCTTGGTTTGTATTCTTTGTAGAGCATGGTGGACATCATGAAATTCCAGAAAGCACCTCTCCCACACAAGGACCTCCTGGAGAGACTGTTTGAGGACATGCCTTGCACCAATGCAGACTCGTATATGCCCAATGAAGAGCCGTCCTTTGGGCGGTAGGACACCGAGGTGACCAACCTCCCCACTAGAGGTAGCAACAGTGGTTCATCGACCGTAGCTAGGGGGAAGTGTCTGGTTGCCCGGTTTGTGCCAGAGTCTTTAGAAACAAAGAAGCCAAGGAAGGTGTAACGCGATGTGCAGCTTGAGTGCTTCATCGACCTGTACGAGCAATCTAGAGGGCACGGTGTTCCACTATGTTTGCGAATTCGTGCCCCATGAGCTAGTCCAAAGATAAAATGAAAGAGGCGATGAAGGTGGTTGTCTCTAGTGGAGCTCCTGAGGGAAGTGATGAGTACTACTATGCGAGTAAACTCTTCTTGCATGCATATTACCGTGAGATGTTCGACAACTTCACCACTCCAGAGGCCGGCTCGACTATCTTGGGAGGAGCTGGGTAGACAAGAAGAAGGCTCGGTGATCGAAGCCTTGTGCGCAACAGCCGGCCATGATGGTTTTATTCGCATAATGTGTTCATTTCCATGTTTGTTTGGTCATAGGAACATTTGGTCCCAATTTCAATTTTTGGTTGCACGAACTATCCTTGCATATGTGTATTGTGTGTTCTGTTGTATTTCATTTCTTAACCTATATTTTGTAGACAGATGGCTGCTTATTTGAGTGCAAACTTTGTTCTGCGTAAATTTGAGTTCATGTACATGTTGCTTCGGTCGTGCATGTACTCACTAACTAGTTCTTGGACTTGAATTTATTGCAGGCAAGTATTATTTGGTGGGTTCCGGTTACCTGAACAAGGAAGGGTTCCTAGCTCTATACAAGAACTAGAGGTACCATGTACCGGAGTTCACGCAAGGTGCACAACTGGTTGGGATGAAAGAAAATTTTAATTATCACCACTCGTTACTCCAGAATATGATCGAGCGCGCATTCAGCATTTGAAAGAATAGGTGGTGCATCATGTTGAGCGTGCCGAGCTATAACATAGACACCTAGAAGAAAGTTATAGTGACGACTATGGTATTGCATAACTTCATCATCGACACTGCGACGCTGGATGATGACTACTTAGACATGGAGGACAATGACGGATACCTGCTAGGAGAAGGCAAAGACACCGAGTCCCCAGATGGCAATCTTGGGAGGTCAAACAGACCCATGGATGCACTTTGGGGTAGCATCGCGTGGGCTTTGGTAGGCTAATATACGGCTAGACCCACTATAGATGTCTCATGTTTCGATTGTTGTACGGGGTTCCCCGTGCAAGTTAGTACATATTTTTGACATATTGTAAATTATTGTGTTGTACGAACACTACCATGTTGTGGTTGCCTAAGTTGTAATTTTGCATGTCGTAACGTACTATGTACTTTTCTATGTTACAATTCCATATACGGCATGTCGTTCAGTACTTTATACATTTATTTCTTACATCGTCATTTCCTTCGAAACTAACATAATCAACTCAGCCAAAAGCCAATATGAATGACACAGCTTCTAAAAGCCTTTTTTTTCCAACCACTATTATTTATTTTTAACCAAAAGTTATCATTCATAGCCAATATGAACGCCCTCTTAATAGCTAGTACCTACCTAAGAATCAGATGGTGTGTACTTGTAACATCCCAATTTTCATCTTCTTTAAAAGTTTAAGTGTGTGCACTAGTTTTGATTATGTATTCATCACTGCTCAAGTGTGTGCACTGATGTACATTTGGGGATCCTAGGGTTTAGATCTAGAGGGATCTATACGGGTTCGTGTGATACACGGAGAGAGAGAGAGCAGAGAGGGAGAGATACTAACCGTCCGACGGCGTGGAGGAGGAGGTGGCCATGTCAGGTTCGTCGGTGGAGTCTGCGCACGGGCAGCGACGGTCGGGGAAGAGGTGCGGGGCTCCTCGGTGGCGGCGCGGCGCGGCCGGCGGCGACCTCCCTGGCGGCGGCGTTGAACGGCGGTGGTACTTCCCGTCGCTTCAGCGCCCCCCTCTTAGATCGGTTAGGGTTTGTTGGTGGGGAAGGTGGCGGCACGGTGAACCTCGTCGTTTGTGCCGCCCCGGCCCCCACCTCTTTATATGGCGCTGGCGACAGGGGCCCATCAGCCATTAGGGCTGGGCGCCCCCGATCAGGGCGCGAGCAAGGGGGCCCATTTGGCCGTTGGGCCAAATGGGTTGAGATCATTCTAACATTCTCCCCCTTGATCTCAATCTATACTTTATCTTTAATTACTTTTGCCTTTACACATTCCATCACAGATTAGTGCATAGAACATGTCTCATCGTCACGGTCAATCGCCGATAGATTCAACAGCTACAATACACCTCTCTATTCTGAAATAGTTACTTTAATCTTTTGGGCCATCTTTTAGTCCAGGAATCATAGGCTTTCCCTTAAACCCATGCCGGCTACATGTTCTCTGAACACGTTGGGTGGTAAGCCTTTAGTAAGCGGATCCGCTAACATCTTTGCGGTACTTATATGCTCAAGACTTATAATTTGATCCCGAACTTTATCTTTCACAACATAGTACTTTATGTCAATGTGTTTGGCAGCACCACTTGACTTATTGTTGTGGGCATACGTTACTGCGGGTTCATTATCGCAGTACAACTTAAGTGGTCTATTGATGTCGTCAACCACTTTTAAACCGGGTATGAACTTCTTTAGCTTGATTCACCGCCCGTAGCCTCATAACATGCTACAAACTCGGCATACATTGTGGGCGATGTAGTGACGGTTTGCTTAGAGCTTTTCCACGATATAGCTCCTCCAAATGAGTGAATACATATCCGGATGTAGACTTTCTATCATCTCCGCAAAATCGAATCTGTATACCCCACTATATGGAGTAAATCGATCTTACGTATGTCATCATGAGGCCTTTTGTTCCTTGCAAATAACGCAAGACTTTCTTTATCAATTTCAATGTTCTATTCGGGATTGCTCTGAATCGCCAAGTAACCCGGTAACAAATGCTAAGTCGGGCGTGTGCACACTTGAGCATCTTGTAAGCTTCCGACAATGAAGCATATGGAACCGCTTTCATTTGATCGATCTCATCTCGGTTCTGGGGCATTGAAAATCCCCATATCTGTCGCCCTTGACTATAGGTGCAGGTGAAGGACTACTTTTATGCATACCAAATTTCTTTAAGACTTTCTCTATGTATGCCTTTTGTGACAGTCCCAATACCCCTTTGTTTCTATCTCGGTGAATTTGATCCTAGAACGAATGAGGCTTCACCAAGATCTTTCATATCGAAGTTTGAGGACAAAAACTTCTTTGTTTCCAGTAGCAGATTAACATCACTACTAGCTAGTAGGATATCATCCACATACAGGATTAGGAAGATGAACTTCCCATCTTTAAACTTTGCATAAACACAGTTGTCCTCAACATTCTCTTTAAACCCAAATTTTCTTATTGTACTGTCAAACTTCAAGTACCACTGTCTTGAAGCTTGCTTTAACCCATATATTGATTTCTTTAGGCGGCATCCCATTCTTTCATTTCCTTCCACGACAAAACCTTTCGGTTGTGCCATGTAAACATTTTCCTCCAAATCCCCATTAAGAAATGCCGTCTTTACATCCATCTGATGTAACTCTAAATCATAATGTGCTACTAATGCCATTATGATTCTGAAAGAATCTTTACATGAAACTGGAGAAAAGGTCTCATTGTAATCAATCCCTTCTCTTTGCGTAAAGCCTTTTGCCACAAGTCGCGCTTTATGTCTTTCTACATTCCCTTGGGAGTCATGTTTAGTCTTGTAGACCCATTTACAGCCTACTGTTTTGGCTCCTTTAGGAATAATTTCCAAGTCCCAGACTTTATTAGTCTTCATGGACCTCATCTCCTCTTCCATGGCCTCAAGCCATTTTGAGGAATTTTCGCTTCTCATGGCTTCTTCAAATGAGGTGGGATCATCCTCCATTTGAAATTCCTCTGTATGATAAATCTGATAATCATCGAAATAGTGATCTTCTTACTCTTTGAGACCTCCTCGGGGCCTCCTCATTTGGTACATCTCTTGTTTGAGGTCTTTGTTGCTCCCCTCATCTGTGGCAATAGGTTCTATATGATCCTGAAGAACAGGTTCTTCATTCTCATTCATTGTTGCCACGGGAGGAACAATAACAGGTGCTGGCACCACAATGTCTTGCACCGTCGGTGCAGCGACAGCAGGTAGTGTGAAGAATGGCTCTTGAATCATCGGAGTGGGCGCATACACCGCTTCTCTTCAAGGTCAATCTCACGAGCTACCATGCTCCCCTCATCATTTCATCCTCTAAGAAGACAGCGTGTCTCGTTTCTACAAACTTTGTGTATCATGCGGACGGTAGAAACGATAACCTTTTGACTTTTCGGGTAGCCAATGAAATGGCAACTTTCATTTTGGGATCAAGTTTCCCAAGGTTTGGGTTAAATACTTTAGCCTCAGCAGGACTCCCCACACACGTAAGTGCTTTAGTGAGGAACTCTTCCTGTCCACAACTCGCATGCGGTGTTTTGGGCACCGACTTACTAGGCACTCTGTTGAGAATATGAATGGCGGTTTTCAACGCCTCCATCCATAAACTCAATGGGAGTGTGGAGTAGCTCATCATACTTCGCACCATATCCATCGAGTGCAGTTGCGTCTTTCATTCTCCATTTTCTTTGAGGTTCGCCTGGCATAGAATCTTGGGCCACTATTCCATTTTCTTGTAAAAACCTTGCAAAGGTCCAGAACTTGTCCATATGGGGTATGTCGACCGTAGTACTCCCCACGATCGATCGGACTATCTTAATCTTTAAATTGTGTTGGTTTTCAATTTCAGCCTTAAATATCTTGAATTTATCCAAGGCTTCATTTCTTTCTTTGATTGGATAAATATATCCATAACGGAGTAATCATCTGTGAATGTTATGAGCAGTCATATCCATCCACACTTTTCACGGAAAAGGACCACAAATATCTGTGTGAATAATTTGTAGAACTCCTGTGCTTCTTTTAGCGTCTTTCTTTATTTTCTTTACATATTTTCCTTTAATGCATTCTCTGCATTGTTCTAAGTCCGAGAACTCTAATGGAGGAAGAATATCATTCTTTACTAGTCTTTCTATTCTCCCCTCGAAATATGGCCTAAACAGCGATGCCATAATTTCGACGACTCATCTAGAGTTCTCTTTCGTTTTCTTTTACATTCGTAGACGAGATTCAATCACTTTCTCGCACGCAACGTTCTCATTATCGCATCGACATTCACATCATTACACAATGATAACAAATAAAGCTCATTCGTAATATGGCAATACCAACACATTCTTTATTAAACATTATTTCGCACTTGCCATTTCCAAAATTGCAATCATAACCATCTTTGTCCAAATTTGACACACTAATCAAATTCCTCTGTAAAGAGGGTACAAAAGGACATCTCTAAGTAAAAGAGTGGAGCCATTAGCTAATTCTAATGAAAGATCGCCAACGGCTTCAACTTCACTTCGACTCCATTAGCGACTTTAACGCATCTTTCTTTTCTTTGCGTAGTCCTCGTCGAACGGAATCCACAGAATGAATTAGCAACATGAGCAGTTGCTCTGAGTCAATCCACCAAGTGGATTTGAATATTTCACATACAGGCATTCATTAATAAAGGTAATAATGTTCTCACCTTTCTTAGCCATTATCATCTTTAAATAGTCAGGACAATCCTTCTTGTAGTGTCCGTCTTCTTGCAGATGAAGGCACTTGGTCTTTGTCTCTGACAAATTTGTTCTGTTGAGGTGATGTCTGAGGCTTTGGCCTTGTTCTTTGAGAAGGGGTTCTTGTTGTAATTCTTTTCTTGTTTTCCCTCACAAAGTTGATAGCACCACCATGTGAAGATTTGATTCTTTCCTCCTCTTGCACGCACATGGCTATGCACTTTTCCATATCCCATTTTTCGGTCGCATATTATAGTTGACAACAAAAGTGTCAAACTCTTTTGGCAAAGAAGCAAAAACCAAATGAATAAGGAACTCATCCTTGAGAGCCAAATCCATCGGTTTGATTTAGATGCCAAGTTGCTCATTCTAAGAATGTGCTCTCTTATGCCATTGCCACCGCTGAATACCTCTGCATTACCGCTTAATCACCGTGTGTAGCATAAGTCTTTGAAGAGCCGTGAACCGACTCTTTATTTTATCAAGGTATTCGATGTGATGTCACACTCGCAATTGAGCCCGAATAGCGAGCTCAATTGTGTTCTTTATCACACCATACATTTCTTGTTGGTGTGGTCCATTCTTATGATCAAGATCATAAGACATCCGCAAGGAGCATGATCCTCTGTCTTTTACGCCATGCGATGTCATCCTCATTCTGTTCCTCACTTGCGCCAAAGGCTCGGTGGGACGTCTTGTAGTGAGGACCCAGTCCACCTCACCAAGATAAAAGCTAAATCTAACTTTTCTTCCACTCTCATAATTATCACCTTTGAGAGTGGGGATTTCTCTAATACAACTCATTAAGTTGTATCCTCCCGAAAAAATATTTCAAATACGGTGAGAACGTAACATCAAAATCATATGCCTTATTTCCAACGTTGGTCAAAAATACGACATACAATTCAAAAATAATTCTATCATACATTAAATCTACATCACCGTTGGCGAAATAGAAATAATGCATGAAATCAACATTAAAATTTATAATACGATATTAACAACGTTGGTGAGAAAATAACGATATCATAAATCTCAGAAATTTTATCTATTTTTTCAAAATTAAATTCTCCGTTGGTTCGAATTTAATAATGAAAAATCATCAATATTAACTTTTGCGTGAAAGCGTAATTATTTAAAAATAATTCAATATTCGAAGCATTATATTGTAAACATCAATCTCTGGAAAAAATAACACGTTGGTGCAAAATTACGAGATATTGGTGCAAATTTCATTGAAATTCATCAAAAATGCTTCAAAACATTAAATCCAAAATTCAGATTTTCTTGTTCATAACGGCCATTCGGCTGCTCCTCGCGTCGCGGCCCGGCCGGCTCTCTCGCAGCGACGCGACGCGCGACGCGCGCGCGCCACGGCGCTCGCTCGGCCGTCTCGTCGTGCGCGCGCTCTCGGCCTCGCGCCGCGCGCGCTGCGCTCCGCTTCGCGCTCTCGCGCGCGCGCGCGCGCGCCGCCATGGCCTCCATCGGCCCATTAAGGACGGCCGTCCGATCCAATCGGACGGCCGAGCGCGCGATGCGGGCGGGACAAAATCCCCGCAACCCTAACCCTAGCCCATTTCGCCAACTCCTCCGAAAAACACGCGCGGCGCTCCGGGCGATGGCGTTAGCCCCGCCCCAGCCGAGCGCTCAGCGCCCGGCGGGCGCGGTGGCACGCGTGGGAGCAAGCGGCGCGCCAGCGGCGGCCTCCCGCGCTTCGGCCGGGCGCGGCGTCACCTCGAGCGGCGCCGGGCTCCCGAGCGCGGCTGGCGGCGGCGCGGCGGAAGGCGCGCGCCGGCCATGGCGTCGGCGGCGCTCCGCACGCAAGGCGACGGCAGCGAGCGGCGGCCCGAGCGCGAGTGCCCGACAGCGGCCGGGCGCACGCGCGACGGCCGGGCGCGGCGCGACGCGCACGCGATGCCGACGGCGCCCGCAACCCGTCGTCCCTTTCCCTCTTTTTCTTTTCTTTTTCCGATTTGCGGCCGATCGAGATTGGGGTTCAATTTGGGGATTTCAATCAAGGCTCGATACCATTGATGTACATTTGGGGATCCTAGGGTTTAGATCTAGAGGATCTATACGGGTTCGTGTGATACGGAGAGAGAGAGAGAGAGAGGAGAGATACTAACCGTCCGACGGCGTGGAGGAGGAGGTGGCCATGTCGGGTTCGTCGGTGGAGTCTCGCGCGAGGCAGCGACGGTCGGGAAGAGGTGCGGGGCTCCTCGGTGGCGTGCGCGCGGCGGCGGCGACCTCCCTGGCGGCGGCGTTGAACGGCGGTGGTACTTCCCGTCGCTTCAGCGCCCCCCTCTTAGATCGGTTAGGGTTTGTTGGTGGGGAAGGTGGCGGCACGGTGAACCTCGTCGTTTGTGCCGCCCCGGCCCCCACCTCTTTATATGGCGCTGGCGACAGGGGCCCATCAGCCATTAGGGCTGGGCGCCCCCGATCAGGGCGCGAGCAAGGGGGCCCATTTGGCCGTTGGGCCAAATGGGTTGAGATCATTCTAACATGCACTAGTTTTGATTTGAAACTAGTATGATATACACAAAGATTTCGAATCTTGAAAATCCGGTCCTGACAGTAATCAGAGTTGAATTATTATTAGTTAGTTTGATGTTGATTAGTTAAGATGCTTCTTACTTATGTTCTATCTAATAGTGTGGATGTTTAGATGTGCCTTTTAGGGCCTGTTTCAAAGAGTTGAAAGCTCTAACTTTTGCCTTTTGTGAGTCAAAAAAGAAAAAAGTAAAATTTTTTTGAAAAACACTATTAAATCTTTTAGAACAATATAAAGAAAAGAGAGAGAGAGAGAAAAACAAAATTAAAAAAAACCAAAAAAGATAAAAAAAAAATCAAAAGTCAAATTTTAGAAGCCAAAAAAACTGAAACCGTTGGAAATAAAAGCCTTAGATGTCTGATGCGGGTTGCGTTGTTGATCATCTGCTAGCTACTTGCTCGAGTACCAGTGATGTCTTAATAGCTAGTACCTCCCTAAGAATCAGATGGTGTGTACCAGTTCTATGCTAAGTGTCATCCTTTTCTCGATCACTGCTAAGTACGATTTGTTATGCTACGACAAGAATTTGACAGCTAGCTAATGGCATTGGGCAGTAGCTAGGACTTGACGACTCTGGGCCTTTGGAGCCACGAGCTTTTCAGCCGAACCGATCACCACCAGTATGTCACGAAACGCTTATGAAAGACACATTCTTTTCAGTTTATATTCTCCTCCAAACAAACAAACAGAACGACTTCTCCACTATCCTTTTAAAGAGACTTATTAAAATAATCTTTTTAAAGTGACTTATCAAATTATTAGTATTAGATTTGTTCACATAATCATTTATACTGAAACTAAAAATTATTAACTATAGACACCTTCCACAACTAAAAAGGACCCATCTAAAATGGCAAGACTAGGCCCCTCACAGGCAGTCACACGGAGGGAGAGAGAATGGGCTTGATCCACTGCTTGTTGTTGGGCCATTTTTGTGCGCGGGTCGTGGGGTCAGCAACACCAGCCTGCGGCCGAGGCGAGACAGCCGTAGTTTTCGCTGCTTTATTCCATTTCTTCCCCGTTTTTATAAATATAAACCGGCCGAAAAAAAAGGACGCGGCCGCGGAACAAACCTTTCCCCAAAATTTCCCCACCTTTCCCCCCGCCCGGACGCGCGATCCCGATCTCGATTCACGCAGGCCTTCGCCCCGAATCCCCGATTCGACCCCGGATCCGCCCGTTCCTCGCCGAGAACTCTCCATCGGTACCAGCTTTGCCCCGTCTCGTTGATTCTTTAGGTTCCCGAGATTAGGGTTTCGAAGGGTAGGAATTTGGCCCCGATCCGCTCGCTTAAGGCGAAATTTCTTCCTGGAGGGACAGATCTGTGGGGGATCTGTACGTTCAGGTCGTGATCCTCGCTATTTCTTGCATCAATTTTGCGACGATTTCTGGTGGTCGGATGCGGTTGTAGGGTTTCCTCCGATCCCCAATTGTTCGATTTATGCTCACGAATCTGATGGGGATTCTATGATGCGTTATGTGAGCTTGTTGATACGCTTTTAGTTTATTAGTTTATAACCCTCTAGATGTTGCATGAGCAAACACGCTGTTAGCTAAGTAGAGATGGCAAATTCATTTTTGCACTTTAGTTTGTTTAGTTGAACTTGAGCATTGCGTTGATAGCATTTCTGGCTAAGATGTTTATGCTACTAAGATAGCATTTGTTTCTAGTTTGCCAATTAGCATTTGTTGCCAACTAATTATACCATATTAGTTATAATTATGCCCTATTGTCACTTTTCTTCTTAGGAGAAAACATGCTGTATCAAGAAAACGGTGAGGTTTTTGTGAGGCACCACACTGTGCAGCATTCATGTGGCAACATGAGGGGAACGGATAATGGTCTCTCAAATTTCCTTCCTGAGAAATACCAGATTGCAGGTAATGACTGAGCATCGTTCCTTTGCCTTGTAGAAGAAGCATGTCCAGATTCTAATACAGTTTATTTGGTCCTAAAGTTTGTCAAAAGGATGATAAGGTTGGCCCATTTGATGAAGAGTTGGTGCCCTATGCTCATCCTTCAGAGAGGAATGCAACAATCTGTCTAGTCAATGCCACCATTCCATCATCATTGATGGCAAGTGGAGTTACAGAAGTACTGGCGGTGGATCATAATAAGAGACCTGCATCGGATGACATTCCAGACAAGGTGGAATTCAAGCGGCTGAAGCAGGATGATCAAAGTAAGAACATAGTTAGCTTGCAGCATTTTTCTGCAAGTACACTGCCTTCTGTAAGTTAGTATATGCAGAGACAGTTTATGATTGATTTATGATTTGTCCATTCCAGTTATACCTGAGAAGGACCACTACACAGCAGATGCTTATGAGGATGTTCCTGAGTATCCCACGTACAGTGCATGTGAAAGAAGTTTCAACTCACCAGCATATGAGAGCGAGGAAAGTGAAGATGAGGGTGCTGATTCACCTGCACATTTTCCAGTAGCTTGTACTTATGTTGAAGACCACCAACAGTCTCCCAGTTTTTATCAAAGGGAAGGTGTTTTCTCATCTATGGACCTTTGTCCCAAAAGGAAACCTGTTCCTATTGGTCCAAATCATCAGGCAGAGTTACCAGAGTGTATATCATCTGGTACAAAGAGCAGCTTCATGGATGGTTATGCTGTTCTCTCATCACCTTCTCATGTATGTTATGGAACTGAGGATGAGAGTGACAGATGGATTAGAAACTGTGTCATGCCAATGCCTGGTTCCAATGAATTATCGTCAACACTCGAACCTGTTTACCGTAAGGCAGGTTGTGATTGTGTTGATGAAGATTCCATCAACTGTGTGAGGAAACATGTGAGGGAAGCAAGAGAAAAGCTCAAGGGTGCCCTTGGTTCAGACACCTTCAAAGAGTTGGGTTTCTATGATATGGGAGAGGTGGTAGCCTTAAGATGGACAGAAGAGGAAGAACATCTGTTCCAGGAAGTGGTATCATCAAATCCTGCTTCGCTGGGTAGGAACTTTTGGGATGAACTCCCACTTGCCTTCCCAACCAAGACGTCAAAAGAATTAGTGAGCTACTACTTCAATGTCTTCATGTTGAGGAAGAGGGCTGAGCAGAACAGGTTCGACCCAATGAATGTCGACAGTGATAATGATGAATGGCAGGAAAGTGATGATGATGAGTTTGCGATCACAAGAAGAGCTGATGAAGACTTGCCACTTGAGTCTCTTACTGATCAAGATGAGGGAGTATGTAATCAAGTTCCTCCAGAGGGAAATATTTATGAAGAGTCTGATGAGGAAGATGAGCTTGATTATGCCAGTGTTGGATATAGGCAAGAAAACTGCCGCAGTGTGGAGGGGGATGTCATGGTGTCAGAGGGTCGTCCTGTAATGTCATTTATGGATTATAATAAGCAGACCTCCACGTTTGATGCAGATGCTCAAGATGATTCGTGCACATCATTTGAGGCTCAGCAGGTTGGTGTTGTAGATGCAACACCTACTGAATTTGCTGAAGACCACTATGATGACAACAGCTTTGGAGGACATGGATACTTTGGTAGTCATTGTGACTTAAAAACATGGGAAGTTGATTTCACTAGCTGTCGGGAGGAGGACGAATTTTTGTCAACAAACAATGTCATAGAAGAAGTGTTTGGAAAGGGATACTGCGAAAATTGAAAACTATACTGCCAGTGGTCAGGATGACGTCATCTAAGCCAGGCAATGGTTCTTTTCAAGAGCGAAAGCTTAGCAGCTCAACCTGCTTTCGAAATATGTACAGCAGTAGTTTTCCCGTTTGATGCTTCACTTCTTTATAGGAATCTCGTATCCATTCTGCAAACATCTGATTGAGAAATGCCATTTTGTTCTCATGATTAATGTAAATCTGTTGTTGGTCTATCATCGGTCGATGATATGCTGTAGCCTGTAGCCCACATGTAATGTTATGACATCATGACCTGAGCATTTTTGCCATGTGCTAGCGAGGGTCATCAGTCATATAATAAAGCTGTTGTTTTAAGATTCTGCATAAATTGGTGGATCGAAGCATTGTTCATGTTTGTTGTAAATGCTGGTGTCATGGATGTGTTCAGAATAAGTTGATAACCTTAAATCTTATTCTTTTTTTTTGTATTATGTTTTAATGCTGTTCTTCTGCTCTGTCTTTCCAGTTCTGGAATATAGTCAAGCTCTTTTTCTATTATGTCTACCGCTCCAGTCCTGGCTTGTTTGGCGGTGGCCTGTCGAGTTATGCGATCTATGATTGCTCGCATTACTGCCTACATCATGGCCAGCCATCGTCTGATCCAGGGAGATATTGTATATGAACGAACTTACACATCTTTCTCCTGTACCTCAGAAATACCATCTGAACCATCACTTCAGAATTCAAAACAAAGGCTTTGGGATAACTTTGACCCTGTGGGATCATGTATTTAGTGCATTGCCTTCATAAAAAAAACCATTGAAAGCCAACGTATCTAGGTAAGGCATGCTCGTAGTCCCTGTGTCCACTTCATCATGTGGACTTGACCTTAGCGTTTGTCTAGACAATGACTAATAACTAATTACTCTTGCAGATCCTCCGTAAATGACGACGGATTTGATGGGCGAATTGGATTCAATTTCCCATTCTTCTCCGCAGACCAATTGCAGATTGAATTATCAGTGCAGGCTCTCAGACATCACTGAAATTTTTCCTCCCATGCATGCTTGCTCCCTACGAGAATAGTGTGGCTGAAGTCGAGTCCATCAGTAATCATTCAGATGCAGACGTCAGCATAGTGTACACAACAAAAATACCATAAAATGAATCATACAACATATGGCACTCGAGTCGAAGTACTGAACTTGAAAAGCTGATACGGAAGTATCGTCAGAAGTTCAGAACGGGTGCTGTTACATGTTGAGGACACCGTCAACCTTTTCGGTGTGGAGTGGCTCAGCAAGGCCACAGACGACGATCTGGGCTTTTTGTTGACCTGCTGCATGTAGCAGTGGATGGAGCGGGTGTATTCAGCTTAGGCCACGTTACAAATGATTTTTGATTTTTAGACATTGGCTTTTGAACAAAGTAATTTTTCAAGTTGGTTTTTATAAACTATTTATAAAAATCATTGTATAAGTCGTTTTAAATAGAATAATTTCTCAACATGGATATCCTATACTTCAATCTCTTTCACAATCAATCAAAAAATCATAATCAAAAGCCAAACGGCACAGCACTTTTCAATTAGTCCTAACCTAGACCTTATCATGTAAATTATGGCCTATTGCTGGCAGAGTACGGGTTTGTCGGTTTTGGGATTACATGTCTTTTTTCCATGTAGCAGGTCTGACGCAAAATACCTGAAATGAAATATGAAATAGTTTCCTTTCAGGGTAGTGCTAAGCCACGTGATAAAATTCAAAGAGAAGCCTTTAAAACTAGATATCAAGGGCCTATTCTTTATAGCTATGACTCATGTCTTTTGGTCGTGACTTGTGGTTTTTGAGTTATTTGTAAGAGAGATTATAAAGTAGTAGAAACTCATATGTGATTTTTGCAGATATAGGGCATGTTCTTTTTGGCTGCGGCTTGTGGCTTTTGGCTGCAGCTTGTAGTTTTTAGGATATTTGTATGAGAGGTTACAGAGTAATAAAAATTCACTTGCGGTTTTTACTGATATAAATGAAGTTAATAAAATACGTACTATAGTTAACTAATAGACCCTATCTGTTCCCTCTGCTTACGGGGAAAATACCTGAAATGAATACGGGATATCCGGCCAGCATAGATCGCAATAAATAAACACCGCCGAGGTAGGCACTAAGGCAGAAAGGCCCCACATAAATGAGACGTTAGGACATCCATCCAAGCCTAATCCCAAGCCCCCAAACCCAACGGTCATATTCCCCTCGCCTCGCCGCCCACATCTGCAACGCGTCGGATTCCTCCTCCCTTCTCCGTCGCAGAAGGGGAGCGCCGGCTCGGTTCCTACCACAACCACCGGAGGCGGAGGCGGAGGCGGAGGACGAGAGGCAAATCTTCCTCCTCCAACGTTTGCTCGGTGAGTAGCCCCTCTTTTCCCCATCCCTCATTGGAGGGAGGCCTTAAGATCTTGGTGGATCCATTCGAACTAGTAGATGTTTTCCGCTTCTTGGTTGGAAGATTTGGTTGATGGATCGTTCCATGCGTCTCACTTTTCCCAGATCCAATCTCCGAGCACAAAGATGTTTCCGGTAGAGAGAGATTATTCCGATCCCCTCCAGTTCTTGTAGTGTATGCCTCTCTGTAGGGTAGGGTATTGTAGGCGCCTGCTTTGTGCGTGCAAAGTCCTTAGATGGGTGGACGTGGTGCGGGCTTGGATGTTCTTTTTAGTTTGGCAAGATGCGGGGTTAGATCGGAGACTTTGTACGTGTTTTTTTTAGGTGAAGAAAACTTGGTAGATTAGATTCCCATGTAAGTATTTTGTAGGATTGTATGCCGAAATCAGAGGGGGCTTAATGATTTCCACCGCTTTTTGGAGTCTCCTGACAGTCGATGACAATTTTCGATCACTCGAACAACCACACCGTTGGACAGCTTCAATCACCCTTGCATGTAGAGGTGGCAATGGGTACATACCCGCTGGGTATAGTCACCCCATACCTGCACCCGATAGATATAACTCTACCCGCTACGATACTCGTACCCGCACACGGATATAGAAACTTACCCGTACCCGCACCCGCACGGGTATTTATACCCGACGGGTAACCCATACCCGATTAGTTTGCTGAAGTATCATCTTGTGCAATTTGGAACTAAAATTTATATACAATAGATATATACAATATATACAGTTATACTTCTGAAGATATAAAAATTCCTAATGAAAACCCCAAATGCACATAGGTTTACCTCGCTGAGAAGCTTTGGTTTGTCAATGGTAGAGAAGGTGATTTCATGCATGGATCTGTAAGGCCATTAAATACAAGAAAATTACTGTATGCTGCAGAGAAACAAGCACTTCAAAAGGAGAAAATGCGATAATCAGAATTTTTCCTATACCATAAACTATGTTAACTCCCAAGTTACAGATTTGATTTAACACAAAAATATCGTATGAGTAAGATAAAACAGAGGGCAGAGGTAACTAGCAGCAAAGACTTACATGTAGACAGATCGAACATTATCTGAAGTGCTATTGTGATCTTGACCTTGAGACTTGCTAGCTTCAGGTCTCCGCAAGTCCACAGTATATGGGCCATGAGCCCATGAGTAGACTACTAGGCTGAATTGATAAGGCATGCGGGTATATTTTACTCACGGGTATGCGGGTACGGGTAATATACACCCGTACCCGCACCCGCTCTACCCAATGGGTAGAGATTTTTGCCCATCAGTATACCCGCGGGTGAAGATATCTTTCCATGCCCACCTCCTTATCGGGTAAAACCCATCGGGTACTCGGGTTTCGGGTACCCATTGCCACCTCTACTTGCATGTGGTCATACACTTCAGCCCAATTGCAATCACCAGCAATCTTCAACGAATCATGAAGTAGATTGACTCAAGATGATTTTTATTGCTGAATTTTTATGGATTTACAAAGTACTCTCACAAGCACTCCTAAAAGCCTTCTCGACGAAAGCTCTCACAAATTGACACAGGCTTTTTCCTCGAAAGCCCTCTCCCAAAAACCTCTCTACTTAACCCATAAGCTCTCCTGCTTTTATAGGTTAACGCTACAAACCGTATCTACTTTAAACACGGACCAAAAACCTTGTCTCTACCAAAAAAACAAGGGACCCGAAACCCTTCCGAACACGGGTTTTATTCAAACTCGTCCTCTTCTAAACTACAGACTCTATCCGTAAGCCTTCAATCTTATCATGTGACGAAGCCTCTAGAACAGCACATTCTATAACTTCACCACACACTATCACAACGTATCAAAGCCTCCGGAATGCACCTTCTGTATCTTCGCTACGTATCAACAATCTCTGTGTCGAAGCCTCCTGAACCGCACCGCCTGTAGCTTCTCCACGAATCACCATCTTTGATCTCCATCTTGTATGACATCCTCGATTGCTTGCACCTCAGACTCCCCGTCCTAGTCTATCCTCTTCGTCACCGACCATGATCACTTCCACGCCCACCTGCACATCAAAGACCAAAGAAATATTTTCCACCGGCACAAGTTCTCTACAACTTGACCGACATCAGCACACATATGCAAACCACACTCTTAACCAACCATCAATACCAACTAGTTCGTCCACGACCACAAACTCCGTCACTATCCAGAAATATGTCTCAGATCACTTGTTACGACCGCTAGCTCATACAGTACTCGAAAACCACAAGAACTCGGGAAATACCATCGCTCTGCTTAAAACACTCAGGAATAACAAACATCGCTACTGACCAGAGACATTGAATACCGATTACCGAGTGCCGATCACATACCACAAGTCTCCGACAACCGATCGCAACACCTACGACAACCGATCACCGACCATCGAGTACCGAGTCCTTCTGACTACCGAGTACCACAACCACCTGACCACCAAGCACCAGCCAGTGGAACCACAAGTACTCAAAGTACTAAAAAATCACAAGTGAAGCACTCGTATTGACATAGAAGTCTACGAGTACGGACTGTGAATCCTACGGCAACCGATCGCAGAGCCATTGACTACCGATTGCGTGGTCTACAGCAATCGATCAGAAAACCGAAGACAACGATCGCAGATCACGAAGTCTACGAGTATGACAGCAGTCTGTGAAGTCTACGACCGTTGACCACAAAGTTTATGACTATCGATCACAAAATATACTATTATCGAGTACGACCGGTAAAATCTACGACCATGAAAAAGTATTGTAACTATGATTACCTTCGGTGGTCGTTCTGTCGTGGTCGAAGTCGAGCGTGGTCAAAGTCGAATGTGGTCGAAGCCGGACGTGGTCGAAGTCAGTCATGGTCGGAATGGCGTAGTTGAGTTGCCATGGTTGAAGCCAGGCGTAGTCGAAAACAGACGTGGTCTTTTTTCCGTAGTCGTGCTGCGGTGCTCGTACTGCCTTGTTCGAAAGCCACAGTGGTCGAAGTTCATCGTTGTCGAAGTTGGATATGGTTGTAAACGACTCTGAGTGGTCGAAAATATCAGCTGGGCCATCACTCTTCGATGTCAAAGCCAGCCGTGCGATCCTTTGATGCCAATCGAGTGCCGTCCGATGTTCCGATGGCACTCAAAAGCTGTCTGATGTGCCAATGCTAGTCAGACACCATCCAATACTCCATTGCTACTCGAAAACCGACCGGTGCAAGTCGGATCCAATCGGACTGGTTCGAAACTACTCGAAACAGACTAAAACCACTCAGAGCAGATGAAAACCACTCATAGCAGACCAAAATCATTCAGAACCGACTGAAACCACTTGGAGCAGGCCAAAACCTTTAACTGCAATCGACCAAAACTTTCGCAAACACAAATTCCAAAACAAACCAAATGTCAATTGTTCATCATCATTTTAATCATGACCATCCACGTGGTCTAACATGTTTGTTGAAATGTTTTAGCAACTACCATGTAATTACCAAACCAAGAATGCAAGAAGGCAAAGAATGACATGTTTCTATGATGTTTTGAATTATTAGTGAGCCCTTCTTTCGATATTTTATTAGTAGAAAGCACATCTGTACTTTTAAGGTTTTCATGCCCATCGTATATGCAATCAAGCACAGTTGGACTTTCGGTACCTGGAAGGAGTTGTGCTTGTTGTTTTTAAGATCATAATCATGATTACTTCATCAATCTTTCGTTTATGATTACTATATCAGTCTTCTAGCCATAGGTTGTTCTCCCTGCTTTCTGAAATTTCTTGACTGAAAGTTTCATAATTAGTCCAATATGTCATGGCCTTCCTCGCAAAAAAAAAAAAGTTGTGGCCTTGGCCATTCTAGTTTTACCGGTTCTTTCCTCATTTAATTTAATTGATAAAATGATTGCTTGTCTTACACCTCGTGTGGATAAGCTCATGTAGAGCATGATGCTTTCTTTCCAATTCACTGTGCTTTTTCATAACATTGTATGTGCTTCTGGATGGTAGGCTTAGTCAGTTAGCCTTCGTTTGTTATTTCTATTCAGAATATTTTCCTAGCGAATAACTTTCTTGCCAAGAATATTATACCTCACCACCTAACAGCTTTTATGTTTCTTGATACTTTATTTCATACCAGACCTCTCTGTTCATTGCTCAGTACGTGAAGTGAATAAAGTGAGATGCCGATATCAATGGATAGGAAGCAAAACTCATTAGGCACTCCTGTCCACAGGACAAACCCCTTTGATTCTGACTCCGATTCTGAAGTGCCCTCAAGATCGTCAAGGGCACAATCTGTCCCAGTGCAACGCACCAATCAATCTGTGCAAGAGTTGGAAGACTACACTGTACATAAAGCTGAAGAAACCTCACGCAAAGTAAATGATTGCGTCAGGGCCGCTGAAGCTATCAGGGAAGATGCTACACAAACCCTGCTGACTTTGCATCGTCAAGGTGAACAGATCACCCGAACTCATCGAGTAGCAGCTGACATCGAGCAGGACCTTAGTGTGGTAAGTTCTGCACTTGGTGATGTTGGGTAACCCAAGTATACTTTAGTTTCTTCTCACAAGTATTGCTCATGAAAATGGTGTTAAGTTTTATAGAATTTTAGCATATGTTAGTCCTAAATTTCAGTCATCACCTCATCCAAACATTAGAGATGCATAGCTTTGTAATACATTTATATGTATTGCTGATAAAAATGGGGTTAAGTTTTATAGAATTTTAGGATATGTTAGTCCTAACTCCTAAATTTCTGTCATCACCTCATCCAAACATTAGAGATGCATAGCTTTGTAGTACATTTGTATGTATTGCTCATAAAAATGGGGTTAAGTTTTATAGAATTTTAGGATATGCTAGTCCTAAATTTCAGTAATCACCTCACACAAACATTAAAGATGCACAGCTTTATAATACATTTATATAAGGACTTATTTTCCATGCACCTCTTGACAGATAAGATATGCCAAACTTTGTATAGATCTATCTTCTTTATCCCACAACCTGAGGCCCTTTCCAGTGTACGAGTTTGTGTTTCTGTGCACTGTGCATTACCGATTGCTGGACTAAATTGTGGATGATTTTAATTTATTGGCATAACTGGTATTATCTTTGGCATCCTAGGCTTCTGCACAACTAGCCATTTATTGAGTGCTGTAGACATTCTTCCTTGTATAGATAATAATGCTTGTCTTGCTGATTCAGGGTAATTGATTTCATATTAACTTTTTTATCTGAACTCTAAAATATATAGGTTTTCCTTGCTGTTTCTTATTTGTCAGATTATAGTGTTTTGGTCTCTTCTTAACTGAAAAAATATGCCAAATTTATGGTCTCTTCAGAGTGAGAAGCTTTTGGGAAGTCTAGGGGGGCTGTTTTCCAAGACATGGAGGCCAAAGAGAAATCAACAAATAAAAGGACCAATTTCACAAAGTATGGTGGTGCAGATTCTGAATAATTTGGGAGACTTTTATTTTGCTTAGCTGATCGATCCTTTTTGAGTTATGGCAGACTATTCTTTCACTAGTACAGCAAACCACATAGAGCAGAGGCTAGGAATTGGCTCAACACGTCAACAATCTCCCAATCTTGTACATCATCCACCAGCAACTGCAATGGAGAAAGTTCAGGTCTGTCTTCTCAGTTTTTTTGTTTTATTTTGGGGGGGGGGGGGGGGGTCTGTTTTCTCAGTTAACTTGGGAGTGATGTCTTCTGAAAGTTAACACCACTTTCTTCTATCAGGCTGAGAAAGCAAAGCAGGATGATGCACTTTCAGACTTGAGTAACATGTTGGGGCAGCTGAAGGATATGGCACTGGATATGGGTACAGAAATCGAAAGGTAATACCTGTTTTAAATATTTCTCCAGAAGTGTATAGTAAAAAATGCCACATTTCACCTGTACCCTCCGCTGTTATACAATTTGATGGAGACCGTTGCCTTGCTGCAGGCAAAATAAATCTCTGGAAACTTTCAGCGATGACACTGATGAGCTCAACTTCAGAGTCAAAGGGGCGAATCAAAGGGGACGCCGATTGCTGGGCAAGTGATACCAAACTAGGAGTCAGCTGTGCGTGCAACCACTGCAATAATGTTTTCAACAGTTTTGCCTACATCCTGCAGTTTGTAGTGTGTTCCAGCAGCTGCGCCCAATTCATTCGAAGGATCAAGAGTGTTGTTGTTTCTGAGCAAATTGTCAGATACTAGTGTTGTATGACAACTAGATCAATTACTTGATGTAGGACATATCCACCCCTTCAACCAGAAGTGCATTTCTGTAATATTTCCTTCCTATGAGAATCAGCTCCACAACTTGTGCTCGTTCTGTAATACTGAATATGCCAGCACAAAATAAGATATTAATTGAATCCAAATGATTGAATTTAGACACATTCTCTGACAACCTTTTGAATCACTTGTGGTTTTTGGCGCTGATTATGGCCTGTTCGATAACCTTGATGAACTTGCAGACTGAAGTAAAGATATGTCAGGCTAGCTCAAAGAAGATTTTACTTGGGAATGACACTGGTAGAAGATGTTGGAATGTTGACTGTCATTCTGCCTTCTAGTCGGAGGTACTGCTTTCAAGCCTTGGAGATACTGCTTGATTAGAGCCTCCCACACTGAGGGAGAATTGTTGGATATTGGCTGGCAGTCTGTCAAGGACCATTTGATTCAAACCAACACCGGGATTGTTAACCATGCTTGCCTCAATGTGTTTGTCAATGATCATTTGGATATCTGATGAAAAGTAACTCTTATGAATTTAGTTTGGACTCACAGAAATTTCATAGGAGACAAGAAACTCCTCTAAAACCCCTAAGAAGATCTTTGTTACAAATAGAGCATAAATAAAGTAGTAGTAACTTTTACGAATTTGAATTGGATTCGGATCTTTTTTGAAAGGCAACTTAGATTCAGATTGGAGTATTGAACTAATTAACTGACAATCGACATAGACCAGAAGCACCTGTCAGAACATCTATAAATCGGACGGCTTAAAACTAGCTTAGGTTTCTATGTGAGGGGGGGGGGGGGGAGCGAGAGTTCGCAGCCCTTGAATCGGAACTATTTGCATGTTTGGCGTTGTGGCACAATTTTTTTTTCAGATTTGATCTCTAGACACTCGTTTTTGTAATTCTAGCCTTATATATCCGAGCTCGACAGACCATACGTGTCGTGTCTCATATCACGTCATCAGAGCTTGGCTGGATGGCGCCAGCACGGCAGGCAAACCCTGAGTGATTGGTTATTGTAATAATACAATATTTCTAGTTATTGCTCTACTGCGAAAACTCTGGTATCCCTTGTTATTTAATAAAACAGTATTCTTATGGAATACTAATCCGTATACCGGTGTCATGTTCTAATATAACTAGTAAGGTGCATATACGTTGCAACGGAGTACTAAATAAAGGTGATACATACTATCAAATATGATATCAAGATCACATTGAACATCAATTTTATCTTACGTCATCATGTGTCAAGCAAAGTATATATGTTCACACTCGTAAATAAATCAAATTAGAACATACAACAAAACACTAAACTTTACATAAATAACAATATTTCCCTTTAACACATATAGCGAATCAACCAATTAAAAGATGGTGATACACACACACATACATACACAAGCATCACATTAGTGAAGCATGATAGAACAAGTACCATATACAATAACTATGTACAAAAATGGTAGTAAACAATATTTGACGGAGAAGTAGAAGTGTAATATAATGTCATGCAAACAAACACACAAAAAGGAAGCAACTTCAGCAAGGAGTGAAAAATGACTAATGGTTTTAACCATGATGATTGGAATTAGAGATGAACTGTTTCCCTGGAACTACTAACTTGAGTCAAAGTTCAAATCAGAATAATTCTATAATAGAGTTGTACAATCACAACGAGATGCTTTAATCAAATTAAAAGACAATTCTCTTTGTTAGATTTTTGTATTCCCAAGCGGAAGTTTAAAAGTGTTTTTATCGTGAACATACTTTGTTGAACGGTTTCTAACTAAGCAACTTAAGTAGTATACTAAACAAAATATGGATTAGACAGCCAGACATCAAAGGGGATCAAATCATCAAAGTGTCCAACACATCAAGCTACATGACAAACTTGATAACACTTACATATTTTCTAAATAATTGATACATAAGTCATCAAAATATAATCAACTACTATGCAAAAACTTTAGAATCATTATAGATACCTCACTTCTTTAAGCAAAATATAACTCACGTCTTTATTTAGACACATAATTTTGCTTCAAATCAGAGATCGCTAAGGGAGTAGAAGGAGACAGAGGGATTATCGGATTAGGGATATGGGGTCATGGCGCCATGGGGGTCACTAGGTCGGGAAGGGTGAACCTATGCGGCTGCACTGCATTGGCTAGCGACGATGGCAAGATGACTTGCGTTGCGAAACAACCACTCCAATGCTTCTTTAAGACCAAAAGCTCCTGCGCCACCAAATAGGGAGAGACAGAGAGGAGAGACTTGAGTGAGACCTAGAGTTTCTACCATGTGCCATGTGAATCACGATAGTGGCCTAGTGGGTCTAGGCCAGTGTTTGGCACCAATTTGGGTTTAGGAGAGGGAAATAGGCTAAAAGAATCTAGCAATAATTTAAGCTGACTAGGTATGAACAAAACAAATTTTGCCTAACTACTAATATACATATATATTATACCTTGTATATAGTAGATTTTTTGGTAAAAATTTTAGGTATTTGATTGAATACCCTTGACTTACTCTAGGACCGCCTCTGGTGAATACTCACCTGTTGTAGCGTGCCATAAATCGTCTCATCGCACAAGTGTATATTGCGACATACATATGCTGATTTGCTGGAAGTTTTCCTTCCCTACTCTGTGCAGCGATAACTTCTGTTGTTTTCATTGATATCCTTACCCTGTGCAGTGATAACTTTTGTTGTTTCCATTGATAGGCTCTGATCAACTCGGTTTCGACTTCTGGCTTATTTTTCACTATTCATAAGTTTTGTTTTTTTCTGAACTTTTGGCTTTTTGTTGAGCTTTTTTGCCGGTTTTTTTCCCCGTATTTGTTTGTATTATACGTAATGGGCTAACATATTTTTTATATTTTTAAATTTTTTTAAATTTAATTATGCTAAATAAGCCTCTGTCACTCTCATGATTTTTTTCACCAACTACTGATTTTCACCATAAGCCATGAGCTTTTCAGCCGAACCGATCATCACCTGAGATTGATGAATGCATGTTGCCTTTATATGACGAAGAATTGATACCATCCTTTCCTCGGCAGCCACATGATCATCTCAAGAGGGCTGCATTTCGAGGGTTTGTCGGCGACACGGACTTGGTTGCGCTGGCCATATATAGGGTGGGTTTCTTTTGGTTCATTCGTGGCTTACGCTGATATTATCTATAGTAACTAGTTTTTAAACAGTGGATTTTTTAAGACAGAGTCAATAGGAAGATTGTAATAAAAAATATACTAAGTTCAGCTGTACCGGCTAAAATCATATGCAACTATTTTTCTGTATATAATACCTCTTACGAACGACCAAAATTTAAATATTTAAACCATAAACCATCAGTTGAAAACAACCCACCTATATTCGCTCGAGCTTATGACCGTACAAGCAATGTACCAATATATGGCCACATGATCGCCGACCAGTTTCTTCGCAGAGTGGACGCCCGATATTTTGTGACCCGCAGTAGGCAATGTTCGCAGCCCGACATTTCAAGCGATGCAGCTCGGGCTTACTGTAAATTTTGGCGGCGCTCGTGTCTTGTACTCTTGTCTGTTCTTGAGGCCGGCGCCTCCTGGGACGGGACGCTTTACAACGTCCCTTGCCAGCATCCCGCGCTTGCACTGGCGCAAGCTTGTGAGCGGCAAGGCAAGCTTCTCTCCACGCACGACGAGCGCCCACGAGCAGACGGTCGTAACGGTCGTCGTCGGGAGCGGGCAGCCTCAAAGTTGTCGTCAGCAGCTGCTCTGCACCAGCTTTCCAGCACCATCCTCAGATATTCCTTCCTTGCTAAGACCTGCCTAGAAATCGAATGATTGCACATTAAGTAAATATTGGTTATATTCTTTTGAGCTATCGTTAGTGTCTTTTAACTGTAACTGATGATTTTTATCTATATTTTTTGAGGCGGCGACGTACGATGATGACGTCGATGTCAACGGCGTACATGATTTTAGATTCAAAAAACCATTCTCACAGCCGCTTAAAGAAAACGTTCTGTTTATTTTTAGCCTCCGAAAAAACCGAAACCAAGAGATAAAAAAAAAGAGAAAAGAACATGGCCATTACACGCTAAGGTTCCGCTCATTTCGGTTTAAGCTTTTAGCTTCTGGTTTATTTTTCATTATCCCTAAATTTCATGTTTTTTTTTGACTTTTTAGTTTTTTTGCTGGTTCTTTTTTCCGTATTCATTTGCATTATCTGTAATTGGTTAACCTGTTTTTTTTATTTTTAATTTTTTTAAATCTAATTACATCAAATAGGCTATTATTAATTATAATGTAATTTTAGTTAGGCATAATATAATTTTAATTATAAACTATTTTTTAGCCGAAATAAGCAGGTTGTGAATCCGTAAATCACACGACCAGTCATCTATTGTATATTGTATAGGCATCTCGGACCCACGTGGCCATGCCGCTTCTCCACGCGAGCCTTTCCCACTTCCGCTTACCCGATCTACATCTACAACCTCACTGACATCTGGGCCCGCCGAACCTGGACCACACGCCACAGGCACGGGTACGAGCGGCCCAAGTGCGAAAACCCGCACACTATTCGAACTCCCCGGGCGGAGCGCCTCGGAAGAAACTAGCCGTTTGGCAGGCTCGGCCCCAACGGTCTCTTTTCCCCTCTCCTCCTCTTTCCCTTTCCCCTTCCGCTCTCCCATCCCAACACACGAAGCAAAACCACCGCACACGCGAGACCCAAACCCTGGAGTAGGATTCCGCCGCGCGGCGAGCTCCAAACCCTAGATATGGCGACGGCGGCGGCGAGGACTCCGACCAAGCCCTCGGCCCCGGCGACGGCGAGGGCTGGGGCCGCGACCCCGTCCAAGTCCGCCTCCCGCGCGCGGTTCTCGCACGCCTCCGAGAACGCCCACCCCAACATCCCGGGCTCCCCGCCCCCTCCGGCGTCGAAGCCCGCCAAGTCCCCCGCCACCGCGTCCAAGCCCGCCTCCGCCAGGAAGAAGCCCTCCACGCCCGCCCCGCCGCCGCCGCCGCCGCGGGAGAGGCGGTTCCTCGTGGCGAAGAAGGGCGCGCGGCGGAGGCGCAACGGCGTGAGCGGAGGGGGCGAGTTCGACTTCGACAAGTGCCGCGAGGCCGCCCGCGAGGCGCTGCGCGCGTCCCAGGAGGAGTTCTTCCGCAAGGAGCGAGTCGCATCCGCCGCCGAAGAGGACCAATTGCAAAAGGATGAGGAGGATACGGCGGCCTTTGAGGAAGCAAAAAGTGGCGCCATTGAGGATGGGGAGGAGGGGGGTGGGGCGGAATTGGAGGGAAGCAGCAAGGTAAGGGCAATGAGGAGCAAAGCGATGGCCAAGGCGATGAGCAGCGTGCCAGACGCCGGGGCTGGCCGCGTCAAGCACCTGGTGCAGGCCTTCGAGAGCCTGCTCTCCATCTCCGGCGCCACCTCTGATGCCGATCGGGCCGGCGAGGGGTCCTGGGCGCTGCCCGGGTTGCAGCCGTGGAAGGAGGAGGGCGAGGGCGACGTTGGGATCCCGCCAGTGTCGGTCTTCTCGTCGGCTGAGTTTCTGAATGCAGGGCCGAACAGGCTCTGTTCTTCACTAGATGGCAACAGCGACAGGTTGGTTGATATCGACAAGCAAGCGGGTGGAGAAGGAATTGAATTTTTGGTTGTTGCCGATGCAATGTTCTGATAAAAGTTTTCGCTTCTTTTTAGGTTGAGCTGGGACAGCCGGACGTCGGCCGGAGGGCGCAGGAGCCGGCGGAATGTGAGGATACGATGGCTTTCTTTTGCTCTGGAGTCGATTATGTTTTGTATGCGTTCTCTAATGTGAATGTGTATTCGCTCTGTGATTGGCAGTCATCTGAGTCTCTAAGGAGCAGTTGGAACAAGAAGCTCAAGGTCACAAGACAGCATCCGTTCAAGCTGAGGACTGAGGTAAATAATAAGAAACTTTTTTTATGGTTAGGTTTTTTAGTGGGCAAGTGCAAGTCAGATAGTAGTAGACTCTGCAGCCAAATGGCACGTAAGTCTAATATATTGGATGATGTGCAAATCACCGTGTGAAATATATATCATGTCACTGAAATATATTATGATAGGAGAAGTGCGCTGATGTCGTATTTTCCAAATTGAAACCGAAATATATTAGGTTAAATTGAAACTGTAGTGACAACGGGAATTGTGACACAGTGGGCAATATGGTAGATAGATCATACTTCGGTTCTCCCTCTATTTTCTCAGTCTCCAATCTTTATTATTCTTCTACAACCTGAATGCCTGATCAAATGAGATTGGGTGTTTTTCCATGAGAAATGTGTGGTGACAAGGATTGAATATCTGTCTCTGCCGTACCAATGGTTAACTGTGCCTGATTTATACTGGTAATTCAATTGGTAGCACCAAGCTGACACATGTAATGAATTTGAAATTTACTTCTAATCCGCTTTATTACTTGTTCGATTACATATATAGTTTTAGAAACTTGTGGTGTATTTTATTACAACAGCTGTAGTTCAATACGTTGTCCTGTAATTTGTTTAATAATTATTTGACATCATACCATAATTATATGGATTGAAACTTAGAGTTGAGAATAGATAATGCTTTTATCAATGTAGGATTATGGTTCCTTTGATGTCAAACTTCAGCTGTTCTATTTTCAAATAGAGTCAAACTTCAGCTGTTCTATTGTCAAATAAAGTAGTGCATTAAAATTCAATCGCATCATCCTTTATAACAGCAAAGGGGAAGGGCCAAAGAACAGCAATTCGTTCAAAAGGTACAGGAAATGCTTGTGGAGGAAGAGAAGCAGCGCATACATATTGCACAAGGACTTCCATGGACAACAGATGAGCCTGAGGTTTGTCTAGCCTACTTTCAACTTCTCTTGAACACAGGCCCTGTATTGACATTCTGTTGAAAAGTTACCTCAGATATTGTGTATGCCATGTGACTTTGTTAGGAAGATATCTTTGTTCTAATACCAGATTGGGAAAATGCTGCTTGTGTATGCTCTGATTGTTCTCATGGCAACTGCATAGTTCTTGGAGTTCATTAGCAAAATCGACGTAGTGTCATAATTTTTTATCAATATATTTGCAAAATTTCTTTTACCTAATTTCCTTTGGAATCACTGTGATGGAAAATTGGTTTTCAGTTAACAAGTGATACGTATTGACTCTGTATCTCTGTTTCTACCAGTGCTTGATAAAGCCACCCGTCAAAGAAACCACTGAGCCCGTTGACCTTGTTCTCCACAGTGATGTACGTGCAGTTGAACGTGCTGAATTCGATCAATATGTAAGCCACCTTACAAACTCATTGTATATAAGGTGTGAAGTCCTATCTCAACAGAATTAGTGTCACTTATTACATCCATTTTATCATTCCTGTTTGTGAATTTAGGTATCAGAGAGGAACAAGTTCGCTGAGCAACTAAGATTAGAGAGGGAGCGGCAACAGAAGTTGGAGGAGGAAGAAATGATAAAGCAGCTCAGGAAAGAGCTTGTTCCTTTAGCACAGCCAATGCCATATTTTGATCGTCCATTCATACCGAAAAGGTGAACTTCCGGTTTCTAGTGAAACTCCTGATTGATTATAAACTAAACAAGTTCCAATTCAATGCATTGTTTTAATGATTGAATACTATTTTATTTACTCTGCAGTACTTGAGAGTTTTCTTAAGATTTACACAAGTTACTAACATTTTATTTTTATTCCATTTTTTGCTCTGCTAAAGGTCAACAAAACCCGCAACAGTTCCCAAGGAACCAAAATTTCATCCCCGGCCCGAAAAGTTATCATGGTGAGTTTACGATCAAGAAAAACTAAGCAAACACATTTATGAAAAAAGTTTGTAGTTTCCGGCCAGAATAGCAGTCAGTGCATTAATAGTTGGTTAAGATAGGATAACATAGGATAAGATTACCAGGAATACATGTTGTGTTTTGTTATCATCTATACAAAGCATGCTCACCATGCTTGATTATGTCAATGATTGCTGACAGTTACTGTCGGCAGCAATGCATGGATGCTGGAAAGCTGAAGGCATCGCCTCATGAGCAATGTGAACGTCAACTGTATCTATCAAGAACCGCCGAGCATCGACACGCATGATATAGATGTTTCCCATTCTTTTAAGTACCTAGCTTTTTCTCTTTTTTTCCTTTCCAAGTGCAAGGAAGACACCATCTGATTCATTTTTGTAGCTTGGATGATCTCCAACTTCTGTTCTGTACATGCATTATGCATATCGATAGCTCTGTGCTTCAGATGCAATCACACCAGGGTTAAAAAAAATGCTGTACAAGGAACCGCAAAAGGGAAATTCAAGGATGAATTTTCTATGATATAATGTTGCATTCTAAATGTTGGTTCTTGAAAAGATGAAATACCAATGTGTTTATATATATGGAAAAAAAATCGGTAAGCTTTCTAATGCATAGCTCTTGCTGTTGTGGGTTCAGAAGTATTTGCTGTCAGTTGCACCAATCTGAAAATAGATAAGTACACTGAAGTAGGGGTGAACCGAAAATGAGCTTCTTCTCATCAGTCAAGTGGTGCACAGTACAGGCATCTGATCTGAAAAAAGGTGGTGTGCAGGCAACTTCTTATGCGAAAGGATAAACAATTTTTAAAAAGTGGTTGTAACATATTGACGCTAACTTTTTTTAAAAAAAATATTGTTGGCGAGGGACTGAAGATAGCATTTAGTTATAAAATATTTTGATATTCTTTTCCTTTGTCCCTAGAATGAAACTGCAGGCTACAGCTTCTCATGTTGAAACATAGGAGAGGTGTTGATGTAAATTCCCACAAAATATAGTGTGTACTATCAGGTGGAATTTTTTGACTGCGGCTTATAGTTTATGGTTTAAATTTTTGAATTTTGACTGTTTGCGAGAGACAATACATAATATAGTGTGTACTATCAGGTGGAATTTTTTGACTGCGGCTTATAGTTTATGGTTTAAATTTTTGAATTTTGACTGTTTGCGAGAGACAATACATAGAAGAAAATAGTCGTATGCAGTTTTGGCTAGTACAGCTGAACTCAATACACTTTTTACTACAATCTTCTTATTGATCTTGTAACATAATCTATAAGTCATAAATATGAAAGCACTATTTAAAAGTTAATTACTGTAACATAAGTTATAAGTCATAAATATGAAAGCACTCAGCTGTAGGAACGGTCATTGTCTGAACTTTTGAAATAAAGTAGTGAACTTTGGAAATTTTGCTCGAGAGGAAATGTATCAAACGAGAACTCCCTCTACGCACGGCACGATCTAGCGTTCATTGACTGGTTCGGAACGGGTATGCCAATGGAAGGAAGGAGGCAGTTGATGTCTGAACCAAAACTTGTTGTATTTACAACGTTCGGTGCTCAATCGCTTCATGTGGCTAGGTGCTCTGCATGCTCACGCCGATAAGGGTGGTCGATATAATTGCTGGAGGGAGGGATATGACGGAGTTGCTGCTGCTTGTCCTGCTTCCGACTAGAGTTGACGCTTAGTTACAAGGAAGGTAGCTCCAGCTAGCGCGGTGATGGCGGTCTGGCAAGAAGCAGATAGAAGTAGTCGCGATGCGCCCGGATCGGTGCAGTTCGGCGGCGGCGGCGGCGGCGAGAACCAGCTGGTGCCGTCGATGAGGAAGCTGCCGACGCCGAGGACGCTCACTCAGTAGGCTCCTGAGCGCGCCGGGAGGCCGTACGTACCCTAGTATAGAGAGCGCGGCGCAGGTGACGATGCTGACGTCCACGAGCGGAAGCACTGCAACATGGTTTTAGGTCCCATCTACGCTTAGGCGTGTCTATGATTTATTTGGAAGAATACTTGATGCCCATATGAAAATACGGGAGCTGATACATGGTGTGCATTTGGAGAAAATAGGCCCTAATCCTCTATAACGGCATTCCTCAAACTTGTAAGAAGCAAAATCAGTAGGCAATCAATGTAACTTAAAACAATTGAAAATGGACCCCAAATAAGGGGCTTGGCGGCTTGGCCCAGGAAACCAATCAGCCATGCAGACCCGGCACCAGCAAGCCCACGTTCCAAGCCTCCAACGGCTTTCCCTGACTGACACGTGGGCCCTCCGCAATCTTAGCTACACGCACCCAGCCCTTCTCCCCCCAATTTGCAGGCTCCCTCCACGCCCTTTCCCGATCTCCTTCCCGATCCACCCGACTCCAAACCCTAACTCAGCTAGATTTCCCACTCCTTCGTCGCCGCCGGCGAGACAACCGCACAGATCTCCCGGATGGCGTTCCGCCGCATCCTCTCCGCTGCGGTGCGCCGCCGCTCCGCCGCGTCGGTGGCTGCGGCCGGGAACGCGCGCGAAGCCTCCACCGCCGTCGGCACGGGCCCCGGGGTCATCACCCCCGACGCGACCCCGGTCCACGCCCCGGTGATGCCGTACGACCGCATCGCTGAGGCCGTGAACGCGCGGCTCCGGCGGCTCGAGTACCCGGACCCCCGCTTCCTCCGCTACGCCAGCCCCGTGCCCGCCCACGCCGACCACACGGCCATCCTCGCCGCGCCAGAGACCCGCGTGACGACGCTGCCCAACGGCCTGCGTGTCGCCACGGAGTCCTCGCTCGCCGCGCGCACGGCCACCGTTGGCGTGTGGATCGACGCCGGGAGCAGGTACGAGGCGGAGGAGGCCTCCGGGGTCGCGCATTTCGTCGAGCACATGCTGTTCAAGGGCACGGGGAATCGCAGCGCTGTGCAACTCGAGCAGGAGATCGAGGACATCGGTGGTCACCTCAACGCCTACACATCGCGGGAGCAGACGACCTATTATGCCAAGGTGCTTGACAAGGACGTGCCACGTTCGCTGGAGGTTCTCGCGGACATTCTGCAGAACTCTAATCTCGACCAGGCCCGCATCGAACGTGAGCGTGATGTGATCCTCCGAGAGATGGACGAGGTCAGTTCCCTGATGCATAGATGTTTGTTTGCTTTAAGCACTCCTTTCCCGTTGCGATAATGACCTTTTTAGGTAATTAGTTGGACACCTGTTTGGGTTGCCTTAGATTAGATTCATTACGTGTGCTCTAGTGTTTGATGGGATCTTCCTTGTTTATTGTTACTAGTTACGTACCCGTGCGTTGCAACGGAACTCATTAAATGTATAGAGAATCGTATTATAGAAGATAGTTACTCTAATCGATTGGAAAGTGGAGAATGGTGAGAAGTCAAGAGAATAGAGCGGTTAGAAGAGAATGAACATACAACCACCAACTCATTCTTTTATAATAGTAATGATGTTTTTAACTAATCCACAAACTTCCCTCAGAAAAAAGCTAATAATTTCTTAATTTTTTAATTAATTTAGGCATTGCTATTAACTGGTAATTGTATGACGACAGCAGACAGATCTGTAGTTAGAAGCGCAGGCAAAAATAACTTTTGCGGTTGTGCCATCAAACTGCTTAGAGTCAAATTGGAGAAGGGTCTGGGAAAAGAAAAGAAAAGAAATGATAGTGAATAGCCTATGAAAATTTTGTTCTTCTCTTGAACGTGCTGAAGAGTTATGCAAACAGTATAAGGATGCATGGTCGTCCTAAGTTGGACATCCAGCAGATGCATATAACTTCACTTTGTCCCAGGGTGTTATCAACGTGTTTTTGGATGCTGTACATTAATATTAGACACGTTAATTTCCAAGCCTTGACCGCAACATTTTCCAAGATGCTACTAAGACATGGTCCATGGTTATAATTTATAACTTGTTGCTTTTTTCTTGATTGTAATTAGTGACGGGGATCCAAACACTCATATACTCATTCGACTAATTAGCCCCAAGGAATCCTATATATCATAAGCTACTTGGCCATGCTTTCTGTCAAGGGGTTGGTAGTATTGTAAAATTGACTAACATAATTTTCCTGACTATTTATAGGTTCAGGGAATGTCCGAGGAAGTTGTATTTGATCATCTCCATGCAACTGCATTCCAGTATACTACTCTTGGCAGACCAATCTTGGGTTCTGTGGATAACGTCAAGTCAATCACCAAAGAGGATCTCGAGAAGTACATTGCAACACATTATACAGCTCCTAGAATGGTACAAGGCATTAAAAATCTGTAACTGTCATGCATTTGTATATCTATCGTTTTATGTTACTGCTAGTGCTGCAGTAGGATGGAGCTTCTTCTAGTGGTAAATGCACACACTTCTGCGTGTTTTCAGGTTATTACTGCTGCTGGTGCTGTTAAGCATGAGGATATTGTAGAGCAGGCAAAGAAGTTGTTCAACAAGCTGCCAACTGACCCTACAACAACTAGCATGCTGGTTGCTAAGCAGCCAGCCTCTTTTACTGGTTCTGAGGCATGTGTCTTGCTCTACACTTACCTGTGCTATTCACCAGGAATTCACATTGATGTTATCATTTTATGGTACTCAATAGGTTCGAATAATTGATGATGACATGCCCCTTGCTCAATTTGCTGTTGCCTTTAATGGAGCATCCTGGGCAGATCCTGATTCTATTGCACTGATGGTTATGCAATCTATGCTTGGTTCATGGAACAAGAGTATTGGAGGAGGGAAGCACATGGGGTGGGTTCCTCTCCTTTCTTTTTGTCATTTTTCTTATATAGGCCAAATCCCTTTTTTTGAATTTCATTGTTTTTATTCCACAGACCATGCTTTGTTTTGTAATCCTGCTTAATCGTTACAGTTCAGAGCTTGTACAAAGAGCAGCGATCAATGACATAGCTGAGAGTATAATGGCATTCAATACGAATTATAAGGACACTGGTCTATTTGGTGTCTACGCTGTTGCTAAGGTTAGTCTTGCATTTGTTTCTTCACTTTTCTAGTGGAAGGTGATATAAATCCTAAACTAGTACTTCATTCCTACATTTTTCTCAGTCATATATGTCTCAAATGCAAATCCTTACTTAGTCATGCAAACCTGTGTACCGATGGCTACAATAATTATAAGGTTCATCAAAAGATATTTGAAGAGAAATTGACAAACAAACAGGCCAAAAATGTGCACTGGTCCACATTTGGTTTTTATGGAAGTGGTGATAGTACTGTACTGCTGTTCTTCCCCTGTTTCAATTATAGCATGAGCATCTGCTTGTTCCCATCTCACCTCATTTTCTATCGAAGTTCCACACTACCTATTGCAATCGGGTATATTGGTGATGCTGATGAAGGGGCGTTCTTCCTATTAACACTTAAAGAAAATAAATAAATAGAATGTTTTTTCTCTTACATGTGAAACATTAAAATTGATTTCTGGTGACAAACATGCTCATTGGTTGCTTTAGTTATTAAAGCTCAAATACCTCAACGAGCTCAATAATCTACTGCAAAATCCAAAAAAAGACTCAATATGTCAGTTGAATGCAAGAAATAGATGTGCAGAGTGATTGAAGTTTGTAACCATCCAATAGTTCATTGCTCGGATCAATTTGCGTTGATTGATCAGCTGTCTACCTGATTTTACTGTTACTTGATTTTTGAATATTTGCTAATCTATTGTGAATCTTTCTTAGCACATACAGTAGTATTGTGATCTTGTTTCAATAGTGCTGATATGCAACTTTTGTAGTTCATATCTTGTGTTTGTAAACATGCTCTGGTGGACATGCTCATTATATGAAATGTGTTAATATTTTTTGCCTGATGATGTTATGTGACCTTGTTTTGCAGCCTGATTGCTTGGATGATCTGGCTTTTGCAATTATGCATGAGATGAGCAAATTATCATACCGGGTTACGGAAGAAGATGTTATTCGTGCACGTAATCAGGTATTCTTTCAACCAGCACTGTTTTGGTTCACATGTAATAGTATTTTCTTTAGCTTACTGAGAGACTGAATTATATGAAGCATATTTCTTTGTTGTGTGCTGTTGTGGACTTGTGGGAAATCATGTTCTGTCTAGTATATTAATATTCTTCTACTGGCCTAAATTGGAACATATGGATCTTCATTTAACTTTACAGTCTATTTTATGACGTTTTCATTGCTTTGTTTGACACTTTAGCTGAAATCCTCTATCCTACTCCACCTCGATGGTTCCACTGCTGTTGTTGAGGATATTGGCCGGCAGGTATTATTAGGCCATAATTATGTGATTTCACATAATATTCTCAATATAATGTGCCCTGGAACTTATTTTTGTTCCTCTGTTTTTCAGTTGCTCATCTATGGCCGAAGAATTCCTATTCCTGAGCTTTTTGCAAGAATAGATGCAGTTGATGCAAGCACTGTCAAGCGTGTTGCAAACCGTTTCATCTTTGACCAGGTAATTGTTGTTTTGCCAACTTACATTCTTTTGCCTTTTAGAATTTTGAATATTTGTTGGTGTCTAGCAATGCCAGCAAGCGTTGTGCCAATAATCTTCTATCTTGTTAATGTGATAGACCTGTAGTGATAGGAGCATATTGTTTCCTTGTGTATGTGTGTGTGCAAGCAAGCAATGCATTGGACTATCGATGAGTAGGTGCGTTGATGGTTCAATGTTATGCTTTTGCACTGTTGTAACAGAGTTTGGTATATGGATTAAAAAATGCATGTAATTCTTTTATTTTTGGCGTTGCTGGATAGCTTGAGCAAATATTTAGGTGGAATAGTACGCATCACATCATATGGCTAACTCTGTTTATTCTATTCTGTTGCCTGGAAATATATATCAAGCCGACATTTTTCTTGGTCTTATTGCCACTTTTCGTTCAGGATGTTGCTATTGCTGCAATGGGACCTATTCAGGGACTTCCGGACTACAACTGGTTCAGGCGCCGGACCTACATGCTCCGTTACTAGATTCATCTACCGGTGTACCGTGTTTACAGTCTGCAAAGGCAAGATAATCGCCTCTTTTGGCATGAGTATATTATGGCCTCATCCACGTGCATATTGTGTGCCGAAGTGGAGGATTTTTTTTAGTATTCGTTTTTGTTGCCCTTGTCTTCTTTGTCCAAAGCCCACAAAGCTGTCAATAATGATAGGCAAATTCAACTGACGTGGCTTGGGTGGCCATGCCGGTGTTTTACGATGAATCATGACCCCGACTTTTCCATCTTGTGTTGAAAGTTTCTTTTCGACGAATAATTTGATGACGCTGCTTATGTAAAGATGGTGTTTGTTTGCTTCGATGTCATCTGTTGGCAACAGCGCAAAGGTGCAGATTGTTCTGATGAATTGTCGATCTTGGAGCTTTGTAGTGTGAATTTGTGATGTTACTGGTGTATTTCGTCAACACATGGTGTTATGGAAGATGTCTCGAGCGAGGTGGTGCAAATGCAAACCATCCTTTCTCACCTTGAGATTTCTATGGTTCCTGGCTTCTTGGGAGCACGCCCGAGCGCCTTCCTCCTAACTCCTCGCGACAGTGGCCGCTGCACGGCTGTAACTTGTGAAGTTTCTACTGTTCTAGCCCTTGCTCTTTTTTTTTTGTATGTCTAGCCTCTTGCGCTGTTATCTTGTATTTCTGGACCTTTTTGGTGTGTGGATTTTTCGGTGGCTAGTGCGTGGTCATTTCAGCGGCTGTGGAGCACGAAATATTTGCGTGAGCATTGAGGCTATGTGGTTGTGTGTCTTACGAATACTTGAAGTAGTGACTGAAGTGTCATGGTTGAGACGTCGTGGTCGAAGTACTGTGGTCGAGGTGTTGTGGATAAAGTGCTGTGGTCAAGGAGTCGTGGTTGTAAGTTATACTTGTAAGAGTACTGTAAGAACCTCTTACAGCTTTGGTGTACTATGCAAGCGTTCCTGCACTCTACATGCAAGCGTTCCTGCACTCTACGGCCATTAAAATGACCACACGCTGGTCATTGAAAAATCTACGTTCCAAAAAGGTCTAGAAATATAGTTATTTTGTATTTCTGGACCTCTTCGGTGCGTGGATTTTTCGGTGGTTGGCGCGTGGCCATTTCAGTTGCTGTGGAGCGTGGAACATTTGCGTGAGCGTTGAGGCTGTGTAGTCATATTTCGAGTATTCGTATGTCTAAATACTCAAAGTAGTAGCCGAAGTGTCATGGTCAAGACACCGTGGTTGAAGTACCGTGATCGAGGTGATGTAGTTAAAGTGCTATGGTCAAAAAAGTCATAATCGTAAGTTGTTCTCGTAAAAGTACTGTAAAGATCTCTTACAGTCTTAGCATACCACGCAAATATTCCATGCTATACGGCAATTGAAATGATGACACGCCGGCCATCGAACAATCTCTCCCTGCTCTCCGGATAGAGTCGGATACGCAAAATAACCACGTATTTTACCAGGCTTGCAAAAAAAAAACGCCACCAAGGAGGGTTAGTGCAGTAAAAACTTCGTAACTTGTGGCCGCTGCACGGGCGCCCGTGCTACACTTGTCCGCGGCAACCTGCCCGCGCAAGATACAGTGGTGCCCAGGCCGATCTACCCGATCCTCTGCTCTAGCTTCCGCGGCTGCCGGGCAGACGCAGCGCTCGTGTGTTTCGATGCTTCGGCGCGGCCTAACCCTCCCTGGTCTAGCCAGCTCGCCACGCGCCGCCGCGGATCGGAATCGGGTGGCCATCGAGACTTACCGGCGGCCGCGAGCGGCAGGGCCTACGCTGCGCGGGTCGTCTGGGGGTCCGTTTGTCAGGTCTCGGCCGGTGCCGCTTTTCAAGGGGTTTCGCCGTCGAGGCGGCACGCACCGGCCGCTGGGCGTCGTCTCTCGATGCGAGTATGGATTTACATGTCGATCTGTACGTACACCAACACTACTATACTTACCCCCCGGGTACGGAAGCAATTCTGGTTGCACAAACTCTCTGCATTTGGTTCCGTGTAAGCTTACATGCATTGCATGCATGGCTGGTATGATTCTAGGCACGGTTCTTTTTTAATTTTTAGCTTTAGTTTTTAATTTATTTTATAGTAATTAACTTTTAAACGAAGTATTTTTTTTTATAAAATGAGCTCTACTAGTTAAATATAGTATATACTGTACCGACTTTATTTATATTGGTAAAAATCGTTCGTGATTTTCTGTTGCTTTACAATCTCTTATATGAACAGCCTAAAAGGTATAAGCCGTAACCAAAAGTCATAAACTTCAGTAGAAAAGAATAGGAAATTCTGAAATCCCTGACGCCTGTACTGTACGGTATATTTTGTAACCTACGTGCACAACATGTATAGACGACAGTATGTTACGACACGTGATGACCTGCATGCGTAAGAAGAAATGACCAAACAAGTAGCGCATGCTAGTTCTCTCTCCCTCTCGTCTCAGCCAGAGCTCAAGAGGCTCTTGAACCACTGCACCGAGTTCTTGGGGTATCTCTTGAGGTTGTCCTTGTAGTCCACGAAGTAGAGCCCGAATCTCGACGTGTATCCGGCCGCCCACTCCCAGTTGTCCAGCAGAGACCACGCGAAGTACCCGCGCACGTCGCACCCGTCCTCCCTGAATCATCGATCACAGACAGGAGTTGAGACTTCATGGAAGCAAATCACACACTTTTGCTGTAAATACAACCATGCTAGCGTGAAAATTAGGGCAAAAAAAATGGTTGTGATTATGATAGTACTTTATGGAAGCAGCAAGATTGGTGAGGTAGTCGTTGTGGTATTTGATCCTCTTGTTGTCCTTGAGGGCATCCTTGATGGAAATGAAAGGGCTGTTGCTATCGTCCATCCCTGCATCGATCAGCAATTGTACACTGTCAGTGCTCTGAAGGAGATACGCAAAACCTGCATAAATTTGGCAGGATAACCCAGGTTCATACTCTTACCATTTTCAGTGATGTAGACTGGTGGGCTGTTGTACCTTTCCTTGACGTAGTTCATCAGGCTCCTCATCCCGCTGGGCACAATGTACAACCATATCGAATTGGCCTGCGTAATGATAATACAGTTCGTCATTTAGACTTAATACGATATTGCTTTGTGTCTCCAGAACAATGTGGCGTCAAACTCACCCTATCTCCAATTGCCTTCCCGTTCCTGAAGGCTACAAATTGCAACAAAAAAAATCAGTGTCCGTACTATTTCAGCTATACGGAAAAATGCTATACACTACAAAGTGAAAGTAATAATCAACAAGGCATTAGGATGTTTGGAGTAGGCGGCTCATATCACAATGAGACAGTAATAGTTAGCATGTTCGAAATTTGAAGGCTCAGAAGTAGCTTAAAAGAAACCTTAAGAAACTTCCTTTCATTGGAGTGAAAGCAACTAGCGAAGACGAGAACTCACGAAGGCTGATGGTTCCGGTGTCTGCCAATGTGTCGTTGAGCAATTGTCCGATGATGTTGGTGTTGTTATGCCTCGTGTAGTAAGTGGTGTAGTGGTTTATGCCCACAAAGTCCAACGCCCCCTTGACGAGGGCGGCCTCGTCTGCTGTGAACTTCGGCAGCCTGTCCCCAACCCGCGTCCTCATCGTCGCCGGGTAGTCACCGAAGAAGAACGGATCCGCGAACCTTTCATATTGATAAATCAGGCAATCATCCATGTATAACTTCACGACGATAATTTGTGGCAACACAAGACTGGTGCAAGCGAAATGGAGTTGAATGAAGGGCTCACCATCCTAGCTGAAACTCCTGTGCTCTCTTGGCCGCCTCGATATCGACTGTAGCATTTGACATCGGCTCGAACCACATGACGTCGAATGCTATCCCAAGCTGCCCATTCTGCGTTGCCTACAATTTGATGGAGAAAAATAAACCAGCTCATGAACATGGTCGCATAGACATCAGACTTCTGAAAAAGATTTACAAGGCTAAAAAGAGGTGCTCACCTTGTACTTCGTCCTGTATATGTCTGAAACGGTGGCATGGGCTAAGATGAAGTTGTGGGCTACAATGTAGGGCTCCGTACCTGAATTCCCTGATCTGCAGTACAGATGGAGCAGAACGGAGCAACGTCCCGGCGCCTGAAGCCCGGCGTCGTAGCCCTGGACGGCGACCGTGTGCGGCTCGTTGAGAGTGATCCAGTGCTTCACCCTGTCGCCGAACGCCTTGAAGCATGTCTCGGCGTAAGCAGCAAAGTCATTGCTGCATTTTGATCATGGAAATGGTTACTCGTACTACGAGTGATCAATGAAGTTCAGTGAAGAAGGTAGCCAGAGTAAGAGTTGCAGGCTAAGGGGGCTCACACTATCTGCCTGTCGAGCCATCCCTTGTACTTGTCTTCCAGGGCCTGAGGGAGGTCCCAGTGGTAGAGTGTTACATATGGCTCAATTCCTGAAAGATTTCGCATGTCAATATATAATTGAGGAGCTTATCTGGATTCAGTACTGCAAATCAGTGTGGGCATCATGCATGGTTCCTTTCATTCACCTTTGGCTAGCAGTGCATCGATCAGTTTGTTGTAGTGGTCGATGCCGGCCTGATTGACCTGACCAACACCATCTGAAATGAAAGGCTAATGAGTATGACGGTAGTAATTAACTGGAGATTACTGGAAGTGTTCCAATTAAAGAAGCCAACTGTTGCATGTGTCAGGAAAAGCAGCCTGACATCATGGACAACGTTGCTAATCTCGGTTCCCCAAATCACGTACTTGGGAAGATTCTTGACCATGCAATCGAGAACCGATACGCATCCATCCCCATGTCCGCCATGAGCTGTATGTCCTCCTGAAAATGGCCATTTCCAAGCGTTACATCGATTGTACTGAGCATAAAGATCAGCTACAAATACGTGTCTTAGAACGTAATACTCTCACCTCGAAACGGTGGTACTGATCGACTGCAACATCAGCATTGCTGAAGTCGGTAATCTTTCCTGCACAAAGTGAACAAAAAAAGCAAAACATTTGCGTTACGGCTGTGACTATCTGCAACCACAAGTCTGGGAGCACTCCTAGTTAAAGATCAGTATTATGAAGTGTCTGAACAAATGCCAACTAGTGTTAACTGCCTCATGCCGAGTTCAGTTAATTCTCACTATTTTAGGCTAGATAAATGCCTAAATGACCAAGCAAAACCATATGAGCACTGCCTTTTATTATCTCCCTATCACTGGAGCACATATGTACTCATTGCAAAAGGGTAGTTGTGATATATCTCCTCGCACAATACAATTGCTCCACTATCTATCCAACTTTAGGAAAAGGAAGCATGCATCAAACTTCACACACTGACATAGTGACATGGCATGGTCAGAGGGGAACTAGACAACTAGTGCTATATGCCTGCAAAGAGACAATCTACTAGTGATGTGACCCAATGATTGGACTGCACACTGAGGGACTAACTAAACATTCTTTGACACAGATGACGGTTTCTTTTAGCTCCAACAAGGCTACAAATGGTAGAGTTTAAGAAACTGTAAAGAAGGGCAAGAAATATACAGAGAAGAAAGAAACTGACCCATGCACGTTTGGGAGTCATAAGCTTCCATATCCAGTCACTGACGTGTGATCTAGTGCGGCAGGTAGTTCCTTATCTACCCCGTGTTACTGGTTCTTACCATCTAATCCTACTTTTTTTCCATGTGGAATATCTTTGTGTTAAGATTACAAATTGCCTATATCCTAACTAGATATGACTGAAGGCAAATTCAGAGTAAACTTAAGTAGCACCCTTTTCTGTGATACTGACGACTTGAGAAGCTATTAGACATGTAACTGAGACCAAATAGCATCAAATGGAAACTACCAGTAGTACATGCATGCATCTTTAGAGTCTGGTAGAGAAAATTCAACATGCGTACGTACTTACCCAAGGTGTGCGCGAACGTGTCCCAGATGGTCTGCCCTCTCCCATCCGCCTTCACAGCTCCCTCGTACTACAAAAAGATTTATTCAGAATTCAGATTAACAGAGACTAATTTATAAATGGTGGAAGCAAGCAGAGTCATATTTAAGGTCCTGTTCTTTTCAGCTTCTAAAAACTGTTTTTCGGCTTTTCTACAGTAACTAACTTTTAAACGGAATATCTTTTCAAAATAGGGTCTACTAGTTAATTGTAGTACATACTTTACCGACTTCATTTATATCGCCAAAAACCGCACATGAGTTTCTGTTACTCTGTAATCTCTCGCATAAACAGCCTAAAAGTTACAAGTCACAGCCAAAAGCTACAAGCCGCACCCAAAAGGAACATGCCTTAAGACGACAGTGAATCGGATGCCTTCCTTCCACATCTAAGTCGGTGACCTTGGAACAACCGATCCATGTTTACACCGCATAGATTGATCGTGAACGTTAAAAATAAATAATAATAATAATTAAAAATAATTTTAGAAGAAAAAATAAGTAATATAAAAAGTAATTGAGTTGCATACGTGAGATGGGAGCGAGAGAAATGTGGTACGTGATGTATTTATGATCCTCTAATTTATCACCGGAGTGAGACAAAAGTGAAAGAAGTAGAGAAATCGTTTCGAAAAATCAAATATTTATATTGTTTTTAGATCTCTGTGTATAGACGATAGAAGTAGATGTCAATTAGAACAGTGCTAGCGCAAGGTCAAAGCTCCACCGGGCGCGGCGGGATCTGTCAATCTGGTGACGCTGAGCACGTACGTAGTGGGTGGGTGGTGGTGCGCAGCCCAGCCGCGCCGCGCCGCGCGGCTCCTCGCAAACGAACGCGGCACGTGAGCCCCTCGGGATTTCGGTTGTTTTCGGCGAACTCCCGCGACCGAACCGCTCGCCGCGCGCGCGCGGCGGTCAGAGCCTCAGCGGGACAGAACATCCTGCTGCTTGATCGAGATGATCCATCTGTTCTGCAAATTCCTAGTATGTGGTGACACTGGCTACCTAAGTAGGCAGCAGTATATATACTTAAAAGGACAGGCATGCAAGAGAGCGAAACAAGTATTTAGGGATATATGCATTATTGAAACAGGCAGGGGCGGGACTAGACTTCGAGCTAGGTGGATCATAGTCTAAAGCATAAAAAATAATAATTTAGATGTGAAAGCTTAGAAAAAAAAACTCAAGACAGTTTAAAACCAGTTGGCTCAGCCCGAGGCTTAGGCTGGGTCTGGTGTTGTCCCTGAAAACAAGGGAATTAAGCACAGTGACAAACCTTGTAAAAGGCTAGTCTCAGTGGAGGTTTCATGTCCCAGTTTCCAACATACCCATATTTTGGAAACAGTGCAGAAAAGTTTCATCCCCATGAAACTCTCTCTACTCTCATGAAACTTTTATCATCTCTCTCTTCATCAATACAGTACCATATCAGCGTATTTAATACCTATGAAACTCCATAAAATCCCCACTAAGACTGACCTAACTAGCCGAGGTTTGTCTTAGATGATCCATAATTCCAATAATTAAACTACCTCCTTGTACAAACTACAGACTCCATGATTTAGTAATGTCTTTCTAACTCATTATGCAATTTTGTTGCCGTATGCGCGCGTCTACTGTGACAGTTTTGTTTGAGGTGGCCGGTAAGCGATCAAGACATATATGGTCGTAATGCAGAGATGGTAGACGGACCAGAAGAAAGATCCAAACTTGCCACTGTCCAAAAGCAAACGGGCAAACCCAAGGACACAAGACAAGAATACCACACTCCCGAAAGAAAGCGCAAGCCTTTTTGTCCTTTCCAGGCTCCAGTCCCAGCCCAGAAGGTCTTCTTCCCTCCTGCTCTTCGAGTTTTACCACAATTTAATTTGCAATGATTGTTTGGTTTTCAAGCAGATGACCGTGATGACCTCGACTAATGGAACCGAATTCCATGCGGCGGTGCCGCTCGTGCGACACCGCCTGGGCTGCCGCCGCGTGTCCAGCCGCAGCAGCCGCAGCGCGCCTCGCGGGCGGTGTCGCACGAGCGGCACCGCCGCATATAATTTTTTTCCTCGACTAACTATGTGTTGCGCTACAACTAAACGGCGAAAGAATTGGCCACGATTCGATGGATACATGTGGTCTCCTGCATATATAATGGAAGGATCAAACGCCGCTTCCACCATATACATATACGCCGATGTCCTCCATGCGGCATGGCATTAGAATTGACGCCCAGAGCCGTGGAGAACTAGAGAATGGCCATGGGTTTCGCCAGAATCGTCTAGGGAGGCTACGATGGAGGACGAGAGAGAGAAACCACCACCAACCTGGTACGCGGCGGAGGCGGTGCCGAAGACGAATCCCTTGGGGAAGCTCCCCCTCGTGAGCCCTCCTCCGCTCTGCGCAATGCATCCCCGCAGCGACACGCCAAGGAGAAGAACCAGCAATGCCACCGTGCATTGCCCCCTCTCTATCCCCATCACTCTTATCACTCTCTCCGAGGAGAGAGAGAGAGTCTAGTGGTGTGTGGGCTCCAAAGCACACAAAGGATAGAGGAATGCTGAGTGTATGTATGTGTGTGTACCAATGTATGAGTAGGAGTAGTATTTATAGCAAAACCACTGGAGACACGCACGCTAGCTCCCACTAACTAATTCACCGGGGAGCTGGGGCTATGCGTTAGTGAAGTGATCTTGCTTTAAGGGATGGAAGTGTCGAGGGTGGTTAGGAGAGACTACTGCAGGAACAAAAGTGGTTAGGAGAGGCTGCAGGGAACAAAAGTGTGAAGTGGCATGGCTAGCTGCTAGGTAGGAGATTCCTTTTCCATCCCGTGATCGATCGAAGTCATTATTGGGGAATCGTATATACCTAATGCATATCATGAAATGCTCACGGATGTTTCAGATATAAAAAAGGTGCACACAACAGCATATATGGAGTACTAAATCTGAAGTTAATATCTGCTAAAAAAAAGTCTGAATAATGTATGAATCAGTGTCCGTTCGATGCCTTCTTTTGGGCTGTGCATCTGTCTCCCTCTCCAACGGTGGCATTGTAGCAAGACCACCAAAGCAAGGTTATAGTAACGTTCGTGTATGCATATGCAGATGAAACCGAAGGCAAGATGTCGTGTGAAGATGCAAAATTAATAATCACAAAAAAGCAACAGTTGATGATGGGAGACGATGACGGAAGATTTTTATGCAACCATAACTAACTTGTTAGGAACCAAGATTAGTAGGGGCGTGAATCTTAACTATTAGAAATGTTACCTTTTATAGCTGAAAAGATTAGATTAGATTGTTACGAGGCTATCATTATACAAGCATATTATCGTTATCTTTTCTAATCAAGCAATGAATAAATAAAGTTTTTAGTCTCTCTTCCTCTTTTTCAACTAAATCTCAGAACTTCGACGGTTGTCTGTTTAGAGATGAGTGCTTTCCCATCAGTCCTTGAACCCATATCTAATCAGCTTGCGCTATAATATTTGGTATCAGAACAAATATACTCTTGGTAGAATCATCCCTAGCTTGCTCAGGACATTGCACGGATACTGACAAATGACCCGTCTTGTCATTAAGGAATAATAGTAGCATATATGCGCTATCTGGACAGCAATAGAGACAGGTAGACCCCAAACTGTCTGTCTTGCTCCCACCGTCCGATCTGACTGTAATACTGAGGGCATTTCCAATGTTATTATGTAAAACAATATTTATAACATTAATTAGTAATCATGTAGAATTAGTGTTGAGATAGATGAAAAGTTAATAAAGAGAGGGAAGCATACTCATGCAAGATATTGCTTGAGCACACAATCTAACACTAAGACATTAGTTAAGATGTCTATTGAGGAGTAAGATTTTGACTACTATTTTTTATAACTTTACATTAAGATATACTAATAAAATAATAATATTATAAAAGTATTTTTAATAACAAATCTAATGATATAATTTCTGTATATCCAATCTAGATAGTTTTAAATCTATTGGTTGTCAAATTTTAGAAAGTTTGACGGTACGGATTCTGAGAAGTCAAGTAAAAAACGGATGGAGTACATTACAAGGGTGTGTCAATGCATTAAACGGTGCATTGGGGATGGAATTAGAAATAAATATTAATTTATAGTATTGATTAGGTGGGTCAGATGATAAACATAGTGCATTGAGAGGATAATATCAGTTTGATGTCTATATGATATGATAATCTATGGATATTACTATGTAGTGTCATCATTAAAAATACCTTGATGGAACCCTATGCGGCTTCGCACATTTACTGTTTAGAGCAAGTACAATAATGCTGACTAGGTCGCCTCTAGCGAAATCCACGTCAACACAATCCTAAGTGGAAGAGAGAGAAAAGAGGAGAGAGAGAGACAAGCTGCCCCTCATGCAAGAGGTGACCTCTAGCACATCATACGAGGAGAGAGAGGCAAGCTGCCCTTCATGCAAGAATAGACCTCTAGCACATCATACGAGGAAAGAGAGGCAAGCTGCCCCTCATGCAAGAGGTGACTCCTGATATATTTATGCAAGTATTAAATGTTTGAGTGCTTTAGTAGAGGTAATCTCTACTCAACTTATTGTATTAGCTACCTCCACCATGAGCCACTTGTACTCTTTTTGCTTATTTGGCTAGTCCTAGATATGGCAGCCACCTCTTCTATTAAACTTGCTCTTAGTTAGTTCTGCCAGGCTGCATGCGCTCTTCTCGAAGTGAGCAGCCATATATTTACCATGGTGCATCAAATTTTAGATTAAGTGGTGTTCATTTGGGTTTTTAAGTCTGATCTTCTATTTTATTTTGTAATGTAATTATTGGTAGCCTTTTTAGCATAAATAAATTTAAAAATTAAAAAAATTATATCATCACGAACAATACAAAGAAATAAAAGAAAAATATAAAAAAAATCAGAAAATAACAAAACTAGAAAATTAGAAAGCGGTAACGCATGTTGTCTGATCTCACCTGCCAAACACCTAAAAATGTGCTCAGAATCAACAAACAATAATAGGGATGGATTTGAACGACGAGCTAGCTGTCGACGAGATCAAAGATCTCTCTCGCAAGATGACCGTGCACCTCGGTCAATTCCCTCTCATACAGAGCATGTATCGGCCACCTGCTGCATGTCTGAACAGATTAACGTTCGTAGGAGCAGTACGTACGATCAACGCGCCGAACGTACGTACGTGCGTGCCTATCTTCGGGTCGTGTGGGCGCTCGCGACTTACGGGCGCGTTTCCTCCTCGTATTGGTCGCCGCCTTCACTTCAACGTTCTGTGCGCATACTGTTACTACTGTTGAGGAACCGTCGCTGGCGACCAGTCCGAGCGATTCCTCTGTTTAGAACAAGAACGAATCAATCACAGAATCACAGAAGAATAGATTGAACACACAGAGAGGTAGAGAGAACTCCCGGTCTTTCTTTATTGCTTTTCTTTCATGCGTACATAATGAGGGGGGTATGGCTCTCTATTTATAGTCTACGGTGGGGTGCCCACCATGGGCCCTGGGCTGCCGGCCCAGGCCCAGGTTTCTTAACACTCCCCCTTGGGCACTCATCCGACACGTTCATGCCTCACTAAAACTCCATAAAAACCCAGTGGGAAAAATTTGGAGAAAGAGCACATGATACATGTGATGCTGCGATGCACGAATTGCCTCATTAAAAACCTTGATCGAGAAACTTCATGGAAAACTCGTCAAGGGAAAAAGAGTACAATTCACCCAATTTCATTTGGCCTTCAGGACTTTATTCTTTGGGTACTTGATCTTCATGATCAAGGTTTATTAGCGGGCTTGAGAGAATTCTCCCCCTGAATTTTGTACTTCTCTAAGTCTCATCATTCCAATCCCTCACACGCACTTTTCAAAGTAAGATGCGAGGAGTGACTTAGTGAACAAGTCTACATGACTTAGTGTGCAGTACTTTAATCTTGTTCATCTTTGCAATTCATGAGCATAGAGGAACTTGGGGTTGATATGCTTACATAGCCCGTCTGCACTTGTGTAACGCAAGCTGTATTATCTTCATGGATAATTGTGGGGGTTTGCACAATGTTCATTCCACATGACTGCTGGATGTGGTGAACCGTTCAGCGGAACCAAGCGCACTCTCGTGCGGCTTCATACAGTGCTATAATTTCTGAGTGGTTCGTCGAAATAGCTACAAGGCTTTGCTTAGACGATTTCTAGGAAATTGCAGTTCCACCACATGGAAATACATAGCCTGTCTGCGACTTAGCGGTATGCGGGTCAGACAGGTACCCAGCATCTGCATAGTCAATCAAGTTCAAGTCTTGATTCTTTCTGTAAGACAATCCAATGTCTTTGCTTCCTTGGGGGTATCGAAAGGTGTCCTTTATGCCCTGCCAATACCTGTTGGTGGGCTCTGCACTGTACCTTGCCAACAGGTACACGGCAAATGCAATGTCCGATCTAGCGCAGTTTGTTAAGTACATGAATGCTACCACTGCACTCAAGTATGGGGATTCCGGTCCCAGGACTTCCTCCCCCTCTTCCCTAGGTCGGAAAGGATCTTTTTCTTGCTGTAAAGACCTCCCGATCATCGGTACTTTCGATTGGTATGCCTTCTCGAAGTCAAGCCTTTCTAGCACCTTCTGGGTGTAGGCCGACTGATGTACCAAAACTCCTTCAGGGACATGCTCAAGCTGCAGGCCTAAGCAAAACTTGGTCTTGCCCAAAACTTTCATTTCAAATTCTAACTCCAAGTAGGAGCTTACTTCTTTTATGTCTTCGGCTGTCCCGATGATATTCAGATCATCTACATACACATAGATTATACAGAATCCATTCTGGGATTGCCGTATAAATACACAAGGACAGTCTTCATTGTTCGTGTAGCCTTTCTTGCAGAGAAAGTCGCTCAAGCGATTATACCACATTCTTCTAGATTGTTTCAGTCCATACAGTGACTTTCGAGTTTCACACTGCATGATTTCTATTTGCTCTGTCTTGGTTCGGAGAGGATTCCTTCAGGACTCTCATATAAATCTCCAATCCAAGTTACCGTAAGGTATGCAGTCACAACATCCATCAATTTCATTTCCAAATTCAAGTTCACTGCCATTGAGATCAAGTATCTAAAGGTAATTCCACTCATGACTGGGGAGTAGGTTTCTTCATAATCAACTCCAAGACGTTGAGTGAAACCTTGGGCTACCAGCCTTGCTTTGTATCTCACTACTTCATTTCTTTCATTTCTCTTTCGAACAAATACCCACTTGTGCCCAACGGGGTGTATGTGGGGAGGCGTGCGACATACGGGCCCAAACACCTCTCTTTTATTCAGAGATAGCAATTCAGTTGCTATTGCCTTCTTCCAATGTTCCCAATCTGATCTTTTCTTACATTCAACGAGCGATGCAGGCTCGGGATCAAGATCGATGATGGTGGCAATTTTCTTTACGAAGTAGATATCGATATTAGCTGTTGTCCTATTCAGGGACTCTCCCGTGTGCACATAATTTATAGCTATTTCTTCATGAGTTGCTTCTTCTGGAGCTTCACCTTGCGCATCGCTTCTTTCAATTGCGGTGGCAAGTCCCTTTAGTTTTTCGGCTCCGATGTGTGCGCACACATCCATGCCGATGGGGATATTCAGATCCGGTATGTCCTTTTCGGAAGGTGTCATACTCATGCCAGGTCTCAACTGGCTCCCCTTCTCATTCTGGGGGACTTCAATGATCGGCTGTGATAAATCCCTCTTATCCTTTTTCACCAGGCGTCCCCGGTTACTAAGGATTCGAGGAACCGGAGTTCTCGTCCTCTTTTTTATTTTTCTGAGGCCTCTGGACGAGATTAGGGATACCTTCAATTTTCTTTGGTATTTCAACCCTCTCCAGTGCAGTGCATTCAGGCACATGCGACTTAGTCACGCTCTTCAAATCACTAAAGTGATCAGGCAGTTGATTTGCTAATGCTTGCAAATCTATTGTCTTTTAGACTTCTCTTGTCTTCTAGACTTCTCTTGTCTTATAGACTTCTCTTGTCTTCTGGACTTCTCTATTCGCTTCACTAGTGCGCGGGTCATCTGCATGGATTACCGTGGCTTGCCACGTAATTTCCCGACATTCTTCATCAAAGGGTTGATTTCCTCCCCCTAATGTTGGGAAATTTTCAGTGCTGACCCTTGCGCTAGTTGCATAGGTGAATGGATATTGTAGGCCGAAAGTCTAAGGTTGATGAGATTCGCTGCATGAAGGACTGCGTGTCCCCAACATGTAGCTGGCAAATTACTTTTATGCAAGAGGGGTCGGGCAATAAAATTAATTCTTTTAATTAAAGTCTCTGCCAAACCGTTCTGGGTATGGACATGCGGTACCGAATGTTCAACTGCAATTCCCACGCCATGCAATAATCATCAAATGCCTTTGAATTAAATTCTCCGGCGTTGTCCATTCGAATGGACTTGATATGATGATCTAGAAACACATTTCTGATGCGAATGATATGCGAGATCAATTTTGCAAAGGCGTGGTTTCTTGTGGACAACAAACCCACATATGACCACTTCGAAGAAGCGTCAATGAGCACCAAGAAATACTTAAACGGCCCTGAGGCGGGCTGAATGGGACCGCAAATGTCTCCCTGGATGCGTTCCAGAAATGCAGGGACTTCATCCTTCACTTTCAGAGTGGAGGGTCTAGCAATTAGTTTCCCGGTGGCACATGCAGGGCACACAAAATCTTCATGATTCGGGAAATTTTTCACATTAATATTATGCCCATGTGAGTTATTTATTATGTTTCTCATCATCCTAAGACTTGGGTGGCCTAATCTATCATGCCAGAGACAGAAGAGTTCAGAGCTTCTAAACACTTGTTTCAGCGATTATGCAGCTGGCGCTTTAATTGTGGTATAATATAGCCCAGTGAAGGAAGTTTTTCTAATATTCTTTTGCCATTCTCTTCGCGCTTCATAATGAGCAGGTATTTCTTACCGTACTCTTCTTCAGTCTCAACGTGGAAACCATTTGCGCGGATATTCTTAAAACTTAGGAGAATTCGAGTCAATTCTGGGTACAATAAGACTTCTTCAATAACCAAAGTTGTGCCCATTATGGCTCTTCCTGAACCAATTATACATCCATCGCTTCTGGCGATTGTCGTAAGGCTGCCAGTGCTCTTACAAATCGACTGAAAATATATAATCTCTCTTAAGATGATATGCGTTGTGCCGCTGCTAGCTAAGCACACTTCCTTCATAGGGCGCTACACGCGTTCTAATATATGGTATTTTATTAATATGCATGAGAAGGCAATCAACACATAGATAAAATACACCAATATCAGAACATGTCATGCCATCATAAACTGAATAAATGAATGAATTCATCAAATATCATCCAACCATCACGAGAAAATAATAATTCTTAAGTACCATCCATGCAAATTCTAACATATTCTTCCACACAAAATAAATGACAATTAAAGTCAAAATGCATTCAGTGCACTAGACTTCTTCTGCTATTTTCTCGGGGTGACATTCTCTTCAGGAGAAAACATGGCGTTGGCTGCTTCTAGTTTGAGAAAGGGTTGCTGCTATCGTGATGGTTTCAACCTTCACTAGTGCAGGCAGCTACTCCGAACTCTCCCCCTCAGCCGATGCAAAGTGGGTTTCATGCTACCCTTTGCCATCCCGCTTTGGCTTGCTGGCCTTATTCTCTCGTGGAGCATCTGATTCGCCTTTCTGGGCTGCGGTCTTATCCTTCCTTCCCCTTCTCTCATTAAGAGCTTTTCGCACCTTGTAGCTCCCGGCGTTGGCTTCATGGCCAGCGGAGCTCCCAGGTGGCTGAGTGACGTAGTTCTTACGGAGAACTTTGTCCTGAGCCTCCGTAACTTGCATCATATCAGTCAATTCGGCATATTCCTCATAGCCATCTTGACGATAGTTGCGTGCGGATTGTGCTATATTGGGGTGGAAGTTTTTTTTCTCAATTTTCTGTATTGGGGGTACAAATCCTGTGCAAGGCAGAATTGTATTCCCTGACCGTCTTAAAGTCGGCAAAACCTCGATCGATCCACTCGCTCGCTTGAGGAAGAATGGTGTACTTTAGCCTCTCAAACCGCTTCTTGGGTGCGGTCCAGAGTGCTAGCGCGCTATTCTCTACCATATACTCATTCTTGAGAGTGAGGCAGAGGTAATGCCTGAGAAAACGAAGTTCCTGATCATTCTCTTTGGGCGTGGGTTGGGCGTCATTCAGTCCGCCAATCCCAATAGTCGCGCGGAGCTTCTTGGCTCCAAGCATAATCTCGACATCGGATGCCTACGTCAGATAGTTTTGGCCATGCTGGGCCAGCTCCCCGAACTCCCAGTTCGTGATGCTAGTCATCTAATGTGTATAAGTCTACTCTTGCGGACATGCACGGAATAATTCATCATGGGTAAATAAATGGTACAAAATTCTCGTAATGTTCCAGTATTTTCTATGCATTTTCTATATTTTTACTGCTAATTTCAGTGATTAAAAGCAATTTAAACAATTACAATTAACCAAAACAGTAAATAAATACAGAAAATACATAAAACAGTAATGGCATAAATAAATATGCTTCAAATGCAAAAATTGATGCAAAATTCGGATTCCCGAGGCCCTTTTATGCTAAAATATGAAATTTCAGCAAATTCTGCAATTCCAGAGGGTTTTTACGCAAAATTTCAGTTCAGAGAAGAATTTACGCAATTTCCTGATTTACAGAGGGGTTTTCTGCAAAATTCTGGACCCACTCGTAAATTTGAGGGCTTTTTCGCAATTTTCGGAACTGCGAGGCCTTATCTGCAAAAATCAGGACTCATATGCAATATTTAAGGGCTTTTCGGTAATATTCATAACTTCAGGGCCTTTTTGTAAAACACCCGGCGCCACCCTCGGCCGCGCTTTTCTCATTCTGGCCCAACCATTAGGCCTTTTTTTTTTCAGCCGGCCCACTTTCTCCCGTCCCCAACAGCCGGCCCCCTTTTTTTTCGGGCCCCCCCTTTCGGCCTGGTTCGGCCCACCTCGGAGCCGGCCCATCTGGCCTCCTTGACCACCCCTTGTAGGGTTTCCCCTTGCCCCTTTTCCATATGGCGGCGGCGGCTCACGAGTGTCGGCTGGCGCGCGCGCGAGGCAAATCGGCTGGCGCGGCGGCAAGCGGCGGCGGCGCGCGACGGTGTGGCGGGCCGGGGCGGCACACGCATGCGGCGTCGGCCATGGCGGGGCGGCGGAGGAGCGGTGCGGCGGCCTAGCCTACGGGTTGGGGTGGCGGCGCGGCTGCGGGCGGGCGGCTTAGCTAGCCTGTTCGGGGCGTGCTCGGCGGGCGCCACCGGCCGTCGGCCGGATGTGTAGCGGCGGCGGCCGGGTCGGCTTATCGGCGGCCGACCGAGGAGGAGGACCGGAGGTGGCGCAGCTGCGGCGGCCGCGAGTGGAGGCGAGAGGTGACGCCGCGCGGCGGCGGGCGGCGGCCGGTGGCGCGGCTTCGTGCGGCGGCACTTCACGAGGCCGGGCATCGAGCCAAGATCGGGCGGCCCAAGGCGGCTGCGCCGCTGGATGCAGCGGCGGCCGCGCGCGTCGCGGCGCGTAAGTCAAAGCGCCGTGATCGGGAGCTGCGCATGCGGCGCGCGGTGCGGACGGAGGCCGGCAGCGGCGCGCGATGCATGCGGGCATGGGCGCGGTGGCGGCCGATGGGCGTGGCGATGGCTTCCTTTTTTTTCGTGTGATGTTTTTCGATGCGGCGAACAGAGACAATGCAAATTTCGTGCGATTATTGAGCGAAAATAATGCATAAATTTCTGTTTCTATGATGCAATCAACATCGCCTTTTTCGAATCTACCGATCGACATTGTGCGGCGATTTCAGATCGCTCGCGATAGATTAGGACGGATTTGCATCATTCTACGAAGCAATCAACATCTACCCGTTTCATAATCTACCGATCGGCATTGTGCCGCGACTTCAAGTCCGCCGCGGTAGATTAGGCGGATTTGCACCGTAGAATTTCAATCTAGAACGCGAAAAGAAAATGCGATTCAAAAGCGATCTAGAAAATTCAATCGTGCTTCGATGATTACCTCGTTCACCGGAGCGAATTCGTCGCGATAACGTGTTGAGGAACCGTCGCGACGATCCGGCGATTCCTCTGTTTAGAACAAGAACGAATCAATCGCGTAATCACGTAAGAATAGATTGAACACACAGAGAGGTAGAGAGAACTCCCGGTCTTTCTTTATTGCTTTTCTTTCATGCGTACATAATGAGGGGGGTATGGCTCTCTATTTATAGTCTACGGTGGGGTGCCCATCATGGGCCCTGGGCTGCCGGCCCAGGCCCAGGTTTCTTAACAACTACCACGCGCTGAGTGTTCCCTCGGTCTGGTCCTGTACCGTACGCGCGTCCTGAAGCTGCTGCCTGCTGGTGTGACTTGAGGCGTTTCATGCATGCATCTGATCAGCAGCAAAGAGACTAAGCTCCTACGTACAGTACGTTTCAGACCATTCCAAGAAGGAGGCTGTCAGCATGGCCCGCGGTTTCACATGCATGCAGCCACCAAATTGCAGGCAATCAGGCAGGTCAGGTAGCGAGATGCAGAGCATTTAAAATATATACAATATTCGACTATTTTTAAGGATAAAAATAGTCAGATTTTGAACCGTTAGATGAAGATTAACACCCTAGATTATTTTTTTTAGAGGGGAGTCATTTTTTTTGGAGAGAAGCTTATATGGGTGGATCCGTTAGATGGAGATATAACGCCTTAGATCAATCTGACTGTTTTTATTCTCAAAAACAGTCGAATGTTATATAGACATACACTTACATTATTCTCCGTTGCTCGCGCGATCCAGCCCCGGCCAACCGGAACCCATGTTCTTCGTCGTCCATTAATGCCGACATCTGAGCGAGCACACACGGCGGCGACGACCTTCCTTCTCGCTCGCTTCCTTCCTCGTCAGGATGACAGTATTCCATTTCCATTGCGCGCATCGTGCTACTCGTGTTATTGTACTGGCCATAGTACACTCTAATTGAGCTAGCTGCTAGCGCGTGTACGAACGGGAATAGAAGAAGAGGAAGAAGAAGAGGGTAGCCAGGGCGTATCATTTCCAATCTTAATTAATTTGATTGGGCACATGTCTATCATGACTCGAGCAGTATGAATGGCAGTTTTGTCCTCATTTAGGCGTGTGTTTATTTCTTTTGTTTTGTTACGAGAGTATGAGACCGCTGCTCCTATTCACACTAGTCAGCCATACACGTGGAATTCATGTCTCACTAGAAAAGCAGTAGGTGAAGGTGAATCAGGTACTCATTCGATTCACAAAATATGCCATTTTGAGATACGTACAATTGAATTTTTAAATTTTTGGCTATCGAATTCACACTGAGCCGTCATTCTTGTTGCCTGGATCGACGAACTCATCTGGACATGGAGAAGAGGGGTGAGGGGACTTAGGAACCAGGGAGAAGAATACAGTGAGGATTAAGGGCACTTTCAATAAGGTGATATAAGCAATGTCTATGAGCCTGTTCTTTTTGGCTGCGGCTTATGGCTTATGGCTGAAATTTTTGAATTTTGGCTGTTTACGGTACAGATTACGGAGAGATCGATACTCACTTGCGATTTTGGCTGTTACAGATGTTGGGCTTTTAACGTGTACTACGTTTAACTTGTAGACCCCGTCTTGAGAAAATACTCCGTTTAAAAGTTAGGTACTGTAACGGCTGCAAAATTAGGGCTTAATTTATTTTCGTCACTATCTGCATCAGTGATCTTGTTTATTTTATATCTCAAGTTCTAGACCTCCGATTGACATAATTCCAGTTGGGTTAGTTCAATAACTTTCTCTAGTTTATTCTGACAAAGTTTGAGGTTAATCGGTGTTACGGATTTTTATTGAGATCAGTTTTAGTAAGGATACAGTGTTCTGTCCAGAATTTTAAACAAGGCTTAAATAGGTATTGTGTTAAAAGGGGAGTATTAAAATTTATTTTTAGCTTCCGCAATCATTCACCCCCCTCTGATTGCCTATCTTAGTGTGAATCGATCCTACAGAACAGACCCTATAATATGTCAAAAACAAAAGGCTGATGCGAGAAGGTAATTGAAGAAGAGAGAGAGATGATAGTAGTGTCACATGTAAGACATTGCCTATTTAAAAGGACTGTAACACCCCCGTACCCGGGAGTATTATGAAACCCTCGCAGCTGCCCAGGACTGTTCAACTGCGAGTTCATCCACGAGTGTATAACATTGCCATCACAAGCTTAAGAGCAAAAGCGAACTTTATTACAATATAACGGCGAAAGCCAAGTAGCACAGTAGGGTCAGCTGCCCTTAATTACATTACAAAAGAACCACAGGCAAACTCGAGCGAAGAACGATCCTAATTCCAAGCGTCATCAACTTCATATAAGATCACCTCCTCGTCTTCTCCAGTCTCATCGATATTAACTGTTTCTGTTTATGTTTTTAGCAAGTATGAGTACAACTTCCGTACTCAGCAAGTCACACGTGGCTTAGCAATATCTACATGCATGGTGTACCAAGTGAAGGGAATTCAAGTCTATTATTTTATGTGGATGCAATTTTAGTTATAGGCAGGTTTTGAACATAAAATCATATCTTCTTATAAATTTGGGGGTTCCAAGGTTCAATTATCAACTATCAACATTACCACAGTCTTTCCAAATCTACTTATGCATTGCTACTGGATTCACCCATTAAACACAGCTTCATTTACCGGAAGCACGGCGTATTCGAATACCATTTGTCATGACTTTGCAAAGCTGCCCTGCTTTACCCACAAGATCCCTTAACTCCCGCGATAGAGTTAAGACAACAAGGATGTTCACTGCTCAATTCTTTATATAGACTCCGCCCAGTAGGTGTTCAATCTCAATAAGCTCGGATGACCCCACGGATCTCGTCCGACTCATCGCAGCCCTACAGTTGTATGGTTAACCACCTCCCATACAGACTCACCCTCTGACTCCCCCTTTCCCGTTGCAGAGGTTCAATTGAAGTTGAGCAGTTACTAGGCCAGGTTTGAATAAGTCAAGTTTTGACCAAGTCAACGCTTGTGGTTGGGCGGTTACTATGTCCGTTACTCAGCATAAGGGTCTAGTCCTTACATTTTAACTGAGGCAACCTCCACCCACAAACCCATAATCAGCACACACTGCGCTGCCACCAAGCCACACCCAGCCTCTACCCTAGGATAAGGTCTTCGAATCCGTCCCTGCGATCCTCGCCTACCCTAGATCCACTTTTCCAAACTCTAGACCAACATTAAAAACTTAATAGTAAATGGATGTAATGTCCCTAACTACGGTGATAATTTATAGTTTATATTTTATGTGACTAAGTTTGTCAAGGTGAATATGGCCTTCAAGTTAAACTGGGCTTTTGGGTGGTAGGACATAGCTAATATCATGTCATTCTAAACATTTATACATAAAATAACAGACGAAAGTAACATAATGAAAGTACACGTAAATAATACAGGAAATGTAGGATCAATATGTTCAAAAATATATGTGACTTGCCTTGCGATTCGGTGATTTCAACTAACTCGAATTCTTCTGTGGGTTGGACTTGGGCCTGAACTTCTCCTTCCGGCTCCTGCTGAATGTCGACTCCGGAGGCTATCGCAAAGCAAATAAAATAATTTAATTCATGCCCGAAGGATTGAGCAATGAATAAAGAAAATAAAATAATAAAGAAAATCCGAAAAACTTCAATAAAATGAGGATATTGGGTTATAGGAGGGCTATATGGGGAAATGGGCTTTGGATTTGGGTTGGCGGGCTCGAAACGGATCCGGGGAGTATAAATATGCATTTTTTGGATTTTGGGCTAGCACTGTTCATCTGGCGCGGTCGTTACTGTTGCTCGGGCTCGGACCCAACGCGGCTAGCGGGCTCGGCGCAGCCACTTCCGCCTCAGGCTTCGGCCGGCCGCACCAGCGCGTGAACAGCGCGGTCGGGCGCGCGAGCGGCGAGCGAGACGCGACGCGCACGGGCGACGCGGTCGGCGCGTCTGGCGCGGCGGCGCGCGCGGCGACGCGTCGGTGCTCGGCCCGCCAGCTCGCGCGGCGGGTCGGATGAACAGTGCCCCCGGGCACTGTTCTTCTTCTTCCTCCCGTTCCCGCGCGCGCTAAGGAGCAGGGGCGACGGTGGCGTTGTGGCGGCGGCGCTCCAGTGATTTGCGACGCAAACCGAGGCCACCTACGGTTTCCTGGGAGCGAGAGGGGTCCGTTTTTGGGGGTTAGACGGCCGGCGGAGGCGGCGTTCGCCAGCGGCGAGCTCCTCCTTTCTTGCGGAAAATTTGAAATTGTGGGCGAGTGGCGGCTCTCCATGGGAATTGGGCTGGTCTCTGAGCATCCATGGGGGTTGGGTGAGCTAGGGGAAAGGTTGGCCGAAGCTCGGGTGGCCTGAGCTGGGCCAGCCACGGTGGCCGATTTTGGGAGGAAGGGGGTGAACGGCGCTGGAGCAATGGGGGCTTTGGGAGGCAAGGGCGAAGGTTGGGGGAGGTTCCTGGGGCCTTGGGGGTGCTACTGGCGAGGGGAATTGGGATGTAGAAGGCCGGGGACAGGACATTGCGTTAGGGTTTCCAAATTGGGGTTTCGGCCATTACCGGCAATCGGGCGAGAGAGGGAGCTTGGGGTTGCTTGGAGAGCTCCAGGGGAGTGTGGTGCTTCAATTGAGGGGGTCGGGAGGGCTTTAAATAGGCCGGGCATGGCGGTTCACCGGGAGGGGAAAAATATCAGAGCGGCGGCCGTGACTTCGGGAGAGACCGGGGCAGCTCGAGGCTTCCGGGTGGGGTGTAGCTGGCCAGGGCAGTACAAGGCGGCGGTCAAGGGTTGTCAGAGGCTGCAGGCGTCGGCAGTGAGAGGAAGCGCGAAGCGCAAAGCGGCGCGCAGAGCGCGGCGCGCTTCGCCACCGCTTGCGGCCGGTCTGGGTGCATTTAAGGCAGGGGTACGGCGTCGGCAGAGGGGCGGCGGTGGCGAGGTCGCGCGCGAAAGCGCGGGTCGGCGGCGGGGCAAAAATCAGCGGCGACAGCGATTTTTCGGTCCTGCTACAGTGCCCGCGGGAAAAATCCCGTTTCTCCCGTTATGACGCCGTGATGACTGGGATTAGTGAGGGGTTTGGCGTTGAGATTCGTGCTGATTATGGCTGTGGAGGAGATGAAGCTCAAATCAAAGCAAATCAATTCAAGTTTTTGATTTTTCAAAAATTCAGTTGTTTCAAGGACTAAGAAAACTAGAGGATGGGGATTGGTAAAAGGGGGAGAGAGACATTGTCTATTTAAAAGGACTAAGAAAACTAGAGGATGGGGATTGGCAAAAAGGGAAGAGAGAGGAGGTGAGATAAGAGGGAAGAAATTAATTAAGCTGATTGCTAGATATCATGCATTAGAAAAATAATCTCTAGTTTTATGTCTATATGAGACGAGAAGTTATAGATATTACCATGCAGTGTCTACATTGAGAGTGGCCTAGGGCATCTCCAATGGGTCTATAGCAGCTATCTACAAGAGAGTCCATGTCATCAACTGTCCTACGTGGAAGATATTAAATGAAGAAAGAGAACGCAGCTCTCTACAGCTCTAGAGATAGTCTATAGCGCCAAACGAGGCAGCCTCCATAAATTCTGTGTGTGCATGTAAGCATCAAATAGCTATCCTTATAGATAGTTCTTTAGAATGCTAACTTTAGTGTGTACTATATAGATGATGTGGAAGTCTTATAGTTAGTTGCTAGCTATAACCATTGGAGATGCCCTAAGGAGAATGGTTGGCGTTATAGAGAGATAATGTGGAGTTATTGAGGCAATTAAATACAAAGCGTGATCTTTATTAAGGATTCAACTTTGTATGCTGTCCCTCGGATTAGAAGAGATGGATGGCCGCAATGCTTCGAATCATCCATACAGTTAATGTCCTACATTTGAACTTGTAACTTTTTATATTAGTACAGATTCCAGCATACATGAAAGCCATTTTGTCTTATAGAAAAAAAAATGAGGCCTTATCACGTTTAATGTGGTCTATCTCTATATAGACATACATGTATCATTTTTTTAGCTTATGACTTCTTCTAAATAAGTATAACGATTTTTTCATCGTCTTTTTAAAACAACTTATCGGGACAGTCTTTTCAAAGTGTCTTATCGGTTTATTGACATTTAATTCATTCATACAAGTACTCATATTAAAATTAAAAACCACTGACCACAGTCGAGAAAAGCCCACCCGTAATGTCACTTCATGCCGGTGATGGCTCACATTTGTCTAGTTAGCAGTAGTAACTCTATTGGTTTAATATATTTTGGCCTAAATAAACTAGTGGGTATTTCTACATGTGCTCGGGAGACACACTAGCATAAGCGGGTGTAATGGTGCGTGCGCGTCTAGCCGTCTACTTTATAATAAAAAAAAAACTACTACGTATTCTTTTCTGGATGCACGGTTAAGCAAATCTACGACAAAATTACGATAATTTAATTTGTTATTTTCCTTTTCCCAAACTTGACACTATAGCTTTGATTCTCACTTCTGAGCTTTCCAAAGATGAACAAGAGAACATGCAAAGGGAGTGTACTTGGAGTGTGGATGTGGCATCTCCTTATATGGTCTCTGCTTCTAGAGAATCGCTACATGAGTTGTACATGCTGACGCTGATTATTCTGCCGTCTTTCTAAATCACTAAGGTCCGGTCTACCGACATGTAAGCTTTGCATCAAAGCAAAGATTGGAAGAGAAGCTTCGTAAAATTTCAACAGGGAAATATGTTCTCCATGGAGTCTCCCAGCCCAAGCAGAGCCCGGTCTATCTGTAAATTCGGCCCAAATAAAACCCAGATCTGGCTGGCTTCCCGTGCCATTTTCGTCTTGGGCCTGTTTTTTTTTTTTGCTACAGTTTATGGCTTTTGGGTTATTTGTATGACAGATTACAGAGTAACAGAAACTCACATGTGGTTTTTGCCGATATAAATGAAGTCAGTAAAGTATGTACAACAATTAATTAGTAGACTTTATCTTGAAAAAATATTCTGTTTAAAAGTTAGTTACTATAAAAAACCGAAAAGCAACTTTTATAAGCTGAAAAAACAGGGCCTTAGTCGCTAAATTTAGGGCCTATTTGGGAGAGCTCCACCACTGAAAACGTGGATCTGGAGCAGCAGCTCCACTATGGAGCAGCTCCACCGTGATCTGGGATCCCACCATGGAGCTAGACAAACTGTTTGGCTTGTACAGCAGCTCCAGATTCACGAAATTGAGGTTTTGGTGGGAATGGCCATTTTTGCCCTTGGGGTTGTATGATATATCTTTTTTCCATATAGCACACGTGTTTTGTTCATATTGATTTAAAAAAATGGTGTAATTTTTTTGTGACAACACAAATGCAATATCTCGACACAAATATTCATGAGCATACAACATTAACGCACAAGATAGACAATTAAAACCCATGTCCATGACAACATCTCAACACTTACGATTTTCCATACATAAAAAATAACTAAAGGTTAAATGTAGACAAGTCTTCCATTACATTCTAGTTCCAAGCAAGAGCAAGAGCGGTGGCCAAGTCATCACGAAATACATCCATAGTGGCGGCATTGGCTTTCGAAGTAGAACCATCCGATGTAACTGCATATCGGTTATACCTTTCCGGTATTGTTGGGACAAAATGAGAATCACGATCAAAACGAGCAAAGTCCGAATCTTCACTATTATGCTCACGAATGAAATTGTGAAGGACCATACAAGCAACAACAACCATTTTTTGCTTCCACATTGGGTAGTTGGGCATCTTGTATAGAATTTGCCACTTCATTTTCAAAACTCCAAAAGACCTCTCAATAACATTTCGAATAGATGAGTGAATGCGATTGAATTTTTCCTTTGGTGTTTTGGGTTCCATACCTCTATGCCACTCCGGCATATGATACCTTTCACCCTTGTAAGGAGCTAGATAGCCGGGCCGATTAGGATATCCGACATCGACAACATAGTATTTACCTACACATGGTGAAAACAATAAAAGTGATTATTTTCTATCATGACAAAAGTGACTAAATGACCAATTATTCATTCATATTACCTTGTGGAGGATGTGGGAAGAATTTTTCGTCCACACTGATTGCATTGTATAGCACACTTGTGTCATGCATAGCTCCCGGTTGACCTGTGGACACATATGTGAACCGCATGTCAAAATCACAAACTGCTAAGACATTTTGAGTGGCTATCCCCGTTTTCCCAATATACCTCACTTGTTCATCGGGTGGAAGAGAAACACGAATATGTGTGCCATCTAGAGCACCAATGCAATCTTTAAAATGTGGATACGCTCGTCTATCATCTCTTATCCTCCTATGAACCGTAGGAAAATTGGGATCTCTAGGTCTAATGAAATCCTTTGCCATGGCCATCAAAGAGTTAAGAACCTCGTCAAATTTCCTAGTAATAGTTTCACCTGAATGCTTGAATCGATTTTGAACTTTTCGACTCGACTCATTTCCAGCACATGTAAATAAAAACATGCCTAGGCTCTCATAGGTAGTCATATGCAAGGATGGTTGTAGCCCGTACCTCTCCACCAATAAACCATAAAGGTCAAAGAATATTTCATTGCTCATACGAAGTTGACTATGGCATTCCCCCGGAGTGCGCCATGTCTCTAGCAAAAACCCCATGCCACTAGTGGTTGATGTCTTTGGTGGGTTTTTATCTAGGTAGATATCACAATATATTTGGGCAAGCATAGCACCACCTAAAACGATTTTGAAAAAATCATCGCTCTCATCACTAGAATCATCGCTAGACATCTGCAAGAAATGACATAAAAGATAACAACAACATGTCCAAGTGAGCATAAAAGATAACAACAACATGTCCAAATGAGCATAAAAGATAACAACAACATGTCCAAATGAGCATAAAAAGAAAATGACAACACGTCCAAATGCCACTAACAACTCGGCCTTCACTTTCCATACATCACATTGTACTTCCTCCTAAGCCAATTGAGCCTCTGATCGGTAGGGATGGTCATGAACATTTCCCTTTGGTCTTTCTTGACAAACAACTCGGTTGCCACAAAATGCTCATCAGTGTTATACCCAGCACCACATGCAACAACATGTTCCATTACTTGCTCAATGGTGATCCCACCTTGCCTACTAGATACACAAGAGGAAGCAGTCTCAGATATCTTTGAGATGTGTTCTTGGATAACAAGTGTTGTGCTGGTCTTAGGTTTCTTGGTGGGCTTTTCAAGAATCACACGAGCCCTTATCTTAGCATTGTCGGTGTGAGAGTAATCTCTCAACCGCATCCCCATTGTCAAAAGAATTGTTGTCACACGTGGGATCCTCAGTGGGGTGCTCAGCCTCTCTTTCATCAATGGGAGTATCATCACCAAGGGGTATGATGGGGTTGGAACTCATAGGATTCCAATGATCTTGCTCCTCATTAAGGATGTTGCCAAACATCACCTTCAAGTCATCTTCATTTTGGAGAGGCTTCTTCTTAAACTTGCCAACACCAGGAATTTCCTAAAACATGTGAGAAGGTTCGAAATAAGATATATTTTCTAAATTGCAAATCAACAAATGTACATAGCATTATAATCGAACACTCACCGTTTTTATCTTTTTCCACCACTCGGGGTCTATGTTGATCGTTCCCGTGTTCCAATTGAAACCAGTTCCTGTTTGCTTCCTCATTAATTTCCGCCATGCAGTCAAATCACCCCTCAACTTGTCCCATTTGTTCTTTAGTTGCCTTTTACTCAAGGCATGATTCCGTGGACTGAAAAACCTATCGATACCTCGGTAAAGCCTAAAGTGTTCAAATGAGTGTTCGTGATTCCTTTTCTAACTTGTTCGCGAACAACTTACAAACAAGTGAGGTATGACCATCAATCCAGTCCATAGCATCACCCTGACCATGATTTCCCACAATATTTTCATCACCCCAATCAAAATTTCCCCACAACAGTATATCGGTGCGAACAAATTGGAAGAGAAATTCATACCTCATCATCCATTGCCCTCTTGTTGGTCGACGAGCACGTCTCCTTGCTTGCGATCGAGGACTTGGGAAGATCCGCCATGGCGGCCACTGTCTGCAATGAGCCGCCGGCCAGGGTGGCGCGCCCCTGTCGCGAGGCCGGCACAGGTGGCGGCATGCTGCCGCCAGAGGCGCGCGCCCGGCCGCGATGCCGGAGAAGGAAGGAACGCCGCCGGGCCACGCCCCAGCCGCGCGCCGAGAGAAGGGGAGAACGCGGCCGGGGGCCACGCCCGGCGCGCCGCGCCGGCCAGGGTGGCCGCGCCCCCAGCCGCGATGCCGGGAGAAGCGGGAGGAACGCCGGCAGCCGAGACGGGTGCCGCCATCTGGCCCCAAAGTTGCCGCGAAAGCCCAACCTAGGGGCCGTTTTCCCCATGGCTATGGAAGAAGAAGGGGTAGGGGAGGTGGAGGGGGGCCGGATCTACTCGATCCGGCCATCACCGGCTCGCCGGAGTAGGCCGTCGGAGCTCCGGAGGTGGCCGGCGCGAGCTGCAGGAGGCGGCGACGGGAGTTCAACAAACAGAGAGAGAAGGAGCATATGTAACAGAGAAGAACGAACTGGTATGTGGATGGGATAATTCGAGTGGCATTGGTGGGTAATTACCACCCAACTCCATGAGGAGATACGAAACCAGCGTTTTTAGAGCACCCCTTGAGGAGCTCCATAAAATCCATGGACCTGGCCCTCAGATCCAGGATTTTGGTGGATCTAGATTTTGCGGAGCTGGAGCATTTGGGTAAAATTTCGTAGAGTGGGGCTGTTTTTCATGGATCTGAAACTGATGGAGCTCTCCCAAACAAACCCTTATACAAGTCACCATCAAGTGAAGTCTTCCTACCATCAAGTGGAGTACTATACTACTATAGGCAGGCTCGCGGTTTTGCAGGTTTGGACACTACGTACGAAGCCAAATTCATTCACTATCACACGAGTAAACGGCGAACGTTGACGAGTCAACTCTTTTTGGGCTACTGTGCACTAGACAAACCGAACACGATCTTTCTTCCTTGCAAGTTGTCACGTTGTCAGCAACATCCAATTCCCGGTCTACGGCCGTCACTTAGGACCCCTCGCAGGAACCCTGCGTTTGAGGTAAAGAGGGAGAAAAGTACTCCCTACTCTGCTGAATCAAGGGCACATCCAGCTTCCAGAACCGTCCGATAAAAAATATAATTCCAACACTAATTTTCGTGCATGTTTGGAAACGTGTGAAGTATTATTCAGATCGAAGTTCTGACGGCTAAGAGTAAAGTAGAACAAACAAAGATGCCTACCATCGTTAAAAGAGAATAGATTCTATATCACTGGTTTGTGATCAGTTCGATAAACTGTTATCGATGAAGGGTCTAACTATTGTATGTCATTGATCTTGAGATTAGTTCTATTACATACCACCGCCGTTAGTTGATCATTATCTTCTGAAAAAAAATACCAAAATGTCTCTCCAAAAGACCAAATATCTGATTTATTTAAAATAGCAAACAACTTTCAAAAATTATGAAACTTCACAATGGTGTTATTTAATATGTCAGTGACCTACGAAAAAAATTTTAAGGCACTGTTCAAATAAAATTTTCAGATTTTTTATTTAAATGCTAATAAAGGCTACTATTTACAAACAGAGACTAAATGAGGTCAAAAATTCTAAAAAAATCTCACATACTCCTAAGATGTCATATAGCTCATAAAAAATTATTTTCCATTTTATACAGTGAATTTATCCCAGTTTAAAAAATAGCTCAAATAGGCTAATTTTGTTTTGAATTCCAGAAATGGAACAAATGGAAGATTCAGTTCACAAAATTTAATATTTGAGTTATACACTACCCCAATGATCCACCAAAAAAATTCAATATTTTTGGCTAAGCCAATTTACCCTATATTTATTTTTTTTTATAATAGGTACAAATTTGAACTGATGGCAAAATTGTCATTTTCTAGGGGCAAACGTACCCTAACTGATGGCAATAGTATATAATAGAATTTCGGTTGAACCAAGTGGCATACAGTAGTTAGGCCCTTTGTCGATGTCAGTTTATCAAATCAACTACTCACCCATGGTTAGAATTTGTTATCTCATCTTTAAAAGGAGAACCACTACCACATGCTATACCATCTAGATACCATCCTAATGGCATAGCTCCCTTTCTTCCACCCCTCTCCTCTCTCTTCTCCGGTGCTGAAGTAACTTCGCACCCCTCCTACCCTCCTCCACCACCGGCAGTCGGCAAAGACCTCGCCGTCTTGCTACGTCGTTGTCTCCCCTCCCCCACTATCACCATCCATCCAACCTAATATTTCATGCACCGCCATTGTCGTACCTCCCTCTACATACGGGGGGTGCTGTGAATCCGTCGTTAACGGATCCAAAGTCAAAGGTGAAGGAGGAGGGGAGGACAGCGCCGAAGTTGAAAGAGGATGTGAAGGAGCGGTGCTAGAGATGGCCATCTAGTGACCAACGGTAATCCAATTCAAAGGCGAATCGGTATTCTATCGAAGCGGTATGTCATTTTCTAGTATTTCTGTTAAAAAAAACCAAACATTTACTGAACTCTCTTGCAACTCTATCCAAAGTTCCAAAGAGCGGACGAGTCCTGGGCTAGGTTCTTATGGACTTTTATGCTATGTCTTTTGCTACAGTAACTAGCTTTTAAACGATGTATCTTTTCAAGGTGGGGTCTATAAGTCGATTGTAGTAGAAACTGTACCGACTTTAGCTATATTGATCAAAATCACATATGATTATTTTTTCTCATACTCTCTCTCATAAACAAATAAAATTCAAAACCTATAAGTTAGAAGATATAAATTACAGCACAAAAGAAGTCAGATCATCCCTAACCGTAAAGCGTGCCTTTCCTCATCCGTCTTGCGGCCGACGTGACCACTATCTAGCTCTGTTACTACCCAACCCACTTCCACGTCACGGGAACACATCACAACCGCCCGTTCCAGATCCGACGGCCGCGATCTCTCTGCCACGCTTGCGCGGCCCTACCTGCAGCGAGCGTCGGAAGAAGACGAGCAGCAGACGCGTATCTAGCTTTCGGTTACTACCCAACCCACTTCCACGTCACGGGAGCACATCACAACCGTCCGTTCCAGATCCGACGGCCGCGATCTCTCTGCCACGCTTGCGCGGCCCTACCTGCAGCGAGCGTCGGAAGAAGACGAGCAGCAGAGACACGCAGTTCGCTTCATCCCTACCTGTTCCCATCTCCCTCTAAACCCGCTGCTGCTCGTGTACTCATCTCGTGTTCCCACCTCTCTCCCCCCCTCCCTCCGCCTCGGGGTTCACGCCCTCGTCAGCGGCGGCGGCGAAGCTTCCGCTTTTCTCGGCGTCGGGCCGTCGTCGGCCAGGTAAAGCCGCCTGCTCCTGCTCCTCGCCCTCCCTCCCATCTGGATCTCGAGGAGCGTCAGATTCGGTGGTTGCTCGTTAGAATTGCGATTTCGCGGCGATTTTTTTTTGATCGGTGTGAGTGATGGGAGGCGGCGTTTGGCTGCTGGATTTGTGCCTGTGTTTGATGGTTGCGGAGTTTTCCGGGGTTGATCTGGGGACTGAGCGAAATTGATGAGACATGTGGTTGGTCGTGCTGTGTAGATGAAGCGTAGACCCAGCACTTGCTAAAATCTACCTGGGATCCTGGCGAATTGACTGACCAATGAGGAGTGCCAACAAAGTAACTATCCTGGCAGTCTTAAGTTGTGCGGCTCTCGTATTTGTCATAGATGAGCGTTGCATACTTAAATGGACTAACTAGTTTACTCTGTTCATCTATTCGGTGTGTGATTCATCTCTGCGTGTGGTTAGATGGGTATACAAAACTATAGATATTTACAAATCATCAGCTTCCTTTTGTGCAGCTTAGGCCTAGCCAGCGGCTGTTTTTTTTACTGGTTTCTTTCAATTAAGTCTTAATGTGGAAACAAGGATTTTGTTTCGCTCTTTTAGTTGTGATTTAGACTGAGCACTTATTCAATTGCCAATTGATGTAACTGAACACAGAATCCTGTCTGCACATTTTTTCTTTAAGAAGGAAGCCTGCGATGATTCATGTTGATTTCAGTATTCATTTATTTCAAATTATGTGCTTCATGTGTTTGCATATAAAACGTTGTGGTAATTTGGGTAGGTTCGCTTATGTTTCAGTCAAATGGATGCATCAATGTTGTTGTACCAAGATGATGACTTTTGTAGATTTCCTAGATTATTTTATGTTCCAGATTTTCATGTGCATTATTCAAAATGTTGATCTATTTTCCCTTCTTGAGCATAGGAAGATGGCTGGAGGCTTTAGAGTTCTGCATCTTGTTAGGCCCTTTCTGGCTTTCTTGCCGGAAGTACAGAGTGCTGATAGGAAAATACCATTTAGAGAAAAAGTGATCTACACTGTTATTTCCCTCTTCATTTTCCTGGTGTGCAGTCAGCTCCCACTCTATGGCATTCATTCAACCACTGGAGCTGATCCTTTCTACTGGATGCGTGTTATCCTTGCATCAAACCGTGGTACTGTTATGGAGCTGGGTATTACTCCAATTGTGACATCTGGTATGGTAATGCAACTTCTAGTGGGATCGAAGATCATTGAAGTTGACAACAGTGTGAGGGAGGATCGTGCTCTGCTGTAAGTATTGTAAAGATAACATAATCTTCAGTTTACTATTGTCTAAATGTCAGTGGGTTTTCATAGTCTGATCTCTATCCAGTGAATTGCCAATCAAAATTGTCAAGCTTGCTGATTCATATTTCTTATATCCAGTAATTGTCTTGTGATGCATAGTGCACATTTTTACTCAGGAATGGTGCACAAAAGTTGCTTGGTATCCTTATTACTATTGGGGAAGCTGTGGCATATGTTTTGTCTGGAATGTATGGCAGTGTAAGCCAACTTGGAACAGGGAATGCTATTCTCATTATACTTCAGCTTTTCTTTGCTGGCATCATTGTCATCTGTCTGGATGAACTTCTCCAGAAAGGTTATGGTTTGGGTTCTGGCATTTCTCTGTTCATCGCTACCAATATCTGGTAAGCATGTTGAACTTTATTCCTCTTATCGATGTGCTATTCTGTTACATCTTGGCTTATGGTAAACTTGCTGTCATATAGTGAGAGTATCATCTGGAAGGCGTTTAGCCCCACAACCATCAACAGTGGCCGTGGTGCTGAATTCGAAGGGGCTGTCATTGCATTGTTCCATTTGTTGATTACAAGAACTGACAAAGTCCGTGCTCTACGGGAGGCTTTCTACCGCCAAAACCTTCCAAATGTGACCAATTTGCTTGCTACTGTCTTGGTCTTCCTCATAGTTATCTATTTCCAAGGCTTCCGTGTTGTGCTTCCAGTGAGATCAAAGAATGCCCGTGGCCAGCAAGGTTCATATCCAATTAAGCTGTTTTACACTTCGAACATGCCCATCATTCTGCACTCAGCACTGATTACCAACCTATATTTCATATCCCAGGTACAAAGTTCAATTCCAGTATTGTAGTAAGGTAAATCTTTTCATCTGTGTGCAAGTGCTAACGTATTTGTATTGCTATCACAGCTTCTCTACAGGAAGTACAGTGGAAATTTTCTTGTTAACCTTCTTGGAAAATGGAAGGAATCTGAGTACTCTGGCCATTCTATCCCTGTTGGTGGTCTTGCTTACTATGTAACTGCCCCATCAAGGTGAATAACTAGTTTCTTTGATGAGGCTGCTGGTTCATTGTGATTGTTCCTTACTTTCTGTTATTCCTTCAGAGCTTACTGTTATTAATTATACTTAACTTAGCATGTTGAAAACCATGCAGTTTGGCTGATGTTCTCGCAAACCCATTCCATGCACTGTTCTATGTGGTCTTCATGCTTTCAGCTTGTGCTCTCTTCTCAAAGACATGGATTGAAGTTTCTGGTTCATCAGCAAAGGATGTTGCTAAGCAGCTCAAGGTAACAATTTATATTTGTGATCAATTTTTTGTATTACTTAAAGTTCCAGGTAACAATATTCAGAATGTTAGTTATACTGAGTTTCCAATATATCAATGTGTACTTACGCATAGCATGTCTCAGAGCATTGCATGGACAAGTTTAATTTTTTAATGTTACATCTGTGTATATTTTGGACCTTTAGTATAGAGAAAATTTCTTGTCTGCCACTGAGGAAATCCCTTATATGGTAGTACACTGTCCAGTTCTGGAATCTGTGTATATTGAACCCTGAAGAGAGGAGCATGTTCTTGATAGAAAGAAGTGTCAACCACTGGATTTATTTCATGAGGTGTTATTACTAACGAAGTAGCTGTGTCTGATTCTTGACATAGTTTTGTTAGTCTCCGAGGGATATTAGTGTCCATGCTGTTAATTCGGATCTCTAATATTTTGCTTTAGATCTGTTTTCAGAAAACCATTATTCTCTGCTTTTGGAACTTCTGGAGTTTTTATTAAATGGTCCACTGTAGTTAAGAAGTAAACAGACTAGAAATTTTAAATGCACCGATTCACCGATCTATTGTCTATATTTGGTTTTGCGCATGTATAATCATTATGCAAGAGCTACCTGTAAACTCTTAACTCTGGCAATTCAACAGGAACAACAAATGGTGATGCCAGGCCATCGCGAGTCGAACTTGCAGAAGGAGTTGAACAGATACATCCCCACTGCCGCTGCATTTGGTGGAGTTTGCATTGGCGCATTGACTGTCCTGGCTGATTTCATGGGGGCAATTGGTTCAGGAACTGGTATACTGCTCGCCGTCACCATCATATACCAATACTTTGAGACATTCGAGAAAGAAAGAGCAACCGAGCTTGGTTTCTTTGGTTTTTGATCAGTAGCTGCAGACCATGTTACAGCTAGCTGGATCATCTTGCAAGCTACAGTACTGCTTGGCCGGTTGTCATGGTTGTAATTTGGAGGGCTTAAAGTCAGTTATATTGAAACTTGTAGCAGAATCTGCGTGTGTTCAGGCCAGTATGGTGACATGTATGTACCCTGTCCAAGTGCAGCCATGGCCATCATGTATCCCTCTTCCGCGGTCTGCTCATGTCTTGAGTGCAACCGGATGTTAATTTAGTTACTTTTGAACTGAATAGTATATTTGTTGCTTCTTTGCTGCGGCAAATCCTCCTTACTAGCCTTTCTGATATTTTCGGAACTAAGGACTGCTGCATCTTCTTATTTCATGTCTTGCTAATTTCTGTCCTGTAAGTTTCAACTCTTGGTTGATAGAAAATGATTCTGAGTCATCTCCCATAACGATGTACACGGCTAAAAAGAGTAATATTATTGAGTTATATGTACCAATCAGTTAATAAAAAGTTTAAGTTTACGATGAAAGATGGACAATTTATTTATATTTTAACATTTTTCCTCACAAGTAAGCTCCCTCAAATTTAAGATATGGAATATTAAGTGAGTTGCAATTAGTACTCTCTTGGAGCTAAGATATGGAATAAAAGCAGGTTGCAATTATTTTTTAATTGCGTCAACTGGGTCTTGAAGATTTAAATTGAGATTTCTTGGTTCTGATATTATATTAAGTTTTATACATTAATCAATTTACCTAAAAGTTATCTAAAAGTTAAGTTGAGAAGAAAAGATGTGTAATTCATTTATGCTTCAGTGGGGTTTAACTTGCTTCCCTTATATATCCGAGCGTCGATTTCCGATGGAGAGGCCGCGAGCCTTCGAACAGGTCACGTCACGTCGCCCTCCTACGTGCAAAACAGAAGGCGGCGAGGAGAGAGCGAAGCCCTTCAGGCCTTCACGGACGAAACAATCGAGGCGTCACAGCCACCCCGCCCCGCCCCGACCTCCCCATCACCGTCGCCCTCGTCGTCGCTGCTCCAGTGGCTGCTGGCGGCGCAGCTCAACGTGCGCAACCAGTGGTCGCGCCTGCTCGCCGCCAAGGCCTGGTGGCTGGCCGACGGCCGCTCCCACGCCTCCGCGCTCATCAACGCTCACCTCTCCCGAAGGTATCCCCCCTCTCCATGTTCATGGCGCTATGTTCCGGCGGCGCTTGGGGTTTGGGTTGGTAGCTGGTTACTGATGGTGGTGGATTTTTCCGCGGGCTTCTGTAAGGTACATGCCGGGGATGGATTTGAGGGTGCTCAAGGACATGCCGGGGATCTGCGACTGGGCGAGCGGCAAGCTGGCGCGCAGGGAGGTGGCAACACTTTCGCCATGGATCCATTGAATCTTCTCTTGGCAGCATGAGCTAACTTACCCGTGCCCTGTTCTTCTCATGATTCTGTTGTCTCTTGTTGCTTGGTTGAGGAGCAATGCCGTGATATGCTTTTATCAGCCTACAAGGAGAGGGTAATACTGATATGCAAAGCCGTGCTTGTTTAAGTCTTCTTCTTCTTCTTTTATGTTGGATCTGAAGGCCCTCTAGGATCTCCTAGGGTTTAGATCTAGGGGTTCATCTATGTGTTCGGGTTCTTGAGGGCTACACTGAGAGGAAGAGGGGTACCAACCTTCCGACGGCGTGGAGGAGGACGAGGCCATCTTGGGATCGGCGGTGAAGATCTGCGCACGCGCGGCGGTCGGTCGGGGAAGAGGTACTGCGCTCCTCTGCGGCGTGTCCTGGGCGGCGGCGTGTCCCTGGCGGCGGTGAACGGCGGCGGTGGTGCTTCCCGTCGGCTCAGCGCCCCCTCAACAGATCGGTATTAGGGTTTGTCGGTGGGGTGACGGCGCGCGGTCAACCTTGAGATCCGTGCCGCCGGCCCCACCTCTGTATTTATGGCGCGGCGACAGGGCCCACCAAGCGGGGCGGCGCCCGATCGTAGCGCTGTCAAGGTGGGCTTTGGCCGTTGGGCCAAAGCCCGAGATCACTCTAACATTCTCCCCCTTGATCTCAGTCTATACTTTATCTTTTAATTACTTTTGACTTTACACATTCCATCACAGATTAGTGCATAGAACATGTCTCATCGTCACGGTCAATCGCCGATAGATTCAACAGTTACAATACACCTCTGCTTCAAACAGATTACTTTAATCTTTGGGCCATCTTTTAGTCCAGAATCATAGGCTTTCCTTAAACCCATGCCGCTACATGTTCTCTCGAACACGTTGGGTGGTAAGCCTTTGTAAGCGGATCCGCTAACATCTTTGCGGTACTTATATGCTCTAGACTTATAATTTGATCCCGAACTTTATCTTTCACAACATAGTACTTTATGTCAATGTGTTTGGCAGCACCACTTGACTTATTGTTGTGGGCATACGTTCTGCGGGTTCATTATCGCAGATACAACTTAAGTGGTCTATTGATGTCGTCAACCACTTTTAAACCGGTATGAACTTCTTTGCCGCCACCGCCCCGTAGCCTCATAACATGCTACAAACTCGGCATACATTGTGGACGATGTAGTGACGGTTTGTTTTGAGCTTTTCCACGATATAGCTCCTCCAATGAGAGTGAATACATATCCGGATGTAGACTTTCTATCATCTCCGCAAAATCGAATCCAGTATACCCCACTATGTGGAGTGTATCGATCTTCGTATGTCATCATGAGGCCTTTTGTTCCTTGCAAATAACGCAAGACTTTCTTTATCAATTTCAATGTTCTATTCCGAGATTGCTCGAATCGCCAAATAACCCAGTAACAAATGCTAAGTCGGGCGTGTGCATACTTGAGCATACTTGTAAGCTTCCGACACCAAGCATATGGAACCGCTTTCATTTGATCGATCTCATCTCGTTCTGGGGCATTGAAAATCCCCATATCTGTCGCCCTTGACTATAGGTGCAGTGATGGACTACATTTATGCATACCAAATTTCTTTAAGACTTTCTCTATGTATGCCTTTTGTGTGATCCCAAGACCCTTTGTTTCTATCTCGGTGAATTTCGATCCCTAGAACGAATGAAGCTTCACCAAGGTCTTTCATATCAAGTTTGAGGACAAAAACTTCTTTGTCTCCAGAGTAGACTAACATCACTACTAGCTAGTAGGATATCATCCACATACGTGATTAGGAAGATAAACTTCCCATCTTTAAACTTTGCATAAACACGGTTGTCCTCTACATTCTCTTTAAACCCAAATTTTCTTATTGTACTGTCAAACTTCAAATACCACTGTCTTGAAGCTTGCTTTAACCCATATATTGATTTCTTTAGGCGGCATCCCATTCTTTCATTTCCTTCCATGACAAAACCTTTCGGTTGTGCCATGTAAACATTTTCCTCCAAATCCCCATTAAGAAATGCCGTCTTTACATCCATCGATGTAACTCTAAATCATAATGTGCTACTAATGCCATTATGATTCTGAAGGAATCTTTACATGAGACTGGAGAAAATGTCTCATTGTAATCAATCCCTTCTCTTTGCGTAAAGCCTTTTGCCACAAGTCGCGCTTTATGTCTTTCTACATTCCCTTGGGAGTCATGTTTAGTCTTGTAGACCCATTTACAACCTCTCTGTTTTGGCTCCTTTAGGAATAATTTCCAAGTCCCGGACTTTATTAGTCTTCATGGACCTCATCTCCTCTTCCATGGCCTCAAGCCATTTTGAGAATTTTCGCTTCTCATGGCTTCTTCAAATGAGGTGGGATCATCCTCCATTTGAAATTCCTCTGATGATAAATCTGATAATCATCGAAATAGTGATCTTCTTACTCTTTGAGACCTCCTGGGCCTCCTCATTTGGTACATCTTCTGCTTGAGGTCAGCTTTGCTCCCCATCATCGTGGCAATAGGTTCTATAGGATCTGAAGAACAGGTTCCTCATTATCATTCATTGTTGCCACAGGGAGGAACAATAACAGGTGCTGGCACCACAGTGTCTCGCACCGTCGGTGCAGCGACAGCAGGTAGTGTGAAGAATGGCTCTTGAATCATCGGAGTGGGCGCAAACACCCGCTTCTCTTCAAGGTCAATCTCTCGAGCTACCATGCTCCCCCTCATCATTTCATCCTCTAAGAAGACAGCGTGTCTCGTTTCTACAAACTTTGTGTATCTGTCTGGACAGTAGAAACGATAACCTTTTGACTTTTCAGGTAGCCAATGAAATGGCAACTTCATGCTTTGGGATCAAGTTTCCTAAGGTTTGGGTTAAATACTTTAGCCTCAAAGAGACTCCCCACACACGTAAGTGGTTTAGTGAGGAACTCTTCCGTCCACAATTAAATGCGGTGTTTTGGGCACCGACTTACTAGGCACTCTGTTGAGAATATGAATGGCGGTTTTCAACGCCTCCATCCATAAACTCAATGGGAGTGTGGAGTAGCTCATCATGCTTCGCACCATATCCATCGAGTACGGTTGCGTCTTTCACTACTCCATTTTGTTGAGGTTCGCCCGGCATGGAATCTTGGGCCACTATTCCATTTTCTGTAAAAACCTCGCAAAGGTCCAGAACTTGTCCATATGGGGTATGTCGATCGTAGTACTCCCCCACGATCGATCGGACTATCTTAATCTTTAAATCGTGTTGGTTTTCAATTTCAGCCTTAAATATCTTGAATTTATCCAAGGCTTCATTTCTTTCTTTAATTGGATAAATATATCCATAACGGGAGTAATCATCTGTGAATGTTATGAACGAGTCATATCCATCCACACTTTTCACAGGAAAAGGACCACAAATGTCTGTGTGAATAATTTGTAGAACTCCTGTGCTTCTTTTAGCGTCTTTTTTAATTTTCTTTACATATTTTCCTTTAATGCATTCTCTGCATTGTTCTAAGTCTGAGAACTCTAATGGAGGAAGAATATCATTCTTTACTAGTCTTTCTATTCTCCCCTCGAAATATGGCCTAAACGACGATTGCCATAATTTCGACGACTCATCTAGAGTTCTCTTTCGTTTCTGTTTACATTCGTGAGACGAGGATTCAATCACTTTCTCGCACGCAACGTTCTCATTATCGCATACGACATTCACATCATCACACAATGATAACAAATAAAGCTCATTCGTAATATGGCAATACCAACACATTCTTTATTAAACATTATTTCGCACTTGCCATTTCCAAAATTGCAATCATAACCATCTTTGTCCAAATTTGACACACTAATCAAATTCCTCTGTAAAGAGGGTACAAAAGGACATCTCTAAGTAAAAGAGTGGAGCCATTAGCTAATTCTAATGAAAGATCGCCAACGGCTTCAACTTCACTTCGACTCCATTTGCGACTTTAACGCATCTTTCTTTTCTTTGCGTAGTCCTCGTCGAACGGAATCAGTAATGAATTAGCAACATGAACAGTTGCTCTGAGTCAATCCACCAAGTGGATTTCAATATTTCACATACAGCATTCATTAATAAAGGTAATAATGTTCTCACCTTTCTTAGCCATTATCATCTTTAAATAGTCGGACAATCTTTCTTGTAATGTCCGTCTTCTTGCAGTGAAGGCACCGGTCTTTGTCTCTGAAAGAAATTTGTTCTGTTGAGGTGATGTACTGAGGCTTTGCCCTTGTTCTTTGAGAAGGGGTTCTTGTTGTAATTCTTTTCTTGTTTTCCCTCACAAAGTTGATAGCACCACCATGTGAGGATTTGATTCTTTCCTCCTCTTGCACGCACATGGCTATGCACTTTTCCATGTCCCATTTTTCGGTGCATATTATAGTTGACAACAAAAGTGTCAAACTCTTTTGGCAAAGAAGCAAAACCAGATGAATAAGGAACTCATCCTTGAGAGCCAAATCCATCGGTTTCAGTTTAGATGCCAAGTTGCTCATTCTAAGAATGTGCTCTCTTATGCCATTGCCACCGCTGAATACCTCTCATTGCAAATGCTTAATCACCGTAGCATAAGTCTTTGAAGAGCCGTGAACCGACTCTTTATTTTATCAAGGTATTCAAAGGATGTCACACACTGCAATTGAGCCCGAATAGCGAGGCTCAATTGTGTTCTTTATCACACCATACATTTCTTGTTGGTGTGGTCCATTCTTATGATCAAGATCATAAGACATCCGTAAGGAGCATGATCCTCTCGTCTTTTCGCCATGCGGTGTCATCCTCATTCTGTTCCCTCACCGGTGCCAGAGGCTCAGTGGGACGTGCTGTAGTGAGGACCCACTCCACCTCAGCCAAGATAAAAGCTAAATCTAACTTTTTCTTCCACTCTCCATAATTATCACCTTTGAGAGTGGGGATTTCTCTAATACAACTCATCAAGTTGTATCCTCCTGAAAAAATATTTCAAATACAGTGAGAACGTAACATCAAAATCATATGCCTTATTTCCAACGTTGGTCAAAAATTCGACATACAATTTAAAACAATTTTATCATGCATTAAATCTACATCACCGTTGGGCAGAAATAGAAATAATACATAAAACATCAATTAAAAAATTTATAATACTGTTATCATCAACGTTGGTCAGAAAATAACAATATCATAAAACTCTGAAATTATCTCTATTTTTCCAAAATTAAATTCTCCCGTTGGTTCGAATTTAATAATGAAAAACATTCATTGAAGGCCCTCTAGGATCTCCTAGGGTTTAGATCTAGGGGTTCATCTATGTGTTCGGGTTCTTGAGGGCTACACTGAGAGGAAGAGGGGTACCAACCTTCCGACGGCGTGGAGGAGGACGAGGCCATCTTGGGATCGGCGGTGAAGATCTGCGCACGGGCAGCGACGGTCGGGGAAGAGGTACTGCGCTCCTCTCGCGGCGTGTCTGGCGCGGCGTGTCCCCGGCGGCGGTGAGCACGGCGGTGGTGCTTCCGTCGGCTCGGCGCCCCCTCAACAGATCGGTATTAGGGTTTGTCGGTGGGGTGACGGCGGCGCGGTCAACCTTGAGATCCGTGCCGCCCGGCCCCCACCTCTGTATTTATGGCGCTGGCGACAGGGGCCCACCAGCCAAACGGGCTGGGCGCCCCCGATCAGGGCGCGGTCAAGGGCTGGGCTTTGGCCGTTGGGCCAAAGCCCTGAGATCACTCTAACAGGATCACGTAAGGCATGAATGGTTGTCTGATGTGATGTTCTTATTCTTTTTCCTGGTAATAGGTCCTTGCTGTGTCCGACTTGGTTAAAGCTTCTCGCTCGAGGCGATGTTTCTCAAAAGCGTCTGCGAATAGTCAGCTAGTCCAGTTTACTGACCGCCAAGATGATTTGAATGGTTCAGGGGATGGTGGAGGAGCTCCGTTATTCACATTGTTCTCCATGTAAGAATTCGGTGGGCTACTCCCTTTGTTTCATGCAAAACTGGATTAACTTACAGTGACCCTTCTTTCCTTTATATTGGACATGAGAATATTGCATTCTCGAAAAAGATTCAGAAAGTCAAATGAGATTTATATAGTTAGCAAATAAACTCCCGAGTCATCTTGTAGTTTTCATTATAGCACGCTCGCATTGGATCAACCATCGAATTCATTGATTAAATATCTAGTTTCCGACGTTTGGACTAATCCATCCCAATTTTCTTTCTGAAATAGCTACTCAGATTCTCATCTTCACCAATAAGCTTATGTTGTTTCTAATCCTACAAAATACAATTCTTATGTTGAATTCTTTTAATTTGTCAATTATCTCAGAGAATCTTATCCAAGAGCGTGTTGAGATGTTTGTTTCAGAGCTACATTTGAAGGTATATCATCATTCCATTTTTTATTTGGTGGTGATGCTTGTGTAACACCCCGGTTCAAACTATGAGCCTAGAATACTACTACTACTCTATAACACTCTAATTTATATCTATCGGTTCTAGATTTCAGCAGCATCTCCTCTAATTATATCTCAAACGAAAGGTAAACAATATACATTAAAACAATTGTGCTATAAACAAGAGTAGACACGTCACAACTAAACCTCGCGCCAAAGAACCCTCAGGACCTTGCGCCTGAGAACATACGGGACCTCACACCCGAGAATGCACAAGATCACGCACTCGAGAACCCCAAGACCACATGTTGGGAACACGAATAAACTTGTATGAATAACAAACGATCTAAAACATTTAACATATACACAACAATACCGATTCTTGCAACAGTACCACATTTGCTCCTTTAAGCAAGTGGTGCCAACCTTACCCCACCCATAGCTTTACAGTCACAAGCACACTCTTAACTAAAGTTCAACTTTAGTGAGCTAATTCATCAATAGGCTCAATACTAGTAACAAAGGTGATAATTAAGCTTTTTATTCAATGAATGTGGTGTAAAAGTGCTACTCTTATTCTCTGCATGTCGCCATCATGGTCACCTAAAGAAAATAGTAACAAAACAAGCGTGTGTCCAAGACTTAATAAGTACATAGAAAAACAATAAACATCATCTTACACATATCTCCATCTTAGATCACATTCTCGTTAACCGTTCATTACTAACTCTTTCTTTTTCATTGACTCTTTCTTGTGCATTTACACTTCCTTAGCACGGAAACAATGTAAATGCACATGCACACCTCTTTTTTATCTTAGTTTATACCGGTATAGCAGAGTGAGTTCCCGTTGATGCTCACTTAAGCCCGTCATCTTTTATGTGGGGACCTCAATAGTCCGTCCTTTTTCAGACAAGAACCTTAATAGCTAATATTTTTTTTCATATGGGGATCTCATGCTTCACTCCTATGGAGTGCCTACTGAAGTAGATTTTACTCTTCCCACTCCCCTAGGAGGTCCACACCAAGTAGACCGTAGATGACACTCAGGCCATCTATTTCCATGATATGCATACATGTAATACCATGAGTCTATTTAGCATTTAGCATGTAACATGAACCATTATTCATCATTATGCCATTAACCAATAGTCATTATAAGATTATTATGAAGAATAATAATCGTCACATAATGGAAGGTAGAAATTGCATTAGGCTTAATTAGTAACACCTATCAACCCAATTTACTATTCTATCATGCATTTGTCTTTGCCGAGAAGCACTTGACGAAATTGCATTCAAGGTGTTACAGCATGTTGATCCTAGAAAGAGTTATTACATTCAATTCTGCTATGTTTTAGCTTGTGCAGTTAGAAATCAGATTTTTTTACTCGCCTGCTTCCTTCCTTTCTTTTAGCGAATTCCCTAACAATGGAAATCATTTTCATTATAGAGACTGCTTGTCTTGCAACTTCTCTCGATTAACTTAAAGGAAGGTGCAGAACAGTGGCGGAGACAGGGGGGCTGGAGGGGGCCCGGTACCCCCCAACCTTTTACTAACCCTCTATTATGTAGTTAATTACATGTGTTTAATTAGTGGTTTGGTCCCTCTCAATTTAGCCCAAATGTAAAGTATGTTTAAAGCCCAGTCATATGCAGCCCAAATTCTCTTTGTTTTGTTTCTTGTTTTAGCTTTGTATCTACTGATCTTTGTAAATGCGGGTTACAAGGTGGTGCGTACCGTGATCTGTAGGATATGCATGTTTGTGTTCTTAATCTTAGGATGATTAATGTAGGATGGTGAGTTGACTAGAAGCTGTTGTAACTAGTCATAGGTGTGATTGAAGATCACTCAAGCACTACTAGCTGGTGGAGTACATAACGCTAGGAACCTTTAATTAAAAGTCAAGAAAATGTTTTGGCCGAATTTCTACGGCAATACAATGGACATGTTCTCGTGGATTTGTTTTTTGATTTCTTCGAAAATCAAAATAAATAGAGTGTTTTTTAAAAGCAGTTTTTTTAAATGACTTCTTGAGTCTAAAAATATATGAGCCGTCCACGTCAATATATTTACCGTTCACTGTGGTATCAAAAAATGTAAACAAAAACCATAAGTACACACTTCAGTAGTTGCTCTCACATCACATCTAGAGACCCTGTTTTAATCGGCTTAGACCCTGTTTTAGTCGTAGAGCTAAGTTTAAGTTAATAGAGATGTAATTTTTTTTGCATTGTAATTTGCGAAACATATTACTCTGATATGTGACTATTGGATCGGTAAATCCGGCATAGTTCATTGGTTCTACTCTACTTGTTGTCCATATTGCCCTTCTATATCTAATTCCTGGCTCCGCCCCTAGTGCAGAAGAACATCATACATCATTAGAATGGTCGGACGAGCTATATGACGGGGAATTCTACGAATTCCGGAGTATTGGCCTTCAGTCAGGAGAGAGCTTCCCACTGCCTGAAAATTGGAGTGCTGACGCCTCACAGGTGTGGCGACCTGGCCATACCCCATCCCATGAGGTTTTACAGGTACGGATCTGTAATTTGCAAAGTTTTGCACTAATTCTCTTAGAAAACTCAACTGATTCCAGGTGCTTATATCTTTTGTCTTCTGTTTGGTAGGCTTAGTAAGTACTAAGCTGTCTCATCGTGTAAATAAAAGATTAAAGGGCTATCTTTGGATTAGATCAAATATGGTTTGGTAAAGTTAGCATACTTTCTAACAAACGCTTTTATCTTGCTAACTGCTTGTTTTCAGGTTTGTTTAACCTCTTGGCTTGCTAATGTGAACATCAAGATGAGTAGGTAATTACTTTATTGTATCTTTTTACCTTATGAATTTTATAAACTAAGAATATCAGAATTTGCACCTTGAATTTTGAAAACTAAACTGTTTTGTAAATGTATGATATTAGTTTTGGTGACACATGTTCATGCAAAACATGTGTTGGTCCAATCTATTATCTAGGTAGTTTGCTGTAGTATAATATTATATCAGGATGACAAATTTGCTTCTTATCGCTACCGAACCATGAGAAAGGGTGGGATGGAGGCCTATGTAGTGTTGAGATACAATTATAGTACTGGTACCACTTGTCACTTGAAGGATTGGTTCCTGTGTGAAAATGACAAAAGAAAACACTAGTGCCTGGGGCTGCACCACATTCGTTGGCCCAATAAGCCCTGTAACCAGGCTGGGCCTGCCAGCCCATCAGTTCCTCCAAATAGAAAAGCTTTCGCCTTTTTTCATTATTATTTTTCACGTTCTTGAACACAGCCTAATAAGAGACGATAAACTCTGCCTTTTTTTTGTGCGAAACATACACTATGCTAAATTTCAAAAGCAGCACTTACGCTATAAAGTGCAATCTTCTGGAAATATCTGGGAAAGAAATCAAATCTCTTTTATGTTATTGGAACAGCCTATGATTAACATCGGCGAGTATCCGATCAGTTATGCATAGAACTCTAGTATGTTCTTGTAAGAGTTGTGACGTCCATCTCATCCTTATTTTGAGTGTTACCGCCTCGTCCACCATCTTCCCGGTCACCGATAAACCCGCGTTGTGGAGAGTTCCTCTGCTGCAAGAGTGGCCATGGATTCCGAGTTAAAATGCCATGCAAGAGCAACTTTGTTCCACTGAAACACTATATCACTCAAGCATGCATACGTTCTAGTATACCCATTTCTTGAGGTTGGAACATTCACAGAGGGAGCAAAAGGAGACCCAAGCTCTTTTAAAAATGCCCATACAGCATGCATAACATGGACCAGATGGTTGCCTGTTGCATTAAAATAGTTAAACATTCTGAACTGGTCACACGCCATGACTCTCTCTCTCTCTCTCTCTCTCTCTGCCGTTGCCACAAAACAAAGCGTAGTCTTTTCCCCGGGCTCACAGGACCAACCACGTCCAGGGACAAGGCAACATTCCGTGAGGAGAATGATGCCATGGGACGCCGAGAAGCGGCGACCAGGAGCCGCGCGACCCACCCAATCCATCACGAGTCAAATCAAATCGCCGTGGTACTACTAATCAATACCAGGATGTTCCTCCTGTCCACTTGGCCCTTTTCAATGTTCTTTTCGACGGCAACCAACTGGTAGTACTCCGTATACTACTCGCAGCCACGAAAGCAGCACTTGCTGCCTGCCTAGTGTCCCTGTCAAATCTCTTTCTCTCTCCGGCAGTACCGCATCGTCATCGGAAAGTGCAGCCTAGTGCACGGGGGCCTGCGAGAATCCCTTGTTTATGGAATCAGCCTTAAAAAGTCTTTCCTTTGCATACTTGTACGCCGTCCATTTGTCAGTGCGATGCAGGTAGTCAGCCTGTCCCTGGTGTCCAAATCACCAGGGCTTTTGAAAAGGCCATCTCGAGTCAACCTCGGCCTCATCAGGCCGTTTAATTTGGGATAAGAAAGAAAGAAAGGAGGCTCCGACGAAAAGATGGGAATCGGTAGATCCTCTCACTCGCAGTCGCACACACTGGCACAAAGTACAAAAAAGGGCATGGTCATGATGTGACCAATAATTCACTTTGCTTAACTAAGCTAGCATTTGTATAACACAACAAAAGGAAAGCAGTACTAGTGTATACTAGTTCTTAGATGCGTTCTTTTTTTATTGCGGTTGATGGTTATATAAGTATTTTTTGTCATGAATCGAATACCGATAAGTCCTTTTAAAAAGACCGTCTCTATAAACCGCTTAAAAAACAAAAAACCGATATATTTATTTGTTAAAACCAATCATAAGCCGAAAACAACCGAACTTTGTTTGGAACTCTTGTTTCCATGGAAAGGTTGTGGTCACTTTACCCAGAATATCGGAGCAGGTGCACATACGTTGTGATTGGTCGGTGGCATGTGACACACATGTCAGGTCCGGCCGGCCTTGCAGTCAGCATGCTAGCGGATAGGGGAACGAGGAGACGCCAAGTAGCCAACGTCTTTGTCGGTTGTCTTGCCGCACTACCGGTTATCTTGTGTTGCTCCTGCTTTTGTTTGGGCAGTGCTTGCAATTAAGCAAGCTGCATGCTGAGGCAAAAACAGAATCTGCCATCCTGACTGCACAACTTCATGCTTGCGGCATGCCCGTCTTGTAGTACCAGTCACTGCTGCTTAGGCATGGACTCACTCTAGGGATGTTCTGAATGTACTAATTCCCAAGTCCCAGTCATTTTGGAGCGGTACTTCCGGAGCCCGGAAGATCCGAAGGTTGAGCGGAACGTTTTTTTTTCCAAAGAGCTCCTCCGGATGAAATCTGAAATTTCGCGGAGCGGAAGTATCGGCGATTTCAACGTCGGAACTACCACAAACTGCGGTAGTCCCGCTTTCTAGAGCGGTACTTAGGATCCGAAGCTCGAACTCGGGCGAGCCTTTTTCGAGCGCCAATTTTGGGACTTTTGGATTCCTGGTTCAAGCGGTAGTACCGCGCCGACTTTGCGGAACTACCGGAGAGCGGTAGTACCGCAAGTTACAACGGCGGTAGTACCGCGCCGCTAAATCCAACGGTCACTACAGAGCTCTGACATAGCCGTTCTGTCACGAAGATTTGGGAGCGGTAGTTCCGGCCGTATAACGGCGGTAGTTCCGCTCCCCCTGAATTTTTTTTGGAATTTATTCCAAACGGCTAGTTTTGGTTGGTGGAGGCTATAAATACCTCCACCACTGCTCAAGAACTAAGGTTAGAGACCCATTGAACATTCTTTGAGCCCTGGAGCATTCATCCACCCTTGTTCCCACTTTGTGTATTCAATTTGATGTGGTTGAGCAAATAATGCTTGCATTCATTAGTTGATCCATTTGGCACTCATTTGCAACCAAGCGAGGCCCTAGTTTATTACTCTTAGTGCTTGCCGGCACTTGGACGATTGGGCGGAAGATTGATCGATGATCTTCTCAAGAAGATTGTGAGAAGATCCGGTATTCTTGTGAAGGTCGGAGCTCACCTACCCGAAACGGGGAAGAGCTACCACTAGTGATCGAGGTGTTTCGGCTTAATTCGTGGAGTCGGTTCGATTCGTTCGGGCTAACCTCAACGTGGACTAGGGGAAACCGGCAAGTTTACAAACACCACGATAAAAACATCGAGTGTGTACATCTCTTACTTGTTTTCCTTCTAGCTCTTTTCATTAATATTATTGTGATCATTTCCTTGTTTAGAGCTAGCGTTGTTGTCTACTTGACTAGAATTGTGTAGAATTAATTGCTTTACATTTTTGCTATTAAAATTGTAAATAATTAATTGAGTAGATAAGAAAATTTTAAAAACCTCCTATTCACCCCCTCTAGTCGGTATCCTTGGTCCTACAACGGCCTCCTACACCACCTCAACAGCTCTTCACGCCTCCTCCGCACATCCCCGGCTTCCACACGCAGGGGGTGTACTCTGAGCTATACGCCCCTCCTCCTACCTCGATGGCGCCAACTGCGGGTACGCATCGTTGGATCTCGTTTTTATCCCAAGGCGACATGCAACGAACTAACTATATTACTATTGCAGGTCCTTACCATCAACACGCACATGGCGTCTCCCCCGACCCAGGACGATGTAGACCAGTATTTTTCGGAGTGGCCCGGGCCGTCCTCCGACGCAGCACCGGAGGTTCTCTCCGGCAGTGCCCTCCCTGGTGCACCGGAGGGCACACAGCCAGAGGTGCAGCTGACTCCATCAGCGTAGGGGTGGGTGCGATACGCTCCTGCTCGTTTTACTTTCTCGGAGCGTCGTCACCCGTTGCACCGGAGGACGGCAAAGCGGGGTCGTACGGGAGGACGCGGGCGCGGTGACAGGGCACGTCAGGGTGGCGAGTGAGGGGTGCTGCCGGTGCTATATGCTATGCATGTAATGAAAAAATACACGGCATGTTACTCACAACTATATGAAGTTTATTTAAATTCAAACAAGCATATTATCTCTTTTTTCGCATTCAATCATTCATATATCAAGTCATCTAACAAATATTAACATACCGGTTCTTCGCACAGGAATGTTCAACGTATGTCACTTAACAGTGTATGTACCGATCGTTCTACGGTCAATCTTTCGTAAAAAAAGTTTCTAAAATTTTTATGCATCTACAACATACAATGAACATAAACTTTTATTACAACTCTAGCACATTTTTTACCAGTTTAAAACTACAAAATTCACAAAAATTAAAACAATCATGGGGAGTGAGTGCAGTTGACTAAGGGGGGGCGACTACATAAAAGTCGCCTAATGGGCGAGCGACTGCATGAAAGTCACATAATGGGAGAGCGACCGCATGGCAGTCGCTTAATGGGGAGGCGAGAGCGACTAGAGTCTATTTTTGTAAAAAACAATTTCAGCAGGTATATTTTTGTAATTTTGAATAAAAAATAGATTATCCATACCAAAAAATTCGAAAACTTCGCAGGGCCAGTATACCACGCTTTATCTTGCACCCCTCGCGAGCTACAGAGAAGAGAGGAAGAGAGAGAAGCTCTGCCTCGCTAGCTGTCTCGCTCGCCCTCGGGAGCTCGAAACCCTCGCCATTTCGCCGCGCGGAACCCTAACCCTAGCTGCCGGCCGCTCGCCGCGGAGGCCGCGGGGGTCACGGCCCGCAGCGAGCGCCGCCGATCCGATCCGCGCCGCCGACCGAGGTAGGTCTCGCGCGAATCGGGCCCCGGAATTCGCCGGGGGGGGGGGGGGGGGTCTCTGCTTGGGTGCTCTCTAGTTTGCTGGGTGCAGGGTTCGTGGCGCGATCGGGGTTGGGGGGATTTTTTTGGGGAAAAGTTTTGGGCTTTGTTCGGGGGGATCTGTGTGGATGGGGAAATTGGGAGCTCCGTGGAGCTCGATCTCGGGGTGGTGTGGCCTCGTGTGCTCAATTGGATGCTAAATTTTGGGTTTCTGGTGGGTAATTTGTGTCTTGTGAGCTTGAGCTGGCCGTGAGTGTAGCGAGATGATGTTGTCTTTGTGCTAGTGTTTTCCCTTACGAACCCTCTGATGTAGTTGTAGCGCTGTGTTTGTGTTCCTTTTGCTTTGTTTTGGGTCTTGGGGCTATTTTTGTTTGATCTTTGCTTCCTGATTCTGCTACCAGGTGCTGTGTGAGGTGAGAGATGTCGTTTTGCTTGTGCTCGTTAGGTGACACTTGATTTAACCGTGGTTTTGGCCTTCTTTTTGTCTCTCCATGCCTGTTTCTGTTGAAGTATGGGCACCTGATCTAGATAATGAGTTCAAGTAGGGTACTTACTAATTTTTCGTGAGTTGTTTGAACCCTCCCGTTTATTTATCTCTAGCATTGTGCTAATTGGCTTCACTTGCCATCCACAAACTATCAAAATATATGTTCATTATTCAAACTGGAATTGTACCACTGTCTTTTTTCAAGACTGTTCTTTTCTGACCCGTGCACACACGTGGTTGTGGCCTTGTGAGTGCCCACATTGAACCCCTCCTTGCTACATTTATCAACCATGCTTGTAAATTCTGGTGAAAGGGTAGATCCACTTTGTTGTTGATTGCAGATCTGCAAACTTGGAATGTGTATCTTGATAAATTGTCTTATCGCCATCCGAACATGCTTATAGCACTGAATAATTCCCGAATACGTAATAGATGGGAACGGCCAAGGTAGCTGGTGGATCCACCATTACTTTGCATGATTTTGGTGCTGAAGTATATAATGCAATCGGCTGTAAATGTTGTCTTCATTATTGCATGTCCTTGTGGAATACACTGAACTGATACTGCTTCTTCATTAAATTGTAGAATGATCAATAATGATCTCATGTAAACATCCTTTAACATTCGCAGGCTACTATAAATAGAAGGCACAGCTACAAATTCCTTTAGCTTGAATTTAGTTTTATCAGCCCGGGGTGAGCCTTCTAATTTCAGTGGAATCATCTTCATCAGCCCAGAAGCAGACTGTGGTAAAAGCTGTGTATATTGCCCTTTGATATGAAACTTTGGGATTTACCAATTGCAGACAGTTCACGCTTTCACGGACATTGGACCTGTAGGGACACTTTGGGAATGTCACAGTTTCACCCCACACAGCATGGAGGTGATAGTGATTTTCAGATGTGGCAACAGCAAATGATGTACAGGCAATTGCAGGAGTTTCAGAGACAGCAACAGGTACAGCAGCTTGATCATGGAGCCAGGATGCTGCCCTCTTTTGTGCAGTTTCAAGCTCCTGCAAAAGCAGTGCTTGCAATTAAGCAAGCTGCATGCTGAGGCAGAAACAGAACCTGCCATCCTGACTGCACAACTTCATGCTTGCGGCATGCCCGTCTTGTAGTACCAGTCACTGCTGCTTAGTCATGGACTCTAGGGAATGTTCCGAATGTACTAATTCCCAAGTCCCAAAGTCATGTGAGCGTGTGTGTGTGTGTGTGTGTGAGAGAGAGAGAGAGAGAGAGAGAGAGATTTGATGACGAGATGGAAAGCGTTGTACTTTTAGTAGTAGCAGGAGGAGGACAGCAGTACCCACCGGGAACAGCACGTAGCAGGAGTATATGATAATGACTCCCATTGGCAGCTTCCTTAACAGATGGTACACGGCTTCTTCATGCTGCCAAGGTCTCCTTTCCTTCTCTTCTCTTTTACCTTTTACTTTGGGAAAGAACAGAGCCTTTTAAAGTGGGGGACTAGCTAGGTTGTAAGCTGAGAATGATGGCGTTGGTACGATAGATTAATTTGATGTTTCTAAGTGAAATTCCTCGCGGCATTTTGTTGTTGTTCCATCGAAGAGAGTAGAGAGGGATGGGTGCTCATACACTTGGAAAGAAAATGGTCGAATCCTAAGTCATTTGGTTCTACGTACTACACCCTCCAATCCTTTTTAAGTGTCATTCTACAATCTGTGCTGCCAAATTTTGTAAAGTTTGATCACTAATATATTTAAAATTATCTAGATTAGCTACATAAAAACTATATCATTATATTTATTATTAAAAATAATTTATGATATTATAATTTTATTAATATATAATAAGATGAAATTATAAAAATAACAGTCAAAGTCACGAATTGAAAATCATAAAAAGTAAAAAAAACATCACTTAAAAAACAGAGGAAGTACTTGGTTAGAAGAAAATTAGTGTTTCCAATATTTTAATGTATGTGGTAATAAAGTATGAGGATGTGCCATGTGTTATACTGTTGCAAGATTTCAACGGTGGCCCCCTTTTGTTCAAATCTATGAATTACTTACACATTTTTGATATGACAGTAGGATTTGTAAAGTTGATATGACTATCTGTCTATCTCCTCGAAGGAGAACTTACTAAATATTCCGCACACCGGTAAAGAGGCATTACTTACCATTGATTAGCTCTTGATTGATGTAAACCTAAGATAAGACAACTACGAAAAGCTAATCAATGTTGCCCATAGGAGCTAATTCTATAAGTACAAGTGACGCATGCTGATAGCTAATTCTATAAGGCACAACTTATGTAAAAATTGAACAAAGCAAGAACACTTTAAACGAAGAGAGTAGCAAACGGGATGCTCCAAATAGCTTATAAGTTAGAGCTCATAGCTTATTCTATACTTTAGCCACCGTTAACTTATTCTACGTAATTAAATATAAAAATAAAAAATTATATTAATAAACACAATACAACGAAATAAGAGAAAAACAAAAAACTAATCAAAAGACCCCTTGTTTTTGAAAGGGGGAGTTTTTTTCACCGGAGAGGGGTAGAATTCAAGGGGGAGAGAGAATTTATGGTCATTGGATCTCTACTCTAATAGTTATAAATCTAGATGATAGTTAAAAAAATATTTAAATAATATTTAACAAAAACTAAAAAAAACCGTTCAAAGCATGACATATGTACACCACCACCAAACAACCTCTTGAGGTAAACCCATCAGCCCCATTCATTTAGAGCAAGTTTAATAAGGCTGACTGTACTAGCTACAAGGGAATCCATGTCAGCATAGTCCTATGTGGAGGGGAGAGAAAAGGAGAGAGAGAGAGAGCCAAGCCGACTCCCATGCAAGAGTCAAGCTATAGCACAAGAAAAGATGCATTATCCATGTATGTACCCATAGAACTAATTGCTATACCCATACATGTATTAAATTATCAATACTCATGTATGTATTAAATAATTGAGAGCTCTTGTGGAGACAACTTATAGCCAACTTATTATATGAGTTAACTACATCATTATTTTTTAATGATATAGAAATATATTAGAGGTAGCAGCTATCTGTACTATTAAAATTGCTCTTGCTCGGCGCTTCCCATGCAGCAGGGCTCGCATGTCCATACCTATCACCCCCTTCTTTCCTACCCCCACCACGGCAGCACCCCGTCCCTTTCCTCCCCTAACGCCGTCACCTCCCGCCGTCACCCCCAATCAGACGGCCCAGAGCCCCACCAACTGCAAGCGGACGGCCGAGATCCCCGGCCCGTCCGAGCCGGGCCCACCGCCGAACCGGACCGGGCGCCTTCGTTGAAAACTTCGCAGGGCCAGCATACCACGCTTTATCTTGCACCCCTCGCGAGCTAGAGAGGAGAGAGAGAGAGAGAGAGAAGCTCTGCCTCGCTCGCTGTCTCGCTCGCCCTCGGGAGCTCGAAACCCTCGCCATTTCGCCGCGCGGAACCCTAACCCTAGCTGCCGGCCGCTCGCCGCGGAGGCCGTGGGGGTCACAGCCCGGAGCGAGCGCCGCCGACCGAGGTAGGTCTCGCGCGAATCGGGCTCCAGAATTCGCGGGGGGGTCTCTGCTTGGGTGCTCTCTAGTTTACTGGGTGTGAATCCGGTGGGGTTGGGCTTGGGGGTGCAGGGTACGTGGCGCGATCGGGGTTGGGGGGATTTTTTTTGGGGGAAAAGTTTTGGGCTTTGTTCGGGGGGATCTGTGTGGATGGGGAAATTGGGAGCTCCGTGGAGCTCGATCTCGGGGTGGTGTGGCCTCGTGTGCTCAATTGGATGCTAAATTTTGGGTTTCTGGTGGGTAATTTGTGTGGGATGGTCGGGGGGTTGCTTGGATTCAAGCTTAGAGTTCAGTTGAGCTGAGCTCGTAGTCTTTGCTAAGGTGGCTCGTGGAGCGTTGGAGCTTAGCTTGAGCTGCTTTTTTGCTTCGTGCTCCGGGATTTGGGCGTCTCCTAGTGGCGGAGAAACGTGGGGATTTGGGGATGCTCCGGGAGATGCGGCACGCTTTGCTCCTGCTGTTTCTTGCATTTTTTTTTTCGTGGACCTCCTTTTTCATGGATCCTTTGAGCTTTGAGCTCTCAGTGGATGCGGCAGAGTTCGAGCTGCTTCCCTGCTCTCTCTTCCGCATCTTTCAAGATTTATTCAGCTGCATCCTCCCTTCAAATGGTGTCTATGTGGGGGGAAAGTGGGATATTTGGGCTTCGCAAGTTGATGGGAGTGAATTTTCTGCTGGTATTGACATTTGCTAGCTTCATTTTCTCTTGTATTTGCTTGATTTGGTGCCCCTTTTTGGGGAATGGGGTCTGTCTTGTGAGCTTGAGCTGGCCGTGAGTGTAGCGAGATGATGTTGTCTTTGTGCTAGTGTTTTCCCTTACGAACCCTCCGATGTAGTTGTAGCGCTGTGTTTGTGTTCCTTTTGCTTTGTTTTGGGTCTTGGGGCTATTTTTGTTTGATCTTTGCTTGCTGATTCTGCTACCATGTGCTGTGTGAGGTGAGAGATGTAGTTTTGCTTGTGCTCGTTAGGTGACACTTGATTTAACCGTGGTTTTGGCCTTCTTTTTGTCTCTCCATGCCTGTTTCTGTTGAAGTATGGGCACCCGATCTAGATAATGAGTTCAAGTAGGGTACTTACTAATTTTTCGTGAGTTGTTTGAACCCTCCCGTTTATTTATCTCTAGCATTGTGCTAATTGGCTTCACTTGCCATCTACAAACTATCAAAATATATGTTCATTATTCAAACTGGAATTGTACCACTGTCTTTTTTCAAGACTGTTCTTTTCTGACCCGTGCACACACGTGGTTGTGGCCTTGTGAGTGCCCACATTGAACCCCTCCTTGATACATTTATCAACCATGCTAGTAAATTCTGGTGAAAGGGTAGATCCACTTTGTTGTTGATTGCAGATCTGCAAACTTGGAATGTGTATCTTGATAAATTGTCTTATCGCCATCCGAACATGCTTATAGCACTGAATAATTCCCGAATACGTAATAGATGGGAACGGCCAAGGTAGCTGGTGGATCCACCATTGCTTTGCATGATTTTGGTGCTGAAATATATAATGCAATCGGCTGTAAATGTTGTCTTCATGATTGCATGTCCTTGTGGAATACACTGAACTGATACTGCTTCTTCATTAAATTGTAGAATAATCAATAATGATCTCATGTAAACATCCTTTAACATTCGCAGGCTACTATAAATAGAAGGCACAGCTACAAATTCCTTTAGCTTGAATTTAGTTTTATCAGCCCGGGGTGAGCCTTCTAATTTCAGTGGAATCATCTTCATCTACCCAGAAGCAGACTGTGGTAAAAGCTGTGTATATTGCCCTTTGATATGAAACTTTGGGATTTGCCAATTGCAGACAGTTCACACTTTTCACGGACATTGGACCTCTAGGGACACTTTGGGAATGTCACAGTTTCACCCCACACAGCATGGAGGTGATAGTGATTTTCAGATGTGGCAACAGCAAATGATGTACAGGCAATTGCAGGAGTTTCAGAGACAGCAACAAGTACAGCAGCTTGATCATGGAGCCAGGATGCAGCCCTCTTTTGTGCAGTTTCAAGCTCCTGCAAAAGCAGTGCCTGCTGATCTATTGCCGGCAATGTCAAATGAAATGCCAAACAATGAGGCCACGACTTATGCATTGTCACATAATTTTGCAAGTGGTGAGCCAAGGTTGACAAGCAACTCTCAAATGTTGAATACCGGTAGTAACACAAATTGGGAGCAGTATACTGGTTCTCCTGGTGCGGGAAATTTCATGAATGGTTCAGTATTTTCGAACACTCAAAGTCAATCCATGAGACCAATGGGGTCAGCTACACACCAAATGAACCAATCTTTTTATCCAATGCCTGCTACCAGCAGAGGTGGGTCTGGAAACCAGTACTCCCAGTTCTTAGGGATCCCAGCTGATCGCCAGAATGCAATGACAAGGGCGGTTGCACATCAGTCCGAAAAGGTATCAAGGCCGTATAGCTCTTTAATGAATGAACATGATCTACATGAGCAGGGTGCTTCCAGTTCTATGCAGAATTTTTGTGGAAAGGGAGGTTTCTTAAGTAATAGTCCTGTACAAAGTCAAGGTGATAATATCAAGGCAGGCAGCACTGTTCCAGTGAATCATTTACAACATGGTTTTCCACTCCAAGATTTTCATAGTAGGCCAAACCAAGTTGATTTTCAAGTGGGCATGCAAGAAAAATCTACAATTCAGGTAGGGTCAGCAAGTGGTGGGGCTAGCCTTGACCCTACTGAGGAGATGATCTTGTTTGGGAATGATGAGGATAGCAACTGGGGAGCTCTGTTGAGGGGTGGCAATGATCATGGTAATTCTTTGGATAATGGTAATTTTGGTGCTGCTTTGCCGTCTCTACCGAGTGGGAGATGGAGTGCCCTTATGCAGGAAGCATTACAGTCTACAACCAGTGACAACAGTCCTAAGGAAGAATGGAATGGCTTGAGTTTCCAGAAAACTGAACAGACTGTTGCCAATAATTCAACTTTACCAGGTCGTGACCAGAGTAAGCTTGCGGCATTAAGCGGCGCAAACCTAGAAAATGCACGACCTTCGTCATCATCTAGCTATGCTGACGGAACAATGAATAATCCAAATTTTGCCAGGTATCAACATGCTACAAGAACTCCTTACGAGCAAAGAGAAAAAACGCCACATGAATCTCCTGGTGCTACTGTTAGCAATCATCAGTCAACTGCAGAGGTCGATAATGGGTATTTGCAGCAGAGCTTAAAGCAAAAGCAATCTGATGATTATGGCAGACAAGAGCAGGTGCACTTATTCAATGGCAACTGGGGACATCAAAAATCTGAAATGCCAAGAAATAATTCACACTCGACTGGTGCACATGCTACGCCGCCAAATGCGCATGGATTTTGGATGTCACAGCAAAATAGAGTTGATCATAATATCAACAGAGAGTCCTGTAATAGCCAAAATGACTGGAAAAGCAACAGTCCCCTTGGACAAGACATCAACAATACCCAAAATGTCTATAATAGTGATGGGAACTTTTGGAAGCTGAGTGGAGTTAATGCAAATTCAGTCCATATGCTTCAGCAGATGAAGCCTGATATAAGCACTTTGCAAATGCCAAATGACAGTTCAGATGGTAAAAGTATTAGTGTGATGGGCTCAAGCATGCCAACAATAAATCAGGACCAGTATCAAATGATTATTGGTCAAACAAGTGAGCATGTTGGAATAAACCATAACATCGGACGGAGGGGTTTAGAAACCTCAGAATCACTAGGAAAAAGTGCAGAGCAAAGACCAAATGACTGCAACCAGGAGTACCAAAATGCAGTGCCTACAGAAAGGCAAGGGAACATTTTAAATCATGGACAGCATGTGAGTAGTGACCTTGCTGCCAGGGGGCATTCCTTCTTTGCTGGAAAAGAATCCCAAAATTGTGGTCAATCGGCCCAGCAAGCAATGGGATCTTACATGTTGCAGAATCATGCTATGAATAACTCAGGAATGAACATTAGGCATTCTCCGGGCAATTCAGTGTCCAACAATCAGTTTCCGCCTCTGTCAGTTCAGACACAGAATAATCTGAAGCCTCGATTTGTCACCAACTCCCAAGTAGCTGGTAATATGGCTTCAGTTAATGAGGTATGTCTGCCAACTTCATCAACATAATGAAGAGGATTGGTATTTTCGTTAAACACATTTTATTTACATGCTTTTAGTATGCTTGTTCTGTCTTATTTATGAAGCTATTTCCTTCTTAGAAAATGCTCGTGGGAGAGGAGCAATTTAAATATCGACATGGTGTCCCTAACAGCTCCAGTGCATCACCCTTTGGAGGATCTGATGCTGTTCTGTCTCAAAATAGAGCAGCTCAAAACAGGTATTGCTTCCCTTTTTTACTACTCAAACCAGGTTATTCCTCAATACATTCTCAATCTTCCACTGGGAGGTGTTTTAAGCTTCATTTATGCAATTTATTTTCCGCACTTCTCTCTCTCATCAAAATGAAGTAAGTTATGGAAGTGGTTAGTTTTGACACTATATATTGTGGACGCTTTTGTTGGCAAGGTTTATACTCGCCGTAACAAGAGAGCCATGTCCACAACAAAGGGTTAAAGAGAGAGGATAAGTTGTTAGAGAGTTTTGTTGAGGATGTCATGTTTGTTAGAAAGTGGTTGAGGTTGTCAGGATGTGAGTTGGAAACAGGATAGAGTAATGAGTAGACATGAGTTGGCCTAATGGCTATATATATACATGTAATGCCTTGATGGAGGGATATCAATAGAAGAAAGAAAGAAAAGAAAGTTCTGAGTATCAAGCCATAACAGCTTTGGTATCAGAGCCAAACCCCCACCCACTCTCGTCCATCACGCCTTTTCTCTCCTCCACCGAAGTTTTTCCACGCCGTCCGGTCGCATCAGATCGGCGGGCGGGTCCTTCGCCCAGATCGCCGCTGGCGATCGCCGCTCGTGCTCTCCCGCCATCTCCCCACCACTCCTCTCGCCGTTTCGCCTTCCTCTTCCGTCAAGATCTTTCCCTCTGTTCTCCGCGCGCGACTCCTCTTTCGTCTTCCTTGTGCGCGTGATCATGGCGTCCCCTCTCTCTGCCGCCGATTTCAAATCGGCCATGGAGAAGCTCTTCGGTGAGATCGAGTCGGTCAAAGAGGACCTCGCGACGCACAAGAACGACCAGAGCCGCCTCTGGGTCGCCGTGAATCGCCTCCAGACCACCCAGCTCGAGCTCGGCGACGTCTCCGACAAGGGCAAGGCGAAGCCCGAGTCCGAGGTGCCGTCATCGCCTCCTCCCTCCTACCAGTCCTCCCACAAGCCGCGGTTCCGCGCTCGACGCTCCACCGAAACCCCATCATCCGGTTGCACAAGGCGGAGCGATTCTTCGCGCCACCGCACGGAGGAAGAAGGTCCGCTCGCCTCTTTCTACATGGAGGGCTCGCGCGAGATTGGTACTACCGCTGGAGCGAATCGCGGAGTACCCACTGGCCTCGGCTCCTCGGCAGGTGCAACGCCGCCGCCGCCGGTTGGCAACGCGCTCAGCGCCTCGTGAAGCTCCGCCGCGCGGATCGGTCGAAGAGTACGAGGCGTTTCCTTCCTCTCTGGCGCTGCGAAATGTCACCGAACAGCAGCAGATCGACATCTTCACCGCGAGCTGCGGAATCCTCTTGAGCCGATGTGGAGCTCGAGCCCGAGACCTCGGCAGCGCCATGGCGCGCGCGCGCCTTGAACGCCGCCGAACTAGACGGCGACGACGAGCGGCTCGAGGTGCCTCCACGCTGTTCGTCGCATCGTCGCGGCGGCACCGGCCGCGTCCATGACGCCCGTTCGGCTGCGCCCGGTCGGCGCCCTCCCTCTCCACCGCTCCGGTTAAAGTGCGCGGCCGCGGCGCCGCTTCAGCGCTGACGCCACGGAGATGGCGCGGCCGAGCGGATGGTGTGCTTCAATTGCGGAGAAATTCTCAGGAGCACATCAGCGATGCTCGATGAAAGGGCTCTATCGATGGAATTGGACGACGATGCGCTGTGGAGGGTACCGGGAAGATGATGACGCTACCGAAGATGAAGTTGAAATCTCGCTCCATGCTCTCACCGGCATCAAGACGGGGGATACAATGCGTCTCGCTGTGTCCGTCGTCACGACACAGTTGCGCGCCCTCGTGGATTCCGGCTCCACCCATTCGTTCATATCCTCCGCCACGGCCGATCGCCTCGGCCTCACAATGGAGCCACGGCCGGGGCTTACGGTGGGCGTCGCGAACGGCGATCGCGTACCATCACCAGGTGTCTGCCAACAAGTCCCGGTTGCCATTCACAATGAACACTTCCTCATCGACCTCTACGTCCTGCCTTTGGAAGACTACGAGCTCGTGTTAGGCTGCCAGTGGCTGAAGACGCTCGGACCAATTCTGTGGGACTTCGCGAGATACCATGACCTTTTGGCGACACGATCATCCTGTCAAATGGCGCGGCCTGGAAGCTCCATCTCCGCCGTCGCTATGTGCCATGGCCCGATTGGATCTGTTATCACTTCTGCTGGCTGAGTTCGCCGATCTGTTTGAAGCTCCTTCTGGCCTACCTCCTCAACGTCATATGGACCACCGGATCACGCTGCTCCCTGACACGGCCCCCATTGTGGTCCGGCCGTATCGCTATCCTCAGCTGCTTAAGGATGAACTCGAGCGGCAGTGTGCTGACATGCTGCAACAAGGCCTCATCCGCCCGAGCACGTCGGCGTTCTCTTCGCCGGTGCTCTTGGTCCGTAAGAAGGACACTAGTTGGCGCTTCTGCGTCGACTACCGGGCCCTCAATGCCAAGACCGTCCGCGACGTCTTCCCAATACCCGTCGTTGACGAACTACTGGATGAACTCAAGGGGGCTTCCTTCTTCACAAAGCTGGACCTCCGGAGCGGTTATCACCAGATTCGGATGCATCCAGCTGACATCGCCAAGACGGCTTTTCGTACTCACCACGGCCACTTCGAGTTCGTGGTTATGTCCTTCGGACTAACCAACGCTCGCCGACATTCCGAGCCATGATGAATGAAGTCTCGCGACCCTTCCTTCCGGCGATCGGTCCTGGTATTTTTCGACGACATTCTGATTTACAGTTCGTCATGGTCGGAGCATCTTCAGCACGTCCGCGCCGTCTTTCAAGCACTCCGCACTCACACCCTCTTCCTTAAGCGCTCCAAATGCACTTTTGCGGAACACTCGGTGGCATACCTGGGCCATATCATTTCGGCGGACGGCGTCGCAATGGATCCATCCAAGATTGAGGCGGTGCAGAAGTGGCCGCAACCGCGCACCCTTCGCGCTCTCCGCGGTTTTCTCGGCCTCACCGGCTACTACCGGCGATTCATCAACAACTATGGGGTCATGGCGGCTCCTCTGACATCCTTGCTGAAGAAGGACGCGTTCTGCTGGTCTCCGGCGGCGACTCGCGCCGAAAGCTCAAGGTCGCTCGACCACGGACCGATCCTCCGGCTCCCGATTTCTCCGCCGCCGTGGTGGAATGCGACGCTCGCTCGAGCTTGGGCGGTGCTCGCCAAGCCGCGCCCTATCGCCTTCTTGGTAGGCGCGGTCGCCTCAAAGATGCCAAATTGGCTGCCTATGAGCGGGAGCTAATTGGCTTAGTCAAGGCGGTGCGGCACTGGAGACCTTACATCTGGGCACGGCCGTTCACAGTGCGCACAGACCATTTCGCCTTGAAGTTCTTGCTGGATCAGCGCCTCTCCACCATCCCGCAGCATACTTGGGTCAGCCGCCTCTTCGGGTACGACTTCACGGTGGAATTCAAGCCTGGTCGGTTGAACGCGGGCGGATGCTCTCTCGCGCCGTGATGAGGATGCGGTGGGCGCTGCGGTATACTCCCTCACCCGACCCGATCTCCAACTCTTCGCCGACCTTCGCCGTGAGGCCGAGCAGCTTCCGGAGCTTATCGCCAAGCGCATGGAGGTTACTCAGGGCATTGCGGGTGCATCCTGGACGGCGGTGGATGGACTTGTTCTTCACCGCGGCCGCATATTCGTGCCCGATTCGTCGGCCCTCTGCGCCATTCTTCTGCGCAGACCCATGGCGCGGACATGAGGTGTCGAAGACTCGCATCGTCTCGCGCTTCATTTACAACTCCCATACCAACCGGCTTGTTCGCGATTTCGTCCAAAGTGCGCCATCCGCCGGAGGAACAAAGCGAGCATCTTCATCCACTGGTCTTCTACTGGCCGCTCGGTACCCACCTCGATGCAGGCCGACATCGCTATGGATTTTGTGGAGGGCTTTCCCAAGGTCAGTGGCAAATCAGTGGTGCTTACGGTGGTGGATCGCTTCTCTAAGTACGGGCATTTCATTGCTATTGGGCACCCGTATTCCGCAACTTCTGTGGCGCGCGTCTTCTTTGACCAGATTGTCAGGCTTCACGGCATTCCCTGCTCCATAGTTAGCGACCGCGACCCAGTCTTCACCAGCACTTTCTGGAAGGAGCTCTTCGCGCTGTCCGGAGCCGAATTGCGCCTCAGCTCCGCCTTCCATCCTCAGACTGATGGACAATCGGAGGTCACCAACCGTGTGCTTGGCGTCTACCTCCGGTGCCTCGCCAGCGACCGTCCGCGCAGCTGGTTCCGTTGGCTCCCTTGGGCGGAATTCTGCTATAACTCTTCATTCCAAACAGCATTGCGGACCACTCCATTCCAGGTTGTGTATGGTCGTCCGCCTCCGACGATGATGTCCTATCACCGCTTGTCGCGAGTGGCGGCGATCGACAAGCGGTGGCGAGCGGGATGTCTTCTTGGCGGAAATCGGGACCGCTTGTCGCATGCCCGAGACCATATGAAGCACTCCTATGATCAGCAACACCGTGATGTTCAGTTCGCCACCAATGATTGGGTATGGTTACGCTTGCATCACCGCTCAGCTGTGGGCATTGTGGACAAAACTGGAGGGAAGCTCGCTCCCCGCTACTATGGCCCGTATCAAGTCGTGGAGCGTGTTGGTCCTGTTGCTTACCGCCTCCGCCTTCCTCCCAGAGCCAAGCTACATGATGTCTTCCATGTGGTTTTCCTCAAACCGTTCCATGGCGATCCTCCTACAGAGGTGGTGCCTCTTCCGCCGGTGGTTCACGGCCGTGCAGTTCCTACACCGGCCGAGGTCGTCCGTGCACGCCTCAACAGGGGTGTCTGGGAGCTCTTGGTTCGCTGGGTGGGTTCCCCCGATTCCGAAGCAACATGGGAGAAGCTTGAGGGATTCAAAGCGGCGCATCCGGCATTCCAGCTCGAGGACGAGCTGTTTCTCCAGGAGGGCGGAAGTATTGTGGACGCTTTTGTTGGCAAGGTTTATACTCGCCGTAACAAGAGAGCCATGTCCACAACAAAGGGTTAAAGAGAGAGGATAAGTTGTTAGAGAGTTTTGTTGAGGATGTCATGTTTGTTAGAAAGTGGTTGAGGTTGTCAGGATGTGAGTTGGAAACAGGATAGAGTAATGAGTAGACATGAGTTGGCCTAATGGCTATATATATACATGTAATGCCTTGATGGAGGGATATCAATAGAAGAAAGAAAGAAAAGAAAGTTCTGAGTATCAAGCCATAACACTATATAGTACTAATGAAGTGAACCCAAATTCCTGCAGCCCTGTATGCTACCTTTAGCAGTATAGGAAACCAACAAATCATTGCTCCTCCTTTTCAATGTAGGAAGTGGAACGTTCATTTTGATTTCTACTCTACTCAGATGTATTGCAGTATTCATCAACATTTTTTGTACCACAAGATTTTTTTTTACATGCTTAGTTCTTGCAGCATTTTTTTGGTAGCAAATTTTGCTTGAGGTTCTTCACAAGGACCCTGACAAATATATGGTTTCTGTAGTCAAAATATGCTTCAACTTCTTCATAAGGTGGACAACTCAACAAACCGCAATGCTGGTGCTGACAGGACCAACAGTTCTCTCGATAACGTTGATACTGCTCAGCAACAACAACTTAACCAACCTTCTTTGCAAGGATTTGGATTGAGACTAGCGCCACCATCCCAACGACAATCAACTTCAGGTCATTTATGGTCTAGTCACACTAATGCTGATGGCAAGCAACCTGCACACTCAGCAAAGGGAGAAGACCAGACACAGCTACCTTCCACTGCTAGGCAGTCTTTGCCGCCTCATCCAAGCTCACAACCAACACCATTTCACTATTCAGAAATGGATAGTACTGGACAGCCAACTGGGCGTTTCCCCCAGTTAAGTTCAGGTCAGCAATATCCTGTGCCAGAAGCAAGTTCTGGTTCTGTACCCATTCCTCAGCAAGGCAGCTCAGCAACCATGTTCAAGAATGTATGGACAAACATATCAACGCAGCGTCTAGCTGGTATCCAATCCAACAAACTTACACCCAATAATCTCCAGTCTATGATGTTTCCCAATAACGCTGCAGATTCCAACTTATGGGGCTTGCAAAAGACAGATGATCAAGGACAGAAGGCAGCTACTCCATCTGATGTTGCCACAAGTTCTACCAATTCACAAAATCAAGAAACAAAACAAGCTGTGGACAGTGATGCAGGGTTAGCCTCTTCTGAGATGGCAAATTTTGACTCGACAGGAGCTACTGTATCCAGAGGGAATGAACCCTCACAGAAGCATTCTTCAGATGGAAATTTTGCCATTCCTGCTTCATCCATGACACAGTTACATCAGCAATGCATCAACCCTAAACAAGGAGAGAACCCTGCAGCTAACTTACAGGCTATGAATACTTCTCATAACACTGGTACTAATGGCAGTGGCATTGTGTTACATGGAAGCCCAACACCTTCAAACATCCAGCAGCAGAATTACTCTCTGCTGCATCAAATGCAAGCCATGAGACATGTGGATATTTATCCAAGCAATACAGCTGGAAAGAGGCTTAAACCAACTGAGATAGGTTCAGATGTATCACAGGTTGACTGGAAGTCTGGTCAGAGGTTTGCACATGGCGCCAACAACTCAGTCAGATCGTGTGTAGATAACAGTGGCAGCGCTAGTGGCCCAGGGTCATTCCCTTCAGACATGAAAGTGCTAAGCTTTGCTCCAAGGAACAATGAAGAGAGAAGTCCAAGCATACCTTCCCAGCTTCCGTGTACAGAACTTCCCTCTCATGGTATGGTTACTGCACAAAATGACCATCAAAGTCAAGTTCAGTCTCTTGGCACAAATGCAGCATCAAATTTGATTGAAAGAAGTGAGAGACCCAGGATAAACCCTCAAATGGCACCTTCGTGGTTTGAACATTACGGAAACCACAGAAATGGTCAGAATCTTTCTATGTTTAATGCGCAGAAGACCCCAACTCCACCATATAATGTTCCAAAAGCTTCTTGGTGCACGGATAATAACTCTGCTGTGCATAGAGCTGACTCTGGCCAATCTGTCTGTCCTGGACATTATATCTCACCAACAAAGATGGATGTTTTGGTGTCTTCCAATACGAAAACAACTTTGATGAGAAGGCCAAAGAAGCGCAAGTCTACAGAAACTGCTCTTGTTTCTTGGCATAAAATCATTGAAGACCCTCAAAAGTTGAGAAACGTTAGGTGAATTTTCTCCCTTTACAGCGCAGCAGCTTCCAGTAACGTTGCAGCATGTTTCTCATGTTTTTTAGTCGTTACTTGTTACCACCACTAATTTCTGTGATTTACAATTGTCCTTATTTGTTGAATTGTTTTAACTTATGTGGTTTTGATATTTATAATTGTCCTTCACAGCATGGCTGGGATGGACTGGGCTTGGGCAGCTAACAGATTAATTGAGAAGGTCAATACAACATTAATGTTTCAGCTACTTTAGGTCTTGTGCATATTGGTTCAATGACTTTTTATTTGATACTGAATTAAGTTTTCTAAACAGGCAGAGGATGATGCAGAAAGTCTAGATGATACCCCCGTAAATCATTTACCACGCAAAAGGTTAATTTTGACCACACGGTTGATTCAGCAAGTTTTCCCTGCTATACCAGCAACAGTTCTCAGAGCACAAGCTGCATCAGCTTATGAAAGTGCAACATACAATATCGCTATGTTGACACTAGGGGACGCGTGCAACATGGCATCATATAACTCTTGCCCTCTTGTAGATAGTGAAGATAGGTAAGTTTCTGAAAGAGTAATTTTTATTGCTCACTTTTTGCTTATTCTGTTATTAGCATGAAAGATATATTTATTTGGATAATTTTTTTTGCTGAAATGTTCATGTTCTCAGTATTACACTATCATTGATCAGCCCATCTGAACAAACAACAAGTGCCGAGAAAATGGAAGGCAAATTGTCAAAGGTTGTGCAAGTCTTTGTTGGAAGATTCAGGCAAATGGAAAATGACTTTGTGAGGTACAGGCAGCCTATCCTGATTCATTACTGCTTTTCATTTATTTATGTTTAAAAAGGCCGTTATGTAACATCCCTCGTTGATAAAAAATGGTCATGTGGACTTTCTGGATGGCTGGATGCATTCATGCATCAGTCGAATTTCAAAGACCCATGAGGACTTTCATGTCTATAGCTGCTTGGTTCTTTCTTTTCTTCATGTCAATAGCTCAGTGGCGGACGCAGGAATTTGAGAATGGGTGTCCGAAGTCGTAAAAATATTTTTCAGTACAAAATATAAAGATCTACAGTAGCAATAGTTAATATACAATTGTTCGTACTAGGGTTAATATCTTTAAGGAAAATTTGGAACAAACTGGGCCCAACTTCAAGTCTTGGGTTGATAAATGGCTTTTTAGGTTGGTAGATTGACATACTTCTAAGGAAAGTTGGATGAAATGTACATATCACCTCAATAACAACTCAAACTGATCATAGTTTATATTTGCATTATATCATCTAATCAAATAATAATACACATGGTGGTCATCTCCAAAAGGTCTATAATATATAGACGGAAATCCAACAAGCCTTGGAAAATGGCTATACAGACAACATAGATCACATTATTCAATTTAAAGTTCACGAAGGAAAAGGTAGAGCATACCGTTTGCTAATTCAATAGAAAAAAGGGGTGGGGGTTAGTACCTGTCTCAAGTACAGCATCATAATGCCCCTTGCCAATTGATGCTAGCATGCGTAAGAAATAGTGGTTGCAATATGAACCTAACATTTCCATTGAGAGCGAATGAAACGTATCATATTTATAGTGAGTAATGAAGTGCATTGATTTTTTTCAGGAATAAATATTTGCATATAGAAAGATGAGAAGAAAATAGGCAAAAGCAGGAGAACTTCCATTTAAGTCTGAAAACAACTTGAATAGAGTTTCATAATTCAGATATTAAAAGAATTGTGTATTGGAGGTGCTCCTTAGAATTATCTAGTCCAAAAGTAGAAATCCGAGGAGATCTATTGATGAGCTCAGTTTTCATAGTTTGGCAGATGTTATGTTCATCATCAACTGATCCATCAGTCATAAGAAAGATTTGTGGAAGCGCATCATGGACACTTGACAGAATGATAGTAATGCCATTGCCTTACAAGAAGAAATAAAAAGAAAAGTTAGTTATGAAATAACAAATAGAAAAAAGAGATTAAAAAAAACTTTCCATATCAAGACTTGGGTAGATGTTCTAGGAGCGAAGGGCCGGACGGCGGAGGTGCGGTCGCCGGTCGGCTCCGTCGCGGTGCCGGCGGAGTGGAGCTGCGGAGGGCCAGATCTGGGATCTGGTGGTGTCGCGGATGGCCGACCTTGCGGTGCCGGCGCCCGGCGGAGCGGAGGGTCGAAGCGGAGCGGCATAGCGGAGGGCCAGAGCGGAGATCGACGCGGGCGGCTGGTCGGAGGCGCGGTCGGCGCCGAGTTGCTGACTAGGGTTAGGGATTGTGTCGCCGCATCGGGCTCGGCTGCTCGGGCAGGCAGGAAATGGGGACCGGGGGAGCTGGGGCCGAGGGAGCAGGCCGTCTCTTACTCTCTTACGCTACTGCGCACAGCAAAATGGGCTGGGCCCTGGCTTCACGCGCACGCGGACACGGGCTGCAGCGTTGCTGCGTTTTCCCTCGGGCCGGCCAGCTGAAATGGGACACCAAGGTGCCCGGCCACCAAGTCTCCCCGCCTTTAGATTGCTTTTAGATGCGTGCAAGTGCAATGATATATAATATCAGGATGGAAAGTCTTAATTATGAATGAAAAGTCTCAATCATACATATGTATGTGTGTGTGTATTATACCTCATATATACTAGTTTTTGGTCAAAAAATTTAGGTGTTCAGTTGAACACCCCATAAACTGCTATAGATCTGCCCTTGCAATAGCTGCTTTTTTTGTGTGGCTAAGATGGTATTTATTTATATTGTGTTTTGATGTGAAAAACTATGAGGCTACTTCATTTTTACCTAGGGCTTGGTCATCTGGTGATATGTGCAATAATCTCTAGGGCCCTGTTTTTCTTGGCTTTGATCTTATGGTACAAAGGAGAATGATATGTTGAATCGTAACAAAAATTGGGTAGTGAGTTTGAATATTCGCTGGCATTGATATTGTTTTATTCAAAGGAAGTAACAGTCAATATTAACTGGCATTGATATTGTTTTATTCAAAGGAAGTAACAGTCTTTTCCAATTTTCTAGTGTTACGAAATTAGCTCTTGAATTCTAATCTTTATTTCTCACAAATATTGTATTGCATAAATTGGTTACAAGTCTCTCAATTTATATGCTTATAACTTCTACTAACACACGCATTAGGACTCCGAATTAGACACTACTTCAACTCGAATTACACACGAAATCGAACTCAATTGCGACTAGGACTCTAAGTCAAGATTAAATCTAACAATCTCCCCTTTAATCTTGACTTTCTAACTTCTTTCCATCTTATTTGATTTTGGACGGCGACACATCTCAAATGTCCCGACTCAACTCATCTTGAGCACTTCATCTTCGCGGCGCCGGCAACAAACGCTTTCTTCGTCTTGGCTTTTGGCATTACGAAGCAAAGTGTCCATAATCATTCTGATTATAACACCTCACTTTTGCCTTATCAAACCTCCGACCTTTACGGCCTTGGCCATCACCTCTGGAAGTGTTCTTGCCTTCACGCCGATGATTGAGCCTCCCGCTCGCGCGAGTCAACAAGAGCTGTCCTTCACCTTTGTTGCTAGTGTCATGGATGCGTTCTCATACACCTTAAGACGACCGATGACCTCCTCCATGGTCATTGCCTTTAGGTCTCCAAATTGCTCTATGGTGAAGCAATCGGGAAACGTGAGGAATAGTGCGAAGGAATTTCTTTACCACATACAACTCTTCCACCTTCTCGCCAAGGGCCCGTATCTTGTTGGCGATGACCGAGTCAGCCGGACGTGAAGTCATTGATCGACTCTGTTTCCTTCATACGAAGCACCTCGAACTCGGTTTTGAGAATTTGTACCTTTGCTTCCTTCACACGATCTGCGCCAAGATGCATCGCTTTCAACGCCTCCACGCGGCTTTGGCCGTCTCCTTTCGGCGATGGGAAGAGCGTCTCCTGCGGATGCCCCGGTAGATGGCCGCCAATGCCATCCGATCTTTACGCATATCAACGTTGCCGTTCTCGATCACATCCCACACTCCTTGAGCCTTCATGTATACCTTCATCTTGATTGCCCATCTTTGCATAATTGCTCTCCGTGAGCATCGGATAATCTGCGAGATAGCGAACTCTCCTTCGCCATCGCACTGATGATGCCGTTGCCGTCGAGATCGCTTCCGAATTACGCGACATGATCTTGGCGCGATCAAAAACTCCGCTACTTTGAAGCCTCTTGGGCGGAGAAGCGGAAGGAAAAATTGATGTTTTCTTTTTCGTTTTCTTGAATTTTGCTCTTTTGCTTGGACTTGCGCTTTTAGGGCTGGCATGCCGGGTCTCCTTTACGAGGTTGTCGAGGCGGTAGACTTCAAAATCGATTCCACTCGACCGGTTCGCACGGACTGAATTTTGCCGAAACCGAACCCTCTTGATCGCTTGGTCCTCCTTCCGCCGCAGCTCCCGTCTCCCTGCGAATTCTTTTTCTCGCGGTGCCCGGCTTCAGCCCCCACTTGCCCCTGCCGTGCGATGCTCTCCAGTGAGCCGTCTTTGCGCATTCTTGCTTCTTGTCCTTGCTCCATGCTACACGCAAGACAGAGGCGGACTTGCTTCTCACATGCACGAAAAACGGAGATTGCTGCCTGGCGCCTTCCTTTCTTCACGTGGTGTTCAGCAAGAAAGGAGTCTCTCTCCTGTGCATTGAAGTCAAAAAAAGTGCTCCCAGAAAAACAATACTACTCTGAAGAAAGCAAGTATTCACATTGAGAAGCTTTCTTGCTGATCATCACGTCATCACGTGAAGCACTTTTTGACTTCAATGTCATGCATCTTGTCTTCTCTCTCCTTTCTTTCATGCACAAAGCAATAATCTTTGTGTTCCTCTCTCCTGCGCGTGCTCTGAGTGCTGCTTGGTCAAGATCTCGGCTGCTGTCCTGTGCGCGGCGCCAAGTTGCTCATCCCGCGGGTGGACTTCTCAGCGGCAACGGAGGAACGATGGTGACTGAAGACTGCGTCTCCTCCTCCTTCGCTACAGCGGCGGCGTACAACGGTGGCCGCCCCCGGGAGTAAAGATTATCCTCCGGGGGCAGCAGCGGAAGAACTCAAGATTTTGGCTCTGATACCAATTGTTACGAAATTAGCTCTTGAATTCTAATCTTTATTTCTCACAAATATTGTATTGCATAAATTGGTTACAAGTCTCTCAATTTATATGCTTATAACTTCTACTAACACACGCATTAGGACTCCGAATTAGATACTACTTCAACTCGAATTACACACGAAATCGAACTCAATTGCGACTAGGACTCTAAGTCAAGATTAAATCTAACATCTAGGATTTGTTCTTTAATTCATATGCTTCATCTATGTCACAATAATGTAATTACCATCAATTATGTACTCAGATGTAAATTGCATTGCATTCTTAAAATCTTGCCTAGCACTTGTTAATCCTAGTACAGTCTCACAGACATCAACTTCCACCCCATTTTACCTTCGGAGGATAACTCTTTTTACTATTGCACCCTGCACCCCTGGGATGATTTCTATACTAGTTTGGTGCTGGTATCTATATAGCCTGAGTCATAAAATGTTCTTAACAACACCATTTTTCCTCGTTGCAGCCTGAACAAGAGGGCTTCGATGCTAGATGTGCAACTGGAGTGCCAAGATTTGGAAAGAATTTCTATTGTAAATCGTTTGGGAAGATTCCATGGCCGGAACCATGCAGTGGGAGTCGAGGCCTCATGGGCTTCAGAAATGATTCCTCGCAGAATTTTTCCTGAAAGACATGTCACGTCTTTTGCAGTGCCTGGAAATCTTCCTGAAGGGGTGTACTGTTTGTCACTCTAGTGCATTGATTTCTTCCATTGTTTTCCAACTGCTCAGATCACCTTGTGTTTCACCCTGTGATTTCCAGTTCTCCTTGTTCTCATGCAAAGCATGGCGTCTTACGCCGAACGGTCAGATCCAGGGGTAGTTTGAAAATCGCTACCATCACAATACCACGGAGATGCCAAGGGATGCGTCCAGCCGATCAACTCAAAAGTGTTGGCTGTTGCTGTCTCTCCCTTGTATCAAGTATAGGTCCCTGTATATTGTGGAAAGTATGGAAAGACTATGGATCTCGCTTCATTTTTCTGATGAAGGAAGAGTATTAGCTTCATAATTTGTTAGACAAGCCAATGCTTACTAGCTTAGTACATCTAGCGAACTTTTTTTCGTCTTCTTACCCATGATGATGAAGTGTTGGCAGGTTAGAGGGGGGAAAATAATAACGAGAACCTTCCTCTGGGTTCTTTTGTTCGTTTAGGATGGGATGCAAATTGACTAGTGTGTCCAGTCTAACTGACCACCCCTTTGTTAGTCAGCAGTTAATTACTTGTGTTATGTAATGCTGAAAGCATTCATGGAACAATTGGCGGGTAAAGAGCTTGGAAACTGTTGTAATTTTAATCCCGGTGATATTGAAACCCTAATGGGTTCTTGTAAATTTAAAATGCAAATATCACTGGGGTAAGATTCTACTACTTGTGCTTCATGCCGTCTTTGGGCTGTTCCAAATAGTTTTTGGTTTTTAGAAGCTGGTTTTTGAACGGAGTGGTTTATTAATATGGTTTTTATTAACTGTTTGTAGAAGTCTCTACAGAAGCTGTTTTGAACAGAGTGGCTTCTCAATACGAGTGTCTCTTGCTCCCTCAATTTTTCTCACAATCAATCAAAAGCCATAGTATTTACGAACAAGTCATTTGGTTGCCTAGTTGATTATTGTATTCTGAAGCGGTTGCTGAATAGCTGAAGTTGGGGAGCCACTTGGTGGGGGTGGAGTTATGGATGTATAACTTCACCTATCAATCAGAATTCCCTAGGCGTTGGATCCTGTTCAAGCGGGGGGCTTCGTCAAAGTGATTCGTTGTCGCCCTTCTGTTAATATTGTGGCGGATCTCCTCCAGCAAACAATTAGAAGAGCGGGTGAAGAATGCGGCCGACAACACCCAATAGTTCTGAATTTGATGTGCCCTGCATTGCAGTATGCCGATGATTCGCTGGTAGTGACAGATGCACAAAACTTGAAATTACTACTGCAAACTTGAAACCACGAACCAGCTGTGACTTTCATTTTGCAAGTACATTCCTATCTCACTCACTTGTCAGATACTCGTATGTACATTTCTTCCTTTTCTTTACCAGTACAATTCACCTTTGAGCTTGCTGACATTTTTAGCTGATGTTACTTTCAGTTATCGCTTTCATGCTTGTGCACTTTATCACCAGTGTGCCTGCGGTCCGAACACCCGCCAAGTTGCCTGAACTTAGTCATGCTTTTGGCATTGCAGAGTAGGGCGCCAAGTCATAGCCCCTCAAGCTATGCAAAAAAAATTAATAATAAATAGCGTTGGCCTATGGGAAGACAAGAGAGGCGTCTAGTTTCTATTTGGAAATGTATAAAAAAACAAATAAACCAGCATGTCAAGCTAATGTCACTAGGTCTGGAACCGCTATGCTTTCGGCTTTGCAAGGCACCTGGTTGAGCCCCACCCCCGGCTCCACTAGAGAGCTTGGCGTACACCACGCTCTCGGCTGTACACCTATTCAACATCGGCGTTGTCATGTCACACACGATCATCAGAGCATGTTGGGACTGGTAGAGGTGACCTTTCTCAACAGTGATAAACAGGAAGACCTAGCGATAACAACATTTGTTGTGGCCTTATTTGTTGATGGCGACTAAAAAGCTGAGATATGCAACATTATTTATTGGTGGCAACTTGAAAGCAGGGATATATCAGGAGGGGATGAGGAGACTCAGAGAAAGGAATTTGTGGGAGGGAGAGGATGTTGCAATAAGTAATTTGTTTGCTATGGGATGATTTGTTAGGGGCAGAAGAGATGTAAGGGGAGGTGGGACGGAGGAGAAAAAGTCATCATTAGACTTACAAAGTCGTTCTTTTAAGTAATAGATATATTATAAATATTAGTATAAAGTATAATTTTCTTGCAGATTGATATTTTCTTGCATTATAAATATTAGTATTAAGTATTATCTTGTCAAAATAAATGATAGAGCTCGTGCTCTTAGTTTTAAAAAGTATAACGTATAAAAGAATCGATATAATAGATTACCATACCCCGTGAGATTAAGTTGATACAAGTGCTTGCCATTAATCTAAACAAATCCTGATAAAACAAAAAACGAGGGAGGGTATCTGTTCTGCAGGGCCAGGTTTAGCTTAAAAAGCAGTTCCTTAGAAGCATTTTTTATATCCACTAATCTAATGTGAAAGAAGCGTGATGAAAAAGCCATTAATCGCTTGTTCTAGATGTGTGAATTTACTTGCCAAAGTTGACATGGTTATCGTGTAGTTGTAAATTTGCAATCCTTAGTTTAAAAAAATGTACAATAGAACTAAAAATACAACAGTCGGACTAAACAAGGAAAAAAAGTAATAACCAAAGTAACCATTGCATTCTTGTTTGCTAAAGGAGTAATAATAACCTAAGTAACAATTAGGTTGTGTTTGGTTCGTCCGATTTTTTTATGTAATCCGATTACAATGAAAACAGATACCATTATACTATGTTTGCCTAAGGTGGGCTGTAACGATATACCATGTAAGCAAATACCCGCCTAGTAGAAGGGCATTACGCTCCAATTCGATGGTAATGGGATCCTGTGCTCCCCTTATTCACTAAATCTCCTCACCTCCCACGCGATTTTCACCTTCTCCACGAACGAGTTCATAGACGAAAGTGTTATACCCCATTTAAATGTTTTCTAGAAAAATCAGGACTTCCGCCACCGCGGGGTTCTGGAAGAGCTTCCCGGCAGAGAACAACGCCGTCGCCTTGGGCAACAAGAAGTCGAACTCGAACTAGTTCTCGCCGGCGCTCGAGCTGTTGCAGGCGAGGCTGACCGATGCACCGAAGTAGACAATGGCGGGGAACGACGCGCTGATGACGAGCCGCGAGTGGGGCTGGACGACACGCTGACGAAGGTGGTGAGCATGCCCAGTCTCCACGACTGCCTATGTGAAGTGGTCACCGGAGCTAAGTGTCCGCGGTGGCAGCCCTTGTGCCGGCGACCAGTATCCATTACCATTCCCTTGTGGAACCAAACAAATTTGGTAAATAACTCATTCCACCGCCAACTCCACTGTATTCCCATTCCGTTAACATTGACATTCCCATTTCTCAACCAAACACCACCTTAGCACAACTCAAAAAGAAAAGAGAACAAAATAAGACAGAACAGATCTTCAATAAATGATACGATATGCTTTAAATTCATATTATTTTATTTTTGTATTTTAGAACTTGTGGTATAATGAATCATCTACTTGAGTTCCGTTCCAACGACCATCATTCGGCTAGTACTCTAAACATTCGACTGGGTTATTGAGCACCAACATACCATGATTCTGAACAAGAGCTAAAATTTTCATATAAAATAAAAAATCCAAACCATTGGCTTGCTATGAAAAAACATGAAAGTATATAACACGGGAATGAACTTGAAAACACAATCAGGAAAGCATATAACTCTAGAATGAATTTGAAAACACAATCTAAATTATTTTGCACACAACTCTAAAATAACAATGTCAATATACTTTGGTTGAAAAACTGAAAATTTTAATATCTTCTCTAAAGTTACTTGATCAGACTATTGCTCACTGTCTTGAACCACTCAACATCGAGCACTGGCACCATTATTTCGTCCAATCAGTTTTGAGTTTTTATCATCACTACAAACTCGTATAAATCCATCTGGTCATCCAGACAGTAATCACAGATTCAAATTGCACATAATTGGTCTATGTTAACCTCCTACAAAACATTGTTCAGCATAGCGTCATCAATTTGGCAGGACCAGGGCTCAAAATCCAGGAGGTTACCGGCCGGTAACCGAAAAAACCGGCCGGTAACAATTTTTGATTTTCAAATTTTGGACGGTTTTTTCCCGTTTTTCTGGTTACCGGCCGTTTTTTCCAGTTACCTCTTTCAAAACATCTCAAAATTCAAATTTTGATTTTCAAATTGTTACGATTTTCGTGTCGGCGATTCTTATTCGATCGCCGACCGAGATTTCTTACGGTTTCGATTTTTGGAACCTTGGGCAGGACTGCATCCAACAACTTGTCGCATCAATGTAGCCATTGCTGTCTTTGTTGAATAAGTATAAACAAGGTGCCCCTCGCTGGACAGCGTCTGCAGGAGGAACATTAGCGCCACAAACTCACTGTAGTCCAGGTAGTCACTGCCATCCATAGTACCCTGAACATACAACTCAACTACAACGTAAGGTTTCTTCACTTCTCAAAAATGGCTATATATATGGAACAAGCATTCCCCACAACAAGATGGTCAATGAGGTTCAGATTCACAATGCAATATTAGTATTTCAATAATAGCTAGGAAGCAATCAGCATTGTGAGGCAAATCATAATCCTAAAAATAAATGCCCATAAAGCATGGGGATAAAATATATTGTAGGATATTTCACAGGCTATAAAAACATAAAACCAAGTGATTAAACTATGGAAAATGTCAACAGTATTGGTGCATTTCACCTTAGCACAGCAACTCACCTACACAAACTCAGAAATCGATCATACCAAATATGACTGGAAGAAGTTGCATATCTGAACAATGGATGTAGATTATGAAAAAACAAAGAAGATACATTAGTAAACAACAATAGTGATCTCCTATACTCATGCTCCATTTCCACTCTTTCTTGATATTCTCCTACACTCAACTATCTACATGTAGGTTTAAGGGAACATAACTACGATGTATCATAGCCAAATCTCATCTCTTACTTTGTCATGAATACCAAAGTATCGATGGCTTTTTGCTTTCAGCTAAAATGACACTTTAGCGGCTGTTAACTTTTGGCAAAAATATTTCAATTAAAGAAAATTGAATAAAAAGAGAAATAAAAAAAGTCGTTACATCTCCATAGACAGCGCAAAGAAAAAAGTAAAAAAGAGAAAAGACCACGTTAAGAAGCCAAAACGTTCAAAACAACTTCTAGCTTCTAAAAATTAGAACCCAAAAGCTATTTGGAACAGAATCTAACTAAACCATGCAGAGCTTGCTTAGTCACCTGCAGATCATGAATCAATGTAATATATGCTATAGTCATTGATCAATGTGTGCACAAACTTATTAATGAAAGATACACATATTCTCACATAACTTTTTGATAATACAAGGTTACATTTTTCTAGGATATACCTAACAAATCAAACCGAGAACAATACTACTACTTGGGGGTATGTGGTGTATGGTGTATGTGCCCCAACAAAGTGGTTGTAAGATTGGTATGTCTGGCTACTACTTGGGGTAAACTTATGCCTATTTAGATTGGTTTTTTGCACGTTGTATCCTGCAATAGTTAAAGAAAAAAATGAAGAACTCTTTCAAACACAGAATAGTGTGCATATCTGCCAAATTACAATAGGTAGTAATGATATCATACATAAGTGGTAGTTTGCTTCAAATAATTTGATATTATTGTATATCAATAAGAAAATATTTTACTTAGGGGCTGAAATCTTAATTTGAAATGGTAATAGTAGCATTGTTCTCGGTTTGATTTGTCAGGTATATCCTAGAAAAATATACCCTTGTATTATCAAAAAGCTATGTGAGAATATGTGTATCTTTCATTAATAAATTTGTGCACACCTTGATCAGTGACTATAGTATATATTTAATTGATTCATGATTTGCGGGTGACTAAGCAAGCTCTGCATGGTTTAGTTAGAGTCTGTTCCAAATAACTTTTGGGTTCTAATTTTTAGAAGCCAGAAGTTGTTTTGAACGTTTTGGTTTCTTAACGTGGTTTTTTCTCTTTTTTACTTTTTTCTTTGCGTTGTCTATGGAGATGTAACGGCTTTTTTATTTCCCTTTTTATTCAATTTTCTTTAATTGAATATTTTAGCCAAAAGTTAACAGCCGCTAAAGTGCCATTTTAGCTGAAAGCAAAAGGCCATCGATACTTTGGTATTCATGACAAAGTAAGAGTGAGATTTGGCTATAATACATCGTAGTTATGTTCCCTTAAACCTACAAGTAGATAGTTGAGTGTAGGAGAATATCAAGAAAGAGTGGAAATGGAGCATGAGTATAGGAGATCACTATTGTTGTTTACTAATATATCTCCTTTGTTTTTTCATGATCTACATCCATTGTTCAAATATGCAACTTCTTCCAGTCATATTTGGTATGATCGGTTTCTGAGTTTGTGTAGGTGAGTTGCTATGTTAAGGTGAAATGCACCAATACTATTGACATTTGCCATAGTTTAATCACCTGATTTTATGTTTTTCTAGCCCGTGAAATATCCTACAATATGTTTTATCCCCATGCTTCATAGGCATTTATTTTTAGGATTATGATTTGCCTCACAATGCTTGATTGCTTCCTAGCTATTATTGAACTACTAATATTGCATTGTGAATCTGAACCTCATTGACCATCTTGTTATGGGGAATGCTTGTTCTATATATATATAGCCATTTTTGAGAAATGAAGAAACCTTACATTGTAGTTGAGTTGTATGTTCAGCGTACTATGGATGGCAGTGACTACCTGGACTACAGTGAGTTTGTGGCGCTAATGATCTACCTGCAGACATTGTCCAACGAGGAGCACCTTGTTTATACTTATTCAACAAGGACAACAATGGCTACATTGAATGCGACAAGTTGTTGGATGCGATCTGCCAAGGTTCCAAAACCAAACCGAAGAAATCCTTCGGCGGCGACAACAACGATAATCAGCAGCGGTTACCGATGATTACCGAAAATCCGGTAACAATTTGAAAATCAAAATTTGAATTTTCAGAGCAGTAACTGGAAAAAACGGCCGGTAACCAAAAAAACCAAAAAAACCGTCCAAAATTCGAAAATGAAAATTGTTACCGGCCGATTTTTCGGTTACCGGTCTCCATCGGTAAAAACGGTAACCACCGGGATTTTGAACACTGGTCCTGCCAAACTGATGACACTATGCTGAACAATGTTTTGCAGGAGGTTAACATAGACCAATTATGTGCAATTTGAATCTGTGATTACTGTCTGGATGACCGGATGTTGTAGTAATGATAAAAACTCAAAACCGATTGGACAAAATAATGACGCCAATGCTCGATGTTTAGTGGTTCAAGACAGTGAGAAATAGTTTGATCAAGTAACTTCAGAGAAGATATTAAAATTTTCAGTTTTTCAACCAAAATATATTGACATTGTTATTTTAGAGTTGTGTGCAAAATAATTCAGATTGTGTCTTCAAGTTCATTCTAGAGTTATATGCTTTCCTGATTGTGTTTTCAAGTTCATTCCCGTGTTATATACTTTCATGTTTTTTCATAGCAAGCCAATGGGTTTGGGTTTTTTATTTTGTATAAAAATTTCAGCTCATGTTCAGAATCATAGTATGTTGGTACTCAATAACCTAGTCGAATGTTTAGAGTACTAGCCGAATGATGGTCGTTGGAACGGAACTCAAGTAGATGATTCATTATACCACAAGTTCTAAAATACAAAAATAAAATAATATGAATTTAAAGCATATAGTATCATTTATTGAAGATCCGCTCTGTCTTGTTTTGTTCTCTTTCCTTTTTGAGTTGTGCTAAGGTGGTGTTTGGTTGAGAAATGGGAATGCCAATGTTAACGGAATGGGAATACAGTGGAGTTGGCGGTGGAATAAGTGATTTACCAAATTTGTTTGGTTCTACAAGGGAATGGTAATGGATACCGATCGCCGGCACAAGGGCTGCCACCGTGGACACTAACTCCAGTGACCACTTCACATAGGCAGTCGTGGAGACTGGGCATGCTCACCCCCTTCGTCAGCGTGTCGTCCAGCCCCACTCGCAGCTCGTCATCAGCGCGTCGTTCCCCGCCATTGTCTACTTCTTCGGTGCATCGATCAGCCTCGCCTACAACAGCTCGAGCACTGGCGAGAACTAGTTCGAGTTCGACTTCTTGTTGCCCATGGCGATGGCGCTGTCCTCTGCCGGCAAGCTCTTCCACAACCAGAACCCCGCGGCGGCGGAAGTCCTCATCATCATCTTTGACGGCATCGTCCATGCGCGTCCGCAAGCTCCTCTCGTCGGGGGGGGGGGGGGATTTTTGAACGAGCTCGTGGGAGCTGGTCATAGGAGGAAGACAACGCCGTGAGATGATGAGGGGATCAGCGATTTGTGAAAGGGCGTGTCTATATAGTATTTGACTATTTTTAGGGATTAAAATCAGTTAAATATTTTGAATTATTGGATTGAGAATCCCACGGGATTGTAGCGTGTGAAAACGACGATGTTGCCGGAGAAGAGAGATGTCAGCGGCAAAGACGGCGCACGAATCTCCACGAAAATTAAAGGGTCCAAGAAGAGAGATGTCAGCGGCAAAGACGGCGCACGAATCTCCACGAAAATCAAAGGGTCCAAAATTTAACTGATTTTTCTCTAGAAAACATTTAAAAACGATATAACACTTTCGTTTATGAACTCGTTCATGAAGGTGAACATCGCATGGGAGGTGAGGAGATTTGGTGAATAAGGGGAGTACGGAATCCCATTACTCTCGAATTGGAGCGTAATGCCTTCTACTAGACGGGTATTTGCTTACATGGTATATCGTTACAGCCCACCTTAGGCAAACATAGTATAATGATATCTATTTTCATTGTAATCGGATTACATAAAAAAATCGGACGAACCAAACACAACCTAATTGTTACTTTGGTTATTATTACTCCTTTAGCAAACAAGAATGCAATGGTTACTTTGGTTATTACTTTTTTTCTTTGTTTAGTCCGACTGTTGTATTTTTAGTTCTATTGTGCATTTTTTAAAACTAAGGATTGCAAATTTACAACTACACGATAACCATGTCAACTTTGGCAAGTAAATTCACACATCTAGAACAAGCGATTAATGGCTTTTTCATTAAGATTCTTACACATTAGATCAATGAATATGAAAAATGCTTCTAAGGAACTGTTTTTTAAGCTAAACCTATAATACAATCTAATATCGACAGCGGGCCCTGCAGAACATATACCCTCCCTCGTTTTTTGTTTTATCAGGATTGTCTAGATTAATGGCAAGCACTTGTATCAACTTAATCTCACAGGGTATGAAAATCTATTATATTGATTCTTTTATACTTTATACTTTTTTAAACTAAGAGCACAAGCTCTACCATTTATTTTGAGAATATATTATATCAATCATGCAAGAAAATTATACTTTATACTAATATTTATACTCTCTATTACTTAAAAGAATGCTTTGTAAGTCTAATGATCAGCGCACAGGACATGTTGACTATTTAGAACACACCTAACTGTTGAAGACAGCCTTAATCCCATAGGGTTGAAGACAGCTCAGCCACAGGACATGTTGCATAAATGATCAGCGCACAACGCTTGATGACGTGTTGCAGACACGATCAACGCTTGACCTACATTCCGCTTGATCCTCCTATCTGCAGCCAAAAAAAAGGATGGTTGTCAAAACACAATAATTTAAATGATAATGCCAGTGCATCTGTATTTACTCGAAAGCCAAGACGCAGTAATAATGTATGTTGTTCAAAGTATGTTGGCGTCCGGTCTAGAACATTTTCAAGCAACAGAAACATATAGATGTGACTCTCCGCCACATGATCTTCGAGAGTATGCTTTCTTCCATGCTGCAGCTTACTATACCGTCTATTTGATAGTTGTTTCGTAAGCCAAAACATGGCCATGACCAAACAACCATTCGTTCATTTTGATTTAGCACCTAAAATTCATATCAAGTTAACTAAATGTAAACAAAATGACAAGTTACCATGGTCAATTACAAGAAAACTGCATTAAGGTAGGTAACTCAAAACAGATAACGTGCCAAGAGTCAGTAATTGTATGACTGACAGCTCTGAGTTGCTGTTCAGGTTTAGTTCAAACTTTTACTTCCGGATGCAACATCTATGGAAAAATAAAACATTTTTTGCATCTTTGAACAAACCTTGGTTTGTAATGTTGAAAGCAGAGATTAGTTACTGAACTCTGACAGACACCTCTCAAGACATGTCATAAAAGTCTACAGGAGAATATTTAAATAAATTGTAAACGGTGATTTTAATTTAAGGGGAGGCCCCTATACCGACTCACATTTCTTCTAAACTACTGTATCTTTGCTGACCAGGATGTTACCTGGTGTTGATGCTCATTCAGTTTCCTTCTTAGCCTTGTGATGCACAAAACTTGATACTACTACAAACTTCAAACCACGAACCACTTGTGACTTCTATTTTGTAAACACATTTGTATTTCACTTGTTAGATACTCATATGTACATTTGTGCTTTTATTTACCAGCATAATTCACCTTTGTGCTTGCTGACATTTTTAACTGTGTTATTTTCTGTTGTGGGCTCCTATTAGTGTCCAGGTCTAGGCGGCGATGTACGCAGCAAGGCGTGCAGGACACGCAGCAGCTTGAGGTTGAGCCCAACACGAGCAGCAAGGCGTGCAGGAGATGAATTAAGAAAGAATAGAAGTAGGAAAGAGTCCAAGAAAATAGGAAATAGTAGAGTCGCTTGCATGTAACAGGAGGTTTATAATACTTAGGGGTTAAGTTAGGTAATCCTATATAAGTGTCGGCAATGTAACTGTTCTGGATCAAGCAAGAAGAATTAATCTATTCTCTCCCAAATATTCTCTCATCTCAACCTGTCTTATTTTCCTCCTCTAATACCGTGATCCTCTTCAAGCCATGCTGTCTGGCCTTCCTCCGTACTGTAGTTATCCGGTTATGGACCAAGGTTCACAACATTTTCAGTTATTGCTTTCAGGCTAGTGCACTCATCACCAGTGTGCCTGCAGTCTAAACACCCACCAAATTGCCTGAATTTGGGCCATGCATAGCCGGTGAAGCATGGCAGAACAGGGCACCAAGGCATAGCCCGTGAAGCCACACAGAAAGTACCGTTGGGCTATGGGACGAGAAGAGAGGCGTCTAGTATCTATTTGGAAATTATGTATCGCTGATCAGCATGTCTATGCGCTGTCATTTGCTCAATGTGCAGAATTGGCCACATATGTCATCATTGATGTAAGCACGAGATTAATTTGGTGTAATAAACAAACAAATTCGATCAAATATGAACTAGGTATGAGATACTGCACCACAGTTTAAATGAATTTGAAGTACAGGCAGTAGTTACCTTAAGAGCTATGAGCCTCTGAATCATGCAGGTATGCACAGAACTCAGTAGAAAACAACAAGGGAAAGAGCAGCTTCGTTTCTGGAGCTCGAGGCAACATGCTGCAGGACGTGACCTTCTGCATCATGTCGACACGAAGCATGAACGCTGCTCTGATCTCCAGGACCTCGTCAACAATGTAGGAATCGTTCAAGAAGAAGTAGGCGATGCCATCTTCACGGGTGCTCAGAACGGGGCACCTTGGCGCACGCAGCGGCAACCGCTCCGACTTGTAGATCTCGCCTGCCCAGAGGTCGGTCAGACGGACCGTCAGGCGCTCATCTCTCCTCCACTCGTTGAGTTCAGGCACCAATGTCCAGACGGTCACGGTGATACTGTCAGCACGGCGCTCAAGGTACCCGTCCATGGAGAGGAACTTGACGTCGCCGTTGACACAGGCCGCCGTCCGGTACACATCAGGGCGCCCCCTTCCGCACACAGGGCGATGGACTAGATACCCATCGGGCAATGGAACGAAGAGGGATTTCGGTTCCGAGTCGCGCGCCGCGAGCACATCGCAAATCAACACGCCGAGGAAGAGGTCGACCCAGCAAACGTACGAGCCTCCGAAGGAGAAGGACGTGTCCACGCTGAACGCGTGGTAGTCGAGCAACCGCCAGGGGAGGTGCGCGTCCTTGTGCACCCACCGCTCGGACGGTGACCACCACAGGCAGAGGGAGTAATTGATCCGGTAGGGGTAGTCGTCGTCAAGTATCACAGGGAAAAGTGGCCACGAGGTCGGCAAGGACGTAGGTGCCCTCGCCGCCGAGGCACTTGATGATGGTGCTGCGCCCGACGCTGTTGGGGGAGGACAGCTCGCGCCAGGCGATGCACGGGATGGAGGAGAGGGAGTTCTTGATGGCGTCGTAGACCAGGTAAAAGCCCTCCTTTCCGGGGCGAGCGGAGAAGGGTCCGAGATAGAGGACCAGGAGGTTCTTGTCGGCGCTCATGGCACGGGCAAGCTGCAGGTGGTGCCTCCTCACTGCGAGGGTCGTCGACAACTGCAGGGAGATGGTGGATATCTCCGGCGGGTCGGCGAGGCGAGGAACGATTCTGATCACCGGCAGTAGCCAGTCGGTGCCGCCGAGTGCCACCTTGGTCGCGCCGCGGATTGCCTCTTCCTCTTCCCTGATTTCGCGGGTGTCGGCCGCGGGCGCGTCGTCGATGAGGGGCACACGGCGGTCAAGCACGAGGTCGGCAAGAGAAGCCATGGGAGGGGGGTTGGCTAGGTTGGGCTGGGCTCTGCAAGGAAGGAGAAGGAGATCGCCTTCCTTTAGATCAAGTTTGGCAATTTGGATACGATCGATGGGGAACCACAAGGGAAGAAACCAACCCCTAACCCCGACCTTTTTTCGGCTAGAGGCAAGAGCGGTGGTTAATTGGATTCTATGGGTGGATGGATGTGGAGGGGCGCGGATCGTGGTATCATTGGACGGTGGATACGAGAGCCGCAACAAACACACGACCTGGCGGGAGCGTGGACTAGGTGCATAGCCGGACCTCACCCTGCTACCCACATGCCAGTGCCACGTAAGCGGCTCCTGCAGCCGAAAACTCGGTTCACATGTTAGAATATTCTTGCTCGGTGGGAACGGCTCCCGTCAAAAAAACCCAACTGAGACGAGAGAGGAGCAAAATGGCAAGTTCAAGCGAGGATAAATGGAGAGGAGTTCCAAAATTATCAATACCATTACCATTCTAGTATGGTTCGGGTGGCTAATGATTTTTGCCTATGACTGATAATTTTAGATTGAAAATAAATAATAGTGCCTAAAAATAAATAAAGTAAATTGCGTAAACCACATGTTTTATGCCTAAGTTACAGAAAACTACATATATTTTGGCTTATGGCACATAACCCAAGCTATTACGGCCTAATAGTTTTAAAAATTTCTAGTTAATTGGAATTGTAGGTATGCTAATATTTGGGACCCTCTATTCATCAGCATGGGGTACCTCGTTGCCAAGCTGATCAACTATGGCACGTCATGGATCCCAGGTTGGGGCTGGCACCTGTCCGTGGCCTCACCATGCTCTCGGTCGCTGTCATGGTGGTAGGCACCGCCACGTTCATCCCGAGCACCCCCAAGTAGCCTCGTCCTGTGTAGGAAGCACGACCTCACCTGCGCCATGCTCCAGCGTGTGCACGGCAAGGGCGTGGACATCGACGCCAAGTTCAACGACATACTCTCTGCATGGAGCATGATCGGCAGAATGAGGAGGGCGTGTTCTGGCGGATCCTACAGTAGGAGTATAGGCCATACATGGTGATGGTCGTCACTTCTCGTTGTTCCTGAACCTCACCAACATGGCCGTGATAGCCTTCTTCTTGCCGATATTGTTCCGGACCATCGGGTCCGAGAGCGATGCCACGCTGATGGGCGCCATCATCTTTGGCCTGATGAACATCGGCAGCATCCTCGTGTCAGGCTTCGCCATGGATTGCTACGGCCGAAAGCTGCTCTTCACGATCAGTGGCGCACTCATGTTCACCTAACAAGCATACAGTTGCTGGTGGGTCCTAAATATCAGTATACTTGCAATTCCAATTAGCTAGGGGTTTTCGAAACTATTAGATCGCAATAGTCGGGATTACGTGCCACAAGCCAAAATATATGTGGTTTTCTGCAACGTAGGCCATAAAACATGTAGTTTTGCGCAATTTACTAAAATAAATATTAGTGAGTGAAAGAATTGGCTTTTAAAAGGAAGGGCAAGCGATGGAAAAAAATAAGAGAGAGATGCGTGCGTGAGACGGGAGCTAGGGGAAATGGGGTACGTGACGCGTCCGTGACCCCTGCCTTATCATCAGAGCAAGATGGGACTTAGAGAAGAGAAATCAATTCCATCAAAAATAGATGGTTTGGTTAAATACTTGTCTGATGTTACGGCTATTAAGACTGATTAAGATATATGAAAAGAGCTAATTGGGCTCTGAAATCAGTTATAAGACTGGTATGGCAACAGAGGGGTGAATGGTGCCTTCAAAAAATTTCTCTAAATATTCACCAATCCTTCACTACAGTAGCTATTGGGCGATGAAGATCAGGATTAAAAGCTAAAACCAAAGCAAGCAACTTAAGAAACCGAAAGCCACAAGACCTCAAAGGACTAGCGGTCAAACCGGCAACTAGGGGCGGTCTGATCGGTGCCTAGCGGTCTGACCACCAGCTAGACACTGGTCTAACCAGAGAGGGGGCGGTCTGACCGCTCCCATGTTATAGAACTGAATAATCATCCCGAGTCGATGCAACATTTGGTGCAACTCCAAAAATTCAAATCCAAATGATTTAAAATTTTGCATACATCTTACTTAAGATCTCAAGAACATATTCCATTTAAGAATCACAAGAATCAATATCAAAATCTAGACCTTTCCCAAGAACAAGCAACATTGCACCAAAACTGAACAAAAAACCAAAAACAAGGAATATGACTTGTTCGTGAGTGGAGGATGGCAAAGATGGCTCTAGATGTATTCTCATATATCACATCAAGTAATAACTATCGAAGATTTGACACAAAATCACTTGGATCAAAAAATCTCCTGAGAATGTCAAATCCAAGCAAAATCAGGTAACTTCGAGAACTTGTCAAACCTAATGGTTAGATGGATGGGGATTGATTTCCATGAAACATCTCCATAACTTACTCGCCATTTTCATACAGCAAGATCAAGAAGGGTATTACTATTCTTAAGCCCAAAGTGATTATTTAAATTTTTATTCAAATTTCCCCTTTTTGGATGGATCATCTTTGCAGATTCGATTTTTAAATTTAAAACTTTCTATTATTTTCACATTTCCTTCTTGGCTTTCTATTATTATTTTTCTTAATTTCTTCATTCATTGGAACCTCAACCAAAATTCAAAGAAACACGATTAAAATCCAGATATTGAGAAATTATTTTTCAACATAACACAAGGGCTACACATTTCCAAATTCAAAATTTTTGGAATGTTATAGAAGATAATAGCCAAGATGGCAATCCCACATGTCAAAGCAAGCAGCTACATCGAAGAAATCAAATCAAAACTTTTGGATCAAGAAAAGATCGAGAGAGAAGAGAACGATCTCAAAACAGAGCAGTCGTGAGACAACTGTCGGGCACTCGTAACCGACTGCGGTCATAAACAACTTGAAAAGCAGTGGGGGCACACGACAACGAGATCTACGACCATCGAGTAATCAGAAACAAATGCGGTCAAAATCAGACGCGATGCGATCTCAGTCTTGATTTTGGTCGAAATTGGAAGCAGTCAAAAATGATTCGAAAGAACAGAGCAATACACGACCGCAAGATCTAATATTCACATATCTTTTGATGAAAAGAAAAGATTAAAAGATCAAATGGTCGTGAAACTTGGTACGCAAATTGCTTATGGTCTCAAGAGGCTGCTCCAATCTTGAATTGAATGCTTATTAACTAAGTTGAGACCTTTTTGCTATTTGATCAAGAGCGCACATGAACTGAGTTCAAGAATCGAAGTCGTTGATCAGAACTACTTGTGGGTCAAAGAGAGCTAAGATGGCTTTGGTTATATTCCCACCTGTCACTACTATTCAAAGCATTAGCGAGATCAAGCCGAGAACATCTCCAGATCAAGAAAGGAGATGGACAGAACCGAAGCATACAGAGGAAGAACCAAACCGAAAACTCAGAACAGAGCAAACTCAAACAGAAAAATACACAAAAGGTTGACCAAAGATTGCTGGATTTCTCACTTGAGATATTGGTTTCACAACCACTCTCCTCAGGAGGACCAAGCTCTAATCCTAGAGCCAACACTCACTCTCTAACCTAACTTCCATGGGAGGGAGGAGGAGCTAGCCACCACAAGGCTTAGCCTACCTTCTTAAACCTTAGCTCTTGCCTCCCTTCCCATTTTTATAGGCTCACCAATGAACCCTAGACCTAATAGATCCTACCATTAGTTCAAACAAGATATAACCCGTTAACCCCACCTAACATCGGGTTTTACTCATGCACACTTCTCAAAGCGGCTTACATGTGGCCGCAATGACTTGTCTTCAAGCATCTCACGCGTCCGGATCCCATCGAACTGTCCTCGCTTGCAAACGACCCATGTCACTTGGCGCACCACGTGGTTCTCCTCGCGCATGACTGCACCTGGCATCCTTGACCGTCTGGACCTCGACTCTTCTTGAGCTTAGTCCCGGTCCACCATGCCATTGCCCATCATGCCCACTACCAGTAGCTCTCGCTCCAATTCCTCGTCGTCCCGGCTTGCAACCACCTCACCAGCTTCAATCATCTTTGGCATCTTCCTGACCGTTCTGGACCATAACACCTCCCTGTAACTAATCCCGGTCCTTCCACGCCTCACCATGATTTAGCTCCGAAGTCCTGCAACCAACACCAACAAGCAAACCATCATGCAACACCGCACGATACACAAAGATCATCAATTTACACAATCAAAATGTATTCCAGTGAACAACCTCAGCTCACCTACTGGTATGATATGACTTACGAGTACTCGGACGTACAAGAAATGAGGTACTCGTAGCCCATAAGGTCCTTCCAGCAGCCTACGATGACACTGCAATTTGCTACAACCATCAAATGCACATGCATACAGAATGTTACGACTATCGCTCACATTCAGCAGAAGCTACGACTGCTTACGATCGATCGCTGTGACGATCGAACATACATATCGCTACCACCATCGAGGACACAAGCTACGACTACCGCACAGATCGCTATGACTACCGCAACAATTGCTACAACCACCGCTCACATCGGCTACGACTATCGATCGCTATGGCTTACGACTACCAACATCACAGCTTACGACTGCCGATCACGACCAGGCAGAAAGCTACAACCATCTATCACAGCTACGTCTATCGATCACATATAGTCGTTCAGCACTGAATCTTTCGACCGCGTGGTCGTTCTGCCGATCGGACCGTCCGACCACACAGTCGAAAACAATGAACACACCCAATTGAACCGATTGACCACAACGTCGATAGACCAAGAAGCGATCTTTTGCAAAACTCCTCAAAACCAAACTCAACCTTCACAAATACTCTAATCCAAAAGTCAATTACTCATCACAACCATAGGGTGACCTCCACATGGTCTCACAATCTCCCCCTTGATGAGTATATTGACAAAACCCAAAAAGGCATGAAGATGAGTTTGTTTTTGAAAACAAAAGCAAGGAGTTGCAAAAAACCACACATGGTCTAAAAGAAGAGAAGAATGAACTCATGACCATGTTGGCAAAAAATGAAATGGAGCAAATAACAAGAAAGAGTAATTTTTCTACAAAAACTCCAAATCACACCTATAAGTCCATTCTTGCTCATGGTCCAAAGAAAAGAGCAATTGCTCACTATAACCATTTTCATAGCCAGATGACCATGCATTCTCCCCTTTTAATGCCTTTTGCACCCCTTAATGTCTTTTTCTCTATCATTCTCTCCCTTTTGACAGTAGAGTCATCAAGATGCATGGAAGAAAATGGTGTATGAATGAAATTTAGTGACTACATTTGATTCATTTTAAGCATAAGAAACTGTGAAGATTATCCAAAATAACTTCCAAATATGACACCTAGCCATAAAAGGTGAAAGTGCTATCTAGATCATAACAAACCATGTATTATCAAGCTAAAGCCAAATAAGCCATAATATGAAATTAAATAGATTGTTTAACATATCAAGTCACTCAAGATCATAGTCTAGCTAAAGGTGTCCAAAAATGAGTCAAACCATGCCAATATTCCAAGTGGAACCAAGAAGTTATAATTGAGTCAATTTAGAGTGCTATAAGTTTAAAAATGAGACATTTTGTTCAAGTACTTGATATCACTTGTAATTGAGCAAATTTAGCATATTTGGTATTTTCAGAAATTCATGGTTGTCTTCAACCATTTTTTTTAAAAAAGTTTGTTTGCTTAGTCATGTGCTAGATCTCAAGCCTTATGCGACTACTCCAAGCAAAAAACTTACGGAAGTGATTTTAGTCATCCAAAACTCTCCCTAAGTTCATGTCTAGTGCAATGGCAAGCCATCTCATGAGAAAGGATTAGTGAGATCAGTTTTTTTTGCACAAAAGAGGTCTTTTTGCATTTTCTTGACTTAGTTCAAGAACAAAGAGTTAATACTAACTCATGTTTCACTAATGAACTAGCGTAGCTCAATTTAAAGCTTAATGCAGATTCAAGACTCAACTTAGCTTATTTGACTTGGCATGAATCATAAGAGATCATTAGAGCTAAACTAGTCACAAGATCCAACAAGATATGATTTAATTCAAGTTATTCACATTTAATAAAGCTAGCATGGCAAAAGCTAAGCTACATATAGAAAGTCATGATAAATCTAGCAAGCTATCACAAGATGTGGCAAGATATAAAGCATGATATCATGTCACATAATGATAATCGTCAAGGCTCCATGATTTGTATGAGTATTCATGTATATACAATGCAATATGATACAAATGAATGCACAAGAAATAAGCTCCTCCTGAAAAGCAGCCCAGAAAGAAAGAACGTTCCAACTCCCCCTAAAGAAGGCAAATTGGGAAGAACCAAGAAATTAGATGTAAAATCCAAAAAATGAGGGTTCAAATTCAACAAGATGATTCCCAAACACACCCATTCCTCATAGTCTCTAGCCTATAACCTCATACCACGGAGCCAAAAAGTAACACTACCTATCATAACACATGACACTAGTGGCCAAGACGAAAGCTCAAATTAGGTAGTAAATAATCCTAGAGAACCATTTAGATAAGGAGAGTGACTGAGATAAAATCACCTAGAGTTGATTCATGTCTATCCAATCAGACCCTTCCTACCACTAGAACAAGAATATTATGAGAAATCAAGTGGTGGAAAGTAAGAAACTGAAGATCACTAGAGAGCAAACCTCTATCACATCGCTCGGTGGCATGGTGTAGTTGATGTGATGAAGGCTAACTGAAGTTGCATCGTGAAATCAAAAAGCTCAAGGGAGGTAAGAGACCCATAGCATCAACATAACTCACATGGTCTCCCCCTCATATCCACAGTCTGTAACTTAAACACAGGAACAACTGGTGTCCTAGTATTGGAGTAAATGATATGCAAGCATGGATCCAATACTGAGACATATGACAACAAAAGTAGCATCGCAAGTACTAATGATAAGGAACACATGATAACACACCCCGACACAAGCTCGATCTAGCCCTCATCAAAGCATCTATAATAACAAGCCTAGTGCAAACCAAATCTAGAAGAAACTTGTGAACTAACCACAGTTCTCATGATATCTAAGCATAAGCACAATCTAAAGCTACCAAGATGTCATACAGACTATTTCATGCCAGAACAGAAATGAATAAGATTAAGATATACATGCATCTCAATGAATCACAACCATACATATATAGTGGGTGACAAGAAAAAGTCACAGAAGTATATACTAGCATGGATATAAGTATAAGCATGTACACATGAACCAAAAGGATAAGAAGGCATGAATAAACATAGCATCATGATATAGAAAATTATCCAAGATATAATCAAGTACAAAATATCCATAAACAAACATACATCATGTACGCATACATCATGACAAACCAAAATCATGGAAAAGTATGCTAACATATATAAATAATGGTGAATGGACATAAGGAGCAAGATGTAAGCAATAAACCATGATAGATACAACAAGGCATAAAGTCATGATGATACTTGACTTCTAATACACACATTCTACAAGTCACTTATGCTCATGAAGTTAAGTCAAAACTTAAGCATCCAATAAACTCAAGTATATAACATGACACATGGATAACTAAGCAAAATACACATAAAGACATGACAAGAAGGTAGCAAGAGTAAAACATGCCAATATGGTACAAGTGAACACATGGACAAGCACAACATGCCAATTATGATCAAACATGAATATAAGAGCATGAGGATATAGAATAGCTCATAAAGTATGTGGAAACGCCAAACGTGAAAGCATATGCCTCTTGGAGGCTATCAAAAGGAGTGGAGAACCAACAAGTGTTCTAATCATGTGATGAAGCAAAAGACTAGAACCCAATCAAGTACATACTCTCCATCCTGCGTCCCAGCACTTATGAGAAGAACAAAGTGCCCGAGTCTTGAATCCCGAATGGTTAGTAAACAGGTACTTGGGAACCTAAGACTTTGACATACTCACAATAGAAGTATGCGAGTTAGCATGATGCAATGGATTGTTCATTCAAGGAAATCTAATCCAGGAGGCATACCGCAAGTGGACAACTCGACAAGTAAAACGAGTGGCATCTCTCAAAAAACGGCAAATACCTTACTTGAAAGCACCAAGATGAGAACTAACAGAAGCACCAAAAGAACTCATAACTCCTCCTTACTGTAGGTGCACACCTCGATGAGGAGAATGAGGTCCACCACTTGAGAAATGGTCGAAATCCTTCCTCATGATAGCACGTGGACAAAAACCAAAACCATAAGAATCCAATCCACGACATCAATGATATCCATCCTTCTCACAGAATGAGAAATGGTACAAATGTCTACTAAGAGACATAGTTTGGGAGGACAAAGCACCATCCTTGCTCAAAAAGAGAAGCCCCTTGGACAACACCAGAAGAGTCAACAAGAATTGCACTAGCCAAAATAGGAGCATCTAAAGATATGGCACAAATACCAACAACGATAAAATTATGCTCACTACAGAAAAGATCCAAATCCAAATAAACAGAGGATACTAAGTTGCAAGATTCAGCGCTCATATCAACACGCTCTCTCCTCAAAGTATTTACATCATCTCTGAAAGAATGACAATATATGCAAGAGATGAAAAATGCAAGTAACCAATGAATTGGACCAAGAAGAGGAACATAGCTAGTCCAATCATAAAACAAGAGAAGCTAGGGTATTAACAAGAGAATCATGAACAGAAGCACTAGGCTCACTAATCCCAGCCCTAGCTAACTCAAGCTACTCTACACACGTGAGGTGAGCCAATTTTAATTTCTTACTTTCAGATTTTTTTAAGCATGCAAGAAGAGAATTCAAAATTTTCAGTATCCACATATAAAAACTCACAACCTACACACGATAAATGGGATTCTAATCTAACAAAATCATCATCAAGCAATCTAGCATTTTATCATCTAGGCATCTCATATTATCTCTAAGAGCAAGCATATTCATCTTGGACAAAACCAAGGTCACATTGGGGCTTTACCTTGCTCATGATGAGTCGAAGCTCATCTTTCTTGTCAATATTATCATCATCCGTGAGCCCCAAAAGCTTCTTCTCCCTAGCACTTGAACAACAAAAGGTAAAGAATGTACCACAAAGCTCATACTTGTAGATTCTTGCAAATAAGATCACTCTCTAGTTGATCTCGGGCCTCTTGTCACAAAGGACATCATGGGCAAAAATACCCCGACAAGATACAAAGACAAGCTCACAAGGTTCCTACTAGTTGCCGTGCTCAAGATCAATGAAGATCAAACAAAGAGTCAACATGGCTCTGGTACCATTTGTAGGACCGGACAGGCAACAGAGGGTGTGAATAATGTCTAGAGATTTTTTCTCCAAATATTCACATATTCATTTTCTCCAATAGCTACAAAGCTATGAAGATTAGGACATGTGGTCTATTTGAAAACAGAGGAACACAAAGCTCAGTACGACTACATCAGAGCACAACGTGGTCGAGTTATGACCACTCGACGGAAACACAACGTAGTGAATTATGACTACTGGTCGGAAAGCACAGGACAGCTAAATTGAACGCAATCAGCCATCAGAGAAAAACAACATGATCGAAAGGCAGACAACGTGGTCGAAGGGCAGACAACGTGGTCGAAGCCACTGTGGTCGTAACCAACGTGGACGTAACTAACGTGGTCGAAACTAATGTGGCCATAACCAGTGTGGTCAATACCAACGTGGTCGAATGCCAACGTTATCAAAGACCAACGTGGTCGATACCAACGTTATCAATGTCCAATGCGCGGTCAAAAGGCTAGCATAGTTTAGGATCAATGAGTGGTCGGAAACCAGCGCTGTCAAAGACCAACGTGATCGTAAACAACATGGTCGAAGGCCAATAAATAGTCGACACCACTGTAGTTGATGACCAAAGTACGAACAGAAAATACATGTAGCTAAAAACGAGATCTATGACCATTGATCGATTGAAACCAGATATGGTCATAAATGACTAGGAGTACTAGAAATGGTGCACGGTCACTAGATCTAAAAACATCAAATCTTTTGATTCAAAGATCAAATGGCCTTGGAAATTTGTATGCAAATAACTTAAGATCTCAGGAAACTAATCTAATCTTGGAACGAAAACTTAGTAAGTGAGTTGAGACCTTTTTGAGATTTGATTAAAGGTGCGCAAGAACAAAGACTTGAGATCAAACAGATGAACCGACCATGCTCGTGGGAAGATAATAGCCAAGATGGCTTTGAATCCAATCCCACATGTCACAGCAAACAGCTACATCGAAGAAATCAAATCAAAACTCTTGGATCAAGAACAGATCGAGAGAGAAGAGAATGATCTCAAAAAAGAGCAGTCATGAGATGTGGTCGAAGAGTATCGAGCGCTCGTAATTGTAGGACCCCAGATTTTACAATCCGGAATCCTCTGTGATTCCACCGCACTATTCCCTGGATCTGTAGATAGTGCTCACAGATTACAGTTCTGAATATCAAAATACATATCATGCGGAAACTTAAACATAATAGTAGACTTACTCATGGGCCGATTAGGCCGAAATCAATAAATTGCAGCAGCGGAAGAATGAGCACACAGGTGGGACCTTCAGGACATGCCCACAGGCAGCCAACTAGAGGTTCGCGACCTAGCCCTTGACATCTTCATCTTCTCTACCAGCATGTCCAATCTTGTTGTTGAGGCGAGGTGATCTGATTCCTGATTCTGAATTTGTCGCAAAAGCGAGTGTGAGCACTCCAACCCCGTGCTCGCGAGCCAATACACAGAATGCAAATAAATAGTATGCATAGCTTGTCAAAGGAGAGGCTCAGGTTATTTTATTTGCCAAAAATCGCTTTTAGTGACTCTATTTTCATTCAGTCATCATGTTATTATTGCTAGCTAAACTCCACCTAGTGATTACCATAATTGACTTAATCCACCAGAAATACACTTTCTTTACTGATTGCAGTCTAAGACTCCAAACAGCGAGAGACATCATTTATCTAATCCACCGATCATGCACTCATTACTGCCTAAGACTCCAAGCAGTGAGGGTCATCCTTTATTTAGATCCACCAATATCTATTGTATTCTAAATTCCTAACAACCCAATCTTGTTGTTGCTAATCCTCAACTCTTCATTTCTAAATTCTAATGACTATCTAACATTATTGCTTTTAAATCCACCGAAATCATTCGTATTGGGACTTTCCAATAATTCACTCCTTTTGTTATTGATCCAAAATCATAATTTGTTCTCCCAATAACTAGTCTTATTTTCTACTATCTATCTCTAACTAATTCACCAGTATACATCCACCATGAATATCCATGATCAAGATCACGACTCACTAGTATACATCCACCAAGAATATCAATGATCAAGATTATAATCCAATAATTGCTATCATTCCTCCAATATTCCCAAAAATCCAATTCATCCATCTAGTATTTGATCAAATCCTATTAATCCCATCATCGTCAATATCTTTCAAGAATTTATATTAATTATCAGTGTTGTAATCCAACAATTACCTTTGTACTCCCTAATTCTCCAAAGATCATTTAAATCATCTATCTAGACTAAATATTCATTTAAGCTCTACCAATTTATTTCTCCCAGAATCCACACTATCATTTTTACCACCATAATTGACATGAATCCACCAACAACTTTATGCGGTTAACCCAACAACTATCTTCTTTTCTTACGACTCCATCTATATTTCCTGACATTTTCTTTTGCGAAAAGTGCCATCATTATTTAAAAATACAATACATAAAAATTTCCTGAGACCTAGCAGCTTTGCACAAAAACATAATGTGTAAATGAATGCAATAATAAAAGCGATCCAGATTCCATCCATCGTTACATGGCATCGCACCATATAGCATCTTTCAGCGTTATAGCCGCTTAACTTACCACTGGGACGACACCCAGGACAACTCAAATCAGGGCTTTCCACTGCCCTTCCACATTTCCATTTTCACCCACAAAGTTTTTGAAATAGAACTATATCTGGTTAAGTTCCCATGTCCGCCCTTGACCGTGGGCACAGCTATTCGAATAGTTTTTGACTCTGCAGAGTTTGTACACTTTCACCACAAGAGACAATCAACTCGTTGCCCCACACGATTCCTTAGTCATGTGGTTGAGCAGACCATCACAGTGACTTTTCAAAGTATCTAATCTCTTTTGTCATCTCACCCTATGGGCCGTTCCCACTTGCGGTGGGTCCCATACGTTGCACGGGATGTTCCCCACGGTTACTAGCGTTATTCGGGCTCCACTCCCCTCAGCGCTAGTACGACTGGGAAACGTCACCCTCCACTCGGTGTCCCTTTAGGCCTCCCCTTGCCCTTGCATATCCACTCCTATCCACTACCGGTGAGATGAGTCCGGGGGTATCGATAAATTTACTTAGCCAAGTTGTAATTTACAGACTTGTGGTTGTACTGTTTTACATAGGAGGTCATGACAAGATTCAGTCCTTAGGTGTATCTGAGCGGTTCTACCACACTCCACAATTTTGTGCTCCCACCGCACCACATACCAGCCCCCAAACCATCCGCTCAGATATTTAAGCAAGTTGGAATTTTTGGGAGCATAAAATAATCATGTCAAAATATACCAGTCATTCCCACCATGACTGTCCAAACCAGTTTCTCATGATTAAAAATGACAATGATGTTTGGGGCATTTCAGCGCCCCCTGAGTATCTATGCAGTATTAAGCATAGCATATAATTAGGGACTTATTTTTGAAATGTTACTATTATAATTTTACTAGGGCAACAAGGTTCACACATTGAAATATTACAAAGGAGGGGTAATATTATTCAAGGTAAAAAATGGGCACATAACTAGAATATTAAATTAAACATGTATTTGCATATAAATTAACAGCATGCAATTTGATAATTTAAAACAAAGTAATTTGCAGAAAATGTAGGTTCAACATGATCAAAGTATTGACTCGCCTTGCGTGGTTTACCACGGTCTTGAGCTCACTCAAAGCTGTATCATTTGATGGTCTTGAGCTCCCGGTCTTTATCTTCACCTTGATCTTGATCTCGCTTGATCCATTGATTCTTTGGGACTCCAGTTTCTAACTACGCGATAAGTGACTGAATCCAAATAAAAACAAATAACTCAAGAGATCCAAATAAATCCAAATAAATCTAATTGAACTTGATTAATTTTTGTATTTATCAAAGAAGTTCCATGAGTCAAGTTAGACCTATGAATCGGCGTACAGGTTTAGCTGGGTATTATTTGTCGAGCGCACATTTTCATGGCATACGATATATATATATATATATATATATATATATATATATATATATATATATATATATATATATATATATATATATATATATATATATATATATATATATATATATATATATATATATATATATATATATATATATATAGGTATATAGGTAATGTTTGCAAACCTTAGCTTACTGAGTTAATCTTATAGTCTAGGTTATAGCATTTTGTGGTATGATATTTTATGAACCTCCATTTATCACTAGGCTAAGTGTAATTAGGGTCTATATATACGGGTTCTAGCTTGCTACATATACATTTACGCTCAATATTATTACGTATTAAACCAAGTGTTAAGATTTAATCACTAGCACCATTATCACTCTGTCCATACCTTTGTTATTATTAAGCTTAGCATTATTTTTGGTTCAAGTCTATTTTAGTTATTCACATAATAAGTAATCAAATATTAAATAGTAAGTAGCCTTATTTTAACTCCTAATTAAATTTTCTACATTCCTAAATTATCCAAAATTTTCACTAAAAATTCATATGAGCTCTAAAATTCATCTTTTTGGTTCCATTGGATAGATCTTGAATTTAGATGAATTTAGAAATTTGTTTCACTCAATTTGGAGTTAAAATAAATAAGTTATGCTTATTTAAAATTCTCAGTCCACTGAAATTCCAGAAAATAGGAAATCCCTGACAGGTGGGTCCCACGGGGCATTTTTAATTCATTCCTTTTTATTTTATTCCCATATGCTGTACCTATGACAGGTGGGGCCCACTTACTATTATTATCATTTATTCCATCTCGGGGTGTCACTGGCAGAAGGGTCCCTGCTGTCAGTGGGACATGCGTGTTGGTAGTCGCTGACAGGTGGGGCCCACCTGTCAGCCCGGGAAAAATTAGAGAAAACTCAACCCGACGCGGCGGAGCCGGGGCTCGAACGCACGCGGCCGGGGAGTCGGGGGCGGGAGAAAGAGAAGTGAGCGCTGCTAGCCAAGTGAACCTCAGGGTGTTGCTTACCCCTATAGGGGGATAAATCCCCTTATACCCACCTTGCGGGGAGCTGGGCAGAGGAGGTCGGGGCGGCGGCGCCGATGGCGAGGGGTGGCCGGAGGGTCGGAGATGACGTCCAAAATGCAATGCTGGAGTTGCGGTGGTGCCGATGGTGGAGGCGACGGAGACCGAGGGGCACCGGAGCTTGACCGGCGGCGCGCGGTGGCGGCGGCGGAACAGGGGAGATGGGGATACGGCGGCACACTGGGTTAGGACTCGATTGTAGGCTAGGGGAGCATCCATAGGTGGTTAGAAGGCTACCTTGGGGGTCAGAGGAGCTCGGGGATGGCGGGGCGGCGTGCGACAGCGGTGAACGGAAGGGGTGCACGGCGCCGGTGAAGAAGGGTTGGCGAGAGGCTCAGCCGAAGGTGGTGGTGGCTTCGTGACGCTCGGAGGGTGCTCCGGCTCGGCGGAATTGGCCTGACTTGGCTCCAATCGACGGCGGGCCAGATGGCCGGAGTTGGGGAAGGAAGCGGCTCGCCGGTGACTGCGGTGCTTGGGGCTCGATTGCTTGGGACAGGAGGTGGAGACGGGTGTGGCGGTGAGGACGGAGGGTTGAACGAGTTTTATAGGCGGCGGGGCGGGTTTGGCAACGGGCGAGCGACCGTGCGGTCTTGTCGGGCGGCGATGGCAGGCGGCGGCGGCAGCGGGAATCCGATTGGCGCGCGTGACCTCTCGGACAGCCTTTTTGCGCCATGCACACGAGGGGACGCGTCAGGGCAGCGGGGAAGCAGCGAAGCCGGGCGCATGGGCGCCATGGGGAGGCCGTGCAGGCGGAAGGGACAGCGCAAGAAGAGGAGGGTGAGAAGGAAAAGAAAGGAGGGAGGGCGCTCGGTCGGCGGGGGAAAATTCAGCTTTTCAGAAATTGCCAGAAAATCCCAATAAGCTCAGAAAAATATGAAAATACTTCCAAAAATTCCAGAAAAATTCACAGAAGTTCCTGATGACATTTTTGACTTAATAAAATATTTCCAACTAATGTTGGTTTTTAATTTACTTGCTTCCATTGTTATTCATGCCATTATTTTCAGAAATGATATATTATGTTCTAAGTCAAATTTCTTTCTTACTTTTATGGATCATCTTTTCAGATTCTTATCTTAGATTTCATCTTTCTAATATTTATACATGTTTGTTTCTCCTCTAATTTTTGGAACCTTCATCAAAATTTTCAAGAAAATCCCATAATTCCAAACTCGAATAAATCACATTTACAAAAGAAATTCAAAAACTTTATATTTTCAAATCCAAATTTTCAGGATGTTACAGTAATCGACTGCGGTCATAAAGAACATGAAAAGCAGTGGGGGCGCACAAGCACGAGATCTATGACCATCGAGCAATCGGAAACAAGTGCGGTCGAAATCAGACGCGATGCGATCTGAGTCTTGACTGTGGTCAAAACTGGAAGCGGTCGAAAATAATTCGAAAGAACAGAGCAACACACGACCGCACAATCACAGGATCTAAAATCCACATATCTTTTGATTAGAAGAAAAGATTAAAATATCAAATGGCCGTGAAACTTTGTACGCAAATTGCTTAAGGTCTCAAGAGCCTGCTCCAATCTTGAATTGAAAACTTATTAATCAAGAGCGCACATGAACTGAGTTCAAGAACCGAAGTCGTTGATCAGAACCGCTTGTGGGTCAAAGAGATCTATGATGGCTTTGGTTATATTCCCACCTGTCACTACGATGTAGAGCATCAATGAGATCAAGCCATGAACACCTCCAGGTCAAGAAAGGAGATGGACAGAACCGAAAAATACAAAGGAAGAACCAAACTGAAAAATCAGAACAGAGCAAATTCAAGTAGAAAGATACACAAAAGGGTAGACCAAAGATTGCTGGATTTCTCACTTGAGATATTAGTTTTACAACCACTCCCATCGGACCTCAACACCTCCCTGTGATTAGTCCTGGTCCTTCCACGTCTCACCATGACCTAACTTCAAAGTTCTGCAACCAACACCAACAAGCAAACCATCACGCAACCACGTATGATACACAAAGATCATCAGTTTGCACAATCAAAATGTATTCCAGTGAACAACCTCAGCTCACCTATTGGTCTAATACGACTTAAGAGTACTCGGACGTATAAGAAATGAGGTACTTGTAGCCCACAAGGTCCTTCTAGCAGCCTATGACCACACTGCAATCTGCTACGACCATGTAGCAGACACTACGACCATCAAAGGCACATGCATACATAATGCTACAACTATCGCTTACATTCAGCAGAAGCTACGACTGCTTACGACCGATCGCTGTGACCATCGAATACATAGATCGCTACGACCATCGAGGACACAAGCTACAACTACCGCACAGATTGCTACGACTACCACAACGATTGCTACGACCACTGCTCACATCGGCTACGACTATCAATCGCTACGCCGTTTACTGCCTATATAGAATAACCACTGTCCAATTTAGCAGCGTAAAGTCTTAATCATGGATCTGCGCTATGGTTCATTCTCTCTACTTATGCTTCACGCTTCAGGTTTGTATGTTCGGCTGCAATTTATACGCTTGCCCAGTGCTTCAGACAGCACTGATGGCTAACTTCATTCCTACATAATACAAGATTGCTCCGAACATTTACATAGCTTGCATATGCTTACTTTGCCTCTCAGCTCATGTTGGGCCTGTTCTTTTCCTCTGAAGCTGGCACCTTTTGGTTTTTGCTACAGTACATAACTTTCAAACAGAGTATTTTCTCAAGACGGGGTCTACAAGTTAAACGATGTACACGTTAAAAGCCCAACATCGCAATACTACTGGAGTCCCTACAGTTTCTATTGACTTGTTTCAGTTTCTCACTACTACAGAAAAGGTCATCACAGACGGTTTTGTGAACCGTCTGTATTTATGGGTCAGTGATAATCGCAGTCATCACGCGGTTTTGAACCGCTCAGCGATTGTCGACTATCACGACGGTTTTTAGTAAAAACCGTCATGATAGGTGATAATCGCGCATTTTTTTAGTTAAAACCGTCGTGATAGGTGATAATCACGCACGGTTTTAGTTAAAAATCGCTTTGTGATGATTTGGCTCGACGGAGCGGCGGCGACGGCTCATGGAGGCGCCGACGAGGGTTCGGGAGGCGGAGGCGACGACGGGCTCGGGATTTATCTAGATCGAATAATCGCGCGGCGCACAAGGAAAACCCTAGCCGAGGGTATATATGGGGAGGTTATCACGAGCGGTTCTAAACTTAGAACCATTCGTGATGAATATCACGCATTGTAAGTTCGTAACCGCTCGTGATAAGCCTTTGCGATCGCGATTATTAAGACAACATCACGAGCGGTTTTAAACTTAGAACCGCTCAGTGATATTGATATCACTGAGCGGTTCTCGCCGTAACCGCTCGTGATAAGCCTTTGCGACTGTAGTTATTAAGGCAACACCAATAACCACAGCTGCATTCATATCCACCACCAAACAGTTGCATTCATATACAACACCAACCAGCTGCGCGCATTCATATCAACCATCACATGTACATCACACATATACATAAATGCCAATACACATATACATTTTCACGTATACATTTTGTCACACATATACATTTTCACATATACATCTCAAAATTGCCACACATTTTCACATATACATTCTTATTGTACTGGCTTATTTCCTTTAAAAATTAGCCCTTCATCATGATCAATGCGTACGTAAGTAGTTTTGTCACGTTGTTCATCGTCGACCCTTATGCCATTTCCAAAAGGAGGTAACTCGTCAAATTGATTGTATTCCTCCTCGTCCACTACATTCTCCACTCCGATAATTCTCTTTTTTCTATGAAGAACTACATGGCGTTTCTTATTTGCCGGGTCGGTTACATAGAAAACTTGAACAACTTGATTGGCGAGTACGAATGGTTCGTCTTTGTACCCGACACGTTGGAGGTCCACGGTCCTGACACCGTACTTGTCAACCTTCACCTGTGGGAGATGCACCCAACGGCAAATAAATAAGGGATCTTGAAAACCACATAGTCGAGCTCCCAAATCTCTTCTATGAAGCCATAGTACGAGTTTCTCGACCCATCGGTATCGAATGCATCTATGCGGACACCGCTGTTCGTTAGTGCTCTTGACATCCCGAGATCGTATAGAATGTGTACCCATTTATATCATATCCTTGCCATGTCACAATTGTAAATATCGGCCCTTTTGCTAGCCATGTCAGCGTCTCACTCGGCGAGCTCCTAGCGATTTGCTCCTTCAACCATTAGTTGAACCAACGGTTGTGTTGCCTCATGATCCAAACATCCGCCGCTCTGGATTCTGTCGAAGCACATCCTTGTCTTTGGTCCACATAAGGCGCCACTTCGGTCATGTGTTGCAACACCGTGAAATGGGCTTGAGTATACGTGTCCATATCTGGAGTGATTGCTTTCCTTCCGATAGTTCCGAGACCCTTCAGCCTCCCCTCATGACGAGATTGAGGGACACCTATCGGTTGAATCTGAGCCATATAATCGACACAAAACTCAATGACCTCTTCGCTTGCATAACCTTCGCGATGTCGCCTCCGCCGAGAACGATTCCGTCGTAGGACTTGAGAATTCCCATGAACCTCTCAAATGGGTACATGCTATGTAGGAATACGGGCCCGCATATTTTTATCTCCCACACAACGTGAACAATGAGATGGACCATGATATCGAAAAACGAAGGAGGGAAATACATTTCAAGGTGACATAGAGTCATCACCACCTCGTCCTGCAGAGCATCAAGTTCTTCGGGATCAATGACCTTCTGAGCAATTGTGTTAAAGAAATAACATAGCCTCATGATTGTCTCTGACTTTGATCGGCAAAATATTTCTAATTGCAATAGGGAGCATCTGTGTCATCGAACATGACAATCATGAGACTTCATGCCATTTAACTTCAAATCTTGCATCGAAACAAGTTTCTTCACGCTGTCGAGTAACGAGACGGAACTTTGACACCATGCAAGCATTGGCACGCTTCTTTTCTCACCTTGGACAGAGTGTAACACGCAGGGGAAGGTACGTTCGTCCATTATCGGTGCATGTCGGTGCTAACTCAGCCCGATGTCCATGTCGACCAAGTCAAGCCGTGCGTTGACACCGCCCTTTGTTTTATCACGGATGTTCAAGAAGAGACCAATCAAGTATCGCACACATTCTTTTCTACGTGCATGACGCCGATGCAAAGGCTTCGAACATCTAGGTACTCCCAATAAGGTAAGTCCTAAAATATTGATATCTTCTTCCGGTGTTCTTCTCATGAGCCCTCAATTTACGTCCCTTTCCGAGGACAACATCTAAATCCTTAACCATATCATAAACCTCGTGTCCCCTTAAATGCCTTGGAGCTGAACCGTCTTCCTTCTCTCCACAAATTGTTTCTTCATCTTGCGGTATGGGTGAGCCCTCCAAGGAACCGGCGGTGACGCATGTAGACGGTTTTGCGTGAGTGTCTCACCACACACTCTCGGTACCATCTAAACAGTGAGTACAAGCTTTGGCACCTTTTGTACTATGGCCCGATAGGTTACCAAGGGCGGGATAATCATTTATGGTGCGAACAATAAGAAGCGCAGAGTGAAGTTCTCTCGCTTGTATGCATCCCATACCTGCACTTTCGCTCCACAAGATTTTTAGATCTTCCACCAACGGTGCTAGGAACACATCGATATCATTCCCGAGTTGTTTTGGCCCTTGGATAAGTATCGACAAAAAATGTACTTTCGCTTCATACACAACCAAGGAGGAAGGTTATAGATGCAGAGTCACGGGCCATGTGCTATGTCACCGCTCATGCTATCGAAAGGATTCATTCCATCTGCACTCACCCAAACCTTATATTCCTTGGTTCTGCACCGAACTCGCAAAACTCCTATCGATGTTTCTCCATTGCGCGAATCAGCAAGGTGTCTTATCATTCCATCCTTCTTGCGCTCCTCCGAGTGCCAACGCAGCAGCTTTGCCTCCTTTGGATTTGCAAAAACCTTTTCAAACGGGAATTATAGGAAAATACCATGCCACCTTAGCAGAGGTCCTTTCTTCGCCTCTGTTCCTCGCCATCATCGATTGATTGTTACGTTTGTATCGGGATGCGTTGCACACCGGACATACATGCATGTTTGCATACTCTTTACTGTAGAGGATACGATCGTTTGGGCATGCATGTATTCTTTCTACTTCCATTCCCAACGGACAAAGAACCTTCTTGGCTTTATACGTGGTTTTAGGCAACTCATTTCTCCCGGAAGCATGTCCGCTAAAAGACCTAGCAAGCGCCGTGAAACTCTTGTCGGACCAACCGTTGCTTGCCTTCAATTTCAACAGTTCAAGCACGGCCAACAACCTCGTGTACTTGCAGCCCGTGTACAAAGGTTTCTCAGAGTCCTCCATCAAGCCACGGAATTTAACATACTCTCTCTCATCATAGTTCTCTTCTACATCGCGAAGCATCTGATCCAGATTATCATCGTGCAACCTATCCGAATCCGAGCCACAATCGACATCAGCCGGCGGCATGTCATTCACTTCACCGGCGATGTCATCCGGGGGCATATCATTCACTTCACCGGTGATGTCATCCGGCGGCATATGATCATTCACTTCACCATGACTCGTCCAACACGTATAACCCTTTATGAAACCCCTCCGAATCAAGTGCGCTTCAAATTCTCGCAGTCAGTGCATGGACAGCACATATATTCCACCCCCTTATTCAACATATCCTCCTCGGCGGCTCTTATAAAAGCAGAAACGCCATTAATGTACTGTTCACTCACACGGCTCGCGGCATACATCCAGCTTCGGTCCTACGTTACGTACATATATAACAACTTAGTATTAAAATCTAGATTAACTAATTATAACTACATATATACCGGCCACATGCATTTATTATATTGAGACTTAATTTGCTAGCTCAATTCATATTACAAACACAACAGCTATTATATAACCAAAAATTTTCCAAATTAACCATCTTCAATAACCACTCATGGATTACTTAGACCTAAATTGTAATGCAATTAAAGAAAAAATAAATTTCATTACTAACCATATCTACAGCAACCAGGAAAGTCTGAATCTTCAAAGCTCAATCTCTGCCTCTTCCCACCAAATTAACTGGCCTGAAATCGCCTAGCTTCCTCCCGAGTGAAAAAGTGTGCAGCAGTGGCTAGATCTGGATCGAAATGAAGACAGAGATGCGGTCTGAGCAGCGCAATAAATGCCTTAGCCATTATCACAGACGGTTTTCAATTAAAAACCGTCTGTGATAAGCTGATTACCACAGACGATTTTTAATTAAAAACCGTTTGTGATAATCTGGGATTATCACAGACGGTTTTTAATACAGACCGTCTGTGATACAAAAGTATCACAGACGGTTCATAGGTAATAACCGTCTGTGATAATCCATTTTCCTGCCACAAATACCACAGACGGCCTCCAAATTACAACCGTCTGTAATAGTGTTCATCAGAGACGGTTTCACAAAACTGTCTGTGATGAGGCGTCTACTATGAGGCTTTCTGTAGTAGTGTCTAGCTCTTTCATTTCCCCTCTTACCTGCCTATTCTTTACACCTACACTACATGTCGTGTTCCCATTCCTACCACACCAATCCAGTGCAATGCATACTATATATTCGAATTTGCTTCTGCTCTCTTTACCAAAAATGAAATCTCTGCACACTAAGTGACTTCAGTCTATATGTTGACAAGCGAACAGAGGGTGAGCTATGATACTTCAGTCTATATGTTCCTTCAGCAGGGCACCGTCACTAAAAGCCAACTAATTTGAAATATCAGGAATGATCCCACTGAAGCTGACAACTCATAATCAAGTAAAAAAGTTCACAAAAACAAAATTCTACTTCAGGTGCGTGAATTTTACAAAATACAATTAGGACAATCAATGACTATGTAATTGTGTTAGGTCTTTGACTATGAACCAATCCTACGCTCGAAATAACACAAGGTCTACATGAACAACTCAAATTCCCCAAGGTCTACATGAACAATTCATCAATTTCCCCAAGGTCTATATGAACAAGATAGAGCTATCAAGGTAAGCTCAATGAGAGATTGCAAACATCTCCTAACAAGTATTACACATCAGGTCAAGCATTGCATCTGAGCACCTAAAAGCTCCTTTTGTCTATCCATGAAAACCAAAAGGAATCGAGTTCATGGTTCCATGAGATTCAAAGGAGAAGCTAGGTGTAGAGCTATACCAAACACCCATTACTTGTTGTAAATATTACGGTATAAGCATAATTCTTTTAATTCCAGCAATAATTATAATAGACCAAGCATGATAAACATGGCATATAAATGACTTAACTAATATATTAACATGCGTATCAATTAAATCATGGCAAAAGTAACATATGCTAAACATAGATGTCACATATATGTACAAAATTAGCATGTTGACAGGAAAACATGAAAATCTACATGCTAATCTTATTGCAGCATTAACATATATGTTTAAACCCAGCATATGAATAGCAAATTGAAGTATATTAATTGCTCTCAGAAGGCGAGTTGCACAAGATTTAATCTTGGCCATCACCGCCATGACAATGCCTAATCTTGATTATATATGACAGTTATAGATTTACTCTTGAGTTACAATTGAATCTTGCTATTGACACGAATTTACAGATGAAAAGTAAACTGACTGGACAGAGCCGAACCTACAAGAAATCAACCTGACAGAATAAACTATTGATTTACAGAGTTTGGCACACACTAGACAATAGCAAAACTAGCTGCAGCCCAAATTAACAAGTTTCGACAGAGGTCAGGAATGACCAATCTAGACCTCACACAGATATTAGAACTAGAGTAGCTAGCAGATTTTGATAACAGGGAACAACAGAATAGCAGATTCAATTGAATGCTCAAAGTAAATCTACCCTCACATTCATATAAAATCTCAGCACTAAGTCATTTCATCACAGAGCTAAAAGCCCACAGAATTCAATCTTTGCAAATTATCTTTCTCACAAGGCTTACTGATATAATGAATATATCACTGAATTGCAAAGAACAAGTACCAGAATACTCACTGTAGATGTAATACTCAAAATCACATGAAGTGACTGAAAATTGAGCAAGGCACGCAATTGCGCTGTCCCAGAAACCTAATGCCCCCACAAACCGAGCAGGGAGATGGTCGCCGGAGATACAATGCCCTTCTTCTCGTCTCAGCCGCAGCCAAAAGGAGAAGTCGAGGTAGAGGTTGCCGCACAAGACCACACAAATGTTCCGGCCAAGAACACTCAAATCGCAATCCCAATCTCGTAGTGTTTCTCCCGGTCCAAGCACAGATCAAGAACCCTAATCAAGGGTCAAGTCCCTCGGCTGCCAGCGGAGCACGGAGAACCGGCCAACAGCCCAAAGACCAGAGATCACCACCGGAGAGTATAGAGAGGAGGGGAGAGAGCTCACTCGGTTTTTCACCGTCTGCCGAAGAGAGGAGAGGCCCGGGCTTTATAGCGGAGCGGAGAGAAGAGGAGAGCCGTGGGCTGCGGTGTGGCTGGCATTGAGACGCCCTTGCCGACGCCGCCTCCGTCGCCAATGCCCCATGACCCGGCCGCCGCCGTTGCCCCGAGAGCGTCGCCAGATCCGGATGAATCGCACCGCCCGCAGCGGCCTGTGGGGAGGAGACAAAGTCTCCTCCTTTATCCCGCCCCACCAGCAAAAACTTTTATTTCTTTTCTCAATTGGGAAATTCCCAAAAAGCCCTCAAGATACAACATTGCTCACTATGTCCAAGTTTATAAGGTTTATTTCCTCTTGTCACATAAACTAAGAAGAGAGTGAAAATAGCTAGATTACCTATAATTATTATCTCTAACCTAATTATTATCTCTAAGCATTATATTTAATGCATGCATATAGAGAATAGCAAATAAAGCTATATATTGTGCATGTTGATACCAATATACCATCCATGTTGCTTTTTGATTGTGTGTCTACTGACTTAAATGCTTACTTCCTTTATACTAAATCATCGCACAGAATCTTGAACCACAACTGTTTCTTCTGTTTCAGTATAGGAGCCTTTTGTTTTAAGGTATCCAGGTTGCTTTTTGATTGTGTGTCTACTGACTATAAATGCTTACTTCCTTGATACCAAATCATCGCGTAGAATCTTGAACCACAACTGTTTCTTCCGTTTCAATATACGAGCCTTTTGTTTTAAGGTATCCAGGTTGCTTTTTTGATTGTGTGTCTACTGACTATAAATGCTTACTTCCTTGATACCAAATCATCGCACAGAATCTTGAACCACAACTGTTTCTTCTGTTTCAGTATAGGAGCCTTTTGTTTTAAGGTTCATGCGACCGCGGCAACGTGCGGGGTTCAAACTAATCATTAAGAGATTTGTAATTTCGAGACCATTTTGCATGGATTTGTAACACCTCACTACATTTTGATGTTAGCAACTGAGAACAGAAGGAGAAAGGGGGAGGATACCAATGAGCGAAAATATGGAAGCGGAGTGATGCGTTGGGCTTTGGATCGTCAATGACCACTTTTTCTTCGTGATCCTAAAAGATTACTTTGAATCATCTATATAGAAAAATTCAGTATAATATATCTACTACATTCAATTTATAAACTCTATATTAAAAAGATATATCGTTTAAAAGTTTATTACCATAGCATAAGTTAAAAACCCAAAAAAAAAATCTAGCCTAGCTCGTGGCATGCAGCCTATAATAATAAATGGCCATCAGATCATCCACATGTACCATCCGGATGCATCCGGCAAGAGTGACCGGGTTGGCCCACGACGGATCCTCGAACTGGAATCATGGCACACAACACAGACTCCACACCCCCGTGGCCCCGTTCGAGCACGCGGGGCACCACTCAATGACATCTTGGACCCACATGTCAGCATGCCACAAGATCGTCGCGCGAAAAGTGGGTTAGGTTAGCTGACACAAGATCGTCGCGCGAAAAGTGGGTTAGGTTAGCTATTTCCCAAAATAGCAGCTGCGAGGGGGCCCGGAAGAATCCAATGGCAAAACCCACTTCACTCGCCTCTCTCTCTCGCGCGCGCCCCCCTCTCTCTGTGACGAACTGACGATCGCGAGGAATCCAATGGCGCACGCGGCGTGGCCATTGGGTAGGCACCCACCGAACCCTATCCTCGCCAACTCCCGCTCGGCGCCGCCTCCGCCCGCTCGCCGCCCCGACGCGCCGCCGAGGGCTGCACAGGTGATCAAGATCAACCAACCCTCTCCTCCCCGGCGCACGCTGTTTCCCCCCTAAATTTCTCGGCGATCCTAGGGTTTTCTATGGCGGGGTTTTGCTGTGTGAAATGGAGCGGGCTTGGTTGATGCCTCCTTTCGCTTGTTGTTCGTCGAGTGGGTTTTGTACATGTCGCTTCTTGCTCTCGAGGGTCTTACTAGTAGCATTTGCCTGCTTCTTCCCTCTTGCGATTTTTTTTGTGTGCTTCGGTTTTGTTCGTGAGAAAAGGAGGGTTCTTTTTTTTTGTGGGAACATATCGCTTTTATACAGAAACCTAGGGATCGTTTAATCTTCAATTTTTTGTTGTACTGTTGCAGGGTACAGCTTGTCCAGCTTGTGGTGAAAGAAGTGATTCAGGAAAAATGACCCGCTGTCAGTACAAGCAAGCTTCAGAGCATGCGTAGGTTCCTTTTTGCCTATGTAATTTGTAGTTAGATTTGTCAACGAAAGAGCCTTGCTTGTTTGTCAGTGAAGGTGTACTCATTTATTCGTCCAGTATACATCGTTCTAAAGAATAGTGCACCCATTCTCATGTTTTGTCTAGGATATTGGTTTGGCTGGCCGAATGGTGCGGTGTATGTGCCTCCAATGCAGTGGTTGTAAGATTGATATGTCTGGCTATTACTTGGGGTAAACTTATGCCTATTTAGATTTTATCCAAACTTGAGAAACTTTAACTAAGTTGACCAATGCATATATTAAATATTGAGCATAGGGAACATATCTAGTGCAAACCCATAGCTAGGTGCAATTATGCAAACTTTACACGTTGACCATCATATGTTGGATGGATGGATGGATCAAATTTCTGGGATTTAAGGGTCACATGTTGGAGAACTATTTATGAGGGCTCCCACCTTATCAGGATCCATTTAATCTAATCCGTTCATCTCTCATCCAATGGCTTGCATGAGAGTTTGCATGATTGCACATAGCTATTGGCCTGCACTAGACCCCTTAAACATGTATCTTAAACATGTATCTTTTCTTCTGGCAGAATTGTGGATCATAATGATAAAGAATGACTAATAAGAAAAATAAACTGCAAATGGGAGCTTAGGTTGACTGGAATATGGGTGCATACGATCGAGTATATAACTTGATATCTGATATTTGATAATCTGCTATACAATAAGCTAATCGATACACATCCGATTATTAATTATGGTAGTCAGTATTGCACTACAAGAATGAGATTCTGAGCATTATGCCTCTTCAGATAAGATGAACCACGCATGCATTTACAATTTTCTATGGTATGTTGGTTTAAGTCTCCTGGTATAGTTTGAGTCATATTTTGGATGACGCCCGAGTCTATTGAGTATTAACACTTGATATACTAGCTTCCTTCTTTTGTATGGTTTCCCGTTTCCCATAAAAGTAGAGGTATTGGTTATTATTACATCAGAACTAGGTGCTGTGGCATTATGTAAGGCATGTGTACATCTTTTGTTTGTGTAAGCTCTTGGCAGACTAGCAAGTCATTCCTGTTGCCTGGATTACATTTAAATATCATGCACTTTTTTCTACATTACAAATTCTGGATTCTTTTATGTTATTTCTAGTCCTATTGGTTTTACAACTGATAGTGATTTTTTTCAATCAATTTTGAGTCGTCTCAGACAGAACAAAGTCCACCATGCCAATGATGCAGTGCTCAAGACAGAGGGAATTTCAAGATTAGACTCTTCACATAAGTACAGGATGCATAGATCTTCTGGCGGTGGCGGTACATATTCAAAACCCGATGCAAGAGTGAAGTTAATTCCCACAGATGGCATTACTTATGTACGACATGGAAAACCGTTTGGTAGAACTGTTACCTTGGCTGGATCACAGAAAAGGCATTGCGGTCGAAGTGCCACTCCTCCAAGTTCATGCAAAGTGTCTCTTGTGGGATCCATATCGCTCAATCAAAAGCCTACACCACCAGCCTCACCCATTGCCTCATGCCTTTCTCCTAAGAAGCTTGAGACAGCTGAAAATGGGTATTCATTTGTTGGGGACTATATCACAAGTTCCCTTACTACACAAATTGCTTCTCTTAAGAGCCGTCCATCACCAAGCTGCAAGGCTGTTCTTTCGCAGCCTTCTGTGACATCTATGGTTAATGATGCTACTGTTTCTAAGAATCTTAGCAGAACGGATAGTACTGAAGCATTTGTTAGGAGTTGCAGTTCAAGTGTTTTACACTGTCAAGTCCAGAGCTGTGCAATTCCCCCAGTGGGTTTGCTAAAAGAGGCAGTGATAAATCCCATATCTCCTAGTTCTGTGCATGTGCTTGCTGCACATTCAAGTGAGTCTCCTCTTGGTTCAAAGGCAGAACCTTCTTCTAAGCGTGTCTGCACACCTGACAATGGGAAGTTGTGTTCTACAGCTCCTTTTGTGTGAAAAGAACCAACTGTGAAGCCTACAATGCTGAGCCCAACATCTGTGCTTAGTGAAAGGTCCACTGAGGTACATCAAGGTACTAGATCAAGGCCTTCTTCCAGACTAAATTTGTTTGATGGACAATGCAACCTGGCCTCACTGCAGTGCAAAACAACCATTCCTCCAACACAAAGCCACAGTGAGGATCCTGAGAGTAATCTCTTCTATTCTTTCATCTAACTGTCAAAAATAAATGAAATGAATAATAGCATCCCTGCAATCTAGTGTTTGATAAATTATGCTTATTCAAAAATTGCAAAAGAAAAATTTTGTCAAGATGTTCATCTTAACCGTCTAGCTTTCATTTACTTAGGGCGAGCCTTTTTACCTTGTTAAAATTTGTCTGCTTTTGCCTTACTGAATATCTTGCTGTACTTTGCTTTTTTTGTCATTAGATTGCCCATGATCTTATTAGTAAACCTAGAAAATAATAGATTAATGCTTTTACTTGTTTAGCTCATGCTGCACTATCATTACATTGCTTGGCATTTCTGACTCTTTGTACTTATATTATGAAGAGATGTAGAAACACGTAGTTATTCAAGGTTGAGGAAGCACGGAAACTTAAGAAGATACAAGGAAAAAAAAATAACACAAATTACATGTATGGTTTGGAAACTGCTACAGAAATTTTAGGCTCATTATTACTTAACCAGCTTGGAATTTTTCTCACGTCCATAACCTTTTTCTTATCTTATATATGCTAGTTCTACAGTATGCTTAGCTTGGATATAACATTTGATCTATTTTTCCCTCAAATGTTTTTCTGGCGTAAATAGTCCTCCATGTCTTAGACATAGTTTTGCTGCACTGGAATTCTGTTTTGAGACTTCTCCTTTTGTTCACTAACTCTGTTTAGGATCCCTTCAGTCCTTTTTCTCGAACACGCAGGAGAACTGCGCATCATTATATTAAGAAGAGCAAAGGAGTCTAAAAAGACTCATACACACCTCACCAAATAGGCGAGGCTAAAAACAAAACAAAAAGGGACAAAACGCCCAAAAAACAAACACAACACCTAAGGCCAAATGGAACAAAGGCCTTTGGCCCCCGCCATACACCACAGCTTGGCCTTATCTCTAATGTCTTGCAAAACAATGCTGACATTGGGTGAGGCGCTGTCGAAAATGCAACCATTCCTATGCTTCCAAATCTGCCAGGCCACCAACACGACCAAAGAATTAAAGCCCTTGCGCGCACGCTAGAACTTGGTGCAAAGCTTGACGCCACCAAGAGGTGAAAACCAAATCATCAGGACCTGGAGTTAACTGCTGTAAACCCACCAGAGTAAACACTGAGAACCAAACACTTCTTGTGAACACGCAAGAAGTGAGTAAGTGCTGAATAGATTCATCAACTTGATCACACAGTGGACAGCACTCAGGGTGAACAAGCCCACGATGCGCCAAACGATCAGCGGTCCAGCAGCGATTAAGCGAGGCTAACCACACAAAGTATTTGCAACGAGGAGGAGCCCAGGTTCGCCAAATCTCCTTCCAAGGTTCAAACTCCACCGCCCCCACAAAAAAACGGCGGTACGCTGATTTAGTTGAGAAACTGCCCGAGGGGGATGGCTTCCACACATGCTGATCATCCACGCCAGGAGTGAGCCTCACGCGGGCGAGAACGTCCCAAAGGCCAAGAAACTCCTCCAAAACTGAAGAAGATATACTGCCTTTAATATTATGAACCCAGGTATTATCAGTTAGAGCTTCTTGGACCGTCCTACGACTGACAGTTCTCTTTGGCACAAGCGCACAGAGTAATGGGGTTAGGCCCATTAAGGATTTGCCATGCAGCCATTTATCACACCAAAAGAGGGTCATGCGGCCATCTCCCACAATAGAAGAGATCGATATGGAGAACATAGCTGCTGAATTGGGGTGCACATGAATGTCCAAACCAACCCATGAGCGATCAGGTTGGGTCTTTTTGAGCCACAGCCACCTCATGCGCAGCGCCCATCCGAGGATTTCCAAATCAAGAATTCCCAATCCGCCCAACTCAAATGGTCTCATGACACGACCCCAAGAGACAAGGCAATGCCCTCCATTTATTCGCTTGCGTCCCTTCCAAAGGAAAGCTCTACAAATCTTGTCAATAGCTTTAAGAGCCCATTTAGGGAAGTCCAGTGCAAAGAGAGGATAAATAGGAATTGTTGAGAGCACCGCTCGAATAAGAGTAGCCCGGCCAGCTGGGTGCATCATGGCAGCTTTCCAACTGGGCAACTTGTCAGCAATCTTGTCAATTATCATGTAGAAGCTAGATTTGGGGAGCTTTTTGATTGACAGTGGAAGCCCAAGATACTTGCAAGGGAACTCTTGAACTTTGCATGGAAAGAAACCTTGTATTATTTCCATGTCCTGTTGGTGGCAGTGGATTGGTGTTACCGAGCACTTGCTTACATTGGTGATCAACCCCGATGCTTCTCCAAAAATCCGAAGAATCTCTTTGATCAACTCGAATTCTTCCAAACAGGGCCGCAGGAAAAGGACCACATCATCGGCAAAAAGAGACACCCGCTGACTAGACCCTCTAGAAACAAGGGGCTGCAAAAGACCATTCTCACTTGCCTTATTAATTAGTGAGTTAAGCACATCCATCACCAAAATGAACAGCATCGGGGAAAGGGGGTCGCCTTGCCGAAGCCCCCGCTGATGTTGAATTAACTCCCCTGGCACGCCATTAACCAGCACCCGAGTTATTGAGGACCTCAGGAACTTGGAAAGAAGGTTACACCAAATTCTACCAAAATCCAAATGGCTCAAAACCTGCAGCAGGAAAGACCAAGACACCGAATCGAAGGCTTTGGAAATATCCAGCTTGAGAAGAACTCTTGGTTCCCTTTGTCTATGTAGCACTTTGGCTGTTTGTTGGACCAAAATAAAATTGTCAAGGATACATCTCCCTTGAACAAAAGCACTCTGATTTGGAGACACCATGTCCTTGAGCTTTGGAGCCAACCTATTGGCCAGGATTTTGGTGACAAGCTTTGCAAAACTATGCACCAAGCTTATAGGTCTGTAATCCTTGATTTGCAATGCTTCTGGAGTTTTTGGGAGCAAAATGACGTACGCCGAGTTGAGAAGGAACAAATTACTGTCATCACCCTGCAACAGCCTATTAAGAGCAGCCATAAGGTCAACCTTCACTATACTCCAACAAGTTTTGAAGAATCGACCAGTGTATCCGTCTGGACCCGGTGCCTTATCTGAAGGAAGCGATTTAATTGTTGCCCACACCTCATCCTCCGAGAAACCCTGTTCCAAAGTTGACAAATCAAAAGCTTCTTGGTAAAAGGACTGCAGGTTCAGTCCTCATTTGCAAGGACAGAAGTACAGAACACAAAATAACTGGTTGATATTTTCTATGTCTATTGCTGAAAATTTTCTTCTGAGAAGTTTGTTGTAATAACATTGGTATTTCTGTAACAGGTGCCCCAGTAATTTTGCATACAAAACTGCACAAGAAGAATTACCAAACAGAAGCCTGCTGGAAGTAAGTAGTATGTTTCTTATGCATTAGAATATTTTGCAAAGGGTTGTACTGAGCTTTCATCTTAGAATAGGTGGAATTTATTTTGTTGCACTGTACTTTTACACAACCTGGATTTATCTCCCCAATCAAATGTATTGATTTTGAAGATGTAGCCTCCAAATTGAATAAAAGTTTGTTTCGGGCTCAAGTACAAAACTCAAAGATACCAGAAGTTGAACTGCCCAAATTATCAACGCTGACGGCATGATCAACAAGAGCACTGTTTTAATTTCACTTGTGTCATCCAATACTAGCTGTGCTATTAACCTTGAACCTTGTCTGCTAGGCGATGAAGTTAATTATTAGTATAGTTAGTCTGTGCATCAGATTTTTAGCAGAGTTATTTCGGCGCTGTCTTATGTCAACAAATAACTATGCAATAAGCCATATCATAACAGTGTTCATGTGCAATACAAGTGATGACTGTTTGTGTTTGTTGAACTCTTCTGCAACTTGGAAGTGTTGAACTTTTATGTAACGCTGAAATCAAGCTACAATGATGAATATGTGGCATTTTGCTATTTTAGTGTCCATTTAGTTTACTTTCCGATAACACTTGGATCTGTTTCCACTTTCTTTAGGGGCAAATTTGAAGTAATAGGAAAGCTAACACATACTTGTGATGGACTTGAAGCCCATTTCCCTTTTAACATTTTTATCAAAGTTTATGAAGCTTCAAAACAAATGCCTGAAATCTTAAAGCTAGAGGCTCTTCCTCTTTCTCGGCTGTGGCCGCAAATGTTCAAGATGAAACCTCCAGATGGACAGGATATCGGACTATGCTTCATAAGCTCTCTTCAAAGGTACATGTGCTCTAATCATCATAGCTTCTACTTACGTTAAAGAAGCATCAATAATCATTTGGTGAGTTACTTGCAGCCATGCCAGCTGCCATATGTTAGCAAGTACTCCCTCTGTTATTTTTTAAGTGATGTCATAGGATCTATGCCATCAAACTTTCAAAAGTTTGACTGCTAATTTGTTTAAAACTATCCAGATTCATGACATGAAAGCTATAGCATTAGATTTGTCGTTAAAAATACTTTCACAATATTGTAATTTTATTAGTATATAATAAGATAAAGTTATAAAAAGTAGGTCAAAGTCACATATCGGAGACCGTGAAAAGTCAAAAACATCTCTTAAATGAACGGAGGGAGTACTCATTTCAGTTACCCGCAAATGGGCACCTAAATGGTTCAACACTTTATTCCGTGCAAGTGCTTTTGGATTAAAAATATTTCGTTGTTTATAGAGTGTGCGTGCACCTGTGCACTTACCGCTTATCCACATGTGTGCTCTCTCTCGCTCTCTCTCATAAGCTTATGATCACTTATTACAGGTCAAATAGGAATTTTGATCATCTCCTGGAAAATACGTCTTCACATATTGGCTTGCGGGCTTACGTTGGCACTATGGACTTGCTGATATTTTCATCCAAGTTGCTTACACAAGATTATCAAAGTATGTTCGCATGATTGTTGCAAAGTTCTGTTTCCATTACTCATTGGACTTTGAAGTTTCTACAAGATGATATGCATACCTTTTGTGAAATTTTCTATTTGGAAATGTTATTTTTGCAACTGTTTTTCCTTCTCTTTTTGGAAACTGGATATTTGATATGCTTGGCAACCTTGTTTTGGACACACCTCTAGGGTTTCCTCTTGATGTCCCTCCTGGCTTTACAAAAGCTCATTGCCTGCTTCGTACAGGAGAAACTACTGAGTCATTTGTCGACTCTTCTCCCAGCCCTGTTTTGGACACACCTCCAGGGTTTCCTCTTGATGTCCCTCCTGGCTTCACAAAAGCTCATTGTCGGCTTCATGCAGGAGAAACTGCTGAATCATACATAGCCTCTTTTCCCAGCCTTGGTTTAGGCACTCCAGGATTTCCTCTTGATATTCCTCCTGGCTTTACTGAAGCCCATTGTCGGCTACCCACCATAACTTCTGCTGGAGCAGAAGCTGGTGTTTCCACTCCTGGCTCCGAAAAGAAGCCCCTCATTAAGTTCTCTCTGAATGTTAGAAGTCCTGTTCAAACAGCAGTTCCTCCTGGATTTACTAGATTGCTTGCGCTGAAGAAAGAGCCTGGGTTCCGTTCAGTCTATAAGGCCACAGAGAGGATAACAGCAATTGGAAAAGCAGATGAAATTAAAATTAAGCAGGAGGTACAACATTGTTCCCATTCTTCTTGTTTCAGTAATCCCATATTTTCCAATGATATTTATTTTATCTCCTACTAACTATATTGTACTGTCTCCTGTTAGCCACTGCTTACTCGTCTTGTGTGTTATAGATAAGCTGTGTTGCGTTATGTTCCATGCGTTGCCAATACTTTAAGCTTGCTGATTGTATGACCATATGTTTCTAATATTAAATTATTGAAAGGGATTATGTCCTAGTCAAACAAACTACACTCGGTTCATCATGGTATGAGGCTGATGTGAGACTCAATATCGTATGATCACTTTTGCAATGTGGGTACCGCTTAGAGTGAAGGTGCTTGAACCTAAGCTTGTGAAAGATGAAACTAACATAATTACTGCGTGACTCAACATTCCCAATAAAGTTGAATCTCCTAGAACTGGAAATTCAAAAAGGGAAAAAGCTCTATTAATGAATAGGAAGTGTACTATATTCCAATGTAATCCTCAAGATTTTCAATAAAAGATAGAGAAAGCTCATTATATATAATGCACAGTTTGCACTGTAGCATGGCACCAATGCGAAGATTGGAGCTCGACAAATTGAAGATGGATGACAAATTGTTCATCAAAGAGTGAAGGGGAAAGAAAAGAAGTGCTTGATGCGGCTGGTCGCCTTGTCTCTCTGATGATGATTCAATCAATCGTCCTTGATTGAACAATGGCCCAATTTGTACTATTATTGAAGTTGTTTCCTTGTCCCAGCACGGGAGATGTTCCTTACATGCTATATTAGTTTGCCTCTCAGCTATTCACTTTCATGGACAAAGCTTGGATGTCAATTTCGATATTCAGGATATAATGTTTTCGGGTACTATTGCTGTGATAAGGTCAAGTGTTACCCGTGTTACTCTTGATGAGGAAAAATTTAAAAAGGATTATGCTAAGCTTGCTGACATTATCGAGACATGGTTTGCAATGAATGGTCAACACCCAGTGCTATATGTCGATCATCTTCTTGGACTACTACGAGGTTTTCCTTCTGATAGGATATATTCTGAATGCTTTAGGTGCTACATTAATAATCATTGTTGCGTGATGTCGTTTTTGGAAAGGTTAAGCCTGTACCAAGCTCTAGACAGATATTATCACTTTCAGAAGCCGCATGACCAGGAAACTTTTGTAGAAGCTGTGGGTATGTTTGATGGGTGGCCATCTTTCATTCAGTCTATAGAGCCAAATTATCACTGCTACATGTATGATCCAATAATCGATGAATATGGAGAGGAATGTTCTAGATATAGTGATGCAGCAATTGACTGGCAGCAAGTCTGCAGAAATTTTATAAATCACGCTAGGAATCAAGTAAGTATTGTATTAGTTAGCTTTCCAATGTGAATAATATTTGGACTAACCACATGTAAAAATCTTAAATTGTTTCATTCTATGTAGCTGGTAAACCTTGGTCGCTTTTCTATGGAACAAGCTGAGGCTGCCTTAGCATGGTATTTTCTAAATAATCTACCTGAATTATTGCTGAATATCATTACCAATTACGAACCACCTGGTGGTTTTGATATAAGGATCCTGTGAGTGTCCCTATAACTATTTTAACATTTTTTCTGAAATGAAATATGAATCACATATTCTTTTGTTTTGTGCAGCTTTGGTAACGAAAAATCTGATCTAGCTGCTCGAAGCTGAGAAATTTGTGATCCACTAGAAGTTCGTATATCTCCAGGTTTATCTTCTTAATTAATCGATTTTTATCTTGTGTGCTATAGTTGTGTCATAGTTACTTAGTATGTTCTGTTTGTTTGTGGTGTGCACAAGTACATTGCTTGGCATTTCTGATTCTTTGTACTTATATTATGAAGAGATGTAGAAACACATGGTTATTCAAGGTTGAGGAAACACGGAAACTTAAGAAGATACAAGGGAAAAAAAGAAAAATAACACAAATTACATCTATGGTTTGGAAACTGCTACAGAAATTTTAGGCTCATTATTACTTAACCGGCTTGGAATTTTTCTCACATCCATAACCTTTTCCTTATCTTATACTCCCTCCAGTTCACAAAAACAAGTTGTTTTGGACATTGACACGGTCTTCAAAATATAACTTTAACTACTAATTACTATTATAATATATTTTTAAAACCCAACAAAATTATAATATTACGAAAATATTTTTCGAGACGAATCTATACATATGATTTTCGTGTATCTAATCTAAATATTTAAAATGATATCAATAACTAATGTTTCCAAAGTTTGACTGCACATATTCCAAAACGACTTGTTTTTGTGAACTAGAGGGAGTATATGCTAGTTCTACAGTATGCTGAGCTTGGATATTGTTAGATCTATGGAAGAATAGATGAATCATATATTTCATAGCCCACAAAGAGGCAATATATATAATACAAGACTCAGGGGCAACTAAACTCTAGGACAATAGGAAAAGACACAAACATGTTTGTTACGGCGGAGTCGGCGACCAAGGCGAGTGAGGGGCGCTTGGACGCCATGGCGACACCAGGCAAGTCGCCACGTTGTGCCGTTGTGCATGTACATGTATGTATCCATTCCAGCATGCATATACTCAGTACTCTGCAACACGATTCAATTCCTGCCGGCTCTAGTCTCCCCACAGGCCCGCACTCTCCCCTCTATCCCCCGTAGACCGCACTCGTCGCCGCCTCACCTCCTCTCCTCTCCCCGCACTTATTGCCACCTCGCCTCCTCCGGTCCTCCCCCCGTTGCCGCCTCCTCTCCGCGCCTCCACTTCTCCAACCCCCCACCGCCGCCTCCTCTCCGTGCTGCCGCCTCCTCCCCCCGGCCTCTCCCCTCTCCGTCGCCTCCTCCCTCTGCTGTCTCCCCCCACCCGAGGCAAAGCTCCATGGCGTCCTCCCAGCATTGTCGGGACGTCTAGTTGACGTTGTAACATCCTTGGACAGAAATACCCTTATATCCTTAAGACCCTCTCAAATGCAAGACTTATACAATAGCATTGCATTTGAAAGGGTTGATACTAAAAAAAGAAAAATCGAAAGTCCGTGTCTTGAAAAACCTAGGCTCTGATATCATGTTAGATCTATAAAAGAATAGATGAATCATATATTGCATAGCCTACAAAGGGGCAATATATATATTACAAGACTCAAGGACACAACTAAACCCTAGGACAATAGGAAAAGACACAAATACTTTTATATCCTTAACAAATATAGCATTTGATGTATTTTTCCCTCAAATGAGTTTTTATGGTGGAAATAGTCCTCCATGTCTTAGACATAGTTTTGCTGCACTGGAATTCTGTTTTTGGACTTCTCCTTTTGTTCACTAACTCTGTTTAGGATCCCTTCAGTCCTCAATTTGCAAGGACAGAAGTACAGAACACAAAATAACTGGATGATATTTTCTATGTCTATTGCTGAAAATTTTCTTCTGAGAAGTTTGCTGTAATAACATTGGTATTTCTGTAACAGGTGCCCCCGTAATTTTACATACAAAACTGCACAAGAAGCATCACCAACCAGAAGCCTGCATGAAGTAGTATGTTTCGTACGCATCAGAATAATTTGCAAAGGGTTGTACTGAGCTTTCATCTTAGAATAGGTGGAATTTATTTTGTTGCACTGTACTTTTACACAACCTGGATTTATCTCCCCAGTCAAATCTATTGATTTTGAAGATGTAGCCACCAATTTGAACAAAAGTTTGTTTCAGTCTCAAGTACAAAACTCAGAGATACCAGAAGTTGAACTGCCCAAATTATCAATGCTGACGACATGATCAACAAGAGCACTGTTTTAATTTCATTTGTGTCATCCAATACTAGCTTGTGCTATTAGCCTTGAACCTTATCTGCTAGGCGTTGAAGTTAATTATTAGTTTAGTTAGTCTGTGCATCAGATTTTTGGCAGAGTTATTTCGGCGCCATCTTATGTCAACAAATAACTATGCAATAAGCCATATCATAACAGTGTTCATGTGCAATACAAGTGATGACTGTTTGTGTTTGTTGAACTCTTCTGCAATTTGGAAGTGTTGAACTTTTTATGTAACGCTGAAATCAGGCTACAATGATGAATATGTGGCATTTTGCTATTTTAGTGTCCATTTAGTTTACTTTCAGCTAACACTTGGATCTGTTTCCTCTTTCTTTAGGGGCAAATTTGAAGTAATAGGAAAGCTAACACATACATGTCAACTATTGATTTTATTGGTTTTAGCCCCAGTGCTATCTAAGGGATTAACCCAAAAAAAATTTATAGAGGTGCCCCAGTGGTCCAAATGTGAATAATCGATTATTTAGCTTCAAGCCTTGTCCCTTGTTGACATGTGGATTTGTGGTTAATACTGGTGTGCAGTGTGTACGTTTAAATTTATCAGTGATGGGCAGTACCTAGACCTGAGGAGAGGTTTAGACAAGCAACACTATATCCAGCAATTGTGTCTCTCACTGCGTCCTGTCCTTTCATGTTTTCTTTTAACTGTCAAATTTACATTTTCTCATCTCACATGCGTCTCTCTTTTATTGCTCAATAAAATAGAATTTTTGTTGAGACTGTACATTTTGCATTTGACATCTTTTTCACTGACGCAGGTTTGAATGTCCAAGCGGGGTCTGAAGATACAAGGCAACATCTCAATGAGTATCAGAGCTTCTCATTAGCAGACCATGCCCTTTTGGAACTTTTGTACTCTAAGCAATTAAACTTGTCGGTTATGGATTTGTATATCTCAACTTTCTGGAGAATATTTTTGCCACATTCTGGGATGCAATTTGTCAGCTTATCATGTATTAAATATGTTGTTGTTAAGACATCTCTTTTTTCTGCTTTCGTGTCCTCTGCGAACTTAGTAATGATTGGAGCATTTCCAAATGAGAACTTAGTAATGATTGGAACTTTCCCAAATGAGCATCATTTTGAAAATCTGAAAATTTTCAAAATGAACCATCGGATTGTATACCATCCGTCTAAGTTCACCTTGGATCACTGTCACCACCACTTAAACGATAATTTTTGCGAAACACCCGTGACCCATGTACACTGTGCGAATTCTCACCTAATACCACACACATTGCCTCCTCCCTGCCCTACTCTCTCTGGGTGTGTTTGGTTGAGTGAATAAGAGTGAATATAATGTGGGTGTGTTTGGTTGAGCGAATAAGAGTGAATAGAATGAGACGATCTAGAATTTTGTGCGATGGGATGGGATGATCTAACTTATATGTTTGGTTTGGGGATGGGATGGTATGGATTATTATTTGGTGTATAGAATGGGGATGGATGGAATGATTCAATTTTGTGTTTGGTTTAAAGGACCGGTGGATGAACTTGTTGGGATAAACCCCTGGTGAGACAACTTGGGTCATACTGGCTCGATGCGTAAAAGCTCCTTTTGCACTGTGCCGTTTCAGGGCTCTAACTCGTAGCAAAAGCAAGGATTGTGAGAACGGCTTACGGGAAAAACCCTAAACTTACAGTGAAACGGTGAAAGGCATCTTCGCCTTTTCATGCTGCTGCTAGAGAAAAAGCTAGACTTGGTACCAGTGATTCGTTTTGCTAACGCACTGATCACTATCAATGACCATCACTGCTGAAACAAAATTGATTGGAACGTATCATATATGGTAACAACATCCATGGCCAATTATTAGAGAATAGGAAATTTGAAGTTCCTCAACTTCCTATCACTAACCAGCAACAATTTTACAAATATCACTAATACACACCACATCTTGAAGAGCTCCAGAAACCTCACACTTCACATCTTGAAGAGCTCCAGGAACCGCACAGCCCTGCTAACTGGGCATAACTTCAAGCAAGAGGTCATGCCACAAATATGAAGATCTTCCTATCTGACCCCAACATATCAATACTGCATGCACATAAATACTACTAGACTTCTTGTTCTTTTGAGGAATTAATACTACCAGATCATTTCAGAACACACACATAAATACTACCAGATCATTTCATCACACAAACATAATATACTACTAGATCATTGCAGAGCTAAGTACACAGCTGCTATATACTTATGTATCGTACTACTAGATCATTCCAGAGTTAACCACGGCTCATGCTCCGGCGCTGGATGCTACCAGGTAGATGTCCAGAAAGGTGTATAGTTGAAAGCATCTAAACCTCTAAAAATTAATTTTGGTGATTAATGATAATATTAAATTTGGGACTAACATGTGTATTAAGATGTGTTAAAAGGTTTAGTCTCTGAGCACAGATGACAACGTAACAATAGCATGCAAAGACTACCAAGGATTGTTTTGGCTCAAGACAAAGGTGAAAGTTTAGCTTTTCGTTCCTCTTAATTTTATTGGTCTTAGAGTTTGGAGAAAAGACTAGACTGATAGGATAGACGCCATACTATAAAGGGGGATCATTGCTAGTAGCTTAAGAATTGACTTTGTGCCATCTTGATCAACAAACAGTCATGCATGCATCTAATTCTGTATTTTAGAAAACTCCGTTAGGAAAAACGGTAGTACTGGCTTGGAAGAGCAGTACTACCGGCCGGCGGTAATACCGCTGTTATGGAGCGGTACTACTGGTCGGCGGTAGTACCACACTGCGGTACATTTTTCAGATAGCATGTTTTTGGTCAAATCTTGAAGCTCTGGAAATAGGTAGTACCGATCTAGGGTGGCAGTACTACTGCAGTGTGGCAATACCGATCCTAGATGGTAGTAGTAATGTCTATTTAACGGCTAGTTCAGACACCCTAGCAAAAATATCATAATATCCTAGGATTCAACAACTCATATACAGAACATCAAGAGTCGATGCCCAAGCGAGCATGGCCCTAGCACGTCCCGATGGAACGAAGTGCTCTGTCGAACTAGGGCATCCACTGTCCATTCCGTATGCCCGGCCAACTGCGCTCTGGAAACCATCGCCAATCGTCTTGGTAGATGCGCCATACGAGCTGTGCCCCTGCAGCTGCTCATTGTGAAGTCTTCAGCTTGAATGTTTCCGACGCCATACCACCAACAAACAGCAACTTTTCTGTATATGAGTCATGTGCAAACTTCCCAGCAAAAATGTCCATAGGTGCTGCCCTAAAAAAGAGATGCAGAGCCGGCCAGGAGGGCTCTTCACAGTCGGAACACCCTGCCACCACTTCACCAAACGCCCTGCTACTACTTCACCAAGTGCCTTGGCACCAAACGCCCTGCGTGCCGATCGTCCTGGCATAGTTAAGCACATCAACAATCCACTCATTTCTTGCCGCTCTTGTGCACCAGACCAATGCCAACAAAGTCTTTCAAGCAGACAAAGGCAGTCACATGCAGTACACAGTAAAAGTTGTACTATTACTTCTTTGCATACATGAGTAGCCACTGTGCAGTCATGTTGGAAAGTCTTACGACCTCCCAGGATCTTCCACGACCGGTTAGAGTCGTTTACGACCGAATTGAATTGTTTACGACCGGTTCTGGATGCTTACGACCAGTTCTGACCGCTTCAAATTCTATCGATCAACTTTTCTTCGTAGTCGTAAACTTACTGTAGCAGTTTACGATTACTTCGATATGTCGAGGCGCTGTCTTCCTCCAGCCGCTCGTAGTACCGTGATCGTAAGGCTTTACGATCACGCAGTGATGCTGGCGATCACTGTTCACCGTAGTCGAACACCCTTTCGACCACGTTCACTTCTTTCAACGTGATCGGAGTTGCTTCCGATCACGTACTAGTCCTCTCGACTTAGTCGCTGCTCCTTACGACCACATTCACCGTGATCGTAGCCTTCTCAACGTAGTCGAAGAATCACTGTTCCTTTGCCGTGATCGTAGCACCTCTCGATCACGCCTGGTGGAACTTTGCCGTGGTCGTAACTCCTCCCGACCACGTTTGCCGTGGTCATGAGTCCTTCCGACCACGTCTTGCGAAATCACACGACAAAGACAATGCTTTGTGTTTTTTTCCTCTTTTTGGTATTTTCTCAATTGCTTGGTGGTGGTGGTGGTACATCAAAGTTACAGGACTACCTCTCCTTTTATACCCGGTTGTTCGACTTCAACACGGGTTCGACTATAATTACAATTTTGACTCCGATATGACTTCTACTTCGACTCCGATACGACTTCGACTAGAACTTGATCTCAACTTCGACTTTTGATTTCTTACTCGTTTTGGATTCGATTACTTCCAAAACTTGCGTATGACTTCTAAACAAGATTATTTACAACATTCTCTCCCTAATCTTGTTTTTCGACTTCAATCATGCCGATTCTTCTCCTCATCTCCGAGAACTTTATTCGCCCCAGCGGCTTTGTCAGAATATCAGCCTTTTGTTCTTCTGTTCTGATGTAGTCGATCGCGATCTTCCCTTCTTCGACACAATCTCTGATAAAATGATATATTGTGTCTATATGCTTGCTTCTATCATGTAGAACCGGATTCTTGCTCAGCGATATTGCTGATTTGTTATCAACCCTGAGTGTCACCTTTTGAACTGCCTCGTCCGACAACTCGTTTAACAGTCGAGCGAGCCAAACTCCTTGGCACGATGCTGCACTCGCTGCGATGTACTCGGCTTCACAGGATGACAATGCGACCACTCGTTACTTCTGTGATTGCCAACTGACCGGACTCTCCCCAAGCACAAACATTACGCCTGTTGTGCTCTTCCGATCATCGACATCTCCTGCCATGTCGCTGTCACTGTAGCCCGTCAATTGCAAAGACTTTCCACCTCCTCTTTTGTACTGAATTCCGAGGTTCAAAGTGCCTTTGATATATCTCAGAATGTGCTTCACAGCGTTCATATGCTCTTGGATCGATTTCTCCATGAACCGACTCACATATCCGACCGCGAAAGTAATGTCAGGTCGGGTATGTGTTAGGTAACGCAGACTTCCAACAATGCTTCTGTATTGCGTGGCATCAACTGTCGATCCTGGGCCTGTTTTGCTTAACTTCAAGTTATTCTCCATTGGGACTTGGCTGGGATTGCACTCTCCCATACCGCACTTCTCCAGAATTTTTCGGGCGTACGCCGACTGACAAAGTGATATGCCGTTGTCGGTTTGTTTCACCTCGATACCGAGGTAATAGCTCAGAAGTCCCAAATCAGTCATCTTGAATAGCTTCTTCATCTCCTCCTTCAACTTCATAATCTCAATTGAATTTGACCCAGTTATGATCAAATCGTCCACGTAAACGCCTACAATCAACCTTGCCTTCTCATCCCCTCGGGTGTATACAGCATGCTCAGAGATGCTTCTTTTGAACCCGAGTGCTGTCAAACTTCTGTCGAGTTTCAGATTCCATGCTTGTGGAGCTTGTTTAAGCCCATAGAGAGCTTTGTTTAGCTTCAAGACTTTCTCACCTTGCTTCTTGGACTGAAACCCCGGCGGTTGAGAGACATACACTTCCTCCTTGATGTCTCCATTCAAAAACACCGTTTTCACATCCATGTGGTGAATTTCCCATTCACCGTTTGCTGCCAGCGCTAGAAGTACTCGAATTGTCTCCATCCGAGCTACTGGAGCAAAAACTTCTTCATAGTCTATTCCCTGTTTCTGAACATATCCTTTTACAGCAAGTCATGCTTTATTCTTCACGACTTCTCCCTGAGAATTCTTCTTAACTTTGTATACCCACTTCAGACCAATTGCACGATGACCCTTTGGCAGATCAGTGGGTTCCCATGTGTCATTATCCAACTGTTGGAAAGTCTTACGACCTCCCAGGATCTTCCACGGCCGGTTAGAGTCGTTTACGACCGAATTGAATTGTTTACGACCGGTTCTGGATGCTTACGACCAGTTCCGACCGCTTCAAATTCTATCGATCAACTTTTCTTCGTAGTCGTAAACTTACTGTAGCAGTTTACGATTACTTCAATATGTCGAGGCGATGTCTTCCTCCAGCCGCTCGTAGTACCGTGATCGTAAGGCTTTACGATCACGCAGTGATGCTGGCGATCACTGTTCACCGTAGTCGAACACCCTTTCGACCACGTTGACTTCTTTCAACGTGATCGGAGTTGCTTCCGATCATGTACTAGTCCTCTCGACTTAGTCGCTGCTCCTTACGACCACCTTCACCGTGGTCGTAGCCTTCTCAACGTAGTCGAAGAATCACTGTTCCTTTGCCGTGATCGTAGCACCTCTCGATCACGCCTGGTGGAACTTTGCCGTGGTCGTGAGTCCTTCCGACCACGTCTTGTGAAATCACACGACAAAGACAATGCTATGTGTTTTTCCCTCTTTTTGGTATTTTCTCAATTGCTTGGTGGTGGTGGTACATCAAAGTTACAGGACTACCTCTCCTTTTATACCCGGTTGTTCGACTTCAACACGGGTTCGACTATGATTACAATTTCGACTCCGATACGACTTCTACTTCGACTCCGATACGACTTCGACTAGAACTTGATCTCAACTTCGACTTTTGATTTCTTACTCATTTTGGATTCGATTACTTCCAAAACTTGCGTACGACTTCTAAACAAGATTATTTACAACAAGTCATACATTTTCATACATTCCCTTGACTTAATAGCTGCTAGTAGCCTATTAGTTACATGATCACATGCATCTCATCTACACTAACAAAGTTCTCCAGAGAGCACCCTAGCAGGGTCCTCGATGCGACCGCGCCCTGGAAAAATCCATTTTTGAACTGATAATCCATTTTTTATTCAAAAATACATAAATATATTCGCGGGAATTTTTTTTTACAAAAATAGGCTCCAGTCGCCCCCTATTGGACGACTGTCGTCTTTCGCCCAACCGGGAGGCGACATCTAAGAAATGTGGGAACCGTTGAGCGAATCACTGCTGTCGCCTGAGCATAGGGCGACTTCTTCCAATCGCTGTACGGTTGGGCGACTGTAATTGCAGTCGCCTAACGCTAGGGCGACAGGGGGTTTATAAGACAGCACACTCGGACACTCGGCAGCCGTGCACTACCTACCACTTTTTGCACTTATTCTTGCACTCATTCTGAGCACAGAGAAGAAACGGGAGAAGAAGAGAGGAGGAAGGGGAAGAAAAAGAGGGGGAGAAGAGAGGAAGGAGGGGAAGAAAAATGAGGGGAGAAGAGAAGAAGGAGAGGAGGACAGGGTTAGAGCAGGAGGTGAGGGAGGAAGGAGGAGTGAAAGCTATTCCGTCCATTTGGATCCAGGTATTTTTTGATTATGTTGTATTTGCACTATTATTTATATGAAATGTTGGTGTTAGTAAAAATTTTAGATGTAGAAAATTTAGTACAATTTTAGTATGGAAATATTAGTGTAAAAAAGTTGTAGTATACATGTTGTAGTATGGAACATTTTGTAGTATAGAAATTTTAGCACACTTTTTAGTATAGAAAGTTTAGTTTAGTGTTGTACGATGTTATTTGACATGTCGTAAATTTGAAACATACATGCAGGCCTACATCATCAATAGCCACTACATTGAGAGTGTATTACGGTGCTGGAATCATTCATGAAGGTCCGAATGATGTGGATTTGAGCGATTTTCCGCAAGTCACTCTCGTACTTCCGGATGACGAGAATGCTCGAATGACAAATGTGCAGCAATGGCTGACCCGGAGTTTTTCATTGAACCCCGAGGTGTGCAGTGTCGTCGTGTAAGGGCTTTGGAGCCGGTCTCCCATGGACATCAGATGGGAGTTGAAGACATTGGTGCGCTCTGCTTCGTGGAAGGGCTTTGTACAAGGGTGCCGGCGCCGTGGATACGAGTGTGTCATGCTTGTGCAACCGTGCTCACTACAAGCAGCTGCGCAATCTCGTGCGTCTGCCCATGCTTCGGGAGGTGCTAGCAGCTCAGGCGGGCCGCACGTTGGCGGAGATGATGAAGTTGCTCGTGATGAAGCCGATGCGGTACATGGAGGAGAGTTATAGCCGTCAAGCCATAGAGAGGGAACTGGGCAAGCCGATGAAGGAGAGCATAATGAGTACATCATGCAGCAGATGGACTCTGATGACCAGAGAGCATGGGATGAAGAGGAAGTTGAAGAGGAGGACGAGGAGGACAGTTCCGATGATGACGAAGTTCCTATCCCCCAGGAATGGAGCCGGTTTAATGCGGAGGGTGTTTCTGCACATGATGAGCATGAATCACCATGGGAGTATCATGAGACAGAGGTTCGGTTGCATGCTATGTTTGCTGATAAGGAAGCGCTGCAGGATGCCATCAAGCTTTGGGCCCTTTCAATGCAGCGGACATTTCGCGTTGTCAAATCAAGCCAGGAGCAGTACACTGTGAAGTGCGAGCAGGTTGGTTGTCCTTGGAGGGTGCACGCACGTAGACCCAAGTATGAGACTCACTGGATTGTGTCCAAGGTGGAGCCGCACTCCTGCATTCTAAACACTGTCTTAGCGAGGCATCGTAACCTGACGTCCGGGTTTATAGCCAATTTGATGTATGGGGAGATAGCGGAGAAGAAAGACATTGCGACCACGCATATTATGGTAGCTATTGAGAATAAATTCAAGTATAAGATTAGCTACACGAAGGCATGGCGTGTTAAGCAAAAGGCGTTGGAAAAATGTTTTGGCACTTTCGAGGCGGTGTACGACAACCTTCCTCGTATGCTTAAGGTGTTGCAGTAAAGGAACCCGGGCAGGTACATCGCCGTGCACGACAAGCCGTCCATAAGTCCACCGGGATATGCAGTGTTGCAGAGAGTATTGTTTGCATTTGGTGCTAGCATTGAAGCATTCAGACACATGCTGCCAGTGATCTCAGTTGACGGGACCTTCTTGATAGGCAAATACAAAGGGCAGATCCTGACGGCCATAGGCGTTGATGGTAACAATCAAATATTGCTGCTGGCCATTGCATTTGTGGAGAGTGAGAATTATGAGAGCTGGCTGTGGTTTCTCAGACATGTGAGGGCTGGAGTTGTAGGCACTCGTCCTGGTGTGTGCGTAATCCATGATCGCCACGCTGGTATTATAAAGGCTATAAGAAAACTTCAAGAAGACCCCGAGGAGCCATTTCCTTGGCCGGACATGAGGAACCGGTGGTGCAGTCGTCACTTAGGGGCAAACTTTTTCAAACAATTCCCGAAACAATCTTTGATGAAGCTATTCAACAGGCTGGTTAGGCAGAACCAGCAGAGGAAATTTGATGCTTTATGGGGGTTATTGGATGAGCACACCAGGAAGAACGTCGAAGAGAGGAGCAAGGGGCCGGTCACTCCTGGGGCGGCACAACCGCAATGCTTGCCAACAATCGATGAGCCTAACCCAAGTGGTCCAAGAAGGAGAAGCTCACGAAACATCAAGTGCTTCTCGCAGTGGATCGAGGGGGAACCATTGGAGAAGTGGTCGCTGTTGCACGATACAGATGGCGCAAGGTACGAAATAATGACAACTAATCTTGCCGAGGTCTATAATTGGGTGCTCAGGGGTCTTCGTTCTCAACCCCTTGTCGCCATCGTGGAAGGTGTTCTTCACAGCACAATCCGCTACTTCAGAGAGAGGCACACGAGTGCCGCACTTCATGCGGCCAATCCCGGAGCCCTGTATTCATAAAAAATTACGGCATACATGGAGACGAAGGCACAGAAGGGTCAATTGCACACAGTGCATGTCATGGGCAACAGGGAGCATTGTTTTGAGGTGATACTCTGTGATAGAGCCGGATTTGGGACGGCTCATGATACTCTGTGATAGAGCCGGATTTGGGACGAGATATGCCTTGGAGATCATGCAAACGAACCTACCTGCACGTGCAACAAGCTTAAGTTGTTACACAAGCCATACTCTCATGTCCTCGCTGCATACGGGACTGTGGGCATGGATTCTTCAAACTTCATGTCCGAGTACTTCTTTAAAGAGAGAATACTGCAAGCTTAGTGTGGGAAGCTCCGGGGGTTCAGGGTGGTGGGAAACTTCGCCACTTTGGACAATTCAGCGAGGACCTGGGTTCCGGATGTTAACATGTTGAAGGGTACAAAGGGTCGGCGACAGAGCCGACGTATTAGAAATGACATGGATGAATCACAAGCTGGAACATCTGGTGCACGTTGTGGGCGATGCGGTCAGGAGGGGCACACAGCTAGACGATGCAATGCATGTCCTGATCAGTAGTTGTTGGGGACTACAGCTAAATTTCATGTACTATTTGTAAAATTTGTATGTTACATCCCTTTTCTGTAATGTAGTTGGTGTTGTGCTGGTAGCTTACTATTGCTCGGTTTACTTACTTACTAGATGTATTTGTTGTTTGTTAAAATGCGATAACAACCAATCCATGACATGCTTAACAACATTGCACTTTATTTCGATCGACACTCGTACATACTACGGTACAACCATGCACCTCGTTGCCTATATGCCAACGAGCCTCGTGGCACCCACACGGAGAATTACTGAAGGGGACGCCTTGGCCGGGGCTGGCCATCGTTGTAATGACACGCATATATGCAACTAAGGTTTGCACAGCAACATGTCAGATCGTACGAGCTTCCTATGTTGACAACCTCCTCGTTGCCCCTCTCGCATTGCATCTGTTGGCGGAGGTCGTTGTTCTCCTTATTGAGAGTCTTGATTCGGTCCTCCAACTCCAATATTCGATCCCATAATGTATCCACATAACGGACAATATACCATTCATGAGGAGGGTCGATCCAGCGGGAGAAGTCGCATTTCGCCATCTGCAGGAAAGGACGGTAAACATTGAGGGTCCATAAGCAATAACAAAAAAGGTACTATTAGTAATTTGTACCCCAGAGCGTGGGCATTGGAAGAAACGACGCCCGCCATCGAACGGGCCATCCAGGACCTGCACGACCGTGTACTCATTGTGTCTGCATTTTGGCCACGCTGGTTGAGCACGCCGGCTTGGTACCAAGCGGTACTGTGGACCGAAGATCTCCCTCCTTTCGAAGGGTAGGTCTTCCTTCGGTGACCCAAATTCGACTGGCCCCTCCGCTTCCGACATGGTATGTTTCACCACGAAAGAGAAGGTATTGCTTTGGTCGATTTACAGGGTTCTCTGCGTACAATGTCATGAGACCCCAACCGTACTATTTATACCAAACGAGAGAACTTGCTGCAGTGACCAAAAATAAAAAAGGACAGTTCTGCGTAGATACGTGACAAAAGAGGGCAGCTTTGCGCAGTGACGTGACAAAAGAGGACAGCTTTGCGCAGAGACATGACAAAAGAGGGCAGCTTTGCACAGAGACGGGACAAAAGAGGGTTGCTTTGCGCAGAGACATGACAAAAGGGTCAGCTTTGCTCAATGAGAGGTCAGCTTTGCTCAGTGACATGACAAAAGATCCCAGCTTTGAGTAGTGACATGACAAAATGGGACAGCTTTGCTCAGTAGGATGACAAAATATGCCAGCTTTGCGTAGTGACCTGACAAAAGAGGGCAGATGTCAGACCCAGATTTTTCAATCCGAATCTTACTGTGTATACTGCACTATTCCCTGGATCAGTAGCTAGTGCACACAGTCACATTGCTGAATCATTTCATACATCGCACAAACATTCATTATACTACACAAATTGAAATACACCACGTCGGGTGATAGAGTTTACAAAAGGGGCCGATCAGGCCAAATGTCATTATTACATTCATGCGGCGGAAACTTAGCAAAAGTAAACCCAAATCCACAGGCAAGCGACTGGAAGGTACTGTGTGCATTATATGTCACCAGCTAACTAGTAACATACGTGCACACAACGCCGGAAATCCACTTGTCCATGTCCAACCAACGAAGCCTACGCCTTAGTTTCCTTCGTCGTTCTTCTCCTCCGCGGCGGGAGCTTCCTCGTAGGCGTAGTGATCTTGTATTCCTGCTTCTGAATTTTTGTCGCAAAAGCGAGTATGAGCACTCCGACCCCGTGCTCAGCGAATCAACACACAGAATGCAGTATATAACATGTATGGCTAACCAAAGGATGGCTTAGGTTTATTTTATTTTTGCGAAGAGTGCTTTTGAATACAATTATATAAAAATTTCCTAAGACCTAGCATTTTAAACACACGTATATGTTATGCAATTTTACTAGTGATTCAGATTCCATCCACCGTTACATGGCATCTGCACCATATAGCAATTCTTTCAGCGTTATAGCCGCTTAACTTACCACTGGGACGACACCCAGGCCAATTACCGCTGGGACGACACCCAGGACAATTCACCACTGGGACGACACCCAGACAACTCACCACTGGGACGACACCCAGGAAAATTCCAAATCAGGGCAGTCTATCGCCCTTTCACTTTTCCATTCCCAATTTTCAAAGTTTTGTAAACAGAACTATATCTAGTTAAGTTCCCATATGCGCTCTTGACCGTAGGCACGGCTATTCGAATAGTTTTGACTCGCAGAGTTTTGCACACTTTACCCACAAGAGATAAATCCACCGTTGCTCCACATGATTCCTTAGCCATGCGGTTGAGTAGACTATCACGGGGTTGTTACAATGTATAGTCCCATCGTGGTTACGCCCGCTAAGGTCTATCTTCCGTAGGATCCACCATCCTCGGAAGGGTCCTCGTGAGCCATCACGGACAAAGGCGGGATGCGACCATCCATCCCTTTGTTCGTGGTCATACCTTCCCGTAACCACCTAGAGCCACACAAATTAGTAAACCCTGCCTACACTTGGCCAGCTTGTGGTTGTGCTTGTCATACACGGGTGACATGACAAGATTCGGTCCTTAGGGTTACCTGGGCGGTCTACCACTAACCCACTTGTGCAATCACTGCACCATGCTGTGCAATCACTGCACCATACTGTGCAATCACTGCACCACACTGTGCAATCACTGCACCACCTTCACACTACACACACACATACACATACACATCCACACCCTCAAACCAATCCGCCCAGACATTAAAGCAAGTAGGGCTTTGGAGACATAAAATAACCATATCCAACATATATCAGTCATTCCCATTATGACTGCCCAAACCAGTTTCTCTTGATTAAAAGCAATGACGTTCGGGGGTATTTCTACGCCCCGTGAGTATCTATGCAGTACTGAGCGTTGCATAATAATAGGGACTTATTTTCAAAATGTTATGGTTATAGTTTTTCTAGGGCGACAAGGTTTAGTTATCCAAACATTTCAACAGAGGGTGTAATATTATTCAAGGGAATAATTGGCATATAACTAAAATATCAAATTTAGCATGTATTTGCATATAAATAACAGCATGCAATTTGCTAATTTAAAACAGAGTAATTTGCATGAAATATAGGTTCAATATGATCAAAGTATTGACTCGCCTTGGTCACAGTGGTCGGGTGCTTGATTATCCGGGGCTTCTAGTGCTGCGGCCTCGATCTCTTCTTCTTGCGCTTCGTAAGCTATTGTAATCGTGCGCGAAAATTTGGATAAAAAGAAAACATCAAATCAATAAAATTTCACCAGAAATTCAAATGAACACCAAAAATTATGATTCCAGTTTCATTGGATAGATCTTGAATTTAGAAAAATTTAGAAATTTGTCTCATTCAATTTGGAGTTAAAATGTAGAAGTTATGATCATTTGAAGTTCTCAGTTCCATTTATTCCATAAAATATGAAATTTCTGACAGTGGGTCCCACATGTCAGTTTCTTTTTATTTTAATTCTTTTATCGCCGTGCTGCTGACAAGTGGGTCCAGGTACTGTTTACTGGGGCCCATCTGTCGATGAGAGTCCGGCAGAGTGCCATCGACCCGTGGGGCCCGAGTCGATGGGTCGCTGCCGTGACGGGCCGACAGGTGGGGCCCACCTGTCAGCAGAAATTTCTAAAAGAAATGCTCGACCGCAGGCGCGGAGCGGGGGCTCGAACGCGCGCCGCGGGAGCGGGGGAGGGGAGAGAAGTGCGCTGGTAACCAAGTGGGCGGGGAGGCTTTGCCTACCCCATAAGGGCAGCTTACCCTTTTGAGGTAGCTCCCGGAGGCGGCCGGCAGAGAAAGAAGAAGGCCACGGCGCCGGCGGCGAGCGGTGGCCGGAATGGTTCGGGTGTTGCGTGATATACAATCTCCGAGCGACGGGGAGTCCTCTGGTGCAGACGTCCGGGGTCGACGGTGGCCGGAGAGGGCTGGCGGCGAGCGGTGGCGGCGGTCCGAAGGGGTTGATCGACGCCGGCGAAGGAGAGAGGTCGGGGAGCTCGGTGGAGAGTGTAATCTACTTCGCCGTGTCCTGAAGAGGGTGTAGGAGGGAGGAATCAGCCGGAGATGCCCGGAATCAATGGTGGCGCGGTCGCCGGCCGTGGGGAAGAAGAAGTTGGCGGTGGGGATTTGGGGGCGTTATAGCTCAAATATTTGCAGAGGAGGGACGAGGGAGGTATTGCGGCGTGATTGCGGCTCCCAGGAGGGGTATTTATAGCCTGGAGGAGCGGCGCACGGCAGGGGCGGTATTTGGCCGCCGCTGTTCACGCCGGTGAGGAGGGGATGAACCAAATCCCGCTAAGATTTCGTGGGAGAGAGAGCACAGGAGGTGCGCTGAACCTTGCCCACGGGGTGAGAGAGAGGGGGAAACGATCGGCTGCGGCAGGCGCGAAGGAGAGCTGAGGCGAGGCGAAGCTGGCGCTGCGGGCGCGTGGAGGAAGAAGAGGGAGGAAGAAGAAGAGAGCGCGGGCGTGAGGGCCACCGGCCAGAGGGAGAGGGAGGCCTGGCGTGTGGGGCTCGCGCGGGAGCGAGACGCGGGGCGCGGGGAAAGCGGGTCCACCGGCCAGCGGAGGAGGGCGCGGTCGGGAGCGCGGGACCACTGCGCGAGGCGTGAGGCGCGCGCGCTGGGCTGGCGGAGCGCGCCCGGCTGGGCCGTGTGGGCGTGCGCGCATGAAGGAGGGCTGGGCCGGGGTGATGGCCGGCCCGGCCGGGTGTTTTTCTTTTTCTTTTTATTTCCTTTTGCTTTTGTATTTGAATTTTGTATGTATATACACTTGCACATACATCTTGGGTATATACCTATACACATACTTTCATCTCCTTCTTATTTTTGTGCATAAATATATATTTTATTTATTTATGGTACTCATGTGCATATATATGTCCTTATATATATATGGTTCTTCACATGAGTTTGCATATATGCATGAATATTAACCTCCTTTAAATTTTCTTGCCAAATACTTTTAAAGATGCTATCTCATACTTGATTACATTTGCTCCCTTGATAGTTTATGGATCATCTTTTCAGATTCTTTATTTGTTCCTCACATGCTTATCATTTTATGTGATATTTTCATCTTTGACATTCTTTTATATTTACAAGAAAGTCCATAAACTCCAACTCCAAATAAAAAGCAAATAAAATAATCCAAAAACTCCATAATTTATTATTTATATTTCCCAGGATGTTACAGCAGATTTGCTAAGTGACATGACAAAAGAGGTCAGCTTTGCTTAGTGAGATGACAAAAGAGGGCAGCTTTGCTCAGTGACATGACAAAACGGGGCAGCTTTGCTCAGTAGGATGACAAAAGATGCCAGATTTGCGCAGTGATCTGACAAAAGAGGGCAACTTTGCTCAGTGACATGACAAAAGAGGTCAGCTTTGCTCAGTGAGATGACAAAAGAGAGCAGCTTTGCTCAGTGACATGACAAAACGGGGCAGCTTTGTTCAGTGGGATGACAAAAGATACCATCTTTGCGCAGTGACCTGACAAAAGAAAGCATCTTTGCTCAGTGACATGACAAAACGGGGCCTTTTGGCAGTGATATTGCAGCACCCCCAGCTTTACTCACTGCTACGACCACGCGGACCAGCTTTACACGTAGGAGTAGAGAGAAAATGGACCCTATAAATTGGTGTGCATTCCATTTCCCAGCGAACATTGCACATCCAAACCCCATACTACACCGCGCTTCCCTCACCCCATCGGGATGGACAAAAGCAAGAAGAAGCAATGGGACAAGATGGTGAAGGAATGAGAGGAGACCCGTGACATAGCACGGTCAGCTGCTGCCCGCGATGAGAAAATAAGGGCTATACAGGTCCGGGTAGAACAAGCCCAGCGTGCTACGAGGTCAGCTCCCCGCAATTAGCGGCCGCGTAGCAACAACCCCATCCCGAACGTCCCCACCGAGCGTTCGCCGCAACTCCCACCTGAGGGGGAGACACCCCCCCTTTGTTGGTGCGGGGACATGTGCAAGTTCTTCAAGTCTAAGCACCACATCAGCCTAGGTATGCGTTACTGGGGTTGCGCAAACTACTCCAGTGACTACCCCGACCGCCGTTATGACACTGCAACCTATCGGCAGCCGGTAACGACCACATGCACCCCCTACCTTTTCTCCTTCACAGCACGCACTAACAATATCTCCCCTGTATTTACAGTCTCCGGAGCCCCTATGTGGCTACGCAAATGGATCGATCTTGAGATCCACCCTGCGGACCAATGGACCCTTGACTTCGAGGAGTGGAATGTCACATGAGAGAAGGAGTTGCTAGAGGAGGAGCGCCGCAAGAATGAGCACACCATGCGTATACAACGTGAGACGCAAGCTCATCTCGAAGCGTGCACACGTAGGGAGCAGGAGGCTCGCGAGAGGGAGCGTGAGAGAAAGAGGGAAATCGCAGCTAAGGCAAAAGAGGCCGCGGAGGAGTGCAACGCCGAGCGGGCAAGGAAGGGAAAGTGGCCCCGGTCCACACAGTAGGTCGTACGAGCAGTTGGGTGGGTTAGTCGCATGTCATGCTATATGTTATGCATGTAATAAAAATGTACGCGGCATGTTACTCCCAACTGTATTATGAAGTTTATTTCTATTCACATAAGGTTATTATCTCGTCTGTTCGCATTCAATGATTCAGATAGCAAATCATTTAACAATATTAACATACTAGTTCTCTCCGTACACTAATTCTCAGTAACATCAAAATATCACTTAGAACTGTATGTATCGATCGTTCCACGGTCAATCGTTCTTAAAAAAAATTTCCAAAATTTTTTATGCACCTACAACATACAGTGAACATAAACTTTTATTACAACTACACCATATTTTTTCCCAGTTTAAAACTACAAAATTGACAAAACTCTAAAAAATCACGGGGGACTGAGTAAAGTAGCCCCCCCATTGGGCGACTGCCTGCAAGTCGCCCATCCATTGGGCGACTGTATGAAAGTCGCCCAGTAGGAAGGCGACTGGATGCAGTCGCCCGAAAGTAGAGCGATAGAAATTCTGTCGCCTCCCGGTTGGGCGACTTGGGGGGCGACTGGAGCTTATTTTTGTAAAAAAATTTCTCACGGATATATTTATATATTTTTAAATAAAAAATAGATTATTCGTACAAAACGTCTTGGCAGCCAGTTAGGCCTCAGCTCCCTCGCGCAGCACCCTGGTGTGCCCTGGCGTGATGTGCCCTGTTAGCCAAGTCCCAATGCCTGGCGCACCGCCTGCTGATGCCCTGGCAACCAAGGTACGGTGCCCCAGTGGCCACCCATCGGGCGCCTTGGCAGATAACCGCTCTGAGCCTAGGCAGCTAAGACTAGGCACCAAGGTCGTCACCTGCTCGATGCCCTGGCAAGTTTCTGTCGGTGCCCTATCAAAACCACCTAACCCGGTGCCCTGTCAAAGAAATACACTAGCGCCCTGGCAAAAGAGGGGGAGCACCCTAGCAAGCCCTACCAGCGCCCTGGCAAACCCACAACTAGCGCCCTGGCAAAAGAGGAGGAGCACCCTGGCAAGCCCCTACCATCACCCCAGCAAAAATAGCAACAAAATGCCCCTGGTAAACTAGCACAAACGCCCTGACTAACAGCCTCACCGTGCCCTGGAGGCATTTATGTGCCCTGGAAGTCCCCGAGCGCCCCGGTAGCACCTATGCCCCAGGCGTCCTCGCTTTTCTGCCCGGCGCCCAACACTGCTCGGCCCCTCGCTCGGCTCAAATTTGGCTTGAAATCTTGCATCATATCTTTTGCTTTAAATTTGGACTTTTTAGAGTTTGAGAAAATCAAATTTGAAAAATATTTTCACAAAAATCTTTATATTGATAAAAAACTATTTTATCTAGATGTCATTTGCAATCTCAATGCATAATGATCCTGACAAGTAGGCCCAAATCTTTAGTAACAGAAGACCTATCATCTCATATACCCTTTTTTGGCCTCATCTTCTCCCACATCTCTAGAAACAGTTCAAGTGCTCCTCTCAAACTCTCTCTCTCTCACACCCCCCTCCCTGCCAAAACCCATCTCAAATCCCTCCACGAATCCTCCATTTTTGCGACGATTTTGTAGAAACCCTGTCAAATCCAAGTTCCTGTGATTGTTCTTCATCCATACCTCAAGGTGAATTGCTTCAAATCCTCTCCTATCTATCTTTGGGACTCTTGAACAATTTCTAGGATTTTGGATAATGTGGCTAAAATAGTTGTGATTTTTTTGGGCAAATTGATAGTAACTAGTATTTGGTGACCTTTTATATCTATTCCATGGATTGATCCATGCCAAATACTTGTTAAAATGGAAATATGGAACATGCCCTAAATCTTTTGGCAGAAGCGGTAATACCACCCCTCCCAGAAGCGGTAATACCACCTCTCTCGAGCGGTAGTATCGATGGAAGAGTGCGGTACTACCATTTTTTTTTGAAAAATACCAACTATTTTTGTACATTAGCTCAAACCTATTTCTCCTATCCTTATTGTCTTCTTAACTCCTTTTCAAGATGCTAAGAACCAAAACTTCAGTTCGTAAGAACTCAGCATCCCAAGGCAAACCAGCAGATCGATATGACCCCTTTCCATCCAAAGCCGGACCTTCGTGCCACAATGCGGCATCCGCATGGTTGCCTCTATCCAAGCTCCTTCAAGAGAGGATAGTGACTCAGAGACATAATCTTTCCTCCAAGCCATGAGGGTGAGGGACACGACTCAGACTAGTAGGGAGGAAGAGGTGGAAGAAAGCGCCACTGAGACAGATGAAGAAGAAGAGGATTATGAGGAAAGTGAAGAGGAAGAGGACGAAGAAATGGAGCGGTACTACCGGTCGACGGTAGTACCGATTTTTCCTATAGTAGGTTTTTTCAGAGAGCATGTTTTGGGTCGAATCTTGAAGTTCTGAAAATTGGTAGTACCAATCAAGGGTGGCGGTACTACTGTACTATGGCAATACTGATTCTAGATGGCAGTAGTAATGCCTATTTAATGGCTAGTTCAGACACATTAATTGCTTTCAAAATAGCCGTTGAACAGTAGGTGCGGTAGTCTAGCCATACACGGTGGTAGTACCGCACCTACAGAATTTTTCTAAGACCTCATTGAATATACTAGTGCCTTAGGTGCACTCTACTCTACTCATTTACACATATTTCCTATTTTTGAGTAGTTGAAGAGCATTTAAGTGCATTGACTCATTCGTTGATCATCTTCGCACTTGTTTCACCTCAAGCAAACACTGTAATTTATTACTCTTGGTGCTTGCTGATACCTAAACGACTTGGGAGGTGATTGCACGGTGATCTCTTGAAGAAGCTTGTGAAGAGGCCCAGCGCCTGTTGTGAGTGGTTTGGTGCTCGCCATCTCCGGAGTGGAGGAAGAGTAACCCTAGTAGATTGAGATTTTTAAGCTTAATTCGTGGAGCTGGTCTAATTCATTTAGATTTATCTCAACATGGACTAGTGCAGACCAGCAAGTCTTCGTTACCATAGAGAAATATCACTTGTCTCCCATTGTGGTTATTTCTTGTCTTTACTCTTCCGCATTTACATTAGTTCCAATTAGCCTATTTCTAAGGTTTTGTCCAACAGTATTCAAGAGCATCACAACTTGCTCCTCAGCACATATGTTGGACCGAAATGGCGACACAGGGGGGGGGTGAATGCCGATCAATTAAAATCAACCCCTCGAAAAGTACTCACGAAAGAGATGACCCTCCAGTAGCTACAGAGCTAGGAGAGAGTGCATATCTTCAAGAAGAACTGAGACAGCAAAAGAACTCTCACATAAAACTATGCCTCTTCCAAAAGCTATGATAGGCTATGAAACAGAGATTCCCCTTACTAAAAACTTGCAATCTCAGTGAGAAAGATCATGACAAAAGTATTAAAACAAGTCACAAACAAATACCAAGAGGAAAGGAGAATCCGGGAGCTAAGACCCATAGGGCGGTCTGACTTGTACTGCCCGGGCGGTCTGACCGCAAGTTGGCCGCCGGTCAGACCGGCCTTGAGAATCCGGTCTGACCGCCCAACACGTTCAAGTCGGCCCGGCCTTCGGGTTCAGAGGCTGACAAGCTGAAATTTCAGACAATGAACTTTGAAACTTCAAATAACCAAAGAAATCAATGCATCCCTTTGTTTTCTTGGTCCGGTATAGCAAGGATATGAATATAATAGACCAAGGAACCTAGGAGACCACAAAAGACCAACTTAACCATAGAAATTTCAGATTTGCACAAGAAACTGAAAATATACAGAGGCAACACAAGAAATCAAATTCCTCCCAAACCCTTGATCCTTTGGCACTGAAACTCTAGGGATATAATAGCAATAGCAAGGGGACCTTCCAGACCAGATATCAGCTCAAGCCAAGAGAGGAATCAAGATTTAACTCAAAACCCTAGAAACTTGAAAAACTTCAGAGAGAGGCACAAAATCCAAATTACTCCACAACTAGAGATCCTTTGATCATGAGTTCTTGCAAATATGTTAGCAATAGCAAGAGGAATACTCAGACCAAAAATCAGCTCAACTCTCAAAGGAAATCACAAACTACCTTAAACCCTAGAAACTGAAAACATGAACAGAGGAGGCTAAAATGCAAGAACTGAAATTAAAACCAATTTGCTCTAGGGAAGACTTGATCAAATGATCTAGAGACACACTCCCATCACTGAGCAACCCATTTTGCCACTCCTCGGCACAAGAAACACCAAGAATCAAAAACCAAGAAATTGGGCTAAGAGGGCATCGAAGCAAACTGAACAGAGAACTGGACAGAGAGTAAAATCAACCAAATTGATTCATTCCATTGAGTCTCGATACGCGATTACAGCAGAGGAATGATTACAACACAACTCACACCAACTCTACTGCCCCATGAATGCTTGATACATCAAGAACTCAAGAACACACACTGATACATGGTTGGTCAAAGAACAGACACACTCTGTCTTCCTCACCAACTCTCCACTAAGCACAAAGCAAACCTACCCTCAAAGCCAATCAAACCATGCAGGAGACACCCTCCTTTTATAGCCTCTCCAAAGTGGGTTTTGCTTTTGCTTTACCCTCTAACCCTCATGCTTTACCCACTAATGCCCGCTTCCTTTTGCAGCCTTGCATTTTTACCGAAATGCCCCTGCTGCACCTTCCGGGAAGCTTCCGCATTGCTTGTCTCGCACGCTTCGCAACCACCTCGAGTCCACGTCGTCTTCGACACATCCCGACCGTTCTGACCTCAGCGCCACCTGCGCCTAGTCCGGTCCACCGTGTCTCGCCACGACTCCGCTCGACGTCCTGCAGCCACACAGACAAACAAACACATCGCATAGCATGGTACAAAGCATGTAGACATGGTTAGCACCTACTAATCCTACTTAAGCGAGAAATGGCCCACATGGCCAACCGGGACGACGCCCACGCGTCAAATCTGTCTAGTCACAACCCGACCTCGCCAAATGCCAACCTGGCACGAAACACTCAAACCAAACTCACATAAACCAAACCACGTGTCAATTACTCATCACCAACATGGGATTTAGACCACATGGTCTCTCAATCTCCCCCTTGATGAGTATATTGACAAACCCCGAAAAACAATGAGTTTGTTTGAAATGAAAGAGAGTCACACATGGTCCAAAGAATGAAATGAAGCTAATGACCATGTCGACAGAAGGAACACTAGAGCAACGACTGAAAGAGCAAATTGATCTCCAAAGCTCTAAACTGTTCCCTACAGACTTTTTCTTCTATATTCTCCCCCTTTTGGCAATAAACACATCAAGATGCAATAGAGAGAATATGATATGTCAATGGATGAATATGGCTAAAGTTTGTTTATTTAAGCATTTAGAGCCATGAGAATTATCCATAATGACCATAATGTAATACACCAAGCCATAACTCAATAAAACGCTATCTCGATCATGACAACATATATATATAAGCCAGCTAGAGCACATAGATGGCAATCCGAAATGTAATGTATTTTATGAGCAAGTCAAGTCATCAATAAGCAAAGTCTAACTAGAGATATCCAAGGATGATGCAGGCCATGTCAATTAAGCTAAGCGGAACCGAGAAGCTAATATTGAGTCAATTAGAGTGCCATATGCTCAAGATTGAAACATTGGTTAAAGTACTTGGTTCTTTTGTAGTTTAAGCAAATGGAGCACAAATGACATATTTTCTTTTGAAATTCATGGTCGTTTGCCAACCAGATTTTTGTTTTATCATGTGCTAGATCTCAAGCCTTATGCGACTACTCCAAGCAAGCAGCTTAAGAAGATAGTCTAGGTCATCCAAAACTTCCCCTAAGTTCATGCCAAGTGCAATGGCAAGCCGTCTCATAGGAAAGAATTGGTGAGATCAGTTTTTTCGCACAAAAGTGATCTTTTTGCTTTTTAACATATTGTACTAACTCATGTATCATCAAGAGACTAAAACAGCTCAAACTATGGCTCAATAGAGATTCAACGCTCAACTTAGCCTACTTGACATGGCATGAAGCATAAAAGGATAGCTAAAGATAGACTAAACTCAAGTGCTAGCATGACAAGTTTTAATTCAAGTTGAGCAATTTTAATTAACTTATCATGGCAAAAGCTAGTCTACACATATGAAGTCATGATATATCTAGCAAATAAGGCACAAATCATGGCCAGGTGTATAGCATTTTAAGCATGTCATAACAGGATAATAATCAAGGCTCAATGCAGTTAATTTACAATGCTTAAACGCTAAAATGCATAAAATCCAGCTCCCCCTCAACATTAGATGCAACTTTTAGTTCAAGTTGAGTTATATCAAAGTTAAGCTCCAGAAGCTCCCAATTGAACTCCCCCTGAACCAAAGCAATAAAATCGAGAAGCTGGGAAAGAAAACAGCAAACAGGCAGTCCTAAAAGTATAGATAAGATATAGAGACAACTATGGCTCAGACTGACTCTCATCTACCCCATATGACTCGGGACGATCACCGATCAGTAAATCACACACTAGAGAGCAAACACGTACCCTGTCTACCCGAGGGTGGCCCAACCCTCGCTAGAACCTACAAGAAGTGAGTGAGCTCGACCTAGTGAGATAAGAAGCAGCTAATCCTGGAAACATAAGATAAGAGTAAGAAGTCTAAGCAATCTCGGCAAGAAAACCACTCTAACCTATGCTGGAAAGACTAAACCCAAATGCACCCCAAGTGCAAAGCAACAGAAATGAGACAGAAGCATAATTAATATAGTAAAGCAGTAAAGCCCAAAGCTCCCCCTCACTACAGTCCATAAGGACAAACCACCCCAAGCTTTCCCCGCAGAGCAGAAAACCTAGAGCTATCCAATGGCTTGGTAAATATGTCTGCCAACTGGTGGTCACTCTCCACAAACTGGAGCACTATATCGCCCTTCTCTACATGGTCTCTAAGGAAGTGAAATCTAATGTTAATGTGTTTGGTCCGAGAGTGCTGCACTGGGTTCTTAGCAATGTTGATAGCGGACGTGTTATCACAAAAGAGTGGAACACTGTCTAGAGCTAACCCAAAGTCCCGCAGGGTCGAGACCATCCAGAGCACTGCTCACAAAGAATCGGCTGCAGCAACGTACTCGGCCTCTGCGGTGGATCAGCAACACCGATCGCTTCCTCGAAGACCAAGAAACGAGAGAAGTGCCAATGAATTGGCAAGTGCCAGAAGAGCTCTTCCTATCTATCCTACAGCCGGCAAAGTCTGCATCCGAGAAGGCTCTCAAGGAAAGACAGGATGAGGAAGAGTACCAGATACCATAGTCAATGGTAGCTCGAAGGTACCGAAAGATGCGTTTCACCGCCTGACGATGAGATACGCGAGGAGAAGCCTGAAAACGAGCACACAGACACACGGAGAAGTGTATGTCTGGTCTCGAGGCAGTGAGGTAAAGAAGGGAGCCGATCATACTTCTGTACTCTTTCTGATCAACTAGCTCGCCATCCTCATCTGGGTCAAGATAGGCTGTAGAAGCCATGGGAGTCGACACAGGCTTACCATCACTCATGTCGAAGCGTCTCAGAAGGTCACGAGTGTACTTTCCTTGATAAAGAAATGTACCCTCCCGAGACTGCTTGATTTGGAAGCCAAGGAAGAAGGTCAGCTCCCCCATCATACTCATCTCAAACTCGGTGCTCATGACATCCGAGAACTGTGAAACCAGAGTATGGGAAGAGCGCAGAAGATAATGTCATCGACATAGATCCGACGAGCGTAAAGTCGCGCCATGCCTACGGATAAACAAGGTCTTATCTACTTTACCCATTTCAAACCCATGACTCAACAAGTAGGACTTAAGCCTCTCATACCAAGCTCTGGGAGCCTGCTTAAGTCCATACAACGCTTTTGAAAGCGTGAAGACATGGTTAGGGTATTTGGGGTTCTCGAAACACGGAGGTCGTCGGACGTAGACTTCCTCCTCAATAAGGCCATTGAGGAAGGCACTCTTCACGTCCATCTGTAAAGCTTGAAACCCTTAGAAGCTGCAAAGGCAAGCGAGATTCTAATGGCTTCAAGTCGAGCTCTGAGGGCAAGGTCTCCTCGAAGTCTAGACCCTCAATCTGGGAAAACCCCTGAGCTACCAGTCTAGCCTTGTTTCGAATGACTACCCCATCCTCATTTTGCTTGTTTTTGAACACCCACTTGGTCCCAATAATATTGTGACCTCGCGGGGGCTCGACAAGCGACCAGACCTTGTTCCTCTCGAAATTTTCTAGCTCCTCATGCATGGCATTGACCCAAGACTCATCAGATAAAGCATGAGAAACATCTTTAGGCTCAAAGGAGGCAATGAAAGCAGAATGGAAACAATTGAGATAAGCCAGATTTTGAGTGGGTAACACGCTCGAAAAGGTCTCCAATAATCTGCTCAGAAGGATGAGCTTTCTGAATGTGTCTAGGAAGTCCTAGATGAGATGAAGAAGTGGCCTCTACCTCATGAGCTGACGAGGTAGGAACAGAGCCACCAGCTCCAGAAGAAGCAGAAGGCAAGGGCTGATCGTCTCGAGGTGCGGTGGAAGAAGGCACCTCAAGGGATGGATGAGGGACAGGATCAGGTAGACAACCGTCGTCTCCATCGTCTTCGTCATCCACGAAGATGGTCTCGGACTGCTCTAACGAACCTGAGATATTGGGCCTAGTCCCCGGACTGGCCTCGTCAAAGGTCACCTCACAGGTCTCTACCATTTTGCTAGACTCGCAGTTCCAGACCCTATAAGCCCGCGAAGAAGGCGAGTAACCTAGAAAGATCCCATCACAAGAACGTGACTCGAACTTGTCTAGGTTCCCGGACTTCAAAATAAAGCACTTGCAACCAAACACACGAAAATGAGAGACGCTGGGCTTTCGCCCGTATCTCAACTCATAAGAAGTGCGGTGCAAGTGTGGCCGAAGAAAAACTCGATTCGAAACACGGCACGCGGTGGCTATAGCCTTAGCCCAAAACTTCCGCGGTGTAGAGTACTCGTCAAGCATCGTCCTGGCCATCTCGACCAAGGTACGGTTCTTTCCCTCCACAACGCCATTCTGCTGAGGGACGTGTGGAGAAGAGAACTGGTGCTCTACACCTATCTCACCACAGAAACTCTCGAAGTAGGAATTCTTGAACTCCGTGCCATTGTCACTGCGGATCGCTCGTAAGGCACCTAAGAGCTCAACAGAAAGCCTACTGAAAAGACCTCGGAAATGTGAAAACGTCTCATCCTTCGAGGCTAAGAAAAACACCCAAGAATACCTCGAGAAGTCATCGACCACGACAAGAACATACCACTTCCCTCCTGCCGATCGCACTTTTCGGCCGGTCCAATCGTGTCCATATGGAGCAACTGTGTCTGGTGCATTGGTCATAGTAACTGTGACCGGAGGATGGGAAGAGGCAACCATCTTGCCGTGCCGGCATGGAGCACAAACTAGATCTTTGACCATCTTGAGTTTCGGCAAACCACGAATAAGATCGTGGCTGCTAACTCGGGTCAAATGGTCAAATCCAATATGACCAAGTCTCCTATGCCAGAAAGAGAGATCGCGGGACTCAGAAGCAACTAAACACCTGAGAGGATCACCGAAGACTCGAGAAAAATCAGCATGAAAGATCCTCCCAAAGCGAGAAATCCATAAACCGGACTACAGAAAGAATTAAGAATTTTGCAATTGTTTTTCTTGAAGCTCACCTCGAAACCATCATCGGTAAGCTGAGAAACGGAAAGCAAATTATACTGCAGCTTACTAACCAAGGCAACATCTCTCAAAATGAAAGAGTCATTAATGCGCACAGTACCTTTGGCGATGACGCGCTCGGATGAAGCATCTCGAAGGTGATCGTCTCATCACCGGAGCACGGCAGGGAAGAAAACCAACGGAATCTCCGGTCATGTGTCGTGAACACCCGAGTCTACGAGCCAAACCTTTCCCTTCCCTGCCCGGCGAACCTGAGTCAACGAGAGAGTAAAGTCTCAGTACTGGGATAAATCAAAAGTGATTTTGGCACCCAATACTGAGTAACACGTGGAGCAGATGAAGTAGTCAAACATGACTGACCTCTATCTACCCTACGCTCTCTGTGACTCAAGGAGGCGTAAGGTGCGTGAGCGGACACTGAAGGCGCATGCGAGTCCGATCGCTCTGGGCAAGCGAGTCGGAGCACCGGCAACAAGCTGAACACGCCGCGGGTAACTGTCTCGATGGGGAAAACGAGATGTACCCTCAGGACGGCGGAAGTCACAACCCGGAGCAGCACGAGGACGAAAATCAGAAGACTCAGAAAAACCAAGTCCTCGATGCTGTCCAAACCCGTCAGAAGCAAACCTGGACCTCGTGTTGGTCTTAGGTGCATTCAGGATCTGCTGACCCTGAATACCCCTAAGAGACTCAACATGGTCTCTATGCGCAATCCTGGCGCGCCTGAAGCACCTCTCGATCGAGTGCCCATCCTTCTGACAGAAGTTGCAGTGGTACTTCACCTTCTGAGAGGTGGAAGTAGCACGAGGAGGCTTCGCCTTCTGAGAGGCCGAAGCAACAGGTGGAAGAACCTTGCTGTCAGAGATCTCTTGGACAAAGCCCGCTGATTTGAACTTAATCTCATCAGATCTGGGCTCAACCTCGATCACACCTCCTACTATGGGTCTGAGAATAGCAGGAGGATGCTTCCTAAGGTCCTCATAGTAATCATATCCTAAACCCAGATTGAACTTGCAAATCTTGGATTGGTCTAGAATAAGATTAAGCTTCTTCTTGCCGTCTACAAATCTCTCGAGAGTGTTCATAAGATACTGACACTCCCGGAAGAGAGAGGTGCAAGAAGAGCAGGGGGAAGAGGGAACAGCAGGAGGTAAGGGAGCAGATGAAAAACCAACAGCAGAGGGAAGAATGGCTTGTGCACGCACAGCCGACTCTGAAGGGACAGTCCTACTGCTAGCCAGTTGGTTCACGTTGCTAAGCGTCTCAACCTTACCCTGGGGCTTCTCCCCCTCCTTAGCAATCACATTACAATGAGTTGATGGCTTCTCTAGTAAATCCTTAGTTAGCTTCACACATTTTTCTTCTAATATAATAAAGTCAGATTTTAGTTTGTTACAATTAAAGCATGGTGAGCTAACAGGGTCCTTAGAAGCAGATTGAGCCAATCTATTGTTGTCATCAACTTATTCTTGAAACTGTTTGGAGACAGATTCAAGTTCAGCAGTTAATTTAGGACAGTTTGAACATGAAGCAACTGGCTCACACAGCCAAGCATACATCTCAGATATTTTATGATCTGCCCGTTTTAGGTTCATCTTCAGGTTATTGCAATTTTCACATGATTCAGGCAGATCAAGGAGCATGGTATAAGGTCCTCTAGCAGCAATATCCTTATCCTCACATGAGGTGGAAGAAGTAGTATCAACAACAGTAGATGAAATAGGCGCTACTCTACTCATCTCAAGCTCAGCAAGCAGACTAACATTCTCCACCTTAACAATATCGAGCTCAGAGGACAAACTATCATGCGAGGTCCTTAATTTCTCCATATCAACCAAAGAAAGCGAGCATGTATCACAATCATCACTAGAGGGAGCGGATGTAAGAGCAATAATCTCTAGTGACAGTTTATCTATTTCCTTCTCTAACTCAAAGACACCTAGCCTTAGCTCTAGCATGAAAACCTCCTAGCTTAAGAAAAGCATGATTGAGCTGGTCGTAGGTGGGACATACCTCGTCCGAGTCGGAGTACTCTCGCTATCGCCGAGTTCGCCTCGAGGCCATGAAGCATATGCGAGAAGTCGTCGCCGCCATCCTTGGGCTCTTGGTCACCCGTCCGTCGTCGTCGCTCCATTCCTCCACCTCGTTGAGGTCGAGGTCGCCGGCGGCGTGAGGACGCGTGGAAGAGCTTCTTGGCCTTCCCGGTTGCGGAACTTCTTCTTTCCGGCGTTTGAGCTGGAGGCTTCTTGTTGCGGTTCTTGTCGGTGTAGTCGATCTTGCCCGAACCACTGTAGTCGTTCTTGCCCTTCTCCAGCTTGGGGCAGTTTGCCCGAATATGGTTGGGGCCACCACACTCGAAGCAAATCACGGGTCCTCCTCTCTTTCTGTCTCTCCTACCCTTGTAGGCATGGGAAAACCTTCGGGCTAGGAGGGCGAGCTGATCATCCGCAGTCTGCTCTAACCGATCATCGCTTATGTCACGAGAGCAAGGGAGAAACCGCAAGAAGAATCAGAAGAGAGACCAGAAGCAGAACTGGGATCGGTGACTAAAGCCATCGACTGAGACTTCGATTTACGAGAGACAATGTTAATCTCGTGCGTCTTGAGGCACGAGTACAGCGCGTCAAGCGTCAAAGTCGAGAGGTCCGTGGTGTCCTTGATGGTAGTCACCTTCATCTCCCAAACACGAAGATCGAGTGCAGCGAGCATCTGACGAGCGTTGTCCGAGTCGGGGTATGTGAGACCGACCGCTCGGAGGTTGCTCAAGATCTTGTGAAAACGCGCAAAGCACTCATCTAGGGACTCGCCAGCGTGCATTTCAAACTTGTTGTACTCACGCTTGAACTGGTCCTGTCGCACCGTCTTTATTTGGGTGGTGCCCTCATGGTAAGCATCGAGGGTCTCCCAAATATCGAAGGCGGACGGAAGATGAGAGATGCGGTCAAACTCGCTACGACTCAGGCCCTGGATAATGATGTTCCTTGCCTTAGCGTTTGCCTCAACACCAGTCATATTCCCGACATTATGTTCTCATCGGCAGGAACAGCAAACCGGACCTTGACCTTGCGCGGATGGCATACCCCGAGCACGGATGTATGTCTCCATTCGGCTCTTCCAGAAGGGGTAATCGATGCCATCGAAAACAGGCGGCTTGGTCGAGTACTTGTCCGTCGCCATGGCTCTTGAGACCGGTTAAGATCTATTGATTAGAGCTAACCTGCTCTGATACCAATTGTTGGACCGAAATGGTGACAGAGGGGGGTGAATGTCGATCAATTAAAATCAACCCCTCGAAGAGTACTCACGAAAGAGATGACCCTCCAGTAGCTACAGAGCTAGGAGAGAGTGCATATCTTCAAGAAGAACAGAGACAGCAAAAGAACTCTCACATAAAACTACGCCTCTTCCAAAAGCTATGATAGGCTATGAAACAGAGATTCCCCTTACTAAAAACTTGCAATCTCAGTGAGAAAGATCATGACAAAAGTATTAAAACAAGTCACCAACAAATACCAAGAGGAAAGGAGAATCCGGAAGCTAAGACCCATAGGGCGGTCTGACTTGTACTGCTCGGGCGGTCTGACCGCAAGTTGGCCGCCGGTCAGACCAGCCTTGAGAATCCGGTCTAACCGCCCAACACGTTCAAGTCGGCCCGGCCTTCGGGTTCAGAGGCTGACAAGCTGAAATTTCAGACAATGAACTTTGAAACTTCAAATAACCGAAGAAATCAATGCATCCCTTTGTTTTCTTGGTCCGGTATAGCAAGGATATGAATATAATAGACCAAGGAACCTAGGAGACCACAAAAGACCAACTTAACCACAGAAATTTCAGATTTGCACAAGAAACTGAAAATATACAGAGGCAACACAAGAAATCAAATTCCGCCCAAACCCTTGATCCTTTGGCATTGAAACTCTGGGGATATAATAGCAATAGCAAGGGACCTTCCAGACCAGATATCAGCTCAAGCCAAGAGAGGAATCAAGATTTAACTCAAAACCCTAGAAACTTGAAAAACTTCAGAGAGAGGCACAAAATCCAAATTACTCCACAACTAGAGATCCTTTGATCATGAGTTCTTGCAAATATGTTAGCAATAGCAAGAGGAATACTCAGACCAAAAATCAGCTCAACTCTAAAAGGAAATCACAAACTACCTTAAACCCTAGAAACTGAAAACACGAACAGAGGAGGCTAAAATGCAAGAACTGAAATTAAAACCAATTTGCTCTAGGGAAGACTTGATCAAATGATCTAGAGACACACTCCCATCACTGAGCAACCCATTTTGCCACTCCTCGGCACAAGAAACACCAAGAATCAAAAACCAAGAAATTGGGCTAAGAGGGCATCGAAGCAAACTGAACAGAGAACTGGACAGAGAGTAAAATCAACCAAATTGATTCATTCCATTGAGTCTTGATACGCGATTACAGCAGAGGAATGATTACAACACAACTCACACCAACTCTACTGCCCCATGAATGCTTGATACATCAAGAACTCAAGAACACACACTGATACATGGTTGGTCAAAGAACAGACACACTCTGTCTTCCTCACCAACTCTCCACTACCAAGCACAAAGCAAACCTACCCTCAAAGCCAATCAGACCATGCAGGAGACACCCTCCTTTTATAGCCTCTCCAAAGTGGGTTTTGCTTTTGCTTTACCCTCTAACCCTCATGCTTTACCCGCTAGTGCCCGCTTCCTTTTGCAGCCTTGCGTTTTTATCGAAACGCCCCTGCTGCACCTTCCGAGAAGCTTCCGCATTGCTTGTCTCGCACGCCTCGCAACCACCTCGAGTCCACGTCGTCTTCAACACATCCCGACCGTTCTGACCTCAGCACCACCTGCGCCTAGTCTGGTCCACCGTGTCTCGCCACGACTCCGCTCGACGTCCTGCAGCCACACAGATAAACAAACACATCGCATAGCATGGTACAAAGCATGTAGACATGGTTAGCACCTACTAATCCTACTTAAGCGAGAAATGGCCCACATGGCCAACCGGGACGACGCCCACGCGTCAAATCTGTCTAGTCACAACCTGACCTCGCCAAATGCCAACCTGGCACAAAACACTCAAACCAAACTGACATAAACCAAACCACGTGTCAATTACTCATCACCAACATGGGATTTAGACCACATGGTCTCTCAACATACATGTATGGTGTCTAAGCCATGTTCCCTGAAAACTTGACACAACCAAAAGAAAGCTCTTGCAAGCCTTAGCATTTTCACACAGGTTGCATCATTCTTGTATATTTTTCTATTTAGATAGTCAATTCTATTTTTGTCCCTTTCCTCAATTGGGCCATAGCTAATGTGTTCTCTCCTTTTCCTTAATCTAGAATAGACATACAAAACCACCATAGAAGCCGCCAGAAATGCAGCAGCCCCATGAATCATCATCTTTCGCCTCTTAACCATCGTCCTTTCCGTCTACATTGCATGGGTGAAAATGTAATCCTAGGCGATTTCCATGATGCAAGACAGTCATAAGAAAATTATTACTAACTGCAAACCATGAACAACATGTATCCCCATTTTTGTATGATGAAATGAAACTAAAACATCATGAACAAATGTAACAAAAACAAACTAGAACATGAAAAATATGACAGATTACATGTATTCAATGATACAAGCATGAATGGGGAATAAGCAAACTACTACAGATCCATCACGATGAAGCATCGATCCAACAAACATTCAAGTAATTTTACTTCATCATACAACTTTGAAATCCATCGTGACCACTACGAGATCCAAGCCATAAGTAAACTGACACATACATTCAAGGAAGAAATCAACCGCGAGAGGATTTTAGATCCATACCTTTGGTTTGGAGAGGAAGGGACATGGAGAGGGAGGGGAGAGACCGTTGGCCAGGCTCAGCTCATGGTGGCTGTCCCCAGGCTCAACCCTTGCTCGTTGTTCCTGAGCTCAACTCCTACTCGCCGTCCTCAGGCTCAACCACAGATCCATCATGACGAAGCACGAATCTAACAAACATTCAAGTAATTTTTACAGGGTTTTGGTTGCATACCTTCGGTTTGGGGAGGAAGGACATGGAGAGGGAGGGGGACAGACCGTCGGCCGGGTTCAACTCGCGGTTGCCATCCTTGGGCTCAACTCCTGTTCGTCATTCCCGATCAACTCCTATTCACCATTCCCAGGCTCAACTGCTGTTCGTCGTTCCCGATCAACTCCTATTCGCCATTCCCAGGCTCAACTCCTGCTCGCCGTCCCTAGGCTCAACTCCCGCTCGCTGTTCCCAAGTTGTTGCCGCGGATTCACCTTCCACCCTCCACCACTAGATGCAGCACTCTTGGTCTTGGTCTTCTAAAGCTTCTAAGCTGGCTGCCTCAACCTCTTCTTCTTGAGCCTCGTACGCTATTTAATCGTGCGAAATACCCAAATGAAAGAAAAACAACCAATCACTCAAAATATCATCAGAAATTCAAATGAACTCCAAAAATCATGGTTCTAGTTTCATTGGATAGATTTTGAATTTAGACAAATTTAGAAATTTGTTTCACTTCATTTGGAGTTAAAATGAATAAGTTATGCCCATTTGAAAATCTCAGTTCTGTGAAATGCCAGAAAATAAAAAATTCTGACACGTGGGTCCCACTGGAATTTTTAATTCATTTTTCTTTTTATTTTATTTCCTTTATTACGGTGTCTCTGACATGTGGGGCCCACTGGCAGTGAGACTCTTCCGTTCGGCCTCTGACATGCGGGACCCAGGGGGCTCGGGGCCCACATGTCAGCGGGTAGCACCGACAGGCGGGGCCCGGATGTCACCGCCCACGGCCACGATGGTCGACGAGGGGCCCACTGTCGCCGCAAAAATTAAAAGAATGGCTCAACCTCAGCGCTACGGAGCCGGGGCTCGAACGCGCGCCGAGGGAACCGGGGGGAGGGAGAGACCGCGCTGCTAACCAAGTGGCCGTTCAATCGTTGCTTACCCTATAAGGGGGTGTATACCTTTTATACTAGGCGACGGGGAGGGTCAGGTAGAGGAAGTTGGAGGCGGCGGTGGAGCTGCGGTGCCGACGGCGAGCGGGGACCGGAGTGGCACGGGAGAATGGCAAAACGCGTTCCTCAAGCCTCGGGGGTGCCGGTGGTGAGGTCCGCGGGGGCCGAGGGGCACCGGAGGATGGTCGGCAGCGTGCGGTGGCGGCGGCTCGGGAGGCTCTCGGTGACGGCGAACCACAGGCGACGGGGAGCTCGGGCGAAGGTCGGAAGAGCTTCGAGACGCTCCGGAGGTGGTGTGGGTGAGATGAATCGGGTTTTGGTGGCTCGGATCGATGGGGAGCTCGGGCGGCCGGAGTTGGGAACGAAGGTGGCTCGCCGGCGATTGGGGGTGTTCAGGCTCAATTACCTTCGACGCAGCAGAGAGTGTGGCGTGGCGATGCATCTGGAGGTGGCTTCGGGTTTTATAGGCGACGAGGGGAGGCTGGCAACGGGCGAGGCCGTTCGGTCACTTCGGGCGGCAATGGCAGGCGGCGGTGGCAGGCGGCAGCAGCGGGAATCCAGGTTGGCGCGCGCGCCCTCCCGGACAGACTTTTGCGCCGTGCACGCGAGAGGGCGCGTCAGGGCACGGGCGGCCGCTCCCGGGCGCATGTGTGCCACGGGGAGCGAAGATGCTGCCCCAATGCAGAGAAAAGGGAGACGGGGGAGGAGGGAGACGACCACGACAGGCGGGCCCGGTCGGTCGGGAGAGGAGAGGGGAACGCGGCCGGATGAAACCGCGTGGCAGGGAAGGTTGATCGGGCGGCTGACGCAGTTGAGTGTGCGGGAACGGAGGAGATTGGGCCGAGGCGTGGGGGAGAGGGATCGCGGCCGACCACGCGGCGAGCAGGGGAAGGGGGAAGGCGGGACCGCTCGGGCGACGTGGGCTGATCCAGGCCGTCCAGGTGGCGGCCGGAGGGTGAGTTGAGTTTTTAATTTTTCTTGATTTTGATTTTAGCTTTTAGAAATTGCCAGAAAACCCCAATAAGTCCAGAAAAATATGAAAATGCATCCAAAAATTCCAGGAAAATTCACAGAAGTTCCTGATGACATTTTGGACTTAATAAAAATATTTTCAACTAATGTTGGTATTTAATTTACTTGCTTCGTTTGTTATTCATGCCTTTACTTAAAATGGGGTTTTGTTTTTTAAACCAAAATTTTCTCCCTTTCTTTTATGGATCATCTTTTCAGATTCTTATCTTGGATTTTATCTTTCTATTATTTTAAACATGTTTGTTTCTCCTCCAACTTTTGGAAAACTTCATCAAAATTTTCAAGAAAATCCATAACTCCAAATTCAAGTAAATCACAATGGCAAAAGAAATTCAAAAACTTTATATTTTTGAATTAAAATTTTCAGGATATTACAGATGCCATCTCATTTCTTCGCCTTTTTCTTTGTTGGTTTCTTGATTTGTCCATATGTGGCTTTCCTGCAGGAAGCGGAAGTCATGGATATGCTCGATTTATGTCCAGCCTACCGCTTATTAGGATTCTTCCATGAGAAATTTGTGTGATTTCCATCCTCTTGTGTTTGATTGTTGTTTGGGCTGTGTTCAAGGAGAACGATGTGAGAACTGCCCGTTCCTAGAGATGAGCAGGACAATGTCGTCAACTGCACCATCCCCAACTTCATTGTGTAACTCCATGCTTCCTTGCACTTAGCCTTGTTCTTGCAGTTCTTCTGTGTTACGAGCACCCTCATTGGTTGCTCACCTGTTGTGGATGTGGCTATTCCATGTTGTTGGAATTTTATGTGTATTTTGTGCTTTGAATTAACTCACAAACAGATAAGAAGGCAAAAGCCGAAAGGAAACCCCTATTGTGACGTTAATCACAAAGTACATGGGTGTTCTGTGTGCTCAGAAAGAGGGCAAGTAGGATAGGCTTTTGAGTGGTTAGAATTTTATTAGCAAGCTTGTTGAATCCTGAAGAACAAAGAGTTTAATATTTGTGTTGTTACAGAAAGTAAGTAGGAGGATCTCTGTGAAGTTGGATATATACAGAAAGTTTACAAATGCGTTGGCGGTTTCTGTGATAGCTTTAGTTGCCTGGATTAGTTATGAGGTGTGTAAATTTCACTATATATGTCCATAGTGAGTATTGTGCCTATATGAGAACAATGTGCAACATTTCTTCTAACTATATGAGAACAATCTATTGCCTCTTGGTCCATTAAGTTTCTATAAGCTTTATTAACATCTAGGTTTCCATTATCATCAGAAGGTTCGAAAAGTGTGCCTTCAGAATACAGAAAAGAATTGATCAATGAAAATATGCTCTTTTTTGGTTCATGTGCAGGCACATATTTGGTTTGAATGTTTTCATTGTTTTTAAAATACAAATTGTTCTGTGTAATTCTTTTAAATATTGAATTCCTCGATACCTTGTCGCCCTAGATCAAACTCTAGTTAGTACGCTAGTATTGTCTAGAGAGATTTTATATCAAATGCTTAGACCTGCTTAGATATAATCTTGGTTTTGTGATACTTTTTCACATAAAATGACGAACCTTTTTACATAAAATGATATGCTTTTGATATGTACTCTTGACTTTGGTGAGTCAAGGAGGTTTATGAAATATTTTGAAAACAAAATATAAAAACTGGTTTAGACTTAGGCAATTGGTTATATTAGTGGGTGCAGGCATGCCCTGTTGGTCAGAGCCACAGTGGTTGACTGTTGTGCACAGGGGTACGTGGTTGAGCCTAAGTCAATTAAGGACCAGTCTGTGAACTGCTGTTGCAAAGCCCTATCGTACTACCACATGGCTGGTATGGGACAGCCCTGGCTGAATAATTTGCGAAGTCCCAACCTGAGTCAAGTCGTAGGTTGAAGGTGGGCGTGGTTGGTGCCATGAGAAGTCCCACTTGGGTGAGCGTGGTTGTAGCCATGAGAAGTCTCACTCACACTCAAGAGGGGGTCCTGGTCTGGTGGATTCCTTACTGGGGTGAAACCTTAGTGTTGGCTTGGCCAGGTTGAAGGCTTTGCATTGTAAAGGCCTTGTCACGACTCCTTGCCGCACACCTAAGGAAGTGTGTAACTCGCGTGGCAAAAAGGGATGATTGTGTCTTGTGGGTAAAGCTGTACAACCTCTGTAGAGTGTATAATCTATCCTGGATAGCCGTACCCACGGTCATGGGCATACTGAGTAAACGTTTTTCATGGATTAGACTTTGTTTTTTTCAAAAATGTTTTTGAAAACCTTGTGGATGTATGGAAACCACGAGAGATGAAAACATTGCGGATGGATGGAATCCGTGAGAGACTGAAACCTGGTGGATGGATGGAATCCATCAGAGTTGCGCAGTGGAAGCGTATGGATGGATGGAATCCATACATGAACTTTTGGAAAAGATGGTCCGGGTGGGATGCCCGTGAATAGGTTGGTGTTTGGTCGACGCCTGCACTAACGGTATTATTTTCAATTACATGTATTGTTTTTTACTTACTGTATTAAATTCAACAATTTCAATCTATCTATTGTATTTCATTAAATGTTGTTTTATGCAAACTAACCCTATAAGCCTTCCATTGAAGCCTTTATCATTATGATGCATTTCTCCGTGTGATTTGCGGAGTACAAGTTTGTACTCACCTTGCAATCTCCATACAGAGGAAGATGTCGTCGACTACGGTGAAGATCTGGACGAGTAGACCGCGTCTTACTGTCGTTTGCCTGTGGGTAGGCTTGGGCTTCGCTTCTTATCAGTTTGCTTCTGCAGTTATTTGCTTTATTTATCTTTGCCAATGGGCGTTGGTGTAAGACTTGGCCATAAGGCTGTACTCTTTTATTTAATATAAGAAGTCATTTTGTGCTTGGTATTTATCTTTGTTGTCACTGTGTGCACTAGCTGATCCTGGACTAGTGCGATTTATACAGATGATTTAGGAGTCGTTACTCTAGGTTCCGACACCGCCGCACCCCGTCGCCCCATGAATGCGCCGTCGCCCTTGTTCCCACCGCCCAACCGGCTTTCGCCCTGGGTTTTCCGGTGAGCCCCGGTGCCGCCCTCCCCTATAAAACCCCCCCTCCGAGAGCTTCTTCGGCACCGCCTCTCTCCGCCGCCCCTCTCCCCCACTTCGGCCAAGCCCTCTCCATACCGGAGCCGCCGCATTGAGCGTCACAGCCGCCCTCTCTCTCCTCCGTCGCCGCTTCACTCTGGCCATCCCAAGCCCGGCGCTGGTAAGGGCGAGGTCCCCGCCGCCTTGCCGATCGCCGCCGAAGCGCCGCGCGAGAGCCCGCCGCCTCGTCGCGCCACCCGTCCGCTCACCACGCCACCGCCCGTGAGCACTTGGTGGCCCAGTGGCAGCCGCGTGGCCGGCCACGTCAGCGCCTCTGCCATGTCAGCTTTTTCATTTTAAAATAATTCCCACCCAAAAATTCAAAATTTTGCTGACGTCATAAATATCCTTTTTCAGTACAAAACTAAATCAGAAAATCAGCCTTTTTCATTTTCTCTCTTTTTAAACTTCCGGAAGCCCATATTTCCTCATTTTAACTCCGATTTGACCAATTAAAATTTCTAAATTCTTCTAAAATCCTTTTTGAATTTTATTTGTTTGGTTCTTCGCGCGTAGAGTACGAGCATTTCAGAGAGAACGACTGCGACGATTCGAACCAGGTCTTCGAGCAAGGCAAGTGACACCTTTGACCATGTTGACCCCAATATTTTAAATTATTTATGTTGTTTTTAAATTATTATGAATGCGTAATTTTATTCATGTTTTGTTTAAATTTATTTTTGAACTCTAGTTATACCTAAATTCTTTGGACAACCAAATTTGATATTGCATGCCATTATACCTTGTCAATCCTAGATAAAACCTATTTGGTACATTATTATTAACAAGAAATTTTGTAGAATTGCTTAGCCATGCTTATACTGATTATGGTTTGGGATAATCTTTCACATAAAATGATAGACTTTAAAACTGAATTCTTGACTTTGGTGAGTCAAGAATGTTTATGAAATTCTTTCAAAACAAAATATAAAACTGGTTTACACTTAGGCAATGGTATGGTGGTGGGTGCTTGCTGGCATGCATTGTAGTTGGATAACTCAATGTCGATTGCCAGGCATAAGGGGTATTTAGTTAGGCCTAATGTGGGCTGAATGTGGGCGCGGCGTAGGCCGTGAGAAGTCTCACATGGCACAAGAGGGGGATCCAACATGTGGATTCATGTTGTGGTGAAACCTTAGTGGCGGCGTGATTATGTTGACAACGGATCATTGTAAAGGCCTTGTCATGATCTCCTCGCCACACACCTAAGGAAGTGTTAATCCGGTGGCAAAAAGGGATGATTATGTCTTGTGGGTAAAGCTGTATAACCTCTGCAGAGTGTATAATCTATCCTGGATAGCTGTGCCCACAGTCATGGGCAAGCTGAGTAAAGTTTTTCACGAATTAGACTTTGTTTTCAAAATGGTTTATGAAAGCCTTATGGATGGATGGAATCCATAAGAAATTTAAAAACGTATGGATGGATGGAATCCATATGAACTCTTTTCGGGAAGGATGGTCCGGGTGGGATGGTTGGTGTAGGGGATGGACTTGCACTAACGTTATTTATTTTGATTACAATGATGATTTTACTTATTGTATCAAATTCAGCTTTTGTTCATACTTTATGATATTTACTCCAATGTTGCCTTTTATGCAAATTAACCATATTATGCCTTCATTTGATACTCCATATGCATGCATCAATTCCATTAATCTCCTGGTGTAACTTGTGGAGTACTTTATGTACTCATGTTGCTCAATTTATCTCTTTCCAGAGGAAGCCTTTGACGACTTCGATGAGGATTGCGAGTAGGCCACGTCTTACAGTCATTCGCCTTGTGCGAAGGCTGGATGGGCTGTCACTTTATGTTATCTTCCGCTGTCTTCTTCTTGCTGTTATTGTAAACTTTGGTCATCATGCTCATATTAGTTAAATAAAGTTTGCCATTACGCATGATATTTGTCTTTGTAATCACTGTGTGCACTAGCTTTTCCTGGGATAGTGTGATTTACACAAAGGGTTCCGGAGTTGCTGCTCCGGGTCCCGACACCTTCTAGCAATTCATATTCAAGTATTTATATTCATTGAATTGATTTTATTACTTGTTTTACTAGGATTGCTTATGTTGATTTGGAATTATATTGCTAGTGCACTTAGTCTTATTTAGATGACTTAGGGCTTACTTGTGAAAACCAAATTGTTCACGCTTCCATATTATAAATTTGGTAGTTGTTTAAAAGAAAATTTTAAAACCACTATTCACCCACTCTAGTCGGCCTCCTCGATCTTACAGGGGCACAAGCACGAGATCTATGACCATTGAGCTATTGGAAACAAGTGTGGTCGAAATCAGACGTGATGTGATATGAGTCCTGATTGTGGTCGAAACTTGAAGCGGTCGAAAATAATTCGAAAGAACAGAGCAACATACAACCGCAAGATCTAAATTTCACATATCTTTTGATTAGAAGAAAAGATTAAAGATCAAATGGCCATGAAACTTTGAACGCAAATTACAAAATTCTACTTCAGGTGCATGAATTTTTACAAAATACAATCAGGAGAATTCAATGACTATGAAATTGTCTTAGGTCTATGACTATGAACCAATCCTAGGCTCGAAATGACACAAAGTCTACATGAACAACTCAAATTCCCCAATGTCTACATGAACAATTCATCAATTTCCCCAAGGTCTATATGAACAAGATAGAGCTATCAAGGTAAACTCAATGAGAAATTGCAAACATCTCCAACAAGTATTACATATCAGGTCAAGCATTGCATCTGAGCACCTAAAAACTCCTTTGACTATCTGTGAAAACCAAAAGGAATCGAGTTCATGGTTCCACGAGATTCGAAGGAGAAGCTAGGTGTAAAGCTATACCAAACACCCATTACTCACTCTGTCCAAGTTTATAAGGTTTATTTCCTCTTGTCACATAAATTAAGAAGAGAGTGAAAATGGCTAGATTACCCCTAATTATTATCTCTAAGCATTATATTTAATACATGCATATAGAGAATAGCAAATAAAGCTATATATATTAGGGGTATAAAGAGAACATCACACTAGTTTTGCATTGAAACATCAAATATGCCTTATATTTATGGACAAGACCATTAAAAATACGCTATATAAACTTGGACAGAGAGCGTACCATTTTAGTGTGGCGCAAGTGGTTGATAACTTTTGACTGCGGCTGGTGGATTTTGATTGAAAATAAATAATAGTGGCTAAAAGAAGTGGCTTTTAGAAGAATGGTGGAAAAGGTAAAGGAGAGATGCATGCGTGAGATGGAAGCGAGAGGAGTGAGGTGTGTGATGCGTCTGTAACCCTCTGCCTTATCCTCGGAGTGAGACGGAACCAAGAAAAAGGATAAGCTACTTCGAGAAGTCAGATGTTTATATTGACTTTTAACTTCTCCAAGGTACATGCCAATACAAACACCTCCTATGTACCACTTTACCACCTAAAATGGTATAGAGCAATCTCGTGTTCTGTACCAATTTTGATACTGATCAATGCTGGCCATACCACCTTGATATCCGTGGATACATTATGATGATTTCATACCTACAGCACCTCCATCATTTGAAGAGGACGTTAAAGGTAACAACATAGGTGCCGATTTGATAGTTTATCAAGAAAAGGTTAGCAGTTGTAAGAAATCTTTGAATCAAATGGAAGTTCCATGTTCTAAATTTGGTATGCTTAATTTACATAATATGGAATTGATTACCCATTAGAAAGTTCTTACTCGAATATCTCCTAATGATTCTTTGTACTATATCATGTTTGATAATCCTAGAGAGCTATCTAGTGTGCTTGAGAATCTTGCTAAAATTTCATATTTAAAATCACTAGTTAGTGTTTATGCCTACACATATAAATTCAATTTGATTGGAAATTATGGTGTAGATGACAATATTTATGTTTATCGAATATGTATTACATGTGATAAGCTTTCTGAATTGAAATTGCATGTTTTGGATAAATAATCTTTTATGCCATATCATGGTCACAATCGGATGAGTTTCAACAATAGTACTTGCTGTTTAGAAAGATTTCTGTCGGACCCAGATTTTTCAATCCAGAATCCTCTGTGATTCCACCGCACTATTCCCTAGATCAGTAGATAGTGCTCACAGATTACAGTTATGAACATCAAAGTTCATATCATGCGAAAGAGTAAATATAATAGAAGACTTACACATGGGCCGATTAGGCCGAAATCAATAAATTGTAGCAGCGGAAACGAAGCACATAGATGGGACCTTCAGGACATGCTCACAGGCGGCCAACTGGGGGTTCGCGACCTAGCCCTTGACATCTTCATCTTCTTTGCCATCATGACCAAGAGTATTGCTGTAGCGCAGTGATCTGGTTCCCGATTCTGGATTTGTTATGAGAGCGAGTGTGAGCACAAACCACTGTGCTCCGCGAGCCAATACTCTGGATGCAAATAAATAATATGCATGGCTTATCAAAGGGGAGGCTTGGGTTATTTTATTTGCCATAAATTACTTTTAGTAGCATTTTTATTATTTAATCATAGTGTTATTGTTGCTACCTAAAACTCCACACATGGATTGCCATTATTTACTTAATCCACTGAAGATACACTTTCTTTATCGATTGTTGTCTAAGACTCCAAACAGCGAGTGTCATCATTTACTTAATCCACCGAACATACACTTTCTATATTGAGTGCTGTCTAAAACTCCAAACAGCGAGTGTCATCATTTACTTAATCCAACGAACATACACTTTCTATATTGAGTGCTGTCTAAAACTCCAAACAGCGAGTGTCATCATTTACTGAATCCACCAAACATACACTTTCTATATTGAATGCTGTCTAAGACTCCAAACAGCGAGTGTCATCATTTATTTAATCCACTAATCATACTCTCTGTATATTGATTGCTGTCTAAGACTCTAAACAGCGAGTGACATCATTTAATTAATCCACCGATCAAACAATTCCCCTTTCATTGTCTAAAATTTAATCAAATCGGGGTTGCCAACTCACATATGAATTCCAATTTTTACCACCAATTCATAGATCCAATCTCAGATTCATCAACCCTTCACTTCTATACTCTAACAATTATCCAACATAATTATTTTTAAATCCACCGATATCATTTGTATCAAGACTACCTAACAATTCAATCCTCTCTGTTTTTGATCCAAAACCATAATTTGCTTTTCCAATAATCAACCTTATGTTCCATTATCTATCTCTAACTAATTCACTAGTATATCTCTACCAAGAATATCATTAATCAAATTTATACTCCAACAATTGTTATCATACCTCCAATTCCCAAAAATTCAATTGATTCAAATCCCAGTAATCTAGTAATCGATCAAATTTTATTAATTCCATTATTGCCAACATCTCCCAATCATTTTTATTATTTATCAGTGTTGTAATCCAGTAATTACTTTCGCACTCCCTAATTCTCCAAAATCATTTAATTCATCCATCTAGCTAATCTATTCACTCTACAATCCAATGATAATCCAATACATTTAATTTGGATCCACCAATTTATTTTCCCAGAATTCACACTATCATTTCCTTTTGATAATCGACACAAAATCCACCAATATCTTTATGTGTTTACCCCAAAAATCCTTCTTATTTTCTTATGACTCTATTTATTCTTCCTGATATTTTATTTTGTGGGAAGTTTTATCATTATTTAAAAGTATAATACATAGAAATTTCTGAGACCTAGCAGTTTTAAACAAAAACATAATGTGTAAGAGAATGCAATAATAATATCGATCCAGATTCCATCCACTGTTACATGGTCTCTGCACCATATGCTAGACCTTCAGCGTTATAGCCGCTTACATTATCATTGGGACCACACCCAGGGCAACACAAATCAGGGCCTTTCTCTGCCCTTCACTTTACCAATCCCACCCCCAAAGTTTTTAAAATAGAACTATATCTGGTTAAGTTCCCATGTCCGCCCTTGACCATGGACACGGCTATTCGAATAGTTTTGACTCTGGAGAGTTTGCACACTTTACCCACAAGAGACAGTTCACTCGTTGCCCCACACAATTCCTTAGTCGTGTGGTTGAGCAAACCATCACAGTAACTGTTGAAAGTACCTCGCCCCTTCCATCATCTCACCCAATGGGCCGCTTCCACTTGCGGTGGGTCCCATACGTTGTGCGGGATGTTCCCTTCCTATGCGCCAAGCAGCTGGCTACCCACACTGCTACCACGCCGCAGAAGAACTTCACCCTCTGCGGATGTCTCATTCAACCTGCCACACAGACAGCCACTTGCACCACCTCACCTCCTCCACCGATGATGATGACTTTCAGGGTCCAGTAATTTTACTAGGCCAAGTTGTACTTTGCAGACTTATGATTGTACTTGTTTTACACAGGTGGTCATGACAAGATTCAATCCTTATGGTTATCTGAGCCGTTCTACCACTAACCACACTCTCGTGCACTACTGCACCATACCCCCGAACCATCCGCCCAGATAGATAAGCAATTTGAGGTTTTTGAGAGTATAAAATAATCATATCGAACATATATCAGTCATTACCACCATGACTGCCCAACCAAATTTTCTCATGATTAAAAGTGATGATGATGCTTGGAGCATTTTAGCGCCCTCGAGTATCTAAGCAGTGCTAAGCATGGCGTATAATTACGGACTTATTTTTGAAAGGTTATCATTATAATTTTACTAGGGTGACAAGGTTCACATATTTAAATATTCCAAAGGAGGGGTAATATTAATCAAGTTTAGCAATGGGCATATAACTAGAGCGGGGTGGCCGGCGGCAAGGCGGGCTCGGGGCGGCGACGCCGTGGTGGAAGAGGAGGGAGGGAAGGGGGAGCACGAGCTGGAGAAGAGTGCTAGGAATCTCACCGCGCGATTGGTCGAGCCGGAGGGTTGTCGAGGTGGGCTGGCGGCACGGACGGCGGCGGCGCGGGTGGAGCTGGGGTGGGGGAGGAGCTCCAGCGACGGTCGAAGGGGGTTCGTGGCGGTGAGAAGGTGCTCCACCGGCGAGGAATTGAAGGGAAACTCGCCAAGGATGGAGCGGCGCTAGCGGCGGCGATTTTGTCAGTCAATGGGGAAGAAGGGCGGCGCAGTGAGTTTTGGCGCGACATCTTCAAATTAAGCCAGTGGGAGAGTAATTGGGGGGGTGAGGGCATGTCGTGAATTGGTTGGATCGGCGGGGCTTCGCTGGAGGGTCGAAGTAGCAAAAGGGGTGGCGTCGGTGACTCACGGAAGCCAGGCGGAGAAGAGATAAGGGAGGAAAGGAGAGTGGCGCGGGGCTAGGACTTCTTATAATGACGGAGGGAGGAGCTGCTGCGACGTTACTGCTGCCGATGACTAATGTACAGGTGTGGGATGACGACGGCGGCGTGGGCGTGAGGCGACGGGCGGCGTGCATCGCGCAGAGGGCGGCTGGGCATGGGCGGGGGTGAGGCGATGTGCGACGCGGAAGCGTGACACATGCACAGGTGCGGCGACGTGCGCAAAGGTGACATGGGTGGTTGGCGTCAGGGAGACGGGGCCATGGTGACGAAGCTCGGGCATGGAAGCAGGGAGCGTACCAGGGAGACAGAGAGAAAAAGAAAGAAATGAGTGGAGGAGGAAGGAGGAGAGGGCAGGCCGGCCCGTGCGCAGGGGAAAAAGGGGGAGAGAGGGAAGGGGGTGGGGGCCCACGCGTAAGAGAAAGAGGGGAGAGGAGAAAAAATGAGAAAAGGAAAGGAACGGCTAGGCACATTTTAAAATATGGATTTTTAATTTGACTTTCAAATTTACATTAGGGTTTATCAAGTTTTGCATCATATTTAAAATGTGAATCCTAGTTCAATTACTTAAATATGAGTTTATGATATCCCTTGCTATACTTTTGAATATAGATGTGCATTTATACATACATACATACATACATACATACATACATACATACATACATACATACATACATACATACATACATACATACATACATACATACATACATACATACATACATACATACATACATACATACACACACACACACATATTTCTCAAGCTGCATTTTTGTCCATTTAATAACTTAAATTCAAATTAAGTCCTCATGGTTGAACTCACCCATTCTTTATTTAAATTCTTAGGTCATACTCTCCTTTTTGTGTGATGGTTGAGCTAAACTTGAATAAATGCTTGATTTTAATTAATGTCTTTTCTCTGGTCTTTAAATAAAGTTTTGCTCTAATTAATTAAATTGAATTTAAGTTTTTAGAGATTAAACTCACATTTAAGTTATTCGGTATCCTTTACTGTCATGATTACTTATTGTGTGCTCGAGAATTAACTCCAATTATTATTTGCTCAACACAAAACTTGGGAAAATCCAAATAAGGTTTCGGCAAAAATGTCAAATGCTAATAAGATGCAAATAGAATTTTAAATTCTTCACAATTTTTGAACATTCCAAAAATTGGGGTGTTACAATTTCATAAGCCTACTTATTCATCCTTTGATGTACGATCATGTAGAATTAATCAGAGTAGTGCAGTTGAAGCATAGAAGGCACTAAAATATTTCTCCCCCATATTTGAACAACTTGATTGTGTTTTGCCATTTGATATCTTGCCTATTTTCTTAACAAAGTCGAGGACGAATTTTTTCATGGGAGGGAGAATAATATGAATGATAATATTGTAATATATACATTTTATGACTACTGTTCTACTAATTGATTATTACAAAACAACAAGAATGACACACTAATTGATTCATATATATGCCATACATATGTGTTATTCTTTCTGTTTACTACACCATTAGGTAATCATAATTTGCTAAATGGAAGAAGTATAGATGACGAATATATATACCATGCATACATGTTGTATTCTTTGTCTAGTACAATTTCAGACTATCAAAAGCCAATGACAGCTTTTCTTGAAGAAGGGGAGGATGATGCGGATACAGACACACGTAGCATTTTTCAGTTAAATATATTATTTGACTGGAAAGAATTATTGTGCCGCATTAAATATTACCAGTGAACTCCAATTTTATTGGGTCTTTAATTATTATACTTGAAAATATAGCGTTACTACTATTTTATTTAATTATATGTAGATCTATACTTGATCTATGCAAGCCTAAAATGAAGATGAGAATAAAGAAGATAGGACCGAGAGGGAGGCAGGGGCGTAGCCACCGGGGGTGCTTAGTGAGGCTTGAGCCTCACCTCCCCCGGTGGCAATTTTATACATAATAAAAATAGAGAGAGAAAGAGAGAGATTAATAAATCTAAAGAGAAGTTAGCTTTCCTTGCTATGAAGGTTAACAACATGTATGAAATTAAAGAAGACGACGATGAGGAGGAGGAGGAGGAGAAGAAGTGAAAATCATAAAATTAAAGAAGATCTAATCAATCAATTAAAGAAAGAAAGAAAGTGAAATAATATATGTAAATCATAAAATTAAAGAGGAGGAGTAGTGAAAACCATAAAATTAAGGAAGAGATAATTAATCAAAGAAAAGAAAGAAAGAAAGTGAAATATATATGAACCTTCTTGAGTCCAAGGATGATGGTGGAGAGCTTGATGAACCTCTGGTTGATCTTCTCCCTCTGTCGGCACTCCGCGATGACGTGGTTCTGCACATGCCCCGAATGCACCACCGCCGCCGAGCCTCTCACCGTGAAAATGATAAAAACATTGGATAGAGTGTAGAAAAAGATGCCGCCTTTTGTTTCTATTGTCTCATGATTCAAATTAGCTTAATTCTGGTATGATTCATATGATCTAAATTTTCATTCTCATTCATAATTTTCTATTATATCACTAATTTTGATATGTTTTATACATAGGTGCCTTATTGCTAATCCGTACTCATTGCGCTTTCTATTATCGAGTTATCTACTTTCTATTTCTATATCTTTCATTGTTTGCCTCCATCCAATTTATAATTTCTATATGAATTTGAAATTTTATAAGAGTAAAAGACTAATTTTGTATCAACTTAATTTAAACCTATAAATAGTTTAGCCTACCCTAAATTTTATTCCTGACTTCGCCACTAGAGGGAGGTAAGGAAGGCCGGGGCCAACGCAAAGCTGAACTTTTGTGTCCCACAGTGCAGGTTTGCTTGCTGCTGCACTTGTGCAAGAAGAGAAGGCCAAGAGTGAAAAGGTGCATGGCATGGCTGAGTACGTGCATGCAAGGAAGTCCCATGTGCATTAGTTGTGGCCTACGTGCCAACTAATTGGGCTGGTCCAAGTTCCATGCGGCTCAATCACATGGAGAATACCATGGTCAAAGAAGCCATGACCAAGTCATTATGTGACCAATATGCTGGCCGAACTGACTCATTACGGCCATGTAATTAGTTGCGTCGTCCATGTAACTTAGGGCCTGTTTGAGAGAGCTCCACCAGCTCCAGATCCACCTAGAAGGTGGATCTGGAGCTGGATTCACCGTGGAGCTGCTCCATCGTGGATCTGGGATTCGTCAAAGTGTTTGGTACAGCTCCACCTCCCTCTCTATCTCACTTCCACCTGGGCCCCACGCGTCAGGAGGCAAAATGAAAAAAAAGAATTCCCGGCCGGCGCAGGCGCGGCAACGGCCGGCGGGCGCAGCCGCAGGCGAGGCGGAGAAGAGGAGGAGGCGCGCAGCGAGGGCGCGCGCGCGACCGGGGAGGCGGACGCGGGGAGGCGCGCGCCCGGAGGAGGCGGGAGGCGCGCGCGGCCCGGGAGGAGACGCGGAGGCGGCGCGCCCGGGAGGAGGCGGGGAGGCGGCACCACCGGGAGGCGGGGAGGCACGACGGTGGAGGAGGAGGCGGAGGCCGGGAGGAGACCGCGCGGTGGAGGGAGAAGGCGGAGGAGGCGGTGGAGGAGGAGGCGAGGAGGCGGAGGCCCGGAGGAGGCGGGAGGCGCGCGCCCGGGAGGAGACGCGGAGGCGGCGCCGGCCCGGGAGGAGGCGGGGGAGGCGCGACGGTGGAGGGAGGAGGCGGAGGCCCGGGAGGAGACCGCGGCGGTGGAGGGAGAAGGCGGAGGAGGCGGCGGTGGAGGAGGAAGGCGGAGGAGGCGGAGGCCCGGGAAGGAGGCGGGGGAGGCGCGACGCGAGAAAAAGAAAAAAGGTTGAACCGTTTTTTTTGTGTAACCAGTGGCAGTGGTGGGTAATTTTCCCCAACTCCACCAAACTTGAGTTGGTGGAGCACCCCTTGAGGTGCTCCACCAAATCCACGAATCTGGGGGTAGATCCACTGTTTTCGTGGAGCAGATCCATGGTGGAGCTGCTGGAGCTGGAAGTGTTTGGCTGGTAAAATTGAATCTGGATCTATTTTTTGTGAATTTGGAGCTGGTGGAGCTCTCCCAAATAGGCCCTTATTGCACATGATCGTTGGTTAGGAAAGAATCTGACTTTGGTTAGTATGAGTTAGTTACGGCATCCTAAACCGAAATAAAGGAAACTTGGCTTGCGTAGCCGACTAAAACTTGGCCGGCCCTAGCCAAAGCCGTGTGGACATATGGGAGACCGCTATAAATACCTGGTGTCTCCTCTTGTACAACGGGTGAGATATGAAATTAGATATGAGATAATAGATTGATTTGTTTTGCTTCTTCATGATGACCGATGTTATCAATGGGAAAATTTGAGAGTTCTTGCTAATTGAGATCATTCAACCTTTCCGTTGGGAATTGGGAGCACGATAGAGCTTTCGCTTGGTGGTCGTGAAGTCCGGCCCGTGTGATCTTGCAAATTAAAGAGTGTTCATTCTTGTATTGGCAGCGGAGGATCGCTACGATTCGAGAGGCTGCACATGAGTATTTTGATCCTACGACGAGAAGATCGGGCGACCCCGTGTCATACTTGAGCCTGCAACTATGTATTTTAGTAATATTACAAGTAAAATTTGGCGTGTATATAATTAAACATATATATACTTATATGTATATATACTATTGCATTAAACTTCAGAATAGCACGCTTGTACATTGGTATGGTCTCTGGAATAGTATGAACTTATAGACATGCTAATATGTGGATCTATACTCCTCCTCCAAAAATATATAGTCTATTTCAATCTTATACGTAAATAAAGGAGACATGAAAATAACTATACTACCAGTCACAGCATAAAAGTGGCACTCTTCTTTGTCTCGCAAAGAGCACCCACAATCCTTGTAGCTACATTACAATTAGTATTGCAGTTGTAAGAAAAAAGGTAATGATAGTTTGGCTTACTTGCATTTCTTCGTTACTAGTTACGCATCTGCATGCGTTGTAACGGAACTCATTGAGTGTATAGAGAATGGTGCTATAGAAGAGAGTTGTTCTGATTGGTTAAAAAGTGAAAAATAATAAGAAGTTAAGGGAATAGAGCGGTTGGAGGAGAATGGACGTATAACCACCAACTCGTTCTTTTATAATAGCAATGATGATATATTTCCCTTGAATTGTTATTTTTGTATTGTTATCCACATTGTTCCCGATTTCTGACCATCTCTTTAATACATACTGCAATGGACAGAAATCATTTTGTTTTTGGATGAAGTGTTTCAGCTTTCATGTTTGTGAATGAAGTGCTCCAAGCTGCTTTGGCATTTGGGGAATGAATGACAATGAATATTGTGCATGTTGATACCAATATACCATCCAGGTTACTTTTTGATTGTGCCTACTGACTATAAATGCTTACTAACTCTTTTAGCAAGAATAATAGATTCCCATACTTCGACATATCAAAACATTCCAATTACTCATTAGATGGCCATACCACAATTCATTCTCCCATCGCCCATTATGAGCTACAAGGCCAATTCAATCTTAGGGCAACGTTCCCATAAATCTGAGGAAGCTTTAGTATACTACTCATGGAGTACCCAAGCAAAACCCCCTTCACCAACGACACATTGTCGTCTCTCATGCCCCATTAAAATTGTATTGGTTTTCATCAGTTCAATCCCTCCAGTATCCTTATTTCTAGGGTTTCAGTTCACACTATTGGTTTTACGATTAACTCCATCAATGGTCGATTTTTAACTCCTTAAATAATGGTCGCTAAACATGGTGGATAAAACAAATCACACACCAACTCTCAACTTCTCACATCCACAAAATGAGGTAAGCTCCATTAGGATTTCATTTAACATCGAATAACTAAATCTTCCAATAGCTCTACTTCAACTTTACCTCAATCTTTTAGCCTCTACTAGCTGTCAACAAATATGAGGCTCATAAACCAAGGTTCCCAATACTCCTCCGATAACTCTGATAATATTATCATCCTCGATCTATGCTATGGGAATCAAGCAATCTAAAACATCAACACCTAGCTATGATTACCTCAAAACATAAGTCAGGGAAGCTCTTTCACCAAAATCTCATACTCTCGTTGCTACCCATGTTTTAAATGTGACATCAGTCACCATTATTTCCCATAGACACTACTAGTTGCGACAACATAATCGGTTTTGCCTTTAAGGCCGATTTTATCCCTAATCAATTTCTCACCAGGATTATGGCATAAGATCAGCTCGTTCTCTATTAGCCATACATTAGACAAATAACACCAAGGAACAGGGAGATGCAACAAAATCCAAATCTTACATTACCCTAGTTGACGCGCCTGGGCCCACTTTAGACTCCCAATTCAAGACAACCAAAATTACGTGTTTGAGAAACGCTCAGGACTCATTCCTGAGTACGTCTAGGACTTCGTTCTTAGGTACGCCCGAAACTTACGCGTTCGGGAGCTCCACGGACCACTCGTCCGGGAAATCTCATATGCAGAAGTGAGGGAAGTCATGTAGCATTCATGACACATGCACATAAATCAGTCTATGAGTTATGCGAATCTCCTACCGTACCTCCAAGCATTCATCATTATTAGAAACTGAACATGACCTCCTTCGAAATCATGAACTCCAAATGCTAATGCACGTCAAAACACAAAGCATTTCTTCCAAATACCAACATAGAAATCAATTAAAATTCTTTTCCCCATAATAACGACAAGCAAGTACCTCTTGTACTGCTTACACATATTAGCAAATGTCAATTCGCTAATACATAAATCATTGAATTTTAGTATCCCATCTTGAACCTTTCCACGGCTCACCAGATACTTTATTCCTCCATATTTACTCTATAATTCATCAAACACTGCCACCTTACTATACAAAACAATACAATCATAACGACTATCAAGTGCGCATACCACAAGATGCGGTCAAGGCTCTTTGATCAAAAGATCCACTATCAATAAATAATCCCATGAGCACCTAATTCCAAGGCGCTAACTAATCTCCACCAGCTCGACTTTAAGGATGATCAATCACCTGGATTTTAGCACACATCATATGTACTTCCGTAAACCACAATTGCTTTTAAGCATAGAATCCGTCTGTTCTACTTCCGTAGGCATGCACATGATTTCCTACAAAATGCAGTGGCAACTCCACCAACTCATGCTTAAATATTGCCACCAAATCTCACTAGAACATTATTAGCTTCATCCCTCAGAATTTGAGTCTCACTCAGCTGTACAATAATTCTTCTCCATCAAATTTAGTTGGGAGATTTATCCGACATCAAGATCTCTATTCTTATCCTCCTAACTAATCCCAATAGTTCTAACATTACAACTATTTGAGCATTCCGAGACATCGGTCGTGATTATAATAATCAATCACGGTGCAGGATTGGTAAACTTAGCTTTATAATCCTTCGCCTAATGCCAAATGAAAGGATAACTCCATGAGGGATTTTCCACAAAACAATAAATTAGCACACTTCTTAGCATGCGTAGATTGCACGATTGGGCTAATCGATTGGGACCATCATAATACCAGTCATTCAATGTGACTCAACAGTCTAAGCAACCATAATAACCGACTGGTTCACCAATAATTCAAATCCAACTATTAAGCAGAAATGAATCTGCCTTACGCTGCTACTTCTCATGTAACGACTAAATCCTCATTGGATTCAAATCAACTTCAATCCCACAAATATAACTAAATTTAATTACTCTCCTGGGTTCTCACAATCTAGAATTTCATACCCTACCAACCTATTACTTTAACTACCATATCCCACGTACGCCGAATCAAACACTTCAACCACTATTAGATATTGCCTTCTCCAAAACATTGATCTCAATACGCAAGTCACTCCAATCATTCATATAATCAAAATTCCCCCGAATACCAAACTTGCATAAAACACTTCCTAGTATCGGGTATTTATCGAACTCAACGAGTTGCTAACCAAAGGGAACCAGCTTCCTGAAATTGAAGCAAAGCATCACTACCTCACTGTCACAAATGGCAACATGACCAGGACTCCGACGTGGCCATGGTCTCAGTCTCTATTGCATCGGTACACGACACAATCACAGCAAAGTCCCGTAAGACACACAAATAACAACTTCAAATGCTTGCTATCAACTCACAAGCATCAACCTCAAAGCATTGCAAATCAACATGACTAACAGAACCGAAAATGCAATGCTTGACCCAATCTCATCCTACTGTGCACCAGTGTGTGTAAAGTTTTAATTTAACCATTATACCTAAGTTAGGTTTTTTTTCACCACGGACCTAACGCCCGCTCTGATACCAACTGTAACACCCCGGCCCCTTCCTGAGCCCAAAGTGCTACCACCTACTCTGTAATAATACCAACTCCAGTTCTTACCGTTGGAATTGCGACGCAATTCTTTTATTTAAATATCAACCAAATGACAAAAGTCGATATGCTTGACACTAAGCGCAGCAGAGGTATAAATTTGTTAAATACCAAAAAGGCACTATGACTATCCAAAACTAAATACGTCAACTGTAGATGATATGTGAATTACTATTGCACGTGAACAAATGTGCTACTCCCGCCCATGCATGTCGCCTTCAACAGATTCCTAAAAAAACAACAACGCAAAGGTGAGTCCGAAGACCCAGCAAGTACAAAGCAAAACAGTAAATAACATGTTCACAAATCAGTCCATAGTCATCATAGGTTCAATCACTATTTGTTTCCATTTAAACACTTTACACTCTTATCAACCAATCATTACGCATATGCACATGCTCAACTCTTTCATGAATGAAATGCTCAAACTCCACGCCTTCTTTAGCATATACCGGTATAGCGAAGTGAGCACCCGTCGATGCTCACCCAAGCCCTGCTTTCTTTTATGCGAGGACCTTAAGCCCGTCCTTTTTCATACGGGACCCTCAACCTCCACTCCCGTTGAGTGCCTACCGAAGTAGGTCTTTACCCACTCCCGTGGGATGCCTACCGAAGTAGGTCTTTCTCCACTCCCGTGGAGCGTCCACACAAAGTGGACCAATGATACCACAATACTATCTCTTTTCATGACATGCATGCAATGCAAATTCTCCATTTATGCATATCACATGTCATGTCTCAACAAACAACATTCATCATTTCTCATCATGCATCCAGAAATAGTTAACTTACCATCACATGATAAGCAATGCATCATCATTCATCTATCAGCAAACATTACCCGAATTTATCGCTTTACTAAGCACTTGCCTGTTAACCTGGCGGACGATGTGCAGATGGCACCAAACTTGAACCACCACCTGAACAAGCAATACCCAGACTCAATACATTATAGCAATACACGCACACAGACGAACGGCATCGTTCCTATGCGCAAAACCAACATGAACCCACTTTTTCACTAGATACCATCTCATTATTTCGGTACTCGAACGACCATGTCTTTCTAACCCGAAACCTATCATAGCAAATATTCTGGGTCTGGTAACCTGCATATCTCTACTACATATTCTTGGTTACCATAATTTAAGTATCACACCATCTAAAACTCTGATCTCAGCCCGAAGGCCATGCTATCTCACATCGACTGTGGCCATCCCGAAGGCATTTTATCCAAATCATACCACCAAACCCGACGTTCCAACATTCTATAGAGCTCTAGCAAGAGCTGACGTTAATGTCTAAACTAATTAATCCATAATCCTTAATCCGTACTAATCATTCACTGAATGCTAGTCGGTTATGCATGCACCGACACAATACCACATGGCCAGCGTTCTTCACCTGTTCTTCTCACATGGCCACAACATCATCGCTCGGCACATGAATTCCAATCACTAGCCATGTTCTAACCAACTTATGCATTTATCTCACTACTCGACAAATCGGCCCCTTCATGACTCAATATCAAATATCGACATTTTAATATTTACGCAAAATAATAAATAAGCCGGGGAATGGTCTCAGGGCGATACCCTAGCTCTGAATAATTGGATCGGAGCTCCTCCTTCCTTGTCTTGGGCTGGATCTGGCGGATCTGGCGTCGGATCAGCCTTCCCCTCTTTTTTTTCTCTTCCTTCTCTTCCTTCCTTTCCTCTTTTTCTTTCTTTCTTTTCCTCTCTTCCCTCTCTCTCCTTTTCTTTTCCCTTCTTTCCCTTCGGCCGGCGCTCTCTTCTTCCTTTTCTTTTGTTTTTTCTCTTCCCACTCGGCCACGCCGTCTCCTCTCTCCTTTTCCTCCCTGTCGGCCGACGCAGCCCTCCCCTCTCCTCCTCTCCCCCGCCGAAGCCCGGCCCTCCCCCTAGCTTCCTTGCGCGGTGCACAACCAGCGGAGCAGGGCACAGTGACGGCAGCGGCCGGAGGGCGGCGAGCGGCGGTAAGTTGAGCGCGGCGACGACAGCCGGAGGGTGGCGCACGGCGGCGAGTTGAGGGCAGCGGCGCGCGGGTAGGGGAGGGCGAGCAGCAGCAAGAGCGGCGGCACCGTCGGCTAATCAATGACGGCGCGCGTGCGGGGAGGACGGCGGCGGCTACCAGAGGCGACGAGCGTCGGCACCGGGTTTGGTGAGCGGCGGCGTCGGTGGGCTAGCGGCGGCGCTGACGGTTGCTCCAGCGGCGACAACAGCGCGAGGGGGAGCAGCAGCACCCAGGTACGCACGGGGAGAAGCGAAAATGGCCTTCGCTACCTCCTCCACCTGGCCCTTCCTCCCTTTATAGGGCTACGGGATGGGCCGGGCTGGGCCAAGCCGACCCAGGTATTACATTCTACCCCCTTAACAGAATTCGATCCCGAATTCTGAACCTCAGTAATCTATACGAAAAACAAACAACTGAGTCAAACAGAAATCAACTGTAACTCGTACCCGTGGAGAACAACTCTGGGTACTTCTCGCACATGCGAGATTCCAATTCCCTCATTGTTTCTCGCTTAGTGGGGAAGAAGGTCAGTGCAGTGAGTTTTGGCATGCCATCTTCCAATTAAGCCAGTGGGAGAGTAATTGGGGGGTGAGGGCACGTCGTGAAGTGGTTGGATGGTGGGGCTTCGCCGGAGGGCCGAAGTAGCAAAAGAGGTGGCGTCGGCGACTCACGGAAGCCGGGTGGAGAAGAGATAACGGAGGAAAGGAGAGTGGCGCGGGGCTGGGACTTCTTATAATGGCGGATGGAGGAGCTGCTGCGATGTCATTGGTGCCGATGACCGATGTACAGGTGCGGGATGACGACAGCGACGTGGGCGCGAGGTGACGAGCGGCGTGCATCACGCAGAGGGCGGTAGGGCATGGGCGGGGGTGAGGCGATGTGCAACGCGGAAGCGTGACGCACGCACAGGCACGGCGACATGTGCAAAGGTGACGCAGGTGGTTAGCGTCAGGGAGGTGGGGCTGGGGTGACGAAGCTCGGGCATGGAAGCAGGGAGCGTACCAGGGAGACAAAGAGAAAAAGAAAGAAATGAGTGGAGGAGGAAGGAGGAGAGGGCAGGCCGGCCTGTGCGCAGGAGAAAAAGGGGGAGAGAGGGAAGGGGTGGGGGCTCATGCGTAAGAGAAAGAGGGGAGATGAGAAAAAGTGAGAAAAGGAAAGGAAGGGCTAGGCACATTTTAAAATCTGGATTTTTAATTTGACTTTCAAATTTACATTAGGGTTTATCAAGTTTTGCATCATATTTAAAATGCGAATCCTAGTTCAATTACTTAAATATGAGTTTCTGATATCCCTTGCTATACTTTTGAATATAGATGTGCATATATATATATATATATATATATATATATATATATATATATATATATATATATATATATATATATATATATATATATATATATATATATACATAAGAAGCCTCTTTTCTACTCCCAGGTGTAATTACACCCTATGTCGTATCTCACAACGTAGGGAGTATCTCGCGTAACGAGGAGTATGTACATGTAGTATAGGAGTATTTAAGACTATATAGGTGGTATGAACAATTTTTCAGAGGTGGTGTGTACATTTTTTTCAACATACTCCTTTTTATGTACGTATATAAAGGTATTTGCAAAATACGCTAAAAACTATGGACTCCCTTGCAATTTTTTCATGTGGTTCACATTAGAATATCTTATAATTAGTATATGAGTATACCTAAAGTGATAAAGGAGTATTTCAAATTTATTTAGGTGGTATATTAGAGGTGGGTGTAATTACACCCGGGAGTAAAAAGTATTTTTCCTATATACATACATACATACATACATACATACACACACACACACACACACACACACACACACACATATATATATATATATGTATATTTCTCAAGCTGCATTTTTGTCTATTTAATAACTTAAATTCAAATTAAGATGCAAATAGAATTTTAAATTCTTCACAATTTTCGAACATTCCAAAAATTGGGATGTTACAATTTCATAAGCCTACTTATTCATCCTTTGATGTACGATCATGTACAATTAATCAGAGAAGCGTAGTTGAAGCATAGAATGCACTAAAATTTTTCTCCCCCATATTTGAACAACTTGATTGGGTTTTGCCATTTGATATCTTGCCTATGTCCTTAACAAAGTCGAGGACAACTTTTTCTCATGGGAGGGAGAATAATATGAATGATAATATTGCAATATATACATCTTATGACTACTGTTGTACTAATTGGTTTGTACAAAATAACAATAATAACACACTAATTGATTCATATATATACCATGCATGTGTGTTATTCTTTCTGTTTACTACACCATCAGGATATATTATTTGACTAGAAAGAATTATTGAGCCGTATTAAATATTACCGGGTGAACTCTAATTTTATTGGGTCTTTAATTATTATACTTGAAGATATAAAGTTACTACTATTTTATTTAATTATATGTAGATCTATACTTGATCTATGTAAGCCTAAAGTGAAGATGAGAATAAAGAAGATGGGACCGAGTGGGAGGCAGGGCGTAGCCACCAGGGGTGCTTAGTGAGGCTTGAGCCTCACCTCCTCCAGTGACAATTTTATACATAGTAAAAATAGAAAGAGAAAGAGAGAGATTAATAAATCTAAAGAGAAACTAGCTTTCCTTGATAGGAAGGTTAACAATAAGTATGAAATTAAAGAAGACGACGATGAGGAGGAGAAGAAGTAAAAATCATAAAATTAAAGAAGATCTAATCAATCAATTAAATAAATAAATAAAGTGAAATAATATATGTAAATCATAAAATTAAAGAGGAGGAGTAGTGAAAATCATAAAATTAAAGAAGAGACAATCAATCAAACAAAATGATAAGAACATTAGATAGAGTGTAGAAAAAGATGCCGCCTTTTGTTTCTATTGTCTCGTGATTCAAATTAGCTTAATTCTGGTATGTTTCATATGATCTAAATTTTCATTGTTATTCATAACTTTCTATTATGTCACTAATTTTGATATGTTTTATACATAGGTGGCTTATCGCTACTCCGTACTCATTGCATTTTCTATTATCGAGTTATCTACTTTCTATTTCTCTATTTTTCATTGTTTGTCTCCATCCAATTTATAATTTCTATATGAATTTGAAATTTTATAAGAGTAAAAGACTAATTTTGTATCAACTTAATTTAGATCTAGAAATAGTTTAGCCTACCCTCAATTTTATTCCTGGCTTCGCCAAGGGAGGTAAGGAAGGCCGGGGCCAACACAAAGCTGAACTTTTGTGTCCCACAGCAGAAGTTTGTGCGCTGCCTACACTTGTGCAAGAAGAGAAGGCCAAGAGTGAAAAGGTGCATGGCATGGGTGAGTACGTGCATGCAAGGAAGTCTCATGTGCATTAGTTGTGGCTTGCGTGCCAACTAATTGGGCTGGTCCAAGGTCCATGCGGCTCAATCACATGGAGAATACCATGGTCAAAGAAGCCATGACCAAGTCATTATGTGACCAATATGTTAGCCGAACTGACTCATTACGGCCATGTAATTAGTTGCGTCGTCCATGTAACTTATTTGCACATGATCGTTGGTTAGGAAAGAATCTGACTTTGGTTAGTATGAGTTAGTTACAGCTTCCTAAACCGAAATAAAAGAAACTTGGCTTGTGGCCGATCGACTAAAACTTGGTCGGCCCTAGCCAAAGCCGTGTGCACATATGGGAGACTGCTATAAATACCTGGCGTCTCCTCTTGTAAAACAGGCGAGATATGAAATCAGATATGAGATAATATATTGATTTGTTTTGCTTCTTCATGATGACCGATGTTGCCAATGGGGAAATTTGAGAGTTCTTGCTAATTGAGATCATTCAACCATTCCGTTGGGAATTGATAGTGCGATAGGGCTTTCGCTTGGTGGTCGTGAAGTTCGGCGCGTGTGATCATGCAAATTAAAGCATGTTCATTCTTGTATTGGCAGCGGAGGATCGCTATGATTCGAAAGGCTGCACGTGAGTATTTTGATCCTACGACGAGAAGATCGGGCGATCCCGTGTCATACTTGAGCCTGCAACTATGTATTTTAGTAATATTACAAGTAAAATTTGGCGTGTATATAATTAAACATATATATACTTATATGTATATATACTATTGCATTAAACTTTAGAATAGCACGCTTGTACATTGGTATGGTCTCTGGAATAGTATGAACTTATAGACATGCTAATACTGTGGATCTATACTCCCTCCCTCCAAAAATATATAGTCTATTTCAATCTTATACGTAAATCAAGGAGACATGAAAAATAACTATTCTACCAGGCTGCAGGCATAAAAAGTGGCACTCTTCTTTGTCTCGCAGGCGAGCACCCACAAATCCTTGTAGCTACATTACAATTAGTATTGCAGCTGCAAGCAAAAAAAAGGTAACAGTAGTTTGGCTTACTTGCATTTCTTCGTTACTAGTTACGTACCCGTGCATTGTAACGGAACTCATTGAGTGTATAGAGAATGGTGCTATAGAAGAGAGTTGTTCTGATCGGTTAAAAAGTGAAAAATGATAAGAAGTTAAAGGAATAGAGCGGTTGGAGGAGAATGGACGTATAACCACTAACTCGTTCTTTTATAATAGTAATGATGATATATTTCCCTTGAATCGTTATTATTGTATTGTTATCCACATTGTTCCCAACTTCTGACCATCTCTTTAATACATACTGCAATGGACAGAAATCATTTTGTTTTTGGATGAAGTGTTTCAACTTTCATGTTTGTGAATGAAGTGCTCCAAGCTGCTTTGGCTTTTGGGGAATGAATGACAATGAATATTATGCATGTTGATACCAATATACCATCCAGGTTGCTTTTTGATTGTGTCTACTGACTATAAATGCTTACTTCCTTGATACCAAATCATCGCACAGAATCTTGAACCACAATTGTTTCTTCCGTTTCAGTATAGGAGCCTTTTATTTTAAGGTTCATGCGCCCGTGGTAACGTGCGGGGTTCAAACTAATCATTAAGAGATTTGTAATTTCGAGACCATTTTGTATGGATTTGTAACACCTCACTACATTTTGATGTTGGCAACTGAGAACAGAGGGAGAAAGGGGGAGGATACCAATGAGCAATACTATGGAAGCGTCAGAGTGATGCGTTGGGCTATGGATAGTCAATGACCATTTTTTCTCCGTGATCCTAAAAGATTACTTTGAATCACCAATATAGATAAATTCAGTATAATATATCTACTATAGTTAATTTATAAACTCTGTATTAAAAAGACATACCGTTTGAAAGGTTATTACTATAGCATAAGGTAAAAACCAAAAAAAATCTAGCCAATAGCTCGTCGCATGCAGCCTATAATAACAAATGGCCGTCAGATCATCCACATGTACCATCCGGATGCGTCCGGCAAGAGTGACCGGGTCGGCCCACGACGGATCCTCGAACTCGAATCATGGCACACAACACAGACTCCGCACCCCCGTTCGAGCACACCGGGCACGACTCAATGACATCTTGGACCCACCAGTGCGGGACCCACATGTCAGCATGCTACAAGATCGTCGCGCGAAAAGTGGGTTAGGTTAGCTATTTCCCGAAATAGCAGCTGCGAGGGGGCCCGGAAGCCCTTCCTACTGCTCGCAACCGTCTCCTTCCTTTCCACAACGCAAAACCCACTTCACTCGCCTCTCTCTCTCGCGCGCGCCCCCCTCTCTCTGTGACGAACTGACGATCGCGAGGAATCCAATGGCGCACGCGGCGTGGCCATTGGGTAGGCACCCAACGAACCCTATCCTCGCCAACTCCCGCCCGGCGCCGCCTCCGCTCGCTCGCCGCCCCGACGCGCCGCCGAGGGCCGCACAGGTGATCAAGAACAACCCTCTCCTCCCCGGCGCACGCTGTTTTCCCCCCTAAATTTCTCGGCGATCTTAGGGTTTTCTATGGCGGGGTTTTGCTGTGTGAAATGGAGCGGGCTTGGTTGATGCCTCCTTTCGCTTGTTGTTCGTCGAGTGGGTTTTGTACATGTCGCTTCTTGCTCTTGAGGGTCTTACTAGTAGCATTTGCCTGCTTCGCCCCTCTTGTGATTTTTTTGTGTGCTTCGGTTTTGTTCGTGAGAAAAGGAGGGTTCCTTTTTTTTTTTTTTGGAACATATCGCTTTTGTACAGAAACCTAGGAATCGTTTAATCTTCAATTTTTTGTTGTACTGTTGCAGGGTACAGCTTGTGGTGAAAGAAGTGATTCAGGGAAAATGACCCGCTGTCAGTACAAGCAAGCTCCAGAGCATGCGTAGGTTCCTTTTTGCTTATGTAATTTGTGGTTAGATTTGTCAATGAAAGAGCCTTGCTTGTTTGTCAACGAAGGTGTACTCATTTATTCGTCCATATACATTGGTAGTATACATCGTTCTAAAGAATAGTGCACCCATTCTCATGTTTTGTCTGGATATTGGTTTGGCTGGCCGAATGGTACGGTGTATGTGCCTCCAATGTAGTGGTTGTAAGATTGATATGTCTGGCTATTACTTGGGGTAAACTTATGCCTATTTACATTTTATCCAAACTTGTGAAACTTTACCTAAGTTGACCAATGCATATATTAAATATTGAGCATAGGGAACATATCTAGTGTAAACCAATAGTTAGGTGCAATTATGCAAACTTTACACGTTGACCATCATATGTTGGATGGGATGGATCAAATTTTCTGGGATTTAAGGGTCACATGTTGGAGAACTATTTATGAGGGCTCCCACCTTATCAGGATCCATTTAATGTAATCCGTTCATCTCTCATCCAATGGCTTGCATGAGAGTTTGCATGATTGCACATAGCTATTGGCCTGCACTAGACCCCTTAAACATGTATCATTTCTTCTGGCAGAATTGTGGATCATAATGAGACAAAGAATGACTAATAAGAAAAATAAACTGCAAATGGGAGCTTAGGTTGACTGGAATATGGGTGTATACGATCGAATATATAACTTGATATCTGATATTTGATAATCTGCTATACAATAAGCTAATCGATACACATCCGATTATTAATTATGGTAGTCAGTATTGCACTAAAAGAATGAGATTCTGAGAATTATGCCTCTTTAGATAAGATGAACCACGCATGCATTTACAATTTTCTATGGTATGTTGGTTTAAGTCTCCTGGTATATTTGAGTCATATTTTGGATGACGCACAAGTCTATTGAGTATTAACACTTGATATACTAGCTTCCTTCTTTTGTATGGTTTCCCGTTTCCCATAAAAGTAGAGTTATTGGTTATTATTACGTCAGAACTAGGTACTGTGGCATTATGTAAGGCATGTGTACATCTTTTGTTTGTGTAGGCTCTTGGCAGACTAGCAAGTCATTCCTGTTGCCTGGATTACATTTAAATATCATGCACTTTTTGCTACATTACAAATGCTGGATTCTTTTATGTTATTTCTAGTCCTATTGGTTTTACAACTGATAGTGATTTTTTTCACTCAATTTTGAGTCATCTCAGACAGAACAAAGTCCACCATGCCAATGATGCAGTGCTCAAGACACAGGGAATTTCAAGATTAGTCTCTTCACATAAGTACAGGATGCATAGATCTTCTGGCGGTGGCGGTACATATTCAAAACCCGATGCAAGAGTGAAGTTAATTCCCGCAGAAGGCATTACTTATGTACGACATGGAAAACCGTTTGGTAGAACTGTTGGCTTGGCTGGATCACAGAAAAGGCATTGCGGACGATGTGTCACTCCTCCAAGTTCATGCAAAGTGTCTCTTGTGGGATCCACATCGCGCAATCAAAAGCCTACACCACCAGCCTCACCCATTGCCTCATGTCTTTCTCCTAAGAAGCTTGAGACAGCTGAAAATGGGTATTCATTTGTTGGGGACTATATCACAAGTTCCCTTACTACACAAATTGCTTCTCTTAAGAACCGTCCATCACCAAGCTGCAAGGCTGTTCTTTCGCAGCCTTCTGTGACATCTATGGTTAATGATGCTACTGTTTCTAAGAATCTTAGCAGAGCGGATAGTAGTGAAGCATTTGTAAGGAGTTGCAGTTCAAGTGTTTTACACTGTCAAGTCCAGAGCAGTGCAATTCCCCCATCGGGTTTGCTAAAAGAGGCAGTGATAAATCCCATATCTCCTAGTTCTGTGCATGTGCTTGGTGCACATTCAAGTGAGTCTCCTCTTGGTTCAAAGGCAGAACCTTCTTCTAAGCGTGTCTGCACACCTGACAATGGTACAGCTCCTTTTGTGCAAAAAGAACCAACTGTGAAGCCTACAATGCTGAGCCCAACATCTGTGCTTAGTGAAAGGTCCACTGAGGTACATCAAGGTACTAGATCAAGGCCTTCTTCCAGACTAAATTTCTTTGATGGACAATGCAACCTGGCCTCACTGCAGTGCAAAACAACCATTCCTCCAACACAAAGCCACAGTGAGGATCCTGAGAGTAATCTCTTCTATTCTTTCATCTAACTATCTAAAATAAATGAAATGAATAATAGCATCCCTGCAATCTAGTGTTTGATAAATTATGCTTATTCAAAAATTGCAAAAGAAAATTTTTGTCAAGATGTTCATCTTAACCGTCTAGCTTTTATTTACTTAGGGCGAGCCTTTTTACCTAGTTAAAATTTGTCTGCTTTTGCCTTACTGAATATCTTGCTGTACTTTGCTTTTTTTTGTTATTAGATTGCCCATGATCTTATTAGTAAACCTAGAAAATAATAGATTAATGCTTTTACTTGTTTAGCTCATGCTGCACTATCATTACATTGCTTGGCATTTCTGACTCTTTGTACTTATATTATGATGAGATGTAGAAACACGTGGTTATTCAAGGTTGATGAAGCATGGAAACTTAAGAAGATACAAGGAAAAAAGATAAATAACACAAATTACATGTATGGTTTGGAAACTGCTACAGAAATTTTAGGCTCATTATTACTTAACCGGCTTGGAATTTTTCTCACATCCACAACCTTTTTCTTATCTTATATATGCTAGTTCTACAGTATGCTGATCTTGGATATAACGTTTGATCTATTTTTCCCTCAAATGAGTTTTTCTGGCGGAAATAGTCCTCCATGTCTTAGACATAGTTTTGCTGCACTGGAATTCTGTTATGAGACTTCTCCTTTTGTTCACTAACTCTGTTTAGGATCCTTTCGGTCCTCATTTGCAAGGACAGAAGTACAGAACACAAAATAACTGGTTGATATTTTCTATGTCTATTGCTGAAAATTTTCTTCTGAGAAGTTTGTTGAAATAACATTGGTATTTCTGTAACAGGTGAACCAGTAATTTTGCGTACAAAACTGCACACGCAGAATTACCAAACAGAAGCCTGCTGGAAGTAAGTAGTATGTTTCTTATGCATTAGAATATTTTGCAAAGGGTTGTACTGAGCTTTCATCTTAGAATAGGTGGAATTTATTTTGTTGCACTGTACTTTTACACAACCTGGATTTATCTCCCCAATCAAATGTATTGATTTTGAAGATGTAGCCACCAAATTGAATAAAAGTTTGTTTCGGGCTCAAGTACAAAGCTCAAAGATACCAGAAGTTGAACTGCCCAAATTATCAACGTTGACGGCATGATCAACAAGAGCACTGTTTTAATTTCACTTGTGTCATCCAATACTAGCTGTGCTATTAACCTTGAACCTTGTCTGCTAGGCGATGAAGTTAATTATTAGTATAGTTCGTCTGTGCATCAGATTTTTGGCAGAGTTATTTCGGCGCTGTCTTATGTCAACAAATAACTATGCAATAAGCCATATCATAACAGTGTTCATGTGCAATACAAGTGATGACTGTTTATGTTTGTTGAACTCTTCTGCAACTTGGAAGTGTTGAACTTTTATGTAACACTGAAATCAAGCTACAATGATGAATATGTGGCATTTTGCTATTTTAGTGTCCATTTACTTTACTTTCAGATAACACTTGGATCTGTTTCCACTTTCTTTCGGGGCAAATTTGAAGTAGTAGGAAAGCTAACACATACTTGTGATGGACTTGAAGCCCATTTCCCTTTTGAAATTTTTATCAAAGTTTATGAAGCTTCAAAACAAATGCCTGAAATCTTAAAGCTAGAGGCTCTTCCTCTTTCTCGGCTGTGGCCGAAAATGTTCAAGATGAAACCTCCAGATGGACAGGATATCGGACTATGCTTTATAAGCTCTCTTCAAAGGTACATGTGCTGTAATCATCATAGCTTCTACTTACATTAAAGAAGCATCAGTAATCATTTGGTGAGTTACTTGCAGCCATGCCAGCTGCCATATGTTAGCAAGTGCTCCCTCCGTTCTTTTTTAAGTGACATCATAGGATCTATGCCGTCAAACTTTTAAAAGTTTGACCACTAATTTGTTTAAAACTATCCAAATTCATGACATGAAAGCTATATCATTAGTTTTATCGTTAAAAATATTTTCATAATATTGTAATTTTATTAGTATATAATAAGATAAAGTTACAAAAAGTAGGTCAAAGTCACATATCACAGACCATGAAAAGTCAAAAACATATCTTAAATGAACGGAGGGTACTCATTTCAGTTACCCGCAAATGGGCACCTAAATGGTCCAACACTTTATTCCGTGCAAGTGCTTTTGGATTAAAAATATTTCATTGATTATAGAGTGTGCGCGCACCTGTGCACTTACCGCTTATCCACATGTGTGCTCTCTCTCTCATAAGCTTATGATCACTTATTACAGGTCAAATAGGAATTTTGATCATCTCCTGGAAAATACGTCTTCACATATTGGCTTGCGGGCTTACGTTGGCACTATGGAGTTGCTGATATTTTCATCCAAGTTGCTTACACAAGATTATCAAAGTATGTTCGCATGATTGTTGCAAAGTTCTGTTTCCGTTACTCCTTGGACTTTGAAGGTTCTACAAGATGATATGCATACCTTTTGTGAAGTTTTCTTTTTGGAAATGTTATTTGTGCAACTGTTTTTTCTTTTCTTTTTGGAAACTGGATATTTCATATGCTTGGCAATCTCTGCTAAACTTTTTCTGAAATGTTTGAAAAACTAGTATGCAGGTGCGAATTTATCATCTAACTTCTGTAGAATTATTATTGTAACAGAGAAAAGTGGCAAATTCTACTTTTGGGGTGTTTTCCGGAAGCATCTCAGAAAGAAGCAGCATCGATCCAACAATCAAACAAATATTGTGATCAGCGATGCCAGTCTATCAAATGGAGACTCTTGTGGAAGATCTGAAGAGATTGGCATGAACATGGATTTGATAGAAGACAAAGAGGCAAAGAGTGACAAATGTGAGATTGGCACGGAGTTGGATACAACTGGAGGCGAAGGGATGGCGAGGGACAAATCTAAGGAGATTGGCAAGATATTGGATGTGACAGGAGACAAAGAGGCAGAGAGGGACAACTGTGGGGAGATTGGCATTAGATTGGATGTGACAGGAGACAAAGAGACAGCGAAGGTCAACAAATGTTTGGCAATGCTCGAAACTACTGATTCAAATGCTGTGGCCAGCTGTGCAGCTCCTGCTGCTTCTTCTGTTAGCGGATGTTGCAGTCCTGACTCCGCAGGTAAGAACTTTTTCTTGCTTGGCTGGTGCATCTCGCTATTCCACTGTTGCAGCTTCAACAATTGGTCGATACGTGGTTTCTTATTAAAGCTTCCTCTGACTACAGATTCTCCATGTCAATCTGCTACAAGAACTCCTGCTGGCTCAGACCTTGTTTTGGACACACCTCCAGGGTTTCCTCTTGATGTCCCTCCTGGCTTTACAAAAGCTCATTGCCTGCTTCGTACAGGAGAAACTGCTGAGTCATTTGTCGACTCTTCTCCCAGCCCTGTTTTGGACACACCTCCAGGGTTTCCTCTTGATGTCCCTCCTGGCTTCACAAAAGCTCATTGTTGGCTTTATGCAGGAGAATCTGCTGAATCATACATTGGCTCTTTTCCCAGCCTTGGTTTAGGCACTCCTCCAGCAATTCCTCTTGATATTCCTCCTGTCTATACTGAAGCCCATTGTCAGCTACCCACCATAACTTCTGCTGGGGCAGAAGCTGGTGTTTCCACTCCTGGCTCCGAAAAGAAGCCCCTCATTAAGTTCTCTCTGAATGTTAGAAGTCCTGTTCAAACAGCAGTTCCTCCTGGATTTACTAGATTGCTTGCACTGAAGAAAGAGCCTGGGTTCCGTTCAGTCTATAAGGCCACAGAGAGGATAACACCAATTGGAAAAGCAGATGAAATTAAAATTAAGCAGGAGGTACAACATTGTTCCCATTCTTCTTGTTTCAGTAATCCCATATTCTCCAATGATATTTATTATATCTCTCCTATTAACTATATTGTACTGTGTCCTGCTAGCAACTGCCTACTTGTCTTGTGTGTTATAGATAAGCTGTGTTGTGTTATGTTCCATGCGTTGCCAATACTTTAAGCTTGCTGATTGTATGACCATATGTTTCTCATATTAAATTGTTGAAAGGAATTATGTCCTAGTCAAACAAACTACACTCGGTTCATCATGGTATGAGGCTGATGTGAGACTCAGTATCGTATGATCACTTTTGCAATGTGGGTACCGCTTAGTTCTCTACTATGTACTGAATGGTTTAGCTGGTGCTTCATCATGTTTGTCCTCTAATCTTTCGTATGGGTATTTGCAAACCATTTTTGTTGCCATTGAATTCCACATTTATCCCATTGGGGAGACAGGTTCTCTGTGGTCAATCTGTTCTTACATTTGTGTGGATATGCACTTGTACATGATTGTTGGCTTCCTGCAAAGCACCCTTAGTCTTGTCTGTCAAATTACACCTGGGAATGTAAATCTGCTGCCTAACAAGCTAATTTTCAAACTTTGAATGGAGAATCCATATTTATCATGTCCTTCCAAGTTTCTTTCCTAGGATATTGCTTGATTAAGATGACAAATAGAAATGGGCACATGGTCCATTGATCATAAACTACTACTTCTGTGTGATATCATTACTACCTATTGTAATTTGGCAGATATGCACACTATTTGTGTTTGAAACAGTTCTTCATTGTTTTTTACTTAACTATTGCAAACTATTGCAGGATACAACGTGTACGATCGATTGTGGTGATAGAAGGATTGCAGGAAATTTGAGCCCCTACGAGTGCAAGCAGACTCCAAAGTCTCATGAATGCTTTACAGAGTCCTTGACACATGTATTTTTCTTATCTTGCCTTAACATGTCATCAGTACATTATATTCAGCAATTGTAAAGTGTGACTGAGTATATTGTCTAGCATTGTCAACTATGCCATACCTATAGATCCTGAACTGATATTTTGCTTCCTTGCTATTTGGGCTACATCTTGTCTAGGTTTGTTTAGCTGATCAGCTAAAAGAGCATAGCCATTATCTCTACAAGTGTAAAAATATTTATTGGATTTTGTAACTTCTTTCATATTGAGTGTACAACCGCATTACGCATTTATTTTCTAGCTTTTCTACAAGTTCTTCACTTAACTGAAGTGTGTGGTATCATTCCTTTTACAGTTATGGGTTGACTTTTTTGGTATTCGTATTCCTACACTAGTCGATGTGAAGACTTCCACTGTAGGAGACTTGATAGAGGTAGCTTTGGAGAAGAAAGGACTAGGAAAGTCATTAAAGAGCTATGATGCGTATGTGACGTACTGTGGCTATATTGTTAAGGAGGATCAACTTTTGTCATCTTTGCTAATCTACAGAGACTCTACTTTTTTAGTTCATCACCGAGTCAGGGGAGGCATGTGAGTATAACAAGTTTACAATATCTGAATATGTATTTGTTTCTACATTGCTTAAATCTTATACTAATTCTGTTTGCAGGGCCTTAGAACTAATTGATTGTCAACCCTTTATTGACCATGTTAACTTGGCTGACCGTTTTCATTCAGTCTTCCTTCCAAAGAGATTGAGGCCACCAGGAACTAGAGCTATTGAAGTTGTTTCCTTGTCACAGCACGGGAGATGTTCCTTACATTCTATATTAGTTTGCCTCGCAGCTATTCACTTTCATGGACAGAGCTTAGATGGTAACTTTGATATTCAGGATATAATGTTTTCGGGTACTATTGCTGTGATAAGGTCAGGTGTTACTCGTGTTACTCTTGATGAGGAAAAATGTAAAAAGGATTATGCTAAGCTGGCTGACATTATCGAGAGATGGTTTGCAATGAATGGTCAACACCCAGTGCTATATGTCGATCATCTTCTTGGACTGCTACGAGATTTTCCTGCTGATAGGATATATTCTGAATGCTTCAGGTGCTACGTTAATAACCATTGCTGCGTGATGTCGTTTTTGGAAAGGCTAAATCTGTACCAAGCTCTAGACAGATATTATCACTTTCAGAAGCCGGATGAACAGGAAACTTTTGCAGAAGCTTTGGGTATGTTTGATGGGTGGCCATCTTTGATTCAGCCTATAGAGCCAATTTATCACTGTTTCATGTATGATCCAATAATCGATGAATCTGGAGAGACATTGTCTAGATATAGTGATAAAGCAATTGACTGGCAGCAAGTCTGCAGAAATTTTATAAATCATGCTAGGAATCAAGTAAGTATTGTACTAGTTAGCTCTCCAACGTGAATAATATTTGGACTATCCACATGTAAATATCTTAAATTATTTCATCCTATGCAGCTGGTAAACCTTGGTCGCTTTTCTTTGGAACAAGCTGAGGCTGCCTTAGCATGGTATTTTCTAGATAAGCTACCTGAATTATTGCTGAATATCATTACCAATTACGAACCACCTGGTGGTTTTGATATAAGGATCCTGTGAGTGTCTCTATAACTATTTTAACATTTTTTTTTGAAAAGAAATATGAATCACATGTTCTTTTGTTTTATGCAGCTTTGGTAATGAAAAATCTGATCTAGCTGCTCGAAGCTGAGAAATCTGTGATCCACTCGAAGTTCTTATAACTCCAGGTTTATCTTCTTAATTCATCGATTTTTATCCTGTGTGCTATAGTTGTGTCATAGTTGCTTGGCTAGTATGTTCTGTTTGTTTGTGGTGTGCACAAGTGCTGCAAGTTGTTTTACTTGTTTAGCTCATGCTGCACTATCATTACATTGCTTGGCATTTCTGATTCTTTGTACTTATATTATGAAGAGATGTACAAACACGTGGTAATTCAAGGTTGAGGAAACACAGAAACTTAAGAAGATACAAGGGAAAAAAGAAAAATAACACAAATTACATGTATGGTTTGGAAACTGCTACAGAAATTTTAGGCTCATTTTTACTTAACCGGCTTGGAATTTTTCTCACATCCATAACCTTTTTCTTATCTTATACTCCCTCCAATTCACAAACGTAAGTCGTTTTGGACATCGACACGGTCTCCAAAATATAACTTTGACGACTAATTGCTATTATAATATATATTTAAAACCCAACAAAATTATAATATTACGAAAGTATTTTTCAAGACGAATCTATACATATGATTTTCATGTATCTAATCTAAATATTTAAAAAGACTAGCTGAATGCCCGCGCGTTACTACGGATTTTTAAAATTTATCATACTACAAGTTTTAAAGTGCACAGGTGGTAAAAATTTTTAGAATGTACATACAAACATGTTCTAAAAGTTTTTAAATCCATCATGTAAGTCGAAAGCCGTCGATCACACCTCGTGGTCGTAGGTCGGGAGCCCTCGAGCACACCTCGTCATCGTAAGTCAGAAGCTGTCAACCATCACGCGTGATCGTAGGTCAGGAGCGGTCGGCCATCACTGGTGGTCGTAAGTTGGCAGTGGTCGACGATCGATCGTGGTCCTAAATCGGGAGCCTTCGACAATGGCTCATGGTCGTACATCAAAAGCCGACGACCACATTCATGGTCGTAAGTCGGAAGCCATCGAGGATACCTCATGGTCGTAAGTCGGAACACATCGACCAGCGCTCGTAGTCGTAAGTCGAAAGATATCAACCACACCTCGTGGTCATAAGTCGAAACACATCGACCAGTGCTCATGGTCATAAATTAGAAGCCGTCGATCATACCTCGTGGTCGTAAGTTAGAAGCCGTTGACCATCGCGCATGATCATAGGTCGGGAGTGGTCGACCATCGCTGGTGGTCGTACATTGACAGGCCTCCGGTGCGCTTGTGCCCTATCGCCCGATTACCGGCGCCAGCTTGCTCGGCTCCGACTGCGACCACTGCCTTCTTCGATTTTGACTACTGCCCCCTTTGATTTCGACCACTGCCCCCTTCAACCACTGTCCCCTTCAACCACTGTCCCCTTCAACCACGACTTCAACTTCGACCACTGTCCCTTCGATGACCACGACCTTTCGACGTCGACCACTTCCCCCTTCGACCATTGCCCCCTTCGACCACAGCATCGACTTCGACCATGGATCATCGACTTCGACCATGGCCCCTCAACCACTGCCCCCTTCGACCATAGCCCTGACGTTGACCACGGCCCTTCGACTTCGACCATAGACCGACTTTGTCCATGGCACTTCAACTTTAATCACTTCCCCTTCGACCACTGTTCCGTTCGAGCACAGCTTGGACTTCGACCATGACCCTTTGACTTCGATTACGGCCCTTCGACTTTGACCGCGGATCGACTTCATCCATGGCCCTTCGACTTCACCACTGTCCCTTTGACCACTATTCCCTTCGACCACAGTTTGGACTTCGACCATGACTCTTCGACTTCGACCACGGCCTGACTTCAACCACAGCCCTTCGACTTCGACCGTGGACCGACTTCATTCGTGGCCCTTTAACTTCAACTACTGCTCCCTTCGACCACGGCTTCGACTTCGACCACGGATCTTTGACTTCAGCCACAGCCCCCTTCAACCACGGCTTCGACTTCGACCATGGCCCCTCGACTTTGGCCATGGCCCCTCGACCACAACCCCATTCGACCATGGCACCGACTTCGACGACCAGCTTGGGAGACCAAAATCGCCAGACAGCACTACAGGCTCTGAGTAAAGAGCAGGAGGTAGAGAGGCTCACCGGGCAAGTGATCGTTGGGCGGCGGCGGTGGGGGAGAGCCCCGTTGGTGGGCGTAGTAAGAGAAAGCCACTGCCATCGCCGAGTGCCTTTCTCTTTGATCCACCAGCCGCTATCGCCGAGCGCCATTGTCTCTGATCCACCGGCCGCTATTGCCGAGTGTCATGCCGCTGGTTGGAGAGGCGATGTGAGATGGAATTGGTGATGGCGCCTTGGGGAAAGTTGGGGATTGCGACCAGATGCTGCCGCGCGGGAAAGGAATTGGTGGCAGTGCCGAGGTGGAGGAGACTCGACACGAGGGTTCGGGGGAGGAGGCGGCAGTTGCGGGAGGTGGAGGTGGGGAGGCGGCGGCGGGCAGATGGGGAGGAGGCGGTGGGCAAATACGTTGGGGAGACGGCGACGAGGGGATGCGACGCTGCTGGGGTAAGTTGGGGGATTGCGACCAGACGCTGCCATACGGGGAAGGAATTGGTGGCGGCGCTGACGAGGAGGAGGCGCGGCACAAGGGTTCGAGGGAGAGAAGGAGGCGGCAGTTGCGGGAGATAGAGTGGTTGCGGGAGGCGGAGGATGCGGGGGAAGAGAAGAAGAGGAGCACGGCCCACGCGTCGGCCCAACCTTTTCTACGAGGAGCGGAAGAACTATCTACATGCGAATCTGAACGGCTGATCTTTGATTGGACGGCTGAGAAGAGAGGAGGGAGAACGGACCGACGACCACAAACTCACATTTTTATAATAGTAAAGATATTGATAGCTAAAGTTTCCAAAGTTTGACTGCACGTATTCCAAAACAATTTGTTTTTGTGAACTGAAGGGAGTATATGCTAGTTCTACAGTATGCTGAGCTTGGATATTGTTAGATCTATGGAAGAATGGATGAATCATATATTGCATAGCCCACAAAGGGGCAATATATATAGTACAAAACTCAGGGACAACTAAACTCTAGGACAATAGGAAAGGACACAAACATGGTTGTTACGGCGGAGTCGGTGACCAAGGCGAGGGGCGCCTAGACGCCATGGCGACGCCAAGCGAGTCGTCACACTGTGCCGTTGTGCATGTACATGTATGTATTCATTCCAGCATGCATATACTCAGTACTCTGCAACACGATTCAATTCCTACCGACTCCCGTCTCCCCACAGGCCCACACTCTCCCCTCTCTCCCCCGTAGACCGGCAGCCGCACTCATCGCCGCCTTGCATCCTCTCCCCTCCTCGCACTAGTTGCCACCTTGCCTCCTCCGGTCCTCCCCCCGCCGCCGCCTCCTCTCCGCGCCGCCTCCTCTCCCCTCCCCGCCGCCTCCCTTCCCCGTCGCCTCCTTCCTCTGCCGTCTCCCCCCAGCTAAGGTGAAGCTCCATGGCATCCTCCCAACACCGTCGGGACGCCTAGTCGGCACCGTAACATCCGTGGACAGAAATGCCCTTCTATCCTTAAGACCCCCTCAAATGCAAGACCTATACAATAGCATTACATTTGAAAGGGTTGATACTAAAAAAAGAAAAATCTAAAGTCCGTGTCTTGAAAAACCTAGGCTCTGATATCATGTTAAATCTATGGAAGAATAGATGAATCATATATTGCATAACCCACAAAGGGGCAATATATATAGTACAAGACTTAAAGACACAACTAAACCCTAGGACAATAGGAAAAGACACAAATACTCTTATATCCTTAACAGATATAGCATTTGATCTATTTTTCCCTCAAATGAGTTTTTATGGTGGAAATAGTCCTCCATGTCTTAGACATAGTTTTGCTGCACTGGAATTCTGTTTTTGGACTTCTCCTTTTGTTCACTAACTCTGTTTAGGATCCCTTCATCCTCAATTTGCAAGGACAATACAGAACACAAATAACTGGATGATATTTTCTATATCTATTGCTGAATTTTTTCTTCTGAGAAGTTTGCTGTAATAACATTGGTATTTCTGTAACAGTGCCCCGTAATTTTACATACAAAACTGCACAAGAAGCATTCCAACGAAGCCTGCATGAAGTAAGTAGTATGTTTCAGACGCATCGAATATTTTGCAAAGGGTTGTACTGAGCTTTCATCTTAGAATAGGTGGAATTTATTTTGTTGCACTGTACTTTTACACAACCTGGATTTATCTCCCGGTCAAATGTATTGATTTTGAAGATGTAGCCACCAATTTGAACAAAAGTTTTTGGGCTCAAGTACAAAACTCGAGAGATACCGAAGTTGAACTGCCCAAATTATCAATGCTGACGGCATGATCAACAAGAGCACTGTTTTAATTTCATTTGTGTCATCCAATACTAGCTGTGCTATTAGCCTTGAACCTTGTCTGCTAGGCGATGAAGTTAATTATTAGTTTAGTTAGTCTGTGCATCAGATTTTTGGCAGAGTTATTTCGGCGCCGTCTTATGTCAACAAATAACTATACAATAAGCCATATCATAACAGTGTTCATGTGCAATACAAGTGATGACTGTTTCTGTTTGTTGAACTCTTCTGCAATTCGGAAGTGTTGAACTTTTATGTAACGCTGAAATTAGGCTACAATGATGAATATGTGGCATTTTGCTATTTTAGTGTCCATTTAGTTTACTTTCAGCTAACACTTGGATCTGTTTCCTTTCTTTAGGGGCAAATTTGAAGTCATAGGAAAGCTAACACATACATGTCAACTATTTTTTTTTTTTTTGGTTTTAGCCCCAGTGCTATCTAAGAAATTAACCAAAAAAAAATTTTATAGAGGTGCCCCGGTGTTCCAAATGTGAATAATCAATTATTTAGCTTCAAGCCCTGTCTCTTGTTGACATGTAGATTTGTGGTTAATACTGGTGTGTAGTGTGTACATTTAAATTTATTAGTGATGGGCAGTACCTGGACCTGAGGAGAGGTTTAGACAAGCAACACTATATCCAGCAATTGTGTTTCTCTCACTGCGTCCTGTCCTTTCATGTTTTATTTAACTGTCAAATTTGCATTTTCTCATCTCACGTGTTTCTTCTTTTTTTTTTTTTGCTCAATAAAATAGATTTTTTGTTGAGATGTACATTGTCAAATTTGCATTTTTCTCATCTCACGTGTTTCTTCTTTTTTTTTGCTAAATAAAATAGATTTTTTGTTGAGACTGTACATTTTGCATTTGACATCTTTTTCACTGACGCAGGTTTGAATGTCCAAGCGGGGTCTGAAGATACAAGCCAACATCTCAATGAGTATCAGAGCTTCTCATTAGCAGACCATGCCCTTTTGGAACTTTTGTACTCTAAGCAATTAAACTTGTCGGTTATGGATTTGTGTATCTCAACTTTCTAGAGAATATTTTTGCCACATTCTGGGATGCAATTTGTCAGCTTATCATGTGTTGGTTAAGACATCTCTTTTTTCTGCTTTCGTGTCCTCTGCGAACTTAGTAATGATTGGAGTTTTCCCAAATGAGAACTTAGTAAACATTGCAACTTTCCCAAACGAGCATCATTTTGAAAATCTGAAAATCTTCAAAATGAACCATCGGATTGTATACCATCCGTCTAAGTTCACCTTGGATCACCGTCACCACCACTTAACTATAATTTTTGCGAAACACCCCTGTGACCCATGTACACTGTGCGAATCCTCACCTAATACCACACACATTGCCTCTCCCTGCCCTACTCTCTTTGGGTGTGTTTGGTTGAGTGAATAAGAGTGAATAGAATGGGATAATTTAGAATTTTGTGCGATGAGATGGGATGGGATGGGATGATCCAAGTTACATATTTGGTTTAGGGGATGGAATGGTACAGGTTGTTATTTGGCGTGTAGAATGCGGGCGGATAGGATGATTTAATTTTGTGTTTGGTTTAAAGGACAGGTGGATGAACTTGTTGGGATAAACCCCTGGTGAGACAACGTAGGTCATACTGGCTCGATGCGCAAAAGCTCCTTTTGCACTGCCGTTTCAGGGCTCTAACTCGTAGCAAAAGCAAGGATTGTGCGAACGGCTTACGGGAAAAACCTATACTTACAGTGAAACGGTGAAAGGCATCTTCGCCTTTTCATGCTGCTGCTAGAGAAAAAGCTAGACTTGGTACCAGTGATTCGTTTTGCTAACGCACTGATCACTATCAATGACCATCACTGCTGAAACAAAATTGATTGGAATATATCATATATGGTAACAACATCCATGGCCAATTATTAGAGAATAGGAAATTTGAAGTTCCTCAACTTCATATCACTAACCAGCAACAATTTTACAAATATCACTGATACACTTCACATCTTGAAGAGCTTAAGAAACCTCACACTTCACATCTTGAAGAGCTCCAGGAACCTCACAGCCCTGCTAACTGGGCATAACTTCAAGCAAGAGGTCATGCCACAAATATGAAGATCTTCCTATCTGACCCCAAAATATCAATACTGCATGCACATAAATACTACTAGACTTCTTATTCTTTTGAGGAATTAATACTACCAGATCATTTCAGAACACACACATGATACTACCAGATCATTTCATCACACACACACACACACACACACACACACACACACACACACACACACACACACACACATAATACTACTAGATCATTCCAGAGCTAAGTACACAGCTGCTAATATACTTATGTATCGTACTACTAGATCATTCCAGAGTTAACAACGGCTCATGCTCCGGCGCTGGATGCTACCAGGTAGATGTCCGGAAAGGCGTATAGTTGAAAGCAGGTGGCTAGTGACGGCGGCATTCGCTGGCGGTCGTCACCGTTGGAGGTGAAGTACGCGCTCAACGAACTCGACCCGGCGGCGGCGGATAAGTGGTGGCTGGCGGCGGAGAAGGAGGGCTCGTTTTCCTGCGATTTGAGCCCCTCGGTCGTGACCGAGAAGACAATCCAAGCACTGCTGCGCGAGGGGAAGTTGGCCGAGCGTCAGGCGGTACGGCTGCCGGCCGCTAGCGAGACGGAACCGCGCCCCGAGAGGTCGGAGGCGCTTGTGTTCGCTGTCTACTTTGATGCAGGCCTCCGCATCCCGGCGGTAGTGATCGTGGGCGACGTGCTGCGGACCTTTGGGCTGGAGCTGGCACAACTGACCCCGAACGCTGTGGCCCGGCTTGCCGTGTACAGCTGGGCCTTGCGCTCGGAAGCGTGCTGGCCTAGTGCTTCGATGTTTGCCTACCTGCACGAGGCACGGTTCCAGCCCAAGGAGCGAAAGGACGGGACGCTGTCGAACTTCGGCAGCGTCAACTTCATTCTTCGGTCGTCCTGCGGCAAGCTCTTCCCCGCGAATTCCACCCGCAGGAAGTGGGAGTCCAGCTGGATGAAACGGTGGTTCTACCACCGTGTGGCGAGCGGGAGCGGCCTCGAGTGCACGGGCCGGCCGATCGCGTTCAAGACCTCGCCCGGCCGGACGCTCGACGACGAGGATAGGCGGAGGGCCCGCCGACTCGTAGGTGTGGCTACCCGCTTCAACATGCGCGACCTCGCCGAAGAATACGTGATGTACGGCGTGGCACCGCTCGCCCATGACTGGCCCCTCGCCGCCGGGAAGCTTCGAGACGACAACGTTCGGCCGTCCATCTGCTCCCTGCCGGCACCCTCCGGTCCTCGTAAGCCTCGACCGTATCTTCCCTCTTGTTCACGCGCAGTGCGTTACGTGTTAACCTCGTCTCCTACTGTGCTTAGGAATTCGCTTGGAGGACGCGGAGCAGGACGCGCGCGTATTCCTTGGGCCGTATACCGGCAGGGAGCACGAGCAGCGCGCGCGTCGCTCGCGGAGGCGGGTCGGGCGGATAAACCGCGTGTGCGAGGCCTTGGGCCTTGCCGTGCCGGACTGCGCTTGTCCGACCTCGCAACATCAAGACGACGGCGCTACGAGGACGAAGGCGCCGTCTCGCAAGAGAGCCCGAGGCGGGGCATCTGCCGTGCTTGGTGTAGCAAATGCCACTTCTGTTGCTGCTGCTCCACTGGCGCGGCAGACGCGGAGTCAGATTCGGCGAGGTGTGCCGACTCGGGCTTGGAGGGCGCAGACGCTGGGGGTGAAGGGTCTTTGGGTGGCGCCTTGGACGGAGGGCCCGCCGCAGGTAGCCGAAGGGTGGGAGTCTCGTCGCCCGCGACGGTCGTCGGGACGGAGTCCCTGCCGGCCGACAGCGCTAGGGCGGAGCCTTCGGCCGTGGCCGCTACGATGCCGTGGACGCCCTCCGCGGGGGCGCATGGGGCTAGGCCTTCGCCGACGGCAGCGGCCGAGACCGAGGTGCCCCCCGCGGAGGCTGTCATGGTGGGATCCTCACCACGGCGCCGAGCCACGGGGCCTCTCTGCGATGGCTACACGGCGGAGTCGTTGCCACTCGTTCCGGCTAAGCGGACGCGTGTGCAGTCGGAGCTCCACCGAACATCGGGGGATTCGCCGTGGTGACGGGCATCGGGAGCTTGTGGCAATGCTTGCTTATGTGGGTGCTTGCTTGGCCATGCTGAACCTGCTGACTCTCGGTGACACCTTGGAGGTGTCGGGTGTGAGGGTGAGTGCTTGCTTATGTGGCAATGCCTGGCCATGCTGAACCTGCTGACTCTTTTTGTCCTGCAGACACTTGTGCTGGGATAGGCCTTGTGGATGGCCTATGTTCGCGAGCAAGGGGCGCTTGAGGATAGGCTGCGGGTCGCCGAGGGGGAGCTACGTGAAGCCGCGGGGGCCTGCTCTGCCCAGGATGCCCGCATCCGCCAGTTGGAAGCGGAGTGTGCTAAAATGAAAGCGCGCGCCGAGTGACTTGCCGCGGCGGTGCAGGAGTCAGCCGTGGAGGCGGCGCGGCAGGAGGTTTGTCACATCCCAAATTTTCGCTTTCTGAAAAAAAATTAATTTTAAATTAATTATTTTAAAGTATTTAAGTCTTATTTGGATTTATCTGGATTTTATTTAAAAATTTAAAGCAATAAAATGTATTTTAAATATTTTATTAAAGTCAAAAAGAGTTTATTTTATTTTCCCTAGCCTTCCCTAAATTTTTAAGTAATTTGTGAGAATTTTCTAAATTTTAAAATCAATTTTCAAAGATAAAAAGTATTTTATAAAATTATAAAATTCAAATCTGAAATTAAAAATATTTTTAATAAGTCTAAAATGCTTCCAGGAATATTTTATGATTTTTCTGGAATTTTTAGACATTAAATATTATTTTTCCAAGTGTTTATAAAGTTTCTAGTAATTTCTGAAATTTATTCCGAAAATAAAAATCAAATTAATCCAAGCCCGCCACGTGTCGTTCTCAGATTAAATCCACCTCTCTCCACGTTTTAATCCTAGCCATCCACCACAACTTACCCCTTCATAAAATCCAAAGGACATGAGCCATCCACTTGCCACGTGTCGCGAATCTGGCGGCCCGTACCCCTTCACTTCCTCCCTCTCTCTATTACACATGGACCCCATATGTCATATCCTTCTTCAACCTCACCTTCTTCCTCCTCCCACCCTCTCTCTCCTCCTCCATTAAAACCGAAAATGAGCTTTTAAATCCCGTCGTTTCCCCCTCTTAACTCCCGATTAAAACATAGAAACGGACGCCCTAATCACCCTCATTAATCTCCCGGCCGTTTCCCATCCTTTAATCCACTAAAAACCGAAATCTCTTTCCCCCCTTCTCTTTCTATAAATTGGCCTCCCTCCTCATTCCTTCCCCTTTCCTCCTCCATTTCGGCCGGCTCCCACTCCCTCTCTTTCGGCCACCACCCCGCCGCCGTGCGCCACCACCGTGTGCTGCCGCCCGGCCATCTCCCGCCGACCACCCCACAGCACCCCGCCTCCGCCACCTTTTGCCGCCACCACCGGCCGCCCCGGGCCTCCCCTCCGCCACCGGTAAGTGCGCCGCTACCTCCTCTACCCCCGCCGCCACTCGCCGCCCCGCCTCCGGCCGCCGGTCGCCGGCGAGGTCGCCGGCCGTGCGCGCCCCTGCGTACATGGCTATGTTTCCTTTGCTAGCCATGTTCATCCATGTTTAAGTATTTTGTTATTGCTCTTTTGTCAAGAAAGATCACATGCTCACTTGGCTAGTGGAGGCATGTTAGTGCATGCATGCAAGAGGTTGTGGGTTCAAATCTAGTGCAATGCAATTTTCGGTTGGGGCTTTGCCAAAATTTTTGGTCCATGACAAGCGGGACCCACCCGTCATAAAATATTAAAAGAAAATTTGGCACCCAATGGCAACCGGGCCCCACATGTCATACACTCCAAAATATCCAAAAAATCAGCCAAAATAAGATTCCAGAGAATATTCCCTCGTTTTGCATTTTCGGAAATTTCCAAACCGATCAAACTTCCAATCACTCGTTCTCCCTCGTCCGATCTCCGAATCCAGTGATTCAAATTTCTAAATTTGTCTAAAATCATAATCTAAGTTGCAGTATATATTTTATATTTTTGTGATTTTATTTGCATTTATTTATTTGTTTGTTTTGTTGTTTCGCGCGTAGAAACCGACGTTGCCGAAGTGTTTGTCGAGTCGCAGCAAGAAGAACCAAACCACGCTCAAGAAGGCAAGTCTCCTTTGATCATCTTGAACCTATGATTTTGAAATGTTTTTAAATAATTTAAATTATGTGCATTGTTATTTACATTAAACTTTAGTTCAAATCTTAAGGTATTAGCTAATCCAACTTTGTTATACCCTCCTTTGAGATTGAATGACATGTACCATTGTAACCCTAGAAATTTCCTTTGTCTCATTAATGAGATTATTATAACCACTTGTGAATAATAGTCTGGTAGTATAATGCTTAGTCATGCTATCTAATACTTGGATAATCTTGAAAATGGGAAATTATGATTTATGCAATACCCTTGTGTTTACAAATGTAGTGGTAATTGGAGTTGCCACTGGTCTTTTAAAATAAAATAAAATGTGAAAGTTGGTTTAGATTAGGGTGGATGGTTGGTTTGGCTTGGTGCAGTTAGCACGAGATCTTGTAAAGTGTATGTTCCACCCTAGTCAATTAAGGACCGACGTTTGTGTTTGTCCAGACTGAGCACTACCGTACAACCACAAGTCTATATGGGTACGACCTAGCTGACTAACTTATGATAGTCTAGTTTAGGTGCCACCAGTGGAAAGTGGGTGCCAGGGATGGACTGGTTATCCACAGTGAGGGACAGGGATTTACTGTACTCATACGGCGCAAGAGGGGGCTTCGGTTCGGGCAGTTAGCCTACCTGCGGTGAAACCTCAGCGGGTGGTATCTAGCTAGATTAGAGTAAGGTAAAGGCTTTGTGATATTTTATCTGGGTCTCATGCCAAAGGAAGCGTGTTGACTTTTAGGATAATTTATCTCTTGTGGGTAAAGTGTACAACCTCTGCAAAGTGTAAAACTATTCGAATAGCCGTGCCCACGGTCAAGGGCGGGCAAGGAATGCATTCACATGGTAGATTTCTGGTTTTGGTTTTTAAAAATCAAAGTTTTGTATTCCGAGAGTGGAGGGAACTCTCGGAAGGGTATCCTGGCAGTTGGAGCCAGAGAGGGTGGATTGAACCCGCAATTTTAAACTTGACCAAGTGTACTTGGTTGGCTAGTGTTGGTAGATGGAACCCTCACTATAGAGTTAATAATAGTTTCTACTAAAACATTTACTTTATTAAATGGATGCCTTCGAAAATAATTAGTAGTAATTGAAATTTTAAAATATTGCTTTGTGCAAAAGAACCATATAGCCTTCCTTTGTCAAGCCTTGCATCTATGCATTTTTCCCAAGACTTGCGGGGTACTTTATGTACTCACATGCTACACTCAAAAATAATAAGCAGAAGATTACGAAGCTCAAGAAGGTGACTACGACTACTTCGCCGGTGGCTTCGACGAAGGATTTCCGGAGTACTAGGTCGCGCTTCCCCAGTCAATTGCCTGTGGCGTATTGATGGGTCTTCGCCGGATTTGTCTTCTGCTTCCGCTGTGTTTCGTGTGTGCGAGGTCTTGAAACCTCATTTGTAATAATGAGACCTTTCGGTCAGTACTCTATTATTGTAATAAAGCGTTGTTGGTTATGTAATCATTTCTGTTTAACTGTGTGCACTAGCTTTGATCTGGGACTAGTGCTGTAAGACACAGAGGGTCCGGGTTCGGAAATCCGGGGTCCCGACAAGGTTGCTGCGGAGCGGGAGGTTGCTGCGGAGCGGGACGGCTTTCTGCAACAAGTCGCCACGCTAGAGAAGGAAAAAGGCGAGCTTGCCTTGATTCTAGCGAAGCGCAACCGGGTAGCTGCGTGGGATACCATGCAAGCACTAGAAAGCCATCTTGAAGAACTTGTTGCTGAAGTGCCCGACCACCCCTTCGGGCCGGAGGAGCTATCCCGCGCACTCCGCTGGATCGGAGACGCTACCAACATTGCGCGCGGCGCCGCGACGACCTTCGGTAACCATTGCTCGTATGTGACGTCATGCATGCTGTGCGCGCTCCTGTGGCACCGCGGCTGCGAGCACGTCGCCGGGCTGGTGAACCCCCAACTGGAGATGCCTGGCGGGGCCGGAGTAATGTCCGGTGCCGTCCGCGCCGTTCGCCCCGCCGTCAAGTACTTCCACGAGCGGATCTGGGATTACGCCGGGGAGGCCGCCGCGCGGGTGGAGCTCCGGAAGTCCCTTTACGGCGAGGGGAGCCTTGGCCAATTTCTGGATGAGGTCCCGCGGCGCGACGAGGGTGGCGCTGAGGCCTCCGGAGGCGCTGGGAATTCACAGGTGTGACGCTGAGGTGGCCATGTGTTGGCGTGCGTTGTAATGTCCCCCCCTTCTTCTCTTTTTTTTTGAATGAAGTGGGCGTTTGCTTTATGAATTCTGACTTTTACCTGTCCCGGGCAGCTACCCCGCTGGGGCCGGCTGCTTGCTTCCGACCTTGCCACCCGGCGGCGGCTTCGACGCTGGCACAGGACCGAGGCATCGCTGAACTTTTGGGCGGGCCGATCTTCTTCTGGTGAAGCCCCGGCGTTAGTGCGTATTAAGGATGAGCCTGCCGAATAGCGGCTTAGAGCGCCAGAGATGCTGGCGGGTCTCTGTACTTGTAAGATTTTTGCGATATAGACTTGTTGGCAATTAGGATATGCGTTATATGCTGTGCTTTGGGCAGTCATGTTATGCGGGGACGAGATCCCCATCTTCATAGTGCGCTGCTGGCGGATTTAACGCGCGAGCACTCCTGGTCGAGGTGGACGCGCGAGCGCTCCGTCCCTTATCCTTCGAACGGGTGGCAGCGGAGGTGGCGCCTAGTCGATGTAGACGCGCGAGCGCTCCGTCCCTTACCCTTCGAACGGGTGGCAGCGGAGCTGGCGCCTAGTCCAAGTAGACGCGCGAGCGCTCCGTCCCTTACCCTTCGAACGGGTGCCCGCGAAGCTGGCGCCTAGTCGAAGTAGACGCGCGAGCGCTGCCGAGACCGTCTTTCGAAGGGTGCGTGTAAGCAGGCCTTCACGGTGCGCCATGCTTGATCTAAACTGGGGCGCATGTGAAAACGAGCCTGACCGCCACGGACTGCTTTAGACTTCGGAGAATGCGCAGGGGGGTTCCGTGCGTGCGCAGGGCTCACGTGTTGCTTGCTCCGTGGACCGGCGCGTGCGGAGGCGACGTAATTGGTGCGTAGCTAAAGTAGGTGCACTCGCGCTTCGTTCCCTTATCCTTCCAGGTGGGGGCAGCCTCTGGTGCACCTCGTGCCCCACCTGTGCGCCCTTACGGGGGCCGGCCTCTGGCACGCTACGCCAATATCCCTTGGAATGCTCTTGGAATTAGGTTTCCATAATGCACCTTGTGTATACCTCCTGTGGTGCGCGCGGAGGTAAGCCTCGACGCTCTGAGGTGGTGCGCGAATGATACCCACGGAGGATTCGCGCCGCGTTTGTGCTCTGCGGAGCGCGCAGGGACAACATCCGCGTCTTGTTTATACTCCGTAGACCGTCCCCCCACACGTCTTTGTTTATACTCATGCCCGTTCCTTTGACAGAGAGTGCATGCGCGAACGCATGTCTTTGGTTTATACTCATACCCGTACCCCTGGCTACGGAGAGTGCGCGCGCGAACGCGTGTCTTTGGTTTATAGTCCGGGAGCGCACGCGTAGGCAGGGCCTCTGCGCGCGTTCTCCGCGTATTTTTGCACGATGATAGAAGGTAGGCGACAAACGGCGAACTTTATTACATTCCCGTTTGCGCGGGTTAGCAATTACAAAAGGCGGAGGTACTAACCACTTGTCACTGGCGCGGCCGGAGCCTCTAGTGGTTGGACTATCTGTGGGGTTCGCCGAGCCGTCCCCAGATGTTGTCGTGGGTCTCCGCATTGCGGTGTCGATCCTAGGCGCGCCGTTGAGCTTCGCGGTGCGGACCTCTGGCGCCAAGTTCGATACGTCGGGCTATGTCCTGGTCGCCACGGACGGTGATGATGGTCCGTTGCCCCGGGAGCTTCATGCACAAATAGTTGTGATGTGGCACCGCTCCGAAGGAGTTGAGGATTGGGTGCCCCAGTATGGCATTGTAGGGGTACAGGATGTTGACGACATCGAAGGTGGCATCCTCGGCCCTTACGTTGTCATCTTGGCCAAAGGAGACATGGAGGCATATCTGGCCGAGCGCCCGTAGGGGCTGTAGTTGTCGTCGTCGCGGCGGTGGCGGGGTCGGTCGTCGCAGCGTTGGTCGTCGCCGCGGCGGTGGCGGGTTCGGTCGTCGCAGCGTCGGTCGTCGTCGCAGCAGTGGCGGGGTCGGATGTCACAGCGCGAGCGTTGGCGTCTGAGACTACCTCGCCCGCGTCGTCACCCGCTCCCGCGACAGCCGACGCCGAAGCCCTTGTGCCGACACGATGCCCTGGCCCAGTCGTCTTCTTTCCCTTTACCGCCGACGACGAAGCCTTTTTCGGTGCCATCTTCTTCGGATTTCAGGCTTGCTCCTGTCCTCTCCACGGACGGCGCCAACTGTTGTGGTTACAGACCAAACAGAGAGAGATGTGGTAGTGGAGAGTTAGGAGAATGATGTCCTTGGCCCTCTCCCCTGGCCTTTCCTATATATATATATATATATATATATATATATATATATATATATATATATATGGTCGACAACGGCGCTCCAGATCGTGAAGGCAGAGGCGCCGGGAACGCGGACGATGCGCATGACATCGCGTGACATGGTGTTGAAGAGCCAGTTCACAAGGCACTGGTCCTTCATCACCCACTCCGGATCGGCAAGTTGAGCAGCGGTTGGGGTGGCTTGAACGTGGGGAAGAAGACCAAACTTGCCGATGACAGAGTCGAAGAAGCAGCGCCTCCTCCGCCAGCTCACGCCCCAGCCGGTCACACCCACGGCAGCTCCGGTCCTCCACCCGGCGGCAACCGCAACCGACGCCGCGGTCGCGGGCGCGGTAACGGCAACGGGGCGCCCAACTACAACAACGCCGCCGCTGGAGGCGGTCCTTCCCCATCGCCACGACCTGCTGCCTTCCCCAACACACCGTGGGCCGCGGGGTACAACCCATGGCAGGGCATGGTCCAGGCGTGGCCCATGCCCTTCCGCCCTCCAGCAGCCGGCGTCCTCGGCCCACGCCCTGGCACACCTCCTCAACAGGCCTTCTATGCCGGGCCCGGCCCGTACGACGGCTACGGCCAGGCGCCCAGCTACGCGAACGCGCCGCGATCCAACGCCTCGCTCGCCGCTTCCGCTAACGCCGGCGTTCCTCCGCGGCACCACCGCTCCGATTGGTTCTCGACACAGCGCATCTTCCCATATGGCTTCCTGCATCGTAACCTCCATAGTCTGCGCCCCTAATTCCTTCCTCCTCTCGTCACGATGGGCAATGGCGCTGCATGCCCATCACCCACCTCGCCGCATCCTCTATCCCCACCTCCTCCACTCCTCTTTCCCTCAACAATGTCCTCATTACTCCTTCCTTAGTTAAGAATTTGATCTCTGTTCGTTCTCTAACCCGTGATAATAATGTGTCGGTCGAATTTGATCCCCATGGTTTCTCCATCAAGGATCTGCACACCCGTCAGGAGAAGCTCCGATGTGACAGCCGCGGCGACCTCTACCCACTTCGGCCACCACAACACCTTGCCCTTCATGCCTCCTCCGCCTCAGTCGATCTTTGGCATCAACGGCTGGGGCATCCGGGGCGTGATCAATCGCCGCAATGGCTGCGCAACCGACTTCGCCGCACTAAGTCCTCCGATCATATACCGCACCGCTGCCAATTAGGCAAGCACGTTCGTCTACCGTTTTCATCATCCCAATCCATCAGCTATTTTCCTTTTCAATTAGTGCATTCCGATGTTTGGACATCTCCTGTACCTAGCATTACTGGATACAAATTCTATTTGGTTCTCATAGATGACTATACTCATTATGTTTGGTCCTTCCCATTACTCAATAAAGCTGCTGTCGTTCCAACATTTCAGAGTTTTTGCTCATATGTTCGCACTCAATTCCGATTACCCATTGTCGCCTTGCAAACTGATAACGGCCGCGAATTTGACAATTACACCATGCGCCGATTTCTTCAGGATCATGGGATGACCTTTCGCCTCTCCTGTCCATACACCTCGCCCCAAAACGGCAAGGCCGAGCGCACCTTGCGCACTCTCAACGACAGCGTCCGCGCCATGCTCTTGCACGCGTCCGCACCACCACAGTTCTGGGTCGAGGCCCTGGCCACTGCCACCCATCTGATCAACATCCGTCCATGCCGTGCCACCGGCACCATGACGCCCCATCAGCTTCTTTTCGGCACTCCTCCCACATACGATCACTTGCGCGTCTTTGGCAGCCTATGTTTCCCTAACCAAGCAGCGACCGCGGAGAACAAGCTTTGTCCGCGTTCCGTTCCTTGTGTTTTCTTGGGTTATCCTGCAGATCACAGGGGGTACAGGTGCTACGACACATGGGGTGTGCTTTTACAATTGTATCCTTACATCCGTACATCCATGCCAGGGATATTTAAGTCATTACACATGTCCCATTTTGGGTCCTATAACCTTCTAACAGGCTTGCTGGGCTTAGGTGGGGGCCACCCCTACAACAATATTCTTGGGTTTTTTTTTGGTCTTCAATGTATGCGTACATTTCAATTAGTATTGCCGCTACAAGCAAAAAAAAAAAGGTGGCAGTAGGTTGGCTTGCCTGCATTTCGTCTTTATACATTTTCCCTTGAATCGTGATTTTTGTATTGTTATCCGCATTGTTCCCAACTTCTGACTTTCTCTTCAATACATACCGCAATGCACTGAAATCATTTTGTTTTTGGATGAAGCGCTTCAGCTTTCATGTTTGTGAATGAAGTGCTCCAAGCTGCTTTGGCTACTGGGGAATGAATAAAAATGAATATTGTGCATGTTGATACCAATATACCATCCAGGTTGCTTTTTGATTCTCTACTGGCTATAATTGCTTCCTTGATATCCAAAAGTTATACGAATTGCACAGCATCGAATCCTTCTGTTTTAAGATTCATGCGCCGACCATTTCGCACGGAACTGTAACACCTCACAACATTTTGACGTTAGCAACTGAGGAACAGAGGTTGAAAGGGGGGAAGGATACCGATGAGCAAAACTATGGAAGCGTGAAGTGATGTGGTTGTGCCATGGGTCGTCAATGACCACTTTTTCTACAAGATCCTAAAAGATTACTTTGAACCACCGTGCAAGTTTTAAGGAATCTACAATGTAAATTACAAAATAATAATAATACAAATTCTCTCTATTACACTAACATATTGCCTCGTACAATAATGTTGATAAAATTTTTTAGTAAGTGACGACACCTGTGTGCGGAGCCACTCGCTCCAAAAGAAAGGGCTAAAATTTGGGCAACCCTGAGAATCAGTCGAGTAAAAAAATACGCATGTAGTGACTGATGTTCATGAACAAAATAATCCATGACAAGGCACAAAAAATGTAAATATTAAACAGCACTCATCGGTATTAGAAATACTAGTCGGCCGCTATTCAGTTTTAGCATAGTCGATATAAAGGAAAAGGGGAAAAAAGCCTAATGACAGCCTTAATCCCATAGGGTTGAAGATAGCTCAGCCACAGGACATGTTGCAGAAATGATCAGCGCACGACGCTTGATGACATGTTGCAGACATGATCAACGCTTGATCTACATTCCGCTTGATCCTCCTATCTGAAGCCAAAAAAGATGGTTGTCAAAACACAATAATTTAAATGATTATGCCAGTGCATATGTATTTACTCGAAAGCCAAAACGCAGTAATAATGTATGTTGTTCAAAGTATGTTGAAGTCGGGTCTAGAACATTTTGAAGCAACAGAAACATATAGATGTGACTGTGCGCCACATGGTCTTCGAGAGTATGATTTCTTCCATGCTGCAGCCTACTATACCGTCTATTTGATAGTTGTTTTGTAAGCCAAAACATGGCCATGACCAAACAACCATTCATTTCAATTTGATTTACCACCTAAAATTCATATCCAGTCAACTAAATGTAAACAAAATGACAAGTTACCATGGTCAATTACAAGAAAACTGCATTAAGGTAGGTAACTCAAAACAGATAATGTGCCAAGAGTCAGTAATTGTATGACTGACATCTCTGAGTTGCTGTTCAGGTTTAGTTCAAACTGTTGCTTCCGGATACAAATAAAACATTTTTTGCATCTTTGAACAAACCTTGGTTTGTAATGTTGAATGCAGAGATTAGTTACTGAACTTTGACAGACACCTCTCAAGACATGTCATAAAAGTCTACAGGAGAATATTTAAATAAATTATAAACGGTGATTTTAATTTAAGAGGAGGCCCCTATACCGACTCACATTTCTTCTAAACTACTGTTATCTTTGCTGACCAGGATGTTACCTGGTGTTGATGCTCATTCAGTTTCCTTCTTAGCCTTGAGATGCACAAAACTTGATACTACTACAAACTTCAAACCACGAACCACTTGTGACTTCTATTTTTGTAAACACATTTGTATTTCACTTGTCAGATACTCATATGTACATTTGTGCTTTTATTTACCAGCATAATTCACCTTTGTGCTTGCTGACATTTTTAACTGTGTTATTTTCTGTTGTGGGCTCCTATTAGTGTCCAGGTCTAGGCGGCGATGTACGCATCAATGCGTGCAGGACACACAGCAGCTTGAGGTTGAGCCCAACACGAGCAGCAAGGCGTGCAGGAGATGAATTAGGAAAGAATAGAAGTAGGAAAGAGTCCAAGAAAATAGGAAAGAGTAGAGTCGCTTGCATGTAACAGGAGGTTTATAACACTTTGGGGTTAAGTTAGGTAATCCTATATAAGTGTCGGCAATGTAACTGTTCTGGATCAAGCAAGAAGAATTAATCTATTCTTTCCCAAATATTCTCTCATCTCAACCTATGTCTTATCTTCCTCCTCTAATACCGTGTCCTCTTCAAGCCATGCCGTCTGGCCTTCCGCTGTCACGGTAGTTATCCGGTCATGGACCAAGGTTCACAACATTTTCAGTTATTGCTTTCAGGCTAGTGCACTCATCACCAGTGTGCCTGCAGTCTAAACACCCACCAGATTGCCTGAATTTGGGCCATGCATAGCCCGTGAAGCATGGCAGAACAGGGCACCAAGGTGTAGCCCGTGAAGCTACGCAAAAAGTATAGTTGGGCTACGGGACAAGAAGAGGCATCTAGTATCTATTTGGAAATTATGTATCGCTGATCAGCACGTCTATGCGCTATCATTTGCTCAATGTGCAGAATTGGCTACATATGTCATCATTGATGTAAGCACGAGATTAATTTGGTGTGATAAACAAGCAAATTCGATCAAATATGAACTAGGTATGAGATACTGCACTACAGTTTAAATGAATTTGAAGTACAGGCAGTAGTTACCTTAAGAGTTATGAGCCTCTGAATCATGCAGGTATGCACAGATCTCAGTAGAAAACAACAAGGAAAGAGCAGCTTCGTTTCTGGAGCTTGAGGCAACATGCTGCAGGACGTGACCTTCTTCTGCATCATGTCGACACGAAGCATGAACGCTGCTCTGATCTCCAGGACCTCGTCAACAATGTAGGAATCGTTCAAGAAGAAGTAGACGATGCCATCTTCACGGGTGCTCAGAACGGGGCACCTTGGCGCACGCAGCGGCAACCGCTCCGACTTGTAGATCTCGCCTGCCCAGAGGTCGGTCAGACGGACCGTCAGGCGCTCATCTCTCCTCCACTCGTTGAGTTCAGGCACCAATGTCCAGACGGTCACGGTGATACTGTCAGCACGGCGCTCAGGGTACCCGTCCATGGAGAGGAACTTGACGTCGCCGTTGACACAGGCCGCCGTCCGGTACACATCAGGGCGCCCCCTTCCGCACACAGGGCGATGGACTAGATACCCATCGGGCAATGGAACGAAGAGGGATTTCGGTTCCGAGTCGCGCGCCGCGAGCACATCGCAAATCACCACGCCGAGGAAAAGGTCGACCCAGCAAACGTACGAGCCTCCGAAGGAGAAGGACGTGTCCACGCTGAACGCGTGGTAGTCGAGCAACCGCCGGGGGAGGTGCGCGTCCTTGTGCACCCACCGCTCGGACGATGACCACCACAGGCAGAGGGAGTAATTGATCCGGTAGGGGCAGTCGTCGTCAAGTATCACAGGGAAAGTGGCCACGAGGTCGGCAAGGACGTAGGCGCCCTCGCCGCCGAGGCACTTAATGATGGTGCTGCGCCCGACGCTGTTGGGGGAGGACAGCTCGCGCCAGGCGATGCGCGGGATGGAGGAGAGGGAGTTCTTGATGGCGTCGTAGACCAGGTAAAAGCCCTCCTTTCCGGGGCGAGCGGAGAAGGGTCCGAGATAGAGGACCAGGAGGTTCTTGTCGGCGCTCATGGCACGGGCAAGCTGCAGGTGGTGCCTCCTCACTGCGAGGGTCGTCGACAACTGCAGGGAGATGGTGGATATCTCCGGCGGGTCGGCGAGGCGAGGAACGATTCTGATCACCGGCAGTAGCCAGTCGGTGCCGCCGAGTGCCACCTTGGTCGCGCCGCCGATTGCCTCTTCCTCTTCCCTGATTTCGCGGGTGTCGGCCGCGGGCGCGTCGTCGATGAGGGGCACACGGCGGTCAAGCACGATGTCGGCAAGAGGAGAAGCCATGGGGTTGGCTAGGTTGGGCTGGGATCTGCAAGGAAGGAGAAGGAGATCGCCTTCCTTTAGATGAAGTTTGGCAATTCGGATACGATCGATGGGGAACCACAAGGGAAGAAACCAACCCCTATCCCCAACCTTTTTTCTTTCTTTTTTTGAGACGCCGACCTTAGAATAAGGCTAAAGGCAAGAGCGGCGGTTAATTGGATTGTATGGATGGATGGATGTGGAGGGCCGCGGATCGTGGTATCATTGGACGGTGGATACGAGCCGCAACAAACACACGACCCGGAGGGAGCGTGGACTAGGTGCATAGCCGGACCTCACCCTGCTACCCACATGCTAGTGCCACGTAAGCGGCTCCTGCAGCCGAAAACTCGGTTCACGTAAGTGGACTAGGTTCAAGTTTGGCAATTTGGACACGATCGATGGGGAACAACAAGGAAAGAAACCAACCCCTAACCCCGACCTGTTTTCTCTTTTTATGAGACGCCGACCATAGGGCAAGTTTAATAGAAGAGGTGGCTGCCACCTCTAGAACTAACCAAATAAGCAAAAAGAGTACAAGTGGCTTATGATGGAGGTAGCTAATACAATAAATTGAGTAGAGGTTATCTCTACTAAAGCACTTAAACATTTAATATTTCGCTAGAGGCGACCCTAATCCTTATTGTACTTGCTCTTAGAAGAAGGCAAGAGGCAAGAGCGGTGGTTAATTGGATTGTATGGATGGATGGATGTGGAGGGGCGCGGATTGTGGTATTATTGGACGGTGGATACGAGAGCCGCAACAAACACACGACGCCGAGGGAGCGTGGACTAGGCGTATAGCGGATCTCACTATAAAAACCCTGTGGAAAATTTTTTTTGAGAAAGAGTGTATGATATCTTTACTTTTTAAAAAGAAGTAGTTGGTGATTGGTCCAGCCTCTCATCTCTTCTCACAAAAACTATGCTAATTGATATGTGGGCCCCACCCCGAATCCGTGGGCCTCCTCCCCTCCCTCCTCCGCCGCCGCGCCGCCCTCGATTTCAGGCAGTGGCGGCGCTGGCTTGTTGGGATGAGAAGTCCATCCTCCTCACAGTGCAAGAGGCGACCAGCCTCCACTGTCGGCAGCAGCGTCGGCTCCAACACCAGGTACACGCGCGCTCACCCCACCAATCGTGGGAGGGGGAGAGAGTCCGATGCTGTCCGACCCAGATTTTTCAATCCGGAATCTACTGTGTTTCACTGCACTAATCCCTGGATCAGTAGTTAATGCACACAGGTACATTGCTGAATCATGACATACATCGCATAATAATATTACAGAGTCTGAAATACACCACATCGGGTGAATGTTTACAAAAGGGCCGCTTTGGCCAAATGTCTTCATTACATAAATGCAGCGGATATAGTAGCAAAAGTAAACCCAAATCCACAGGCAAGCGACCGGTAGGGTAATGTGTACATTATATGTCACCAGGGACCCAGTGACATATGTGCACACAAAGCCAAGAGTCCACTTGTCTATGTCTAACCATTGTGGCCTACGCCTTGTTATCGCCTTTGCTTCCGCCAACGTTGGTAGGGGCCTCCTCATAGGCGTAATGTCCTTGAGTTCCTGCTTCTGAATTTTGTCGCAAAAGCGAGAGTGAGCACTCCAACCCCGTGCTCCGCGAGCTAACACACAGAATGCAATATTTAACATGTATGGCTATTCAAGGGATGGCTCGGGCTTATTTTATTTTGCGAATAGTGCTTTTGAATACAATTATAAAAATCCTCAAGACCTAGCAATTTTAAACACAAGACCTTTATTTGTAAAATAAGTTGATTTTACAATTGACACAGATTTCATCCACCATTTCATGATATCTGCACCATATAGCATATTTCAGCGTTATAGCCGCTTAACTTACCACTGGGACGACACCCAGGACAATTCCAAATCAGGACCATCAGCAGTCCTACCCTTTTTCCATTATCACCCACCAAGATTTTTGAAATAGAACTATATCTAGTTAAGTTCCCATGTCCGCCCTTGACCGTGGGTACGGCTATTCGAATAGTTTTGACTCTGCAGAGTTTGTACACTTTCACCACAAGAGACAATCAACTCGTTGCCCCACACGATTCCTTAGTCATGTGGTTGAGCGGACCATCACAGTGACTTTTCAAAGTATCTAGTCCCTTTTCTCATTCACCTTATGGGAAACTGCCCACTTGCGGTGGGTCCCATCTATGCGCGGGATGTTTCCCACAGCCACTAACGCAGCCGGGCTCCACTTCCCGCAACTTTAGGACAGCTGGGAAACTTCACCCTACACCGGTGTCCCTTCAGGCCCCCTTGCCATAGCACATCCACTTCTATCCACTACCAGTGGGATGAGTCCGGAGATTTCGATAAATTTACTTAGCCAAGTTGTAGTTTACAGACTTGTGGTTGTACTGTTTTATACAGGTTGACATGACAAATTTCAGTCCTTAAGGTTACCCGGATGGTTCTACCACATTTCACATTTTGTGCATCCATTGCACCACATACCAGCCCCCAAACCATCCATCCAGGTGTTTAAGCAATTTTAGGATTTTTCAGAGATAGAAAATATTGTGTCCACTTACTACAGTCATTTCATCCATGACTGTCCCAAAACATATCATACTTTGCAAGTGTTGTTCTTAGGGCAGCTAAGTACCCCTGTTTTATCTAGCAATACTAAGCAACACAATATTTATTTGGACTTACTAGTAAAAGCTACGATAATATAATTTTTGCTAGGGCGACAAGGTTTACATGTCCAAACATTTCAACGGAACATTATTAAATATTAGGTGTATAACTACCATTTCTGGAAATGAATATATTTTACCACATAAAATGACAGCATGCATGTTGATAATTTCAAAGAAATTAACTTTGCAAAATCATAGGTTCAAAATGGTCAAAGTGTTAACTCGCCTGGTTCACGGGGATCTTGGTCTTGGTCTTCTGAACCTTCTAAGCTGGCTGCCTCAACCTCTTCTTCTTGAGCCTCGTACGCTATTTAATCGTGCGAAATACCCAAATGAAAGAAAAACAACCAATCACTCAAAATATCACCAGAAATTCAAATGAACTCCAAAAATCATGGTTCTAGTTTCATTGGATAGATTTTGAATTTATACAAATTTAGAAATTTGTTTCACTTCATTTGGAGTTAAAATGAATAAGTTATGCCCATTTGAAAATCTCAGTTCTGTGAAATACCAGAAAATAAAAAATTCTGACACGTGGGTCCCACTGGAATTTTTAATTCATTTATTTTATTTTATTTCCTTTATTACTGGTTCTCTGACATGTGGGGCCCACTGGCAGTGAGACTCTTCCGTTCGGCCTCTAACATGCGGGACCCAGGGGGCTCGGGGCCCACATGTCAGCGGGTAGCACCGACAGGCGGGGCCCGGATGTCAGCCGGCCCACAGGCCACAGTGGCTGACGAGAGGGGCCTAGCTGTCAGCGCAGAAAATTAAAAGAATGGCTCAACCTCAGCGCTGCGGAGCCGGGGCTCGAACGCGCGCCGAGGGAACCGGGGGGAGGGAGAGACCGCGCTGCTAACCAAGTGGCCGTTCAATCATTGCTTACCCTATAAGGGGGTGTATACCTTTTATACTAGGCGACAGGGAGGGTCAGGCAGAGGAAGTTGGAGGCGGCGGTGGAGTTGCGGTGCCGACGGCGAGCGGGGACCGGAGTGGCACGGGAGAATGGCAAAACGCGTTCCTCAAGCCTCGGGGGTGCCGGTGGTGAGGTCCGCGGGGGCCGAGGGGCACCGGAGGATGGTTGGCAGCGTGCGGTGGCAGCGGCTCGGGAGGCTCTCGGTGACGGCGAACCACAGGCGACGGGGAGCTCGGGCGAAGGTCGGAAGAGCTTCGCGACGCTCCGGAGGTGGTGTGGGTGAGATGAATCGGCTCGGATCGATGGGGAGCTCGGGCGGCCGGAGTTGGGAACGAAGGTGGCTCGCCGGCGATTGAGGGTGTTCGGGCTCAATTACCTTCAACGCAGCGGAGAGTGTGGCGTGGCGATGCATCTGGAGGTGGCTTCGGGTTTTATAGGCGACGAGGGGAGGCTGGCAACGGGCGAGGCCGTTCGGTCACTTCGGGCGGCAATGGCAGGCGGCGGTGGCAGGCGGCAGCAGCGGGAATCCTGGCTGGCGTGCGTGCCCTCCCGGACAGACTTTTGCACCGTGCACGCGAGAGGGCGCGTCAGGGCACGGGCGGCCGCTCCCGGGCACATGTGTGCCACGGGGAGCGAAGACGCTGTCCCCGCGCAGAGAAAAGGGAGACGGGGGAGGAGGGAGACGACCTTGACAGGGTGGGCCCAACGGTCAGCGGGAGAAGGGAGGGGGAAACACAACGGCCCGGATGAAACCGCGTGGCGGGGAAGGTTGATCGGGCGGCTGATGCGGTTGAGTGTGCGGGAGCGGAGGAGATCGGGTCGAGGCGTGGGGGAGAGGGATCGCGGCCGACCACGCGGCGAGCAAGGGAAGGGGGAAGGCGGGACCGCTCGGGCGACGTGGGCTGATCCAGGCCGTCCAGGTGGCGGCCGGAGGGTGAGTTGAGTTTTTAATTTTTCCTGATTTTGATTTTAGCTTTTAGAAATTGCCAGAAAACCCCAATAAGTCCAGAAAAATACGAAAATGCATCCAAAAATTCCAGGAAAATTCACAGAAGTTCCTGATGACATTTTGGACTTAATAAAAATATTTCCAACTAATGTTGGTATTTAATTTACTTGCTTCGTTTGTTATTCATGCCTTTACTTAAAATGGGGTTTTGTTTTTTAAACCAAAATTTTCTCCCTTTCTTTTATGGATCATCTTTTCATATTCTTATCTTGGATTTTATCTTTCTATTATTTTAAACATGTTTATTTCTCCTCCAACTTTTGGAAACCTTCATCAAAATTTTCAAGAAAATCCATAACTCCAAATTCAAGTAAATCACAATGGCAAAAGAAATTCAAAAACTTTATATTTTCGAATTAAAATTTTCAGGATGTTACAGATGCCATCTCATTTCTTCGCCTTTTTCTTTGTGGGTTTCTTGATTTGTCCATATGTGGCTTTCCTGCAGGAAGCGGAAGTCATGGATATGCTCGATTTATGCCCAGCCTACCGCTTATTAGGATTCTTCCATGAGAAATTTGTGTGATTTCCATCCTCTTGTGTTTGATTGTTGTTTGGGCTGTGTTCAGGGAGAACGATGTGAGAACTGCCTGTTCCTAGAGATGAGCAGGACAATGTCGTCAACTGCACCATCCCCAACTTCATTGTGTAACTCCATGCTTCCTTGCACTTAGCCTTGTTCTTCCAGTTCTTCTGTGTTACGAGCACCCTCATTGGTTGCTCACCTGTTGTGGATGTGGCTATTCCATGTTGTTGGAATTTTATGTGTATTTTGTGCTTTGAATTAACTCACAAACAGATAAGAAGGCAAAAGCCGAAAGGAAACCCCTATTATGATGTTAATCGCAAAGTACATGGGTGTTCTGTGTGCTCAGAAAGAGGGCAGGTAGGATAGGCTTTTGAGTGGTTAGAATTTTATTAGCAAGCTTGTTGAATCCTGAAGAACAAAGAGTTTAATATTTGTGTTGTTACAGAAAGTAAGTAGGAGGATCTCTGTGAAGTTGGATATATACAGAAAGTTTACAAATGCGTTGGCAGTTTTTGTGATAGCTTTAGTTGCCTGGATTAGTTATGAGGTGTGTAAATTTCACTATATATGTCCATAGTGAGTATTGTGCCTATATGAGAACAATGTGCAACATTTCTTCTAACTATATGAGAACAATCTATTGCCTCTTGGTCCATTAAGTTTCTATAAGCTTTATTAACATCTAGGTTCTCCATTATCATCAGAAGGTTCGAAAAGTGTGCCTTCAGAATACAGAAAAGAATTGATCAATGAAAATATGTTCTTTTTTGGTTCATGTGCAGGCACATATTTGGTTTGAATGTTTTCATTGTTTTTAAAATACAGATTGTTCTGTGTAATTCTTTTAAATATTGAATTCCTCGATACCTTGTCGCCCTAGATCAAACTCTAGTTAGTACGCTAGTATTGTCTAGAGAGATTTTATATCAAATACTTAGACCTGCTTAGATATAGTCTTGGTTTTGTGATACTTTTTCACATAAAATGACGAACCTTTTTACATAAAATGATATGCTTTTGATATGTACTCTTGACTTTGGTGAGTCAAGGAGGTTTATGAAATATTTTGAAAACAAAATATAAAAACTGGTTTAGACTTAGGCAATTGGTTATATTAGTGGGTGCAGGCATGCCCTGTTGGTCGGAGCCACAGTGGTTGACTGTCGTGCACAGGGGTACGTGGTTGAGCCTAAGTCAATTAAGGACCAGTGATCTGTGAACTGCTGTTGCAAAGCCCTATCGTACTACCACATGGCTGGTATGGGACAGCCCTGGCTGAATAATTTACGAAGTCCCAACCTGAGTCAAGTCGTAGGTTGAAGGTGGGCGTGGTTGGTGCCATGAGAAGTCCCACTTGGGTGAGCATGGTTGTAGCCATGAGAAGTCTCACTCACGCTCAAGAGGGGGTCCTGGTCTGGTGGATTCCTTACTGGGGTGAAACCTTAGAGTTGGCTTGGCCAGGTTGAAGGCTTTGCATTGTAAAGGCCTTGTCACGACTCCTTGCCGCACACCTAAGGAAGTGTGTAACTCGCGTGGCAAAAAGGGATGATCGTGTCTTGTGGGTAAAGCTGTACAACCTCTGCAGAGTGTATAATCTATCCTGGATAGCTGTGCCCACGGTCATGGGCATACTGAGTAAAAGTTTTTCATGGATTAGACTTTGTTTTTTTCAAAAATGTTTTTGAAAACCTTGTGGATGGATGGAATCCACGAGAGATGAAAACCTTGCGGATGGATGGAATCCGTGAGAGACTGAAACCTGGTGGATAGATGGAATCCATCAGAGTTGCGCAGTGGAAGCGTGTGGATGGATGTAATCCATACATGAACTTTTGGAAAAGATGGTCCGGGTGGGATGCCCGTGAATAGGTTGGTGTTTGGTCGGCGCCTGCACTGACGGTATTATTTTCAATTACATGTATTGTTTTTACTTACTGTATTAAATTCAGCAATTTCAATCTATCTATTGTATTTCATTAAATGTTGTTTTATGCAAACTAACCCTATAAGCCTTCCATTGAAGCCTTTATCATTATGATGCATTTCTCCGTGTGATTTGCGGTGTACAAGTTTGTACTCACCTTGCAATCTCCATACAGAGGAAGATGTCGTCGACTACGGTGAAAATCGGGCGAGTAGACCGCGTCTTCTTGCTGTTTGCTGTGGGTAGGCTTGGGCTTCGCTTCTTATCGGTTTGCTTCGCAGATTATTTGCTTTATTTATCTTTGCCAATGGGCGTTGGTGTAAGACTCGCATAAGGTGTACTCTTTTATTTAATATAAGAAGTCATTTTGTGCTTGGTATTTATCTTTGTTGTCACTGTGTGCACTAGCTGATCCTGGACTAGTGCGATTTACACAGAGAATTCAGGAGTCGTTACTCCAGGTTCCGACACCGCCGCACCCTGTCGCCCCATGAATGCGCCGTCGTCCTCGTTCCCACCGCCCAACCGGCTTTCGCCCTGGGTTTTCCGGTGAGCCCCGCTGCCGCCCTCCCTATAAAACCCCCCTCCGAGAGCTTCTTCGGCACCGCCTCTCTACGCCGCCCCTCTCCCCCACTTCGGCCGAGCCCTCTCCATACCGAAGCCGCCCTCTCTCTCCTCCGTCGCCGCTTCACTCTGGCCATCCCAAGCCCGGCGCTGGTAAGGCGAGTTCCCCGCCGCCCCTTGCTGACCGCCGCCGAGCGCTCGCGCTTCGGCGAGCTCGCCGCCCCCGTGCGCCGCCCGTCCGCTCAACCACGTCAGCTGGCCCGTGAGCACTTGGTGGCCGAGTGGCAGCCGCGTGGCCGGCCACGTCAGCTTTTTCATTTTAAAATAATTCCCACCCAAAAATTCAAAATTTTGCTGACGTCATAAATATCCTTTTTCAGTACAAAAATAAATCAAAAAATCAGCCTTTTTCATTTTCTCTCTTTTTAAACTTCCGGAAGCCCATATTTGCTCATTTTAACTCCGATTTGACCCATTAAAATTTCTAAATTCTTCTAAAATCCTTTTTGAATTTTATTTGTTTGGTTCTTCGCGCGTAGATTACGAGCATTTCAGAGGGAACGACTGCGACGATTCGAACCAGGTCTTCGAGCAAGGCAAGTGACACCTTTGACCATGTTGACCCCAATATTTTAAATTATTTATGTTGTTTTTAAATTATTATGCATGCGTAATTTTATTCATGTTTTGTTTAAATTTATTTTTGAACTCTAGTTATACCTAAATTCTTTGGACAGCCAAATTTGATATTACATGCCATTATACCTTGTCAACCCTAGATAAAACCTATTTGGTACATTATTATATACAAGAAATTTTGTAGAATTGCTTAGCCATGCTTATACTGATTATGGTTTGGGATAATCTTTCACATAAAATGATAGACTTTAAAACTGAATTCTTGACTTTGGTGAGTCAAGAATGTTTATGAAGTTATTTCAAAACAAAATATAAAACCGGTTTAGACTTAGGCAATGGTATGGTGGTGGGTGCTTGCTGGCATGCATTGTAGTTGGATAACTCAATGTCGATTGCCAGGCATAAGGGGTATGTGGTTAGGCCTAATGTGGGCTGAATGTGGGCGCGGCGTAGGCCGTGAGAAGTCTCACATGGCACAAGAGGGGGATCCAACATGTGGATTCATGTTGTGGTGAAACCTTAGTGGCGGCGTGATTATATTGACAACGGATCATTGTAAAGGCCTTGTCATGATCTCCTCACCACACACCTAAGGAAGTGTTAATCCGGTGGCAAAAGGGATGATTATGTCTTGTGGGTAAAGCTGTACAACCTCTGCAGAGTGTATAATCTATCCTGGATAGCTGTGCCCACAGTCATGGGCAAGCTGAGTAAAGTTTTTCACGAATTAGACTTTGTTTTCAAAATGGTTTATGAAAGCCTTATGGATGGATGGAATCCATAAGAAATTTAAAACGTATGGATGGATGGAATCCATATGAACTCTTTTCGGGAAGGATGGTCCGGGTGGGATGGTTGGTGTAGGGGATGGACTTGCACTAACGTTATTTATTTTGATTACAATGATGATTTTACTTATTGTATCAAATTCAACTTTTGTTCATACTTTATGATATTTACTCCAATGTTGCCTTTTATGCAAATTAACCATATTATGCCTTCATTTGATACTCCATATGCATGCATCAATTCCATTAATCTCCTGGTGTAACTTGTGGAGTACTTTATGTACTCATGTTGCTCAATTTATCTCTTTCCAGAGGAAGCCTTTGACGACTTCGATGAGGATTGCGAGTAGGCCACGTCTTGCAGTCATTCGCCTTGTGGGAAGGCTGGATGGGCTGCCGCTTTATGTTATCTTCCGCTGTCTTCTTCTTGCTGTTATTGTAAACTTTGGTCATCATGCTCATATTAGTTAAATAAAGTTTGCCATTACGCATGATATTTGTCTTTGTAATCACTGTGTGCACTAGCTTTTCCTGGGATAGTGTGATTTACACAGAGGGTTCCGGAGTTGCTGCTCCGGGTCCCGACACCTTCTAGCAATTCATATTCAAGTATTTATATTCATTGAATTGATTTTATTACTTGTTTTACTAGGACTGCTTATGTTGATTTGGAATTATATTGCTAGTGCACTTAGTCTTATTTAGATGACTTAGGGCTTACTTGTGAAAATCAAATTGTTCACGCTTCCATATTATAAATTTGGTAGTTGTTTAAAAGAAAATTTTAAAACCACCTATTCACCCGCTCTAGTCGGCCTCCTCGATCTTACAGGGGCACAAGCACGAGATCTATGACCATCGAGCAATCGGAAACAAGTGTGGTCGAAATCAGACGTGATGTGATATGAGTCCTGACTGTGGTCGAAACTTGAAGCGGTCGAAAATAATTCGAAAGAACAGAGCAACATACAACCGCAAGATCTAAAATTCACATATCTTTTGATTAGAAGAAAAGATTAAAAGATCAAATAGCCATGAAACTTTGAACGCAAATTACAAAATTCTACTTCAGGTGCATGAATGTTTACAAAATACAATCAGGAGAATTCAATGACTATGAAATTGTCTCAGGTCTATGACTATGAACCAATCCTAGGCTCGAAATGACACAAAGTCTACATGAACAACTCAAATTCCCCAATGTCTACATGAACAATTCATCAATTTCCCCAAGGTCTATATGAACAAGATAGAGCTATCAAGGTAAACTCAATGAGAAATTGCAAACATCTCCAACAAGTATTACATATCAGGTCAAGCATTGCATCTGAGCACCTAAAAACTCCTTTGTCTATCTGTGAAAACCAAAAGGAATCGAGTTCATGGTTCCACGAGATTCGAAGGAGAAGCTAGGTGTAGAGCTATACCAAACACCCATTACTCACTCTGTCTAGGTTTATAAGGTTTATTTCCTCTTATCACATAAATTAAGAAGAGAGTGAAAATGGCTAGATTACCCCTAATTATTATCTCTAAGCATTATATTTAATACATGCATATAGAGAATAGCAAATAAAGCTATATATATTAGGGGTATAAAGAGAACATCACACTAGTTTTGCATTGAAACATGAAATATGCCTTATATTTATGGACAAGACCATTAAAAATACGCTATATAAACTTGGACAGAGATCGTACCATTTTAGTGTGGCGCAAGTGGTTGATAACTTTTGACTGCGGCTGGTGGATTTTGATTGAAAATAAATAATAGTGGCTAAAAGAAGTGGCTTTTAGAAGAATGGTGGAAAAAGTAAAGGAGAGATGGAAGCGTGAGATGGAAGCGAGAGGACTGAGGTGTGTGATGCGTCTGTAACCCCCTGCCTTATCCTCGGAGTGAGACGGAACCAAGAGAAGTGGATAAGCTACTTCGAGAAGTCAGATGTTTATATTGACTTTTAACTTCTCCAAGGTACATGCCAATACAAACACCTCCTATGTACCACTTTACCACCTAAAATGGTATAGAGCAATCTCGTGTTCTGTACCAATTTTGATACTGATCAATGCTGGCCATACCACCTTGATATCCGTGGATACATTATGATGATTTCATACCTACAGCACCTCCATCATTTGAAGAGGACGTTAAAGGTAACAACATAGGTGCCGATTTGATAGTTTATCAAGAAAAGGTTAGTAGTTGTAAGAAATCTTTGAATCAAATGGAAGTTCCATGTTCTAAATTTGGTATGCTTAATTTACATAATATGGAATTGATTACCCATTAGAAAGTTCTTACTCGAATATCTCCTAATGATTCTTTGTACTATATCATGTTTGATGATCCTAGAGAGCTATCTAGTGTGCTTGAGAATCTTGCTAAAATTTCATATTTAAAATCACTAGTTAGTGTTTATGCCTACACATATAAATTCAATTTGATTGGAAATTATGGTGTAGATGACAATATTTATGTTTATCGAATATGCATTACATGTGATAAGCTTTCTGAATTGAAATTGCATGTTTTGGATAAATAATCTTTTATGCCATATCATGGTCACAATCGGATGAGTTTCAACAATAGTGCTTGCTGTTTAGAAAGATTTCTGTCGGACCCAGATTTTTCAATCCAGAATCCTCTGTGATTCCACCGCACTATTCCCTAGATCAGTAGATAGTGCTCACAGATTACAGTTCTGAACATCAAAGTTCATATCATGCGAAAGAGTAATTATAATAGAAGACTTACACATGGGCCGATTAGGCCGAAATCAATAAATTGCAGCAGCGAAAACGAAGCACATAGGTGGGACCTTCAGGACATGCCCACAGGCGGCCAACTGGGGGTTCGCGACCTAGCCCTTGACATCTTCATCTTCTTTGCCATCATGACCAAGAGTATTGCTGTAGCGCAGTGATCTGGTTCCCGATTCTGGATTTGTTATGAGAGCGAGTGTGAGCACAAACCACTGTGCTCCGCAAGCCAATACTCAGGATGCAAATAAATAATATGCATGGCTTATCAAAGGGGAGGCTTGGGTTATTTTATTTCCCATAAATTGCTTTTTGTAGCATTTTTATTATTTAATCATAGTGTTATTGTTGCTACCTAAAACTCCACACATGGATTGTCATTATTTACTTAATCCACTGAAGATACACTTTCTTTATCGATTGTTGTCTAAGACTCCAAACAGTGAGTGCCATCATTTACTTAATCCACCGAACATACACTTTCTATATTGAGTGCTGTCTAAAACTCCAAACAGCGAGTGTCATCATTTACTTAATCCACCGAACATACACTTTCTATATTGAGTGCTGTCTAAAACTCCAAACAGCGAGTGTCATCATTTACTGAATCCACCGAACATACACTTTCTATATTGAATGCTATCTAAGACTCCAAACAGCGAGTGTCATCATTTATTTAATCCACCGATCATACTCTCTCTATATTGATTGCTGTCTAAGACTCTAAACAGCGAGTGACATCATTTAATTAATCCACTGATCAAACAATTCCCCTTTCATTGTCTAAAATTTAATCAAATCGGGGTTGCCAACTCACATATGAATTCCAATTTTTACCACCAATTCATAGATCCAATCTCAGATTCATCAACCCTTCACTTCTATACTCTAACAATTATCCAACATAATTATTTTTAAATCCACCGATATCATTTGTATCATGACTACCTAATAATTCAATCCTCTCTGTTTTTGATCCAAGACCATAATTTGCTTTTGCAATAATCAACCTTATGTTCCATTATCTATCTCTAACTAATTCACTAGTATATCTCTACCAAGAATATCATTAATCAAATTTATACTCCAATAATTGTTATTGTTGTGGTTACAGACTAAACAGAGAGAGAGAGATGTGGTAGTGGAGAGTGAGGAGAGTAAAGATCTGTGGAATGGCTGGTGAGAAATGAGCGAGTCCTCCCCCTCCTGCCCCTCCTGGGGGCTTATATACGTGAGTGGGGGTAGAATGGGAAATCCCCATTCTACCCCTTAGTATTTACAAAGGATAGGGGTACATCAGTATATTTACACTGGTATATTCCTCTACACTATTGGGCCTATTATATGTTGGACTAGTTGCACGGCTCAGTCACGGGGGGTTGGGCCACCCCTACAACAAGATACTCCTCGGCAAAGGCAAGCGCCGAGGTCCCGATGGCGGCCGCGCGATCACCCACCCCACCCGTTCCCGACAAAGAAGCACGAGGGCACCAACTGGCGAGCCGATGCAACTAGCAGCTACGAAGGGGTTCGCGGAATCCCACTCCGAAGCCAGGTCATCCAGCCGAGGCCACGCTTACAAGGCTTGACAGCGAAGTCGTCGCCGCCCCACCGAGGCGGTGCCTACCAGGCGGGCGGCGAGGCACTGCCCCGAAGCTGGGTCATCTCGCCAAGGCAGTGTCTACCAGACGGATGGCGGAGTCGAGTATCGAAGATGTGCCGTCCCGCCGAGGCGATGCCTACGAGGCGGACGACAGAGTTCCGCGCCGGAGCTGCGCCGGAGCCGTGTCGTCCCGCCGAGGCGATGCCTACGAGGCTGACGGCGAAGTCCTACGCCGGAGCTGGACCGGAGCCACGTCGTCTCACCGAGGCGATGCCTACGAGGCGGACGGCGAAGTCCTGCGCCGAAGCCGTGCCGTCCCGCCGGGGCTATGCCTACGAGGCGGAGAGCGGAGTCCTGCGCCGGTGCCGTGCCGTCCCGCCGAGGCGATGCCTTCGAGGCGGACGGCGAAGACTAGCGTCGGAGACGGGCCGTCCCACCGAGGCTATGCCTACGAGGCGGAGAGCGGAGTCCTGCGCCGGTGCCGTGCCGTCCCGCCGAGGCGATGCCTTCGAGGCGGACGGCGAATACTAGCGCCGGAGACGGGCCGTCCCACCGAGGCTATGCTTACGAGGCGGAGAGCGGAGTCCTGCGCCGGAGCCGTGCCGTCCCGCCGAGGCGATGCCTACTAGGCAGACGACGGAGTCGAGCGCCGAAGACGTGCCGTCCCACCAAGGCGATGCCTACAAGGCGGACGGTGAGGCGCTGCTCCGAAGCCTGGTCATCTCGCCGAGGCAGTGCCTCCCAGGCGGACGACGCAGTCGCGCCGCTCCGCCGAGGCGATGCCTACAAGGTGGGCGGCGAGGTGCTGCTCTGAAACCGGGTCGTCTCGCTGAGGCAGTGCCTCCCAGGCGAACGACCTGCGCCGGAGCTTCAAGGACTGGGCCCGCAAAAAGCGGGCACTTGCGGCGTAGGCCGAGGGCGATACGCGCACGGAGGCAGGGAGGCGGGGCCGCCGTTCCCCTGCCTTCCAAAACGGTGCCCGCGGAGAACGGGCGTTTGCGGCGTAGGGCAAAGGCGATACGCGCGCGGAGGAAGGGAGGCGGTGCCGCCGTTCCCCTACCTTCACAAACAAAGGCTCGCGAGAGCGGCGCTGCGCGTAGGGCTGAAGGCGAAGGCGCGCGCGGAGGTAGGGAGGCGGCGCCGTCGTTCCCCTTCAACAACGATGCCGCGAGAGCGGGCGCTTGCGCGTGGCCGAAGCGTCACGCGCAGAGGCAGGGAGGCGGAGCCGCCGTTCCCCTACCTTCAAAAACAGTGCCCGCGGAGAGCGGGCTCTTGCGGCGTAGGCCGAAGGCGATACACGCGCGGAGGCAGGGAGGGGGAGCCGCTGTTCCCCTGTCTTCAACAACAGTGCCCGCGGAGAGCGGCGCTTGCGGCGTAGGCCGAAGGCTATACGCGCGCGGAGGCAGGGAGGCGGAGCCGCCGTTCCCCTGCCTTCAAAAACTGTGCCCGCGGAGAGCGGGCGCTTGCGGCGTAGGCTGAAGGCGATACGCGCGCGGAGGCATGGAGGCGGAGGCGTCGTTCCCCTGCCTTCAACAACAGTGCCCGCGGAGAGCGGGTGCTTGCGGCGTAGGCCGAAGGCGATACGCACGCCGAGGTAAGGAGGCGGCGCCGTTCCTTACCTTCAACAACGGTGCCGCGCGGCGCGGGCGCTGCGGCGTAGGCGAGGCGCCACGCGCGCGAGGCGGGAGGCGGAACCGCCGTTCCCTGCGTTCAAAAACGATGCCGCGAGAGCGGCGCTGCGCGTAGGCCGACGGTGATACGCGCGCGAGGCGGAGGCGGGCGCGTTCCCCTACCTTCAAAAATCGTGCCCGCGAGAGCGGGCGCTGACGCGTAGGCCGAAGGGATACGCGCGCGAGGCGAGGAGGCGGAGCCGCCGCCTCTACCTTCAAAAACAGCGGTGCGCGAGAGCGGGCGCTTGCGGCGTGGCCGAAGCGTCGCGCGCTGGCGAGGCGGAGCCGCCGTTCCCTACCTTCAAAAACACCGCCCGCGAGAGTGGGCGCTGCGGCGTAGGGTGAAGGCGACTGCGCGCGCGAGGCGAGGCGGCGCGCCGTTCCCCTCGACTCGCGCGCGCCCACGAGAGCGTGCGCTGCGGCGTAGGCCGAGGGCACTACGCACGCCGAGGTAAGGAGGCGGCCGCGTTCCTTACCTTCAAAAAGCGATGCCCGCGAAGAGCGGCGCTTGCGGCGTGGCCGATGGCACTACGCACGCCGAGGTAAGGAGGCGAAGCCGCCGTTCCCTTACCTTCAACAACAATGCCCGCGGAGCGCGGGCACTTGCGGCATAGGCCGAGGGCGCTACGCGCGCGGAGGCAGGGAGGCGGAGCCGCCGTTCCCCTGCCTTCAAAAGCGTGCCCGCGAGAGCGGCGCTGCGGCGAGGCCGGCGAAAGCGTCGCGCGCGAGGCGGTGGAGGCCGAGCGCTGCCCCTGCTCGCGTAGTGCCCGCGAGAGCGGGCGCTGCGGCGTAGGCCGAGGCGCGCGCGGCGGTGGCGAGGCGGAGCCGCGTTCCTCGCCTTCAAAAGCGTGCCCGCGAGAGCGGGGCTTGCGGCGTAGGCGAAGGCGACTGCGCGCGCGAGGAGGCGGAGCCGCCGTTCCTCTACCTTCAAAAACAGTGCCTGCGGAGAGCGGGCGCTTGCGGCGTAGGCCGAGGGCGCTACGTGCGCGGAGGCAGGGAGACGGAGCCGCCGTTCCCTACCTTGGAAAAGCGATACACTCCCTAGTGCAGCGTGCCTGGTGCCTGGTGCCTCGGCCATCGTGTGGTTTTATACTCCGTAGAGTACGTGGGAACATCATCCACGGCTTATTTATACTCCGAAGAGTACGCATAGGAACATCATCCATGCGTGCGCGGAATTCGCGTCTTGTTTATACTCCGTAGAGTGCGCAGGGAGAACATCCGCGTCTTATTTATACTCCGTAGAGTGCGCACAGGGGCGTCCCCCCGTTACGTCTTATTTAGAGTCCGTAGACTGGCGCGTGCGGAGGCGGACCTCGACGCTACGTCTTATTTAGAGTCCGTAGACTGGCGCGTGCGGAGGCGGACCTCGACGCTACGTCTTATTTTAGAGTCCGTAGACTGGCGCGTGCGGAGGCGGACCTCGACGCTACGTCTTATTTTAGAGTCCGTAGACTGGCGTGTGCGGAGGCGGACCTCGACGCTACGTCTTATTTAGAGTCCGTAGACTGGCGCGTGCGGAGGCGGACCTCAACGCTACGTCTTATTTTAGAGTCCGTAGACTGGCGCGTGCGGAGGCAAGCCTCGACGCTACGTCTTATTTTAGAGTCCGTGGCGCGCGTGCGAGGCAAGCCTCGGCGCTTCGCCTTATTTTAGAGTCCGTAGACTGGCGCGTGCGGAGGCGGACCTCGACGCTACGTCTTATTTTAGAGTCCGTAGACTGGCGCGTGCGGAGGCGGACCTCGACGCTACGTCTTATTTTAGAGTCTGTAGACTGGCGCGTGAGGAGGCAAGCCTCGACGCTACGTCTTATTTTAGAGTCCGTAGACTGGCGCGTGCGGAGGCGGACCTCGACGCTACGTCTTATTTTAGACTCCGTAAAGTACGCCGACGCTCGAGGCAATCGTGCGATTTGAACCAAAAACGAGGACCAAAACAGAGGCGGCAAAGAAATAGCCGAAGACTTGCGACAACAAAACGCTCCAGAATGTAGTACCATGAAAGTATTTGGTACTACGATTGCCCAGAACAGGTCAAAACCGGAGAAGCAAACATGGCCAAATCAAATGCTCTTAGAATGGGACTGCCGCAATAAATGATATGGTGAACAACCCTTTTTTTATTGCCATGCATGCAAGAAATGCAGCGATGATTAATAAGGCCCCCACACATAATCACATGCAGCGCGTACCGGGCGGGGCAGGGGCGACGCAGAGTAGGCGCCTTGTCGTCCGGCATCGGGGACTGGATCAGCCGAAGCTCCAGAGATTGCGCATGTATACTCCCGTGTGCCTTGCCGGGCGAACACCGGCGACGTCGCCGCGGGGCCCGCCATGGTGAAGTTAGCAGCGAAGGCCAACGCTGCCAAGTCTGACGCCGAAGTCCGGAGCGAAGACGGATGATGTAGGGGCTTGCAGGAGCGGAGTGCCGATGCTACGGTCGAAGAGTAGGCGCCATGCACATGCATGCACTACCATGTCATGTAGCCCGAAGCTTGGTGTTCTCTTTGATGGGCGTCCCTCGCTTCATCATGGCCGACGAGGTGGACGTACCTTCTCAGTCCTGCACGGCATCGCTCAGTGTGGAAGCCAGGCGGCTGCACACGACGGCGGAGGCTGTTTGTGCAGAGTCCCTGGTCGAGGAGGGCATCTTCGCCGTCGCGAAGGTTCGGGCTTCTCCGATGCGGGCACTGACGTGGAGGCGTCCTCACCGCCGTGGAGGCTGCTGTGCGGTCGCTTGCTGCCGCCGGCGAAGTCGGCGAAGTTTACCTAGACTTCGGCGAAGCGAGGTTCTAGGGCGCCATCGAAGGAGCGGAGCTTCCCTGCACGTAGTGCCTGCAGAGTCGACGGTGCGCAGTGGAGAGTCGCGTGGAGCCGGCGAAACGAAGGCCGAGGACGCATGGAGACAGCTCTTGGCATGAAGGCGCGGAGGACGCGGGGTCACGGACTCCGGCGAAGCGAAGTCCGAGTGCGCGGTTGCAGCAACTAGGCCTTCGCCAAGGTCGGAGTGGACCTCGTCATGCTTTATTGGCGCGGAGGCTGATGCGGAGTCTGCGATCAACTCGGAGAAGACTTCGCAGGCGTGGAGGCTTCGCTCGACTCGACTCGGAGAAGACTTCGCAGGCGCGGAGTAGAGACTACAGCGCGGAGTGGAGGCTGTGGCCAGCTCGGAGAAGACTTCGTAGGCGTGGAGTGCAGCGCGGAGGCTTCACGAAGCTCAGGCATACGTCGTGAAGGCCGGGTCCTGAGCGGAGCCGAGCACGCGGAGGTGAGGTCCAAGACGAGCACGGAGAAGACTTCGTAGGCGCGGAGGCTTCGCTCGACTCGACTCGGAGAAGACTTCGCAGGCGCGGAGTAGAGACTGCAGCGCGGAGGCTTCGCGAAGCTCAGGCATACGTCGCGAAGGCCGGGTCCTGAGCGGAGCCGAGCACACGGAGGCGAGGTCCGAGACGAGTATGGAGACGTCGCCCAAAACGTGGCCGCGCCATGGCAGCATGCGTGCGTAGAGTCGCGCCCGCCCATGGCGCACCACTCGGGGTGCGCCGTGACCCGGTCCAGCATCGATCCCGAGCACCACGGCATCCCGCGTAGGGACGTTGTATTCCCAGTGTCGCTGGCATGCCGGCGAAGTTGTCGCGGAGCTGGGGCAAGGGCTTCGACCGCGCGCGGAGGTCGGAGGCCTATCCTGGCGTGGAGGCTTCCCCGTGGCGGGCTGCGACGTGGAGCTTGGCGCGAAGACCCTGATGCAGAACGCTGCTACTTGGATGGATGGTCCTGGGCTCACCGTCGCCGACGAGCCCCTACACCTCCTCCGAGAGCCCGTCCTTGCCGACGCTGGCAAGCCCGAGCGCGGCGGGGGCTGCAGGCGGTGACGAGCCACAGCCCCACACGGCCGCGAAGGTGGTCTGCAAATCGGTCGAGGTCGACGGACGGTGCAGCGCCGTCTACTGCTTGTTGGAGTGGAGCTGCGCGCGGAACGACCGCCAGTCGGGGTCGACGGACGGCACAGCGTCGCGAGCAAGATCCCCGAGCTGGCTGGCCTGGCGAAGTGACACGAAGCTTTGGCTGGTACAGGAACCGGCGCCGCGGAGGTCGACACGACGTCGCACGGACATGGAGCCTGACGCTGAGCCGACGCCATGAGTCCACGCTTGCCGCCGCCGGCGCGGCACCTGCTTGCAGACGCGTGAACGTGGAGAGAGAGAGAGAAGAAGTTCACGCGTGTACGCTTGTGCGGATGGTTATTTCATGCACACACAGACTTCACAGATGGATAAACTTTTGCATGGGGGGATACGCGGAGCTCGCTGATGTGCGGAGACTCGGTGCAGGCTGGCGCGAAGGCACGCTTGGCGAGGTATACTCCGCGCGGAGTCTGACGTGAAGGAGTCGAAGGCACACGAGCTAACTTTGCGGACGCATCCTCTACTTTTCCTGCATGAACACCCCCAACAGGACGGAGGTAGCAGCCATATAAAAAATGGAAGATTCGACTAGACGCGTCACGCGTACAGGCAAAGCCCATACGACTAGATCTATTTGATGCACTTCCATAACCAGGACGGTTGGCTTTTTAGCGAGCGAGCTACTTATCTGTTGTTGTATGCTTCCAGGAACAAAGAAGATTCACATAGTCGTCGCCTTTGTTGAACGCTAGAGAAATCTCTTCCGTACGTGACTCCCAATCGTCCCCACGGACGACATCTGTTGTGGTTACAGACCAAACAGAGAGAGAGAGAGATGTGGTAGTGGAAAGTGAGGAGAGTGAAGATCTGTGGAATGGCTGGTGAGAAATGAGCGAGTCCTCCCCCTCCTGCCCCTCCTGGGGGCTTATATACGTGAGTGCGGGTAGAATGGGAAATCACCATTCTACCCCTTAGTATTTACAAAGGATAGGGGTACATCAGTATATTTACACTGGTATATTCCTCTACATTATTGGGCCTATTACATGTTGGACTAGTTGCACGGCCCAGTCACGGGGGGTTGGGCCACCCCTACAACAGTTATCATACCTCCAATTCCCAAAAATTCAATTGATTCAAATCCCAGTAATCTAGTAATCGATCAAATTTTATTAATTCCATTATTGCCAACATCTCCCAATCATTTTTATTATTTATCAGTGTTGTAATCCAGTAATTACTTTCGCACTCCCTAATTCTCCAAAATCATTTAATTCATCCATCTAGCCAATCTATTCACTCTACAATCCAATGATAATCCAATACATTTAATTTGGATCCACCAATTTATTTTTCCAGAATTCACACTATCATTTCCTTTTGATAATCGACACAAAATCCACCAATATCTTTATGTGTTTACCCCAAAAATCCTTCTTATTTTCTTATGACTCTATTTATTCTTCCTGATATTTTATTTTGTGGGAAGTTTTATCATTATTTAAAAGTATAATACATAGAAATTTTCTGAAACCTAGCAGTTTTAAACAAAAACATAATGTGTAAGAGAATGCAATAATAATAGCGATCCGATTCCATCCATCATTACATGGTCTCGCACCATATGCTAGACCTTCAACGTTATAGCCGCTTACATTATCATTGGGACCACACCTGGGCAACACAAATCGTGGCCTTTCTCGCCCTTCACTTTACCAATCCCACCCCAAAGTTTTTGAAATATAACTATATCTGGTTAAGTTCCCATGTCCGCCCTTGACCATGGACACGGCTATTCGAATAGTTTTGACTCTGGAGAGTTTGCACACTTTACCCACAAGAGACAGTTCACTCGTTGCCCCCACACAATTCCTTAGTCGTGTGGTTGAGCAAACCATCACAGTAACTGTTGAAAGTACCTCGCCCCTTCCATCATCTCACCCAATGGGCCGCTCCCACTTGCGGTGGGTCCCATACATTGTGCGGGATGTTCCCTTCCTATGCGCCAAGCAGCTGGCTACCCACACTGCTACCACGCCGCAGAAGAACTTCACCCTCTGCGGATGTCTCATTCAAGCCTGCCACACAGATAGCCACTTGCACTACCTCACCTCCTCCACCGATGATGATGACTTTCAGGGTCCAGTAAATTTACTAGGCCAAGTTGTACTTTGCAGACTTATGATTGTACTTGTTTTACATAGGTGGTCATGACAAGATTCAATCCTTATGGTTATCTGGGCCGTTCTACCACTAACCACACTCTCGTGCACTACTGCACCATACCCCCGAACCATCCGCCCAGATAGATAAGCAATTTGAGGTTTTTGGGAGTATAAAATAATCATATCCAACATATATCAGTCATTACCACCATGACTGCCCAACCAAATTTTCTCATGATTAAAAGTGATGATGATGCTTGGAGCATTTTAGCGCCCTCGAGTATCTAAGCAGTGCTAAGCATGGCGTATAATTACGGACTTATTTTTGAAAGGTTATCATTATAATTTTACTAGGGTGACAAGGTTCACATATTTAAATATTCCAAAGGAGGGGTAATATTAATCAAGTTTAGCAATGGGCATATAACTAGAGCGGGGCGGCCGGCGGCAAGGCGGGCTCGAGGCGGCGACGCCGTGGTGGAAGAGGAGGGAGGGAAGGGGGAGCACGAGCTGGAGAAGAGTGCTAGGAATCTCACCGCGCGATTGGTCGAGCCGGAGGGTTGTCGAGGTGGGCTGGCGGCACGGACGGCGGCGGCGCGGGTGGAGCTGGGGTGGGGGAGGAGCTCCGGCGACGGTCGGAGGGGGTTCGTGGTGGTGAGAAGGTGCTCCACCGGCGAGGAATTGAAGGGAAACTCGCCAAGGACGGAGCGGCGCTAGCGGCGGCGATTTTGTCAGTCAATGGGGAAGAAGGGCGGCGCAGTGAGTTTTGGCGCGACATCTTCAAATTAAGCCAGTGGGAGAGTAATTGGGGGGTGAGGGCACGTCGTGAAGTGGTTGGATTGGCGGGGCTTCGCTGGAGGGTCGAAGTAGCAAAAGGGGTGGCGTCGGTGACTCACGGAAGCCGGGCGGAGAAGAGATAAGGGAGGAAAGGAGAGTGGCGCGGGGCTGGGACTTCTTATAATGACGGAGGGAGGAGCTGCTGCGACGTTACTGGTGCCGATGACCGATGTACAGGTGTGGGATGACGACGGCGACGTGGGCGCGAGGCGACGGGCGGCGTGCATCGCGCAGAGGGCGGCAGGGCATGGGCGGGGGTGAGGCGATGTGCGACGCGAAAGCGTGACACATGCACAGGTGCGGCGACGTGCGCAAAGGTGACGTGGGTGGTTGGCGTCAGGGAGACGGGGCCGTGGTGACGAAGCTCGGGCATGGAAGCAGGGAGCGTACCAGGGAGACAGAGAGAAAAAGAAAGAAATGAGTGGAGGAGGAAGGAGGAGAGGGCAGGCCGGCCCGTACGCAGGGGAAAAAGGGGGAGAGAGGGAAGGGGGGGCCCACGCGTAAGAGAAAGAGGGGAGAGGAGAAAAAATGAGAAAAGGAAAGGAACGGCTAGGCACATTTTAAAATCTGGATTTTTAATTTGACTTTCAAATTTACATTAGGGTTTATCAAGTTTTGCATCATATTTAAAATGCCAATCCTAGTTCAATTACTTAAATATGAGTTTATGATATCCCTTGCTATACTTTTGAATATAGATGTGCATTTAAACATACATACATACATACATACATACATACATACATACATACATACATACATACATACATACATACATACATACATACATACATACATACATACATACATACATACATACATACATACATACATACATGCATGCATGCATGCATACATACATACACACACACACATATATTTCTCAAGTTGCATTTTTGTCCATTTAATAACTTAAATTCAAATTAAGTCCTCATGGTTGAACTCACCCATTCTTTATTTAAATTCTTAGGTCATACTCTCCTTTTTGTGTGATGGTTGAGCTAAACTTGAATAAATGCTTGATTTTAATTAATTTCTTTTCTCTGGTCTTTAAATAAAGTTTTGCTCTAATTAATTAAATCAAATTTAAGTTTTTAGAGATTAAACTCACATTTAAGTTATTTGGTATCCTTTACTGTCATGATTACTTATTGTGTGCTCGAGAATTAACTCCAATTATTATTTTCTCAACACAAAACTTGGGAAAATCCAAATAAGGTTTCGGCAAAAATGTCAAATGCTAATAAGATGCAAATAGAATTTTAAATTCTTCACAATTTTCGAACATTCCAAAAATTGGGATGTTACAATTTCATAAGCCTACTTATTCATCCTTTGATGTACGATCATGTAGAATTAATCAGAGTAGCGCAGTTGAAGCATAGAAGGCACTAAAATATTTCTCCCCATATTTGAACAACTTGATTGTGTTTTGCCATTTGATATCTTGCCTATTTTCTTAACAAAGTCGAGGACGAATTTTTTTCATGGGAGGGAGAACAATATGAATGATAATATTGTAATATATACATTTTATGACTACTGTTCTACTAATTGATTTGTACAAAACAACAAGAATGACACACTAATTGATTCATATATATGCCATGCATATGTGTTATTCTTTCTGTTTACTACACCATTAGGTAATCATAATTTGCTAAATGGAAGAAGTATAGATGACGAATATATATACCATGCATACATGTTGTATTCTTTGTCTAGTACAATTTCAGACTATCAAAAGTCAATGACAGCTTTTCTTGAAGAAGGGAAGGATGATGCGGATACAGACACACGTAGCATTTTTCAGTTAAATATATTATTTGACTGGAAAGAATTATTGTGCCGCATTAAATATTACCAGTGAACTCTAATTTTATTGGGTCTTTAATTATTATACTTGAAAATATAGAGTTACTACTATTTTATTTAATTATATGTAGATCTATACTTGATCTATGCAAGCCTAAAGTGAAGATGAGAATAAAGAAGATAGGACCGAGAGGGAGGCAGGGGCGTAGCCACCGGGGGTGCTTAGTGAGGCTTGAGCCTCACCTCCCCCGGTGGCAATTTTATACATAGTAAAAATAGAGAGAGAAAGAGAGAGATTAATAAATCTAAAGAGAAGTTAGCTTTCCTTGCTATGAAGGTTAACAACATGTATGAAATTAAAGAAGACGACGATGAGGAGGAGGAGAAGAAGTGAAAATCATAAAATTAAAGAAGATCTAATCAATCAATTAAAGAAAGAAAGAAAGTGAAATAATATATGTAAATCATAAAATTAAAGAGGAGGAGTAGTGAAAACCATAAAATTAACGAAGAGATAATCAATAAAAGAAAAGAAAGAAAGAAAGTGAAATATATATGAACCTTCTTGAGTCCAAGGATGACGGTGGAGAGCTTGATGAACCTCTGGTTGATCTTCTCCCTCTGTCGCCACTCCGCGATGATGTGGTTCAGCACATGCCCCGAATGCACCACCACCGCCGAGCCTCTCACCGTGAAAATGATAAAAACATTGGATAGAGTGTAGAAAAAGATGCCACCTTTTGTTTCTATTGTCTCATGATTCAAATTAGCTTAATTCTGGTATGATTCATATGATCTAAATTTTCATTATCATTCATAATTTTCTATTATATCACTAATTTTGATATGTTTTATACATAGGTGCCTTATTGCTAATCCGTACTCATTGCGCTTTCTATTATCGAGTTATCTACTTTCTATTTCTATATCTTTCATTGTTTGCCTCCATCCAATTTATAATTTTTATATGAATTTGAAATTTTATAAGAGTAAAAGACTAATTTTGTATCAACTTAATTTAAACCTATAAATAGTTTAGCCTACCCTTAATTTTATTCCTGGCTTCGCCACTAGAGGGAGGTAAGGAAGGCCGGGGCCAACGCAAAGCTGAACTTTTGTGTCCCACAGCAGAAGTTTGCTTGCTGCCTGCACTTGTGCAAGAAGAGAAGGCCAAGAGTGAAAAGGTGCATGGCATGGCTGAGAACGTGCATGCAAGGAAGTCTCATGTGCATTAGTTGTGGCCTACGTGCCAACTAATTGGGCTGGTCCAAGGTCCATGCGGCTCAATCACATGGAGAATACCATGGTCAAAGAAGCCATGACCAAGTCATTATGTGACCAATATGTTGGCCGAACTGTCTCATTACGGCCATGTAATTAGTTGCGTCGTCCATGTAACTTATTGCACATGATCGTTGGTTAGGAAAGAATCTGACTTTGGTTAGTATGAGTTAGTTACGGCATCCTAAACCGAAATAAAGGAAACTTGGCTTGTGGCCGACTAAAACTTGGCCGGCCCTAGCCAAAGCCGTGTGCACATATGGGAGATATGAAAATAGATATGAGATAATAGATTGATTTGTTTTGCTTCTTCATGATGACCGATGTTATCAATGGGAAAATTTGAGAGTTCTTGCTAATTGAGATCATTTAACCTTTCCGTTGGGAATTGGGAGCGCGATAGAGCTTTCGCTTGGTGGTCGTGAAGTAATATTACAAGTAAAATTTGGCGTGTATATAATTAAACATATATATACTTATATGTATATATACTATTGCATTAAACTTCAGAATAGCACGCTTGTACATTGGTATGGTCTCTGGAATAGTATGAACTTATAGACATGCTAATACTGTGGATCTATACTCCCTCCCTCCAAAAATATATAGTCTATTTCAATCTTATACGTAAATAAAGGAGACATGAAAATAACTATACTACCAGGCTGCGGCATAAAAAGTGGCACTCTTCTTTGTCTCGCAGGCGAGCACCCACAAATCCTTGTAGCTACATTACAATTAGTATTGCAGCTGTAAGCAAAAAAAAGGTAACAGTAGTTTGGCTTACTTGCATTTCTTCGTTACTAGTTACGTACCCGTGCGTTGTAACGGAACTCATTGAGTGTATAGAGAATGATGCTATAGAAGAGAGTTGTTCTGATCGGTTAAAAAGTGAAAAATAATAAGAAGTTAAGGGAATAGAGCGGTTGGAGGAGAATGGACGTATAACCACCAACTCGTTCTTTTATAATAGTAATGATGATATATTTCCCTTGAATCGTTATTTTTGTATTGTTATCCACATTGTTCCCAATTTCTGACCATCTCTTTAATACATACTGCAATGGACAGAAATCATTTTGTTTTTGGATGAAGTGTTTCAGCTTTCATGTTTGTGAATGAAGTGCTCCAAGCTGCTTTGGCATTTGGGGAATGAATGACAATGAATATTGTGCATGTTGATACCAATATACCATCCAGGTTACTTTTTGATTGTGTCTACTGACTATAAATGCTTAATTACTAACTCTTTTAGCATGAATAATAGATTCCCATACTTCGACATATCAAAACATTCCAATTACTCATTAGATGGCCATACCACAATTCATTCTCCCATCGCCCATTATGATCTACAAGGCCAATTCAATCTTAGGGCAACGTTCCCATAAATCTGAGGAAGCTTTAGTATACTACTCATGGGGTACCCAAGCAAAACCCCCTTCACCAACGACACATTGTCGTCTCTCATGCCCCATTAAAATTGTATTGGTTTTCATCAGTTCAATCCCTCCAGTATCCTTATTTCTAGGGTTTCAGTTCACACTATTGGTTTTACGATTAACTCCATCAATGGTCGATTTTTAACTCCTTAAATAATGATCACTAAACATGGTGGATAAAACAAATCACACACCAACTCTCAACTTCTCACATCCACAAAATGAGGTAAGCTCCATTAGGATTTCATTTAACATCGAATAACTAAATCTTCCAATAGCTCTACTTCAACTTTACCTCAATCTTTTAGCCTCTACTAGCTGTCAACAAATATGAGGCTCATAAACCAAGGTTCCCAACACTCCTCCGATAACTCTGATAATATTATCATCCTCGATCTATGCTATGGGAGTCAAGCAATGTAAAACATCAACACCTAGCGACAAAATCCAAATCTTACATTACCCTAGTTGACGCGCCTGGGCCCACTTTAGACTCCCAATTCAAGACAACCAAAATTACGTGTTTGAGAAACGCTCAGGACTCATTCCTGAGTACGTCTAGGACTTCGTTCTTAGGTACGCCCGAAACTTACGCGTTCGGGAGCTCCACGGACCACTCGTCCGGGAAATCTCATATGCAGAAGTGAGGGAAGTCATGTAGCATTCATGACACATGCACATAAATCAGTCTATGAGTTATGCGGATCTCCTACCGTACCTCCAAGCATTCATCATTATTAGAAACTGAACATGACCTCCTTCGAAGTCATGAACTCCAAATGCTAATGCACGTCAAAACACAAAGCATTTCTTCCAAATACCATCATAGAAATCAATTAAAATTCTTTTCCCCATAATAACGACAAGCAAGTACCTCTTGTACTGCTTACACAGATTAGCAAATGTCAATTCGCTAATACATAAATCATTGACTTTTAGTATACCATCTTGAACCTTTCCACGGCTCACCAGATACTTTATTCCTCCATATTTACTCTATAATTCATCAAACACTGCCACCTTACTATACAAAACAATACAATCATAACGACTATCAAGTGTGCGTACCACAAGATGCGGTCAAGGCTCTTTGATCAAAAGATCCACTATCAATAAATAATCCCATGAGCTCCTAATTCCAAGGCGCTAACTAATCTCCACCAGCTCGACTTTAAGGATGATCAATCACCTGGATTTTAGCACACATCATATGTACTTCCGTAAATCACAATTGCTTTTAAGCATAGAATCCGTCTGTTCTACTTCCATAGGCGTGCACATGATTTCCTACAAAATGCAGTGGCAACTCCACCAACTCATGCTTAAATATTGCCACCAAATCTCACTAGAACATTATTAGCTTCATCCCTCAGAATTTGAGTCTCACTCAGCTGTACAATAATTCTTCTCCATCAAATTTAGTTGGGAGATTTATCCGACATCAAGATCTCTATTCTTATCCTCCTAACTAATCCCAATAGTTCTAACATTACAACTATTTGAGCATTCCGAGACATCGGTCGTGATTATAATAATCAATCACGGTGCAGGATTGGTAAACTTAGCTTTATAATCCTTCGCCTAATGCCAAATGAAAGGATAACTCCATGAGGGATTTTCCACAAAACAATAAATTAGCACACTTCTTAGCATGCGTAGATTGGACGATTGGGCTAATCGATTGGGACCATTACCAGTCATTCAATGTGACTCAACAGTCTAAGCAACCATAATCACCGACTGGTTCACCAATAATTCAAATCCAACTATTAAGCAGAAATGAATCTGCCTTACGCTGCTACTTCTCATGTAACGACTAAATCCTCATTGGATTCAAATCAACTTCAATCCCACAAATATAACTAAATTTAATTACTCTCCTGGGTTCTCACAATCTAGAATTTCATACCCGACCAACCTATTACTTTAACTACCATATCCCACGTACGCCGAATCAAACACTTCAACCACTATTAGATATTGCTTTCTCCAAAACATTGATCTCAATACGCAAGTCACTCCAATCATTCATATAATCAAAATTCCACCGAATACCAGACTTGCATAGAACACTTCCTAGTATCGGGTATTTATCGAACTCAACGAGTTGCTAACCAAAGGGAACCAGCTTCCTGAAATTGAAGCAAAGCATCACTACCTCACTGTCACAAATGGCAACATGACCAGGACTCCGACGTGGCCATGGTCTCAGTCTCTATTGCATCGGTACACGACACAATCACAGCAAAGTCCCGTAGGACACACAAATAATAACTTCAAATGCTTGCTATCAACTCACAAGCATCAACCTCAAAGCATTGCAAATCAACATGACTAACAGAACCGAAAATGCAATGCTTGACCCAATCTCATCCTACTGTGCACCAGTGTGTGTAAAGTTTTAATTTAACCATTATACCTAAGTTAGGTTTTTTTTCACCACGGACAAATGTGCTACTCCCGCCCATGCATGTCGCCTTCAACAGATTCCTAAAAAAACAACAACGCAAAGGTGAGTCCGAAGACCCAGCAAGTACAAAGCAAAACAGTAAATAACATGTTCACAAATCAGTCCATAGTCATCATAGGTTCAATCACTATTTGTTTCCATTTAAACACTTTACACTCTTATCAACCAATCATTACGCATATGCACATGCTCAACTCTTTCATGAATGAAATGCTCAAACTCCACGCCTTCTTTAGCATATACCGGTATAGCGAAGTGAGCACCCGTCGATGCTCACCCAAGCCCTGCTTTCTTTTATGCGAGGACCTTAAGCCCGTCCTTTTTCATACGGGACCCTCAACCTCCACTCCCGTTGAGTGCCTACCGAAGTAGGTCTTTACCCACTCCCGTGGGATGCCTACCGAAGTAGGTCTTTCTCCACTCCCGTGGAGCGTCCACACAAAGTGGACCAATGATACCACAACACTATCTCTTTTCATGACATGCATGCAATGCAAATTCTCCATTTATGCATATCACATGTCATGTCTCAACAAACAACATTCATCATTTCTCATCATGCATCCAGAAATAGTTAACTTACCATCACATGATAAGCAATGCATCATCATTCATCTATCAGCAAACATTACTCGAATTTACCGCTTTACTAAGCACTTGCCTGTTAACCTGGCGGATGATGTGCAGATGGCACCAAACTTGAACCACCACCTGAACAAGCAATACCCAGACTCAATACATTATAGCAATACACGCACACGCATTTAACAAAGATCGCTCCTATGCGCAAAACCAACACGAACCCACTTTTTCACTAGATACCATCTCATTATTTCGGTACTCGAACGACCATGTCTTTCTAACCCGAATCCTATCATAGCAAATATTCTGGGTCTGGTAACCTGCATAACTCTACTACATATTCTTGGTTACCAAAATTTAAGTATCACACCATCTAAAACTCTGATCTCAGCCCGAAGGCCATGCTATCTCACATCGACTGTGGCCATCCCGAAGGCATTTTTATCCAAATCATACCACCAAACTCGACGTTCCAACATTCTATAGAGCTCTAGCAAGAGCTGACGTTAATGTCTAAACTAATTAATCCATAATCCTTAATCCGTACTAATCATTCACTGAATGCTAGTCGGTTATGCATGCACCGACACAACACCACATGGCCAGCGTTCTTCACCTGTTCTACTCACATGGCCACAACATCATTGCTCGGCACATGAATTCCAATCTCTAGCCATGTTCTAACCAACTTATGCATTTATCTCACTACTCGACAAATCGGCCCCTTCATGACTCAATATCAAATATCGACATTTTAATATTTACGCAAAATAATAAATAAGCCGGGGAGTGGTCTCAAGGCGATACCCTAGCTCCGAATAATTGGATCGGAGCTCCTCCTTCCTTGTCTTGGGCTGGATCTGGCGGATCAGGCGTCGGATCAGCCTTCCCCTCGTTTTTTCTCTTCCTTCTCTTTCTTCCTTTCCTCTTTTTCTTTCTTTCTTTTCCTCTCTTCCCTCTCTCTCCTTTTCTTTTCCCTTCTTTCCCTTCGGCCGGCGCTCTCTTCTTCCTTTTCTTTTCTTTTTTCTCTTCCCACTTGGCCACGCCGTCTCCTCTCTCCTTTTCCTTCCTGTCGGCCGACGCAGCCCTCCCCTATCCTCCTCTCCCCCGCCGAAGCCCGGCCCTCCCCCTAGCTTCCTTGCGCGGCGCACAGCTAGCGGAGCAGGGCACAGTGACGGCGGCGGCCGGAGGGCGGCGAGCGACGGTAAGTTGAGCGCGCGACGACAATGGGGGCGGCACACGGCGGCGAAGTTGAGGGCGGCGCGCGCGGCAGGAAATAAGGCGGCGGCGGCGGCAAGAAGAGCGGCGGCACCGTCGGCTAATCAATGACGGCGCGCGTGCGGGGAGGACGACGGCGGCGGCTACCAGAGGCAATGAGCGTCGGCACCGGGGTTGGTGAGCGGCGGCGTCGGTGGGCTAGCGGCGGCGGCGGTTGCTCCAATGGCGACAAAGAATAAGGAGGGAGCAGCGGCATGGGGGGAGCAGCAGAACTGTGCACGCACGGGAGAAGCAAAATGGCCTTCGCTACCTCCTCCACCGGCCCTTCCTCCCTTTATAGGCTACGGATGGGCGGGCTGGCCAAGCCGACCTGTATTACATTCTACCCCTTAACGATTCGATCCCGACTCAACCTCGATAATCTATACGAAAAACAAACAACTGAGTCAAACAGAAATCAATTGTAACTCGTACCCGTGGCGAACAACTCTGGGTACTTCTCGCACATGCGAGATTCCAATTCCCACATCGTTTCTCGCTTAGTGGGGAAGAAGGTCGGTGCAGTGAGTTTTGGCATGCCATCTTCCAATTAAGCCAGTGGGAGAGTAATTGGGGGGTGAGGGCACGTCGTGAAGTGGTTGGATGGTGGGGCTTCGCCGGAGGGCCAAAGTAGCAAAAGAGGTGGCGTCGGCGACTCACGGAAGCCGGGTGGAGAAGAGATAACGGAGGAAAGGAGAGTGGCGTGGGGCTGGGACTTCTTATAATGGCGGAGGGAGGAGCTGCTGCGATGTCATTGGTGCCGATGACCGATGTACAGGTGCGGGATGACGACAGCGACGTGGGCGCGAGGTGACGAGCGGCGTGCATCACGCAGAGGGCAGTAGGGCATGGGCGGGGGTGAGGCAATGTGCAACGCGGAAGCGTGACGCACGCACAGGCGCGGTGACATGCGCAAAGGTGACGCAGGTGGTTAGCGTCAGGGAGGCGGGGCTGGGGTGACGAAGCTCGGGCATGGAAGCAGGGAGCGTACCAGGGAGACAGAGAGAAAAAGAAAGAAATGAGTGGAGGAGGAAGGAGGAGAGGGCAGGCCGGCCTGTGCGCAGGAGAAAAAGGGGGAGAGAGGGAAGGGGTGGGGGCTCATGCGTAAGAGAAAGAGGGGAGATGAGAAAAAGTGAAAAAAAGGAAAGGAAGGGCTAGGCACATTTTAAAATCTGGATTTTTAATTTGACTTTCAAATTTACATTAGGGTTTATCAAGTTTTGCATCATATTTAAAATGTGAATCCTAGTTCAATTACTTAAATATGAGTTTCTGATATCCCTTGCTATACTTTTGAATATAGATGTGCAAATATATATGTATGTATATTTCTCAAGCTGCATTTTTGTCTATTTAATAACTTAAATTCAAATTAAGATGCAAATAGAATTTTAAATTCTTCACAATTTTTGAACATTCCAAAAATTGGGATGTTACAATTTCATAAGCCTACTTATTCATCCTGTGATGTACGATCATGTAATATTAATCAGAGAAGCGTAGTTGAAGCATAGAAGGCACTAAAATTTTTCTCCCCCATATTTGAACAACTTGATTGGGTTTTGCCATTTGATATCTTGCCTATGTCCTTAATAAAGTCGAGGACAACTTTTTCTCATGGGAGGGAGAATAATATGACTGATAATATTGCAATATATACATCTTATGACTACTGTTGTACTAATTGATTTGTACAAAATAACAATAATAACACACTAATTGATTCATATATATACCATGCATGTGTGTTATTCTTTCTATTTACTACACCATCAGGATATATTATTTGACTAGAAAGAATTGTTGAGCCATATTAAATATTACCGGGTGAACTCTAATTTTATTGGGTCTTTAATTATTATACTTGAAGATATAAAGTTACTACTATTTTATTTAATTATATGTAGATCTATACTTGATCTATGCAAGCCTAAAGTGAAGATGAGAATAAAGAAGATGGGACCGAGAGGGAGGTAGGGCGTAGCCACCAGGGGTGCTTAGTGAGGCTTGAGCCTCACCTCCTCCGGTGGCAATTTTATACATAGTAAAAATAGAAAGAGAAAGAGAGAGATTAATAAATCTAAAGAGAAACTAGCTTTCCTTGATAGGAAGGTTAACAATAAGTATGAAATTAAAGAAGACGACGATGAGGAGGAGAAGTAAAAATCATAAAATTAAAGAAGATCTAATCAATCAATTAAATAAAGAAAGAAAGTGAAATAATATATGTAAATCATAAAATTAAAGAGGAGGAGTAGTGAAAATCATAAAATTAAAGAAGAGACAATCAATCAAACAAAATGATAAGAACATTGGATAGAGTGTAGAAAAAGATGCCGCCTTTTGTTTCTATTGTCTCGTGATTCAAATTAGCTTAATTCTGGTATGTTTCATATGATCTAAATTTTCATTGTTATTCATAACTTTCAATTATGTCACTAATTTTGATATGTTTTATACATAGGTGTCTTATCGCTACTCCGTACTCATTGCGTTTTCTATTTTCGAGTTATCTACTTTCTATTTCTCTATTTTTCATTGTTTGTCTCCATCCAATTTATATTTTCTATATGAATTTGAAATTTTATAAGAGTAAAAGACTAATTTTGTATCAACTTAATTTAGATCTAGAAATAGTTTAGCCTACCCTCAATTTTATTCCTGGCTTCACCACTGGAGGGAGGTAAGGAAGGCCGGGGCCAACACAAAGCTGAACTTTTGTGTCCCACACACTACTACAGAAATCGACATTACAGCATTTTCGAACGTCATCACGCATTTTTCAACCGCCTGAATTTATAGGTCGTGATAATCCAGGTTATCACGAGCGGTTTCGAACCATCTGTGATTATTAGATATCACGCACGGTTTTCATGAAAAATCGTCGTGATTATCGATATCACGAGCACGGTTTTATTAAAAACCGCTCAGATTATCTATATCACAGACGGTTTATAACTAAAACCCGTCTGTGATATCTAATAATCACAGACGGTTTGTAGTAAAAAACCGTATGTGATACATATCACAGACGGTTTTTACTTAAAACCGCTCGTGATATTCCTTTCTCCTAGATCAAAATCTATTTCGCTTATTGATAGCCTCAGAAATGCTAGCCATGCCCTCTCAAACAAGCGATAATCACGCACAAAAACATACAATTCACACATCTCATTTCCTTTCGATACATTTCACGGACATAAAACATCCAATTGACATCGCACTTCATTTCACAAACATAAAGCATGCATCCATTTTGCAAATCGCTTAATTGAATTGAAATGAAATATCTATTAACAAATGCACAGCACAAAAGATCTACACCGCATTTGCACTTAGTGATAAGACCAATAAGAAATCATGGTGCGCAGTGGAACCGCCCTCCGGCTTTATGACTTGAGTCGCAAAAATACGCCAACTCTCCTCGAATCCTCCAAGATCGATCGTTTCAATGCAGTTGATGGGATGTACGCAGCCTGTCGATAGGAATATCAATGTGCGTATATACGTAACGTGATAAGTATGAAGTAATTATGGGAAGAGTGACAAACCTTGCGATCGGTGAGCCTCGAGGAATCGAGGAGTAGTTCCATATGTTGGCAAACGTAGTATCCACATGTGTTGTCCGGCTGCTGCTGGTGGCACTGCAATAAAATGGAATGTGTTAGTTCAAGAGGCATTAGTACCAACTGTTGCATAGGATTAATTAATGTGAAATAGCAAATACCTTAAAATCTCGAGCATGTGTCAGCAGGCCTTTGGCCCCGCGCTTCGAGTCACCTCCCATTTCAATGTACATCGCGAACGCCCTACGTAATTCGAAAAAGTTAACCTTAGTCATTCGGAAGGAAAGAAAGAGTACAATGTAGATATGTATGGGGAATATGTGCTTACCTATCGATTACTTGGCCGACAACTGTGAAGTCCATTTTATTCTTACTTAGGGAATCAAGGTAATATATCTTGTTCCATTTTGGTACAATTACTATTAAAATCCAATGAAAGTTCTGATGGAAGGGCATTAGTACGTATTCCTTATTGCGGCAACCCATCAGTCCTGATGCAATGTATCTCTCGACGAGGGGTGTATCCTGGTCGATGGTATTCTTGGCGACCAATTGTGGGTCCAAGAAACCAGCTGATAAGTTGGATGCTCTAGCTTTAATCAGCATGTGTCTATATATATACACACGAAAGCAAAAAAATTAGATATGGCATTTATCGGTATGACATTAACGGAGACTGTGATTGTACACACTTACAGGGTCCAGCATCGAATGATTGAGACGTCAAGAGCGTTGAGCGTGAACAGATCGAATAAATCCTCAAAGGCGACCACGAACATACACTCTTGAAGACAGTGGTGTAAATCTTCCGACGTGAATTTGACAGTGATAATTGAAGTCCGTTCTCCCTCTAGCTTATTGGACTGCTGCATATACCACGTGTGTAATTGCATGCAATGATGTTGTAGCTTTTGGAGGTCTTTTTGCTCGAGCAACGGGTCGCCAAGCACGAATTTACGGGCCAAAGAGCGTACAGAATATCATCATTGGTCTCCTTTGCTTTGCCCTTGCTGGCCTTGCTGCCTCGGCTATAGCTCGACTTCACGGCAGTCGACTTTGAAGGTAGCAGCGGTGCAAGTTGCTCTGGGGAGAATAGGACACGTGGAGATAGCACCGGTGCAGTATCCGGTGGTGGAACCGACTGGTCTTGTAATGGAGATGGCACCAGTGCATGTTACTCTGGTCCTGCCACCGGTGAAGAAGCCTCCATGGAGATGTCGCTTTGGGCCACCGGATGAATGTTCCAATGGCTCGTCCTAGAGTCACGATCTCGTCGTTGGGGGCTTCGTGGCGGGACCACCTCAAAATTGACATGCACACCATCCACATTAACTTTTGCGAAGCTCGCGCTAAAGGTTGACCGTGCACCATGGCCCCGATACTGCATTTAATATGCCCGCCCCAAGCGTACAAGGGAATGGAGCCATATCTCACTTGGAGCCCGCACTGTGAGGCTCCTACATAACGATACAAAATTAGCTACTCGAATAGGCCTACCAATGGAGCAAGCATTCGAGAGGTAATAATTATTACCAGGATGTCGCCCACAGAAATTTGGACCGGCTTTGCGTCGGATTGGGCGCGCAGCTACTCGGAAGGTTGTGCGGGCTAGCTAGCACAGAGCGCGGTAGCGACTGCGACTTTCAGTTTGTTTCCGCACCTCATCTCGATTACACCAGCCACTCACCCATTAGCTCCTCTCTAAGAGATTCCTTGATCTCTTCTCGTAGCTGCGTGCGCCACGCCGACTTTGTTTCTCTTCATACGCCGATACATTCTGAGTCATCTTGGAAACCATGTTTCCAAGGAACGTAAAGCCCAAGGCCTCTCAGACGACCCGTGCTCATTGTTTCCTGGGGCCACGGAGAGCATATCATTCTCCCTTGTTCCTGGAATGATCCTGGGTAGATTCAAAACTCAGCTCTTCCAAAGAAGAGCACGAAATGTCATTTCAATTGCATTTAAAGTTGTGGAGTAATTACAAGCTACGTAGTTCGATCGATATCTTACCAGGCGCTCGGACACTTGCTGGTCTGCAGGGTTTCGAAAGGAGATGTCCCCCGTTGTCGTTGTAGATGACCTTGCTCTAATCCAATTTCGAGCGCGGTCATCCGGGATATTGGAAAACGGCACGGCGATGTCCTGTGCAGCTGCCAGGTCATCCTCCTTCCTCCACTGCAGGATTTTACCCGCATACCCAGCTGTGCCAAGTCTGTGGGGGTGTGTGTTTTTTTGCCTGGAGGGCCTTGTGCGACACACTTGTACTTTTGAAATCTTCGGACGTCTTCATCGCCTTGAACTCTTCCCATTGTGGTTCCAGGAATGTGTATCTATGAAAAGGCGTTTCGTCCGTCTCCACGTATTTCTTGACAAGCGTGCTCTTGAAGTTCTTCCATGCTTTGCACGCCGCTAGGTAGGTTTGTCGTTGCACAGCGTGTAGGTGTTCTTCTGGGAACTCGAACGATGCCAAAATTTTGGTCCACAACTCACGTTTCCGAGTGGCAGGCACGTTCTTCCACGAATTGTATGTGATCTCAATTCGTTCTCGTGCAACTATTCTGACTATGGTTCGGAATGCGTTTACTGCATTCTTAGGAAGGAGAGGGACCCCAGATGCATCCACCGTTGTGATGGTTTGTCGGCCCTCAGGCTTCTTCGATAGCCCTCTTCCTTGGCGTCTTGATGTTGGAGCGGACGCCTCTGGCGATGATGTTGAAGAATGCGCGGGTGACATGTTGCTCATTTTGTGGGTCTATTAAGATAAGATGAGAAAGTGATCATATTGAATTGGATGCATTGAAAAGGAGTAGAGGGTAGGGGGAGAAGGGAGGGGGTGATATGGACATAGAGAGGGGGTGATGTGCCTATCTTAGTACCTACTTTAGTTGCTAATACTATAAACCAAATAGCAAAGTCCCTAAACTAGTGTATCCGGTTCATTGAACGGGAACACTAGAGTATGTCGATCACTTGCTTCATTTGCTGTTTTTTGGCTAGAAACATGGAGCATTTGGATGGAAAGATGAACTGTTTCGTCAGACGCATGAATTGGCAGTCATGCGCTTGACAAGCGTGCTTCCAATTGGCAGTCATGTGCCTGATGAAACAGTTCATCTTTCCACCCAAATGGTTCATGTATCTTTTGCAACAATCGCAAGATTTCTTTATCTGGGAACCTCATCCACAACATTCTCCACTCCGACAATCCTTCTTTTTCCCGCAAAAATGAAGGCAATTTTATTACAAAAGTGCAAAAAAGATATTCCCAGATTCTTCGTGAGCAGCCGACATAGCCGACTTCTTTGGTGAGCGACTATCCATCTGCTTCTTCCCACTCTTTCTCTTCATCTCTGATCTCTGGATCATCGCTACTGTGACCTACATACATACATACATATATATATATATACCTACATACATACATATACATATATATACCTACATACATACATATACATATATATACGTACATACATACATATATACATATATAAGCCATGTATCAATTAAGACTAGCAACAAGCTCAAGTTTTAATTGATACCTACATACCTACATATACATACATATACCTACATACCTACATACATACATATATAATGTAAAAGCCATACATACATATATAGTCAAGAGAGGAGAGGAGTAGAGGGAAGGGGGAGAAGGGAGGGGGTGATGTGGACAGAGAGAGGGGTTATGTGCCTATATACATACATATACATATATATACCTACATACATACATACATATATAAGCCATGTATCAATTAAGACTAGCAACAAACTTGAATATACATGAATGTAACTAAGAAACTAACCATAACAGTAAGCATAACAAATTTGAATATACAGTAAGCAACTAACAGTAAGCCCTAAACCCTAACACTAAGTATGAAGCATCAAGCAACTAACAGTAAGCACATACCTTAGGGTTTTGGTGACGGAGGAGGAGGCGGCGACGACGGAGGAGGAGGAGGAGGCGGCGACGACGGAGGAGGAGGAGGAGGCGGCGGCGACGGAGGAGGAGGAGGCGGTGACGTCTTCGTCCGGGGAGGCGGCTGGCGAGGGCTCGGGGAGGCAGCCGGCGAGGGCTCGGGGAGGCAGCCGGCGAGGGCTCGGGGTTTAGATCTATATCGAATAACAGCAACGCACACGAAAAACCCTAGCTAGAGGGTATATATAGGGAGATTATCACAGACGGTTCTGAACTTAGAACCGTCTATGATAACATATCACAGACGGTTCTAAACTTAATTAGAACCGTCTGCGATAGTTTACTATCACAGACGGTTCTAAGTTTAGAACCGTCTGTGATAAGCATTATTAAGAGCTGGCAATGTTGTATATATAGGGAGATTATCACATACGGTTCAAAACTTAGAACCGTCTGTGATATGATATCACAGACGGTTCTAAGTTTAGAACCGTCTGTGATAAGCATTATTAAGAGCTGGCAATGCTGTATATATAGGGAGATTATCACAGACGGTTCTAAGTTTAGAACCGTCTGTGATAAGCTTTTGCCGGCTGTTATTATTAAGACAACACCAATAACTACACAGTTGCATTCATATCAACCACCAAACAGCTGCATTCATATACAACACCAACCAGCTGCATTCACACAGTGTATTTCTTAATACATTTTGTCATTCTCAAATGCATCACACATATACATCAGATATACATAAATGCCAATACACATATACATTTTCACATATACATGCATATCAAAATTGACTACATCACACATTTTCACATATACATCTCAAAATTGTCACACATTTTCACATATACATTCTTATTATACTTGCTTATTTCCTTTAAAAATTAGCCCTTCATCATGATCAATGCGTACGTAACTAGTTTCGCCACGTTGTTCATCGTCGACCCTTATGCCATTTCCAAAAGGAGGTAACTCGTCAAATTGATTGTATTCCTCCTCGTCCACTACATTCTCCACTCCAACAATTCTCCTTTTTCCATGAAGAACTACATGACGTTTCTTATTTGCCGGGTCGGTTACATAGAAAACTTGAACAACTTGATTGGCGAGTACGAATGGTTCGTCTTTATACCCGACACGTTGGAGGTCCACGGTCGTGACACCGCATTTGTCAACCTTCACTGTGGAGATGCACCCAACGGCAATAAATAAGGGGATCTTGAAAACCACATAGTCGAGCTTCCAAATCTCTTCTATGAAGCCATAGTACGAGTTTCTCGATCCATCGGTACTAAATGCATCTATGCAGACACCGCTGTTCTAGTTAGTGCTCTTGACATCCCGAGATCACGTATAGAATGTGTACCCATTTATGTCATATCCTTGCCATGTCACAATCAGTAAATGTCGGCCCTTTGCCAACCATGTCGGCGCCTCACTCGGCGAGCTCCTAGCGATTTGCTCCTTCAACCATTGGTTGAACCAACGGTTGTGTTGCCTCATGATCCAAACATCCGCCGCCTCGGATTCATTGTCGGCACATCCTTGTGCTGGTCCACATAAGGCGCCACTTCACCATGTGTTGCAACATCGTGAAATGGGCTTGAGTATACGTGTCCATATCCGGAGTGATTGCTTTCCTTCCGATAGTTCCGAGACCCTTCACCTCCCCTCATGACGAGATTGAGGACACCTATCGGTTGAATCGAGCCATATAATCGACATAAAACTCAATGACCTCTTCGCTTGCATAACCTTCGACGATGCTGCCCTCCGGCCGAGAACGATTCCGTACGTAGGACTTGAGAATTCCCATGAACCTCTCAAATGGGTACATGCTACATAGGAATACGGGCCCGCACATTTTTATCTCCCACACAACATGAACAATGAGATGGACCATGATATCGAAAAACGAAGGAGGGAAATACATTTCAAGGTGACATAGAGTCATCACCACCTCGTCCTGCAGAGCATCTAGTCCTTCGGGATCGATGACCTTCTGAGCAATTGTGTTAAAGAAATAACATAGCCTCATGATTGTCTCTCGGACTTTGATCGGCAAAATATTTCTAATTGCAATAGGGAGCATCTGTGTCATCAGCACATGGCAATCATGAGACTTCATGCCATTTAACTTCAAATCTTGCATCGAAACAAGTTTCTTCACGTTGTCGGAGTAACCGACGAACTTTGACACCATGCAAGCACCGCACGCTTCTTTTTCTCACCTTGGACAGAGTGTAACACGCAGGGGAAGGTACGTTCGTCCATTATCGCGTGCATGTCGGTGCTAACTCGCACTGATGTCCATGTCACCAAGTCAAGCCGTGCGTTGACACCGCCCTTTGTTTTATCACGGATGTTCAGTAAGAGACCAATCAAGCTGTCACACACATTCTTTTCTACGCATGACGCCGATGCAATGCTTGAACATCTAGGTACTCCCAATAAGGTAAGTCCCAAAATATTGATCTCTTCTTCCGTGCGTTCTTCTCATGAGCCCTCAATTTATGTCCCTTTCCGAGGACAACATCTAAATCCTTAACCATATCATAAACCTCGTGTCCCTTAAATGCCTTGGAGCTGAACCGTCTTCCTTCTCTCCGTCAAATTGTTTCTTCATCTTGCGGTATGGGTGAGCCCTCCGAAGGAATCGGTGACGCATGTAGACGGTTTTGCGTGAGTGTCTCAACCATACACTCTCGGTACCATCTAAACAGTGAGTACAAGCTTTGGCACCTTTTGTACTATGGCCCGATAGGTTACCTAGGCAGGATAATCATTTATGGTGCGAACAATAAGGAGCGCAGAGTGAAGTTATCTCGTTTGTATGCATCCCATACCTGCACTCTTCGCTCCACAAGATTTTTAGATCTTCCACCAACGGTGCTAGGAACACATCGATATCATTCCTGTGTTGTTTTGGCCCTTGGATAAGTATCGATAGCAAAATGTACTTTCGCTTCATACACAACCAAGGAGGAAGGTTATAGATGCAGAGTCACGCCATGTGCTATGTCACCGCTTATGCTATCGAAAGGATTCATTCCATCTGCACTCAGTCCAAACCTTATATTCCTTGGTTCTGCACCGAACTCTGCAAAACTCCTATCGGTGTTTCTCCACTGCGCGGAATCAGCAAGGTGTCTTAGCATTCCATCCTTTTTGCGCTCCTCCGAGTGCCAACGTAGCAATTTTGCCTCCTTTGGATTTGCAAAAAACCTTTTCAAACGCGGAATTATAGGGAAATACCATGCCACCTTAGCCGGAGGTCCTTTCTTCGCCTCTGTTCCCTCGCCATCATCTGATTGATTGTTACGTTTGTATCGGGATGCGTTGCACACCGGACATACATGCAGGTTTGCATACTCTTTACGGTAGAGGATACAGTCGTTCGGGCATGCATGTATTCTTTCTACTTCCATTCCCAACGGACAAAGAACCTTCTTGCCTTTATACGTGGTTTTAGGAAACTCATTTCCCTCCGGAAGCATGTCCGCTAAAAGACCTAGCAGCGCTGTGAAACTCTTGTCGGACCAACCGTTACTTGTCTTCAATTTCAACAGTTCAAGCACGGCCGACAACCTCGTGTACTTGCAACCCGTGTACAAAGGTTTCTCTGAGTCCTCCATCAAGCCGCGGAATTTAACATACTCTCTCTCATCATAGTTCTCTTCTACATCGCGAAGCATCTGATCCAGATTATCATCGTGCAACCTATCCGAATCCGAACCACAATCGACATCAGCCGGCGGCATGTCATTCACTTCACCGCGATGTCATCCGGGGCATATCATTCACTTCACCGCGATGTCATCCGCGGCATATGATCATTCACTTCGCCATGACGGTCCAACATGTATAATCCTTTGTGAAACCCTCCGAATCAAGTGCGCTTCAATTTGCCCTCGGTTCTAAACATCTTCAAATTCTCGCAATCGGTGCATGGACAAGACATATATTCCACCCCTTATTCAACATATCCTCCTCGCGCTCTTATAAAAGCGAAACGCCATTAATGTACTCTTCACTCACACGGCTCATGCATACATCCAGCTTCGGTCCTACGTTACGTACATATATAACAACTTAGTATTAAAATCTAGATTAACTAATTATAACTATATATATACCGGCCACATTTATTATATTGACACTTAATTTGCTAGCTCAATTCATATTACAAACACAACAGCTATTATATAACCAACAATTTTGCAAATTAACCATCTTCAATTAATAAACACTCACCAATATACTTAGATCTAAATTGTAATGCATGCAAAGAAAAAATAAAATTCATTACTAACCATATCTAGAGCAACCAGGAATGTATAAATCTTCAAAGCTTAATATCTGCCTCCTCCCACCAAATTAAGTGGCATGAAATCGCCAAGCTTGCCTCCTCAGCGAAAGAGTAAAGCGAATTTGCTAGATCTGGATCGAAATGAAGTCAGATGCGGTCTGAGCAGCGCAATAAATGCCCACTGCCATTATCACAGACGGTTTTTAATAAAAAACCGTCTGTGAATTATCACAGACGGTTTTTTGTTTACAACCGTCTGTGATAACCAGCTTATCACAGACGGTTTTTCATAAAAAACCGTCTGTGATAATATGGGATTATCACAGACGGTTTTTAATACAGACCGTCTGTGATACTGAATTATCACAGACGGTTCATCGGTAAGAACTGTCTGTGATACTCCTTTTCTCCGACCTCGCGAACACAGACGGTGTCCAAATTAAAACCATCTGTGTTAGTGTTGATCACAGACGGTTTGACATAATTGTCTGTGATTGGCCGTCTACTATTGACCTTTCTGTAGTAGTGACAGCAGAAGTTTGTGCGCTGCCTACACTTGTGCAAGAAGAGAAGGCCAAGAGTGAAAAGGTGCATAGCATGGGTGAGTACGTGCATGCAAGGAAGTCTCATGTGCATTAGTTGTGGCTTGCGTGCCAACTAATTGGGCTGGTCCAAGGTCCATGCGGCTCAATCACATGGAGAATACCATGGTCAAATAAGCCATGACCAAGTCATTATGTGACCAATATGTTAGCCGAACTGACTCATTACGGCCATGTAATTAGTTGCGTCGTCCATGTAACTTATTTGCACATGATCGTTGGTTAGGAAAGAATCTGACTTTGGTTAGTATGAGTTAGTTACAGCTTCCTAAACCGAAATAAAAGAAACTTGGCTTGTGGCCGATCGACTAAAACTTGGCCGGCCCTAGCCAAAGCCGTGTGCACATATGGGAGACTGCTATAAATACCTGGTGTCTCCTCTTGTAAAACAGGCGAGATATGAAATCAGATATGAGATAATATATTGATTTGTTTTGCTTCTTCATGATGACCGATGTTGCCAATGGGGAAATTTGAGAGTTCTTGCTAATTGAGATCATTCAACCATTCCGTTGGGAATTGATAGTGCGATAGGGCTTTCGCTTGGTGGTCGTGAAGTTCGGCGCGTGTGATCTTGCAAATTAAAGTATGTTCATTCTTGTATTGGCAGCGGAGGATCGCTATGATTCGAAAGGCTGCACGTGAGTATTTTGATCCTACGACGAGAAGATCGGGCGATCCCGTGTCATACTTGAGCCTGCAACTATGTATTTTAGTAATATTACAAGTAAAATTTGGCGTGTATATAATTAAACATATATATACTTATATGTATATATACTATTGCATTAAACTTCAGAATAGCACGCTTGTACATTGGTATGGTCTCTGGAATAGTATGAACTTATAGACATGCTAATACTGTGGATCTATACTCCCTCCCTCCAAAAATATATAGTCTATTTCAATCTTATACGTAAATCAAGGAGACATGAAAAATAACTATACTACCAGGCTGCAGGCATAAAAAGTGGCACTCTTCTTTGTCTCGCATGCGAGCACCCACAAATCCTTGTAGCTACATTACAATTAGTATTGCAGCTGCAAGCAAAAAAAAGGTAACAGTAGTTTGGCTTACTTGCATTTCTTCGTTACTAGTTACGTACTCGTGCGTTGTAACGGAACTCATTGGGTGTATAGAGAATGGTGCTATAGAAGAGAGTTGTTCTGATCGGTTAAAAAGTGAAAAATGATAAGAAGTTAAGGGAATAGAGCGGTTGGAGGAGAATGAACGTATAACCACTAACTCGTTCTTTTATAATAGTAATGATGATATATTTCCCTTGAATCGTTATTATTGTATTGTTATCCACATTGTTCCCAACTTCTGACCATCTCTTTAATACATACTGCAATGGACAGAAATCATTTTGTTTTTGGATGAAGTGTTTCAACTTTCATGTTTGTGAATGAAGTGCTCCAAGCTGCTTTGGCTTTTGGGGAATGAATGACAATGAATATTATGCATGTTGATACCAATATACCATCCAGGTTGCTTTTTGATTGTGTCTACTGACTATAAATGCTTACTTCCTTGATACCAAATCATCGCACAGAATTTTGAACCACAATTGTTTCTTCCGTTTCAGTATAGGAGCCTTTTATTTTAAGGTTCATGCGCCCGTGGTAACGTGCGGGGTTCAAACTAATCATTAAGAGATTTGTAATTTCGAGACCATTTTGTATGGATTTGTAACACCTCACTACATTTTGATGTTGGCAATCGAGAACAGAGGGAGAAAGGGGAGGATACCAATGAGCAATACTATGGAAGCGCCAGAGTGATGCGTTGGGCTATGGATAGTCAATGACCATTTTTTCTCCGTGATCCTAAAAGATTACTTTGAATCACCAATATAGATAAATTCAGTATAATATATCTACTATAGTTAATTTATAAACTCAGATTAAAAGACATACCGCTTTGAAAGGTTATTACTATAGCATAAGGTAAAAACCAAAAAATCTAGCCAATAGCTCGTCGCATGCAGCCTATAATAACAAATGGCCGCCGATCATCCACATGTACCATCCGGATGCGTCCGCAAGAGTGACCGGTCGGCCCACGACGGATCCTCGAACTCGAATCATGGCACACAACACGCACTCCGCACCCCGTTCGAGCACACCGGCACGACTCAATGACATCTTGGACCCACCAGTGCGGGACCCACATGTCAGCATGCTACAAGATCGTCGCGCGAAAAGTGGGTTAGGTTAGCTATTTCCCGAAATAGCAGCTGCGAGGGGGCCCGGAAGCCCTTCCTACTGCTCGCAACCGTCTCCTTCCTTTCCACAACGCAAAACCCACTTCACTCGCCTCTCTCTCTCGCGCGCGCCCCCCTCTCTCTGTGACGAACTGACGATCGCGAGGAATCCAATGGCGCACGCGGCGTGGCCATTGGGTAGGCACCCAACGAACCCTATCCTCGCCAACTCCCGCCCGGCGCCGCCTCCGCTCGCTCGCCGCCCCGACGCGCCGCCGAGGGCCGCACAGGTGATCAAGAACAACCCTCTCCTCCCGGCGCACGCTGTTTTCCCCTAAATTTCTCGGCGATCTTAGGTTTTCTATGGCGGGGTTTTGCTGTGTGAAATGGAGCGGGCTTGGTTGATGCCTCCTTTCGCTTGTTGTTCGTCGAGTGGGTTTTGTACATGTCGCTTCTTGCTCTTGAGGGTCTTACTAGTAGCATTTGCCTGCTTCGCCCCTCTTGTGATTTTTTTGTGTGCTTCGGTTTTGTTCGTGAGAAAAGGAGGGTTCCTTTTTTTTTTTGGAACATATCGCTTTTGTACAGAAACCTAGGAATCGTTTAATCTTCAATTTTTTGTTGTACTGTTGCAGGGTACAGCTTGTGGTGAAAGAAGTGATTCAGGGAAAATGACCCGCTGTCAGTACAAGCAAGCTCCAGAGCATGCGTAGGTTCCTTTTTGCTTATGTAATTTGTGGTTAGATTTGTCAATGAAAGAGCCTTGCTTGTTTGTCAACGAAGGTGTACTCATTTATTCGTCCATATACATTGGTAGTATACATCGTTCTAAAGAATAGTGCACCCATTCTCATGTTTTGTCTGGATATTGGTTTGGCTGGCCGAATGGTACGGTGTATGTGCCTCCAATGTAGTGGTTGTAAGATTGATATGTCTGGCTATTACTTGGGGTAAACTTATGCCTATTTACATTTTATCCAAACTTGTGAAACTTTACCTAAGTTGACCAATGCATATATTAAATATTGAGCATAGGAACATATCTAGTGTAAACCAATAGTTAGGTGCAATTATGCAAACTTTACACGTTGACCATCATATGTTGGATGGGATGGATCAAATTTTCTGGGATTTAAGGGTCACATGTTGGAGAACTATTTATGAGGGCTCCCACCTTATCAGGATCCATTTAATGTAATCCGTTCATCTCTCATCCAATGGCTTGCATGAGAGTTTGCATGATTGCACATAGCTATTGGCCTGCACTAGACCCCTTAAACATGTATCATTTCTTCTGGCAGAATTGTGGATCATAATGAGACAAAGAATGACTAATAAGAAAAATAAACTGCAAATGGGAGCTTAGGTTGACTGGAATATGGGTGTATACGATCGAATATATAACTTGATATCTGATATTTGATAATCTGCTATACAATAAGCTAATCGATACACATCCGATTATTAATTATGGTAGTCAGTATTGCACTAAAAGAATGAGATTCTGAGAATTATGCCTCTTTAGATAAGGTGAACCACGCATGCATTTACAATTTTCTATGGTATGTTGGTTTAAGTCTCCTGGTATATTTGAGTCATATTTTGGATGACGCACAAGTCTATTGAGTATTAACACTTGATATACTAGCTTCCTTCTTTTGTATGGTTTCCCGTTTCCCATAAAAGTAGAGTTATTGGTTATTATTACGTCAGAACTAGGTACTGTGGCATTATGTAAGGCATGTGTACATCTTTTGTTTGTGTAGGCTCTTGGCAGACTAGCAAGTCATTCCTGTTGCCTGGATTACATTTAAATATCATGCACTTTTTGCTACATTACAAATGCTGGATTCTTTTATGTTATTTCTAGTCCTATTGGTTTTACAACTGATAGTGATTTTTTTCACTCAATTTTGAGTCATCTCAGACAGAACAAAGTCCACCATGCCAATGATGCAGTGCTCAAGACACAGGAATTTCAAGATTAGTCTCTTCACATAAGTACAGGATGCATAGATCTTCTGGCGGTGGCGGTACATATTCAAAACCCGATGCAAAAGTGAAGTTAATTCCATGAAGGCATTACTTATGTACGACATGGAAAACCGTTTGGTAGAACTGTTGGCTTGGCTGGATCACAGAAAAGGCATTGCGGACGAAGTGTCACTCCTCCAAGTTCATGCAAAGTGTCTCTTGTGGGATCCACATCGCGCAATCAAAAGCCTACACCACCAGCCTCACCCATTGCCTCATGTCTTTCTCCTAAGAAGCTTGAGACAGCTGAAAATGGGTATTCATTTGTTGGGGATTATATCACAAGTTCCCTTACTACACAAATTGCTTCTCTTAAGAACCGTCCATCACCAAGCTGCAAGGCTGTTCTTTCGCAGCCTTCTGTGACATCTATGGTTAATGATGCTACTGTTTCTAAGAATCTTAGCAGAACGGATAGTAGTGAAGCATTTGTTAGGAGTTGCAGTTCAAGTGTTTTACACTGTCAAGTCCAGAGCAGTGCAATTCCCCCATCGGGTTTGCTAAAAGAGGCAATGATAAATCCCATATCTCCTAGTTCTGTGCATGTGCTTGCTGCACATTCAAGTCAGTCTCCTCTTGGTTCAAAGGCAGAACCTTCTTCTAAGCGTGTCTGCACACCTGACAATGGGAAGTTGTGTTCTACAGCTCCTTTTATGCAAAAAGAACCAACTGTGAAGCCTACAATGCTGAGCCCAACATCTGTGCTTAGTGAAAGGTCCACTGAGGTACATCAAGGTACTAGATCAAGGCCTTCTTCCAGACTAAATTTGTTTGATGGACAATGCAACCTGGCCTCACTGCAGTGCAAAACAACCATTCCTCCAACACAAAGCCACAGTGAGGATCCTGAGAGTAATCTCTTCTATTCTTTCATCTAACTATCTAAAATAAATGAAATGAATAATAGCATCCCTGCAATCTAGTGTTTGATAAATTATGCTTATTCAAAAATTGCAAAAGAAAATTTTTGTCAAGATGTTCATCTTAACCGTCTAGCTTTTATTTACTTAGGGCGAGCCTTTTTACCTAGTTAAAATTTGTCTGCTTTTGCCTTACTGAATATCTTGCTGTACTTTGGTTTTTATTGTTATTAGATTGCCCATGATCTTATTAGTAAACCTAGAAAATAATAGATTAATGCTTTTACTTGTTTAGCTCATGCTGCACTATCATTACATTGCTTGGCATTTCTGACTCTTTGTACTTATATTATGATGAGATGTAGAAACACGTGGTTATTCAAGGTTGAGGAAGCATGGAAACTTAAGAAGATACAAGGAAAAAAGAAAAATAACACAAATTACATGCACTGGCGGAGCTACAGGGTGGTCCCTGTGGGCCGCGGACCACCCTGCGCTCGGATAATGAGGCCTTCATGTATTTGATCATAATGCAAAAACTTGTTGAATCACAGCTACATTTTACCTCCCGCTAAATCATTTAATTTGCTCTATATGTGTCAAGCTAATGACACGCAACTTGGGAATCTAGATGTACAGTAAAATCGTTGGCTAGCTTGGCATCTAGATGTACAATAAAATCGATGACTAGCTTGGCATGTTCATATTGAACGACAGTTGATGGTTTTTAGCTAAAATAAATAGTAATGACTAAAAAAACTTTTAGTGGGAGGATACGAGTGGTGGGGAAAATAAAAAGAGATGCGTAAAGTAGACAGAGCGAGAAGAGTGAGGTTGTGATATGTCTGTGTCCCATAACTTATTTTCGGATGAGAGAAATAGAGAAATTATTTTAGAAAGTTAAATATTTATATTACCTTCTTTCTTCGTGAATGTGGTTGGTGTAAACGGTCTCGTAAATTTGCCGAGGTAGGTATTTGTTGTCTTAGCTATGCTTGCTCCAAATGCGGCTTTCGAAGTTACCCATGCAAGCAAACTCTTCTGATCTACTCCTTTATAAAATGTATTTTTTAAATAGCTTTGTCCATAAATATAGAATGTATTTAATGTTCTAATATAAAATTAATGTGATGTTCTGTTTATATCCTGACAAGAAGAAGAAGTAGTGACTGTTCTTCAACTACTATGGGTATGTAATATTTCAATTCTATGTTAAGAAAGCTATATTCGTCTATTTTATGAAGTTCGTATGTCCTTTTTACGTTAATTGCATTTCGTAATTCATATACTTGTGTACCGACATGTTAAATTTATAGCGGTTAAATAAATTTTAGACAATGGACCACCATAACTACAAATCCTGGCTACGCCACTGATTACATGTATGGTTTGGAAACTGCTACAAAAATTTTAGGTTCATTATTACTTAACCGGCTTGGAATTTTTCTCACATCCACAACCTTTTTCTTATCTTATATATGCTAGTTCTACAGTATGCTGATCTTGGATGTAACATTTGATCTATTTTTCCCTCAAATGAGTTTTTCTGGCGGAAATAGTCCTCCATGTCTTAGACATAGTTTTGCTGCACTGGAATTCTGTTATGAGACTTCTCCTTTTGTTCACTAACTCTGTTTAGGATCCCTTCGGTCCTCATTTGCAAGGACAAAAGTACAGAACACAAAATAACTGGTTGATATTTTCTATGTCTATTGCTGAAAATTTTCTTCTGAGAAGTTTGTTGTAATAACATTGGTATTTCTGTAACAGGTGAACCAGTAATTTTGCGTACAAAACGGCACAAGCAGAATTACCAAACAGAAGCCTGCTGGAAGTAAGTAGTATGTTTCTTATGCATTAGAATATTTTGCAAAGGGTTGTACTGAGCTTTCATCTTAGAATAGGTGGAATTTATTTTGTTGCACTGTACTTTTACACAACCTGGATTTATCTCCACAATCAAATGTATTGATTTTGAAGATGTAGCCACCAAATTGAATAAAAGTTTGTTTCGGGCTCAAGTACAAAGCTCAAAGATACCAGAAGTTGAACTGCCCAAATTATCAACGTTGACGGCATGATCAACAAGAGCATTGTTTTAATTTCACTTGTGTCATCCAATACTAGCTGTGCTATTAACCTTGAACCTTGTCTGCTAGGCGATGAAGTTAATTATTAGTATAGTTCATCTGTGCATCAGATTTTTGGCAGAGTTATTTCGGCGCTGTCTTATGTCAACAAATAACTATGCAATAAGCCATATCATAACAGTGTTCATGTGCAATACAAGTGATGACTGTTTATGTTTGTTGAACTCTTCTGCAACTTGGAAGTGTTGAACTTTTATGTAACACTGAAATCAAGCTACAATGATGAATATGTGGCATTTTGCTATTTTAGTGTCCATTTACTTTACTTTCAGATAACACTTGGATCTGTTTCCACTTTCTTTAGGGGCAAATTTGAAGTAATAGGAAAGCTAACACATACTTGTGATGGACTTGAAGCCCATTTCCCTTTTGAAATTTTTATCAAAGTTTATGAAGCTTCAAAACAAATGCCTGAAATCTTAAAGCTAGAGGCTCTTCCTCTTTCTCGGCTGTGGCCGAAAATGTTCAAGATGAAACCTCCAGATGGACAGGATATCGGACTATGCTTTATAAGCTCTCTTCAAAGGTACGTGTGCTGTAATCATCATAGCTTCTACTTACATTAAAGAAGCATCAGTAATCATTTGGTGAGTTACTTGCAGCCATGCCAGCTGCCATATGTTAGCAAGTGCTCCCTCCGTTCTTTTTTAAGTGACATCATAGGATCTATGCCGTCAAACTTTTAAAAGTTTGACCACTAATTTGTTTAAAACTATCCAAATTCATGACATGAAAGCTATATCATTAGTTTTATCGTTAAAAATACTTTCATAATATTGTAATTTTATTAGTATATAATAAGATAAAGTTACAAAAAGTAGTCAAAGTCACATATCACAGACCATGAAAAGTCAAAAACATATCTTAAATGAACGGAGGGTACTCATTTCAGTTACCCGCAAATGGGCACCTAAATGGTCCAACACTTTATTCCGTGCAAGTGCTTTTGGATTAAAAATATTTCATTGATTATAGAGTGTGCGCGCACCTGTGCACTTACCGCTTATCCACATGTGTGCTCTCTCTCTCATAAGCTTATGATCACTTATTACAGGTCAAATAGGAATTTTGATCATCTCCTGGAAAATACGTCTTCACATATTGGCTTGCGGGCTTACGTTGGCACTATGGAGTTGCTGATATTTTCATCCAAGTTGCTTACACAAGATTATCAAAGTATGTTCGCATGATTGTTGCAAAGTTCTGTTTCCGTTACTCCGTGGACTTTGAAGGTTCTACAAGATGATATGCATACCTTTTGTGAAGTTTTCTATTTGGAAATGTTATTTTTGCAACTGTTTTTTCTTTTCTTTTTGGAAACTGGATATTTGATATGCTTGGCAATCTCTGCTAAACTTTTTCTGAAATGTTTGAAAAACTAGTATGCAGGTGCGAATTTATCATCTAACTTCTGTAGAATTATTATTGTAACAGGGAAAAGTGGCAAATTCTACTTTTGGGGTGTTTTCCGGAAGCATCTCAGAAAGAAGCAGCATCGATCCAACAATCAAACAAATATTGTGATCAGCGATGCCAGTCTATCAAATGGAGACTCTTGTGGAAGATCTGAAGAGATTGGCATGAACTTGGATTTGATAGAAGACAAAGAGGCAAAGAGTGACAAATGTGAGATTGGCACGGAATTGGATACAACTGGAGGCGAAGGGATGGCGAGGGACAAATCTAAGGAGATTGGCAAGATATTGGATGTGACAGGAGACAAAGAGGCAGAGAGGGACAACTGTGGGGAGATTGGCATTAGATTGGATGTGACAGGAGACAAAGAGACAGCGAAGGTCAACAAATGTTTGGCAATGCTCGAAACTACTGATTCAAATGCTGTGGCCAGCTGTGCAGCTCCTGCTGCTTCTTCTGTTAGCGGATGTTGCAGTCCTGACTCCGCAGGTAAGAACTTTTCTTGCTTGGCTGGTGCATCTCGCTATTCCACTGTTGCAGCTTCAACAATTGGTCGATACGTGGTTTCTTATTAAAGCTTCCTCTGACTACAGATTCTCCATGTCAATCTGCTACAAGAACTCCTGCTGGCTCAGACCTTGTTTTGGACACACCTCCAGGGTTTCCTCTTGATGTCCCTCCTGGCTTTACAAAAGCTCATTGCCTGCTTCGTACAGGAGAAACTGCTGAGTCATTTGTCGACTCTTCTCCCAGCCCTGTTTTGGACACACCTCCAGGGTTTCCTCTTGATGTCCCTCCTGGCTTCACAAAAGCTCATTGTTGGCTTTATGTAGGAGAATCTGCTGAATCATACATTGGCTCTTTTCCCAGCCTTGGTTTAGGCACTCCTCCAGCAATTCCTCTTGATATTCCTCCTGTCTATACTGAAGCCCATTGTCGGCTACCCACCATAACTTCTGCTGGGGCAGAAGCTGGTGTTTCCACTCCTGGCTCCGAAAAGAAGCCCCTCATTAAGTTCTCTCTGAATGTTAGAAGTCCTGTTCAAACAGCAGTTCCTCCTGGATTTACTAGATTGCTTGCACTGAAGAAAGAGCCTGGGTTCCGTTCAGTCTATAAGGCCACAGAGAGGATAACACCAATTGGAAAAGCAGATGAAATTAAAATTAAGCAGGAGGTACAACATTGTTCCCATTCTTCTTGTTTCAGTAATCCCATATTTTCCAATGATATTTATTATATCTCTCCTACTAACTATATTGTACTGTGTCCTGCTAGCAACTGCCTACTTGTCTTGTGTGTTATAGATAAGCTGTGTTGTGTTATGTTCCATGCGTTGCCAATACTTTAAGCTTGCTGATTGTATGACCATATGTTTCTCATATTAAATTGTTGAAAGGAATTATGTCCTAGTCAAACAAACTACACTCGGTTCATCATGGTATGAGGCTGATGTGAGACTCAGTATCGTATGATCACTTTTGCAATGTGGGTACCGCTTAGTTCTCTACTATGTACTGAATGGTTTAGCTGGTGCTTCATCATGTTTGTCCTCTAATCTTTCGTATGGGTAATTTGCAAACCATTTTTGTTGCCATTGAATTCCACATTTATCCCATTGGGGAGACAGGTTCTCTGTGGTCAATCTGTTCTTACATTTGTGTGGATATGCACTTGTACATGATTGTTGGCTTCCTGCAAAGCACCCTTAGTCTTGTCTGTCAAATTACACCTGGGAATGTAAATCTGCTGCCTAACAAGCTAATTTTCAAACTTTGAATGGAGAATCCATATTTATCATGTCCTTCCAAGTTTCTTTCCTAGGATATTGCTTGATTAAGATGACAAATAGAAATGGGCACATGGTCCATTGATCATAAACTACTACTTCTGTGTGATATCATTACTACCTATTGTAATTTGGCAGATATGCACACTATTTGTGTTTGAAACAGTTCTTCATTGTTTTTTACTTAACTATTGCAAACTATTGCAGGATACAACGTGTACGATCGATTGTGGTGATAGAAGGATTGCAGGAAATTTGAGCCCCTACGAGTGCAAGCAGACTCCAAAGTCTCATGAATGCTTTACAGAGTCCTTGACACATGTATTTTTCTTATCTTGCCTTAACATGTCATCAGTACATTATATTCAGCAATTGTAAAGTGTGACTGAGTATATTGTCTAGCATTGTCAACTATGCCATACCTATAGATCCTGAACTGATATTTTGCTTCCTTGCTATTTGGGCTACATCTTGTCTAGGTTTGTTTAGCTGATCAGCTAAAAGAGCATAGCCATTATCTCTACAAGTGTAAAAATATTTATTGGATTTTGTAACTTCTTTCATATTGAGTGTACAACCGCATTACGCATTTATTTTCTAGCTTTTCTACAAGTTCTTCACTTAACTGAAGTGTGTGGTATCATTCCTTTTACAGTTATGGGTTGACTTTTTTGGTATTCGTATTCCTACACTAGTCGATGTGAAGACTTCCACTGTAGGAGACTTGATAGAGGTAGCTTTGGAGAAGAAAGGACTAGGAAAGTCATTAAAGAGCTATGATGCGTATGTGACGTACTGTGGCTATATTGTTAAGGAGGATCAACTTTTGTCATCTTTGCTAATCTACAGAGACTCTACTTTTTTAGTTCATCACCGAGTCAGGGGAGGCATGTGAGTATAACAAGTTTACAATATCTGAATATGTATTTGTTTCTACATTGCTTAAATCTTATACTAATTCTGTTTGCAGGGCCTTAGAACTAATTGATTGTCAACCCTTTATTGACCATGTTAACTTGGCTGACCGTTTTCATTCAGTCTTCCTTCCAAAGAGATTGAGGCCACCAGGAACTAGAGCTATTGAAGTTGTTTCCTTGTCACAGCACGGGAGATGTTCCTTACATTCTATATTAGTTTGCCTCGCAGCTATTCACTTTCATGGACAGAGCTTAGATGGTAACTTTGATATTCAGGATATAATGTTTTCGGGTACTATTGCTGTGATAAGGTCAGGTGTTACTCGTGTTACTCTTGATGAGGAAAAATGTAAAAAGGATTATGCTAAGCTGGCTGACATTATCGAGAGATGGTTTGCAATGAATGGTCAACACCCAGTGCTATATGTCGATCATCTTCTTGGACTGCTACGAGATTTTCCTGCTGATAGGATATATTCTGAATGCTTCAGGTGCTACGTTAATAACCATTGCTGCGTGATGTCGTTTTTGGAAAGGCTAAATCTGTACCAAGCTCTAGACATATATTATCACTTTCAGAAGCCGGATGAACAGGAAACTTTTGCAGAAGCTTTGGGTATGTTTGATGGGTGGCCATCTTTGATTCAGCCTATAGAGCCAATTTATCACTGTTTCATGTATGATCCAATAATCGATGAATCTGGAGAGACATTGTCTAGATATAGTGATAAAGCAATTGACTGGCAGCAAGTCTGCAGAAATTTTATAAATCATGCTAGGAATCAAGTAAGTATTGTACTAGTTAGCTCTCCAACGTGAATAATATTTGGACTATCCACATGTAAATATCTTAAATTATTTCATCCTATGCAGCTGGTAAACCTTGGTCGCTTTTCTTTGGAACAAGCTGAGGCTGCCTTAGCATGGTATTTTCTAGATAAGCTACCTGAATTATTGCTGAATATCATTACCAATTACGAACCACCTGGTGGTTTTGATATAAGGATCCTGTGAGTGTCTCTATAACTATTTTAACATTTTTTTTTGAAAAGAAATATGAATCACATGTTCTTTTGTTTTATGCAGCTTTGGTAATGAAAAATCTGATCTAGCTGCTCGAAGCTGAGAAATCTGTGATCCACTCGAAGTTCTTATAACTCCAGGTTTATCTTCTTAATTCATCGATTTTTATCCTGTGTGCTATAGTTGTGTCATAGTTGCTTGGCTAGTATGTTCTGTTTGTTTGTGGTGTGCACAAGTGCTGCAAGTTGTTTTACTTGTTTAGCTCATGCTGCACTATCATTACATTGCTTGGCATTTCTGATTCTTTGTACTTATATTATGAAGAGATGTACAAACACGTGGTAATTCAAGGTTGAGGAAACACAGAAACTTAAGAAGATACAAGGGAAAAAAGAAAAATAACACAAATTACATGTATGGTTTGGAAACTGCTACAGAAATTTTAGGCTCATTTTTACTTAACCGGCTTGGAATTTTTCTCACATCCATAACCTTTTTCTTATCTTATACTCCCTCCAATTCACAAACGTAAGTCGTTTTGGACATCGACACGGTCTCCAAAATATAACTTTGACGACTAATTGCTATTATAATATATATTTAAAACCCAACAAAATTATAATATTACGAAAGTATTTTTCAAGACGAATCTATACATATGATTTTCATGTATCTAATCTAAATATTTAAAAAGACTAGCTGAATGCCCGCGCGTTACTACGGATTTTTAAAATTTATCATACTACAAGTTTTAAAGTGCACAGGTGGTAAAAATTTTTAGAATGTGCATACAAACATGTTCTAAAAGTTTTTAAATCCATCATGTAAGTCGAAAGCCGTCGATCACACCTCGTGGCCCTTTGACCACCGTCCCCTTCAACCACTGTCCCCTTCGACCATGGCCCTTCGACGTCGACCACTGCCCTTCGACGTCGACCACGACTTCAACTTCGACCACTGTCCCTTCGATGACCACGACCTTTCCACGTCGACCACTTCCCCCTTCGACCATTGCCCCCTTCGACCACAGCATCGACTTCGACCATGGCCCCTCAACCACTGCCCCCTTCGACCATAGCCCTGACGTTGACCACGGCCTTTCGACTTCGACCATAGACCGACTTTGTCCATGGCACTTCAACTTTAATCACTTCCCCTTCGACCACTGTTCCGTTCGAGCACAGCTTGGACTTCGACCATGACCCTTTGACTTCGATTACGGCCCTTCGACTTTGACCGCGGATCGACTTCATCCATGGCCCTTCGACTTCACCACTGTCCCTTTGACCATTATTCCCTTCGACAACGGTTTGGACTTCGACCATGACTCTTCGACTTCGACCACGGCCTGACTTCAACCACAGCCCTTCGACTTCGACCGTGGACCGACTTCATTCATGGCCCTTTAACTTCAACTACTGCTCCCTTCGACCACGGCTTCGACTTCGACCACGGATCTTTGACTTCAGCCACAGCCCCCTTCAACCACGGCTTCGACTTCGACCATGGCCCCTCGACTTTGGCCATGGCCCCTCGACCACAACCTAAAGCATTAGTCCTCAATTTATGGTGGAAATAGTCCTCCATGTCTTAGACGTAGTTTTGCTGCACTGGAATTCTGTTTTTGGACTTCTCCTTTTGTTCACTAACTCTGTTTAGGATCCCTTCAGTCCTCAATTTGCAAGGACAGAAGTACAGAACACAAATAACTGGATGATATTTTCTATATCTATTGCTGAAATTTTTCTTCTGAGAAGTTTGCTGTAATAACATTGGTATTTCTGTAACAGGTGCCCCCGTAATTTTACATACAAAACTGCACAAGAAGCATTCCAACCAGAAGCCTGCATGAAGTAAGTAGTATGTTTCGTACGCATCAGAATATTTTGCAAAGGGTTGTACTGAGCTTTCATCTTAGAATAGGTGGAATTTATTTTGTTGCACTGTACTTTTACACAACCTGGATTTATCTCCCCGGTCAAATGTATTGATTTTGAAGATGTAGCCACCAATTTGAACAAAAGTTTTTTTGGGCTCAAGTACAAAACTCAGAGATACCAGAAGTTGAACTGCCCAAATTATCAATGCTGACGGCATGATCAACAAGAGCACTGTTTTAATTTCATTTGTGTCATCCAATACTAGCTGTGCTATTAGCCTTGAACCTTGTCTGCTAGGCGATGAAGTTTAATTATTAGTTTAGTTAGTCTGTGCATCAGATTTTTGGCAGAGTTATTTCGGCGCCGTCTTATGTCAACAAATAACTATGCAATAAGCCATATCATAACAGTGTTCATGTGCAATACAAGTGATGACTGTTTCTGTTTGTTGAACTCTTCTGCAATTCGGAAGTGTTGAACTTTTATGTAACGCTGAAATTAGGCTACAATGATGAATATGTGGCATTTTGCTATTTTAGTGTCCATTTAGTTTACTTTCAGCTAACACTTGGATCTGTTTCCTCTTTCTTTAGGGGCAAATTTGAAGTCATAGGAAAGCTAACACATACATGTCAACTATGTATTTTATTGGTTTTAGCCCCAGTGCTATCTAAGGAATTAACCCAAAAATTTTTTATAGAGGTGCCCCGGTGGTCCAAATGTGAATAATCAATTATTTAGCTTCAAGCCCTGTCTCTTGTTGACATGTAGATTTGTGGTTAATACTGGTGTGTAGTGTGTACATTTAAATTTATTAGTGATGGGCAGTACCTGGACCTGAGGAGAGGTTTAGACAAGCAACACTATATCCAGCAATTGTGTTTCTCTCACTGCGTCCTGTCCTTTCATGTTTTATTTAACTGTCAAATTTGCATTTTCTCATCTCACGTGTTTCTTTTTTTTTTTTGCTCAATAAAATAGATTTTTTGTTGAGACTGTACATTGTCAAATTTGCATTTTTCTCATCTCACGTGTTTCTTCTTTTTTTTTTTGCTCAATAAAATAGATTTTTTGTTGAGACTGTACATTTTGCATTTGACATCTTTTTCACTGACGCAGGTTTGAATGTCCAAGCGGGGTCTGAAGATACAAGCCAACATCTCAATGAGTATCAGAGCTTCTCATTAGCAGACCATGCCCTTTTGGAACTTTTGTACTCTAAGCAATTAAACTTGTCGGTTATGGATTTGTGTATCTCAACTTTCTAGAGAATATTTTTGCCACATTCTGGGATGCAATTTGTCAGCTTATCGTGTGTTGGTTAAGACATCTCTTTTTTCTGCTTTCGTGTCCTCTGCGAACTTAGTAATGATTGGAGTTTTCCCAAATGAGAACTTAGTAAAGATTGCAACTTTCCCAAACGAGCATCATTTTGAAAATCTGAAAATTTTCAAAATGAACCATCGGATTGTATACCATCCGTCTAAGTTCACCTTGGATCACCGTCACCACCACTTAACGATAATTTTTGCGAAACACCCCTGTGACCCATGTACACTGTGCGAATCCTCACCTAATACCACACACATTGCCTCTCCCTGCCCTACTCTCTTTGGGTGTGTTTGGTTGAGTGAATAAGAGTGAATAGAATGGGCTAATTTAGAATTTTGTGCGATGAGATGGGATGGGATGGGATGATCCAAGTTACATGTTTGGTTTAGGGGGTGGAATGGTACAGGTTGTTATTTGGCGTGTAGAATGCGGGCGGATAGGATGATTTAATTTTGTGTTTGGTTTAAAGGACAGGTGGATGAACTTGTTGGGATAAACCCCTGGTGAGACAACGTAGGTCATACTGGCTCGATGCGCAAAAGCTCCTTTTGCACTGCCGTTTCAGGGCTCTAACTCGTAGCAAAAGCAAGGATTGTGAGAACGGCTTACGGGAAAAACCTATACTTACAGTGAAACGGTGAAAGGCATCTTCGCCTTTTCATGCTGCTGCTAGAGAAAAAGCTAGACTTGGTACCAGTGATTCGTTTTGCTAACGCACTGATCACTATCAATGACCATCACTGCTGAAACAAAATTGATTGGAATATATCATATATGGTAACAACATCCATGGCCAATTATTAGAGAATAGGAAATTTGAAGTTCCTCAACTTCATATCACTAACCAGCAACAATTTTACAAATATCACTGATACACTTCACATCTTGAAGAGCTTAAGAAACCTCACACTTCACATCTTGAAGAGCTCCAGGAACCTCACAGCCCTGCTAACTGGGCATAACTTCAAGCAAGAGGTCATGCCACAAATATGAAGATCTTCCTATCTGACCCCAAAATATCAATACTGCATGCACATAAATACTACTAGACTTCTTATTCTTTTGAGGAATTAATACTACGAGATCATTTCAGAACACACACATGATACTACCAGATCATTTCATCACACACACACACACACACACACACACACACACACACACACACACACACACACACACATACTACTAGATCATTCCAGAGCTAAGTACACAGCTGCTAATATACTTATGTATCGTACTACTAGATCATTCCAGAGTTAACAACGGCTCATGCTCCGGCGCTGGATGCTACCAGGTAGATGTCCGGAAAGGCGTATAGTTGAAAGCATTTAGATATCCAAAAATTAATTTTGATAATTCATGATGATATTAAATTTGGGACTAACATGTGTGCTAAGATGTGTTCAAAGGTTTAGTCTTTAAGCACAGATGACAATGTAACAATAGCATGCAAAGACTACCAAGAATTGATTTGGCTCAAGACAAAGGTGAAAGTATAGCTTTTCGTTCCACTTAATTTTACTGGTCTCAGAGTTTGGAGAAAAGACTAGACTGGTAGGATAGACGCCATACTATAAAGGAGGATCATTGCTAGTAGCTTGAGAATTGACTTTGTGCCATCTTGATCAACAAACAGTCATGTATGCATCTAATTCTGTATTTTAGAAAACTCTATTAGGAAAAACAGTAGTACCGGCTTGGAAGAATGGAACTACCGGCCGGCGGTAATACCGCCGTTATGGAGCGGTACTACTAGTCGGCAGTAGTATCACACTGTAGTACATTTTTTCAAAGAGCATGTTTTTGGTCAAATCTTGAAGCTCTGGAAATAGGTAGTACCGATCTAGGGTGGCGGTACTACTGCAGTGTGGCAATACCGATCCTAGATACCGAGTATATGGGGAATTGTAAATAAGAATTGTGTTATGCCTCTTGATCCACTACACCCCACAGAACTTGAGAAGTGCAATGCTCATTTAGATGCTCGTGCGATGAATGCTCTTTTTGAAGCTTTGAACGCGGATGGGTTCAATGGAGTGAGCGATTTGAAAACCGCTCACGATATTTGGACAACCCTATCGGAAATCCATGAGGGAGCATCCATAGTCAAAGAGCCCAAATTGCATAGGCTCCGAATCAAGTATGAGACATTTACAATATTGCCATATGAAGACATTAAAGAAATATTTTCACGTCTCAACAACATTATAAATGAACTCAAGGGTCTAGGCACCTCACTAATCGATGTTAATATTATGAGAAAATACTTAGGGTCTTACCGGAGAAGCATAAGATATTAGTGATTCTCTTCCTAAACTCACCTGACTTGCTGAAAATAATACTGACTTAACTCTTGGACAACCTCACAACTAATCAGTTGTACAAGAAGGATAAGGAGAAACTTTTGGAGCAATCCTAATATAAGAGCAAGAAGGTTACCGCTTTTAATGCAAAGGCGGTATCTAGCGATGAGTCGGAAGACCAAGAGGATGACTCCGAGGAGGAATTGACTTTCATCATGAGAAAAATAAAGAAATTCATAAAAAAAAACACTCAAACCGAAGCGCTACTCATGACAAGAGCAAGAAGGGACGCTCCTACAACGACAACAAGCGCTATATCCACGAATTCGCCTTCATAGGCTTTGGTCCAACGTGCCGCCTACCTCAAAGGCTTTGCCTCGGTGGGGCGGCTCACGTCCGTCGCCTCACCTCAACATGCTTCATTCCAATGCGCCGCCCGCCTCATAGGCTTTGCCTCGGCGAGGCGGCCCGACGTCCGCTATTTCGCCTTCGTCGGCTTTGCTCTATCATCGTGCCTATCTCATAGGCCACACCTCGAGACAGGGGGCTAGTGGTGCACACAGCAGGGAGATGCCATGATAACCAAAACTTTGACTTGGTAGCGCTTTCATCGTGCCAGGCCTTGAGCACTCGCGCACCAATCACTCGGGTCTTGCTTCAAGCATCTGGCTTGCTCATCGCATTCAGCTTGTTGTGCTTGGCTCGATAATTACTGAGCTAGTGAATCGATGGCCGCCACTAGGAATGGAACAGCAAGAACCTCACCACACAACGAACCAAAGAGAAGCAACACTTTGGCACCCGTTTTCACGTGGAGTCCTCACGTGACATGAAGCCAAAAATTTAGATAAGTCATAGGTGCCCTCACGCATATTCCTCGGCCCCGTTCCTCGCATGGCATCGTGTATTCCTGTCAAGCCAAAATTTGGCCAAGTATTTACACCCTGCAGAAGGGTCTTGTAGAAATGCCCTGTAAAAGTGCCTTGCTAAGTGCACGTCGAAGAATGCTCCCAATGTACCGAAAGAACATATTCGTCAATATGATGCAAAACCTCAGCACTCTTTTTTGCCCCTCGGACACCCTTCAAAGTGCCCAAGGGGCTGGGGGGTTTGATTATAGTGTTGAGGAATCCTACCACTTCTCGTCCAAAATGCTCTATACTTTGACAAGTCTATGAAAAGAGCATACATGAGCACCTTGCCCCCACGCGCTTGGCCTCCAACCCACTAGCAGGGCACATGGCTAGGGAGTGGTTCGAAGCCTGCGGGATGCCCGCATGCTACACACTTGTTGGATGAACATCCTCGGTTGCGCCTAGCACATCGACGCCTTGCGCCTTGGTGCACCGCGCATTAGCATTTGTATAGACACCCAGTGTCTCGTTGCCTTGGCACCTCGGCATCCTAACATCTCTGGCATAGATTGAAACAAATAATCCAATGCTGTGGTTATTTCAATGAATTATATTTTTTTTCTCTTTTGTTTGAACTAAACTTAGAATTCAAAAGAAAAGAGGAAGAAAGAAAAAAATCTGAAATTTTGAGGATGCTACGTGATTCCATCCACATATGGATAGTCCGAAGGCGTTGCACCGAAGCATTGGTTTCCAGCGTAATACTTTCAATTAAATCAATTATGTTTGTTGTGGTTACAGACCAAACAGAGAGAGATGTGGTAGTGGAGAGTTAGGAGAATGATGTCCTTGGCCCTCTCCCTGGCCTTTCCCCATATATATATATATATATATATATATATATATATATATATATATATATATATATATATATATATATATATATATATATATATATATATATATATATATATATATATATATATATATATATATATATATATATATATATATATATATTCACATGGGGTGTACTTTTACAATTGTATCCTTACATCCGTACATCCTCGCGAGGATATTTAAGTCATTACACATGTCCCATTTTGGGCCCTATAACCTTCTAACAGGCTTGCTGGGCTTAGGTGGGGGCCACCCCTACAACAGGAGCCTCTCATGGTGAAGGGCTTCACAGGGCCGAAGCCATGTTGTCGAGTCCTTTAGCCCCCTCCGTCCCTGCGGCCTGTGAACTCCGATCTTGGTGGAGCCTTGGTGTGCAGCGGAGCCCGAGGTCTGAGGCCGAAGCCGATGTGGGGACCGGCTCGCCGCGCGGAGTTTCAAAGACGTGGCCGAGCCGGCGCCTGGCGGCGAGACGCGCGAGCGCCCGCCCCTACCCTTCGAACGGGTGGCGCGAGCCGGGCGCCAGGCGGCGTAGACGCGCGAGCGCTCCGTCCCCTACCCTTCGAACGGGTGGCAGCGGAGCTGGCGCCTAGCCGAAGCCTTGACTCCGGAGTCGGTGCCTGGGACCGAGTCAAAGTCGTGGTTGACGCGGTAGCGGAGGCGGGCCTCGTGCCGCTGACATCGCTATGCTTCGAAGCCGTTGTGACCCCGTGGTCCGGTAATGCGCTTTAATGGTGCCTGGAATCGCGCCGGCCCCTGGCTTGTCAGAGTCAGGCTGTCATGCCGTGCGGTCTGCCTTGCCTTGCGTGGGGCACGCGGCGGTTTGTGGTTGAAACGCCGGGGGATGTTAGCGGTTGCGTGATCACTGGTGTTCGCCTCTTCCCCAGGGAAGAGGGACACGGGGCGGGTGAGGATTGGCGCATCATACGACGTCTGGCCATATTCCGCCGCCCCCTGTCGCTGCCGGCTGTTATGCCACGCTTGTATAGCAGCGCCGATGCCCCCGAGCTGCCGATAAGCCCGGGTCCTGTAAGAACAAGGACTTGCCCGTGTGGGACCCCGTTGGCAAAAGATGTATGCTAGTTTGGAGTCTCCGGCGGATTTCGGCCCAGGTGTTGAGCAGGCCCGACTTGCAGCCGCTACCCTTGGGGTTCCCCCAAACTTATGCCGTAACTTCGGGGGTGCGACGGCCTGTGGCTTTTCTGTGGTCGTGTCTGACGCGTGCCGTCGTGACGCTTCGGCTCCGTTTACGGGGAAGCGCATGGGACGGGCTTCTGTATGACTCCGGCCGTGTCAGGCACGTGAACCGTCGTGACGCTACGGCTTCAGCCATCGGGGCGAGGGTTCTTGAAATACCCCCCATGACAGCACCCCCGCAGTTCTACACCCTCTTCTCGCCTGCGCCACCTTCTACATTCCCGTGGTATTCTCGCCGTTGTGTTCTTTCCCCCTTCTGCGAGAAGTGATGGCGTCCGGCGACAAGCGTGGCCAGGTGGCTGGTGACGGCGGCATTCGCCGGCGGTCGTCACCGTTGGAGGTGAAGTACGCGCTCAACGAACGCGACCCGGCGGCGGCGGATAAGTGGTGGCTGGCGGCGGAGAAGGAGGGCTCGTTTTCTTGCGATTTGGGCCCCTCGGTCGTGACCGAGAAGACAATCCAAGCACTGCTGCGCGAGGGGAAGTTGGCCGAGCGTCAGGCGGTACGGCTGCCGGCCGCTAGCGAGACGGAACCGCGCCCCAAGAGGTCGGAGGCGCTTGTGTTCGCTACCTACTTTCATGCAGGCCTCCGCATCCCGGCGGCAGTGATCGTGGGCGACGTGCTGCGGACCTTCGGGCTGGAGCTGGCACAACTGACCCCGAACGCTGTGGTCCGGCTTGCCGTGTACAGCTGGGCCTTGCGCTTGGAAGCGTGCTGGCCTAGTGCTTCGATGTTTGCCTACCTGCACGAGGCACGGTTCCAGCCCAAGGAGCAAAAGGACGGGACGCTGTCAAACTTCGGCAGCGTCAACTTCATTCTTCGGTCGTCCTGCGGCAAGCTCTTCCCCGCGAATTCCACCCGCGGGAAGTGGGAGTCCAGCTGGATGAAACAGTGGTTCTACCACCGTGTGGCGAGCGGGAGTGGCCTCGAGTGCACGGGTCGGCCGATCGCGTTCAAGATCTCGCCCGGCCGGACGCTCGATGACGAGGATAGGCGGAGGGCCCGCCGACTCGTAGGTGTGGCTGCCCGCTTCAACATGCGCGACCTCGCCGAAGAGTACGTGATGTACGGCGTGGCATCGCTCGCCCATGACTGGCGCCTCGCCGCTGGGAAGCTTCGAGACGACAACGTTCGGCCGTCCATCTGCTCCCTGCCGGCACCCTCCGGTCCTCGTAAGCCTCGACCGTATCTTCCCTCTTGTTCACGCGCAGTGCGTTACGTGTTAACCTCGTCTCCTGCTGTGCTTAGGAATTCGCTTGGAGGACGCAGAGCGGGCCGCGCGCGTATTCCTTGGGCCGTATACCGGCAGGGAGCACGAGCAGCGCGCGTCCGCTACTGCGGAGGCGGGGCTGGGGGCGGATAAACCGCGTGTGCGAGGCCTTGGGCCTTGCCGTGCCGGACCGCGCTCGTTCGACCTCGCAACATCAAGACGACGGCGCTACGAGGACGAAGGCGCCGTCTCGCAAGAGAGCCCGAGGCGGGGCGTCTGCCGTGCTTGGTGTAGCAGCTGCCACTTCTGTTGTTGCTGCTCCCACTGGCGCGGCAGACGCGGAGTCAGATTCGACGAGGTGTGCCGACTAGGGCTTGGAGGGCGCAGACGTCGGGGGTGAAGGGTCTTTGGGTGGCGCCTTGGACGGAGGGCCCACCGCAGGTAGCCGAAGGGTGGGAGTCTCGTCGCCCGCGACGGTCGTCGGGACAGAGTCCCTGCCGGCCGACGGCGCTAGGGCGGAGCCTTCGGCCGTGGCCGCTACGATGCCGTGGACGCCCTCCGCGGGGGCGCACGGGGCTAGGCCTTCGCCGACGGCAGCGGCCGAGACCGAGGTGCCCCCCGCGGAGGCTGTCATGGTGGGATCCTCGCCCAAGGGTGTTGTAGCCACGGGGGCCTCTCCTGCAGCGACTACCGGGGTGGAGTCGTTGCCACTCATTCCGGCTAAGCGGACGTGTGTGCGGTCGGAGCTCCACCGAACATCGAGGGGATTCACCGTGGTGACGGGCATCGGGAGCTTGTGGGACTCTGATGCGTATGCCAAAGTCCCCGCGGCGCGCGCCCCCGTGGCCGTTCAGGCCATGACGGCCACCGCGCAGGAGCAGCCAACGCTGGCCCCGAACGCGGAGGCTTTTGTGCCCCGCGAGGTGACACCCCTCGCGGGGGCTCACGCCCCTGCTGCCTCGCCTGGAACTAGGGAGGCGTACCCCCGAAGCCCCCCTTCTGTTACTGAGGGTGAGATAGCTTAGCCTTCCTTAGAGTGTTTTTCACTGTGCCTTACGGGGTTTCCACCTGCGTTCCTGCCAGCAGCGCTGCTTATTCCGGAGGAGCCCTCGGCGGAGTGTGGGGGTCCTGGTGTTGGGGACGCGACCGTCGGGCGCCCGAGCCCATCGGACTTCGTTCCTCCATCGGAGGCGCTAAGGGCGTGGCGTGAGATTATGGACGACGCGGCCGCCAGCGTTGGCCAGCAAGCGCTGCAGTCCTACGGGGCGAGGTGTCTCGGTGACGCCTTGGAGGTGTCAGGTGTGAGGGTGAGTGCTTGCTTATGTGGCAATGCCTGGCCATGCTGAACCTGCTGACTCTTTTTGTCCTGCAGACACTTGTGCTGGGATAGGCCTTGCGGATGGCCTATGTTCGCGAGCAAGGGGCGCTTGAGGATAGGCTGCGGGTCGTCGAGGGGGAGCTACGCGAAGCCGCGGGGGCCCGCTCTGCCCAGGATGCCCGCATCCGCCAGTTGGAAGCGGAGTGTGCTGAAATGAAAGCGCGCGCCGAGTGACTTGCCGCGGCGGCGCAGGAGTCAGCCGCGGAGGCGGCGCGGCAGGAGGTTGCTGCGGAGCGGGACGGCTTTCTGCAACAAGTCGCCACGCTAGAGAAGATAAAAGGCGAGCTTGCCTTGATTCTAGCGGAGCGCAACCGGGTACTTGGCGAAGCTTCAGTAGCTGCGTGGGATGCCATGTAAGCACTAGAAAGCCATCTTGAAGGACTTGTTGCCGAAGTGCCCGACCACCCCTTCGGGCCGGAGGAGCTGTCCCGCGCACTCTGCTGGATCGGAGACGCTACAAACATTGCGCGCGGCGCCGCGACGACCTTCGGTAACCATTGCTCGTACGTGACGTCATGCATGCTGTGCGCACTCCTGTGGCACCGCGGCTGCGAGCACGCCGCGCCGGTGGTGAACCCCAATCGAGATGCTGGCGGGCGGAGTAATGTCCGGTGCCGTCCGCGCCGTTCGCCCCGCCGTCAAGTACTTCCACGAGCGGATCTGTGATTACGCCGGGGAGGCCGCCACGCGGGTGGAGCTCCAGAAGTCCCTTTACGGCGAGGGGAGCCTTGGCCAATTTCTGGATGAGGTCCCGTGGCGCGACGAGGGTGGCGCTGAGGCCTCCGGAGGCGCTGGGAATTCACAGGTGTGACGTCGAGGTGGCCATGCGTTTGCTTTATGAATTCTGACTTTTACCTGTCCCGGGTAGCTACCCCACTGGGGCCGGCTGCTTGCTTCCGACCTTGCCACCCGGCGGCGGCTTCGACGCTGGCACAGGACCGAGGCATCGCTGAACTTTTGGCGGGCCGGTCTTCTTCTGGTGAAGCCCCGGCGTTAGTGCGTATTAAGGACGAGCCTGCCGAATAGCGGCTTAGAGCGCCAGAGATGCTGGCGGGCCTCTGTACATGTAATATTTTTGCGATATAGACTTGTTGGCAATTAGGATATGCGTTGTATGCTGTGCTTTGGGCAGTCATGTTATGCGGGGACGAGATCCCCATCTTCACAGTGCGCTGCTGGCGGATTTAACGCGTGAGCGCTCCTGGTCGAGGTGGATGCGTGAGCGCTCCGTCCCTTATCCTTCGAATGGGTGGCAGCGGAGGTGACGCCTAGTCGACGTAGACGCGCGAGCGCTCCATCCCTTACCCTTCGAACGGGTGGCAGCGGAGCTGGCGCCTAGTCGAAGTAGACGCGCGAGCGCTCCGTCCCTTACCCTTCGAACGGGTGGCAGCGGCGCTGGCGCTTAGTCGACGTAGACGCGCGAGCGCTCCGTCCCTTATCCTTCGAACGGGTGGCCGCGGAGCTGGCGCCTAGTCGAAGTAGACGCGCGAGCGCTGCCGAGACCATCTTTTGAAGGGTGCGTGTAAGCAGGCCTTCACGGTGCGCCTTGCTTGATCTTTACTGGGGCGCATGTGAAAACGAGCCTGGCCGCCACGGACTGCTTTAGATTTTGGAGAATGCGCAGGGGGGTTCCGTGCATGCGCAAGGCTCGCGTGTTGCTTGCTCCGTGGACCGGCACGTGCGGAGGCGACGTAATTGGTGCGTAGTCGAAGTAGGTGCACTCGTGCTTCGTTCCCTTATCCTTCCAGGTGGGGGCAGCCTCTGGTGCACCTCGTGCCCCACCTGTGCGCCCTTACGGGGGTCGGCCTCTGGCACGCTACGCCAATATCCCTTGGAATGCTCTTGGAATTAGGTTTTCATAATGCACCTTGCGTATACCTCCTGTGGTGCGCGCGGAGGTAAGCCTCGACGCTCTGAGGTGGTGCGTGATTGGTACCCACGGAGGATTCGCGTCGCGTTTGTGCTCTGCGGAGCGCGCAGGGACAACATCCACGTCTTGTTTATACTCCGTAGACCGTCCCCCCACACGTCTTTGTTTATACTCATGCCCGTTTCTTTGACGGAGAGTGCGTGCGTGAACGCGTGTCTTTGGTTTATACTCATACCCGTACCCCTGGCTACGGAGAGTGCGCGCGCGAACGCGTGTCTTTGGTTTATAGTCCGGGAGCGCACGCGTAGGCGGGGCCTCCGCGCTTGTTCTCCGCGCATTTTTGCACGATGATAGAAGGTAGGCAACAAACGGTGAACTTTATTACATTCCCGTTTGCGCGGGTGAGCAATTACAAAAGGCGGAGGTACTAACCACTTGTCACTGGCGCGGCCGGAGCCTCTAGTGGTTGGACTATCTGTGGGGTTCGCCGAGCCGTCCCCGGATGTCGTCGTGGGTCTCCGCATTGCGGTGTCGATCCTAGGCGCGCCGTTGAGCTTCGCGGTGCGGACCTCTGGCGCCAAGTTCGATACGTCGGGCTATGTCCTGGTCGCCGCGGACGGTGATGATGGTCTGTGGCCCCAGGAGCTTCATGCACAAATAGCTGTGATGTGGCACCGCTCCGAAGGAGTTTAGGATTGGGCGCCCCAGTATGGCATTGTAGGGGTACAGGATGTTGACGACATCGAAGGTGGCATCCTCGGCCCTTACGTTGTCATCTTGGCCAAAGGAGACCTGGAGGCATATCTGGCCGAGCGCCCGTAGGGGCTGTCCCCCGAAGCCTTGCAGCGGGGATCCCTGAGGGGCCCAAGCGGCTTCGGGGAATCCCCATCTGGTCAAAGGCTGCCGCGAACAGAATGTTCGCGGAGCTACCGCCGTCCACTAGGGCACGCCCCACGTCGCACCCCGCTATAACGACCCGGACGACCAGGGGGTCCTGGTGAGGAAATTCCACGCCTTGAGCATCAGCGGGAGCGAACGTGACTTCGTGTTGTGCCCAGTCCGGCGGTGCCTGCGCTGGGTATGCCGCTACGTGGTGTAGCCTTCGTGCGTAGGCCTTCTTCTGTCGTGCCGAGGCGAACTCCAGCGAGGAGCCTCCGGAGATAACATTGATAACCTCGCGGTGGTCGCCTCGGGCTCGCACCGCAGGAGGCCCTCCCAAGGCTGCTGCACGTGAGCCTGCATCCGTAGGGGGCCCACCTGGGGCTGCGCCCCTTGCGCCTGGATCTGCATGGGGGCTTCGTAAGGGTGCTAGACGTGAGCCACCACAGGCGGGCGCGCCTCCAGGTTCCTATCCCGGGTGACGCTTTGGCGGAGCGCCGCGATGGAGACGCGCGAACGCGTGTCGTGGGTGCCACGACTGTGGACTTCGCACCACTGCCCCTGGTGCTGTTCGTGGTAATCTCCGCGGCCTCTATCATCGCGGCCCCGGCCACGGCCGCGTCCTCGGCCTCGGCGCCCCCTACCGCCACGACCAGCGGAGGCGTTTTCTTCGGAGCCACCCTCGATGTCGAGGACATACCGGCCCCGCCGCGACTTTTGCTGGCCGCGCTTGGGCCTGTCGGATGGCTCCTTGTGCTGGGCGTCCTTGTGCTCGGGCGTGTCCTTCGACGACTCCTGCTTGCGCTTTCCCTTCGAAGAGCCGTCATACGGTGGGTCTTCGGTTTTTACCGAGCCACTGGTTTGGTTGGTGTCGGAGTCGTCACCTTGTCTTCGCCGTGCGTCCTCTTCCGCCCTGGCATACTCTTCCATTTTGTCGAAGAGTTTTGCCACTGTCTTGATCGGCTTCCGCGTGTTGTATTCGGCCATCGGGCCCGGGCGGAGGCCCTGTATGGCTGCATTGACGACGGTGGTTTCGTTAACGTCTTTTACTTGGCAGTGTATCTTCGCGAAGCGTTTGAAGTAGTCCCGGAGCTTCTCCGAAGGTTTCTGCTTCACGACGAAGAGCTGATCCGCGTTGACCCGCTCGACGTAGTTCCCTTGAAAGTTGTTGTGAAGGCGGTCGCGGATCTGCTCCCATGCGTAGATGGAGTTTGGCTCTATGGTAAAAAACCAGGAAAGCGCTACTCCTTGCAACGCGAGGGGGAGTCCCTTCGCCTTTGTGATGTCGTCCCCACCCGCGGCCTCGATTGCGGTTTCGTACACGCGCACGAACTCTCTGGGGTCCGTGTCACCTTTGTATGGTTCGATGACACTGGGGAACTTGAAGTCTTCGGGCCACGCCGCCTGCTGCAGACCTGTCGAGAGCGGGGACTCCGGATCGACACGTCGCAGCGGCACGCAGCTGGATGTGGGGCGTCACGGCTGTCTGCCCTTTCCGGCGTGGGCTCTGGTGCTACCACCGGCGCGGTCTGCTAGCTCCGAGCCTCTTGCATATCTCGGACAGCCCCGCGAAGATCCCCTAGCTCCCGCTGGAACGCGTTAAGGGCCGCGCCAGGCGCTTCATCGCGGTGCGGTTAGGGCGCCGGCGCCAGTGCCGCTTGCTCGCCGTGGCTACCTCCGACCGCGCGGTCCACGCTGCTAGCAATCATTGCGACGAGGATGGCGGGGTCGATCGCCGCCGCGGCGGTGGGGGTCGGCCGCCGCCGCGGCGGTGGCGGGTCGACCGTCGCCGCGCGCGGCGGCGGTGGCGGTCGCCGTCGCAGCGTTGGTCGCCGCCGCGGCGGTGGCGGGTTCGGTCGTCGCAGCGTCGGTCGTCGTCGCGGCAGTGGCGGGGTCGGATGTCGCAGCGCGAGCGTTGGCGTCCGCGACTACCTCGCCCGCGTCGTCACCCGCGCCCGCAACAGCCGACGCCGAAGCCCTTGTGCCGACACGACGCCCCGGCCCAGCCGTCTTCTTTCCCTTTACCGCCGACGACGAAGCCTTTTTCGGTGACATCTTCTTCGGATTTCAGGCTTGCTCCTGTCCTCTCCACGAACGGCGCCAACTGTTATGGTTACAGACCAAACAGAGAGAGATGTGGTAGTGGAGAGTTAGGAGAATGATGTCCTTGGCCCTCTCCCCTGGCCTTTCCCATATATATATATATTCACATGTGGTGTGCTTTTACAATTGTATCCTTACATCCGTACATCCATGCCAGGGATATTTAAGTCATTACACATGTCCCATTTTGGGCCCTATAACCTTCTAACAGGCTTGCTGGGCTTAGGTGGGGGCCACCCCTACAACAATATTCTTGGGTTTTTTTTTTGGCCTTCAATGTATGCGTACATTTCAATTAGTATTGCCGCTACAAGCAAAAGAAAAAAGGTGGCAGTAGGTTGGCTTGCCTGCATTTCTTCTTTATACATTTTCCCTTGAATCGTGATTTTTGTATTGTTATCCGCATTGTTCCCAACTTCTGACTTTCTCTTCAATACATACCGCAATGCACTGAAATCATTTTGTTTTTGGATGAAGCGCTTCAGCTTTCATGTTTGTGAATGAAGTGCTCCAAGCTGCTTTGGCTACTGGGGAATGAATAAAAATGAATATTGTGCATGTTGATACCAATATACCATCCAGGTTGCTTTTTGATTCTCTACTGGCTATAATTGCTTCCTTGATATCCAAAAGTTATACGAATTGCACAGCATCGAATCCTTCTGTTTTAAGATTCATGCGCCGACCATTTCGCACGGAACTGTAACACCTCACAACATTTTGACGTTAGCAACTGAGGAACAGAGGTTGAAAGGGGGGAAGGATACCGATGAGCAAAACTATGGAAGCGTGAAGTGATGTGGTTGTGCCATGGGTCGTCAATGACCACTTTTTCTACAAGATCCTAAAAGATTACTTTGAACCACCGTGCAAGTTTTAAGGAATCTACAATGTAAATTACAAAATAATAATAATACAAATTCTCTCTATTACACTAACATATTGCCTCGTACAATAATGTTGATAAAATTTTTTAGTAAGTGACGACACCTGTGTGCGGAGCCACTCGCTCCAAAAGAAAGGGCTAAAATTTGGGCAACCCTGAGAATCAGTCGAGTAAAAAAATACGCATGTAGTGACTGATGTTCATGAACAAAATAATCCATGACAAGGCACAAAAAATGTAAATATTAAACAGCACTCATCGGTATTAGAAATACTAGTCGGCCGCTATTCAGTTTTAGCATAGTCGATATAAAGGAAAAGGGGAAAAAAGCCTAATGACAGCCTTAATCCCATAGGGTTGAAGATAGCTCAGCCACAGGACATGTTGCAGAAATGATCAGCGCACGACGCTTGATGACATGTTGCAGACATGATCAACGCTTGATCTACATTCCGCTTGATCCTCCTATCTGAAGCCAAAAAAAAAGATGGTTGTCAAAACACAATAATTTAAATGATTATGCCAGTGCATATGTATTTACTCGAAAGCCAAAACGCAGTAATAATGTATGTTGTTCAAAGTATGTTGAAGTCGGGTCTAGAACATTTTGAAGCAACAGAAACATATAGATGTGACTGTGCGCCACATGGTCTTCGAGAGTATGATTTCTTCCATGCTGCAGCCTACTATACCGTCTATTTGATAGTTGTTTTGTAAGCCAAAACATGGCCATGACCAAACAACCATTCATTTCAATTTGATTTACCACCTAAAATTCATATCCAGTCAACTAAATGTAAACAAAATGACAAGTTACCATGGTCAATTACAAGAAAACTGCATTAAGGTAGGTAACTCAAAACAGATAATGTGCCAAGAGTCAGTAATTGTATGACTGACATCTCTGAGTTGCTGTTCAGGTTTAGTTCAAACTGTTGCTTCCGGATACAAATAAAACATTTTTTGCATCTTTGAACAAACCTTGGTTTGTAATGTTGAATGCAGAGATTAGTTACTGAACTTTGACAGACACCTCTCAAGACATGTCATAAAAGTCTACAGGAGAATATTTAAATAAATTATAAACGGTGATTTTAATTTAAGAGGAGGCCCCTATACCGACTCACATTTCTTCTAAACTACTGTTATCTTTGCTGACCAGGATGTTACCTGGTGTTGATGCTCATTCAGTTTCCTTCTTAGCCTTGAGATGCACAAAACTTGATACTACTACAAACTTCAAACCACGAACCACTTGTGACTTCTATTTTTGTAAACACATTTGTATTTCACTTGTCAGATACTCATATGTACATTTGTGCTTTTATTTACCAGCATAATTCACCTTTGTGCTTGCTGACATTTTTAACTGTGTTATTTTCTGTTGTGGGCTCCTATTAGTGTCCAGGTCTAGGCGGCGATGTACGCATCAATGCGTGCAGGACACACAGCAGCTTGAGGTTGAGCCCAACACGAGCAGCAAGGCGTGCAGGAGATGAATTAGGAAAGAATAGAAGTAGGAAAGAGTCCAAGAAAATAGGAAAGAGTAGAGTCGCTTGCATGTAACAGGAGGTTTATAACACTTTGGGGTTAAGTTAGGTAATCCTATATAAGTGTCGGCAATGTAACTGTTCTGGATCAAGCAAGAAGAATTAATCTATTCTTTCCCAAATATTCTCTCATCTCAACCTATGTCTTATCTTCCTCCTCTAATACCGTGTCCTCTTCAAGCCATGCCGTCTGGCCTTCCGCTGTACGGTAGTTATCCGGTCATGGACCAAGGTTCACAACATTTTCAGTTATTGCTTTCAGGCTAGTGCACTCATCACCAGTGTGCCTGCAGTCTAAACACCCACCAGATTGCCTGAATTTGGGCCATGCATAGCCCGTGAAGCATGGCAGAACAGGGCACCAAGGTGTAGCCCGTGAAGCTACGCAAAAAGTATAGTTGGGCTACGGGACAAGAAGAGGCATCTAGTATCTATTTGGAAATTATGTATCGCTGATCAGCACGTCTATGCGCTATCATTTGCTCAATGTGCAGAATTGGCTACATATGTCATCATTGATGTAAGCACGAGATTAATTTGGTGTGATAAACAAGCAAATTCGATCAAATATGAACTAGGTATGAGATACTGCACTACAGTTTAAATGAATTTGAAGTACAGGCAGTAGTTACCTTAAGAGTTATGAGCCTCTGAATCATGCAGGTATGCACAGATCTCAGTAGAAAACAACAAGGGAAAGAGCAGCTTCGTTTCTGGAGCTTGAGGCAACATGCTGCAGGACGTGACCTTCTTCTGCATCATGTCGACACGAAGCATGAACGCTGCTCTGATCTCCAGGACCTCGTCAACAATGTAGGAATCGTTCAAGAAGAAGTAGACGATGCCATCTTCACGGGTGCTCAGAACGGGGCACCTTGGCGCACGCAGCGGCAACCGCTCCGACTTGTAGATCTCGCCTGCCCAGAGGTCGGTCAGACGGACCGTCAGGCGCTCATCTCTCCTCCACTCGTTGAGTTCAGGCACCAATGTCCAGACGGTCACGGTGATACTGTCAGCACGGCGCTCAGGGTACCCGTCCATGGAGAGGAACTTGACGTCGCCGTTGACACAGGCCGCCGTCCGGTACACATCAGGGCGCCCCCTTCCGCACACAGGGCGATGGACTAGATACCCATCGGGCAATGGAACGAAGAGGGATTTCGGTTCCGAGTCGCGCGCCGCGAGCACATCGCAAATCACCACGCCGAGGAAAAGGTCGACCCAGCAAACGTACGAGCCTCCGAAGGAGAAGGACGTGTCCACGCTGAACGCGTGGTAGTCGAGCAACCGCCGGGGGAGGTGCGCGTCCTTGTGCACCCACCGCTCGGACGATGACCACCACAGGCAGAGGGAGTAATTGATCCGGTAGGGGTAGTCGTCGTCAAGTATCACAGGGAAAGTGGCCACGAGATCGGCAAGGACGTAGGCGCCCTCGCCGCCGAGGCACTTAATGATGGTGCTGCGCCCGACGCTGTTGGGGGAGGACAGCTCGCGCCAGGCGATGCGCGGGATGGAGGAGAGGGAGTTCTTGATGGCGTCGTAGACCAGGTAAAAGCCCTCCTTTCCGGGGCGAGCGGAGAAGGGTCCGAGATAGAGGACCAGGAGGTTCTTGTCGGCGCTCATGGCACGGGCAAGCTGCAGGTGGTGCCTCCTCACTGCGAGGGTCGTCGACAACTGCAGGGAGATGGTGGATATCTCCGGCGGGTCGGCGAGGCGAGGAACGATTCTGATCACCGGCAGTAGCCAGTCGGTGCCGCCGAGTGCCACCTTGGTCGCGCCGCCGATTGCCTCTTCCTCTTCCCTGATTTCGCGGGTGTCGGCCGCGGGCGCGTCGTCGATGAGGGGCACACGGCGGTCAAGCACGATGTCGGCAAGAGGAGAAGCCATGGGGTTGGCTAGGTTGGGCTGGGATCTGCAAGGAAGGAGAAGGAGATCGCCTTCCTTTAGATGAAGTTTGGCAATTCGGATACGATCGATGGGGAACCACAAGGGAAGAAACCAACCCCTATCCCCAACCTTTTTTCTTTCTTTTTTTGAGACGCCGACCTTAGAATAAGGCTAAAGGCAAGAGCGGCGGTTAATTGGATTGTATGGATGGATGGATGTGGAGGGCCGCGGATCGTGGTATCATTGGACGGTGGATACGGCAGCCGCAACAAACACACGACCCGGAGGGAGCGTGGACTAGGTGCATAGCCGGACCTCCCGCTACCCACATGCTAGTGCCACGTGGCGCTCCCGCAAACAAAAACTCGGTTCACGTAAGTGGACTAGGTTCAAGTTTGGCAATTTGGACACGATCGATGGGGAACAACAAGGAAAGAAACCAACCCCTAACCCCGACCTGTTTTCTCTTTTTATGAGACGCCGATCATAGGGCAAGTTTAATAGAAGAGGATGGATGGATGTGGTGGGGCGCAGATCGTGGTATCATTGGACGGTGGATACGAGTAGGGGTGGAAAACGGTAACGGATAATTCGTTTTATCCGATATCCGTATCCGAGAAAACACGAATATATTAAGCAAAAATCCGTATTCGAAAATATTCGTATTCGTATTCGAGAATATTCGTATCCGTATTTGAGAGTATTCGCATTCGTATTCGAGAATATTCGTATTCGTATTCGAGACTATTCGATTCATATTTGATCCATTTCTAGAACCCATGAAAATCCGCACAAATTTTGTGATTCAAAATTTGAATTTAGGCGATTAAACCCGTGAACCATCAAAAACCGTGAAAAATCGGCAAAACCACTAGGAATCCGTTTTATCCGATATTCGTATCCGAGAAAATCCGTATTCGAAAATATTCGTATTCGTATTCGACAATATCCGTATCCGTATTTGAGAATATTCGAATTCGTATTCGTATTCATTTTAAAAATATAGATTCGTATCGTATTTGAGACTATTCGACCGTATCCGATCCGTTTCCACCCCTAGATACGAGAGCCGCAACAAACACACGACCCGGAGGGAGCGTGGACTAGGTGCATAGCCGGACCTCACCCTGCTACCCACACGCTAGTGCCACGTAAGCGGCTCCTGCAGCCGAAAACTCGGTTCACATCTCATATATTGTATAACCAAATATTTTTGTCACATAATAAATGTCACATAACGACTGATCCTTTGAGGAGGCGACAACATCATTGGACTCACCCACCGACGACTTTCTTCATCCCCACATTGTTTAAACTTGAGGCTACAAAGAAAACAAACATTTTTGTCACATAAAGAAATATGAAACACAGTAAGCTTTTTCTTCTTTTGTTTTTACATGTAATATCTATATTATGTATGACTTATCGCTGGGCCCTGTAGTATGCAAAGTGGCTCACCCAAAGATACCTGTGGGTCCGCCGCCTCTACGCTACTGGCGGCGAGATGCGATCATGGACAAATCTGGGTGGACTTAGATTAGGCATGACCGTGGGGTGGTTGAGGGGGTGGATTTAGTAAAGAAAATTTTGGTGTATTATGAGGGTACTTAGAGTCGTTTATGACCGATTCGAGTGCTTACGTCGCCGCACGACCACTCAAACTCGCACCGATCGCTTTGAGTCGTTGTCGAACTTCATCAGATCGATTTACGACCGCTCCGCTATATCGTTGCATCGTCTTCCTTCACCGCTCTCGAGCCATCGTGATCGCAACTTTTTACCACCACGGTGATGCCGGCGATCATCGCTCACCGTGGTCGAAACCTTCACAACGTGATCGTAGCCTCCTTCGACCACGCTTAATCTTCTTCTTTGCGCCGTCGTCTTCGCACCACCTTCGACTTTGCGTGTTCGTGGTCGTAGATGCTCCCAATCACACTCGCCGATTTTGCCATGGTCGATCGCCTTTCGACCACGCCGCTAGCTTTACGACCACGATCTTCCTCCTTACGACCATCATGCAAAGTTATCAGAGCTTTGCCGTGGTCGTAAGTCCTTACGACCACGCTTACGACCGCCAGATCTTCCCGCCGAAGTCACCGCTCCTCACGATCAATTACACCGTGGTCGTAGCCTTCAACGTGATTGCAACCCTCTTACAACGTGGTCGAGACTCGCATGCGACCACGCACAAACTTTGTTGCGATCGTAAGCCTTCGATTACCTTCGATTTCTCCGGAAGTGGTCGTACCTCTTCTTGACCTCACCGCTCACCGTGGTCGAAACCTTCACAACATGGTCGTAGCCTCCTTCGACCACGCTTTAATCTTCTTCTTTGCGATCGTACATCTTCGCACCACCTTCGACTTTGCGTGTTCGTGGTTGTAGATGCTCCCAATCACACCGCTGATTCTGCCGTGGTCGATCCGCCTTCGACCACGCCGCTAGCTTTACGACCACGATCTTCCTCCTTACGATCATCATGCAAAGTTATTGTAGCTTTGCCGTGGTGTAAGTCCTTACGACCACGCTTCGACCGCCGATTTTGCCGTGGTGTAAGTCCTTCCGACCACGCTTACGACCGCCGATCTTCCCGCCGTCGCGCTCCTTACGATCAATTACACCGTGATCGTAGCCTTCAACGTGATCGCAACCCTCTTACAACGTGGTCGTAGTCTCATTACGACCACGCACAAACTTTGTTGCGTCGTAAGCCTTCGATTACCTTCGATTTCTCCGGGAAGTGGTCGCTTCTCTTCTCGACCTCACCGTCTTCCGCTTTAGCCGTGGTCGAACGACTTTCGACCGCTCTCTGAGAAATTGCTGTGTCGTAAATCATCGTAGCTTTGCTGTGATCGATTCATTAAGATTCACGCCTCATATATTGTATAACCAAATATTTTTGTCACAAAATGAATGTCGATAAATACGTGACCGGTCGGAACCACCCAACACGCAATGCTCAAATGTGGTCGTACGCCTTCGGATCACCTTCGATCTTTCTCTAATGTGGTCGTATCACTTGCCGACCTCACCGTCTTCTGGTTTTGCCATGGTCGAACACCTTTCACCACGCTCTATCGAGGTTTGCCGTGGTCGTAAAAACACCGCCCTGGCCGTGGTCGATAACCCCTTACGACCACGCTCGCGTTCCTTCAACGTGGTCGTAAACCACTCGATCGCCTCCTACTTTGCCTTGCTGTGGTCGTAGGTCCTCTTGAGCACGCCTCTTTTTGTTTTGCTGTGGTCCAACGCCTTTCGACCATGTCTATTGACGGTTTGCCGTGGTCGTAAGTTCTTACGACCACATTTTCCGTGGTTATAATTCATCTTACGACCACTTACACCGTGGTCATAGCCTTCTTTGACCACGCTCACGACTTTACAACGTGGTCATATCCATAGTCCATACGACCACCCCAAAGGGTCCATACGACCACCTCAAAGCTTGCTACGACCATCACAAGCCACTACGACTCTACCGCACAAAGTCTAGACCCAAACGACCGCTCTGTTGCACCAAATAGAGAAACACTCGAGCTCACCAAAGACTTCCCACAGCCTACGACCGCACACACATCGCTACGACCACCACGTAGCTTGCTACGACTTACAAGCCAAGCAATGCTCAAGGCCCTACGACCTCATCCCAAGTCGTTACGACCGATTCAAAAAGGCTACGACCAAAACCAGAGGTTCCATCGTGGTCGAACCCCATTCAGACCATGTACACCGGATATCATCGTGGTCGAAGCCCTTCTGACCACTTACGAGTGCTTCCGACCGCGCACGAGCCCGTCCGACCACATATGACCAGCTACGACTTCCCCCAAGCACTTCCGATCGCAATCCAGCACTTCCGACCACGCGCTAGATAGCCACGACCACTTCCGACCGGTTACGACTACGACCAACCGGCTACAACCACAACCGACTGAGTCCGACTCAGACCCGACCTCGTTCGACCGCTTCACAACGTGGTCGAACTCTGCCGACTTCTTGCGTGGTCGTAGACTTGAGCGCTGACTTCGACCGCAGCCCACTACAACGTGGTCGTAGCTTCAACTTAAAACTTCCAACCGCTTCAGCTCGTGACAACTGGTCGAAGCTGCATTCGACTATGGCCAACGTGATCGTAAATGACCTGAATGACCTCCGACCATGCCCAAAATGGTCGTATACGCCACAAAGTGGTCGTAAACAGTCTGGTGGTCTTCGACTTCCAACAAGTGGTCTTAAAAAAAAGAATTATATGAATTACTTGGCCAGCCAAAGAACTCTTTGGCATTAGAAATCTGAAAGCTACGCTGGTAATTTTCATCAAAAGTTCAAAACTGTGTATCTAAGTTAGACACAAATGTAGCTGGTTAACAATAAGGTGCTGCACTTTCCCCCACCAAACCATTCACGTTGATAAGATCAATCGCTGGCAAAATTCCTCTACAAGAGCATAAGAAAAGTCATCCATGAAAAAGTTAATGGAAGAACCACCACACAGTGCCACATGAATAGTTCAGTAATCTTCTGAATCACAGCCTTTTTATACGCACTGATCATGGGAACATGAAATCCCATATTATGAGGAAGTGAAACATGTTATGTTTGTTTGTAAGAAAATGCCCGTACGTTGCAACGGAAAATAAAATTTATGAGTAAATATTATATTGCAGTTATATATTGTTGCTCAAAAGAAAGATATTTGTTTATGCTTGACTATATAACCTACCTCTAATATAACATAGTATAGTGCCCAAAGTGGAGAAAACATGAACCAAGCACAAAACAACTATACAAAAAAAAGACTCTTAAAAAAGTGAAGAAAGCTTACATGTAGTCCCATTGTAATCAGCAGTACTATATACAAGGTCTAAAAAGCAAGACCAGTCCCATTGTTCACAAAATACTCCGGGCTCCAACTCCAGAAACCGATATGATACTTGTGTAGCATCAAGGAACAAATGTAGACCCTGAAAATAAACAACATTAATCATGTCATGACGATGATAAAATGACAAATTTCATATATTACTATATTAGGCTATTACAGAGATTGCTTCTCAACAAGGTAAGTCAAAATTTTAATGCCAAATGATAACCACATAAAAATAGGGAAATAATGATTTCTACTTAAAATAGCTGGTCAAAACATTGGCGGCAGGACATGTGTCAAATCGAAAGTATAAAAATAAAACAAAGAGACATTCCGTAAGCCCCATCAACCTAAAAGGCTAAACACATCAAACCAACAAAATAATTGCTATCTTAATAAAATCAAAATTTAGCAACAATAGTTGCTAAATCCTAAGTACACAATCAAGATCGATACTTAGATTAGCAAGATCGCTTCCTAGTACATAAATGTGAGCAAATTGCTATAGAATTCCACTGGAAAACATCTCATTCGATGAAACATTAAGAAAATTATCGCTTACCAAAAGAATTCCCAAATTGTGCTCCTTGGATCGATGATAGCCCAACATATCTTCCCTTCCCTACTGCACCAACTACAAAAAGAAATAAATCCTTAGAATGGTATATATATAATAATTTGTTATCCTCGGATTGGTAAATAACCTGCAAACTCAGATTAGTAAACAACAAATACCACAATGAGGAAAGTATAGTGCGATTGAGATGATTGTGTTACCAGTGTTTTAGAGCTAAACAACTGAATTTCATTACTCAAATACCTTAAATATTTGTTTGAAGGAAAGCCTTAATTATATGATTATATTATCAAATAAACACCTCATTTTATAACTTTCAAGCATTTTTTAGGCAGCTATAACTTTCAATTTTAGCCAACTCGATTCCTATTAGATTAATCCTCCAGAACACAAGGCCTTGTAGGCTATAGCACATAAATAGAACTCATTTTTACCCAGTAAATGTGTGATCAAGATCGTGAGAAGAGCATATGACCCAATTCCACCTGTATAGACCTACCAAAAGGGTGAAATGATCATCGAAATGTAGACGAACCCAAAAATTTTAAATAACTACTTTTTATTATGGAATGAAGATATTACTTGTTTTTAGTCTAACTGCACCTCATTGAGCTCTCTTTGATGAAGGAAAACCTTCAAAATCATACACAAAAGTCTTAAAGCAGCAACTTCTTGACAAAGATCCTACAAGACAAATTGGAAAAGATAATTCCTCGAGTTCAAGGAAAGGTAGATGATCCAGATTCCAAAGTATATATGATCATCTATCATAGATTAGCTTCAACAGAGTATAGAGTACTGATCGCCTTTCATAATTGGAGTAACTAATAATTCCTTTGAACAATTACCTTGATGAAGTCTGCCGCTCGGTCCACCATCAACATCAAAGCTGAAAAAGAAAAAGGAAGGTGGGGCTAGCCGACGATGTCATCGCCGCCTCCGCCGCCGGACTTGTTACCTTTATTGGCTTCCTCCTCCGCGGCGCTCGACACGGCCGCCATGAGAAGGGCGTGATACGGCCGCGGTGGCGGCGAGGGCAAGGAGGGGACTCATCTGCAGAGGCGGTGTCAGTGGCGTCTTGAGCAGGGCGAGGGCGACGGCGGCCGGGTGGAAGGAGCAGGAGAGAGGAGGGCGCCGCGATCGAGGAGTGGCGGAGAGCGTATCCGGGGGTGGGGGACGGGGTGGGAAGGAGGAGGCGGCAGCGCGGGGTAGGAAGGAGGAGGCGAGGGTGGATCGGAGGAGCGGGGGAGGAGGCGGTGGCGGATCGATCTCCTCGTCCCTGGCTGGAGCCCTGGCGGCGCGCGTCCTCGTCCCTGGCTGGATGGCTGGATGAGTGATGAGGTTTGGTCCCAGCAATCTGATCCGTTGGATCTGAGTGAGTAAGAGAAAGACAAGGTTAGATGGGATCTTGTCCCTTCATTTCAAACGTTGGTTGGGTTTGGTGGTAAATTTTTGGGTGTACTTAGGATAGCTAATGACTGTGTTGTACAATTTTCTGTGTGGCTTTAGGATTGTTTTTTAGGTGCATTATATGTGGTAGAGATACTCTTCCGCATTTAAGTTCCAAATAGCCTATTTCTAAGGTTGTGTCCAACATCACTTGTCTCCCATTATGGTTATCTCTTGTCTTTACTCTTCCGCATTTAAGTTCCAAATAGCCTATTTCTAAGGTTGTGTCCAACAGTATTCAAGAGCATCACAACTTGCCACACAGCTCATACATGTATGGTGTCTTGAAATAAGCCATGTTCCCTGAAAACTTGACACAACCAGAAGAAAGGAGCTCTTGCAAGCCTTAGCATTTTCACACAGGTTGCATCATTCTTGTATATTTTTCTATTTAGATAGTCAATTCTATTCTTGTCCCTTTCCTCAATTGGGCCATAGCTAATGCGTTCTCTCCTTTTCCTTAATCTAGACTGGACATACAAAACCACCATAGAAACCGCCACAAATGCAGCAGCCCCACGAATCATCATCTTTCGCCTCTTCACCATCGTCCTTTCCGTCTACATTGCATGGGTGAAAATGTAATCCTAGGTGATTTCCATGATGCATGACAGTCATAAGAAAATTATTACTAACTGCAAACCATGAACAACATGTATCCCCATTTTTGTATGATGAAGTGAAACTACAACATCATGAACAGATGTAACAAAAACAAAGTAGAACATGAAAAAACATGACAGTTTGCATGTATTCAATGATACATGCATGAATGGGGAATAAGCAAACTACTACAGATCCATCACGACGAAGCAATTCAATGATACATGCATGAATGGGGAATAAGCAAACTACTACAGATCCATCACGACGAAGCATCGATCCAGCAAACATTCAAGTAATTTTACTTCATCATACAACTATGAGATCCATCGTGACCACTACGAGATCCAAGCCATAAGTAAACTGACACATACATTCAAGGAAGAAATCAACCGCGAGAGGATTTTGGATCCATACCTTCGGTTTGGAGAGGAAGGGACATGGAGAGGGAGGGGACAGACCGTTGGCCAGGCTCAGCTCATGGTGGCTGTCCCTGGGCTCAACTCTTGCTCGTTGTTCCTGAGCTCAACTCCTGCTCGTCCTCCCCAGGCTCAACCACAGATCCATCATGACGAAGCACGAATCCAACAAACATTCAAGTAATTTTTACAGGATTTTGGTTGCATACCTTCAATTTGAGGAGGAAGGGGGAGAGGGAGGGGGCAGACCGTCGGTCGAGTTCAGCTCGCGGTTGCCATCCTCGGGCCCAACTCATGTCCATCATTCCCAATCAACTCCAATTCGCCATTCATTCCCAGGCTCAACTCCTACTCACCGTCCCTAGGCTCAACTCCTGCTCGCCGTTCCCAAGCTGTTGCCACGGATTCACCTTCCACCCTCCACCACTAGATGCAGCACTCCAAGGATGGCGTGGGGCTGAATGGATTTGGATCTGGTTGGGAGTGCGAGGGATGGGATGGCCTAGGGAGGTGTCAGGGGCGCAGATTTTACAATCCGGATTCCTCTGTGATTCCACCGCACTATTCCCTGGATCAGTAGATAGTGCTCACAGATTACAGTTCTGATTATCAAATACATATCATGCGGAAACGTAAATATAATAGTAGACTTACTCATGGGCCGATTAGGCCGAAATCATTGAATTGCAGCAGCGGAAGAAGGAAGCACACATGTGGGACCTTCAGGACTTGCCCACAGGCATCCAACTGGAGGTGCGCGACCTAGTTCTTGACATCTTCATCTTCTTCGCCATCATGATCTAAAAGTATTGTTAAAGTATAGTGATCTGATTCCTGCTTCTGAATTTATCGCAAAAGCGAGTGTGAGCACTCCAACCCCGTGCTCCGCAAGCCAATACACAGAATGCCAATAAATAGTATGCATGGCTTAACAAAGGAGAGGCTCGGGTTATTTTATTTGCCAAAAATCGCTTTAGTAGCATTGTTATTATTTAATCACAGTGTTATTGTTGCTGCCTATACCCCACCTAGCAACTACCATAATCGACTTAATCTACCAATGACACACTTTCCTTACTGATTGCTGTCTAAGACTCCAAACAGCGAATGACATTATTTATCTAATATCATTTATTTATTCCACTAGTATCTTTTGCATTCTCAATTCTTAACAATCCAATCCTTTCATTATTGATCCACAACCATAATTTGCTTTTTTCAATAATCAATCTTATTTTTCCATTATCTATCTCTAACTAATTCATGAGTATACATCCACCAAGAATATCATTGACCAAGTATACAATTCACTAGAATATATATCCATCAATTATATCATTGATTAGGTCTACGATCCACCAGTATTCACCCACCAGGAATATCATTGATCAAGTTTATACTCCAAGAATTTATGTTAATCATACCCCAAACTCCCAAAATCAATTCATCCATCCAGAACTCGTTCACATCCTATTAATCCCCATATTGTCAACATCTTCTAAGAATTAATGAATATCAGTGTTGTAATCCAACCATTACCTTTGCATTTCCTAATACTCCAACAATCATATAATTCATCTATCTAGTCTATAAATCCATTTGGGCTCCAGCAATTTATTTCTCCTAGAATCCACACTATTGTTTCCTATTTATGATCGACATGAATCCACCAATACCTTTGTATGTTCTCTACAAACACACATCTGGTCTACTCATGACTCTATATACATTCCTCATTATATTTTATCTTGTAAGAAGGGAAAAATATTTTATTTTTGAATTATGATACATAAAATTTCCTGAGACCTAGCAGTTTTGACCAAAAACATAATGTTCAAGAAAATGCAATAATAATAGCGATCTAGATTCCATCCACCGTTACATGGCATCCACACCATATAGCATCTTTCAGCGTTATAGCTGCTTAACTTACCACTGGGACGACACCCAGGACAACTCAAATCAGGGCATTCCATTGCCCTCCACTTTTTCTATTTCCACCCACAAAGTTATTTTTGAAACAGAACTATATCTGGTTAAGTTCCCATGTCCGCCCATGACCGTGGGCACGACTATTCGAATAGTTTTGACTCTGCAGAGTTTGCACACTTTACCCACAAAAGACAGTTCACTCGTTGCCCCACACGATTCCTTAGCCGTGCGGTTGAGCAAACCATCACAGTAACCATTCAAAGTACCTCGCCCCGTCCATCATCTCACCCTATGGGCCGCTCCCACTTGCGGTGGGTCCCATACGCAGCGGGGATGTTCCTCCTATGCGCCTTGCAGTGACTCCCGCATCGCTAGCACGCCGCAGAAGAACTTCACTCACAAAGAGTGTCCCATTCAAGCCGCCTCCCGAATCGCTACTTGCACCACCACTTCTCCTCCACCGATGATGATGACTTTCGGGTCCCAGAATTTACTAGGCCAAGTTGTACTTTACAGACTTGTGGTTGTACTTGTTTTACACGGAGGTCATGACAAGATTCGGTCCTTAGGGTTATCTGGGCGGTTCTACCACAAACCACACTCGTGCCCCCGCACCATACCCCGAACCATCCGCCTAGATAAATAAGCAATTCGAGGTTATTGGGAATATAAAATAACCATATTCAACATACACCAGTCATTACCACCATGACTGCCCAACCAATTTTTCTCAGGATTAAAAGTGATGCTTGGGGCGCTCTCGCGCCCATGAGTACCTAAACATTACTGAGCATGGCATATAAATTACGAACTTATTTTCGAAAGGTTACTATTGTAATTTTGCTAGGGCGACAAAGTTCACATAATCAAGTAATCCAAAGGAGATGTAATATTATTCAAGGCAAGCAATTGGGCATATAACTAAAATCTTAAATTATACATGTATTTGCATATAAAATAACAGCATGCAATTTGATAATTTAAACCAAGGTAATTTGCAGAAAATGTAGGTTCAACATGATCAAAGTATTGACTCGCCTAGCACGGTTTACCACGGTCTTCAGCTCACTCAAAGTTGTCTCATGCGATGATCTTTAATTCCTAGTCTTCATCGATCTCGGTCCCGCTTGATCCGTAGAACCTTTTGGACTCCCGTTTCTAATTACGCGATAAACGACTGAATCCAAATAAAAGCAAATAACTCAAACTATCCAAATAAATCAAGATAAACTTAACTTAGTTTCGCTTTGAGTTAATGGCTAATTCGAGTGATTTGAGGCAAATTTTATGTACCTTCATTTATCGCCCGACCAAGTTTGACTTCAATTGGAGTCTATTTATTCGGCTCCCCGCTTGTTATCTACATTTTTGCTCAATATCGTTATTCATTTAAAACTAACATTATAATTTAGTTAATATCACTTTTATTATCTTGCATCTACTTTAGCCACTATTAGGCCTATCTTTACTTCTAATTTTAGTTTAAACTCAGTTATCTAAGCAAAACTTGGTATGTAACATTTTACGCGACCCTATTTACTCATGTTATTGGTTACACGTTTTCTTCAGAGTATCTGTATGTTTGTGAGATTATTTTGTTACTTGATGACCTAGGGCTATTATATTTGTATATATCACCGAGGTTTGTTTATTGATGGCATGATAACTATCAGGCATATACGCTTATAGGTTAATTAAGGGCCATCTTTATTAAATATTGACATTTATCCAAAGCCACTTCTCCTCATTAATGTCTTTAATAAATAATTTGATCTACAATTTAAACATTAAGGTCACACTAACTACTTACCATGACAACTAATCCGAATTTACTTCACACATAAATTCTCCAAAGCCTTATTTAAATTCTATTAGCCATCACAGATTATCCCTAATTTTTCCTAAGTTTTTCTTTTAATTTAGGATTAGATTTAAAATAAATGCTAAAGGCATACATACATGATAATAGCTAATCCATGATTAGACATTTATTAAGCTCATATATATCCTAATAAATTTTGTACCTTCTATGGTTGCATTTTTAATTAGAATTTTTATTAACTTTGGGTTTTAAGCTAAACCATATTTTATTATTTCCCTAATTTATAAGTAGTCTTTTTAATTCATTTATGAGGATCACTTCAACTATTCATATATGATAACTGTTCCAAACTAGATTTTTAAATACTCTCATTTGTATCCTGGTAAAATCAATTAGCTTCTCTTAATTATTCTCAATTTTTCCTTCATTTTCATTAGCTAGAACGAATTAACAAAAACATAACAGAGCTCGAGAAAGAAATGCCCAGAGGCTGGGATTCGAACCTGAGACTTGTTGGTTAGCGGTTGGCTCAGCTGGCCAGCTGAGCGACTGCCCGCTTGCGAAGGGCAAAGGGGAGCGAATTAGATAAAGCAAGCGTAGGGGTGGGCTCAAAGCAGAGCAAGGCGGCGGCGCCGGGAGTTGGCTTTGCCGGCGGCAGACGGTGGCCGGGGAGAAAGCGGCGACCCAGAAAATGGGTTGCTCGGAGGGAGGAGAAGCAAGAGGTGGCGGCGCGCTGGTCGGAGTGGCGGTGAGGTGGGCGAGCGACGGCGCGGGGCGGGCGGCGGTGAGGTGGAAAGGAGGCGCCGGCGGCTGAGAAAGAGAGGGGGAAGGGCGGCATGCGCATGAGCAGTAGGGAGCTATGGGGAAGCCTACCGATGGAGCGGCGGAGCCGGAAGGGATCCGAGGTTGGCCGGCAACGGGAGCTCACGGCGGCGCGGTCATGCGCACGGCGCTGGCGAGCTGGGGTGGGAGACGGCCCCGGCCGGCAGTGGGGTTGAGCTCAGGGCACCGTGAGTAGGCTCCCCGAGCATGGAATTGAGACGCCACCCCCCGTGAAGGGAGAAACGACGGCGGCGGCGCGGAGGGCAATGGCGGCCGGCTTTGAAGAAGAAGGCCGAATTGGGGGATCTCCGGCAAATGGATTTCCAATTGGGTAGAATGGAAGGAAGAGGGGAAATGGGGGTGCGAGTTGGCGCGGTCCAAATGGCCGGAGCTCGCCGGAGGAGCCGGAACGGCGAGGAGGCGGCGCGGCGGTACGCTCGGCGAACTTGGTTGGAGGAGGAGAAGGGCAAGGAGAAAAAGGTAGAGTGCGGCTCGGGGTCTTATAGGCGAACATGCGCGCAAGAGAGAGGCAGAGCCGGGGCGGGGGAGCGCAGTGGCGGAAGGACCGGGCGGTGGTAGAGGACCGACGGGCAAGAACCGGGCGCGGGGCTCGATGCGTGCAGCCGGGGTAGGGTAGGCGCGGGGCTCGACGCGCGAAAGAGGCGTGACGGCGACGCAGAGCGGATAAAGGAAAGGGGCGACGTGGAGGACGCGCAGCCATGGGAGAAGGGAGGAGGAAGAAAGGAGCGCAGGCGCGGGCGGGGAGAGAAAGGCGAGCGGGCGAGGCGTGGGGTCCACAGGACCAGAGAGAGGGGGCGAGTGGAATGCCCTAATAAGGTCACGTGATGGAACGGGAGTTTGGCTAGAGCCGGTGGACGAGCCCGTTCGTCGTTTTTTGCCGTATCGGCCCGTCCAGCTTCTCCACCAAATATTCTCTCTGTGGATGAGTCATACAGGTTTATTTGGTCCCATCTCATGAACCAAATGCAGGGACAAGTTCTAAAGTTGGATGGAACCAACCCATCCACCTCTCATCCTATGAACCAAACACACTATTACTTTCGGGATGACTATGCTGCGATCCGGTGAAGTTGCACATCGATGACATGTTCGAGGTGTAGCAAGAGGCAATTATACCACATCCTATCTGATTGCTTAAGTTTGTGCTGTGATTTTCTAATTTTCACACTGTATAGTTTCTATTTGCTCTGTCTTTGTTGGGACAAAGATATCTTCAGGTACCTTCACATAAATGTCCGAATCCAAGTTTCCACAAAGGTATGTTGTTACCACATCCATCAATTTTATTTTTAAATTCAGGTTTACTACCATCTAGATTAAATATCTCAAGGTAATGCCATCCATAACCGACGAATATGTTTCTTCATAATCTCCAATAAGCATAGTTTGAGTCATCAAAGAAAGGTGCCTTTCCTATTGCTATACCCTCGCTAGCCATCCTTTTCTCTCTAGACGGTTAAGTCTAAAAATGAGAGACCAAGCTCTAATACCATTTGTAAGATCGAGGAGGCCGACTAGAGGGGGGTGAATAGGCGGTTTTAATCTTTTTTGGTCTAATTTCAATTAGTAATTTTAAACTTAATGATTCCCTAGAGCAAGTAAGCAATAGTACTACTAAAACAACCTAGAAAGACTCAAGTGATCACAAGTGCAGGTAATTGACTAAGAACAAAATCAATTAGCCTAAGTCAAAGTTTGCTACTCTAACTAAGCAAGCAATCAAATAATTTGAATGAAGTAAATTGCTTGAATGAAATTAAGCACAAGAGAGAGCAAACCACAATTGACACAATCACTTTTTACCGTGGTGATCGGATACTTGCTGGTCTCCCCTATTCCACGTTGAGGTAAGCCCGAACAAATCGGACCGGCTCCACGAATTGAGCCTAATCACCTCGATCACTAGCGGTAGCACTTTCCCGCTCCGGGTAGGCGAGCTCCGAGCCTTCACAATCTTCCGGGCCTTCTCACAACCTTCTTGAGAAGATCACCGAAACCTTCGCCAAGCCGTCTAGGTGCCGGCAAGCACCAAGAGAATAAACCATAGCGGCTTGATCACACTCAAGTGCCAATTGGATCAATCTAGTATGCAATGCACTTGAATTGGGCTCAACTACCTCTATTGAATGCACAAGAGTGAAAGAGAGGTGTGAGATGTTGTTCTAAGCTCAAAGATGTTCAATGGGGTTTCAACAACAGGTACAAGTGCTGGTGGGGTTGAATTTATACCCCCACCAACCTCAAATAGCCGTTGCAATAAACAATCCTGAAAAATCAGGGAAAACGGAACTACCGCCGTTATATGGGCGGTACTTCCGGATTTCCGCCGCCTGGTCAGAACGGCTATGTCAGAGAGTCAGAGGTGACCGTTGGTCAATGAGTGCGGAACTACCGCCGTTGAAATCACGGTACTTCCGGAATCCCGGAAGTTCCGCTCTTCGCCCCGGTACTTCCGATCTCAGCGAGGTTAACTCCAACTCAGGGCGCTCTCTGGAAATAAAGTTCCGTTCGAGAGGCCGGAACTTCCGCGCCTGCGGTAGTTCTGCCGTTCACGAAGAGGTTCTTCCGATTTCCGAGAGACTAACTCAAACCCCGGGCGCTCTCTGGAAATGTAGTTCCGCTCGGGTGGCCGGAACTTCCGCGCCTACGGTAGTTCCGCCGTTCACGAAGCGGTACTTCCGATTTCCGAGAGACTAACTCAAACTCCGGGCACTCTCTGGAAATGAAGTTCCGCTCGGGGGGCCGGAACTTCCGCGCCTGCGGTAGTTCCGCAGTTTTAACGTCGGTACTACCGAAATTTCTGGCAATGTACAGTTTTGATATTAATTTAATTTCTAAGTGCATACATGATCCTAAATTGATCCATAGGGCACATTTGTATATGATCAAGCAAATTACTATGATCCCTCTTAATAGTACGGCATCTAACCTATAAACCAGTCTTCCAACCTTTCACCAAGATCGGTAAAATTAAAATAGATCCCTAAACTATTTACCTTGTCGCCTTTGAGATCTTTGAATATTGTGAAATCATTTTATGTGCCTTTTTCTTTGCCATTGAGACTAACCCTTTTAAACACTTAACACACAAATTAGTCCCATATTCACATAATGTCATTAATTACCAAAATCAATATTTTAGGGGCCTAGATACTTTCAATCTCCCCCTTTTTGTAATTGATGACAACATAAGCAATATTGAGAAGAATAGAGATTTGGCAATGGAAAAAACATGGGGAGTTTTCATGGAATAAAAACAAGACAGGAACTCCCCCTAAATCTATGCATCAAAAAAAATTATGAAAATTTGCATGGTCTCTTTTGATAAATCAAATCAAGCGAGCATGATCATCACATGATATCAAAGCACAATATTCAAGGTATGCATAGACAAGTAAATATCATTGCATTTAGGGAACAAGATCCAAACATAGTTCATTACATCGCATAGGAAATTAAAAGACTAAGACTAAACATCCATAGAGTTAAAACATCACTTAAGCATCACATGATTCATGACACCATATTTTATTACATGGCTTAAACTTCAGTCTTCTCCTTGCTTCATTTCTCCCCCTTTGGCATCAAAGTACCAAAAAAAAGAACTAGTCCTGAGCTGCACGAGAAGACAGAGAGCTGCGACGACGAGTGCGACGAGTGTAGTGAGCTGGAGAAGGCGGACGAGTCACGACACTCTCCAAGGATGAGACGCGATCCCCAAGAGAAGACACTGAAGAGATCAGGACATTTTGGCGCTCCTCAAGTCGAAGGATGGCGGAGTAGATCTCAGATAGAGACACATCGCCCTCACCCTGAGAAGGAGGATCAGCGGCTGCCTGAGGCTGAGGCTGTCCACGAGAGCGAGCAGGAGCAGGTGCAGGAACAGGAGGCTTTGCACGGGGCTTGTAACGCTTGTGCACGGTGCAAAGTGCTCCTCTATATTCGGTTTTGCGAATGATGAGGGCCATGATAAATGGTGCATAGTTGATCCTCCTGTTTCTGTCATTCTTAGTAGCATCTATCTCCCGGATGATGAGATCCACCACATCAAACTTCTCACCACGCATAATGTAATCAATCACATTCCAAGCATGGCCGCGAATGGCATCGAAATTCCCACTCTTTGGATAAATGGTGTGGTTGATGATCCTGTTTACGAGACTGAGAATAGGGAGCAAACCAGTTATCGTCCCTAGTACACGTTCAGCTGTCCGGTCATAATACTCGAAATAAGCAGCAATTGGAAGTGCCGGCTTACTGAACACCTTCTCATAGGCACTGGATTCAGTACCAAGTGCCAGCTCAAACTCGTGCTTGGTGCTCTCATGGACCTGCTGCCCAGTCATCCAACACAGATGCTCATAAGTGGGAGAGATGTATAAAGTAGCATAGAATTGCCGTATCGTCTCTTCCATGTAGCTGCACTGAAGAGCAACAAGATGATGGATCCCCGCTTGATGAAAAAGCCTATATGCACCATCAAACTTGTCAATCTGTGATAAGTGATCCCAGTCCACATACTTGTGAGCAGCAAACTTGCGAGAAGGACCATACATTTCCATATAAACTTTCTCCTGAAATCTTGTATGGAATTTAGGGTTCTGAGAGTTGCAAGGGAGGATATACTGACTTCGACGATGCAAGATAGCACAGTCATCACTGGAGATTTTTCTTAGGTCCACTTCTTGATCTTGTGCCGTAGACATTTCTTCATCAGACTCCTCATAATCCTCACTCTGCTCTTGAGAAGCCTCAGATCCACTCTCGGACTCCGCAGACGCACTCTCGGAGTCAGAGGCGGGACCCTTGCCCCTATCCTCATGCTCCGGCTCAGGAAGGGCGGGAGTCGAGGAAGATTGACCTGGAGTTCCCCCATATCAGGGTGGGCGTTCGGTACTACCGAACCGATCGGTTCGGTTCCTCGGTACCCATACAAATTCGGTTCCTACGAATCTCGGTACCGTTCGGTTCCTGAAAAAATTCGGTTCGGTTCGGTTCGGTTCCGGTATTTACCGAAATTACCGAACAGGGTACAGCAGCATGTAACATCAAGTTCAATAGCCAATTTTGACATAAATGTAACATGATTTCATATAAAATAAGTGCCAAATCATACAGAGAAAAAGCCACAAATACATAATATAGCTGTCCACAATAGACCCATCAATAATATTACATATTACTTAGTACTCACTACTCAAATACAACATGTTATTCCTTGTAGTTCGGTATTTCGGTAAACCGAGGTAGGGGTGAAAACGGATCGGATACGGACGGATATTGCTCATCCCGTATCCTTTTCCATATTTTTTGTCGGAGTCGGAGTCGGATACGGATAGTACCGGATACGAATACGAATGCGGATATTCTCGGTCACGAATACGGATCGAATACATGCCGCTCCGGATACGGTTAGTCTCGGTCGCGAATATTTAGTCGGATAATGCGCGGAAGCAAATTTTACATGATGACAGAGACAAATTAAGCAACTAGTAAATTCTAACTAGCAAAGTAGCAACTAGCAAGTAAATTGTAGAGGCTAGTTAAACAAATAGCAGTCTAGTAGCTAACTAGCTACATGCAACATAGTTCAAAAGTACGAATTGCTCATAAAGTAGTCTAGTACATCACTAGTTCATTTAAGTTCATTACATTTACATCACATGATAAGTCCACAACATAGATCTTGTCTAGCAAAAAGCCAATAGCAAGCCATCGAGCCATCTCTAACCATGTTTCAGTGGAGCTCAACCTCGGTCATTATCTCGTCCTACAATAAAATATCAATTGAAATCCAAAATTATTAAATGAAGAATAGAAACCCAAAATTAATACTTGTATAGTTCGGTTCTACTCACTGTCCTGTCATTATGTCATTGACTCATTGGAACTTAGAAGTAAATAACCATCAAACTAGAGAAGCAGTAATAGTGTATATATATGTAGGATTATCAAACCATCAAACCTTCTCATTTATGTTTGTGGTAGCACATTCTTTATCATCTAGCTCCAAATCCAACTCATCAATAAGTGATGCTATCTTCTCCTTGCAATCTAAAATTCAAAAATAACATGAGGTTAATAAACAAAAGTTGTAAGCGTTGCAATTGGTGAACTAAATGACTTATTATTTACCTTTCCTAGATGAAGATATCCAATCTTTTGTACATATTAGAGCCTCAACCATCTCGGGCTCTAAGCGACTACGAAATGGATCAATAATACGGCCACCAGCACTAAAAGCCGACTCTGAAGCAACAGAGGACACTTGAATAGCTAGCACATCACGAGCTAGTCGTGAGAGAACAGGAAATTTCCCTTGGTGTGTGTTCCACCATGACAATATGTCAAACTGTGCACCCTTACCCGTAGGATCAACCCATCGAATTGGTTTCTCTTGCATGTATACCTCAAGTTCATTTATACTACCATGTGCTGTAGCGACATCCTCATACAAAAACTGTTCAATGTCATCAAGGCCCAAGTCAGGATCACCAAGTGGCTGAGAAGGTCCTTGAGGAGGGTCAGGCTTTGAAGCTTCAGATGTATTGGACATGTAAGCTTGAAATAATTTGGTCACAACATCCATAAAGCGACTAACTTCATGGGCAGCCCTCCCATGATAAATCCTCCCCATGAAATACTCCACAAGCTTTTTCTTGTATCTAGGATCAAGAAAGCATGCAACAGCGAGAGCTATGTTGGACTTGTCCCAATACTTATCATATTTGGCTTTCATAGCCTCTGCCATAGACGAAATAGTAACATCAGCACTTTCACACCAATCTGCAAGTGCTAACTTAATTTCACAAAATTTCCACCAAAACAAGTTTGCTGTTGGATATTGATTTCCAGAAAATAGCTTGGTAGCATCATGAAATTTCTGCAAACACTTGCATAATGATTCTGCCATATCCCATTCTTCATTTGATGGAGCACACTTATCGTACTTACCCTCATTCAAATACAATAGCCTATCAAAAGCCCTCCTATAATAAATTGCTTGTGACAACATTTCATATGTTGAGTTCCATCTTGTAGGCACATCCAATGGAAGACCAGATGTATTATCTAAGTCACATTCTATTGCACACTTCTGAAATTCCTCCCATTGCAATGGAGAATTCTTCACAATAACAACAGTAGCTCTAATATTTTGGACTGAAGATGCAATAACTTTCAAGCCATCTTGGGCAACAAGGTTTAGTATGTGACATAGACATCTCACATGAAAAAAGGCACCATCACAGATCAAGGGAGAACGCTTATGCAGCTCTATCACAACTTCTCTAACACATTTATCATTGGATGATGCATTGTCTAGAGTGAGAGCAAATAACTTCTTCTCAATATTCCAAGACATGACACCCTTGATAAACTCAGTTGCTAGATTACTTCTGTGTGATTCCTTTGACATGAATGAATTTAATTATTCTTTTTGCATTTGCCAATTATCATCAATCCAATGCACAAGTGATGCACATATAACCTTTATTTTGATTAGATGTCCACATGTCCATAGTTGCAGAAACCGACAAGAAAGAGATTTTAATTGGTCATACAACCTTTCTTTTCATCTCCAAACATTTCTAATATCTCTTTCCTAGTGGTTATGCGAGACTTGAATGAAAACCGTGACGTAGAGACTTGATGAAATCAATGAAGTACTCATGCTCTACCATACAAAATGGATATTCGTGCATAACCATTGCCACATAGAACTTCTTGAGGCTAGCTTCAGCATCATACCTGAATATCTGAACAGTTGCACTATCTTCATCACCCTTCTCATATTGGAGTTGTTGCTGGCCTTGCTTTACGGCATGCTTTAGCAAATGATTCCATAAAGCCTTCGTGCCCCTTGAGGTCTCACATCGAGCTTTATGAGGACATTTATGACACTGTACCCAAAGTTGTTTCTCCTTTCCACCCTTTGGTGTGTCAACAGTCACTGTATATTTAGTAAAGTGGTCCCAAACCTTCGAGGTGCACCTCTTCTGCTTCTTCTCAGCAGGCTCAACTTCTCCGGTGCAAGTCGCTTCATCCATATCAACAACCACATGTTCTTCACCTCCCGTGGCTGTGGTTGTCAATGCACGGTCGTTCAGTGGAGATGGTGTTTGTGCTGAGTGGCCCGTACCAACTGCTGTGGAAGTGCCAGCAGGGGATGCTCCTGTGCTTGCACAAATGCTCGCACTTCCACTTGCAGCAGCCATCTCAAATTATCAATATCCTACAACCAAATCAAAAGAAGGTTGGACATGTAAACTTGGAATAATTTGGCTTTCCTAAAATTATCATAGTTCTAGTAATATTACTCATTCAAAAAAAACATCAAGGAAGTATATCAAAAGCATGGTCTATTAGTTTGATGCTAAGGCAGTGCATGCACTGTTTTGAAAAAAAATTGAACATATTACCTTCTCAGGTGCAGTTTTGAAAAACCTGGTTGACAAAGCTAAGAGCAACTTGACATTCCTGTATTAGAGTATCCTCAATTCCTCATCTATAGAAGCATTCAACATTTGCTATGTAAAACCATAAAAAGTTGTACACAGATATACCACAAGGCACAAGCATTAAAGAAGCTAAGATTTACATGCACAAAGCAAGACAAAGCTATCTCTCTGTTTATTGCACCACAAGCCTTCACCGGGGCAGACACAACATGAAAAAATGCAGAAAGAAGCATAGAAGCTAGTTAATTTACGAGGCCACCAGTATTTTTTTGGTGTAGATTGACACGCTTGCACCTCAAGTCCTCAACACCATCAGTAGGCATCTAATAAACTCAGTATGCCTTTCAGTTAGTTTAACTGGCTCAAACAGGGATGCCTCAACCATACAGTGATGTGCAAAGAAATGGTTTCATAAGTAGTGAAGGGGCATATATACACGCAATGCTTTCACCGGATTGTCAGTGTCCAAATCAGTGTCCTTTCTTATAACATTATGCAGGATTACAAATTTGCTAATATTATGAAATCAGTGTAACATTGATTACATATTTACATGGCTGATAGTTACATTCCCCAGATCCAGATGCAGCAATAGAAATGTAGTAATATATGCATGCAATACAATTCTAAGAACAAGGATAAAGTTCATTCAAGGTCTAAGTCTTTCCATACATTTCTTAATGCAAGATCATTCGATTAATTCCAACATCCAGAGCAACAAAAGCAATTCATCTTGCTTATGAAATGATAATTATCAAATAGGCTCTCTGAAGTTAAATCCATAGGCACATAAGGAACAAAATACGTTATGAATCTCGACCCACATGCACCAACTATACTCAGTATACTGGACATACACATACGGGGTGGAATGGAAATAGCTCACTGCTCACCGAATACAGGGTTCCGAAAGAGCTCACCGGAGGAGAGACGGGCGGCGAGTGCGACGGCACCTCCAGTTTGTGGGGGTGGAGGCGGGCGCGGGCGGCGGCGGCGCCGGTCTTTGGGGGAGGAGAGGCGGGCCGGCGGCGGCGTCAGTTTGTGGGGACGGGGAGAGGCAGGCGGCGCCGGTCTTTGGGGGAGGAGAGGCGGGCCGGCGGCGGCGCTGGTCTGTGGGAGCGGCGGATCTGCAGGGGAGGAGAGGCGGCCGACGCGAATCTGCGGGGGAGGAGAGACGGTCGGACGGCGGTGGACTGGTGGAGTGATGGCGCGGAAGAAGACGGCGAGGCCGTAGAGGGAGCAAACCTGGAGCGGTGCGGTGGCGGAGGGCGAAGCTGGGCGGCGGTGCGGTAGGAGAGATGAGGCTAGGCGGCGAGCCGGCGACGCGGTGGAGACGAAGACGCAGCGTCGAAGGCTCGAAGCTCGGTCGGTCGAATCTGCGATCCAGATTTTTGGCCGCCGCTCGGCGCTGGGTCGCTACTCGCTAGGGACGAACGGACCTAGGGTTTGTATTGGGCCGGTGCTTGCGCAATGCTTGGCGGGCCACCGGGCCGGGGGCGTTTCCGGATAGTTACCGGATTATTATCCGGTAACTATCCGAGAAAATTTCCGGATAATTCCGTATCCGTCGGATACTGACATTTCCGAATCCGTATCCGAATCCGAAAAAAAATATCCGAATCCGTATCCGTATCCAAGAAAATATCCGGATATCCGAAAATATGCTCCGAATTCTATCCGAATTAAAACGGACGGACGGCCGGTCGGAAATATCCGCTCGCTTACACCCCTAAACTGAGAGTACCAACCGAATTTCTCGGTAAATTGGTTCGAGAACTCGAACCAACTCCGAACCGAAATTTTCGGTTTCGGTACTTTCGGTTCGGTTCTCGGTAAATTCGGTTCGGTATTCGGTATTCGGTTTTTTGTGCCCAGGGTGACCCCCATAGGACTTGTGGGAAACGTTCTTCATCCTCGGCATCTTCAAGCAAATAAAGGTAACCAAGATGTGAGCTAGGATATGCAAGGATTAGGTTTGAAATGAAAAATAATGAGTTTCATTGCTCCAGAAAATCGAAGTACGACGGCAAACAATGAACTTCCGTAATCCGTAGTTCCAAGCATTAAACAATGGAACTTCCGACCCGGTAGTTCCGACCGCTCGACCGGTAGTTCCGAATTTTCTGGGTATTCCTAGGGCATGTTCAATCTTCATTATTTTGGGGTATTTCTTGGTTTGAATCCAAAGCATGTATGAATAAACATTATAATACCCCAAATATACTAATTTTCCCTAAGATTTTTCAGCAAAAATTATCACATTTTCAAATTTAACCTAAACTAACTTAGGGTTCTTAGAACAAGGAAAAAGGAGGGATTTGATCCAATTTACCGTGTGGAGTCGAAGGAGGGGAACCCTAGAAGTGCAGAGAAACAACCCAAAACGAAAAACTCTCCTTGGATTCGAAGATCGGGAGAGGAGGAGGTTTTGGGAGAGAGAGAGTAAGGGAGGAAGGAGGAGGAGGAAGGGAAGGAGTGCGCCGGTTTTGGAGAGAGGGAAGGAGAGAGAGAGAGAGAGAAATAAATGAGGAGTAACGGCAGGGAGATGGCGGTTGCAAAAGCATTAACTTCCGCAGAAAACGGAAGTTCCACGGTTTACACGCCGGTAGTTCTGTTTTCATAGAAATTTCAGAAGTACCGCAAAAACACCAGCGGTAGTTCTGGATTTTCTGACACGAGCGGAAGTACCGCACAATGAACTGCGGTAGTTCCGAATTTTCTGGAACTTCTCAGGAATTGAACTTTTCAACTTGAAATAATGCAAATAATCCCTAGTTTTGCACTCAATTAAAGTCATTCAGGATCATTGTGCATCAATTTGAGCTATTGCTATACTTTGAAACTAGTTTTTATGAAAATTAATCAAATTTTTGACCAAAAGAGGGAAAAATTCATTGAAATTCCACACAAGAGCATCAAATGGGCAGAAAAGAATGAAATTTGATTTCAAGCTACATTTGAGTAATCTATGACATTTAATTCATTCCTCAATTTGCAAAAGCGGCTTTCATCTAAAGGCTTGGTGAAAATGTCCGCTAGTTGATCTTCGGTTCGGATGTGGCTAATTTCAATATCTCCCTTGCTCACATGATCTCTCAAGAAATGGTGGCGTATATCTATATGCTTGGTTCTTGAGTGTTGAACGGGATTGTTGGATATTTTGATGGCACTATCATTATCACACAAAAGAGGCATTTTATCAAAATTAATTCCATAATTCATCAATGTTTGCCTCATCCAAAGCAATTGAGCACAACAACTACCCGCGAAAATATATTCGGCTTCGGCGGTTGAAAGGGCTACGGAATTTTGTTTCTTGGATGACCAACATACTAGAGACCTTCCTAGCAATTGGCAACTACCCGAGGTGCTTTTTCTATCCACTTTGCAACCCACATAATCGGAATCCGAATATCCAATTAATTCAAATTTTGCACCTTTTGGATACCAAAGCCCTATACTTGAGAAATGATTTAAATAGCTTAGAATCCTCTTTACGGCCACTAAATGGCACTCTTTTGGAGAAGCTTGAAAACGTGCACACATGCAAACACTAAACATAATGTCAGGCCTAGATACGGTAAGATAAAGCAAACTACCAATCATGGATATATAAAGTTTTAAATCTACCGACTTACCTCCTTCGTTGAGGTCTAGATGCCCGTTTGTTGCCATGGGTGTTTTGATGGGTTTGGCTTCTTCCATGCCGAATTTATTGAGTAGATCCTTCACATACTTCGTTTGACATATAAACGTCCCATCTTTATGTTGTTTGATTTGTAGTCCAAGGAAGTAGCTTAGTTCCCCTATCATTGACATCTCAAATTCTCTAGACATCATCTCACCAAATTCTTTGCAAAAAATCTTGATTAGTAGAACCAAATATAATATCATCAACATAAATTTGACATACAAAGAAATCATCACCAATAATTTTTGTGAATAGAGTAGTGTCTACTTTACCAATTTTAAAGCCTTTTGAGACAAGAAAGTTACGAAGGCGTTCATACCAAGCTCTAGGAGCTTGTTTTAAACCATAAAGCACCTTTGAAAGTCTATAAACATGATTAGGATATTTATCATCTTCAAATCCCAGGGGTTGTTCTACATATACTAGTTCGGAAATTGTTCCATTAAGAAAATGCACTTTTGACATCCATTTGAAACAATTTAATATCAAAGCATGATGCAAAAGCAAGCAAGATTCTAATTGATTCAAGTCTAGCAACGGGTGCAAATGTCTCATCATAATCTAACCCCTCGACTTGAGTATAACCTTGAGCTACTAACATCGCTTTATTTCTTACCACAATTCCGTTCTCATCTTGTTTGTTCCGGAAGACCCATTTCGTGCCAATGATGTTGTGCTCCTTGGGTCTCTCCACCAATATCCAAACTTCATTTTGAGCGAAGTTATTCAACTCTTCATGCATAGCATTTACCCAATCCGAGTCATCTAAAGCTTCTTCTACACGCTTAGGTTCAAGTGAAGATATAAAAGAATAGTGTTCACAAAATGAAGCTACTCTAGAGCGAGTTTGAACACCCTTACTCATGTCACCCAATATTTGATCAATTGGATAATCCTTGGCTATTGCATTGTGAATCTTGAAGATATTTTGCTGTTGATCCTTCTCTTCATCTTCTATGACTTGAAAGTCGTTTGTTGTAGATGAAGAGGGAGGCTCCACTTGTCTTGATGAGCTTGGTGATGTTGCATCCTCTTTTGGCTTAATATCTCCAATTTGCATGTTCTCCATTGCCTTTCGAAGACCTTCATCTCCTACATCATTCAAGTTCTCATGCTCTTCTTGAGAGCCGTTAGTTTCATCAAATTGAACATCACATGACTCTTCTACTAACCCCGAATTTTTATTAAAGACCCTATAAGCTTTGCTATTTGAAGAATATCCTAAAAGAAAGCCTTCATCACACCGACTTTGAAATTTAGAGAGCCGAACACCTTTTCTTAGAATATAGCATTTGCAACCAAATACTCTAAAGTAAGAGATGTTCGGTTTTCTTCCAACGAAAAGCTCATAAGAAGTCTTTTTCAAAAGTCGATGTAAATAGAGGCGATTTATGGCATGACATGCGGTGTTAATAGCTTCCGCCCAAAATTTATCGGAAGTATTGTACTCATCAAGCATTGTCCTAGCCATTTCTATTAATGTGCGATTTTTCCTTTCTACAACTCCATTTTGCTCCGGAGTGTAGGTTGTGGAAAGTTCGTGCTTTATTCCAAGTTCATCACAAAAATTTTCAACTTTTGTATTTTTGAACTCGGAACCATTGTCACTCCTAATTTTCTTTATTTTAAAATCAAATTCATTTTGGGCCCTTTTTGAAAGACTTTTGAAAATCCCGGAGGTTTCACTTTTGTCATTTAGGAAGAAGACCTATGTATATCTAGAGTAATCATCCACAATGACTAAACAATAACTATTTCCCCCGATACTCTTATAGGTTGTTGGCCCAAACAAATCCATATGTAAGAGCTCCAATGGCCTAGAGGTTGACATGATACTTTTAGAAGGATGAGAACTATCGACTTGCTTTCCGGCTTGACAAGCACTACAAAGTCAATTTTTCTCAAACTTCACATCCTTCAAGCCAACAACTAAGTCATGTTTGAAAAGCTTTTTAAGTTGCACTATACCCACATGACCTAGCCTCCTATGCCATAACCAACCCAAAGAGATTTTTGCAATTAGACGAGTTTTTAAGCATGCATCATTTGAAGTAAAATCTACCAAATAAAGGTTTCCAAATCTAAAGCCTTTGAAAACAAGTTCACTACTATTTTCTTTTGAAATAGTTACATTTTCTTTAGAGAATTAACATGTTAATCCTAAATCACATAGTTGAGCAACGGATAGCAAGTTAAAATTTAATGTTTCAACTAAGGATACATTAAAAATGGAAAGGTCATTGGATATAGCAATTTTACCCAAACCAAGTACATTTCCTTTGCTATTGTCTCCAAAGGTGATTCTTTCATTGCTTCCGTTCTCAAATGTTGTGAACATTTTCCGGTCTCCGGTCATGTGTTGAGTGCATCCACTATCCAACACCCAATGCCTTCCACCGGTTTTGTACTTTACCTACAAAATAAGATCAAGCCTTTTTAGGTACCCAAATTTGTTTGGGTCCTTGGAGGTTAGTAACCAAGGTTTTGGACACCCAAATGGATTTCTTTTTAGCACCCAAAATCGAGGTGCCAATAAAATGAGCAATTACATTTCCATTCTTAGATTTTTTTAAACATATAACAAGAATCATATAGACCAATGGAATGCATGTTATTCTTAGAACAATCATTTTGAACATGTCCAACACACCGGCATTTTGAGCAAAACTAACCATTCTCCTTTACAAACCTTGGAGGCTTGTATGCCGACTTCTTACCCTTTTTCGGAACATACCCAAGTCCCTCCTTGTTAAAAGAGTATCTTTGACCACTTAGCAACTTATCAAGGGTCTCTTTTCCCTTGTAAGCTCTTTCTAAGCTTTTATTCAATTTTGACACTTGTTCCTTTAAATTCTTGTTTTCATTAGTAAGCACATCATCATGAACAAGATTTAAAGCATTTCTAGAGTCAACACTAGATGAACAAGGCATGGCAAGTAGATCATCACAACATGTAGATATGCTAGATTTTGAAATCGCTATACTAGGCATTCCATTCAAAATATCACAAGTGATTCCAATGCTAGAACTAGATTTATGATTTTCTTTGAGAGAAATATGTTCTCTCTTCAAGACCTTAAACTTTGATTTTTCTTTTCCAAGAAACTCATTCAATTCAACTAACATATCCATCAAGTCAAGTGAAGGCTCATCATCATCAAGCAATTTTACCTTTTCTCCTTTAGCCATAAGGCATGTAGGAGTGGAGAATAGTGATGGAGCCTCTTTGATGGCGATGCCCACAAGCCCCTTCTTCTTGGGAGATTCGTCCTCGCTTGAGTCGGAGTCGGAATACTCCTCCTCGGAGTCCCACTCACCAATATGGGTTTCGTTCTTGCCATCCTTGTGAAGCTTCTTGAAAAACTTCTTCTTGCCGTTGTAGTTCTTCTTCTTTGATGACTTCTCCTTGTCATCTTTCTTTGTGGGACATTGAGAGGCAATGTGCCCCTTTTCATCACATTTATAGCAACGAATGTTGCTATACTTTTTTTTGGAGGAGGAATGTCCCTTCTTGGTCTTCTCAAAGCTAGTGCTTCGATTTGAGCGCCTCCTCATGAACTTCTTCATTCTTCTTACTAGAAGCGTCAATTCTTCTTCGGAATCCTCCTCATCATCATCTTCGGATTCATCACTTATCACCGCTTTAGCTTTGAAGGCTGTTGGACCGAAATGGCGACAAAGGGGGGGTGAATGTCGTTTTTTGTTTTAAAATCAACCCCAACAAGTATGCACAAAAGTGCCGAAACTGAGCAGCAAAAGAAACAAAGACTGCCGAGAGACAAACTACTGGACAAAGGACAAACAAAAAGAAAAAGAGATCAAAAGATCCAATCAGAAGACTTCTCTCGTGACCAACAGAACTAAGAAAGAGAAGAGATTGAGACAAGGAAAAAGGAGAACTTGTACCTAGCCAAAACTAACAAGAGACAAGGAAATCTGGAACACATGTAGCAAGATTAGAATCAGCATAGATCAGCAATTATATAGCAGAAAATTCACCTGAAACCAAAGTCATTTGAGCTGCATGCAGGAAGGAAGAAAACAGTACAAAAATGGCCAAATACCACATGAAGGCTCGATGCTTCAATCGGATGGCAAAACCTGCTGGCCGAATTGCTCTTTAATATAGTGTAGTACTCGGCAGAGAGCAAACGGGAGTACAAAAGACTGCACCAAAACTGCAGGGACAGCAAAACAGCAAGTAGTACTCCTCTGGCCGAAACCCACTAAAGCAAAAGAAATAAACTTGAGGCTATTCCTGGCCGAATTCTTCAATCATTTGAAACTGTTGAAGAACCAAAGTGCTACCACTTTTACCAAACAATAGGACTGCTCGCCGAATGGCAAAGTTCAAGAGCAGAAGAAGAACAAACTTCAAGCATCAGACTTCTGAGAAGAACAAGAACCACGAACCCGAAAGAAAATCTTAGCAAACACATAAGAACTAAATAAAGAAATAAATTGCTGCATATTATCTTAAGACTGAACAAAAAGAAGCAGGAAAACCATAGATTTCAGCAAGGGACTCAAGCACTAAAAGAGTTCATTCAAGAGCACAAAATCAAAACACAAGAAAGGCCAAACAACTCAAACTAAAATCTCTCATATAGATTTAGAGGAAGAGAGATACACGATTGTATTAAAGAGGAATGATTACATAGAGTTGTTTTCAGCACATCACTCTCTCAATCTCACACTAAACAAGTCCCCATACATGCTAGAAAGATAACCCACTCATACATGGAGATAACCAAATAAAACCCTAACTCTTACACCCACTCTCACAATTTCAGCACTAGAGAGCACATCTCTATTTATAGCCTCCACTAATGGGTTGCACATGCTTTACCCATTAGGTCACCACCTACTCGATGCTTTATCCAAACTCGCTTCCTTTAGTGCAGCTTTGCGTTTTTACCGAAACGCCCCTCGCGCACCTTCCAGGAAGCTTCCTCCTTTCTTGCCATGTAAGCCTCGCAGCCACCTCAAGCCATCGCCGTCTTCGACATCTCCCGACCGTTCTGACCTCAGCGCCACCTGCGCCTAGTCCGGTCCACCGTGTCTCGCCACGACTCCGCCTCGACGTCCTGCAGCCAACACAGACAGGAAACACATCAAATAGCACCGTTCGATACATGTAATCAAAATTAGCATGATAAAGCCCAAACATGTTGAATCAAAGGAATACCCATCCTAAACACGATGACCAGGTTTGACCAAGTCCGACCGTGCCCGTTGCACCTCGCAACGTCAAGGTCCGAACCACCCAAATCAAACTCGACTTTCCTAAACCGATGTCAATTACTCATCATTCATACGGGATGACCTCCACATGGTCTCTCAATCTCCCCCTTGATGAGTATATTGACAAACCCAGAAAAAACGTGAAGTTGAGTTTGATTTGAAAAGTCCAATATGGTCCAAAGAAGGAAAATGAAACTAATGACCATGTCGACAGAAGGAACACTAGAGCAACAACTGAAAGAGCAAATTTTTCTCCAAAGCTCTAAACTGTTCCCAACAGACTTTTTCTTCTCTATTCTCCCCCTTTTGGCAATAAACACATCAAGATGCAAAAGAGAGAATATGACATGTCAATGGACTAAAATGGCTTAAGTTTGTTTATTTTAAACATTTAGAGCCATGAGAATTATGCATAATGACCATAATGAACTACACCAAGCCATAACTCAATAAAAGGCTATCTAGATCATGACAAGATATGTATATCCTAGCTAGAACACATAGATGACGATCTGAAATGTAATGCATTTTATGAGCATGTCAAGTCATCAATAAGCAAAGTCTAACTAGAGATATCCAAGGATGAGGCAGGCCATGTCACTTAAGCTAAGCGGAACAAGGAAGCTAATATTGAGTCCAAATAGAGTGCTATAAGCTCAAGATTGAAACATTTGTTAAGTACTTGGTTCTTTTTGTAGCTTAAGTAAATTGAACACATAATTTTACTTTAGAGATCACATGATTGTTTCCAACCATATTTTTGTTTAGTCATGTGCTAGACCTCAAGCCTTATGCGACCACTCCAAGCAAAGAGCTTAAGAAGATAGTCTAGGTCATCCAAAACTCCCCCTGAGTTCATGCCTAGTACAATGGCAAGCCGTCTCATAGAAAAGAATTGGTGAGATCAGTTTTTTTGCACAAAAGAGATCCTTTTTTTATCATGTGCTAGGTCTCAAGCCTTATGCGACTACTCCAAGCGAGAAGCTTAAGAAGATAGTCTAGATCATCCAAAACTTCCCTTAAGTTCATGCCTAGTGCAATGGCAAGCCGTCTCATGAGAAGGGATTGGTGAGATTAGTTTTTTCGCACAAAAGAGATCTTTTTGCTTTTTAACATGTTGTACTAACTCATGCATCATCAAGAGACCAAAATAGCTCAATCTAAGGCTCAATAGAGATTCAACGTTCAACTTAGCCTATTCGACATGGCATGAATCATAAAAGGATAGCTCAAGAGAGACTAAACTCGAATGCTAAAATGACAAGTTTTAGTTCAATTTGAGCAAGTTTAATTAACTTACCATGGCAAAAGCTAGTCTACACATATGAAGTCATGATAAATCTAGCAAATAAAGCATAAGTCATGGCAAGGTGTAAAGCATTGTAAGCATGTCATAACAGGATAATAATCAAGGCTCAATGTAGTTATATTACAATGCGAAATGCTGAAAATGCAAGAAAATCCAGGTCCCCCTCAACATGTGATGCAACTTTTAGTTCAAGTTGAGTTATGTCAATATTAAGCTCCAGAAGCTCCCAAATGAACTCCCCCTGAACCAAAGCAGTAAGATCGAGAAGCTAGCAAAGAAAACCAAACAAGCAGTCCTTAAAGCATAGACAAGATATAGAGAAATATATGGCTCAGACTGACTCTCATCTACCCCATATGACTCCAAGACTATCAACTGGTCATCTAACAGACTAAGGAGCAAACACGTACCCTGTCTACCCGAGGGGGGCCCAACCCTCGCTAGAACCTATAAGTAGTGAGTGAGCTCAACCTAGTGAGAAGAGAACAGCTAACAAGCAGCATCCTAGAATCACAAGATGAGAGAAGAAAGTCTAGGCAAATCGACTAGAGAAACACTCTAACCTATGCTGGAAGGACTAATCCCAATGCACCTGTATGCAATGCAACAAAAGTAGAGACAGAAGCATAATAATCAAGATATAGCAGTAAGGCACAACGCTCCCTCTCACTACAGTCCATAAGGACAAACTACCCCAAGCTCTCCCCGCAGAGCTGAAAACCTCGAACTATCCAAAGGCTTGGTAAAGATATCTGCTAACTGGTGGTCACTCTCCACAAACTGGAGCACTATATTGCCCTTCTCTACATGGTCTCTAAGGAAGTGATATCTAATGTCAATGTGCTTGGTCCGAGAGTGCTGCACTGGGTTCTTAGCAATGTTGATAGCGGACGTGTTATCACAAAAGAGTGGAACACTGTCTAAGGCTAACCCAAAATCCCGCAGGGTCGAAACCATCCAAAGTACTTGGCTGCAGCAACTAGCGGTAGCAACGTACTCGGCCTCTGCGGTGGACTGCGCAACACCGGACTGCTTCCTCGAAGACCAAGAAACGAGAGAAGTGCCAATGAATTGGCAAGTGCCAGAAGTGTTCTTCCTATCTATCCTACAGCCGACAAAGTCTGCATCCGAGAAGGCTCTCAAGGAAAGACAGGATGAGGAAGAGTACCAGATACCATAGTCAATGGTAGCTCGAAGGTATCGAAAGATGCGTTTCACCGCCTGATGGTGAGATACGCGAGGAGAAGCCTGAAAACGAGCACACAGACACACGGAGAAGTGTATGTCTGGTCTCGAGGCAGAGAGGTAAAGAAGGGAGGCGATCATACTTCTGTACTCTTTCTGATCAACTGGCTCGCCATCCTCATCTGGGTCAAGATAGGCTGTAGAAGCCATCGGAGTTGACACCGGCTTACCATCACTCATGTCGAAGCGTCTCAGGAGGTCACGAGTGTACTTGCCTTGATGCAAGAATGTACCCTCCCGAGTCTACTTGATTTGGAAGCCAAGGAAGAAGGTCAACTCACCCATCATGCTCATCTCAAACTCGGTGCTCATGACATCCGAGAACTGTGAAACCAGAGCATGGAAAGAGCCGCCAAAGATAATGTCATCGACATAGATCTGGACGAGTAGAAGGTCATTGCCAGGCCTACGGATAAACAAGGTCTTATCTACTTTACCCATTTCAAACCCATGACTCAACAAGTAGGACTTAAGACTCTCATACCAAGCTCTGGGGGCCTGCTTAAGTCCATACAACGCTTTGGAAAGCTTGAAGACATGGTTGGGTATTTGGGGTTTTCGAAACCTGGAGGCTGTCTGACGTAGACTTCTTCCTCAATGACTCCATTAAGGAAGGCACTCTTGACGTCCATCTGGTAAAGCTTGAAACCCTTAGAAGCTGCAAAGGCAAGCAGGATTCTAATGGCCTCAAGTCGAGCTACAGGGGCAAAGGACTCCTCGAAATCTAGACCCTCAACCTGGAAGAACCCCTGAGCTACCAGTCTAGCCTTGTTTCGAATAACCACACCATCCTCACTCTGCTTGTTCTTGAACACCCACTTAGTCCCAATGATATTATGACCTCGTGGGGGCTCGACAAGCGACCAGACCTTGTTTCTCTCGAAGTTTTCTAGCTCCTCATGCATGGCATTGACCCAAGACTCATCAGATAAAGCATGAGAAACATCTTTGGGCTCAAAAGAGGCAATGAAAGCATAACAGAGACAGAATTGAGATAAGCCAGATTTTGAGCAGGTAACGCGCTCTAAAAGGTCTCCAATGATCTGCTCTGAAGGATGAGCTTTCTGGATATGTCTAGGAGGTCCAGGATGAGATGAAGAAGTGGCCTCTACCTCATGAGCTGACGAGGTAGGAACAGAGCCACTAGCTCCAGAGTAAGCAGAAGGCACGGGCTGATCGCCTCGAGGTGCGGTGGAAGAAGGCACCTTAAGGGGTGGATGAGGGACAGGATCAGGTAGACAACCGTCGTCTCCATCGTCCTCGTCATCCACGAAGATGGTCTCGGACTACTCTAACGAACCTGAGATATCGGGCCTAGTCCCCGGACTGGCCTCGTCAAAGGTCACCTCACAAGTCTCTACCATTTTGCTAGACTCGCAGTTCCAGACCCTATAAGCCCGCGAAGAAATCGAGTAGCCTAGAAAGATCCCATCACAGGAGAGTGACTCGAACTTATCTAGGTTCCCGGACTTCAAGATAAAGCACTTGCAACCAAATACACGAAAATGAGAGACGCTGGGCTTTCGCCCATATCTCAACTCATAAGAAGTGCGGTGCAAGTGTGCCCGAAGAAAAACTTGATTGGAAACATGGCACGCGGTGGCTATAGCCTCAGCCCAAAACTTCCGCGGTGTAGAGTACTCATCAAGCATCGTCCTGGCCATCTCGACCAAGGTACGGTTCTTTCTCTCCACGACGCCATTTTGCTGTGGGACGTGCGGAGAGGAGAATTGATGCTCTACACCTGTCTCATCGCAGAACCTCTCAAAGTAGGAGTTCTTGAACTCCGTGCCATTGTCACTGCGGATCGCTCGTAAGGCACCCGGGAGCTCAACAGAAAGCCTACTAAAAAGACCTCGGAAATGAGAAAATGTCTCATCCTTCGAGGCTAAGAAAAACACCCAAGAAAACCTCGAATAGTCATCGACCATGACAAGTACGTACCACTTCCCTCCTGCTAACTGCACTTGAGCTGGTCCAACTGTGTCCATGTGGAGCAGCTGTCCCGGTGCATCGGTCATAGTAACTGTGATCGGAGGGTGAGAAGCGGCAACCATCTTGCCGTGCCGGCATCGAGCACAAACTAGATCTTTGACCACCTTGAGTTTCGGCAAACCACGAATGAGATCGTGGCCGCTAACTCGGGTCAAATGGTCAAATCCTATATGACCAAGTCTCCTATGCCAGAAAGTCAAATCACGGGACTCAGAAGCAACTAAACACCGGAGAGGATCACCAGAAGACTCAGAAAAATCAACACGAAAGATCCTCCCATAACGAGACATCCCGCAGATTAGACTACCCGAAGAATCAAGAATTTTGCAAGCGTTTTTCTTAAAGCTCACCTCGAAACCGTCATCGGTAAGCTGAGAAACAGAAAGCAAATTATACTGCAGCTTACTCACCAAAGAAACATCTTTCAGAATGAAAGAATCATTAACGCGCACTGTACCTTTGGCGATGACGCGCCCAGAAGAAGCATCTCCGAAGGTGATCGTCTCATCACCTGGAGCACGGGCAAGGGAAGAAAACCAACGGGAGCCTCCGGTCATGTGTCGTGAACACCCGGAGTCAACGAGCCAAACCTTTCCCTTCCCTGCCCGGCGAGCCTGAGTCAAGCAGAGAGTAAAGTCTCAGTACTGGGGTAAATCAAGAGTGATTTTGGCACCCAATACTGAACAATACGTCGAGCAGATGAAGTAGTCAAGCACGACTGACCTCTATCTACTCTACACTCTCTGTGACTCAAGAAGGCAGATGGTCTATGAGTAGACCTAAAGCTGTTGCTGGGTCCGACTGCTACAGGGAAGTGAGTCGGAATACCAACAGCACGCTGATCACGCCATGGGCAACTGTCTCGACGGGGGAAATGGGATATACCCTCAGGACGGCGGAAGTCATGACCAAGAGCAGCATGAGGACGAAAACCAGAAGACTCAGAAAAACCAAGTCCTCGATGCTGCCCAAACCCATCTGAAGCATCTGAAGCAAACCTAGACCTCGTGTTGGTCTTAGGTGCACTCAAGGTCTGGGGCTGACCCTGAATACGCCTAAGAGCCGCAACACAGTCTCTCTGCGATCCTGGCGCGCCTGAAGCATCTATCGATCAAGTGTCTATCCTTCTGACAGAAGGTGCAATGATACTTTGCCTTCTGAGAGGCAGAAGTAGCATGAGATGGCTTCGCCTTCTGAGAGGCCGAAGCGACAGGTGGAATCACCTTGCTGTCAGAAATCCCCTGGACAAAGCCCGCAGACTTGAATTTAACTTCATCAGATCTGGGCTCAACCTCGATCGCACCTCCTACTATGGGTCTGAGAATAGCAGGTGGATGCTTTCTAATGTCCTCATAGAAATCATATCCTAGACCTTGATTGAACTTGCAAATCTTGGACTGGTCTAGAATAAGATTCAGCTTCTTCTTGCCGCCTACAAATCTCTCGAGAGTGTTCATAAGGTACTGACACTCCCGAAAGAGAGAGGTGCAAGAAGAGCAGGGGGAAGAGGGAACAGCAGGAGGTAAGGGAGCAGATGAAGAACCAACAGCAGAGGGATGAATGGCTTGTGGACGCACAGCCGACTCAGAATGGACAGTCCTACTGCTAGCAGGTTGGTTCACGTCGCTAGGCGTCTCTACCTTACCCTGGGGCTTCTCTCCCTCCTCAGCAATCATATCACAACAAGATTGTGGCTTCTCTAATAAGTCCTTAGTTAGCTTCATATATTTTTCTTCCAATGCAATTAAGTCAATTTTTAGTTTATCACAATTTTTGCATGGTGAGCTAACAGGGTCCTTATAAGCATAATTAGCCAATTTCTTATTGTGGTCAATCATTTCTTGAAACTGCTTGGAAACAGATTCAAGTTCAGCAGTTAATCTAGGACAGTTCAAACATGAATTAATATGCTCAAGTAAAGAAGCACGCAACTCAGCAATTTTATGATCTGCCTGTTTTAGGTTCATTTTCAAATTATTGTAATTTTCACAAGTCTCAGGCAGATCCAGAAGCATGGTATAAAGACCTCTAGAAGCATTGTCCTTATCCTCACATGAGGTGCAAGTAATAGTCTTGACAGAAGTAGATGAAATAGGCGCTACTCTACTCATCTCAAGCTCAGCAAAAAGACTAATGTTCTACACCTTAACAATGTCAAGTTCAGAGGACAGACTATCATGCGAGGTCCTTAATTTCTCCATGTCACCCAACAGAGCACAGCAAGTATCACAATCATCACTAGGGGGATCAGATGTAAGAGCAATAATCTCTAGTGACAACCTATCTACTTCCTTCTCTAACTCAGTACACCTAGCCCTAGCTCTAGCATGAAATCCACCTAGCTTAAGAAAAATCATGATTGAGCTGGTCGTAGGTGGGGCATACCTCGTCCGAGTCGGAGTACATGCAGCTCGCTGTCGCTCAGTTCGCCCTCGAGGGCCATGAAGCACATGCCGGAGAAGTCGTCGCCGCCATCCTTGCGTTCTTGATCTCCCGTCCCGTCGTCGTCGCTCCATCCCTCCACCTCGCTGAGATCGAGGTCGTCGAAGGCGGTGAGGACGCGGTGGAAGAGCTTCTTGGTTTTGCCAAAGTTGCGGAAAAAGTCTTCTTGCCTTGCGTCTGAGCTGGAGGCTTCTTGTCGCGGTTCTTGTCGGTGTAGTCGTTCTTGCCCGAATCGCCGTAGTCGTTCTTACCCTTCTCCAGTGTGGGGCAATTTGCCCGAATGTGGTTGGGGCCACCACACTCGAAGCAAATAACGGGTCCTCCTCTCTTTCTGTCCCTCCTCCCCTTGTAAGCATGGGAGAATCTTCGAGCAAGGAGGGCCAGCTGCTCATCCGCAAGCTGCTCTAACTGATCATCAGTTATGTCACAGAGCGTAGCAAGGGAGAAACCGCAAGAAGACTCAGAAGAAAGACTAGAAGCCGAACTGGGATCGGTGACTAGAGTCATCGACTGTGACTTTGACCTACGAGAGACAACGTCAATCTCGTGAGTCTTGAGGTGCGAGTACAGCGCGTCAAGAGTCAAGGTCGAGAGGTCTGTCGTGTCTTTGATGGTGGTCACTTTCATCTCCCAAACACGCAGATCAAGTGCCGCGAGCATCTGACGAGCGTTGTCCGAGTCAGGGTATGTGAGACCGACCGCACGGAGGTTGCTCAAGATCTTGTGAAAACGCGCAAAGTACTCATTGAGGGACTCACCAGCAAGCATCTCGAATTTGTTGTATTCTCACTTGAACTGGTCCTGTCGAACCGTCCTGATCTGGGTGGTGCCCTATGGTATGCATCGAGGGTCACCCAGATATCGTCGGCGGACGACAGGTGAGATATGCGATCGAATTCGCTTCTGCTCAAGCCCTGGATAATGATGTTCCTTGCCTTCGCATTTGCCTCAACATCAGGCATGTTTGCCACATTGATGTTCTCATCCGCAGGAACAGCAAACTTGACCTTTACCTTGCGCTAGATGGCGTACCCCTGAGCCAGGATGTATGTCTCCATTCCGCTCTTCCAGAAAGGGTAATCGATGCCATCGAAAACGGGCGGCTCGGTCGAGTACTTGTCCGTCGCCATGGCTCTTGAGACCGGTTAAGATCTATTGATTAGAGCTAATCGGCTCTGATACCAATTATTGGACCGAAATGGCGACAGAGGGGGGGTGAATATCGTTTTTTTGTTTTAAAATCAACCCCAACAAGTATGCACAAAAGTGCCGAAACTGAGCAGCAAAAGAAACAAAGACTGCCGAGAGACAAACTACTGGACAAAGGACAAACAAAAAGAAAAAGAGATCAAAAGATCCAATCGAAGACTTCTCGTGACCAATGTAACTAAGAAAGAGAAGAGATTGAGACAAGGAAAAAGGAGAACTTGTACCTAGCCAAAACTAACAAGAGACAAGCAAATCTGGAACACATGTAGCATGATTAGAATCAGCATAGATCAGCAATTATATAGCAGAAAATTCACCTGAAACCAAAGTCATTTGAGCTGCATGCAGGAAGGAAGAAAACAGTACAAAAATGGCCAAATACCACATGAAGGCTCGATGCTTCAATCGGATGGCAAAACCTGCTGGCCGAATTGCTCTTTAATATAGTGTAGTACTCGGCAGAGAGCAAACGGGAGTACAAAAGACTGCACCAAAACTGCAGGGACAGCAAAACAGCAAGTAGTACTCCTCTGGCCGAAACCCACTAAAGCAAAAGAAATAAACTTGAGGCTATTCCTGGCCGAATTCTTCAATCATTTGAAACTGTTGAAGAACCAAAGTGCTACCACTTTTACCAAACAATAGGACTGCTCGCCGAATGGCAAAGTTCAAGAGCAGAAGAAGAACAAACTTCAAGCATCAGACTTCTGAGAAGAACAAGAACCACGAACCCGAAAGAAAATCTTAGCAAACACATAAGAACTAAATAAAGAAATAAATTGCTGCATATTATCTTAAGACTGAACAAAAAGAAGCAGGAAAACCATAGAGATCAGCAAGGGACTCAAGCACTAAAAGAGTTCATTCAAGAGCACAAAATCAAAACACAAGAAAGGCCAAACAACTCAAACGAAAATCTCTCATATAGATTTAGAGGAAGAGAGATACGCGATTGTATTAAAGAGGAATGATTACATAGAGTTGTTTTCAGCACATCACTCTCTCAATCTCACACTAAACAAGTCCCCATAAATGCTTGAAAGATAACCCACTCATACATGGAGATAACCAAATAAAACCCTAACTCTTACACCCACTCTCACAATTTCAGCACTAGAGAGCACCTCTCTATTTATAGCCTCCACTAATGGGTTTGCACATGCTTTACCCGTTAGGTCACCACCTACTCGATGCTTTATCCAAACCCGCTTCCTTTAGTGCAGCTTTGCGTTTTTACCAAAACGCCCCTCGCGCACCTTCCAGGAAGCTTCCTCCTTTCTTGCCTTGCAAGCCTCGCAGTCACCTCAAGCCCTCGCCGTCTTCGACACCTCCCGACCGTTCTGACCTCAGCGCCACCTGCGCCTAGTCCGGTCCACCGTGTCTCGCCACGACTCCGCCTCGACGTCCCGCACCAACACGCATGTGAAACACATCAAATAGCACCGCTCGATACATCTAATCAAAATTAGCATGATAAAGCCCAAACCTGTCGAATCAAAGGAATACCCATCCTAAACATGATGACCAGGTTTGACCAAGTCCGACTGTGCCCGTTGCACCTCGCAATGTCAAGGTCCGAACCACCCAAATCAAACTCGACGTTCCTAAACCGATGTCAATTACTCATCATTCACACGAGATGACCTCCACCAGGTCTCTCAAAGACGGTGGTCTTCTTACTCTTGGAAGATGATTGCTCCAAGAGCTCTTCCTTGTCCTTCTTATAAAGCTCGTTGGTGATGAGGTTGCCCAACAATTGAGTTGGTGTCATTCTTGTCAACTCCGACGAGTTGAGAAAGAGTGTCACCAACACTTCATATTTCTCCGGCAAGGCCCTAAGCATCTTTCGGATAATATCAAGATCGGAAAGCTTAGTCCCAAGACCCTTGAGCTCATTCACAATGTTGTTGAGCCTTGAGTACATCTCATTGATATCTTCATGTGGTAACATTGTGAATGTTTCATGTTTGATCCTAAGCCGATGCAATTTTGCCTCCTTGACCGTGGATGTCCCTTCGTATATTTTCGAGAGGGTAGTCCAAATAGCATGAGCCGTCTCAAGATTGCTCACTCTATTGAACTCATCCGCGTTCAAGGCTCCAAATAGAGCATTCATAGCTTGGGCGTCTAAATGAGCGTTACGCCCATCTTGTTCCGTTGGATGATCCAGATCAAGAGCCATAACATAACCCTCATTTACGACTTTCCAAATATGAAGACTCATGGCCTTCAAATAAATAGACATCCTAATTTTCCAATAAGCATAGTTTGAGCCATCAAAGAAAGGTGCCTTTCCTATTGCTATACCCTCGCTAGCCATCCTTTTCTCTCTTGACGGTTAAGTCTAAAAATGAGAGACCAAGCTCTGATACCACTTGTAAGATCGAGGAGGCCGACTAGAGGGGGGTGAATAGGCGATTTTAAAATTTTTGGTCTAATTTCAATTAGTAATTTTAAACTTAATGATTCCCTAGAGCAAGTAAGCAATATTACTACTAAAACAACCTAGAAAGACTCAAGTGATCACAAGTGCAGGTAATTGACTAAGAACAAAATCAATTAGCCTAGGTCAAAGTTTGCTACTCTAACTAAGCAAGCAATCAAATAATTTGAATGAAGTAAATTGCTTGAATGAAATTAAGCACAAGAGAGAGCAAACCACAATTGACACAATCACTTTTTACCGTGGTGATCGGAGACTTACCGGTCTCCCCTATTCCACGTTGAGGTAAGCCCGAACAAATCTGACCAGCTCCACGAATTGAGCCTAATCACCTCGATCACTAGCTGTAGCCCTTTCCCTCTCCGGGTAGGCGAGCTCCGAGCCTTCACAATCTTCCGGGCCTTCTCACAACCTTCTTGAGAAGATCACCGGAACCTTTGCCAAGCCGTCTAGGTGCCGGCAAGCACCAAGAGAATAAACCACAGCGGCTTGATCACACTCAAGTGCCAATTGGATCAATCTAGTATGCAATGCACTTGAATTGGGCTCAACTACCTCTATTGAATGCACAAGAGTGAAAGAGAGGTGTGAGATGTTGTTCTAAGCTCAAAGATGTTCAATGGGGTTTCAACAACAGGTACAAGTGCTGGTGGAGTTGAATTTATACCCCCACCAACCTCAAATAGCCGTTGCAATAAACAATCCTGAAAAATCAGGGAAAACAGAACTACCGCCGTTATATGGGCGGTACTTCCGGATTTCCGCCGCCTGGTCAGAACAGCTATGTCAGAGAGTAAGAGGTGAAAGTAAGTCAATGAGTGCGGAACTACCGCCGTTGAAATCACGGTACTTCCGGAATCCCGGAAGTTTCGCTCTTCGTCCCGGTACTTCCGATCTCAGCGAGGTTAACTCCAACTCAGGGCACTCTCTGGAAATAAAGTTCCGTTCGGGAGGCCAGAACTTCCGCGCCTGCGGTAGTTCCGCCGTTCACGAAGCGGTACTTCCGATTTCCGAGAGACTAACTCAAACTCTGGGCGCTCTCTGGAAATGAAGTTCCGCTCGGGGGGGCCGGAACTTCCGCGCCTGAGGTAGTTCCGCAGTTTTAACGCCGGTACTACCGAAATTTCTGACAATGCACAGTTTTGATATTAATTTAATTTCTAAGTGCATGCATGATCCTAAATTGATCCATAGGGCACATTTGTATATGATCAAGCAAATCACTATGATCCCTCTTAATAGTACGGCATCTAACCTATAAACTGGTCTTCCAACCTTTCACCAAGACCGGTGAAATTAAAATAGATCCCTAAACTATTTACCTTGTCGCCTTTGAGATCTTTGAATATTGTGAAATCATTTTATGTGCCTTTTTCTTTGCCATTGAGACTAACCCTTTTAAACACTTAACACACAAATTAGTCCCATATTCACATAATGTCATTAATTACCAAAATCAATATTTTAGGGGCCTAGATGCTTTCACGCGTGCAAGAAGGGAGGGCGGAGCCGGCGGTTTCAGCGACGGGCGCGAGAGGAGGAATAAGAGGCGCAGGGAGGGAGAAGGGCCTGACAGGTGGGGTTGATCGGCAGAGAGAGAGAGGGAGTGAGCGGCTAACGGGTGGGACCGGGGCACAGAGGGAGAGAGGGGAAGGGAGGCACGGGCGGCTCGGATTTGTGACGCGTGGCTAGGGAAGGATCAGGTAGCCGGGGTTTTAAGTGGAAGAGGACAGCGGGGATGGCCAGGGCGACAGGGCTCAATCTGGGCTGTTGGCTTCAGAAGAGATGCGGGCGGTGGAGATGGTAAGGGAGGCGACGGTAAAATTTTTGCTTTTTAGCCCAAAATTTGAAAGTTTTTTACATATGGACCCCTAGAGAAAAGATTCGCAAAAATGGTCCCTTAGCACAGCGCCAAAGAATATGGCGCCCAGGGTACATAGCATGACGCTATATGCTTTGTGAAGAATCTAGACCCGTCATTATGCGTTAATGACATGTTTTGGTAATTAATGACAATCGAGTTGTGGGACTAATATTTTCATTGAGATGATTGAACAGGATATGTCTCACAGTAATGTAAGATTTGAGATGAGTTCATGCGATGGATTAAGCTCAAGCAAATGTAAAGACTTCACATGTGTTGAAAAGACATGACCCGAACTTGAAGTTGGATTATATATTGTCAAGCTTCGAGTGGATGCACAAGGCAAAGGTATGACTAGTTAGGGCTAAGGATATGTTCCTAGTCTTTTACCGATCTTGGTGTTTGGTTGGAAGATCGGATTGCTAGTATAGGATTGCCGTACTATTAAGAGGGGTCGCGACTAGTAGCTTGAACGTAACAAGTGTTGATAGCTCGCATAAATGCTCTAGCCCATATGTTGACTCTTTGCAACATGAGATTATGCATTGCGAATGTGTTTTGCAATTGCTTGAGATCCATGTTTCCATTTGTTGGAATATGAGGCTTGTATTTGCAAATGCAATTTGCAAATGGTTGAAGCTCATATATAAACCTTGTGACATGTGACTAAATGTTTGCGAATGTGTTTTGCAACATGTCGAAGTCCATGTTATTTCCCCTCCTTGAGGCATGACGCTAATATTTGAGATGTGTTCTCAAGTGATTGTAGCTCATGCCAATATTGTTGTTACATGTGACTTAAGTTTTGAAATGGCATATTCAACTTTGGTTAAGTCCATGTAGTTTCCGGTGATATGATTCCAAATATGTTTGCAGAAACATTCTATGATCTATTGGAAATCATTTGTTGATCTTAAAAGTATATTTCTATGTCTTGCAAAACTTTGTGTGCAAGGTCACCGAGAAATATGCATTGAAATCAAATGAACAAAAACTGATCTGACCAGGGGCGGTCAGATCGGCCTATGAGAGGCGGTATGACCGGCCTATTGCCAGCGGTCAGACCGGCCTCCGGTAGTTCTGCTTTTTTGCCCGGTACCTCTTTTCCAGAGAAGGATTTCGGCTAATTTTCAGGGGGCGGTCTGACCGGACTTTGTATGGCGGTCTAACCGGCCATATAGCCGTTGGGAGGCTGATTCTTGGCTTTTCTCCACTCCAACGGCTAGATTTCGTGGAAAAAGTATTTATACCCCCTCAAGGGCTGTTGAGGTAAGGTTGCTGGTGTTTTTCTTCCATCCCTTGAGCTAGAGCAAGTGTTTTCTCTCCTCTTTTGCATGTGTTGCATTTAGAGAGTGAGAAGTGAGCAAAACCAAGTGCATGTGTTGCATTTGGTAGTGGACTTCGTGTTCGTTGAGCTGAGATACTTGATTCGTTCAAGTGAGAGTTGTCGGCTTGTTACTCTTGGAGTTTGCCGACTCCTAGACGGCGTGGGAGGTGTCGTGTGCGGTGATCTTCTCAAAAGAAGGTTGTGAGAAGACCCGGTAAAATTGTGAAGGTCGGAGCTCACCTACCCGGAGCGGGAAAGAGCTACCACTAGTGGATACGAGGTGTTTCGGCTTAATTCGTGGAGCCAGTCCGATTCATCCAGGCTAACCTCAACGTGGACTAGGGGAAACCGGCAAGTTTCCGAACACCACGGTAAAAACATCAAGTGTCATTGTGGTTTGCTATTTTGTACTCAATTTACCTTCTAGCAATTCATATTCAAGTATTTGTATTCATTGTATTGATTAGAATACTTGTCTTCCTAGGATTGCCTATATTGTTTTAGAATCATTTCATTGGTGCACTTAGTCAAATTCATATGTTCAAGGCATTACTTGTGAAAACCAAATAGCTCACACTTCCGCATTATAAATTTGGTAGTAGTTTAAAAGAAAATTTTAATAACCGCCTATTCACCCCCCCTCTAGTCGTCCTCCTCGATCTTACACTTTGGCGCCGTGAGTGGACACGTAGGAGCCACGGTGGCATAGCACGGCGCCAAAGCCCATGGCGTCGTGCTATGCAACAACGGCGCTAACGGCCATGGCGCCGTGTTCTGGGACTTAAGCCCGAGCGCGGCCCCCGGCCCCCCACCCCCTCACTCCTCCGTTCGGACAGACAGAGCAGCCGTCGCCGCCCCTCTCTTCCCCCTCCAAGTCCACTCCAATCCATTGGTTTTTCTCGTGATTTTGCTTCCAAACCGAGCAAGCAAGGTGAACTCCCTCCCCTCCCTTGATTTTTTTCCAATAGATATGGATTATTTGAGGTACATTTCATAGGGCATTTGTCGCATTTTTCAGGAGATTCCCGTACTTTGTCCTCGAACCCATGATGGGTTCCACTTGATGGTCTACGACGACCGCTACACCCCACTGCTTCGCCGTGCTGGCCTTCACACAGTCACTAACCTACTACGGCGGGGCATGCCAGTCTTCAACCCCGTAGCTTTGACCGCACTTGTCGACAGGTGCATTTTCTCTATCGGGTCCGTTTGTTTTCGTTTCTATATTCTTACATATGTAACTAATTTTTTTCTCCGTGTACTATTAACAGGTGGAGGCCAGAGACTCACACGTTCCACCTTCCCTATAGGGAGATGACAGTCACGCTGCAGGACGTGGCGATGATACTTGGACTTCCCATAAGGGGACAGCCGGTGGTCGGGCCGACGGTGTCTGAGGGTTGGAGGGCACGTGTGGAGGCCTTCCTGGGCACGCCATTGCCTCCTGTCCCAGAGAATGTCAGGCGAGGCCGTGTCTCAGGAGTCCACATTAGTTGGTTGCGGGCTACCTTTGGTATATCCCTGAGGACGCGGACGACGCCATGGTGACCTACCATTGCCGAGCTTATCGGGCATCCATGTTCCTAGAGATATTTTGGACTTATTAAAAATATTTTCAACTAAAGTTGGTAGTATATTTTATATTTAATATGCCTTTTTAATTTCAAATAGTTTTTGGAACTCTAGAAAAACTAAAAAAACCAAATAACAGCCAAATAGATCCAAATAATTGATTTGAATTAGTATTTTATAGAAAGTGAAAATATTCTTTAATTTAATAGTTTCCTAGTCCAGCCTTTTTAGGTTTTTTTTCTTAAAATAGTTTCCTAGTCCAGCTTACTGTAAGATCGAGGAGGCCGACTAGAGGGGGGTGAATAGGAGGTTTTAAAATTTTCGTCTAATTCTAATTAGCAATTTTAAACTTGATGGATTTGTAGAGCAAGATAACACTAACACTAGCACAAGTAATCGACTGAGAGCAATAACAAATGGTAGAGAACAACAATTGCTACTCTAACTAAGCAAGCAATCAAGTAATATGAATGAAGAGCGTTGCTTGAATGAAAATGATCACAAGAGAGCAAACCACAATTGACACGATTACTTTTTACCGTGGTGATCGGAGACTTGCCGGTCTCCCCTAGTCCACGTTGAGGAAAGCCCGAACGAATCGGACCGGCTCCACGAATGAGCCTAAGCACCTCGATCACTATTGGATGCCCTTTCCCTCTCCGGGTAGGCGAGCTCCAAGCCTTCACAATCTTTCGGGCCTTCTCACAATCTTCTTGAGAAGATCACCGAAACTCCGCCAAGCCGTCTAGGTGCCGGCAAGCACCAAGAGAATAGACCACTGCGGCTTGATCTCACTCAAGTGCTCAATGGATCAACTAGAATGCAATGCACTTGAATTTTGGGTCAACTACCTCAAATGAATGCACAAGAGAGTGAATGAGGTGTGAGAGGTTGCACTAGGCTCAAATGTATTCAATGGATGTTCAACAACATGTCCAAGTTCTGGTGGGGGTGTATTTATACCCTCACCAACCTCACATAGCCGTTACTATAAACAATCCTGAAAAATCAGGAAATCCGGTACTACCGCAGGTAAAACCGCGGTACTTCCGGATTTTCTCTCTCCGGTCAGAACGGCTATGTCAGAGAGTCAGAAGTAACCGTTGGTCAATGAGTGCGGTACTACCGCCGTTGATCGTGCGGTACTTCCGGAGGTCCGGAAGTTCCGCGCCATGACCCGGTACTTCCGATCTCAGCGAGGTTAAGTCAAATTTCCGGCGCTCTCTGGAAATAAAGTTCCGCACGGGTGTCCGGAACTTCCGCATATGCGGTAGTTCCGCAGTTCAATCCGCGGTACTTCCGTTTTCCGAGAGACTAAGTTAAAATCCGGGCGCTCTCTGGAAATAAAGTTCCGCTCGGGTGCCCGGTACTACCGGCCAAGCGGTAGTACCGCAGTACAACTCGCGGTATACATTTTTTCGAGAGGCTAAGTCCGAGTCCGGGCGCTCTCTGGAAAAAACGTTCCGCCCGGGCATCCGGAACTTCCGGCCCAGCGGTAGTTCCGCCCATTTAACACCGGAACTACCGGATTTTCTGACAATGCACTGTTTTGACTTGATTTTAATTTTTAAGTGTATGCATGATCCTAAATTGATCCAAGGGGCATATTTGAACATGATCAAGCAATCACCATGATCTCTCTTAATAGTACGGCGTCTATCCTATAATCCGGTCTTCCAACCTATCTCCAAGACCGGTAAAAATAAAATAGCCCTAGACTATTTACCTTTACGCCCTTGAGATCTTTGAATTTTTGTCGAAACATTTTATGTGCCTCTTTCCTTGATATTGAGACTAATCCTTTTACACACTTAACACATAAATTAGTCCCATATTCACATAATGTCATTAATTACCAAAACCAATATTTTTAAGGGCCTAGATGCTTTCAATCTCCCCCTTTTTGGTAATTGATGACAACATGAGCAAATTTTTAGAAGAATTTTAAGATTTGGATATACTCCTTGTTTGCAAGCTGTATATCGCAACATTGAAATTTTGCCAAATTAAAGCATGGGAAATTTTTGCACTTTTGAATCTAATTAGAAATAGCTCCCCCTAAACATGTGCAACAAGTTTTATTAAGATTTGCATGAATCTACTGACATAATTATAACATTTAAACTCATTATCAAAATTCAAAGATACACATGAACAAGTAAAAGGCATTGCATTAAGGACAATCCAAACATAGTTCATTACAATGCAAAAGAAGTTTAAGTACTAAACATCCACAGAGTTTAAACATCACAAAAGCATCACATGGTTCATTACACCATAATTTATTACATAGCCAAATAGATAGATAATTCTTCTCCTTTCATCATTCTCCCCCTTTGGCATCGAAGTACCAAAAAGATGAGCTAGTCCTGAGCTGCACTGGAAGAAGAAGGACCGCGACGAGGACGAGTGCGACGATAGTGAACTGGAGAAGGTGGACGAACTGCACTCTCCAAAGCCGAGACACGATCACCAAGAGACGACACAGTGGTGATCAAGACATCCTGACGCTCCTCAAGACGAAGAATGGCGGAGTAGATCTGAGATAACGACACATCGCCCTCGCCCTGGGAAGGAGGAACAGCTGCTGCCTGAGGCTGAGGCTGAGACTAAGGCTGAGTCTGAGCACGAGAACGAACAGGAGCAGGAACAGGGGCCTCTGCGCGAGGCTTATAAGGCTTGTGCTGAGTGCAGAGTGCTCCTCGATATCCAATCTTGCGAATGATCAAAGCCATAATGAATGGTGCAAAGTTGATCCTCTTCTGCTTGTCATTCTTATTGGCGTCAATCCCCCTAATGATGAGATCCACCACATCAAACTTTTGGCCGCGCATAATGTAATCAATTACATTCCACGCATGGCCACGAATAGCATCATAATTTCCACTCTTGGGAAGAATGGTGTGGTTGATGATCATGTTGACAAGACTGGGAATAGGCAGAAGTCCAATGGTCGTCCCTAGCACCTTTTCAGCTGTTGGATCATAGTACTCCGAATATGCAGCAATGGGAAGAGCACGCTTGCTGAATACCTTCTCATAGGCACTGGTTTCCGTCCCAAGTGCCAACTCAAAGTCGTGCTTGGTGCTCTCAACAAGCTGCGTTCCAGTCATCCAACATAAGTGCTCGAAATTCGGAGAGATGTACAGGGTAGAATAAAACTGCCGAATCATATTGTCCATGTAGTTGCACTTGAACGCAACAATATGATGGATCTCAGCTTGCTGAAAGAGCTGATAAGCGCCGCTGAACTTGTCAATCTGTGACAAGTGATCCCAATCCACATACTTGTGTGCAGCAAACTTGCGAGCAGGACCATACATCTCTCGGTACACTTTCTCTTGAAATTTGGAGTGAAACTCGGGGTTATTGGAGTCGCGAGGGCGGACGTACTGGCTGCGACGACGAAGAATAGCATAGTCCTCATTTGAGATCTTTGAAAGGTCTATCTCGTCATCTGCAGTTACCTCAGGTATCTCCTCGTCCGAAATCTCATACTCCTCGCTCTCATGCGAGGCCTCGGATCCGCTCTCATGGGAGCTATCGGAGTCACTCTCGGGGTCCGCGGCGGGGCCCTTGCCCCTCTCCTCATGTTCCGCTGTTGGAAGAGCGGGAGTCGAGGAGGATTGTCCCGGAGCTCCTCCATAAGTCTTGTGAGAGACATTCTTCATCCTCGGCATCTTCAAAGACATAATAGGATAATCAAGGTGAAGGAAAGATAAGCGAGAAATAGGTTTGAAATTGAAGGTAATGAGTTTCTGCTGTTCCAGGAAAAACGGAAGTACCGGCGGCAAAACTGCGGAACTTCCGGGAAATCCGGTAGTTCCGGCGTTACACAGGCGGAACTTCCGGGACCCCGGTAGTTCCGGCCGTTCGACCGGTAGTTCCGATTTTTCTGGACATTTTCTAGGGCATGATAAAAAATTGAATCTTTTGGGGTATTTCTTGGATTGAATCCAATGCATGTATGAGCAAACATCCTAATACCCCAAACAAACTATTTTGCCCAAAGAAACTACAGCAAAAATCGCTACATTTCAATTTTAACCTAATTTCAACTCTAGGGTCCTTAGAACAAGATAAAGATGGATTTGATCCGATTTACCTTGTGGAGTCGAAGGAGATGAACCCTGGGAGTGCAAGGAATCGCCCAAAAACGAGAAACTCCCCTCGGATTCGAAGATCGGGAGAGGAGGATGTGTTTTGGGAGAGAGAGAGTTTGAAGAGAGGAGAGGAAGAGAGGAGGAGGCGGCTGCGGTTTGGGAGTGGGAGAGAAGAGAGAGAGAGAGAGAAACGGCCGGGGTTAAGAGGGAGGAGTAAATGCAGGTCGACGGTTTTAGAAACCGCTGCAAATCCCGCAAAAGCGGTAGTACCGCGCTTAACACGCCGGTAGTACCGTTCTCACAGAAATTCCGGAAGTTCCGCAGATTGCATTGCGGTAGTTCCGGTTTTTCTGTCAGGAGCGGAAGTACCGCATAATGAACTGCGGTAGTTCCGGATTTTCTGGAACTTTTCAGGATTAGACTTTTAGAGCTTGAAATTTTGCAAATGATCCCTAGTTTTGCATCCAATTGAAGTCATTCAGGATCATTATGCATCAATTGAGCTAATGCTATATTTTGAAACTAATTTTTATGAATTTAAACGAATTTTAGACCAAAACGACGGAAATTCCAATAAAAATCCATATAAGCACAACAAGAGAGCAGAAATAGATGAAATGAGGTTTCAAGCTACATTCGAGTAGTCTATGACATTTAATTCATTCCTCAATTTGCAAAAGCGGCTTTCATCTAATGGTTTGGTGAAAATGTCCGCTAGTTGATTTTCGGTTCGGATGTGGCTAATTTCAATATCTCCCTTGCTCACATGATCTCTCAAGAAATGGTGGCGTATATCTATATGCTTGGTTCTTGAGTGTTGAACGGGATTATTGGATATTTTGATAGCACTATCATTATCACACAAAAGAGGCATTTTATCAAAATTGATCGCATAATCCAACAATGTTTGCCTCATCCAAAGCAATTGAGCACAACAACTTCCCGCTGAAATATATTCGACTTCGGCGGTTGAAAGTGCTACGGAATTTTGTTTCTTGGATGACCAACACACTAGAGATCTTCCTAGAAATTGGCAACTACCCGAGGTGCTTTTTCTATCCACTTTGCATCCCGCATAATCAGAATCCGAATATCCAATTAATTCAAATTTTGCACCTTTGGGATACCAAAGCCCTATGCTTGAGGAATGCTTTAAATATCTTAGAATCCTCTTTACGGCCACTAAATGGCACTCTTTTGGAGAAGCTTGAAAACGTGCACACATGCATACACTAAACATAATGTCGGGCCTAGATGCGGTAAGATAGAGCAAACTACCAATCATGGATCTATAAAGCTTTAAATCTACCGACTTACCTTCTTCGTTGAGGTCTAGATGCCCGTTTGTTGCCATGGGTGTTTTGATGGGTTTGGCTTCTTCCATTCCGAATCTTTTGAGTAGATCCTTCACATACTTTGTTTGGCTTATAAACGTCCCATCTTTAAGTTGTTTGATTTGAAGTCCAAGGAAGTAGCTTAGCTCACCAATCATCGACATCTCGAATTCCCTAGACATCATCTCACCAAATTCTTTGCAAAAGTCTTGATTAGTAGAACCAAATATAATATCATCAACATAGATTTGACATACAAAGAAATCATCTCCAATAATTTTTGTGAATAGAGTTGTATCTACTTTACCAATTTTAAAGTCTTTTGATACAAGAAAGTTACGAAGGCGCTCATACCAAGCTCTAGGAGCTTGCTTCAAACCATATAGCGCCTTTGATAATCTATACACATGATTAGAGTATTTAGCATCTTCAAATCCCGGGGGTTGTTCTACAAATACTACTTCGGAAATTGTACCATTAAGAAATGCACTTTTGACATCCATTTGAAACAATTTAATACCAAAGCATGATGCAAAAGCAAGCAAGATTCTAATAGACTCATGTCTAGCAACGGGTGCAAATGTCTCATCATAATCTAATCCCTCGACTTGAGTATAACCTTGAGCTACTAACCTTGCTTTATTTCTTACCACAATTCCGTTCTCATCTTGTTTGTTCCGGAAGACCCATTTTGTGCCAATAACATTGTGCTCCTTGGGTCTCTCCACCAAAGTCCAAACATCGTTTTGAGCAAAATTATTCAACTCTTCATGCATAGCATTTATCCAATCCGGGTCATCTAATGCTTCTTCTACACGCTTAGGTTCAAGTGAAGATACAAAGGAATAGTGTTCACAAAATGAAGCTACTCTAGAGCGAGTTTGAACACCCTTACTCACGTCACCCAATATTTGGTCAATTGGATGATCCTTGGCTATTGCATTGTGAATCTTGAAGATATTTTGCGGTTGATCCTTTTCTTCATCTTCTATAACTTGAACATCGTTTGTTGTGGAAGAAGAGGGTGGTTCTACTTGTCTTGATGAGCTTGGTGACGTTGGATCCTCCTTTGGCTTGATGTCTCCGATTTGCATGTTCTCCATTGCCTTGCGAAGACTTTCATCACCTACATCATCCAGGTTCTCATGCTCTTCTTGAGAGCCATTAGTCTCATCAAATTGAACATCACATGATTCTTCCACTAAACCCGAATTTTTATTAAAGACCCTATAGGCTTTACTATTTGAGGAATACCCTAAAAGGAAGCCTTCATCACATCGACTTTGAAATTTTGAGAGCCGAACCCCTTTCCTTAGAATATAGCATTTGCAACTAAATACTCTAAAGTAAGAAATGTTCGGTCTCCTTCCAACAAGAAGCTCATAGGAAGTCTTTTTCAAGAGTCGATGTAAATAGAGGCGGTTTATGGCATGACATGCGGTGTTAATAGCTTCCGCCCAAAACTTGTCGGAAGTATTATATTCATCAAGCATTGTCCTAGCCATTTCAATTAATGTTCGATTTTTCCTTTCTACAACTCCATTTTGCTCCGGAGTGTAGGTTGTGGAAAGTTCGTGCTTTATTCCAAGTTCATCACAAAAGTCTTCAACTTTTGTATTTTTGAACTCGGAACCATTGTCACTCCTAATTTTCTTTATTTTAAAATCAAATTCATTTTGAGCCCTTTTTGAAAAACTTTTGAAAATCCCGGAGGTTTCACTTTTGTCACTTAGGAAGAAGACCCATGTATATCTAGAGTAATCATCCACAATGACTAAACAATAGCTATTAGCTATTACCTCCAATGCTCTTATAGGTTGTTGGCCCGAACAAATCCATATGTAAGAGCGCTAATGGCCTAGAGGTTGACATGATACTTTTGGAAGGATGAGAATTAGCGACTTGTTTTCTGGCTTGACAAGCACTACAAAGTCGATTTTTCTCAAACTTTACATCCTTCAAGCCAACCACTAAGTCATGCTTGAAAAGCTTTTTAAGTTGAATCATTCCCACATGACCTAGCCTTCTATGCCACAACCAACCCAAAGAAGTTTTTGCAATTAAACAAGTTTTCAAACAAGACTCATTTGAAGAAAAATCTACCAAATAGAGATTCCCAAATCTAAAGCCTTTGAAGACTAGTTCATTATTATTATCTTTTGATATTACAACATTTTCTTTTGAGAATGAGCATGTTAAGCCTAAATCACATATTTGAGCAACGGATAGCAAGTTGAAATTTAATGATTCAACTAAAGATACATTAGAAATTGAAAGGTCATTTGAGATAGCGATTTTACCCAATCCTAATACCTTTCCTTTGCTATTGTCTCCAAATGTGATTTTGTCATTACTTCCATTCTCAAATGTGGTGAACATCTTCCGGTCTCCGGTCATATGTTGGGTGCAACCGCTATCCAACACCCAATGCCTTCCACCGGTTTTGTAGTTCACCTACAAAAGAAGATCAAGTTCTTTTAGGTACCCAAATTTGTTTGGGTCCTTGGAGGTTAGTGACCAAGGTCTTGGGTACCCAAATGGATTTCTTTTTAGCACCCAAAATCGAGGTGCCAATGAAATGAGCAATAACATTTCCATTTGAGGATTTTCTAAGCATATAACAAGAATCATATAAACCAATGGAATGCATGGTATTCTTAGAACAATCATTTTGCATATGTCCAATACACCGGCATTTTGTGCAATACTTACCATTTTCCTTTACAAACCTTGGAGGCTTGTATACCGGCTTCTTACCCTTTTGGGGAACATATCCAAGTCCCTCTTTGTTAAAAGAGCATCTTTGATCGCTTAGTAACTTATCAAGGGTTTCCTTTCCCTTGTAAGCCCTCTCTAAACTTTTGTTTAATTTTAGCACTTGTTCTTTTAAATTTTTGTTTTCATTTGCAATGATATCATCATGAGCAAGATTTAAAGCATTTCTAGAATCTACACTTGATGAACAAGGTATGGCAAGTAAATCATCACAACAAGTGGATATACTAGACTTTGAAATTTCTATACTAGACATTTCATTCAAGATATTGCAAGTAACTCCAATGCTAGTACTAGATTTGTGATTTTCTTGGAGAAGCAAATCATGAGCTTCCTTTAGCTCCTCATAAGAGTCTTTTAGAGAGGTGTGTTCTCTCTTTAAGACCTTAAACTTTGATTTTTCTTTTCCAAGAAATTCATTCAATTCAACTAGCATATTCATCAAGTCATCATATGAAGGCTCTTCATCATCAAGCGAGTTTACCTTTTCTCCTTTAGCCATAAGGCATGTAGGAGTGGAGAATAGTGATGGAGCCTCCTTGATTGCAATGCCCACAAGCCCTTCCTTCTTGGGAGATTCGTCCTCGCTTGAGTCGGAGTCCGAATACTCCTCTTCGGAGTTCCACTCACCAATATGGGCTTCATTCTTGCCATCCTTGTGAAGCTTCTTGAAAAGCTTCTTCTTGCCGTTGTAGTTCTTCTTCTTTGATGACTTCTCCTTGTCATCCTTCTTTGTTGGACATTGAGAGGCAATGTGCCCCTTCTCATCACATTCATAGCAACGAATGTTGCTAAACTTCTTGTTGGAGGAAGAATGCCATTTCTTGGTCTTCTCATGGCTTGTACTCGAAATGGGCGTCTTCTCATGAACTTCTTCATTCTTCTTACTAGAAGCGCAAATTCTTCTTGAGTCCTCCTCATCATCTTCTTCGGATTCTTCACTCATTACCGCTTTAGCCTTGAAAGCGATGATCTTCTTATTCTTGGAAGAAGATTGCTCCAAGAGCTCTTCCTTGTCTTTCTTGTAGAGCTCGTTGGTGATGAGGTTGCCCAACAATTGCGTTGGTGTCATTCTTGCCAACTCCGGTGAGTTGAGGAAGAGAGTCACCAACACTTCATATTTCTCCGGCAAGGCCCTAAGCATCTTTCGAACAATATCAAGATCGGAAAGGTTAGTTCCAAGGCCCTTAAGCTCATTCACAATGTTGTTGAGCCTTGAGTACATCTCATTAATGTCTTCATGGGGCAACATTGTGAATGTCTCATATTTGATCCTAAGCCGATGCAATTTGGCCTCCTTGACCGTGGATGTCCCTTCGTGTATTTCCGAAAGGGTAGTCCAAATAGCATGAGCCGTCTCAAGATTGCTCACCCTATTGAACTCATCCGCGTTCAAGGCTCCAAATAGAGCATTCATAGCTTGGGCGTCTAAATGAGCATTACGCCCGTCTTGATCCGTTGGGTGATCCGGATCAAGAGCCATAACGTAACCCTCATTTACGACTTTCCAAATTTGAGGACTCATGGCCTTTAAATAAATAGACATTCTAATTTTCCAATAAGCATAATTTGAGCCATCAAATAGAGGTGCCTTTCCTATTGCTATACCCTCACTAGCCATCCTTTTCTCTCTAGACGGTTAAGTCTAAATCTGAGAGACCAAGCTCTGATACCACTTGTAAGATCGAGGAGGCCGACTAGAGGGGGGGGTGAATAGGAGGTTTTAAAATTTTCGTCTAATTCTAATTAGTAATTTTAAACTTGATGGATTTGTAGAGCAAGATAACACTAACACTAGCACAAGTAATCGACTGAGAGCAATAACAAATGGTAGAGAACAACAATTGCTACTCTAACTAAGCAAGCAATCAAGTAATATGAATGAAGAGCGTTGCTTGAATGAAAATGATCACAAGAGAGCAAACCACAATTGACACGATTACTTTTTACCGTGGTGATCGGAGACTTGCCGGTCTCCCTAGTCCACGTTGAGGAAAGCCGAGCGATCGGACCGGCTCCACGAATGAGCCTAAGCACCTCGATCACTATTGGATGCCCTTTCCCTCTCCGGGTAGGCGAGCTCCAAGCCTTCACAATCTTTCGGGCCTTCTCACAATCTTCTTGAGAAGATCACCGAAACTCCGCCAAGCCGTCTAGGTGCCGGCAAGCACCAAGAGAATAGACCACTGCGGCTTGATCTCACTCAAGTGCTCAATGGATCAACTAGAATGCAATGCACTTGAATTTTGGGTCAACTACCTCAAATGAATGCACAAGAGAGTGAATGAGGTGTGAGAGGTTGCACTAGGCTCAAATGTATTCAATGGATGTTCAACAACATGTCCAAGTTCGGTGGGGGTGTATTTATACCCTCACCAACCTCACATAGCCGTTACTATAAACAATCCTGAAAAATCAGGAAATCCGGTACTACCGCAGGTAAAACCGCGGTACTTCCGGATTTTCTCTCTCCGGTCAGAACGGCTATGTCAGAGAGTCAGAAGTAACCGTTGGTCAATGAGTGCGGTACTACCGCCGTTGATCGTGCGGTACTTCCGGAGGTCCGGAAGTTCCGCGCCATGACCCGGTACTTCCGATCTCAGCGAGGTTAAGTCAAATTTCCGGCGCTCTCTGGAAATAAAGTTCCGCACGGGTGTCCGGAACTTCCGCATATGCGGTAGTTCCGCAGTTCAATCCGCGGTACTTCCGTTTTCCGAGAGACTAAGTTAAAATCCGGGCGCTCTCTGGAAATAAAGTTCCGCTCGGGTGCCCGGTACTACCGGCCAAGCGGTAGTACCGCAGTACAACTCGCGGTACTTCCGTTTTCAGAGAGGCTAAGTCCGAGTCCGGGCGCTCTCTGGAAAAAACATTCCGCCCGGGCATCCGGAACTTCCGGCCCAGCGGTAGTTCCGCCCATTTAACACCGGAACTACCGGATTTTCTGACAATGCACAGTTTTGACTTGATTTTAATTTTTAAGTGTATGCATGATCCTAAATTGATCCAAGGGGCACATTTGAACATGATCAAGCAATCACCATGATCTCTCTTAATAGTACGGCATCTATCCTATAATCCGGTCTTCCAACCTATCTCCAAGACCGGTAAAAATAAAATAGCCCTAGACTATTTACCTTTACGCCCTTGAGATCTTTGAATTTTTGTCGAAACATTTTATGTGCCTCTTTCCTTGATATTGAGACTAATCCTTTTACACACTTAACACACAAATTAGTCCCATATTCACATAATGTCATTAATTACCAAAACTAATATTTTTAAGGGCCTAGATGCTTTCACTTACCGTTGCCCGTCATGCCTACCATCAGTAGCTCCTGCTCCGGTTCCTCATCGTCCCGGCTTGCAACCACCTCACCAGCCTCAATCATCTTTGGCATCTTTCTGACCGTTCTGGACCTCAACATCTCCCAGTGACTAGTCTCGGTCCTTCCACGCCTCACCATGACTTATCTCCGAAGTCCTGCAACCAACACCAACAAGCAAACCATCATGCAACACCGCACAATACACAAAGATCATCAATTTACACAATCAAAATGTATTCCAGTGAACAACCTCAGCTCACCTACTGGTCTGATACGACTTACGAGTACCTGGACGCACAAGAAATGAGGTACTCGTAGCCCACAAGGTCCTTCCAACAGCCTACGATGACACTGCAATCTGCTACGACCATGTAGCAGACACTACGACCATCAAATGCACAGGCATACAGAATGCTACGACTATTGCTCCATTCAGTAGAAGCTACGACTGCTTACGATCGATCGCTATGACCATCAAACACAAAGATCGCTACGACCATCGAGGACACAAACTACGACTACCGCACAGATCGCTACGACTACCGCAACAATTGCTACGACCACCGCTCACATCGACTACGACTATCGATCGCTATGGCTTACGACTACCAACATCACAGCTTACGATTGCCTATCACGACTAGGCAGTAAGCTACAACCATCGATCACATATAGTCGTTCAGGCACTGAAGCTTTCGATCGTGTGGTCGTTCTGTCGATCGGACTGTCCGACCACACAGTCGAAAACAGTGAACACAGCTAATTGAACCGATTGACCACAAAGTCGACAGACCAAGAAGCGATCTTTTGCAAAACTCCTCAAAAACAAACTCAACCTTCACACATATTCTAATCCAAAAGTCAATTGCTCATCACAACCATAAGATGACCTCCACATGGTCTCATAATCTCCTCATTGATGAGTATATTGACAAACCCCAAAAAGGCATGAAGATGAGTTTGTTTTTGAAAACAAAAGCAAGGAGTTGCAAAAACCATACATGGTCTAAAAGAAGAGAAGAAGGAACTCATGCCATGTTGGCAAAGAGTGAAATGGAGCAAATAACAAGAAAGAGTAAGTTTTCTACAAAAACTCCAAATCACACCTATAAGTCCATTCTTGCTCATGGTCCAAAGAAAAGAGCAATTGTTCACCATGACCATTGTCATAGCAAGATGACCATGCATTCTCCCCTTTTAATGCCTTTTGCACCCCTTAATGCCTTTTTCTCTATCATTCTCTCCCTTTTGACAGTAGAGTCATCAAGATGCATGGAAGAAAATGATGCATGAATGAAATTTAGTGACCGCATTTGATTTATTTTAAGCATTAGAAACTATGAAGATTATCCAAAGTGACTTTCAAATATTATACCAAGCCATAAAAGGTGAAAGCGCTATCTAGATCATGACAAACCACGTATTATCAAGTTAAAGCCAAATAAGCCATAATCTGAAATTAAATAGATTGTTTAACATATCAAGTCACTCAAGATTATAGTCTAGCTAAAGGTATCTAAAAATGAGTGAAGCCATATCAATATTCTAAGTGGAATCAAGAAGCTATAATTGAGTCAATTTAGAGTGCTATAAGTCACTCAAGAAGTTCCTTGGACAACACCAGAAGAGCCAACAAGAATTGCACTAACCAAAATAAGAGCATCTAAAGATATGGCACAAATACCAACAATGATAGAATTATGCTCACTACAGGAAAGATCCAAATCTAAATAAACAGAGGAGACTAAGTTGCAAGATTCAGCGCTCATATCAATGCGCTATCTCCTCAAAATATTTACATCATCTTTGAAAGAATGACAATATATGCAAGAGATGAAAAATGCAAGTAACCAATGAATTGGACCAAGAAGAGGAACATATCTAGTCCAATCATAAAACAAGAGAAGATAGGATATTAATAAGAGAATCATGAACAGAAGCACTAGGCTCACTAATCCCAACCCTAGCTAACTCAAGCTACTCTACACACGTGAGGTGAGCCAATTTTAACTTCTTATTTTGAGATTTTTAAGCATGCAAGAAGAGAATTCAAAATTTTAGTATCCACATTGTAGGACAGGACAGGCAATAGGGGGTGAATGGTGCCTAGAGATTTTTCCTCTAAATATTCACATATTCCTTTTCTCCAATAGCTACAAAGCTATGAAGATTAGGATATGTGGTCTACTTGAAAACAGAGGAACACAGAGCTCAGTACGACTACATCAGAGCACAACGTGGTCAAGTTACGACCACTCGACGGAAATACAACATGGTCGATTACGACTACTAGTCGGAAAGCATAGGACAACTAAACTGAACGCAATCTGTCAGCAGAGAAAAACAACATGGTCGAAAGGCAGACAACGTGGACGAAGGGCAGACAACGTGGTCGAAGGGCAGACAACATGGTCAAAGCCACTGTGGTCGAAACCAACTTGGTTGTAACCAACGTGGCCGTAACCAACGTGACCGTAACCAGTGTGGTCGAAACCAATGTGGTCGTAATCAACGTGGTCGAAACCAAAGCAGTCGAACGCCAACATGGTCGATACCAACGTTGTCAATGTCCAATGTGCGGTCGAAAGGCTAGCGTAGTTTAGGACCAATGAGTGATCGGAAGACAGCGCTGTCAAAGACCGACGCGATCATAAACAACGTGGTCAAAGGCTAATGAATGGTCGACACCACCGTAGTTGATGACCAAAGTACGGACAGAAAATACATGCAGCTAAAAACTAGTATGTGGTCGTAACAGTTTAGAATGAGACCGAGAGATCTATGACCATTGATCGATCGAAACCAGATGTGGTCATAAATGACTAGAAGTACCAGAAACGGTGCACGACCACGAGATCTAAAAACATCAAATCTTTTGATTCAGAGATCAAATGGCCTCGGAAATTTGTACGCAAATAACTTAAGATCTCAGGAAACTAATCTAATCTTGGTTGAAAACTTAGTAAGCGAGCTGAGACCTTTTTGAGATTTGATTAAAGGTGCGCAAGAACAGAGAGTTGAGATCAAACAGATGAACTGACCATGCTCATGGGAAGATAATAGACAAGATGGCTTTGAGTCCAATCCCACATGTCACAGCAAATAGCTACATTGAAGAAATCAAATCAAAACTCTTGGATCAAGAAAAAATCGAGAGAGAAGAGAACGATCTCAAGTATGCTCGAGTGGTTGATAGCTTTTGACTGCGGTTGATGGATTTTGGTTGAAAATAAATAATAGTGGCTAAAAGAAGTGGCTTTTAGAAGGAGAGTGGAAAAAGTAAGGGAGAGATGTATGCACGAGATGGAAGCGAAAGGAGTGAGGTGTGTGATGCGTCTGTAACCCCCTACCTTATCCTAAGAGCGAGACAGAACCAAGAGAAATGGATAAGCTACTTCGAGAAGTCAGATGTTTATATTGACTTTTAACTTCTCCAAGGTATATGCCAATACAAACACCTCCTATGTACCACTTTACCACCTAAAATGGTATAGAGCAATCTTGTGTTCTGTACCAATTTTGATACCGATTAATGCTGGCCATACCACCTTGATATCCGTGGATACATTACGATGATTTCATACCTACAGCACCTCCATCATTTGAAGAGGACGTTAAAGGTAACAACTGATAGTTCATCAAGAAAAGGCTAGTAGTTGTAAGAACTCTTTGAATCAAATGGAAGTTCTATGTTCTGAATTTGATATGCTTAATTTACATAATGTGGAATTGATTACCCATAAGAAAGTTCTTACTCGAATATCTCCTAGTGATTCTTTGTACTATATCATGTTTGATGATCCTAGAGAGCTATCTAGTGTGCTTGAGAATCTTGTTAAAATTTCATATTTAAAATCACTAATTAGTGTTTATGCCTACACATATAAATTCAATTTGATTGGAAATTATGGTGTAGATGACAATATTTATATTTATCGAATATGCATTACATGTGATAAGCTTTCTGAATTGAAATTGCATGTTTTGGATAAACAATCTTTTGTGTCATATCATGATCACAATCAGATGAGTTTCAACAATAGTGCTTGTTGTTTAGAAATATTTCATAAGTCAACTTATTCATCTTTTGATGTACGATCATGTACAATTAATCAGAGTATCGCAGTTGAAGCATAGAAGGCACTAAAAATTTTCTCCCCCATATTTGAACAACTTGATTGGGTTTTGCCATTTGATATCTTGCCTACGTCCTTAACAAAGTCGAGGATGAATTTTTCTCATGGGATGGAGAATAATATGAATGATAATATTGCAATATATACATCTTATGACTACTGTTGTACTAATTGGTTTGTACAAAACAACAAGAATGACACACTAATTGATTCATATATACCATGCATATGTGTTATTCTTTCTGTTTACTACACCATCAGGTAATCATAATGTGCTAAATGGAAAAAGTATGGATGACGAATATATATACCATGCATACATATTGTATTCTTTGTTTAGTATAATTTCAGACTATCAAAAGCCAATGACAGCTTTTCTTGAAGAAGGGGAGGATGATGCGGATATAGACATGCGTAGCATTTTTCAGTTAAATATATTATTTGACTGGAAAGAATTATTGATCCGTATTAAATATTACCAGATGAACTCTAATTTTATTAGGTCTTTAATTATTATACTTGAAGATACAGAGTTACTACTATTTTTTAATTATATGTAGATATATACTTGATCTATGCAAGCCTAAAGTGAAGATGAGAATAAAGTAGATGGGATCGAGAGGGAGGTAAGGAAGGCTGGGGCCAACGCAAAGCTGAACTTTTGTGTCCCACAGCAGAAGTTTGTGCGCTGCCTACACTTGTGCAAGAAGAGAAGGCCAAGAGTGAAAAGGTGCATGGCATGGGTGAGTACGTGCATGCAAGGAAGTCTCATGTGCATTAGTTGTGACCTGCGTGCCAACTAATTGGGCTGGTCCAAGGTCCATGCAGCTCAATCACATGGAGAATACCACGGTCAAAGAAGCCATGACCAAGTCATTATGTGACCAATGTGTTGGCCGAACTGACTCATTACGGCCATGTAATTAGTTGCGCCGGCCTTGTAACTTATTGCACATGATCGTTGGTTAGGAATGAATCTGACTTTGGTTAGTATGAGTCAGTTACGGCTTCCTAAACCGAAATAAAGGAAACTTGGCTTGTGGCCGACTAAAACATGGCCGGCCCTAGCCAAAGCCGTGTGCACATATGGGAGACCGCTATAAATACATGGCGTCTCCTCTTGTAAAACGGGTGAGATATGAAATCAGATATGAGATAACAGATTGATTTGTTTTGCTTCTTCATGATGACCGATGTTGTCAATGGGAAAATTTAAGAGTTCTTGCTAATTAAGATCGTTCAACCTTTTCGTTGGGAATTAGGAGCGCGATAGGGCTTTCGCTTGGTGGTCGTGAAGTCCGGCGTGTGTGATCTTGCAAATTAAAGAGTGTTCATTCTTGTATTGGTAGCGGAGGATCGCTATGATTCGAGAGGCTACACGGGAGTATTTTGATTCTACGACGAAAAGATCGGGCGACCCCACGTCATACTTGAGCCTGCAACTATGTATTTGAATAATATTACAAGTAAAATTTGGCGTGTATATAATTAAACATATATATGCTTATATGTATATATACTATTGCATTAGACTTCAGAATAGCACGCTTGTACATTGGCATGGTCTCTGGAATAGTATCAACTTATAAACATGCTAATACTGTGGATCTATACTCCCTCCCTCCAAAAATATATAGTGTATTTCAATATTATACGTAAATCAAGGAGACATTAAAATAACTATACTACCAGGCTGCAGGCATAAAAAGTGGCACTCTCTTCGTCTCGCAGGCGAGCACCCACAAATCCTTGTAGCTACATTACGATTAGTATTGCAGCTGCAAGCGCAAAAAAAGGTAACAGTAGATTGGCTTACCTGCATTTCTTCGTTACTAGTTACGTACTCGTGCGTTGCAACGAAACTCATTGAGTGTATAAAGAATCGTGTTATAGAAAAGAGTTGTTCTGATCGGTTATAGAAGAGAGTTGTTCTCATCGTGTTATAGAAGAGAGTTGTTCTGATCGTGTTATAACAATACCAAATCATCGCACAGAATCTTGAACCACAACTCTTTCTTCCGTTTCAGTATAGGAGCCTTTTGTTTTAAGGTTCATGCGCCCGTGGCAACGTGCAAGGTTCAAACTAATCATTAAGAGATTTGTAATTTCGAGACCATTTTGTATGGATTTGTAACACCTCACTACATTTTGATGTTGGCAATTGAGAACAGAGGGAGAAAGGGGGAGGATACCAATGAGCAAAACTGTGGAAGCGTCAGTGATGCGTTGGGCTATGGATCGTCAATGACTATTTTTTTCGTGATCAGATTATCTTGAATTATCAATATAGATAAATTCGGTATAATATATCTACTATAATCAATTTATAACTCCTATATTAAAAAACATATCGTTTAAAAGCTTATTACTATAGCATAAGTTAAAAACCCAAAAAAATCTAGCAATAGCTCGTGGCATGCAGCCTATAATAACAGATGGCCGTCAGATCATCCACACGCACCATCCGGATGCGTCCGGCGAGAGTGACCGGGTCGGCCCACGACGGATCCTCGAACTCGAATCATGGCACACAACACAGAATCCACACCCCCGTTCGAGCACACCGGGCACCACTCAATGACATCTTGGACCCACCAGTGCGGGACCCACATGTCAGCATGCCACAAGATCGGCGCGCGAAAAGCGAGCTGCGAGGGGGCCCGGAAGCCCTTCCTACTGCTGGCAACCGTCTCCTTCCTTTCCCCTTATTTTATAAGCCCCTCTCGCGCGCTCGCCGCCCTATCTCTGTGACGATCGCGAAGGATCCCCTATTGGGTAGGAAACCCACCGAACCCTATCCTCGCCAACTCCAGCCGGCGCCGCCTCCGCCCTCTCGCCGCCCCGACGCGCCGCCGAGGGCTGCACAGGTGATCAAGATCAACCCTCTCCTCCCCGGCGCACGCTGTTTCCCCCCTAAATTTCTCGGCGATCGTAGGGTTTTCTATGGCGGGGTTTTGCTGTGTGAAAAGGAGCGGGCTTGGTTGATGCCTCCTTTCGTTTGTTGTTCGTCGAGTGGGTTTTGTACATGTCGCTTCTTGCTCTTGAGGGTCTTACTAGTAGCATTTGCCTGCTACGCCCCTCTTGCGATTTTTTTTTTGTGTGCTTCGGTTTTGTTCGTGAGGAAAGGAGGGTTCTTTTTTTTAGGAACATATCGCTTTTATACAGAAACCTAGGAATCGTTTAATCTTCAATTTTTTGTTGTACTGTTGCAGGGTACAGCTTGTCCAGCTTGTGGTGAAAGTAGTGATTCAGGGAAAATGACCCGCTGTCAGTAGTCAGTACAAGCAAGCTCCAGAGCATGCGTAGGTTCCTTTTTGCTTATGTAATTTGCGGTTAGATTTGTCAATGAAAAAGCCTTGCTTGTTTGTCAATGAAGATGTACTCGTTTATTCGTCCAGTATACATCGTTCTAAAGAATAGTGCACTCATTCTCATGTTTTGTCTAGGATATTGGTTTGGCTGGCCGAATGGTACGGTGTATGTGCCTCCAATGTAGTGGTTGTAAGATTGATATGTCTGGCTATTACTTGGCGTAAACTTATGCCTATTTAGATTTAGATTTTATCCAAACTTGAGAAACTTTACCTAAGTTGACCAATGCATATATTAAATATTGAGCATACTTTACCTAAGTTGACCAATGCATATATTAAATATTGAGCATAGGGAACATATCTAGTGCAAACCAATAGCTAGGTGCAATTATGCAAACTTTACACGTTGACCATCATATGTTGGATGGATGGATCAAATTTTCTGGGATTTAAGGGTCACATGTTGGAGAACTATTCATGAGGGCTCCCACCTTATCAGGATCCATTTAATCTAATCCGTTCATCTCTCATCCAATGGCTTGCATGAGAGTTTGCATGATTGCACATAGCTATTGGCCTGCACTAGACCCCTTAAACATGTATCTTAAACATGTATCATTTCTTCTGGCAGAATTGTGGATCATAATGAGACAAAGAATGACTAATAAGAAAAATAAACTGCAAATGGGAGCTTAGGTTGACTGGAATATGGGTGTATACGATCGAATATATAACTTGATATCTGATATTTGATAATCTGCTGTACAATAAGCTAATCGATACACATCCGATTATTAATTATGGTAGTCAGTATTGCACTACAAGAATGAGATTCTGAGCATTATGCCTCTTCAGATAAGATGAACCACACATGCATTTACAATTTTCTATGGTATGTTGGTTTAAGTCTCCTGGTATAATTTGAGTCATATTTTGGATGACGCACAAGTCTATTGAGCATTAACACTTGATATACTAGCTTCCTTCTTTTGTATGGTTTCCCGTTTCCCATAAAAGTAGATGTATTGGTTATTATTGTTATGAATATTGTGTGTATTGATATGAGACCCAAAGGACCATATATATAGGAGAGTACAAGAGGATATGCCATATAGAGATAAGGCATATATGGAATAGAATACAACTCTATCTCCTAATACAACTCTATCTCCTTAACACCCCCCCTCAAATGCAAGGCGTATGCAATAGCGTTGCATTTGAAAAAGGGTGAACACTTAAACAAGAAAAATCCGAAGTCCGAGTCTTGATGATGTCGTCGTTGCGTGCAGCCTTTGAATAAATTGTCAAATCAAGCCGAAGAGGAATAGATAGATGCATGACGGCGCAGATCGAAGCCCAAGAGGCGGCGGCGCAGTGCACAGAGGACGTGCGGCGGCCTTTGAAGCTAGGGGCGGCAGCTAGAGAAGCGGCGGCATCATAACGACTTCTACGATCTGCACGCGGCTCAGAGAGTAGAGCGGCGGCTGCTGCCATGCAAAATAAAATTCCTACACTTCTATAACCGACAATAAATTTGTGGACTCGCACGGCTTGGACAAACAAAAAAAATTAGAACTACGGACTTTTGGATGGACGCAACAACTCACGAAAAATAACTAAAACAGAAAGAAAAAAATTACCATTAAAACCCCCCTCTCCCATCGCTCTCTCTCCTCACTCTCACGGCCTCCTCACTCCCTCCCGCGCCGAGAGAAGGCGAAGGCGACGGGCGGGCGACGACGGCCGGCGGCGAAGGCGGCTGATCGCACGCGGCGACGGCGCAGAGCACGCCAAATCGCGGCGGGGAAGGCCGGATCTGCGGCGGAGAGGTCGGGAGCCCGGATCCGGCGTGGCGGCGAGCGGCGCGCCGGCGGAGTGGAGCGAGGCGGCGTGGCCACCAGACGGCGAATCCGGCGGCGGCGCCACGAGAGCGGCGGCGACTGCGGGATCCGGCGGCGGCTGGACGGCGTAGAAGCCGAAGAGGGCGTCGACGGCCTTGGCAGAGGCGGCGGCGGAGGAGCCGAGGCCGGAGCCGAGGGGGAGGCTCTTGGTGAGGTGGATGGAGACGGCGTGCTGCGCCGGATGGATCTCGTCGGATCCGGTCTTGATGGCGGTGGATCCGGGCAGGGAGCGGTGGCCTCGGGCGAAGACGGCCGGATCCGGCAGCGACGGCGCAGCGGCAGACGGATCCGGGCGGGAGGCAGCCGGGGCGAGGCTGGATCTGGTGCGGGGTCGCCGGATACGGCGGCGGAGAGCGAGGCGGCGGATCCCGCGACGAGCGGCAAGCGCGACCACGACGACGGCGGGGGCGACAACGGCGGCACGCGAGCGCAGACGGACGGATCCGGCGCACGCGGTGCACGACGGCGCCGGCGGCCGGGAAGAGGTGGTCTCCCAACGAGATGGCAACCCCCGGGAGAGGAGATCGATCCTTCCAGGGGCAGCAGCAACAGCGGAAGTAGATTTGAAATAGATCGAGGTTAGGGTTTCAACCTAAGCTCTGATACCATATTATGAATATTGTGTGTATTGATATGAGACCCAAAGGACCATATATATAGGAGAGTACAAGAGGATATGCCATATAGAGATAAAGCATATATGGAATAGAATACAACTCTATCTCCTAATACAACTCTATCTCCTTAACAATTATTACATCAGAACCAGGTACTGTGGCATTATGTAAGGCATGTGTACATCTTTTGTTTGTGTAAGCTCTTGGCAGACTAGCAAGTCATTCCTGTTGCCTGGATTACATTTAAATATCATGCACTTTTTTCTACATTACAAATGCTGGATTCTTTTATGTTATTTCTAGTCCTATTGGTTTTACAACTGATAGTGATTTTTTTCAATCAATTTTGAGTCATCTCAGACAGAACAAAGTCCACCATGTCAATGATGCAGTGCTCAAGACAGAGGGAATTTCAAGATTAGAGTCTTCACATAAGTACAGGATGCATAGATCTTATGGCGGTGGCGGTACATATTCAAAACCCGATGCAAGAGTGAAGTTAATTCCCGCAGAAGGCATTACTTATGTACTACATGGAAAACCGTTTGGTAGAACTGTTGGCTTGGCTGGATCACAGAAAAGGCATTGCGGACAAAGTGCCACTCCTCCAAGTTCATACAAAGTGTCTCTTGTGGGATTCACATCTGTTATGAACCTTAGTTCATAACGGGTAAACACCACCAAGAAGATGGCCGGATGGAGTCGGCGTGGGGAGAGAGAGAACTTTAGACGGGAAAGACTTTATTATTACTCTGCTTGATTACAATAGCATGCGGTAGCCCTCTTATATAGACGGCTCCCCCTAACAGATGGAATCTAATCCCAATCATATCTCTAACTCTATCTCTAATATAAGGAAACCAATCTCTTATTCAAATAGAACCCAATCTCTAATTCCTAATAATACCCTGGCTAGGCCCAAGGCCCACGTTAATGTTATAGACGTGGGCCTTGGGCCTAGCCAGGGTATTATTAGGAATTAGAGATTGGGTTCTATTTGAATAAGAGATTGGTTTCCTTATATTAGAGATAGAGTTAGAGATATGATTGGGATTAGATTCCATCTGTTAGGGGGAGCCGTCTATATAAGAGGGCTACCGCATGCTATTGTAATCAAGCAGAGTAATAATAAAGTCTTTCCCGTCTAAAGTTCTCTCTCTCCCCACGCCGACTCCATCCGGCCATCTTCTTGGTGGTGTTTACCCGTTATGAACTAAGGTTCATAACAGATTGGTATCAGAGCAGTCGATCCCTTCCCACGTCTATAACAACATCGCTCAATCAAAAGCCTACACCACCAGCCTCACCCATTGCCTCATGTCTTTCTCCTAAGAAGCTTGAGACAGCTGAAAATGGGTATTCATTTGTTGGGGACTATATCACAAGTTCCCTTACTACACAAATTGCTTCTGTGACATCTATGGTTAATGATGCTACTGTTTCTAAGAATCTTAGCAGAACGGATAGTAGTGAAGCATTTGTTAGGAGTTGCAGTTCAAGTGTTTTACACTGTCAAGTCCAGAGCAGTGCAATTCCCCCAGCGGGTTTGCTAAAAGAGGCAGTGATAAATCCCATATCTGCTAGTTCTGTGCATGTGCTTGCTGCACATTCAAGTGAGTCTCCTCTTGGTTCAAAGGCAGAACCTTCTTCTAAGCGTGTATGCACACCTGACAATGGGAAGTTGTGTTCTACAGCTCCTTTTGTGCAAAAAGAACCAACTGTGAAGCCTACAATGCTGAGCCCAACATCTGTGCTTAGTGAAAGGTCCACTGAGGTACATCAAGGTACTAGATCAAGGCCTTCTTCCAGACTAAATTTGTTTGATGGACAATGCAACCTGGCCTCACTGCAGTGCAAAACAACCATTCCTCCAACACAAAGCCACAGTGAGGATCCTGAGAGTAATCTCTTCTATTCTTTCATCTAACTATCTAAAATAAATTAAATGAATAATAGCATCCCTGCAATCTAGTGTTTGATAAATTATGCTTATTCAAAAATTGCAAAAGAAAAATTTTGTCAAGATGTTCATCTTTACCGTCTAGCTTTCATTTACTTAGGGCGAGCCTTTTTACCTTGTTAAAATTTGTCTGCTTTTGCCTTACTGAATATCTTGCTGTACTTTGCTTTTTTTGTCATTAGATTGCCCATGATCTTATTAGTAAAGAAAACCTAGAAAATAATGGATTAGTGTTTTTACTTGTTTAGCTCATGCTGCACTATCATTACATTGCTTGGCATTTCTGACTCTTTGTACTTATATTATGAAGAGATGTAGAAACACGTGGTTATTCAAGGTTGAGGAAGCAGGAAACTTAAGAAGATACAAGGAAAAAAGAAAAATAACACAAATTACATGTATGGTTTGGAAACTGCTACAGAAATTTTACGATCTTTATTACTTAACCGGCTTGGAATTTTCCTCACGTCCATAACCTTTTTCTTATCTTATATATGCTAGTTCTACAGTATGCTGAGCTTGGATATAACGTTTGATCTATTTTTCCCTCAAATGAGTTTTTCTGGTGTAAATAGTCCTCCATGTCTTAGACATAGTTTTGCTGCACTGGAATTCTGTTTTGAGACTTCTCCTTTTGTTCACTAACTCTGTTTAGGATCCCTTCAGTCCTCATTTGCAAGGACAGTGTAAGCATAAAATAACTGGTTGATATTTTCTATGTCTATTGCTGAAAATTTTCTTCGAGAAGTTTGTTGTAATAACATTGGTATACATGCAGTGCACCAGTAATTTTGCATACAAAACTGCACAAGAAGAATTACCAAACAGAAGCCTGCTGGAAGTAAGTAGTATGTTTCTTATGCATTAGAATATTTTACAAAGGGTTGTACTTTTTTCTTTTTTTTTCTCGAACACGCAGGAGAGCTGCGCATCATTATATTAAGAAGAAAAAAAGGGGAAGAGCCCTTACAAAACACACACACCCACCCACACCAGGTCCTTCAAAAACCAAAAAACCAACACGCGCCTATTACAAAAGAGCCCGACCACGACCTAGTTTGGCACCAAGGCAAAAAGGTATGAAATACCTTTAGCCCCGGCCAAACCCCAGAAATGTAGTTCCTCACCAGCGAGCTGTAAAGCTGCAAAGGGTTGTACTGAGCTTTCATCTTAGAATAGGTGGAATTTATTTTGTTGCACTGTACTTTTACACAACCTGGATTTATCTCCCCAATCAAATGTATTGATTTTTGAAGATGTAGCCTCCAAATTGAATAAAAGTTTGTTTCAGGCTCAAGTACAAAACTCAAAGATACCAGAAGTTGAACTGCCCAAATTATCGACACTGACGGCATGATCAACAAGAGCACTGTTTTAATTTCACTTGTGTCATCCAATACTAGCTGTGCTATTAACCTTGAACCTTGTCTGCTAGGCGATGAAGTTAATTATTAGTATAGTCGATCATGCATCGATTTTTGGCGAGTTATTTCGCGTCTTATGTCAACAAATAACTATTGCAATAAGCCATATCTTAACAGTGTTCATGTGCAATACAAGTGATGACTGTTTGTGTTTGTTGAACTCTTCTGCAACTTGGAAGTGTTGAACTTTTATGTAATGCTGAAATCAAGCTACAATGATGAATATGTGGCATTTTGCTATTTTAGTGTCCATTTACTTTACTTTCAGATAACACTTGGATCTGTTTCCACTTTCTTTAGGGGCAAATTTGAAGTAATAGGAAAGCTAACACATACTTGTGATGTACTTGAAGCCCATTTCCCCTTTGAAATTTTTATCAAAGTTTATGAAGCTTCAAAACAAATGCCTGAAATCTTAAAGCTAGAGGCTCTTCCTCTTTCTTGGCTGTGGCCGAAAATGTTCAAGATGAAACCTCCTGATGGACAGGATATCGGACTATGCTTCATAAGCTCTCTTCAAAGGTATATGTGCTCTAATCATCATAGCTTCTACTTACGTTAAAGAAGCATCAGTTATCATTTGGTGAGTTACTTGCAGCCATGCCAGCTGCCATATGTTAGCAAGTACTCCCTCCGTTATTTTTTAAGTGATGTCATAGGATTTATGCCATCAAACTTTCAAAAGTTTGACCACTAATTTGTTTAAAACTATTCAGATTCATGACATGAAAGCTATATCATTAGATTTGTCGTTAAAAATACTTTCATAATATTGTAATTTTATTAGTATATAATAAGATAAAGTTATAAAAAGTAGGTCAAAGTCACATATCGGAGACCTTGAAAAGTAAAAAACATCTCTTAAATGAACGGAGGGAGTACTCATTTCAGTTACCCGCAAATGGGCACCTAAATGGTCCAACACTTTATTCCGTGCAAGTGCTTTTGGATTAAAAATATTTCGTTGTTCATAGAGTGTGCGCGCACCTGTGCACTTACCGCTTATCCACATGTGCGAGTCGCCACGCTGTGCATGTACATGTATGTATCCATTCCAGCATGTATATACTCAGTACTCTGCAACACGATTCAATTCTTGCCGACTCCCGTCTCCCTGCAGGCCCGCACTCTCCCCTCTATACTGCGGAACTACCGCTTCCAGCAGTAGTTCCGGTGTTGAAATCACCGGTACTTCCGATCCCACGAAATCTCAAGTGCATCCGGAGGGTGCTCTCTGAAAAAAAAGGCTCCGCTCGGATTTCGGAGCTTCCGGTCGCCGGTAGTACCGATTTTGCCTGCGGAACTTTCGCTCTGCGGTAGTTTCGACGTTGAAATCTGCGATACTACCGCATTTCCAGACAGAGCACAATTTTGGCTTTTAAAACAGATTTTTAATGAATGTATGCTTCTAATTTGATTCCAATGTATGTATAAAAGGGAACATGAATCAATATTAATGAAACTCCAAAACATAGAGAGAGAGCTCCCCCTAAATGTGTACATACAAGTCTATATGAAGAAAAACATATGCACATATTCATTTGAACTATTTGAGGAGTTCAATTTATATTTGGATCTAAGGAATGAATTAGCATACGAGAAAGTGATTTTGAATGCATGTCTCTTTGATATCACCTTTTCTTCCAAATGAGACTAACTTATAATATACTTTGAACAAACATATTAGTCTTATATATACATTTGTCATTATCACCAAAACAATATAAAAGTATTTATCATTAACATCAAAAATCTCATAATGACATTTGTCATTAACACCAAAACCAACTTAAACAGAGTTTGATCTTTCACCCTCTCCGTCGCCTCCTCCCTCTGCCGTCTCCCCCCAGCCGAGGCAAAGCTCCATGGCGTCCTCCCAGCACCGTCGGGACGCCTAGTTGACGCCGTAACATCCTTGGACAAAAATACCATTATATCCTCGGATACCATGTTAGATCTATAGAAGAATAGATTAATCCTTTTGTTCACTAACTCTGTTTAGGATTCAGTCCTCAATTTGCAAGGACAGAAGTACATAACACAAAATAACTGGATGATATTTTCTATGTCTATTGCTGAAAATTTTCTTCTGAGAAGTTTGCTGTAATAACATTGGTATTTCTGTAACAGGTGCCCCCGTAATTTTACATACAAAACTGCACAAGAAGCATTACCGACCAGAAGCCTGCATGAAGTAAGTAGTATGTTTCGTACGCATCAGAATATTTTGTGAAGGGTTGTACTGAGCTTTCATCTTAGAATAGGTGGAATTTATTTTGTTGCACTGTACTTTTACGCAACCTGGATTTATCTCCCCAGTCAAATGTATTGATTTTGAAGATGTAGCCACCAATTTGAACAAAAGTTTGTTTCGGGCTCAAGTACAAAACTCAAGAGATACCAGAAGTTGAACTGCCCAAATTATCAATGCTGACGACATGATAAACAAGAGCACTGTTTTAATTTCATTTGTGTAATCCAATACTAGCTGTGCTATTAGCCTTGAACCTTATCTGCTAGGCGTTGAAGTTAATTATTAGTTTAGTTAGTCTGTGCATCAGATTTTTGGCAGAGTTGTTTCGGCGCCGTCTTATGTCAACAAATAACTATGCAATAAGCCATATCATAACAGTGTTCATGTGCAATCCAAGTGATGACTGTTTCTGTTTGTTGAACTCTTCTGCAATTCGGAAGTGTTGAACTTTTATGTAACGCTGAAATCAGGCTACAATGATGAATATGTGGCAATTTGCTATTTTAGTGTCCATTTAGTTTACTTTCAGCTAACACTTGGATCTGTTTCCTCTTTCTTTAGGGGCAAATTTGAAGTAATAGGAAAGCTGACACATACATGTCAACTATTGATTTTATTGGTTTTAGCCCCAGTGCTATCTAAGGGATTAACCCAAAAAAATTTTATAGAGGTGCCCCAGTGGTCCAAATGTGAATAATCAATTATTTAGCTTCAAGCCCTGTCCCTTGTTGACATGTGGATTTGTGGTTAATACTGGTGTGTAGTGTGTACGTTTAAATTTATCAGTGATGGGCAGTACCTAGACCTGAGGAGAGGTTTAGACAAGCAACACTATATCCAGCAATTGTGTTTCTCTCACTGCGTCCTGTCCTTTCATGTTTTCTTTTAACTGTCAAATTTACATTTTCTCATCTCACATGCGTCTCTCTTTTTTTGCTCAATAAAATAGAATTTTTGTTGAGACTGTACATTTTGCATTTGACATCTTTTTCACTGACGCAGGTTTGAATGTCCAAGCGGGGTCTGTAAAATACAAGCCAACATCTCAATGAGTATCAGAGCTTCTCATTAGCAGACCATGCCCTTTTGGAACTTTTGTACTCTAAGCAATTAAACTTGTCGTCTGCGAACTTAGTAATGATTGGAGCTTTTCCAAATGAGAGCTTAGTAATGATTGGAACTTTCCCAAATGAGCATCATTTTGAAAATCTGAAAATTTTCAAAATGAACCATCGGATTGTATACCATCCGTCTAAGTTCACCACTTAACAATATTTTTTGCGAAACACCCGTGACCCATGTACACTGTGCGAATCCTCACCAAATACCACACACATTGCCTCCTCCCTGCCCTACTCTCTCCGGGTGTGTTTGGTTGAGCGAATAAGAGTGAATAGAATGAGATGATCTAGAATTTTGTGCGATGGGATAGGATGATCTAAGTTACATATTTGGTCTGGGGATGGGATGGTATGGATTGTTATTTGGTGTATAGAATGGGGGTGGATGGGACGATTCAATTTTGTGTTTGGTTTAAAGGACCGGTGGATGAACTTGTTGGGATAAACCCCTGGTGAGACAACTTGGGTCATACTGGCTCGATGCGTAAAAGCTCCTTTTGCACTGCCGTTTCAGGGCTCTAACTCGTAGCAAAAGCAAGGATTGTGAGAACGGCTTACGGGAAAAACCCTAAACTTACAGTGAAACGGTGAAAGGCATCTTCGCCTTTTCATGCTGCTGCTAGAGAAAAAGCTAGACTTGGTACCAGTGATTCGTTTTGCTAACGCACTGATCACTATCAATGACCATCACTGCTGAAACAAAATTGATTGGAACATATCATATATGGTAACAACATCCATGGCCAATTATTAGAGAATAGGAAATTTGAAGTTCCTCAACTTCCTATCACTAACCTGCAACAATTTTACAAATAACACTAATACACTTCACATCTTGAAGAGCTCCAGAAACCTCACACTTCACATCTTAAAGAGCTCCAGGAACCCCCAACATATCAATACTGCATGCACATAAATACTACTAGACTTCTTATTCTTTTGAGGAATTAATACTACCAGATCATTTCAGAACACACACATGATACTACCAGATCATTTCATCACACACACACACACACACACACAATATACTACTAGATCATTCCAGAGCTAAGTACACCGCTGCTATATACTTATGTATCGTACTACTAGATCATGCCAGAGTTAACCACGGCTCATGCTCCGGCGCTGGATGCTACCAGGTAGATGTCCAGAAAGGCGTATAGTTAAAAGCATCTAGACCTCTAAAAATTAATTTTGGTAATTAATGATGATATTAAATTTGGGACTAACATGTGTATTATGATGTGTTAAAAGGTTTAGTCTCTGAGCACAGATGACAACGTAACAATAGCATGCAAAGACTACCAAGGATTGTTTTGGCTCAAGACAAAGGTGAAAGTTTAGCTTTTCGTTCCTCTTAATTTTATTAGTCTTAGAGTTTGGAGAAAAGACTAGACTGGTAGGATAGACGTCATACTATAAAGGAGGATCATTGCTAGTAGCTTGAGAATTGACTTTGTGCCATCTTGATCAACAAACAGTCATGCCTGCATCTAATTCTGTATTTTAGAGAACTCCGTTAGGAAAAATGGTAGTACTAGCTTGGAAGAGCGGTACTATCGGCCAACGGTAATACCGCTGTTATGGAGTGGTACTATTGGTCGACAGTAGTATCACACTGCGGTACATTTTTCAGAGAGCATGTTTTTGGTCAAATCTTGAAGCTCTAGAAATAGGTAGTACCGATCTAGGGTGGCGATACTACTGCAGCGTGGCAATACCGATCCTAGATGGCAATAGTAACAGTAGATGCGGTAGTAACAGCCACACACGATTGTAGTATCACACCTACTAAAGTTTTATAGGACCTCATTGAATACACTAGAGCCTTATGTGTACTCTCCTCTGCTCATTTGCTCATATTTCCTAATTTTGAGTAGTTGAAGAGCATTTAATTGTATTGACTTATTTGTTGATAATCTTGGCACTTGTTTCTCATCAAGCAAACACTATGATTTATTATTCTTGGTACTTGTCGGCACCTAGACAGCTTGGGAGGAATTTGCACGTTGATCTCTTCAAGAAGCTTGTTAAGAAGCCCAGTGCTGATTGTGAGTGGTTTAGTACTCGCCATCTACGGAATGGTGGAAGAGCAACCCTAGTGAATTGAGGTTTTTAGGCTTAATTCGTGGAACTAGTCCAATTTATTTGGACTTACCTTAACGTAGACTACTAAAAACCGGCAAGCCTTTGATATCACGGGAAAACATCGCTTGTTTCCAATTGTGGTTATCTCTTATCTTTACTCTTCCACATTTACATTCTTGGCTCTTAAATTGAATTGAATTGAAATCTTGTGTAACTAAAGATTGTATTTGGTACAGACATATCTTTGTGGTGCCATAGAAATTTTAGAGAATTTGTTTTTGACTTGTGCTAAGTTCCATTATTGATCCTTATTAAAATTTCTAGAATTAGAGCAAAAGTTTTAGAAGCTTCTATTCACCTCCTTTAGTCGGTTATCCTTGTTCTACAAGTGGTATCAGAGCTTGGTCTTTCAATAATTTAGAATTTACCATCTAAAAGAAAAAAGGATGGCTAGTAAGAGAATTGCTATAGGAAAGGCATCTCTTTTTTATAGCTCTAATTATGTATATTAAAAAATTAGAATTTCTATTTATCTAAAGATTATGAGCCCAGTATATGGGGAATTGTAATAAGGATTGCGTTATGCCTCTTGATCCAATACATCCCACGGAACTTGAGAAGCGCAATGCTCTCATGCGATGAACGCTTTTTTGAAGCTTTGAACACGGATGAATTCAATGGAGTGAGCAATTTGAAAACCGCTCACGAGATATGGACAACCCTATCGAAATCCATGAGAGAACATCCATAGTCAAAGAGCCCAAATTGCATAGACTCCGAATCAAGTATGAGACATTTACAATACTGCCATATGAAGACATTAAAGAAATATTTTCACATCTCAACAACATTATAAATGAACTCAAAGGCCTAGGCACCTCACTAACCAATGTTAATATTATGAGAAAATACTTAGGGTCTTACCGGAGAAGTATAAAATATTGGTGATTCTCTTCCTAAACTCACCTGACTTGCTGAAAATAATACCGACTCAACTCTTGGACAACCTCATAACTAATCAGTTGTACAAGAAGGATAAGGAGAAGCTTTTGGAGCAATCCTTATCTAAGAGTAAGAAGGTTACCACTTTCAATGCAAAGGCGGTATGTAGCAATGAGTCGGAAGACCAAGAGGATGACTCCGAGAAGGAACTAGCTTTCATCATGAGAAAAATGAAGAAGTTCATGAGAAAACACTCAAACCAAAGCGCTACTCATGACAAGAGCAAGAAGGCTTTGATCCAACGTGCCGCCTACCTCAAAGGCTTTACCTCGGTAGGGCGGCTCACGTCCGTCACCTCACCTCAACAGGCTTCATTCCAATGCACCGCCCGTCTCATAGGCTTTGCCTCGGTGAGGTGGCCCGACATCTGCTACTTCGCCTTCATCGGCTTTGCTCTATCATCGTGTGTAAAATCGAGGAGGCCAACTAGAGGGGGGTGAATAGGCGGTTTTAATTTTTTTCTTTTAAACTACTACCAAATTTATAATGTGGAAGTGTGAGCTATTTGGTTTTCACAAGTAAGGTCTAAAACATATGAATTTGACTAAGCGCACCAATGAAATAATTCTACATCAATATAGGCAATCCTAGGAAGATAAGTATTCTAATCAATACAACGAATACAAATACTTGGATATGAATTGCTAGAAGGTAAATTGAGTACAAAATAGCAAACCACAATGACACTTGATATTTTTACCGTGGTGCTCGGAAACTTGCCGGTTTCCCCTAGTCCACGTTGAGGTTAGCCCGGACAAATCAGACCGGCTTCACGAATTAAGCCGAAACACCTCGTATCCACTAGTGGTAGCTCTTTCCCGCTCCGGGTAGGTGAGCTCCAACCTTCACAACTTTGCCGGGTCTTCTCACAATTTTCTTTGAGAAGATCACCGCGCACGACGCTTCCCACGCAGTCTAGGAGTCGGCAAACTCCAAGAGTAACAAGCCGACAACTCTCACTTGAACGAATCAAGTATCGCAGCTCAACAGACACAAAGTCCACCACCAAGTGCAACACATGCACTCGGTTTTGCTCACTTCTCACTCTCTAAGTGCAACACATGCAAAAGAGTGGAGAAACGCTTACTCTAGCTCAAGGAATGGATGAAAAGCACCAGCAGCAACCCCTCAACAGCCCTTGAGGGGTATTTATACTTTTTCCTCAAAATCTAGCCGTTGGAGTGAAGAAAAGCCAAGAATCAGCCTTCCAACGGCTATATGACCGGTCAGACCGCCATATAAAGTCCGGTCAGACCGCCGGGCCGGTCAGACCGCCCACTCAGGGCCGGTCAGACCGCCCTCAGAAAATTTAGCCAAGTCGCTCTCTGGAAAAAAAAGCTACCGGGCAAAAAGCGGAACTACCGCTGGCCGGCCAGACCGCCGTTACTGGGCCAGTCTAACTGCCCTTATGGGGCCGATCTGACCACCGGCATAGGGCCGGTCTGGCCGCCCATTTCAGCCCGGTCCAACTGTCGTCTTTTTGTTAGTTTCTGAAAATTGTATACAATGTATATTTCTCAGCCACCTTGCACAAAAATATTGCAAGATATAGAAATATACATCATGTGACTTCCAATAAATTAGAGAACTCATCCTCAATTATATTTTGGAATCACATCACCGGAAACGACATGGACTTAACCAAATTTGAATTTGCATTTTCAAACATAAGTCACATCACCGGAAGCGCTCTATGTCCTTGCACCCTGTGCACGCATGAGCAGCTCGCTCTTGTACACTCGCGTATGCCTGAGCACCCTATAATGGCCGAGTGCCCTGTGTAGGGGTGAAAACGGATCAGATTCGAACGGATATTGCTTAAACCGTATCCTAACCCACATTTTTTTCTCCGGATTCGGAGTCGAATACGGTAAGACCGGATACGAATACGAATTCGGAATATTCGGAGTTTCGAATACGGTACCATCGGGACGGATGTCATATAAGAAGTTATGAAGTTCCTCATTTTCATTGTCCATAAAGAGATCTTCTGGTTCTTCACTAAGAGCAGGTGTAGTAGTACTATTTGGGACAGTAGATGCAACATAAACATATGCTTCATACATTTGCTTCACAACATTCATGAATTTCTCAAGTTCAACTTTATACAATAGCTCACCATAAAACTTTTTCATGTAATATTCCACTATTTTTTCTTGAACCTAGGATCGAGAAAGCTTGCCACAGCTAGAGCAATATGAGAGACCCATCGTTGTTTTTAACCCACATTCTGTTGCACACTTCTGGAATTCCTCCCACTGCAATGGAGAGCCTTTGACTGCTAATATAAATGATCTAATGTTCTGAATTGTAGATGCAATTTCTTGCAAGTTATCTCTAGCAACAAGATTCAGAATATGATTGGCACATCTCACATGAAAAAATAAACCATCACACACTAGTGGACTTTGCTTTCTGAGCTCAGCAATGACATCTTTAACACAGACTTCATTTGCAGATGCATTGTCCAAAGATAAATAAAATATTTTCTTTTAAATGTACTATCTCATGACACAATTAGTAAATTCTTTAGACAATTTAGCACCGGTATGTCGTCCTTCTACATGCATGAATTTGATAATTCTCTTCTGAATTTGTCAATCATCATCAATCCAATGCACAGTGACACACATATATCCTTTATTCTGATTTGATGTCCACATGTCCATAGTTGTGCTAAAGTGACACTCAACAGTTTTAAAATACTCATACAATTTCTTCTTTTCTTCTAAAAAGAGGTCCATTAGCTCTTTCCTAACAGTTATGCGGCTCTTCATGGGAACATTTGGGCGTAGAGATTTGATGAAGTCAACAAAATATTCACGCTCAACAATATTGAAAGGGTACTCATGCATGATTATCGCCAAATAAAATTTTCTCAAGCTAGCTTCTTGATCATACCTGTACGGTTCAATGACAGTGATATTGTCTTCACGATTTTTTTCTACTTTGAGTTGCAGCTGGCCTGGACGGAGGTTATGTTTTTTCTTCAAATGATTCCAAAAGCATGTTGTGCCATTGATGGTCTCACATCTTGCACTGTACTTGCAATGGTTGCATTGCGCCCAATGTTGAACAACCTTCTTCCCATTCTCTTCAACTGTCTTTGTACTCCTAGTGTACTCATCCCAAACAGCTGATGTACTCTTCTTTTGCCTCTTTGCACTAGGCTCAACATCCTCATGATGTACTACATTCTCTTGTGTGCTCCTCTCAAACTCTCTCTCTCTCTCACACCCCCTCCCCACCAAAACCCATCTCAATTCCCTCCACGAATCCTCCATTTTTGTGACAATTTTGTGGAAACCCTGTCAAATCCAAGTTCCTGTGATTGTTCTTCATCCTTACCTCAAGGTGAATTGCTTCAAATCCTCTCCTATCTATCTTTGGGACTCTTGAACAATTTCTAGGATTTTGGATAATGTAGTTAAAATAGTTGAGATTTTTTGCACAAATTGATAGTAACTAGTGTTTGGTGACCTTTTATATCTATTCCATGAATTGATCCATGCCAAATACTTGTTAAAATGGAAATATGGAACATGCCCTAAATCTTTTGGCAAAAGTGGTAATACCGCCCCTCTCGAGCGGTAGTACCGATGGAAGAGTGCGGTATTACCATTTTTGTTGAAAACTACCAACTATTTTTGTACATTAGCTCAAACCTATTTCTCCTATCCTTATTGTCTTCTTAACTCCTTTTCAAGATGCTAAGGACCAAAACTTCAGTTCGTAAGAACCCAACATCCGAAGGCGAACCAGCAGATCGATATGACCCCTTTCCATTCGAAGCCGGACCTTCGTGCCACAATGCGGCATCCGCATGGCTGCCTCTGTCCAAGCTCCCTCAAGAGAGGATAGTGACTCAGAGACATAATCTTTCCTCCAAGCCATGAGGGTGAGGGGCATGACTCAAGACTGCTAGGGAGGAAGAGGTGGAAGAAAGCGCCATTGAGATAGATGAAGAAGATGAGGATTATGAGGAAAGTGAAGAGGAAGAGGACGAAGAAATGGAGGAAGCGGTAGAACAGTCTGTGAACTTGAGGTTGATCACGAGTGAGGATTATGTCACACTCTGCCACTCGAACCATTTCACAATGCCAAGACGTCTTCTAATCCTTGCTTCCACACAAAATTCTAGCAGGATGTCTATACTCAGCTATATGATCACACCCAGCAGTTTACCAACCACAAGTACATGGATTGGGCGCATCTCGATAGGATTGATCGCTATGCCAGTGCGTATCAGCTATTTTTTGTTGTCTTTGTGATTATCATGAGGACATGATTCGGCAATTCTATGCAATACCGGATTTTGATTATATGACTTGGATGATGGGATACGAGAAAATTGAGGCCACCAAGGGTGAATTCGAGACAGCTTTGCGAACTCACCTTGGAAGACATGAGAAGATCTACACCATGCCAACTCTCAGGATTGCTACATGGACTCAGTTTTATGACACCTCTGGTAGATACACACCTGGCAATATAGCTGGACTGCTTTCCCTACCAAGCCTCATCAACTGTGTCATTAACCACACCTTCTTCCCAAAGAGCGAGAATTTTGATGCAATCCGAGGTCATGCTTGGAACATCATTAATTGCATCATGAATGGTCACCGGTTTGATGTGGTAGATCTCATTATCAGAGAAATTGACTCCTCCAAAAATAATACGGCCAAAATGATTTATTTTGCTCCATACATGATGGCCATCATCATGAGAAAGACGTATTATTGAGGAGCAAGGCCGGCACCTCACAAGCCCTACAAGTCTAGGGAAGCTGCTCCAATCCCTTATGTTGCCCCTCCTCATGCTCTAGAGGAAGAAGAACATGAGCATGGGCATGAGGATGCTCCACCAGTAGCTGACCCAGTTTTTTGTCTTAGATCTTCGATGTTGTCTTACAAATCTGCGACAATAAAGTGGAGACCAATAATCAACTAGCTTCCCTCTCGCAGCATATGGGCACCTTAGAACATGCTTCCTCCTACTTGGCACCTCGTCGTCCTTCTCCTGTTCACTATCAATCATTGCCTTTGTGACTCCTCTCCTGAGTGGTAGCTCTTTTAGTACTTGATGTCAAAGGGTCAAAGGGGAGAAATTGGGGAGGAGAAAATTCAGAGAAGACCAAGGAGAAAAAGAGCTAAAAGAAGATATATCTATCGATCGATATATTATTTAAGAACTTATTATGTAAGAAACTTAAAATTATGTGTTTGAACTATGTGTGGTTTGCTTGTAATAGTTAGAACTTTTATGCTTATGATGACTGTGAACTTGTTTAATGCTATGGTTATTTGTATCAATCTTGTTCATACTATTATTTATCATACTCATGCTTATTTTCTTTTGAGAAGTTCCTCATGAAAACAACTTCAAAATATCATATGCACATATTTAGGGGGAGCTTTTGCTCTATTTGCTGATCGACTCTTGAATGCAACAAATTATTTCTCTCTTGTGACCCTCTCTCAAGAATTATTTTTATTCAAAGTCAAAACAAGAAAATACATATCGCTTCAAGACCTAGGGTATTTTCAAAGATTCTTTTAATTTTCTTCATATTATTTTGGTTGTCATCAATTACTAAAAAGAGGAAAATTGAAAGCATCTAGGCCCCTAAAAGTTGGTTTTGATAATTAATAACAATATTAAATTTGGGACTAACATGTGTACTAAGGTGTGTTAAAAGGCTTAGTCCCTGAGCACAGATGACAACGTAACAATGGCATGCAAAGACTACCAAGGATCGACTTGGCTCAAGGCAAAGGTGAAATTTTAGCTTTTGGTTCCTCTTAATTTTATCGGTCTTAGTAACTTGAGAATTGACTTTATGCCATCTTGATTAGTAAATAGTCATGCATGCATCTAATTTTGTTTTTTAGAAAACTCTGTCAGGAAAATGGTAATACTAGCTTGGAAGAGAGGTACTACTAGCCGGTGGTAATACTGCTGTTATGGAGCAGTACTACCAGTCGACGGTAGTACCGATTTTTCCTATAGTACATTTTTTTAGAGAGCATGTTTTGGGTCAAATCTTGAAGTTCTGAAAATTGGTAGTACCAATCAAGGGTGGCGGTACTACTATAGTGTGGCAATACTGATCCTAGATGGCAGTAGTAATGCCTATTTAACGGCTAGTTCAGACACATTAATTGCTTTCAAAATAGCCATTGAACAGTAGGTGCGATAGTACTAGCCATACACGGTGGTAGTACCACAGCTACTGAATTTTTCTATGACCTCATTGAATATACTAGTGCCTTATGTGCACTCTCCTCTACTCATTTACACATATTTCCTATTTTTGAGTAGTTGAAGAGCATCTAAGTGCATTGACTCATTCATTGATCATATTTGCACTTGTTTCACCTCAAGCAAACACTGCAATTTATTACTCTTGGTGCTTACTGGTACCTAGACGACTTGGGAGGTGATTGTGCGGTGATCTCTTGAAGAAACTTGTGAAGAGGCCCAGCGCCGATTGTGAGTGGTTTGGTGCTCGCCATCTTCGGAGTGGAGGAAGAGTAACTCTAGTGGATTGAGATTTTTAAGCTTAATTCACGGAGCTAGTCCAATTCGTTTAGATTTATCTCAACGTGGACTAGTGCAGACCAGCAAGTCTTTAATACCATGAAAAAACATCACTTGTCTCCCATTGTGGTTATCTCTTATCTTTACTCTTCCGCATTTAAATTAGTTCCAATTAGCCTATTTCTAAGGTTGTGTCAGACCCGGATTTTTCAATCCAGAATCTCCTGTGAAACCACCTCACTATTCCCTAGATCAGTAGATAGTGCTCATAGGTACATTGCTGCATCATTTCATACATCGCACGAATCACATCAACTGATAATAATATCACATCAACGAATCACATAGTAGTAGTTGTCCTAGTTCTCGGTGTTGTTTCCTCCATCTGTAGCAAGGGTTTCTTCATATGCGTAATGGTCTTGGGCCCTTCAATCTGATTTTGGTAATGCAAGTGTGAGCACAAACCACCGTGCTCAGCGAGCCAATACACAGAATGAAGTATATAGTATGCATGGCTTATCAAGAGAAGGCTAGGGTTCTTTTATTTGCCAGAAATTGTTGTTTAATTATACTTCTTAGAAAATCTCCTATGACTTAGCAGTTTTGACTAAAGCATAGTGTACATGAAAGATTGCTTTAATAGTAGTGATCCAGATACCATACACCATTACATGGTCTCTGCACCTATGCTAGACCTTCAGCGTTATAGCCGCTTACATTATCACTGGGTCGACACCCAGGGCAACTTAAATCAGGACTTTCCACTGCCCTCCATTTTTCCCATTACACCCACCAAGTTTTTGAAATATAACTATATCTAGTTAAGTTCCCATATCCGCCCTTGACGTGGGCACAGCTATTCGAATAGTTTTGATTCTGCAGAGTTTGCAGACTTTACCCAAAAGAAATAGTTCACACGCTGCCCCACACGATTCCGTAGACGTGCGGTTGAGTAAACCATCACAGTAACCGTTCAAAGTACCTTGCCCCTTCCATCATTTCACCCCTATGAGCTTGGCCCGCTTGCGGCAGGTCTCATAGGTTGTGCCAGATGTTTCCCTCTTATGCGCCTACCAGCTAGATACCCACACTGCTAGCACGCCATAGAAGAACTTTACTTTCGACGAGTGTCCCATTCAAGCCGTCTGCAGACCCGCCACTTGCACTACCTCACCTCCTCCACCTATGAGGATGACTTTCAGGGTCCGGTAAATTTACTAAGCCAAGTTATACTTTATAAACTTGTGGTTGTACTTGTTTTACATAGGAGGTCATGACAAGTCGTGCACCGCTGCACCATACCCCCGAACCATCCGCCCAGATAGATAAGCAATTTTGAGGTTTTTGAGAGCATAAAATAATCATATCCAAGTATACTAGTCATTACCACCATGACTTCTCAAACTCGTTTATCCATGGTTAAAAGTGATGCTTGGGCCTTTTGGCCCCGAATGCCTAAGCAAGACTAAGCGTGGCATATAAATACAGACTTACTTTCGAAAGATTACCACTATAGTTTTACTAGGGTGACAAGGCTCACATATTTGATTATTCCAAAGGAATGTATTATTAACAAGCTTATTAATGGGTATGTAGCTAGGGTATTGAAATCAAGCATATACTTAGCACATAAAATAACAGCATGCAGTTGATAATTTAAACGAAAGTAATTTGCAGGAAATGTAGGTTCAATATGATCAAGGTATTGACTCGCCTTGGTCACAGTGAGTTTGGTCCTGGTAGTCTAGATCGGCTTCTGCTTCAGCTTCTTCTTCTTGAGCCTCGTATGGTATTGTTACGTGCGCGAAAATTTGGATAAAAAGCAAATCAGCAAGCCAATTAAACATTTGCAAGAAAATCCAAATAACTCCAAAATTCATGATTTCAGTTTCATTGGATAGACTTTGATTTTTAGTTAAATTTAGAAATGTGTTTTATTCAATTTGGGGTGAGAATGATTTAATTATAACCATGTGAAGTTTACCCATAATTCAATTATATGCAATATAACCTCTAATTAAATTTGAGTATAATAGATAAAGGATTCTCACCATTGCTAGGGCATAGGGTTAATCTTTATGTTTTTAAACCATATGGTGGCTAGTCCTACAATCTTTACCAACAAGCAAAAGTTTATGATTTATTGTTAGTAAATTGTTATTTACTAAGTTATGATTTCATGAGAGCATATCTCTAAGTAATATTCCTACTAAGCCTTTAGTTAATAAAGATTTAAAATAAGTATTCAAGGCATATTATTTACTAGCATGTGATAATTAATCCATGGTTAAATGTTTAAGAAGCTCACTAATTTCCTAAATAAATTTTTGCATCATTTATGGATTAATTCCTGATTTTCTTTAATTTTTCTTTACTGACAGCTACTCAGCAAAAAGGTTTAAAAACCTACGGCTAAATACTGCGGTCCAGGGGGATCGAACGCGGGCAGCGGCACTGAGCGTGCGCCCGACTAACCAGCTGAGCCTTGGGTGTTACCTGACGTAAACGGGGGAGGGATTGCAGAAGAGCTGAGCGGCTGAAGCCCAGAGCAGAGGAAGTCGGGGGCGGCGTACGGGCAGCGGGGTTGCCGACGAGGGGCGGCCGGAGGGTTGTCAGTGAGGGGCAAAATGGATTCCTGTCGTCGCGTGGAAGCTGAAGGGGTGTCGGGGAGGCCGAGGATCGCCGGAGGTGGGTCGGCGATGTGCGGTGGCGACGGGCTCGGATGAAGTTCGATGCCAGCGAGGTACAAGCCAAGAGGAGCTCGGCTGAGCATGCGGTCGGCTTCGCCAGGTTCCTAGGAAGCTCTGGGAGAAGGGAATCAATCTGGTTTGCTTGATTTCGGTGGCGCGCTCGTCGGCCGGCCATGGAGAAGAAAAGGGGCGCGGGCGACGAGAAGGGCACGGGAGGGCGATTGCTCGCTTTGGAAGGGGGAGTGAGTGCGGGGAGGAACCTAGCGGCTTCGGTGACCTTTGTAGGCGATCAGACAGGGCTGGCGTCGAGGGGGCAGTTGGCCGGGCATGGCGGCTACGTTGGCTTCGGCATGGCCACAGTGGCGACGGGACGGGTGACCGGGAGGGGGACACTGACTGGCACAGGGTGATGCGCTTGCGGCAGGGCCGTGGTCCAGGCAACGTTGTGGCCGACATAACTGCTGACCGGCGCTTCGCCCCCGGTCTTCGACAAGGGCGGCGACGGGCGCTTAAATGGCTGCCAGGCGGTGACGCTGGCGCTGCGTTTGACGAGACGGTGGTGGGGGGCATGGTGACGTGAGCGGAGTGGCGCCGGGGACCGGCGGTCCGAAGGAGGAGTTGCGGGCGAGGTGGGCTGTCCGAGCCGAGGAGATGGGGCTCGGCCTCGTGCGAATGCCGCGAGGCGTAGGAGGAGGAAGGGGATGCGGTGGCCGCATTGGCTGGGCCAACAGCCGAAAGGCCCCTTGCTTTTCTTTGTTTGTATTTATTTATATATACATACTCATGTCCATGCTTATGTGTAAATTTTTAGGGCTTATTTATTCACATCCATTCCCCTATTATTATCATTTTTAGGATATTTGTATTTTTATATTTTATTTTTATTTGTCTATTGATTATTAATGTATAGGTATATATATATATATACCCAAGGTAGAGTTTCTGGTTTTACTTCAATTTCTAAACTCCTATCATTTCCACATTTCCTCCTTGACTTTCCTTGGTTTTGATTTTCATAACTTCTTTACGTACTGGAACCTTAACCAAAATTTCAAAGAAATCCAACAAAGTTCAAATATCAAAAGAGATATATTCCAAAATAACTCAGAGGTTACACTTTTCCCAATTCTCTAACTTTCAGAGTGTTACAGGTTGTGTCCAACAGTATTCAAGAGCATCACAAGTTCACAACTTGCCACTCAGTACATACATGTATGGTGTCTTGAAGTAAGCCAAGTTCTCTGAAAACTTGACACAACTAGAAGAAAGGAGCTCTTGCAAGCCTTAGCATTTTCACACAGGTTGCATCATTCTTGTATATTTTTCTATTTAGATAGTCAATTCTATTCTTATCCCTTTCCTCAATTGGGCCATAGCTAATGCATTCTCTCCTTTTCCTTAATCTAGACTAGACAAACAAAACCACCATAGAAGCCGCCACAAATGCAGCAGCCCCACGAATCATCATCTTTCATCTCTTAACCATTGTCCTTTCCGTCTACATTGCATGGGTGAAAATGTAATCCTAGGTGATTTCTATGATGCATGACAGTCATAAGAAAATTATTACTAACTGCAAACCATGAACAACATGTATCCCAATTTTTGTACGATGAAATGAAACTACAACATCATGAACAGGTGTAACAAAAACAAACTAGGACATGAAAAACATGACAGTTTGCATGTATTCAATGATACATGCATGAATGGGGAATAAGCAAACTACTACAGATCCATCACGACGAAGCAATTCAATGATACATGCATGAATGGGGAATAAGCAAACTACTACAGATCCATCACGACGAAGCATCGATCCAGCAAACATTCAAGTAATTTTACTTCATCATACAACTATGAGATCCATCGTGACCACTACGAGATCCAAGCCATAAGTAAACTGACACATACATTCAAGGAAGAAATCAACCGCGAGAGGATTTTGGATTCATACCTTCGGTTTGGAGAGGAAGGGACATGGAGAGGGAGGGGAGAGACCGTTGGCCAGGCTCAGCTCATGGTGGCTGTCCCTGGGCTCAACTCTTGCTCGTTGTTCCTAAGCTCAATTCCTGCTCGCCGTCCCCAGGCTCAACCACAGATCCATCATGACGAAGCACGAATCCAACAAACATTTAAGTAATTTTTATAGGATTTTGGTTTCATACCTTCGGTTTGAGGAGGAAGGACATGGAGAGGGAGGGGGACAGACTGTCGGCCGAGTTCAGCTCGCGGTTGCCATCCTCGGGCTCAACTCCTATCTGTCGTTCCCGATCAACTTCTATTCGCCATTCCTAGGCTCAACTCCTGCTCGCTGTTCCCAAGATGCTGCCACAGATTCACCTTCCACCCTCCACACTAGATGCAGCACTCCAGGGATGGCGTGGGCTGAATGGATTTGGATCTGGTTGGGAGTGCGAGAGATGGGGTGGCCTGGGGAGGTGAGTGGAACGCCCTAATAAGGTCACGTGATGGAACGGGAGTTTGGCTAGAGCCGGTGGATTAGCAATGGTGGAGATGACGGTGCACGCGGCGATTACACCGTGCACGCGCGGTGATGTGATATACCGGTTGTAGCATAGATTGAAACAAATTATCCAATGCCGTGGTTATTTCAATGAATTATTTTTTTTTCTCTTTTGTTTGAACTAAACTTAAAATTTGAAAAAAAAATGAATATTGTGCATGTTGATACCAAATATACCATCCAAGTTGCTTTTTGATTCTCTACTGGCTATAATTGCTTACTTCCTTGATATCCAATAGCTATACAAATTGAACAGAATCTTGAACCACAGTTGTTTCTTCTACTTCAGTACAGGAGCCTATTTCAGTACAGGAGCCTTTTATTTTAAGGTTCATGCGTCAGCGGCAACGTACGGTGCTCAAACTAGTTATTAAGAGATTTGTAGTTGTGAGATCACTTCGCACGGAATTGTAACACCTCACAACATTTTGACTTTAGTAACTGGAGAACAGAGGTAGAACAAGGAGAGGATACCAATGACCAAAACTATGGAAGCGTTAAGTGATGTGGTTGTTCTATGGGTCGTCAATGACCACTTTTTCTTCAAGATCTTAAAAGATTACTTTGAACCACCGTACAAGTTTAAGGAACCTACAATGTAATTTACGAAATAATAATGATAATACAAATTCTCTCTCTTACACTAACATATTGCTCGTAAAATAATGTTGATAAATTTTTTAGTATGTGACAACTCCTGTGTGCCCCTATGAACTATAGAGCCACTCGCTCCAAAAAAAAAAAGGGCTGAAATTTGGGCAACCCGGAGAATCAGTCGGGTAAAAAAAATAGGCATGTAGTGACCAAGGTTCTAAAACCCGAAACTGAGAGAAATCCTGGCCGGCGGCCGGTAACTGTAACCAACCGGTTACTGAAAAAACCAATCACAATTTGAAAATCAAAACTTAAATTTTGGGATGTTTTGAAACCGGTAACCGGAAAAAAGCCAAAATTCAAAAATCAAAAATTGATACCGACCGATTTTTCGGTTACCGATCTCCACGGTAGAAACGGTAACCGGCGATGCCAGTTACCGCCGGGATTTTGAACAGGCACGAAAATGTAAATATTAACCAGCACTCATCGGTATCAGAAATACTAGTCGCTATTCAGTTTTAGCATAGTCGATATCCCCGGGGGGGAGCCTAATGACAGCCTTAATCCCATAGGGTTGAAGACAGCTCAGCCATAGGACATGTTGCATAAATGATCAGCGCAAAAACGCTTGATGACGTGTTGCAGACACGATCAACGCTTGATCTACATTCCGCTTAATCCTCCTATCTGCAGCCAAAAAAAGGATGGTTGTCAAAACACAATAATTTAAATGATAATGCCAGTGCATCTGTATTTACTCGAAAGCCAAGACGCAGTAATAATGTATGTTGTTCAAGATGTGACTCTCCGCCACATGATCTTCGAGTATGCTTTCTTCCATGCTGCAGCTTACTATACCGTCTATTTGATAGTTGTTTCGTAAGCCAAAACATGGCCATGACCAAACAACCATTCGTTTCAATTTGATTTAGCACCTAAAATTCATATCAAGTTAACTAAATGTAAACAAAATGACAAGTTACCATGGTCAATTACAAGAAAACTGCATTAAGGTAGGTAACTCAAAACAGATAATGTGCCAAGAGTCAGTAATTGTATGACAGACAGCTCTGAGTTGCTGTTCAGGTTTAGTTCAAACTTTTACTTCCGGATGCAACATCTATGGAAAAATAAAACATATTTTGCATCTTCGAACAAACCTTGGTTTGTAATGTTGAATGCAGAGATTAGTTACTGAACTTTGACAGACACCTCTCAAGACATGTCATAAAAGTCTACAGGAGAATATTTAAATAAATTGTAAACGGTGATTTTAATTTAAGGGGAGGCCCCTATACCGACTCACATTTCTTCTAAACTACTGTATCTTTGCTGACCAGGATGTTACCTGGTGTTGATGCTCATTCAGTTTCCTTCTTAGCCTTGTGATGCACAAAACTTGATACTACTACAAACTTCAAACCACGAATCACTTGTGACTTCTATTTTGTAAACACATTTGTATTTCACTTGTTAGATACTCATATGTACATTTGTGCTTTTATTCACCAGCATAATTCACCTTTGTGCTTGCTGACATTTTTAACTGTGTTATTTTCTGTTGTGGGCTCCTATTAGTGTCCAGGTCTAGGCGGCGATGTACGCAGCAAGGCGTGCAGGACACGCAGCAGCTTGAGGTTGAGCCCAACACGAGCAGCAAGGCGTGCACGAGATGAATTAGGAAAGAATAGAAGAATTAATCTATTCTCTCCCCAATATTCTCTCACCTCAACCTATGTCTTATCTTCCTCCTCTAATACGGTGATCCTCTTCAAGCCATGCTGTCTGGCCTTCCTCTGTACGGTAGTTATCCGGTTATGGACCAAAGTTCACAACATTTTCATTTATTGCTTTCAGGCTAGTGCACTCATCACCAGTGTGCCTGCAGTCTAAACACCCACCAAATTGCCTGAATTTGGGCCATGCATAGCCCGTGAAGCATGGCAGAACGGGGCACCAAGGCATAGCCCGTGAAGCTACGCAAAAAGTACCGTTGGGCTATGGGTCGAGAAGAGAGGCGTCTAGTATCTATTTGGAAATTATGTATCGCTGATCAGCACGTCTATGCGCTATCATTTGCTCAATGTGCAGAATTGGCTACATATGTCATCATTGATGTAAGCACGAGATTAATTTGGTGTAATAAACAAGCATATTCGATCAACTATGAACTAGGTATGAGATACTGCACTACAGTTTAAATGAATTTGAAGTACAGGCAGTAGTTACCTTAAGAGTTATGAGCCTCTGAATCATGCAGGTATGCACAGATCTCAGTAGAAAACAACAAGGAAAGAGCAGCTTCGTTTCTGGAGCTCGAGGCAACATGCTGCAGGACGTGACCTTCTTCTGCATCATGTCGACACGAAGCATGAACGCTGCTCTGATCTCCAGGACCTCGTCAACAATGTAGGAATCGTTCAAGAAGAAGTAGGCGATGCCATCTTCACGGGTGCTCAGAACGGGGCACCTCGGCTTACGCAAAGGCAACCGCTCTGACTTGTAGATCTCACCTGCCCAGAGGTCGGTCAGACGGACCGTCAGGCGCTCATCTCTCCTCCACTCGTTGAGTTCAGGCACCAATGTCCAGACGGTCACGGTGATACTGTCAGCACGGCGCTCAAGGTACCCGTCCATGGAGAGGAACTTGACGTCGCCGTTGACACAGGCCGCCGTCCGGAACACATCCACGCGCCCCCTTCCGCACTTAGGGCGATGGACTAGATACCCATCGGGCAATGGAACGAAGAGGGATTTCGGTTCCGAGTCGCGCGCCGCGAGCACATCGCAAATCACCACGCCGAGGAAGAGGTCGACCCAGCAAACGTACGAGCCTCCGAAGGAGAAGGACGTGTCCACGCTGAACGCGTGGTAGTCGAGCAACCGCCGGGGGAGGTGCGCGTCCTTGTGCACCCACCGCTCGGACGATGACCACCACAGGCAGAGGGAGTAATTGATCCGGTAGGGGCAATCGTCGTCAAGTATCACAGGGAAAGTGGCCACGAGGTCGGCAAGGACGTAGGCGCCCTCGCCGCCGAGGCACTTGATGATGGTGCTGCGCCCGACGCTGTTGGGGGAGGACAGCTCGCGCCAGGCGTCGCGCGGGATGGAGGAGAGGGAGTTCTTGATGGCGTCGTAGACCAGGTAAAAGCCCTCCTTTCCGGGCGAGCGGAGAAGGGTCGAGATAGAGGACCAGGAGGTTCTTGTCGGCGCTCATGGCACGGGCAAGCTGCAGGTGGTGCGTCCTCACTGCGAGGGTCGTCGACAACTGCAGGGAGATGGTGGATATCTCCGGCGGTCGGCGAGGCGAGCGATTCTGATCACCGGCGTAGCGATCGGTGCCGCCGAGTGCCACCTTGGTCGCGCCGCCGATTGCCTCTTCCTCTTCCCGATTTCGCGGGTGTCGGCGCGGCGCGTCGTCGATGAGGGCACACGGCGGTCAAGCACGAGGTCGGCAAGAGAAGCCATGGGAGGGGTTGGCTAGGTTGGGCTGGGCTCGCAAGGAAGGACAAGGAGATCGCCTTCCTTTAGATCAAGTTTGGCAATTTGGATACGATCGATGGGAACCACAAGGAAGAAACCAACCCCTAACCCCGACCTTTTTCTCTTTTTCGGGACGCCGATCGTAGAAGAAGGCTAGAGGCAAGAGCGGTGGTTAATTGGATTCTATGGATGGATGGATGTGGAGGCGCGGATCGTGGTATCATTGGGCGGTGGATACGAGCAGCAACAAACACACGATCCGGAGGAGCGTGGACTAGGTGCATAGCCGGACCTCACCTGCTACCCACATGCCAATGCCACGTGGCGGCTCCTGCGGCCAAAACTTCGATTCACATGTTGGAATATTCTTGCTCGGTGGGAACGGTTCCCGTCAAAAAAACCCAACTGAGACGAGAGAGGAGCAAAATAGCAAGCTCAAGCGAGGATAAATGGAGAGGAGTTCCAAAATTATCAATACCATTACCATTCTAGTATGGCTCGGGTGGCTAATGGTTTTTACCTGTAACTAATAATTTTAGATTGAAAATAAATAACCCAAGCTATTACGGTCTAATAGTTTTAAACATTCCTAGTTAATTGGAATTGTAGGTATGCTAATATTTGGGACCCTCTATTCATCAGCATTGGGTACCTCTTTGCCAACCTGATCAACTACGGCACATCATGGATCCTAGGTTGGGGTTGGCACCTGTCCTTTGCCTCGCCGTGCTCTCGGCCGCCGTCATGGTGGTAGGCGCCGCCACGTTCATCCTGGGCACCCCCAAGCAGCCTCGTCTGTGCGGGAAGCACGACCTCGCCTGCGCCATGTTCTAGCGCGTGCACGGCAAGGGCGTGGACATCGACGCCGAGTTCAGCGACATACTCTATGCTATGGAGCACGACCGGTAGAACGAGGAGGGCGTGTTCTGGCGGATCCTATGGCGGGAGTATATGCCATACATGGTGATGGTTGTCGCTTTCCGGTGTTCCTAAACCACACTAGCGTGGCCGTGATGGCCTTCTTCTTGCCGATACTGCTCCGGACCATCGGGTTCGAGAGCGATGCCACGTTGATGGGCACCATCATCTTTGGCCAGATGAACATCGACAGCATCCTCGTGTCAGGCTTCACCATGGACTGCTACGGCCGGAAGATGCTTTTCATGATCAGTGGCGTACTCATGTTCACTTGCAATTCCAATTAACTAGGGGTTTTCGAAACTATTAGACCGCAATAGCTGGGATTACGTGCCACAAGCCAAAATATATGTGGTTTTCTACAACGTAGGCCATAAAACATGTAGTTTTGCGCAATTTGCTAAAATAAATATTAGTGAGTGAAAGAATTGGCTTTTAAAAGGAGGGGGCAAGCGGTGGAAAAGTAAGAGAGAGATGCGTGCGCGAGACGGGAGCGAGGGAAGTGGGGTGCGTGACGCGTCCGTGACCCCTGCCTTATCCTCGAAGCAAGATGGGACCGAGAGAAGAGAAATCAATTCCATCAAAAACAGATGGTTTGGTTAAATACTTGTCTGATGTCATCGCTACTAAGACTGATTAAGATCTATGAAAAGAGCTAACTGAGCTCTGAAATCACTTATAAGACTGGTATGGCAACAGAGAGGTGAATGATGCCTTCAAACATTTTCTCTAAGTATTCACCAATCCTTCACTACAATACCTATTGGGCTATGAAGATCAGTTGAAAGCTAAAACCAAAGCAAGCAACCTAAGAAACCGAAAGCCATAAGGCGTCAAAGCACTAGCGGTCAAACCGGCTACTAGGGCGATCGATCGGTGTCTAGCGGTCGACCACCAGCTAGACACCAATCTAACCGCCTCTAGCGGTCGACCACTCCCATGTTCTAGAACTGAATAATCATCCCGAGTCAATGCAACATTTGGTGCAACTCCAAAAATTCAAATCCAAATGATTTGAAATTTTGCATACATCTTACTTAAGATCTCAAGAACCTAGTCCATCCAAGAATCACAAGAATCCATATCAAAATCCAGACCTTTCCTAAGAACAAGTAACATTGCACCAAAACCGAACAAAAACAAAAAACGAGGAATATGACTTGTTCGTGAGTGGAGGATGGCAAAGATGGCTCTAGATGTATTCCTATATATCACATCAAATAAATAACTATCAAAGATTTGACACAAAATCACTTGGATCAAAAAATCTCTTGAGAATGTCAAATCCAAGCAAAATAGGGCAACTTCAAGAACTTGTCAAACCTAATGGTTGATGGATGGGGATTGATTTCCATAAAACATCTCCATAACTTACTCGTCATTTGCATCTAGCAAGATCAAGAAGGGTAGAGAGAAAATCAAAACCAATAAAATCTGGAGCAAATCAACCAAAACAAGAAAGACCATAAAAGATGAACAAAGTGGATGTAGTGCTACTTGAGGGTAAGGACAAGAGAGTAAACCGCACCACTCACACTTCTTCAACCTAACCCTAGAACACTTGGGTAGAATGAGGTGGGGGTTGGATTGTTTTCTAGCAAGTTTCCATCCCAACCCATTAAATAGATAAGGCAACTAGACTTATTTAAGCTTAATAGATACTATCCAATAGCACATATTGAAGGGAAATCCGTTAACCCCACACAAAAAAGATACTACTCACATAATACACTCATGCATACTTTTCAAAGCATATGTGCCCATATTCACTGAGTCCTTAGCCTTTGATCCAACTTGATCATCTTACCTTCTCCTTGACCTAAATTGTTTTCCCATGCGTTGCTCAAGCGCAACAGTTTTAATCTAATGTGGTTTCCGGTATTTTGGTCAACTTACCAAAACATCCTTCCTTGACTCGGTCTTCACATTCTTTGCAAGCAATCGCTATACTTGTAACATGTAGTTGTATCATTGGCTTGCCATGCATCAGCAAGTCTCTCCTATTTTTGTTCCACGAGACCACGCCTCACTTGGATTGACCAAATCACATAGTGTAACATATTGCTTGAGCTTCCCTCCAATATTTCTCACCTTCCTTGTGCCATGCTTGAGCTCATCTATCTCACCCAGCATATTTGATCGTTTTGAGCCTCAGCTCCGGCATGAGCGTAGCCCCGATCCTCGTCATTGACCATGGTTGACTCCAAGACTTCCCACATCCCAAAATCTCAATTTTCAGTCAAAAACAACACAACCAACCAGTTGAACAATCTAGACCCGTCATTATGCATTAATGACATGTTTTGGTAATTAATGACAATTGAATTGTGGGATTAATATTTTCATTGAGATGAATGAACAGGATATGTCTCACGGTGATGAATGATTTAAGATGAGTTCATGCGGTTGATTATTCTCAAGCATTGTAAAGACTTCAAATGTGTTGAATAGTCATGACCCTAACTTGGAGTTGAATCATATGTTGTCAAGCTTCGAGTGGATGCGCGAGGCAAAGGTATGAATAGCTAGGGCTAAAGATGTGTTCCTAGTCTTTTACTGATCTTGGTGTTTGGTTGGAAGATCGGGTTGCTAGCATAGTGAAAGATCAAGCTACATTTAAGTTGGTTTTGGTGTTAATGACAAATACCATTATGACATTATGATATTAATGACATATACTTTATAATGTTTTAGTGAAAATGATAAATGAATTTATGAGACTAATATGTTTATTTGAGTTTATCTTTGATTAGTCTCATTTGGATGAAAAGGTGAAATCAAAGAGGTATGCATTCGAAATCGCTTTCTCATTTACAAATGCATTCCTTAGATCCGAAATATAGATTGAACTCCTCAATTAGTCTAAAATGAATATGTGCATATGTATTCACTATATACACTTGTATGCACACATTTAGGGGGAGCTCTCTATATATTTTGGAATTTCATAAGTATTGATCCATGCTTCTTTTAATATGCATATTTAGGATCTTTACTTTGAAATACATTCTTGAGTATATATATCTTGTGTAGTTCATATATACTCATGTGTAATCGGGTTGTCATCTAGCTTCTCCATTATGTGTTGATGGATGAATGATTTATGACAACCGGATAAATAAGCTTTATTTAAAGCTTATCTTAGAGTATACATTTGTTGTGTACATATTGTATACTTGCAAATCAATTTCATATCTCATCATTTGTTGAGATTGTCATGAATTACCAAAATGGTGAAGTTTGGTAATCGATGACGATTGTTTTATGGACTAACATTTTCCATGAGTTGGATGAATAGGTTAGGTTCCACAAATAAAGATGATTTGGGATGACTTCATGAGTTGAAGGTCATCAAGTCAAAGTTGATGAAGAAGAGGTAGCTTCATGTGTTGAAGGCTATCAAGACAAAGGCTTCATGTGTTGAAGGCCATCGAGAGGAAGATGCTTCATGTGTTGAAGCATGTCAAAGATTGATCATGTGTTGATCAAGTGAAGACCATCATGAGTTGATGGTGTTGATGAAAAGAAAGCATCACGAGTTGATGCATATCAAGACGATGACCCAAGGCAAAGGTATGGCTAGGTAGGACTAAGGATGTGTTCCTAGTCTTTTACCGGTCTTGGTGTTTGGTTGGAAGACCGGATTGCTAGTTTAGGTTGCCGTACTATTAAGAGGGGTCATGTCTAGTAGTTTGAGTCTCATCATGTGTTGATAGCTCAAACCTCACCTCGTCTAGCTCATGTGTTGAAATCTTTGCAACATGGGACTATGCGTTGCGAATGTGTTTTGCAAGTGCTTGAAGTCCATGTTCTCATTCTTTGTGATATGAGGCTTATATTTGCAAATGTGTTTTGCAAATAGTTGAAGCTCATATATAATCCTTGTGACATGTGACTTAGGTTTGCAAATGTGTTTTGCAAATGTGAGAAGTCCATGTATCAATTCCTTGTGTCATGATTTCAAAAGTGTGCGAATGTGTTTTGTAACTTGCTGGAAATCATGATTGATCCTTGTGTGCATGACATCGTAGTTTGCAAATGTGTTTTGCAAAATCTGTTGAGATGTCTGCTGCTTTTTCAGATACAGTACCGCCGTACAAATTGCGGAACTACGATCGGCGGAACTACCGCAAGTGCGGAAGTTCGGCCTGCGGGCGGAACTACCGCAGTGCGGAAGTTCGGCTCTGCCGGCGGAACTACCGCAAGTGCGGAAGTTCGGCATGCCGAGCGAACGTTTTTTCGAGAGCGCCGGAGTTTGAATTAGTCTCTGAAATCGGAAGTACCGCGGATTGACTGCGGAACTACCGCATGTGCGGAAGTTCGGATATCGGTGCGGAACTTTATTTCCGAGAGCGCGGAAATAAAACTTAACCTCGCTGAGATCGAAGTACGGGGGCAAGAGCGGAACTTCCGGATTCGAAGTACGCGATTTGGTGGCGGTAGTACCGCGCCGACGGTGTAACGGCTAGTTCAAAGCGTCTGATATAGCCGTTACTGCGCGTCAGAACCGGGAGCGGAACTACCGGCCTCTGGCCGGCGGTAGTTCCGCCCGTCCTGATTTTTCAGGAATTTGGCTCCAACGGCTAGTTTTCTTGTGTGGGGTATAAATACCCCCTTGTGGCCGGTTGGAGAAGTTGTTGATTCATTCATTCTTGTGTTCTTGAGCTAGAGTGAGGCTCTCCACTCAATTGTGCATGTGTTGCACTTTGTGAGAGAGGAGAGGTGATCTAGAGTGCATGTGTTGCATCTAGAGGTGGACTTAGTGTCCAATTGAGCTTGTGCATTCGTTGCAAGTGGTGAGAGTCAAGTGAGGGACTTGGCTTATTACTCTTGGAGTTTGCCGACTCCTAGACGGCGTGGGAGGCGTCGTGCGCGGTGATCTTCTCAACAGAGGTTGTGAGAAGACCCAGCGAAGTTGTGAAGGTTGGAGCTCACCTACCCGGAGCGGGAAAGAGCTACCACTAGTGGATACGAGGTGTTTCGGCTTAATTCGTGGAGCCGGTCCGATTTGTTCGGGCTAACCTCAACGTGGACTAGGGGAAACCGGCAAGTTTCCGAACACCGCGGTAAAACATCATTGTGTCAATTGTGGTTTGTTTTCTTGTGCTCCATTTATATTCAAGCATTTTACATTCATAGAATTAAATTGATTGCTTGTATATCTAGAATTGCAAACCTTGACCTAGGATAGAATTATTAGTGCACTTAGGCGAATTCATTTGATTTAGGTTCTATTTGTGCTAAACACATTTGTTTTTAACTTCCGCATTATACACTTGGTTTAGGCAAATTGAATAGGTCTTGAATTGTTAGTATTAATTTGTAGAGATTTTTTAAACCGCCTATTCACCCCCCTCTAGTCGGCCACCTCGATCTTACACATAGGTTGCCGTACTATTAAGAGGGGTCACGACTAGTAGCTTGAACGTAACAAGTGTTGATGGCTCACTTTATTGCTCTAGCTCACTCTCCGTTGCATGATGCTAATATTTTCGAATGTGTTTTGAAAATGATTGTAGCTCATGCATAAGTCCTTTGTAACATGTGACTTAATGTTTGCGAATGTGTTTTGCAACATGTCGAAGTCCATGTTATTTCCCTCCTTGAGGCATGATGCTAATATTTGAGATGTATCTCTCAAATGATTGTAGCTCATGTAAATATTATTGCTACATGTGACTTAAGTTTGAAATGGCAAATTTGAATTTGGTTAAGTCCATGTCGTTTCCGGTAATGTGACTCCAAAATATACTTGAGGATATGTTCTATCATTTATTGGAAGTCACATGTTCAGCTTAGATGTATATTTCTATATCTTGCAATGTTGTGTGTGCAAGGTGGCTGAGGAATATGCAATATTTTCTAATGTTTAGAAAGTGCCTTCAATGTGGCGGTTAGACCGGTGCATACTGGGCAGTTAGATCGGCCCCATAAGGGCGGTCGATCGCCCCATGCCGTGATCCGACCGGCCTAGTAACGGCGATCCGGCCCGGGCCGGAAGTTCCATCCTCGCGGAACCTTTTTCCGAGAGCGACCTTGCTGAATTTTCGAGAGCGATCGACTAGTCTGTGTGGGCGGTCTTACGGACCTCCACAGTCGAACCGATTTCTATGTGGCGGTCTGATCGGTTTTCTAGCCCAACGGCTAGTTTTTATAGCCGTTGGGAGGCTGATTCTTGGCTTTTCTTCTCTCCAACGGCTAGTTTTCGAGGAAAAGTATATATACCCCTCAAGGGCTGTTGAGGAAGATTGTTGGTGCTATTCTCCCATTCCTTGAGCTAAGAGCAAGTCTTCTTCACTTTTGTACCATGTTGCACTTAGAGAGTGAGAAGAGTGTAAACCTAGTGCATGTGTTGCACTTGGTGGAGGACTTTGTGTCCATTGAGCTATGATTCTTGATTTGTTCAAGTAAGAGTCGTCGACTTATTACTCTTATAGTTTGTCGACTCTAGACGGCGTTGGAGCGTCGTCTTGCGGTGATCTTCTCAAAGAAGGTTGTGAGAAGACCCGGTAAAGTTGTGAAAGTTGGAGCTCACCTACCGGAGCGGAAAGAGCTACTACTAGTGGATTCGAGGTGTTTCGGCTTAATTCGTGAAGCCGCCCGATTCGTTCGGCTAACCTCAATGTGGACTAGGGGAAACAGGCAAGTTTCCGATCACCACGGTAAAAACATCAAGTGTCATTGTGGTTTGTTATCTTGTGCTAAATTTACCTTCTAGCAATTCAAATTCAAGTATTTGTATTCATTGTATTGATTAGAATATTTGTCTTCCTAGGATTGCTTATATTAATTGGTTTGCCACGCATCAGCAAGTCTCTCCTATTTTTGTTCCACCAGACCATGCCTCACTTGAACTGACCAATTCGCATAGTGTAACATGTTGCTTGAGCTTCCCTCCAATATTTCTCACCTTCCTTGTGCCATGCTTGAGCTCATTTATCTCACCCGGGATATTTGATCGTTTTGAGCCTCAGCTCCTGCATGAGCGTAGCCCCGATCCTCGTCATTGATCATGGATGACTCCAAGACTTCCCACACATCCCAAAATCTCAATTTTCAGTCAAAAACAACACAACCGGCCAGTCAGACTGCTGATGCTAGCTGATCTGACCACTGGCAGCTGCTGATCGGACTGCTGGTGCCGACTGGTCTGACTATCTCCTCTAGCTAGTCTAGCTGCCAAGTCTACAAACTGATATGAAAAACTACGTATTTGCAAAATCCAAATCCTGACTCATCCAATTTGGCAATGGTTTATCACAACAAAAAAATATGGACCTTCTCACATGGTCCTTCATAAGCAGTTGAAGAGGAAGACATATTATTCTTCTCTCTGACAAGTAGACATAGATATATCACACAATAAGGCTGCAAAGTATCGGATAGTACAAGGAAATTAATATGAAGGCGCGAACGAGTAAGAGATTTCGACTAGTCATAGATACCTTTGGTCAAAACCGTGACATAACATAGTCATGGAACGGTTAGAAGACAAAACCAGAGTAAGGGGTTTCGACTAGTCATATTCTTATCCAACCAGATCATTGAATAGCCAAGGACATAAGGCAAGAATAAAACTTCTCGAAATGTATTCTATCAATTGGTTTCAGCTAGTAGCAAAGATTGTAGAAAAAAGGTCATCGCTAGAAAACTCCTTCCAATGGGTGTGACCACATACTGAGAGCAGAGCTTTCGACAAGGAGGTTTTATGTGTCTCGACTAGAGTAAACAAGAGAAGAATAGAATAAAGAAGTAAGAAATAAAGCCCTTTAGCTTTGAGCTGCAAATGAATTGTACCAGTTGTCTATTTTTTTCACTTGTTTCCTTCTAAAGAAACAAGCAGATTGTTGTGAACACCTTGGCAGTCAAGGTCACAAAAAGAATTCACATGGCTTTTAATGTCAATGTCAAAGCCAATATGTCATAATGTGAAAATATCCCTAAGAAGGGGTTTGAGAAAAATGTAGGTATTCGCCGAGAACTTAGACAATGTTGATAATGTAAGACTAGGGGTAGGACAAGTAATTACCAATAGAAATACTTATCGAAGAAAATTCTCATAATTAAAAACAACTTTATTTAATATAATTAAAGAAAATATTATACATAGAACTTACGCAATTGATCGATGTTCTAAGAATTTCGAAGATTATGCTCATCCTGCATGCAAACCGTACTGAGCATGGCTTGGCGACGTTCGGCTCCGTCAAAAACCCAAGCGAGGCGAGACAGAGTGACAGGAGCAAAATGGCAAGTTCAAATACTACCTATATTATGTTGAGGACCCCGAGTTCAATTCGAGTGATTTTTCACAGGTAGAATAAACATTAAACACAGAATAATACAATGACAAATAATAGATTGAAGACAGAGAGATAGAGGACAAACTCCTTCTTTCTTCATTACTTTCTTTCTCCAAAAAGTACAAGACAATTATTGGAACCCCTATTTATAGACTAAAAGGTTGAGGTGTCCACCATGGCCCAAAGCCTGCAGGCTTAGGCTCATGTTTCCTAACATTCCCCTTAGGCATTCATCCAACATGTTCATACCTCATCAAAACTCCATAAAACCCTATGGGAAATTTTTTTCAGAAAGAGTGTATGATACATGTAATGCTGCGTTGCACGAATTGCTTCATTAAAAATCTTTGCCGAAGCTTTGAAAACTCGTCACGTGAAAAGACTACAATCCACTCAATTTCATTTAATCTACAAGATTTATTCTTTAGGTACTCGATTTTCGTGATCAAGTTTTAATAATGAGCTCGAAAGAATCCCCACAGATCGCACTTCTCTAAGTCTTATCATTCTAATTCCACATATACATCTTTCAAAATTACATGCTAGAAGTGACTTAGTGAATAAATCTGCAAGATTTTCACACGACTTAGTATGCAGTATCTGAATTCCATCCATCTTTTGCAATTCATGAGTATAGAGACACATGCTTTGTGAGATGACTCTTCACGTAGCCTGTTTGTACTTGTGCAACATAAACTGTATTATCTTCATAGAAAATTGTGGGAGCTTGCACGATGTTCAATCCACATGACTGCTAGATGTGGTGAATCATCCGTCGAAGCCAAGCACATTCTCGTGCGGCTTTGTACAATGCTATAATTTCTGAATGATTTGTTGAAGTCGATACGAAATTGTAGTTCCACCACACAGGAATACATAACCTGTTTGTGACCTAGCTGTATACGGGTCCGACAGGTGCTCGACATCTGTATAGCCAGTCATATTTAGGTCTTGATTCTTTCTGTAGAATAGTCCAAGGTCTTTACTTCCTTAGAGGTATCGAAAGATGTCATTTATCCCCTACCAATGCCTTTTTGTAGGTTCTGCACTATACCTTGTTAATAAGTTTATGGTAAATGCAATATCTGGTTTAGTGCGGTTTGCTAAATACATAAGTACTCATACTACATTTAAATATGGGAGTTCTAGTACCGGACTTCCTCCCCTCTCCTCTAGATGCATGCAGATCCTTATCTTGTTGCAAAAATCTCTGCCATTGGTACTTTTGATGGGTATGCCTTTTAAGGCCAAACCTTTCTAACATCTTACGAGTGTAGGCGATTGATACATTAATATCTCTTTGGGACATGCTTAAGCTGCAAGTATAAGCAATATTTGGTTTTACCCGAATATTTCATTTCTAAATCTGATTCTAGGTAAGAGCTCACTTCCTTTATATCTTTCAGGGTTCCAATGATATTCAGATCATCTACATACACTAAAATTATACAAAATCTATTCTGGGATCATCGTATAAATACACAGGGACAATCCCCATTATTCGTGTAACCATTCTTGCATAGAGAGTCGCTTAAGAGATTATACCACATCCTGCCCAATTGATTAAGTTTGTGTAGTGATTTTCTGAGTTTTACACCTTACAGTTTCTATTTGCTCTGTCTTGGTTGGGACAGATATGTCTTCAGGTACCTTCATATAAATGTCTGAATCCAAGGTTCCACAAAAGTATGCTGTTACCACATCCATCAATTTTATTTCTAAATTCAGGTTTACTACCATCGAGATTAAATATCTAAAGGTAATGCCATCCATGACCGATGAATATGTTTCTTCATAATCAACTACTGGACGTTGAATGAAACCTTGTACAACGAGCCTTACTTTATGTCTTACAATTTCATTTCTCTCATTTCTTTTTTGAACAAAAACTCATTTATCCTTTTTTTACTAGGCGTCCTCGGCTACCTGGGATTCAAGGGGCTGAAGTTCTCGTCCTTTTATTCTGAGGCATCTAGACGAGATTAGAGATACCTTCAATTTGCTTCGGTATTTCAACCCTCCCAGTGTATTGCATGGAGGCACATACGACTTGGTAAAGTGGTCAGGCAGTTGATTTGCTAATAACTAGAAATCAATATTCTTCTAGACTTCTCTATTTGCTTCACGAGTGGGCGGGTCATGTGCATGGATTCCCGTGGCTTGGCACGTAATATCCCAATATTTTTGCATCAAGGGCACAGCCAGATTAGAGCACAACGTGGTCGAGTTACGACCACTCGACGGAAATACAACATGGTCGATTACTGCTATTGGTTGGAAAGCACAGGACAACAAAACAGAACACAATTAATTAGCAGAGAAAAACAACGTTGTTGAAAGGCAGACAATGTGGTTGAAGGGCAGATAACGTGGTCGAAGCCACTGTGGTTGAAACCAGCGTGGTCGTAACGGCGTGGTCGATACCAGCGTGGTGCGTAACCAGCGTGGTCGAAACAACATGATCGAAACCACGATGGTCGAAACCAGCGTGGTCAAAACCGATGCGATCGAACGCCAACGTTGTCAACGTCCATTGTGCGATCGAAGGCCAGGCGTAGTTCGGGACCAATGAGTGGTGGAAACCAACGCCATCAAAGACCGGCGTGATCGTAAACAACATGGTCGAAGACCAACGAATGATCGACACATCGTAGTCAATGACCAAACTGCGACGAGAAAATACATGCAGTGAAAACCAATATGTGGTTGTAACAATTCAGAATGAGACCGAGAGATCTCGACCATTGAGCGATCGAAACCGGATGTGGTCGTAAATGACTAGAAGTACCAGAAACGGTGCACGACCACCAAATCTAAAAACATCAAATCTTTTGATTCAGAGATCAAATGGCCTTAGAAATTTGTACATAAATAACTTAAGATCTCAGGAAACTAATCCAATCTTGAATTGAAAACTTAGTAAGCGAGTTGAGGCCTTCTTGAGCTTTGATTAAAGGCGCACAATAATAGAGACTTGAGATTGAACAGATGAATCGACCATGCTCGTGGGAAGATGTCAGACCCGGATTTTTCAATCCAGAATCTCCTGTGATACACTGCATTATTCTCTAGATTAGTAGATAGTGCTCACAGGTACATTGCTGCATCATCTCATACATCACATGAAACATGATAATTCATAATATTACATAACTAGGTTTGAAATATGCCGTGTCGGGCAACTATTTTATATCAGGGCCGGACAGGCCAAAGGTTTACATTACATAAACAACAGCGGAAACAAAAGCAATATTAAGATCATAATCCACAGGCAAGCGACTGGGGGTAAATATGCACAATATATGTTACCTAGACCTAGATAATATATATGCTTTTAACTCCATGGTCTAATTGCCTAGGACCCAAAATAGCGAAGTCGTCCTAGTTCACCGTTGTTTCCTTCATCCGTGGTTGGAGTATCTTCATAGGCATAATAATCTTGGTTTCCTACATCTGGTTATGGTATTGCGAGGGTGAGCACAATTCCACCGTGCTCCATGAGCCAATACACCAGATGCAATAAATAACATGCATGACTTGTCAGGGGAAGGCTGGAGCTATTTTATTTGCCAGAAATTGCTTTTTAAATGTACTACTTAGAAAATTGCCTATGACCTAGCAGTTTGAACTAAAGCATAATGTGCGTAAAAGAATGCTTTACTAATAGTGATCTTGAGACCATCCACCATTACATGGCCTCTGCAACATATGCTAGACTTTCAGTGTTATAGCCGCTTACATTAACACTGGGGCGACACCTAGGGCAACACGAATCAGGGCTTTCTCCCTCCATTTTTCCCCTTCCACCCACAAAGTTTTTAAAATAGAACTATATCTAATTAAGTTCCCATGCCCACCCATGACCGTGGGCATGGCTATTCGAATAGTTTTTGACTCTGCGAGTTTGCACACTTTACCCACAAGAGACAGTCCGCTCGTTGCCCCACACGATTCCTTAGTCGTGTGGTTGAGTAAACCATCACAGTAACCGTTCAAAGTACCTCACCCCTTCCATCATCTCACCCAGATGGGCTTAGCCCGCTTGCGGCAGGTCTCATAAGTTATGTGGGATGTTCTCCTCCTATGCGGTCAGCAGCTGGCATAAACCAGCCACTTGCACTACCTCACCTCCTCCACCTATGATGATGACTTTCAGGGTCCAGTAAATCTACTAAGCCAAGTTGTAATTTACAGACTTGTGATTGTACTTGTTTTACACAGGAGATCATGACAAGATTCAATCCTTAAGGTTATCTGGGCGATTCTACCACTAACCACACTCTCGTGCACCGCTGCACCATACCCCCAAACCATCCGCCCAGATAGATAAGCAATTTGAGGTTTTGCAAGAATAAAATAATAGTATCAAAATATACCAGCCATTTTCACCATGACTTCCCAAATCAGTTTATCATAATTAAAAGTGATGCTTTGGGCATTTTGATGCCCCCGAGTATCTAAGCAGTACGAAGCATAGCATATAATTAACAGACTTATTTTTTGAAAGATTACCATTATAAATTTTGCTAGGATAACAAGACTCACATATTCAATTATTTCCAAAGAGATGTAATACTAATCAAGTTAAACAATGGGTATATAACTAGAATCTTAAATCAACATATATTTGCATAAAAAATAATAGCATGCAATTTGTTAATTTAAACAAAAGTAATTCTGAAAAATGTAGGTTCAATATGATCAAAGTATTGACTCACCTTGGTCATGATGAACTTGGTCTTGATTGCCAAGAGCTACTTCCTTCAGCTTCTTCTTCTTGAGCCTCGTATGCTATTTTAACGTATTGCGAAAATTTAGATAAAAATAAGCAAATCAAACAAATCCTCATAAGAAAATTCAAATAAATTCTAAAATTCGTGATCTCAGTTCCATTGGTTAGATTTTGATTTTAAATGAATTTAGAAGTTTGTTTCACTCGATTTGGAGTTAAAATGAATTAGTTATGATTATTAGAAGTTTAAACATAAGTTAATTAAACCAATTAAATTCTACCAAAATTCAAATTAGTTTAAAAATTCATTATCTCAGTTCCAGTAAATGGATCTTGAATTTAGACAAATTTAGAAATTTGCCTCACTCAATTTGGAGCTAAAGTGATTTAGTTATGATTAATTGAAGTCCTTAGATCTAACTAAATCCAAAAATAAAAAGAAAAAGGAGAGAGAAAGAGACTGATAGGTGGGGCCTGCGAAAAATAAAGAAAATCATTTCCATTATTTCCAACTCTCATTCACTGGCAAGTCGGGCCCGCATGGTAGTGATTCCCACTCGCATCACGATCGGCCGCCGGTCCGGTCGGTTTGGCATGGCCCACGTGTCATTGAACAGTCTGCATTACTAATCATGATTAACATTAATAACCTGTCCTAACCATCATTAACATTTAATTATTATCCTAATCGCAATTAATGTTTTAGCCACGAGGCTTCTTTCTCGGACAAACCACAGGAGCTCACCGCCGGCGGAGGAGCGGTGGCGGGCGTGAGCACTCGCAAAATCGTCGCTCAAGCTGCGCCCACCGTGGCGGAGCCTCGCCACCAATTTGGCCGGGCGCGGCCGGCGCTACTGTTGGCGGCGGGCGGGGAAGCGGCGGCGCGGTGGTGCACGGCCTTAGAGACCAATGCGGGCTGGGGAGCATGCCGGCGAGATTAGGGCTACCTCGGGGCTCGGTGTAGCTCGGGAAAGGCGGTGGTAGTCGGGTGAGAGAGCGGCGGTGGGTGGGAGAAGCTTCGGTGCGGTGAAGGAGAGGTGGGAAGAGCCCGCCGAGGGCGGGGATGGCGCCACGTTGCTCCAAGGACGCTTCGGGCGGAGGAATGGATCGACGTAGCTTCAATTGGTGATGCGCTTGTCGGCGAGTTGGGGAAGTGCCACGCTTCAAAGCTGGGTGCTGCGGAAATCTGATTGCTTTGATGGGGAGTGAAACGGGCAGGTGGTGCGATCGGGAGCTTGGGTGGCTTTATAGCCGGGAAAAGGAGCGGACGGTAGGTGGGCGGTGGCGGTCATCGCGAGGCGTGGCGGCGGCGTGGCTATAGTTTGGGCAACGAGACGCGGTCGGGCATGACGTAGGTTGAGGTGGCGTTTGTGGCGGGTTCGTAGTCTTGGCAACACGGCGGCGCGTGGCGACGCATAGCGATGCGGCATGGCGGTTGTGCGTCTCTTGGCCGTGTGACGGGAAGACAGGACGGCCGATGCGATGGTGGCGGCGATGGCGAGAGGCGGGACCGGCGGGGCGGGTGGTGGGTCCCGATGGCGTGTGCTCGGAGGCGCGGCGGCCGTCGCGTCCGATGGGGCGCTATGGAGAGGGCTGCGGTGACGGCCTAGCGGCGAGGGAGCATCGGCCTTGGTTGAATTTGGCGAGGCGAGGGAGGAAGAAAGAGGCCTAGGCTGGTGGTTTAGAATGGGCAAAAGGCCTTCCTCTTTCTTCTTTCTTTTTCTTTTTTCTTCTCTTTCTTTTCTTCTCTTTTTTATTTGTTTGTTTATATCTATTTAATTATTACTATTATTTATTTAATTAGGATTAGGGTGTATGTACATGGATACATATTCATTCATCCCCCTTTTTATTATTATTAGTATTACTATTCTTAAGCCCAAAGTGATTATTTAAATTTTTATTCAAATTTCCCCTTTTTGGATGGATCATCTTTGCAAATTTGATTTTTAAAATAAAACTTTATATTATTTTGACATTTCCTTCTTGGCTTTCTATTATTATTATTTTCTTAATTTCTTCATTCATTGGAACCTCAACCAAAATTCAAAGAAACACGATTAAAATCCGGATATTGAGAAAATATTTTCAACATAACACAAAGGGTACACATTTCCAAATTCAAAATTTTTGGGATGTTACAGAAGATAATAGCCAAGATCGATTTTAGTCCAATCCCACATGTCAAAGCAAGCAGCTACATCGAAGAAATCAAATTAAAACTTTTGGATCAAGAAAAGATCGAGAGAAGAGAGACGATCTCAAAACAGGCGATCGTGAGATGACCGTCGAGCACTCGTAACGATTGCGGTCGTAAACAACTTGAAGCGAGTGGGGCGCGCGACCACGAGATCTACGACCATCAAGCAATCGAAAACAAGTGCGGTCAAAATCGAGGGCGATGCGATCTAAGTCTTGATTGTGGTCAAATTGAAGCGGTCAAAAATGATTCGAAAAAGCGAGCAACACACGACCGCAAGATCTAAAATTCACATATCTTTTGATTAAAACAAAAGATTAAAAGATCAAATGGTCGTGAAACTTTGTACATAAATTGCTTATGGTCTCAAGAGGCTGCTCCAATCTTGAATTGAATGCTTATTAACTAAGTTGAGACCATTTTGTTATTTGATCAAGAGCACATGGTGAGTTCAAGAATCGAAGTCGTTGATCGAGACCAGCTTGTGGGTCAAAGAGAGCCAAGATGGCTTTAGTTATATTCCCACCCGCCTCTCGATTCAAAGCATTAGCGAGATTAAGCCAAGAACACCTCCGGATCAAGAAAGGAGATGGACAGAATCAAGCTTACGGAGGAAGAACCAAACCAAAACTCGAGCAGAGCAAACTCAAACAGAAAGATACACAAGAGGGTAGACCAAAGATTGCTGGATTTCTCACTTGAGATATTAGTTTCACAACCACTCTCCTCGGGAGGACCAAGCTCTAATCCTAGAACCAACACTCACTCTCTAACCTAACTTCCATGGGAGGGAGGAGGAGCTAGCCACCACAAGGCTTAGCCTACCTTCTCAAACCTTAGCTCTTGCCTCCCCTCCCCTTTTTATAGGCTCACCAATGAACTCTAAACCTAATGGATCCTACTATTAGTTCAAACAGGGTATAACCCGTTAACCCCACCTAACATCGGGTTTTACTAATGCACGCTTCTCAAAGTGACTTACATGTGGCCCCAATGACTTGTCGTCAAGCAACTCACGCGTCCGGATCCCACCGAACTGTCCTCGCTTGCAAACGACCCAAGTCACTTGGCGCACCACGTGGTTCTCCTCCCGCGTGACTGCACCTGGCATCCTTGACCGTCTGGACCTCGACTCTTCTTGAGCTTAGTCCCGGTCCACCATGTCGTTGCCCATCATGCCCACCACTAGTATCTCCTGCTCCGGTTCCTCATCGTCCCAGCTTGCGACCATCTCACCAGCTTCGATCATCTTTGGCGTCTTCCTGACTGTTCTAGACCTCAACACCTCCCTGTAACTAGTCCCGGTCCTTCCACGCCTCACCATGACTTAGCTCCAAACTCCTGCAACCAACACCAACAAGCAAACCATCATGCAGCACTGCACGATACACAAAGATCATCAATTTACACAATCAAAATATATTCGATCAGATATGACTCACGAGTACTCGGACGTAGAAGAAATGAGGTACTCGTAGCCCACAAGGTCCTTCCAGCAGCCTACGATGACACTGCAATCTACTACGACCATCAAATGCATAGGTATACAGAATGTTACGACTATCGCTCACATTCAGCAGAAGCTACAACTGCTTATGATCGATCGCTGTGACCATCGAACATACAGATCGCTACCACCATCGAGGACACAAGCTACGACTACCGCACAGATCGCTATGACTACCGCAACAATTGCTACAACCACCGCTCACATCGGCTACGATTATCGATCGCTATGGCTTACGACTACCAACATCACGACTTACGATCGCCGATCCGCGACCAGAAGATAGTCGCTCGCATGAAGCTTTCACCGCGTGGTTGTTCTCGCCGATCGGACCGTCCGACCACACAATCGAAAATAGTGAACATAGCCAATTGAACCGATTGACCAAAAGTCGACAGACAAGAAGTGATCTTTGCAAAACTCCTCAAAACCAAACTCAACCTTCACACGTACTCTAATCCAAAAGTCAATTACTCATCACAACCATAGGTGACCTCCACATGGTCTCACAATCTCCTCCTTGATGAGTATATTGACAAACCATAAAAGGCATGCGAGATGAGCTTGTTTTGAAAACAAAAACAAGGAGTTGCAAAACCATACATGGTCTAAAAGAAGATAAGAAGGAACTCATGACCATGTTGGCAAAGAGTGAAATGGAGCAAATAACAAGAAAGAGTAACTTTTCTACAAAAACTCCAAATCACACCTATAAGTCCATTCTTGCGCATGGTCCAAAGAAAAAAGCAATTGCTCACTATGACCATTTTCATAGCCGATGACCATGTATTCTCCTTTTAATGCCTTTTGCACCCCTTTTGTCTTTTTCTCTATCATTCTCTCCTTTTGACAGTAGAGTCATGAAGATGCATGGAAGAAAATGGAGCATGAATGAAATTTAGTGCCTACATTTGATTCATTTTAAGCATTAGAAACTGTGGAGATTATCTAAAATGACTTCCAAATATTACACCGAGCCATAAAAGGTGAAAGCACTATCTAGATTATAACAAACCATGTATTATCAAGCTAAAGCCAAATAAGCCATAATCTGAAATTAAATAGATTGTTTAATATATCAAGTCACTCAAGAAGTTATAATTGAGTCAATTTAGAGTGCTATAAGTTCAAAAATGAGACATTTTGTTCAAGTACTCCATATCACTTGTAATTGAGCAAATTTAGACATTTTGTTCAAGTACTTGATATCACTTGTAATTGAGCAAATTTAGCATATTTGGTATTTTCAGAAATCCATGGTTGTCTTCAACCATTTTTTAAAAAAAGTTTGTTTGCTTAGCCATGTGCTAGATCTCAA